>LR991105.1:17940000-22940000 GCA_905163515.2 Lymantria monacha | reverse complement strand
TTTTTTTTTTTATTCGCAAGGTGGACCATGGATGTGGTCGCGCCCCGGCAAATCGACCCGGAGCGACAGAAGAGGCGGCGTGCAACCCCATTTTGTTTTTTTTTTTTTGGGGCGGGTTACGGTCGGCACACTCCTCGCACCACTCCGTCCGGGGTGACAGAGGGGCGTAAGCACGCACACCCGTAACCCACCCGTGACGTCGCCTTCGTTGTTGGGCCAACCACCGGAGCAGAGAGACGTCAGTGGTTGGCCCGACGGAATACCCCTGAGGAGTACCCTCTCCTCGACCGACGTCCCCCCCTTGGGTAGGATGTCGGTGTTTCCTCACGCGGTCGGCCTCTCGGCGGGTGACGGACTAATTCCCGCGGCCTCGGCTAGGGCGGCATCAGGCGCAGGTAATCGCGCCTGCGCCGCGGCGTGCAACCCCATGGACTGCAAGCACCTCTCTTCGCCATGCGAGCGGGCCACCCACCGGTACCCGATCTTTGTCTTCAGTGGCCGATGGCGGGCCGCCTGCCTGACGTCAGCCCTCCATGAATGTTAATATTAACCAGACGGCAACATTTGGAGTTGACCCTGGTCGATGTAAAACCTCTTAGTCATCTTTTGCGACATCCACAAGTAATATGTGAGTTGATAGTATTCATAGCCGCTACCACACAGCATTCTTCTGAAATGTCATCTGGTTTTTTGAATTTTATGACAAATTAAGAAGTTTGTGTCATCATCACAGCTTATACAGGGTGTCCCAAAATTCAACGATAAGCTGGCACCAGCAGGTGGACCTACATATGACTACTCGAGAACAGAAAAGAAAAAAATTCTACCTTGATTTTTTTTTTCATTACGACAAAAAAACCAAAATCTTTAAAAATGGACATCCTTTATTATATTATTAAGTGCTATTGCTACAGTTTTACAAGTAATTCTGTGATTTTTTTTTGTATTGGCAAGGTAAGTAGCACTACTATCGATCACAACCATTAAAAATTCCAGAATATCTATAGTTTTTACACAAAAATCAATCAAAACTATGTTTTTTTCATAAATTATGTAAGATTTTGACTTTCAGCTCACTTTCACTCATCATAGTGAAAAAAAAAGGTATGGACACTACTGTGGCAAATAGTATTAAAAATTGGCGCAACTAACTACAATTCTAAAATGGTATAACATTCAAGGCAAACTAGCCACAAAAATATACTTAGGTGTACTATTTCAAAATAACAACCATATTTCGAAAATTGTTAGTGTTGATAGTAATCACTTTTACTAAGTAGCCAAAATGTTTTTGTAGCAAGTTCCCAGAATTTGAATGAGACATGTGCGTAGTCCGTAGATCCACAGTCTGAATTATTTTATGGCGAAGCTCGTCCAAGGTTGCAATCGGTTTTGTGCAGACTCTGTCCTTTAGACAACCCCAATAGAAAAAGTCCAGGGGATTTAGATCGGGTGAACGGGGTGGCCACAAGATAGGACCAAGTCGCCCGATCCAACGCCCTGGGTACTCTTGGTCTAAGTACTCCCGCACAGGACGGGCATAGTGAGCTGGGCAACCATCGTTTAGAAACCACATGGTTTGCAAATCACTTAAGGGCACATCTTCTAATAATCCTGGCAACTCATTTTGTAAGAAGTTTAAATAACTATTGCCATCTATGTTTCCTTGTAACTCAAAGGGCCCTATCACTTTGCCATTTATTATGCCAGTCCATAGGTTAACCTTAAATTGGTATTGGGATTGTCTTCTCTCACCAGGTGCAGATTTTCATTGTTCCAGCTATGAAGATTGTGAAGATTTAAATATCCATCTTTCTTGCAGGTTGTTTCATCACGACGACGTGACGTTTTAAAATTCTATGTGCAGTACTTTTTGGGATGCCCGTTGCTGCTTGTACAGCACGTACAGAGGTAGTTGAATCGTTTTCTATTTCATTGAGAACTTCTTCATCGTGTTCCGATCTAGGTTTTCCAGCGTTTCGCCTGTCAGATGGTATACGACCCTCCGAAAAAGCTTGATACACGTTAATAAATACGCGATAATCCGGATACCTTTGAAGATTAGGGTACCTTGCTCGATATAATCTGCTAGCAGCGTTGGCATTGCATCGGCATTCTCCATAAATTAGGTGCATATTAGCGTATTCTAACGCTGTGTATGGTAGCGGCATGATGAATGCTAAACACTTGAAAATAAGGCAAAACTTCTTTAAAAAAAACACAAAATCACAGTCTAAAATAATGCCAAGTCAGGTCAATTTCCAGGTCACTTAATTCAATCCAAAAGTCGTCAGTACCAGAGCCACTTTAATTAAAACAGAACGGTGTGCAGTAAACAAAGAAGTAGAGCATACTGACTTGCTGTGCTGCTGAGGACATTAATTACTTCTCCACCTGCATTAATGTTACTAAACAATTAGCATCTATCTATCTCCCTCTAACGTATAATCTCTCTATCTCTGTCTAACTTATTTTATGGACTTATGGACTACGCACATGTCTCATTAAAATTCTGAGAACTTGCTACAAAAACATTTTGGCTACATAGTAAAAGTGATTACTATCAACACTAACAATTTTCGAAATATGGTTGTTATTTTGAAATAGTACACCTAAGTATATTTTTGTGGCTAGTTTGTCTAGAATGTTATACCATTTTAGAATTGTAGTTAGATGCGCCAATTTTTAATACTATTTGCCACAGTAGCGTCCATACTTTTTTTTTTCACTATGATGAGTGAAAGTGAGCTGAAAGTCAAAATCTTACATAATTTATGAAAAAAACATAGTTTTGATTGATTTTTGTGTAAAAACTATAGATATTCTGGAATTTTTAATGGTTGTGATCGATAGTAGTGCTACTTACCTTGCCAATACAAAAAAAATCACAGAATTACTTGTAAAACTGTAGCAATAGCACTTAATAATATAATAAAGGATGTCCATTTTTAAAGATTTTGGTTTTTTTGTCGTAATGAAAAAAATAATCAAGGTAGAATTTTTTTCTTTTCTGTTCTCGAGTAGTCATATGTAGGTCCACCTGCTGGTGCCAGCTTATCGTTGAATTTTGGGACACCCTGTATATGTCTCACTGTTGGGCTCTGGCCTCCTCCGTAATAGGAGGGAAATTAACCGGCTATACCGCGCTGGTAAAACCTGTTGATATAAGGGTTTTGTTTCGAGTTTTGTTTCTCTTGCATAGATGTTATATGCATTTTATATCCCCTATTCGTCTCTTACGATCACCCACGGGTAAGATAGAGGGGTGGTGAATAGTAAGTATTCTTACTCCGTCATCACACGGTAAAAGTTTGTGTACTTATCATAGAGTTATATGTATAGAGAAGCTATCCCGAATAAATATTTTGTTCCATTTTGGTAACAGTTAAACTAAAGTCCGCTGCAGCGCTAAAAGAATAAATAGGTAATCTAACGCGAACATTGAAGCACACAGCGCTAGATCGCTTTATAGTTGTAATTTTCTCGCGACCAAAACGTCGCAAGATGTAGGCATTTCATGCGCACTTACGCGTTTCGTTCAACATTATGTAACAAAGCATGGTACTATAGACTTTACACCGCAGAAGTGACACAGTTTTTGTACCTACAAAGATTCATTAGAACTCATACAGCATACTCTATTTCAAAGTGTATTATTAAGTAGTTAAATAAATAAAAATAATAGTAAATTATAAAAGAAAATGAACTATTATATGTTTATATAAACTTTGCTTTAACATACGACAATAGTTTTGAATATCCGTGTGATGACGGAATAAGAATACAATTCAGCACTACCTGTCTTGGTCGTGGATATCGTAAAAGGCGACTAAACGATATAATATGCATATAACATCTATCAAGAGAAGGAAAACTCGAAACAGAACCCTATACCAACCTGTTTGATCTTTGACAAATAAGTATTAACTGATAACATAAACTAAAGGAAAAAAGAATATAAATAATCAAAATACTTTCTAGACACTACGTCAAGTCTGTGTTTAGTCACACATTTTTACCTCCAACCAGTGTAATTGAACATCTGCGGGCTTTAGTCTATTATCAAAGATGGTGTGACATTTAAATGTAGAATTTTTTTTTTTATTGTGCTAATTCGATATTATTACCTATTTGTACACTTTAACAAAACATTTTACTTAGTTAAATAAAGAATTTTTATTCATATCCACATGTGCAAGTTTTGATTGGTATTATTCGAATTATCGTATTAACAACGCTGCTCTGTATATACCCACAGTCCATGATGGTCGCAGTCACACTAAAGTAAGGTGTACGGATTGCAGTACAGCTTAGTCGAACAAAGCAAGTGTTCAGAACGCGAAATCTAGTACGTAGTACATATATATTGATGGTACTTATATAATAATCTTATTTTAAATAAAACTAACATTTTATCGTGGTACTATTTGATTTTAAATTTTCTAACGTTCGAATAATTTATAGCGTTTATGGTTACGGGAAGACTGTTCGGAATGTCGAAAAATTAAAAATTGAATCCAAACGGGATAAAATCAACTCAAAACAATAATTTGCAGATCGTACAAAGAACTATCCTATTTGGAATCGAACCACCGGACATAGTAGGTCTGCGGTAGGTCTATTGGCACAGTAAGCAGTATCTTAACCACTAACGCCATCTTTGGAATGATTTCATCAGTCATTTTAATGTTGCCAGCTTTAATATAACGTAAAGATATTTAGCTTTGCGTAATATTCAACATTAAAAATATATATGTAAGCTAAGCTCTAAAAATGAATTTGCGAGAAACTAAATTGCATACTAAATCCACAGCTTCAAACTGCGCCAAACCCGACTTTTTAACAAAATTTGTGTGAGTTTTAAAACCGTATTTTTAGCAGAAAATTAAATTTAACACATATCTTTAGCAGGATTTCACACCCGGAATTATATTAAGCCATTTCATGGTTAATGTAATATACTGTGAAGTTGATGCTTTGCCATTAATATGCATTTTGTGGTCACTGGTCCGCTTGTTCTATTTCATTTTTATATATACTGTTTTATAACTTATAAACTTTTATATAGAAATCTTGAAGATAATTTTCTTCATAGATAGCGTAGTAGTTGATATGCCGTATACCTACCATGTAAGTAGGTTTGATTCTCACGCAGGATTATACTTTGCCAGCCATGGACGTCATGGAAGCATTACCAGTGATCGTTCCGGTAGCGACGGGGCGGGACGCGGTGGGTTATTGGGTCACACGCCGCCCTTCCGTCATCATGGACGGAATAGGTGGGATGTGTCTGGACCACAGCCTACCAAAAAAAAAAACTATCCGATAATTGTAAAAGTCCCACCGCAATACAAAGAATATTTACATTGTCCAAGGCGCTGTCTTTAAAAAAAAATAAGAGATCAGATAACATCACAGCAAAAGAAAGAAAATTTTAAACTACAGTATAGCAAGCCATCTGACTATCATCATCATCCCACTCCTGTAACAATTACTTGTGGTCGATGCAATATATACTCCTCCACCATTACACGTATTGCAAAAGTTATTGGCAATAGTTTTATACTTACTGACTTAGCAATGTGGTATGGTATGTTTCTCCAGTTGTGTAAAACTTAATAGGATGAAAAAATTCCTTCAGTGTTATATAGAATCGTTTTCTTTTTGTACTGGCTATAAATTTGTTTCAAAATATTTGTTAAAATTTAATAACTAATAATGTAGGGTAGATATAAATCTCTGTAATGACTTGTTGGGCGTGAGATACCTTAGTCCTCCCTATGAACGCTGTAAAGTATTCTGTGAAGTTTAAATCATCATCATCATTCTCCTGCTCTTATCCCAATTATGTACTTGGATTCAACGCAATATATACTCCTCTTCCTACATGTTATAAAAGTTATTGACAATAGTTTTATGACCGGCTGCCTGCCTGACGTTGTTGTGGATGTAATTGTTGACTAAACGGCATCAGGTGGTATTGGCCCAGGTCGAAATAAGGCTCTTAGTCGTCTTTTACGATATCCATGAACAAAGTAAGGGTTGGCAGTATTCATAGCCGCAACCACACAGCTTAAAAGCGTAAAGTTTAAGTATACATAAGAATTAAATTAGATTTGGCTTTAAAAAAATTTGGATAAAATCTTTCCTCTCAACCCAAGAGAGATTCGAATCTAGGCACTCAAGATCAGAAATCTTGCTTCAACTAGAACAATGAGCCAATCAACAATCAACTTCTTATACTTATAATATCTATACCACTAAACCAATGGGGCACTCAGAAATAAACGTTTCCACCGCCATTAAATAATAATGAGATTAACTAAGGAACTAATCCCATTACAGAAATCGCTGTGCCATCTGCCTTTATGGTTATGGTCTATGGTCTAACGATATAGGAGAGCCTTGTCGTGTATCTACATTGCGTTTATACTGCATACGATGTCTTAGAACGATAATATCTTTACATACTTAAGTAAAATAAAACCAACTTCATAGATTTTATCGCGTTTGTATTTGAGTCCATTTAAAAGCTATAAATCAAATATTTGGAGCTACTTTTGGCTCCTTTAAAATGCAAAAACTAGTCAACATAAATTTAATAAATTTGGTTTATATATTCAGACCTATGTTAAATAATCTATGTATCCCAAATTTTATTAAAAACAGTTTTAACGGTTATAAAGATATTAACATCCAAATATATTCGTTTTTATGATTGTCTCACATATAGATCAAAAACTTAACATACTTCCAGATGATCTAGAAAGTTCTTTAGCATTCGACAAGTAATTGTTTTCCGTGTGGTGATGGAGTAAGAATAGAATTCACCACCCCCTATTTTACGTGTGGGTCATCGTAAGAGACGAATAACAAAATTCGAAACAAAACCCACCAACCAATACGTCTGACCAGCGTGGTCGGGTTTTGTTTATAGTAGGTCAATTTCCCTCCAATTATGGAGGAGGCTCGAGCCCAACAGTGGGACATATATGCGCTGAGGTAAAATAATTGTGAGCTAAAACTTTCTGTGTGGTGACGGAGTAAAAATACTATTCACCACCCCATATCTTGCCCGTGGGTGATCGTACCAGACAACTAAGGGATATAGAACGCATATAAGATCTATGCGAGAGAAGGAAAACTCGAAACAAAACCTTATACCAACACGTCTGACCGGCGCAGTATAGTAGGTTAATTGCCCTTCCATTAGAGAGGAGGCCCAAGCCCAACAGTGGAACATTTATGGGCTGTGATGATGATGATGAAAATAATTGTGTGTTTTTTTTATCTTTCTTTATAAAAAAGACGATATCTTTATATATATTATGTCAAGGCACGCGTGTGAAGTCCTTTTTAGTGTACAATAAAGCCACCCAGAGCTTATATACTACGGTCTCGCTAAGGATTACGTCCTACGCTATTACCGTAATAACCGACTATTGTATATAACGCCATCTCGCGGTATATTCGCGGTACATATTCGTGTTAGTTACTGTTCTTCTTCTTCTTCTTTTTATGTATTGGCAATCAGCTACTTATACCAGCCATTTTTGCCAGTGTCGAGTTATAATTATCTTCACGTTCTTAATCTCTTCAGGTTAGTCATTGTCTGTCAGTCAGTCGAATTGTCGCCATCAACAGTGCTATGGTGACACTGTTAATGGTATGTTGTAGGAATTTTGATGGAAAACGAAAACATTGTAAAGCACTTTTATATAATATTCACTACATCCCAGCTGTTCTGTCACATCATATTACATAAAATACCATAAAAATTATCTAATATAACACGTTAAAACACTAAGATATCGAATATAATACAAGAGCACCACATGACGTTTTAGATTCCCGCCAAAAGTCCCTTAGTTACTGTTGATAATAAAATTATCCACGTCTTACAGATAATTAATTTTAAATTAAATAATCTTATATAATTAATTGTTTATTTGTGGATTAAGAATCATTTATCTTTTACGCCTTTATTCGAAAGTTCTGCAAATCTCTAAGAATATTGAGAGCTTGCGTGCCGATTGATTTGAAGAACATCTATTTCGGAAGTCACATAAAGGATAAATTCAACTTGACGTAGTGTAAATGAAATAAAAATGTTTCGATTGTCTCTGTAGTTTACTTCTTAAGAACTATTTGTATTAGAATAAATACAATAAACGAAATAAAATTATTTTTACTCTTCTTCTTCTTCTTATATATTGGCAATCAGCTACATATACGAGCTATTGGTGCCAGTGTCAAGTTATAAATATTTTCACGTTTTTAGTCTTTCAAGTTAGTCATTGTCTAAGTCAATGAATTTTTATTTAAATTTAATTATTATTATTATTATTCAATTTTTACTCATTTTATTCCGTTTCAAATTGATTTTTGTCGAAGTTTCGATTATTTGACGTATTAATTATTTGATGTCTGACATGTCAAGGTTGTTACTGACTCACGTTTTAAACAATATTAATTGATAGCAAAAAAGCTAGTTATTCCTGTGACAGAGTAAAAATACAATTTACCGAGGTAGTGAAATGTATTATTTTACACGTAGATATCGTAAAAGGGGAATAAAGCTAATAGTGGTAGGATCACAGTGTTGTCAATTTCCTGTTAACAGCCGCGGACCTTTCCATCAGGGGTATCCACCACACTATCGCAAAAAAAACGATGTCTGAACAGTCGCAATGTCTTGCTGTATTTTGTTGAGTGAGCGAGAGAACCGGCGACCTAACTTTCTAGGCGGATTTAGAGATTTTTGAGCCTATCTGGTATTGCAAAGGTCCATGGGCGGCAGTAACACTTACCATCAAGCATTCGGTTTGCCACCAAAAGCAATAAAAAAGAGGAATAAGGTCATATCGTTTAACCTTTTTGGTACCTATAACAAGACAATTTCCCTCTCATTAGTAAAATAAGCTTAATCCCAACAGTGAGACAGTAGGTATATGAATTGTAAATAATGGTCGGCTTATAGCATAATGACTTCTAATGTTTACGCGAGTATTACACATTTGAAATAAAACTACTTTTATGGATTCTATCGCGTTTGTATTTGATTTTTGATTTCCCGACGTTTCGAACACTTTACAGTGATCATGGTCACGGGAGGACTGAGGTGTCTTACGTCCAATATGTCATTGTTATTACAGAAATTTATTTATATCTACCCTATAAGATATTAAATTATGACCCACATTTTTAAACAAAATTAATACAAATTCATTGCCAGTACAAAAAGAGAATGATTCTATACATATATAAAATTTATGTTGTTTATGATTTGTTATTATTAAAGTATTTAATTTATGATAATTATTATTGTGGCAATTTTACAATTTTACAAAACTAACAAAACTATTCAGCTACCACCGGATCGGAACGCGGCCACACTGAGAAAGATCCGGCGAGAAAACTCAGGAGGCATGATACTAATTTTATTATCACTCAAAAAAAAACTCAAAAATTCAAAAAAACTTAAAAAATTTAAACATCTTATAGCAGCTAGCAATTATCAGTGGGAATTACAAACCACACATGATGAGGATAATTATTCATTATCATTTCAGCTCATATACGTCCCACTTCTGGTTCTAGCCGCCTTCGTAATGAAAAGGAAATTAATCTAACCTAACACGCTGAATGGGTTATTACAGAGGTTTTTATCAACTTTTCCTTCTCTTGCATAGATATAACATGCATATTGCATCTATTAATCATTTTTTACGCGTTACCCATGAGTAAGAAAAGAGGTTGTAATTTATATTTTTATGGTGTCACCCCACAGCAAGTGCTAAAACATTAAATCTATTCTGGTCTAATCAAGTCGTTCATCTCGCTCTGTGGTGATATGTTTTGTATCTAATATAATCACCATTATGTGAGCAGATACAAGTATCATTTATTCCGTCCGTCTTGTCACAAAACAGTCATGGATTTATTTATAATGTAGATTAATGATAATGATTAATGAGCGAGTATGTATGAAAGAGAGTATTGGTGTAAAGATGCGAAAGGGAATGCTCCGATGGTTCGGACATGTGGAAAGAATGCCGAACGAACGTCTGGTTAAGAAGATATACAATGCGAAAGTGGAAGGATGTAGGTACCGAGGGAGACTGAGACTAACCTACCTAGACCAGATCGGTCATGTACTGAAGGAAGGTGGAGTCAAGAGTCTCTGAAACCGGCGAACGTGTATGAAGAGAATTATGAATGTTGAGGAAGGGAGTGAAGTATGCAGAGATAGAGTTCTCTGGCACTCTGTCCTCTCTGCCTACCCTGCAAGGGATATGGCGTGATGATATGTATGTATGTATGTATGTATTAATGATAGTTGATAGTTCATGTGTTGTGTAGTAGCGGCTACGAATATTACCGACACTTACTTTGCTCGTGGATGTCGTAAAAGATATGTATAAAGGTCCACACGAAGAATTGGCACGTTGAAGTGGCAATGGGGAGGCCACTCACCCGCGCACACACACAAAGCCACGCGGCGTAGGACGATCGCCCACTAGGTGGATTGACGACATCAAGAAGATTGCAGGTAACCGTTGGATGCAGGTGTCAAAGGATTGTTGCGAATGGCATTTTCGTGGGGAAGCCTATGTCCAACAGTGGACGTGTACGGGCTGATGGGTGGATGCATCGATGGAAAGGTCCACACAATACTAATTTTTATTCGTTCAATACAACATTTACCTCCTTTGTTCTGTTTATTTAAAATAAATGGAGGTAAAAATTGCATTTTTCATTCTATAGTTCGTCGAGTACAGTCTATAATGAGTATCAGGCTTCACAGTAATCGTATTTTGCTTTCAATAAACAGATACGAAGCGGCGTTTCACTCGCAACGTATCTTGTAATTGAATCAATCGAATAGATGGAACGCTAAATCAGTATCGACGCAAATTTAATGACTTATGTAATTTTATAGAAATAAAAACATTGAGGAAGAATAGATAAAATCATCATTAATATTTAAGCCAATATATATCCCACTGCTGGACTAGCGTCTCCTGCATAAATACCACAATCTCGCAGATCATCGACGTTTGAGAAGTGACAAAGTCCTGTTGCACTTCGTTCGGTGAGCGAGGGAGTCGCAGGTACAACTTTCTGGGTGGGTCGTGGTTGCTAGACTAGTACTCGTGGTATTGCTACGAGTGGCAGCAACACTTACCATTAGGTGTGCTGCTTACTCATTTGCTACCATAAGCAATAAAAAAAAAGTTAAATAAAAGACAATAGGAGGAAAAATGACCTACTATACCACGCTATAATATGCATAGAACATTCGTAAAAGAGAAAGAGAACTCAAAATAAAACCCTATGCCATCACTTCTCACCAACGTGGTATATAAAGAAATTCCTTCCTACTGTAGATTCAAATTCAAACTCATTTATTATGTTTTGAAATAAAACTATTTTTACTGTTTCTATCGCGTTTGTATTTGATTTTTATTTTCCCGACGTTTCGAACACTTTGCAGTGATCATGGTCACGGGAGGACTGAGGTGTCTTACGTCCAATATATCATTGTTATTACAGAAATTTATATCTACCCTATCATATCATATCCGTGGTGCTGTACTGCTACGCTTCACCTATCAGTACATCCTCTTATCTATTGGCCTATTAGCCAATTTTTGCTTCATGTCTCCCGCTTTGCATTGGAGGGAAGTGGAATTTCTTCAACTCCTCCTGTTTTTCTTTTCTAATTAAATTTGTTGCGGGTTCCAAGACAGTAAAAAGCGTTTCCCGGGACTTCCCGAGGGTCAAACCTCGGTGTCTTATACGGAGACCATTGTGGATCCTGGCTTACAGGAGTTACAGTGGTGGGAATGTGTGGTGGGATTAGTCCCAAAAAAAAAAAATATCTACCCTATAAGATATTAAATTTTGACCCACATTTTTAATACAAATTAATACAAATTCATTGCCAGTACAAAAAGAAAATGATTCTATTTATAAAATTGTATATTGTTTATGATTTGTTATTATTAAAGTATTTAATTTGTGATAATTATTATTGTGGCAATTTACAATTTTAAAGAAACTAACAAAACTATTCAGCTACCACCGAATCGGAACGCGGCCACACTGAGAAAGATCCGGTGAGAAAACTCAGGAAGCATAAAAATACCCATCCATCTTCTCTATTGAAATGTTTGTGTCTCTTAATTTCAATAGCCTCGTGTATTAAGTATATTAATTTGTATTAAAAATGTGGTACAAAATTTAATATCTTATAGGATAGATATAAATTTCTGTAATAACAATGACATATTGGACATAAGACACCTTAGTCCTCCCGTGACCATGCTCACTGCAAAGTTTTGTTTCACCGTAATACTCGCGTAAACATTAGAAATCATTAAATCGATAAAATAATTAAAATTAAAATATATAGTATATAATAAAAAGTAAATCAAAAATCTAACCCATCAATAAAACCCACATATCGCTCCCGAATCCTGAATACTAAATTTCTTGCAAATCATTGCCGCCGCTTTCAAAATTCTAAATATATAAGAATTTCTTATTTATAGTTATTACACAGATAGTGAGTAGATATCAATAACAATGAAAGCATTATGTAGATATGTAATTATACCTTGTTCACTGATCGTGAAGTCACCAAGGCGATCTACAATCTTAAATTATTTCACCCAAATAACAACAGACACGTGAATTTGTTGAATATTCTGCAACTTCTACTATTGTCACTTTGGGATCAAATCTGTTTATTATTTCTGCTCAAATATGTCTCACTGTTGGGATCATGCCTCCTCCACAATGGGAGGGGAATTGACCTGCTATACCACATTGTTCAGATGTTTGGTTTTGTGTCGAATATTCCATCTCTTGCATAGATGTTATATGAGTTTTATTATATCTCTGAGTCGTATCTTATGATCATCCACGGGTAAGATTCACCATCTTATTGTATTCTTACTTCGTCACCACACGGATTGATAATTTTAATTGCTTAAGTTTTGTGCTAGAATTATACGATGATCATTTCATATTACAAAATAAGATCTGAACTTCTGTTTTTAAATTTCAAACTTCTTAGATTGCAAAGACTCGATTGAAAGATAGTTAATATATTTTAAATACTGTTGCTTAGATGTTTTCTCCTCTCCTAATATTCTTATTCATAAATAATTAATTTAATGATATTAATTTTTCATTTAATTTCTTGACCTTCTCTTGCTTAGTCTTCTAATCTGTCTGACAAGCTTAGTATAGTAGGTCAATAGTTATCCTATCATGAAGAAGACTCGAGCTAGCATTAGAACAAATCACCATTCTCCTACTCTTATCCAAATTGCTTGGGGTCGATACGATATGTACTCATTTTTCATAGTACATATTGTTAAAGTTATTGGCAATAGTTTTATGCCTGCCAGACGTCAACCCTCCTTGGAAATGTAATTGTTGACCAAACGGCCAGATGGAGTTGGTCCAGGTCGTTATAAGGCTCTTAGTCGTCTTTTACAACATCCACAAGCAAAGTAAGGCTTGGTAGTATTCGTAGCCACTACCACATAGCGTACATGAGGATGACGATTATCATCAGATAATGAATTAATAAATACAGAGAATAGATTTTTAAATTTTGTTTATTTACACTTTGGCAGTGATGGCATAATCTTTTTTTTTTATTTACAAATTTTCTATACTAAAACCGTATTCCGTTTGAGCATAATTATTTACATTTTTTGGGGCAGCTGTATTGAGATACCTACGCCAATTGATCTGGCAATACAAGCAATAATTCTACTACTAGTGTTGTCAGACACAACGGACGTAGAGTAACCGTTATTCAAAAACAGCAGTTTAAATAACGGTTATTTTTTTTTTGTGGTGACTATTTACCAACCGCGGAGACCGAGTCCGTAAGGAGCGCCTAAACCACCGAGGTATCCGGCACCAGCGATACCGTAACCACCATTGTATGCTCCAGCGACGTAAGGTGCAGCACCATAACCGGCATAACCACCATAACCAGCGCGGCCAACGATAGCACCGCTTACTGCGGCAGCTTGGGACTGTGCGGCAGCAATGGCGTTCTGGTTAGCGGCAACAGATCCCCAGTAGACATTCTCGTTGATGTCACGGTGATTTTCAGCATTTTGACGGGCAGCTTCAGTGTTGTATTGGATTGCGGATTCGGCGGCACGTGCCTGGAGTTCATATACGGCACGAGCGTTGTCCTGTGCGACCACTGATGAGTCGATGGCAACAGCTTGGGCGTCACCATGGTTCAAGCCATAGGGCAAACCACCGAGCAGGCTGGCGGAGGCATAGCCGAATACGGCAACGAAAGCGATCTGGCGAAGATATGAAATATATTATAGAAAAACGTACAAAATATTCTTCCTCCGTGATGCCCATGTACATGGTACTCCAGATGGGAGATATTGGCTTACTACACCACTTTGAGTAAATGGGTTGACGTAATATTTGATTTTGAGTTTTCCTTTGTTATAATATAATAGTTATAATTATTACGTTATATATTATAATAATTATAACTATTATTATAATATAAACCCCAAACCCACCCAGTTGGGCTTCCGGATCTCTCGCTCATCGAACGAAGCGCAAAAGCACATTGCCATTACTAAGACGTCGATCTTCTGCTCAGTGTGGTACTACCCCGGACGGACCGGCCGGCGGCTGTAGACAGGGAACTGTCCACAGCGTGGTCCTACCACTAATAAAACTTTAAAAATCAAACACTTCCCTATTACTCGATTTTTGTATTTATAATCAAATCCTAACATATTTTTTATTAATCTAAAACTTTAATCCACATTTTATACTAAAAATATATACATATTTCATTGTTATATTATTTTGCTAATTAATTTCAACTTTATTTCCCGCTCAATTTAAATTATATTTTTTTGAAAAAAAAAAGAAAGAAGACCTTCATACTTTAATATTATAAAACAGCAGATATTAACGCGATATGCTAATGTCTAATTTAATAAAGGAAGCGTGCATTTCATTGGGACCTACATGTTTCTATATCCTTTCTCTTGCGAAATCACACCTTGAATTAGACAAGCAATTAGGTAAATATAAAACAATTTATATTCCTTCTAATCTACTATCCAAAAAGATATATTATCTACACAAAACAAAAATGATATTAAAACCAAAAAAAAATAAGAAATATACTTCCTTTAACCGCTGTACCTTGACCATCTTAAATCTCGACATTTAATACGCATCATTTTATTAATTGCTATTGTATGTAGGTACATTAATTGCGTTAAACGGAACGTGACATAACTTACATTTTAATACAACCTTGATAATGACATTGCGTGGAATGGAATGTGATCGAGATTTATTTTACTGTACTTCTAAATTATTAAAATTTAATTATTTTTTTACTTATATTTTTATTCATACCCATATTTAAATAAAATGGTTGGCTTACCGTAATAAAATAATTAGGTATTATTTTTAATAATATTTTTACGTATATTGTATGTTCATGAATAATACCAAACCATAGAAAGCTCGTGGGTGCCGTAACAGTCAATTATGAACCAATTCAATCTAATTTCGAAACCCTGTCATAAAAATCAGTCAAATATCTTGTCACTTTTACTCTTCATTGACTTAAGATGAAAGCAATGGATTTAAAAGCACATCATTATTATATTCTGACAAAGATCTCAATGAGAGAGCCGGCAGCCCAACTTTCTGGGTGGGTTTGGGGTTTTCATTAGCAGGCTGCGATCTAGCTGTACCCCTAGTACTGCAAAGGTCCATGGGCGACAGTAACACTTACCAACAGGTGTGCTGCTTGCTCATCTAATGCCATAAGCAATAAAATAAAAAAAACATGATCTTTTCAGTCTGTATATTTATGACGCATGATGTACATAAATTAGTCTATTAGATCATTCTTGCTAGAGATGGTAAGGAAATGATGTATTCAAAGTTTTCTTTATTTTACTCTGATATTATGTATCCCCTTATCACTACCACATACCCATGACAAAAAAAAACATTATTAATCTCTTTTTTAACCGACTTCAAAAAGGAGGCGGTTCTATGTTTCATTAATATTTTTTTTAATAGTAGTTATACCCGCTTTCTTATGGCTAAATAATGGCAAACGATATACATATATAAAATAAAAATAATAAATGAATCTATTAGTTAATTATTTTGTACATAGTTTAACTGGATATTTTAAAAGGACATTTCGTGTATTGTATCTATACTAATTATGAGTTTTAATAATGTTCTGATGTTCTGTTATATTTGTATATAATTGTAACAATTTTTTTTTATTTAATTATTTAAGAAACAATATTAAAGTATTCTATAGTTCATATATGTAATAAAATATGCTACTATCCTGAGCTGACCAGATAGTTTGGCATAGGTTTATCTAGTTTCATACCCTATTCCCCTGTATTGACACCCATGAGAAAGAAAGGTGAGATCAAACGTATTCTCATTCCCTCACAGCATGGCTGAATCTACTTCAATTATAAGACTAGGACAAAATATAAATAATGTTAAAATAAGTATAATATATAAGTTTGACTTATATATTATACTTATTGCGGATTTACGGATTTGATTAAAAACAAATTATTAATACATTCTAACAGTTTTAAGTATAGAAAATATTATAGAAACTAATCTTATAGATACATTTGAATTTTAATATATAATATATTTCCTTTATATATTAATTATTATATATTCACGTACATAACTATTGAGTAATAATTTATATATAGTCTATTCCTGTAATAAATATTAAGTTATTGTGTGAAATTTTCAACCTTGCATTATATTATGTGGACACATAAAAATAACTCGAGAATCATAGATAAATGTCCGCTCATTTATTATATTTTTAATGACATATATCGCGTTATATATTATAAGGATTATAGTTATTATATTATATTTCCGGCCTTTTAATTAAATGATGTGAATCAATATGAATCCTGGCAACGATGTAATAAAATACAAAAAAGGAAGGTTTTTTTTTAAATCTTTCAATTACGCCTTGTCTATGATATGTAATTACGTTGCTCTAGTTTTCGTTGTAGTTATTTAAATATACAGAATATAATATTTCTAAGTTTGACAGTAAAATGGCGCCAATAGCACCAAGCCTAATACAATTAACTAAGTTTTAAGGTGTGATTAGAATAAATTAACATACAATTACTTACACATAATAATAACAAGGTTGAATGTGAGGTAATGAGGTAGTGATACCGGAACGAATTTAAAGGCTGTTTGTTAAATTTCCTTTGCCTAACGTTCACATATTGATTACAATCTGTCCGCCATTATTAAATGGCGGTAATTTGTATATTATATATGACATAATTTTGATATTTCATTAGAAGCTTTTAGATATTTGAAGACATTCTATTTATTAAGATAGACTTTAATAAATAGATCTTTTAAATGATGTAATGGTTGATTGATGATCAATTTGGTTGTTTGCAATATCCTCGTTTTAAAGAGTTTATTTCCGAAAGTCTGAGTGAACATTAGATTTGGGAGTGTTCTGATCTTTTTACATCAATTTATTATGAGTGAAAATTGAGAAAATTGACTTCATTGCTATAAAAATTATTGTGGCTGAAAAGCCACTATAATAATTTTAAAATTAAGTTGAAATATTGTTTATGACAATAGAATTTATTTTAAATTTTACAATAAAAATAAATCTAACGTAATGGTTGCTTTAGGGTAATTATTAAAATTGTTACACTTCATTCAAGTTATAATATTTTAAAATTTCTTTTAAATATAATTAAAATTAATTTCCAAATAAAATAAAGGATCGTACCAGGAATCTCATCGTGCACTTCTGTTTGACTACTCGATAGCTACTGAATACTGATGTGGAATTCACCCTGCCTTTTATACTAGAACCAGCAATGCTATCGAAAGTCTTCAAATGTATCCAGTGAGGCTTTACAGACGGATCACTGAGGCGGGCAAGGTCTCATAAAATAAAAAAATAAATAAACGTATATGCAAAATTTTTCACGTGCGCTATGCATGTTATTTTTTTTTCAATATTTATTATTTTCTAAGCACGGATATTATGCGATGCGTTACTTTTATTTTTAAATTTTTGAATCATATCAATATCTATACTTGTGATAAAATATGTGTGGACATATTTTGTTATAACCTATGCAATGACTTTCCTTGCAAGTATTGTAGATTCGATACCCACGTAGAACAGTTTTTGGGCGACCCATATACCATTATTCTTAGCGTGGGTCGACAGTGATGCGTTAATTGTACTTTTACAAGGAAACATTGATTAATTAATATGAAACGTTGTTTTATAGAAAAAAAAATATATCTAGTTTTAAAAAAGATATGATTATATTTTCTTATAAACATATTTTCATTTACATTAAATGCCACTTAATATTGAGGATAAATCAATCGCATATGTACACTATTCAATCAATGAGGCAGTGGCAAAAATTATCTAATAATATCACATTCCTCACTCGATCCTTCAAGAATAAACAAAATTTCGTTACAATTAATTTGTTCCTCATCGAGTTAATATACACCCCAAAATTATAATTAGATTTTCAACTTCTCCTAAATTATATTATTTACAATTATTGACCTGGATAATTGTAAAGTATAGCTAAGATTTTAATTGCGACAGCCATTATCATCAAAGGAGAGAAAAGAAGTAGAACATAGCCATATATAGTCACGTAAATTTTCATTTACTCATTACAGAGTGAATATTTTAGCGTTAACTGTTCCCAGTTTCAAACTTTAAGACTCTATCTATCTATCCGACTATGGGGCTTCAATTTAGGGACATAGACCTCCCAAATACAGAAGTATAAAGATTCAATTTGCAGCTGCAGTTACAGTATTTGCTTCAGCATTTACTCGTCCATCCATTGTCGAGCGGGACGCTTGTAGAATGGCATTTGTTGTTTTGAGATTCCTATGAGAGAAATTCCGACCTCTACTGCTCTTTTAGTCGACTGCAACGACTCACGAAAGAAAGCATTGATCATATATGGATTAACTACATAGTACATATATTAGGACCTCGTCATTTGCGTTCAATATTATGCCCCCCCTATAAGGTAATCTCAATGAAATCTGAAAAGGGCAGTTGTTTTTAAGTACATAATAATGTCATATTTATTATTATTAAGCAAGGGAGTTTGTTTGTTTGTACAAGCTAATCTCAGAAATTACCAGATAAATTCCAGTTATCTTCTATTCATCACTTTAGCTTAATGTCCTACCGCTAGACTCGAACCTTCTCCAAAATAGGAGAGAAATTGTCCTCCTGTACCACGCTGATTAGGCGGATTGGTAGATTATCTTCTATTGCAATAATGTTATATCATCATCACAGCCCATAAATGTCCCACTGTTGGGCTCGGGCCTCCTCCGTAATGGGAGGGAAATTAACATACTATACAGCGCTGGTCAGACGTGTTGGTATAGGGTTTAGTTTTGAGTTTTCCTTCTCTCGCATAGATGTTATATGCGTCTTATATCCCTTAGTCGTCTCGTACGATCATCTACGGGTAAGATATGGGGTGGTAAATAGTATTCTTACTCCGTCACCACACGAATAATGTTATATACTTACAGCAATTATTCGTCCCCACCTTCTGTATGAAAAGGGAGTGATGATATAAGTTCTTAAACTCATCATCATGATCTTATTCTTATCCCAATTTAATGAGGTTGATGCAATATCTAATACTACATATTAGAAGATTTTTAAAAAAATATTTTCTAGAATTTAAATTTTCTTTTATATCAACCTTGTCTTGGCTATAACGAAAACAAAAAAAAAAGAATAATCCAATTTGTTGCACTCGTTCAGAAATTATGCGCGTACATAAATTTCAACTATTCATTTTATTTATATAGATATCTCATGTTCTTCAAGCTTAGTGATAACGTGCTACTAATGTAATGGTTTCAATGATTCCCGATGCTTTTCGGACAAGTTGCTTGACTCTTTCCGTATACAGTGTGCACCTGAACACAATCTCTGCAGGAAAATTATCCAGGATCTTGAAAATCGAATGCAGGTTATACCAACTAACATCAGTCGAACGAACAACAGTACATATTGTATCGACCCTAAATAATTGGGATAAGAGTAGGAGAATGATTATGATGCAATATCTAATACTTCTTCCGTCATACATATAGCAAAAGTTTTGGCAATAGTTTTATGACTGGCCACCTGCCTGACGTCAAACCTCCTTGGGAATGTATTTGTTAACCCGACGGCATATTTTTTTTTTACTGCTTATGGTGGCAGATGAGCAGACAGCGCACCTGATGGTAAGTGTCACTGCCACCCATGGACCTTTGCCAATGGTATAGCTAGGCCGCTGCCTACCAATACAAACCCCGAACCCACCTCAGTTGGGCTTCCGGCTCTATCACTCACCGAACGAAGCGCAATAGCACATTGCCATTATTCAGACGTCGATCTTCTGCTGAGTGTGGTATTACCCCGGACGGACCGGCCCGCGGCTGTAGACAGAGAACTATCAACAGCGTGGCCCTACCACTATTATAATATGGCATATGGTGTTGGCCCAGGTCTACGTAAATAGATCAATGATAAAACTACCGAGGTTATAAAATCAGTCACCATCACGTGTACACTAAAATTAATTGCGAGGTTTTGCAATGAAACAATCGTTGCTACATACTAGGCCATTTAAAAAAAACTACAAGTTTCAAACCCATGTTTTTCGCGCTATTGCAACCTTAAAACATATTATGTTGATTTAATTTATGAAGTTTAATAAAAAAATAATATTCATTAATATATTTCTTGAATTAAAGATATACAATGTGAAAGTGAAAGGATGTAGGTACCGGGGGAGACTGAGACTCACCTACCTATACCAGATTGGTCACGTACTGGAAGGTGGAGTCAAGAGTCTCCGAAACCGGCGAGCGTGTATGAATAGAATTATGAATGTTGAGGAAGCGAGTGAAGTATGCAAGGATAGAGTTCTCTTGCACCCTGTTCTCTCTGCCTACTCTGCAAGGGATATGGCGTGATGATATGTATGTATGTATTTCTTGAATTTATTATTTCTAATACACATGAGAAGACAAAGTTGAAATATATGTCATAGTGGCCACGCTGTTGACAGTTTTCTATCTACAGCCACGGGCCAGTACGTTCGGGGTGGTAACACACTCTCACAGAAAATCAACCTCTGACCAGTGTATGTTGGACCACCGACGACAAATACCTGGTTCCGGTGGCCCATTCACACGGCGCGGAGAGGTACATTGCGGGGCGGGTCTATGGGGTCGCGCTTCATCTGTCGCCCCGGACTGATTTAGCGGGATGTGGCCAGACTATAGCCCGCCGCAAAAAAGGGTCCATATGCTATGGCTTTTGTGAGCCAGAGAACCAGGAGCCTTAATTTCTGGGTGGACTTTATTTGTTAAGCAGCGCCCTAGATATACTCTTGATATTGTAAAGGTCCATGGGCGCCAGTAACATTTACCATCAAGTGTGCTTTTTGCTCGTTTGTCGCCATTAGAAATAAAAAAAAGTATCTGCGCACACAGAATAGTATAGTAGAATACTAGACCATATTACTCGTATGGGTTTGAAATCAGTTCACCACCTACATAGAAATCTCCCGCGGGAGACCTCCGCTTTGAATCTTTGTTACCGATACGTCGACGGATGTAAGTGGCCGAAATAGTAATCTATCGGAGTTAGAATTTAGTTTACCAGAAAATGCTTGCTGTCTATTCTCCTGGTAATACTTCAGTCAGTTCTCACAACTGTCCTGGATAAGTACTATGTGATATTTTATTATTTTTTATTTTTATACATTGTATTTCTAACCTATTAACATATAAAAAACACAGTGCCTTATGGTCAACAATTTTAATCACAAGGTTGGTTGAAGTTAGAACGTTAAGTAAACCGGTCTTGAAAGTTAAAAAATCCTATGTAGCATTAAGTTGAACGAAAACAAAACACCCATCACTGTTCTATGGTTAATAAATAATTCTCGAAAGAAAGGAATACGGTATAAGCTCAAGTTATAATAGAATATAATATATAAATTACGCGTCACGTTGTTTGTCCGCGATGGACTCCTAAAGTACATAACCGATTTTAATCAAATTTGCACAGCATGTATATTTTGATCCAAGTTTAAAAGACAGGACAGCTTCCATCTCAATTTATAGTAATATTATTTTATTGTAAATTATTTGTCTATTATTTGACAGTCACAATTATCTGTTATCTCCAGACGATTCTAACAGATAGCGGTATCTGTTGACTGGATTAAGTATTTAATAGATAGCACATGTTAATCGTAAAAACGTGTCATATAAGCTACAATTTATTAGCAAAACCACCACATGTTACTGAGGCTTTTTAGCCACAGCAATGCGTGGCCGAGTCTGCTAGTATGATATAAGGAAACCTTCTTACTTCTATACAATGAACAGATTCCAAGACTAACAATTTGCCATAAAACTTCGGATATCGACTCGATTCAACATGCTTTCCGAACGAGATATCATCAGGACCATATGGCTTCTAAAGCGCATTTGAATTTGTTTTCTTTAGTTTTGTCTATTAGTTTATTTCTCTTCATCATCTCAGCTCATATACGTCCCACTGCTGGGCTCGAGCCTCCTCCATAATGGGAGGGCAATTGACCTACTATACCACGCTGGTCAAACGTGTTGGTATAGGGTTTTGTTTCGAGTTTACCTTCTCTCGCATAGATGTTATATGCGTTTTATATCCCTTAGTCGTCCTGTACGATCAACCATGGGTGAGATAAGGGGTAGTGAATTGTATTCTTACTCCGTCACCACACGGACAGTTATTTCTCTTAATTCAGTCAATTAACTATGCATAATGATTTTCACTTCTTTCACATCTTGCCTGGGAAACGTAACCAATCGCAAATTCATTTACCAAGCATGATGATTACATCACTATCCTTCTAATTTGTGGGGGGAGCCTACATCCAGCAGTGAATGGTGAAAATTATGATTATAATGACTTGTACATTTACCAATTACACGTTACTATAAAAATATGAATAGAGAAAAATAATTAAAAATAATTGTAACAAAAAAGGATTTTCTTTATTTGCAATACTTTTGTCACACCCTTACTTTGCTCGTGGATGTCGTAAAAGACGACTAAGAGCCTTATAACGACCTGGGCCAACTCCATCTGATGCCGTTTGGTCAACAATTACATTCTCAAGTAGGGTTGACGTTTGGCAGGCGGCCGGTCATAAAACTATTGCCAATAACTCTTACCATATGTGCTATGAAAGAAGAGTACATATTGTATCGACCCCAAGTAATTGAGACAAGAGTAGGAGAATGATGATGCTGCATTAACTTTTTTATAACAAAATACAACTACAACATGATCAGTAAGAATTAGTTTTAGTGTATTTTTTTGACAGGCTATGGTCTGGACACCCAGCGTCCACTCTGTCCGGGGCGATGGAAGGACGGCGCGTGACCCTATAACCCACCGTATTCCCTCGCCATCACTATTGAGCCGGCCATTCGTACCGCTTCCTTGACATTCGTTGCCAGTTCAAACCCCGATATAATGTAAAATTTAAATACAATATAAAAGATTATGGCTGAAACATTAAACACTGTATTACAGAAATATTAATTAATAACTTTTTTATAGCATAGATTGTAATTTAAAAGCTGTGCGGTAGCGGCTACGAATACTACCAACCCTTACTTTGCTCGTGGATATCGTAAAAGACGACTAAGAGCGTTATAACGACCTGGGCCAACTCCATCTGGTGCCGTTTGGTCAACAGTGGCATTCCCAAGGAGGGTTGACGTCAGGCAGGCTGTTCAAAAAACTGTTGCCAATAACTTTTGCAATATGTGCTATGAAAGAAGAGTACATATTGTATCTACCGTAAGTGATTGGGATGAGTGTAGGAGAATGATGAGATTGTATTTTAAAACTTTGAACGCGAAAAAAGCGTATACTATATCCCTCTCCTTCGATTCCCAAAGACAAGTGAGACACTGCTTCCGCTCTATCCAACACAGTGTTTACCCCAGAATTTCAAGATTCTTCTCTAAAACAAGTTCACTAATAGTGGTAGGATATATACATATCTGCCTACAGCCGCGGTTTCGTTCGTGTTAGTACCACACTCTCGCAGAATATCGACGTCTGAGTAATGGCAATGTGCTATTGCGCTTCGTTCGGTGAGCGGGAGAGCCGGGAGCTCAACTTTATGAGTGGGTTTTAGAGTTTTGACTGGTAGATAGTTGTATCCCCGGTACTGCAAAGGTCCATTAGCGGTAATAATACTTATCACCAGGTGTTCTGTTTGCTCGTTTGCTAAACAATAAAAAAAAACTTCAAAATAACAATTAAAAATATTACAATAATTGCTAATTAAAGTGAAATAAAATAAAATAAAAGATTTAAGTAATGCTAAAGTATCCAAATATATATTTACCAAAAAAAAAAACGTAATTAACGAAGATATATTATCGTCCATGAAAACGAAATAATAGCGGGGCGTCCTGCAACAGAATGATTGAAGTGTCTTGATGATAATAATCGTTATATTACATCAGCCGTTATGATAACCAGGATATAGACTCTCTGTACGAAAGAAGGAAAACTCGAAATAATACTCTATACCAATCTGACTGGTTACCGTGGAATATTAAGTTGGAGTCAAAAGTCTCCGAAACCGGCGAGCGTATATGAAGAGAATTATGAATGTTGAGGAAGCGAGTGAAGTATGCAAGGATAGAGTTCTCTGGCACTCTGTTCTCTCTGCCTACCCTGCAAGGGATATGGCGTGATGATATATATGTATGTATATATTAAGTCAAATTTACCCCAATTTTGAAGGAGATTCGCTCACTGCAGTGGGATGTATATCAGCTGAGATGAGACTTTCTCACAGATGATTCAGATTCAAATCTATAAAGCACAACTATGACTTTTTAAAATTTTAAAGTGAAACCTCATCATCATCATCCTCATCATCATCACAGCCCATAAATGTCCCACTGTTAGGCTCGGGCCTTCTCCGTAATGGAAGGGAAATTAACCTACTATACCGCGCTGGTCAGACGTGTTGGTATAGGGTATTATTTCGAGTTTTCCTTCTCTCGCATAGATGTTATATGCATTTTATATCCCTTAGTCGTCTCGTACGATAACCCACGGGTAAGATATGGGGTGGTGAATTGTATTCTTACTCCGTCACCCCACGGAAAAAGTGAAAGCTAATATTATATAGAGACCATATATCTATTTATAATCATACACACATACATACATATCATCACGCCATATCCCTTGCAGGGTAGGCAGAGAGAACAGAGTGCCAGAGAACTCTATCTCTGCATACTTCACTCGCTTCCTCAACATTCATAATTCTCTTCATAGACGCTTGTCGGTTTCGGAGACTCTTAGATCTCACTTAGCGATTAAGCCCCTGAAGGGGTGTGTAAAATTTTAAAACAGTAATCCATTATTACCCTTTTCCTAAGAGTACCCCACGCTTTATACATTGGGACTAATCCCATCACATATTCCCACCAGGGGAGGAGTTAGAAAATGAGATCACCATACTAAGAAATAGCCATGAATTAAACTCAGAGTTATTAGTTAAACTGTTAGTGATAGGACCACGCTGTTGACAGTTCTGTATCTACAACCGCGGAGCCGCTACATCCGTGGTAGTACCACTCTCTTGCAGAAGATTGACGTCTGAGTAATAGCAATATGGGGTTGCGCTACGTTCGGTGAGCGAGAGAGCCGGAAACCTAAGTGTTTGGGAGTTCTATTGGTAGGCAGCGGCCTAGCTATACACTTGGTATTGCAAAGGTCCTTGGACGGTAGCGACACTTACCATCAGGTGTGCTGCTTACTCGTTTACAATAAAAAAATCAGATCACGAAACGAAAAATGATGTCACAAGCGGGGTTCGAACCCGCACCTATTGGGAATCCGGCCCAACCGTGATAGGTTGGGCCGGATTCCCAATAGGCGCGGGTTCGAACCCCGCTTGTGACATCATTTTTCGTTTCGTATCGGGTATTTATAAATAATTAAGCATATTAAATGCTAAAAATTTCAGTAATTTGAAAATCAGATCAACCATATCTGGATATCGCAGACGCTTGCATGGGAATTATCATTGCTCGAGTATTCTTGTCGTAAAAAAAGAATTAGAGATACAAGTTCATAAAGGTATTGGGAAAAATGGAATGCTTGAAATAACCCTTAATGGGGATTTCCATCCTATACCTTCATATCTATCCATCTCAGCTCATACATGTCCCACTGCTGCGATCGAGCCTCCTCTGCACTAGAAGGGAAATTGACCTACTACACCACGCTGGTCAGACATGTTGGTATAGGGTTTTATTTCGAGTTTTCCTTCTCTTGCATAGATGTTATATGCATATTATATTCCTTAGTCGTCTTTTACGATCACCCATGGGTAAGATAGGGGGTGGTGAGTTGTATTCTACTTCGTCACCACACTTAAATATATCAAATTTAGAAAATAAAAAAAAAAATTGTAACCCACACTCGATAAAGAAAGTCGTTATTTAAACCACTAAGTTGCCTGTGCAATTTATCTATCTATATAAAAATCGATGTGTATGTGCCCTATATACTCCAAAACGGCTTGACCGATTTTGATAATTTTTTCATGAAATTTTAGATTAACCTAAAGAGTAATCCTGTGAATTTGGTAACGGTCGGATCAATAATGTTTTTTTCTTTTATTAGATATTACTAAATTCAATATAATAAAAGTAATGAATATAGTCATTTTCATTTTTCTACATAAGTACAACATCATCATCATCATTCTCCTACTGTTATCCCAATTACTTGGGGTTGATACAATATGTACCTACTCATTTTTCATAGCATATATTGTAGAAGTTATTGGCAATAGTTTTATGACCGGCCGCCTACCAGACGTCAACCCTCCTTGGGAATGTAATTGTTGACTAAACGGACTATCAGATAGATTTGGCCCAGGTCATTATAAGGCTCTTAGTCGTCTTTTACGACATCCACGAGCAAAGTAAGGGTTGGTAGTATTCGCAGCCGCTACCACACAGCTAAATTCTATGGGACCACACAGCTAAAATAATGAATATAGTTATTTTAATTTTTCTGTTATAAATGTGAAAGTTTGTAAATATATTTGGATGTTTGAATATTTGTTACTCAATTACAGACTGAACAGATGGCGTAGTGGTCTTCGGTGACAGTGCCAGTAGTTCGAATCCCACGCAGGATACTTTGTGCGATCCATAAACTGTTGTTCTGAGTCTGGGTGTAATTTGTCTGCGTTAATTGAATATTTGTAAAGTCCCCCGCAATACAAGGATTATTGCCTCATTGCAGGTGCCTTTAAAAGAAACACGCTGGAACCGTTCCATAGAAGCAAATTACACACATACGAGTATATCTATACCTAAGGGCAAAACCACAGGCATAAGCTAGTATAAAATATACTACGCTAAGCAGACAACTAGTATATAATAAAAACGAAATTAAGTTATTAACTTTGAAACTTAGCAATACACTTAACGTTAGTTAGCTCGTAACTTGGCAAGCTTGCCTTATAGGTGCCAGATATGATTAACTAAAGTTATTTTCATAAAACTATTTAGTCAATAAGAACTTTGTCTTATTAAAATGAAGTATTTCTATGTAGTGCTGGAATAAGAATACAATTCACCACCCCCTATCTTACCCGTGGGTGATCGTACGAGACGACTAAGGGATATAGAACGCATATAACATCTATGCGAGAGAAGGAAAACACGAAACAAAATCTTATACCAACACGTCTGACCCGCAAGGTATAGTAGGTCAATTTCCCTCCCATTATGGAGGAGGCACGAGCCCAGCAGGGGGACATATAAGAACTGAGATGATGTTGATGTCCTAAATAATTTATTAAAAATAAAACTATAATTTTAGATATTGTTTTCAAAAATATATTTTCGATATTAATTAATATTACATTATAAATATAATAAAAAGTTGTACAAGAAAAAAATTCTTTACATTTTTATTCTATCGATAATTTTCAGATGTTTTTTATCGTTGCTTTAATCCGGGGCGTCGATACCCACGAGCGACCGCCACGCGCCGGGTCGAAGACAAAGACCGGGTTCCGGTGTCGATAGGTACGTTGTTGGGCGGGTCGACGGGTCGCACGCTGCTTCTTCCGTCGCCCCGGTCGGATTAGTGGGGTGTGAGCCTGCCGTCACAAAAAAACATTGCTCTAATCAAATCAGTACTTTATATAGGTACCTACAATGATTTTTACATTTCCAATAAGCGTATTAACATTTATTTATAATATTCTCATAAGAAATCATCATCATCAACCTCGGCTCGTATCCCTCCCACAGCTGGCCTTCTCCATCCTAAGAGCGAAATTCACCTGACTACACACTGATTAGAAATATATATTTTTTTTTACAAAGACACCATCCTGCACTAAGGAAATAAACCTTGTATTGCGGGGGACTTTACAAACATGCAATTAACGCAGACAAATTACACCCAGACTCAGAACAACACTTTGTAGATCACACAAAGTATTATTCTGCGTGGGAATCGAACCCACGGCACTGGCTCGTAAGGTTGGTATCTTGACCAATACGCCATCTTAGTGGCTTAGAGCTTTTATTTCGAATTTAAGTTAATTGCCACAGATACATATTATATCCCTTAGACGTCCTTTATGAAACCCCACACTTAAGAAAAGGTTTTCCTTTTCTTTGGGAATTATATTCTTACTTCGACATCACACAAAATACGTTTAAGAAGATGAGGTGGGGCATGGGACATTGTATTCTTATTTCTTCGCCACAAGAAGTCTTTTCAAAAGAATTTAAAAAAAAAATCTGTGGAGTTGTGTGATAGAAAATGAAACATCCAATGAATTTGTGTTATTCAAAGTAGAAGCAATTAAAATATCCAAATCATATAATAGAGTACGTGTTCATAAGCAGAACTGAAAAATTACTAATAAAACAATGTGTTTACAATATTTTTTCATTAACCTATTTTTTCCGGTTTGAAAAACTTTTGTAAACACATTTGTAAGCACTTATCGACATCCGGCTAAATTAAAATTTCTCATAAAATTGCTTTGTAATCCATACACTTCATTAATACTTACTATATTTCTATGATTCTATTTGTCCACTGTTGGACATAAGCCCACTGTAGCGAGGAATAGTATTATACCTGCTGCTACCGAAGAGAAAACCTCAATACCGATGGCTGGTCCAAATAGTAGTAACGAGATACAACTGTACAGCAAGTTATGAAGTTGCACCCTGGACGGTTTGGGCGCGCTGTAATAGAAACCGAACTGATCACAATAACAAAGAGGGATATACCATATTCATCACGTTATCACCTCATACGTGTGGTGATTAAGTAAGAAAATAATTCATCACCCTCCCTTTTATTCGTGGGCGATTGTAAAAGACTAAACGACAAAATTAATTAATATCACTTTAAGAAGAGGAAGTTTCGATATAAAACCTTACACCAATTCATTTTTATTTTGTTTTTAATTGCTTCTGGTGGCAAACGAGCAGACAACACACCCGATGGTAAGTGTTACTGCCGCCCATGGACCTTTGCCAAGGGTATAGCTAGGCCACTGCCTACCAATAGAAACCCCAAACCCACCTCAGTTGGGCTTCCGGCTCTCTTGCTCGCCGAACGAAGCGCAATAGCACATTGCCATTACTTAGACGTCGATCTTCTACGAGAGTATGGTACTACCTCGGACAGACCGGCCCGCGGCTGTAAACAGAGAACTGGCCACAGCGTGATCCTATTACTAAAATAATCCATGTTAGCAGTGTTGTATAGTAGATCTATTCCCCTAACACTGAGGAGTAGGTTCGAGCTCAGCAGTGGGACGTTTATAAGTTGAGACAAAGACTACGCCACGTTTGTCCGACAAGTCGGCGAAAGTATTTGATATTATAAATTTTCCAGAAAAAGAAAAGCTCTTCTCATTTTATTGATGATCACTTAACCAGTGTTTAATTTCTCACAAACTCCCATATATTCTCAACCTATTACCACGTTCTCAACCTATTACCACGAGATAATTAAACAAACAGTCAGGTCAGCCGAGTTATGAGATATATTATCGAGATGATTCAGGTTCATATAAAACTTTTCGTTGTCTAAAATATACCTATTTTATTTAATTTTATTGTTAATTTCTCAACTTTTCAAACACTTTATAGGGTTTAAGGGAGGATTAGAATGCGTAATAATAGTTTTATTAAGCTATTGCATAGCTTTTCTCGCGGGCTTTGAACGCAGCGACCGAATTAAGAAATTCCGTAACGAAAATAAAACCTAAGATTCTATGGCTGAAAAGCAGCAGTTAATTTTGTACTGACTTCAGGCAAGGAGCGTGGCCGAGTGGTCTAATGCACTGGTATTAGACATGGTCCGAAAGGGCTCGAATCCCACCGCTGTCAAACTCTTCCTGCAATTTATTTTTGCAAAATTTATTTATAATAATTTAAAATTTATTTTTTTACGGAATTTCTTGATTTTATGCTGCATAAATAAAAAAATAATAATTATAATTGCATAAGTTGATAAAAAATGCTATGCAATAGCTTTACCGCGGCAGTCCCCGAGTGCCATTCATATGTTTTCAAATGTGTAATACTCGCGTCAACATCAGAAGTCTTCGATATCATTCACGATACGAAGAATATAAAAGTTGATAATATTTGCAGCCGGTAGGTATATAAACAAAAAAATATTTTTTTTTATAAATTTAGTATTTTTTATTCTTTTAAGACACCACTACCCCGCACTAAGGAAATAATCCTTGTATTGCGGAGGACTTTACAAACATGCAATTAACGCAGACAAATTACATCCAGACTCAGAACAACACTTTGTGGATCACACAAAGTGTTGTTCTGCGTGGGAGTCGAAACTGCGGCACTGGCACGGAAGGTCGTTATCTTAACCATTACGCCATCTATGCAGACGAATACAGATAATGAAAAATATAGATAAACATATTATAATTACATATGGAACCTCACAATATCGTTAACCGACATGATTAGGAATGCCTCCGAAGAAAATCCTTCACAACAAAAGGATTGCTCAACTTGTAAGGCTTCACGTAACGAGTAAGTGAAGGCTTTCATTATATACATCGCATAATAACGCACAGCCAACGTTATAATACATGTTAAGGAAAACTTGGAAATATATGCGCCTAATGAGGATACGGTCGTCTACGTGGATTTATTTAACTAACGTTTATCTTATCATTTCGTTAGGCGCTTTTATAATAATAATAACAAATAAATATTTTTAAACAGGCTTTAAATATAAAAAATACGAATTAAAAATGATTGTCACACGTGTGACTCGAACGCACACGTCTCCCATAAAGACGATATAATAATACGAGTGAAAATTTGATTGTCATACGACATTTACACAAGTGTGCTCACACTTATGTAAATGGTAGAACGATTGGAACAGGAGGTGAAAACGCTCGACAATCTCTATCGGTGATTGTCTACTATATGCGATAAAGGAGGCATCGTGTCGCCTAACAAACTGGCTGCCTGGAGTGAGGGCGCTCGCCGGGACGTCATTGCCCGTTAGGTAACACGGCTGGATAGGCCTCGATTCGGTGTTCGTACCGTCGAGGCTCTCCAGCCCGTACTCGTTGAATGGATGGAGCGGCGACACGGAGTCCTCTCTTTCCGACTGGTGCAGGTGTTGTCGGGGCGCGGATGCTTCAGCAAGTGCCTGCGCAAGGTCGCAAGGAGGAAGACGACTCCGTCCTGTCAACAATGCGGTAGTGATGAGGACATGCAGGATACGCTCGAGTTATCTGTGATCTAGACTCAGCAGCGCCATGGACTCGACCACCGGTGCTGACTATATATGTATAACATATTCCAAAAACTTCAAGTTAGGTTCTTTAACCAAACAAATATGCTTTTCAAGTATGCATTGCCTATTCTTATCTTTCTGTCTATTAATTGTAAATTTTGCGCCGGCAGAAATTCTGATGTTACATTCCTTTTGAGACTCCAAATCTATCGCCTATTTTTGTCAGTAAAACGTAATCAACTGCAGTTGTAGTTCTCTCAGACTTTGGTTTGGTTCTTCACGGTCTCATTTGGCTCATTGGGATTCAGATGAGCTATTGAAGTTGCAGATTTTCAGTGCTTTTTTAATATGTTTCATTCATACAAAACGTCAATGCCACCTATCAATTACCTAGTTGTTAGTGAGTTGGTCATGTGGTCATGAAGTTTTGTTCTCTTACAGGAATTTCGTATTTTCGGGACGAACACATTTGAGTAAATCACGGCACTTGAAAAAGTGAAATATCCAAATAAAACTTTTTTTCCAAGACGAAACTCGTCCAACTTATTTTTCAGGTATTTTGCGATGAGACTTAAGTAGGTTTTTGCACTTTAAATGATATATTTATATCATTACCTTCATTCGTTTTGTTTATACTCTAGGAATAGAAGACTTGGCTCATTTTTCTATCATTATTGAAACCACAAACTTCGATTTCTTTACAATTTGGCTCTTTTTTAGGTATCCTCTTATGTTTTACCTTGTGTCAGTCCACTCAAACAAATTTCATTGCATCTTCATACATTGGTAAAATAAAATCATCCGTGTGGTGACGGAGTAAGAATACAATTCACCACCCCTCTCTTACCCGTAGGTGATCGTAAGAGATGACTAAGGGATATAAAACGCAAATAACAATAGATGTTTTGCATAGGCAAGAGAAGGAAAACTCCAAAAAAAACCCTATACCAACACGTCTGTCCAGCGTAGTATAGTAGGTCAATTTCTCGCCTCTTATGGAGGAGGCTCGAGCCCAACAGTGGGACATATATGAGCTGAGATGATGACATTCATAAAATGTTGTCTTTTAAATCACATGTATCACGAAACAAGGAACTCTTCTAACTATTGCGAGTGCATTCCATTCTTCTGATGGTGCAAAATAAATTACTGCATTCTACTTGCGACACCAATAATCTACAGGTTTGTCAAGCATAATTGCCTTAACAAACATCATCATCATTACAACCCATACAATTCCTACTGTTGGGCTCGGGCCTCCTCCATAATGGGAGGGAAATTAATCTACTATACCGCGCTGGTCAGACGTGTTGGTATAGGGTTTTGTTTCGAGTTTGGCTTCTCTTGCATAGATGTTAAATGCGTTTTATATCCCTTAGTCGTCTCCTACGATCACCCACGTGTAAGATATTGGGGTTGAATTGTATTCCTACTCCGTCACCACACGGATTGCCTTAACAAACGCCTACCCTCAACCTTCTTCCTCACGCTTATCCCTAAAATAAACTAATAATACGACTTTATACTTCGTTTCTAAAAACTATTGCGCATAAAACATCTTACCGCATCTTTGCTTCAATAATGTCTTATCTTCAAAATCGAAATTTTAGAGGAATGTTTTTCAAGTTTCAAAAAATAATTGTGTCGCAACGAATACCTTTTTATCTGATTTATATCATCAATCATCACATGATTTAATTATAGAATAATTAAATAATTAATATCACATATGTCAATATTTTTTTGAAATTTGAAAAACACTTCTTCAAAATAACACGTTATTCAAGCAAATATTGACAACACGTCGTCAAAGATCTACTTTTTCAAAAACTTCTTTTTAAAAGCAGGAGACAATTAAAATAAAGAAATGAAACTTTACATACAAATCAGCTAAACTATTATATTTAGCACCTTTTTATCGATGAGCCATTTTAAAAATCGAGAAAAATTATAATGACCCTCTAATGGATGTATGGGGAGTGACTACGGAGATAACTTCTGATAGGGCTGCATTAAAACCTCCATAATTGCAATGCCATATAATTAAATTTTATTCTCATGGAAATAAATTTTCAGTGTGGCGAAGAAATAAAAATACAATTCACCACCCCTATCTTACCCGTGGATTATCGTAAGAGACTAGGGGATATAAAACGCATATAACATCTATGCAAGAGAAGGAAAACTTGAAAGAAAACCCTATACCAACACGTCTGAAGCGTGATATAATATGTTAATTTCCCTCCCATTATGGAGGAAGCTCGAGCCCGACAGTGGGACATAGGACATACATATATGCGCTGAGATGACATAATCAAATTTAACATTACTGCCAACCTTTTCTTTTGCTTTGTTTTTGTTTTTTTCATTATTATTACTGTCATCCTAATTATACATGTAGGTGTAATTCATTACACGAGAGGAACCCGCGAGGGTAAACCGCCGGGCGGGCCACCGAAGACAAAGATCGGGTACCGGTGGCCCGCTCGCACGGCGAAGAGAGATGTTTGCAGGGTGGGTCTATGGGGTTGCGTACCGCCTCTTCCGTCACCCCGGACCGATTTCGCGGCGCGACCACGTCCATAGCCCAAAGCAAAAAAAAGTTTGTAATTCATTACGCTTTAGGTGAGAAACTATTAAAATGATCATCTTCAAAATTCACATACACGTTATCAGGAATACAGTAAAGAATAAATACTTTTCATCCACAGTAAAGCACTGTTCCTGAAGGATGAAAGATGTACTGAAAAATTTACATTGACACGATTGTAAATGGGGGCGTAGCTATTTCTTCTTCTTCTTCTTATGTATTGGCAATCAGCTACATATACGAGCTATTGGTGCCAGTGTCAAGTTATAAACATTTTCACGTTTTTAGTCTTTCAAGTCAGTCGTTGTCTAAGTCAAATTGTCACCATTAACAGTGCAATGGCTACACTGTTAATGGTATCTTGTGGGAATTTTGATGGAAAACGAAAACGTTGTAAAGCACTTTTATATGATATTCACTACATCCCAGTATTTCCGCACATCACATTACATAAAATGCCATCAAAATTATCTAATATAACACGTTAAAACACTAATATATCGAATATAATACAAGAGCACCACATGACGTTTTCAAATTCCCGTCAAAAGTCGCGTAGCTATTTGAAATATAAAGCCAAATGCTCGCTAAAGTCTGTATTTGACTGACAAAACGACGGTAGATATAAAACAAACTGTGGACAGCTTTCAAACGGATACGAGCACAACGCCGAGTATTTTAAGTCACACACACAACTAGATATATCATGGAGCGACAGCAATTTGTGAATATTTAAAAAGTTTCAAACCAAATGTTACTCTAAAAAAAAATATAATATGAAGATAGGTTTTTGTTGATAGAATTTTGCTTTCATATATAAATATAAAATTTAAAATGGTTTAATGTATGAAAAAGGTTATTTTTTGTAATTTCAGGGCTATGATTTAACGTTTCGTTTCTTGAAAGAAATATTATTAATTTATTCAAATTTGTTGTACAATATAATAAAATTTCTGTGTGGTAGCGGCTACGCATACTACCAACCCTTACTTTGCTCGTAGATGTCGTAAAAGACGACTAAGAGCTTTATAACGACCTGGGCCAACTCCATCTGATGCCGTTTGGTCAACAATTACATTCCTAAGGAGGGTTGACGTCTGGAAGACGGCCGGTCATAAAAATATTGCCAATATGTTTTACAATAGTTACTATGAAAGAAGAGTACATATTGTATCGACTCCAAGTAATTGGGATAATAGTAGGAGGATGATGACTATGGACTGGATACCTTTAAGGACGACGGAAGGGCGGCCTGCGGCTTTATGACTGACGTAGTACCTCTCAATTGCCGTTTGCACTGACTACCGACATCGCTGTGCCACCCAGTATATGCATAATGGGGCTCCACTTATAGGAGATATAATAGTGGGCATATTGTGTTGATAAATCACATTTATTAGCTTGATATGTATGTATGTTTGTTTGTTTGTATGTACCGGAATATTTAAACGTAATTTTCATCACTTTCTAAACGTCGGATTAATATGAAACGTTACACACATATAAAGGATCTATAATAATGTAATAATTTATATAACTTGTCCACTTATCGTTACCAGGATCTTCAGTATTTTTTTATATCCAATTGTACCTATATCTTCTTAACCAGACGTTCATTCGGCATTCTTTCCACATGTCCGAACCATCGGAGCATTCTCTTTTTCTAAACTAAGTATTATTAATAAGATAAGGATCTAATCGTTGTATTGCGGAGAACATTTGTATGCATATATTCCAAGTACAAAAATTAGACCCAGACCCAGAATATATGAATCCCACAAAGTGTTCGCCCACTTGAGAATCGAACCCTATACACTTGGCATGCTAGACCCGTGTCTGAACCACTACATCAAGCGCAGACGATTGCGTAGTGGTATTGATGCCAAAAAATGTTTACTCTTTAACTATGTAAACAATAAAGAATTTGAATTACATTTTCTCTGACCTAGACATGTCTACTTGTTAGGATATTAACACTATTAGGTAACTAGATACCAAATATAACCGCTATAAGTATGACCTACAATCATCCTGTCCGGTTTAAATCACAATTAGTGGGCACTTAGTCTTGATCCAACAAACTGGACATACAGTTGTGTAGAATATCTAACGTTGTCTCGTTTTTCTGATTTTTACGCGAGTATTACGTATTTGAAATAAAACTAGTTTTACGTATTCTATCGCGTTTGTATTTGATTTTATTTTAACGATGTTTTAAATATTTTCATAATCACGAGAGAACCATTAAAAATCAAATACAAACGCGATAGAATCCGTAAAAATAGTTTTATTTCAAATTGTCTAAGTTTTGAGATACATTGTTCAACATAGGCCCACGAAAATGTTACTGGAATGATCCTATATCATCAGCAATCAAAAATTCCCTGAGACTATTCTACTGTCAACAGTTCACCTGTTAGAGAATTGTCCTACACCCTGTCATCATCACCCTGCTCCCATTCAAATCACTTGACTATGTACTCTTCTTCGATCGTACATATTGTAAATAGCCATAGTGTTATGACCGGTCGTCTGCCTGACGCCAAAACCTTCTTGGAAATGTAATTGTTAACGAGACAGCATCAAATGGAGTTGATCCAGATCGATTCCTAATAATAAGCAAGCGATCACTAATCGGTTGTTGATTTTTTAGCCCATATACGTTTCATTGGTGGGTATGAGCCGTGGATATATAAGGCATATTTGAAATAAGATATTATAGATTATATCTTCCTTGCCGTTATTATTCCTAAACTCTGCAATTAATTTCAATAACTACGGTTAACGGTCAAAATTTGATAAATTTGTTGTACGTTCTCTTCCGCCGTGTGTCTCATGACTAAAAGCCGACTTGTGTACCTCACCCCCTTCGTGATTGATTGAGGGTCTCGCTCCGTACTACCTAGTACATAGTAATCTACTTTATATGTCGGTCAAACCCTTGTTTTCGGGGAAACTAAAATGGAAGCTCAACTTTCACTGGTATATTCAACATTTTTCTTTATACACCAGTGTAATTTTAGCTCCGTTGGTAAAATGCCAATTTAAGTTGGAATTATTTGAGATTGTAGGATAAACTGGTATAAATTGAACTTGGTATTGAAGTCGGTCCTCTGGAAACCCTTTTCGATATATTCTTGGTAATAAAAAGGGAACGTTTCAAAGGTTTGAGGCAAACTAGTTTAAGCTTATCCATTTCTAGGAAAACATAATGAATTTTGGTCTACAGCTGTACAATTAATAAAAAAAAAATTTGTCTCGTCTGATAGCGAGTTCAGAATATAATATTTATTCATTCATCTAAGCTCATATATGTCCCACTGTTGGGTACATATCCTATCCTACACAATAGCAGGGCAATTACCCTACGCTAGTCAGATCTGTTAGTATAGGGTTTTGTTTCGAGTTTTCCTTCTCTTGCATAGATTTTATATGCAGTTTATATATCTTAACCGTCACACGATAACCCACAGCTAAGATAGAGTATCCCCTAAGGAGTAAGAATACACTACCATGTATTCTTACTCTGTCACCTTACTGAAATACAATAATCAAAAAATATGTCACCACTCACTTTTTTTTTAAAGACAAACACCCTACTCGGAAATAATTCTTGAATTATATAGGAGTTTGATTTGCAAGCACCTTATTTTTAAGTGATAGAATTGGGTCCGATCACACTACCTTAACTGTCTGGAGCGACAGAGGGGACATAGTGCAACATGTTGTTACCATTTTCGATACCACCTCATAATACGCGTTTGATTTCCACGCTGAAAAATTATTTATATAATGCATAAACAATTTTAATGAATCTGTCTGTATTTTTCAAGACATGATGTCTTTAAAAAATAAACTAATCCACATTCTCTATTGTCACAGATGAGGAGCTGGTGTTCAGAGACAGGTGGGGCGGGCTGACGCTCTTTAACGTAAAGAACTTCACCACCAGGTTGCTCATGAATAACTCCACATTCGTAAGTACATATTATATCAAATTTAATATTTGTCGCTTCAGTAGAATGCCTATTGTAAAATTATTGAGATTTAAATCTTCAGATCATCTTGCAATAAGCATTTCCCAGTTTTAATCGGCAGGAATTTCTCGATAGCAAGTATACATACATACATATCATCACGCCATATCCCTTGCAGGGTAGGCAGAGAGAACAGAATGCCAGAGAACTCTATCCTTGCATACTTCACTCGCTTCCTCAACATTCATAATTCTCTTCATACACGCTCGCCGGTTTCGGAAACTCTTGGCTCCACCTTCCTTTAGTACGTGACCAATCTGGTCTAGGTAGGTTAGTCTCGGTCTCCCCCGGTACCTACATCTTTCCACTTTCGCATTGTATATCTTCTTAACCAGACGTTCGTTCGGCATTCTTTCCACATGTCCGAACCATCGGAGCTAGATAGCAAGTATATTTGTTAAACACATGATTACTATCTTATAGATAAAATAAAATATTTCCAAGCAAAGACTTTCATAGCAAAGATTTATCTGTGTAGTGACGGAGTAAAAATACAATTTACCACCCCTATCTTACCCGTGGGTGATCATAAGAGAACCGGTAGCCTGCTCGCACGGCGAAGAGAAGAGTCCTTGCTGGGTGGGTCTATGGGGTTGCGCGCCGTCTCTTCCGTCGCCCCGGACCGATTTAGCGGAGCGCGACCACATCCATAGTCCACCGCAAGAAAAAATAGGGTAATCGTAAGAGACGAAGGAAAATCTCGCAACAAAACCCTATACCAACATGTCTGACCAACGTGATATAGTAGATCAATTTCCCTGCCATTACTGAGGAGGCTCGAGCCCAATAATGGGACATATATGAGCTGAGGTGATGATGATGATGAAAGACTATTTAAAAGATCTTCGTCTTCTTGAAACCATATATTCTACTATTAAACACGTGCCAACGGAGCCCAATTTTTAACATGGGTGGATTGGAAAAGAGTCTAACAATATAACTGAGAAATATAATTTCAAAATATTCAGTATTCAAACAATTATATTCAGTATATTTATATTTATATTCACTATTCAAATATCTTGTGTAGTGGAGGAGTTATAAAAAATTATGGCGCTAAATAATTTAATTCACAAACCCAGAGGGGGTTTGGGCTGGTCCGTTACTGTTTTAAAAAACGATTAAGGGAGATTATATATAGATAACATCTATAGATTAGAAGGAATACTCAAAATAAACTCATATACCAACACGTCTGACCAGGGTCAATTTTCCTCCTATTGTGGAGGAGGCTCGAGCCCAATAATGAGACGTATATAAGCTGAGATGAATGATGAATATTTAAAAGTTATTCAACACAAAATTCGTAGAACAAAACATTAATAACAACTGTTGTTATGTTCACAAGTCTATAAAACGCATCTGTTGTGAATATACTTTTTGATATATTACCTCTAATGGCAAAAACATTGGAAAGTATAATTAGCACAGGTAGTGTTAGGCTTGGCCACCGAAGACAAAGATCGGGTACCGGTGGCCTGCTCGCACGGCGAACAGAGGAGTTTACAGGGTAGGTCTATGAGGTCAGGCGCCGCCTCTTCCATCACCTCGGACCGATTTGGCGGGGCGAGACGCATCCATAGCCCACCGCAAAAAAAAAGAGAAGGTAGTATTAAGCCCATACTGTTGACAGTTCTCTGTCTACAGCCGCGGGCCGGTCCGTCCGGGGTAGTACCACACTGAGCAGAAAATCAACGTCTGAGGAATGGCAATATGCTGTTGCACTTCTTTCGGTGAGCGAGACAACCAAAAGCCCAATTTTCTTGATAGGTTTTGCTTGGTAAGCAGTGCCCTATCTGTACTTCTGGTATTGCAAATCCCTGTGGGTGGCAGTAACACTTACCATCAGGTCTTCTGGCTTGCATAAGTAATAAAACCTATTACAATGGTTCCCATAGTGTAATGAGTGGTGACAAATATATACAACTAGCCGACCCGGCACACTTCGTTCCGCCTAACAGTTAATGAATGAGCAGATTTCGATTAAATCAAAATTATTAAGTAAAAAAAAATCGTGGTACACTACAAAACGAACATTTTAATCGACGATTGTAGATATTTGACGTGCTCTACGATTTTATTTTAGTCTAATCAATGCGTATGTTTAAAATTTGTATATTTTAAAAATCTTGTGACATACTTATGTACATTAATCTATAATACAGTGCATTTTTAGGAATTTATATGAACTTAGTTATTTCCACTAATTGAGTAAATTATGAGTTACTTTATTTCAAAAATGTAACAATGTATACATATTGGTACCTATGACTGTATCTATTTAATTATTTTTTAGCTTTTATTACATTTATCTACAAAATTACCATGACTGTTTACAATGAAACCATTTAACCTAAAAAATATTTTTACCTTTTTTATTTTCAAATATTTAGTTTTTATTTCTAATTCTATTTAATTCATTTAAGGCTTCATTATTGCAAGGTTTCTTGGCCGTTAATTCATTACACTCTAACTCCTCGATACGTAATCCCTCCAAAGATCTCACTCTACTAAGAACCACGTAGGCTTGGCCTTCCTCAAATATTTTTGCGCCTAAGTATACGACTGTGTGATCCAGAGTGCTGCCCTACATTTTATGCACCGTGGAAGCCCATGACAATATTAAGGCCAACATTCGTCTTTCAGCCGTCCCGTAATTAAACTTGGCTGTAAACTGTATGTCTTTCGTTTTTGACATATCATTTTTAGCCACCCTAACGCCACACAGTCCTTGACACGATACGAAATCTTGACTTGGATGAGAGTTTCAGACATTAAATTATCCATCATTTTGTAGCAGCGGCCATCTTAGATTTTGATTTTGTATAGTGCACTGTATTTCACTTATCATGCCCTTTTATTTGATACCCATATTGATGGGATTGAAAAAAATAGATTATCCGCCATCTTAGATTTTGATTTTATATAGCACACTGTCTTCTACTTGTCAAGCCCTTTCATTTGATACCCATATCGATGGGATTGAAAAAAAAATAGGTTATCTGCCATTTTGTTACGGCGGCCAACTTGAATTTACAATAAATTTTTGTATACATAATTGTATTGTCACCAGAACCAAAGGCGTATACCAAATTTCAGACTAATCGGTTGTCAGTAAGAGGGTGAAATTTTAATTACTAAATTTGACCCAAGGAAAAAAACAAACGGAGTAAGCTAAATAAAACCGTTTAAAACATAAAAATCATAAAAATTGGTTCAGCCTTTCTCGAGTTATAAGTGTTGTAACTAACACAACTTTCTTTTACATACATACATATCATCACGCCATATCCCTTGCAGGGTAGGCAGAGAGAACAGAGTGCCACAGAACTCTATCCTTGCATACTTCACTCGCTTCCTCAACATTCATAATTCTCTTCATACACGCTCGCCGGTTTCGGAGACTCTTGACTCCACCTTCCTTCAGTACATGACCGATCTGGTCTAGGTAGGTTAGTCTCGGTCTCCCCCGGTACCTACATCCTTCCACTTTCGCATTGTATATCTTCTTAACCAGACGTTTGTTCGGCATTCTTTCCACACGTCCGAACCATCGGAGCATTCCCTTTCGCACCATTTCCCTTACACCAATACTCTCTTTCATACCTACTCGCTCTCTTACGTCGTCGTTACGAATACGGTCGGTTTGCCTAACTCCACAGATTTTCCGCAGAGATCGCATTTCGACCGCATTAATTTTACTTTCATACTCTTTTTTGCATACCCAACTCTCGCTTCCATACACAAATGTTGGGACAAGCACTGCGTTATGTATTGCTACACGTGCCTTCTGGCTGAGGTGGTGGCTGCCGAGAAGTTGCCCCAACGCTCCGTTCACTCTATTTCCCGCATTCACTCTTCGCTCTATATCAGTGGTGTACCTTCCATCCATCCATCCATCCATCAGCCCGTAAACGTCCACTGTTGGACATAGACCTCCCCACGAGAATGGCATCTATAACGGTCCTGTGCCACCTGCATCCAGCGGTTTCCTGCGACCTTGATGAGGTCATCAGTCCACCGAGTGGAGGTGTACCTTCCATCTCTGCTAAATCCACATCCAAGATATACAAATTCATCCACTTGCTCTAGTACATCATTGCCTATTGTTACTCTTACATCTGTTCTGGCTTTATCTCTTTCAAAGACCATTATTTTGGTTTTGCTCACATTCACGCGTAGACCCCTTTTCTTACAATCTTCTGTCATTGTGTCGACTAGGGTCTGCAGGTCAGTCGCTGACTGTGCCAGCAGGACTGCATCATCTGCATAAAGCAGAGCAGTGACCATTGAGTCGCCCATCTGGACTCCCACATTCATATCGTTCAACCTTTGGAGACATTTATCCAGATATATTATAAACAGCTTGGCTGACAGAACGCACCCCTGCTTAACGCCGATATTGACGTCAAACCAAGGCGACATTCCATCATCCAGACGCACACAGGCTCTACAGCCCATGTAACTGGACTGCACAGCCTGTAGCAGTTTACCGCTAATACCATACTCCGGTAAAATGTCCCAAAGTACCTTTCGTACAACCGTGTCAAATGCTCTCTCCAGATCCACAAAACTGCAGAAAACCCTCTGACCTAGAGCCAGATGCTTCTCCACAATGTTGCGCAGAGAGAACACTTGATCCATGCATCCCCTTTTTTTTTGCGGTGGGCCATGGACGTCGCACCCCGCCAAGTCGGTCCGGGGTGACGGAAGAGGCGGCGCGCAACCCCATTGACCCACCCTGCAAGCACCTCTTCTTCGCCGTGCGAGCGGGCCACCGGTACCCGATTTTTGTCTTCGGTGGCCCGCTCGGCGGTATGCCCTCTCGGGCTCCTCTCCTGTCGACGCCCCGACAGCTTTCGCCGTCAAGGCGTCGTCCTCACGCGGTGGCCTCACGTCGGGTGACCGGACAATTCGATCCATGCATCCCCTTCCACTCCTGAACTTTCTTTTATATATATATATATATATATATATATATATATATATATATATATATATATATATATATATATGTCACCACCCCTTTCTTCCCCACAAGTATTGTAAATACCTAGACCAGATTGGTAACGTACTGAAGGAAGGTGGAGTCAAGAGTCTCCGAAACCGGCGAGCGTGTATGAAGAGAATTATGAATGTTGAGGAAGCGAGTGAAGTATGCAGAGATAGAGTTCTCTGGCACTCTGTTCTCTCTGCCTACCCTGCAAGGGATATGGCGTGATGATATGTATGTATGTGTGTCAGTACTTATTGTAAAAGATTACAAATGACTGTGAGACGAGCTTATAATTTCATCATCATCATTTCATCCTATTGCCGTCCACTGCTGGACGTAGGCCTCCCACATGTTATGCCACAGCGTGCGGTCCTATGCCGCCTGTATGCTACGACGCCCAACAACCTTCACCAAGTCGTCTGTCCACCTAGTGGGGGGGGGTCCCTTATAATTAGATATGGAAAATTTGATATACTATTTTATAATACTCCATGTGAAATTAGAACACAAACTAGTTTAGTTACACCACTGAATAGTTTACTACTCGTGCAATATTCACGACACGAGATGGCGCTATATTGTACGTACAAATGTATTAGCTTTAACAAACAAAAAAAAAACTTCACACGTATATTTCTGTTTCACAAATGGAGTGCGCGTTACACCGTACCGTAATAGTAAAATTATAATTTCTTTCACTAATATCATAAAATCGTTTTTGTTTTTATATATCTTATGGTGGCAAACGAGCAAGCAGTACACCTGATGGTAAGTTTCACTGCTGCCCATGGACCTTTGTTATACCAAGGGTATAGCTAGGCCGCTGCCTACAATTACAATCCACAAACCCACTCAGTTGGGCTTCCGGCTCTCTCGCTCACCGAACGAAGCACATATAGCACATTGCCATTACTCAGACGTCAATCTTCTGCGAGAGAGTGATACTACCCCGGACGGATCGGCCCGCGGCTGTAGACAGAAAACTGTCAACAGCATGATCCTACCACTCGTTCCAAGGTTCAAGCGATGGAGAGGTAATAGGACTGATTATAAGGCTGCACGCCACCTTTCTAGCGCACCGGACGCTACGGTTTTTTTTGTAATAATATTTATTCATGATCATCGATACAAATTCGTTTAGTCGAATAAATTGTTAGTAGGGATTGCAATCGGCAAAACCGGATCCGGTTATCCGGTGCATCCGGTGTCATTAAACGTTTACCCGATCCGGCAAGTTTTGGCAAAATAATAAAGCTGTTAGATGGGTAGGTATTTCAAATGCTTTGCGTGTGGCGTTCATTCGTGCGCCACTCCCCTGCATTCCGCATTCGTATATATCCGAATAATCCACATATTTATAAAATTACTTACTAAAACAATTGATCTATCTGTGAAATTGAAATCTAGGAAGACTGAGCTACTCGTTACAAAGTTAAAATTTTACTAGTTATCTACACTACCAGATTTTATTTGTTAGCTCGTTGTCTAATCTTAACATTGGATGGGAAGTAAAATTGATATTAATTATATATGTTTTATTTTATATAAACTAGGTAGTTTATTTTATGTGTATCTAAATATAGGTACCTATATTAACGACAATGGTTCTTGTTTAACTTACTAACAGCTGATTTTGAGCCAAAAAGCGAAAATTATCCTGATTTGATCAATCCGGTCGGATCCGGCCGGATCCGGCGGGATTGATGGGAAGCGGGCTGGACTGAAATTGACGCCGGATTGCAATCCCTAATTGTTAGCTTTATAATCTGAAATCCGGTATAATTTTCTTTATAACTTATAGTATTATATTCCACTACTTTTGAGTAGTTTATTTAAAATAACAGCCCATCAGTAAGTTAAAATATTACCATTGCTGCTGATAATAAAAGCAACTATTCCTATACAATTTTTTGCAGAACATGAAAATAGGCGTACATCACTCTTTTATCATATTCAGTATACTTTAGTACATTCTCTGTATAAAATACCAACAAAATTATTCAATACAATACTATAAAACATTATATTCATATATACCTAAAATTGAACAAATTTCAAGAGCGCCTTATGACATTTAGACATTTTCAGATAAATTATGAATGGTACAGTTTAGATGGAATATGATAAGGCTAGAACAAAGCTTCTAGAGCCTGTCAAAAACAAAGATTATTATTCCTTATCGTAACTGAGTAAGATTTTTTTTAAATCAACTTAAAAATCATAATTGTGTGGTTTTATGAAGCCACGGTAAAAGTGAAATTTTTTTTCGCATTGTAGACATTTAACTAAATATTTTTGGAAAAATATTCCATTTAAGGTATTAAAATCGCATCATCAATCTTAATTTTATACTTGGAAAATGGGAATGATTATGGGAAATAATAATTAGGTCTCTAACTAATATTTTAATTTAACTCTGTGTTTTAAAGTACGACATATATAATATATACAATAATTTAGATGATATACATATATTAAATTACATTAAATACTGATAAAAACAAACAAATAGCGTGGAGCACTGGCACAAATGAGTAATGATCTATATATACACTACACCATACCATAGGCGCCGCCATACTGGACTCGGCTGCTCTGTCGAGCGCATTTCACTTTACCCCTATTCCGCGGCCAACCATCACGCGACATGCAATAGATGCACGAAAAAGTTTCAGGCGATGTAATAAAAGATTCACTTTAAAAAAAAGAGGAAAGTTATACGTACTTATCTCATTATCATCATCTCCTATATGCCCTACTATGTTGGGCTCGAGCTCCCTCCACGTTGAGGGAAATTTACCTACTATAACCCACTGGGCAAACTAGTTGGTCTAGAGTTGGGTGATAAGGGTGGTTAATTATATTCATAGTCTACCACGCATAACATATCTAACGATTCCTTTCATACAACTTTTTGTACCTACATCAGTATATTCAGATCAAAGCCGGCCGCCCAACTTTCTGGGTGGGTTTTGGGGTTTACATTGGTAAGCAGCGGCATATTTGTACCACTGGTATTAAAAAGATGTCTGGACAGCAGTAACACAATCAGTTGTGATGCTTGTACGTTTGTCATTATACGCTGACAGAAGTGAAAACTTAAACCTATGAAAAAAAAACAATACAAAAAAAAAATAAAAGCGTGCCCCAGGGAGTATGTATGGGTGTCACCGAAGACAAAGATTGGGTACCGGTGGCCCGCTCGCACGGCGAAGAAAGGAGTTTGCATGGTGGGTCTATGGGGTCACGCGCCGCCTCCTCCGTCACCTCGGACCGATTTGGGAGACGCATCCATAGTCCACCGTAAAAATAAAAAAAAATTGCTTTCTATGAGAGAGAGTGAGAGACAGACAGAGAAACACGCGCACACCGCACGGTTTACAACTATAGCAAAAAGTGTCGTTACAACTTTTGGTCTTAGTTTTTTCCGTCTAGCTCCCTTTCGCAACGGGCGATAAGGAACTTCGTTCAAAAAAAAAGGGAGTATGTATGGGTATGACCATACAATAAATACACACATTAAATATATTATATTATTTACATATTATATTATTACTTCCTCTTCTACGGTCTACTCTCCCTCCGTCTTACGAATTTTCGATCAGTTCACATGAACTGATGCGAGTTTAAAATTTTTTACCCATCCCAAAAAAGTGCACAACGCCGCTAAAGAAATGTTCACTTCAAAATCTTACTTCAATATTACGGTGTGATACACATCCAGCCCCCAAGGTGTGTACACGTCGCCGTCGATAAAACTCTTTATCTACATTTATCAGTATTCTTCGTGAACACACACACGTGTGTGTACTATATGTATTGTGTGTACTTCAGTAAATACATTTGTGTAACGAATTTTATGTTTATCGATTTTTATTGTAATTTGTTTTGTAAATAGCCAATCTATAATATAATGACTTATTTATGTGATAAGCGCGTAATAAAAAATGGAGGTGAATAAATAATGAGGAAAAGAAAAGCGATCATCCTTTTTAAATTTAATCATTTAACTAATAATTATTTTGTATGGTTTTCTTGTCGGTGATGACGATGTAAAAATACAATGATCACCACTCCTTTTCCTTGTGTGTGATGGTAAATTGTTTTCTTACTCTGTCACCACACGAGCATACTAGTTAAGTCTCACTGTAAACATTCAAACAATTGTAAATAATTTTATGGTTTAAATAAAAATGAGAAATATTAAATTTAGATTTATAGGGTGAAATATCGATTCACAGAATAGTTCCGACACGAGATATCGTTTTAAATTTTTTTTTCTCGGATTAATCGATTTCGGATCACCATTCCTAGTCTATACTCATCTCATAGCAAATTAAGACTTAACTATATTAAATTGAGACTTAAAAATTGGTTATACTAAAACTAATAACGCATAAAAGACAATGCTTGTTCAATATAAATGGGTAGTACCCACCATTTTCTTTTGATATCATTTGTTCGTGTCACACGCAAATAGATTGAAAACGATATATCTTTATTCGAAGCAATATATAAAGTTTTTAGAGCAATATATATTCTGATATTGTTACCAGCCGCTTTGGTACACTTGTGAGGACTTTAAAAAACCAAAACGTAAAATACGATATGGCCCGCTTGTAGAAATATATAATATTTCTACAAGCGGCTTTAAAAAAGACGATAATTCCTTACAACTTTTCATGCTCCTTTACAGCCCTTTTTTACATTAAAAAGTAGCCTATGTCCTTTATCAGGCTCTAGAGTATCTGTGTACCAAATTTCATTTAGATCGGTTCAGTAGTTTTGACGTGAAAGAGCGACAGACAGACAGACAGAGTTACTTTCGCATTTATAATATTAGTAAGGATTGGTTTACGAGCGAAAAGGAATTGTCACCTTTTTTTTGCGGTGGGCTATGGATGTAGTTTCGCCCCGCCAAATCGGTCCAGGGTGATGGAAGAGGCGACGCGTGACCCCATAGACCTACTATGCAAAACTCCTCTCTTCGCTTCGAGCGGGCCACCGGTACCCGATCTTTGTCTTCGGTGGCCAAACGAATTGTCACTTGTGAGATTCGAAGCTACCCTGGAAATCCGACCAGACGTGTTATTGATAAGTGTTACTGCCACCCACGGACATTTGCAATGCCGAAAGTATAGCTGAGTCGTTGCCTACCAAGCCTAACCAGAAAACGGCGATTTTCTTCGAGAATGTGGCACTACCCCGGACGGGCCTGTTCATGGTTGTAGACATAAAACTAACAGTGTGACCTTGGCACTACTAAAGATACATAAAAAATATAGCTGAAGCAGAGCCCACTAGCCGGGTTGAGATCCCTCAGCGCTCACCCGGGTTAAGCTGTGACAGCCATCTGCGGCTAACAGCTTAAAGGCAGAAACAAAACGATCGAAACGACACGATCACGAGTTAACTACTAGAAAAAACCTCAACCACATTACAAGGAAGGGAGAGGCACACCTTTTTTTTTTTTCTCCTCAAGGTGGACCATGGATGTGATCGCGCCCCGACAAATCGGTCCGGGGCGACAGAAGAGGTGGCGCGCAACCTCATGGACCCACCCTGCAAGCACCTCTGTTCGCCGTGCGAGCGGGCCACCGGTACCCGATCTTTGTCTTCGGTGGCCGAGAGACACATCTACGTAGCAAAGATTTTTTCAGTAAACATAACATCGCGGCCATACCTAGAATATATAAAACCGTTCAATATTATACGCCATCATTACCCAGGCCACGTATACAGCATATGTTGACGTCAGTGCCGCGGGCTGGCCTGGATCTTCACGATGTTGTGCCAAAATTGCCCGCCATTGGCATCGGCACGTGCGATATATTAAAAATGTTATGTCTACGTGATTACGAGAGAAACTTGGACCTTATATTAACTTATTTATTACAAGCTTCTGCCCGCGGCTTCGCCCGCGTAAAAGGTTACTTTCCTAAAGCTTTTCATCCCTTATTTTATTTTACCCCTTAAGAGTAATTTTTTACGAATTTTTAATTTTAAATTTATTTATACCTAATCAATAGCCTAAAAATAAGTTTCAAGCTTCTGACTTTAAAAATGACGATAATTCCTTACAACTTTTCATCCCCCTTTACAACCCTTTTTTGCATTAAAAAGTAGCCTATGTCCTTTATCAGGCTCTAGATTATCTGTGTACCAAATTTAATTTAGATCGGTTCCGTAGTTTTGGCGTGAAAGAGCGACAGACAGACAGAGTTACTCTCGCATTTATAATATTAGTAAGGATTATAACTGCACAGATGGCGCAGTGGTTTAAATACCTACTTGCGGTGCCGCTGTCGTGGGTTAGATTCCTACGTAGAAGAACATATCCCGCGATCCACAAATTGTATTTCTGATTTTGATTGTAATTTGTGTCAAATACAAGGATTATTTATCTGCATAGATGGTGTAGTGGTTACTGACCTTCCTTACCAGTGCTTTGTGCTGAGTTTGATTCCCACGCAGGACAATACTTTGCGTGATCCATACATCCAAGTTGGGCTGCCGGCTATCACGCTCACAGAACGAAGCGCAACATTGCCACTGCTCAAACGTCAAATTCCTTCGACCGTGTGGTACCCACTACCGCGGGCGGATTGTTCTGAGACTATGGATAGAAAACTATCAATAATAAACATTTTATACGCCACCCACGAACAATAAAAGGGTTAATAATATTCATAACCGCCATCGGAAGTAATACATATTAAACGGCATTGCTGTAAATTTAATATTGCAGAGTTCCATTAGCAGCTGCCACCACTCACCATCACGCCACTCACTTATCTGCTACCAAAAGCAATAAAAATACCCTCTGGCTCAATAAATGGGGTTATACAAGCCTGCTAAGTCGTTCTCAATAAATGGGGTTATACAAGCCTGCTAAGTCGTTCTCAATAAATGGGGTTATACAAGCGTGCTAAGTCGTTCTACAATAAATGGGGGTTATACAAGCCTGCTAAGTCGTTCTACAATAAATGAGGTTATACAAGCGTGCTAAGTCGTTCTCAATAAATGGGGTTATACAAGCCTGCTAAGTCGTTCTCAATAAATGGGGTTATACAAGCGTGCTAAGTCGTTCTCAATAAATGGGGTTATACAAGCGTGCTAAGTCGTTCTCAATAAATGGGGTTATACAAGCCTACTAAGTCGTTCTCAATAAATGGGGTTATACAAGCCTGCTAAGTCGTTCTCAATAAATGGGGTTATACAAGCGTGCTAAGTCGTTCTCAATAAATGGGGTTATACAAGCCTGCTAAGTCGTTCTCAATAAATGGGGTTATACAAGCCTGCTAAGTCGTTCTCAATAAATGGGGTTATACAAGCCTGCTAAGTCGTTCTCAATAAATGGGGTTATACAAACCTGCTAAGTCGTTCTACAATAAATGGGGATAACCCCATTTAACAAGCCTGCTAAGTCGTTCTACAATAAATGGGGTTATACAAGCCCGCTAAGTCGTTCTACAATTTCGTTTAATGGATGATAGATACAGTTTGAGGTTAAACGCTTTTAAATAGAGTAAAATAGCAGTTCAATGTTTATGCAAATATTATGAAGTTTTTATTAAACTCTGATTTCGTCCCATACGCTTGATGGAGTAACAATATTAACCACCTGGTCACTATTTTGCTCTAAATTGTTATAAAAACGACTATCATTCAGCCTTTTGTCATCCATTGCTAGACGTGGACCTGCCATTCGCCATAAAGTGTGATCCTTTGCCGCCCGCAACGACTCCCGGCAAGTCGTCAGTCCACCTGGTTTTGGGCGATCAACACTGCGACGTCTGATACGCGGTCAATATTAGAGAACCTTTCATCTCCATCGGTTATAGGTTCGTCGAGCGATGTGGTCTGCTCACTGCCACTTCAGTTTGCTAATTCTTCATGCTGTCTCGGTTACAGCACTTCTTCTGCGTATTTCCGTATCACTCTATCTATCTACTATTTCAGGATTTCTCTGCGAAATAGAATCCATAATTCTATCTCGCAGAGAAATCTTGATCATAGTCTAACATAAAAACAACTAGGGAATATAATATGCGACATAAACCGTCGTCTAAGATCATATATGGCCGATATACGACATAGTTCATATACATCCCACTGTTGGGCTCGAACCTCCATAATGAGAGGGAAATTGAACTACTGTACCACGCTAGTCAGACGGGTTGATCTTGCATCAAGTTTTCCTTCTCTTACAGTGATTTTCAGTGCGTCATCTCCTTAATTGCCTGTAAGACTGGTTGTGAGATCACCAGAAGAATAGGTAACAGAAACCCTGAGAATATTATAACATTAAATATATTCGAACAGTAAACGTCGTGGAGCTGATGGAAGGTTACTTAACTAACGAAGGTAATATTTTTATATGAACTGTTCCATCGTTGAGCAAAGCGGGACAGAGATAGGTCACCCAATAGCCCATCCAAAATTTAAGTGGACACCACAGTTATAAGTGGATAATAGTGGTAGGACCACGCTGTTGACAGTTCTCTGTCTACAGCTGCGGGCCGGTCCGTCCGGGGTAGTACCACACTGAGCAGAAGATCGACGTCTGAATAATGGCAATGTGCTATTGCGCTTCGTTCGGTGAGCGAGAGAGCCGGAAGCCCAACTGGGTGGGTTTGGGGATTTTATTGGTAGACAGCGGCCTAAGCTATACCTTTGGTATTGCAAAGGTCCATGGGCGGCAGTGACACTTACCATCAGGTGTGCTGCTTGCTCGTTTGCCACCATAAACAATAAAAAAAAATTCAAATAAAACTGTACCAACCCATCCGATACGATTGTTTCAAGTTTTCATTTTCTTTGCATAGATGTTATAAGGGATGTACCCTTAGACGTTTCTTACGATCACCCACGGGTGGTGAATTATATTCTTACTCCATCACTACACGGAAACATCATTATAATAACTCGATCTAAGACTATCACCGGAAAGTAAGGCGTGAATATATATTTTAACGTTACCCCATCACTAAATTAAAATCTTTAGAATGTACTTAACTTGAACGAGTATACAAATACAAACAATTAATCTAAATTTGTAATAAACAACTCAACAAAATTCAAATAACACAAAGTCAAAGAAAACTCCATTAATTAGTACAATATCCACTTTCATATAACCATTTAAAAAGATAAATCATTCAAGTTTAAAACCGACCGTGAGTCATAACAAAAAAAAATCATCGCTTAAAAAATACACTCGAGTCAAAAAAGCGTAGCCGACAAATGTTCGAACCATTAATTTGTTCGTTTAAAAACAATATGGAAGCTTCAATGGTTCGTGAGTTTCGGCTCAACGGTATTAAATTGTTTTGACTGAAAATTATTTTTTTATTTACTGATTGTTTTTCAAGTGAAACTTCTTTATCGGCGTTGGAAAAAAATTTACCGTCACATTTTTTCGTTACGCGCCATCTTGTTTCGAAGTGAAACTTTTTTGCGCGCATGAGGATAGATTTTTTACAGATGAAACCCACACGAGGAACGCGCCACGCCTGAGAGAGGGAGAGAGAGAGAGAGAAGGAGAGAGAGATAGAGAGAGAGAGAGGGAGAGAGATAGAGAGAGAGAGGGAGAGTACACGCTATTTGTTGATGTATGTAAACGAGATTTAAAAAATAGTTTGCCAAAGTTACACTTCTGATATGTGTACTTTGTACGCACGCATATTTTTTTTTTTATATTATCACCATATCTCAGCTTATGTACGTCTCACTGCTGCGTTTGAATCTCCTTCACAATAGGAGGGAGACAGACCTACTATACCACGTTGGTCAGACGTATTGGTATAGAAATTTATTTAAAATTTTCCTCTATCCACACTGAAAATTGGGGTTTGAATATGAATATATGCTCCTTAACCCCGTGTGGTGACAAGAGAAATACAATCGCCGCCACCTCTTGCTTACCCGTTGGCGACATATAAATCGGCTAAGGGTTCAAGCAGGGGAGGGAGGGAAAATTATTACGCCCTTTTTTGCCGCGGGCTATGGTCTGGTCCAGATCCGCCGAGCGAGCGGGCTTTCGGAATCCGATTTTGTCTTCGATGGCCCGTCCGACGATTTACCCTCACGGGTTCTTCTCGAGTCGATGCCCCGACAGCTTTCGCCAGTAGTGGTAGACCACGTTGTTGACAGATCTCTGTCTACAGCCGCGGGCCGGTCCGTCCGGAGTAGTACCACTCTCTTGCAGGAGATCAACGTCTGAGTAATGACAATGTGTTATTGCGCTTCGTTCGGTGAGCGAGAGAGCCGGCAGCCCAACTGGGTGGGTTTGGGGATTGTAATCGTAGGCAGCGGCTTCGCTATACCTTTGGTATAGCTAAGGTCCATAGGTAGGAGTGACACTTACCATCAGGTGTACTGCTTGCTCGTTTGCCACCACAAGCAATAAAAAAAAATATATGTGAACCGGTGGCGCACCGCTTTTTTTTTTGCGGTGGCCAATGGACGTGGTCGCGCCCCGCCAAATCGGTCCGGGGCGACGGAAGAGGCGGCGCGCAACTCCATAGACCCACCCTGCAAACACCTCTCCGCTGTGCAAAGCGGGCCACCGGTACCCGATACCGTGGTGAACGACCGCGGTATTGGGCCGATACCGGTAAGTGACCGCGCGCGTGTAGGTATCGGCCGAACAGATATTTTAATTATTGAATACATTGCGTTTTTTCTCACTGAGTAAAGTTGCGTATTTTTTATGAAATTATCATTACACGGCACTGTCCTAATATGATAAAATGTAGAAAACCGCAAATATGCTGTAATTTTTTTTTTTTATCCATATCGATTTTATTTCTAGCCTATTATTACAAGTAGGTCTAGCAGAGTCACCTGTCTTTGTTTTCGGGAGCGGTCCACTTCCACCCTGTATAATAATAATTAGGTATATGTCAAAAAGTAAATCTCCAGCGAGGGCAAACTATAATAATAAAAGCGGCAATTAATTGTACTCTTTCGAGATAAAGGCTTAATAAACAACTATTTTTAGTGAAGGCTGGTTAACAACTACCGAAAGAGTAACCCGCCGATCTGGTCACTGAGAGCAAAATATATGTACCAATGACCAGTCCAAGGGCGATGGGGAAGAATACGGTGGGTTATGGAGCCACACGCCGTCCTTTCGTCGCCGCAGACGGAACGGGCGGGGTGTATCCAGACCGTAGCCTACTACAAAAAGTCTGGTTAACAATAAAACACTATTTCACTAGTACAATGCTAGGCGAAATTTTAGATTTATTATTTATAACCAGGCTAATTCGTTTTTCACTTCCAATTCTATATAACAATATCACACGACGTATCATTAATTCTATTTAACTCAGACAGTGCCGCCAACGTGACCATTTATCATTATTTAGCCGATATAACGATTTATCTGTGCCGGATACATTCGATACAACATATATCCCTACTATCATTCGCATGAATACCTATTATAGTCAAACAATAACATAGAATTTTGGACTTTTGGCGGGAATTGAAAAGCGTCAAATGATGGTCTTTTATTATATTCAATATATTAGCGTTTTAGCGTATTATAATAAATAATTATGTAATGTGATACAGAGAAAGTCCTTGGATTTAGTGAATATTATAAAACAGTGCTTTACATATGTTTTAAAATGCCCAGAAGATACCAACAGTGTGACCATGGCACTGTTAAAAGCGACAATTTAAATTACTGATAGACAATGGCTAACATGAACAAACTGAACATGAGGGAAAACTGACAATTTGTAAAGAAAATAGTTTTTTTTTTTTTAAGTGAAAACTTCTTTAGCGACATTGTGCACTTTTTGTGATGGGTAAAAAATGTTAAACTCGCGTCAGGACTCGTGACCCTGATCGAAGATGCGTAAGACGGAGGGAAAGTAGGCCGCCGTAGAGAAAATATTTTAATATAGCTATTTGTCGCATCTAAGGTTTTTGTTTAATTTGACATTAATAATATCAATAAATACCTAAACATATTTTATTGCCTGTTATTTTATTAAATTAGAATTTACCAATATAATGTTCAATACCAAATTATTACTACCGTTACTTATGTCCGAATAGCGCATGTGTAGGTGGGAAATGGTTACCACCGAAGACAAAGATCGGGTACCGTTGGTCCGCTCGCACGGCGAAGAGAGAGGATTTTACGGTGGGTCTATGGGGTCACGCGCCGCTTTCTCCGTCACCCCGGACCGATTTGGCGGGGCGAGACGCACCCATAGCCCACCAATAATAAAAAAAAAAAGGTGGGAAATGGTTATTGATTCACATAATAGATGGCGCCTTCTTTTGATATTAGCAGTAATATAAAAGACCGAGAGTGGGCTTTTTAATTCTAATATATTATTTTACTGAACTTCTCACTAGGCGAATAGACAGTGGATATCACACATGACTACTGTAACCCCTTCATTTGTATGTGAAGACTATGTTCAGGCTATATGATGATCCCTAGCTGAAGCAGTAAGTGACCAGACCGAGGATTAGTCTGGTCTCCCGGAGCGAGATCATACCGCGTGAAATCGATGCCTTAACGGCGAAAACTACTGGAGCATCGACTCGAGAAAATATCCGTGAAGGTAAACCACTGGGTGGACCCCCGAAGACAAAAACCGGGTACCGGTGGCTCAATCACCACCGCACCGCAAAAGAATGTAGAGCGAGTTTATGGGGTTTCGGTCCGCTTCTGTCGCTCCGGACCAGATGGCATCAGATGGACCAGGTGGTAGCAGCGACGAATACCACCAACCCTTATTTCGCTCATGGATGTCGTAAAAGATGACTAAGAAATTTATATCGAACTAATCCAAATTCAACTGATGCCATCAAGTTAACAATGACATTCTAGAAGGAGGGTTGACGTCAGATAGTCGACTAATCATAAAGCTATTGGCAATAACTTTTGTAATATGTACAATGATAAAGGAGTACATATTGCGTCGACCCCAAGTAATTGTGATAAGAGCAGATTGATGATATAATGATGAATAGTTATGGCAGAAACGCAAGAACGCACGGCAATTTACTGCAAAGATGGCGTAGAGGTTAAGACGGACTTTCCGTGCCAATACCGTGGGTTTGATTACTACGCAGATCAATTCTTTGAGCGATCCACAAAGTGATGTTCTGATTCTGGGTGTAATTTGCCTGTGTTATTTTTTTTTTTAAGACTCCCCCCCGCACTAAGGAAACAATCCTTGTATTGCTGGGGACCAACTATGCAGTCAATATGTTTATAAAATCCACCCAAGATTTATTTCCTTAGTGAAGTGTAGTCTTTTTTTAAGAAATAATAACTCCTATTACCACAAGGGGGAAAGGGAATGCTCCGATGGTTCGGACATGTGGAAAGAATGCCGAACGAACGTCTGGTTAAGAAGATATACAATGCGAAAGTGGAAGGATGTAGGTACCGGGGGAGACCGAGACTGCAATTTACTGCAAAGATGGCGTAGAGGTTAAGACGGACTTTCCGTGCCAATACCGTGGGTTTGATTACTACGCAGATCAATTCTTTGAGCGATCCACAAAGTGATGTTCTGATTCTGGGTGTAATTTGCCTGTGTTATTTTTTTTTTAAGACTCCCCCCCGCACTAAGGAAACAATCCTTGTATTGCTGGGGACCAACTATGCAGTCAATATGTTTATAAAATCCACCCAAGATTTATTTCCTTAGTGAAGTGTAGTCTTTTTTTAAGAAATAATAACTCCTATTACCACAAGGGGGAAAGGGAATGCTCCGATGGTTCGGACATGTGGAAAGAATGCCGAACGAACGTCTGGTTAAGAAGATATACAATGCGAAAGTGGAAGGATGTAGGTACCGGGGGAGACCGAGACTCACCTACCTAGACCAGATTGGTCACGTACTGAAGGAAGGTGGAGTCAAGAGTCTCCGAAACCGGCGAGCGTGTATGAAGAGAATTATGAATGTTGAGGAAGCGAGTGAAGTATGCAAGGATAGAGTTCTCTGGCACTCTGTTCTCTCTGCCTACCCTGCAAGGGATATGGCGTAATGATATGTATATATGTGTGTATTACCACAAGGTACGTATCTATACTACTGCCAACGTAACTTGATAATTCAAATTACTCAAATTTAGCATTTAACATGCTTGATTATTTATAAAAGTTTGATAACGAGCAAAAAATGATTGTCACATATGGAATAAGAACCCACACCAATTGAAAATCCGTTCCAATCGTTCTATCCCATATGTGACAATAATTTTTCGCTCGTAATCAAGTTTTTATAAACTTTAATTTTTTTAATATAAAATAAAATTATATTGTATAAAACAAACTGTCATGATTATTGATAAAGGTATATAAAAAAAGTAATTGACAACAGACAATAGGACACCCATTAATCTCGCCGCGTACAACGATTTAACATCATCAATACAGTTCGCAGTCTGCTGTGGCTATTCATTTATTTCATTGCAACTAAATGAATCTCATATATTTTTTATTTGTCAACAGTTTTGTTTTTTGGAGTTTACTCCTTAAGAAATGAAATTAAAAATTAATGGAAATTAAAAATCAAATACAAACGCGATAGAATCAGTAAAAGTAGTTTTATTTCAGACGACTAAAAGCTTGACATAGACCAGGGGCAACTCCAAGGCTTTTGGTTTACAATTATATTCCCAAAGCATGTTGACGTCTGGCAGGCGACCGATCATAAAACTATTGCCAAAACTTTTGCAATATGTACGATGAAAGAAGAATAAATGCGTCGACAAGTAATTGGTATGAGAGTCCGTTTGCTACTTACTCTAAGGATTGAAGGGAATAAAAATAAGAAAAAGTAAAATATTTAGTTTGACTGGTTACCGCTCAGTTTATTACTGCCCGCACCGCGCTATCTCGTGGTATCGCATTTGTTTATAACTCGCCCAGCACCATGCGCCGCTGTAGCGATGCGCTTTACAAAAATCGCTCACATTGTCGCCGAATGCAACATCTCGTGGCTTCATTGAACATTTTAGTACATTTGTTACCGCTCAGTGCCTCGTGCAAAGTTGTCGCTGATAATAGCGAGTTTGTGGCCAGGCTGTTACACGATCTACTTTGCTGTTTATCCACCTGGAGTGTTATTAGAAGAAATCCTCAATCGAGGATATATATAATGAGATAAAGACATGTGAATAATAACTTGAAATATATATAGAACCTTTTTGATCAATGTGTTTGTTCACAGAGGGAACTGAATGCTGTGGACTTCAAAGTGTCAGCAGATCTCAAGTTTGTGCTGCTCATCTCTGACGTCAGAGCCGGGTGGAGGCACGCGAGGCTAGCGAGATACCACGTCTATGACGTCATCAATAGGTCAGTTTATATAATATTCAGTTTTTTACATTCTATTCAATCGGTATCGTTGCGGTCCTGAGCCTGCAACCCCAGCTGATGGTACTTTACTGATGGACTTATTTTTCAGTCGTTATTTTCTCTGTCGACCTCCACAGTAGTAGAAGGGGAAATCAGCTTGTTTTTGTTCGCGCTGTAGATATGCAAGAATAAATGCCTAAGATTTTAATTACACGTTTTTTAAATTATTTTTTTTTACTATACTTATTTCCCGTATGGGGACCAAATAGAACTATAATTCAACACCCTACGCCTGACCCGTGGGTATCGGCAAAGACGACTAAGGGATACAGTATGCTAATCTATATCTAAAAAAGAAGATGTTTGTATATATGATATTGCTAAATCAAACCATCTGACCTAGGGTTGTCAACTTTTTTCAAAATAAAGTATATTTAGGTCTGAGAATAATATTAAATAGTATTTTAGAAAAATGAACATTATTTTATTTATTTAATGCTTTATATACATATTTTTAGAGCTTCTCGCACAACTTATTAATTTACAGTGTTTTTTAAAAATTTCATACACCTCACCACAGTCATTTGTTTGTGACTGCGCTACACTGAGCTCCCTCTGACTAAATAAAAAAATTGTGTGAGCGTCTAAGTCTAACACTTATAGTGTTAAGCATTTTGATACAGAAAACGTAGCAAGTATTTTGTATACTTTATTTTTGTTCAACAATAAAAAGTATAATGTAGTGAAAAACAGTATAATACTGTTTTAACAGTATAGTTGGCAACCCTAATCTAACCAGCGTGATGTAGTAGGGGAATTTCCCTCCTATTAAGTTAGTTGTAGTAGTACCACACTGTTGACAGATTTTTGTCTACAGCCGCGGACTGGTCTGTCCAGAGTAATACCACAATCTCGCAGAAAATCGAATGCCGTTGCACTTTCTTCGTTGAACTAGAGAGTTCGATGCCTAACTTGGGTGGGTTTTGGCTGGTAGGCAGCGGCCTAACTCTACTCTTGTACCACAAAGGTCCATAGGCTGCAGTACCACTTACACTCATTTGTGCTGCTTGCTCATTTCCCACCATAAGTAATAAAAAAATATCCAACTTGAGACTTAAACCCGTACATAAAATGGTATAATGATGATGATTCCAATGATTTCAGAAATAAGATATCAATATCTCCAATAGAGGACGACCGCTCAGCGCCGCTGCTACAGTACGCGGAATGGTCCCCTGTCGGCTCCACGCTGGTCTTCGTCCACGACAATGATATATACTACAAGCCCAAGGTCTTCAAGACTTTGGTCTGCAGGATCACTAACAATGGTTAGTAACTCATCTCAGCTCATATATGTATCACTGTTGGGCTCGAGCCTCCTCCAAAATGGGAGGGTAATTGACCTATTATAGCACGCTGCTCAGACGTGTTGGTATAGGGTTTTGTTTCGAGGTTGCCTTCTCTCGCATAGATGTTATATGCGTTTTATATCCCTTAATCATCCCGTACAATCACCCACGGGTAAGATAGGGGATGGTGAATTGTATTCTTACTCCGTCACCACACGGAAAACTCACGATGTATACAGGGTGCCGATTTTATTACTAGAATAATTTAAACTAGGTGTAGTAATGACGTCATAAAAAACATTAACGTTAGTTGCAGACTCCTAGCTCTGCCCAATCCCGAGATAAAGTGATTTGTTTCTTATCAAAACAGTAGGTTTGTCACCGTATATTGACCTGTAGGTACATTTCGACCAGCTGTGCCGCGGTGAGCGCAGCGAGAACGGCACTATTTGCCTACTAGTTCAATGTCACACGCATGAGTATATGCCTACATCAAATTTTTATAGTACAAGTGTATTGACCGCTTATCAGTATGGCAATTTAATCAAAACTTAGGTACTATTTTTTTTTACTGATTTGGATAGTGTATCATGGTCTGATACACTCCCTTCCAGGATTCTACTAATTAAATCGGCAACCTGTATATTCTTAAATGATGAGTTCCTCATATATTCAAGAGTAATAAAGTAAATATAAAAAAATAAATAAAATAAACCATATTTTTTATTTATAGTTCCATAATTTTTCAGGCATTCCAGGTGTTATCTTCAATGGTGTCCCAGATTTTCTTTACGAGACCGAAGTATTACGGCTGGACAAGGCGCTCTGGTTCAGTCCAGACGGTCAAACCCTTATGTATGTGACATATAATAGCTCCCTGGTGCACCAACACAAATACCCCTGGTATGGACTTGATCTACAAGAGCCTCCAGCATATCCTACTATTAAGTCGCTGAGGTATCCCAAGGTAAGAATCAACTGATGACAAGCTTATCAGCTTTTTTTTAAAAGACCACACCTTGTAGTTCAGAACTAATTCTTTTGTTGTGGAGGACGTTACAAATATGGAATTAACGTACACAAATTACACGTAGAGTCAAAACAATAATTTGTAGATAGATTCTTCATTTCAGCTCATATAAGTTCCACTGTTGGTCTCGAACCTGCTTCACAATGGAGGAAATTGACCTACCACAGTGACCCTATACCAATATGTCTGACCACAGTGGTCAGACATATTGGTATAGGGTCTTGTTTCGAGTTTTCTTTTTCTTGCATAGATGTTACATACGTTTTATTTGCCTTAGTCATCTTTTACGATCACTCACGGGTAAGAAAGGGGTGATGGTGAATTGTAATTCTTACTCCGTCACCACACGAAAAAATAAAATACATTACACCAAATAAACAGAAATGCGTTGTAATTTTGAATAAGATCTGGATACACCAGAAAACCTCACCACTACCACTTACTATATTTTATATGTATGAGAATGAAATAAACATGAGTTTGTACGTTCACCAGGTCAACACTAACAACCCAGTGGTGACAGTGAATGTTGTCAGCGTGAAGACACCAAAATACCTGTTCTCACACGCCATACAATTCAACTCGCAGGTGGATGACAGTAAGTACTGTCCATGATTACAATTAGTACTGTAGTACTCTATTCTTTTCCATCGTACGAATCCTTACTACTATTATAAATGTGAAAGTAACTCTGTCTGTCTCTCTGTCTGTCGCTCTTTCACGCCAAAACTACAAAACCGATCGAAATGAAATTTGGTACACAGATAGTCTAGAGAAGAAGAGAGAGAAGTTGAAACTTATTTTTAGGCTATTGATTAGATATAAATAAATATGACATTAACATTTTGTAAAAAAATTACCCTTAAGGAGTAAAATAAAAATAGGGGATGAAAAACTTTAAGAAAGCACCTTTTACGCGGGTGAAGCCGTAGGCAGAAGCTAGTAGCATATAAGGCAAATATCAAAGATTTGAATAAGGTATCCCAAAAGTTAGATGTTCCTATATTTAGACAACCGGAACGTATGTTACACGAGCAAAACTAATATGCTTATACACGTATATTCAAATTCAAATTGAATTGTGTGCTACACGAGCAAAACTAATATACACATAGACGTATATTCAAATTTAAAATTTCAAATTCTATTAAATTTGAATTGAATTTGAATGAAAGTTCCTATATTTAGACAACCGGAGCGTACGTTACATGAGAAAAACTAATATACATAGACGTATATTCAAATTTCAAAATTCAAATTGAATTTAAATTTAATGGTATGCCACACGAGCAAAACTAATATACATATAGAGTTATAGACGTATACTCAAATTTCAAAATTCAAATTGAATTTAAATTTAATTGTATGCTACACGAGCAATACTAATATACAAATAGACGTATATTCAAATTTCAAAATTCAAATTCACATTGAATATGAAATGAATTGCATGATACACGAGTAAAACTAGTATACATATAGACGTATAATCAAATTCAAATTGAATTTGAATTGAATTATGTGTTACACGAGCAAAACTAATATGCATATAGACGTATATTAAGGTGATAATTACTTTCTTAGGTTGGTACGTGAGGTGGACGGGCTGGACGTCGGAGAAGCAGCTCGCGGTGTTGCTCCTCAACAGGCCGCAGAATGTTTCCATCATCAGTATCTGTAGCGCCACGCATTACAACTGCCAAGATGTAAGTTCTCCATACATCGTTATCTAGTCTTACCATTTTTTTTTTAATTTCAATGCACCTGACCACCTTTCCATGTAGTGATGGAGCAATAATATAGTTCACTGCTCAGTTACTTCTCCGTGGATATCTTAAAAGATGACTAAGGAATATAATATCAGCAAATAACATTTAAGCAAGAGAGGGGCAACTCGAAACTTTACTAACCTCTCTGTCTAGCGTGGCATACTAGGTCAATTTCCCTACGATTGTGGAGGAGGTTCGAGCCCAATATCGGCACGTATATGAACTAAAAAGATGATGAACCCACTAGATGGTGACTGGTGACTGTTACTCTTGGAGCTTTGCATTACTGAAGGCATAACCAACTCCCTGCCTACTATAAGGTGAGGTTTGATTCTAAAAATCTCGCTCTCCGAAAACTCTTGACATGATCATACATATTAACATACAAAGATTAGTAAGGTAATAAATATTTTCAGATCTTCCGTGATGAATCCGACGGATCCAGGTGGTCTGGTCTCGGTTCCGAACCGGTGGAAGACGATTGCGGTTGGTGCGGCAGTATGGCATTAGTCGGCTCTAAATCCACTGTGTTTACTACCATGCCTGTTTTGGATCAGCAGCCGGGAGGGATGGCTGGTGGAATGTGGAGGCACGCTGTGAAACTCACCCATGATTCCAGAATAACGCTAACGCAAGGCAACTTTGAAATCACTCAACTCTTGGGATGGGATGAACGGAGAAGTTTTTTGTAAGTATTTTATATGTAAAACATTTCTCCAGCTCATTATCTCCTAGTACTGTGACAATTTGATAAAGTATACTTGGAACTTGGAACCCTTCTGTCCAGTACTTGGTTTAGTCATTAGTCATGTAATAAAGCCTGCATAGATGACGTAATAGTTAAAATACTGTCATATCGCGCCAAGAGTAAGGGATTTGATTCTCACGCACGACAATATTTTGTCATCACAACTTTAGCTCATATACTTGCCACTGATAGGCTCAAGACTATTCCACAATGAGAGGGGAAATAACCAACTATAGCACTCTGATCGTGTTGGTATAAGGTTTTATTTCGAGCATTCCTTCTTTTGCATAGATATTATCTGCATATCCCTTAAACGTCTTTTACATCATCCACAGGCAAGATAAGGAGTAGTGAATTGTATTATTACTGCGTCACCACACGGAAAAATTCTTAGTACTATCACCGTACCAGTGACCCGCGGACGGAGTCGAGAGGTATATTGTAGGGCGGGTCTACGGGGTCTTGCGCCGCTTTTCCTGTCGCCCCGGACGGATTAGCGGGGTTCGACGTACCGTAGCCCGCCGCCAAAAAAAAATAAAGTACTATCTACAAATTATTATTACTATGCAAGAGAAGGCAAACTCGAAATTAAATGCTATATCAACCTATCTGACTAGTGCGATATAGGAGGTCAATTTCCCTCCCATTGTGGTGGACGCTCGAGCCCAGCAGTGGAAGGTATATAAACTAAGAAGATATTCATTACAGGTACGTAATAGGGACCGTACCGGATAAAGCTGGCGAGCGACACCTGTACAGGGTCAAAGTACCTGCCGACCCGGCTAGCTGGCCGGACTCACCTCTCTGCCTCACCTGTCCAGGCGCTGATATGCTAGCTCCGGATGCTACTGTTGAACCGGTTAGTGATGATCCCGTAAGTATATCATATATTTTAAATAAGAATTTGTTTATTAATGGATATCATTCATACTCATAATTTGAAGAAAAATATGGTGTTTCGTTGCATTGCTTTTTCCCCGCTTTTTGTGGCATGCTATAGTCAGAACACACCAGATTCGATTGGTCCGGGTCGATGGAAGGGCATCCGTAGCATGCTGTACAGGTACGCCTCATTGCCATTTCAGATTACCACTGGCACTAAGTCTTGACATTGGTGGTATACCCGGCAATAAGCTCGACCCAGTTACCCAGCAAAGACGTATTGTTCGAGTCGAGTGGGGTCGTTAGAGTGGCAGAGAAAAACTTCGGTTCTCTCTGTGTCTTCTATCGACTTTTTAATAGAGAGTGCTCTGAGTAGATGTCTCGCTTGTTGCCAACTTCTCCTTTCTATCATCTTACCACTCGACACCGCAGTATAATTCACCTAGATCAACTGGAAGCGATATAATCCTCGACTTTGCGTTTTCAGCATTCATTTCCGCTACTTACATGCAAGCTCTGGAAGGAACTAACCTATTTTTTTGCGGTGGGCTATGGACGTGGTCGCGCTCCGCCAAATCGGTCCGAGCGACGGCAGAGGCGGCGCGCAACCCCATAGACCCACCCTGCAAGCATCTCTCTTCGCCGTGCGAGCGGGCCACCAGTACCCAATCTTTGTCTTCGGTGGCCCGCCCGGAAGGAACTAACCCCTAAGGTGTTGCCTATAATATGTGTAACATTTTTTATATAGTGGTACGGCCATACTCTTGACAGTTTTCTGCCTACAGCCGCTGACAGATCCGTCTGGTGTAGTACCATACTCTCACAGAAAATCGACGTCTGAGCATTAGCAATGTGCCCTTACACTTCGTTTGAACGAGAAAAGCGGCAGCCCAATTTTCTGGGTGGGTTGGGGGTTTTCATTGGTAGGCATCGACCTAGCTGTACCCCTGGTATCGCAAAGGTCCATGGTCACCAGTAACACTTACCAAGATTTGTGCAGCTTGCTCGTTTGCCACCATTAGCATTAAAAAAACTTCAAACGAGGTTTAAAAAGAACTTATCTTTTACAGTAAGAAGCGATTTGGTTGTGTCCCTGTTATTGCAAGGGGTATAAGTGACAGGTACCTCTTGCCGTGGTGTGCTGTTCGTCTGCCAGCTAAAGTCAATTAAATTAGTAGCAAAACTAAATTCATCATCATCTCAGTCCATATACGGTCCACTGTTGCGCTCGGGCTTCCTTCATAACGGAACTGACACGGACTCTTGCATAGCTGTTATATGCGTTTTATATCCCTTAGTCGTCTCTTACGATCACCCACGGGTAAGATAGGGGGTGGTAAATTGTATTCTTACTTCGTCACAAGGGAAAAAAAGGCTAAATTATTGCATTGCAATTGCTATCATTTAGTCCTCTTTATAACCTCTATTAGTTTTTAAACTCAGTGTGTTTGAACGGCTCGACCTATTTGGATAATCAAGGTTGATAATTGTACTTCCAGACACAAAGTAACGATGAAATGGATGTTTTATTTATGGAAAAAATATCATATACTACAGGATATGGAGAATTCAACAGCATCTCTGCCAGCGTGGCCAACGTCGACAGTTCTGCCTCACGTGGCCGATGAGAACGACTCTCTGCCCGCAGACTGTCTATACAATAGGATTACGTTCAGCAAGAACTTCTCATATTACGTACAGGTATACCACACAAATGCTTACCTTATATAATTTTGAAAAGACAACTCAGATATTTCTTATTCGATTTTATTACTATTATAGATATCGCGATATTTATTCGAATATTATACGAAATAAAATAATTGAACGGGAGAAGAGTCCTCTCTAGTAACCATGATAGTTTAATAAAAAGTATACGAAACGATAGAAAAGAAAAATCAAATACAAATCGCGATAAACTCATTAAAAATAGTTTTATATATTTTAATTTATATAATCCTTAAATATATCTACATACTTAAAGAATAATTTTAGTTTGAGCTATAACAATCTCATAATAGTGAATATGCACGTGACGTGACTCCAAAAGTTACAAAATAATTTTATTTGTAATCTTTATTGCTAAAACTATACAGCTCATTCTATTCTATTCTATATTATTCCTTTTTGAAAATCTCAATTTAATAGCGAAATTTGGTCATTAATATTTTTTATTCTTAAATTTTTCGGCGTAAGGAATACTTTGTGATCCTCAATCGTCTTAAGGATACTAGCCCAATCGAATTAGACGAAAAACGGACCAAACCCAGGAAAAATTATAAGTAGAATTTTTCCTTCGGAATTCGTTAGGGGGGGTCACTGGGATTCTACATATCGGTTTTCGAATTCCCAGTGGTCTTGCATTTGCCGCCATCTTGATTTTAAGGTGGTTTTTTGTTTTTTAAATAACTCGTTTATTTTCAATTTTACACGAAAAATGATTATTACCAAAGTTGTTTAGAATTAAATTTCCTACAATTTTTGTTCTCATAATTTTTTCCGTAGGATCGATAAGTTTCGATTCACACCCGAAAAGAAAGGATGATTTTTTGTTTATTGAATAACTCTTTTTTTTTTTCAATTTTACACGAAAAGTGGTCATTACCAAAGTTGTTCGAAAGTAAATTTTCAACAATTTTTGTTCTTATCAATTTTTCTGTAGAATCTATATTTTTCGATATACGCCAGAGAGGTGGGGGTGAAATTTTATTATTGCATTATCACGTTTTTTTTTGCAATTTCACGCAAAAAATGGTTATTACCAAAGTTGTTTGAAATTGAATTTCCTACAATTTCTATCCTTATCAATTTTTTCGTAGAAGCGATATGTTTCGATTAACATCAGAAAGGAAGTGGAATTTTTGTTTGTCGAATAACTCGTTTATTATTAATTTTACACGAAAAGTTGTCACTACCAAAGTTGTTTGCAATTAAATTTTCTATAATTTTGTTTATGGTAATTTTTTCGTAGGACCGATATTTTTTCATTTAACACCCGAAAAAGAGGTGAAGCATGCAATATTTTACTATTAAGTTTATTATTTATGTTTTCGTATAATCAAACTGGTCGAAGATTGAATTGCCTACAGATATTTTTTTAAATATTAATATTGTTTGAACCATGCTTACGGTAAAGGGAATGAGGGTGCAAATAAACCGTCTCTCGAACTGTGGAACTTTTACATTGAAAGAAATTAATATTTATTTTTGTTCAGTACATTTTTGGAAATCCTTCGAAATTTCATTCATGCCTGCCTCGAACGTTTAGCCGATGGTTCGGCCAAGTTTTGGTCGTCTGATTCTTCTTCATCACTGTTGATGACTTCGTCCAGAAGCTCAGGAGGATCGATGGTGACTCGTTCTGATGGTAGACTTTCTCCATTATCGACGTCGTCTTCATCGAGCAGCTTTCAAATTGCGACGACGTTCTCGCACGTTTCTCCGGCGCAGTTGTGGCATAACACAGAACATTTAAGTCCTGCTTTGCGGCAACCACACATTTTCCCGCACCTTCCTTTGCATTTGCAAGATATCATTTTCAGCAACGATTCTGGTGCTGAAAACCCCCTCTTTTCGGATATTAATCGAAAAATATCGATCCTACGAAAAAATTGATAAGGATGAAAATTGTAGAATATTTCATTTCAAACAACTTTGGTAATGACAACTTTTCGTGTAAAATTAATAATAAACGACAAACAGAAATTCCACCCCCTCCTTTCGGGTGTTAATCGAAAAATATCGATCCTACGAAAAAATTGATAAGAACAGAAATTGTAGGAAATTCAATTTCAAACAACTTTGGTAATAACCATTTTTCGCGTGAAATTGCAAAAACACCTGATAGTGCAATAATAAAATTTCACCCCCACCTCTTCTCTGGCGTATATCGAAAAATATCGATTCTACAGAAAAATTGATAAGAACAAAAATTGTTGGCAATTTACTTCCAAACAACTCTGGTGATAACCACTTTTCGTGTAAAATTGAAAAAAAACCGGAGGTGTCAAGGGACACCCGGATGGAACGAAGTTCTATTTTAATTATATAATTTTTTTCTGCCTTAAGCGATTTTTATCGTTATATTTTAGCCAATTTGCAAAATATCTTTATAAATTATAGCCTATGTGTTATTCTGATGTGCAAGCTATATTACTATAAATTTCATCAAAATCCATTCAGTTCAGTAGTTTTTATGTGAAAGAGCAACAAACATGTTCACATCCATACATTATTACAAACTTTCACTTTTATAATATTAATAATAGGATATACAATTCCACTAGACTACCAAAACTTTTCGGCCCCGAGCTCGAACGCGAGCCGGCCACGCGGCCCGGTCACGGGCGAAAATAATTTCGTTGCGCATTATTTTGATTTTGCTATATCTCTTAAGGTATTGATTTAATTTGCATGGTCTGAAGGAAAAAAAATATCTTCATGAAATGCTCAAGCCAACTAATGTATTTAAAATGATAAGGATTAATACAGTATTTGTGTAAATAGCTTTTCAATTACCGTTTTATAATAGAACATTTTTTATAGTATTAAAATGGATATAGTATGTTATCCTTAAGAGATAGATATATACCATCGCGGACTTTTTTGTAGGCCTTTTTAAGCTGTATAATACTGTAGTACTTTATTTTGATCTATTTCGTAGGGTTCAGCCAGCGTTTGCAATGTAAGCGCAAAATAATGTGTTTATTTACGACATCACATTAGAAACCTCTAAAATTATCAGTGTTTCTCTAGTACATTATGCATATATTATACATATAAACCTTCCTCTTGAATCACTCTATCTATAAAAAAAATCGTCGCGACACCACACTGTTCAATGCGAAATAGAAATGAAAATATCTGGCTTGCTTTCTATAAGAGAGCCGACGAGCGACGCCGCACAGCTTACAATAGCTTACTATAGCAAAAAGTGTCGTGACAACTTTTCGTAAGAATTTTTTCCGTCTAGCCCCCTTTCACAACGCGCGATAAGGAACTTCGTTCCAAAAAAAGAGTTATTCAATAAACAAAAATCACCCTTTCTTTTCGGTTGTGAATCGAAAAATATCGATCCTACGGAAAAAAATATGAGAACAAAAATTGTAGGAAATTTAATTTTAAACAACTTTGGTTTAACCATTTTTCATGTAAAATTGAAAATAAACGAGTTATTTAAAAAACATAAAACCACCCTTAAAATCAAGATGGCCGAAAATGCAATACCACTGGGAATTCGAAAACCGAAATGTAGACTCCCAGTGACCCCCGCTAACGAATTCCGAAGGAAAAATTCTACGTATAATTTTTCCTGGGTCAATCAACAATTCGATTGGACTATACCTAGTATGAGGTGTACGGTGCATTAATTGTGAGAAAATGATTGATCGCTCTCCAAAGATAATCCTTTCTCATCCTTTCAAAAAATCTTTTTAAACTTATATTTTAATTATAATACCATCGTGTTACCTAGGAGTGCCTAGGTCCCGGTCCACCAGCTATCTTCGTGTGTGCCCGCTGGGGCAGTAGGCATGCCGTGCTATGGGACGGCCATCCCCTCAGTCAGAAGTTTGCGGACTTAGCTCATCCACAAGTCAAGGTGTTCAGAGTTGAGGTTAGTACTGTATATTTAAAAATATTCGTTCCCATATAGTGGCAGGAAGAAGAATACATTGTATCATCAACTCATACTTACCTCCGTGGAACTTGTGAAAATTGGTTTATGGAGATATCACAGCTCATTATCGTCCCACTGCTATTTAAGGCTATTAGTTGTCTAAATTGCTTGTTTACTGAAATAATATTGGATAAGTAGGACATTTAATATTAGATATTACATGCCCCAAAAGTGGCTGCCATCAGCGACGAGTATAAGCTTTTCGATATCAATAAGCTAATATACTGCCATCGGTAAAGATAGATATTTCTCATTAATATATTTTTTTTGGGACTAATCCCACCACACATTCCCACCATTGTAACTCGTGGAAGCCAGGATCCACAATGATCTCTATAAATGACACCTGAGGTTTGACCCTCAGGCAGTCCCGGAATATGATTTTAATTGTCTTGGGACCCGGGGCCTATATGTGAGCGTTAGGATTGATTGCTACAGTAGGTATGGCAGAAACGCATGAACGCACGGAAATTTTCTCTCATTAATATAATGAAAATATCTACTCGTATCTTTACCAATAACTGTCTCCTATTTTACCTAGCCTATCTATCTATCAACACTTGGCCGGTCTTCGCTCCGAACAAACCTCCAAAAGAGTAATGAAAAAGAGCATCAGTCCAGATGTTGACAGTCTGTGGCTCATTGCGAGGTTGATCGATCGATGTGACCTGACTATTACTACTATAGGCAGCTTTTTAGTTGCGGTGGGCTATGGATGCGTCTCGCCCCGCCAAGTCGGTCCGGGGTGACGGAAGAGGCGGTGCGTGACCTCATAGACCCACCATGCAAACTCCTCTCTTCGCCGTGCGAGCGGGCCACTGGTACCCCACCTTTGTCTTCAGGCAGCCTACAGAGATATTTTATTTTGCAGGTGCAAGCGTACAGAGCAGCGAGGGTCCGCCTTCTGCTGCCCCCAGGATTCAGAGAAACAGATGATCTACCTCTGCCCCTCGTATTGCATGTGTAAGTATAAAGATTCATATACTAAACACCTTTTCTCCCTCTCTAGGGATAACGACTGGTCACGTTTTATCGGTTGTCGGTCGGTGGACGGCGCAATGGTGATGAGGAGGTAATACGATGAGTTATGGGGCCTTACGTTGCGCTGGACGGTTTGGGCAGGTTATGTCCAGACCATAGCCTGCCAGAAAAAAAGGGATAATGGCTAATATATAAAATATAATCTAACTGAATGTCTTCGTATATTCAAGTGTATTTGTAACGCAGCGCCGGGGAGCCCGGCGGGCAGCTGGTAACTGAGAGATGGAAACCGAGTTGGGGCTGGTACTTGGCAGCCGCTAGAAACTTCATTGTTGCAGAGATAGATGCCAGAGGTTCTGGCGGACAGGTAAGACAAGCATTTTATACATTATATCTATATTCATTAGTTATGCTACTTGCTTGTTTGTCCATTAAATAAATTACCCATCTTTGAAGTGAAATTTTGAATTTCTTCGATATTTTTCCTAACTTTTTGCATTATTATTCTTAGGGTGAAGAGCTTAGGACGGAAGTCTACCACAAACTGTTGTCTGTGGATGTGGAAGATCAGATCGCCGTGTTGTCGTAAGTATACCTATATATGGTAGATACCATAAGAATAATCAATCTGTCCCCATTATCAGTAAAGTGGAACTCAATTCACATATTATAGAGACCTAGTTTTACTAGTGATACAACGAATACCTATCTGCTATCGTCTCCAAAACTTTTTAATTCTGCAAATATTTTGAAAATCATTTCTTCTGTGTATTGTAGTAGCGGCTACGAATACTACCAACCCTTACTTTGCTCGTAGATGTCGTAAAAGACTACTAAGAGCCTTATAACGACCTGTGGCAACTCCATCTGATGCCGTTTGGTCAACAATTACATTCCCAAGGACGGTTGGCAGGCGGCCGGTCATAAAACTATTGCCAATAACTTTTACAATATGTACAATGAAAGAAGAGTACATATTGTATCGACCCCAAGCAATTGGGACAAGAGTAGGAGAATGATGATGATGTTTTAAAAACTTCTATTGTGGTAATTTTAATGGAATTTTACGACGTTTAAAAGGAAAACGATGACTTACGTCGTTATTAGTGATGAATTCAATATTACAAATACTAGAATCCATCATCCAGATGTTTTCATCCATCCATCATCCAGATTTTACTTTTCACAAATGTAACTGTTACAACTAACCACTAATAACTTAATCACTAATTAATTTTAAATACTAATTTCATTAAAAACACTTGAAAAAACTCGAAACCATATACATATATTCGTATTGGCACTTCTACTTCCAGATTTATTTTATTTTTACTACATCTGTTTCCGTTATATACCTACACAATACACATACATTTCATCATCATCATCATCATCAGCATCATTCATTTTTACTTATAGGTATAATACACCGTGACATTTATATCGTCTTACAAAAGAAGTGACATAAAAGTATCCGACCAAAGAAACATATCTAACATATTTAATTGTTCAATAGTGGTAGTGATAAAAATAATAACAAAATAAAATAAATTAAAGTTAATATTTTGTAACATTCTGTTTATAATGTTTACATTTTAAACAAAAGAAATCATACGGCATTCCGCATGATAATGATTGGCTAACGTAATTACGTTAGCCAATCACAGCTACGAAGTCCACGTGGACTGCTATTTCAAAGCGTGCCTACACCTAGGTAGTACCTACACAGTATGTAGGTTATGTCGAGTAGGTAGCCTACCGCTCGCTACATGCTGTTCTCTTACTATTTTAATTAGTAATTTATAATAATTTTTAATAAAAATATTCCAGTAATTTTTTTTTTTAACTTTTTAATTGTATGAATGAATAGTAGATACTGGTTACGTTAACTGAACTGCTTTTGTAAGACGATATAAATGTCACCGTGTATTATACATATCTTAAAAACTAACGAACACTTATTACGAAATCATTATTACGGAATTATCTTGTCTAGGATTCAAACTTATACAACATTACTTGTCAGATAGTACTGGATGGATGGATGGACGGTTACATTTCACACTACTGAGCTTGAAAGTTATTCTAATCTTTCTATTTCTATAAGATTTTTTTGTTACAGATATCTTCGCGACAATTTAAAAATGGTTGACGGGACTCGTGTTGGTGTTTGGGGTCGCGGATACGGGGGTGGGGGCGCTGCCGCTCTAGCAGCGGGAGATGCGCGGAATGTCACTCGCTGCCTGGCGGCCGTGGCACCGCTCACCGACCTCAGTCATCACAGTAAGATTTCATCATCATCAAACTCATTTCCTAATTTATCTCCCTTACAGCCTAAGAAGGTTGCTATGTGGTAACGGCTACATATACTGCTAACCCTTACATTGCTAGTGGATGTTGTAAAAGATGACTAAGAGGCTAGAACTGATAGTCACAAACCAGACGGCATCAGATGATGTTCGTTTGGTCAACAATGATAATACTTCTGCCTGCTTTACGTCGTACATTATAACTAATTTTAGGATTATCGTTGTTGATTACTAGCCAATACGCGGCACACTTTATATACAGCTCCCACATTAAAATTAATAAAAGTGGCAAAAAGCGAGCTAGGCGCGTACAAATATTATTAAGTGATTTAATAGTGCACAGTGCATCAGTGTTGTTGTGGACAACCCTTAATACAGCCTGGAACGGGAGATACAGGACCTTAAACTCCAGGACTAATAACTCCATCAAGGTTTGTGTCACCACAATAAGACTACCATCAGCACATAGGCAATTACAACACCTTTCCCGCAGCACTACCATCTTCAAGATCCAACAACTCTCTGAGGAGTTGTTTTCTTCACAGGGTATCAGTGACCAAGCGGTTAATTATACGTGTAGCGAGATTGAGGTCAATTCATCTCCAACACACCGCGCTGCTGTCAAACAAGTCCCACGCAGTGCCTTATAACACTCACGTCACGCGCCAACAGCTGATAGCTGCCTGACGTCACATACCTTGTCATCGACATAACCAGCCGGTGTTGCCACTGCACTACAAAAATTACACCATATATTTTATCAATATACTGCCAAAAGGGAGGTTACTCCCTTCCAACAACCACACACTCCTCCTATTTTCCTACCACACATTCCCCCTCACCCCTCCAATTAACATATCAATATTACACACTTACACCCCTACCACACCCCACACTAATTAATACCTACACTTTGAGGGGTCCATCCCCCCCACCTCCATTCACCTTTACTCTGGATCATATCCCCTTTCACCCCACCTCCCCCTCATCACTTTAAATTCACATACCACTACTCGCCTCCCTCCCATCCCCTCTAAACTATTAATTTTAACAATTTTATCACCTTCAGCACAGCAAGGAGTAGGATATCACCCTCCACAACATACCTCACCCCTCATAGTTCCATACTAATTCACCCATTAATAAACACCTAGCAAAACCTTCCCCCCCTTCCCCTCATATTTGAAACTTCACCCCCCCCTCAATCTATCTCTTACAACACACATCCCAAGCGCTCCGTGTTTAGGCTCATTTAAATCGGTAGAGCCCTCTCTATAACTTGGCTCCACCAAAACATCTATTAACACTCACACACTCACTTCCACTCAAACCTCCCTCCCAAAAACCTACTTCCTTCCAAGCAAACCTCGAAGGCAGTGAGAAGATCATATATCAAACATAACAACAAACAAGACTTCAGCGCCAAATAACTATCCTCAAGCTCACAGCGCAAAACCAAATATAAGTTATGTCCTCAAATTCATCAAACAACTCATCTAAATCAACCACCTCAAATATGGAGAAAAAACCACCAACAGCAACTCTCAAAAAAACTAAATCTCCGTCGCTCATCAGCCTCACAACAAGGGTGAGATCTACCCTGCGGGAGAAGGTTCTAAAGAAGTCACAGGCAAAATCATCACCAGCTAGTGAACCAACACCTGAACCATCAACATCCTTTCAGGCACTCCCGCCTATTATGGGAGAGAGAGTGCAGTCATGGAGCGCTCTCGACATCTCACCCCGCCCTATAATCTCAGACGAGGAAGCGTCGGAGACCTCCACCAATTACTCGGAGACTACGGAGGCAGGCAGACCCAGTCTTCTCTTCACATCAACCAAAAGACTGGGCTCCCACATGGACGAGGCCACAAAAACAGCCAATGAACTGCTGTTAAGAGGTAAGGAAGCCCTAGAAGGAAAAGGCAACATGAAAAGGGAGAACAAACAAGTGGTGGTTTTTGAGACGCTTCAATCCCTCTACGAGATCGTGTTGTCCCTATCTGACTCCAGGTCCCGCCACAAATACAATGCGGAGAAGGAAAAATCTAGGCACGCCCAGGAATTAGTTCGTATCGAGAGAGCACATAACAAGCAAATCTCAGAGCTCTCAATACAAATGGCAGCACTCCTTACCTCCACAACAACAGGGCTCCAGGAAAATCTAAAGGAAGCCCAAAACATTAAGAAATGGCTCGAGTTCGAGACCGTAGTTCCTTATGAACAAATAAAAAACAACCACCATTTAATAAAAAAATTAAACACCAAACTGGACTCCACAATCACAACCTCAAACCAGACGTCACCTCAGACAATAGAGCGACTCTCAGCAAATCAAGAAAAAATCAACCAATCTATCAAACACCTAAACATCACCACAGAAACTCTTACAAAGAACCAAGAGAGACTGCAAGGTACATCAGGAGAGATACTCAAACAAATAAAAATAACATCTGACAGAATCCAAAATCTAAAACAACCAGCAACTAGTTCTGCCACCACCACCACTACCACCATCAGCCCCACCGAGGTCAAAGAGGCTCTCTCAGCCTTATCCGCAGACCTCAAAGAAGCTATAAAGGCGGCACCACAACAACAACAGCCGGCCAATATTGAGACGCAACTCCAACCCATCACAGAGCGTCTCAAAAAGATGTCTTCCGAACTAAAAACTATCAAGGAAGACACCACAAACCTGGCTCAAAAACCTGGCACCAGCCTTCAAGCAGAATTAGAAAACGCAGAGAAGCCAAAGACTGCAGCCGCCCAAAAGACCTACGCGGCAGCAGTCAAAGAAAGGCCAATACCTACCTTCACAAGACCCTCAAACCAGCACACAATCATCATAACTAGTAAGGATAAGACGAAGACTGGTGATATCATCCTTGACACCCTTACTAAAATCATCAACCCAAAAGCAACAGGGGCAAGGGTTGATAGGGTCAAAAAATCAATAAACCAAAAAATCATACTCTCCTGCAGCTCCGCCGTAGATCTAGAGCTAATTAAAACACAGCTAAGAGTCAGCTCTGATCTTAAAGCATCAACGCCAAAACAAAATAATCCACTAGTGGTAATTAAGGACGTAATAAAGTCCCACAGCGACGCAGACATAATAGACCATCTTTGGGCTCAAAACAAACAACTCACAGCCAACATCCCCAAAACTGAGGCCAACATCAGGATCAGGTTTAGAAAGAAGGCGCGTAATAATCTTACAAGCCATCCTGTCCTGGAGGTATCACCCACTCTCCACAAAAACCTAGTGGAAGCGGGACATGTCTACATAGGCATCCAAAAAAGGGCCCGTAGTAGACTACTCCCCCCTGGTACAGTGCGCCATATGCCTAGCATATGGCCATACAAGAGCATACTGCCAGGAAACCAAGAGCAGGTGCAGCTTTTGTGGAGACAAACACCATTGGGACGAATGCCCGCGGAGGATACAAAACCTTCCACCACGGTGCATAAACTGCGTAAGCTACAATAAAACATCTGGGACCACTCATGATGCCGAACACCTGGCACACTCCCAAACCTGCCCCCAAAGGCAAAAATGGGATGCCATAGCCAGAAATCGGTCAAAAATCACATACCTGTGCTAAGGGCACCACTAGAGGAAACACCAAACAAAACAAACATCACTCTCAACCAACAATAAATAAACTTAACATCATACAGGCCAACCTCCAGAGGTCAAAGCTGGCCACGGCCGAGTTGCTCAGCGCGGCAAAGGAAAGAGGAGTGCAGATCGCCCTAGTCCAGGAACCATACATTGGACGAACAGGCATCCTAAAAGAGCACCCAGGCACCAAAATCATCCAGTGCAGCCTTAGCCGCGAAAAACCTAACAAAGCCGCAATCATCATCTTCGGCCAACACCTGGAGGTAATTCAAAATCCACTCCTAAACACCCATACCGAGGCGGTGGCCACAATAAAAGCCGGGCGGCTTAGCCTGGCTTTAATATCAGTTTATTTTGAGGGAGATCAAGAAATAAGCACAAATTTAAACCGGCTCAAAGCCATCATAACAAACTTGCCCACCAACAACATTATCATGGGCGGAGATATCAACGCCTGGAGCCCCTGGTGGGGTAGCTCCACTGAAGATTCAAGAGGAGCAGCGTTCAACAACTTCACAGATGAACTGGAACTCCATATCCTGAATCAAGGGTACACCCCGACATTCGAAACTAACAGGAGAGGGCGGCTATACACAAGTATAGTAGACGTCACTACATGTAGCAGCCCACTGCTAGGCAGAGTAAAAAACTGGAGAGTGGACAGAACAATCACCACATCCGACCACAACGCTATCACCTTCTCGTTGGGGCTCGACAATACAATTGAGCCCTTAAAACCTATAACAACGAGAAAGTACAACACCAAGAAGGCAAATTGGGAGGACTTCAAGAAGCTCTTCAGACAAAACCTGGCAGCACAAAGCATCGACCCTGTAAATGTCGGTCTACAAGAACAAACCCACGATATGGAGACATCATAACCAGGTATACCACGGCAATACACGAGGCGTGTGAGTCTACAATATCGAAGATAGGTTCAGGGAAAACAGACTCGACGCCACCGTGGTACACAAAAGAAATAAAACATCTGAAAACCACCACCCTCCGCATGTAAAGGCGGATTAAGAACGCAGCACCCACCAGAAAAGAGCACGTCATCCAAGAATACCTACGTGCAAAGGAGCTCTACAAGGAAGCAGCAGTAAAGGCACAGACAAAGAGCTGGAAGGACTTCTGTAGTAAGCAAGAGAAGGAAAGCATGTGGGATGGCATATACAGAGTCATCAGACAGACCGCCAGGAGACAGGATGACGTCCTACTCAGGGGGCACGACGGCAAAACCCTAAGCCCGGCAGACTCTGCAAAACTCCTGGCTGAAACATTCTACCCAGACGACTCCGTAGACAGCGATATGCCACATCACGCTTTCCTAAGGCAACAAACATCGACCGACCCGGTAGAACTGCAAGCAGACGACCCACCCTTCACACCAGAGGAGCTTGACAAAGTGCTTTCATCTTTCAACCCAAAGAAAGCACCGGGCCCGGATGGGTTAACAGCCGACATCTGCACCGTGGCCATTCAATCAGAAAGGGAGACGTTTTTGGCAATAACCAACCAGTGCCTAAAACTTAGATACTTCCCCTCACAATGGAAGATAGCCCACGTTGTAATAATAAAGAAACCCGGCAAGGAAGACTACACTCAGCCAAAATCCTATAGACCGATTGGTCTATTATCTGTTCTCGGCAAAACCCTCGAGAAAATGATGATAGGCCGTATCCAATATCACATCCTTCCAACGCTCAACACAAACCAGTATGGATTCATGCCACAACGAGGCACTGGGGACGCACTCTATGACCTCACGCAGCACATCAGGCAGGAGATTGCCGGGAAAAAGATTGTGCTCGTTATATCACTAGACATAGAAGGCGCATTCGATAACGCCTGGTGGCCAGCACTGAAACACCAACTGGTTCAAAAGAAGTGCCCTAGAAATCTGTACAACATAATCGACTCCTACTTGAAAAACCGCAAAATCATTGTCAACTACGCAAGAACAACCAGCGAAAAGTCAACCACGAAGGGTTGCGTCCAAGGCTCTATCGGAGGACCAACCTTCTGGAACATCATCCTGGACTCGCTGCTCCAACTACTGTCAAGCGAGGGGATACGATGTCAGGCATTCGCGGACGACGTGGTCCTAACATTTTCTGGACACTCCGGTCAAGACATCACTGACACGGCAAACCGAGCCCTAACCAAAGTGGTGGATTGGGGAATCAAAAACAAGTTGAATTTTGCGCCGCACAAGACCCAGGCGATGGTCCTTACCAAAAAACTGAAATTCGACATCCCAATACCACACATGTCCGGTCAGCCGATACAAGTAGTCGACACCATCAAGATCTTAGGCCTCCATATAAACAAAACGCTCACCTTCACTAACCATGTAGACGCTGTCTGCAAAAAAGCCACTGCCATCTACAAACAACTAGCGTGCGCGGCTAAGGTGACATGGGGCCTAAATGGAGAAATTGTAAGGACTATTTACATTGCGGTGATTGAGCCGATTATTACATACGCTTCCAGCGTGTGGGCACCAGCCATAGAGCTGGAATCCAACAAGAAAAAGATAAACTCCATCCAACGAAGCTTTGCACTAAAAATATGCAAAGCATATTGAGAACCGTCTCACTGACATCAGCCCTAGCGCTCGCAGGACTGATACCACTTGACCTGCGAGTTCAAGAACACGCCAGCTTATACAAAGCCAAAAAAGGTCACTCACTTGAGTACCTACCACCGAACAAAGAGCTCGAAAGGAGGGTAACATTCAATGAATTACCTCATCCCTCCAAACTCATCTCAATTTCATACGAGCTACTTGAGAATATGGACGCCGAAACCATCACTGAACACCAAATATCCGGACCCCAAATATACACGGACGGCAGCAAAATAGAGGGGAAAACTGGCGCTGCCCTAACATGGTGGGAGAAAGAACGGGAAGTCCACTACTCATTGTTCAGCCTAGAAGCCTACAGCACGGTCTTCCAATCAGAGATGTATGCCATTCACAGAGCAATTGAGAAAGTTAAAAGTAGTAATGTTACCACAGCCAACATACTAAGCGACTCTAGATCTTCGCTTGACCAACTCAAAAATTCTATTAACATCTCACCCCTGACTAACACCATAAGGGAAAACCTGGAAGACATCCGTGCCCAAGGCAAAACCGTCAGACTATTTTGGCTCAGAGCACACGCAGGCACCGTCGGAAATGAACGAGCCGATGAGCTGGCAAAGAGAGCAGCACTAGCAACTACACCCGCCACATCCTACGACAAAGTGCCCCTGTCATATGTAAAGAGAACCATCCGAGAGGAAACAATCAAAATATGGCAGGACCGGTACAACGCCTCCACAACAGGGGAAGTCACTAAAAAATTCCTCCCAGACGTCACCAACAACTACCGTCTGGTGAGATCCATCAAATTGACACCAACCTTAGTGCAGGCGTTCACAGGTCACGGAGGCATTGCAGCTTACCTGTATCGATTTAAGCTCAAAAATAACCCAAGCTGCGAATGCGACGACCACACCGAAGAAACCATATGGCACCTACTATACGACTGCCCTCGCTTTCTAATCGAACGAAGTGCACTCGAAATAACAACAGGAGTACAGGTCAAAGATACACAACTGAACATCTTAATGGGAGACGAAGACATAAGACCAATATTCCTCACCTACGTTGAAAATACCATACGTAGAGCAGCACGAAGGAATAGTACGCTCAATGAAGACCAAAGACCAAGGTCAAACACCATCACCCAAACATCAGCTCCAACACAACCCGATCAAACAACAATAACAGCGCGAAGGCAAATACAAATACTCACTGAACACCAATTGCTAGCAAATGGCGAAACAGGAACACCAGGATTAAGAACTCGCCCGGTGGCCCTGTTCATGTCCACCACTCACGAAAGACTGGGCATCGCCTTCTGTTACGTGGACAGAAAAAATAGGGTGTCCATATCACCAGGACTAGCTGTTCTATTAAAAGGAAGCACTAGCCGAACGAAATTGAAATCATCAGTATACAATACCTACAGTACTATACAAGTAGGAAACATGGAGTGTCGGCTAATACGAGCACGCAATAAAATGCTGCTCGTATTCAACAGGAAAGCCGACGAGACCCAGTTTGCGCAAGCTAGTGTCCTCCTTCAAAACATAGCAAAGAACAGTGAAGAAAACACCGACTCCATCCCCAAAACCATCAGTGTGGATGCAATGACAGTTGGCTTCGATAAAGGAGAAGCTGCGGATTATATGGGGTGTATCATGGCCTCTAAACACCACAAGGTTATAACCTACGAGAACAGAGGCCAAGATCTGAGCTTCTTACTCGCTCCCCCCTCTAAAATCATACTTCGCCCTGCGGCCAACGTCCAAAACGAAGCCTCTATATCGAGCCAATTAAACCCTAATCAGCCCGAACTAGCTACGCCTCAGCGCCAAGACGAGCAGAACGACAACGGGGAAAACACCAAAACAGAAATAAAAACACCATTCAGCACAGTAAAAGCACTATCAAACCCGCTTCTTTCCGCCATCACCAAAAAACACGGCGAAGAAAAAAGCAGTAAGCGACTGGCATCTGCACTCGAGGCTTTTACTAGAAAAGAACCCCCAATCGATAAAGAAAAAGAACCACAACTAAGCACAAACGCCGACAAAGGAATAGTGAAACCACCAAACTACCGACCGGTGAACACAACGTTGGACCTATATATGAATGCCTTCCTCGAATACAAGGCCATTTTAGAAGGCACAATAGTTATCAAAGCCCTGACCGCCAGCAAGATACTCGAAGCCTACCACTATCAAAGCGAAGGGTTGCTGAAAGTCAGACTCGAGGAAGAAGAGGCCAACGTTTACAACAACCAAACAGGCGAGGTCATGGTGGGTAAACCCATCTCAACCCACATGGCCGCGTTTAGTGCCACCGGAGGTTTCATAGACATCGATGAAGAAGCCACAAAGGAAAACGGTAGAATAACATTCCACACCCCGGAACACGACCCCATTGTAGTCACTGCGAAATTCACTGAAATCTGGCTCACAGAGAAAATTCTAAAACGAGCCAGAGATCTGGAAGCGAGTACATGGGACTTACCAGACAAGATCACCCTGGTAAATGGAGTGCCCGGATGCGGCAAATCAACCTGGATTGTGGAAAACTTCAACCCCGCACATGACGTCGTTTTAACATCACTGCTCAAAGCAAAAGACGATCTAAAGAATAGGATTACCCAACGCATGGGGGAAAAGGCGGCCAAGAACGTCTACACAGTAGCATCAGCTCTGACAAACGGAGTCAGAACGAACAAAAACCAAGCGCTTCACCGGCTAATCATAGATGAAGCGCTCATAAATCACTTCGGCTCCGTAGTCTTATTAATGCGAACTGTCAAGGCCAAAAACTCCTCCTCATTGGAGATACAAACCAAATCCCATTCATAGATCGGGACAACCTATTCAAAATGAGACATGACAAGCCTCTGACCACACCATCGGCAACACAAGAACTGCTGTGTACGCATCGGTGCCCCATGGACGTAGCATATGCCCTCCAGAACAACTACAATGGCATATACTCGTCAAATAAGATCATAAAATCCCTGAACATATACAAATACACCGACGCCGTCATACCACCCGACCTTCCCGAGACTCTATACCTGTCCCACACCCAGGCAGAGAAAGAAAGCTTCAAGGAAAAGGGATACGGCACCGGTGAGGGCTCCGAACTGCGAACCATCCACGAGGCACAGGGACTCGGCGCACCTAACGTCATCATAATTCAGACTAGAGACTCGGTGCAAAAGTTACATAACAGCATACAACACGCCGTGGTCGCCATCTCCAGGCATACCAGATCCTGCACTTACTACACAGACACCCGTGAAGATGCCATCTGGAAACTCATGAGGAAGTCCATAGATCAGGATTCTGGTACTATACTGGAATACGTCAAGAAGATGGCGGTAAAACATAGAGACGAAAGGGTAATGAAAGAGCTTGGTCTACTACCCCATTAAACTAAAGTCAACACAAGCGTGGAGTCAATTACCAATTACCATCAACCTAGACATAGACTTCCAAAGTCACACAAAATAAAACGTCACAGACATTATTATCATCATCACAACATCACAGAGGATAGAAACATCTACAAATAGAAGGGTTTCACCAACAACAAGACCACCAGCGCCAAGAAGAAACCCTAAAAGACATGTTGTCGCTCAACATCTATGACACATTAATTGCGCTCTTCAAGCTTTATCCAATTGTAATAAAGCCACTTCAAGAACATTAATTTTATAAACAAACCACCATAACAATTAAATTAAATATAAAAAGAGCACGGACAAAAAGTCTGTGGTATAACATACTCATAATAAAAAAACAAAAAACCATTTTGTAACATTTCACACAGATAAATTTTAACACATTCTATAATAATGTAAACAAATACGAATTAACCATATGAGATTACCTTATAAAGGTTATAATAAATAATAATATAATAATAATTTTTGTTGTTTATCTGCTAAGAAAAGCAAAGGAGGCAAAAACCATACAGCCATATTTTATACATTTTCCTGTAATTATAAAATATGATAGTGGTTTCTTAATAATACATAGAGTGTTCAAATTAAAAAAAAATAGTAAGTTCAATGATATACCCAAAAAGAGTTGACGTAACGCAGGCGGCTGGTCATAAAACTATTGCCAAAATGTTTGCAATATGTACAATGGTAATACGTAGAAGAGCACAAAATGAGTCGACCCCAAGTTATTGTGATGACTATTCAAGCAGTATTTTGATATTCATCAAAATACTGCATAATAAAGAATATTATACATTTTGAGTTTAAATGTATTTTTTTTTTCAAATACAAGAAATTATTCCAGGAACAGCTTCAATAAGTGGATTTTACCACTCCCAGGGGAAATTCTAGTGGTGAAAGATTATATTTTTAACAGGATCTTTCTTCATCATTCCATTGTATCAACAGTTATTTTTTTTTAACTGCAGACTCTTACTGGACCGAGCGATACAGCGGTTATGGATCCACTTGGGCTGGCACTCTCGGTGTAAATGCTGTGTGGCGCAAAGCCGGTAACCTCCCACCGCGGCGAGTTCTGCTCGCGCACGCCGTGGCGGACCTCACAGCACCACCACACCACGCCCTGGCCTTAGCGAGAGCGCTGATAAGAGCCACTGCCTTGTACACACATCAGGTATACTAACACTTTACAGCCCATAGAAGATGATATCTGAACCATTTTAGTTGCTTAATAATACGAGTAATAAGTAGTTGTTGAATAAGTTATCAGCGTTAAGTGTTCCTAAACGATAATCATATGATTTTAAGGTGGTACCCGTGTCTATCAAAGTCAAGGAACGGTACCGGTCCCCCCTATTGCGGTCCCATCACCTACTGTATCGTCGCAATAGCGATGGGGAGATGGTACAGTAGGTGATGGGACCGCACATCGCTCTTCTTTCACAGACTGATCCAATGGGGTGTATCCAAACTATAGCCTACCACAAAAGAGGCAATAATTGTATTTAAACGGGTTCAAAATATTATGTATCGTCCTTTATTTCCTTTTGAAGTCTGGTAAATACCAGTTCTCCGTGTGGTGACGGAGTAAGAATACAATTCGCCACTCCCTATCATACCCGTGGGTGATCGTACGAGACGACTATGGGATATAAAATGCATATAACATCTATGCCAGAGACACGTCTGACCAGCGCGGTACAGTAGGTGAACTTCCCTCCCATTATGGAGGAGGCCCAACAGTGGGACGTATATGAGCCGAGATAATGAAATATCAGTTATTTCCAATCTGAGGTATCTCCAACAGTATATATTCTCGTGAGAGCTGCTAAAAACTAATTATCTCCATCCTGCTTGTGGTATAACTTGGAGAACGCGCAGCAGTGCCCTCCTAGGAAAATTGTAACATCAACTGTAAATGCCAACCCGGCTGTACCTTCGTCCACCTCAAGGTTTAATTTTAACAGTGAACGTCTTTTCTAACAGTTAATGAATTATTGTCATTGCAAATCTATTCTGATTCAATCTGGCACACGTGAACATCCAACCATCTTGGTTGAATATTCACGTTTGGTTCAACAGTTTGGTTGAATAATTGCTGGTTGTATGGTGACTAAAGTCAATAAGTATTTAAGTCCTTAACCTTAAATGGAAATTAATATTAGTCTGCCACCATCCTTAGGTAAAAAGAAAATCGTTAATTCCACTTGGCTCCTTTCCATTTCTTTTTTAAATTTGTTTGCTGATGAAAATACATAATTTTTCCAGGTGTATCCAGATGAAGATCATAGTTTCTCTCGCTCCACGATCCACCTGCACAAAACCATGGAGCAATTCTTCGACGAATGCTTCGGACCAGTAGAAGTAGCAGACTGGGACACCGGCGGGGTCGGTGGACTCTTCCCTTTCAGGGATTAGGCCAATTATGTTACAGCCTTGAATGGCGACTGTGAGTTTGTTGAGGTTCGATTGGTAAAAGATAATTGACCAAAATTAATTAAAGGTCCTGGTCATGATATGACATGCTGGATGACACAAAAAATACAAAAACTATTAAATAATTTACTTTTAAGCTATCTGCTCCAATCTCTATTCCAAGAGCAACATGATTTTAGCAGCAATAATGATACTTTTGACTAAAAAAATTGTTCTAAATAAAAAAGATTTAATACCACCTGTAAAATATTTCCTAATATTTTTTTTTCATCTGTTATGTGAAGTATTTAAAGAAATAGACAGATAATAAGTATATGTGTTTATTTAGAGGATATTTTATCTACTTATATCCCACTTCAGGCAACGGTTAAATTTTAACTAACCAAGTATCGTGGCTGTGAGAATGCACCTAAATGCGTTACCTATATTATTAATTTATTTATTCGACTCCTAATATTTGTTATATCCTTTTAGAATTCTGTCTATCATGACCAAGACATAATATTACATTAAAGGGGATTTTTATCCTTAGACAGACCAAACCAAGTAATAAACACGGTGTGTCAAAAATAGATCATGTGATTGCGTGGATGTAAAAGGCAAATAGATGGCGCTGTTTGGATTAAAAATTAATAACCTTGATATTCAGTTTAATTAGCCAGAGTACGAAATGTTACATCTATTTGTGCGTTAAGAGAAAAGTTTCTCGTAGTGCACACGAGTTATCACTATGCTAATATAACAGATTAAAAATATAATTGATACATTAATAATGAAATAAATATATTTATGACGAATATTTATTTTGGCGTTATATTGGATGTTATATAAAATTGCCAAATAATAACTTCCATGGATGTTTGTGTAGTATATAATTGTTGTGAAATATGTTAAAACCGAAATATCTTGAAATATTTATCGTACTTTGAAAATCTTAAAGATTAACTATTTCCTTATTAATTTGTTTCCAAAATAAAAGAGAGGTTTAAAAGTTAAATGTTAATAAACTAATCACAAGTGTCAAAAGTGAGATAATATATTTTATCTTTAATATTTGAAAATCTAATTCTAAATGTATTTTCCTTTTACTATTTGAGATTAAACAGTAAGTATTTTACGGTTCTAGTTTAACGATCGAAAAAATAAAAATGATTCTTATCAATGTATAAATGTCTGTTCATGGCGTATTGCTAAACATATTACCTAACCTATAATAGCTCCACAAACATATGTAAAGCCTAAATTAATCGGCAATTAGAAAAATAAAATGTCTAACATTAATATTACGACCATTGGTGTTTAGATAAAATATATCGTATTAATTTTAATGAAACATATTTATAGTTTGTGAACAATTTGGTCATTATTTCCAATGACTTTTAACAATAAATTAATAATAAAAAGTTCAATTGTTATTCTTCGCAACTTTCTTATTAATGAATTGGAATGACAATGAATACGACAATTGTTCAATATTCTTTTGTATATGAATATGACAAATGTTCAATATTCATGTAAAGAATATGACAATTGTTTAATATTCTTGTATATGAATATGACAATTGTTCAATATTCATGTAAATTAATATGACAATTGTTTAATATCTGGTGGATGTTAACGTCTCCATAAAATTTAATTTATTAGATAAACTAAATTCTTCACAAACTAACAAAAGGGAAATAAATAAATCCCTGAGAATTTTCTTATGATTACTATAAGGAGAAAATAAACTTATTTTAGTGTAATGTATCAACTTTTATCTATCTATATATTTCTATGTCGCTTTCAATGTCAGAGAAGTAGCTTTAAAAGTATACTTAGGCACGTCTGTCAAAAGATTTTAATTTAGTTTTGACTATTCTAGTCATGAAATCTAGTTACTTAGTCTAATGCCTATGTATGTATATAATTTTGGGCACAATGTCTTGATCTCTTTCCAAATTTTATGATGACCTTAAGGGCTCTTGTCGAATGTAGTACAATAGATACTTTGTAACATATGGTAGCGAAAATAATAAAATTATAATAAGAAATATAATATGTGTTGTTTCAATTTGTAGATGAGAATCATATTTTCCAATTATTGTACTGCATACGACTTTCGCAATGTCTTTGAATGTCATTGATTTATTTGGATACTACCTCATGATAACCTTTGTCCTTATACCTGCTAAAGTATATAACTAATGTGTTCGCACCTATAGCTGATGACAGAAAGTATAACTATTTTTAAAGTAGTTTTTGTCGTAAATATAAATTATTTGAAATTGTCGTACTAACGTCTGTCGTCTTAATCGTTTGTCGTATTTAATCTAATGTTGTAAGGAGACATTCATTAATTATGTAAGGGTCTCTAGGGAGAGATAGGTTAAGTAAAGCTATACATTCCCTTATCTAGGAGAAGTGGGGTAAAACCCATTCTTACGTAATATTTTACAAGTCAAAATTTATTCCTATTTTAGATGCTGATTGATTTACTTCATTCTATAATGTGCTCTTCGATTTACATCCGACTTTACAAATTTTATTTTTAATTAAAATTTCAAAATCTTAAATATGATAATTTTCATTCATTTTAAATGTCTATTATGTGTATTAATTTTATTTTAATCAATTGGAAATTAAAAAAAAACTTTTATTTTTGAGCAACAATAGCGTTGAATAATTATAATATTTTCATTCAATAATAATTGCGGTCTCTACAGCTTATGCTTTTGTTCAAACTAATATTTATTGTATAAATTTAAAAACCCGCGTAGTTCCCATGTTCAAAAAATGGCAGCTTTAGCCCCTTAACCCCCTTTATAATACGCTGTGCCGTACAATTCATCCTCCTACCGGTGGAGAAGATAAATAGTGGCTAGAAGGAGATTAGATGCCATTAGACGTGCCAAATAAAGTTCCATCTGACACTGCATCTGTAGTTACCAATTACTTTCGAATGGACAACATAACTTACAAATCCATTCAGTCCAGATGATGATAAATTATCTGAATCAATTCAGACAATTTTTACTGTGAAATTTATTTTCTTTAAGGGTATAGAGTGCCGTGAGAGAACTCTATCCTTGCCTACTTCACTCGCTTCCTCAACATTCATAATTCTCTTCATACACGCTCGCCGGTTTCGGAGACTCTTGACTCCACCTTCCCTCAGTGCGTGACCAATATGGTCTAGGTAGGTTAGTCTCGGTCTCCCCCGGTACCTACATCCTTCCACTTTCGCATAGTCTATCTTCTTAATCAGACGTTCGTTCGGCATTCTTTCCACTAGTTGATCATTATTTTAAAAATATTATTTTATAACTGATTGTTTAACTGATTTATGTTTGTTCACTTTAAAATTATTTAAAAACTTACTTTTAGATGTCATATTCCAAAGACTAGATAGTTATCTAATAATATAAAGATAATCTATGTCTAATAGCATTGACAAAGTATAAACTAAATTAGCTGCTAAAAATGAAAATCTTTGATTTACGTAAATCTGTGAGTTTTAGTGTGAACGGTGCTTTTCTAACAACAATTTATTATTTAAAAAACGAGATTAAATCTTACGCAAGAAGGGTTTGGGAAATATTATGTATCCTTACATGGGGCAGGAGTCAAAAAATCTTCAAAATCATTCTTACGTAATTAATGAATGACCCTTATGTACAATTTCTTGTCATACAAAATACTATATAAAATATCCTTTACATGTATTATGTTTTCTTAGCTTTATGTTTAAATTTTGATAGATAGGTTTAATATTTGTTAAAAAAAAATATTTGATCGATGTTGAGACTTAAATTATTATTAAAAATGTGATAGGTGTTTTAAAAATTATTTATATTGTAATAATTAATTGGAATTTAATAAATTTTAATTATGTAACCATTTTGACGGGTGAAGTAGTAATTAAATGTAGGTTATTCCTACGCATTGTCCAACAGTATTTTTGTAATATTAATGAACAAATATTTAATTATGTTTGAAATTATACAGTTACAAGTTTTCATAAAGGATTTATGACTAGCACACTCCCACACACACACAAATGTTAAAATATTTGTGAAAAAAACTTTGTAAATTTAAACAAAAATGTAGGAGGTTTTCAGAAACAAGCATTAGTTTTGTTTATGAGAAACTCCACATTTTGTTCATCAACTTGAAGAAGGTTATTAGTGTGAATTAAATTAATAAATTATATGTATCTTTGTTTATCGAATCTTCATCGATAGTTCTGGTGATGGATTACGTGTCACCGAAGACAAAGATCGGGTACCGGTGGCCCGCTTGCACGGCGACGAGAGGCGCTTTGCAGGGTGGGATAGACCCACCACACAGGGGTCGTGCGCCGCCTGTTCCGTCGCCCAGGATCGAAAAAAAAAAGAAAAAAATGGTGATGATTTACGAAAAATCTTATATAAAGTAAAATAAGCACCCGAGACTATCTAAATAAAAATTGTAGGTATGTCTATGTTTAAAAGAAGTTAACAGCATCGTACGATACGTATGCATGTTTTTTTTTTTTTCTGCAGTTGTGATACACATTGATTGAGGCAGTAGACCCATTGTCACACGCTTATCCATTTTACTGGATGATACTTTTGAACATTTGTTTGTTTTCAGCCTAGAAATCAATGCAGACGATATGTGTCCTACTCGATATTACCATATTTCGGTACTTTCTTCCATATATTTTTTATTACCTACACCTACTTTTAATTTTCAAGATGACTTTAGCGTCAGTATTTATTTATCAATATGTTGCCGAATTTGATACAGTTATATTATTATTGTCAGATTTATTAGCCATTACTGTATTATAAATTGTGTTTCATCGTTCAAGCATTCATTTAAGAGCCATTTCACAAAATATTAACGGTCGAGTTTAGGTAAAAGACAGTATAATTGTTTATGTGTGCGTAGCTAACTACAGCTGCGGTATAACGCGAGCGTCGAGATGGACAAAGCAGTCTTGAGCCGTAAACGTGATGTGATTTGATAAGACATGAACTATATGAAAATAAGTTATAAATTTTAACTAGTTGTTTCCCGTGGCGTCACCCGCTTGGATATATTGTATATTAAGATATGGTTAGTTGTTTCAGTGGTCAACAATTAATTAGTCAGATAATGTCTTAAATTCAATCAATTCAATTCAATCTACAAATTGTGTGGCCTCGTGCGACTCAACGGCACAGCGCCCTCTATCGATTAATAGAGTAAAGGACCTCTCAATCTATGAGTCCTAGAATTAAAACCGCCAATCTGATCTTTCAATGAACTAATTAATATCGTACATAACAAATGGTTCTGGAGTATCGGGTTGAGAGCCCTCAGCGCTCACCCACACTCCGGGTAAAGTTGTCATAGTCATCTGAGGCTAACAACTAAGACACACAAAAAAAATGGTTCTGGAGTGCTATTTCCACTAGATTTCTTTAACAAAGAAGAAATGCATAACAGTATTTTAAATTTCTTAGGTGACTCTTAATCAAATTTTGGTCACAATGCCGATTCGGATTCTATGTGATTTCTACTACCTACCTATTATTTGCTCAAGCATATATTTTTATCACTTTGAGGTATCGGCATCAGTGTGAATTTTTAATACGCCAGGCAAGATGGCAGGTGACTGTTTTATCAAACCTTCACTGAACAGACATCGTTGAACTGCAAGATTTTACATACATACATACATATCAACACGCCATAACCCTTGCAGGGTAGTCAGAGAGAACAGAGTGCCAGAGAACTCTATCCTTGCATACTTCAGATCGCTTCCTCAACATTCATAATTCTCTTCATACACGCTCGCTGGTTTCGGAGACTCTTGACTCCACCTTCCTTCAGTACGTGACCAATCTGGTCTAGGTAGGTGCTTCTCGGTCTCCCCCGGTACCTACATCCTTCCACTTTCGCATTGTATATCTTCTTAACCAGACGTTCGTTCGGCATTCTTTCCACATAGGCCAAGCACCGGGTATTTTTTTTTTGCAACGTACGGGCCCTTTTTTTTTTTGGAATATGTTCAAGGTCGTGGTCCCTGAATGTAAATCCAAGTGGGCGCGGCGGGGGGTCGTTCACTTCAGCCGCCATCTTGGAAAACACGTTTTATTGAATATCTCGCGAACCGCGCATCGTACGACAAAAATTGCAGAGATCATTATTGTAGATAATAATATTTGCCATCTTTTTTATTTGAAACTTTTTTTTGTATAACGCATAGGTTTCTAATTATAGCGAATCAAACTTTTTACAATATGGTTTTTACTAAATATTTATTTAATGGTCAATGATAAATTAAAAATAATGGTAACTGAATTGTAGAGCATGAAATTACCTATAAATTTTCTTTTTATTATTATTTTTATTTTTTTTATCTAAGAGCTGCAGCTTAGTAAAACTTGCACCTCGTACATTATCAGTGGCAATATTGCTCGCTGTATACGAAAACCATTTCATGACGCATAAAATGGCATAGTGTTCAAAAAATGTCAATACAGCTGTGCAGCAAATCAATTAAAATTATAAATAATGTGAAGCAACTAATAATTTGTCGATCTTTATTGTTACTTAAAACGGTATCATCATAAAAGATTGTCTATGTAGCAAAAAACAATAGTACATCCCGCTACATCGTAAGAATTGTAATAGTTATTATTTTTATTATTATGTATCTCCAATTGTTATCGAAATCACTAAAATCAAAAGAATTTTACGAATGTTACTTCAAAAAAAACGGAAAAAACATTTGTTTACACAAACAAAAAGTGGCGCATTATTTTACGGGGCGAGTCTTATTTTTTTCGATGTCGAGGGAAGACACTCATCGTCTTGTGGATCTATCTCTTCTGCCTCCGCCATATCCGAAGGAGACGAATCAAAGGTTGGGTCTTCGGTTGGGATGGCATCTAATATGTCTGGCACGTTGTCGCATGTTTGGCCGCTGCAATTGGAGCAAATAATCGAACATTTGAGATCAGCTTTTCGGCATTCGCAGGCAGCTCCGCAATTTTTGGTGCATTTGCACGATATTATTTGCAACAAACTCGACGGTGCAGGAGCCATAGCAGTTCGAATTGGTTCAAGCCTTTGTGCAGTTCGCTTCCAACCCCATTTTTCAGCGTCGTGATAAAATCCAAGCCAAGTTTGAACCTGGTGGTACACTCTGAAAGAATTGTAGCGTGCCGTATCTTGTGTTGGAGGTAGAAGTGATAAATTCAACCTTGTCTTACTCGCCAATTTCCCGAAGCATTTGTAGCGAAGCGAGTTAATAGAGACTTCCGATTTTGTAAAACGGTTGGGATTTATACCTGAATACTGTTGGAATGTTAAGAGGGAAAAATGCCGAACGACCCGAAATATATACTACAACTTATAGGGACATAATTGAATATACAGCATTATAATCTCATTTACAGCGTTATAGCTCTTAAACTATAAATGCTACGAGAAAACGTTTCTTTTAAAATTTATAAGTAATTTCATGCTCTACAATTCAGTTACCATTATTTTTAATTTATCATTGACCATTAAATAAATATTTAGTAAAAACCATATTGTAAAAAGTTTGATTCGCTATAATTAAAAACCTATGTGTTATACAAAAAAAAGTTTCAAATAAAAAAGATGGCAAATATTATTATCTACAATAATGATTTCTACAATTTTTGTCGTACGATGCGCGGTTCGCGAGATATTCAATAAAACGTGTTTTCCAAGATGGCGGCTGGAGTGAACCACCCCCCGCCGCGCCCACTTGGATTTACAATCAGGGGACAACCTTGAACATATTCCAAAAAAAAAATACCAGGTCCCGTACGTTGCATTACAAACCTACTTTTTTGCTACGGCGCTTGGATTGACATGTCCGAACCATCGGAGCATTCCCTTTCGCATCTTTACACCAATATTCTCTTTCATACTTACTCGCTCTCTTAAGTCGTCGTTGCAAGATTTTATTACGCCAAGAAACTTGTAACTGAATATTTTTTTACAATAAGTAAATTGTATTTATCGGACGTGTGTCGTCCGGTCGAGTCATCTCACCCCATAGCAGACTCATAGTGATACCAATAAATGTAACGCTCAGTCAACGGACTCAATGTGCAATGTTTATGTTGAAAGTTGTTTTTTAAAAAAAAATATATAAAAAATTGTTCCCAAAACTGTTTTATTTTATACCAATTTCGCACGATTTTAGGTAGGTACTGCGACCGATTTTTCGGTGTGGCGACGGAGTAAGAATACAATTCACTACCCCTTATCCTGCCCGTGGGTGATTGTAAGAGACCACTAAGGAATATAAAACGCATGATGTTATATCTATGCCAGAGAAGGAAAACTTAAGACTAAACTCTATACCAACACGTCTGACCAGCGGCAGCGTGGTGTAGTAAGTCAATATCCCATTATGGAGGAGGCTTGAGCCCAACAGTGGGACATATAGATATATGAGCGTTGATGATGGGGACCGATTGTAGCAACTTCGACGTATTTCAACACCTTTGTATGTGTAATTTTCGCGCTTTTTTGTAATTATTAACAGCTCATAAATGTCTCACTATGAATGAATTAATATGCATTGGTTCATCATCATCAGACACATCATAAGCTAAGTTTTCCTTCCGACATTTCCTAGCACAAAGCAACGAAACGTGATTCCCTCGTGTTCTTTCCATCCATTACCCAACCGACCCATCAATGTCCACTATTGGAATTTCCTACTAATATGCTGCATATACAGGATGGAAATGGAGCGCTCCCGAAAACAAAGAGTGGTGACCCTACTGGTCCTACTTGTAATGATAGGCTATAAAAAAATCGATTCGGAAGAAAAAAATTTTTTCCCAAGAATTTTAAGTTTTTTTCAAATTCCATCGTATTAGGACAGTGCCATGTAACGATAATTTCATAGAAAATATGTAACTTTACTCAGATGGGGAGAGACGCAATCCAACCAAATCTCACGATGATATGTTCAAGAGCTCAACGACCTCGCGTGGTGATAAATTTTTTTTTTCATCCGAATTGAATTTTTTTCTAGCCTATCATTACAAGTAGGACTAGTTGGGCTACCTGTCTTTGTTTTCGGGGGCGGTCCCCTTCCACCCTGTATATCATGACTGCCAAGACTGACAGGTTGGTTAGTGATCAGTTTCCCAGGTGATGTAAACTGTAGGGATGTTAAAAAATAATCGATTTTTATTTTAATCGATTATTTTTTTCTAATAATCGATTTTTTATAATCGATTTTTATAGTAATATTAATCGATTTTTAAAAAATCGATTATATAAATTATGCGTTTTAATCGATTTTTATGAAAAGCGCCATCTATGGAACGGATGAATAAAACTCGACGTAAATCCATTATTATTTACAAGTTAAGAGTGCCATAATATATGTAGTTGTTGGTAAACAATAAAAATGTCTTCCAATAGTAAAACATCTAAACGCCGTTTGGCGAAAATATTTTACGATTAAGAAACATACAGCAATATGCAAGTACTGTTTCAAAGAGCTAAAAACTTGCAATAATACTACAATTTTAAAACAGCATACATACATACCATCACGCCATGTCCCTTGCAGGGTAGGCAGAGAGAACAGAGTGCCAGAAATTCTATCCTTGCATACTTCACTCGCTTCCTCAACCTACCTAGAGGTTAGTCTCGGTCTCCCCCGGTACCTACATCCTTCCACTTTCGCATGGTATATCTTCTTAACCAGACGTTCGTTCGGCATTCTTTCCACATGCCCGAACCATCGGAGCATTCCCTTTACACTAATACTCTCTTTCATACCTACTCGCTCTCTTACATCGTCGTTACGAATGCGATCGATCAGCCTAATTCCACAGATTTTCCGTAGAGATCGCATTTCGCATTAATTTACTTTAATACTTTTTTCTGCATACCCAACTATCGCTTCCATATAGTAATGTTGGGACAAGCAGAGATGTACAAAATACCCTGTACAAAGTATTTGAAATACAAAATATATAAGATACTTTTAAATTAAGTATTTGAGATACCAGATACAAAATACTTTTGAAAATAGTATCTGAAATACTAGATACAAGATAGGTATCTTCTAAATACTTCAAGATGAAAATACTTTTGTAAGAAAAGAAGATTTTATTTTAATGACTTTAAGTTCATTTTTGATAATTGACATTAATATTATTTATGAATAAATCGTGTTAATTGCTGAAATGAAAGATAAAGTTTCAAAACTCTCTAAAGTGATTTTTGATACATTTCTACATTTTTATTTTGTACCAAAAGAAAGATTTAAAATTTTATTTGCTATACGTCAATGCTGGTTAATATAACAGCTATAAATTCAATCTAAAAAATAATGTTAGTTAAATAACGCTAAAATAAATATAATTATTTTCAAAGTCCCCTAAAATGAAATTGACCAATAACAGCACTGCATTTGAAACACGTGACTCGTAAAACTGTATGGCGATATTATTTGTTTTGAGTTGCTCGCGGATTTTAAAAGAATAACATTAAAAATTATGAACGACCTAGCACAATTTGTTAAAAAATGTGGCATCAAGAAGATGTTGGACTAATAATTTTATAAATGAATGCTAACATATTACTAAAAGTATTTTGTCAGAAAAAGTATTTATAAAATACTAAGATACCAAACAAAAGGTATCTAAATACAAGATACAAAATGAATTTTTAAAAAGTATCTTAGATGCAAGATGGAAATACGTATTTTGTATCTGTATTTCAGATACTTGTATCTTAGATAAGTCACATCTCAGGGGACAAGCAAGTTATGTATTGCTACACGTGCCTTCTGGCTGAGGTGTTGGCTACCGAGAAGTTGTCCTAGGGATGTTAAAAAGTAATCGATTTTTATTTTAATCGATTATTTTTTTCTAATAATCGATTTTTTATAATCGATTTTTATAATAATATTAATCGATTTTTAAAAAATCGATTATTTAAATTATGCATTTTAATCGATTTTTATGAGAAGCGCCATCTATGGAACGGATGAATAAAACTCGAAGCAAATCCGTTATTATTTACAAGTTAAGAGTGCCATAATATATGTAGTTGTTAGTAAACAATAAAAATGCCTTCCAATAGTAAAACACCTAAAAGTGGTTGGCGAAAATATTTAACGATTAAGAAACATGCAGCAATATGCAAGTACTGTTCCAAAGAGCTAAAAACTTGCAGTAATACTATAAATTTAAAACGGCATACATACATACCATCACGCCATGTCCCTTGCAGGGTAGGCAGAGAGAACAGAGTGCCAGAGAACTCTATCCTTGCATACTTCACTCGCTTCCTCAACATTCATAATTCTCTTCATACACGCTCGCCGGTTTCAGAGACTCTTGACTCCACCTTCCTTTAGTACATGACCAATCTGGTCTAGGTAGGTTAGTCTCGGTCTCCCCCGGTACCTACATCCTTCCACTTTCGCATTGTATATCTTCTTAACCAGACGTTCGTTCGGCATTCTTTCCACATGCCCGAATCATCGGAGTATTCACTTTCGCATCTTTACACCAATACTCTCTTTCATACCTATTCGCTCTCTTACGTCGTCGTTACGAATGCGATCGATCAGCCTAACTCCACAGATTTTCCGTAGAGATCGCATTTCGACCGCATTAATTTTACTTTCATACCTTTTTTTGCATACCCAACTCTCGCTTCCATATAGTAATGTTGGGACAAGCAAGTATGTATTGCTACACGTGCCTTCTGGCTGAGGTAATGGCTACCGAGAAGTTGTCCCAACGCTCCGTTCACTCTATTTCCCGCATATACTCTTCGCTCTATACCAGTGGTGTACGGTGACTCCCACATTCATATCGTTCAACCTTAGGAGACATTTATCCAGATATATGATAAACAGCCAGGCTGATAGAACGCACCCCTGCTTAACGCCGATATTGACGTCAAATCAAGGCGGCATTCCATCATCCAGCCGCACACAAGATCTACAGCCCATGTAACTGGACTACACAGCCTACAGCAGTTTACCGTTAAAACCATATTCCGGTAAAATGTCCCAAAGTTTCTTTCGTGCAACCGTGTCAAATGTTCTGTCCAGATCCACAAAACTGCAGAAAACCCTCTGACCTAGAGCCAGATGCTTCTCCACAATGTTGCGCAGAGAGAACACTTGATCCATGCATCCCCTTCCACTCCTGAAACCTCCTTGTGCCTCACACAGTAAACCATCGGACTCCATTCTCATTCTCCTTTTAATAATTTTAGCATACACTTTTGCTGCCAAAGTGGTCAAGCTTATGGCTCTAATTTGCGCAGTCATAACGTGAACCCTTGTTTCTAAACAAAGGCACGATGACTGCGCTATTCCAGTTCTTGGGCACCATTTCCGAGCTCCAACATAAATTGAGGAACAACAGGAACGCCTGCCAGACATAGGAGCCGCCAAGCTTGATCATCTCGGCAGACACCATATCAATGCCCGCTGCCTTACCATTTTTCAAACTTCTTATCGCCCATTCAACTTCATCCATACTGATGTCATCGGAGGACGCCGGTGCCGAATGTTGATCTACTAGACCACATGCAACACCGGCGCCAACCCGAGTATCTGCATACATATCGCCAAAATATTCACTCCATCGGCTTAACACGTCCTTGTATATATATTGTGTAAGAATGTCTCCACGTTTAGACTTTATTTTATTCATTCTGAGGGCTGACCAACCACCCCGAGACCTCTTCACCTCTTTCCAAAAGAGTTTGGTCTTACCCTCAAAGTTTTTAGCCAGCCTATCTTCTGCACTCATATTTGTTTTATCACGTTTCTCTTTCACTATGGCCTTGGTGTCATTCTTACATTGCCGATATATTTCTTTTTTCTGTTCAGTCATACTGTTATTCAGATTCAAAGAACAGACATAGTCCAGCCACGCTTTCTTCTTTTGCTCTACGGAAGCTGCCACTTCCGCATCCCACCAAGCATCACCATTTGTTTTTCTGTGCTTCTTTGAGCTTCCACATACTTCTGTATCTACCATACTCTCTTTCAATATTCTCCAGCATTCTTGTATGTCCGATTGCGGCTGGCTTGCCATCGTCAGCCGTTCTTGGACACCCTCTGCATACTTTTCTCTTACACATTCTTCTTGCAAACTTTCAATCTTTATTCTTTCAAGCCCTCCGAAGTGGACACGCTCTCGCCAGTGCCCCCACTTTCTGAACAGACCACTAAATCTCGCAATAACGAGATAGTGGTCCGTATCGACTGTGGGGCCCCTGTAGGCTCTTGCGTCCAATATTTTGCTTCGGAGGCGACTGTCTACCAAAATTAAATCTATTATACTTTTCTGTTTATTCCTTCTCCATGTATACATACATATGTCCTCATGTTGGAAAAATGTTTTTGACACAATAAGGTTTCTCTCCTTGCATACATCCGCTATGACCCTACCTGCGTCGTTCACTCTCTTATCACCAAATGGACCAAGTACGTCCTCATAGTCGGGACGCTTGGTCCCCACCCATCCGTTCAAATCTCCGCATACAAGCACGCGTTCACTGGTTTCTGCCATATCCAGAACTTCCCTAACATTATCCCAAAACTTCTCTAGGTCTGATGCGACCGAGGATCCTACGGGAGCATATGCTACAATCGTGAAAGGTGACCCAAAGAAGTCTGGGATCATAAATTCCGTAATCCTTCACACCTGAGGCCAAGCGAGAGGACAACAGCACTCCTACCCCCATGCTGGCTCGATCGCTCTGTGGTACACCAGACCACAGGGCCATCCCGCCACCAGGAAGATCGCAGGCGTCGCTGCCCCTTCGCTTGGTCTCTGTTACACAGAGCACGTCTAGCTGTTTGTCCGCCATGACGGTTATTAGGTCGTGCAACTTACCTTCCACACAACCTCTTACATTCCACGTACCCACCCAGCACTCTGCTCTCCTCGACTCGCCTGACTGGGCAAGGCGTGATGGATGGTGGCCCCTATCGCCGCACCTGCCGATTTTTGTACCGACGGGGGCGGGTCGGTACGCGTCGCCTCTGGGGGACACCCTAACCCGCACTGCGGTACGCATATGAGCCGGATCGAAGTCTAACTAGACTGGCAGGGGACGCGACGTGCACGCTCCGGACTATGCCCCCCTACACGCTCCGAACTATGCCTCCCTAAAAAAAAATCATCAAATCAGGCTATTACCATCCACTGCTAGACGTAGGCCTAAATGTAAAATAGTACTGGACATTTATGGCATTTTTTTGTTGTGATTTATATTTTAGTTTTTGAGACAATAAGGTTGTTATTTTGTTAGGATGCTCATCATTTCCTTTTTATGATAATAAAAATGTGTCAATAATTACATTTGGTTTGCTTATTTTGAAATTTAAAGGAATGCTTACTTTGAAAATTTAAAGGAATATTCGCTTTGATGAATTTTTAGATTTGAATTGGTTGATTTTTTATTCATATAATTTTATTTGATTTTAATCTGATAAATTGTTAATATGAATCTCTTAGGTTTGTTATTGGAATATGAAAAGTATATACATTTTTAAATAATAGAAAAAAAATCGATTTTTTCGTAAAAATCGATTATTTATTTTGATTATAATCGATTTTTGGTAAATCGATTAATATTAAATTTAAAAAAATCGATTTTTATTTAATCGATTTTTTTCCAGGAACCTCACATCCCTAAGTTGTCCCAACGCTCCGTTCACTCTATTTTCCGCATTTACTCTTCGCTCTATATCAGTAGTGTACCTTCCATCTCGGCTAAATTCACATCCAAGATATACAAATTCATCCACTTGTTCTAGTACATCATTACCTATTGTTACTCTTACATCTGTTCTGGTTTCATCTCTTTCAAAGACCATTATTTTGGTTTTGCTCACATTCACGTGTAGACCCCTTTTCTTACAATCTTCTGTCATTGTGTCGACTAGGGCCTGCAGATCAGGCGCTGACTGCGCCAGCAGGACTGCATCATCTGCATAGAGCAGAGCACTGACCACTGAGTCGCCCATCTGGACTCCCACATTCATATCGTCCAACCTTTGGAGACATTTATCTAGATATATGATAAACAGCTGGCTGATAGAACGCACCTCTACTTAACGCCGATATTGACGTCAAACCAAGGCGACATTCCATCATCCAGCCGCACACAAACTCTACAGCCCATGTAACTGGACTGCACAGCCTGCAGCAGTTTACCGTTAATACCATACTCCGGTAAAATGTCCCAAAGTTCCTTTCGTGCAACCGTGTTAAATGCTCTCTCCAGATCCATAAAACTACAGAAAACCCTCTGACCTAGAGCCAGATGCTTGTCCACAATGTTGCGCAGAGAGAACACTTGATCCATGCATCCTCTTCCACTCCTGAAACCTCCTTGTGTCTCACACAGTAAACCATCGGACTCCATCCTCATTCTCCTTTCAATAATTTTAGCATACACTTTTGCTGCCAAACTGGTCAAGCTTATGGCTCTGTAATTTGCGCAGTCATAACGTGAACCCTTGTTTTTAAACAAAGGAACGATGACTGCACTATTCCAGTCCCTGGGAACCATTCCCGAGCTCCAACATAAATTGAGGAACAACAGGAACGCCTCCCAGACACAGGAGCCACCAAGCTTGATCATCTCGGCAGACACCATATCAATGCCCGCTGCCTTACCATTTTTCAAACTTCTTATCGCCCATTCAACTTCATCCATACTGATACCATCGGAGGACGTCGGTGCCGAATGTTGATCAGCTAAACCACATGTGACACCGGCGCCAACTCGAGTATCCGCATACATATCGCCAAAATATTCACTCCATCGGCTTAACACGTCTTGTGTTTGTGTAAGAATGTCTCCACCTTTAGACCTTATTTTATTCATTCTGAAGGCTGACCAACCACCCCGAGACTTCTTCACTTCCCTCCAAAAGAGTTTGGTGTTACCCTCGAAGTTTTTAGCCAGCCTATCTTCTGCACTCATATTTGTTCTACCACGTTTCTCTTTCACCAAGGCCTTGGTGTCATTCTTACATTGCCGATATATTTCTTTCTTCTGTTCAGTCATACTGTCATTCAGATTCAAAGAAGAGACATAGTCCAGCCACGCTTTCTTCTTTTGCTCTACGGAAGCTGCCACTTCCGCATCCCACCATGCATCACCATTTGTTTTTCTATGCTTCTTTGAACTTCCACATACTTCTTTCGCTGTATCTACCATACTCTCTTTCAATATTCTCCAGCATTCTTCTATGTCCGATTGCGGCTGGCTTGCCATCGTCAGCTGTTCTCGGACACCCTCTGCATACTTTTCTCTTACACACTCTTCTTGCAAACTTTCAATCTTTATTCTTTCAAGCCCTCCGAAGTGGACACGCTCTCGCCAGTGCCCACACTTTCTGAACAGACCACTAAATCTCGCAATAACGAGATAGTGGTCCGTATCGGCTGTGGGGCCCCTGTAGGCTCTTGCGTCCAATATTTTGCTTCGGAGGCTACTGTCTACCAAAATTAAATTTATTATACTTTTCTGTTCATTCCTTCTTCATGTATACATATTAATGTCCTTATGTTGGAAAAATGTGTTTGGCACAATAAGGTTTCTCTCCATGCATACATCCGCAATGAGCCTACCTGCGTCGTCACTCTCTTTATCACCAAATGGACCAAGTACGTCCTCATAGTCGGGACGCTTGGTCCCCACCCATCCGTTCAAATCTCCGCATACAATCACGCGTTCACTGGTTTCTGCCATATCCAGAACTTCCCTAACATTATCCCAAAACTTCTCCAGGTCTGATGCCACCGAGGATCCTACGGGAGCATATGCTACAATCATGAAAGGTGACACCTAGTTTTATACGGACTCAAAGAAGTCTGGGATCATAAATTCCGTAATCTTTCACACCTGAGGCCAAGCGAGAGGACAGCACTCCTACCCCCATGCTGGCTCGATCGCTCTGTGGTACACCAGACCACAGGGCCATCCCGCCACCAGGAAGATCGCAGGCGTCGCTGCCCCTTCGCTTGGTCTCTGTTACACAGAGCACGTCTAGCTGTTTGTCCGCCATGACGGTTATCAGGTCGTGCAACTTACCTTCCACACAACCTCTTACATTCCACGTACCCACCCAGCACTCTGCTCTCCTCGACTCGCCTGACTGGGCAAAGCGTGATGGGTGGTGGCCCCTATCGCCGCACCTGCCGATTTTTGTACCGACGGGGGCGGGTCGGTACGCGTCGCCTCCAGGGGACACCCTAACCCGCACTGCGGTGCGCATATGAGCCGGATTGAAGTCTGACTAGACTGGCAGGGGACGCGACGTGCACGCTCCGGACTATGCCCTCCTACACGCTCCGGACTATGCCTCCCTAAAAAAAATCATCATCATGTCAGGCTACTGCCGTCCACAGCTAGACGTAGTATGCCTAAATGTAAAATAGTACTGGACATTTATGGCATTTTTTTGTTGTGATTTATATTTCAGTTTTTGAGACAATAAGGATGTTATTTTTTAGGATGCTCATCATTTCATTTTTATGATAATAAAAAAAAATGTGTCACATCACATTTGTTTTCCTTATTCCTTAGGGGCCGTCCATTAATCACGTGAGATTTGAAAGGTGAAGGAGGGGTTTGACAATAATCACGAAGGCCTAAACCTTCATAGTCTTAAACCTCACCACGTATCGCCAAGGGGGAGGGGGATAAACCCCCCTCCCCCTTGGCAGCATTTTTTAAAAATGCTAAAAAAAAGATCACGTGATTAATGGACGTTCTCTTACCTTGAAAATTTAAAGGAATATTCGCTTTGATGAATTTTTAGATTTGAATTGGTTGATTTTTTATTCATATAATTTTATTTGATTTTAATCTGATAAATTGTTAATATGAATCTCTTAGGTTTATTATTGGAATATGAAAAGTATATACATTTTTAAATAATAGAAAAAAATCGATTTTTCTTAAAATCGATTATTTATTTTGATTATAATCGATTTTTGGCAAATCGATTAATATTAAATAATAAAAAAATCGATTTTTATTTAATCGATTTTTTTCCAGGAACCTCACATCCCTAGTAAACTGTCCATTCTCCCGAAGATGCAAGGAATACTGTATCAAACACAATAACAATTATGATATAGTGAATACAATTATCCGTATGGTGACGGAGTAAGAATAGAATTCACCACCCACTTACCCGTGGGTGATCATAAGAGACGACTAAGGAATATAAACTGCATATAACATCTATGCGAGAGAAGGAAACTCGAAACAAGACCCTATACCAACACGTCTGACCAGCGTGGTATAGTAGGTCAACTTCCCTCCCGTTATGGAGGTGGCTCCAGTCCAACAGCAAGACATACATGAGTCGAGGTAGAGGTGGTAGAATACAATAATAACATAAATGTTTGTGTGGAATTGATACTTTATTTATCTTACACAGATATTATCACAATACATATTAACAATTCTTGTCTACTCTAGCCTGAAACTTTAGTGACAGGCATAGCACCCCCAGTGTGTTAGCTGAAACAAAAAATTTACTAATTATTCTTATGTACAGGTATCACAATAGAAAGGAATCTCGAATCTCTTGTACCTCATGTCTTTAACAATTTTTTTTAATATATACTCCACAAATATGCAATTTACGGACACAAATTATACCATGATGACGGACAACTTTTTCCGTATGGTGACAGAGTAAGAATACAATTCACCACCCCATATCTTACCTGTGAGTGATCGTATGAGAAGACTAAGGGATATAAAACGCATATAACATCTATGGGGGCGTTCAAGTATTACGTAACGCAATTTTTGAAGATTTTTGATCCTCCCTCCCCCACATGTAACGCGTCGTAACGTATGTCTGTACCCCCCTTCCCCTCCCTGAACGTAACGTAACACCCAAGTGACCGTTTTTAAACGTGCTTGAGGCAATAAAAAAAGAGATGCCAAACTTGCAATACATGTGTATGTTGTTTATTCATCATCTAAAAAATAAAAATTTTCGTGTCAACTTAGGAAATTTTAATTCCCTAGTTTTTTATTTAATAAAAAAAACAATGCTACGTAACGCGTTGTTTGAACCCCCCTCCCGACTATGTAATGCATTGTAACATTTAACAAGACCCCTCCTCCCCCCAAATTGCGTTACGTAATACTTGAACGGCCCCTATGCAAGAGAAGGAAAACTCGAAACAAAACCCTATAGCAACTCGTCTGACCAGCGTGATATAGTAGGTAAATTTCCCTCCAATTATAGAGGAGGCTCGAGCCCAACAGTGGGACATATATGAGCTGAGATGATGAAGGACAATAATTAGTGGATCACACAGTGTTGCCCTGCTACTTGTGAATTCAAATATTAATAATCAAATACAAACTCGATAGAATCCATTAAAATAGTTTTATTGCGTAATACTGGCGTAAACATCAGAGATCATTCTTTTAGAGAATTTTAGAACCAACATATTCTCATTGTGGAAAGTAAGCTTGAAAACCCTTAAAAGTACATCAAGTGGACTGATAACATCTTTAAAAGTCACACAGAGCCAGTGGATACAGGTGGCACAGGACTGTTCGGAATGACACTCTGGTGGGGAGGACTATGTACAACAGTGAACCTCTACTGGCTAATAGATAGACAGAGTACAAATATTACTCAACATTGATAAGTTCTGGCGAACCTTTGTTCTTATTCATCATCATCACAGCTCATAAATGTCCCACTGTTGGGCTCGGGCCTCCTCCATAACGGAAGAGAAATTAACCTACTATACCACGCTGGTCAGACGTGTTGGTATAGGGTTTTGTTTCGAGTTTTCCTTCTCTCGCATAGATGTTATATGCATTTCATATCCCTTAGTCGTCTCGTACGGTCACCCACGGATGATATGGAGTGGTGAATAGTATTCTTACTCCGTCACCACACGGAAAATTGTTCTTATTGTTCACATGAAATGCCCCATAATTAAAAAAAGAAACTACTCTCCTTATTTAATATAAAAAATAAATATCCCACAATAATGTATAAATTTTTGTGTCATGGAAGACTTTAAAAATTATAATAACATAATTAACAGATAACAAAATCTGCAGTCATTGTGGATGATACAAAAAATTGTTCACAGAAAGTGGACATGGGGATCAAACCCACAACCCTCAAGATATCTACGAAAAATTCAACTTATTGTGCTTGGACACTCTATAGAAAATGTGAGAGAATTATAGTAGTTTTAACTTTAAAAAATACTGACCAATTTACTTCCAGCGGTTGTTCTCGTAGTCCCATTTGGACGAGAGACCGTCCACTGGGTTCACCTTGAGGTCCAACATGCGTCTCAGTTGCGCCTTCTGGCTCTCGTCGCTGAACGACTCAGGCAGTGGACTGTATACTATAAAACAAAAATTTATATCATAATATAATAAACCTCGACATAAAAAAAATGCTATTTGTTCACTGGTCCAAGGAGACCACACTTGATTAGTCTAGGAATAGAGACTCCAGACCTTTGTATTATATCTTTAAGCTTCATCATCAAAGCAGCTTGGGACTGATGTGTAGTGATGGATTCATTCACTTATTCAACCTTTTATTGTCCACTGGTTCCGCCTGCATTAACAACTCGCACCAATTTCCACAAGACATCGGTTCACCTGATTCATCTTGGGATGTTTCAGCAGTCTCTTGAGCAATTTATATACATCAACTACACACCCAAACCCGCCTGCCAAACATAGCGATTGTAGATATTCTCCCGGAGAGCCTTAAGTCGAATAGTCGACGTCGATGGACTGATTGGAGAAGAAATCAAAAGTCACCGCACCTTCCTATCTTCGTAAATTGCTAAAATATGATTGAATAATTCAATAGCAAGCAGGTAAAATCACTGCAAAAGAAGCAGATCTTAAAATGTACCACTATGCCAGTCTGTTTGACGTAATACAGTCTGTATGGAATAATAGTGTGGCTAATTGCCTCACTTGGAAAAAGAGCTTGCTCATCAATGAAAGTCTAGAAATAAGACAACGCAAAGTATGTAACTGTACTCGAAAGACGATAATAGGAAGTCTGGCAACTCTTTTAAGGGCTAAAGCTGTGTTTACAAAAAAAATGCCTTACCAAATACTTTCATGGCCATGTAGATCCAGGCGGCTAAGGAAGCGCAAACAAGAGTCCAGCCGAAAACACCCTTCCATTCACCAGTAGGTGCCTGGAATTCGGCGAAGGTCTGGCAGAAGGAAGCGCGGTAGAGAGCTTTCTTCTCCTCGAGAGTAAGCTTGCGCCAGTCAGCCTTCTCCTTTTCACGAAGAACCTGAAAATTTAGATTATAACGCTATAAGTCATAAATACTTATTTTAAAATATCCAGTGGAGTCTCTATAACTCAAATCTCATTAAAAAATGCCACCCCCTTCCATTGAACCCCAAAATATCCATATCGGTATCTCGATTTATTTAGTGAGTGTTATAGGTACAAAGATAATGTTATATTCTAGCAAGGTAGAAATTCATCCTACTTCCTACTAATATTATAAACGTGAAAGTTTGTAATAATGTATGGATGTGAACATCTTTGTTGCTCTTTCACGCAAAAACTACCGAATTGATTTTGATGAAACTTTACAGTAATATAGCTTACAAATCAGAATAACACATAGGCTATAATTTATAAAGATATTTTGTAAATTGGCTAAAATATAACGATAAAAATCGCTTAAGACAGAAAAAATCGCCCATCTGCGAGCTATTTTTACATACGCTGCAAAGATCTTGAAAGTTAGACAAATGTTATGTATTGTGGAAATGTACCTCTTAAATAGTTTTACAAAAAAGTCCGCGACAGCATATATCTATTTTTAATATTTAAGCATTTATCGTTAGAATAGTAAATTAAAAATTCAAAATAATTTGGTATTTATTGCCGATGCACATTTTATAGTAACAAATTGATTCTTATGCAAACAAATGCTTTTATTGCTTTCGATATTTAAAGTACATATTTTTTGCTTTTTACCGTGTGTCGTTTGGTACAATGTTTCAAAAGTTAGAACGATAAGAGTGCGCAGTGCTGTGGTCAGGCAGCAACCGGGCGCACTACAGAAATATGGCAAGAAATCTATGATCGTCGATTGTGCGACCCGAACACAAGTAAAGACGTGAGGGCAGTCATCGTTGATGATTGTTGTATTTTTGACAGCACTATCGATTTGTAAATAACATACTATACCTGTATATATAGATAGGTATTGAAATTTTGTGATATGAAACATCTTTTTGCGCGCCTTGGCAGTAAAATTATGTCGAGTACTGGAAATGATAGATTGGGTTAGGTAGGTACTAAGGCAAATGTGGTCATGCCGTGATACTACGCCGCTATTCTCTATTTGTGTGTGCGCGCGTATGACAGCGGTAGCTGTCTAACATAAGTGAGACATTAAATCCTTACTAATATCTGTTATAAATGCGAAAGTAACTCTGTCTGTCTGTCACTCTTTCAAGCCAACACTACTTAACCGATCTAAATGAAATTTGGAACACAGATAGTCTGATAAAGGACATAGGCTACTTTTTAATGCAAAAAAGGATTGTAAAGGGGGATGAAAAGTTGTAAGGAAGTATCGTCATTTTTAAAGCCAGAAGCTTGAAACTTATTTTTAGGCTATTGTTTAGATACAAATAAATATGACATTAACCTGTTGTAAAAATTTACCCTTAAGGGGTAAATAAAAATAGGGGATGAAAAACTTTAGGAAAGTAACCTTTTACGCGGGCGAAGCCGCGGGCAGAAGCTAGTACTCTATAACTCGAATTTCAAAAAGTATAATTTTATGTCATAATTATAGTTTATAAAATATAGCTTGATCTCTGTGACAGTTCTCACTAGTGCCGCACGCTTACGATGCAATCCGTATTTTTGTCGATATAATTCTTTATTGTTTAAAGTTATTTGCTACTGCAATTGAAATCAATGTATGAAAATCTCATTGAATTTCAATCAAATGGACGGGTAAATCGATTATAAATGTGAAACAATCTATGAAAATCTTATTTAATTTAAATCAATAGATTTTATTTAATTTAAACTAAAGCTGTTAATTCATTATTTTTATTATTCAAAAGGAATACATCCAATTTCATCGTCACTATTATCATCATCGCTGGAGCATTCCTGTAGGTTCATGATGAGTTCTTGGTCACAGATTATTTCATGAATAATCATGTTTATTTTATAAAAAAAGAAATTATCTTTTTAATCTATACTAATATACTAATAATATTATAAAGCGGAAGAGTTTGTTTGTTTGTTTGTTTGTTTAAACGCGCTAATCTCAGGAACTACTGGTCCGATTTGAAAAATTCTTTTTTTGTTGGATAGTCCATTTATAGAGGAAGGCTTTAGGCTATATAACATTACGCTGCAACCAATAGGAGCAGAGCAACAATGATGAATGTGTAAAAATCGGGTTTATGTTTCCTTTTGAGAGCTTCCGCTGCGTAAACGGTTAAAGTTGCGCAAAAATTATGTACTACATAATTGTTCCCCTTTCAAAGTTCTAAATAAAAGTCCGCGACAGCATATGTTTATCTTTTAAGATTGGCTCACTATAACCTTTTTTATGCTAATCAAATTTGTTTTAAAATAATGTGATATTTTCGAAGGTGTTTTTATAAACATAATATTAATCCTTATCCAAATAAATGAGTTATTCATCACAAGTATTTAATTTAAAACAAAATTGCTCTTTACATTATTTGATTTCAATGAATATCTTAGGAAATATCGCAGTTTAAAAATAACATCGCAGCAAAATAATGATCAAGTACTGGGCGCGCATTTACGATAAAAATACTGGGTCTTATAATCTTATATTAAAAAAAAACTCAAACTAATGTTATTTCAAAGTACTTCTGCACACACTACATTTTTAGTTTTGTTTTCTTCTCATGACCTTCCGTCGGCTTTACACATCCTAAATAATAATAATAAGTATAGGAAGTATTAGTGCCTGCCCTCATGTATGGCAGTGAAAGTTAGATTTGGCGGGGAAGACATGAAAATAGAATAAATGCTGTAGAGCTGACAGCTCTTCGTAAACTGTGTGTGATGTAAGTATGAAAGATAAAATTAGGTATAATGTTATAAAAGAGCGCTGGTATGCTGAGGTGGGTTGGACATGAAGTGGCAGAAATAATGAGTGGGCAGAGGTTGACGAAGCAAACATATAAAGCAATCGTGAATGGGACGAATACAAGGGGAAGACCTTTTCTGGACCAAATTGGCGATTTGTTCACGAGAGGTCATCATCATCATCATTCTCCTACTCTTAACCCAATTACTTGGGGTCGATACAATAAGTACTCTTCATTCATAGGACATATTATAAAAGTTATTGGCAATAGTTTTATGACCGGCCGCATGCCAGACGTCAACCCTAATTGGGAATGTAATTGTTGACCAAACGGCATCAGATGGAGTTGGCCCAAGTCGTTATAAGGCTCTTAGTCGTCTTTTACGACATCCACAAGCAAAGTGAGGATTGGTAGTATTCATAGCCGCTACCACACAGGGATTTCATACACATTAAAAGTATGTGTAATCGTAAATAGGCGTAAGTGTATGTATGTATGTATGTATAATATACATACATTGTATATATCTATAGAAAGTATAGATAAGACCCAATACTTTTACTTGCATTACTTTATATGGTACTACATTGCATTATATGGATTACGTCAAACTTGAATCACTTTTAAATACTTATTTCGCGTAACTACAAATACACACAAAAAAAAAGAAACACATACATGCACGCACACTACATCAAAAACACACGCACACCACACACACACACACACACACACACACACACACGCACACACACACATACACACATACACACGCACACCACACACACACACACACACACACACATACACACAAACACACGCACACCACACACACACACACACACACACAACGTGTGAGCGCGCTCGCTAACACGTTAATTCTCACTCATTCATTTATTATAGATTTCTTTATCATTAGTCTTTATTACGTAAGATATATATATTCATTATTTATAATGTATGTTACTGTAAAATAATTTGATGTTCAAGATTTATGTATTTCGGGAAGGAACTGTCTCTTGAAACACAGGTATTACCTAATTCAAGAGGCAAAGACATCTATGTCAACTGTCATATGTATTTAGTTTTCAATAAAGATTATTATTATTATTATTATTTTACTTAAGGTTAAATGTTCTACTCTTACTAATAAAAGGGTCATGTAGGTACCTAAAACAGCTTTAACGTATGTATTATTTAAAAATATTTCCACCTTTTACGTAAACGAATTCGCGAGTTGAAGTTAACGTTAGCCCAAAGTAACCGATCCACGCGGACGAAGTCGCGGGCAGAAGCTAGTATAAAATAAATGGTCGTATTATTAATATTATAACTGATGTCTGAATACTAAATTAACACCATTTACTTATTTTATAACATAACCATGTGGTTTACATAGGTAATGTATTGGTTTTACTTGTTTCATAAATAACTAGCTTCTGCCCGCGGCTTCGCCCGCGTAAAAGGTTACTTTCCTAAAGTTTTTCATCCCCTATTTTTATTTTACCCCTTAAGGGTAAATTTTTACAACAGGTTAATGTCATATTTATTTGTATCTAAACAATAGCCTAAAAATAAGTTTCAAGCTTCTGGCTTTAAAAATGACGATACTTCCTTACAACTTTTCATCCCTCTTTACAATCCTTTTTTGCATTAAAAAGTAGCCTATGTCCTTTATCAGACTATCTGTGTTCTAAATTTCATTTAGATCGGTTAAGTAGTGTTGGCTTGAAAGAGTGACAGACAGACAGAGTTACTTTCGCATTTATAACAGATATTAGTAAGGATTTAATGTCTCACTTATGTTAGACAGCTACCGCTGTCATACGCGCGCACACACGAATAGAGAATAGCGGCGTAGTATCACGGCATGACCACATTTGCCTTAGTACCTACCTAACCCAATCTATCATTTCCAGTACTCGACATAATTTTACTGCCAAGGCGCGCAAAAAGATGTTTCATATCACAAAATTTCAATACCTATCTATATATACAGGTATATAAACTCATTTGCAAAAAAAAACGGGCGGTTTTGATTTTCATTCATATTTAAAAAGATACAATACCAAAAAGGTTTCAATCGTTTGTACACGTTACTGGCCGGTTTTAAAAATGCTGTGGTATTTAAAAAAGTACGTTCTAAATTCAATTTTTCATTTGATGTTCATTTTTACAGAAAACCCCTTTTTATCCTACATTTTTGGCGCGAAGTTCCAGAAGTTAACATCGATTTTCATAACTTTTATTCAATTTTTATCGATTAATTTCATATCCTTGACTGTCAAAGCTTTATTTAATGCTGTTTGGCTGTATCAAAAATGGTAGATAAAGTGGTAAAAGCTACCAAAATTATCGCGCTGCTTGAAGAGGGTTGCAGCCAATGTTTCGTGGCTAGGAGGCTAAATGTTAGTCGCTCGACAGTCCAAAGGACCTGGCAGCGATATCAGGAGACTGGTTCCGTCGAGAGAAGGCCTGGTTCTGGAAGAAAACCATGTACCCAACCACGGGATGATCGTTTTCTTGTGAGTCGCGCATTGAGAAATCGCAAATCTTCGTATGTGGATCTTAAGAACAACCTCCAAGAAGTAAGAAATGTGCATATTAGTCTATGGACGGTCAGGAGGAGGCTTCTCGCTGCCAATATACGCAGTCACCGCCCGGCCCGCGGCCCCAAATTACTCCGTGAGCACAGAGTTCACAGGCTTAGGTTCGCTAGAAATTGTGAATCATGGACTCAAGACGATTGGAATAGGGTTTTGTTCTCTGATGAAGCCAGGATATCTCTGTTCGGTGAAGATCGACGTCGGCGAGTGCTAAGAAGACAAGGAGAACGCTTTGCAGAGGCATGTTTCGAAGAAATCACACCTTATGGTGGGGGCTCTGTTATGTTTTGGGCAGGAATAAATTCAATGGATCGTACAGAGTTAGTCTTCATTGAAAACGGCTCACTGACTGGGCATCGATACATAACGGAAGTTCTAATTTCTCATGCACAACCCGCATTGGCCGCTCTAGGTGAAGACTCGATTTTTATGGACGACAATGCTCGCGCCCACCGATCCCGCGATGTTAATGCGTATGTGCAAGAGGTCGGCATTCGTCGTTTGGATTGGCCAGCTCGAAGTCCCGACCTCAATCCCATAGAGCATGTCTGGGACGTTCTGAAACGGCGTGTGAGATCAGTACACCCGGCTCCGCAGACCATCAGAGAGCTGAAGAATGTGATTACTGCGGAGTGGGAACGTATTCCGCAAGCAAGTATCCGGGATATACTCGCTAGCATGCCCAGACGAATTCAAGCTGTGATTTTAGCTAGAGGGGGTCACACTCGATACTAAACATTTATCTGCTTTTACTTTATTAAAGAAAAACAAACAAAAAAACTTTTTTATTTTTACTTCATGAGCATATGCACTACTAGCGAATATACACTACTAGCGAGGTTTAGCATTATTTCCCATAAATTGTATCTAAATTTTATGAAATACTGATGAAAACGATTATTTTCTTATTAATTTACCAAATTGTGTGGATAAAACTACCTATAATTATCAAACAAAGAAATATTAACATTTGAAATGGTTCATTGCTTAGGTGCCCGTTTTTTTTGCAAATGAGTGTAGTATGTTATTTACAAATCGATAGTGCTGTCAAAAATACAACAATCATCAACGATGACTGCCCTCACGTCTTTACTTGTGTTCGGGTCGCACAATCGACGATCATAGATTTCTTGCCATATTTCTGTAGTGCGCCCGGTTGCTGCCTGACCACAGCACTGCGCACTCTTATCGTTCTAACTTTTGAAACATTGTACCAAACGAAACACGGTAAAAAGCAAAAAATATGTACTTTAAATATCGAAAGCAATAAAAGCATTTGTTTGCATAAGAATCAATTTGTTACTATAAAATGTGCATCGGCAATAAATACCAAATTATTTTGAATTTTTAATTTACTATTCTAACGATAAATGCTTAAATATTAAAAATAGATATATGCTGTCGCGGACTTTTTTGTAAAACTATTTAAGAGGTACATTTCCACAATACATAACATTTGTCTAACTTTCAAGATCTTTGCAGCGTATGTAAAAATAGCTCGCAGATGGGCGATTTTTTCTGTCTTAAGCGATTTTTATCGTTATATTTTAGCCAATTTACAAAATATCTTTATAAATTATAGCTTATGTGTTATTCTGATGTGTAAGCTATATTACTGTAAAGTTTCATCAAAATCAATTCGGTAGTTTTTGCGTGAAAGACAACAAAGATGTTCACATCCATACATTATTACAAACTTTCACGTTTATAATATTAGTAGGAAGTAGGATTAATAAGAATGTTATCGATTTACGTTTATGGATTGTCCAATCACTATCTTACTCTCAGTCCAGTATGACTTTGTACTTGCGTAAGTATCATATTTTTATAAAATAGTTACTAAGTATTTTAAAACATATGAGGTACAAGTTTTGGTGTAAATATTCATATTTTTATATTCATAATTCAGTTGAGATGTAAGTGGTATGTCATCATCATTCACCTACTCTTATCCCAATTACTTGGGGTCAATACAATATGTACTCTTCTTTCATAGTACATATTGTAAAAGTTATTGGCTATAGTTTTATGATCGGCCGCCTGCCAGACATCAATCCTCCTTGGGAATGTAATTGTTGACCAAACGGTATCAGATGGAGTTGGCCCAGTTCGTTATGCCTTATATATCTTATTCGTCTTTTACGACATCCACGGGCAAAGTAAGGGTTGGTAGTATTCGTAGCCGCTACCACACAGCTAAGTGGCATATAAAGAATGAAAATATAGGCGATGCAAAATAAAATTGTAAATATGACGCGTATTCAAAATTACTTCATCGGTTTTGTAGCTAACAGTCACAGAGATCAAGCTATATTTTAAGGACTATAGTAAGATATAATGACGTCTTACTTGGAATTCCCTGAACATGAGTTTAGGGAATGCCAATTGCTAAGAAGTAATAAAATCTAGAAGGATTTTTCTGTTATACTAATCTATAGTTTGTGCTTTGCACGCGTGCAAATTGCAATGAATTAATACAGTTATTAAAATTTCTCATCATCATCATCACAGCCCATATACGTCCCACTGTTGGGCTCGGGCCTCCTCCGTAATGGGAGGGAAGTTAACTTACTATACCGCGCTGGTCAGACATGCTGGTATAGGGTTTTGTTTCGAGTTTTCCTTCTTTATTTCTAAACCATTTGAAATAAATCTACTTTTACGGAGTTAAATCACGTTTGTATTTGATTTTTGAATTCCCCGACGTTTCGACCGCTTTACAGTGATCGTGGTCTCTCGTAAGTCCTCGCTCCACGTTGGGAAATTAATAATCAAATACAAACGCGATAGAATACGCAAAAGTGGTTTTATTTCAAATGCGTAATACTCGCGTAAACATCAAAAACCATTATTTTTAAGTCATTTAAAAGTCGCGCCTTCTAAACCAAAATTTGAACAATTAAATCATCTGTATTTCGAAATTATACAGGGTGGAAGTGGACCGCTCCCGAAAACAAAGGCAGGTGACCCTACTAGTCCTACTTATAATGATAGGCTAGAAAAAAAATCGATTCGGATGAATAATTTTTTTTTTTCACAACGAATTTTAAGTTTTTTTCACATTCCATCGTATTAGGACAATGCCATGTAACGATAATTCCATAAAAAATATGTAACTATACTTAGATGAAAAAAGACGCAATCTATTCAAAACTCACGATCATATGTTCAAGAGTTCAACGACCTCGTGTGGTGAAAACAAATTTTTTCTTCATCCGAATCGATTTTTTTTCTAGCCTATCATTACAAGTAGGACTAGTAGGGTTACCTGTCTTTGTTTTCGGAAGCGGTCCCTTTCTACCCTGTAGTTATGTCAAAACTCATTAACTTGATTTTTTTTTTGCATTTCCCCTGACACTCCAATGTATAATTATATCTTGGACGTAGGTATCACCACAAGAATATCACAGGTTTTCCCCATCTCTGTATTAGCCATACATAATATTTAAGAGGGTTTTTAGGTCATATACATACGTTCTATCACATCTCAAGCCCTCTCAATAATGGGAGGAAAATTGACTTACTATACCACGCTGGTCAGATGGTTGTTATAGTTTCATCTTAAGCTTAACTCCTCTTTTGTATTTTATATCCAGTAGTCATCTTTTATATGAGCCACGGCTGGATAAGGTGGTAAATTATATGCACAGAAAAATATATAGTAATATACTATATGAATACAGTGCTTTAAAAAGTCTAACAAAACCATTCTCCCAGTGTTATAAATATTGTATAATTGATTTCATATCCAAATATATATATTTAAAACAAATATTCTCTTTTTTTAATAAAACATGATTAAGTATTGTAGACGCAATCAGATCATATTACCTTAATGTCTGCGGTGTCAGGACGGAACCTGACGGCAGGCATGGGGAAGTCAGGCCTGTCAACATAGTTGGGTTGACCGTTGAAACCAAAGCCCACCCACTCGCGGTTGCCAACCTGAAAAAAAAATATTTTTATTATTAGAACCAATATCTATATATCTTAAAATTGGGACTGCCAGGTGATGTGAGAACGGTCGGGTGAGGTGAAGATAGCCAGATAAGGTGATGTGAGAGCAGACAATAGCTAGCCCAGAGGAATGTATACTTTATGTAATAACTATTTTAAATCAGTTGTATCCAACATATGCTCATCTTTCAAAAAATATGTGCATAAAAGTACTTATTCCATTAATTGCTCTATATCTCCCTACATCAGCCAGCATAATTATGAAGCTGTCAGTCCAGCACTAGATCTCCTTCACATCATATTAAACTAACATCCCATAAGATTAAAAATATGAGGGAAGTGCATCTTTACCTGCGAATATAGTCGTGCAGTCTGTGCATATCTCATTTTTGCAAGCAAACCAAAACATGTGTTGAATGCTCTGCATGCTGCTGTATATTTTAAGTTATACCTAAATCAATAAATGTCACATAACATAGGTTTATCTATCATTCATAATGCTTTAGGTGCTATCTAAAATCTAGGAGGTTGTTAGTTTAAATAGACATAAGAAACCTATTATATGAAAAATATGACGCCAGTTCAATATAATAACTACTTGACTTGCATAAATAGGAAAGTTAATGGTCATATTACACTACACATGCATTGCATTGACACAACTGTTACAATCCTAGGTCAATAACCATGATATCCCACGAAGGTATGCTTAAATATTATATAACAAGTACAAAATTAAATTTCTTAGTGTACTATACCTTGCCGAGTTCACCGACTGAGGAGGAGGCCCTAGCACAGACTGGCACTCGGACTGCATCTAACAGTGCACGGCGCATCAAAAAATTCGCCATCTTTCTGCACACATAACAATATAATATTAGGCAAAATAGTTGACCGAAGACAAAGACCGGGTTCCATTAGCCCGCTCGCTCGGCATAGAGGGGTACATGTAGGGCGGGTCTAATGGGTCGCGCGACGCTTCTTTCGTCGCTTCGGACGGATTTAGCGGGGAGTAACCACTCCATAGCCTGCCGCCAAATAAAAAAAACCTTAAGTTTCAAATTTGAATACGCAGCTGCCATCATTACATCCCACAATCAACCAACCCTAAGCATGTACTTAGTGGAATGGAACTTTTATTGATTTTACTTAATTTTTCATTTATTTAGAAAAATAGAACAAGTTGTAAGTTAGTTAATATATCAAAATTTCAGATAGTTTTCAGGAGTCCTGATAATGGTAGTAGGTAGCAAATACTTTTATTTAAAAAAAAGTTAGTAAAATAAATAACAACCTATTATTATTACAAATGCTTTTATCCGCAGTCTATTACCAATTGAGACTTTCTATCTAATTATTCTTCTTTTCTTTTTTGTGTGCTAAGAATCTATAAGCCACTCCCTATCTTATCCATGGGTGATCGTAAAAAATGACTAAGGGAATATGCATATAACATCTATGCATGAAGAGGACCATATACCAACACATCTGCCTAGCGTGATGTAGTAGATTAATTTCCCTCCTAGTATGGAGGAGACTCGAGCCTAGCAATGGGACATGTGTGGGCTGAGAAGATAATGATGGTGCTTTTTCTTCGCAGCCCATCTTCTCCTCAATAATGAACATCAATCTCTTCAAGATGAGATCAATTAGCTTAATATATAACCCTCAAGGAAGAAAGAATTAATTATAAACAAATTGTTTATAACAAATCAACTAAGCAATTAAATAACAGGAAAACTAAATATCTGATCAAAATAATATTGAAATATAGGCAATATATGCAGTCTATATTGCATACAGAATAATATTTTAACTTTATCCTGTATTCCTGTGTATTTTCTCATATAATTCTGGGCTTATAAATTGCAAGGATATTGCAGATAATTATGAAGTCATGAGAGAAAAAACGTGCTGTAGCTCATTACAGTTTTTATCTAATATACTTGTTTACAATATAATAGGTATTGCAAGCATAATATGTTGATCTATTCAAAAAGAACGACTGTAAATCTAGCTTGGAAATTTTAAGATGAAGAATATTTAGTACTTAGTCAAAATAATATTTTGAAGATAATATAATATTTTGAAAGTTGATGAGTATAGCAAAAAAAACTTAAATTTGAAGGTCATATAGAACCGACCATTTGACACCATAATTCGATTTCAAAACAAGATAAAAAAAATATAGGTATAATAAATATATTGATTCTAATGACATTTTAAAACGAAACTTTACAACATCTATTATTAGATCAGTTATTTTATCATATTCCTTAGGCCTAGAATTATGTTTATTGGGTTCAAATAGCTCAGAAAGGGGAAAACCCAATAATTAAAGGTTATAGTAACGATCAATAGGAAAATGTTACATAACGTGTACTTCAATGAAAAACCAGCTCTTTATTTAGAAAATAGTAACAAATGCCTAAAAATATTTAGTAATAGCGAAAAACCATACTAAAATCTATTAAACACCCTACTGCGGGTAAATTACTAATAAACTTTGAATTTGGAATCTACTCACATATTTGACAGTCGAAAGAATAATAATACCGACTTACCCAAAATAATTAATAAACTAAGCGAAAAACATATTTATAAAACAAATAAGTATAGCATAAAACAATAAAGTCTAAGAAATAATGGTATAAAATTGTAATTTACCTTATAATTTGGCTAGGTTCTGTGTAAAATAATCTTATCACCGCCCAAGAGACTAAAAAACTTAGCGGCACCTAGCGGCAGACATGGGGTAACTTTAATAATTGATTGTACATTCCATTTTACAGTACAAAGCTAGTGTATCGTCGTGTATCTAGTTTATGCGTCATATTATTTTAATAAGCTTTTATGGTCTTAATATCATCATCATCATCATCAACCTGCTCTTATCCCAATTTATTTGGGGTCGACGCAATATGTCTTCTCCTTCCATACAACTCTATCAGACGTCATCTCTGTGGTCACTCCTTGTCTATCCATGTCATGTTTCACGCAGTTCATCCATCTTTTCTTCGGTCTTCCCTTACCCCTTAAGCCTTCAACATTCATGCTTAAAGCTTTCCTCACAACATTACTTTCATCCCTTCTCATCACATGTCCATACCATGTCAATCTTTCACTCCTTAATTTTTCCGTCACTGGCGCAACTTTCAAACTTCCTCTTATATGTTCATTCCTTATTTTATCCATTCTTGTCACACCACACATCCATCTCAACATTCGCATCTCCGCTACATGCAGTCGTCTCTCATCCGTCGCTTTTATCGCCCAACATGCTGATCCATACAGTACAGCAGGTCTTATTAGGCTTTTATATATTTGGCCCTTTAATTTAAGGGGTACTTTGGGGTCGCATGTTGTACCCGTGACCTGCCGCCACTTCATCCATCCCACATCAATTCTGTGCTTCACCGCACGATCCAGGTCGCCATCGCTTTGGATAAGAGAACCGAGGTATCGAAAGTTCGAGCATACTGGGATTGGTACTCCATCCAAAGTTATGGGTGTAAAATTGGAGAGACCGCCGAAATCGCAGAACATGTATTCTGTTTTTGGTCTGCTGATTTTCAAGCCTACATTCTCCAACTTACAGCGCCACTTTTCCAGCATGCTCTGTACCTCAAGGCCCTCTTTCCCGACGAGAACAATGTCATCAGCGAATAGCATGCACCAGGGTGCCTCTTCCTGTATCTCCGATGTTAATGCATCCATTATCAACAGGAAGAGGTAAGGACTTAACGCCGACCCTTGGTGCAGACCTACTTCGACACTGAACTCGTCGGAGTCTCCAGCCGCTGATTTCACGTACGACCTAGATTGTCGGTACATGGCACAGATTAACCTAACATACTTCACAGGCACACCTTTCTCTTTCAGTACCCACCACAAAACTGTTCTCGGTATTCTGTCATAGGCCTTCTCGAGGTCAACGAATACCATGTGCAAGTTTTTATGTGCACCACGATATTTTTCGCACAGTTGGCGCAGTGCAAACATGGCATCCGTTGCCCCGCGGCCCGACATAAATCCGAACTGGTTTTGGGTGATCTCACTTTCTTCTCGCAATCGTTTCTCAATCACTTTTTCCCACAATTTCATACTGTGTGACATAAGCTTTATTCCTCGATAACTACCGCAGTCCTGAACATCCCCTTTATTTTTAAAAATGGGCACTAGCGTACTATTGCACCATTCATTGGGGATTACTTCGTCGCGCAGCAGCTTATCGAAGAATAAAGTTAACCACATATACCCATCCTCTTCCAAAATCTTCCATACTTCAACTGGTATACCATCGGGCCCTACAGCCTTTCCATTTTTCATACTTCTCACTGCTTCTCTTACCTCATCTATTGTAATTTCCCTTACTAGGCCGACGTTCTCTGATACATCTTTTAACACTCCACTCCATGAATTCTCTTCGTTCATTAACCTTTCAAAGTACTGCTTCCAACGCTCTTTTATTTCCTCTTCTTTTATCAACACTTTACCTGCTTCATCTTTTATACACCTGACATGCCTAATATCTTTTGCTCTTTCTTCTCGGGCTTTAGTTATGCGGTATAGCATCTTTTGACCTCGAGGCCCATCTATCGATTTAAAAATCATGTCTTCGGCCTGTGCTCTCGCAATAGCTATTACCCGTCTAGCTTTTTTCTTGCATTCCTTGTATTCAAGCTTTTTTGCTTCCTTCAATCTTTCATTATGTTCATTCTGCCATTCCTTAAATACATTCTTCTTTTCTTTCACGATCTTTTGCACATCTTCATTCCACCACCACGTATCCCTATCAATTATACCTTTTCCTTTCGTTTCTCCTAGTATTCCTTTAGCTGTATTTCTAATACAACTAGCCATTTCATTCCAACATTCATTCACAGATTTATCATTCATATCATTCATTTCAATCATTTTATCCATCACATTTTCTTTAAATCTACTTGCATACTCTTTCCTTTCAAGCATACTCCATTTTACCTTAGGAGGGGGTCGGTTTCTGGTCTTAATAGAGGGTGTTCTTTGCTCCATCACTAGTATTAACGGACGGTGCTGGGATACTAGTGCTTCACCTGGTAGCACCTTACAATCCTTTACGCAGACCAACTTACTTCTCTTAATAAGAAAGTAGTCGATCTGCGTACAGTGGTTGCTACTTTTATAGGTAATAAGGTGCTCATCTCTTTTTTGGAACCACGTATTACCGATGGCCAGGTGAAACGACGAAGCCGCTTGAAGTAGCGTCTCCCCCCCAGCGTTTCGCATGCCGTACCCCCATCCTCCATGCACTGTTTCATAACTTTCATTGCCCGCTCCTACGTGTCCATTAAAGTCACCTCCTATACATATCTCTTCACTTTCTGGTATACCTATCATAATTTCATCAAAATCCTGCCAAAACTTTTCTTTCACTTCATCTTTACATCCGGCTTGGGGTGCATACGCGCTAATGACATTCAGGATGACGTTCTCCCACACTATTTTCACAACTATTAATCTATCATTCATTCTTATTACATTCGTCACACATTCTTTCAAATTCTTATCTAAGACTATGCCTACACCATTCCTTTTTCCATCGCTACCACTATAATATAACTTGTATCCTTCACCAATTTCTCGAGCTCTCGTTCCCTTCCATTTTGTTTCTTGCAGACATGCAATATTTACTCTTCTTCTTTTTAAGAAATCTGCCAATTCCCTTCCTCTTCCAGTCATCGTTCCAACATTCCAACTTGCATACCTCATTCTTATCCCTTTCATACCAAGAGCTTGCTTCTTACGTTGCACCCGCCCGTGGTGCAACAACCCTTGTCCATTTTTCGCAGGGACCGGGTGCTGCCCCTGCGCGTCGCTTGCAGGGTACGCCCTAGCCCTAGCGTCATTTAATTTATTCCCAGACATATTGCAATTTGTTTTGGCTATGGTTTTATGACCGGCCGCCCGCCTGACGTCAACCCTCCTTGGGAATGCTATCGTTGACCAGACGGCACCAGATGGGGTTGGCCCAGGTCGAATAAGAGCTCTTAGTCGTCTTTTACGACATCCACGAGCGATGTAAGGGTATGGTCTTAATATATGTAACAAAATATATAAACATCTGAATTGTTATAAATAAAAGAGATTAAAAAAAAACAATATTCACTGACATTTAAACAAAACGAAAAGCCCAGATAATCACACAACTGTTTATTTTTAATTTCTAATTACTCCTTGGATTATTATGTAGATATATTTCAACTAAAACATATATATGAAAAGGGTTCAAAGTTCGGTATATGTGTATGTAATAATCTTCGAAATATTCAGTGTTGTTAATTTAAAATTAAATTATTTTTGTTTATAGACGACATTACATTAAAAATTATGCAATGGAACTCAATTTGAAAAAGTGTTTTTCTTAACTTATTGATGAATAATTGATGATAAAATAATGAACTAGAGTACGTATTGCCCAGATTAAAGGATAACATTATAATTAAACATCTAACTTTTTATTTATGCAAATCAGATCTGTAATTCTCTGTAATTAAATTTCTAATCACCGAATACTAACTATTGAAAAGCACTCTAATAAAGCAGTATAATGCTAACGCAACCTAACTTGTTACAACGCCATCTATAATAAAACATTAATAACGTTTTTTTGTGTGTTTAGCAGTTAACCGCTGATGGCTTTGACAGCAGTATACGGACTATGGGTGAGCACTGAGGGCTCTCAACCCAATTAAAGTAAGCTAAGTGACATCGCCTAAGGGCTGTGGGACACGGACCTCAGCTGGAGCGTTTTGGATTTATGATTTCGATTGACGCAATTTCGCGCCTCGACGGCGAAAACGAAACCGCGCATATTTATGTGTAATAGACTCGCAGGCCGTGTAAGCTCTCAATTGAGCATGTGTGATTTTGTCGTCGTCACCGTAGATCACGTGCCGTGGACGTCGAATTTTTGATAAGATTTATTTATTTATGATTTATGATATATACGATAGGGCGTGTAGGAATCCGCCACAACCGCTAGTGGGTTGGGGTGTGTCATGGCAGAGTCAAAGTGGCTCCAGAAGCAATATTTCATAAATTACAAGATGGTTGGCACAACCACAGTGGTTCCGTAGCTCGGCGCATGAACATATATTGAAGTGTCTGTAGACTTTGTAGCCTGTGGATCCTGTGGGCCTTAACATGCGCGAACTCTGTGCTAGCATAGGTCATGATTGGCCGTATGCAAGCGGTGCATAATCGGACCTTGCTGCTCAAGCCATTTAGACCTTTTTATTTTTTTGTTGGTGGACTATGGATGCGTCTCGCCCCGCCGAATCGGTCCGGGGTGACGGAAAGGCGGCGCGTGACCCCATAGACCCACCGTAAAACTCGTCTCTCTTCACCGTGCGAGCGGACCACCGGTACTCGAATTTTGACTTCGGTGGCAAGCCATTTATACCTAGCATTTAATAAACTATGGAGGCGTCCCATTACAAAGGCCACATGCGTGTGGACTTGCGTTATGTGAAGAGCAAAGCTGAGTCGATCGTCAAGGGTTACACCTAGGTATTTGGCTTGCCTGCTCCAAGTGAAAGGCTTGTTAAAGATTTGCCCTAGCTGAGGCCTACCGACTCCGCGTCGCGGCGCGCGCCTACGACGAGCAAGTCTCCATAAGGAGACTGGGCAGAGCACTGGAAGTGGGCCGAAGGAGAGTCATCCGGCGGTGGAGAGAAGATCTGGAGTCCCCCATAGCAGGGCGAGGACTGTATAGGTGGTTGCACCGCATCTCCACCGCTGGATTAATAGAAGGGGAAAAGGCTTTAAGTAGTCATGTGTGATTAAAATTCGGGGATCTTAAGACGATAAAGTTTGTAAATGAGGCCCTCGTACCACAAGTTATCGAATGCTTAATAATATTATATTTTGTGGTGCTGCTTAGACTTGTTACCTACATATATTATAGTTTGAACTTCAGGATTTATTGCTGATTTAATCTACCACGATATCAAATTCTAAAGTTCAAAGTCACGTAAGCTTTGTTCTTAGCTGGGGAGTATCCCCTTGGAGAGGGCTACCTCTAACCTTCAATTTAGCTGGTGGATGCATAGATAAATTTTGCTGTTGCGCACATAGAGTATGTCATAAATGCTTCATAAATGCCGAAATCTGAACCGCAACTCATTCACACTAACTCCTGTTATACGTCCCACTAAACCATTTATCAAGCCAATAGAGATCTACTGCTGGACTTAGTCCCCACAAGAATGCTACTCAGAAAGTCCTGTGCGATTTGCAACCAACGTTACGATTTTTGAGCTGTCGTCATTCCACCCAGAGAATATACGTCTACGATATACGTCCCATTGTTGGCTACAAAGCTCCTACAGAGGAGGGAAATTTAACTGCTATACCACGCTGACTGAACAGCTTGTCGTCTGTCGTGGGATTATATTCCACACTTTTTTTTCACTTACAGAGATGTTATCATCAAATACATGTCATCTATCTATATATATAAAAGAAGAAGCTGACTGACTTAATGAGTGACATATCAACGCAGGGCCTAAACTATAAGGGTTAGATAGAAACTTGAAATTTTGCACAGGTGTTCCTTTTATAACGTAGAGGAGCACTAAGAAAGGATTTTTGAAAATTCACCCCCTAAGGGGGTTAAAAGGTGGTGCAAAGTTAGTATGAAACTTTGCCGTTTTTGAAGTTATTTGAATGAAATTCAGTATGAAGGTTCTTCATTAAGAATCATAAAATACGTGTAAAATATTTTTTCAATAATCATCCCTTAAGGAGGTAAAAAGGGAATGCAAAGTCAGTATGAAAGTTCTCTGATTATTGAAGTTATTTAAATAAAATATTGTATTTGGGTTATAAGTTCCTAAAAATGATTATTGCCGATAACCCTTTTTGTAAATTCAATCCCTAAAACGAGTGCAAATTTAGTAGGTATAAAAGTGTTTGTATTTATCCACATTATTTCAATAAAATTTTGTATTTAGGTTATTAGTTCTTAAACATTATAATTGGCGATAGGATATCGCTCAGAATTTAAAGTGTCGATCGTGTGTCTAGACCTTAGCCTGCCAAAAAAAACCAGTGTTGCATCAGGGACGGGTGCGACGCAAGCCGCGAGTCCGTGAAGTAAGAATGAGGATGTAAGCTGGAATGTAGGTACAATGACTAGAAGAGGAAAAGAGCTAGCAGATGTTCTGGAAAAAAGACGAGTGAATGTAGCATGCGTGCAAGAGAGAAGATGGAAGGGTATGAGAGCTAGAGAGATTGGAACGTGTTCTAAATTTTTCTATTCTGGAGGCGATGGTAAGAGAAATGGAGTGGGTATAGTGTTGGATAAGGAATTGAAAAAAATTTTGACGGATGTAAAGATACTGAATGACAGAATTATAATAATTAAACTGGTTTGGAAAATTTAATATTGAACATTTTATTAATGCGTATCCCACATAGTGAGAAAATCCATATAGAAGGTGATTTTAATGGACACGTAGGAAGAATGAAAGCAGCGTATGAGAGAGTGTATAGCGGGTGGGGCTTAGGGAGGCGAAACGCGGCAGGCGAAACTCTACTGCGGGCTGCGTCAGCCTTCAATTTTGCTGTTGTCAATACTTTTTTTGAGAAGCGCGAAGGTCACTTAATAACACATTAAAGTGCGAACCACAGCAGCCAAATAGATTACTTTCTTCTTAGAAGAAATAACATATCCGCAGTAGAGGACTGCAAAGCAATACCACGTCAGCCTTAATTTCCCAACATCATAACTTCTCTTACTGTTTCTGGAAGTTAAAATCTCAATGCAAATAGCTAAGTTAGTAGTAAACCTAAGAAGATTGCGTGAAAGAATTTCGGAAGAAAGTAGTTCATAGAATGATTAAGATAAAGAAAAGAATGAAAGAAAAGACTGTAAATGAATGTTGGAATGACATCTCATTACATAGGAATCCCTTACATAGGAAGCCATCGCTTCCTTTGTAAGAGAAGTAGCGAAGGATATTCTTGGTGAGACGACGAGTAAAGTAATGATATATACTTGGTGGTAGAATGATACATACATACATACATATCATCACGCCATATCCCTGGCAGGGTAGGCAGAGAGAACAGAGTGCCAGAGAACTCTATCTCTGCATACTTCACTCGCTTCCTCAACATTCATAATTCTCTTCATACACGTTCGCCGGTTTCGGAGACTCTTGACTTCACCTTCCTTCAGTACATGACCGATCTGGTCTAGGTAGGTTAGTCTCGGTCTCCCTCGGTACCTACATCCTTCCACTTTCGCATTGTATATCTTCTTAACCAGATGTTCGTTCGGCATTCTTTCCACATGTCCGAACCATCGGAGCATTCCCTTTCGCATCTTTACACCAACACTCTCTTTCATACCTACTCGCTCTCTTACGTCGTCGTTACGAATGCGGTCGGTCAGCCTAACTCCACAGATTTTCCGCAGAGATCGCATTTCGACCGCATTAATTTTACTTTCATACTCTTTTCTGCATACCCAACTCTCGCTGCCATACAGTAATGTTGGGACAAGCACTGCGTTATGTATTGCTACACGTGCCTTCTGGCTGAGGTGGTGGCTGGTGGTGTACCTTCCATCTCGACTAAATCCACATCCAAGATATACAAATTCATCCACTTGCTCTAGTACATCATTACCTATTGTTACTCTTACATCTGTTCTGGCTTCATCTCTTTCAAAGACCATTATTGCACGCCTCATAAGCGAAGCGTTGAGGTCTTGCTCTACTCTCGACTTATGAAAATCAAGCACTTTTCAAACCTAAAAATGATTGTATTTTTCTCACATTGCACTTATAGGATAATATTATTATACATATGTCAAGAAAAAACATTCGTCTAAACGTATTTGATATTTTTAAAAAGCAATTATTTTGTTTAAAGTAAGAAAAAAGTTGATTAAAAAAAATTTTCGAGGCCGTCCGGATGTTACCGTAAAGTATCTGGCATTATGTCGACCGTAAAAATGAATGTATCGAAGTTTTTCTTTTATTAAAAGCTTCATAATCGCAACGCGCTGTTTCCTTTCGAAAATGGCTTGCTAATTTTTTGTCGTTTAATTGCAATTAATAAAAAACTAAACTGCTTAGTCATTAGTGTATGTATACTTTATGAAAATTGGGTTCGTTATATTTTTTGTTCGTCCATTCGGACAAGCAAAGGAAATAAATCCCATTCAGCCTATACAGCTATGTTTAGCTCTACGTCGAGAATGGCACAAGATATCTAAAGTATTTTTTTTTCTTTCATTACGAGTATGTACAAGCTTTTATTTAGTTTCACCTGTCCCGTTGTCTATAATCAAATCTTACAAGTTAAATTTGATCCCCTTTCCGGTTTCCGATTGAGCTGAAATTTTGCATGCATGTATAAATTAGATGACAATGCAATATTATTGTGACATAGAGCTGACCTAATGATGGACCTGGAAGCTGGCCATAGGAACTCCGTAATTAAACGACGCAACCCGATCGAAATTGGGCTTATTTGATTCGTCTTGACGAGTACTTTGATACTATATGGAAACCAGGGTCTGATCATGGACCTGGAAGCTGTCCATAGGAACTCCGTAATTAAGCGACGCAACCTCATCGAGTTTGGGCTCGTTTGATTCGTCTTGACGAGTACTTTGAGACTATATGATAACCAGAGTCTAACAATGGACCTGAAACCTGGCCATAAGAACTCTGTAATTAAACAGCGCAACCCCATCGAGCTTGGGCTCGCTTGATTCGTCTTGACGAGTACTTTGATACTATATGGTAACTAGGTTCTGATGATGGTCCTGCAAGCTGGCCATAGGAACTCCGTAATTAAGTGACGCAACCCCATCGAGTTTGGGCTCGTTTGATTCGTCTTGACGAGTACTTTGATACTACATGGAAACTAGGGTCTGATCATGGACCTGGAAGCTGTCCATAGGCACTCCGTAATTAAGCGACACAACCCCATCGAGTTTGGGCTCGTTTGATTCGGTCTTGACGAGTACTTTGAGACTATATGGTAACCAGGGTCTGCCGATGGACCTGGAACCTGGCCATAAGAACTCCGTAATTAAACAACGCAACCCCATCGAGTTTGGGCTCGCTTGATTCGTCTTGAGGAGTACTTTGATACTGTATGGTAACTAGGTTCTAATGATGGACCTGGAAGCTGGCCATAGGAACTCCGTAATTAAAAGATGCAACCCCACCGAGTTTGGGCTCGTTTGATTCGTCTTGACGAGTATTTTGATACTATATGGAAACCAGAGTCTGATCATGGACCTGGAAGCTGTCCATAGGAACTCCATAATTAAGCGACGCAACTCCATCGAGTTTGGGCTCGTTTGATTCGTCTTGACGAGTACTTTGAGACTATATGGTAACCAGGGTCTGACGATGGACCTGGAACTTGGCCATAAGAACTCCATAATTATATATCCATATCGCTAACGTTGCGCCTCAGAGTACCAGGGCCAACCCTGTTATACTGAAGCCCTTATCCCTCCACAATGGAGCTCTGGGGTGATGAACCCTTTTTGTCCTATATTTGTGGGAACAACACGAATAATAAAATACTAAAAAGTTAAAAATAAAATTAAAGAAAAATATTTTTTTAAAAACAAGCTTTTATTATTTGCTAATATAATAAACTAAAAAGTTAAAAATAAATTAACTCTAATCAGACATATAACACTTTATAAGTTCATTGTAACCTTTAACGATATTTTTATTAATCTTCAACAACAAAATAATTCCATATCGTACATAAATATTATATTTTTAACACTAAAACTTTACACCATAATTATTAAATCTACCCGTTTTTATCACAGTCCCAATTTTATAAATAAAAGTGTGTTGCATTTTTTAGCAAATAATAAACAGCTTGCCTTTAAAAAAGGATTTTTTTTCTTTAATTTTATTTTCATTTCTGGCATTCACTAATAGTAAATGATAAATAATATAAAAATTATGAGGCGTGCACTTTTGGATTTGCCAAATTATTTTGGTTTTGCTCACATTCACGCGTAGACCCCTTTTCTTACAAAGTATGATGAAGATAGGTAGAATGATAGAGTACAAAAGCTTTTGAATGAAAAGAAGAATGTTTTAAAGACTGAAAAAGTGTGAGTGTTGATAACTGATGGTGTTGAAAGAGTAAAAAGTATAGCCTATGTGAAATGTAAGAAAAAGAGTAAAAAATATGTCGCAATTGCTAGAGGTAAGACACTATATACTTTATCAAACTATATCAAAGCGATGACTATATCAAAGTTTCGGTAGTCTCAATGGACAGAAAGAATTATACAGTCTATCGAAAGCGAGAGAAAGGAATGCTAGAGATATTGTGAATGTTAAATATAGATGTAGGGTATGTATGTATGTAGGGTATATAATGTAGATGTAGGGTATGTAGATGTAGGGTAGAGTTTTTATGAATGATGAAGAAATAAAATGACGCTGTAAGAGTTATTTTGAAATTAATGAAAAATGAGAACAACGAAAGTAAAATAGAGATTCTATCGAATAATATTGAGTTTGGTAGAGGAAGTAAGTATAGATGAAGTAAAAAAGGCTGTTCAGAGTATGTAAAATGGTAAACAAGTTGGCACAGACAGTATACCTGTACCTGTACCTCTTGGTGATGGATGCTCTGATATCGAAAATACCGAGGGAAGCACTTTGGTGTATGCTGTTTGCAGATGACATTGTTATCGTCAGAGTGGACGCAGTTGAGGTACAGAGCTGATTGAAAAAATGACAGGAGAGGTTGGAAAGAGTTGGCCTTAAGATCAGCCGCACCAAAACTGAACATTTGTTCTGTAACTTCAGTGGCTTTTCCCAATTCTCTCACATTGTCTTAGATGGGATATCCCTACCGATTTGCTCTAATTTTAAGTACTTAGGCTTGCTTCTCCAAAACGATGGCAATATTGACCGGAAAGTTAGTTAAACTATTCATGCAGGCTGGATGAAATGGCGACAGGTTTTGGGAGCATATGTGACGCGCGGATGCCCCTTAAACTTAAGCAGAAAATCTACAAGTGTCATTAGATCTGCCGTTATGAATGGATCTAAATGTTTGGCATGGAAAAAGACGGATGAGAGAAGATTGCATTGTATGCTACTGAGACGCGTATGTTAAGATGGATGTGTGGGGTAATAAGATTAGATGAAATAAGAAATTAATATATTAGGGGAATTTAAAAGTGGCATCCGTAATAGAGTAGATCGGGAGCGCGAGATTGTCTTGGTAGGAACGGGTGATGAAGAAAAATGAAAGGCATGTGACAAGGAGGGTTAGCAACAGAGATGCGATTTATTTAAAATACTTCTATTTAAAATGCAAATACAAAATGCAAAATACCTATTTTGTATTTTGCATTTAAATGCCTTTTAGTAAAAACCATTTTGTATTTTATTTGAAATACCTTTCGAGATGTATTTAGCATTTTTAATATTCATTTCAAAATGCAAAATATTTTGTGATCAAGTTTAGCCAACATTACTAGTCAATCAAAATGAAATGAACGAATGACGCTTGTATTGCCAAATTTGACCGATAGAGGCACCTGCTAGCCATGCGCGCCCTTTTTTTTATTTGATTTCATTACCTACTTTTATGATATTGAAGTGTTGTTGTTATCCTACAAAACTGAAACGGCTATGTACTGTACTACAACAAGATAAGAGAAAAGAAAAGTGAACCGAAATAAATGGCCACACAATTCACAAAATGGAGCCATGGCTCTCTTTTCGTTAGTCTAATTTTTCACATTATTTTAAGTGAGTATCTATTATTATTATTAATAACATACCTAACAGAATTTATTGATATGCGTACTGATAAATATGATCAAAATGTCATGCATAAGGTGCCATGTTATTAGACGTTTTTGTTTGGCTCGGCATTGTGTCTCTATTTCTAATGCTAGGGCCGCACCTGCGTGTATCGTCCCGAAGTAATTTGTGGCGAAGCTTCGTACGTTTGGTACACTAGAAAATTATTGCGATAAATCTGTGGTCACATTAGCGACTTCGGTATTTTACACGAAGTATCGTGCAATAATTAAAGATGGCCGAAATCATTTTCATGCGTTTAACAATGGATGACGAATTGCTTTACTATTACAGCTATATTACCTATGCTAATAATTACATAATGATATTTTTGGATCCCTTCATGGGTTGCGCTTCATAATGGTGTATAAATTCTAACACCATTTCATCACCCCACTCCATTTTTATTGATTAACTGGAGATGCTCGAACGCGTCTAAACACAACGAAAATTTCCCCCGAAATGAAAAACACTAGTCTGACCACAGAGCGCGATATATTAGCGCGCTAAAACCCTTTGACTTATCGCCACCCAAGCGATATTGCACACGTAGTCCGAATGTTCGCGACGATAGCCAATAATGACCGGTCACATCTGCGTGTATCGTTTCATTGCACGAAGCTTCGTGACGATACACGCAAGTGCGGCCCTAGCATAATGATAAATACCTAAAATAAATAATAATTTCTGAGATTTGGTCAAAAGGTATTTTATTTTGAAAAAGTATTTTGAAAATACCAATTGTGCATTTAGCATGTGAAATACAAAACGCAAAACTATTTGGTATTTTGCGTTTGAAATAGTAAATCTGAAAAGTATTTTGCATTTTGTATTTAAATGCTTTTTTAAAACTATTTTGTACATCTCTGGTTAGCAATATGCTTGTAGATGGACGTAAGAATCGTGGGAGACCCAAAATGAGATAGATGTATTGTATAAACGAGGATATGTACATAAAAGCTGTGAATGCAGGCACAGGTGACAGCTGAAAGAAGTTTGTATAAGGCAAGAACGTGTTGTGCCGACCCCACTTAGCGTAGAGTGAGGGCAGGCAAATGATGATGATGACCTACTTACCCTAAATGACTACCTCAAAAAGTATTAAATATGTCTATAGACGATCTCTTATAGGCTAATGAAACTTCCTCAATATCGCAAACGAAGTTGCGGGTAAAAGCTAGTCAGATATAAAATGTGAACAGACAAATCTTTTTTCGATGCCTGCGATAAGAAAACACACTGTAAATTCTAGAAATTTGCACCATGCATTAGGCAGGCAGACCGATATAAAGCCATACATGTCTCTATTATTTCAGACTTTTTTATTTATGATAATTATTACAAAGATACGTCTATAAGCATTCTCTTTCTAATATACATAACATTTGTTTCTCTCTCATTCATTTAGAAGAAGCTTTATTATAGTTTCTTATAAAAATCATCTCATTAATTAAACATTAAAACGTAAGTACAAAAAAACATTAATACATTTACAATATGTATGATTTCTTTTTAATACGGTTTGCTTCTTCATCGATCGCAAGTGAAATTAACTCGTACAGTGATGTTTCAGATAACACATCAGGCAATTTTGTTTTATTATGTCTGAATGATAAATCATTATATGACTCAGTTTGTATACTCAACCCACTATCATCATCAGAATCATCATCATCCTTTTGTTTTTTATTTTCCTCGGACAAAAATAAGAAATTTAAAATAGAATCTGGTTTTTGATTTATATGTAGTTGTCCTTCTCTTGACTCATTTGATGACTCTACTGTGGTTTCGCTTGGCTTGTCATCATATTTATCCACATTATTTTTATTATTCGATTTAATAGAAGAATCTTCATGTTTTATAAGTTCTTTTAAGTCTAAATTATCCATAAGAGTCATGGTGTCTTTATCTAAAGAGTTTTCATTACTATTAGTATCTACCAGTGCGGTAACTGTTGCCATATTTTCAACCTTAATTGTATGGGGAGAAAATCGTGGACTGTGAGTAATGGCTTTAGGAGCTTTAGTTAATTTTATATCAGATCTATCGAATGTATCTAGTAAAGTAACTCTCTCATTTAATCTATAAGTCCTTTCTTCATCATTTTCACTTTCATCAACTTCTGTTGTATCAGTGTTGTTAGTGTCAAAATATTCTGCAATTTCTTCACTACCAAACATAGTTGACAGAAAATCTTGAAAATCTTTGTCCAGTCCTAACCTAAGGGTAGCTATTGTTGTTGTAGGTGTTGGTCTTGACGTAGTGGTAGTACTAATAGTAGTACTAATAGTCTTCTTAGTAGGATTTATTGGAACAAAGGTTCTTCTTGTGGTAGTGGTTTTTGAGGTAATACGTGGAACTGTTCTGGGAATCTTCTTCGTAGTAGGCTGATAAGCATTTGGTACATCCTGAAATCATCAATTATTATTATCATATTTTACTGATATGTGTATGTCAATATGTAAAATTTCGTTCGTATGTGGGTATTACCTGCTTCATTATATCTTCGATCCAGTCAGCGTAATAGCCCAATTTGGTGAAAACTGTAGGTGCATCAGCAGCTCCACATAACGGAGATCCGAAACTAACCACACCCATTAATATGTCGTCTACAATTCCTGGTCCACCAGCATCGCGCTGTTACAATTAATACATTATATTAAAAAATTTCATCATCATCATCATTTCAGCCTATTGCCGTCCACTGCTGAACGTAGGCCTCCCTCATTTTACGCCACAGAGTGCGGTCCTGTGCCGCCTGTATCCAACGACGCCCAGCAACCTTCACTAGGTCGTCTGTCCACCTAGTGGGGGGGCGTCCCACACTGCGTCGTCCGGTACGTGGTCGCCACTCTAGAACCTTTCTTCCCCAGCGGTTGTCGGTTCTTCGAGCGATGTGGCCTGCCCATTGCCACTTCAGCATGCTAATTCTTCGTGCTATGTCGGTTACACCCGTTCGTCTGCGGATTTCCGTATTTCGGATTCTATCTCGCAGAGAAATCCCGAGCATAGCCCGCTCCATAGCACGCTGAGCGACTTTGAGCCTGGTTATGAGGCCTACATTTAGGGACCACGTTTCCGTGCCGTAAGTCATCACTGGTAACACACACTGGTTATAGACCTGTGTTTTCAAACACTGAGGTATGTTGGATGAGAAGATCTTCTTAAGTTTCCCGAACGCTGCCCAACCGAGTTGGATTCGTCGGCTGACCTCTTTCTCGAAATTGGATCTACCTAACTGGACTGTTTGTCCAAGGTAAACATAATGATGGACGATTTCGAGAATCGCATTGCCAACTAGGACCGGTACAGGAATGACATGGGCATTTGACATGACTTAAAAAATTTGCACGTCAATAATTTAGTATATTCTTGCTTATTCTACGGGAATCTGATCCATTTAGAAATTGAACAATAGCCTATCTGTAAAATTATAATGAGAGCTATCGTCATGCCAATATTTTTCGTCCAATAGATTTTTTCCAAATCACTTTGAAAGTTGACGTACTATATAGCGTTCGTCAGAGGGGTTGGAGTAAGGTTTTTTTGAGTTTTCATTTTATTGCGTTTAGATGTTTAATGCATAGTTTTCTATTACCATACCCGTGGGCATGATGAGGGATATCTTCAGTTCTTACTCCATCATCACAAGGAAATAGTTTTTATTAGGTGTGTCTAATAGCTATATGGCAAAATTTAAATGTGTTACATCTCTATAGGACAAAAACATGATACGATAAAATAAAAACTTATTAGTAAGTTCATCTTCTAACACAAAAGGCTTTTTCTTATTGTCTTAGATAACAGACGAACAGACAGCCCATCTGATGCCTTATGGACCTCTGCAATATCAGGGGCATAGCCAGATAGCGGCCTACCGTAAAGGATCCGGCCTCCTGTTCTCTCCCTCAACGAACAAAGGGCAATAGCAAATTTCTTTTATCCAAACGTCGATTTTTTGCCAGAGTATGATACTACTCCGGACGAGGTGGCCATTTATGGATATAAATAAATCTGTCAACAGCGTGGTAATATTAATTAAAAGCGACGAGCTTTACAGCGACGAGCTTTACAGCGACGAGCTTTACAGCGATGTAAAACTTACGTGTTACTTTTTAATTTTTTGAGGATCTAGATAATGTGTTTGTACTTTTAAAGCAAAGTAAGTATATAAATAGAAACCTACTATTTTGCATTTTGAAATAATAGTAATATTAGTAGCTAAGATTTAAATTATCAACAGCTAAGACTTACATTGCATGCACCTCCACCTTTTGAGAAGAATCCAGCGCAAAAATTTGTCACTGTGACAAATTCCCTGAAAATTCAATTGGGTCTATTATCTTAATTCCCTTCCTAAGGAAGGGAATTAAGATAATAGACGTTTCATTATATTTTTATATATTATTTCATTAGAACTATTTAAAACTTTGTATAATGCGTGGAGAAATACAATTACCTTGAATAATGATCTTGACAAGAAGATAGTGGATAAAAACTCAGTTCAGCGTATGAGAGTTTATTTCTAAATGGACTATAAATAATGTTGTTCGTCTGAAACATATTATATAAATTAGTCATTGCGATTATGAATGCTATCAAAAAAATTTAGATACAAAAGCAGATATACACATACAATAAACTATCTTGTACTGAGATTAAGACTTACATCTTTAGCACCCCAACCAAGAACAGTAATTTTCTCGGTATTACTGGGTAGACTCCATGGATTTCTATCGATATCTATCTTTTTAACTTGGTTACGTTTTTTTGTGAAGATAATCTTCCTCGTTAATCTCATAATGGCTAGGTTGTTCTTTAATATTTTAGGATCGTAACGTGGATGGAAGAAAATTTCTAGAACGGCTATGTTGTCACCACCACCCTCGTAATAGCCACTGCCAACTTGCACTGAGAGAAATGCTGGATTTTCGCGGAAGAACCGGTTGTTCCAGGCCCTGAAATTATTTCATGCCATAATTTTTTCCAATCCGCGTAATAACTAACTAGAAATACTATAATAGACTTTGCGTGCTCATTTAGTACATATATACTTACAATTGCAAACACGATGCAGATGTGATGACCAAATCACTTTTTATAATAGAACCAACACATTGAAATTTCTTGAAAAATTGTACGCTAGCTAAGAAAGGAAATCTTTTGATGTGAGTTCTTATACCGTGATAGATGCGACGACCACTTGATCCTGTTATAAAATAAAATAAAATTGTCAGATATATATTATTTTAAGCAGGATACTTCATCATCATCATTCTCCTACTCTTATCCCAATTACTTGGGGTCGATACAATATGTACTCTTCTTTCACAGTACATATTGTAGAAGTTATTGGCATAGTTTTATGACCGGCCGCCTGCTAGACGTCAACCCTCTTTGGGATTAAGCAGGATACTTATATTCTGAATATTTGTACAGTATAATTATTTTCTTAATTTTCTTATAAATAGAAGTTAAACAGTTCAAAATTTTATTTATAGGCAATTTTGTTTGTTTCTAACTGGATGATAAGATAATGTAGCTATTTAATTTACATTATATTTTTATAAAATTAATGTAAAATGACGTAACTCGTTGACTAATTTTGGGCAAAGTAATGTACATTAGACAAATTGATACTTACGCCAATATTCGTTATCACTGATGACATCTTCATCATAATCATTTCCTTTGCTAATATTGTCATTTGTGATATTTACTTGTCCATTCAGAGCCCCATCGATATACTTTAAAATATTTGTATTGATATCATTATATCTGTTATATACATAGCTTTCTTTCAGATACTTAAGTTTTTCAATAACCTTATCGATATACGCTGTGATTATATCATTATCACTCTCTTCTAAACTTTTACTACCTTCATTTAAAATATCGTTTAATTGCGTAATAAAATGTTTTGAAATATTATTAATATTATTTACTCTCGATAACTTGGCTATTTCTCTTAGATTCTCATAATCCGTCAACGTAATTGAAACGAAAAAGTTGTGAATCATTGAGAAATGCTTAAATTTCGGTCGTTCTTTAACGCCTTGTATTTTAAAGATGCTGAATAAATTATTCACAGTGTTTCGTATAACTGCTGCTGTTATTGCTATATTATTGTCTTCAACGATTGGCACTTCTACAAGAGTTTGAACATGAATAAATATGTTTATAGAAACAAAAAACAAAATGGCGATTATCTTCAAAAACATTAATGATATTTTTTCTGCAATAATGTAATGAAATTATAATATTATAATTGTTTTATGAAATTTTTGTATCAAATTTTGTTACGATGTTATGATTGTTCAATATAATGGAAATATCTTTTATATTTTTAGTGATTTTATTTCCTTTTGGTAAGTATATTGAGAAATATTTTTATCACTGTAATAAAATTTAATGGTTTTTAGAATACTATTGATTTAAAATAAATGTTGCAATTTTTTTGATTGCGAAATATAATAAGTTTTACGATTAAATTTTTTATAGGTGGTCTTTTTCTTTTTTTCTTTTTATTGAAGACTCCACTCCACGCTAAGGAATAGATCCTTGGGTTACGAGTGATTTTACAATCATACAATTACCAAATACTAATCACACCCAGAATTAGAACAATCATTTATGAGCTACATGGAAATCGCAGCCTACTTCACTAGGCACGGCAAGTGCCCACTTATTTTCCTTTACCAACTCTGTCATCATCTTGATAATTCTTTTTTTATATAATATTGTCTTACGTAACAATCGAACCCTGAACGATATAGAAGGAAACTAGGTTGATCAGCGCCATCTATGCAGACCAGTTAAAATTATAGCAATAAGTAGTATTAATATTTAGCTTGTCCTTGTCTTGTCCACAGCCCATACATGTATCAGTATTGGGCGCGAGATTTCTTTACTATGCGAAATCAATTCAACTATAACTGTACAAGTAAAACAGACGGACAGCCACTCTGTTGACAGTTTTCTGTCTACAGCCGCGGGCCAGTCCATCCGGGGTAGTACCTCACTCTCGCACAAATCGACGTCTAGCGGTGGCAGTGTGCTCTTGCGCTTCGTTCGAGCGAGAGAGCCGGCAGCCCAACTTGAGTGGATTTCAGTTCGTAGACCGCTGTCTAGCTAGCCCCTAGTATTGCAAAGGTCCTTGAGCAAAAATAACACTTACCATTAGGTGTGTTGCCAAATCGTTTGCCATCCACCATAAGCAATAAAAAAAAATTAATAATAGATGGGTCTATAGCCGTACATCGGCCATGTTACGTCATAGTGAAAATTACCCAATAAAGAACTCAAAACGCCCGTCCTTTTTCGACCCCATAACTTGCCATATTACCTATTAGTATCAACAGTATTTATTTCAACTTATATTAGTTGATCAGATTTACTATGTAGTTTTAAAAGTTTGCGTAGATATATTTTCAACATAAGGTGTAATAAAATTCAAATTTCATTATATTATTGTGGATTTTATAGGAATTTTCTAACACTACCAATGAGTTTAGAATACTTTAAACGTTAAATGTTAAAATAATTTGCATAAAATTATAATATTCTTCACTTATATTATGGAATCGATATATATTACTGTTTGGATAATAAGTCTTAGCATTGTGAAATATTCATGCACGCATCGCAATATGTCTGAACATTATAAAGATTTTATTAAAATGCTAAAGCTGAAAGAAAATTTTTACACACAAATAAACAAGAAAATGGAAAACATTCTGAATAATATGTTTGATATTATGTATTTACCAGAACAATTTTTAAATGAAGCGAACATCAAGTTATTGCTAATAATGTATTATGATTTAAATAATATTGCAGAGAATAATTTTGAAATATATGATGTACTGAGAAATGTTACTGCAGTCAATACTGATGATGAAGCTGTAAAAAAGATTGGATTAGACGAATTAGTTAGAGAAGCATTAAACGAGAAACCATTAAATAAGTACAACAAGATAGAAAGCAAAGTTTTTAAACATACTCAAAAAGCATCTTCAACAACAAAACCTATCACAGAATTAAACAAAAGTCAAGAATTTAAAAGAATCATTAAAAAGTTTCTAGTTAAAGTGAAAAGTCTAAATGTAGATGACATATTTGATAAGAAAGGCTCTACAAAAATATTTTCTTCGACGCATAGAGATGTGTTACTTTAAAAAAAGGCGACTTAATTATTCGTATAATACAAGCTAGGCAGCAACCTAACTATATCCCTGATATAGCAAAGGTCTAGAAACAGCAGTATCGCTATTAGATGTGCTACTTGCTGGTTTGCCACCATCAGCAATAAGAAAATTAAGTGTTAATATTATTTATAAATGCTCATGAATTGATGTCAATTTATTACCCTTCAATTTGTTATTAAGTTTCTTGATAAATATACTAAAGTTGAAATATAAAGATTTACATAATTTCTGTTTTGTAATCATAAAGCCCACGGGGGATCATAAAGCTCTAGTAAACCCATTTGGTAGTAACTGGTAACTACCGCTCGTGTACATCTACAATACCTTAGTATGGCACAGCCAGGTCGCTGTGTACTATAATATAAGATTTGGACTTCCGTCTCTCTCGCTCACCAATTGCTAATACTTGTATGTCACTGTTTGAAAGTCAGGACTTTCAAACATATGTCAGGACACATTTACGGTTTTGGAGAAAAACCTCAGTAGCAGCAACGTTGCTCTACCACTGGGTGGCTTTGGAATCATCATCTTAACTTATAAACAGGGTGGAAGTGGACCGCTCCCGAAAACAAAGACGGGTGAGTCTACTAGACCTACTTGTAATGATAGGCTAAAAAAAAATCGATCCGGATGACAAATAAAATTCTTTTTTACAGCATTTTTTGCTTTTTACCCGACTGCGCAACGCAAAGGAGTGGTATTGTGTTTAACAGTCTATGTATGTATGTTTGTATGTTCCTTTTTTCTACATTTTATCATATTAGGACGGTGCCGTGTAATGACAATTTCATTTCATCGTATTTTCTCATCTGAGTAAAGTTACGTATTTTTTTTTTAAATTGACGTTACAAGGCACTGTCCTAATACGATGGTATGTGGAAAACTTCCAAAACTATACAACTAGTTTTGGAAGTTTAAAAAAAATTTTTTTTTTCATCTGAAATGATTTTTTTCTATCATATCATTACAAGTAGGTCTAGTAGGGTTACCTGTCTTTGTTTTCGGGAGCGGTCCACTTCCACCCTGTATATCCTGCTAGACTAGAACCTCCTCTATAATAAGACGAAGATTGACCTACTATCTCACATGCTCAGATGAGTTAGTATAGGTTTTATTTCCAGCTTTCCTTCTCTTGCTGTTTGTATATTGTTTGCCTTAGTTGTCTTTTACAAAATCCACGGACAAGTATGAGGGCGTAATGAACTGTATTTTTACTCACACACGGAATATGTCACCAAAAACACGTCAGCCAACAGTGGCAGCACCAATGATCAAGAAATGTTAAGGAACCACGCTCTCTATCTGCCTATATTTCTCATCTACAAAAGTTCTCTCAAATATGTCAAGCAGTCTAAGAACTGCTTTCAACCGGCAGCATAGCTGCGTATAAAATTATGTGATGACAATGAAAAATAAATCTTTTTTTCTTTTAATCTACAGTAGGAGCCGGTACCGTAACCGAAACTATCGTATATCCGAAATAATATCCGTAATTATATCTGAAACTAATATAATAATGATATTCTAACATCTGCATCCATATCCACATCTGAACCTTCGTATACGCAACATCACTAATCTACAGATTTCTTTATATAGACAACTCAAGAGCTAAGTACATAGATTATAACATTTCGAATAATATTTCAAATTATTATTGATGGACGTCACGTTATGTCAATGGTCGTGAGGACAGAATGTTTGTTGCAATAAAATCTATCGGCTTCATCACGCCGTTGCGTCAGCAAACAAAGCAAATTCACAATCGATGTAGAATTGGACATCGTGATTGGGTTGGTTTTGGAGTCAATGGCTCGGCCAACTATCAGGACACTCCTATCTTTCCATTCCCAGCCATCCGCTTCAAAGAGAACACCAGAGATATTTGTGTAATATGAATTATTTTCTTGTACATAAGTAATAAAATAGCAATAGATTAGTTCATCTAATTCCGCTCATATAGACTAGGTGATAGATTATTAAATACATTTAAGATAGAGACGTGTTAAAATGTATTATTAGAATCATCATTATCCTAGTTGCTTATGGCCGACGCAATATTATCTTGTTCCATTGTACATATTGCAAAAAAAATGATAATGGTTTTATAATCAGACGCCTGCCTAACGTCAATCCTCCTGGGACATGCCAATGTTGACCAGGCGCAAACAGAATATATTTTTTATATATATTTCTCTGCTACGTAGAAATCTTAAATTCATACATATCAACATCCTTGATCTTTTGAAGTCTAAAATTAGCTGACTGTAAATAGCTGTGATGACAAATACGTAGGTAAACTTATGTGTCTCAGAGATTTTCTTCATTAAGAAAAATCTAGTAATCAATAGCAGCTTGCGCAGTAGTCAAATATAAATCTCATTTGACGGAAGATATGTGTAACATCCGTCTAATGATTTGACAATAAAAAGAGATTGATGAATTTGTGTATAAATAGACATATATAACTGTATTTATACAAGTATCTTCTGAGGATCCAGTTGTATTCTGGCTCGTGACCATGTTATCTGATACTCTTCCTGTTTTATCTTTCTTGTAACGATGACGGGCTCTTTTATTTATTATAATTTATAAGGATAACGAACTCTTGTAGTTACAAATCATGACCACATTTTTCAAAATAGTTTGAACTAGCTTCTGCCCGCGGCTTCGCCCGCGTAAAAGGTTACTTTCCTAAAGTTTTTCATCCTCTATTTTAATTTACCCTTAAGGGGTTAATACGCGCGCACACGCAAATGAATAGAGAATAGCGGCGAATTATCACGGCATGACCACATTTGCCTTAGTACCTACCTAACCCAATCTATCATTTCCAGTAGTCGACATAATTTTACTGCCAAGGCGCGCAAAAAAATGTTTCATATCACAAACTTTCAATACCTATCTATTATATACAGGTATAGTATGTTACTAACAAATCGATAGTGCTGTCAAAAATACAACAATCATCAACGATGACTGCTCTCACGTCTTTACATGTGTTCGGGTCGCACAATCGGCGATCATAGATTTCTTGCCATATTTCTGTCGCCCAGTTGCTGCCTGACCACAGCACTGCGCACTCTTATCGTTCTAACTTTTGAAGCATTGTACCAAACGACACGCGGGAAAAGGCAAAAAATATGTACTTTAAATATCGAAAGCAATAAAAGCATTTGTTTGCATAAGAATCAATTTGTTACTATAAAATGTGCAATGGCAATAAATACCAAATTATTTTGAATTTTAATTTACTATTTTAACGATAAATGCTTAAATATTAAAAATAGATATATGCTGTCGCGGACTTTTTTGTAGAACTATTTAAGAGTTACATTTCCACAATACATAACGTTTGTCTAACTTTCAAGATCTTTGCAGCGTATGCAAAAATAACTCGCAGATGGGCGATTTTTTCTGTCTTAAGCGATTTTTATCGTTATATTTTAGCCAATTTACAAAATATCTTTATAAATTATAGCCTATGTGTTATTCTGATGTGTAAGCTATATTACTATAAAGTTTCATCAAAATCAAATCAGTAGTTTTTGCGTGAAAGAGCAACAAAGATGTTCACATCCATACATTATTACAAACTTTCACGTTTATAATATTAGTAGGATTCCAATAACAGTAAGATGAAATAAAAATAAAATCGAGCAATTGCTATGATGCTTTTTTCTATTCAGATAAAGAAAGTCTTCAAGTTTGTCTCGAAATAACATATGTTAATGTAATAATTACTATAAAAGCAGTTAAAATCGAATTTTGTTTTAAACACAGGCACTCCGAGAGAAGGAGAAAGGTGACTGGCGGATGCTCTGTATTGAAGACAAGAAGGCTCTATATCGGGCCTCATTTTGTCAAACCTACGCAGAATTCCAACATCCTACAGGACAATGGAAGGCCATCTTAGGCTTGGTCTTTGTATGCACATCTTTCGCGTTCTGGGTTCTGATATTCAACCATTACTATGGTAAATATTTTATTGTTATGAATGTTCAATATGTGATGGTTGTATCGTTATGAATGTTCAATTGTGTGTTTGGTTCTGAGGGAGAATTCTCACTTGTTATCTCAATAGTGATTAGATAATTTTCTGTCCTTTAAACCTGATCTAAAACATCTCAGTGCATTTAGATCTGAAAAGATAGCCATTTCTATTCTCGTTAATCTCCTAAACAAAAAGCTAATTTTTGAAAGTGAGTAGGCACATGACTAAAACTTTGTTGCTGTTGCGTTCTTAGGCGATAATTGTCAATTACTAAAAAATGCCAAAATATAATAAATCTTCCAATTATAATAATTTGTATATTTTTTACAATTATAACTGTTTTTTCATAGGCTCTGCCATATCCGTGGTGCTACACTGCTGCGCTTCATGTATCAGTACATCCTCTTATCTATTGGCTTGTTAACCTCAGTCACACACCTCGGTCCTCCCGTGACCATGAACGCTGTAAACTATTCGAAACGTCGAGAAATTAAAAATCAAATACCAACCCGATAGAATCCTTTCAATTATTATTACAAAACAATAATTATTCACAGAATTATGTGCACATTGAGCTATTTTATAAAATTAATTCTTAGCGTTATATCGGTACTCCATCATATTTCAAATTAGGGCTGATGATTATGCTCAAATGCACCTCGAATTACATCTTGCAATAAGATACTGATTCATCGTCATTCCCATGTTCTTATCCCAATTATTTCGCGTCGTATTGCAAAAGTTTATTGGCAATAGTTTTATGTCCGGCCTGAAGTCAGCCCTCTTTGGAAATGTAATTGTTGACTATACGACATTAGATGAAGGCTCAGTTCTGTATATACAGTTTTAAACGATACTACAAATGGAGTTGTAAGAACCTGAGGCTTAGTGAGCACCAAGCGTGTATCGATATTGGTATTATCCCTTTCTGGAAAAGCCAAATGTATCCAATAATGAAAACCAAGAGGCGGATAAATACAATACAGATATGTACTACCATAAAAAATATATAAAACATAAAACCATATAAAACCAAAGAATCAAAAATATTAAAACCATTGTAGCATTGTAAAAAATTATGTTTCTAGTATACGAGCCACTCCCTCCATCTTTTTCTAAAACGTCACAAAAGGCACAACTGCGGAGAATGCTCGAACTCCGCGTTAATCCTATAGACGGACTTTCATCCAAGTGGAACTATGATGAGGACCATTGGAAGGTATAAGTGACTTACTACTAAATATCTACATATATTATGTTACTTGTGGCAGGATTTTAATATTAAATAGAGTTTATTATTAATGTTACTTTCTGTGAGGAGAATATACCCATTCCGCCTTTAAAGCGTATATTATCTAGTAATGTAGTCAGTCTACAAGTCATCTGTAGGGTACGCAAGCATTCTTAAGCATCGGACGTCCCAAATCGCCTAAAAGAGACGTCTAAAAATCTAAAACCACGTTTTATTTAGACGAAAAATTATAAAGGATGTAGTAATTTTCAACCCTTATTGAGCCCTTGCTCTAAATATTAAATATTCGCCCATTCTTCCTCTTTCTTCGCCCTTTTTCTTCGCCCTTTTTCTTCGCCCTTTTTCTTCGCCCTTTTTCTTTGTGGTGATCAAATAAGAATACAGTTCACCACCCCTTATGTCAACCTTAGGTATCATAAAAGACGACTATTTAAATACATCTAACATCTATGTATGTAAGAGAAGGAAAACAAACAAAAACCTATACTAACACGTCTAATTAGCGTGATATAATAGGTCAATTTCCTTTCTATTTGGAGGATGACCGAGTCCGAGTGGAATATATAAGCCGATATAATGATGATGGCTTTTAATTGAAGAATGTTATGTAATGTCTTATCTATTTATTTTCAGTAATAACAAGCCCTACGTGTTTATACGAAGACTATTATTTAATGAATTTTATGCAGTTTCACATCTAGCCAAATTAAACTGTAGAAGTGGTTTCATATTTTTTTTTAATAAAGCCTTGGTTGATGTAATTTTAGTGTGATTTTTTTTTAATCTAAGCTGTTGATGATATGATATAAATAATCATTCTATATTGCATAGACACAGAGGTCTCTATGGTATCAATATATTCTGAAAAATTCCTTTAAAATTAATTTTTGTATTGTTATAGAATTTTAGTCTATGTCGGTAGGGGTCCGTCAAGGTATATTATTAGGACCACATTTTGTCTATTAGAGGTTCTATATGCATCAGCTAGTAAGATTTGGGTACAGCCATAGATCAAGTCTTTGCCGCAAGTGCCTCATTTTAAGATTTTTAAAACCACTACAATAGGTATGTGCGTTAATGTATTTGTTCTTAATGGTCTAAGTATGATACATTATCATTGGATTATTAAATATTTTCGATTTAATATAGTGTTTCATTTATTAACTGTTTGAATATTTTAAACTTAATATTTTCATTATGTCGAGCAGCTGGTAGATTCTTTTCCATTCCACCGAAAACAAAGACCAAGTCCGGGTGGCCCGCTCCCTCGGCGAAGAGAGGTACATTGCTGGGCGGGTATATGGGGTCGCGGCCGGCCCAGTGGCAATGGGGAGGGAATACGGTGGGTTGTGGTGCCACGCGCCGCCCTTCGTCGCCCCGGACGGAATGGAAGGCGTGTGTCCAGACCATAGCATGGCAAAATAATAATAAAAAGAAAATCAAATTTGCTATTGACGATGCATATGTCGTTATAGCCATCAAGACCTATCAATACTTTCTTAGTAACTTCAACTAATGGTTAAATATCTTAGTTTTGTAATGACAACACATTGCCTTAAGTAACTAATCCTTATATTGAGATGTGACTTTACAAACATTTTACATATAATTAAAGTACACAAATTACACTCGGAGCAATCTGTGAGTCACACAAAGGATAATAATTCTGCAGACTCAGAGCAATCTGTGAGTCGTACAAAGGACAATAATAAATGGGGAGGCATTAGGTTTGCCACCTCTCGAAAGGACCAACCCGGGAGAATTGTATGTTTAAGAAATTTATATCCGGGGGTGTGAAAGAAAAGAAAATCGTGAATTAATTTTTAAATTTATTTTGTTTTGGAGCAGCATCTAAATAATCTAGTCGCAAAGCGAGTGAATAGCGACGAACGAGCGACGGATGCATTTAAGTTTTAGAAAAACCGGAGAAATTATAGCTATGCGGGAGGTCAGGAGGATACCCATTATTACCGGAGTCTCCCGGGCAATCCGGGAGGGTTAGGAACCCTAGTGGGCATCCGCTGCAACATTTGATATGTTGGCATCTTATTCATATGACTCGGTACAATATAATGCTCGTAATATAATACTACTTCTAGTTAACATAAAAATGTTGGTAAATAAAGAAATAGATTTTTCTAACGGCTATAAAATCATTCAGCCAGAATAATTCAATATAAACAATAATAATTAAACAATCTGTTTTTTGTTTCATAAAATCTCCACACATAGCTAAAATTCGGCGAGGTTTTTTTTTCCATTTTTATTGCACGCATGTTTCAATAATTATCATAATCGTTATAATTATTGTTTGTAGAAGTTAACCGATATTGCAATCAAATTATTTATTGTTTCCTGAATTACTTAAATCATGAATAATATTAAGTATGCACCAAATTATTGAGATTTAATATTTAACATACCATATTATTTATAAAAACTTGTTTACGAACAAAAAATGATTGTCTCACGCTTGATCCGAACCCACGCCTATTGGCAATCTGTTCCAATCGTCTTAACACTTAGACAAGTGTAAACTGTCTTATGAGATTCAATTTGCGGCTCGTATTGTTTTATAAGAAACGTGTCACCTAATGGATAATGATAAAATTAAATATAGAGGTATTGCTTCGGCAAATTCCCACACACGATCGCAAGGAGAGAAAGTACATAGTCCTGCCACCACTATGATCGTGAAAGTGAAATGGGAGTAAAATTGGTTTACTATTATACCACGCTGATCAGACAATTTGCTACATAGTATTATTTTGAGATAATTTTCTCTTACACATATATTGTCGCCACATTACACACATCACAATACGAGCCATAATTTGATTATTACACGACACCTCACACTTGTATAAGTGTTAGGACGATTTGGAATTGATTTCGAATAGGCGTGGGTTTGAGTACTACGTTCGACATTCATTTTTCGTACGGAAACAATGTTTTATAAATAATCTAGCACATTATATACTAAATCTCAGTAATTTGCATCTGTGCATTGTAATTCTTAGTAGTTTTATTAGGGAAGAAAGGGTGTTCAAATACGGAGAGATCCGAGCCAACAATTTAGTGTTTCAATATACAATAAATCTATTAGTGATGCAAAGATCCGTTTAGCGCCAGGATACATCGCATTTACCGATGCGTTGATGCGTATCCAACAACTATATATATAAAGTAATAATGTTCTAATTCATTGTAATTATAACTGTACTAGTCTCAAACTCGAACAGATAACATGAAGTCTGCTGTAAGTATTCACCGTATTGTATTAAAAGTTTTTGAAATTTAAACATTATGATAGCAAACTAGCAAGCAGTTCACCTGATGGTAAGCGTTACTGCAGCGTATAGACTTTTGAGATAATATCAATGAAATCACCAAATCCACCCAGAAAGTTGTGCTGCCGGCTCTCTCGTTCACCGAACAAACGCAATAGCATATTGCCATTACTCAGACGTCGATCTTCTGCTCAGTGTGGTACCACCCCGGACGGACCGGGCCGCGGCTGTAGACAGAGAACTGTCAACAGCGTGGTCCTACCACTATCAAAACTAACTTAATACTGGTAAGACCACAGCAGAAGATCGACGTCTGAGTAATGGCAATGTGCCATTGCGCTTCGTTTGGTGAGGTGTGATTCGTTATACAATTTTGTAGTACATTATTTTGATATATCTTATAATGTTTACCCAGTATTTGCAATATAAGTCCATAAAAATATGTTTTTTACGACATCATATTACAAATATTTTATATTTTCGTCTTTTGCCACTATAATATGCTATATTACCTATATCTACATAAAAACCTTCCTCTTGAACACTTCCTCTCTATTGATGAAAGCGGCATTAAAATCCGTTCCGTAATTTAAAAGAATAGATCTAGGCGTACAGACGACGACCACCGAAGACAAAGATCGGGTACCGGTGGCCCGCTCGCACGGCGAAGAGAGGTGTTTGCAGGGTGGGTCCATAGGGTTGCGCGCCGCCTCTTCCGTCGCCCCGGGCCGATTTGCCGGGGCGCAACCACATCCATGGTTCCACCTTGCGAAAAAAAAAAAAAAAATAAGGCGTACAGACGACGCCGCGGCGGCGACTATATTTTAGATGTATAGATATTATAAAAGATCTTTAGTATTAGTTGCAGTGTGATGACCTTCGATTCATATATTATAATCCTAAATACATTTAATATTTTTGTTCTTTCAGGTGGCAATAGTCCTCGCTCTCATCGCTATGGTGGCCGCCAACCCTATCCTACCACATGGATGGGGACATGGTAAATACTCATATTGATACAAATGTTATTTATATATAAATGTAATATCTAAAGAAAATGTGTATCGTGATCTTTACGGTTTAATATGACTTTTATTTCAACTTGGCTAATGTTAATCTTAATAATTGTGGCCTTGATTAATGCTTCAAAACGTACTTTATAGTATTCGTATAAGATATCATTCCTGACCTTGTCCTTGGGTGTCGTAACAGACGACTAAGGGATATAATATGCATAAAACATCTGTGCAAGAGAAGGAAAACTTGCCATACAACGCTATAGCAACACGTCTTTCCAACGTAGTATAGTCAATTTCCTTTCTATTATGGAAGAAACTCGAGTCCAGTAGCACATATGTAAATAAACGTATATTTACTCATGTGCCAGTAGTGGGACGCGTGTGAGTTGAAAAGAAAAACAGATGATTGTCTGTAAAGTCGGTTTTTGGACGATAATTTTACGTGATAACGTCATAAGAAAACATTGATGAAATATACTTTTATGAATTGAACAATCATCAACAATGGAAACCACATTAATTTTTCACTTCACTTCAAACAGGACAAAATGGTTCACGTCAACTGTAAGAACGCTTAGGCCGATCGTGCATCACTATCGCTTGTTCCGCGCTCTCGCTTGCACGCTCGGCTCAGGCGGAACGTTACACTTTCTCGTCAATAAACCAAATGCCTAAGATATAGATAAACAAAAAAATATTAACAGTTTTATTTTCAACAGGCGCTCACATTCTTCCACCGGTGTCAACGGTCATAAACCATGGTGTTAGTATACCCGTGGTCACAGCACCAATCGTCCGTCACGTTGTCGCTCCTATAGTCACAGCTCCTATTATTAGAACTCCTATCTACGCTGGTTACGGCTGGGGTCACGGCTGGGGTCACGGCTGGGGTAGCCATTGGGGTGGCTGGTCGCACGGCCATCATCATTAAAGTTTGACTGTATTAAACACGGAATTGTTTTCAAATAATTACTTAAAAGATATTTCTGACTATCTCAAACTATTATTATCTTGACTGATGTATTAAAAATACTTGGAATATTTAAAAGATATTTCTTACTATTTGAAACTGTTATTATCTTGACTGATGTAATAAAAATATGAAATATTTTCTTGTAATTTCATAATAAAATCAATATATATATTTACAAGTTCTTGTTTTTATTACTTACATACGAAGTAAAACCTAATTGTATTTTTTATGTAAGTCTGTAGCAGATATGGACATATTTTGCTGAATTCCAACTGAATATTGCTTTCTGGTATGATTTCCTTTAATATTTACTGATTATTTATACGAGTATATATGTAATAACACTAATACAAGGATTGATTTCTATAATAACTATGAGTTGTTGGACGTGAAACTTTAATTCCCCAGTGATCATGAACGTTGAAAAAAAAAATATTCGTAACACAGAGAATATAAAAATTAAATACAAAACAGCGAACAAAATTCGTATAATATGTTTACTTAATGTTTTAGTTTTTTTTCTTCTGTATTTAGTAATGTTAATTGGTGAACTGTTGTCATAACGGATGAATATAAAGGAAGCTGGCTGTTCAGCGATTGTTAACTAGTCTATAGATGCAGGGTAATAGTTGAAGTCAATTACACAGTAGTTTTCCGTGTGGTGACGGAGTAAGAATACAATTCACCATCCCATATTTTACACGTCACCCACGTGTCGTCCCACCCATCGTACGAGACGACTTAGGGATATAAAACGCATATAACATCTATGCGAGAGAAGGAAAACTCGAAACAAAACCCTATACCAACACGTCTGACCAGCGCGGTATAGAAGGTTAATTGCCCTCCCACCACGGAGGAGGCCCGAGCCCAACAGTGGGACATTTATGAGCTGTGATGATGATGACACAGTAGTCAATGCCACAAAATAATTATTCATTCATCACTCTTAATATCAATTTTTTTTTTATTGCTCTTGGTGGCAAACGAGCAAGTACACCTGATAGTAAGTGTTACTGCCGCCCATGGACCTTTGCAATACAAAGGTATAGCTAGACCCCTACCCACCAATAATCCCAAACCCAAGCAGAAAGTTGGGCTTCCAGCTCTCTCGGTCACCGAACGGAGCACAGCAGCATATTGCCAATGCTCAGACGTCGATCTTCTGCTCAGTGTGGTACTACCCCGGACGGACCGGCCCGCTGCTGGAGATAGAGAACTGTCAACAGTGTGGTCCTACCACTATTTTAGTTTATGTCACAATCCCTACTTTTAGGGGACAGGTTGGCGATCGGAATTGATGTTACAGGTGTTTAGAAGACCACGGCTGTCTACTAGACTTTAGATTTTACGACTCTCTTGAATATGTATTAATTTATTAATATTTATCACGGGCAGTATAAACCTTGGAGTAGAGTAGGTATAATGCTATATGGTAGAGGCTAGGAGTACTGCCAACCTTTACTTAGCTCGTGGATGTCGTAAAAGACGACTAGGAGCGTTGTAACGACCTGGGCCAACACCATTTGATGCCATTTGGTTAACAATTACATTGTCAAGGAGAGTTGACGTCAGGCAGGCGGCGATCATAAAACTAGCGCCAATATTTTTTGCAATGTGTATTAGTATTTAGGAAGAACCTACTAAATGCATCGATACCAAGTAGTTGGGAAGAGAGCATGATAATGATAGCAGGTATAAACTGACTTATATACCAAATAATATATAAATACATAATGATTATTTTCAGATCTAATTTAGCGGTAAAAATGGCGGATATATTTTACCGGGAAATAGTGATCTCATTTCTATTAACATTTTTTGTAAATATAGCAAAATGTCACATTTCTCCAGAAATCAGTTCAGAAGAATGTAAGTATTAATATGTTTAATACATAAATCAAATACTAATACATACCATTGAAAACTATTTTACTGAAAACAAAATTTAAAACGTTTAACGCGAATAACTTTAATAGAAATCTATCTGCGTGGTTATAATAATACATATCTCAAATACTCTGTGATGACAGAGTAATATTATAATTGTCTCTATCCCATTTCTACAATGTCACACGTAAAACATTACATCTCTACAAAAGAACTTGTCTGGCCAGCGTCTGGACCAACTGCGTCTGATGCCGTTTTGTCAACAATTACATTCACAAGAAGGGTTAACGTCTGGCAGGCGGCCGGTCATAAAACTATTGCCATTAACTTTTACAATATGTAGTATGAAAGAAGAGTATATATTGTATCGACCCCAAGTAATTGGGATATGAGTAGGAGAATGATGATGATGAACTACAAATAACTGTATATTTATAGTATAAGAATAGGATGATGCTGACATTATATAATTTGGATATCTTTCTTTATCTTTATCGTTTTATATTCCACAGATGATTCATTGAATCCTCGCCGCGATATGCATGAGGATGATGAAGGCATACCAATCGAGTTCGGCAACGAAATATCTAATGATGTAAAGCCAGTGATGGGTATGAAGAAAAACATTTTTTATATTTTTATATATGTATTGTTACTATGAAAGATAAGATATAATATGACGCATCAAACTTAAACTTCGTATATATAATCATCTGTAAATAGACTGAATTACTCCGAAACGTAGAGATTTTGATGGATTATTTTATGTATTCAAATAGAGTCAAGAATGATTTAGACCTAATAGAGAGTTCTGCAATCGATATCAATAAATTCTCTTTTTAATTTTTAATTATTTGGCTGTCCAGATAAATTAAAAACGGCGTCTTTTGAGTGTGTGTGTGTTTCTTTTTTACCCAATTTCGACATTCAATGTAGTACCCAATTCCACAGTAAATGTTTTATATATGGGGCATTCCATGCCAACTCATCCTACCAATGGGGAATATGCACGTGACTCCAAAATGAACAAAATATTTTTATTTGTAATCTTTATTGCTTAAAAAACGTACCTATACAATTATTTTTGAAATTCATCATTATTTAATAGTGAAATTTAATTATCAAAAAGTGGCTTTTTTGAGATTCGCTCGCAAATTTCTAAAATGCGACGCGATTGGTTGTTTAAAACGTGACGTCATCGTACACTCGAATCTTCTGGTATCAAGGAGTTTTTAGTGATTATTTTATATCGTTATCAATCGTTATCCAGTTATTTCATAAGTTTTCTGTGTTCAAGTATTAATCTTTGTGAATGAGAGACTTAACAAATGTCACTTTTTGTCACTGTTCTATTGCTTTTATTTTGTATTGCATATAATTTTCTGTATCCTTTTCTATCTGAAACCCAACAGAAAGATAATAAATAATTTCAAACTTTTCTCTTACCTACTCTAATAAGTTACATGTTTTCATTCATAGGTATCATAGATGACTAAACATATATTACTTTTATGGATTTATCTAATAGGTACATGGGTCTTTACCCATGTACCTATTAGATATCGAGAATATATCTTTAAGAATTGTACGTAAACTAGGTAGTCATGTGTACGTCGAAGTTTGTAAACAAAACAATGTGCATGTAATCAAGGCAAAATTATTCTTTTATGTACTTTGTCATTTTTCTAATGTGTTTACTTACGTTAAAATGATCTTCACAACAGTATAAACTGCTCAAACACGACATATTGTCTTCATTTTTTTCTTATTTATTACATTTCTCGGCATAAGGAAATATACTTTGTTATGTGCAGTTTTGATAATATTTTGGCACATAGGAACGACACAATATTTATAATATGGTTTTCTGTTCTTTTCCATGGTAATAAGTTGACTTTACACTCACTTTTTTAATTTTCAATAACTTCGTGAACCAAACATTTCGTTGTTGACAGCCAACTTGTGTGTGTATTCTGACGTCACAGAAGCGCGCCATAATAGCCGCGTTTAATTCGCCCAAAAATTATAGTGATTGTAATATATTTTTTTTAGCATAATGGTTTATATTTTAGATGTGTTATATTGATTTTTGGTAACGTAATAACTAGTAGAAACGTTTAAAAAAATAAAAAAATATCATGCATATTCCCCATTGACTTTGCAGCACCGATTTGGCTGAAACTTGGGCATTTAGAATTTTAAAAAAATAATAATAATGACGGAGTGCTGGAAGGAAGGGAGGTTGGTTCTCCTGCCAAAGCCGGGACGGCCCCCGGATTCGCCGTCGGCCTACAGGCCCATTGCCCTTCTCGACGATGTGGGTAAGCTGTGGAAGCGTATCCTCCCTGCCCGCAACGTCCGACATCTAGAAGAGGTGGGGCCCGATCTGTCGGACGCTCAATTCGGCTTTCGAAGGGGGCGTTCCACCATCGGGGCCCTCCTACGACTGAAGCAGACGGCCGCGGAGGCTGTCACCGGCAGAGGAGTGCTGTTGGCGGTGTCGTTGGACATCGCCAACGCATTCAATAGCCTGCCATTCAGCTGCATCAGGGAGGCGCTCCGATTCCATGGAGTGCCCTTGTACCTGAGGCGGCTGGTGGCGGACTATTTGGAGGGGCGCAGTGTCCTCTGCGCCCCGCAGGGGACATTGTGCGGACGCCCATGTCGTGCGGTGTTCCGCAAGGGTCGGTATTGGGGCCGACTCTGTAGGACATTGGCTACGACTGGGCGTTGAGAGGGAGTTTCCCCCCCGGGCTGAGCGTGATATGCTATGCTGACGATACGCTCGTCTCAGCCCGGGGCAGGACACTCGAAGAGGCGGCGAGCCTGGCCACTCTCGGTACCGAGGAGATGGTCAGGCGAATCGAGGCGCTGGGGCTCAGGGTGGCCCTAAATAAGACGGAGGCTCTTCTATTCCATGGGCCCCGCGTAAGGCTGCCTATCGGCGCCTCGTTAGTCGTCAACTCCATCCACATCAGTATCCAGGCCCATATGAAATATTTGGGTCTGGTGCTCGACGGGCGTTGGTGGTTCCGGGAGCATTTCCGCAGGATTGCTCCCCGGCTGGTCGGCACGGCATCCGCCCTTTCGCGGCTCATGCCGAACGTGGGCGGACCCAGTTACGAGGGCCGACGGCTGTATGCGGGGGTGATCCGCTCAATGGCCATGTACGGCGCACCCGTGTGGGCGAGGGCTCTGACCGTCCAGCTCAGGGCTTTTCTGTGGCGCCCACAGAGAGCCATGGCGGTCAGAGCCATTCGCGGGTACCGCACGGTGTCGACAGAGGCGGCATGCCTATTGGCCGGGACACCCCCGTGGGACTTAGAGGCGGAGATGCTCTCCGACCTCTACCGGCGGGTTACCTCAGTGCGCGACGAGGGTGGCTCCCCATCGTCTGACGAGATAGCCACCTGGCGCGAGGACGCCCGCCGAGATGTCATCGCCCTTTGGGCTACGCAGCTGGAGAGGCCTAGACACGGTGTTGTTGCCGTCGAGGCCCTCCGGCCCGTACTGATGGAGTGGATGGAGCGGCGGCACAGAGTGCTCTCCTTCGGGTTGGTGCAGGTCTTGTCGGGGCACGGTTGTTTCGGCAAGTACCTGCACACGCTCTTGCAGAGGGAGTGGACTCCGTCCTGCCACCATTGCAGTAGCGGCGAGGACACGGCGCAACATACGCTCGAGGTATGTTCGGGCTGGGACGGGCAGCGCCGTGACCTCGTCGCTGTCATCGGTGCCGACCTGGTGCTGCCGGCTGTCGTGAAAGCGATGGTCGACAGCGTCAGGAATTGGGACGCAGTCGCCGCCTTCTGCGAAGCTGTCATCTCGCAGTAGGAGGCGGCGGAACGAGTCCGGGAGGATTTCTGTGGATAACGGTATATATTTAATTCTACATATTAAATAAATCAAATATCAGAGCAAATAAATATTGTAACAGGACATGCAATTCATATTAACAATTACTTTTATACAAAAAGGACATTAAAAACCTAAACAAACACTTGTTCAAATAATTATTTATTTACTTATTTCGAGACAGAAATATTTGTAACAAGAATTTTATTATTTAAAGCTGTTAGCTTTAAATAATAAAATTCTTGTTACAAATATTTAAGATACATAAAGCTAATAATCATCATCATCATCACCACAGCCCATAAATGTCCCACTGTTGGGCTCGGGCCTCCTCCGTAATGGGAGGGAAATTAACCTATTATACCGCGCTTGGTCAGACGTGTTGGTATAGTGATTTTTTTCGAGTTTTCCTTCTCTTGCATAGATGTTATACCTATGCGTTTTATATCCCTTAGTCGTCTCTTACGATCACCCACGGGTAAGATAGGGGGTGGTGAATTGTATTCTTACTCCATCACCACACGGATAAGCCAATAATAGGTCTTCACTATCATGCTTTATAATTAACAATAAAAAGAACAATACAGTGACGAGTATCACCTTATTAATTTTCTGGCAAATTTATCCCAAACAATGTCAAACATCAAAATATATAATTCAAGAAGTTATTTTCAGAAATAAAGTTAACAACACAACAGCCGATTGAAACAACTACGACAAAAGAAGCAGTGTATCCTCCTCTCAGCCGTCGTTATCGTCGTATCTATAACCCAGACGAGGTAGCCTCCATAGAGGAGTACCCGTTCATGGCGGCTCTGTTAGTGAACGGTGAGCTGTGGTGCGGTGGCGTTATTATAGATACGGACAAGGTGCTCACGGCTGCACACTGCTTGCAATTGTAAGTGTTCTACGAAAGGAAACACTACTACTTCCATGTTAGCAGGCCCACACTGTTGACAGTTTTCTAACAGTTGCGGATAGTCTCCACACTCACGCAGAAAATCAACGTTGGATCAGTGGCAATGAACCATTGTGCTTCGTTCTGTGAACGAGAGAACCGGAAGCCCAATTCTCTAGGTGGGTTTTGGCTGATAGGCAGCGGCCTAGCTATAGCCTGGTATAGCAAAAGTCCATGGGTGGCAGTAACACTTACCATCAGATGTGCTGCTTGCTCGTTTGCCACCATAAACAATAAAAAACTAACCGAGTGAAGCGTAGTAGACTAGCAAACAAAACACACCCGAAATATATCCTTAACGAAACACACAAGAAATACAGGGTGGAAGTGGACCGCTCCCGAAAACAAAGACAGGTGACCCTACTAGTCCTACTTGTAATAATAGGCTAGAAAAAAATATCGAGTCGGATGAAAAATTTTATTTTTATCACAACGAATTTTAAGTTTTTTTCACATTCCATCGTATTAGGACAGTGCCATGTAACGATAATGCCATAAAAACTGGGGTTACTTTATAAACATAAAATTGACTTTTTACACCCAGCAACAATCACTTATAATTACGCATAGCATTGTTTTAGATAGAAATGACAGCCATGGCACTCCAGAAGAGGTCGATGCTTAGACCATAAGTAACATCTATTAGTGTAGTTAGATAGAATAAATCTCAGATTTTTATGGATTTGTTTAAATAACGAGTACATCTTGTCAATTAAATTAATCTCACAGTAACGTACATTTTACCGGGATCATGAGAAGCGTATATGTTATTCTAGAACTTTCGAATTTATGATGTTAATATAGTCCTCTCGTGACCATTTTTTTTCCTTGCGGTGGGCTATGGATATGGTCGTGCTCCTCCAAATCGGTCCAGGGCGACGGAAGAGACGATACGCAACTCCACAGACCCACCGTGCAAGGACTCCTCTCTTCACCGTGTGAGCGGGCTACCGGTACCCGATCTTTGTATTCAGTGGCCCACCCGGTGGTTTACCCTCGCGGGTTCCTCTCGAGTCGACGCGACGTCCCTCGCGTTGTCCTCACGCGGTAGCCTCACGTCGGATGACCAGACTATTCCCCGGTCCGATCACCCGAAGTCCTCTCGTGACCATGGACACTGCAAAGTGCTCGAAACGTCGGGAAATTAAAAAATCAAATACAAACGCGGTAGAATACGTAAATATACTTTTTTTTATGGTTTCAAAGATAAGGATAGTAATAAAACCTAGTATCTGAGTATCACAACGTGGAATCGAATATAAAATTTTTGATTTGTAATCAAAAGCACTTAGGCAAAAATTGTGGAGTTTTATGAACTATGTACGCTTTATATAATTTGTTTAAAATTAAATCTTATATTTCAGACAGTATAACAATAGATTCTTCCACGAGTACGTTAAAATGCTCACAGTGCGTGTTGGCTCCACAAATGCGACCGCTGGAGGCGAGGTGCTTCGAGTCTCAGAGATTTTCTTCCACCCTAACTACAAGCCGCAAACATTAGAATTCAATTTCGCTGTCGTAAAACTGCACAGAAACCTCACATTCAGAAGTAGAGATAGCCTTATTAAAGAAATTCCATATTCAACTGACAAAATTATCCCCGTTGAGAATGAGATTCTATTCCTCGGATGGGGATCCGTTGTGGTAAGTCTTAATTGTAAAGAACTAAGTTTATTATTAAGTACTATTTCTTTCATCGTGTATCACAAGCGTATCCATATAACCATATAACATGATAAGTTTGAATAATATTTCAATGTATACCAGGGTGTGGCCGGTAAGGGTGGAGCAGTACTGTTACAAAAGGTTAAGTTACCAGTGTATGATACATCTGATTGTCAAGATATATATGGACGGTATGTATGTATTTCTACCAATATTATTACGAGCGTCTATAGTGATATTTTATATACGAAGAATGAGAGATCCAACAGCTTATCGACGTCAATTATAGGCAATTTCTTATTTGAAAAAATTTATTCTGTAAAAACTCTGCTGGTGTACGTACTCACTTACATATTATCAATTTAAACTAGTGTTGCCCAAACACAAGACCAATACTTGCAGCAAAAGTCTCGCAAGTCCTGCAACTCTCGCTGTTAGAATAACACAGAGTCATTTGTTTTGAACATGCCATAGAAATGAAAAATAGGAATAAATTAATTAATTCCTTTTATCTAGGCGCGCTAACTGTACAACTGCTTATAATTAGGTAGATACTACGTATCAGAAGGCTCTAATCACATCTATCTATTATAAGACTGTTTCAAATAACATCATATTATTATCCCGTGTAGTAGTATTAAGAACACAAATTGTTGACAACTCTTCCTTAAATAATAAAAATATACAACAAACATTTTTCAATCAATCAAATTGTCTAATAAACAATTCTGGCGTGCTTCAAGGTAGCGTGCTTGGTCCGTTGCTATTTTTATTATATATAAATGATTTACCGGATCAAATAAAACACAAAACTATACTGTTTGCTGATGATGCTTCGATTATCGTGACTACAGAAAATAAATTGACATTAGAACAACATAAATATGACATCCACAAAACATTGACATTAATAATAAATTGGCTACATAATAATAATTTACAAATTAATCTTTCTAAAATAAATTTAATGAATTTTAACAATTTTAAACAGAATAATGTAGATGTAGCTATTGATGGACAATTATTACAAAATATAAATAAAACAACATTTCTCGGGATCATTTTAAACTCACATCTAAACTGGAAGGAACATATAGAAAGTGTTACTAATAAAATAAATAGATTTTCTTTTGCTTTATATACATTATCAATAATGACAAATAAAAATACCGCTATGACTGCTTATTTTGCATATGTGGAATCCATATTAAGATATGCCGTAATGATGTGGGGAAATGGAACAGACATAGTTAAAGCATTTATTGCTCAAAAAAGGTGTATCCGTTCGATGTGTGGGATTGCACCCGATGTGTCCTGCCAGCCCTATTTTATAAAATTAAAAATATTGACATTGCTATGTATATATATATTTGAATGTGCAGTATTCACCAAAATAAATATAGGTAGGTATATACGTCAGCAGGATGTATTAGAAGTAACACGAGAAATCCAAATCGCTTAGTTTTGGAAGGGGTTCCAAAAAGTTGTCGAATGCAAAAAAATTGTTATGTCATGTGTAAAAATATCTATAACAATATCCCAGAAAGCATGAAAGCACTGGCAATAAATGTATTTAAGAGAAAATTAAAAATATGGCTTTTAGAAAAGGCCTTCTACTCAGTCGAACAATATTTAGAGTATAAAGAGTAAGTAGTATGGAATGAGGCATAATTCATAAGAATTATTATAAACTAGCTTCTGCCCGCGGCTTCGCCCGCGTAAAAGGTTACTTTCTTAAAGTTTTTCATCCCATATTTTTATTTTACCCCTTAAGGATAAATTTTTACATGTTAATGTCATATTTATTTATATCTAATCAAAGCCTAAAAATAAGTTTCAAGCTTCTGGCTTTAAAAATGACGATACTTCCTTACAACTTTTCATCCCCCTTTACAATCCTTTATTGTATTAAAAAGTAGCCTATGTCCTTTATCGGGCTCTAGAATATCTGTGTTCCAAATTTCATTTAGATCGGTTCAGTAGTATTGGCGTGAAAGAGTGACAGACAGACAGAGCTACTTTCGCATTTATAATATCACTAAGGATTTAATGTCACACTTATATTACACAGATACCGCTGTCATACGCGCGCGCGCACACACAAATGAATAGAGAATAGCGGCGTAGTATCACTGCATCACCACATTTGCCTTAGTACCTACCTAACCCAATCTATCATTTCCAGTAGTCGACATAATTTTACTGCCAAGGCGCGCAAAAAGATGTTTCATATCACAAACTTTCAATACCTATCTATTATATACAGGTATAGTATGTTATTAACAAATCGATAGTGCTGTCACAAATACAACAATCATCAACGATGACTGCTCTCAGGACTTTACTGGTGTTCGGGTCGCACAATCGGCGATCATAGATTTCTTGCCATATTTCTGTTGTGCGCCCGGTTGCTGCCTGACCACAGCACTACGCACTCTTAGCGTTCTAACTTTTGAAACATTGTACCAAACAACACGCGGTAAAAGGCAAAAAATATGTACTTTAAATATCGAAAGCAATAAAAACATTTGTTTGCATAAGAATCAATTTGTTACTATAAAATATGCATCGGCAATAAATACCAAATTATTTTGAATTTTTTATTTACTATTTTAACGATAAATGCTTAAATATTAAAAATAGATATATGCTGTCGCGGACTTTTTTGTAGAACTATTTAAGAGGTACATTTCCACAATACATAACATTTGTCTAGCTTTCAAGATCTTTGCAGCGTATGCAAAAATAACTCGCAGATGGGCGACTTTTTCTGTCTTAAGCGATTTATATCGTTATATTTTAGCCAATTTACAAAATATCTTTGTAAATTATAGCCTATGTGTTATTCTGATATGTAAGCTATATTACTATAAAGTTTCATCAAAATCAATTCGGTAGTTTTTGCGTGAAAGAGCAACAAAGATGTTCACATCCATACATTATTACAAACTTTCACGTTTATAATATTAGTAGGAAGTAGGATTTGCATGTAATGGCCAAATAGGCGATAAAATTTAATTTATTTTCGTAATGCTTGTAAGACCAATGTAAACCCTATTTTAAGCAAATAAAGAATTTGAATTTGCCAAAGGAGTCGTAATATACTGTCTAAGGGAGCACTGCGAGACTCTTGCTCTAAGTTTTGGTCAAAACTAATTTTAATATTTTACAGGGAATTAATCTCGTAAACAACCATCGGATCAGAAGTAGGCGCCACTGACAATATCCAGCAAAAAAAAAACGTGTGTCTGATGTGTCTCGAGACACCCGAAGTGGATAACTTAAACTAATCTAAGTTGAACTAAAACCAACTTTTTAATATTAAAGTTATTTAACTTATGTAAAGCTTAGGTTATTGCTTAAATTTTATAGCAGATATATTAATATGATAATGTAAAGAAAGGTTATTTATTAATAAGATCTTAAAACATCACATCTTAATACGGCTGGCGCTGTGGGTTAGAGTGAGAGAGGAGGAGCCTATCTACCGCTGTCATATGCGTGAAAGAAAGGGAAGCCAGACAGCCTGGCGCCGTTACGCGTTACGTAACGAAGTTTACCCTCCCATAAAAAGTAATCACTTCAAAAACTAAGAACGTTTGTTTATTTATTATTATTATTTTTACTGATTTCTTTGATATAAGATTGTATACAATATATTTAGTAAGTCACATAGCTCCACTTGAACCGCTGGACTTTGAACTACGTCGTAATATCATCATCTTCATCATCACCGCCCATATATGTGCCACTGTTGGGCTCGGGCCTCCTCCGTAATGGGAGCGAAATTAACTTACTATACCGCGCTGGTCAGACGTGTTGATATAGGGTTTTGTTTAGAGTTTTCCGTCTCTTGCATAGATGTTATATACGTTTTATATCACTTAGTCGTCTATCGTCTTAGTCGTCTCGTACGATCACCCACGGGTAAGATATGGGGTGGTGAATTGTATTCTTACTCCGTCACCACACGGAAAGATGTAATATAATTGTGCTCAATTACAATACGAAGAACAGCTGGACTAAATTCCACTTAACAGCACAGTATGTCATCATCCTTATTTTCTAGAGGAGTACAGAACGCAAGCAGATAACTTACTACATTAAGAGAAAGCAATTTTAGGATATTATCAGATGCACGAAGCCAATTTAATGTACGGGTTGAGAGCCCTCAGCGCTCACCCACAGTCCGGGTAAAGTTGTCATAGCCATCTGAGGCTAACAACTAAGACACACAAAAAAAAACCATTTTAATGTCATCAAGCCCTTACTTAGTGTTTAATTATTTTTTACAGTGAACTAGTAACTCGTAATAACTTCTGTGCCGGTTATATCACGATACCAAAGAATGTCTGCAATGTAAGTTCACTAATAATTAATACTAAATGTACAGGTATGAATACTTCGCACCATTAGTTGAGGATTTATTACGTATAAAACAGTGACCTGGCAACGATATGTGTTAAAGTTACAAGATATATTCGAGAGAATTCATTAAAGGGCGAAAATATAAGTTTTATTTTATTGCTCTTGGTGGCGTACGAGCAAGGAGCACTCCTGATGGTAAGTGTTACTACCGCCCATGGACCTTTACAATACCAGGTGTACGGCTATGTCGCACCTATGTATCTGTAACCTACCCAGAAAGTTGGACTTCCAGCTCTCTCGCTCGCCGACACACTGCCACTGCTCAGACTTTGAATTTTCTGCGAGTGTGGTACCACCCCGGATGGACCGGCACGCGACTGTAGACGGAAAACTGTCAATAGTGTGGTTCTACTATATTAAGATTATTTGAAATGTATTTTTAAAACCCAATACAGAAAGAGGGTCTTATAAATTTGGCGTGTCTGTGTCTGTATGTGGCATCGTAGCTCCTAAATTATGCGTTTTTTTTTTAATTTGTAATTTTGATGGCTCTTCGTTGCAATTTATGAGTACTTTTTCAGGCGTTTCAAAGTCTTCAAGTCTGTTAGCTGCTGTATGGATATTGGTCGCATAATGAGAATTTATTTTAGTTTAGACGTCCACTATGGGGCAATAGTCTTTCCCAGAAGATGAACATAATCGCTATGTTTTTATATATCGTGTTATAATTTGCCCAAAAGAATGCTACTGACCATTCTTCTAGTAAACCTTCAGCTGCTTTTTACAACTCCCACGTGAAAGTAAGGATTGAGTGTCGGTGATCTTAACTTGTCCACTACACGGAGAGGTAAATATAATACCAAACACCAGTTGGAATTGGTGCGAGGACGATGTAAAACTTAGTCGTTTTTTACAACACTCACGAGAAATATAATGGTTAAGTAGCCACCACACAGCAACAGGTAGATAGTTACATGATTTCTTTAAATTGTTGAAACAGCATGACGCCGGTGGCCCAGCTATTTTGAACAATGTTCTGATTGGGATCCTGTCATTTTCGTCCAAGCGTTGTGACACACCTGATCATCCGGCTGTGTTCTCCACTGTGGGTACTATTGCTGAATGGCTCGAGAATATTGGAGACAGACGAATGTTAATACGGTGAGCAAAGTTATACGTTTCTGAATCTTAATTATTTCAAACTTTTATATCGCTTTCAAATGTATTTTCATTTCGGAGATCCGATAATTTCCGTTACGATCAAGGACCTCCATAACATTCCCACTTCAGAGCAACCAGCGTTCATGATGATTAGGGTTTACGATTTTGATTTTGTACTTCAAATCACACATGAATAAAAAAAAATAGTACCAAAAATTCCTAATAAAATTGTTATAATCTATTTTTTTGTTTTGTTTCAGGGACACTGTGATACCATCAGAAAGGATTTAATAAAACAATAAAAATTTATTACATCAACATATATTTCTCTAATACTGTACACCCATTCGTCGCTACCAAAAGAAAAAATATTCAATAGTTTAAAAACTTTATATATTTACTATTCAACATACAACATTGAATAACATACAATTTAAGATTATAGTTACATTTTTTTTTATACTGTTCATTGTCGGACCTTCGAACATTCTGGAATGATACCGAGCTGATTCTTAACGCTTAGAAATATCAATTGAATAATTTAAATACATAAATAGCGCAAAACCAAGCAACACTTGTATGTACAGCGAACGGACAGATATACGTGTCATTTTGATAGTGATGATAGAATGACGTTTGTTGTCAAAATTGACAGCAAATTTCCCGCTTTAATGCTAGTGAAGGGGTGTTCGCCATTCAAATATAATAGAGATGGGATCACCGATACAAACTATCAAAATCGATTGATTTACCATGATCTTTATTGTTATAAAAATGCATGATGCCCATATGCTGAATTCTGCCGCGCCTAGAAGCCTATCATATACAACTGAATAACAATAACAACTATAGTTGGGTGATCGCAAGTGTTTAAACGACAATCCGATGTTATATAAAATAGATGATTAATTTAAACGGTAGTTGACGTGCAATTCCGGCTTGATATCGTACACCAAGCTGAGAATGTCTTTGATCACCTGCAATAAGAAAAATCAAATAAAATAATTCTCTCATGCAAAATCTTGCATAGAATAAATAGAAAATTTTCCATTTCTTATTTTGTAATAATATCTTAATTTGAATCAGTTTTCAAAACAACCAGTTCTCATGAGATTACTGATAACATATTAAGATAAGGGAAGTGAGAAAATAATAATTCGTACCGCTTCCTGCTGTTGTTTCAACATCCTGTTCATTTCTTCAATCTTCACTTTGGTCTCGACCTCAATCTTAGCAGCCACACCTTCCCTGGTGCCCATGTGCTATAAAAATAATATTAAACAGTTATTTCACAATGTGTAATTGTGAAAGCAATATGTTAGCCTGCTGCATATGCAAAATCAAGTAACGTTAGAACATAACAAACTCATTTATACCACAATAAACACATGGTGGTATTCAGTAATGAGAATTATCCACAACTCAATGAATCGCAGTTGTTCTATAAATAGTAATTCACTTTTGAAACATGTTTATAACCCATCTAAGAACTAATTAATATGGAAATGCCAGTATAATAATCAAGTTTTAAAACATATTACTGCTTTATAATTGATATTGAAGACAAAACTATCTGATGATAGTTCACTCATCCCAGTCAATTCTATATTAAAGAGCCCACTTCATGGTGCAGTTACAATATTAACACCATTTATCAGTTATCTTATCAACGATATTGAAAGGCAGAACATGACTTCTCTCTGCAGGCCTATGTTCTACATTAGATAAAAAAAAAGTTTTGATCTATGGATGGACATTATTGGCATACTAATAAAGTTATAGTACAATCATTTCTTGCCATTATGTAGTAATAAGATATCAAACCTTGGCCTCAAACTCTTTGAATTGCCTTTCGCGTTCCTGTCTGTACTTCTCCACTTCATCTTGAGCCTCCTCCTTGGCCTGCTTTAGGCGTTTCGCTTTTCCTGTAACATACAAATTATTTACTGTTATTATACCTTTTTTAGTTATCTTTGATGAAAATAAAGAGACATGACAATTAACCTTGAGAAAAATGTTGACAAATTATGTATATGTACTAATCTATTTTCAGATCTTATAGTGGAAATAGTGGAATAGCAGTTTGTGTCCCAAGTTAAGATAGTATGGTTAACATCATAGCTAATTTGGTTAACAAAATAAAATCATCAAATGTAAATGGTACAATAATAAGTAATAATTTACCAATTCGATATATTTAATGTTACAAAAGCTTACCAACCTGCATGATAAGTAGGAATGGTCATTAAGCATGTCTTTGAGATGGCTACTACCTTCTGTCAGTCAGTAATGTATAAATCAAGAATTTCCTCAACAATATCTGACTGTAGATTACACAAAACAGAATCTTGTAAATTTAGGGCGGTGGTAAAGCAATGGCCTTACCAAGGATTTCAGTGATCGAATGCGTACGGCCAAGTATCCAACAAATCATGTGACTATACATACACGAATGATATTTTTAATAAAATTATATGATTATCCCGTTGTAAATCAACTATTTTCACTAGTTAGTATATACTGATAAAGGATTCTTGTCGGACATAGCAACATCTACAATGGAAAGGTACAGCGTTGGATGTAAAATACATTATATTCCTTTAACTTACGCTTCCTCGCCTCTGAGACCTTCTCGGCAGCCCGTTTTTCGGCTGCCAGCAGTTGTTGGATTCCTTGTGTCTGGCTCGCCATTTCTGATACACAAAAACTATGTCGAACAAGAATCAAGACCGAGACACAAATCAATAGGCGCAATAAGATTTCGTGACGAAAGTCATATGATTACTTTAGTTCTTCTATAACGTCACGGTTGGCGCTGTCCGCGACTCGTGCTTTTGTGTTTATGCGTGTAACGAAAACAAATTTACTAGATAGAACAAAAATGTTCACATAATATTTCATAAATATTATAAGAACATCATTTTTAGATGTTTTTAATATTTAAAACAAATTAAGGACCTACATAAATACCAATGTAGTTAGATTTAGCAATGAAGAAGTCATGAATAGAATGGAACGTGAGCGCTGTTGTTATTCTGTACAATTAAAATTAACACTAGATGGCAGTAAAAACACAGTGAACAATCGCAGGCTATTGATCACAATATATTGAAATTTAGCATGTATCGCTTTAATTACGGTTAAGTATTTTTAATTAATTTAGACTGGGTTTGTTGTGTGTTTTAACTTACATAATTATAAAAAAGTGTAAAAACATTAGTCTTATTTTATTAATGGTAACATAGTAATTGACAAGTAATCTTACTTTAGCGGCAAATTTTGAAAATTGAAAGAATTGGCCATGACTCTACTTATGGTATTTGATATACCAGGAATTATAACAAATCTACTTTCTTAATAAAATGTATATTTTAAATAAAAGAAAATTATTTACACTGTTAATTTCCGTTTATAATTTTCTTTCTCATGCGATCGTTTTAAGTTTTTATTCAATAACAAGATGGCCATACTTCCTGTCTCTTTCACAATCTAATAAAGTGGATGAAACAAAATTCTGTCTTCAGTAACAAAAACGAATGAAAATGACAATATTTGTTGTATAGCTGTCAAATACATAGGCGTATTCGTTAGATTAAACTGGAGCAATAGGAAAACATCAGAAGCAATGAATGTTGTTATTTACATGGACTTTTATTTCACTTTGCTTAGTACAAGCGTCCACGCCCCCCGCGATCAACGTCACTGTTTTCTTTATCATTTCAGTGGTAAACTTAACGTAGTATGGCCGTCGTCTGGAAGTATTCACAGTTTTACTTCCACAAAGAATACGCGATAAACATTGCGCAGAGCGAATTAAGGAGAACATTTTTAAATAAATTCTTTACGCGAGTGAGATAAACATTGTTGTATAAGTGTCGGACCGCGTAATCCTTAACACGAATCAACACTTCGACCTCATTTTATAATCTATTTATACAGATTTCTTCCAAAATTATTTGACAAAATGTGGTTAATTAGTCAGGCTAATTCTGTGATTTTGGAAGTCAAAGTGGACACCAATTCCATTGGACAGGACCTGCTCGAAAAGGTAAGACAACATAAATACTTATTACAACACAAATGCTTAACAACTTTTAACCATAAAATAACATTAACATTTTTTTTTTTATAATTAATTCTTTTAAACTATTGTTAACAAAAACAAAATGACTTAGTAGCTGCTAAATAAATCATTGATTTCTAATATTATATTCACCTGTTGCCAAATAACAACATTGTCTAGGTAAACGCCATATAGAATAAAAATTTCAACATATGGAATATTCTAATTGCATTTAATGCTTATTGTAATCGATGACCAACGAATTAAATTAATATTTAATTCAAAAATATTAATCAAATCAACAACAAAAGCATTGTCGAAGACACGTTTGCTCTACTACGTCAGACTGTTACCTTGCGGACTTTGGACCCGGCAAAGCAAATGGCATTCTACACGCTTTACCTTCGTGATACAAACCAAACGCATAACGTAATTTTCTTTATTATTATACTGTTGTATATTTTAAAAGCAGTAAGCACAGACATATATGTTATTAACTTTGTTATGATGGTCATGGTTTATAATGTAATTTTACTTATTATAAATTGTGAATATGAAAATGAATTGTTTAACTAGGTCTGCTGACTTAGTGCATTGTTTGAAATTGGCGCCAGAATATTTTAAAGTTTCATCGCATCGCTGGCATGTCTCCAAATTATTCATGGGATTTCGAATTTAGAACAAATATTTCTTTATTGGTATGAGAAGATGCTTCAATGAAACTGGCATTGCATAATCTAACTAACTGGATTATGGCGATATCAGAATACAATATAGCACTCCGTTTCCTGCGGGCGTCGTAAAATACAGTTAAGGGAATAAAATTATTGCAACAAAATATATTTGAATTGTACCCAGACGTATTATCATTCTTTTTTTTATCATGTGCTGGCCCTTGAATATTGTACGGTATCCCTTAGGACGTTTAAAAACGCAGAGATCTCGCACTGTAGCTTATTGGGTATCACCATGCCATACTATTATCACTTATCACCCAGCCATATTAGTCAGCTTCCAAAAATAAAAAAGTACAGATGAGACTGATTGTCATAGACCTTCATGGCACCCTACATCGCCACTCTTAAATTTGTTTCAGACATAGTTTCTTCAGAATATTTTATTTTTTTACCATTAAAGAAAATGTTATTTTAGGACTTTTGATAAATATTATTTCGATATATGAGAGGTGCCTTGACTTCGAACGCTAAGTCCTCTGCGTGATATTTTGTCTCGTCGCTAAGTAAAATGTTTAACTAGATTTTCTTTTAAATTCATGCATTAAGAACTAGTCATCAAATGGCACAGGTACACAATAATTTTTTATTCGTTTTGAATTTAAAATAAGTAGGTAGGTATAATCGTTTTAATAATTAACAGAAAAAAAAACAAGTTTAAAATTAAACAATTTTATTTCACATACACAATATACAGAAATAAGGTTTAGGAAACGATGGAAGTTCGGGAAGTCATTAAGAAATAAAAATAAATTTTTATATAATTAATTTATCTCAGTACATCTAATAACCTGTCGAGTATCTGGGTGTTACTTAGCAAGGATTATCTACTTGGTTTGTACATACATACATACATACATATCATCACGCCATATCCCTTGCAGGCTAGGCAGAGAGAACAGAGTGCCAGAGAACTCTATCCTTGCATACCACTCGCTTCCTCAACATTCATAATTCTCTTCATACACGCTCGCCGGTTTCGGAGACACTTGACTCCACTTTCCTTCAGTACGTGACCAATCTGGTCTAGGTAAGTTAGTCTCGGTCTCCCCCGGCACCCACATCCTTCATCCTTGAAAATATTATTGAAGGAATAACATTTTCATAATTTATTTTTATAAAACTTAGGGCTCTATGTTTGTCAATCCGTCGATCAATCCACTAAAGACTTTTCGTAGTCACACGAACACCAGTACATGCTGTTCATATACATTCAAAAGGCATTCTCTGCATTTTGGTCGCACGAGGTGTGATTAACAAAAAAATTGAAATTCTAAACGTAGTCCGATTATCACTTTATAACGCGTTCATAGGTTTAATTTACTAAGTATTCGTACAGAAGTAAGTAAAATGTCTAGGAAAAAGTTCGCTGAGTAAATACATTCAACATTCTGTAGTGCAAACGTGACTTACACCACGTAACACCATTCTTATAGAATTTTCAGTTCCAATACTAACGAAAAATGTTTTAAATAATGTCACTTTCGTATAACCTTAGAGAGAAATCCATATGAAAAATCTGTCCGTTTTAATAAACCTTTACAAATTAGTTCATTGTGCTGGCGTTACAATTAGACGCAACATGTTAATTGTTTCTAGGTCTTAATTATAAAATCTAGGCCACTCAGAAATAGAATCGAATCAAATTTTCGTCGAAATTCAGTATGTGAACTAGTTTAAGCAGTTACCTAATTACCAAGGACTACATGCCAATATTTTCTTTTAAATACTAGTTTAAAAATTCCAAAAAAGAAGATATTCGAAATTCAAATTTAGTTTATGAGTAAGTATATAAAACTAATAATCCAATATGGAGCGTCGGCAAACAAATCATGAAGTCGTTACACGTTATTCACGCGCACCGGTGATTGTATCCACCAACAGTAACAGTCCAAAGTCCAACACTTCAAACAACAGCTGTGAACTCTCTACCGGCGCTCGTGCACGTGCACCCCGCGTGATACAACCACAAAAAATACATTCCCAACCTTAACACGAGAACAGTAAGCCTTATTATCGATTGGGTGGTTCAATTTTTACACGTGATGAATAGTTTCAGCGTTTATAAAGTTTAATATAATCTACAACCTTTGGACTCACAATATAGAGGGGTACATACAGTAAGTATATTGTATAAATTGTTCTGACTTTGGGTCAATTGTTGTTCAAATTGTTCAAAACAAATCTAATGAAAATTTCATATGACGTAACATACGTCATATGAATTTTTTTATACGTTAATTATATTGAAGTCTAAATATAATGTTTAGGTAGCAACAAGCGATATCACTATTTGACTATGATTCAGAATTGTTGCAATACTCAGGCTATTGAGCTTGATGCGTGCACTCAAAATATACTTTGTAGCGCAAACACAAAGGTATATTATTGTTTAAATGTATTTTTACCTTTAAATATCCAGTTATTAAAGAATCCGTTTAATATTGAGAATAATCTCAACACGCGGCCAGTAACTCGTAACACTCAACTCATCATTATCCTACTCTTATCCCAATTACTTGGGATCGATACAATATGTACTCTTCTTTCATAGTACATATTGTAGAAATTATTGGCAATAGCTTTATGACCGGCCAGCTGCCAGACGTCAACCCTCCTTGGGAATGTAATTGTCTGCCAAACCGCATCAGATGGAGTTGGCTCAGGTTATAAGGCTCTTAGTCGTCTTTTACAACATCCACAAGCAAATTAAGGGTTGGTAGTATTCGTAGCCAAATCGTAGTCGTACACAGATTGCTGTGTGGTAGCGGCATTGTAATTAGAATTGTCTAACATTCAACTAAGGAGGTTTATTATATTACATTTAAATATGCACGCTAGATACTTAAATTTTACCAACCATTACTTTCAGTCTTCAATCGTAAATGGGTTGACCTGACCTGAGTGATACCACAGGCAAAAAAAATATATTTGAATAATAGTAATCTGCTACTGCGTTTCGTTTGGGAAGCGGGAGCTGGAGACCGAGATGATAATTGCTGTTATAAATAAAAAGTAATAAAAAAACAAAATTAAACTACTTTAATAAAGTTTTAAAAACAAAAAAAAATAACTAACAAGGGAATGAGAAAATAAAGATATGATAAAAAAAATAAACTAAGCTCATTAGACAAAATGATTAAAATAGTTTTTGATAATAAAAAAATAATCATTATTGACGTCATAATATCCGATGCAGAAATTATAATTTTATGACTTATAATAAGCCCTGTTAACTTATCAGTTACTAAGTCGTATGGTAAGCTTAAATGTAAAGCTTAAAAGCTTCATATCTCTTTTAAGTACAGATAAGCTATTTAAGTACGCTGTCAATAAGATAATATAAGAATTTCCTGTGAAATACACGTTTTCAAATATACAGTATTTCTATATGAAATTCTGATTTATAAAACTCCAATAGATAAATCCTAATTGACCCAATAGACGTTGTTCTATGTATTAAAAAAAAAACACTTAAAATTGGTTACAGCGTCATCTACATATTGTTAATCGAAATAATTCTTGAGAAATTGCTGGAGCAATTTAGGAGTTCAATCGCATACACATGTACAGAAGAACTATATTTAAAAAGATATATATGCATATGTATATCGGGTTCTTTCTTATTACCAACAAATTGCCGCGGATTAACTTGCATAGTTTTTGTTCTAGGAATACAGGGATAAATTATTGCCTATATTACTGAATGATAATGAAGCTTTCCATTGGTGGAAAGTATTTTTAAAATCGGTTTAGTGGTTTCGGCATGAAAGCGTAACAAATAAGTAAGATATATTTTATAAAAACCCGATTACGAAGAGAGAAAAAAACACGATTGGGACGGATTCCCAATAGGTGTGGGTTCGAATCCCACTTGTGACTTCATTTTTCGCTTCGTAATCGGGTTTTTATAAATAATTAAGCATATTAAACGCTAAATTTCAGTAACTTGAAGTAAGATATATATCCTCGTATCCATGATCAACGCCAATTAAATATTCAAACTTCATTGATGCTCATAATGAATTGTCTTACAGAAATTATTATAGTGTGAATATATTTTATTAAGATATTTAATTAAAAGAAATATTAATATTTTTTTCTGATTTCTCAGCCGATAAAGCAATGTAGAACTGCTCGTGTAAAATTCAATTTCACACAGTCAACAATAGTTTATCTGAGTCACCATTTTGCAAACAATAATATACTTTGAGTATTGCTCAACTAATTTATACACAATCATCAAAATAATATATTTATAATGTTGAAACTATAATATTATTTTTCACTTACTCTTCACAAACGTAATATTTCGCAATAAGTTTCTATGTCGCTCTAATTTATAATGCTGACTTAACAAACCAATTGCCTTATTACGTGTAAAAGAATAAGTTTATTTAAAAATAAAGCATTGAAATGAATTAGTCATACAAATAGGTATTAATTGCTTCATTTGTAATAATGGTATAAGCCGGCAGTGGCTGTCACTAAAATCCGATTCAATTCCTATCAAGCGAAGCATTAGACATAAATAACACTACTTTTGAGAAAATTATCACTAATATGTACCAATAGGTTTGTTAAACATAATAAATAGTTACATATTGAAAATGACATATTATTTAACTTTCTGTTTATAAAAACATGATTGAAAACCATAGGTATGATGATTTAACTAAGTAAAAACTTTCGTGTGGTGACTGGTGACAGAATAAGAATACAATTCACCACCTCCTATGTTAGTCGTGATCGCAAGAGACGATTAAGGCATATAAAACGCATATAACATCTATGCAAGAGATAGAAAACTTGAACAGTAGGTCAATTTCCCTCCCATTGTGGAGTAGGCTCGAGCCCAACAGTGGGACATATATGAGCTGAGATTATGATGAAATAAAAACTAGGAGAAGGGGCTCTTCGCGTATAATATACCTAGTAACCGAGAGGGTGAATAGGTTAAAAAAATTTCAAAAGTGGGTCACGTATCATGGGTCCATTCATTCCATTCCCATAAGTACGATCATTATATTCCCATATTGTAATTGTATAATGAGTGTCCCATTTTTGTCTAAACACAGTGTGACCCAGTTAGTCTCAAATCGCGAATAGTTGGCGCAAACGTTACGTTTTCAATGTTGCACTTTCCATTTGGTCTGTTGGACTTTGAGCCGTGACGTCACCAGTTGTGTAACTACTATGTTTGTCACAATATCCTTCGACGAACTGTGTATACTTCAATGGCTATGTTATGACAACAATCACTCGCCGTGAAAGAATCTTCTAGATTTATTATTATCTTCTTAACTCGTACATCGCAATCGATCTCGTCTTATACATAATAATTTTATTACAAATTTTCTTTCTCTTATACATCTTATCTACATATTATCTCCCTTAGTTAGTCCCTTAATTTTACACCCAGGAGCAAAAAATTGGTTGCTTAATTATGTTCATCCTCTGTCACCTCACGGATCCGCTCCTATACGTCCATATTATTATTTATACAATTATTTATCTATTTGTTAGTCTTACCCTTGGCTTTTTATTCAAAGAAAAATAGGCTCGGATGGGATCATCTGATGGATATGTCAATACCATGCCAGACGATCATTCTTTAAAATACCATCTGCCGACTATCGTCATATTAGAGTAAATATATGTTAGCCGTAATCACTTTCACTAAATATGTTAAAGATTTCACAAGACATTTTGGTTTGTACGATTTATTGGTCTGTCATACTGTATATGGATAAACTATTGCTTCCTTTGACATCTCAACTATTATCTTAACGATGTTTCATTAAAAGCGTGAGTTAATTTTTAATAACAAAGGCTTAACACTAATATTTGTCCTACAAGGGGACATTTCATTTAGATAAGTAAGTTTTGAGAGCATTACTCTTCATATATGAAAATGGCAGCCTCGCCATTGATAAGACAGGGTTTTTTTATTTTTGTCTTTCTATATACAGGTGTATGCTACCACATGTATTGCAAGGAGCAGAATGTACCACAAGTGAGAGCTTACCAAAGATAAAAAACTACTGGTTGTCCATTCAAATGGCTATAAAGAGACGGAAGTGAGATAGTACACCGCCTCGGACGTTTTAGCATGTATGCCCGGACCATATAGCCTGACAAAAAATGGGTGTGAGGTTTTAACGGTCTGACGTCAACTATAATAGGAACAAAAAAAACAATACCAAGTGATTTATAATAATCAATTAACCTTCGTTAGCGGTCGTTATATATTATTCTTGTGTTGACCGAAGAATTATAAATTAATTATACTTTGAATACAAAATGTCGATATACGAAAACAATGGATCATATAACTGCATGTAGTGAGTTCTATCATACATAATGTATTATATGGTACATACGGATGTATTTAGCTCTAACTAAGACCGGACCGTACGGTACGAGCTGATACCCCGGCCGGTTCGGCGGAATTTACGGAATATAAATCCATAATCTGCATTTTGGGTGGTCCACCAGCAGTGTCTGTCGAGTCCAGCTTCATTATTATAAAGATAGATCATTACCGTCCAGATCTTATTCCAATTACTGGAGATCAACGCAATACGTAAGACATCGATAAAGGTCTCTGATCCATATCAGAGGTTAATCGGCCTTTCAAACTGGACAAACAAAAAAAATGTGTCAGACATACACAACTCTATCATATATTATCTGTCCAGTCACTCATTATGATCTTCGCGCAATCCACATTTTCTACGGTGTTCCCTTACCCCTAAATTCTTTAACATTCATACTTAAAAATTTCCCTCACCACATTACTTTCACCCCGTCTCATCATATTTTCTTCACAACTTTTTCGACTTTGGTGCAACTCTCAAATTGCCTCTTATTTTGATTGTGATTCCAATGAAAAATGTATCTATCAAAATTTCAAACAGTTTAATTACAAAAATACTCTAAAGTCGTCGATGGCATGTGTTTTTAACATGATTATAGTATCAGTTCTGGTCACCAGATGTTACAAGATTAACGACATTGACACCATTGCCATTGGTTATTTTTTTAAAGCTATGCTCGTTGTATAATAAACATTAAGTTTTTACGACTTATGCTTTTTTACTTTAAAAGTGTAAAAAAATCACTGTTATTTTCAACCGAGTTTCATAGCATCTAGCTCATGCGGTAACTATATGCAGTTTATTAGTTGTAGAGCCACACTTTTGATAGCTTTCTGTTTACAGCTGGTCCGTCCGGGGTAGTACCACACTCTCGCAGTAAATCGACGTTTGAATAATGGCAATGCGCTGTTGCATTTCGTTCGGGTATGCGCGAGAGCCGGAAACTTAGATGGGTTTTGGTTGGTAGGCAGCGGCCTTGCTGTACCTCTGGTATTGCAAAGGTCCATGAGTGAAAGTAACACTTACCATCAGGAGCGCTGCTTGCTGAAAGCTTTCAAAACGTTTACCTTTCTTTTTTTTCTGCAGCAATATTCGTTAATGCTGCGCTCCAATTAGTCTAAGCGTGATATTATATAGTCTATAGCCTTCCTCGATAATCGGGCTATCCAAAACTAAAAGAATTATCCAATTAAAACCAGTAGTTACTGAAATTAGGGCGTTCAACCAAACTTTTCAGCTAATAATTAGTATAGCTACAAAATGTACTGTTGCGGAATTAACGTAAGGTAATCGTAATTACAATAATCAACAGAGAATCACATGAATTACAAGGTCTTTTTATTATATTTAATATTTCTCCTTCATAATGGCAGGTAACTCTCGCTAAAGTGCATTTATATCGCGCAGAAGTAAGGTCGTTTGAATGTGCGGTGATAATGACGATGTAAGCCAAGGTTTAGTGATCACGGCGCCGAGACGTGATCCTAAAGTATCAAGATCACATATACCTGGTCTATTGTGCCCAATGACTATGGCGAATAGATATTCTTGATCCGGCATCTACAAATATACTTCATGAAGAGTGTTATATCAAGCTAATCTTAAGAATTAACAAAGTTTTTCTTTAGAGACCTCTGCAGGGTTCAAAATTATAAATAACCGTATATCGGATAAATTATGGACATCGCGAGAGACTCATATAGATAGTCTATATATCCATATAAAGTTAAAAAAAAAACAACAATTATACTTTGGATATGCAAACCTACCAAAAAAGTCGAAGGTACATCGTCAATGAAATGAATGCGGGACTGTCCTTATCCCTTTAAAAAAAAAAGAATCAATTCGTTCATAAACAAAGAACTTAAGAATATCCATTAAAAATATACCTACAGTCGAATTGAGTACGCTTTCTTTTTTTAAATGTCTTAATAAACAGTATTTACATACTCTGTCCTTTGATCAATTACCTGATAGTCGTGGATTCCCGCAATACGATGACGTATCAATTTCAAAGGATTGATGAGTAAGCAGTGGATATTTTTATTGCTCCGGTTCAAAGTCCAATGTATACGAGTTACCAATTAGCGAAGAGTATAGCTCGTTTTTGTATTTTCCTTATTATAATTGCATACTTATTGTGTCATCACAGTTATTCTAAGGTTCGTTCCTTTTAGTATAACCAACTCGATAGATCTATTTTAAAATAATACTTTTAAATTGAGTCAGTGTCTCATCGTCAACCCGTTATAGTTAGCACATACATACATATAATCACGCCATATCCCTTGCAGGGTAGGCAGAGAGAACAGAGTGCCAGAGAACTCTATCCCTGCATACTTCACTCGCTTCCTCAACATTCATAATTCTCTAATTCTCTTCATACACGCTCGCCGGTTTCGGAGACTCTTGACTCCACCTTCCTTTAGTACGTGACCAATCTGGTCTAGGTAGGCGAGTCTCGGTCTCCCTCGGTACCTACATAGTCATATATTATAGTTAGTACTATAATGAAACCTCTCTCTAGCATTCAAGTTACCAACTGTTTATCTTCTGTACATTTCCTTAAGTTATAACTTAAGACCTTTCCAGTACCATCAATCCTTTGTTTCACCAACTCAAACAAATCAGTTTCTACATCTAAAAAGCGGTCGCAAACATAGAAAACTATTTTACATATGACCGCAATTTTTTTAAACTAGATTCTGCACTGTTTTCCCCATAGTAGGCTTAAAATATTTAAATTACTGAAATTTAGCATTTAATATGCTTAATTATTTATAAAATCCGATTACGAAATGAAAAATGATGTCGCAAGCGGGATTCGAACCCGCGCCTATTGGGATTCCGGCCCAATCGTGCTGCCCCTACACTACCGCGACTAATTGTAGGACATGCAAATTTCATTTCGTATTGTATTTACGTCTTAAGGTGACGGTGACGGCAGCACGATTGGGCCGGAATCCCAATAGGCGTGGGTTCGAATCCCGCTTGCGACATCATTTTTCATTTCGTAATCGGATTTTATAAGGCTTAAAATATGATCTTATATTTATAAAAAGACTATGTATTAATGTCAAATTTAAATATTATTGAGGTATTTTATATTGAGAAAATTAAGGGTAACTATAAAGGAATTTGAAGGTTTTTGACGATTTGGAAATCCGAGTAAATGTTATAAATATCTTGCAAACCGTATCAAAATTAATTAGAAAAGAAGCAGGAGTTGAGAAAATTTCCACTTAAGTAACAGATATAAAAATAATATAAGGATCATTGAGTTACATCATAGCACATGCGCTAGATAACAACATAGTAACTGACTGAGCAATATTGAACCCGAAACAACACATTTGATTCACATTGACCCATGATAACCCGACTTCCGAAGTGTAACAACTCATAGCCGGAGCAATACGAATGCAAAATTATTATTATATGATGTAAGTATATTGATAAAGTATTCTGTTGAGTGATAAAAGTGCAAAGGGTATCGGGAACCTTGACTTTGAAACATTACATTTGTGATAATTAACTTTTTCGTCATTAATTTGTCGATAAACGCTATTGTTACGTAAAATCTTGTCACGTTCGTGTACATTACGTTTAGATAAAGGATAAAATCTTATGTAATATATACTTGCTTATCATATTATAAAAGATATAATTATACAAGTTTTTAAAGGGTAGTTTAAAATTATATGAAAAAAAAATTGTTTTAATAAATATGGATGCGGGTAGATCGTTAAAAATTTATTCGTGATCGTATAAAATCTTATAATTTTTACAGGTTATAATTACGTTGCAAAAGACTAAAAGTTTTGTTGCCAAAAACAATAGGATAATTAAAATATAGACTATTCTAGATTGTTCATTTTAGTTATGTTCTACCTATCAGCTGTTGATTGTCGGCCATTTTTATAAAAAAATTATATGTTGGGTAGTCGCACAAATTCTCGATAATATTGATATTTATTACATCTATAAATCAGAATGATTAAACCTTTGTGTGCAAACAGTTTCCTTTTAACCGAAGCACTTGTATGATTGCTTATAAGTTAATACTATCCTTCTGCTAACCTTGATTCAAGGATGTATGGTATATACATAGGTTATCAGTTATACTATGATAGGCAACACTTATCTATCAATAGTTAACTTATCTATTATCAAATCTATTTTAGTATTGTAATCAATGATTTGTTAATATTTGTCTTGGGAAAACAAATTTTGCTATGTCATACCGTGTCACTCAGGGATGTTCTTATTTCTTTCGTCTTATCTTTTAGCTGTTAGCTGCAGGTGGCTTTCACAGCTTAACTCGGAGTAAGGGAGAGCGTTGAGGGTTCTCAACCCGGATTGGTTGTACCAAATAGCGCTTGACCTAAATAAGTGATTTCGAGACTTGTAGGGGGCACTGACTTATTCTAATTAAAGGAGTCGGTGAAATCTATACTAATTAAAAATAACTACCCAAAATGCTTAACATTAGGTACAATTGGTGGGAATTTATTAATTAAAATCTGTATAAGAATACACGCGACCGTTAGTACAAAAGGAAAAAGTTGAAAACAGTAATTGAATTGAAATGGTTTAAATTGCGAACTCTCGTGTCGAGTGCTATGAGCTCGATTCCCACGCAGACTCGACCTGTCTTTGTGCGAACTAGAAATGGTTGTTTCGAGTTTGGCTGTGATTTTTGTCTATCAATGGTAACTTTGACGAATCAGGCACATTTTTTTTGTAATCATAATAGTTAGCGTTTGTATTAAAAACTATTTACTCGTGAGTTCAAATAACTTATAAGCTTGATTATACATTTTTTCTTAACTGCGAACTCATAATATCAACGACCGGACTATAGACTTATTTGTAGTGTAAAAAATACTAATTATTTTTCTACAATCCATTAAAACAATGTTCACTGTTAGACAGCGCCCTTCCGTGCGGATAAGGTCATAATCCCTACACTTGACAGACGGGTTGACGGATTGTTTTAAATTTCGCAAGGGAGCGCTGCTGTTCATGCTCCTAGAGAGGTCTTTCAGACTATTTATTTAAATACGCTACTCCGCGTCATGAAATCAATTCTTAAATCATGGGGGATTTTACAAAAAAAAAAAACTGGGAAAATGTAGATGATGATATCATCGTTAATCTTTTTACAGAAAAATAAGATACAAGATGATCCTTGCACCCGTTGATAAGAAAATAATATAATGGATATTTGATTGGTAATCACATTATCACTATGTAAACACTTAATCGTGATGATAATATATTGACATATTATTTTATAAACTGATAACAACCGGATCTGTGTTCACGTCTAAATCTATTATTTTTTAATCACTAGGCATAATCATTTCCCCCCACAATACAAAGATTATTTTAATAATGACATAACAAAAAATAAATATATCTAAGGTCTATAATCGAGCCTCGAATTATGGTATTGCCATAAGAAGTCACGGCACAGGCCTAATCCAACTAGTAGGGTAATTAAATGATTAGTTTACTTCAAACTTTACCACTTTTAAGAATTACTTAACAGAAATCCTAACTAATGTTACAAATACTAATTATAAGTTTATTTATTTATTTATCACACTTAACTTACTTGCCAGTACGACAAAAAAATCTCTAATGTTAGAAATATATTTTAGAAATTATAGATATTAATACGATCATAGCTAATAGTAAATAATGCCTAATCCACGATTCGAACCTAAGATTTCACGTCCTGCTGTCATCTATATCACTAGAACATCAAAACAGTTGATTACTAACTCAGATGCGTCTCGATAGATTCTATAAGCGCAGTTGAACCGGTACTTTAGTGAGTGGGGATTGCATACGTGATTACCGCAACGTATGCACCCAGTATACTTTGTCACTGAAATACCACTGTATTGATATACTTGGAGCTACTGGCACAGTACTTCCTCATTATCTTTAGAAGGCACCTAATAATCGCGTAAACCGGACAGTTTCAAACTTCGACCTTACTGTTAAAAATTCCCGAAGAAAATCTTCGAAAATCGAAGAATTCTGCAAACATAATTTTATTTTGCTCGTTTCGGAATTCGTACTGTCGTTCTTCTTAAGAACCACAGACGAAGGAGGTAGTCATATTTATTTCAAGATATTATTAGTATTACAGCTTTTGCAAATATTTGCAGCTTAATTTGTTTTGAAGAAGACGAATAAATACAAAATATGAATGTGATAATTTTAAAAGCCGACATTTAATAGAATCTAATTACTTTAATAACAGTTAGAACTTTAGTAATACGTATACAATTATGGGAAACACGGCACACAATCACACTAATACTTGTTCTTGGTAAAATATTATTATCAACAGTGATACTTTAGTATAATTATGTTTAAAATAATAATTTGAATATATCTGCCATATAAGCCCGAAGGTAAATGTTTGCATGGAGTTATTAGGATAATAAGCAACATAAGTCTAGATCTAACACGCAAAGTATTAAATGTATTTAATTGTAGTATTTTGGTTTAAAACTCTGGGTGTTTCAATATCATCCCGCTCTTATTCCAATTACTTTGGTCGCAATACTCTGCTTACATCGCACATATTGCAAATGTTTTTAAAATTAGTTTTATGACCGGTCTCTTGTCTGATGTCAACCCTCTTTGGAAATGTAATTGTTGAATAGACGGCATTAGTAGAGTTGACCTCTCGATGTGAAGCTTTTAAAGACTTAAAATTAAGAACCCAACAAGCAAAGTAGGAGACAAGTAAGTATGTTGACAGTGTTCGTAGCCGCTACGACATAGTTATAGATAGTTAACATTCACAAAAAATATTAGAAAAACCCATAACTCCGAATTAACTATTCTTGGAATAACATCACATATAATTTTTCTATTTGTGTACGCTTATTACGTATTTTTCAATAAAAATCATTACATTCATGACGTCAATAGCATTTTTGTTGATAGTTTTCATAAATGACTGTAATGAGAAAGTAATTATATCTAAAATCTCTTTCCACATCGTCCTCTAGAAAATGAGTTGCCTAATGAAGGTGACACTTTATAATATATATACCTTGACGTCAGAACTTTAAAAACTAAGTCTTAACGAAGCATAGTTACTATGAATGGAATTATATCATGGTTTGATATATCAGTAGATTTACAATGCCCTTTCGTCTCCTTTCATATTATGATGCAATTCGATCCAATTTATCTTTGAATTGCTAAATATGCCATATCCTGTATAAAATTACAGGACAAGGTACCATTAACCAATTTCTTTACTGTAATTGTCTATGGAATGACCCCTTCTGATTCAGAGCACATTTTATTGTAGCCATATTCTAAACAGTATACCTGCCCAAATAGATATGCCACAGATTACATATGGCTAAAGATTATTATCGGAATGTTATAATGAATGTATACACTTTAAATATAGGTGTAGTTAAGTACAGAGATATAAACTATATGTAGTCATGTACTCAAATAAGTGGGAGATCCCTATTGCGTCAATACCACGCTCTCTCCTCGTGTTCCGTTGGATAACGTCCAAAAGTTCGCCTGAGAAAGCAATTATTATATTTTACTTATTTCAGTTATATTTTACAAGAGCATTTTGGATTGTGAAGAACAGAGATTTAGATAACTATAGGTTTCTAAACTGAATCATGAGTGTAACGTCCAAAAATGTCAAATGTTCCATAGAGTCCTAATATAGTTATCTAGATGAAAACCTCAAATCCCTAAAAACATATAATTGATATTTTTATTGTCTTCCAGAAACAAATGTGTTTTTGATGAATTCACCATAATGCAAATAAAAATTTTAATTTCTTTGCAATTTATCAAACCAAGAAGACTATTTTAAAAATACTTAGAATGCGTGGACTTCTTTTGGCTGCATTCCAACATGCCTCTTCCTATTTAGGTGTTACTGGCTCAATCAGGGTATTTTAACCTTCTGTTACATTATACAAGTCATAATTATTATAGTTATTCAATAGTTTAAAGTGGTGCTAAGCAACACAACCTTTTAATCCTCTCGACAATTTTGCATAATGAAATTATTGCTAATGTTTAGTTGTTAGCCATTTAACATTTATGTAAATATTACAGTTACTATCAACTTCTCTTTTATAAGAGAGACAGATAATATTTATATTAAACCTAGATTGAAATAAGCAGACTTACATATAATATATATTTACATTAAATTGTATGACCTTTTAAACCAGTTCTATTGCAATAAAAAACTTTAGCTAAAACGGACTGCGGTAAGTGTGAGGTTTTAATAAAGCTATAAGCTAATAAGTAAATAACTCATCACAAGACTCGATTGTTTATTTTCTCTAGAAAATTCTATATCACTAATTAGTAGGTATGTATATTTTAAACAAAGAAATTTAATAGATAAATATGGTATTAAAATTTATCACAGTAGTTTATCATTTCTAAATTTTATTACTAAGCAGTGCGTCAATAAATATTTTATCAATAAATTGTTTCAAATTGGCGAGTAATGTTCGTTGCTACCCGACATATGGATATCCTTAGATCCCATATCTATCTTATCGTTCTGCAAAAAGTAGATTGCCAAAGCAGGTACGTAGGTAGATAACCTAAGCTAACTAATACTTTAAAATATAGGATTTTGATTGCTATGTATGTACGAGTAGAAACTTTTTTTCTTCTAAAACTGACAATAGTGTAAATTTTCAAATATTTTTTTATTTCAAAGGCTATTTATTGTGCTTAGCATTAGAATTTTAGAAGTTTAATGTACTTAAATCTTTAGTTTTCTGAAGTGCGTATTAAATTGTAAATCATTATAACTTTATTTCACGGTTAATATTATTCTATATAACAATGCGAAAGCGGAAGGATGTAGGTACCGAGGGAGACCGAGACTAACCTACCTAGACCAGATCGGTCATGTACTGAAAGAAGGTGGAGTCAAGAGTCTCCGAAACCGGCGAGCGTGTATGAAGAGAATTATGAATGTTGAGGAAGCGAGTGAAGTATGCAGAGATATAGTTCTCTGGCACTCTGTTCTCTCTGCCTACCCTGCAAGGGATATGGCGTGATGATATGTATGTATGTATGTATGTGTAATATTATTCTACCAAATCTAGTTAAATTAAAAAGCTGATTGATACAGTTGCAAATAAGAATATTTAAAAAAAATGTATTTTGACTTTTCATTTACCTACTCTATGAAAACTCACATTGAAAATCCAATTATGTACGTAGGCAAGTGAATTGATGTCGGTATTTATTGTAGAAGGCGTGATGTTGTATCACGCCTTCTACAATACGGTATTAGGTAAATTAAAATAAATAAAGGTAAGAATTTGAATTTTAAAATAGAACACGTCATTCAGGTGAAGACAAAATGGCGATCAAGCGCGCGAAAAAAAAACGTGTTTTTCAAACAGTCAAGCTGTATTGCGTACCTAATATACCTAATATATAGCACAAATAAGTTTCTAAATCTTAAAACATGGTTTGTCGAGCAGGTATTAAAGTTATCACATAATATACTACGCAGTTGCTTTGTTTATTAGATGGGTTCTAGATAGGCATGTTTATATCGTTTGCACAAGGAGTGGCATAAGAATCTTAGATTTGATGTCACAAGGAATTAGTGATATCTCTATTGACTTATTTGATTTTATCTAGCAATAACAACGTCGCGTGGGGCAAGTCATGTGACTTCATAAAAATAGATTAAGATATAAAAATGTAATTACATACTTACATATTTATAATGTGTGGAGCCTATCCTTATGTACCTATGTTAGCGAAAGCTGGATATGGCAATGATGACGCGAAAGTATAGCAAGCGCTGTAAAGTTGAAAGCTCTTCGAAGTGTGATGTGTATTACAATAATAAAGTAAGGAACTGAATTTTAAGAACGCATTGAGGAGTGAAGGAAGCTACGAAGATTTATTATTTGGGTATATGAAGACCCTCGACGTACTTATGACCTTACATTTTCGTTTTCAACTGATTTGGGTAGATAAAAAGAATGAATGGAGAAAAATTAACGAACTAAATATCAAAAGCAATTGGGCCAGTTACAAGGGGAAAACAATGTTGGATTCTGATTTCTAACATGAAATGGTTGACGTACTGGCAATATGCCAATTAAAGCCTAACCGTAAGTACTTATACATACTCTACTGAGTTGAGTATAAGTACTTACGGTTACGCGGTATAGAGTAGAGTCTACTCTATACATAATCATTGGGGTGTGTCTGAATGGAGCTATCTGGTGGGTATGTGTAGAAATCCTTATTTAGGCTTTGCTTATCCCCATGGGAAAATAATAAAGTCAATGACCAGGTAATTCATCCGTTGTTTCGTATTTAAATAAGTAACTGGTGTCAAATTGTTAAAACCAAATCATTTTAAAATGTAACCCTATCAAAATGCAAAGTGTGGTAAAATATTGAACAACTAACACTGTTGATATTGTACGCGGAGATATGTAATTTAACTGAACATTGCACTACTTCTTTTCCTTACAAAACAAAAATCGAAGACTCCTAAGGGTATTGGACACAATTCCAAATTGCCACAGGCAACTGCAATAAGCGCGCCCCACGCATGAAAATTGCTGTTTTCGCCTTACGGAAACATTGCTTACATTCAATAAAATAATATATATATATTTTACTATATAAGCATTAAACATGTCACAAAAAAGTGTTGAACAGACTGGTTTTATAAGAAAAAAAAATACGACGTAGTTTTGATATTAAAATTTTAGTTTTTTAATGTTATTGTAACCGATGCGCTGTTTACCCCACCTGCCTGTCCAGTCACATTTATATTGTTTTAAATAATAATGTTCTTAATTTATGTCATTTATTTGATTATAAAGTTTTGTTTAGGTAGGTGTGTACTCCTAATTATTATGGACACTTATTATGCGTGTATAAAACGGAATTAATTACGTGGCAAACATTACGTATTAACATATATTGCTAATGTTGCCATTTCGCCCGATTGTAGCCTCCCAAATATAGTGTTGCTTAAATATATCTACTTCTACACTTCTTGGTACACGGGGTAAAGAAGAGAAAAATGAGATCTGAGAATGTAATGATGATGAAGTACCCATAGTATAAGTACCATTATCTAGTTATTGCTTATATTATTACATTTGTATTTACTAGTCGTCCATATTTGGTCATAAATTAACTTGTTAGCAAAATAAGTTGACTTATCTATAAAAAATTGCGATCTTAGTAATGATTAGCTCATGGTCGTGATGGATCACCAGGACTAGTGCCAAACAACACTTACTGAGATTACCAACCTACCAAGGGTAGGAAAAATGAATGGAAACAAAATAAAACCACTGTTTCCTGACTACTGCTCCAGGGATTAAAGCGTGAACTATAAATATTACACAAATCATCAGTTCAAAATGAAATTTAAATACAATAAAATTAAATAGTTAATCTAATCTGTTTTACTTAGAATTGGCTATCTGGAAGCAAGGCACGTGTGCGCCGCATCCCGGAGTAGCCGGACAACGAACCGTCAATGTAGAAACCAGATTAGTTCGAAACCTGGTTGGTTGGTCCATAAAACTAAGGCAAATGAAGAAATCAAAACCCCCACAGTAAACTTTTTAAATTGGCAGTATGTAGATACCTAGGTTATCTGTTATAGGATTATCGAGATCATATTTATAAAAAAAAAATATTGCCGAGCACAATTGCTTATTATGTCTCACGATTATACAATTAATTTGTTGCAAGTTTTACTAGAAAAAAAATTGACATACTAAAAACTAAGTACATAGATTCCTATGCTAACAAATTACAGAAGAAAATATTATTCTAAGACTAAGATTAAGGAGGACCTATTTGAAATTAAAAAAATCGACTCATCATGAAAATAAAGGGCATTGACTCTGCATTGCATCCAGTATAGAAACCGGAGTTTCACGATGGCAACATCAGCACAAAGACTGTTAGCAGTTCTTGGTCGCTTGCCAACTTTAGAACTTTAAGATGGCTGTTCAACATTTGTATTTAGAACCTTACTTAACTACAAGGCCTAAGGTACCAAGTTCAGATAATTAAATTCGAAACTAAAGTTTTCATGTAAATAAATAAATTGTTTTAAATAATTAGTTACCTACAAAAAGTATCTTTTTTATATCGGTCTAGATATGTGGCTACTTGCTTGCAAGAGAATATCACTTTCACATATTGTTTTTAAATAATTTAATAGCTATGAACGGAGAAATCAATTAAATCACGTGAATAAAAGAACGTGTCTTCGCGATACTTAACTACTTACCAAGTAAAAATTTAATATAAAAAACCCAATCAATTAGAATTACTTAAGCTCTGTATTAATATTGAAAGTAATACAGGCAGTTAAAGTAAAAAAGAGACTAGTTTAATTACAGTGTGAAATGGAATCTAGTCTCAACACTTCCGGTATCTGAATAACATAATCAAAATTGGCGCGAACGAAACCTGCGCGCCAATTTGCTTGGTTAGCGTAAATTATACTGTGGCTATTTCTTTGTTTGATAGTATTCAGAGTGTACACGCGGACATTGCGTGATAGAAACAAACTTAACCAAGAAATAGGTCAGGTACACCTAAAACTCGTAATCCCTTAGCTTGCCAGAGCTGGCGAAACAAAAATAGATGCGTAAAAACATTGAACAGAGAACGGCCAACCCAGATGTTTTCTTGCCGTCTCACTCTAACGGTGAATACGAATCACGCGCGACCGGCGTGTTCGCATCTCGATTTATCGGCTGACTAATCGAGCAACTCGTATAAATATTGTATAAAATCTCGGTTGTAAGAATGATCAATTTGGCAACAAGTCGACTGATTAGATTAACGTTCCTACAAAGTGTTTGTTATGTAGGTAGTTATTGTATAAATCCGTAATGCCTACATTATAATGAAGTTTGGCGTTGTTTACATTGTTGATAGTTGTATTTATCAAATATATAGGTATATTTAGGTACCTACGTATCGGTAGCTAGCACTTGAGTGCGTGAGAGGAACAGGTTTTGAAGAGCGTCTAACAAAAGTAACAAAGGATTGCTTTAAAGTGATGTGGGTGGGTATCTACGTATCTAACTATGCATATACACGTACCTACTTATGTAGTGTTGTATCGTCAAAGTGTAATGTGACTGACTGAACACGGATGTCATGGATATTTTAAGTGTGAATCGAACATTGATTTTGGCGTCTGAGTTGTAATTTTCTTTAGATAATAGGTACTACCTATCTATTTGTAAACCTGGCAACAAGGATTTGGATATTCCTTACCTTATTGCAGAGCGTTGTCTTTGAATTCTAAGTTCATTATATATCTATTTATGTATCTACGGTTTTAGAACCCAAACTGTTCTTTATTATGGGGCCGACATGATCCTGTCTACCCGCTAGCAGTGCGGGGCAGCGTGTGGCCCCATAGTCCGGCATATTTTCCAACTGAACACATTACTAATTAGGTATAAAGCCGCTGTACAAAATTTGTCTCAATTTGAGAAGCTTTAATTAAAATTTGGGGATTAATTATGATTACAACACAGCAACCCCTTACATCCAACTGAAGGGTCACTAGAGGCAGTAACAGTAGAAACCTACTGCCTACTGGGATCGATTCACCTATTGTGGAAATTAAACACAGACACAAAAAGATATAAATCTGTTCATATAGCCTCATCATCTTGCTCTTATCCCAATTATTTGGGGTCGACGCAATATGTCATCCTTTTCCATACGATCCTATGACGTCTGTCATCTCTGCCGTTACTCCTAGACTATCCATGTCATGCCTCACGCAGTCCATCCATCTTTTCTTTGGTCTTCCTTTACCCCTTAAGCCTTCAACATTCATACCTAAAACTTTTCTCACAACATTACTTTCATCCCGCCTCTGCACATGTCCATACCAGGTCAAACGTTCACTCCTTAACTTTTCCGTCACTGGCGCAACTTTCAAACTTCCTCTAATGTAAATGTGAAATCTGTTCATATAGCCTATTGGCTATTAATAAGTATTATTAAATAATTATAAGTTTCCAGACGCCATACTCGTTCACCATGTATGTTTGTCCATAGCTATTCGACTAGTCAACCTCGGTGTCCTAAATAGTGGTATTAGGTGCCATATTAAACGGAAACTATGTCCATAACAGCCAACAATTTTGTGAATGTTAAATTATAAACAGACACCAACGCTTTTGTATGATAGATATGCTAAAGAAAGACGCATTATCGCAGCATAGGTTAATGATCTTTGTATTTTTTCAAGCTTTTTCAACTACGTATATAAAAAAAACTGATTGATTAATTTATCTCGTGTTCGTTAAGATGATTTTTTACTCGCTCAAACTAACTCATCAGTCAGTCACTGCGCTTTGCCTATTTATATGGAGTCGCGTACAGCTTGCCTTCTTCCTCACATACGGAAAAATAGAAGAACATACATTAATAGAGCTTAGTCAACCTTCCCGAAGATAATCGTTGAATACACTGCATAAGCTGACGTTAGGACAGGTCGGTGTTGTCCTTTTAATTGGTTTCCGGCCCCTTCTAGCATTATAGGGTAAAAAAATTGAGGAGATTATTGCATAGCACTAAATTTATTTAATATTATATCTAGATTAATGTATTTATGATTACAATGTGTTATTGTCAGCCTTAGATTATTTTATAATAAATATAATCTATGCTAATAAAATTGTAAATATTTGCCAAAATATCTGTTTAATCTTTTTGTTGTTTACATACATTAAAATTATTATTTATCGAATACATTATCAGTCCACACTAAAATGTATTGTGTAAATAATAAAATCTTTAACATGCCCAAGAATGGCGTGACGATTACACTGTTTTTTTACTATATATAGATGCTCGCCTTCACTCACAATGTTAGGTAGAAATACAATATTTCTCTAAAAAACTTAATTTGGAAAAGCTGAGTAAAATTGTTCCGCCATAATTTTCTAAACTTCGTATTAGTTGATATTGTTAAGGATTTCTGAATAACATATTAAATTTGAAATAGTAAGTGAATAAGAGCGCCTCATTTCTGTTAGAGATAATAACACTCCTTGTTTACTTACTGTGGGTATGCATCATAAAATTAATTGAAATTAATTCTCTTGTCGTTGATGAGACAATTGTTGTAAATGTAATTATGTCGCACTATAAATACGCTTGTGTTTATTTATTTATTTATTCATTTTTAGGATAGCTAGTAATTGATACATTGTAGATATTAAAATATAAATATAACATAAAATTAAACTAAATGCTCAATTCTTAAGCTATCACAGCATGCACAAAAATGGCAACAAATTACGGAAACAAACTATAAAAAAAGAAAGAAACAAAATAAATCCTAATTCCTCATTATAAAAAAAGAAAAAAGAAGAAAGAAAAAAAAAGTTGAAATGATTAATATAATTTAATTATTTGAAAGAGTTAAATGGAATTTAGTGATGACAACACTCTTTTTTCATATTTATGAAGTGAATCATTAAAGAGATCCAGTTCACTTCCAATTGAATTGAACGTTGTTGATATTCTAGAAATTATTGCATATTGTTTTAAATTGGTTCTGCTATAGGGTTTGTGCAGCAAGTTCATGAAGCGAGATGCCCGAATTGGCAATCTGCGCGGAATACTAAAATTAATACACTGCAAAAGTTTAGGACAATCGATGTAGTTGCGACATAATTTAAAAAGAAAAACTAGGTCTGAAAATTTTCTACGGACTTCTAAGCTATATAAATTGAAATGAGCTAACTAAATGTAAAATGATGTTAAATAATGTTTATAAAAGTATGTCAAAGCAACATACATTTTAAGATATACATAAAGAGTATTACAAATATTTTTTTTTTAAATTTGACCCCGTGGAATTAATAATAGGTCTTGATAGATCTTGGATGATACCAATCAGCACAGCTAATAATATAATTATAATGCAAGCTTTATTTTCAAAGTCAAAGTAATAAATATTCCAAATTATTTGTATATCTTATTATAAATTGCATTACCTAAACGGTAAAGGATAACATTTTGAGGGAAAATTTTATGGAAGTTTTAGTCAAGTGCGTGAGATATTATCTCAACCGCACTTGAATCACCAAAACTTGTTGACTTTTAACTCTCTTATTACTACTTTCTCATTTACCCACTGAATATATCGCCTTATAAAATGTCCTCTATGGAATATATGAATAAAGTTGATATAATATGAACAGCACCCATCTGTATTTCGGTAACTTTATAGCACTTTTTAAAACGACCCTCTTATAAATCGACGGTATTTGTCTTGAGACTTGTCTAAATGATAGAATTTTGATGTTTATACGTAAATACTGTAATGAAATTACTATAAAACTTATACGTTCATTGTACTTTAAAACTCAATTCAAAAGACAAAATATTCGTTAAAATATCGTCTCGAAATCATTTACACAGTTCCTCGCTTTTCAAAAACAGGTATCGCATCAATCAGGTGGAGGCTGTCATTATTCTTACATCATGTAAATTGTTGGCTATTTCAACAGTACCGCGTGTATCCAACGCATCAAGTAAATTGTTTTTGCTACACCCTACAAGCACTTTGCATTCAATTAAGTACGCCTGGTCCTACATTAGCTAATTGGATGACAAGGATGAAGCGAGTCTATAGGGAAAATCCTCATTATGCTTATAGCTTTTAATTAATTTTGAAAGCCTACAATTATTTTGAGCAACCAACGATGGTTGAAAATCTAAATCCAAAACATGTCAAAGACCTGTGAGACCTCATTGAGGGCACATTTAACCGTTGTTGAACCCGGATGTCATGAATATATGTGATGGACGGTAGGCGAAGTCAATATACCCTTAATATTACTAACGTTTATCTCTCTCCAACCAGAGACAATCCGTTTGTATTATGGCAGCCAGAAATTGGTTACTCTGTGGAAAATTTTAACCATACAAAACTAACTTCATTATTAAAGTGATGCAAATCCGAAACATGTATAATTAATATCTATGAAATACATGAATATACTCGTAGTTCTGAGAATTTTAGCGGGAAAATGAAAGTGTCATGTGCTGATCTTGTATTATATTCAAGATCTTAGTGTTTTAACGTGTTGTATTAAATGATTTCGATTGCATTTTGTGTAATGTGATGCGAAGAAACTGCTGGGTATTAGTCAATATGATATAAAAATGCTTGACAGCATTTTCCATCAGAATTCCCAGATACCATTAACACGGCCATAGGATTGTTGATGGCGACGTTTTGACTTACTTGACGGCCTAAGACTATGAAGAGACTAAAGACGTGAAAAATATTGTAACACAACAATGGCTCGTATAAGTAGCCAATTGCCAATACAAAAAAAAAGACGAAGAGTAACGTAAACAAAACATTTTAATGTCCAAAATTAAAATCTTTATTCGTAACCAAAATTAAAACACTCCGAAACTGACGAGCGTGTATGAAGAGAATTATGAATGTTGAGGAAGCGAGTGAAGTATGCAAGGATAGAGTTCTCTGGCACTCTGTTCTCTCTGCCTACCCTGCAAGGGATATGGCGTGATGATATGCATGTATGTATATAAAACCTTTATCTATTTGTTTTATAGCGTTATAATCATCTCGACCACGAAAGGACCTGTCAAGCAACAGATACAACAAAAGCCATATAAAGCGCATTGTTTACTATCATAAATATATTTAATGCGACCATATAAATACGGTAGTTATTGTTATTGTAATACAATACTGTCTCTTGTTCCCATTGATACGTAACACACTGGTATCAGGTCTCGTAGTAAATATTTGTCATTAGAGCCATTGTTTATAGTTCTAGAGCTGATAAATATCATATGTGTTAATTAAATAATATGGGTTATTAAAGAATATTTGCTTTGTGAATGAGTAACATGGAGATCTAGCCATCAATCTTGGAAGTGGGTGTCATAAAAATTAATTTATTAAAAAATATAATATTTTCCGTGTGGTGACGAAGTAAGAATACAATTTATCACCCCCTATCTTACATATGGGTGATCGTAAAAGACGACTAAGTGATATTAAACGCATATAACATCTATGTGAGAGAAGGAAATCTCTAAACAAAACCCTATATCAACACGTCTGACCAGCATGATATAGTAGGTCAAGTTCCCTCCCATTATGGAGGAGGCTCCTGCCTAACAGTGGGGCGTATATGAACTGAAATGAAACCGCATACTAATTAGTCTGACCATAGGTCAATTTATTTCATATTGTGCAGGAGGCTTGAACCCGATAGTGCGTCATATATAAACTGAGATGAAAATTACAAGTCCGTTTTTTTTTCTTATTGCTTATGGTGGCAAACGAGTAGCACACCTGATGGTAAGTGTTACTGCAGCCCCTGAACCTTAGCAATACCAGGGGTACAACTAGGCCACTGCGTACCTATGAAAACCCTAAACCCACCGAGAAAGTTGGGCTTCTCGCTAAATATTTGAAATCTACTCTGTACTATCAATCCATTATCTTATTGGGCTATCGTCGTTATAAAATCTTCACAAACAAAATTTCGTATAAGATTTTATACATATGAATATTATATGATAAACTTTATATAAAACAAAAAATATATATTTTAATAATCACGCGTGCTCTGCGTGATATTGCATTAATACTATGCGTACATGCCTTTATTGGACAACTGTTGTCATGCTGCATTTACCTGATAAGCCATCCGGCTTTGCAAATATGTATTTAGCAGTTAATACTTTATGCAAACTGACTCGTTATTATCGACTACTAATAGGACTTAGAAACAGGATTATTGAAGTAAAACTTCTTTAGCGGCGTTGAGCACTTTTTTGGGATGGGTAAAAAATGTTAAACTCGCGTCAGGACACATGACCTGATCGAAAATTCGTAAGACGGAGGGAGAGTAGACCGTAGGAGAGAAAGTAATAATATAATATATGTAACTATTCTATGGTCACACCCATACATACTCACTTTTTTGGGACGGTTAAAAATGTTAAACTCGCGTCAGAACAAGTGACATGATCGAAAATTCGTAAGACGGAGGGAGAGTAGACCGTAGGAGAGAAAGTAATAATATAATATGTGTATTTATTATATGGTTACACCCATATATACTTCCTGGGGCACGCTTTGTATTTAGATGTATTTGTTTTTTTTTTTCATCGGTTTAAGTTTTCATATCTGTCGGCAGTCCTCGTGACTGGTTTTTTTAAGATATTTGTATATCTCACTCGTATGGATGTTCTCTTTCGGTGTGGTTAGACTAAGAATACAATTCAACACTCCTTTTCTTATCTGTGGATCTCGTTAAAGACGTTTAAGGAATTTTTATATGCAGATAATATGACTGATACGAAAATTGACTAGAACCGCTTTCTTTATAGGAGGGAAATTGACTTACATCAGGCGAGTTAGCATAGTATTTTATTTCGAGATTTCCTTCTCTTGCATAGATTTATCTTGCATAGATCCATTAGTGATCATTTATAACATCCACTACTAAGATTTAGAGAATAACTAGGTACTGTAAATTATACTAAATTAACGGCGACTTTAAATTTTAAAAACAAGTTTAATTCATATATAAGTATGACTAATATCAAACAAATATTATTATTATTCGCAAGTATTATGTATATTCATAATTATATATATATACGGCGCAATTGAATAAGCAAATACTACTGACGTCCTTTCATTTACATTATTAATGTACTGTACTGCGTAGAATGTTGAAAAACAACTATATTAATGCAGGTAACTATATAATGCAATTATAAAATTATAATAGATACAAAAGGTTATAAGTCCACGTGGGTTTCATAAAAGACGACTAAAAAATATAATAGCTACCGGGGGAGACCGAGACTAACCTACCTAGACCAGATTGGTCACGTACTGAAGGAAGGTGGAGTCAAGAGTCTCCGAAACCGGCGAGCGTGTATGAAGAGACTTATGAATGTTGAGGAAGCGAGTGAAGTATGTAAGGATAGAGTTCTCTGGCACTCTGTTCTCTCTGCCTACCCTGCAAGGGTTATGGTGTGATGATATGTATGTATGTACTAAAAAATATATTGTCCTTATAAATATCTATACAAAAGAATCTTGAAGTAAAATTTTTATCCTAAGCCGTCTGATCAGCGTTTTATGGTAGATCGAATTCCCCCTATTGTAGTGGTAACTCGAGTTTAGTAATGGGGAGTATAATTTATAAGCTGAATAAAAATGTATGATGTTCAAGTCTAAATAGGTCAACACTTTTCTACTACTTGAATACATTGAGGCATTTAGAATCATCTAGATATTCAAACTTGGGTTTTACGCCTATTTCCTAAAAATGATGATATAGACAGACTAATTGCCAGCTAACAATTGCATTTTCAGCGAGGATTAACTCTCATCATTCTCCTACTCTTATCCCAATTATTCGGGTCGATACAATATGTATCTACTCTTCTTTCATAGAACATATTGTAGAAGTTATTGGCAATAGTTTTATGACCGGCCGCCTGCCAGACATCAACCCTCCTTGGGACTGTAATTGTTAACCAAACGGCATTAAATGAAATTGGCCCAGGTCATTATAAGGCTCTTAGTCGTGTTTTACGACATCCACAAGCAAAGTAAGGGTTGGTAGTATTCGAAGTCGCCACCACACATCTAAGCGAGGATTAACTCTATAGATATGTTAAACAATAAAACATTGCGTGTTTTTTCACCTATGTGTAGAGAATTGCTTGGATCCTTTTTAAGCTAAGGAGCAGTAGAACGATAGTTGCCTGCAGGTTAAATCCGTTTATTTTAATAACTATGGCCTCTAGCAGTGAACTATACATTAAATTTGATATACAGCACCTAATAATAGTTATTTTCGGTTCGCGACTTTCACTATTTCGCTTGTAAATTAGTTTGTATTGATTACAAGTAATATGTAATTATTTGGTCAACTGGTGAAGATCTTGTTGCGAAAGTCTATTTTCAAATAATTTGAGGTACCCTGTTTTGTTAGACTATAATCTATGCTTGCCTCGGTCTTTTCCCATAATAATTGAAAGTAATGCCTGATCTCTATGTAAAAAACTAATGTTAATTTTTATTGTTCAAGGTATGCGAGAAGCTAGAGATCGGTGCCGAAGCTGATTACTTCGGTCTCCGCGTATCGCCAGGATCAGGACCCGGAAGATGGCTTAACTTGCGGAACCCCCTTGATCCCCATCGCATCCCTGGAGGGCGTGTTGATCTCCGTATCAAATTCTGGGTACCTCCACATCTCTTGATCAATGAACCTACGCGTCACCAGTTCTATCTTCATGCTAAACTTGACCTCATAGAAGGTAGGCTAGTTGTAGCGGACTTGGAAGTAGCTAGGAAGATCATAGCTTACATCGCGCAAGCAGAAACAGGAGATTGTGACCCAGACCTACCTCCAACTCACATTTACAAAGAATGTGATAGAATTGGACCGCAGGGGGAGCGCCCAGAAGACCATGTCGATAAAATTATCGATTATCATTGTGAGATCTCGGGAATGAAGGCTTCCCAAGCTGAGTACAGATTGTTAAAAGAAATATCTAAGCTGGAATCCTTTGGCGAGGAGCTGTTTTTCTGTAAACCAGTAACACTAAGCAATAATGCTCACAATCTCTACAGCCATTTGCTTTACCATCGTCAGCAAACCGAGGAGCCCAGTAGGGGAGCGAGAGATGAGCAGGAAATTGACGGAGGAGCCACAGTGGGATGCCTGACATCAGGACAAAGTGGTGGCGGATGCGGCTGCAGACTTAGTACATGTGTTGGAGTGGGGCCGCATGGCATTGTAGTGTACAGACCCCATTGTAATGGCGAACAAGAAATTGGCGTTGAAAAACAAAGGTTGGTATTATTGTCTATTATTATGTATGGATACGTCTAGTCAACGTGGTATACAGGTCAATTTCTCTCCTATTGTAAAGGATACTGGAACCCAGTAGAAGGATATATGTATGGAAGTTGGGATAAAGATGATTTAAAAGTCTCGTATAATTAACAATATTCCTTTTTTTATATTGAGCAAGCAGCACACCTGATGGTAAGTGTTACTGCCACCCTCCAGGGGTATAGCTAGGCCTATCAATAATCCTAAACCCACCCAGTAAACACGGCTGTAGACAGAGAACTGTTAACATCGTGTTACTACCACTATTAAAATGTTTTGTTTATCGCCTTTAAAGGACAAAGAAAAAATACAGCAAGTCTTTGTTTTTAACTTGCGAGAATTTTCTTATGTAGATATATGAATGACAAAGGAAGTTGTTTTGTATCTTATCAGAGGTTCAGACGTGATACTTTATGCTGTCGGCGTGATGCAAAATACTTAGTTAAATATTTGGAAGATATATATAATATTAATATGTTTTATTACTTAATATATGATATATTATGTTCACGGTTAATACATGTTACATTCAGTGCGAGTTTCCATGATAATTTATAAAATCATCATCTGTTCTCGGCTCATATATGTCCCACTGTTCGGCTAAAGGGAGGGAAAGATGGGTTGGCATAGAGTTTTATTTCGAGTTTTCTATCTCTATACGTTTGAAAGATTCAAAAGAATGGCTATTTTAGCTATAAAGTAGTTATTGTACTTGTTATGCGTTATCTTTTTAGTACTGCTAAGTTTATGCATTATAGATTTTAAAATGTATTATCTTGCGGACATTGGTGTGGGGTTACATGTTTACTTAGTTTTAAGAATAGATATAGGCATTGTTAATAAATGTGTACCTATTTTTTTGTCCCAATAAACTAAAATAAAAATAAAATAAAAGTATAGAATATTTGAGTTGACATTTGTTTTGAGCTTTCCGTCTGTCGCAGTAAAGAAGAATATGATTAATGTTGAAAGATACCTATATAGATTTCATTGACTTCATTCAAAATTCTTTATGAACTATAAATTTGAGCTTCATGCAAAATAATAGCTAATAAGTATACATACTGAAAAATTTGCTCCCTAGAAGGAATATGTAACAAATATCGTCTTTGTTGTCTTAAAAATAAAGCATTACTTATTATGTTTAATACTTTAATTCTATCAATAACTTCTCAATTGGAAAATAATATGCTACTTCTTTGGTTTTTCTCAAAATGATATAAAAGTAATTAATTGCTGATATTATTATCGTAAATAACTTTATCATTCCAAATTATATTTTCCTTTCATAACATCAAATTAACAAAATATCAATTTTGTTGCTAAGTTAACAGCCGATTGCCTTCTGTACTTCTGAAACCTAATAAGTACTCCAAACTTAGAATTGATAACAATTAATGATAATACAAAATATTCATTTCATATTTTCCTCAACGTTGAAATATTAAATTTATCTTTATAGAACACATTAAACAAATAATTATCTTGTTACATATCGCGAATTTTTAAGAACACACACACACAGATGTCCCTCATACGCAGAACAATACCGTTCTTTGATTTAATTATCAGTCAATTTGACACACGTTATTATATATATATATATATATATATATATATATATATATATATATATATATTACTATGTGTATTTTTACACATAAAGATGACAACTGACAATGTAAATTGTGTTTTACAACCTTATTTACGACTATTTTTCATAAATAAGTTCATTGTTAAAAAGAACAAAAACCCTCCGTCTCATAATGCAGTAAGCCCCCTCTTGCTCGTGGGCAGCACCCTCCTATCTTGCTCGTGGGTATCGTAAAAGGTGACTGAGGGATATAATATGTATACATATAATATCTATGGCAAGGAAAACTCTAATTAAACCTTATGTTAAGAGGTCTGATCACCGTGGTTTTCCTCATATTGTGGAGGAGACTCGAGTCTAACAGCGGGACTTATATGGTCTAAAATATAATAATAATTGTTATAAGAGTCTGTGTGGCTTCCAAATGATACCAGTGTCATCTTTTTATATCAGATTAATAATATTTCTATATATTAGATTTTTTTTTCTTAAATTTGCATATCCTATCCAACTATGTTGGAAAATGTTTAATATATTTGAAAATTATATCATTCTCATTCAGCCCTTTGCACATCTATTGCTAGATATAGGGCTCCTATAAAACGCATTTACTCATTTGAAAGGAGAGTGTCGTTATCGCCACGGTTGTAGGTTGGTGATCGTAGTAGGTGTTATACGTTTCCCAGCACAAAGCTCTTGTTCACTCTCATGGTAATTAGGGCTCCTAAAACAAGTAAGATAGATCAGATTTTAGGGCTCCTAAAGACAAGTAAAACAAGTTTCAGTCGCCACGCAACGATGCAAATGAACTATAAATAGTTAATTGAAAATTTTATCTAACACGGCAATTGTTTTTTTATTAATAATACCTAATCTAAAATATCTCATCTTTTCAGCATCCCATACACAGCAATCCACCGTGCTCAGCCGTTCCGCCGCAACTTCCAAATGTCGTATGTGACCGATGAGGGTAACGAAGCAACTCTTCATGTGAAGATGGCCACCTCTGGACAGGCGGCGGCTGTGTACAGGGCCGTGACAGAGAAACACGCGTTCTACTGCTGTGAAACTGTCCGCACCGATGTCACCGAACAGTTCATTAGAGATTTAAAGGTAATTAATGCTAGATGCATACCTCTTATCATATTACCTACTTACCCTTATAATATTTGTATCTTATTTAATTTTAGCTATTTGCTCATTTTTATTACGTAAATCATATTTTTTATTAGAATTTCTTACTTTTGTATTGTGTTAATTAATTTTTTAACGAGTCATTAATTTAAAAAAATATTGTTTTAAAATTATTATAGGGGCAAATAATTATCAAAATGGCGTATTGTGCGAGATATTTCATTCAGACAAAAACCGTTGAGAAATTATAAATACATATCATAGAAAAGTTAACGTATTTTTGATCTCCTTACAATGCCCAAAATCACCCACGCTATGGCAATGGAAGTTTCGAGGTCCCTTTTCGGTCTTGTGGTAGATCATCTAGTATATTTCCAAGGTTCAAATGATGGATTAAATAGACCCGGTGTGTTATTTATAAATTATATACAAATATACAGTGGATCATTCACAATATTGGCTCGAGGCTAACGTAAGAGCGCTACGTGACTCGTTGCATGTAATATTCAACTAACTGCAGTACACGATAAACTTAATATAAAACAAGAATACAATAAAATAGCCTGTACGTATCACTACTGGGTACGGGCCTCCTACTCCTACATATCGGTCGGTAAAGAAGACTAGTGACATTTACAAAATAAAAATTATTTTTTGTTGAAACGTTTTGTTATCGTCTGTATTTTAATAGAAAATTGACATATCAAATTAAACGTCAAAAACTCCGTGCTGTCCACAAATGTCATTTTGACATCTTATGTTAAACCGCCATTTTGATTATTAAAGGCGTGTACTGTATGTATATAAAGGTACAAATACTATAATTTGAATTTATTGCACGCCTCATAAACGAAGCGTTGAGGTGATGCTCTATTCTCGATATGTGAAAATCAAGGACTTTTCAAAACTAAAAATGACTATTTTTCTCACATTGCACTTATAGAATAATATTATCATACATGTCAAAAAAAACATTCGTTTAAACGTATTTGATTTTTTATGGCAACCGAGACGTGGGCACTTCTATAACAATATATTGAATTTATTGCACGCCTCATAAACGAAGCGTTGAGGTGATGCTCTATTCTCGATATGTGAAAATCAAGGACTTTTCAAAACTAAAAATGACTATTTTTCTCACATTGCACTTATAGAATAATATTATCATACATGTCAAAAAAAACATTCGTTTAAACGTATTTGATTTTTTATGGCAACCGAGACGTGGGCACTTCTATAACAATATAATTAGTAAATAAAACGGAACTAGAATTACATTAAGTATTTATTTTAGTATTATAACAATTATGTAATTAAGTATCTTCTGAAAACACAAAAACCATATTAAAGGAAAAATCAGTAGAAAGAAAAACCGTAAGAAAATTCATTGTGTTTTAACTAACTAAACAGTTATATTGATTTTATAATGGATGTCATGGTTTGTGTATGGGCCTCCCTTGTTTCAAGAGTCGTTGATCCATTTTTCATGCGGAACCATACTAATTAGTAAAACGGGAAAATAGTCTAATAATTACACAAATAAATACACATTGTCCCTGATGTATTTTCTTAGTAGATAAATAAATAAGTTATAACTTTAATATAAACAATACCATACAAATTTCAACATCGCCATAAACTGTGAAAATCTCAACAAATATGATTCAGTTGATATGTAGGTGGTGTTTAGATAATATATAATATTGAATCAATCATTTAGTTGGATAGTAACCGTATATATGTACATAACAGATATAGACACGAAGTTGGACTTTGAACCAACTAGCGGCCGGTAAACGTTATAGTGAGGGCGTCACTGTGACCTTCTCATAGATTTTGGCTGCGATAACACGTTGGAGCAGTTTAACGATCAATTATCATCACTCGTTTTACTTATATCTGATATGTAAATTGGATTAACTATACTTTGATTGATAGAAACTTTTTATGTTTTAATTATATTGTGGTAACGGGGAAACTTAATTATAAATTTCCCGGGTTTGTTGACGAATATATTTAGTATGTATAATTATAATGTATAATATTATACATACATTCATTTATATATGGTAAATTATTCTTTTTTAATGACAACAACTAACATTTAAGGTATAAATTTGCATTATATGGAACTTTACAAATCCACATTAAGAATTCTTCTATTTACTACACTAGCTCGTTGTTAGGACCACTACAGTTCTGTAATCTCGATAGTATTAGCTGTGAACCGGGTACTAAAATAAGCACAGAAATTATCCGAAAAATCATACGACATCAAGAAATGTGCAAAAATAAAATTCCAATAATATTTCATTTGTCCGACATTGGTTTTAAATCCATAGATGTAATGAACTCAGCATAACATGTTCAGAAAACAATCTCTTCTCATTTTCCTTTGTGATAGTAAAAATACGACGCATCAACTGAGGGAAAGCACTCGACGCATCATTGCATAGCATTGCATTATTGTTCTATTTCTTACATGTGGTGACGGAGTAAGAATACAATTCACCACCCCCCATCTTACCCGTGGGTGGTCGTAAGAGACGACTAAGATTTATAAAACGCATATAATATCTATACAAAAGAAGGAAAACTTGAAACAAAACCCTATATCAACACGTTTGACAAGCGTGGTATAGTAGGTCAATTTCTCTCCCATTACAGAGGAGGCTCGAGCCCAACAGTGGGACATATATGAGCTGAGATGGTGATTTTCCCATTGCATCCATGGCTAAGTAACTAAAAAACTATCTAGTCAAAAATATAACGTGAATAAATGTGTTTATCTCTTGTCTACAGGGTACGATAGCGTCAATATTCAACGATTCGACGACGTTGGGCCGCCGTTACGTGTTCGATATCCGTCGTACGTGCCGCGAGGTGCACGACCGGGCGCGACGTGCAGCGCACGCGGCCGCCGCCGCCGCCGCTGCACACGAGCCGCGACACCGCAGGAGATCACACGAGGGGACTGATCCCAAGGTATGTAACTACTGCACACATATCCATTGGAACTAAATTATACCACAAACGTCTTCCATTAAGACCAACATTGGTTTATCATAAGTATCTAACCACACTGGTCTAATTGGTAAGATAGAATGGCTTTTCAATAGACATGCATTAACATTTTATTACTTTCGTATTTGTGAATATAGAGTTTGGAAATCCAAAAACTACAACTTTAGTTTCACATTTTTTTTTTTAATTTAATTGTTTACTTATTTTGATTTGTACGTTTATGCTTTCTAACGTCTATATATAATAAAAATAATAAACAGTTAATTAATAGCTTTTTATGTTACTGGTAGGAATGCGAAAGTGGAAGGATGTAGGTACCGGGGGGACCGAGACTAATCTACCTAGACCAGATCGGTCATGTACTGAAGGAAAGTGGAGTCAAGAGTCTCCGAAACCGGCGAGCGTGTATGAAGAGAATTATGAATGTTGAGGAAGCGAGTGAAGTATGCAGAGATAGAGTTCTCTGGCACTCTGCTCTCTCTGCCTACTCTGCAAGGGATATGGCGTGATGATATGAATGAATGAATGAGTACTAGTAGGAATAGGTGAAGTATTGTGTATAAGTATTTATGAATGTATGTTGTATATTGCAGGAGTCCCGTTCACGTTCACAGTCAGGTGGCCGTCGCGGTGAGACGCTCGCCTGTCGCGTCTGCATGGACGCCGCCATAGACACATTGTTCCTGCCGTGCCGACACGTCGTCTGCTGCGGGGAGTGCGCACCCAGGTCCGTGCACATACAATACACTTTTATATCAAAACAACTTCTGGAAGTCCCACACCTGGGCTTGAACCTCCTATACAATGGAAGAGAAATAATTCTACTATACCACGCTCATCGTATTAGTATAGGATTTATTTCGAGTTTTCCTTCTCTTGTATAGATGTTGTATGCATATCATATCCCCAACATCCCCGGACAAGATATGGTGAATATATATATATATATAAATTAACATCTTTATAATTAACCTCCATCACAATCCAATCCCCGGTTGAGCTGCCGATATCAAAGAAATAGTACCGGTGATCAGTCCTAATAATAATCGACAGCTTAGCATAGACTGATGGGTGAAGATATACTTTAAAATTTTTATGATACCTATCTATAAATCTATCTGAGTTCGGCGCAATAGTTATTGTTCAGATTTAGCTGTTTTACGACCGCCCGCATGTGTGACGTCAGTACTGTATGTTAGAGTAGTTGGTGGTTACCAACAAAATATTTTGTTTATAACAAGCTATGTGCTGTATAGAGAGACTTGTCAGGTTGTGACGTAGAAGAAATGAACATCATCATCATTACAGCCCATAATGTCCCACTGTTAGGTTCGGGCCTCCTCCATAATGGGAAGGAAATTAACCTAGTATACCACGCTGGTCAGACGTGTTGGTATAGGGTTTTGTTTCGAGTTTTCCTTCTCTTGCTATATATAGATGTTATATGCGTTATATATCCCTCCGTCACCACACGGATAGATGATATTATGCTGTATATTTATGCTATAACATCTTTTTTCCTTGTTTACAGATGCAACCGTTGTCCACTATGTCGCAGTGAAATCGAGAAGTTAATGCACATATTCCTACCGGTCGAGTATCAACGTAGTCCTGGACTAATCAAATGAATGTCAACATTAAATATCTACATGGAACTAAAGATGAAATGATGATTTTCTATAGAAATGATTCCGCCCTGATGTACGAACAGGTGTGAAGTGCCTCTGTGTGTGCGTGCGTCTGTGTGTGTGAGCGTCTAGTCACAGTATGACTCCGACTTTAATGCATTTGAATTTGGAACGAATTCCAATTTTTATATTTTGTACGTTACGCGGTACTTACTTCTTAGATTTTAAATTTAGAATATGTTTAACGTTTTAAATCTAAGTTGTTCGTTTTTTAAAACAATCACAGAGTACCGTAACCATAAATATTGATTAATTACCTTCGTTTTAGAAGGGAGCCCCTAGATTAAATATTTTGTGATAATTGATAATTATTATATAAAAAAATATATGAAAAATCAAAACAGTGCATTTTAAATAACTAATCGTATGAAACTTATTAATTATTTCAATATTGCCCTGCCTTATATTTTGTTTTCAAAACTTATTATTTACGTATTAATTTTGTATTGTAAGTTTTAATGTAAGACCTGTGGTCTGTAAGTTATTTTAAATGAGAAATATATGTTTAAGTAAACATTTACTAATACTGCCAAACTGTTGTTTTATTTATTGAATGATCAGCTAATTGACTTCCAACGTTGGACAAAGGAGAATAATGCTATAAGAGACACGCTTAGAATATAAATTGACGATTCCCTCTTATGTTTTTCATGAGAGGGCTGTAATACACTCCTAGATGTTTCATCAGGTACTTTTTACAAATTGCACGACAAAGTAAGGCTTAGCAAACAAGCCGTACACTTAAATCGTCAACACACGACTGGAAATGAGTCATAAATATCATTAATGATTCCTATATTTCTCAGATTGTATGCACTCCATCGCACAATCTTTCAGCGCAGGTCTTCAGGAAGGTGAACGTACACATATGAAAGAAACAATAACAAATAGAAGAGTCTCGAGGTCTACCAGTTTTTTTTCTCTTCACGTTATCAGCTAATATGCTATATATTCGCCTTTTATGATCTTAGTGGGAGAGAAAGACGGCAATATTCACGCTTTAGAGTAGATTATGTCAAGCCAGCTTTCAAACATATCCGATGCTCATCATCAGGGCGAGTGTGCAGCCACGCCTACGAGGCAACACAGCAGACAGTGCACGCCGGGGGCTCGACCGTTTAATAAATTAATTATATTCTTATTTTAAAACTTATTGAAAATCTTACAGCTAGTTTTATTAAAAAGAAGATTGGCTTTTTATATCTATCTATTAGACCATTCATGTCCACTTGTTTGGTATAGGCCACACCAAAGAGTGATAATACCACAATCGCAACGTTTGGGAGGCCAATTTGTTTTAACATTGCCCATATGAGTGCTAATACATATTCTGGTAGTTCCTGAGCCGGCCTTTACGTCTCCCCTAGAAACGAGAATAATTAAAGTATTCACTCGTGTATTTTAAAATTGTAAATGTATAATTGAATAACAAAGGTATTGTAATGTTTCCGAATTCATTATGGGGTAAAATCAGTTCCCTAAAATATTATTTACTGCTTATAGTGGCAAGCAAACTAACTGCACACTCAATGCTAAGTGATATTACCGCGCATGCACTTTTACAATACCAGAGGTGCTGCTAAATGTACGACTAAATGAAATATTAGTACGGAATTATGTTATTAATTAAGAATATAATTCATCATCCCTTATCTTACCCATGGGTGATCGTAGGAGACGTCTAAGAATATATGCATATAACATCTCTGCAAGAGAATAAAAACTCGAAATAAAAACCTACCGTAAAGTAGGGCTAATAATTGGAACATATATTTCTTGAAACAGATGTTTACAAAAACGAATGTTACTATATCAACATTTAGAATATTAGTTTTGGTAGTTTTCATTTTTGTCTCTAAATAGCTACTATAGCTGTAAGTTTTCTGTGAATAGATCTATAGATATATTACTTTAAATGTATCGTTCCAAATATCACATTGATGGGGTTATTTGGTAAATGACCTGACTGCTTTGGATTTTTTTAATTTTTGTAACTGTTTCGAAAATAAACCATTAGGCGATATTTGGAAAATTAATTTGAAAGACACTGTCTTGAGTATTCCACAATGTCACTTTTTTTTATTACCTAAAAATGGGAAAAAATACTATTGCAAATTTATGGTAATGAAAGTATATCGCTTCTTTGGGGTTATTTGGAATCTGACGTTAAATAATAAATGTGTTCCTACTAAAGATGAAGCAATATTTGGAATATTTAAGGCGAAGTCAACAGTAAAGTTGATTAATAAAAAAAGTACCTAAATGATTAGTTGGTTTACCTAGTTGGTATACTATAGTCTGTCTAATCTAAGAAGTGCACTTTGACAGCTGTCTGAGTAAGTTGTCTAGATATGTGAACCAAATAATCGCTATCGAAAATATCCGATTTTACTGAGAAATCGATATTGATTATTTATAATTAATAATCGGTTTATTTTTCAAAAAGGTGATGAATAAATTAAGTGCTAAATTAGTACTAAACAAATTTAATTATTTCAGCATAGAATCTACTCATCATATTTAGTAGGATTAGGTTAATTAAAAACAAAAACTGGATATGAAAATAGCTATTTATTAAGAATTACTACTATTACTTGAATTATCAGCGTCGCGAACATTAATAATTATTTCCTCATCAATCAAAGTGTCGAAATGTACATCTCTGTCAAAATCTCTATTCGATTAATTGTATTTTTCTAATATTTTTACCGATCATTTGAATATTCATGAATTGGAAGTTGTCAAGCACTACTGTATAGATCGTGATGACGTGACATTGTTAGGTCGTCACTAACAATTACTATTTACCATGTTATTTCTATTTTAAATTAGTTTTACGAGTTTCAACATTGGATTATTATACAAAGAAGTCACCCGCAATGTTAATTATGTAAATAACTTCATAGTTGTTTAAAATTTCAGATTTAGTGTTTACAATCATGTGTATACGTTTGACCGAGGTTATTGTGTATTAAAAAATGCAAAACGTCAAAATGAACTTCTTAAATTAGATGAACATAATACGTCTGACTAGCGTGGTGTAGTAGGCTAATAGGTCAATTTCTCTCCTAGTGTGGAGGAGGCTCGAACCCAGTAGTGTGACATATATGAGCTGAGATGATGACGATGTTATTAATACGAAATTTTATTATAACTATATATGTCGAGTGTTAAATATTATCAAATTATATTAAAAAGTGAAACTAGTGTCAAATGTTGATATAAAAAGCTTTATTTTCTCGTTCATGGCGTAGGTTGCCGTTTGTGTAAGACAACAAAACTAGCTTAAATATCCTTAAGAAATATAAAAAAAATGCAACATCAGACGCAAAAACAATTGTCCAGTCGAATGTTGAGATACAATCCCCTAACAAAATGGCAACTCGTCATCATTCGCCTGCTCTTATCCCAATTACTTTACGTCAACTCAATATATACTCCCCTACTAACGTACAATAGCAAAAGTTATTGGCAATAGTTTTATGACTGGCTACCTGCCTTACGTCAACCCTCCTTGGGAGAGCAATTGTTGAACGGATGGTATTAAATTGAGTTGGCCCAAGTCGGTCTAAAACTAAGTCATTTTTTACAAAACCCATGAGCAGTATAAAGGCTAGTAGTATTCGCAGCCGCTACCACACAGCGCATAAAATCACAGAAACTATTAATGTAAAATTATATAAAAAACTAGCTTTTTTACTGCTTATGGACTATGGTGACAAACGAGCAAGCGCACCTGATCGTAAGTGTTACTGCTGACTATGAACATTTGCAACACCAGAGTTACAGCTAGGCCGCTGCATACCAATAAAAACTTTAAACACATCCAGAAAGTTGTGCTGCCGGCGCTCTCGCTCACCGATCGAAGCGTAACAGTACATTGCCACTACTCAGACGTTGATTTTCATGCGGGAGTCTGGTACTACCACGGATGGCCCGGCCGCCACTATAGACAACTCAACAGTTACAATGTAGTCTTACCACTAAAGCTAATCTAACAGGCGCTGTTACTTATAAAAAAAAAACTTGAAATCCTTCGTAGCGCCACCTAACGCGTTCCAACGCCTTGTTTTAGTGGTATAAAAACAATTTTCACGTTATTGGGGGTTTTCCGTCCCTTGCTAGAGATTATAATTGATTCTTCAAGTATTTTGTTGAGAGATATATTTTTAATGTTATTTTTCTTGGTTAATACGGACGTGCGCGGCGGAGTGCGCAGAACGGTCTGGGCGTGAGCCCGCTTGGAGCCTCCGTCGGTGCAGATCTTGGTGGTAGTAGCAAATACTCCAGCGAGGCCCTGGAGGACTGACGTGGAGAAGGGTTTCGCGTGAACAGTAGTACCTAATATATATTATTTTCTTTCTAATGTCCCTTTGGGATTAGCGTTCGTCGGTTAGATGGTTTCCGTCTATAAAGGAGGACAGAGAAACAATTTTTGTGTTTTATATAATCATCATCATTATTCTTCTACTTTTATCCCAACTGCTTGGGGTCGATACAATATGTACTTTTCCTTCATAGTACATATTGTAAAAGTTATTGGCAATAGTTCCATGACCGTCCGCCTGCTAGACGTCAACCCTCCCTGGGAGTGTAATTGATGACCAAATGGTATCAGATAGTGTTGGCCCAGGTCGTTATAAGTCTCTTAGTCGTATTTTACGACATCCTCGAGCAAAGTAAGGGTTGTCAGTATTCGTAGCCGCTACCACACAGCTATTGTGTTTTATGTAATGTAGATATTATAATCATCTATACCTATTTGTAATACATCCAGGTAAGGCCTGCGAATCCTATAATCCACCTAAATTCGCCTTCTGCATGCATAAATATTGAAAAGAAAAACGTGTGCGCCTCGGGATGCCCGATAGAAGTGATAATTTAAAGTAGGCACCTCTTAAAGTAATCTAAGTTGAACTATTTAGTATTGAAATTGTTTAACTTTAATAAAGCTTAGGTTATTACTTAAATTTTATGTATATTAATATGATAATGTAAGGAAAGGTTATTTATTAATAAAATGTTTTATTGATTATAAAATATATTTTATTCTTAGTTACAATTCTTGAATATGTACATTAGAATTTTGTGTGTGTACATTATTAGTATCATTATTTAATGCGTGCGTAAGAATAAACGGATCCTACACGGAATGGTTTAATATTGATAAAGGCGTTAGACAGGGATGTGTAGCATCACCGTGGCTGTTTAACCTATTCATGGATAGTTGTCTGAAAGATCTGAAAGATAATGATTGTGGTTTAAGAATGAATGAGTTACTTATCAAATGTCTTCTTTATGCCGATGATCAGGTATTACTTGCATCGTCGGCTGAGGATTTACAGGCGATGGTAACTACTATGCATGAAGCTTTTGTAAGAAAAGGCATGAAAGTAAATGTACGTAAGACGAAAATAATGGTTTTTGAAAAGGATAAATGTATGACAGAATGTAAAATTAGTATAAATGGTGAGGAATTGGAACAGGTGAAAGAATTTTTGTATTTGGGTGTATTATTTACTTGAGACGGTAAAAATGATAATGATGTTGAAAGAAGAGTAAATGCTGGTAATATGGTGAATGGGGCACTGTACACCTTTATGAGAAGCAGAAATGTGTCCAAAAAGGCACGTCTAGCTGTGCATAAGGCAGTATTAGTACCTACCCTCATGTATGGTAGTGAAAGTTGGATTTGGCAGAGAAGACATGAAAGTAGAATAAATGCTGTAGAGCTCATCTCTTCGTAGTATGTGTGATGTGAGCCTGAAAGATAAAATTAGGAATAGATAAATGCTGTAGAGCTCAGCTCTTCGTAGTATGTGTGAAGTGAGCCTGAAAGATAAAATTAGGAATAGTGTAATAAGAGAGCGTTGTGGTGTGAATGAAGTAGTAGTGACAAAGATCAAAAAGAGTATGCTGAGGTGGTTTGGATACTTAAAAAGAATGAGTGAGGAGAAGTTGACGAAGAAAATATATAAAGAAAGCGTGAGTGGGACGAATACAAGGAGAAGACCTCGTCATAATTTTCTGGATCAAATTAGCGATGTATTGACGAGAGGTTAAGAGTATGCGTAATCGTAGAGTATGCATGAAGACTATTATGAGTGTGAATGAAGCGATGGAAGTATGCCAGGATCGTGGTTTGTGGCAATCCGTAGTCTCTGCCTACCCCTCTGGGAAACAGGCGTGAAGCTATGTATGTATGTATTATTTAATACTAATGGAAGTTACAACGAAATAATTCTTTATAATGCCTTTGCAAACTGCTATTTGTGGCAAATTCAGAAAGAAATTGCCACCATTATTGGTGGTAATTTCTTTCGAATTTTATTTAATACTTCTAACTTTACAGCTGGAATATCAGGTAACTATTAATCCATGATTTTTCTTTTTTTTGTGTCTGTCTTTTAGTTGTTAGCCGCAGATGGCTGTCACAGCTTAACCCGGACTATGGGTGAGCGCTGAGGGCTCTCAATCCGGTAAAAACTTTAAGCGACATCGCCCAAGGGGTCGCCCCGTGCAGAACGGACCTCGGCTTCAGGCGTCGCTGATAGCAAAGTGGGCGTGCCCATGTTTGAAATACATAATGAGTTTTTCGCGTCGCCTCTTCCGACCCCGGCGACGGAGGACAACGGATCGCAACTACTAAGCCGTGAATTAAAAGTATTTATTTATTATATTTTTGTATTAAACAGATATTGAAGTCAAACTTCTAATGCGACTTCCAACAAGGTTGCGTTAAACGTTTAACGCAATGGTACTCGAATGCATGCGTCTGGGGGGGCACACTTAAAACATTACTTATTTTTACTGACCGTCGCGCCGCCTACAGATTGTTCGTACAAACTTAACTGCTGCCATTTTGTCCTGTATGTCAAACGTTTAACAACTGTGAATTATTATTGTTTGTTCCTAGCGTAGGTACTTATTGTCATCAATCTATTTACGGTTATTGATGTACTTTCTGAAAATTATCTCAATTTTCATTGTTAAGCTGATATAATTATTGCTTCGTTATCAGCTGATATGTTTTTTTTATATTTCAGGGTAGCTTTCATAGTAAAAGAAAATTCTATATAATTACATATACACATGTAGATATGTATATATATCACTTCAACTTTAGTTCACCGCGTAAACTCTGGGTGGCAGCACCTTCCATACATGCATATTTTATCATGGAGTTGCCACTCTTTTTCAGTTTAATAACTTTACTCTTTGGCATGCGTGTAGTACATCAGCTGTTGGAGGCCAGTGCGAGTGTAAGCAACGAGTAGCGTCCAATGTTCCAACGCAAGAGGGAGAGAGAAAGAAAGATATACAAAGGTAGAAAGTAGGAGAGAGAAAGAGAGTTAGTCGGTAGATCCCAAGCACATGCGCGTGATATTCTTGCTATGCAGCGAAGTAAACAGTGTGAGCGGCGTGAAATTATCTGAAATACGTACTTTTTGTCTATTTTAATTTATAATATTCACTATTTTCATAGGTTTAAGTTTTCACTTCTGTCTGCTGTCCTCATGACTGCTTTGCGTTTTTTTTTGTTTTGACATAATACAAAGGATAATAAAAGCGACATCTATCCCTTAAAGCTAACACTATGTTGACCACTGCATACCTAACTTTTGCATAGGTTCATGTTATTCTTCATTTCATTGTTCACAGAATGTTAGATGATTTTTCAATATTGATAAAATAACTCTACATTTCTTTTCGACTAGATAAACTGAAATATGCACTATTTTAGTGTAGTACTAAGAAAAGCCTTTTAAATCACACGTAAATCATATACCTATGCATATAAAATAAATTTGTGCAAACCTGATTTAGATATACCTACATAGAACTATTAGGTTAGTAAATATTAGACGGATAGCAATATTAATGTAATAGTATTAGATATGGATATAAAGTATAGTTGGTTAATGACTACCAAAGAGTACTTTATATATTGATGACTACATTAAGACTTACATGCAAATACACTACGGTGTTACGACTGTATGAAGGTTTATGATGCAACGTGTTTTCTCTGGCACATTTTAAAAGAAATTGACTCAAGTCTTTAGTCATTAAAAGCAATTAAAAGTATCAGAGCTATAATATAAATATTAATACGGACTATTATACATATATAGTCATATTTAATATAGGTAGTAAATAAAAAGACAGACTAATTAGTTTTCTCTCTTAATAGATAAATTCAAGGAAATTAGATACATGCTTTTTACGATAATTTAATTTCGAAGCCAGCGCCATTTACTTTCCAATTTGCTATGTCTTAGTAGTCGACAAATTTTCAAGATTATACCTAGAACCCGATACGACACGAAATTTATATATTTAATAAGTATTATTATAAAAAAACGCGTAAGACCTCCGTTTTACTTTTCTAGTGATAATTAAATATTTAATAAGTTTAATTTGAATTTCAAACAAGACATATTTTTTTTACATAGTAATAAATATTTTGAATGGCAGAATTGTCGACACCGACACATTGCCATGAAGAAAATTTTCTTCTAAAAAGAAATGTTTTGAAATAAATACTCATGAAGTGATTGAATTTATTTTATGAAGATGAATTATATTTACGAAGGAATTGTTAAATAAGTAAAAAAATATTTTGTAAATAACCTAGCATATTAAGTGCTAAATTTTAGTAATTTGTAAAATAAGTTTTAAAACTTCTTCAACAGTAATGAGTTTCTGACCAAAGATGGCGTACATATTCAGTACATTGATCGGAAGAGGACACTATTTTATTTAATTATAATGATAATATATTAATTTAATTCTACACGTTATATCATATCTATTTAATGATAATTTAAAGTTTTTATATTATTTACAAAAAGATAATACTTACTTCTAAAACTAGGCTAGCTTTGCAAAGGAACGGAAGATTTAAATATTCAGTGATGCTACAATAACATCTATCGAGCCTACGTTTTAATTACCTATATTTATTTTACTTTTTATGTCGCTTGAGTACTAGATATTTTTGACCCGTTTGATTGAGTGTATAAGTTTCGATTACTAGGAAAGTAAAAAAATGCATTTTATTCAAAGCCTTTTAGTCATCTTTATTTAATGTCATTTAACATGAATATAGGACTTAAATAATCTATTATTCTTTTGACATCGTCTGCATAGACTTTTCTATTTTTTTATTTTATCTGTAATGGTATTTAGTTTAGTTCACTTTGGCTGCATAAAACATATTACCGAAATCAGAAAAGATTAAAAAAGTTGTTGCTTGTGGTGTAGTCAATGTTGCCACGTAAGGAAAAATGCAGATATTCAGGGTAATTATTAGTTTTAAGTAATATATGGATGCAACATCAAGCGCTGCAAAAATTGTGTTTTTTAAATCTTAGTCTGTATCTTACAAAATTTTGTTGAATTAGCGATTTACCATATCAGCAACCAATATTTATTATTTAAGATTTATTAAGCGTTCTAAGTATTACATATTTGAAATAAAACCACTCTTACGTATTCTATTGCATCTGTAAAATTAATAAAATCAATCAAGTGAGAGTTGTACTCATGCACGAAGGGTCCCGTAAAACTAAAAAAAAATCAAGTATGTTGTATGAGAGCCTCCCTTTAAAAATTTATTTAATTTTATTTTTAGTATTTGTTGTTATAGCGGCAATAGAAATACATCATCTGTGTAGATTTCAACTGTCTAGCTATCATCGCTCTTGAGATACAGCCTGGTGACAGACGGATGGACAGCGACGTCTCAGTAATAAGGTCCCGTTTTTATCCGTTGAGTACGGAACCCTAAAAATCAAATACAGACGTAATAGAATCCGTACAAGTGGTTTTATTTCAAATGTTCTATGGCTTATTTTTTATACTTAAGGTGATTATAATTTGACACTAACTGGACTACATTTTTTTTCTCGTATAGGTAGGTCAAAATACCTACTGTATTTTATTATTTAGAACAATAAGAAGAAACATGGCAATAAAGGTAAGATTCAGTTAATACAATTAGTTATTCACTATGATTGAGCAAATAAAATCTAAAGTACAGCGCGAAGTACAAATATATACAAAAGAGGTAAATACTTTTTATTGCTGGCAGCACTGCTCCCTCCTTGTAGTGCCTATACCAACGCAAGATGGCCGCCAATTTATGTGAACGAAAGGACGAGTAGAAAAGTGGTATTCGTTTGTGATAATTCATTTATATTTGTGATAATAACGTTATAGATATTATCATTGTTTTGTGCGTGTGCCTGGAGAATGTTTAAGTGCAATATATTATGAGTTATTAATGTTTTTATAGTAGTTTGTGTAATCTTATGTTGGATAGTACAAAATGTTCCTTGTTGAATTGTGATTATTTATGCAGTGATATACGTATTTGGATCGCTATGACGCTTGTTGTTGGATGATATCTGTGTTAAAATGTGAGTCTAATATTTTTTTATGTTGTTATATTTAAAATGATCCTTATAATGTTTGCTGTAAAATTTCGTCAGTGCCGTAACCTATTTGCCTATATAGGGTTTGCAGTGGCGTGGCTCTCGGCAAGCCGGTACCTTGCCGGTGCTCGAGCTAGGCACAGCTGTTGCCATTCGTCGCTCACAATGCCATGTTTAACTCAACATCTTATCGTTAACACATAACGAATGGCTACGACGCTCATATAATGTGTGTTTTCACGTTATTGAACAATGTAACAAATGTTTTAATAATGACTCTACGGTGTAGACTGTTCGTATACATTTAAAACGCTGATTACTTTACCGAATGTCGTTATCTGCTGTGTCAACAATGTATGTTCTGGAAAAACCGTACGTTTTCTCTAACGCTACGTATATAAAGTAAACGCTAATTATTCCATGTTTAGATGTTTTTACTTTGGAAATTTAATTAGTTACGAGACAATAATGTTACTATGTTTACATTAAACAGTTAGTTTTATGATTTCATGGAAAAACTATCTAATAACAAGATAACTCCAATAGATATGACTGAAATACTTGTTCATTTAGACACATGTAGAAGGTTAACACATATAAGAGAAAACTATAACCCATTTGGCTCAGAAAACTTTAGACTTTTATGATAGAAATGGCATGTATTGTGATGTGTCATAATTTCTTTAAAGTATGACTTCACTGCTGAACGCTTAACAAAAGATATGTTTATTCACGCCTTTTTTTTCAATTTAAGTTAGAGTAGATAATCAAACGTACAATATATATGATATTTCACTATAAATTTTTTAATCCTAGTTCAATTTCCATCTCCCAAGTACAGTTTCAAATACTTCCCATTAAGAAATTCTTGATGATGGCCTCAAACTCTTTACTTAAAAATTGTTGTCTCCTATCCCAATTCTTTGACAAACTATTGTTATGATGTGTAATTTATTACCTGGCATTGACAGAATTTAGAATACAATTACCATCTTATTTCATAACCATGCGCGTCATTAAAGATGACTAAGGATCTAAAATACAGATTACATCTATGCAAGAGAAGTAAAACATTAAATATAAACCCCATACCAACACATCTGGCCAGTATGGCGGCCGGTAGGTCAATTTCCCTTTCGTTAAGGAGGAGGCTCGAGCCCTAGTAATAGGATAGATATGAGCCGAGATTATGATGATAAATTTGTTTTTCTCTATGGTGATGCAGAAACAATACAATGCACCATTCTTTCTATGCCTATGACTCTCATAAAAGATATTTAAAGAATGTAAGAATATATCAACAATGCAACAGAAGTAAAACTAAAAGCCAATTCATTTGAGCAACTGTCGATTTATATGCCATTGTAGAAGAGGTCTGTATTAAATAATGACTTGTAAATGGGTTCCGAGAAGGGTTTAGAGAAGGAAAACTTGAAACAAAACCCTATACCAACACGTCTGACCAGTGTGGTATAGTAGGTCAATTACCCTTCCATTATGGAGAAGGCCAGAGTCCAACAGTGGGACATATATGGATGAAATGGGTTCCAGAAGAAATATAATATGTTTGTAAATTTCCCTGTGACACAGGATTGCTTAGTCTGGGACATTATTTAAGAAAAATGAATGAAAAGATGTGAAGATAATATAATATCTCGGTGCTATTAGTGATATAAATATGTAAGTTGTGACAGTGAGTTTGTAGGTTCAATATCTAGATTAGATAAAGTGTAATTTTTTTTGCAAGAAAATTTCTAATAGAAAAGTTGTCTTGGTTGTGGCTTTATTACTTTGTATTTAGTACTTATATGACATAAAGTGATTCTAATAAATACCTGTCTATTCCTTAACTGATTCAATGGCAACTAATACCATACTGCATATTCCATCCTTCTTTCGACATGTTATATGCTTGCAGAATATGAAATTTCTATTATCTCAATGGGATTATGTTATAAATGTCTGTTATGTTATAAAGATTTGATTCTATTGTATTCTAAAATCAACTTGCATTTAGATAGAAGTTAAGTGGTAGGCTTTATACAAAATAAACATCCTTGTCCAAAAGCCTAAAGTAAACAGATTTGTTAATTTAGTCGAGACATATTGGCTATGTCTGCCTGACCTAATTTTCAGAGCCATTATACACAAGTAATACAATACTTATGAACCTTTTCTATTTCATATATCTACATATCCATTAAACAGAATTTAAACTGCTAATATGTAAGTACTGTACTTTATAATAAAATCTGATGTTATATCTATATAAAGGAGCTGGTTGACTGACTTGTCAAGGCTGAGTCAACATTACTGATGCTAGAAAAAATGTTTTTTTTACCATTGTATATTTTTTTGATGTAGAGATTTGCAAGGGAAGGATTTAACTAAATTCAACCCCAATGGGATTGAGAAACATTAGCAATATTTGTATAAAAAAAAGCATTGTATTGTAAATAAGTACAAATACTCTTCAAGTCATCATCATTCCCCTACTCTGGGTCTATACAATATGTACTCTTCTTTCATAGTACATATTGTAAAAGTTATTGGCAATAGTTTTATGACCAGCTGCCTGCCAGATGTCAACCCTCCTTGGGAATGTAATTGTTGACCAAATAGCGTCAGAACTCAGATGTAGTTGGCCCAGGTCGTTATAAGGCTCTTAGTCATCTTTTACAACATCCACAAACAAAGTGAGGGTGGTAGTGTTCGTAGCCGCTACCACACAGCTAAATATGACTTACATCTTTAAATAAATATAAATTACCATATATATCAATTTTCATTATCTAATCGGGTAAAATAGGGTATTAAATTTTACAATGACACATTTACTTGATTTCTTATTGAATTACAGATTAGCACAAATACATAGAAGACAGTATCTTACTTTTCATGCAAGGACTTACTAAAAAAGGAATATTTTAAGAGTTTAATATACATTGCTTTAGAATTAGGGTTTAGAATCATCATCATTCATCATTTCAGCTCATATATGTTCCACTGTTGGGCTCGAGCCTCCTCCATTGTGGGAGGGAAATTGACCTACTATACCACGCTTGTCAGACATTTACGTTTAGGGGTTTGTTTCGAGTTTTCTTTCTCTTGCGTAGATGTTACATGCGTTTTTTTATCCCATAATCATCTCTAACAATCACCCACAAGCAAGATGGGGGGTGGTGATTTGTATTCTTACTCTCTCACCATACAGAAAAGTGTGGTTACTCAGTATTATTCCTAGGGTTATGTTTAGGCTGTCAATTCGACTGGTTGAAAGAAAGCCTGTCATAACATATCTCATTCAGATACCGACCCTAAGATTTAGAATAGTAAGTGAATTTTTCATTGACATTTTTCACCATACAATAGAAATCATATTTTCATAAGTTTGTCATATTATTTCAATATGTAGAAAGTTGACTACTAAGCTTCTGAATAGGTCTCACTGAATTGTGTCAAATGTAGTTAACAGTTTGACAATAAAACAGATACAGTGTTCACTTCAAGCAAGACTGAATGGAGTCTTTGTGAATAGAACATGACAGTTATTTGTCGAGTTGAATAGTATATTCAAGTATATATATATATACAGGTGCCGATTTTATTACTAGAATAACTTAAACTAGGTGTAGGAATGACGTCATAAAAAACATTAAAGTTAGTTGCTGACTCCTAGGTCTGCCTAATCTCGAGATAAAGTTATTTGTTTCTTATCAAAACAGTAGGTTTGTCACCGTACATTGACCTGTAGGTACATTTCGACCCAGCTGTGCGGCACCGAGCGCAGCGCGACCGGAGCTATTTGCCTACTAGTTCAGTGTCACACGCATGGGTATATGCCTACATCGATTTTTTATAGTACAAGTGTATTGCCCATACTATACTATACCGCTTATCAGTATGGCAATGGGGAATATGCATGATATTTTTTTATTTTTTTAAACGTTTCTACTAGTTATTACATTACCAAAAATAAATATAACACATCCAAAATATAAACCATTAAGCTAAAAAAAATTATTAAAATCACTATCATTTTTGGGCGATAAAAACGCGGCTATTATGGCGCGCTTCTGTGACGTCAGAATACACACACATGTTGGATGTCATTAACGAAATGGTTGGTTCACAAAGTTATTGAAAATTAAAAAAGGGAGTGCAAAGTCAACTTATTACCATGGAAAAGAACAGAAAACCGTATTATAAATATTGTGTCGTTCCTATGTGCCAAAATATTATCAAAACTGTACCTAACAAAGTATATTTCCTTATGCCGAGAAATGTAATAAATAAGAAAAAAATGATGCAAGGCGATGAGAAAAGACAATGTGTTGTGTTTGAGCAGTTTATACTGTTGTGAAGATCATTTTAACGTAAGTAAACACATTAGAGAAGTGATGAAGTACATAAAAGAGTCATTTTTCCTTAATTACATTCACATACTTGTTTTGTTAACAAACTTCGACGTACACTACCTAGTTTATGTAAAGTTCTTAAAGATATATTCTCAATATGTAATAGGTACATGGGTCTAAAAGTAATATATGTTTAGTCATCTATGATGCCTATGAATGAAAACATGTAACTTATTAGAGTAAGAGAAAAGTTTGATATTATTTATTATTCATTTTTCTATTGGGTTTCAGATACAGAGAATTATATGCAATACAAAATAATGGCATTAGAACAGAGACAAAAAGTGACGTTTGTTAAGTCTCTCATTCACAAGGATTAATACTTGAACAGAAAACGATAGAAAATAATCACTATAGAAACGCCTTGATACCAGAAGACTCGAGTGTACGATGACGTCACGTCAAGACGACAAATTTCTAAAACGCAACGCGATTGGTTATTCAAGAACAACCAATCGCGTTGCGTTTTAGAAATTTGCGAGCGAATTTAAAAAAAGCCAATTTTTGATAATTAAATTTCACTATTAAATAATGATGAATTTCAAAAATAATTGTATAGGTATGTTTTTTAAGCGATAAAGATTACAAAAAAAAATATTTTGTTCATTTTGGAGTCACGTGCATATTCCCCATTTAATCAAAACTTAGATACTATTTTTTTTTACTGACTTCCCCTTCCCTTCCCCCTTCAAGGATTCTATTAATTAAATCGGCAACCTGTATATGTATATATCATAGTGGGCTTTTAATTAATAATTTCTGTAGAGAATTTTGAAATAATGAAAGAGTACATATGTTTTATTGATAAAGATAAATAGTCTAGCCATTTTTTTATAATTTTATATAATGGATCTGTTTCTACGATGTTGTAGCCAGAATGCAATGTCGCCAATTTCTTTTATGTGGAAGTGATAACTAAGATTTGTAAACATATACCATCAGAGCAATGGCAAGAAAACTCTTGAACTCTATGTGTCGGACTAGCATAGTATTGATGGTTAATTTTATCCAATAATGAAGAAGACTCCTGCCTAGCTCTTGGATATGTATTGCATATAAAAGTCATAGAATGGTGTGCTAGCATGATTATTTCAGAAGTTAATATTGTTAAATAGTTGATATCTTATTTTTAATGTGAATACTGTGAAAAATAAGTTGTATACCTTACCTAAACACAGTATACCTTATTTTTAACATACTGTATGTGAATAAATTTAAATTAAACATGATTATCTCTATTATTATTAAGGAAATTTATATAGCATGTCTAGCGTCTAACACCTTAAAAAAAGGGAAAAATGTGTCATATAGTTTGGGTATGTTCCCTAAAATATAATTTACATGTCTACAATATACCTTATATTTTAAGTAGGGATGTTGCAGATTAGATAAATATTATACTGGTTTCGTATACGGTTGATATGAAATTATTTCAGTCTGATAGTTTTGGTTACAGTTATATTGAATTATAGGGATTTTTAAAAGGGAAGTGCTGCATGTGGTTATTTATCATCATCATCTCAGCTCATATATGTCCCATTTTTGGGCTCAAGTACTCCATAATGGAAGGGAAATTGACCTACCCTGTTCAGACATGTTGGTATAAAGGTTTATTTCGAATTTTCTTTCTCTTGCATAGATGTTATATGCATTTATATCCCTTATTCGTCTTTTACGATCACTCACGGGCAAGACAAGGGCTTCTGAATTGTATTCTTACACCACACGGAAAAGTGTGCTTAATATCATTATTATTCCTAGGCTTTTGGCTGTCAATTCGACTGGTTAAACAAATTCCTACCGTAACGTATCTCATACAGATACCGACCCTATCCAGAATTATTTGAAATTTTCTATCGTTTAACCGTTTCGGATCTATTTTCATTTCGAATATTCTATAGTTTCGGTTACCGAGCTCCATATACCATACCTAATATTTTGTAATTAATGCGAAACAAACGAAGATTAATTATACATTAATTTCCTTATAATTATCTCGTTTTAAGAGGCAAATTACGAGGAGTTTTAATGTAAGAATCGTACTCTGTAGATTTCTACTATTCTATCTTAAAATTGTTAAAGTTTTCATTATAATTACATATTTATGCACATATATGTGTAGAAAGAAATGTACATAATACACGGACATTAAACTCCCTATCTGCTGAAAGCTCTCAGGGCATAAGGTTAATCTTTACTTGCCCCCTGACCTCTCATTGAGGCGTGAGACGAGTCTAGTCTTTAAACTTGATTATAGTATGAAATGTCTTATGTCGTTATTAACAGTTAATATGCGCTTAATGTAAGGAAATATTAATAAAGTTTATTAATGACAAATTCCAAGTTATTTCCAAACCACATTGCAAACATATTCATTAATGAAAAATAATATTGCGGTTTATACATTCATACCTACATGATTATGAAATGTTTCATACAATAAATTGTTTAAATAATTATATCATGATAAATAACACAGCTTGTCATCATTACTGTGTTAACAATAAAACTAATGAATGCAAGAACTGGAACTAATTATAATTACAAAAAAAAAAACCAAATGAAAAAAAAGAGAATTAGTTTTTTATTATTTTTGCAAATATTAAAATACCTCGCTATTGTCAATTAGTAGAAAATAATGAGTAGTTATTTGGTAAGGTACAGGTCTTGCGGGTTACGAGTCGCGCACGAGCGGAAGCGATGGCCGGTCGTGTTTTGTTTGAATATGATTGATCTATCGCAGATTAGATATCACAACAGAATCCCGTCTACGCGTCTGTAACCGCTATTTATACCCGTTTTCGCCACGAAACCACTCAACCGTAACGCTAATGTTGCCAGAGCTTGGAATCGCCACCTTTCGATAGGCGATAACAATTAGCTCTACTGCTCACTGTGCGGGCCAACGTGCTTTCACTGATGATTTTTTTACTTATCAGGCAGTAAAACGTTTGTCAGCTTCACTGTTAGGACAACTTTGCTTTAAAAGTTCACATTTTCTTTCCTATTTGTAATCTTGATTGTAGGTACTTGTAATCTTGTCAGTTAGTTGTAACGCTTTCAGTGTGGCAATAGAGCGGCGTGGGTTATTTCAACCTGGCATATTGCCTCTGCTACCCATTGAATGGGCCGCTGATAGCGCTGCCTTAACTTTAGTGGTCCAATCCTCTTCTGATTATATTATATTATAGATAGTTGATTATATCTGTATATTATATTTTCGTTTACATTTCTCGTCAATATCTCTGCAACCAAATGTTGAAACATCATTCCCATAAGATCTCCCTCATTGATTTGATTTCTTCAATTTCTCGAGCAGGTACAAAATTTTTCAAAATGAGCGAATAATTTTTGACCTTCTTATAAATCGCTTTACCGCTTGCAGTAGTACGTAACCCGTAATGTCATTGACACTAAAGATATTAAATAATATGTTATTAATTATACAACTGTTTTTATTTAATAATATAATTAATTTATGTTAGAATTTGAATCATACATATTATTGGTAACATTGAATGTATATTAAGTATAAGTATTTAGCTTGTTAAATAACACAATGGGTACATGATCCTCTATCTCCACCATCATCTCAGCTCACATATATTCTAGTGTTGGGTTCTATCTCCTCGACGCTTTTCTGAAGTCTTGGCATAGAGTTTTATTTAGAATGTTTTCTTTTGCAGTGATATTATCTATATCCCTTAACCGTCTTTTACGAATACACACGGGCAGTGAAGGGGAACATCGTTGCGTTAATCACTACATATTAAAATGGCAAGGAACTAATCGTGTTATCGAATGTGAATCACCCATATTTTCCGTGTAGCGACTGGTTACGAATATAATGTGTTGTCAGCCCATATTCGCCCGATGGAGTTGTATAAATCAGGTACAACAGAGCAACTGGGGAGAGTGCAGCAGGCAGCTCTCCTACGAAAGTCAATACCAACTAAAATCACAAAACGTTTACCAAACGCGACTATTATAACATTATCCTCCTTTGATGAAGAGACTTAATAACAATATATAACTTCAGTTTCGTTAAATGTATATCTGAACTGCGCTTTCTAGATATTTATCCCTTGGTTTATATAAATATATAATATCCTTACCTATTATGCTATTACATTACACTTGTGACTTGAAAAGTCACCTGTAATGACTGCTTCCTAATCTACGAGGTCCGTTCTAAGTGTAAGGCGACTAAAGGGCAGAGTTGTTTGACCCCATGCAACGTCCATCTTCGAAACACATACCGGAAGCTTTACCCGCGAGCTAATCATCCCTATCTAGTTAATTTGTACCCCGAAATGAGTTAAAATATGTCCCGGCATGATATTATGCCAAGCGGAATGTTTTCTATTAAAGTTTAAAGTTAATCTACATCATCGTTAACATAAATTATTAAATACTTTTAAACAAAACTCTAATGCTATTATAATAATTTTAAAATATTTATTATAATTGTAAACTACTAACTGAAAGGGGTCAAATTCACCTGCTATTTGCACCTGGCCTTATTACAGTACAATTGAGTCAGGGGAGGCTCCAGGTTTAGCGAAAGATAATAATTTAAACTGTCTATTTATGTATCATTGATGCTTGTAGAGTCCATACAGTGTTTAATAATAGTTATAGAGTTGGCATTAAATATTTTATTGTTTATATTTGAACAACTGTCTCTACATTCAAAATATGTTAATACCTATTTGAAAGTCTGTCGTGGGGGAGTTTAATTATATAGAATACGTTGAACAGTGTTCTGTAGTATCACATGAACTAGGCAAGCACATTCGCAAATCGTCGGGTGGACAGCCGAAGTCTTCTGTAAGGCTTCAGTGGCTGTTATACAGTCGAATAGGGTTGTATAACAAGACTTTAGAACAGAGTACAACTCGTGCGGTCTAGAAATATCATTTTAAAGGCTTAAAGTAATGGATGTATATTTCTTTGTGACATCTAGAAATAAAGCATGAGAAAGAATAATGTAATATTAATATATTCTGTTACAAATGACTATTGTTAATTCGTTTGCACTACAATTAATGAAAAAATAAGCCATACTCAAATACATGCTAATGTTTTAGTTCTGAAATCGATGTTTACTAATACTTGAAGTATGTAGTTCGATTTCCATCACCATTCTTCTACTCTTATCCCAATTACTTGGGGGTCGATACAATATGTACTCTTCTTCTATAGTACATATTGTAAAAGTTATTGGCAATAGTTTTATGATCGGCCGCCTGCCAGACGTCAACCCTCCTTGGGACATCAATTGTTGACCAAACGGCATCAGATGGAGTTGGCTCAGGTCATTATAAGGCTCTTAGTCGTCTTTTACGACACCCACGAACAAAGCAAGGGTTGGTAGTATTCATAGCCGCTACCACACAGATAGGTAGTTCGATTTTCATATCCACTATTTAATATTAAGACATCCTCAAATTCTCGATTGCCTATATTTTGCAAATTATATGATAGATTTTATTGTCAAATAAGATGTCTATGGGAAGATATTTGTGATATGATAATATTTGTGTAGTGTTCATTATCATTATACTGCTATAGAAAGAAAGAAAGAAAATTTTTATTGATACATATTACAAATTATACAAAAATAACAAGAGACTATGTATATTAAAAATGTATCAACCAGGATTCCATTTCAGCATGTGCCAGGTTACAAAGCCCTGGCGCTGATTTTCAAATGGAACCTGTGAGTGATGTCACGAACGCCCATAGGCACTATATGGCGTACATATTACAAAATTCTTAAGTACCATGGTACTAATCTAAATAAATATAAAGATAATGAAAAAGATGCAGCTTAAATAATTTATATACCTATTACATTTAGTTTGTTTAATAATGTATAATATTGTTAATATTTTGTTAGTTATGTATTTATGTTATTTGCTATAATAGGAGAACAACCATTTATCATATCTAGTATTATAATTTGTTTATATTTAATAAAATAAAAGTATGTTTACAAGCAATGATTCGAAGTTTTGTATTGAAGGAAAGTTATTATTATTATTTTATTTTTTTAATAAAATATATATGTATAGACTGTATACTTACATAAGATTTTTTATATTTGTATTTAGTTATATATATATAGTTCTAAAAAGTTAAAACAATGATATTAAGACATAGATAATAAGAGAAAAATAAGCTAAGATATCATAAAAATATGTTATTATACAAACTAACAAAATAAAAATTGACAAAATGTTAAGATGACTCCGGTTTAAACACATCATGAATATCCTTCTCCAGTCTTATACGTTTAACGTGTTCACCGTCAGCCTTACGAACAAGTATATTGCCATTTTTAGTCCATATGTATTTCCAATTATAATGGCGTACGTTCCGCCTTACGTGGTAAAATAGCCATTTATTGTATGATGTCAAACGTTCATTAAAGTATAGACGATGTGACTATAAGTGCATAAGAGCAATAACTTGGAATCGATGTAGGTATTTTAAGTCGTATATGTCCTCCTCTTCCATTTTACTTATTAAAAAAAATATTGAAAAATTGTCTCATGACTGGCCGCTTGTCTGACGTCAACCCTTCTTGGGAATGTAATTGTTGATCAGATAAAGTCGACCGAGATTGATGTAAATCTCTTAGTCGTCTTTTAAGACACTTACAAATAAGGTAATGGTTGGTGATATTCATAGCCGCCACCATAGAACACTAATTTATATAGTATAACTAGCAGACGCGGCCACGTGTTGCTGTGGCTAAGGTAGCCTCAGTAACACATGGTGGTTATGCTAATAAATTGTAGTTTTTTGAAACGTTTGTACGTTTAACATAGCGCCATCTATTAAATACTCAATCCAGTCAACAGATACCGCTATCTGTTAGAATCGTTTGGAGATAACAGATAATTGTGACTGTCAAATAATAGACAAATAATTTGCAATAAAATAATATTGCAACTATAAATTGAGATGAAAGCTATCTTATCTTTTAATTTGGATTAAACTATACATTCTGTGCAAATTTGATTAAAATCGGTTAAGTATGTTACTTTAGGGGCCCATCGCGGACAAACAACGTGACGCGTAATTTATATATATTAAGAAGAAGATGATGATGTGACATGCATGTGAGATCTACAAAAACGCGATAGATTTGTAGGGTAAAGTAAAGTGTATATGTATTAAACCTGCCTCATTCAGAATAGTGACCCGTGTCTAATATTATGACAGTATTTGGTTGCTGATGACGTAAACACTAACTAACGGCAAAGGGCAAAACGACCTGACGCAATTGACGTGGATTGCGCTATGCGTAACTATAACTTATTAATTATTATTAATTCAATTAAATGATAATTTATTATACGATTGTGTATGTTCAGCAATCAATAATGGATTATTTCATGACATTATAAATGTAGCAGGAAACCGTTGGAGACAGGTGGCACAGGACCGTTTTGAATGGCATTCTCGTGGGGAGGTAGGTCTATGTCCAACAGTGGACGTTTACGGGCTGATGGATGGATGGATCACCACACGTTAATACTCTATATGTAGTTATTCTTAAATAATATTCTCTCAATTTATACTTTCATTAATTAACCCAAGATACTTGTTAGATTTTTTTACTCTTTTATTATCGTTTTTGTTCTTGTAGAGCTGATAACAAGGACGGATAATGTTCGAATAATCAATAGAATAAATCTATTTTGTGTAAAAATATTTTCTACATCAAGAACATTACCGAGAATTGTACGATAAACAAGTAAATAATTTCAAATGGCTTGTTTCTTTTGAAGCTCGTTCTTATTACGTTTCCTGTCCTTTATGAAAACAGACGAATGAATGTAACAAACCACAAAAATTTTTCATAAACTTTTCGCTTTAAACACGGCATAGAATTTCACGCAACATCAACGTGGTCATAAAACTAGTTACTATTTGTGCTATATGTATGCGGATGGATAACATTCCTTTATAAAATTGAACGGGGTCTCCCTTATGTCTATTTTTATATAATATAGCGTGGCTTAGTATTATACCGTGTTCTATGGATGTGTAGAGACGGTAACGATAATTTTGTTTATGGGAGGATCAAATATGGACTCAAATTAAATTTGAGTGAATTACTTACACGATAGAGATAGGAAATTGGGATGGATTGAGTTGATAATATTCTGTGCGTATCCCGAACAAGGGTGAACGAGTAAAATGTTAATGAAATTACATTAATGTGCGAGCATGACTGCACATTAGTTACGATTGAAATTTAATTGGACTTCCAAAATACCCGCGACATGGCGAAATCGTGTTTTAATAACGAGTTAAAATGTGAGCAGACCTGTTTCATTGTGACTTGGCGTATATATATATATATATATAATTCGTGAAATATTATAATTGTATTACAGTTTCCTTTGTTGAACTCGGATTAAACTGCTGTTTTTTAGGCCGACAAATAAGAAATAAATCGTTGTGTCTTGAAGAATTCACAAACAGGCAATTGACAGACAAAGCAATGATAACGCATACAAAAAAAAATGTTCTATGTGAGGATCGAACCTACGATACTTAGCAGTAGATTGGTATTTAGGAACATCCCGCCATCTTACTTTTTACATAGAAGAGTAGGCATTTGTCTGAATCGCTAGCGTGTTGATTTAAATAGCGAACTCCTATGCCCAGTGCTGTAGATTTGATTTTCAATAGGTATGTTACAATTCCTTATTTTGCCAGGCGCAATAGCCGGCTCGGGGATATGGGTAGCAACATTCTTGGGTAATTTATAATCAACTCCGATCGCCAACCTGCAAGCTAAATGTGATAATAATGTTATTTACATCGACCTGGGCTAGTTGCCCCTTATGCCGTTTGGTCAACAATTACATACCCAAGGAGGGTTGACGTCAGGCAAGCGGCTGGTCATAAAACTATTGTCAATAACTTTTGCAATATGCACGAATACATATTGCGTCGACCACAATTAATTGGGATAAGAGCAGGAGGAGGCCTATATTCAACGGCGTACGTCGTTTTGGTAATGCATAACTGAATTGCAAGTTTTTTTTTAATACGAGCACTCATTCCTTAGTGTATAGTATGTTGTATTTAAAATAATTTTAACATTGCCGTGTGGTAGCGGCTACGAATATTACCAATCCTTACTTTGCTGGTGGAGGTCGTGAAAGACGATTAACAGCCTTATATCGACCTGGGCTAACTTCATCTGATGCCGTTTGTTCAACAATTACATTCCCAAGGAGGGTTGAAGTCAGGCAGGCGGCCGGTTATAAAATTATTGCCGATAACTTTTACAATATGTAGGAAGAGGTCGACATAGTGCGTCGACCCCAAGTAATTGGGATAAGAGCAGGAGAATTAATGATTTAAAATAATTTTAAACAATTTTCCATTTTTTTCCACTATTGGTACTATTTTTATCTTATAAATAGCTATGTTATTGACATTTCGTTCAAAGCAAATGTTTCAACCACGGCTTTGCATTAAATAAACGGCTCTTTTGTCTTATCCTCGTACCAAGCCCTCCTCGCTAACGGTTAACGGTCTCGACCACTTTCTACGCAGTTAATTTATGAAACTATATCGTAATTATCGATGAATATATTCAGCTGGCGAGATTGAAAGTATATTTCTGCATTTAGGATAACGTAAACTAGATTTCCGTGTGGTGACGGAGTAAGAATACTATTCACCACCCCATATCTTACCCGTGGGTGATCGTACGAGACGACTAAGGGATATAAAACGCATATAACATCTATGCGAGAGAAGGAAAATTCGAAACAAAACCCTATACCAACACGTCTGACCAGCGCGGTATAGTAGGTTAATTTCCCTCCCATTACGGAGGAGGCCTGAGCCCAACAGTGGGACATTATGGGCTGTGATGATGATCATGAAACTAGATTAATTGAGCAATAAAACGGCAGAAAAATTCTTAATGTATGTTTTCTATTGGAACTGCAGTTAATAATACGTGCCAATTTAATAGCTATCTTCACCGTCATGCAAGGTAACCTCAATATCTTGGAGATTTTCTCCGTGGCGTGAGAATTGAATATGTGATATTCACATAACGCCAACGTTACGAACTTTTATAGAATATCCTGTGTGTCACAATTAATTATAATTAGTTATGATCAATGAAAGTTGGTGATTATGGCAGGTCTACCATTCTTATCGACGATACTAACTGGATACCGGTGGCTCGCCTACATGCCGTTAGAGGAGTACGTGTACACCAGGTTAAGCGGTGCACACCGTCCTTTTCGTCGGTCCGAACGGATAGGGGGGTATGTGACCACATAATAAATTGTACAAAGTAAAAGGCATTCTCGACAATCCTCGTACTTTCATTTACAAAGAAAACTACTTCTTAGAATGTGTTATGTAGGATTTATATAGATAGAGATTGGTCACGTACTGAAGGAAGGTGGAGTCAAGAGTCTGCGAAACCGGCGAGCGTGTATGAAGAGAATTATGAATGTTGAAGAAGCGAGTGAAGTGTGCAAGGATAGAGTTCTCTGGCAGTCTGTTCTCTCTGCCTACCCTGTAAGGGATATGGTGTGATAATATGTATGTATGTATGTATATAAATAGTATAGAGTATAACAGAAATAGTTTAATACTGTACTTGTTTAACGACAATATATCTGACAATAGGGGTATTTGTGGGACTAAATAGTGTACGATAAATTTTTGATGTATTTACATCTTCCTTTTTCGCTTAGGTATAAAAACTTATCTATAATATAATAGTAAGACGACTTATCTGACTATTAATGCCTATTATAAAGCCCAAACAGCTGTTACAAATATTAATTATATGTTGATTGAATATTTTAACAATAGTTTTATGACCGGCCTTCTCCATAACGGGTGGGAAATTGACCTACTATACCACGCTGGTTAGGCGTATTGGTATAGGGTTTAGTTTAGTGTTTTTCTTCTCGCATAGAACATCTATGCGTTTTATATCTCGGTAAGATAGAGGGGGTGGTGAATTATATTTTTATTCCGTCACCACATGGAGAAGTAAAAAGTACTACTTACATATTTGTCTGAATTTAATCAAATAACAGTAACAGTGAAGATCCGGCACGAAAATCAATGCACCCGATCAGATCAACGAGAAAGAGGGGAAAGAGTCGTTTAATATCAATTTTAGGCTTCATTTAGCCTTAGGCGTCCTCAAAATTTTAAAATCGTTTGTGAAAACAAACAAGAATCTAGATGTACATAGTTTGCCACCGAAGACAAAGATCGGGTACCGGTGGCCCGCTCGCACAGCGAAGAGAGGCGCTTAGCAGGGTGGGTCTATGGGATCGCGCGCCGCCTCTTCCGTCGCCCCGTACCGATTTGGCGGGGCGAGACCACTCCATAGTCCACCGTAAAAATAGAAAATAAAAAAAAGGTGTACATAGTTTGTGTCTGTAATGTCCACCGCAATACAAGGATTATGTATTTAACGCATTGTATTAAGAAAAGTCTATGCTATTTGTTGTATGGGTTTAATTTCCAATAATTACAAATAATGTAGGTAGTATTGAATGAGGTTGAGACGGGTATTGTTCAACTGGTAACATAAAGGTGATGTTTTTGTTCGACTGTTGTTCATAGATAATGATTGTTTTTAACATGCCATTCACAAGATATTACAAACGGTCCATTGTAAACGTGTGCCGATTCTATGTGTTTTAACTTTATTTGTACTTAGGTTTTAAATCATCAACGAGTACTGCTACATACATACATACATAGCATCACGCCATATCCCTTGCGGGGTAGGCAGAGTGAACAGAGTGCCAGAGAACTATCCTTGCATACTTCACTCGCTTTATTAATATTCATAATTCTCTTCATAGACGCTCGCCGGTTTCAGAGACTATTGAGTCCACCTTCCTTCAGTACGTGACCAATCTGGTCTAGATAGGTTAATCTCGGTCTTCCCCGGTACCTACATCCTTCCACTTTCGCATTGTATATCTTCTAGTACTGCTAACTCTATATATAGTGTGGTTTAGATACCGATCTCTTGTATCGAATGTCGTGAATTAAATTCGAACACAGGATAATCCTTTTGGCGATCTATTAATAACTAATTGTTTCCAGTTTAGATGTAAATTGTTCCCTCGCATCCTTAAGGATGGAATTTTAACTAAGTTTTTGGCATGACAAAGTTATACAGGTTTCGATTGGACCTGTGCCTTATCCACAATGGAAATAATATTCAGTTATTATGCCACTTTGATCAGTCAACATAGGTTTTTATGTCGAGTTTTCATTTTATTGTATCGATATTATCTGCATATGATATCACATAGTCGTTTTTTGCTATATCCACAGACAAGATAAGGGATTCTGAATTGTATTTTTAATACGTCAACACAAGGTAGGGAAAACGGCTAGAAAACTATTGTTCGTTGATTCGGTGAGTACGTTAGTAATTATTGTCTTCGCTATTTTCTTTATTAACTACATTTATGTCTAGTCCGATTAAATTCATGATTTACGTGCCTTTTTTTATTGCTTATGGTTTCAAACGAGCAAGCAGCACACCTGATGGTAAGTGTTTCTGCCGCCCATGGACTTTAGCAATACTAACGGTATACCTAGGCCGCTGTCTATCAATACAAACCCCAAACCCACCCAGTTAGGCTTCCGGCTCTCTCGCTCACCGAACGAAGCGCAATAGCACATTGTCATTACTCAGACGTTGATCTTCTGATCAGTGTGGTACTACCCCGGACGGACCGGCCCGCGGCTGTAGACAGAGAACTGTCAACAGCGTGGTTCTACCACTAACAAACAGCTTAAAAATGTATATAAAAGTCATTACCTATATTTGATAATAAGGCCGTATTTTATTTATACCATAATAAATACACATACATATAATGATTGTTTTTAACATGCCATTCACAAGATATTACAAACGGTCCATTGTAAACGTGTGCCGATTCTATGTGTTTTAACTTTATTTGTACTTAGGTTTTAAATCATCAACGAGTACTGCTACATACATACATACATATCATCACGCCATATCCCTTGCGGGGTAGGCAGAGAGAACAGAGTGCCAGAGAACTCTATCTCTGCATACTTCACTCGCTTCCTCAACATTCATAATTCTCTTCATACACGCTCGCCGGTTTCGGAGACTCTTGACTCCACCTTCCTTTAGTACATGACCGATCTGGTCTAGGTAGGTTAGTCTCGGTCTCCCTCGGTACCTACATCCTTCCACTTTCGCATTGTATATCTTCTTAACCAGACGTTCGTTCGGCATTCTTTCCACATGTCCGAACCATCGGAGCATTCCCTTTCGCATCTTTACACCAATACTCTCTTTCATACCTACTCGCTCTCTTACGTCGTCGTTGCGAATGCGGTCGGTCAGCCTAACTCCACAGATTTGCCGTAGAGATCGCATTTCGACCGCATTAATTTTACTTTCATACTCTTTTCTGCATACCCAACTCTCGCTTCCATTCAGTAATGTTGGGACAAGCACTGCGTTATGTATTGCTACACGTGCCTTCTGGCTGAGGTGGTGGCTGCCGAGAAGTTGCCCCAACGCTCCGTTCACTCTATTTCCCGCATTCACTCTTCGCTCTATATCAGTGGTGTACCGTCCATCTCGGCTAAATCCACATTACCTATTGTTACTCTTACATCTGTTCTGGCTTCATCTCTTTCAAAGACCATTATTTGTATACCATAATAAAATTTCTAATAAAAAGAAAACGAGCCGAATTTTAAAAATTGGTATTATAAAGTCTCGTTAATTTTTAATATTATCTAGATGTTTTGCTATAAACTAGTTGCAACCTCATCTAAAATGCATATTATAGTTTACGTAAACGTATAATTATGCTTTTTTATTGCAAGTACCAAGTGCTGCTGGTCATGATATAGAGAATGAAGCGATCCATCAACCGTCTGACACTGACGGATTATGGACGAAATCCTACTTCGTGTGCGGCCATGAGAAACGCTAAACGAAAGTATATAGGTAAAATTATTAAATTAAGGTTTATATATTTATTGCAACATAAATACGAATACAAAAAGTTAACTACTGGTAGACAAGTATTAAGTTAATGTTGTCGCTGTAAGTGAACGGATACTGCAGCGAATGTAATCGGTAAGGATATTGCCAATTTGATACTTGTTTAATTATCCCATTATAATAATTAATTGGCCGTACATTATCGAGTGAGGTAACTTGGGGTGATTGTGAACACAATTTTTATCAATCCAACCCTCAATGTATTTAAAATAATGAAGACAACAAATAAATCAATCCGTCGATCGATTGGCGTTTATTTTCATTCAACAGAACATACGCTCGCCCATACGCTAGCGTCATAATTGGCCACCGAAGACAAAGATCGGGAACCGGTGGCCTCTTCGCACGGCGAAGAGAGGTGATTGCAGGGTGGGTCCATGGGGTTGCGCGCCGCCTCTTCTGTCGCCCCGGACCGATTTGTCGGGGCGCGACCACATCCCTGGTCCACCTTGCAAAAAAAAATCGTTAACGTCATAATTGACATGCTTAGTAGGTGTTGGGTTGACGATCGAATTAAAAATAAAATTCAACACCTCCCTTTTTTACCCTTTGACGTCGTATATGACATCTATGCAAAAGAGGAATACTCAAAATAAAATACTAGCTAGCAACCTGTCTAACCAGCGTGGTATACCAAGTCAATTTTCCTTCTATTGTATGTTTCGAGCACTACAATGGGACGTATATAAGCTGAGATGATGATGATAAATTTTCTAATACAGCTACCTGCTATAAGTGTGAGAGAATGGTCTTTTAGTGAACACTAGGAAGACGTTTGTGACTGCTACGGGATAGTAATGTATGGTCATCATACAACGGTGGTGTTGTCAACGTTGTATAATAAATGCGTCACCACGATTAAGTGATGTAAGCAAATAACATCACTCCGCAAGGAAAATATGGAATTCTAGTATATTTGTGTCATTAGTGTCAGTGTCGCGGGTTTGATTCCTACGCAGAAAGATAATTTGTGCAATTCACACACTGTTCTGAGTCTGGCTGTAAATTTGTCATCGTAAATTATATGTTTGTAAAGTCCCCCGCAATACAAAGATATATATATCCTTATAATAGGGTGTTTGTTGTATTAAAAGAAAATATTTAAGAGTTCTTTTTGTGTTGTTGGTGTAATTTGCAATGATGACTGATGTTGTAAATATTCTACACGTTATAATTACGTCGTGTTTCCCCTTAGGGCGCAACGAATTGTGTTTTTGTTAGTCACCGGAAAACCAACGCAAGCATTTATCGTTACTAGCCAAAATATAAACTTGTTTTTGTTTTGCATTTGCTTACATTTGCATACAGGGAATGTTTTAATCACAATTATTTTCGTGACGCAGAGAATCTTAGTTCTTTCGCAGTTATTCACTAAGAAAGGATCTTACGATATTCGAACTCTAAAAATGATGAAGTGTTTTATCAAGCTTTGTACGGACAGAAAAATATCTATTGACTTCTAATTAAGCATAAATAAGTCAAGATACTAAATAAAACATGTGTATAAGCTTTGTCGTCTCCTTAAGGTGTAAGAGATAAATATGGGATTAAATTTTGCAGTCATACTTTCATTTCAGTGCTGTGTGGTAGCGGCTACGAATAATTCCAACCCTTACTTTGCTCGTGGATGTCGTAAAAGACGACCAAGAGCTTTATATATCGACTTAGGCCAACTCCACCTGATGCCGTTTGGTTAACAGTTACAAATAACCGATTACGAAACGAAAAAAAAAAACGAAAAATGATGTCACAAGCGGGGTTCGAACCCGCACCTATTGGGAATCCGGCCCAATCGTGCTGCCACTTACACCATCGTGAACTATTTTAGGACATGCAAATTTCGCTTCATATTATATCTTACGTCTTCAAGGTGACGTATGTCATCTAGCGGACAATGTTTACACATTGTATAGGATTAATACTTCAAACTTTACAGTTAGAATTGAATTAAACGATGACACAACCTTGTTATTCAAATTACTGAAATTTTTAGCATTTAATATGCTTGATTATTTATAAATACCCGATTACGAAACGAAAAATGATGGCCATAAGCCTATACAATGTGTAAACATTGTCCGCTAGATGACATACGTCACCTTGAAGACGTAAGATATAATATGAAGCGAAATTTGCATGTCCTAAAATAGTTCACGATGGTGTAAGTGGCAGCACGATTGGGCCGGATTCCCAATAGGTGCGGGTTCGAACCCCGCTTGTGACATCATTTTTCGTTTCGTAATCGGGTATATACAAATAATTAAGCATATTAAATGCTAAAAATTTCAGTAATTTGAATTAACAGTTACATTTCCAAGGAGAGTTGACGTCAGGCAACTGTAACTTTTGTGATATGTACGACTACATGATGCGTCGACCACAAGTAATTGGGATAAGAGCTGGAGAATGCTAACTTTTATTTGATTTGTAATTGAATTAAAAATTAGCATAAATAAATACAGACAGACATGTATGTTCATTTATATAACAAAAATTGAACACAAAAGACGATATATTTTGTATATTGAAATTTGGTCCTACTGCCTTTTAAACTTAATGTATTTTTTTTATTGCTTATGGTGGCAAACGAGCAAGCAGCACATCTGATGGGACTTTGCAATACCAGGGACTACAGTTAGCTCGCTGTATACTAAACAAAACTCGCTCATAAATTTGGACTTCTGGTTCTCCCCAGAAGTGCAACAGCACATTGCCACTGCTCAGACGTCGATCTTCTGCGAGAGTGTGGTACTATCCCTAACGGACCTGGCCCGCGGCTCTAGACGAAGAACTATCAACAGTGTGGCCCTACAACTATTAAATAAATGTATTTTGAATAATATTTTGCAATTATGTATTAACAAAATCCCGACTAGAAATTCTTTCGTCTTCCTTAGCAGGACCGGACCGGGCATGCCCGATCTGGACCAGATAAGGTATGTAACGCAGAAGATATATCTGGACCCGATCAGGAAAACCTTATCGGGTCCAGATCAGGCATTCCTGATCGGGTCCAGATCAGGCGTTCCTGATCGGGTCCGGATGAAATTTTACTGATCCCAGTATCCGAGTATGCCCAGTCCGGTCCTTTTAAAAAACATGAATATCTTAAAGAACATGATTAATAGGTAAAAATATAAATTAATATATGACGTAGGCACCGAATGCAGTGATATATTCAGTATTCTTATCATAGAGAGTCCCAGTGAGCCGTTCCGATTATGGCGCAACCACCAGATGCTAACGACTGCAACTGTCGCCTCAATCTCTCATTCATGGCCTGATCGATCTGTTTTAATCTGATTCGATAACAACTAATTTAATATTAGGCCATGTCATTACGCTTCGAAGAATCTTAACACCGCGATTCAAATAATGACGTCATTTTACTAACGCCATCTATTTATTATGACCCAAAACATTAAATGTTAGAATGGTTGTTACAATATAATATTTCTATCTATCTATGTTTTCAAATGTTAGGTACATTTATATATACATATATATTATTTATTTTTGTTTTTTACTTTGAATATAAATTATTTTTATATTATTAATTAAAAATTATTATTATTATTAAATACATATGATTAATTAAAGATTTCAGATTAATCTCCTCTGATGCAAATACAATTTCGCCGTGGCATAAATTGTGAATGTAGTGATTGTCATAATCATGTCACTTTTTTGAATTTTGATTGATATTTTTTTTGTGTTACGAAAACTGGTTCTGGTTCTGATATACTACAAGCCTTACTATATACTTGATGATATTTCACATCAGGCTATCCTTATTTGGTCCTGATCTGGTCCTGATCCGGTATGCCTTAGCATACTAGATGTTATTTCACATCAGGCTATCCTGATCAGGACCAGACCTGGTCCTGATAGGGTTTGCCGGATCCGGCATGCCTCATTCTGTCCTGATCGGGTCCTGATCCGGTATGCCTTACCATATTTGATGATATTACACATCAGGCTATCCTTATTTGGTCCTGACCTGGTCCTGATCCGGTATGCTAAGGCATACCGGAGTATGGTAAGCCATACTTGATGTTAATTCACATCAGGCTATCCTGATCAGGACCAGACCTGGTCCTGATAGGGTTTGCCGGATCCGGCATGCCTCATTCTGTCCTGATCGGGTCCTGATCCGGTATGCCTTACCATACTTAATGATATTTCACATCAGGCTATCCTTATTTGGTCCTGATCTGGTCCTGATCCGGTATGCCTTACCATACTTGATGTTATTTCACATCAGGCTATCCTGATCAGGACCAGACCTGGTCCTGATCGGGTTTGCCGGATCCGGCATGCCTCATTCTATCCTGATCAGGTCCAGATACATGATCTGGTTGAACCATACTTTTTTTCTAGTCGGGATACATTCGTATTGTTGCGTGATATATATCTATGTATATGTCAATCATTAGTCTTCACTTACAAAATAATTTGGTTGTGTTAAAACAAGTGATCTGATTATGTGTGATTTATGTCCGTTTTTATCAACGATCCCTAAATGTTAGGTAATATCTAAGGCATCATCATCATTCTTCTACTCTTATTCCAATTACATGGGGTCGATACAATATGTACTTGTCTTTCATAGTACATATTGTAAAAGTTATTGGCAATAGTTTTATGACCGGCCGCCTGCCAGACGTCTTCCCTCCTTGGGAATGTAATTGTTGACCAAACGGCATCAGATGAAGTTGGCCCAAGTCGTTATAAGGCTCTTAGTCATCTTTTACGACATCCACGAGCAAAATAAGGGTTGGTAGTATTCGTAGCCGCTAACACACAGTCTATTTAAGGCAATATAAATGATATATAAAATCAGTGTTATGCTTATGTTGCCTTAAAATTTAGGGGGTCATTGGTGAAAATGGGAATTTTAGTCGCAATTGTCCTCTTATATTGTTATCCAATCAATTTAGTACTTCACCCTTTGTTATCCCATTAAATAAGTACAGTAAAGAAATAAAAGTAATAAAATAATTTATTGTCTCGTTTAATTTTATTTTCCTACAATTACTCTCAGCAGCACTTTATATTATTACTAAAAGTGCTTTCAATTGAACAAAGCACCTTTAGCTTTATACTTATTATATGTAAAGCTAAGTGGTATTATATCCTAGCGATGGTGTAATATATAATAATAATACAGAGGATGGAAATTTGTCAAAACAAAAATAACGTACATACATACCATCACGCCCTTGCAGGGTAGGCAGAGAGAACAGAGTGCCAGAGAACTCTATCTTTGCATACTTCACTCGCTTCCTCAACATTCATAATTCTCTTCATACACGCTCGCCGGTTTCGGAGACTCTTGACTCCACCTTCCTTCAGTTCATGACCGATCTGGTCTAGGTAGGTTAGTCTCGGTCTCCCCCGGTACCTACACTTTCGCATTGTATATCTTCTTAACCAGACGATCGTTCGGCATTCTTTCCACATGTCCGAACCATCGGAGCATTCCCTTTCGCATCTTTACACCAATTCTCTCTTTCATACCTACTCGCTCACTTACTGGTCCAAGAGCCAGGTGAAAATTTGGTTAATTATTTCTTCACGAGAGATAATTGGTGATACGCATCAGACAATAGTATCATGAAGCCTTATGACCGTCAGCTGCGGCACGGTGGGGGGGATGAGCAGTAGAAACGTCCCACGCTCGAAGAAAAAAAAATACATTCACTCATTTCCTCTCGGCTAAAAATTTATCAAATTATAGCTAACCCAATATCTCAACAAAAAAATAAAATCAGCTGGCTATAACATAGTGTATTGTACGTCAGCTGATGTCTCGATCATGGGAAAAAAAACTTCACTTTCAGTGATATCCTCTCAAATAAAAATGTACCTGATGATAGCTTATATGTAACTATTGATAAATATATACGTCAGCTGGCTGTATCTCGGTGGAAAAATCGTCAGCTGATAATTTGAAGGTCGTTACGTAGAAGTTAGCCAGAAGCATTTACTGACTATTTAAATGCATCAGCTGACTAAGTTTCCCTCGACTTACTGCTAGCTGATTTTTTTTATTTATCACAGAAATATATTTAAAATCAGCTCACAAATTTTCATGTGAGAGGAAATGACGTCTTTTTAATTATTCTTGTTATTTTTAAAGATTCAAACAATACACGCTAGCATAGCATAGACAGTATTAAGGTACGCTTGGAGGGGGTTAGTTGTACGCATGCTCGGGGTACCCTTTTGTTGAGGGCACTAGAAAACATTTTTAGAAGTAGAAAAGAAGGGTACTAATCATAGAGTAATATAATACATTGGAAATAGAGAGGCCACTCTCGATTTTTTTTGTCGCCACTAATGTCAATGAAAGCGCCATCTATTACGCGACTCAATAATTATTTCCTACCCACCCAAAAAAAAAAAAATTATATACATACTGTAATCTCGCAGCAGATGCATCTTCTGGTATTATTTTGCGATACTTTGTGGGCAAAGCCGTAAAGCGTCTATAACACTCACTGTGGTACAGCTGAAAATTGTTTTTTTCTGTCGGAAGTACAGCCTCGTGTCCACTTAGTTTATTATTTTTTCTTACACTCAATATAGCACTGCACTTAATGAGATTTTCTTCACTGAACGATTTTAAATTAGAAATAGATTTTGTTTTTTTTGCAAAAAACGCAAAAAGGCGTTACATTAGACATTTTTATAGATTTTTCACAGATACTACAACAATATTTCTAGAATATTCTTTTCGTCTGACTACGTTTGCTCGTCTATTCTAAACGTACATTAGTACCATACACAGTCGTTTTTTAATATAGCGCTATCTAGATCACGTTTCTGAGTGTTTTGTTTGCTTTGACACTAATAATGTTAATAACTAAAACTAGATGGCAGAAATTACCTTATTTAAAACAATAAATTAAGTGTGTGTGTGTGTGTGTGAGAGAGATGTATCTGTGTGTGAGAAGTATCTATGTGTGTGTGAGAAGTATGTGTGTGTGTATTATTTCCTACCCACGCATGCGCAAAGGAAATAATTATTGAGTCGCGTAATAGATGGCGCTTTCATTGACATTAGTGGTGACAAAAAAAAATCGAGAGTGGCCTCTCTATTTCCAATGTATTATATTACTCTATGATTAGTACCCTTCTTTTCTACTTCTAAAAATGTTTTCCAGTGCCCTCAACAAAAGGGTACCCCGAGCATGCGTACAACTAACCCCCTCCAAGCGTACCTTAATACTGTCTATGCTATGCTAGCGTGTATTGTTTGAATCTTTAAAAATAACAAGAATAATTAAAAAGACGTCATTTCCTCTCACATGAAAATTTGTGAGCTGATTTTAAATATATTTCTGTGATAAATAAAAAAAATCAGCTAGCAGTAAGTGGAGGGAAACTTAGTCAGCTGATGCATTTAAATAGTCAGTAAATGCTTCTGGCTAACTTCTACGTAACGACCTTCAAATTATCAGCTGACGATTTTTCCACCGAGATACAGCCAGCTGACGTATATATTTATCAATAGTTACATATAAGCTATCATCAGGTACATTTTTATTTGAGAGGATATCACTGAAAGTGAAGTTTTTTTTCCCATGATCGAGACATCAGCTGACGTACAATACACTATGTTATAGCCAGCTGATTTTATTTTTTTGTTGAGATTGAGAGAGTTGGGTTAGCTATAATTTGATAAATTTTTAGCCGAGAGGAAATGAGTGAATGTATTTTTTTTTTCTTCGAGCGTGGGAGGTTACAACTGCTCATCCCACCCACCGAGCCGCAGCTGACGTTCACGAGACTTTATGGTTCGATTTTCTGATGCATTTTACTAATTATCACTTGAGAGGAACTTGGTCATATATATCTGTTACTGGCTCTCGGACTATACGTAATCGTTACGAATGCGATCGGTCAGCCTAACTCCACAGATTTTCCGTAGAGATCGCATTTCAACCGCATTAATTTTACTTTCATACTCTTTTCTGCATACCCAACTCTCGCTTCCATACAGTAATGTTGGGACAAGCACTGCGTTATGTATTGCTACACGTGCCTTCTGGCTGAGGTGCCCCAACGCTCCGTTCACTCTATTTCCCGAATTCACTCTTCGCTCTATATCAGTGGTGTAACTTCCATCTCGGCTAAATCCACATCCAAGATATACAAATACATCCACTTGCTCCAATATATCATTACCTATTGTTACTCTTACATCTGTTCTGGCTTCATCTCTTTCAAAGACCATTATTTTGGTTTTGCTCACATTCACAGGTAGACCTCTTTTCCTACAATCTTCTGTCATTGTGTCGACTAGGGTCTGCAGGACAGTCGCTGACTGTGCCAGCAGTACTGCATCATCTGCATAGAGCAGAGCAGTGACCACTGAGTCGCCCATCTGGACTCCCACATTCATATTGTTCAACCTTTGAAGACATTTATCCAGATATATGATAAATAGCCTGGCTGACAGAACGCAACCCTGCTTAACGCCGATATTGACGTCAAACCAAGGCGACATTCCATCATCCAGCCGCACACAGGCTCTACAGCCCATGTAACTGGACTGCACAGCCTGTAGCAGTTTACCGTTAATACCATACTCCGGTAAAATGTCCCAAAGTTCCTTTCGTACAACCGTGTCAAATGCTCTCTCCAGATCCACAAAACTGCAGAAAACCCTCTGACCTAGAGCCAGATGCTTCTCCACAATATTGCGCAGAGAGAACACTTGATCCATGCATCCCCTTCCACTCCTGAAACCTCCTTGTGTCTCACATATCAAACCATCGGACACCATCCTCATTCTCCTTTTAATAACACAAAAATAACAATTGCTATTTTCGGTTTCGTGTACCATTACGTGTGAAATACCTAAAATGACTTTAATTCTCAGATTATTGATCCAATAGGCTTGTAGTTTTATGTAGTTTAACCGTGATTTTGGTCTCAAATATATCAATAAAATTACGACAGACTTCAGAATAAGTATATTAAACGCGTTATCATCATTCCATTGCCCTTATGTAAAAAGCAGGATATCCTGCATAGGATTTTGTACAAAAATTTACGAGCAGTCATCATTGATCACGCACCGCTACATAAAATTGGCACATGTATGTATAGTGCTTTCTAGACAGTTTTTACAACACCCATAAATTAGACCACACAACGACATAATGAGTAGTTTAACTAATAAATTATTAAAGACCGCTTGGAGTATATTGACTGCACCCATTCATGCGTTGTTCACTTGCTTTATATTATATGAATTAATTCTGTTGTATCATCCGATATATATATGTGTACTATTGTGAAATGTCTAGGTTATGGGTCAAGTTGACTAAGATAACAACTTATTAATGATTATGTTTATAGACCGATTATACAGATATGACTGGAGAATACGCTGGTACAGCATACTCGCTATCGAAGTTAAAGAATCGGTAAGCGCTGTTAGTCATAGGTGGGTACTACGACAGGTTCTCTCCTATTGTATCGGACGGTTCGGGCGGGTGGTATCTAAATCATAGTATAGCTTGTGATTTTAGGGATTTGCAAACAAATGAAACATTTTAATTTATAAAATATTTTTCGGCGTCTAAATGTTTCGTTAATTGTATGTTTGTATAAGCCTATAAGCTATCACCACAAAGATTTAATAATTAGTGCGTGATGAACTTGCCATACCATAGAGTAGTGGTGCTCATCAGTACATCCTCTTATCTATTGGCCTATTAACCAATTTTTGCTTCATGGCTCCCGCTTTGCATAGGAGGGAAGTGTAATTTGCAAACTCCTTCTGTTTTTCTTTTCTAATTAAATTTGTTGCGGGTCCCACGACATTTGAATGCGTTTCCCGGGACTTCCCGAGGGTCAAACTTCGGTGTCTTATACGGAGATCATTGTGAATCCTGGCTTACAGGAGTTACAGTGGTGGGATTAGACCAAAAAAAAAAAGAATTAGTGCGTGATGTCATATTAAAAAAAAGCTATTACGTATATACGTTTAAAAACCTTTACCGTATTGCTTCTTGCGACTTGTACAGAAGGAAATTTATGTATATAACTAATTAGTATATATAAGGACAGTAGAATAAGAATAAAATACGCTTGTTTACGATATCGTGGATGCGTTTCACTTTAACGGTTCGGCAAATATGCTCTATAACAAACGCTATTAGATTCTTGTACTGCTGTACAAGTTACCATGTTGTACAGCATCACTGATACATGATTATATACTCTTGAAATGTGCTCTCTATTAGTGTAACCTTTTCTTTCATATCCTGTTCTTATTCTAATTGGACATAATGTGTACTCCTCTTCTATCATACATATTGCAAAAGTTATTAGCTATAGTTTTACGATCAGCCTGCTGTCTTTAGGCTTAGATGGAGTTGTCCCATTGTAAAGCTCATATACATCTATTACAACACCTATGAGCAATGTAAGGGTTGTTCCGTATCCAAGTAGCTTCTTTTTCCATGACATAATAAATTCATACTAATAAGTAGTCAACCCTAAGCGTATAATAAATAAACGTATAAATAATATCATTAAAACATTACAAAATCTATAATAAACCCAATTCTGAAATACATTTAATTAATTATGTACTTAAAGTTTCAACTGAATGTTGCAATCAATTAATTTTATAATTGAATAGTTAATTGGATTCGTATACCTTTTATTAAACAACATGCCATACAATATTGTAGCCGCAATTTGAATTTATATATACGTGACGGAACATATTTTTACTAATTATAAACTTAAATTTATTTAACACAATCAAGTGGAAAGTAATCAAATAATATGCATTAATTACGGGTACATTGTTGACAGTTTTCTGTCTACAGCCGCGGGCTGGTCTATCCGTGGTAGTACCACACTCGCAGAAAATCGACGCCTGAGCAGTGGCAATACGCTGCTTTGTATGGTGAGCGAGACAGCAGGAAGTCCATCTTTCTGGGTGGGTTTGGGATTATTGATAGGCAGCGGTCTAAAAACCGTATATTAACACGTCTGACCAGCGTATTATAGTAGGTTAATATCCTCCTGTTTGGACGACGAATGACCCAATAGTGTGAGCTGTGATGAATTAAAGATGAATAAATTTATTTGTTAGTTTTAGTAATTTACTATTATTATTAGTTATTCACATATGGATCACGAAAATAATGACTTTTTTAAAATGTTATGGCATGGTGACAATAAACTTTATGCGATTTCTTTGTGTCACTGATCACTTTATTTAAAGTAATTGTCGGTCATTATGTTAAGTAGTCAGGTTCAATACTGCCATGAGCACACTATTATGATGATTCCGTCTAAGAATATTCATTGAACACGAAGACTTTACGTAAAGCACTCTTATATCATATTCATTAGATTTTAGCACTTTATTTGCTTTATATTACATAAAATACGAATGCAATGTTATATTATACCGCTATACGACATTCACGTTCCCAGCAAAACTGTTCTATCTATATGCCAATTTTCACCCAAATCTGTTCAACGGTTTACGCGTGATTAACTTTCGTGTGGTGACGGAGTAAGAGTACAATTCACCACCCCCTGTCTTACCCGTGAGTGATCGTAAGAGACGACTACGGGATATAAAACGCATATAACATCTATACAAGAGAAGGAAAACTCGAAACAAAACCCTATACCAATATGTTTGACCGTCGTGGTATAGTAGGTCAATTTCTCTCCCATTATAGAGGAGGCTCGAGCCCTACAGTGGGACGTATATGAGCCGAGATGATGAACAAACTTCCAAACATCCTCACAAAGTTTCACATTTATAATATTAGTAGGATATCATCATTCATCATTATCCTGCTCTTATACCAATTACTTGGGGTCGACGCAATATGTCCTTTTCCTCCACTCAATGCTATCAGATGTCATCTCTGCGTTCACTCCCTTTCTATTCATATGCTTCCAGCAATCCATCCACCATATTAGTAGGATATAAAATGTGTGAATAACCTAAGTGGAAATAAAAGTTTAATTACCAAACTACAGTTTCATCAAATTATATTTCATTGAATATATTTACTTAATATCTATAATCTGGATTAGAACTCGCAACCACCAAAATTCACGACGCAATTGAAAACAACCGCAAAATAGATATAAATTATCTTACCGCACTATAACGGTTTTCATAGAATACATCCAAGTACATAAAAATATATGTGTAACGATCGGCGAACATTTTCCTGTACTTTATATATACTAAGTTATCTATGTATGACGTAACGTGATAAACTCAATAAGATTACGAGATTACGTTGTTACACTAGCAAACATTCGCCGGTTTAGTTTTATTTAATAAAATGTTTTGTATCGCAGTTCATATCCGCGGTACAAACGTATACAATAGTGTAGATACAGTTTTTTTATAGTTATTATTAAGTATTTAAACCTATAATACTATGTTGAAGATGATGATGATGATGATTTGATTTGATTTGATTCGAAATGAAGTCCTATAGGTACCAGCCCGTCTGACTAGCATGGTATAGTAGGTCTATTTTCCCTGGGAAGGAGGCTCACGCCTAGCAGTAGGCAATATATGAGCTGAGATGATGAATTATATATTAAACGCTTAAAGAAGAAAATATATTACCCTTTTATTTTTAAATGAATATTTCATAATAAATCATTGCTGTGTGGTAGTCGGCTTAGAATACTACAAACCCTTACTTTGCTCGTGGGTGTCGTAAAAGACGACTAAGAGCTTTATATAGACCTGCGCCAACTCCACCTGATGCCGTTTGGTCTCAACTATTACATTCCCAAGGAGGGTTGACGTCAGGCAGGCAGCCGGTTATAAAATTATAGCTAACTTTCCAATATGTACGATGAAAGCAGTGTACATATTGTGTCGACCCCTAGTAATTGGGATAAGAGCAGGCGAATGAATATTTGATAATAAATCATATATTTTTTTTTCGTTTTAACAATACGCCACAGCTCAAAGTAGACGGGTATACAGAAAGGTTCAAGTTAGCATAGTTAGTATGGCCGCTTGGTTAGTAAGGTTCTTGTGTGGTATCGGGCACGAATATTACCAACCTTAATATTATTCACGAATAACGTAAAGACAACTATGAACTTTAAATCGACCTGCACCAACTACATCCGATGCTGTCAAAACTTTTTCAATACGTTGGACACGATGGAAGAAGCGTACTTATTGCGTCGATCCCAAGTAATTGGGATAAGGGCAGAATAATGATGACGGTTAGCGAGGAAGAATTTTATTCTTGTATGGATAAAAAAGACAAGTAGTGCACATCCATGTTTTTCGAGGTGTGCGGGAAATATAAATGCACCACCTTCCCACGCTGTAAGTATTGTCAGTCAGTTTATCCTCCATTAAGAATAATAATGGATTTCCGCTATGCATCGCCTGATACAATCAATTAACCAAAGATCTTCGAAAAATGTTCGGCATTAATTCAGTCACGGTAATCACGATGCTAAAGCACACCAAATTTACAAAAGTGTATCCTATAAAAGCGTTCAGATTACATTCAAATTTGAACGGCTATGACGCTAGATTATTCATTTGCTATGCCTGTTATGAAAATAAAAAGATATTTATTTAGCAAATAGTTTGGTTTGCTCAAATGTAATGTTGAAATATCTACCCTTGTTTGGTTTTCCGAGGACAGAACGAACACGGAAGTATCTATATAATGATACGTACTCTTCTTGTCTCAACCTAAATGATGTCAGCATACCTTCCTTTCATAAAACAGATGGAAGAAGAGGTAAACATGCTGAATATTGTTCTAGATAAGTTTTATGATGATATGCAGTGTTTCACTGCACGGCGACATATGATATAGGCATTGTTTTTGCAAAGGGCTATGGTTTGGTCATATCCCGCTAAATCCGTTCGGGGCAACAGAAGGAGCAATGCGCGACCCCATAGACCCGTCCTGCAATGTACCTCTCTTCGCCGAGCGAGCGGGCCATCGGAACCCGGTCTTTGTTTCGGTAGATACGTAATTGTCCTAGGTCATCGTCGGATTTTATATAAACACTCGTGGAGCGTGTTAGATTTTGTAGTATTCTTAGCGGTCGCCAAGTAGCACTAACAAATACTTGTAAATAATATAAATATAAATTTGTCTTATATATTTACAAAGAGACATTCTAGTTACGAGTCATGTAGGAGTCGTGACGTTATAAGCCCACACAAGCACGACTGTGACAGATGTGCGACTTGAAGATAACGATACCTAACGAAGCGGGTTGAATAACGTGCGCCGACGTGATACTGTAAATAACTCCTAATAATATAAATATAAAACCAATTCAAATATTTTAACTTGGCTTTTGGCGTCGTAAACGTATTTGATAACAATTCTATTGGTAGATTCATGCTGGTTTTACCTGCAGCCGTAAATGCGTCAACTCGGGCGAGGAAGTACCACATTCTCTCAGAAAATAGACGTCTGAGTTGTAGCAATTTGCTAATAAGCGATCGAGCCAGGCCCAAAGCCCACCTTCCAGTAGGCAGCAAGTTATGTTCTTAGTATTGCAGAGTTCCATAAGCGGCTTTTGACAATTATAATCCTGTTGGTTACGGCTACGAATACTAGCAAACCTTCATTACTCTTGGGTCATAAAAGTCGACTAAGAGCTCTACTACAGACCCTCTATAGACTTGGCCAATTACATCTGATAATGCCAAGTCAACAATTACATTCCCAACGAGATCTGTAACACAAGGAAGGCGGACGGATACGATCACAAGTAATTGAGATAAGAGCAGGAGAATTATGGTGGGTGGATTGGAATAATTAGTTTTGAGGAGATGTTTACCATATCTTCGAAGCCGGTAATGAGCGTAGCACTCGAATAATAAGTAGCAGACGAAAGCCACTTTTACCAAGTATGCGAGTAGCTCGTATAATGATATCTGTATAATTTCTGTCTGCCTGGTAATGGCAGGCAGGCATCTATACCGGGTTATTTTTCTAAGGGTACCCAAAATTTCACAGGAGGTTCAGATTCGATAGTATAATTGATTATTGAAATAAAAACATATGTTTTTTTTAACAAAAAAATATTTTTTCTTATTCGGTGAATTCCTATATGCCACTAAATTTGTTGCTAATATGTAAGTCATTCATTTTATAAACACGCACACACAAACAAAAATCTAAGCGCTCACGATAAAACAAAATTAGATACCTAACTTTGATTCCTTTGTCGGTACGGATCGGCTTATGTCGTCGAAATCGTAATCGTCTTCCCGCCTCCCCTTGCAACACTTTCCCCTCGTAGACCGACCTGCGTGTCCGCAGCGCTAATTCGCCAGTGATATTTTGGCCGTGACCTAATTAGCAGCACGTGTTAATTGTTTTATTGTTTATCTCCCACAATGGCATATCAAACAAGATATTCTAATCGCGAGTATTATGAGATGGTACGGTGCTACATATTAAGTGGTGAAACTTTACGTGGTGCGCAAAGGGTCCGTACTTTATTGAAGACCGATTGACTGGCCGTAATTATCTGGATATGTTGCGAAGTGTGATTTCCGATTTACTAGAGGACGTACCTCTAATACTGTTAAATAATCTATACTTCCAACATGACGGTGCTCCACCCCATTATTCGAGTGCTGTGCGTGAGTATTTAAACACTGAATATGGGAATAGGTGGATAGGTGGCGGGGGCCCGATACCGTGGCCTCCAAGGTCACCGGACCTTACACCATTAGGCTTTTATTTGTGGGGTGAAATTAAGAGACGTGTTTACGTTGAAGAAGCGCAAAGTTATGAGGACCTTCGTAGTAAAATCATTACTGCATTTGATGAAGTGAAAAGTGCTCGGACACAGATAATGTTAAAAAACAATTTCAGAAGGCGTGCTCAGCTTTATGTTGAAAGAAATGGACTTCATTTCGAACAATTGTTAAAATATCAGTGATAGTGTTTTTCCTGGGACTAAATGAATAGGTAAGTTTAATTGTTGTAAATAGTTAATTCCACTTTTTAAATACGCCTTAATAAATACGAACATTAGTATGTGGTTTTAAAATAATAAACTGGTATTTTAATTATCTGTTTATAATGACGCGTGACGGTGCTAAGCCCGTTAAAAGTATGAAAGAAAATTGGAATCTTAAACTTATTTACTATTTTACATGTGTGTGTGTGTGTGTAGAAGTGTAACAGTAGTGTGGTGTCGATCTAACATGTACTTGTGTGCGTTAGGGTGATAGTTTCTTGATCAATGGCCGCGCGTAACAAGATTAGGTTGTCTATAAATCAGGAATATTTTTAGATATTTTCAAATGAAAATAATTAGGTAATTACTAGTGATTTTAAATATTTGACATTTTTAATATAACATTATTTATATGTAGAACATCATAAAAAAATTTGGATACTCTTAGAAAAAAAACCCTGTATAGATGGGTCAATGGGGTTGCGCGCTGCCTCTTCCGTCGCCCCGGACCGATTTGGCGGGGTGCGACGTCCATAGCCCACCGCAAAAAAAAAAGGCATCTATATAGAATTATGTCGCCTGAGAAAAAAAAAATGAGTATTCTAATTACAGCATCTTGTTTTTTTTTTTAATACATAAATGTATTTCGTTTAAATAAATAACGTTTTTGTCGATTATAAGTTGATTGTTCATCTAAGCTAACTATTCTATCATATGTCAGTATAATTATAAAAATGTACTGTGTGATAGCAGCTACGAAAACTACCAACCTTTGCTCGTGGATGTCGTAAAAGACGACTAAGAGCTTTATATGGACCTGAGTCAACTCCACCTGATGCCGTTTGGTCAACAAGACCAGAAATACAACAGGCGGCCGGTCACAAAACTATTTTCAATTGCTTTTGCAATATGTACGAGTACATATTGCGACGACGTAAGAGAGCGAGTAGGTATGAAAGAGAGTATTGGTGTAAAGATGCGGAAGGGAATTGATCCGATGTTTCGGACATGTGGAAAGAATGCCGAACGAACGTCTGGTTAAGAAGATATACAATGCGAAAGTGGAAGGATGTAGGTACTGGGGGAGACCGATACTAAACTACCTAGACCAGATTGGTCACGTACTGAAGGAAGGTGGAGTCAAGAGTCTCCGAAACCGGCGAGCGTGTATGAAGAGAATTATGAATGTTGAGGAAGCGAGTGAAGTATGCAATGATAGAGTTCTCTGGCACTCTGTTCTCTCTGCCTACCCTAGGGATATGGCGTGATGATATGTATGTATGTACATATTGCGTTGAGTAATTGGGATAAGAGCAGGTAAACGATGATGATGAGTTTAATTATAAAAATATATTACTTAGTTTTAACAGTATTTTATATACACATAGCTACTCCGCTAATGCATTAGCCTTAGTTTGTTGTAAGTGGGTTTTATACACATGTAAAGAGGATTAAAAGTTTAAATTCACCTTTTAAAATTTTTCCTCGAAAAAGACTTAAATTTTATGTTCACTTAAAAATACAATTACGTTATTGTACACTCATTTAAATGTTAATTCTAAATGACTGTACAATAACCTAATTGTTTTTTTTTGTATATGTTTTCATTGAAAAGTTTTTTTATTGTAATGGTTTTCACGACTATATGTCCGACTTTAGGACAAAGATTTCCCTCCTCTTCTGCCCACCATGTGAACCGATTCGCGCCATCTTTTTCGGTATCTGACCTATCGCCTTCGACCATCGATCCGACGTCTATTGCATAGGTGTCCATCTCTCGAAACGCATACGACTCACATAGTCCGACCTATTGCTTTTTTTAATTTAAAAGGAATTTAAGAAAGATATATTTATTTTATTCTTATATTTCTTTCCGTGTGGTGACGAAATAAAAATACAATTCACCACCTATCTTACCCGTGGGTGATCGTAAGAGACGACTAAGGGATATAAAATGCATATAACATCTATGCAAGAGAAGGAAAACTCGAAACAAAACCCTATACCAACACGTCTGACCAGTGTGGTATAGTAGGTCAATTTCCCTCCTATTATGGAGGGGGCTCGAGCCCAACAGTGGGACATATATGAGCTGATATGATGATGATGATTTATTTTATTTTTGGTTGTTTCGAGACTTGGGGTGCGATGAGGACAGAGCATAGCACAATATGTAAAGGATTAAAAAAAATGTTAATGTAACCTCCATAGCGAGGAGACTCGACAAACTATAAAACATCCACCAAGTTTGTTTACCCTCGTTTTCGCTTACGGATCATTGAACGCAATTAGCCATGGCCGTCTATTATCCGCTTAGTAAATAGTTGGCGAAAATTTGTCACGTCACGAGGTGATTACCCTGAAATATATAACCTGCATGTGATGCAGATACATCTATTTTGTTATTTGATATTGTAAACATTGTATATGTGCTCTTATTATTGTTTTCAATATTCTATTATGATGCTACTTATTTGTTCTGTTAAATCTTGAAAAATTTTTGTATTGCTGTCGAAAATCATCATCATTCTCCTACTCTTATCCCAATTACTTGAGGTCGACACAATATGTATTTATAGTACGTATTGTAAAAGTTATTGGCAATAGTTTTATGACCGGCAGCTTGCCAGACCTCAACCCTCCTTGGGAATGTAATTGTTGACCAATCGGCATCAGATGCAGTTGTTCCAGGTCGTTATAAGTCTCTTAGTCGTCTTTTACGACATCCACGAGCAAAGTAAGGGTTGGTAGTATTCGTAGCCGCTACCATACAGCTAATGTTGCTATGCTGTCGAAAATATACAATATGTTTGATTTGTGATTTGATTGTTATTTTGTTTATTCCTTTGATTGCGTCTTGCAATAACCTTAATTTTAAAATGGTATAGGTACCCTTTTTCTCTCCTCGTTGAGCTTTGATTTCACATTTTGGGAAATAACAAAAAACGGTTGTAGATTTGCATTAGCCACCGTTTTGAAATAATATTTTGTTTTCTTTCACAAGGTATATTATGTGAATATAGGGGCAAGTAATTGTTTTTGTCCATTTATAAGTATGGCTATCTTAATTATTAACATGATGTTAACACTAGGTTATTACTGCTTACTGTGCTATGAAGCATTGATAATACATTTATGCCCGTGGCAGTCCTATAAACCGGGTGAGGGTTTACTAGAAGAAAGAGCAGCAGCAATCTGCTGGGTGCACCAACTGCGATTGCCAAACCGACTGCCAAGCGTAACGATGATGGCATTTTTCTTTGTTACGGCTTTTGTTAAATAGTGTATGACAATATCTAAGTTTATGAATAAATGGATGAATAAGATGATGTTAAGATGTTTGAACGAGCGAACAAAAAGAAAAGAAAAAACATTTAATCCTAAATGAAATCGGCACCATTTGATCAATAAAGATGAAGGCAATTAATTGAACAATCTTAGCATTTATCTAGTATGCATTAATGTGTATTCACTTTGCCGCGCTTAGGTTATGAACTGTGGCCCAGTTGACCTTACTATCTGTTGCATCTGAACATACATCTACACCGCATTCTATGTTTAATAATACTTAATACGTCATTTTAAATCCTAAATATAGACTTATCAATCTTTCTTTAATAATATATACATTGAAAAAGAATATTTTCATTAAAACTAGCAATCGTTATCTATCTGATAATATAAAAGAGGATGTTTGTATGTATGACATCGCTAAACTCAGAAACTATTTGACCGATCATTCTGAAAATTGGTATGTATATGTATTTTTTTTCACGGAGTACGTTTATACGCTACCTACATTGATGTAACTGGCCACCAGGCGATGCGCGAGGCTGCGATATATCGGCTTCAACAAACAAACCAACGGGCCGGATTTTCTAGTATATTATATAGCAAGATTTTCATTAAAACTAGTAAAATGCCCGCGGTCACGTTTGTAAGCGAGCAAATGCTGCTAAGAACTATTTCACTAAAATTTATCCCAGAAGTTTGTACTTACATACATACATACATACATATCATCACGCCATATCCCTTGCAGGGTAGGCAGAGAGAACAGAGTGCCAGAGAACTCTATCTCTGCATACTTCACTCGCTTCCTCAACATTCATAATTCTCTTCATACACGCTCGCCGGTTTCGGAGACTCTTGACTCCACCTTCCTTCAGTACCTGACCGATCTGGTCTAGGTAGGTTAGTCTCGGTCTCCCTCGGTACCTACATCCTTCCACTTTCGCATTGTATATCTTCTTAAAATATAGACTTTCATATAGCAAGTTTGTACTTGCTATATGAAAGTCTATATTTTGATAGTAATTCTAGCTATAGATGAAAGGAATCAGCAAAACTCACTGTTACCAAGTCAAAACTTTACGAAAATCGGGTTCCAACGTCCATTTTAACATTTCGTACGATTCCGAGAATGTCTCGAATAAGTGTGAAACGTGTCATCTCTTCTGAGTTCTGAGTCACCTGCTCTTTCGATTTATATTTTTTTTTCTTTAGCAATTTACGTGAAAACTATACAAGGAAAGTAAATCAGCTCGGTAAGAATTCTTAAGATTTTGCTTAAGTTACGATTAAATTATACTAGTATTGTCCTCTACTTACCTATAAAATAAATGAAATGCTATTAGTGGAAGCAGTACAACGCCGTACATGCATAGAACATCGGTACTGACTATGCAGGGCATGTGTTTATATTCAGATTAGAAAGATCAAAATACACACAACTATACTAAGAATAAGCAAATCATAGAAAAAAATAGGTAGGTTAATTATTTTTCAATAATCATCAGCCGACCCTTTGTGTGACATCGAGTTAGTTAGTTGGTAACTCAGATAATTTTTGATCTAATGACCTTTTAGGAATACGTAAAATATTACTATTTTTACAAACACACGAACGAAGTGACCTGTTCGTAATATGTTGTGTGGGCATACTTCTCTGTCATCTTACAGTCTCGCTATTTATTGTAAGTTACTAATTATGGTTTGACTAACATATCTCTAACATTACAGTTAAATACTTAATTGTGATATTTTCAAATCAATGGTCTGGTAAATGAAGTAAATTATTTTTCAAAATCAAAATTTTTATTTGGGTATTAATCTGAGTGTTGAACTTTTTATTTAATTTTATTTTATAATCTCGACTATTTTATTTCTGAAAAGGTAAGTGAAGTTTTACTAAGATCGCACATTTAAACGCACGCCACGTAGCCTTAGCGTATGACGATAAAAGGCTTATTGCCGTTAACTTCAAATAAAATAGAGGAAAATAGACAGAACCTGGCGATTAGCAAGTCATTTGTTTATAAGTGTATGGACTAATGGATAAGTCTGGTGAATTAAGGGGGGAAGTCCATATAGAAGCCTGAAAATCGGTCATTTTTAAGAAATTCTTTTTAAAGTGATAAAATAATTTTATTGTTTTTAAAACTTTAACACAATTTTATTCAATCTTTATGAGTCCAAAATTTTTTTTTCTTTTTCTTTCAAAATGGCGGCTCAGGATAATTTTTTGTCTGCTGCCTCCGACGCGAGATCCCAAACTGCTGCATTTGTCATTCATCAACCATTGATCTGAAACAAAAAAATTAAAGTGTTTTCTTCTTAGGATATATTAACGCGAAGGATAAACCTATAAAATTAAAAAAAAGTATAAAATTCAATTTAAAGTAGGCCTTTGAAAAAAAAGTTAGAATTTAGGGCTATTTTTTTGACCTTTTTGACCCCAAAAAAATACTTTATCAACCTGAAATATCTAAAGTTTTAGGTTTATCCTTCCGAGAGTACTGTAGAGAAATGCCTCACCAAATTTCAGATAAATCGGTGGATAACTTTTTGAGTTACAATACCAGCAGTTTTTAAAAATACAGTTTCAAGATAATCGCGTTTAAAGTTTTAGTACATGAAAATGACCAATTTTAGTGACTTACCGATTAATCTGAAATCCTACGTCCATACAATAGTCCTTCCTCTAATTCAAAAAGCTAGTCTTCTTCCATTTGCTGTTGTTTGCGAGCTGAACGAGCATGTTTTGTTTCCAAAAAGCTTTTACGATCCTGTCGAGTTATCAGCAAATACTTTCGCATAAGTACCAATATTCAAGTTCAATAAATTCATTATTCTTAATACTGAACTGAAACCTTCATTAAATATCCCAGCAGCAATATATGATGAGATTTCAACTATTTTCAGTCCAGAATGGAGATGTTTTGGTGACAATCGCCAAACTGTCGCGTTAAAACTTTCATTGGCATTCTGCGTATGACCACCAAGGCATCGTTCAAGCAAATCATCTTTGGACAAATCTTTATATAGGGGTAAAAGGTGCTGTTCTATTTCTTCACCAAGTAATGGAGCTACATCTTCGTTTCTAGGATCTTCACTGAGAGCAATAGCCTTCTGCCACTTACACTAGCTATCAACGCCTATTGGGCAGTTTTCATGTCGCGGGTTTTCTTTAGTAGAAAAATATGATCATAAGTTGCCATTATGGCTTTTTTCATTTCACTAACACTGTGAATATTTCTTGGTATACTTAAACCATAGTATTTTGAAATATAGTGTTTTAAAGTAGATAAATAGTACTAAACAGTGTTAAAATTGTAGTATTTAGTGCTTGAACAAAGCCTAAATGGATACCTAGGGCTAAGGTAATAGTTGAAATAGATAGGTAATTTAAATTCACGAAAAATAAGCTATATATCATAAATGTAACTATTATAGTCTTAAAGTTATAAGCAAAAATGTTAATAAAGGTAGCACAAGCGCTCCGACTACCTGACAATACGCACTCGGACCCGCTCCATTATAGTAAATATAACTTCGTTAAGGGTGTAGATCGTGAAAATCACCGAAAAGAGTGTTACGATTTTTCATATTTAACCTATTTACATATGATTGATATCAATGATAATTTGTATATATTACAATCAAAGACCAATAAGTATGTTCATGCTTATATTAAACTCTTAAACCTAATGGTTGTTATATAATAAACGTCAACAAACGCACAAAATTGAGTAAAAATGCAAAAACATGACTTCGTGTTTTAAAGATTTAAGCCCATAAATCAACACAAATTGATAAAAAGAAACACTTTTTGAACACTGAAGAAACCAATAAGTATAGCTGTATACTTCTTTTTATACCTTTACAAACAAAGACTTCCTCTTTTAAAGCCCTAAAATCTAGATATATTTTAAGGTAAATTTTTCATACACAAATGTATGGGATAAAGCGTTCGTTTCATTCGTGCAATCTCGGTGGTCACTAACGGCAGTTCCTTTCTGTAAGTGAACGCGACACCACGCTTGTCGGCTGCAGACAGCAGAATTACGTATTGTGAATTTGTGTTTTTTGTAAAAAACTGTAAGTATAACATTTTTATAATTAATTTATTTTCAGTTAGTAGAAAGTATCGATATAATGAATGTCTGAAAGAAAACCATGATGGAACTAGATATAAATCGTAAAAAATACAATATCTACACTAATAGGTATTATAAAGAGGAAAGATTTGGATTTTTGTATGAAACGAATAAACTCAAAAAGTACTGGACCGATTTTAATAATTCTTTTATCATTCGAAAGCTACATTATCACTGAGTAACATAGGCTATTTTTTTCGCAGGACTGATTGAATTTGAGTGTCATGCCAGGGAAAAGAAAGTTTTGTACGCATTATAAAAATATGAAAGCCAAAAGATCTCGGCATAAAATGTAAGTTCCTCCCTACTTATTTATTATCGCATTTGAACAGGGTACATTACAAAGCTAATACAATATGTCATATGATTTAGATCGCCCGATTCAGACATATACCTACAATAACATGTAAATATTGGTTTGTATTATCTATATCTATACTGATAAATAAAATTGAAGTATCTGTATGTAATATCAAAATAATAGGATTTTTTAAAAAAAAAAAGGCGATACGGAGTTCGCCGGGTCGGCTAGTATTGTCTAAATATCAAATTGTGGAAGTAGGTAGGCGACAGTGCAACTTTATCGACATACCTATACCGCCAAACAGACGCGAGGCGCCTAGCGTCTGGCTTAGGGTTGTACAAAATAAATAAAAAGTGGATAATATTGATGAATAATATTTCCAGTATTGAAAATAAAGAAAACCTTGGGGCCGAGACTCTGAGCAACAATGCTACGCGCTGTATAGAGGTAAGTTGTTATATGTAATTCTTGTAGACTTGTTACATAAATAAACAAACTACTTAGTTAGTGATGGGCGAAGACAAAATCTCAATACCTACCTATAGATTTTTCTTGCAATATTTATTATTTTCATCGAGAGACAAACACCTTAGTACCGAAATACTTCTCAATTACTTTCTCAAAAGAAAATTTATTTTCAAATAGGTGACGTCATAAAAAAACAATACCTAATGCGTAAAGAAATTATAATTTCTATTCATCAGGAACCTAATATTGTATTAATTCTTTTGCATTTTTTTAAATTTTTAATTATTTTTTATAAAAAAAATCAAGCCATTATCTTTCTTTACAGGAACTAGTTATTGAAAACGACCAAGAAGGAAAGGTGGATGAAATGGAAGTTGGGCGTAGAGTTGTAGACGTTTCTTTTTTTTTTAAAGCTCTTCAGGCCATAGGGGACCACGGTCCAATGGATTGTAAGTTAAGTTACCTCAGTATAATAGGTGAAGTAAAAGTTGGTCTGGACTCAAAACTCATCATGAAATGTAGTATGTGTAGTATGAAATTTACTGTGTGTTTGATTGAAAAGAAAGAAGATAGAATGGAAGTGAATTTTATTTCTTTAAAAGACACCAAACTGCCGCAGTAGCCCTACCAACCATGTCACCTTCATTATACAATGAAATTAATAATACGGTTTGCGATTGGTGGGAAAAGACAGCAGCACATTCCATGGCAGAAGCTGTCAAGGAAGAAGCGGAGTACGCAGTGTCTATAGGTAGTGTTGATAAAAATGGTACACCATTAATATCTGTTGCTGTTGACGGTTGTTGGAGCAAGAGATCTTATGGTAAGAATTTTTCCGCCTTGTCCGGCGCAGCTGCGATAATTGGCATTAAAACTAATAAAGTATTGTTTTTTGGAGTTAAAAATAAATACTGCGTAGTTTGTGCACGAGCCGCAAAGAACGACAGTCAGCCCTCGGAACACCGTTGTTTCAAGAATTATTCGGGATCATCTACCGGTATGGAATCGACCATAATAGTTGAGGGGTTTAAACGTTCCATTGTTGATCACGGTGTAATTTATAATAAATTTGTAGCAGACGGCGATTCCAGTACTTATAGAAAAATTTTAGATTCGCGACCGTACGGTAATTTAACAGTAGAGAAAATTGAATGCAAAAATCATCTTTTACGAAACTATTTAATTAGTAAATAAATGAATTATTTACTAATTTTTGTACAACCCTAGCACGCTTTTGAGATAGCGAGTAATGGCGACTCATATTTGTTATTGTGTAGTAAATAAATCATTTTTATACTTGTGTTTCATTTATTGACATTTTTTTTAAAACCCTAGGATTTTTTTTAGATATCGACGAGGTGATCGTAAACAAAAAGTAAATATTTGAGTTTACGCAATAGGCACATTTCCTTGCGTAGAGATAAACACACTTCCTACTGAATTTGCAATTATTTTATTGAATGAATATTTTACGAATTAGAATAAATTTTGGTAGTGAAATTACAAATAAATACATAGTTGGAATTTTAGGTAAGTAGAATACAAAAATGTCAGTCCGGACCTGCTCTTGATTGTATATTATATTATAAACTAGTAACCCGCCCTCGCTATCTTCGCTATCTTCGGCAATATTCACTTAAATTACATACTATAAAAAGCATATTGATCTATAATAAATGCACAATTTATTTAAGGTACTTAATTGGATAAGGATTAATGCTGTATTGTATAAAATCACTTAGTAAATAATCATTTTTTAGTAGAGGATAAAAAATGGTTATGGTGGGTTATCCCTAAGAGATAGACGTATGCCATCCTGGACTTTTTTGTTGAACTTTTTAAGATGGATAATACTGTAGTACATTATTTTGGTCTATCTCGTAGGGTTCAGCCAACGTTTGCAATATAAGCGCAAAAAAACGTGCTTATTTACGACATCACATTAGAAACCTCTAAATTAATCAGCGTTTCTCTACTATATTATGCATGTATTATACATATAAACCTTCCTTAAGAATCATTCTATTTATTAAAAAAAACTGCATCAAAATCCGTTGCGTAGTTTTAAAGACTAAGCATACATAGGGACAGACAGACGGCGGATAGCGACTTTGTTTTATACTATGTAATGTAATGATAGAAAAACACAAAAATTGTGTCTCAACTACTCTTATTAATCTATTAAAAAGAATCAACAGCTAGTTTCCAAAAATTCAACGTTATTGTTATGCTGTAAATATTCAAGTTCAATAACAATTTCTCAACGTGGAACGTTTGTTGCAAAACATTTTGAAAATCACGCTCTCTAGGTCATTCATCCGCCCCGTCGGATGTTACATTAAACTTTGGCGCTGCGGTCGCTCGAAATCGAGATCTCAGGCCAACAATCTACACCCTTAATATTCGAGATTCTTTTTTTTCCTCTCGTCAGTACATGCTCAATATACTGTACTTTCAGATTATCGAAAAAAAAAACGATTTTTTGAAAATTCTATATGGACTTCCCCCCTTAATACCGTCATTTAATCAACTTTTAAAGTAATCAGTACGAATAAATTATTTCTGCCTAAGCGTATTTCGGTCTCGGTGGCCAGGATGAAAAGATTTCAGCCAATTCCACATTACAATTAAATGCGCAAGTATCTGTGAAGGCACCTAAGCTTCTCTTTACTGCCTCATGTTTATAATTCGATGGGATGACGATTCATATCGACTGCAGAGAGATCACGAAAAGCATATGATAATTTATTAATAAATACACTCATATTTTCGAAAATTGGTGCGTGCTTTGCACTTTAAACTCATGCCATAAACCTGGTGATCGAACTCTTTACCACTACATTGCCAGTCCATTACACACAAGGCTTATCACTGTTGGATCAATATATACATAGTCTTTTAATGTCAGTATGACATTTGGTCCGCTTGTTACACGCGTCGTTATTGTTTTTACCTTTCACTCGGCCCCATGTCAATATCCCTCGAGTGTTTGTATTAATTAATAACTGACTTTTAGTAACGTGTGTTGTTTTAATTATACATATGAAGGTTATCACAGTTATGTATTTATACGTCCAGTTCCAGTATCCTTATACATATTGTTTGCCAAGCCTCAGACCTTACTAATATTATAAATGCGAAAGTAACTCTGTCTGTCTGTTTGTCTCACTTTCACGGCAAAACTACTGAACCGATTTAAATGAAATACAGATAATAAGGTACACAGATAGTCTAAAGCCTGAGAAAGAACATAGGCATACTTTTTAATTGAAAAAAGCGTTGTAAAGGGTTGAAAAAGGGGATGAAATGTCGTAGGAGGAATAGTTACTTTGGATTAACGCTAACTTACGACTATTCCACGCAGAGGTCGCGGGCAGAAGCTAGTATAACATACATTAAAAAGCCTGAAGAATATACATTAATATCTGTCAATAGTGGTAGGGCCACACTGTTGACATTTTTCTGTCAACAGCTGCGGGCCGGTCTGCCCGGGACAGTACTACACTCTCGTAGAAAACTAACATCTGGGCAATGGCAATGTGCTGTTGCTATTCATTAGGTGAGCGAGAGTGCCAATCATTCGTAGGTAGAGACCTATCTGTAAACCTGGTTATGCAAAAATCTATAGGCGGGTCATCAAGTGTATTGCTTGTTCGTTTGCCTCCTTAAGCAATGAAAAACAGAGTGATATATAAATAACTCCAAATACCTCTTATTGAAAAAAAATTTAAGTAGTGAAAGTTGATCAATCTTTACAGATTTCTTCTTTGTTTTAAAATGAAAACCTATATAGGCGCGCTATACATTTTATTTTGCGGTTTTTACATTATGTATAGCCGTCACGGTCGGCTATGTAACGTTCGTTCAAGTAAAGTCTGCTCTCGTCTACAAAGATATGTTTAAGCTCAGTTATAGTGAAAATAATTTGTCCTATTTATGATACAACCATAATCTTCTTAATTAATATATATAAATTACGCGTCACGTTGTTTGTCCGCGATGGACTCTTAAAGTACTTAACCGATTTTAATCAAATTTGCACAGCATGTGTAGGTTGATCCAACTTGAAAGATAGGATAGCTTCCATCTCAATTTATTGTCGCAATATTATATTATTGCAAATTATTTGTATATTATTTGACAGTCACAATTATCTGTCATCTCCAAACGGTTCTAACAGATGGCGGCATCTGTGGTCTGGATTGAGTAAGTATTTAATAGATTGCGCTATATTAAACGTACAAACGTTTCATAAAAGCTACAATTTACTAGCATAACTACCACGTATTACTGAGACTACCTTAGCCACAGCAACGCGTGGCCGAGTCTGCTAGTTATATTTATATTGTAAATGATATTAATATATGAATATAGAAAATAAATTTTGTTTATCGTATTATTAACGTCGTCTTGATGAAGTTTTTCACTTTTGTCATTTGGTCTTACACGGACATGCTAATTTACATAACCAATTTCAAATAAAATCTCGGACGAATAAATAAATTCAATAGAAAATTCTCAAAAATTCAGGCAAGACGCAGAAAAAGTCAAGACCGAAGCCACTGCACCATTGAAACAGAGATAATAACCATAAATTGTTTTTACTTTTCTCTCGTTGTGACGACGGATTAAGAATGCCGTTTGTCACCAAACGTCAGTCTTTCTGCATAATTTCTTTCTCATTAAGGGGAACGGTTAAATTCAATAATGAGTTTTATTTGAACTTCTTTAACTGAAAATATGCTTTTTTAATAGTACTTTAACATTCAAATCAAATCATTTATTATGCATAATTATGCATGTGGGGCACAAGGGCACTTACATATTGTTAATATTACATCTTTTTTTTAATCATCATCATCACAGCCCATAAATGTCCCACTGTTGGGCTCGGGCCTTCTCCGTAATGGGAGGGAAATTAACCTACTATACCACGCTGGTCAGACGTGTTGGTATAGGGTTTTATTTCTAGTTTTCCTTCTCTTACATAGATGTTATATGCGTTTTATATCCCTTAGTCGTCACGTACGATCACCCACGGGTAAGATATGGGGTGGTGAACAGTATTCATACTCCGTCACCACACGTAAAACTTTTTTTAAATTAATCTATCACCGTGTCGGTAAGCGGCCACAAACTGAGATTCATTCTTTGCAGCATCCGTAAAAATTACATTCCACATATGTTTTATGGATACATCCGTTTCATTACATAAATTCTTAAAACACATCTTAATAATACATTATATTTGTCCGCAGGTGATTCACTCAATCGGCTGCTTGTTTTAAAAGTAAATAATAACCAGCCATTATCCGTCTTGTTTTCATATAGGTGTATTGTATTTAATTAATTAAACAAATATCCTTATACCATGACCTTCCAAACAATACATTCCGTGAACTGTTTGATTGCCGTCGCATCGATACAAACGGACTTATACTAATGTTTACTTGAGCCAATCGCGTTGATTAGATGCATAGAGCATGCTAACGATGTATTTATCTATAGTTTAAGCAATACATATTATAATTTTATTATTTACTTGCATAATATATATAAATACTGTTCATCTATAGAAGAGTAATGGCTTATCTAGTTGTTAACTCGTGACTGGGTGTCGCATGTAGGATCTGGTCCAGACATATTTTTTAAATTATATTTTACGAATAATTATTTTCTGGTTATATATATAGATATGCGTAAGAGAGCGAGTAAGTATGAAAGAGAGTATGGTAAAGATGGTGTAAAGATGCGAAAGGGAATGCTCCGATGGTTCGGACATGTGGAAAGAATGCCGAACGAACGTCTGGTTAAGAAGATATACTATGCGAAAGTGGAAGGATGTAGGTACCCTTGGGGACCGAGACTCACCTACCTAGACCAGATTGGACACGTACTGAAGGAAGGTGGAGTCAAGAGTCTCCGAAACCGGCGAGCGTGTATGAAGAGAATTATAAATGTTGAGGAAGCGAGTGAAGTAGGTATGGAAGGATATATACCTAGATATATACCTAATTCTATGCCTATTTAGTAAGTAAGCAGTGTTAATTTCAATGTGACGCATATATATACATACCATCACGCCATATCCCTTGCAGGGTAGGCAGAGAGAACAGAGTGCCAGAGAACTCTATCCTTGCATACTTCACTCGCATCCTCAACATTCATAATTCTCTTCATACACGCTCGCCGGTTTCGGAGACTCTTGACACCACCTTCCTTCAGTACGTGACCAATCTAGTCTAGGTAGGTTAGGTTAGTTTCGGTCACCCGCTCCTTACATCCTTTCACTTTCGCATTGTATATCTTCTTAACCAGACGTTCGTTCGGCATTCTTTCCACATGTCCACAAATTCACAACACTCTTGATAAAAGCATTATAAGCTATTTCTGTAGAGTAACATGAAGTAAAAGAATAAAATCATAACTCATACATCCCACCCCCGGTAATAAAACCGCATATTACAACACCCCGCTGTCAAATATTTTGTCCGTCGTACAGTCAAACGGCGTAGCAATCAAGCCGTAAAAAAATGAAGAGAAAAATAAAAACGTGTTTTATGGTATAGATACATATAATAAAATAAAATGGCTACGGCTTTTATTAACCGACTTCAAAAAGGAGGAGGTTCTATGTTTCATTGTATGTAATTTTTTTTACATATGTATATACTGAAGAGTCAAAGCTGATGAATTGTATAAATTGCACTCCGATTTCATCAGTACTTAATTGTGCATATATTGTTGCGTTTTAAAACGATGATAAGATTTTCGTATAGGTATACTAACCAACGAGCTGATGTTTTCTCAGAATCGAAATACAAGTTCATTTACTGTGTATAAACCCTGCGAGGGCGCTTACATATTGTCAGTTTTAACATTTTAATTTAATCTATTAAACTACCGCCTGATCGAAACGTAATCGCCACAGAAGATGCGGCAAGAAACTCAGCTGGTTTGTCTATTATTTCCTTACTGATCTTTTTATAAAAAAATAGTATAACATGATCAGTAATAATTAGCTCTAATGTCCTTCGAACCGCGATATAATGTAAAATTTAAATACAATGTAAAAGATTACGGCTGGACCAGAGCCCACAAGCAGCATCCGATCACGAATTAACTACTATAGCAGCCGTTACTCCCCTCAATCGCACGCTTACTAACCCAATTTTTTTATGGTTATCGAAAATATCAATTAAAGAATGCAAAGGGCAATACAACGGCAAGAGAAGGCAAATTCGAAGTAAGTCAATGACTAGTGTTGTGTAGAAAGTTAATATCCTTAATATAGAAGGAGGCTCGTGCCGAACAATGGGACAATATAAGATTGGTAATAGGTTTTTTAAAATATTGTTACGGTGAACCCAGAATCATTTCTTTTGTTCATCTCTAATCTTACTATTGTGTTATATATTGTTATAAAAAAGCATCCAATTGGATACAGTATGTCGTTTTGGTCAAAAGTCGTGCCTAGAGTATTGCCAGATTGGCACACAATGGAACAGATTTGGTTTGACAATGTTCCAAACTTGGCATCCGAACTGATTACAAGAGGCTTTTTATTGTATTCCTAATATGTAGAAACATCGGTAACGTTCTACAATTGTGGGATAATATATTACTTTCTATTTCAATGAATTTGATTATTATTGATATAATATTAATTGATATTCGCATATGCACCGTGCTATCGATTCTGTTATCACAAATTCTTTAGCTGAAATATTAAATCAATAAAATCTTTTTGATTAATTAAATAACGTTTCGTAAAACTAAGTAATATATACTTTAGTACACTCTCTTACCAACGATACTTAGGGATTTTTTTTTATTGCGTTTGGTTTGCAAACGAGCAAGCAGCATTCCTGATGGTAAGTGCTACTACCGCTCATGGACGTTTGCCATATCAGAGATATAGCTAAAACCTACTCCAAAAGATGGAATACCGGTTTTCTCACTCACCGGATGAAACGCAACTGCCCCGGCGTCGATTTACTGCGAGAGTGTGGTACTATCCCGGATGGACCGACCCGCGGCTGCAGACAGAAAACTATGTCGTCCTAACATTATTGGATTTAGTTCAATATAACAATAATAATTATAATTTAAACTTCCAACTAAAATTTGATTAGTTTTTAATGAGGTTTGATATGGAGAACTAGTAAATTGCGATAAGATTTAATATTTTACGCTACACGCATAATAAACACACAAAATATTCTACACATTACTCATTAGACGATCTAATCGTAAACATACAAATTTTTTGCATAAACATAGAAGGGGGCTGAGATGAACTGTGATGACTTTTATCTCTGAAAAGTATTTTTATGTCGTTTAAAACTGTGATGTATGCTACGACGCTGTTAATACAATGTCTAAAATAAATCAATATTCAATCAACGAACCTGCGTAGTTTTGGTTTGCGGTTGCTGAAATTTGGGTCAGCGAGTAAAATACGATTTTATATAGGTATATATGTTTCAAATCAATACTACACGGCGGATTGAAAACTGTTTTGATATCATCTGTATTGAATAACTTTTTACTATCAAATAACAAAAATACATTTGGACGACTCTCCATCGAAATTCTTTTGCTCGGTTTTAATTAAAGTATTTTAATTTGTCTCGTGTAGCTTGAACAACCTTTATTATGTCTCTTTGAACGCTCGTTCCGTTTGAATTTTCATTTAATTACATTGAATTATCGCTGGCTTCATTGAAGGCTTATTAAATTTCCATAAACTTGTACTTGTTTTAAAGTAGTTTGGTTGTTACCCCGCTGGAAAACATTTGTGGTGTTTCAAACTTTGGTTTGCTTATGGAGTTTAGATTTGTTTAAACTTGTTGTTCTGCGCCGACTTGTTTTTGTATGTTTTGTGCAAATTGAACACGATATCGTGTTCGATTTCCGGAATAAAAGCAGCTATAAAGAACAACATACAGAGCTGAAGTTGTGTAACTTAGCAATATATAATGTATAACTTCCTTCGTGTGGTGACAGAGTAAGAATACAATTCACCACCCCCCTATCTTACACGTAGGTGATCGTAAGAGAGGACTAAGCGATATAAAACGTATATAACGTCTATGCAAGAAAACGAAAACTCTAAACAAAACCCTATACCAACACGTTTGACCAGCTTGGTACAGTAGGTCAATATCCCTCCTATTATGGAGGGTCAAGCTCAACAGTGGAATATATATGAGCCGAGATGATGATAATGAATTTCCATTGCATAAAGGCAAAAATAAAACGCTTGGTATTGCTTCCTAATAATTATACTCCAGTTTTTCTTATTATTCTTCCTAAGGTACCTTTCCTTATTAAGACCTTAGATTTTATGAGTAGAAAATTAGTTTGTTACGGATGTGGAATGCGCTCGTAGGATGATTGTTTTCTGTCATTGATTAGGCAATGAGTGTTGAATACAACGTATTTTGTGATAGGTACCAGATTTTCAGGTTTTGATAACTTTGTAGAAGTAAGTAGGTACTTATGTCGGTGGTCTAGAGGCTCTAAATAAATTGTAATATTATAGTGTACCATGTTTGTGTCTTGTGAACTGGATGGATATAGAAATGAAATTATTATAATTCATTAATAATATGTGAGGAGCTTATATTATGTTCTAATTGTTGCTCCCTGAATCTATATCTTTGATAACGTTCTAACTATAACAATTAAATATTTTATCAATCGTTTCATATCTATGACTTGGCGAATCGAAATATTTTTTTATCGAATAACTTTTTGCAAGAGCATTTTTTGCACGGTGTTCGCCCATTGTTGGCTTTTTCGTCATGTTAGCCTCGAACTCAAGGTCTGCTTGCCCAAGCTCTTTTGCGAGCCTACTTCGTTTAAGTTGAGCGTTTGCGTAAACTGTGCCAATTTTGTAAATATACCAACGACATTAGGTCAGCGACTGCGTTCGGGAATATTACTATGTAATAATCTTTCTAGTATTATACTCTTCTAGCATCCGTATATATTTTAAAAGTTATTGGCAATAGTTATATGACTGACTTAAACATTTCTTGGAAATATAGTTCACCAAACGGCATAAGATGGAGTTGGCCAACACAGCATACGGGGTATAAAATCATCAGAGAAATGAGGGAATTGAGCCGTAATCGCTACGCTTGGCAGACGTGTTGGCGACCTCAGTGAGGTATTATACGTTTTTCAGGAAAGAGTTGCATACATACAGTTATGGCGATACCTTCAACCGAGTTGTACGACGCCGACGCGAAAGTAAGAGATGGCGACAAATGTATTCTTGTACCACATCGGATATAAAATATATATACTGAATAAAACAGCTTACATTGTTCTAGCATATGGTTAGGATATTGCTATCAAAATAGTGTGTATTTATGTTTGGTAACGAAACAAGAATAATTTATCGTGTGCTTGTTTAGTACAACTTTGTTTGTATTGTGTTGTTTGTTGCTCCAACCGTGACGCTGGGCCTGATGTACGACCTGATATACACACTATTGCCTTACAACTCGGGGATATATTTGTGCGGGCAACTAGTATCACAACTAGCGCACAATTAATAAAACAAAGAAAGCTTGAAGTACAAATTTTATTATTTATTGTAGTTTATCGTTTGGTGATGGAGAATAATACAATTCACCACTCCCTTTCTTGCCATTGAGTGTCGTAAATGGCGATGGAATATATTATGCAGATAATAACTTATGCAAGAGAAGGAAGACTCGAAATAAGCCCTTTTATCAATACGTCTGACCATCGTATAGGTCAATATCCCTCCTATTGTAGACGAGGTTCAAGACCAGCGGTAGGCCGCGTGTATTGAGATGATGGTGATAATTTAATTAACGAATATACTTTTATAAAATTTATTCCAAATGTGTTTATTAAATATTCATATAACAATGATAATTTCATAATAGTTCATATAATATTCGGAAAGTTTAATACCAAATGACCTTATATGTTATCGACTCGACGTGGGTCGTCTTTACCAACGATGTGCCCTTGACCATATGAGAAAGTGGGAGATATAAATGCCTCGCAAGCAGAGGTTTAGGAAGCCCATTATGGTATCGAACATAACAGCTTCCATATTGCGAAACGACAATGGATGGACAATATTTCGTTGACTAGCAAAATATTCCAATTTAATTTTTTTCTATATTTTATTAACAATTTCTTTAGTTATTTCTCTTATAAGGTACAATACATATCTTCATCATCATCATCTCAGCTCATATATGTCTCACTGTTGGACTCGAGTCTCCTCCATAACGGGAGGGAAATTGACCTACTATAACACGCTGGTCAGACGTGTTGGTATAGGGTTTAGTTTCAAATTTTCCTTCTCTTGCACAACCACATCTATATGTTATATACGTTTTATATCCCTTAGTCGTCTCTTACGATCACCCACAGCAAAGATAGGGGGTGGGTTCTTACCACAATACATATTGTAAGTTTTTTTTTTGGATCTTATATTTGATGAAATTAAGACAGTTGACCGGGCTTTTAAATCGTATTACTTTATATGACGTCGAATACTATAATTATCATAATTTCAAGTAAATTGCACTTCATACATGACATACATCGAAATGTTTCAGTTTAAATAATCGTAAGGTGAATGTCATTACGCGTGTGGCATTTACAAAAAATAAAAAGGAAAACCGCCACAAATTCAACATTCGGATACAGTTACCTGACATTAATTGTAAGCTGGATAATTATGTTTGTACGAGTTTATGTACCAATAATAATGTCGGCAATCATTTTGTAAATAAAGTTTATTAATACTTTATTCGGCCTTTCGTTATCCATTGCTGGACGTAGTCCTCGTTTCGCAGTAGACATGTGTAAGTAATGCGAGTGATGTATCACACGTAATATTACCCGACCGTGTACTGAATCATTACACATTACGCGACTAAACATCACATTAAACATCACATCAAACATGACGCGAACACCCGTGTACTACTGTTCTGCGTTTCTGCAATGTTCGGTGTCTGGCAATTAAATGATTATTTTGAGCTTTATTTTCAGAACGTTAAGGCTTATATTTCTTGACGCCGCCCGCCGTATGTATAGAACGCTATCGCATTACGCATCATACATGACATGAAATGTCCTGTGTGATGTTTGAAGTGATGGTTAAATGTAACTCGGCACGAAATGTAATGCCATATCACATCACTTCGCGAAGTACTGTTTCGCGCATGTCTATTTCGCAGGTGGATTGATGATTGCGACAACTCCCACAGCTAAGTAATGCTTGGTGATAATTGTATTCTTATCCTATCGCTATGCGGGATGACCGTATCACTACTTAATATGCTTACAGATATTAGATTGCAACTAATGCTCTTGATATGATATTCAAGATAATATATAAATATCAGACGAGAAATAGATTTAAACAGAATAATGCCCATTTTCAACTACGTCATCTTAATTTTAGGTAACACTTAAAGCAATTTGTTTATCTTATAGCGGGTGTACACACTCGAAAAGACACCCCGAGACGGGCCGAGAGCGAATATGTACATGGTACTCTCGTCTCGTCTCGCGCTCTCGTTCTCGCCTCGGTTAGTCTCGGTCATCTGTCGGTTTTTGTTGTTTCGTTAAGTCTCGCTAGGAAAATGAGACTGAGCATGTACACACTCGATCGTTTAGTTGTCCGCTGACGGTGTTTTACCTGTTTCTATTACGATGCATAGCAATAATCCACCTTTTTTTTTCTCTATGGCTTACAAATTTTCTTTTTATAGTAAATGTTTAAATAAATATAATAGCTCTAGGCACAAGGAAAAATGGCGGCAGCAGATTCTACGTCCATTGTCTCGTGTATTTACAGTGCAACTGGCATAACGAGTGTGTATAGGGCGTGCTCTCGCCTAGAACCTCTTGGACGAAACTCTCGGCGAGAAGCTCTCGCCGATTGTGTACAGCCGCTATGTTTCATGAAAGAACATCAATCAAACGTTGATATTATATTTCATATAAATAGATTGCATTTCTTATAAATAGATACATTTCATATAAATAGATTAACACATTTCATACAAGGACTATAGAAAATTAAAATTCACATTCGAGTCAGATTTATTTGATGTACATATTTGAACGCCAAGTATGTTATTTCTAACTCTGGTGCCCATGAACCACATTCCTTGTGCGTTTGCTTTAACCAAATTTTTTTTTTTTACATATCAATTAACGGTAATAAATACTTGTTAATGTCGTAACGGCATAATTACTATGTCATTGCGGTCAGCTTATTAGGTAATTTGAGCCTTGAAAATAAGGATACAAGGTAATTTTTTTAAGGACACTAAAAAAAAATATGATTTGCAATAGATCTAAGCGATCAAAACGAACGAGCTATTCGTTATTGGTAATTTATTTTTTGTTTTAAACAATAATCATAAATTACGATTTGAATCGATTACGTCGACCCGGAGACTACGAGAGCATACATACATCCGTTGGCCATCATAATTAGATCAAGCGAATGCGTATGCGAAATGCTAACGAGCGTGAATCGACGTAATTTGTTCTAAATTGACGTATATATATTTTTTTTTGTATATTGTTTCAAAATGATGATTCATTTCAACGTATAAATTGGAGAATACATTCATCCCTGAAAAAATAGACAAGAAGAAACAAGTGTTGCTTAAAATACTCGATCACTTTGACTTATAATCTCTGTATATCTAATTCATCATTCTCCTACTCTTATCCCAATTATTTGGGGTCGATACAATATGTACTCTTCTTTCATAGTACATATTGTAAAAGTTATTGGCAAAAGTTTTATGACCGGCCGCCTGCTAGACGCCAACCCTCCTTGGGCATGTAATTGTTGATCAAACGTTATCAGATGGAGTAGGCCCAGGTCGTTATAAGGCTCTTAGTCGTCTTTTACGACATCCACGAGCAAAGTTGGGATTGGTAGTATATTCGTAGCCGCTACCACACAGCATGTCTGTATATAAAATATAAAACGCTCAATTCCAAGAAAAGGTAATATAAAATGTTCTAATATAATATTTTATGTTCAGATCTTTTGCAGTTAATTACTTGACTCGTAAACTAACTGCACCGTGAACAGTGTCCGTAAACAATGTACGGGGGTAGAACGAAAAAAAAAACATTTTATGGTCACGTTTTTATTGCGATACACATTTTTATAGTTTCGATATCCTATATATCTCCTGTGATCCTGGTATTTGTTAAACAAATAAAATTTCGGTTCATAGCTTTTTACTTATACAACTTTATGGTTGTTTGTTATTTTTTTCTTAAGCTGTACATATTAATCACGCACAGTTTTTTTTGTTAAAGATATCTAACATGGCTCTTTGAGATGAATGGTGAAATAAAATTATAATGAAAGTCGGGTGCTGAATTACTAACGGCACTTAGAAGTTCGCCCAAATAACTCATGTTATTGCTCGTTGTAATTTCATTTTATTTACTCTCTTTCGCTGTTTACAGATTGGACTTTCATAACGTTCTATATGTTGTTATCTCCCACTTTGAAAAACACAATAAAGCCATTTGTAGCACTGATATTTACCTAATTTTGTAAGTACATATATTAAAACTATTATTACTTGTATTGAATAGTGTACCTAGGTGGGCGGGACTTATAAACTGTGCTGTGCGTAGTTTTAGTTCCAATACTATTGGTGTGTATACGTCGAATGTCACATTTTGTAACAGTGGGTCAGACTCGTCACTACTCATGACTACACTTTGAACGTAAAATGGAATCGAACTGCATGTACAGTGAAATAAGAACTATTTTCAATTATACATTAAAAATTGTCTATGGAATACGTTATACTTTGTAGGATATGTGTGCCTAAGGATATGTGTTTTAGTGCCTACCTATTTCGTTTAATAAAAACGATGAAGTCACAGCTTTACATATTCCTTTTTCTGTACCGGCCGTTTACTTTGAAGGACTTGATCCTCATAAATTTTTAACAGGATTACACAAAGTACTTCTCTCGTACAACAATAACATTTTACGATGTCCCAATAATCCATTACCACCAGCCAATTCTCTCGTGATAAGTTCTCGGAGACAGAGTCCCTTGTTATCACAGTTATAAAACGTGCGCGCGGTTTTGTGAGGGTAACTTTATCTACGGACCCGCCATTTGTCTGTTGTTCCATTCTGATTGGCTGCCGGGCGCGTATTGGACAAGTCCTACGAAATTCGATTATCAATTGTGATTCGAGTGTATTGTTTGTCGATTTTGAATATTATGGTTTATCTAAATTAATATTGATTGGTTGATTTATCTAAAAGCTTTGACTGACATTTAAACGATAAGACAAGGATGAGATCATGGCGAAACCATTGGATTGATGATGATACCATAATATTAATAAAGTATTATAATTTTAATTGTTTTTCAAATTTAATTTAATTATAATAATCTTGTCGCTGGGGGCTTGGGACTTCTGAACATACAATTAAAGAACTACACCCATATTCAGAGTTATTATTTGTGGAATGCACATAGTCCTAAGCGGGCATTGGTGGACAGCTCGGCAGGAGAAATTGGTATTTGTAAATACTTGGCCATCTGTGCTGTCAAAATATATATCAAAAATATTGTCGGGTTACTTTCAAAATCAGTAGTTGTCTACTGAAAGCATATCCAGTCAATACCCGAACAACTGTAATTTTTATAATTCTCTTCTTATAGTGACTGGTTACGGGTTTATACAATGTGTCACTTCCGTCCCTCCTTCCTATCGGAGTCGTTTTATCGCGCGGGGTTGCGATCACCCTCGCACATGACTATGATCATATTAAATACTTGATTCATAGATCTTCATTTACTCAACTTGTCGTCATCTCGTTCGTCATAAACCAGCAAATAACTAATGATTGATTTTTTTTTAATTGCTTGTGGTGGCAAACAATGAAGCAGCACCTACACAGCTGGTAAGTGTTACTGTCGCTCATGGACCTTTGCAATACCAGGGGTATATCTAAGCCGTTGCCTAGTGGTAGCGGCTACGAATACTACCAACCCTTACTTTGCTCGTGGATGTCGTAAAAGACGATTAAGAGCCTTGTAACGACCTGGGCCAACTCCATCTGATGCCGTTTGGTCAACAATTGCATTCCCGAGGAGGGTTGATGTCTGGCAGGCGGGGCCGGTCATATAACTTTTACAATATGTACCTACTGTGAAACAAGAGTACATATTGTATCAACCCCAAGTAATTGGCATAAGAGTAGGAGAATGATGATGATGATCTAAGCCGTTGCCTACTAATCAAAACCCACCCAGAAATGTTAGCTTACGTCTCTCTCGCTCACCGAACGAAGCGCAACAAATTGCCACTGTTCAGACGTCCATCTTCTGCGAGAGTGTGGTACTATCTCGGACGGACTAGCCGTAGCTGTAAACAAAACTGTCGATAGTGTGGCTGCACCACTATAATCTATAATGTATGCGTATAATATCATCCGCTGACACCGACCTGCCTGTTAAGAAGCTATTATGTTATTAATACCTTCTTTCAGAGGACTAAAGTTGCCACCGATAAAAGAATCTATATATGGAATATTAAAAATATAGTATAAAAAATAATGTTAAATATCCCTGACATTATCTGCCTCATGGTTTCGGTGAAAAGCATGGCTATTATCAGGTTTTGAGTGCAGCGCATTTAATTGGTCCATTGCATTTTAATTATTGCAAAATTGCGCGCATTGGAAATTCGGACGGCAATCAATGTTCGTGTAAACCGTATATATGTATACATATATGTATGTTAAAACCTTTTTTATGTCCACCCAACTTCTGGTTAAGTGCACCATTTGTTTTAATTGAAAATTTAATAAGAATTCGATTTCAGTCCCGATTTATCGAGTGATACGTCAAGCAACAACTATCTCTACTACCGCTCAGATGAATAAGGAGTATAGTTTCAGCTATCGCTAGAGATCAAAATATGACTATTGGATACAGGCCTTCTCGAGAGTAAAAATTCTATAATCGCCATACTTTTTCACTACAACATATGTTGGTGATTAAATGTGGCCACAGTGCAACCCAAACGACAAATATTGAAGAATTCACCAGTCTTTGGCTGCAATCATTAGCACTACCACACCATCTACAGTTGAGTGTTTGAATGTTAAAAAAATATTGTATAACGATCTATATTTTGTATATAAATATATATAAAATTAAATATATTATATATTAAAATTTAAGCAAGGTGTGTAAATTAGTAAAAGTTACAAGCTTTTGAAGTTATTATACATAATCTATTAATTTCTCGCATAACGATGTTTGTTTAGGGCAGACGGATTAGTCTGCTGATTGCGATATTGACGTCACGTTGTTTGTATCGCTCTCTCTGTCTAATTAATAAAATTTAAATGTCTGTAAGTATCTTTATATCAAAATAAATGTTTAGCTGTTTTCACAAATCGATACAATTTATTGTGTTATCATCACCATCTTTTCAGCTCACATGTGTCCCACTGTTGAGCTCGAGCCACTCCACTACAGTAGGAAAAAAAATTTACCTACTATACCACGCTGGTCAGAAGTTTTTCTTTTTCGTGTTTTTAGCTGTTAGCCGCAGATGGCTTTGACAGCTTTACGCGGACTATGGGTGAGCGCTGAGGGCTCTCAACCCGATGCTGGTCAAAAGTGTGGGTAAAAGTTTTGTTTCGAGTTTGGATGGAAAACTCGAAACAAAACTCTATATGTTATATGCATTTTATATCCCTTAGTCGTCTCTTACGATCACCCACGGGTAAAGATATTGTGTACTTTATTCATAATAAAAATAACATCCCGGTTGTACGGTTAAATAGAATTCTCTTTATATTTCGTAACTTTATGTACACGGGAAGTTGCGATCTCCTTTTCGTGCAAACGCTTGCTAACTTTAAAGTCTGCTACTAAAATTAAATTGAGAATTATGTTTCAAAATCAACATCCAATCCAAATAACGACTTCCTGATTGAATGCTAAATGCAAATATAAGCTTATTTTAGTGAGTCATCATCAGTTACGAAGTACGCGCGGCGATCAAACAGTGCACGATACTAAAGTTTTTAATTTTCGACTTTCGTTTATGAAAGTTTTATCTTTTATAATTTTATATCACTTGTGTAATAACTAATTATTTTAATACGTAAACTAAAGTATTTCGTATTATAATTTTATAATTCTTTTTATCTGCCCCTAGTCCTCTCATCATTCTCCTACTCTTATCCCAATTATTTGGGGTCGATACAATATGTACTCTTCTTTCATATTATATATTGTAAAAGTTATTGGCAATAGTTTTAAGACCGGCCGCCTACCAGACGTCAACCCTCCTTGGAAATGCAATTGTTGACCAAACGGCATCAGATGGTGTTGGCCCAGGTCGTTATAAGGCTCTTAGTCGTCTTTTACGACATCCACGAGCAAAGTAAGGGTTGGTAGTATTCGTAGCCGCTACCACACAGCACTGCCTGCCCATATCCTGCACACATCTGCCCATAGTTCTCTATTAGATATAATATATAATTTTCCACAAGGATGGATATTGTCGTCAAAGTCGCACCTGGCACATGGTTTGACGATCATAATTGATACAAATTTCTTATGTGCTGTCCATTCTGATAATCTCTCAGTCAGTCTTATAAGGAAAAGTAAATGGCATGGAATGGGAACACATTCTATACTTATTTTTCTTTCACCTAACAATCGCAAGCGTATCAAATTTTTCTGACGCGTAGAAATTTATAAATATGTAATTATACAACATAAATTACATACTCGAAGCCCAACTGGGGTGGGTTTGGGGTTTGTATTGGTAGGCAGCGACCTAGCTATTACAAAGGTGCATGGGCGGCAGTGACACTTACCATCAGGTGTACAGTCTGCTGGTTTGCCGTCAAAAGTAATAAAATAAACTAACTCAGTACAATTATCACTTGCACAAATGTCATTAAGTATCTATGTGAACATTGAACAAATAAAATTCACTACAACAGTTGAAATATTAGACCCTTATACTATTTGCTTAGTTTATATATTTTTATACCAGTTGCGTCACACTGCTGAAACTTAAATTATTTTTTTCTTAGTCAATTTAAACATCAATGTTACTTGTCGAATTACATAGAACATCATTCAATAATTGTTTCTATGCTTTAGGTGTTATCTAAAATTTAAATGCTGAAAATGAGTATAATAAGGTTGTAGGCAATCCCTTTTTTTTGTTGCTGCGGGCTGTGGTCTCGTCACACCCCGCCAGATCCGTCTGGGGCAACAGAAGAGGCGGCGCACGGCTCTATAGCAGCGCCCGGCAATACGCCTTTCTTCGCCGAACGAGCGGGCTACCGGAACCCGATCTTTGTCTTCGGTGGTACCTGTAAGCAATCCCTTACAAAGTATTTTGATACTTTAAAAGTACGTTTAAGAGTGAATTACACGCTGTTAGACCGATTGCCATTAGTAGCAGACAGTGTTTATTATTAATTAAACGATATAATTTTCTTTACATAACAACTATAAGAAGTCAGAAACTGTGCAAACTTTGCAAATAATTTTGCGCAACCGACGTTAAACATTGCAGATTTTATTTTTGCTTCTTAGTAACCAATCGACGACTTTTACGTTATTTAGAAAACAGAACATGCATGTTCTGTTGAAGTGCATTAGTCATACACTGTTTGTCAAAGTGGCAGCTAATAAGACCCCACAACGGATATGCATATTATGTATTAAATGTGATATAAAGAACATCGAACGAGAAATATTTCAAGCTCATATTAATATTTCCCCAATATATTAATTAATTAACAAACAAAAACGTAACATATGCTTATTTATGGGTTTATTATTGTTTTTATTTTATATTTAATAGAAAAGGAACGTAATATATATACAATTTTCGAATGATATACAGAGTAGATTTCATACACAGTATTAAATTCAATACATTATTAATACAATAAATATATTTCTTTCTTTCTAATCTGTTCATTTCTCTGTTTTACGTCTTAGTTGTTATGCGAATCTTCTCGTTACTCTAATCTCTCTTAACTATTCGAATGAAAGAAATTTAATACATGCATTATATTTATAAAAATGTTTATGAACTATTTTTGTTTGACACCTTTTGCTATTTAAAGTTTTGTTCACCTTTTGGTATTTAAAGTTTAAGTTATTATTAACTATAATCTTGCAGTTGTATCTCTTCTGCATCTACATATAAATTGCGATCTTAATGCATTATTTGTATAGGGGAACACCGAACCGAAATATTTGAGAAACAATGCGCCCTAAGACATTGAACTTTGGAGTCTGAAACATAATCGTTTAGTTTTAGAAATAGTTGTGTGTATGTAACGCAATTCTTATAGTTTCATAAAAATGTAGGCGGCGTAATGAATTAAAATTGATTGGTTGTGAACACGCAACGAATTTACACGAAATATTATTTTTCCACGTCGATTTTTTTTTATGTTCATAAATTAGATCTTAAGTAGTTCTCGTCTTAAGCTGTTAACTTAAACGGCCTTTTTTTTTTTTTGGTGGGCTATGGATGCGTCTCGTCCCGCCAAATCGGTCCGGGGTGACGGAAAGGCGGCGCGTGACCCCATAGACCCACCGTAAAAATCCTCTCTCTTCGCCGTGCGAGCGGGCCACCGGTACCCGATTTTTGTCTTCGGTGGCCCGCCCGGCGGTTTACCCTCGCGGGTTCCTCTCGTCGACGCCCCGACAGATTTCGCCGTCGGGGCGTCGCTCTCACGCGGTGGCCTCACGTCGGGTGACCGGACAATTCCCCGGTCCGATCACCCGAAGCCTCGGTTAGGGCGGCATCAGGCGCAGATACTCGCGCCTGCGCCATCCCGGCCTTAAGGCAGAAATAATATGTTTTAATTTTGTGCATATACATACGTGTTTTTTTTTTTTAAATTTAATTTCACGCTTTGCCTCCAAAGAAGTTTAGGTACTTGTACGTAAAAAGGTATACACATTTCGTTATATAATTTTTAGTCCCACCTAGTCAGGGGTGATTACTTATTGGCATTAACTGGAAACATTTTCAATACTTAAACGAAACGAACGAAACGAATTTTGAGAATTTTCTCAGAATGCCGTTGAAGATCGAGGTAATATACAAAAACCCAATACCTTTCTTATCTTGTCCAATGCGTGCGTTATTAACTCATCGTCATCATTCTCCTGCTCTTATCCCAATTACTTAGGGTTGACACAATATGTACCCCTCTTTCTACATATTGTAAAAGTTATCGGCAATATTTTTATGACCGGCTGGCTGCCTGACGTCAACCCTCCTTGTGAATGTAATTGTTGACCAAACGGCATCAGGTGGTGTTGTCCCAGGTCGATATAAAGCTCATAGACGTATTTTACGACATCCACGAGCAAAGTAAGGGTTGGTAGTATTCGAAGACGCTACCACACAGACGTAGTTAATATCTAATATAATATAATAATATAGTTAAATCGTGAAACCTTAAAAACAAACTCACATATGTATTTTTAATATTAGTTATCATATATTTAATATAGATGTACACTTGTACCTTACATCTCACATTGAATGGTGTGAAAATTCTGTTTGGCCGCTATAAAAACTTCAGTGCGGACGTATTTTACTGATGAGTGCGTAATTTACGACGCACGTTTGCAAGAAAAAAATAAAACTAATACTAACACAGTAAATACGGGTTGACTTGATCCAAATAATATAGTTCAAATATCTATGACCGGTGGCTTCACTCGCGTTAATGTTCATTTTGTCAGTATTTTTTCTTTATTCCTCGAGCGTTGTATCACCATCCTGGATTAAATATCTCCAGTAATGTTTTTTTTATGTATGAAAACAGCGGATAATCAAGTTTCTTTTTAGCCGACTTCAAAAAAGGAGGAGGTTCTCAATCCGTCTGTATTTTTATTTTTTATGTTTGTTACCTCATAACTTTCGACTGGGCAAAGCGATTTTAATGATATTTTTTTCATTTGAAAGCTGGTGCTTCCCGTGTGGTCCCATTTCAATTTGGTCCAGTTCTGGCAATGGCATCTATGAGATAACCATATATGTCTAAAATTAGCATTAAGTATGAGTGCGACAAATGAACGAATAGCTCAAGCCCCGCTATTAATAGAACAACCTATGTGTGTCTGTAACACTAAAAAGTAAAAATAAAAACTACTTTTAAAAAAACTGACTTCAAAAACTGAAAAGTACAAAATAACTTAAAATAGTATCATTTTAAATGTGCTATCTATTGATAGGTTTGAAGTCGGTGTCGGTATCTGTATCTTTAGTGTAGGAATTTCATTACAGTAAGTACCTAAGCTGTTTATAATTTTGTTTGGGGCTTGGAACCCATTTCAAACCTATCAATAGATAGTACATACAAATGATACTATTTTAAGTTATTTTGTACTTTTCAGTTTTTGAAGTCGGTTTTTTTAAACGTAGTTTTTATTTAAACATACTAGCATGTTTATTTATTTTTATTTATTAAACTTCATGTAACAAGTACAGCGGGCTTAATGTCTTTAATTCTCTACCAGTCCACCACAAGTGAAGCAGAATTGGTAAAAGGTAGGCGATGTTCTAAGGTTTAGGTTTTATAATATAGGTACTATTATTTGGTGACGGAGTAAAAATACAATTTATCATCTCTATATTACCTGTGAGTGTCGTAAAAGACGACTAGGATTTGATATGACGATAACACCTGTGCAAGAGAAGGAAAACTCGAAATAAAACTGAACCAACACGTCTGACTAGTGGGTGGTATATTAGGTTAATTTCCCTCTCATTGTGGAGGAGACGCCAGCCCAGCAGTGGGACGTGTATGAGCGGTGATGAATGAATGAATGTATTAAATGAATTAGGTAATATTTCATGTCTTACAATAATTTCTAAGTCGGTATATTTCGGTATATTTTATATATATCTAAAGGTAAGAAGATATACAATGCGAAAGTGAAAGGATGTAGGTACCGGGGGAGATCGAGACTCACCTACCTACACCAGATTGGTCACGTATGAAGGAAGGTGGAGTCAAGAGTCTCCGAAACCGGCGAGCGTGTATGAAGAGCATTATGAATGTTGAGGAAGCGAGTGAAGTATGCAAGGATATAGTTCTCTGGCACTATGTTCTCTCTGCCTACCCTGCAAGGGATATGGCGTGATGATATGTATGTATGAATGTATGTCTAAAGTGAAAACTGTTCACTTAGAAAAAACGTGAAATACAGATTTGATGTGAATGATATTTTTTTTTAATATCTCAAACAGTCATTCACGGATCAAAGATTCAAACCCAAGGTTTCTAAGTTCAACTATCTTACTTTACAATCTGTTATTGTTACCATAAAAAGCCATCATCCGCTTAAACATACAGAATTACTTCTTATTCGTGGCCTGTACTTAAATTACGATGCAATGATTTGTTGTTGAAGTGAATTGAAAGACTCGTAAGACGGGGGTTTGTTAGCTAACGATGATGTTTGGGTATTATTTTAGCTGATAAATTGTTTCGTCAAGCAATACCATTTCCAGTAGCCACTTAATAATATATTGTAAAACTAAAAAACACGTACAAATAATTCGCATAATTAGGAGTGAATTTATTACGTACATAACAGTACTCTAGCGACGTCATAAGTGTATGACGTCGCTAGAGTACTGTTATGTACGTAATAAATTCACTCCTAATTGTGCGAATTATTTGTACGTGTTTTTTAGTTTTACAATATATTATTTTAACTGTATCTTAGGCGTAGTTTAGCTGTACCTATACATATAATATGTGAATGTGTAAATTGTATAATAAAATACAAGTAGCGTCTCTAAATAAAAACATGTTTGTCGGATGTCTAATGAGCGTTAGGCAAATATTATCATTACCTGGGCACAAAATAATAAACAAGTACAAGGTCGATTTACACATAAGCCGTGGTGAGAATATGTGCGAGACAAACTGGGTTTGCATCGCTGATGAGTGGTGTGTTCGGACGAAGAGATGTCAAGCAATTATCACGCATTCATTATCTACTCGATTAAATAAAGTATTAGAATAATAACATTTATTATGAACTTTATGATTGCACAGATGGCGCAGTGGGCAATAAAACTGATTTCTATTATTGCGTGCTATGGTTCAATTGTGTAACGGGTGAATTATTGAACATTATAAATATATGTATATATGGTGGTTTTGAATTTAGTTGCATTTTCTGTAAATGTGTTTTTAATAATTTTTTCTTTCATAAATTTGATTCCCACACAGGACAATACTTTGTGCGATCGACAAAGTTTTGTTCTGAGTCTGGGTTTAATTTATCTGCGTTAATTCTATGTGTGTGAAGTGCCCCGCAACAAAAGGAAGGAATGAAGGATTTCCATAGTGCAGTGGTGTCTTACGTTTATGAAGTTTCTCTACAACACAAAGATATACATGTATTAGTCCACGTTATTGTCCTGAGAAAAATAAAATCAAAGTGAAATACTAGCAGTAAAATACGTACGATTGATATAAATGTATAAGTAATTTGTATATTTATGAGATACAAAATAGCTTTTCATGTCTTGTCATTACCGACTTGCCCAATTTTCTTCATCGAAACCGTTTCGTTTGATGTTAAATATTATATTATATTTATAATATTTACGTCGAAGTCGAACTTAATATTGTAGCCGGCGCATTTATTTCTGTGTGAATTTGTAAACGTTGATATTTAAATAGTTATTTCATATAAATTAAACTATGAATAAATTAAAATGACTAGTGCGCGGGCGGCGTTTATTTACTTTAATAAATTATTATGTATTTAATGAAAATTATTTTATTCCGTCATTTAAAATAAAATTCGCTGTAGTTTTAAAGCAACCATGTTTTCTTTTTGGTGCATGATAATGATAAATCATTTCAAGTTGTATTTTTTTTTATTAAGTATTAAATCGCACTCGTTTTATCTTAACGTTGAATAAATTATTATTGAAGTTATTGCGGCATAATTACGTGTTGAAATTAACATCGAGTTTATTTATTTATTTACTTGTTGGTATATTTGAATACGTGTTTCTTCAACAGTGAAGGCTGATTGTACCGCTATACCGTCGTATTTAAGAAATTTGCCATGGCGTGTTGAGTTTAAAATTTTCCATTAAAAGAAAACTAAATGTACGATTCTCATCGTCATCATTCTCCTACTCTTATCCCAATTACTTGGGGTCGACATCAATAAGTACTCTTCTTTCATTGTACATATTGTAAAAGTTATTGACAATAGTTTTATGACCGGCCGCCTGCCTGACGTCGACCCTCCTTGGGAATGTAATTGTTGACCAAACGGCATCAGATGGAGTTGGCTGAGGTCGTTATAAGGCTCTTATTCGTCTTTTACGACATCCACGACCAAAGTAAGGGTTAGTAGTATTCGTAGCCGTTACCACACAGCTTTCTCATTCACTTGTATTGAGTTTTAATCGATTCATTATTTCAACATGTTGAAATAACTTTAATATTTCACTTTATCACAGCAGCTGTGTAGTACCGGCTACGAATACTACCAACCCTTATTTTGCTCGTGGATGTCGCAAAAGATGACTAAGAGCCTTATAACGACCTGGACCATCTCCAGCTGATGGCGTTTAGTCAGCAATTACATTCCCAAGGAGGACTGACGTCAGTGAGGCTGTCGGTCATAAAGCTATAGCCAATAACTTTTGCAATATGTATTCGTACAATCTGCATCTGCAACAAGTAATTGGGATAAAGGCAGGAGAATGATAATTTCACTTTATCACACCTTATATAGTGTTGGTCTACGAAAGGACAATGCTACAAAGTGTCTCGTTAAATTTACGCAATCCTAGTGTGTATATATGTATGATACAATTCGCGAAGGAATCTTGATGAGTAATGTTCGCCATGATACGTAAACAAAGGATTATAAATTCCACTTTTAATGTTAAAATACAGGATACATTTCCCTCGGGACCAGTGGGGACGACAATAAACCACCATAACAATACGCGCGGACACAATGAATGTTAAACATATATATGTTTTATGTACATATGCTTTAATTTAATGCAAATGTTGCTTCGTTGATATAGTGCCATAAACATACCGCTATATCTCTACGGAAAATCTGTGGAAAATCTACCTAGACCAGATTGGTCACGTACTGAAGGAAGGTGGAGTCAAGAGTCTCCGAAACCGGCGAGCGTGTATGAAGAGAATTATGAATGTTGAGGAAGCGAGTGAAGTATGCAAGGATAGAGTTCTCTGGCACTCTGTTCTCTCTGCCTACCCTGCAAGGTATATGGCGTGATGATATGTATGTATGTAGTCGCGAGACATTGAGTTCGAATTTTGGATTGAAATATTATTATTCGGTGATTTTACGGTGGTAATCACACGCAAGAATATAATATTTCGCCACTTCCACGGTGTTATAAAAGAGGAGGAAAGATCAGTAGATAAAATCATTCGCGTGAACAGCAAAACTTGAAATGCGTTTTCATTGTAAAAGTTTAAAGTATTATAACTTATCAGCGTCGTTTATTTCATGTGCTGTAAAGTTGAATTTCTCAATGTAAGAGTACTAGGTCAAAAATATGCTCGATGCGCGGCTATGGATTCTCCCATTGTTTCGTGACGCTTATGAGATATTATTAGAGAAATATTTACGTTATAGTTTTGTCCGCCCATTCGCGAATAAGTGTGAAACGAAAACTAGATACATTCTCATAACTTTGACTAGCATCAGATTGAGGTTTATTTTAACTATCAGAAACATTTCTTAATTTGGGCTTGTTTTTTGTTCTCAGTAAATGTTCTTCACCAGATAGGGGTTCCATCGGGATTCGTTGCACAATCAGAGTTCGTCTGTCCTGAAGTTATCTCGTCCACGGACCAAATACAGTTCTACAGATTGGTCATGATGATTAACAGTCATAGGAGTGAGATATTTCCATGTCTTACACATTATTTTTTTTTTTTTAATTGTTATTGTATTTTACTTTTATCTGAAGTGTAAATTTGTTCTTGTTCACTATATATCTTTGGCATGCCTTCCGCCGAATAAATGAATTTTCTTTCTTTCAAATATTTTCTGTATCCGAAAGGGATGTTATGTGTGGTAATGTTCGTGTTTTCATTACGTATCGCCAAATTCAATTATCTCAATGAATATATAACGCGTGTAGAACAAGTACACATATACACGATTATTTCGAAACAGACAGAGTGACTTCATACGGTTCAACACAGATAAATAAAAATAAAGCGCGAGCCCGGTGACGTCATTTGGCAGGTTGTCATCTCGTATACACGTATAGTGTAAGTGTTTATGTAGTAAAAAGTATCTATTAAACTCAAGGATGGTGAAGTGACATGACAATTGTAAATAAAACTGAATTACAGCATGACGTTTTGTACCTTATCGCACTGATTTATTTGTATGATGGGTTGGATTCTCCGTAAGTTTATGGCTTAGGAATCCGAAACCGTTAGACCTACAGATGAAATATCGTTTTGGTTTAAAAAAATGACAATCCGCCGAACACTGAAGTAACTAAAGTACAAGATGCCTGTGAGTATGTTTACCTTTTGCGAGTCAAACGGTGAGTTTTGGGGCTCCTATGATATTTCTAACGATTGGGATATGCTGAGAGCTGTCTGCTTGAAAGAAAAAGTCTCGCAGAAGATTTGAAGTTGCCTGCAATCATAATATCCTGTTATCATTGCGAAATACTCGAAAGCAGTTAGTGTAAATTTAAATATGATGGTTCTTCGAATTTAACTGCTTTTATATATCTATATCTATACATGTAATAAAAATGTAACGGATCGCTGTCTGTACATGGAAGATATATGAGAAAAAATATTACTGGGACCTTTATCAACACAAATAGAACCCAAAACAATGATTTTTAAAATTTTTGTCTGTTTATCTGTTTGTCTGTGCGTTTGTGCGCGCTAATCTCAGAAACGGCTTCTCCGATTTAGACGCGGTTTTCACTAATATATTGTGGTAAGCTTCACTTAACATTTATGCTTTATTTTATGTCAATTGGTTTATAAAAAAAAAAGTTATGTCAATTTAAAAAATGTTAGGAGAAAAAAATCTTCATCGATTCTTTTCAAATTACGTACAAATTATCTTCAGTAAAAATAAATAAACAAGTGTTTCAGCATTTGTTGATTTTCACCCTCTGGGGGTGTAAATTAGGCCTGCAAAGCGGGTTGGACGGCTCATTAAGTCATTACCGCCAAGCCGATATTATTGAAGCTGGCAACTTGAAATGTTGACAGTGGTTTCTTTCTATGATGTAGACATTTACTAAGAAAGGATTTTACGAAATTATACCCCTAAGTGGGTGGAGCAGAGTGGCAAAGTTTGTATGAGGAGAAAAAAAATCTTTATTGATTCTTTTCAAATTACGAGTCGAATCAAATATTCTAGGGTAATATCCGGTATTTGTCAATTTTCACCCTCTGGTTGTGTAAATTAGGCCTGTCAAATGGGTTGAACGACTCATTACCGCCAAACCGAAACTATTAAAGCTAGAAACATTAAATTTTGAAGCACGTTTCTATTTATGACATAGAGATTCAATATGAAATGATTTTATGAATTCCGCCCCTAGGGGGTTTAACAAAGCGGCAAAGTGTGTATGGGGAGAAAATTTCTTTATCGATTCTTTTCAAATTACGTACAAATATTCTTTGGTAAAAATAAATAAACACGTGTTTCTCTCTCCCTCTCCATCAAACCTGCACCAGTGCCGGCGTGAGAGCTGACACGATACACATAGTAGACGGCAATAGGTTGTTGCCTAATGGTTTAAGATACAGGTTAAATTTAGCTACCAAAATGTTCACTCTATAATTCAAATAATAAATCATAAATATCTAACGAGGTCTCTGCTGGTGAAACAAAACAGTTAAATAAAGGGTGGCGATAATTATATTTTATGGTCATACCGTAAATAGTATATTAATGGGAATATAATTTGTAGAATGAATAGAACTTTGAACCACCTTTTTCTTTAGTGATCGGCTATGGTATATAGATACACGCGCGCTGTACACGTACATCTACGTTGTGCGGGCGGGCCACTGCAACCGGGTATCATCTCGAGTCGAAGCCCTCATGCAGTGAACCTCAATACAGGTACTCACGCTTGCGCCGCCCAAAGCACCGACGGTAGAGCGTGTCAACCTAGAGTATTTTCTTCCCACCCTATTGCCTAATTCCGTTAGACAACTAACTCGCAGAAGGCAGCGACCGCATCCCAGTTTCTGACGCTGTTGATTATCGTCCTGGCGACAAACTTTCAATGCCTTGCATTGCTTTTTCTATTTAACTCTGTCAGAGATGATTTCTGCGTGGACGAAGTCGCGGGCAAAAGCTAGTAATAATAATATAATTATTTGAATTTGATGTATTTTTTAGGTTAACTGCGAATGTTTCGTCTCCAAATAGGCAAACTGCAAATAAGTACTGTATAAAATAAAATAATTTAAATTTTGATTTAATTTAAATTTCGATTTGAACGTTAGTAAAGCAGCATGGCAAATCATTAAAAATAACAAGAATGATTTTGGAAATAAAATTGAAATAGATTGCATAGAACATAATAAAAGAATATACAAGAATCCCTTAAAAATTTATCAACTTTTTAATGAACACTACACCTCATCGTGTACACCTGAATACCAGCCTAGTTATCGACAAAAACCCACCTCTATTTCACAATATTGTAAAACGATATATCTCACACCAATAGATACAATAGATACTTTCAAAGTAATTAACTCACTCAGGAATACTTACTCCACTGGTTACGATGATTTAAGCACTTAAGTACTAAAAAGACGTGCAGTTGTATTAGCAGCTCCATTAACACATATAATTAACTTATTCTTCTCTGAAGGCATGTTCCCTGAACGCCCGAAAGTATCTGTAGTGAAGCCTCTATTTAAAAAAGGTATTAGGACACATTTGAACATTATCGTCCAATCACATTAATACCAATACTCGCGAAAGTTTTTGAACGAACGATGTATAAGAAAATTGATTTTTTTTTTAACATTTCTTAATATTCTTAGAAAAGAGCAATTTGGTTTTGGTAAGGGAAACTCCACAACTTTGGCATGTTTTTCACTGATGAAGCACATAACTGAATCTCTTAACAATAAGTCAATGGTGGCATGTCTTTTCCTGGAAATGACCAGAGCGCTTGATTTCGTATATCACAAAACTTTATTGTCGAAGCTATTCGACTATGGTATACGTGGCAGGGCTCACGAATGGATAAATAGTTATCTTAGCAATCGTCTGCAATATGTTGAAATTACCAAAACTAACAAGACTAACCAGATATCTTATAGATCCGCATACAAAACCAATAGTTGTGGCATCACCCAAGGCAGTTTATTGGGCCCTTTATTATTTTGGTTGTACAGTAATGACCTGCCAGGTGCCATAAGCTAAGACACAATACTCTTCGCTGACGATACAACAATAATAATTAAAAAATCTAGTAAAGAGGAACTTGAGAATGATATGACACTAGCTCTTAAAAATACCATAAACTGGTTAGAATATAATGACTTAAAAGTAAATATGACGAAAACAAATATAATACAATTTCAGACGAATTAAAGCAGATATTACTCCACTTAACATTCAATTTAATGATACACATGTAAACTGTGTTAGCGATTGTGCATTTTTGGGTATTACTCTAGATAAATATTGTAGTCGGAAACCACATATAGAAAAAATACTAAACAAAATAAATCGTTTTATATATGTTATTAAAAAAATAGGACAAACAGTTAATGTAACTGTTGCTCTAACTGCATACCACGCTTACGTCGCGTCTATGTTCAGATATGGCATAGTTGTCTGGGGAAATTCAGTAGTTGCTGATAAAGTATTAAGAGCACAAAAAAAGCTTATTCGAGCTATATGTGGCATTAGTTTTCTAGATACTTGTAAGCCACACTTTGTTATTCTCAAAATCCTGACCATTCCATGCCTGTATATCTACGAAGAATGCATTTTCATTAAAAAATATCCGGACTTTTTCAACAAATTTGATAACACGTCCAGGCATAAAGCAAAATTAAAATTGCCAGCAATTAAATTAGAACTGTTCAGTCGAAATTCATATTGCATGTCAATTAAAATATTTAATCACCTGCCGCAAAATATAAGATTGTTACCATTACAAAGATATAAAAATGTATTACATAATTTATTAATAAATAAAAACTATTATAATTGTAAAGAATATTTAGAAGATAAAATTGAATATAAATTGACTGAAATATGAATTGACATTTACAATATAATTTAATTATTATAATAACCACATGGACATGAATAATATGGATACTAACTACTCAAAATTGTATTACTTATTATTACTAATTATTAATATTATTAACAATTAAAATAATTATGACATTTGATTGATTGAATATAGTGTTATTAATTAAATATAATATTATTATGACATTAATTAATTGATTATAATATAATTAATTAAATATTATATTGTCAACAATTAATTGACATTTATGACGTTTAATTAATTGAATAGACATACATACCTATTATATTTGCACGCCCCACGGGGCAGAATATGATGTACCCAAATTTAAGTGTAACACCTGTATAAACCATATTTGAGCAAATAAAATTAATTGAATTGATCCTTGCGCAATATATAATGAACCAAAATCAATTTTAGTTGCAATAAGCAAAGATTACGGATTTCTATATGCTATTATTTGTTCCTAATTTTTCACTTCTTCAGTCTTCATGAATGGACTTTGAGAGTATCTAAGAGTAGTCCTAATCTAAGTATTTGCTAGTACTATTTTAGTAGAATTAAACTTAAGTTATACACGTCTTCATCATCCTCTCAGCTCAATTATATGCCACATCTGGACTTGAGCTTACTCCAAAATTTAAGGGTAAATTACCTTCTATAGCACGCTTGTCAGGCGGGTTGTTATAGGATTTGTTTGCATATCATATCCCTTAATCATCTCTCACAACTTCCACGGGCAACAGAAAGGTTGGAGTGTTGTATTCTTACTCCATCATCTCCGAAAAAGTTATATTTTAATCGTCTTATATGATATCGATAAAACACCATACGTGGAAGTGGGACAACTATGTTTTATTAGCTTCATCACCATACAGATGTGCTTCTAAGCAATATATTGGTAAACTTTCTCCGAGGATGTATGACTATGTGGGAGGCGCCAGGGGCGTCGGCCTGCTAATCGGGGATGACGTCATAATGATGCTGTGCCATCTACTGGCATGCAAAAAATCTCAAGCAAACATATAATGTACTTCATAATGATTTAATGGCGTCATGGTTGTAAATTACATATGTTTTGTCACTATAGTTACCTAACGCCATCTCTACAATTTTTTTTTAACAATGTCATTGAGTTTATCTCCTTTGTACTTGGAATTAATATATACACCCACACGCTACTATTTCAAAAGCTCGTCGATTTCTACCTTGTGCCAATACAGCATTTGAAACTTAAGTAAGTCCTAGCAAAGACGAAGTTTTGAAAAATGTTTGTACTTATCGCCCCTGAAAGTTCTGAACACTCCTCTCCCATACATCAAAAAAGCAAATAAAAGTTAAAAGTTGTTTCAAGTGCCTCAACTTTTGCACATTTCTTTTTTTTTTTTTCAACTCTTACAATTTAACCGCTAAACTTTTGATGTTTTGTCGAGTTTCTTCACTTCTTCGTCTGGTTTGAAAATAATTCGCTCAAATGAAATGTTCTATAGATGTATACTCTCAGGATTTTAAGAAAAGTATATACGTTTTACCCTTTCGCAGTAGATGATAATACGTTTTTTTTTTCAGTCCATAACGTCCCATCATCAGTATTTTTGTTCTTTTTTGTATTGGCAATCGGTTACTAATACGAGCTCATTGATACAAATTATCAGATGCTTCACATGTTTATTATCTTCAAATTAGCATTAACAGTGCAATGGGTCACACTCTTAATGGTAGGTACAATCTGAAAATGAAATTATTTATGAAGCACTTTTATATTATATTCACTACACTCTAGCAGTTCCTCCGCAAGACATTACATAAAATGTCATAAAATGTATCTAATATAACATGTTAAACCACTGAGATACTGAATATAACACAAGCACAACTCAACGTTTACGCATTGACCGCATGTATGGCGTAGTGGTTAAGGTAATGGCATATGGCATACTGTGCCAGCGTTCTGGATTCGATTCCTACTGGGTACGATCCACAAACGGTTATTCTAAATTTGAGTGTAATTTGTGTACCTTAAATTGAAAGGATTATTTATTTAGTGCAGGGCGTTATTTTTTTTAAATAACAAGGTAATATTCCTAAACTCCCTCAGCACCAATATTTTCTATACTACATAGCACATACTATCTGTGCTATACTATATTTTATAAACTAGGTACATAAGTCTTATATAAATTACTAGAATAGATAAAGGTCATGATTGTATGTTACGGCGTATGGCATCAGGTGTTAGTGGAATCATAAAGCGAAAAACTTACCAGTGCGTCATAATACTATTGCCAAAACGTTTGCAATATGTACAATGAAAGTAGAGTACATATTACATTTGATTTGGATAAGAGTAGAATGACGATGATGATGATGAGTACATATTAGTCTAATAATTCCTGATGTTTTCGTTAGTAATCATCATATCATCATCATCACAGCCCATAAATGTCCCACTGTTAGGCTCGGGCCTCCTCCTAATGGGAGGGAAATTAACCTACTATACCGCGCTGGTCAGACGTGTTGATATAGTGTTATGTTTCGAAATTTCTTCTCTGGCATAGATGTTATATGCGTTTTATATCCCTTAGTCGTCTCGTACGATCACCCACGGATAAGATATGGGGTGGTGAATATATTCTTACTCCGTCACCACACGGAAATTATACACATTTGAAATAAAACAATTTTTATGCATTCTATTGCATCTGTAGAGGACTGTCGCCTCGTGACCGTGAATACTGTAAAGTGTTCGAAACGTCGAAAATTAAATATCAAATACAAACATGATATAATACGTATAAAAAGTTTTATTGCAAATATTATATTAGTCGAATACAATTAGATTTTTTTAATAGCAGCAAAAGTTTGTTATCGAAATTCTCAATGTCTCGAGGATGTAAAGTTTTTCTTGTAGGAGGTACAAATATTTTGACAATCCCGCCGCGAAGCCTCAACAGTGTTTCTATCAAACGTTGTATTTGTCGGGATTCCGCCTTGTGAGTTTGTTAAATGAACTTGGAAGTTGAGAAGGGACTGCGAAATTGGTTATGCGGTGGATAATATTGCGTAAAACGTGATTTGGGCAATTTGTGTTTATATTATACTAACAAATATTGTCTGGCTTCGTTTTGGTTATAACTTGCTACTCGTTCGGTATTAAATTGCCATTTTGCGTGTGGTGACTATATAAAAATGTAATGACGCAATATAATTTTTTTTGTTCATGTACCTACCCATGTAAGGAAATTTAAACACTAAATTGACATTAGTAAAGTATTTCATTTGATAATCATTCATACATAATTTTTCATATCCCCGTGTGGTGACGGAGTAAGAATACAATCCACCACCCTCTATTTTACCTGTGCATGATCGTAAGAGTCGACTAAGGGATATAAAACGCATATAACATCTATGGAAGAGATGGAAAACTCGAAACTAAACCCTATACCAACACGTTGGACTAGCGTGATATAGTAGGTAAATTTTCCATTATGGAGTTGGCTCGAGCCTAACAGTGAAACATATATGAGCTGAGATGATGATGATGAATCATTCATTTATTTTAATTTTTGATGTCGTACGCAATAATTTTGGTAATTAACAACTTTCGTATAAAAGAAGATAAAAGTCATACGCGTTATAAAAATATTATCTATACCTGACCCAAAAGACGTTTTTCTATACAAAATTAAAAGCAGTGCCACTTATTAATCTAAACCATTCTGGAATAAATTTTGAACGTATGCAAAATATTTCATCGAAATCGGTTGGGTCATTTAGTAGGATTTCTGTTACATATGTTTATTTGACACAGAAAAATTCTATTTCGTATTACACTAACGTTGTCTTAATGAAATTTTCGCTTCTGTGTTCATGTTTTAAGCACCGATGAGTTTTTTCATAATATCTCACTCAGTAGAGAGCCATTTGAGAACTAAACCTTGCATCACAAGGACCTTATAAATATACAATTAATGGGACACAAATCGCATCTTTATTCAGAACGACAATTTGTGGTTCAAATAAAGTATTCTCCTACGTGTGGATCGAACCCGGGGCACTTGGCATGATAGGTATATTAACTACTACCCCTTTTGTGTATTCAATAATAAAACTGAACTGAAATTGTCGCGAGACTGAAATTCGATTTAGCGCTCGTTAACAATTATTCAATTTAGAAAGCCGTCAGCCTCATTCGTGTTACCGTCGAGTGTCATATACATAACATGCTGGTAGTTTCTACATGTGCATTGCCTACGTAATTAGGTTTGTCAAAGCACGATACAGGATCTATTACAGAGCAATACACAATACTGCCTAATGTAATTGTGTTATTTTTTTTTAAATAATATTAATAACAATAATTTATTTTCTGACCACAATACAATTATCAAAATGAAAACTTCTTTGTGCGATGACAAAAACTATTAAATTCGCACCAATGTTATCTTTATCACCATCACCACCACCATTTCAGTCCTTATACGTACCACTGCTGGGTTCGAGCCTCCTCAACAATAGCATGGCAATTGATCTACTAATTACACCACGTTGGTCAGACATGTTGGTGTAGGTATCTAGATATTATCTTCATATCATATCCATTAGTCGCCCTTTATAACACCAATGAGCAAGATACAATGTGACTAATTGTATATTTTATCATTAGATTTACTAATACTATAGAGGTGAGAAGATAATATTTGTAATAACGATGACTTATTGGACGTGATACACTTAAGTCCTGCCGTAATCATTAACACTGTAAAGCGTCGGGAAATTTAAAATCAAATACAAGCGCGCTGAAATCCGTAAAAATGGTTTTATTTCATGTGTAATACATCATCATCATTATTACAGCCCACATATGTCCCATTGTTGGGCTCGGGCCTCCTCCACAACGAGAAGGAAACTGACCTTTTATATCGTGCTAGTCAAACGTTTTGGCATAGGGTTTTAATTCAAGTTGTCCTTCTCTTGCACAGATGCCATATTCATATTATATCCCTTAATTGTATTTGAAGATACCCACACGGAAGAGAAGGTGATGAATTGTATTCTTACTCCGTCACCATACAGAAATATGTAGGTAATAAATAAATATTAAAAAATGTTGCGTTAGAATTATATCCAAAAACACGTTTAGCTGTTACAGAAATATCTATCTAAAGATCATTGGGTTGGGTTTTGGGATCGTGACCTCTCCCGGTGGACACGTTGAACTCTTGGCCGAACGGTGCCACTTAAACTCTTGCAATAACTCAATGTTATTACGTCATTTATATTATTGTACCACATTTATGGGGCGACCCACAAAATGATAGAGAATTTAATTCATTGTACAAATTACTGAAATTTAGCATTTAACATGCTTGATTATTTATTGGTCACGTGCTGAAAGAAGGTGGAGTCAAGAGTCTCCGAAACCGGCGAGCGTGTATGAAGAGAATTATGAATGTTGAGGAAGCGAGTGAAGTATGTAAGGATAGAGTTCTCTGGCCATCTGTTCTCTCTGCCTACCCTGCAAGGGATATGGCGTGATGATATGTATGTATGTATTATGTATATAAACTTCATTACGAGTGTTAAATGATTGTCACAGACAGAATTCGAACCCGGTGTGGGTCATTGGATTATTGAAAATCCGTTCCCATCGTCCTACCACTTAAACCAGCGTGAGCTGTTGTATGACATTCAATTTTCGCCTCGTACTATATTTTCCTCTTTAAAGGAAACGTGTACCATCTAGCCGACAATGTTTACACATTTTTCAATAGATGTGATGGGTTCGAATCCCATGTGTGACAGTAATTTTTCACTCGTAATTAAGTTTTTAATTCTTTATATACAGGGTGTCCCAAAATTCAACGATAAGCTGGCACCAGCAGGTGGACCTACATATGACTACTCGAGAACAGAAAAGAAAAAAATTCTACCTTGATTTTTTTTTTCATTACGACAAAAAAACCAAAATCTTTAAAAATGGACATCCTTTATTATATTATTAAGTGCTATTGCTACAGTTTTACAAGTAATTCTGTGATTTTTTTTGTATTGGCAAGGTAAGTAGCACTACTATCGATCACAGCCATTAAAAATTCCAGAATATCTATAGTTTTTACACAAAAATCAATCAAAACTATGTTTTTTTCATAAATTATGTAAGATTTTGACTTTCAGCTCACTTTCACTCATCATAGTGAAAAAAAAAAGTATGGACACTACTGTGGCAAATAGTATTAAAAATTGGCGCAACTAACTACAATTCTAAAATGGTATAACATTCAAGGCAAACTAGCTACAAAAATATACTTAGGTGTACTATTTCAAAATAACAACCATATTTCGAAAATTGTTAGTGTTGATAGTAATCACTTTTACTATGTAGCCAAAATGTTTTTGTAGCAAGTTCCCAGAATTTGAATGAGACATGTGCGTAGTCCGTAGATCCACAGTCTGAATTATTTTATGGCGAAGCTCGTCCAAGTTTGCAATCGGTTTTGTGTAGACTCTGTCCTTTAGACAACCCCAATAGAAAAAGTCCAGGGGATTTAGATCGGGTGAACGGGGTGGCCACAAGATAGGACCAAGTCGCCCGATCCAACGCCCTGGGTACTCTTGGTCTAAGTACTCTCGCACAGGACGGGCATAGTGAGCTGGGCAACCATCGTTTTGAAACCACATGGTTTGCAAATCACTTAAGGGCACATCTTCTAATAATCCTGGCAACTCATTTTGTAAGAAGTTTAAATAACTATTGCCATCTATGTTTCCTTGTAACTCAAAGGGCCCTATCACTTTGCCATTTATTATGCCAGTCCATAGGTTAACCTTAAATTGGTATTGGGATTGTCTTCTCTCACCAGGTGCAGATTTTCATTGTTCCAGCTATGAAGATTGTGAAGATTTCAATATCCATCTTTCTTGCAGGTTGTTTCATCACGACGACGTGACATTTTAAAATTCTATGTGCAGTACTTTTTGGGATTCCCGTTGCTGCTTGTACAGCACGTACAGAGGTAGTTGAATCGTTTTCTATTTCAGTGAGAACTTCTTCATCGTGTTCCGATCTAGGTTTTCCAGCGTTTCGCCTGTCAGATGGTATACAATCCTCCGAAAAAGCTTGATACACGTTAATAAATACGCGATAATCCGGATACCTTTGAAGATTAGGGTACCTTGCTCGATATAATCTGCTAGCAGCGTTGGCATTGCATCGGCATTCTCCTTAAATAAGGTGCATATTAGCGTATTCTAACGCTGTGTATGGTAGCGGCATGATGAATGCTAAACACTTGAAAATAAGGCAAAACTTCTTAAAAAAAAAACACAAAATCACAGTCTAAAATAATGCCAAGTCAGGTCAATTTCCAGGTCACTTAATTCAATCCAAAAGTCGTCAGTACCAGAGCCACTTTAATTAAAACAGAACGGTGTGCAGTAAACAAAGAAGTAGAGCATACTGACTTGCTGTGCTGCTGAGGACATTAATTACTTCTCCACCTGCATTAATGTTACTAAACAATTAGCATCTATCTATCTCCCTCTAACGTATAATCTCTCTATCTCTGTCTAACTTATTTTATCTTATGGACTACGCACATGTCTCATTAAAATTCTGAGAACTTGCTACAAAAACATTTTGGCTACATAGTAAAAGTGATTACTATCAACACTAACAATTTTCGAAATATGGTTGTTATTTTGAAATAGTACACCTAAGTATATTTTTGTGGCTAGTTTGTCTAGAATGTTATACCATTTTAGAATTGTAGTTAGATGCCCCAATTTTTAATACTATTTGCCACAGTAGTGTCCATACTTTTTTTTTTCACTATGATGAGTGAAAGTGAGCTGAAAGTCAAAATCTTACATAATTTATGAAAAAAACATAGTTTAGATTGATTTTTGTGTAAAAACTATAGATATTCTGGAATTTTTAATGGTTGTGATCGATAGTAGTGCTACTTACCTTGCCAATACAAAAAAAATCACAGAATTACTTGTAAAACTGTAGCAATAGCACTTAATGATATAATAAAGGATGTCCATTTTTAAAGATTTTGGTTTTTTTGTCGTAATGAAAAGAAAAATCAAGGTAGAATTTTTTTCTTTTCTGTTCTCGAGTAGTCATATGTAGGTCCACCTGCTGGTGCCAGCTTATCGTTGAATTTTGGGACACCCTGTATATTTGAATTATTTGACTAAGCCACTAGCTACTTAAAGATTTCTGAACACAAACAGAGATCAATACAATGGCTATGTGACAAGTATGGAAAGTTACCTTACTTTTTATTCACTCAGCAGTCGTTAAAAGACAAAGTTTATCAGCGATAACGCGACCTTATACTCTTGGTTTTTCCGTGTGGTGACGGAGTAAGAATACAATTCACTACATCTATCTTAGATATGGGTGTCGTAAAATAAGAGTTTACGATATAATATGTATGTAATATATGTGCAAGAGAAGGAAAACTCGAAACACAACCCGTCTGATCAGCGTGGTATAGTAGGTCATTATCCTCTTAATATGATTGAGGTTCACGCTCAACGTAGGACGTATATGACCTGATTTTGATTATGAATTAATAGGATAAAATTTCAATAGGTTAAGCTTTGATATCCTTTCAGGAACAATTTATATAAGATACTAGCAGACCCAACACAAACAAACTTCTATACGAATCTAAAAATAAAAATAGAATTCCTTTAAATCGTTTGGAGTCCGGATCGAAGTGGTCCTCGATCTAATTGTTAATCTAAACCATTCTTAAATCCATCTGAACCCACAAAAAACACTATCAAAATCGGTCCAGCCGTTTGAAGGCTCAGTCACATAACGTACAGAAGAATTGTCTATTTAAAGATTATAGAATAACGCGTATACATAAAAAATATATTGCAACTGAATATAGTTTTGGTGTGTGATTACCAAACAATCGGGTTGAGGGTCCTCACCGTTAAGCTATAGTCCGGGCCAAGTTGTCTACACCATATGCGGATAACAACAGTACACATAGAAAAAAGTAACGATTAAAAACCACAATAAGAATATGATCGAGTTTAAATGTAAGTAATCGATATTTTGCAAATATGAAGTGTCATCTGTCAGTCTGTTGGATACGAACATCACATTTCGGTTCCGGATTATCATTTTTATTTTTGAGAATTGTAAAAGAAAATATAAAGTAATGATTTGACTTTATTTCTATGCTAACATTTGGTAAATATAATAATGTAACATGTCTCTTTCAAACTAGGTCTCTATACAAAATTATTAAAAAAAACAATTGTTGGCTGGGGTGAGGACCTGGTGATATTTAATACAGGTATTTCCCACTTGAGACACCAGCTACTTATACCATCGACTAATTCTTTTGCATAATTTCATATTCTATCTAAAAACAGATTTAGCAGCAATAAATAAAAATATTATTATTTTATCGGATTCGCTTGCGGTTTCGAGTATATTTTAATTTCGAATATCCGATGGATCTGTTATGATTGATCGGAGAATTGACGGAGTAAGAATACAATTCACAGTCCCATTAACCGTGGGTGATCCTAATAGACGACTTAGGGATATAAAACGCATGTAACATCTATACAAGAGAAGGAAAACTCGAAACAAAACCCTATACCAACACGTCTTACAGCGACAGCTTTCACCGTTGGGGCGTCGTCCTCACGCGGTGGCCTCACGTCGGGTGAACGGACTATTCCCCGGTCCGATCACCCGAGGCCTCGGTTAGGGCGGCATCAGGCGCAGGTATTCGCGCCTGCGCCACCCGAGGCGGTGGCCCGAGTCCGCATGGAGGGCCTCCTCCCGGGTTCCGCCGCCTACTTCTGCAAGATGACAGCCTCGCAGAAGGCGGCGATTGCGTCCCATACCAACATGACTTACAAACATGGTGGAGTTCACTCTCATTAGAAGGCTTAAGCCCAACAGTGAGACATATATGAGCCGAGATGATCCGATAGATTCGGTTACGCGCCGTTTTCGAACCACTATACAACAAGACGTAATAATTGTCACAAGTTGACCATACCAACTATTGCGATGTATATTCAATGTTACGTAATAACAGCTCCTAATGATACTACATAAAAAAATGTGCTTTTTGTAAACACAAGGTGATTTTATATGAGTCATTTACTGTGAAACGTCTCATCGATTTCACACCAAGGGAGGTAAAAAACATTGTTGATCATAAAAACAGTTTGCGCTTTAGTTAAAATTATCATCACGATGGCTGCTCTAGTAGTTGATTCGTGATCGAGTGCTACTTGTAGGATCTGATTCAACCGTTGTTTTTTTTACAAATTATATTTTTTGTTTTGTTTTTGTAGTCGCATTTTAAAAATGTATCTTTGCTCGAAGCGCTCACTAAAGTTATTACTTACTACTAACAAGCCATTATCGACTAAGCAATATAAAAGGCATTATACAAGGTGGAGATGACAATGCGACAATAAATGAAAACGTCGTCAATACTAGTGTATAGGAGTATTTTGAAACTATCTAAAATGTCCTCACCAGCAAATTTAAAAAAATATTATCAAACAAACTTTTTATCATAAACATTGAAACAAAATAGAACACCGTTTGTAAATATTAGTTCACTGACCTGTAATACTACCGAGTATATCCTTTCATTACGCCGCATACATTAGGTACTTTTAATTGTCTTATCTAAGTCTGATGACACAGTTTATATGGATCTTATTGGTTGGCATTACTTACATCTTACTTATATTATAAATTATTTTCTATATAACTAACTACATACTTATCTTAGATTTTACTTACCTTCTAATTATTTGTACTCGTTATTTTATTTATTAGATAATTAATTAATACTTTTCTTTTATCTCTAACATTAATTTACGCATTGTAATATATTCCTAAATGTTGTGCACATCTGTAATTGATATAAACACTAGTTTTAAGGCACTGGAATGATCTTAGCATATGTTAGTGTTTATGTCGTAGATGAGCCTTATATAAATAAATAAAAGGTAATGTGCTGTGGCTAAACTATACGACATATTGTATTCAAAGTTTGTATACCGGCTGGGCAAGTCATCAGATACACTAAATTAAAATTATTGTCGTATGGTTGTCTCCACTCTGTATAACATCTATGCAAGAGAAGGAAAACGCGTAACAAAACCTTACACCAATATGTATAGTCTGATCGTAAATCAAAAAGTTTCTCTCAGATTATGGAGGAGGTTCGAAACCAACATTAGGACATATATGAGCTGAGATGATGAATTGGGATAAACAATTCTTGGACCTCAAACGATAGTGATTGTAAAAAACAATATACCAGTAATATTAATATCATTATGGCATTGTACAGTGGCCACTGCCAAATGTTTATCTAAATTAGATAAATGAACTTTAATCTTTGACTTGTTGTAATAACATTTGAAATGTTTAAGATATCTTATCTATGAAATTTATACGCCGTATTCATGGAGGGCTCTAGCGTGTGGTAGCGGCTACGAATACTACCAACCCTTATTTTTGCTCGTGGATGTCGTAAAAGACGACTAAGACGACTGTTTGGTCAACAATTACATTCCCAAGGAGGGTTGACGTCTGGCAGGCGGCCGGTCATAAAATTATTGCTAATGACTTTTACAATATTTACTATGAAAGAAGAGTACATATTGTATCGACCCCAAGTAATTGGGATAAGAGTAGGAGAATGAATGAATGATTTATGAAGGGCTCTAGCGTTACAGTTGTGTTACACGCGCCGTGTTCCGGGTTTGATTCTTTTGAAGTTCAACTATCTTTATATGCATAATTATTTTTTTCGTATTATACAACGCAGTGTTAGATAACTCCCCAACAGGTGGACCGACGACTTGGTGAATGTTGCCTTGTTGTTTATAGGCTACACAGGAACGCACTCTGTGGCGAAGTCCACCAGTTGATGACAAAAGGCCGAATCATGATGATAATTCATTTTTAATGTATTTATGATTGAACTCTAAAATGGCTAGACAGATTTCGATGTAAAATTTTGCGAGTGCATAGTTTACATTCGTAAGTGGAGTCGATTGGTAGAAATTATCTGTGATTTTTTTTTCAATTAATATTGCACAAAATTTAGTGAGAGTTATAAACAGCGTGATAGCTGTTTATAAATTGAATCGTTGGTAATATTAGTGCGAATTATAATTGCGTGATTCTGAATAGTTTTTTTTTTTCGTGTGGTGACGGAGTAAGAATACTATTCACCACCCAATATCTTACCAGTGGGTGATCTTACGAGACGACTAAGGGATATAAAACCCATATGACATCTATGCGAGAGAAGGAAAACTCGAAACAAAATCCTATACCAACACGTCTGTGACCAGCGCGGTATAGTAGGTTAATTTCCCTCCCATTACGGAGGAGGCCTGAGCCCAACAGTGGGACATTTATGGGCTGTGATGATGATGAATAGTTTTTATTAATGAATTATCACGTTATCTGGCACAGTGGTTCGGTATCTAGCATATCTTCTAACAGTCGAAAGGACACTCACATCTTGAGTTGTGCAAAAAGTGCAATAATAAAAAACTTTTTATGAAGTAGTTCGTATAACAACGTGAATCATCGATCGCTATGAAACGAAAACTTTTACTCTTTTTTTTTGGTATTGGCAGTCAGTGAGCCATTGTTGCTATTTTCAAATTACATTACTTTTCGCAAATTATCTATTTCTTAAAATACAGAACTTATTATTGATAAATCACTTTTATATTATATCATATATCTGGATAAATGTCTCCAAAGCTTGAACGATATGAATGTGGGAGTCTAGATGGGTGACTCAGTGGTCACTGCTCTGCTCTATGCAGATGATGCAGTCCTGCTGGCACAGTCAGCGACTGACCTGCAGACCCTAGTCGACACAATGACAGAAGATTGTAAGAAAAGGGGTCTACGCGTGAATGTGAGCAAAACCAAAATAATGGTCTTTGAAAGAGATGAAGCCAGAACAGATGTAAGAGTAACAATAGGTAATGATGTACTAGAGCAAGTGGATGAATTTGTATATCTTGGATGTGGATTTAGCCGAGATGGACGGTACACCACTGATATAGAGCGAAGAGTGAATGCGGGAAATAGAGTGAACGGAGCGTTGGGGCAACTTCTCGGCAGCCACCACCTCAGCCAGAAGGCACGTGTAGCAATACATAACGCAGTGCTTGTCCCAACATTACTGTATGGAAGCGAGAGTTGGGTATGCAGAAAAGAGTATGAAAGTAAAATTAATGCGGTCGAAATGCGATCTCTACGGAAAATCTGTTGAGTTAGGCTGATCGATCGCATTCGTAACGACGACGTAAGAGAGCGAGTAGGTATGAAAGAGAGTATCGGTGTAAAGATGCGAAAGGGAATGCTCAGATGGTTCGGACATGTGGAAAGAATGCCGAACGAACGTCTGGTTAAGAAGATATACAATGCGAAAGTGGAAGGATGTAGGTACCGGGGGAGACCGAGACTAACCTACCTAGACCAGATCGGTCATGTACTGAAGGAAGGTGGAGTCAAGAGTCTCTGAAACCGGCGAGCGTGTATGAAGAGAATTATGAATGTTGAGGAAGCGAGTGAAGTATGCAAGGATAGAGTTCTCTGGCACTCTGTTCTCTGTGCCTACCCTGCAAGGGATATGGCGTGATGATATGTATGTATCTACTTTTAGATTATATTGACTACACCACAGCACTTCCTACCCATCGCATTACATATAATGGCATAAAAATATTTTATACAATAGAACAGTAAAGAAATTGACGTTTAACTAACGTTAAATAGTAATAAATTCGGCAATAAATATATCATCATCATCATCACAGCCCATAAATATCCCACTGTTGGGCTCGGGCCTCCTCCATAATGGGAGGGAAATTATAGGGTTTTGTTTCGAGTTTTCCTTCTCTCGCATAGATATTATATGCGTTTTATATCCCTTAGTCGTCTCGTACGATCACCCACGGGTAAGATATGGGGTGGTGAATAGTATTCTTACTCCGTCACCACACGGATAAATATATGCTAGTGTGGTATAGCACGCCAATTGCATGTACCACAACAGAGAATGCAAATATACACTAAGAAATAAATAGTATAAGATATAAATAACAAAATTGTTTGATTTATTCATGTTCCTATACTAAGTTCACCATAAACGGCGAACATTTTACACTGAAACTACATTAGCTGTGTACATTGAAGCGAGAGAGCGCCGCGCAAATGGAAGGGCCTCCGAACAAATTTATACTTTATTTGTGTTCTACTATACACGATGGGGTAGTATGGTTAATATAAGTATTTGGATAACATGGAACTTTATAGGGTTGGCACCACAAGTACAATATATATGTAAAATATAATAACTTACGTATATATTGTTATACTATACATAAGAGAGTCCGTGAGTGATATATATCTATTATATTTAATTCACAATATATGTGTAAATATTTTTTTTTTTAATAGCTTTAACGGGATTACAATATTTGAAAATAAAACTGTTTCACGGATTCTATCGCGTTTGTATTTGATTTTTAATTGCCCGACGCTTCGAACACTTTACAGGGATCACGTTCACGGGAGGACTGAGGTCTCTCTTGTCTAATAAGTCATCGTTATTACAGAGATTTATATCTACCCCCTACAGTATCAGTTATTAAATTTTGATCCAAATTTTTAATACAAATTCATTGCCAGTATAAAAAGAAAGTAATTCTGTATATAAAAAAATATATTGATCAGTTAAAAATATTTGTACAGCATTCTAATTATATAATGAATGGAAGGCGTATTTGATAATGTAATAAATGGTGATAATCTGACGTTAGAATCTAATGATATCAATCCCCAGGAAAAGTCTAATGCTAAACAATAAACACCTTGCAGATTTATGTGATTTCTGTTTATGAGATTTTATCCATTCCCTTTAAAATTTAACAACACGCTAGAATAGCGTTGGGTTATGGCAAAAATTTCTTACCGTAAAATAAATACTGCACACAAAAGTTAAGACACTACGGATGATGATTGATTGATCATAAATAATTGATGTTCAGATAAATACTAACTAAATTAGAAATATCAAAAACGTGTATTACTCAATCGTATATTTTTATTTCTACGAGTACATATATTTATTGAAACATGATTAGGTTATTTATGTTAGGGTGTGTTTATTTGTAGCTGTTTAAGCTGCGTCCTAAAAAAATAAAACATGTAACATTAAGTTTATTCCAGCTAAAAATAATAGTCTGTGTACAGGCCTTAATATTCTGCTGTAATGCCGAACCCTAAGCTTACAATTTCTAATATTTAATAACAGTTTATTAGGTAAATGTAATTTCGCTAGCCCTATACGAGTTAAAAGGGACGTTTTTATAGAAAATAATATTCAAACCAAAGGCCGTTTTAGTGGGGGAAAAGCCTGTAGGCGTTGGGTGTTTCACCCACCCGCAGGTAGGCTTACCACGTGCAACAATTAATAATGTCGGATAAAATTAGATTGTAGTAAAATTTCTCTTTCATGATGCATTTAGTCATTGCGATTTATTAATTACTAAATCTCGTAATTACTTACGGCATATTTAACAGTTTCTTGGAGACTGTCATTATGTTACGAGGCATATTCATATATAAACATAAAGCTTATATTAACAGGCTAAAATACTATAGCTATATGGGTGAATATACGGTATTTGATTTTTTTGTGTCCCTGAAAGAAATGTAATCTGTTCCATTCAATATTGATAATATCTCTTTATTACACAATTTTTAAATTTGTAATGATGAGGGCCAGAAGATTTTACATTATTTTTTAATTTTATAAGCACCAGAGGAAAATGTGTTACCAGGGGAGTGACACCATTGGCAGAAAAGTGACAAATTAAAGCAGAGAAGTGACAGGCTATTGATTATTAGCTAAGAAAGGGGACTAATATTAAATAAAACATATATAAATTATAGTATTTAGATATTTTTTAATATAAAAAATAAATTCAGTCTTTACAGTTTTGGTGTGTAGATTTTTTATAGTGTCCTGTAACAATCTCTTCTGTTTTTTTATTTTATCTTTTGTAATGCTATCTTTTATACCTGGGCATAATCTACTATTGCAATCTTATTCAAAAAACTCTGCGACTATTTTCTCTAACTTCGGATCCGTTTTATCGTTTCTTGTCTTCCGTGTCATATCTAACAAACTTTTATTCGCAGTACATGACTGTCTTATAGGGTTCATATTATTTTGGTTCAACACTTTATACTCTTTGACTATTTTACCACTTATTACCTTTTTTAAATATCTTTTTTTCATTATCATTCCTTATCAAATTTATATTTTCTTTGAGTGGGTTTTGGATCACCTCACTAAATAATATTTTTTTCTTCACCTGTTCTACATTCTCTTTACTATTATTCTGTAAAAGATCGGCCACTTTTGAGTTTGGAGTCATTTTCTGTTTGCTAATGCGCCGTAGTTTCTTTTGACAATCACGTATCCTTTGACGTAACTGTTTAATTTCATATTTTTGTTTTTTTATAAGTTGATTTCGTCGTTTGCGCTGAATTTCTGATCGCCTTTTAGCAGCCAGAGCAGTATTGTTTTGTGGAAATGGAGGTTGGTCTTCATTATCAGATCCAGGTGGTGTTACTAGATAGTTTCTGGTAGATTCTAGCTTTACGCGATCTCTATGCTTTTTAGTCTTCTCTCTCCATATTTTTCTAATAGCCCGTTGTTCCCTCTTAGTCATATCATTTATGCTCTTAATCTGTCCCATTTCTTTTTTTTTATATCGCTGCTTTTCTTTTTCTTTTAATTCAGGCTTTTAACAGGATCGTTTTTAATTCGTTGGTAGCGTAATTTTTCAGCTTGACATTTTTTTCTAACCTCTCTTCCCTTGTTTGTTTCTTTTTAACATTCACCATGATGTCTGATGATACTCGAGTATCTAAAACAAATGAAATGAAGCCTTAAAACATTATATATTAACAAAAAAAATATTGTCACTTCCCTGGCGCTCATATATTTCTTCTGGTATGAAATATGCCAGAGAAGTGACGCCAGAGAAGTGACAAAATCACACATAACCTACAAAAACAATATTACTCGCTTTTCTGACCACAGTTTAAAGTAATACATGACATCTATACAAAATAAACATGGCATTGTGCAAATATACAATTTCGTAACGATAATATACAAAAACATATACTTACCAAAGGAAATACTTCAACGACTGGCACAAACACGCTTTCCTACAGTTAATCGCAAACTGACGCAATATTAATGGAGTTTTGCTCAACGTCGTTAGCTTGCTTCTGACTTCACACTGTTGTACGTGCGTTGTTCAAGGACAAAAACATACCTTTGCGGTTTTAAGTCAAATTTTATTTCTTTGAGTTTCGCCAGATGAAGTGACATTATTATAACATGACATGAAAAGAAGTTATTATTTTTTATAATAATAAATATTTTTATAGTGTTTCTTGATAAAATATGTTTCGATGTTTATAACAGCATATGATCATGTGTAAAAAAAACACAATGGAATACATATTTAAAGTATCTGGTCATAAAACCATTATAATTTAGTAATGGGGGAGGCCAGAGGAGAATACATTTATAACTATTTTAAACTATTAATGCCTTAAATTAAACAATTATCGTGAATAGATTATGTGGGCCAAATAATATACTATATTCTTTATTTTTTAAGCATATAGAAATAATAATATATTGAGTTTAACATAAAATTTGCCTATGGACTACTGGAATTCAAATAGCGTATATTCACCCATATACTAAAAACTATAAAATACTCGTTTTATTGATAAAAACCGAATTTATTTTTTGAGTAATGTTTCATTGTAAGAAAGGTTTGGTCCCTCAACTTGATAAACGTTATATACCTTCGCAAACACTATGTTTTTCTTGAAGCCTTTTGTGCTTCATCTACTATCGTGCATAGCTCTCCCCCTTTTTTTTTTGGCGGCTGGCTACGGTGTGGTCTCGTCCCGCTAATCCGTTCGGGTCGACAGGAGAAGCGGCGCACGAACCAGTGGACCCGCCCTACAACGTACCTTTCGACGCCGTGCGGATGGGTGATCGGAACGCGGTATTTTTTCCTTGGGTGGCGGTATAGTTCTCCTCCTAGCATGAAAACGTTTTCAGGTTACGCTTTCACGTTAGGACGTGTAATATCGTTGCAAGATAACGAAAAACGAGAAAAATTTAATAGTTGGGCTGAATATCTTAAATAAAATTAGATAGTATAATATTAAAGATTGACATTTTGCTCACTTTGTAGGAGAAACGTGTGAAACTGTGACATTTGTATAGGCTAATAGGAAAAGAAATTTTCTCTCTAAGTCTAATGATATTTAACAATTTAAACAAATATACTGTTAATTCTGGAGAAAGTCTCCTTAAGTTTCGTATCTCCATATGGGACAGGATAAGAAAACAATTTCGCCATTTACTTGAGCCTTTCAATTAATGAACGTGCCATGATCCATTCTACTAGGTAGGGTCCCGCAGTCAGTGGTAATTTTACTACGGAACATTTTTATACGTCAGTCGCTTGGTCCCTGACTAGGAAACATCAAATACAATATACCTATGAAAACAAAATCATTAATATTAAAGGGCACAATGTTTTATTTATTATATAAAACGGGACATGTCTTAATAATGACGGGGAGGTATAGTCACCCCGCGGCGCCGTTCGGTTTGTACGGCCGCGGCCGGGGCCGGGGCCGGGGAGATGTTTGATACAAATCGTAGTCATTAATGGTAGATAAATATTTATTTTGTACCAAATTGTTGATGTACCGCGGATATTGGTGCTCTTCAAGTGTACTTCACTTCACATTTATTTATATTTAGCGTGCCTCCGATGTTTTGGTTTTTTAACGAAATTTATTTACCGTTATTGGTTTATTTTTTTATATATTTTTTTTAATAATTAGAAACAATCAATTATATTTTACTGTTTTTGACGAATTTATATTTTTTAATTTTTCACAGATGATATTGTATATTTTCTTTAGTTATGTTTTATTAGCTTTTAGCGTGAACAAAATGAATGTTTTTTTCGTTTTTTCTTTCTTTCTATATTGTTAATCATGTCAAGTATCAGCTTTATCGCATTCTTTTTAATTACTTTTGGTGGTAGACTACAGGTAACTGTGGATTATGAATCTACAATACCGCTCACCGAACGCAGCAGACAATTGCTACAACTCAAATGTCGATTTTTTAACACAATTTTGTACCCGAATGTGCACTATTGTTGACCAAACGGCATCAGGTGGTGTTGGCCCGGTGTGAGATATAAGGGTCTTAGTGGGCTTTTGCCAACAGGACTGCATACAGAAAACTATAACTAGCATAACTCTACCATTTGAATTTCCTTACTATAATTTTATGGCAACTATTTTAAACTGTCCATTTTCAATAGCATGTATATCAACTATGAGTAAAACATACACGTCCGCTTAATTGATTCTTCTTTCTACAAATTTTTGTGACATCCATTTTGAAATTTGCCGTCTATTTTCGTTTCATTTTCGCATATTGCCTCCAGGTGTGAACAAGCAATCAAAGTCTAATACAAGCAGTATTTTTGAAAAACGGTTTGCAGTTTTTGATACAGACAGCTTGCATATAGACACATCTCTAACTTTACATATTATTTTTAACAAAGACATTCGTTAAATTAAAAAGAAAGAATATATAACGACCTGCGCCAACTTCATCTGATGCCGTTTGGTTATCAATTACATTCCCAAGGATGGTTGACGTCTGGCAGGCGGCAAGTCATAAAACTATTGCCAATAACTTTTACAATATGTACTATGAAAGAATAGTACATATTGTATCGACCCCAAGTAATTGGGATAAGAGTAGGAGAATGATGATAACATCATCAATCAAAACTTAAATAAAAAAAAAATCAACTTAAAAAAATAAATCTTGTGCGGGCATCGAACCTCCCGAATATGTAATAGTTATAAGTTTTATAAAAGTTACATAAAATATCCGAAATGTTATATTACAATATCAAATAGCTATCTTTCAGTTTTGTATTTGCAAGCAGCAATTTGGTTGTCATTAAAAAGCCATAACTAACCGGACCGGACCGGTTGTCGGCTGATAAATAATGTAATCACTATTATCTATGACGTTATCTAGCTTACCACACACACACATACACATACATGTACATATAATGTACATAGTGACGTTCGTCTGGTTAACTCTCCAGACTTGCTCTTTTGTTATAGAGTGTGAGTTTGTAAAATATATTACCTTACTTCTCCCCTTCCAGTATATCAGTTTTCGTTTTAAAATTATGCTGGACTTTTGGCGGGAATCTGATAACGACGTGTTGTGGTCTTGCATACGTGTTAAATAATTTTAATGTCTTTTTATGTAATGTGATGCGATGGAACTGATGGGGTATATATCTATATGACATAACAGTGCTTTATAGATGTTTTCATTTAACACCAAGATTCCAAAAATACTATTAACAGTATAGGTGTATCACTGTTAAATGCGATATTTTGACTGACTGATGAAACATGACTAATATGAAGACATTTATAACACTGGCCAACAACGATTTTGGTGCCGGGGATTTTAGACCTGATTTTAAGTATGTCTTACATGATGATACCAAAAATATTAACGGTTTTTTTCTATCAGCTCTAGTTCCAGAGATATAAAAAATACAGTTTTCAGAAAAAAATAATATTTTTTTGGTATTAAACATTAAGAAATTGCCTTTTAAGTGATTTTCTAGAATGAAACTGACGTGGGCCATCTCGCATGATTCCCCGCAATAGTCGGCCATCACATGGGTATCCCACTTGCCTTGGTGCCTTTTCTCCATCGTTTTTATGTCTTGATGGAAACGTTTTCCTTGTTTTTCGCTTAAATCTCCTAAATTGTGTTGAAATTGATCTAGATGACTATTGGGATAGTGTAATTTTATACTCATACTACAGCTTAAATGTTTGAAACGAACCAGCATTTCTTCTACTAATTCTACATAGTTATCAGGCTTATGATTTCTGAGGAAATTTTGTGCAATTGCTACAAAAGATTTCCACGAAAGCCTTTCCAAATCATTCATAGAAGTCTCAAAATTAGTGGTGTCTTTCATTAACTGACGTATTTGAGGTCTATCAAAGATAAAAAAAAGCATTTAGTAAATTTTTATCAGATGAAAAAAGCTGTAATGAGCGTCGTTCTCTCATGCGATATGTAGACACTTGAAGATCTGAGGAAAGGCAAAATTTTCTTTTAACTTGGACGCTCAGCACATTGATTACTTTTGTTGATGCCCACTATATTAGTCATACAAAAGTAACAGTCGTCATAACAATATTTTTTGTTCTCGCCATATCACAGGCACTCCATACTTCAAAGACTTACGTATCCCTTTCTCCCATTGTCACAAATGTTCAATGCATAGTTTACATACACTATGAGGCGCCCACACTTTGTCGTGGTGTCAAATTTTAATACCGAAGTAAGCAGAATACAGACAATTCACAGTGTATGTTGTCGATTTACGCTGATCTTTTAGTATGTATTCACCACAAACAACAAAATGTATCAGGATTGTTAACACAACATCTGCACGTACCAGCCATAACGATATAGTAACATATACTTTATCGATTTTATTGTAATAATGATCTTTTACGAAAAAGACAGGGGAAAAAATTAATGAGGGTAGAAGGTAAACTAGAGCTGATGAGTAAAAATAAAGTATGACAATATGTACATTACCTACATTATCGACCATAGAGACAAACAGAGCTGCACCAAAAAAAATATTTTTTTTTGCAGGCCTGTGTAATTTTTCAATAAAAATGTAATTCTGTCTGGCAAATATGGCTTCATATTAGAAATTGATTGCTAATACAAGAGAAGAAGACAAAGGTTCCACTGCTCAATATCGTTTCTTCGGTTGATGTTCAGCGCAGCCAATATTTTTTTGTATATAATATTTTTATTTTAATACCTATATAAAATTTAAAAGATTTTTTTGACAAATTTTGCTTAATTCACTAAACTTACTATTTTGTTTTTGTTCAAAAGTTTCAAAGCCCGACGGACGCCGAGTCACCTTCATTGTCAATTTACAGTTGTTCGCTATAACGAACTCAATACGCAGAAACCTTAACACGCACGTTTAATTAGTGCTATTGTCTCGAATTTCATAAGCCTACCGCTCCCTAAATCACCCCTTCGAAACCACCCTCTATACATCGACAATTACATGCACATAAACGTCGAATTCGAGACAGACAGACAACATAACTATCGCAAAAGGGCCGGCAATTAGAGCCTCTGAAACCCCCCCTTCTGGTGTATATCTATCGATCGCGTTGTCTATCAAATACACTGTTTGGACATTACGCGAGCCGCAGACAGATTCTAACTGACGCTGCTAAGCTTTGGCTTAAGTTCATATAATGAGTTTCTTGATATATTATATCTGTAGACCTATTGAATATAATGATAATATTTATTATTATATAATTTATTGGCGCTGTGTGGTAGCGGCTACGAATACTACCAACCCTTACTTTGCTGGTGGATGTCGTTAAAGACGAATAACCCGACTAGAAATTTTTTCGTCTTCCTTAGCAGGACCGGACCGGGCGTGCGCGATCTGGACCAGATAAGGTATGTAACGCAGAAGATATATCTGGACCCGATCAGGAAAACCTTATCGGGTCCAGATCAGGCATTCCTGATCGGGTCCAGATCAGGCGTTCCTGATCGGGTCCGGATGAAATTTTACTGATCGGAACCAAATCAATCATCTGCGTTATATATCTTGCCTGATCCAAAACGAGTATGCCCAGTCCGGTCCTTTTAAAAAAAAATCGGCTAAGTGCGAGTTGTACTCGCGCACGAAGGGTTCCGTAAAACTAAAAATCTCGTTTGGTCAACAATTACATTCCCAAGGAGGGTTGACGTCTGGCAGGGGGCCGGTCATAAAACTATCGCCAATAATTTTTACATTATGTGCTATGAAAGAAGAGTACATATTGTATCGATCCCAAGTAATTGGGATAAGAGTAGGAGAATGATGATGATGAATTCAAGTTTCTTTTTTCTTTGATATTAATTCAAGTTACACCTAAATTAGTAGTAAATAAAAATTAGTAGTTTTAGTAAATATTAAAACTACTAATTTTTAAAACATTTAATGAACACGTTTTTAAACTATTTTATTTATAATATTATATTATTAAATTATTATAAATAAATTTTGCAAAAATAAATAGCAAAAAGAGCTCGGCGACGGTGAGATTCGAACTCGCGCCTACGGTGTCTTAAACCAGCGCTTTAGACCACTCGGTCACGCTGCCTGTTCATTGTCAGTGCAAAATTAACTGCTGCTTGTTAACCATACACGTTCAGGTAAAAAGGGGTAGTGAGTTTAAAATGATTAAAAATATTTTTTTATATGATGTAATCAAAAATTTACAGTTTTCACAATTTTTCCTTAATCTGTGCTATAAGACGTTGCTTCGTTCCAAATTTCAAGATTCTGAGTTCACGGGAAGTACCCTGTAGGTTTTGATTCCCTTGCGAGTGTCGAAAATTTGCAGAAATTTGCGACATAAATAGCTGTATCTTTTGATTGCGTTAGCTTAAAAGTTTGATTTTTTCACAGCTCTAAGGGACAGTAGACCTGAGTATTTGATATAAATTTCAGCTTGATACCTCCACGCGTTCCTGAGAAAAAGAGTCTTGACAGACGGACGGACGGACAACAAAGTGATCCTATAAGGGTTCCGTTTTTTTCCTTTCGAGGTACGGAACCCTAAAAACATGAATATCTTAAAGAACATGTTTAATAGGTAAAAATATAAATTGATATATGACGTAGGCACCGAATGCAGTGCTATATTCTTATCATAGAGAGTAGAGTTCCAGTGAGCGGTTGCAATTAGGGCGCAACCACCAGATGCTAACGACTGCAACTGTCGCCTGAATTTCTCATTCATGATCTGATCGATCTGTTTTAATCTGATTCGATAACAACTAATTTAATATTAGGCCATGTCATTACGCTTCGGAGAATCTTAACACCGCGATTCAGATAATGACGTCATTATACTAACGCCATCCATTTATTATGACCCAAAACATTAAATGTTAGAATGGTTGTTACAATATAATATTTCTATCTATCTATGTTTTCAAATGTTAGGTATATTTATATATGTATACCTATGTATATTATTTATTTTTGTTTTTACTTTCAATATAAATTATTTTTATATTATTAATTAAACATTATTATTATTATTAAATACATATGATTAATTAAAGATTTTAGATTAATCTCCTCTGATGCAAATACAATTTCGCCGTGGCATAAATATGACAATCATGTCACTTTTTTGAATTTTGATTGATATTTTTTTTGTGTTACGAAAACTATTTCTGGTTCTGATATACTACAAGCCTTACTATATACTTGATGATATTTCACATCAGGCTATCCTTATTTGGTCCTGATCTGGTCCTGATCCGGTATGCCTTACCATACTTGATGTTATTTCACATCAGGATATCCTGATCAGGACCAGACTTGGTCCTGATAGGGTTTGCCGGATCCGGCATGCCTCATTCTGTCCTGATCGGGTCCTGATCCGGTATGCCTTACCATACTTGATGATATTTCACATCAGGCTATCCTTATTTGGTCCTGATCCGGTATGCCTTACCATACTTAATGATATTTCACATCAGGCTATCCTTATTTAGTCCTGATCTGGTCCTGATCCGGTATGCCTTACCATGCTTGATGTTATTTCACATCAGGCTATCCTGATCAGGACCAGACCTGGTCCTGATAGGGTTTGCCGGATCCGGCATGCCTCATTCTGTCCTGATCAGGTCCTAATCCGGTATGCCTTACCATACTTGATGATATTACACATCAGGCTATCCTTATTTGGTCCTGACCTGGTCCTGATCCGGTATGCCTTACCATACTTGATGATATTTCACATCAGGCTATCCTTATTTGGTCCTGACCTGGTCCTGATCCGGTATGCCTTACCATACTTAATGATATTTCACATCAGGCTATCCTTATTTGGTCCTGATCTGATCCTGATCCGGTATGCCTTACCATAGTTGATGTTATTTCACATCAGGCTATCCAGATCAGGACCAGATCTGGTCCTGATCGGGCTTGCCGGATCCGGCATGCCTCATTCTATCCTGATCGGGTCCAGATACATGATCTGGTTGAACCTTACTTTTTTTCTAGTCGGGAAGAGCTTATAACGACCTGGGCCAACTTCATCTGATGCCGTTTGGTCAACAATTACATTCACAAGGAGGGTTGACGTCTGGCAGGCGGCCGGTCATAAAACTATTGCCAATAACTTAACAATATGTACTATGAAAGAAGTGTAGATATTGTATAGACTTCAAGTAATTGGAAGAGTAGGAGAATGATGACTGTAAAGGTATATTTTAATGTCCATTAAATGCACCACGTATCTAATGTATTTAATTGAAGCAGTAATCCTGTATTGTTAAAGTTAGTTTCATAAATAACCCATTATTTTTAGTACCTAATGTGTAAAGATCAACATGGTTATTGTGAGTTATCCTTGGGAGAAAGATATATGTCACCGAAGACTTTTTGTAGATATTTTTAAGATATGCAATTTGGTACATACATACATGCATACATATCATCACGCCATATCCCTTGCAGGGTAGGCAGAGAGAACAGAGTGCCAGAGAACTCTATCCTTGCATACTTCACTCGCTTCCTCAACATTCATAATTCTCTTCATACACGCTCGCCAGTTTCGGAGACTCTTGACTCCACATTCCTTCAGTACGTGACCAATCTGGTCTAGGTAGGTTAGTCTCGGTAAAACAATATTTGAATATAATTCGTATAAGGTAAAAATTATTGAAAGGAGAATGAGGATGGTGTCCGATGGTTTACTGTGTGAGACACAAGGAGGTTTCAGGAGTGGAAGGGGATGCATGGATCAAGTGTTCTCTCTGCGCAACATTGTGGAGAAGCATCTGGCTCTAGGTCAGAGGGTTTTCTGCAGTTTTGTGGATCTGGAGAGAGCTTTTGACACGGTTGTACGAAAGGAACTTTGGGACATTTTACCGGAGTATGGTATTAACGGTAAACTGCTACAGGCTGTGCAGTCCAGTTATATGGGCTGTAGAGCCTGTGTGCGGCTGGATGATGGAATGTCGCCTTGGTTTGACGTCAATATCGGCGTTAAGCAGGGGTGCGTTCTGTCAGCCAGGCTGTTTATCATATATCTGGATAAATGTCTCCAAAGGTTGAACGATATGAATGTGGGAGTCCAGATGGGCGACTCAGTGGTCACTGCTCTGCTTTATGCAGATGATGCAGTCCTGCTGGCACAGTCAGCGACTGACCTGCAGACCCTAGTCGACACAATCACAGAAGATTGTAAGAAAAGGGGTCTACGCGTGAATGTGAGCAAAACCAAAATAATGGTCTTTGAAAGAGATAAAACCAGAACAGATGTAAGAGTAACAGTAGGTAATGATGTACTAGAGCAAGTGGATGAATTTGTATATCTTGGATGTGGATTTAGCCGAGATGGAAGGTACACCACTGATATAGAACGAAGAGTGAATGCGGGAAATAGAGTGAACGGAGCGTTGGGGCAACGTCTCGACAGCCACCACCTCAGCCAGAAGGCACGTGTAGCAATACATAACGCAGTGCTTGTCCCAACATTACTGTATGGAAGCGAGAGTTGGGTATGCAGAAAAGAGTATGATAGTAAAATTAATGCGGTCGAAATGCGATCTCTGCGGAAAATCTGTGGAGTTAGGCTGACCGACCGCATTCGTAACGACGACGTAAGAGAGCGAGTAGGTATGAAAGAGAGTATTGGTGTAAAGATGCGAAAGGGAATGCTCCGATGGTTCGGACATGTGGAAAGAATGCCGAACGAACGCCTGGTTAAGAAGATATACAATGCGAAAGTGGAAGGATGTAGGTACCGAGGGAGACCGAGACTAACCTACCTAGACCAGATCGGTCATGTACTGAAGGAAGGTGGAGTCAAGAGTCTCCGAAACCGGCGAGCGTGTATGAAGAGAATTATGAATGTTGAGGAAGCGAGTGAAGTATGCAGAGATAGAGTTCTCTGGCACTCTGTTCTCTCTGCCTACCCTGCAAGGGATATGGCGTGATGATATGTATGTATGTATCTATAAGGTTTAGCCAGAGTTTTCATTGTAAGTGTATAAAAATATGTTTCGATATAGTACGACATGATAGTACAAATATTTTAATTTCTCGCCTTTTCTCTCTACTGTAATATGCGTATTTTGCAAACCTAGAACCTCCCTATTGAATCAATCTGTTTATTTATGAAAATCACAATAAAATCTGTTGCGTAGTTTAAAATATCGTAAGGGTATAGACAACGGCGGTGACTTGGTTGGTTGCATATACTATATAAATATTATTATTTTTTAATTAAGTATTCAATATTTATTTAATTCACCACCCATATCTAGCCCGTGGGTATGGTAAAATATGACTAAGGGGGTAAAATATGCTTATATCATCGCTACAAGAGAAGGAAGTCTCGAAATAATACTTTATACGAATTTGTCTGACCAACGTGATATAGTGGGTCAAATTTTCACTTATTATGAAGATGGCTCGAGCCCAGTAGTGGGACATATATGACTCGATATGATGATAAACCCACACTTAAGAATGACACGTATCTCAGTCAAATAGTCAGACCACCCGACAAGTCCAAAGCTAGATACATAATTACATTTCTCTATAATGGATTTATCAGAAAAAATACTTTTCGTCATTATGTTCTTCTATTTTCCTTGATTTTTCTATGTGATCCCAATGTGGTGCCATGGACTTGTGAACCAAATTTGACATGACCCATATCGCTTCTTTCCATCCTTCTGTCAGCTTTGTTTCATCCACCAGCTCTTCTCAATCCACCAATCCAACTTCGAGACATTTCCTTGTCGATTTGTCGAAATTGCCAGTGAAAAGGAAAACCGTAAAAGATTAGGCTTTAAAGGAAAACCGTAAAAGATTAGGCTATTACAAAGAGCTGATATCTTAAGGAAAATTCACAACATTGATGGCAAAATTTCTATCAAACTTTAAGAATGTAAGAAAGGTATTGTCATTCTTGTTTCATGAATAAACATAGATAAACTTGTCCTGTTTTCAATGTATTTACAAGTACAAGTGTACTTGCAATAAGTTATTTCTTCGATCATAACTGCTTATTAAATGCAAACCTTTCTTTTAGATAATTTGTATTGTGTTCACGGTTTTTGTATGACCCATTCTTCCGTCATAAGTCCACAAAATTACAGAAAACGTAGTCATAAGTCCGTTTCAAAATCGACGAAGAAATAAACTAAGCCCTATGAACCCGTATGGGATCATTGACGCATGGGTATAAGCTGCTGTGACCCCATATGGGTTCATAGGACTGTTAACGTGTTAAGTTAATATGTAAGTGTCCCCTCAATGATGCCAGAGATCTTTATCCTTGCATACTTCAGTCGCTTCCTCAACATTCATAATTCTCTTCATACACGCTCGCCGGTTTCGAAGACTTTTGATTCCACCTTCCTTCAGTACGTGATCAATCTGGTCTAGGTAGGTTAGTCTCGGTCCCGAGACGTCATCGCCCGTTGGGTTACGCGGCTGGAGAGGCCTAGACACGGTATCGTGACCGTCGAGGCCTTCCGGCCCGTATTGATGAAATGGATGGAGCGGCGAAACGGGGTCCTCGCCTTCCGACTGGTGCAGGTGTTGACGGGGCACGGGTGCTTCGGGAAATACCTGCACACGGTCGTGTACAGGGAGTGGACTCCGGGCTGCCATCATTGCAGTAGTGACGAGGACACGGCGCAACATACGCTCGAGGAATGCTCGGCCTGGGACGGGCAGCGCCGCGACCTCGTCGCTATTATCGGTGCCGACCTGACGCTGCCGGCTGTCGCGAGGGCGATGGTCGACAGCGTCAGGAATTGGGACGCGGTCGCCGTCTTCTGCGAGGCTGTCATCTCGCGGAAGGAGGCAGCGGAAGGTGTCAGGGAGGACTCCCGCGACCCGGGCCGCCGCCAGCGGCCGGGGCGGCGCAGGCGCGAATACCTGCGCCTGATGCCGCCCTAACCCAGGCCTCGGGTGATCGGACCGGGGAATTGTCCGGTCACCCGACGCAAGGCCACCGCGTGAGGGCGACGCCCCGACGGCGAAATCTGTCGGGGCGTCGACGAGAGGAACCCGCGAGGGTAAACCGCCGAGCGGACCACCGAAGACAAAGATCGGGTACCGGTGGTCCGCTCGCACGGTGAAGAGAGAGGATTTTTCGGTGGGTCTTCTCCGTCACCCCGGACCGATTTGGCGGGGCGAGACGCACCCATAGCCCACCAATAAAAAAAAAAAAAGGTTAGTCTCGGTCTCCCCCGGTACCTACATCCTTTCACTTTCGCATTGTATATCTCCTTAACCAGACGTTCGTTCCGCATTCTTTCCACATGTCCGAAACATCGGAGCATTCCCTTTCGCATCTTTACACCAATACTCTCTTTCATATCTACCCGCTCTCTTACGTCGTCGTCACGAATGCGATCGGTTAAATTATTTTTAATTGGAACAAAGAATAAAATTATTAATTATATTGCAATTAACCATTTTCACAAATCGCATTTGTAGCTAACAATTCCTAAAGGGTGCGATTGTACACCGTACATGGTATTGTATCGATTGATTCGTCCCTCACGCACGGTGCGCTTACCCCGTAGGCCCGTACAGAATACTCATACAGAGGATATGTATGTGTAGATATATCCTGTGTTTGAATATTACGCGACGGCTTGCGAGTTTGGCAATCGTCTGAAACCTAAATAATATCGAACTCACGACGATGTTCATTAAGCGCGAATTATTTAGACTTTTCTTTGGTATTTTTAAAACGTAAAAATAATATTACATCTAACCAACTCTTACGTTTATAGATGTAGACTTTTTACGAAAGAGGGAGAATGCTCATAAATTATTTCAAAGAGACAAGAGATTGATCAAATAATAGAATCATCTGTGAAATCGATTTATTTTCATCAGTGAATTTTATACGAATTTGATTCGTACAAATTGTATAAAGAAATGTATGTAAAGTTTAACGTGACGCAACCTTGAAACATTAGAAGTCGCTATAAAAAAATATTCATCAATAAAACGCATCGAATAGTCTCGAAATTGATTGTAAACTTTATATCGAAGTATTAAAACGTCAAGATAAATGTACATTTGGACTGAGTCTTGTAGTGCTTTGTAAAAGTTGTATCGAGACCTTATAGGATTGGGTCACAGCCCGTAGCACTGTTAGGTTATCGTCAGTCCGTCTGCATCGCTGTCACCGCTCGGGGTCAATAATTATTGATAGATAATGACAACTTTGGACCGCTGATAGTCGGCCATATATATATTCATCTGATAACAGTTAAACAAGCTTATCTGTATGCTGATATTCTCTCAGAATATAAATACATTCACCGTCATTATTTTCCCATGGGTTTCGTATAAACCGATAAAGGGATGTAAGCAGTTAACATGACAACAAATGTAGTCAAATTTAAACTAGCCTATATCAATCTGTCTGTCTAGTTTGATTTAATAGTCTTATTTCCCTCATCCGGAGAAGACCCATGCTCCATATTTAGATGTATATATGTGTGTTGAGAAGAAGGCAGGCTTTTTCAATTAAGATATGTATGAGTTTGATTTGTTTAAAGAAAGCCAGTCGTGATATGTTAAGAATACAATGTATCGTCTTTTGATTTCTTGTGATGGTCGTATGAATCAGCTAAAGAAACACGAGGGGAGTGAACATCAGCACTCACTTGATTCTTAACTAACTGCAATCGTCAACTAGCCTGATAAGCTTGATAATTATGATATACAAATTGCTGAAATTTAGCATTTAATATGCTTAATTATTTATAAAAAACCCGATTACGAAGCGAAAAATGATGTCACAAGTGGGATTCGAACCCATGCCTATTGGGAATCCGGCCCAATCATGCTGCCACTTACACCACCGTAAACTATTGTAGGACATTCAAATCTCGTGTGGTTCGAATCCCACTTGTGACATCATTTTTCGCTTCGTAATCGGGTTTTTATAAATTATGATATAGGTATATATCTACTATGTTAGAGCCAGACTATGTCCAAAAGTGATAATCAATAGGCTTATTTATGAATATATGGCAATATGGTATGTATGTATGGCAATATAAACCCTAAATCGTAATGGACATGAACAAATTTAATTTTTGAAACAAATATTATGTTAGCCGTTATGGTGTACGTGCATATAATCACGAAGGGTATATATATATATATATATATATATATATATATATATATTGTGTCAATAATATACATAATTGTATCGTCGGCTGTACACAATAACACGTACAGGTACACGTGTCTAGTGTAATGTACATAGCAATATCAAGCACGTACAGTCCGACGGTGGGGGCGGCGGCCACTGGTTACTGAAACGATGCTAGACGTATGTGACGATACAAACATTGTACGGCCATCGTACTCTGTACGATACTGCATTAAAACAAGCGGCATTTAACTATTTAAAAGGCAAAAATGCAGTCTTCACTATGTGGAGTCGAAATTAATACATGCACAATTGTGGTAGGACCACGCTGTGGACAGTCCTCTGTCTACAGCCGCGGGCCGGTCCGTCCGGGGTAGTACCACACTGAGCAGAAGATCGACGTCTGAGTAATGGCAATGTGCTGTTGCGCTTTGTTCGGTGAGCGAGAAAGCCGGAAGCCCAACTGGGGTTGGTTCGGGGTTTGTATTGGTAGGCAGCGGCCTAGCTATACCATTGGCAAAGGTGCATGAGCGGCAGTGACACTTACCATCAGGTGTGCTGTCTGCTCGTTTGCCACCATAAGGAATTTAAAAAAAATGCACGTTTTATTTCTGTTGCCCACTCTGTAATACGGTATTACTAGGTTTGCTAAATTTTTGTATAAATAAAGTATGTTGGTTAATGAAAATAGACAGAAAAGTACATTGTGTTTAATTTATGTTGTTTAAAAATACTTATCAGTGATAAATAACTGAATCTTATCCTTGCTGTCTCTCATTGTCATTATCGTCCTGCTTTTGTCCCAATCACTTGGGGATCGACACAATATTTACTCGTCATCCCTTGTACAATTGCAAAAGGTATTGGCGACAATTTTATGACCGACCGTCTGCCTGACCTCATTGGGATTGGCATTCTTTCCTTCCTTGGGAGTGCAATTGTTGGCCCAGGTCGATATAAATTCTTGCATTTTATTCATGTAGTCTCTGTTTAGGTTAAAGTAAGTGATTCGTTAAGAAAAATGTGAATGATGACATGGCGAGAGTCAACAATGAAAATGAAATTTATTTATATAAATTTGAAATATCATCAAGTAAATATCCAGGATAATGGTTATTTTGGGTAATTGTTTATACATTATGGTGGTATACGTAGACCACTCTATGTTATAATAAAGTTCGAGTGACAACCCTAACTGTCGACTAAAATCGGAGCGCACGAAGTGAAAATAATACATTTGAAACAATAAACATGTACACTTTTTGATTTAAAAATCAATAGACAGCGTTATTTTAACTGTGAAATCATTTTAGCATAAACAATATCAATTTCACAAAATAAATAAATACTAATAATATTATTTATAAGCATTTATTGTTCAAAGCCAAAGATAACAGTGAAATTGAGTTAACAAATTCGGTTAAGTCCGCCGTTCTCGCAATTTGCCAGACCCATTTCATAAATAATGAATACGAAACAATATAATTGAGTTATTTTGCTGTTATATTATATTTATAATAATATGATTAGTGTTTGAAACAGGGAACCTGGAGTTTAATCGAGTTGGAATTTAATTTTATTTGATTCAATTATATCTTGTTACTTGTTTCAATATAACACGACATGGAATTTGTGTAATAATAAATTATTAATGTTTTGCTTATACATATACGAAACTTCTGTATATTCAGTCTCTTTATATTAATTAAGGCGTAATGTGATTTTTTCTTTTGCTTAGTAACCGTCTAGGGTTGTCACATGTGTTTTTGTAAATATAGTTTATTGATTAATTAAGATTGAATAAAGTAAATGGTGTACGATTTAGTTTTCTTTTTTTTTATTGCTTATGATGGCAAACGAGCAAGCAGCACATCTGATGGTAAGTGTCACTGCCGCCCATGGACTTTTGCAATACCAAGGGTATAGCTTAGGCCGCTACATATTAATAAAATAAAATTTCAGTAATTTAAGATTTATAGACGCTGTTTCTTTTATTATGCCATTTGCTATATAAAGTACGTGTGACAACCCTAATAGCATCAGCTAATGATATTCGAGTGGCAATGATGTCTTATGATGTATATTAGTTCTATACCCAATCAGTATATTCGATTATAGCATCATAATCCTTTGTATCACTAAATAGAGACCTTACCCTAATCAATCTAATCTTGTCACCCCGCACATCCATCTTAACATACGTATCTCAGTAGCATGCTATCTTCTCTCATCCTTTTTCTATGTCCAACATTCAGATCCATAAACGACAGGTCTGTATTTTCCCCATTAAGTTTAAGAGGCATCCTTGGGTCACATATTGTTTCTCAGACCTGTCAGCATTTCATCTATTCAACAAAAAGTATATTATATAAATGAAATCATATAATATCTTTAAGAATCATAATTATGTATAATTATTTTATGTTCACAACTAATTATACGAATGTCATGAATAATTTATTTATTTAATTGAGATTATTCGCGATTTACTTGTTGATCAATGCTGTCTTGTAATAACGACATTTGACAAAATTGTGTTGAATTTTTACTACGTAGCGCATATAATATTATTGTGGCCGGTGTGTGCATTGCTGTGTGATAGTGGTTACGAATACTACCAACCCTTACTTTGCTCGTGGATGTCGTAAAAGACGACTAAGAGCCTTATAACGACCTAAGCCAACTCCATCTGATGCCATTTGGTCAACAATTAAATTCCCAAGGAGGGTTGACGTCTGGCAGGCGGCCGGTCATAAAACTATTGCCAATAACTTTCTCAATATGTACTATGAAAGAAGAGTACATATTGTATCGACCTCAAGTAATTGAGATAAGAGTAGGAGAATAATGATGGTGTGTGCGTGTATGTTACTTGCATTTGTTAATTGTATCTTTATAAAGTATCCCGCGATACAAGGATATTTTAGTGTAGGGTTTTCTTTTTTAAATCTCAATCCGTATAAATATAAGTTCCGCGTGGTGATGGCATAAAAATACAATTAACCAACCCTTCTCTTGTCGTGGGTGTCGTAAGAAACGATTAAGTGATATGAAATGCAGATAATTTCTATGAAAGGGAAGGAAAACTTGGTATAAAACTATATCAATCCACCTAACTAGCGTGGTAATGTACATCAATTTCCCTTTCATTGTTGAAGAAGCTCGGGCTCAGCAGTGACTCATATATAAGCTTAGATGACGGTGATAATACATAAGTATCAAACATTTTCAGTTTGGTGTAGTTCATTAATACAATATGACATGTCTTGACCGTTCACACAATCAAATATTCATTAAGTGCCGTGATTATCACGCACCAATGCACGGGGCGTATTCGACGCCATGCATACTACACTTTTACATTTATGTTCAGCTGTGACCAGGCGTTTTAAACGAGCAAACATTACGCATCATCAAACATCAACCAAATGACAATATGCTCGTGATATTACTATAAGGTAACCTTAAGTATTATAGTATAATTCTATCGCGCTTGTATTTGATTTTTAATTACCTGACGTTTCGAATACTTCATGGCGTTTATGATCGCGGGTTTGATTGAGGATTGAGTTATCCTGTGAACATGAACCCTGGCAAATAGGAGAATCCGTAACAATTGTTATAATAGTATAACTCAGAAATTACATGGAAATTGTAATAAATTAATACTGGAAGAGCCGTACTATATATAAAACTTTGGTAGGGGTTTTAGTTTTTCATCCTGTCTTTCATCTGCATAGAATTTTCTAGTGATGTCCGCGTTAAAAATGATTTTCGTAATTTGTGTTGTATGGTGAAAAACATCAAAGTTTAATTGTGTATTTTACATCCTTAAATAAGTATCTCACTCACGGGTAACCTCTTAGTCGGCGCCCGACAGATTTGACCGTTGCGGCGTCGTCATGCGGTGGCCTCGCTCCGAGGGGTCTAGTTCCCGATCCGGTTCGCTGCCTCGGCTAGGGCGGCATGAGGCGTAGGTATTCACGCTTAGGCCGCCCCAGTCGCCAGCGGCGGCGCGAATCTTCGTAGAGGAGATCCTCTCGAACTCGCTCCGCTGCTTCCTTCTGCGAGTTGACGTACTAAGGAGGCGACCCATAGAACCCATGATGGTGGGGTTAAAATGACTTAGTGATTGAAAGTTTAATGTGCTTTGAGATAAAATTACATTCTTTAAATGTAAAATACGTTAACACAAAGGAAATCTTTGTAATGACTTAAGCAAATAAAATGATTTATAGTACTTTTTCTTGATTCTATTATCAAAGATGCTCAGTTGGGTTCATTGGTTTCATGTCGCCGAATGAAAACTCTCACTAGTGCTTTAATTGTTACAAGCCGAGTAGCCAGTGCTATTGCATTCTGTTCAAATAAATAAAAACAACTAGAATTCTTTGAAATTTATCGCAGCGCATCTATCAAATCTAAATGTATTGTTTTAGTGGTATGAGACAGTCTTCGAATCATTACCTTTCTACTGAAACTGTTAAGCGCTTGGTTGAATGATTTCAATTTATAAAAGTTAGAAATATTTTTTCGTGTTTTATATTTATATTATACTTTATTGAAAAAATACCGAAATAAACAATGTTATGTTTTCAAACAGCTCCTTTGTAAAAATATATGTATATATTCTGGATTGTTTCGTTATTTAGTTTTATACGAAGCAACGATTTATTTTGAAAGCAGCACTTTGCTTGCCATACGATCGCTTGTATATATGTATGTATGCAGTAAAATGTACAGACACGGCCCGATATTGTGCCAAGTTATAATTTACCACTGCACTTTATGTTTTAAATAAATTATATGCTGATTTATTACATCACCAATCATTATGTTACAACATAGCGTCCATGTGAAATATATTCCTTCAACAATAAGTGGGTTTATTATAAAAATTCGTTGCTCCAGACTTGGGGCTGATAACACAGTGCATAATATTTCCATACTTTTACTTACGAGTACGCTGTACGTCATTGATGTATCAGTCATTTGACAGAGTATTTAAAAGGACAATTTACTATACTTCTCAATGGTTATCATAAAACTCGCTTACGAGATAAAACTAGATAATGTCATTGACATCATCACGATCTCAGCTCATATACGTCCCACTGCTGGGCACAGCGTCTATAATAGAAGGGAAATTGACCTATTATATCACTCTGTTCATACGGAAAAAATCTACATAAAAGAAGGACAACTCGATTTAAACCATATGCTAGCTTGATGTATTAGACTAATTTCCTTCAGCTGGAGAAGGTCCGTGCTCAACAGTGGGATATATTTGGGCTGAAATCGTTAGTAAATGATGTTTCCTTACTGAGTAAGTCAATAACTTCTTCACCTATTAACACACACACCATATATATCTTAAATGCTTAAATATTCTAGATTATACTATCATTAAAAAGAAGAAGGTATATATATCCGTAGTTTGTTCTGCGATCTATTCTTAGTTAATGAATTAATGATACAATAAATCAAATGTTAAAAGTGCCTTTTATTTCAATAATTTATCGACCGGTTTCATTTACTTATATACCTACATGTAATCTCAGCTCACATACATCCCACTGGTGGGCTCGAACACCCACCACGATAGGAGAGAAATGGACTTATTTATACTACTAACCCGTCTCACAGTATCGTTGGTTATAGGGTTTTATTTCGAGTTTTCTTCATTTTTCATAGGTTTTATATGCGTTTTATTCCCTTAGTCGTCATTTACGACGCCTTCGGACAAGATAGGGGCTGGTGAATGATATTCCTACTCCGTCATCACATGGAAAATTTGTTATAAAGATATCAGATGTTAGCAAACTCAGCCCGTTGGTTTGTTTGTAGAAGTCGATATATCGCAGCTCCGTCTGGTGGCAAGTTACATCAATAGGGATTGGGCATATAAACCTTCTCCGTGAAAAAATAAAGATATTTACCAATTTTCATTATGCGGTCAAATAGTTTCAGAGTTTAGCGATGACATAATCATATCATCTCAGCAGCGGACATATATGGTCCCACGGTTGGGCTCGAGCATCCTCCATAATGGGAGGGTAATTGACCTACTATACCACGCTGGTCAGACGTGTTGATATAGGGTTTTGTTTCGAGTTTTCCTTCTCTCGCATAGATGCTATATGCGTTTTATATCCCTTAGTCGTCTCGTACGATCACCCACGTAAGATAGGGGGTGGTGAATTGTATTCTTACTCCGTCACCACACGGGAAATATACAAACATTTAAAGTACCAAAAATACGCCAATGTAACAAGCTGTGCTTAAATTATTCTTCTTCATTGGCAATCGAATATTGCGATCCATCTTTATTTTTATACAGGCCATACACACGCACCCACGCAGGCACACGCACACACACACACACGCGCGCGCACACGCACACACACACACACACACACACACACACACACACACACACACACACACATTGATAATTCAGTGAACTGTGAAATCTATAAAGTAATCCATTAGATGAAGGCGTATAAAGTAATCCATTAGATGAATAATACGTACGTGGAATTAATATTTCGTATTATTAATAATTATTATTGCGTGCTATATAATATGTTGACAGTTTGCGTGCTGCGGTTGTTAAATAAATAATCGTAAGTCGCGTCCGTAAACAAACCGATACGTTAAGCTTCACTTCAATCAGTTCTAATGGACGATTATTACATTTCAAATTAGTGTCAACCTGATCTAAATACAATATAATATATTTAATTAATGATTTTTGATATTTACGCGAATACATGACGCAATTTTGTTTAATGATTTTCGTCATCTCGGCTCATATACATATATATATCCCACTGTTGGACTGGAGCCTCCTCCATTATTATTAGGACGCTCGACGTTTCGAACACTTTACAGTGATCATAGACTGGATCATGGTCTGGACTTTCGACGTTTAGAACACTTTACAGTGATCATGCCGTGACCATGATCACTGTAAAGTGTTCGAAACGTCGGGAAATTAACTTAAATTACAAACGCGATAAAATCCCTAAAGGTAGATAGATTTATTTCAAAAATTAAAACATAAGTTTTCACCATAAGGCGTAAATTACATTTAGGTACGACGCCATATATGACAGCCCCTGAGAACATATGTTCATCAAAATGTTTAAAAATACAATTGCTTGATTAAAATAAAATACATAACATATACACTATTAAAAACGATGCGAACTACTTGGGTCTTTGTAAGCTTTGTAATTTTTGCTCATTTGCATTGAGTTCACTAAAAGGAAACCTTTTTATGGATACACCGCGTTTTCGATTCGTCACAAAACGGATAAATTCATTAAATATGAATCCTGAAGTTACATTTAGTAGGCGGTACGTCGTACGTCAGCCGAAACACGTATACAATGTTCCTATACCTGTTGTGCGTGGCGTGTTACATCAAATATTCATTAACTACAGTCATTATTTATTATTCATCGCTATAGCCGATTGAGAACGCTTCGCGGGAGCGGCCCTCGGAGGGCGCCGTTGTCTGTCACATGCGGGTATTGCGTAGGGTCGGAGGGTGCACCATAATGCGTGTTTCATTAGGACCGAGGTGGGAAACTGTCATTTGACGCGAATTATAGTACAAATTGAAATTAAAGGGTTAACGTATTTAATAATTCATCGACAGTTAATTCTTTTGATAATGTTAGGGACGAGCCTTTTACATTGCGAGGGGTTAGGACACTGTTTTTCTCTTATCTAGATAAGCTGATGACTTGTCAATATTCTACCTGATGGTAAGTAGTAATATGGTCCCATTTTTGGACCAGGCTATGATATTGTCACACCCGGCTCGAAGCCTAAGTAATAATTTCCCATATGGTGATGGATTAAGAATACAACATGTCGTCTTAGCTTACTTTCTTTAAGAATGGCGTCCGAATCGGCTAAGGGAGCTATAGACTAATTTTAGAAACGATTAAAAAAAAAAGCTATGTTTTTACAATGCCTATCATAGCTATAGTTTTTATAATTTCACCACATGGCTGGCTATTACCTCTTAAATATAGTTAGACAGATAATTTAGATGTCGAAGAATAATAATACACAGGCCTATATAGGCAAAAATAGTTATTTTTAGCTATACAATAAATATGAATTACTTTTTTGAAATATGCTATATTTCTTATATTATAATTACAAGTAATTAAAGTTTCAGAGTATTTAGGATAGGTTCTAATCGGTCATTAATTCATTAATAACTAGTGACTGGGTACATTTATGCATAATTACGTCCAATTATGATTCGCAGCTTGTAGTTTGAATGCCGTCCCTTTTTCTATTGTAAGTTATTTGTAGGCCGTTCATTAATGGTGGCAGGATTCCAACCGGAATCGTTCTGAGTCACGTCCGAACTAAACGTGCGGAGTTTCAGAATGGCTGGCATGTTTATACGCTTGTCTATTAAGAATAACAATCAATCAAAATAGTTGGTCTGCTACCGCACAGCAGCGTGTAATACGGTAACGCCATCTTGTTCATCCTGATTAAACTTGCTATGCGAGTCTGAATCGTGCATACGAAATGTAGGGGGCCGTCCATTAATCACGTGAGGTTTGAAAGGGGAGGAAGGGGTTTGACAAAAATCACGAAATATCACGAGTGGGAGGGAGGGTATAATAAGATATCACGTGTATTTATTTTTTCGTCAAACGCTGCCATTTATAAACTGAAAAGCAGCGTGTAGTGTGACTTTAACTTGCCGTTGCTAGGTAACGAACGAAGTTTAAAGTAGGTGATCTGTATAAAGACCTTTTTGCGAAGTACATATAAAAAAGCAAAAAACCGAGAATATAATGAACTGTGGGCTACTTCCTTGTAGGAACTAAAAACTCACGTGATGGTGGTGTTTCATAGTCTTAATTAAACCTCACCACATATCACCAAGAGGGAGCAGGGGTTAAAAAAATGCTAAAAAAGATCACGCGATTAATGGACGTCCCCTATATATATAGTTTACTCTAATTCTTTTATGGAAAATTTATATTCCACCAGAGTGCTAAGTTCTTTTCTATTTTGCTATCAACATATTTGCTGCATGTAGAGAATTATGAATGTTGAGGAAGCGAGTGAAGTATGCAAGGATAGAGTTCTGGCACTCTGTTCTCGCTGCCTGCACCCGCAAGGGATATGGCGTGATAATATGTATGTATGTATATTTGCTGCACAAATGGTTATTCTGACCTTGAGTGTAAACTATATTCATCAACGTGATATTAATAAAAAATGTTTCCAAGTGAGACATTTGTCGCCATCAAAAAATCTGGTCAGAATTGAAACTCGAATTCTTTAAATTAATTCTATTATTTTAATAAATAGATGAATAATGAGAAGACTTGTTACTCGTCTCGTCTACTACATTACAAACGTATAATTAACAGTCACAAATTATATGCAGAACGATCAGTTCAAGATATACAATGCGAAAGTGGAAGGATGTAGGTACCGGGGGAAACCGAGACTAACCTACCTAGACTAGATTGGTCACGTACTGAAGGAAGGTGGAGTCAAGAGTCTCCGAAACCGGCGAGCGTGTATGAAAAGAATTATGAATGTTGAGGAAGCGAGTGAAGTATGCAAGGATAGAGTTCTCTGGCACTCTGATCTCTCTGCCTGCCCTGCAAGGGATATGGCGTGATGATATGTATGTATGTACAAATTATATGCAGAACGATCAGTTTTTGATCGTATAACGAATTAATCTTTGTGAGGATCCCAATCACGACATTCGTTCCGTACTTAAACAACGCTGTTGCTATTAGACTCCAGAATGTATTATTGAAGCGATTGTCATTAAACGTGATAATTTGATTTAAACCTTCTCAAAGGACGCTATACATTAGCTGTACGTAGTATACATCTGTAGCTGAAACGCCCTTCCGTCCCTATTACGAGTTTGTAACTGAGTTAGTACCGATATATGTCGCCGGCGGCTATTCCATATTATTAATTATATCTGCTTGGACATTTACGATCCACGATTGTAAGAATCTGAAACACGGTAATTATAAAACGATTTCTAAAGAGAAGCAGATCATTACACGGCAACAAATAATACATAATAATAATGTAGCTCAATTGTAGAAATAAATAAAAAAATCAACACTTAACCACTGAGAAAAGTTCTCGAATGCCGACCTTGAATTGGACAACGTAGCGTAAGATTACTCCTCATTAGGTGGACTGGCGTCATCTCAAAAGTCGCAGGAAGTCGTTGGATGCAGGTTACACAGGACCGTTCTGAATGGCAGTCTTGAGGGCAGGCGTAAGTCGAACAGTGGACGTGTACGGACTGATGGAGAACACAAATATTAAATTTGCATGTTCTACAATAAGTCACGGTGGTGTAGTGGCAGCACGATTGGGCCGGAATCCCAATAGGCGCGGGTTCGAATCCCGCTTGTGACATCATTTTTCGCTTCGTAATCGGGTTTTATAAATAATTAAGCATATTAAATGCTAAATTTCAGTAATTTAAATAACACAAATATTAAGTTAAAATAAGCATTTTATAATAACGCTGTTACAATTTGCGCAAAACGTTTGTATCATATTGCAGTTATTGTATTGATCGCAGTTTCACGTTGCGTATATAGTTGCACGTGAAAAATATTTTTGCTGATTTTAATTTCGCATGACAGGCTGAATTGATTGTGTCGGCGCCACGCTTTTGAATTTTAAAGTAGAAAAATAAATTGTGTTTATACGAGTTGAGAAATGATGATTGAAATTATTCACGATAATATTTAAATGTGAGCATATTTTAATTTATTTGCTATCATTAGTCACTATGGCGTGTCCTGGAGACTTAGCTATGTCAATCTGGTATTGTACAATAGAACTTACTTTTATTTTAGCTATTTGCTCGTTTAACAATTAGTGCCCATTTGTAAAAATCGTAATGTTTATTAAGATTTGCCAATAGATGGCGTTATTATTTTTTTTGAATATCCATCATTATTATATTTTTAACTGTACATTTTTATAGTAAAAATATTAATTTTAGAGGTTTTGCCTTATTTTTCATCAATAGTAAGAAGATAATTATCAAAATAGCATATTTCACTTTAATATTAATGCAGTATTATGGCAGATATTTATCAACATCATTATCAACATCTCAGCTCCTATAACTTTATAAGTCCCACTCTTCTACTCGAGCCTCCTCCATAATAAGAGTGAAATTGACCTACTATAACCACATGAGTAAATAAACGTACAGAGGCAAACATTCAAACAATCGCGCTACGATAGGTACATCACTACAAGTATGATGCGCGTGTGTGTGTGGGCACTGGCGGCTCGTCACGTACGGAACGAAACCTGTTTAGGCTGGTTCGACCAGTGCTCAAACAAAGAGCTCACTCACCGCTCGCTGTGCATCGCGTCGTGCGTGTTTGTTTAAATTTTAAATTTGAATTAATTAGAAAGAGTGTAAATATGGTTTATTGTACTGTGTGCATGAACAACAACCGAAAAAATAAAAACATATCTTTTTTTTGAAAATGACATTGTATGTTAATAGATCTGAACAACCTATAAATATGAGGAACGACTCTTTTTTCAGCCATTACAAAGAATATAACGAAAGCAGTATACAATTGGGTTTTTTAATAATACCTCTTGACAATTTCATCGCATTTGTTGAATTGCTTGAGAAGAAATTTCGAGAATATTTCGATCTAGTAATAAATATTGTTAATATTGGTAGTGATATACTAAAACGTATACAAGATTGTAAATTTGATATGCCATGAAAGTGCTTTCCCATTGATTATTTAAAAAGCTTTATATTAGATTTAGAATTTATCACTCTGTTTTCTCTGTCTACCCTGCAAGGGACATGGCGTGATGGTATGTATGTATGTAGAATTTATCATTCGATTAAGAGATATAACAAATTATTAAAAATCAAACATTACAAAGAAAATTATTTAGAGAATTTGTAAAAAAATATCCATACATAAAAAGCTGACAAACATTTGTTTTCATCATCATGTGCCAACCCTATCAGAATAGGTAACAATTTTGCTCGCTCCTTAGAAGCTTGGTCTCTGTACATTTACACACTCATGTGCTATAACCACGCTAGTCAGACGTGTTGGTATAAGGTTTTGTTTCAAGTTTTCCTTCTCTTGCATAGATATTATATGCGTTTTATATCCTTTAGTCGCCTCTTATGATCACCCACGGGTAAAATAGGGGGTGGTGAATTGTATTCTTACTCCGTCATCACACGGATATTTTTCTCGGATTGTATATATTTCTTTATATTAAGAATAACGTTATCCTTGCATAGGATAATGTTATTTGGCTGAATTTATTTAAGTAAGAAGGTTAATCGTATTAATAAATCTTCGAGTCTTAATTGGCCCTAATCGTGTTGGGTACGTCTTTCTTGTCTAACCAGTTTAGATAGACTAATCATTTTCTACGAAGCGATTGCTTAAGACAGACAAGATTAGACTAAATGTTAGTAGATTAGAGAGTACTAATGCGACATATCGACTGTCATGTGTATTCATTACAGTTGAGAGTCATGACTTAGCATGCTCTTCTAGTTATGAATTTCTTACATCTTCGAGATATTTTCATTGTTTTTTTTTCCTTTAACCAAGCGATGATAATTAGCAATTTTACATTTTAATATACATGAACTCCCAAAGTGTCCGCTTGCAAGCAGTGCAGCACTTCCAATCCATAGTGGATTGGAAGTGCTGCACTGCTATTGGATGATGTATATTAAAACAATTTAAAACATATTATATTCATGATTTCATTCACGTAGAACACAAAAGTGTACAAAACGAATCGAGACAAAACTAGTTTTCAATATCCATTCAAACTTAAATAAACAGCTTAAGACGATTTACCTAACTAAACAACCATTAGGTGCTATTTACATTGTTAATTGTAAGGTAACAATGTTAAATTGATTGTGTAGTGTCTGACGGTGCCGTGTTTACACCGTACATGTTGGCTATATGTAGCACGTATGTGTAGTAGTCTCAGCATGGTGCGGTTGGAAATGTTTGTACAGTGAGAAAAGATCCTAACAGCGCTTTTATCGAATGCTGGCATCGTGCCAAGGTGTTGCTTCCCTATTAGATTTTCACGACTTGTCGATCTTACGGAATGCTGATAGCGCTAAATGCAGTTTAAATGATAGAACTCGTGCTTGCCAATTGTTGCTAAATTGCACATATATACATATATATAGATTAAAAATAGATAAAAATACATTATCAAACCATATTTTCTTATGGGACTCATAATCAGTGGCTAAGGGATTATCAGGAGCTAAGGCAGCAGGATTCTTGGGAAACTTTATAAAAAGGGAATTGCCTACTCGGACGCCAAGCGTGACAATTATATCCTGTTTCCATTTGGAAATGGCTTTGTCTAACAGTGGATTCGAAAATTTTTTGACTGTTTAGTTTGTCGCTATGAGCTCTCGGATTTAGTATGAAGTATTATCGGAGAAAGGTGGCATTAGTGTCGAACATTTCGCTGTCAATATTTACGTCAGTTCAGCTCTGAGCTGCCTGAGCACCTATGAATTTAGGCCTGGATCAAATAGGGACATTCTTTAATCGTAACCTTTGTTATGTCACATAACCCGGATTAAACGTGACCTGTTTAGGGGGAAAGCGGTCTTCAAAAATATTATGCTTGAATAAAATTGGGCTTTATTGTATACTTCGAGAATCACGGGAGGAGGTAAGGGTATAAAAAGTGCAAGAAATAGGTCCGTTTTCTGATATGGGTAAGATTTGGTAATATACAACGTATTACACGAACGTACTAATACAGTCTTTGGACAAATGTATGTATTATACCAACCCGTCTGATCAAGCTAGTGTAGTAGATAGATTTTCTTATCCACTGTATAGGAGATTGCAGCCCAAAAGTGGGACAATCTACATATGTTATGTTCTTGTTGTAATTCTTAGTCAGTTAAATTGCATATTCATAAAGTCCGCTATGATACAAGGATTCAGGGATATATTTCTCAGTGACTAGTAGAGGTGCGTGCACTGGTCTTCGTACCCGAGTCTTCCGTTTAGTTATACTGTTTGATCTGACTTTCCGCTATAGTTGCTGCAATAGTGCCTCTTGTTTATTAAATATTTGACCTACTTTCGTAATTTCTCTACTATATAAAATAAATGACATTGGCATGTTACCGCGGCGGCAAAACAGGAAAAGTGCGCTGTTTTTCATCAGATGCCGTGGCACCGAGAAGGTTTTAACGATGCTTTTGCGTCGCGCGCGGTCGTGTCGTGACCCACATCTGCGTCGTGAACGCATCGCCTCCTGGGAGAGCAATGCCGCCACAATGATGGATTGAAACACGAATTTATTAATGATACTACATCAACGTCTGTGGGTTTGCTTATAATATTCGTCATTTTTATTTCATGATGTTTTAGTAACGTGTCTTTCTCTTCGTTGGCGAGTCACTCTTACGGGTATCAAATACTGTATCTGCCAAGGCGTTGCCCTCACGTTGTAGAGAACTACGGGTGGCGAACTAAACGCAAATCAATTGATACACATCTGAGTATATAGTTGGAACGTGCAATAACTGAAGGTGCTCGTATGGCAAGACGCAATGTATCGTTTTATTTTTTCGTTATAAAAGATAACTCCACGCATTTAGGAATACATTTTTGACTTTGCTAATTAACAATTCATGTACAGAAATAGCATAATCGTTTGTGAATCTCACAAAGTATTGTCCTCTGCAGGGATCGAACTCGCGACACTCGGCACGAGGGGTTGGTACTTTGACTATCTCGCGCGCTGTGTAGTCAGTAGTAGTGTTGTGTATATTAACAATTGACCGAGCGATCGCGAAGCGTCTTCGTTTTAGTCTGGGCCAAGATGCTGTCGTATGTTCGTTCAGATATACGAATTTGCAGCGGTTCTCATCTACAGGTCGCACTTTTCAAGCAATTGTCGCAAAATTTTGCTTATAGGTTTGATAATTATCTCGAATTTTTCGTCTTTCAAGTTTTAAAAAGTTTTCAAAATAGCAGAAATTTTTTATAAATATATACATTTATTTTGCAAATTTCAGTAATTTCTAGACTCGCGAAGTGTCGGGAGCTCACAATATCTTGAGAGTGTTTATAACATTATGTGTGTTGTTTGTTACAGTGTGCCGGGCATGGAGAAGGCGAAAGCGTACATAAAGAGCTCGCTGGCACCAAAGCCGTCGTCACCGTCAGCGGCGGGCAAGCCGAACGCACAGGACGAGGTGCGCGTGTGCTACGTGTGCGGTGGGGCCGGCCTGGGCGATCACTACACAGTTAGGGTCAAGCCAGACGCGCAGGTAACTATCAGTACATAACAATAAACACTCACCCGTCGACATAGCAACGACGTACATATCTTCCAACATAGACAATATGTTTTTTGTTGCTTATTTGGTGGTAAACGAGCAAGCAGCACACCTGATCGTAAGTTCTACAGCCGCCAATGGACCTTTTACAGCAATACCAGAGGTATAGCTAGGCCGCTGTCTACCAATCAAAACTCACTGAATTTGGGTATCTGACTTTCTCGCTCATTGAATAAAGCGCAACAGCACATTGACACTGGTCGAGGCGTCGATTTCCTGCGAGGGTGTAGTACTACCCTGGACGTATCGCCCCGCGACTGTGGACAGAACACTGAGCAGTGTGGCCCTCCCACTTCTTACACAATAATAAAAATACTGTTTAAGACTACAGGGGTAGCATTCTCTAGTTGATGTAAGAGTCCTACTCTTATATCAACTGTGATTACCTAGTCGCCTGTCTAACATCACGATTACGGCATTATCTTACATTTATGAGGTCAATATCCAATAATGGACATTGATGTATGGATGAAACGTAATTAATTAATGTATGTGTAGTTATTGAAGATTTATCATTAGAAACATCTTACTCAAAGAAAACACTTTAACGTTAATGTATGTTTGATTAACTTTAGACCAAATGTTTACTCGTTTTCAATAAAAAAATAATTTTAAATAATTACTGAGACAACGCCCATCAAATCGTTTTAGACGGGGGCCATTTTCGGGGACTATTTTCGCGTCCGATTTTCTAGTTTTCGCGACTATAATATTTGCAACTCGAGCATGAAACTTACATTGTTACTTACAAACTATTAGGACCATATTATATCCAATAACATGATGAAAAAATATTGATATTTTTCCCTATACATATAAACCGACGAAAACCTATCAAACTTAATTGTATGCCTATGAAATACACATCTGTACCGACAATTGAGCTTTCGACCTCGTCATGATGAATATTAATGACTGTTATTCGACTTGTGCCTTCACAATACGCTACATACACAATACTGTGACCATTTCGTATGTGAAATTTTTGCAACTCATACTTACATTTGCTTTACATGATTACACACGCATCGACGTTACGCATGGATTCCATTAGCTTTTTATGCGTTTCATACGTGTGACCCCCGTCCATTTCCTTGCAAATTTTTACCGTTAACTTCGATGTTCTAGTGGCGTATGGTAGAGGATTCAGAGAATATGAAACCTAGTACTCATTATTCGATTGATTTGTATGGGACAATATATATTTTGTGTCATAATTATTATAATAATACTGCACAGATGGCGTAGTGGTTAAGATACCGACATTCGGTGCCAGTGCCGTGGGTTCGATTCCCACGCAGGACATTACTTTGTGTGATCCACAAAGTGTTGTTCTGAGTCTGGGTGTAATTTGTCTGCGTTAATTGCATGTTTGTGAAGTCCCCCGCAATACAAGGTTTACTTCCTTAGTGCAGGGTGGTGTCCTAAAAAAAAAAAAAAAAATATATATAATAATAGAGGACGATTTTTTATCGTTGGAACAATCGGGCCAGCAAAACTGTATTGGGTGATGCAGGCGTGAGTCACAGTTGAACGCAGGTGACCGCACTGGGGACTAGGGCGTCATCCGTAGGTGCTGCATTATACATAGCGGCATTACTTAATGCAACGGAATGTTTCATAGAGACGAATCCCCGACGATGGCAGTGGATATCTGCACAGATATCCACTGCCTCATAACTGCAGATAGAGAGTCTTCAATGAAATGAACCGGCGTGACCGAAGTACGACTAAACGAACTTTTGTGTCTTTCTATATTATATCTTTATTTCCATGAAGTTTACTATGCAGGAGGTTTCGGGGGCGATAAATCGATATGGCTCGGTTTCTTTTATAGAAAACTAGCGGACCCGGCACACTTCGTTCTGCCTAACAGTTAATGAATGAGATGAGTAGATTTCGATTAATTCAAAATTATTAAGTTATTTTTTTTCATTATGATAATAAATAATATATCTATAATATATAAATTCAAAATATCAAGTATTTTAATAATATGCCAGCAAGACGAAGACGTATCGTGTGTTATACGACATTTTTACGTTCTTCTACCGTGGTTACATTCGTGATGTTTCGAATTCCAATTGCGTTACAGCTTTGTCGGGAAAGATTTGATCTTATTGGTCGCGGCATTGTTGATGACAATATAGACACAATATGATTTATTATAACAAAAATAATAAAAATATAATAAAAATTTGTAACACTCGCACAAAACGAACTCTGACCGATCAAATTAAATTTCAACTTTTCGCGGTATTTGCCAAACAAACTATGTATTAGACCAAGTAATGACGTTAGCTGTCAGTTGTGTTTTGCTACATCATCAACAAATGAACGTTTAAACTGATGTTTTGACTGAGGTTTTTAATGATTTTTTTTTTTGTGATTAATATCAAATTTTAATATCCTATTCTCGACGAAGACACACTCAAAAACATAAAAATCATAAAAATTGGTCCAGCCGTTCTCGAGTTATAAGTGTTGTAACTAAAACAACTTTCTTTTATATATATATATATATATATACACTACCGTCCAAAAGTTTGGAAGCACACCTGTTTTCAAACAAAACAAATAAATGCCGACTAATAGCGGTAAAAATTAGCAATAATCTTAAGTTTTACAACCTTTTACGACTGTCTACACAAACACAAAAGGATTATTATCCTACATTCATCAAGTTTTATGGAATTCCTTAATATTGACGAAACACGTGTTTTATGACTTAATCCGTCGGCTACTTTATCCTATGCAATGGTGTAGTTTTATTGATAATGTTTGCTGGTTTTAACTTTTTTAGACCTTATTCAGTCGCACTTGAGCATTGGCACGTGAAAGTTGTGATATTAACATTGTCTGTATTCGAAAGATATCGGCTACTACTTTGACCGTATTTTTTCTTCTGAAAATGGCAAAACGCAAGCAAATCACGCTTGAACAGCGAAGCGCTATTTGCACTCTACGCGAGGAAGGATACAGTGAACGTCAAATCGCAGAAAGGCTCGGAATTTCTTGTAAAGGTGTCCACTATACCCTTGCTAGAAAACAAGAAACGGGGAAAAATGAAGATAGAAAGAGATCTGGTAGGCCCAAATCCACAACAAATCAAGAGGACAACTTCATTAGAGTTCTTTCTAAACGGAATCGACGCTTAACTGCACCACAGATCACTGCAGCTCTGAATGATACGCGAGAAACACCCATTTCAACAACTACTGTTAAAAGACGCTTACTGTCTGCGGGATTAAGAGGATGTGTTGCTGCTAAAAAACCCAAACTAACAAATCGACATAAGAAAAATAGACTAGAATGGGCAAAAGCGCATAAAAACTGGACTATAGAACAATGGGAAAATGTCCTTTGGAGTGACGAATCAAAATTTCAGATTTTCGGATCCAATAGACGTGTCTTTGTACGCCGGTCAAAAGAAGAGAGGGCTTCAGAGGCATGTACAGTGCCTACCATCAAACATGGTGGTGGTAATGTCATGGTTTGGGGGTGTTTTGGCAACAGTAAACCCGGCAATCTTGTGAGGATAACCGGAAAATTAAACAAGGAAGGCTATTTAAAAATTCTCCAAGATTCTGCCATACCCAGTGGACTAAGTCTCATTGGTTCTGGATTCATTTTTCAACAGGATAATGATCCTAAGCATTCGTCTAAATTGTGCCAGAACTTTTTAAACAAGAAAAAAGCTGAAAACATTTTAAACATCATGCAATGGCCATCTCAATCCCCTGATCTTTCTCCCATTGAACTTGTTTGGGATGAACTTGACAGGAGGGTGAAAAGTCGTTGTCCTACGAGCTCAGAACATTTGTGGCAGCTATTAGAGAACGAATGGAACAAATTAGATAAAGATTATTTTAAAAAATTGATTAATAGAATGCCCAGAATATGTGAGAAGATTATAAAGGAGAAAGGTGGACACTTTGATGAAGCTAAAATTTAATCTAATTTACCATTGTATATTATTTTTTTATTTTGTTTAAGTTAGTTTCTGTTTGTTCTTTATTTTTTTATCAATACATTTAAATTTAAATGACTTAGTTTGGTTTTATTCGATTTTACCTTGCTGCTTCCAAACTTTTGGACGGTAGTGTGTATATATATATATATATATATATATATATATATATATATATATATATATATATATCGTTTTGTCAGTATTTTAAACCAATGAAAAAATATAATTCGAATATGAATGGACTGATGTAGAATAGACGACATAGCTCAATTAGGAAATCCAGCAGCCCCGATTTAATCTTTTTTTCATTATTTTAATTATGATTTTGTAGTTAATATCTGAATTTTTTTTATTAAAAACACAATTTACTCAAAAAAAATACTGTGCTAAGATCGGACATTCAGATATTCGTGAGTTTATTATAAGATAAGCTAAGAGCAGTGTTGATAGTTGCGTATATCATTGTCACAAATCACACCGATACATCATTCTGTGACGATGTCGCGACGTATTTGACGTTCCCAATGACAATGTCACCCAATTCTTTGCAATTATGAGGAGCCGCTTCGTTCAGTTTGCACGTCGGCTCGAACCGGTTACCAATTGACAATGCGCGTCAAGCCATTGACTTTTGACACGTAATCATGGCCTCAACAATGAAACACAATTGTACTGCCTACTGTTGGAAACTATTATGTTCGGGTTATTATTTTTTTTATCTTTTAGTTTGCAAATGACATATGTTCAGATAAATCATCCAAGTAGGTTGTTTAAGATTTATTTATTTAAGATTTATATTATTTAAATATTGACATAATATTTTTGATTTATAAAATTCGAATTATTTGTATATATTTCATTTGTTATATTTGCCAATGGCTCCATAGATGGCGATGCTAAATTATTAGATCACACTATGGTTTCATTGCAAGTCTTAGTATAAATATGTTCAAAATTGTTTATTTTGTGTATTCTGGTTGAGAGCCCTCACCGCTCACCCACAGCCCGGTTACGCTGTAACAGCCCCTGGGCTAACAGCAATCGCAGTAGAAAAAAAAGAATAAAAAAAAAATATTTTGTGTGAATCGTTTGTGGAATACAGAGTATATACAAGTATACGTTATACCTGTGCTGCTTTATTTCACGCCTCGGACCTAGAACGTCGTACAATATATGAGAGTTTTTTTTTTTTTTGGTGTAAAATTCCGCTCTCTTCGCCGTGCGAGCGGACCACCGGTACTCGATTTTTAACTTCGGTGGCCCGCCCGGCGGTTTACCCTCGCGGGTACCTCTCGTCGGGTGACCGGACTATTCCCCGGTCCGACACCCGAGGCCTCGGTTAGGGCGGCATCAGGCGCAGGTATTCGCGCTTATTCAGGCTGTTCTGTGGTCTCCACAGAACAGCCCTGAGCTGGGCGTTCAGAGCCCTCGCCCACACGGGTGCGCCGTACATGGCCATCGAACGGATCACCCCCGCATACAGCCGTCGGCCCTCGAAGCTGGGTCCGCCCACGTTCGGCATGAGCCGCGAAAGGGCGGACGCCGCGCTCACCAGCTGGGGAGCAATTCGACGAAAATGCTCCCAGAACCACCATCGCCCGTCGAGCACCAGACCCAAGTACTTCATATGGGCGTGGATACTGATCTGGATGGAGTTGACGACTAACGAGGCGCCAATTGGCAGCCTTACGCGTGGCCCATGGAATAATAGGGCCTCCGTCTTATTTAGGGCCACCCTGAGCCCCAGCGCCTCGATTCGCTTGACCATCTCCTCGGTGCCGAGAGTGGCCAGGCTCGCCACCTCTTCGAGTGTCCTGCCCCGGGCTGCGACGAGCGTGTCGTCAGCATAGCATATCAAGCTCAGCCCGGGGGGGGAGACTCCCTCTCAACGCCCAGTCGTACCCGATGTCCCACAGAATCGGCCCTAGAACCGACCCCTGTGGAACGCCGCGTGACATGGACGTCCGCGCAATGTCCCCTGCGCCTGCCTGCCTGCCAGCCTGCGCGCGAGGCTTGTTCAGCGACGCGCGATACGGGCGACCCCAGGGGTCACGGTCGAGACCGTCCAGCATCTCCTGCCAACTCGTACCCTTGGCGGCTCGGATGGCCAGCCGAAAGGCAGTCCGCGCACTGCGGTACGCCTCGTACAGCTGGCCCTCCCGCTCAGCGTCGCGGTGACGCCGCCGGCTGCGGGAACAACATATGAGAGCTAGCCATTGGTTTTCGAGTTTGTCTTTAGAGTTATTCAATTTGTTATATTTATAAATCTGTAAGGATTTAGCTAAATAATCTAAATGAGATTTTTGTGATAATAAATCAAATATCATTGGATTTCCTTTTATACTCACACAAACAAATTGCAAGCATTACATTTTATAATTGAATTAGGCGATACATGCCAGAAATGCATTATTATGTATATTGAAATTTAGGAAGGGAAGGGAGAGAACACTTTCTCTAAGTTAATATACAGCACATATCAAAAGGGAAATTAATATATAGTCAGAGTGGACAATACGCATTTGAAGCGGAATCGTAACGAGGATAGCTTTCAGAGCCGAAATACGTGTTGTATCAATATACGAAGTTCTGTGGAAAATTGCAGGGAGCCTTAAAAGCCGCTTTATATCAGATTCCACCTTTATTCTATCACGTATTTCTTGCCTGCTTGAAGGTTGAGGTATATTAACTCTGGAAAAATTATGGATCTGCTTTCCTTTCAAAATATATTTTTTTTTAATCATACAAAGAATTGTCCTGTGTGGAAATCGAAACTTTGGCATTGGAACTATATGTTCCAATAATTTATCTGTGCAGTTGAGTTTTGCATTAATTGTTTAATAGTTGGGGCTGGGCTTATCGTAATTACACGCCCGATATTATGCCGGGTGCGTGTTATTCCGGTTGCTGGCGCCAATATTTTTTCCCTTCCCCTGGAGGCGCGTCCGCGGTAACATTATTCCAGGTATTTTGAGGTTGTTGATCTACAACAGTGTACGTTACCACCGTTGCAAAATAAATACCATTTACCTGTATGCAATTATATTTGAAAATTGATAGGTTCGTATCGAATTGATTTATATTTGCACAGGTGCCCCAGTGGTTAAGATATCGACCTATCATACCAAGTGTCGAGGGTTCGATTCCTAAGCAATTTAAAACTTTGTCCGATTCACAAAGTGCTATTCTAAGACTGAGTGTTGTTTCTCTTTGACTGAGTTATTTAACATTTATCATACTATATATAAACACTTGTTTAAGAGCGAAAAATGATTGTCACACGGGACTCAAACCCACACCTATAGGCAATCCGTTCTAGTGTTGCCCAAATGCAAGAACAAGACGAGACTTAGCCAGTCTTGGTCTTGGTCTTGCGCCAATACACCTGGTCTTGGTCTTGGTCTTGCGCTCCCAGTCTTGGTCTTGGTCTTGCAGCAAGAGTCTTGCAAGTCTTGCAATTACCTATTAGTCTATTACTATTTATTAAAGTTTACTTTAAATCTTAGAAAAACGTATTAGAATTGAAACATTGTGAGCTTGAATTAACATAGCCATAGTAAAGATCAAGCAGATTAATAAATAACTGAGGATTTGATAAAAAATTCGAAAAATCAACTGACCTATATGTCGTTTTCCATGGAAGTAACTGTTTCTTAATAAACATTTATGATTTATAAGCTTACATTTGCTAAAACATGTAAAAAACAAATTAATTACAATAACTTGACTGTATTTTAAAGAACAATATCTGTCTAGAAAGAGATTGAACCCTCAACTTATATGAAATTTAATAAAAGAGTTTTACGATTTATCATTTATTTCAATAAAAAATAAAATACAACACAAATCAAACATAACAGTACACAACAGCTTTATCATTAGGTTATGTTACTTTATATCAATTCTTTTGACGAAGAATTAATACAAAGTAACCATCTGGCTGACTCATCACTTAACCTATTTCTATGTTTTCTAATTACTAATGATGCTTTAGAAAATAATCTCTCAGCAGGTACTGAAGTTGCAGGTATTGAGAGAAAATCACGGGCCATCTTCGATAAAGTCGGATACTCTGTCTCATGCGTCCTCCACCAATCTAAAATGTCTTCCGAGCTGACAGTTCTTGGTTTTCTCAGGTACTCCTCCAACTCGTCTATCACTAAGCCTTGAAGACAAGATCCAGATGACGTCGAGGGACATTCATAGAGTTTATCAAAGTCTATTACGTCTTCATCTTCATCACATACTTTATTTTCTTTTTTTGGTAATTCCAGAGATTTGTTCAGTGAGTGTAGACTTTTATATTCTTCATAAAGTTCATTGAACTTGGGCAGACTTTCTGTTTTAAGTTGCTTCCCCCACATTGTCAGGTCAAAAGTCTGAGCCTTATGCCTTGGGTCTAAAATTAAAGAAGTACAATAAATCCAGTTGCTCTTCTTATAATGTTTAAGCATTTTGTCTCGAGCTGCTTGGAAAGCTAGAATGAGCCTTTCATCCACTTCAGATCGATTAGGTTTCTCATCTAACTGTTTTACCATGGATTCAATTTTATCTAGCAAGAGATTGAATGATACAATGACTAGCGGTAATGTAACATATTTGTCTCCACCAAGTTTTGTACTTAAAAGTTTAAAGTTTATTAGAAATTTATGTAATTTTTCGAGTACCTGCCATTCACTAGCTGTGATTTGAAAATCATTCAATTCGGTGACAGAACTGCACAATATGTTAATGCCCGCTCTCACTTTTAAACCAAATCCAATCATATCATGTGTGGAATTCCATCTCGTTGGACAGTCAAGAATGGCATTTAGATTTGATGGCACGCCAGCTGCTTCACAAGCAGACTGAAACTTCTTCTTCACTATCTCACTTCTTTTTATTTTACTGGAAATACTGCGTAACTTTGTTACAGATGTACGCGAGTCAGCAATATTTGGTGCATATTCTTCATCTTCCTCATCCTCAGTTTCGTCTGCATAGTCTTCATACTGCTGATCTTGCGCGTTAGTGTCAGACTCATAGTGTAATGCTAAGGTCTTTAATAAATCTTGTACACCAAGGTTTAAAATGTGAGCAAAGCACCGGAAATGTTGATTGTCTGAATCAAAGTGTGGCGGCAGCTGTTTGCCCAGTTCATACATAAATTTGGTATTTGCAGTTGCGTTGTCGACCGTGATACCTTGTATTTTATCAATAATGTCATATTCCAATAAACATTCATGGAAAATCGTTGCAATATCTTCCCCAGTATGTCGACCGCGTGATGGTATAAAATCAAGAACTACAGATCGATACTTCCATTCGTTGTCTATATAATGCATAGTAACCCCGTAGTAACTCCTACCAGCAATTGACGTCCACCCATCAATAGTAAACGACATTTTAGATGATAATTGTTGAAGTCGTTCCTTGAGATTCAATTGGAGCTCTTCAAATCGCTCTTTGACTTTCCTTCTAAGTGTAGACCTTTTAGGAAACACCATATTAGGGCAAATACGTCGAAAATATACTTGTGTAGCTTCGTCATCGAAAAATGAGAAGGGAAGATATTTTTTCACCACCCAATCAACTGTAGCTGTCGTGATGTTGTCACTGCTGTTTTCCGACTGAAATAAAACAATAAATCTTGTGTTATTATTTAAAACATACTAGGTTTGAGCGTTTAGGAGGAGGAGGTTTGTTGTTGTTAAATCGAGAAAATCGTTAAATTGACATTTGTTATATTACCAAAATAAAGTACTTAGTTGTTACTGGCCGATTACGAAAACAAATGAAAATATGGGTGTTTATAAAAAATATTTAAGACGATAATTACATACTTAATATGTCGCACCCCTAGATGAAAACACCACTAACTCAAAAATACTTACGTAAGTTAATGGCGTTTTTGAAAGTATCGCATGAATAGCTACGCGGAGTTAAAATTCCCGTAGCGACAACTTCGACCATTGTTAAAAAAATATTCTTACCTGTCCACTTCTTCCAGCGGTTACTAAAAAGCTTGTGATATCTCCACTTAATTTTGGTTTAACAGGAAGAAATATTTGTGATTCTTTTTTGTGGAAAGATATTAGATGTTTCCTTAAGCCTGAAGTGTTTCTGTTTTTCATTTTTATTTCAATCTTTTTATGTTGGCACAATTTACACAAGGCAGTTTGGGATGCATGAATTATTTCGAAAAACTCCTCAAATTTGCTTTTGGGTCTTTTAGATCTGTGACTCAAACTCTCGTTACTCGGACTAGAATAATTTGAATCTTCGTCACTCATATTAAATTGTACACGTGATACGTTTTTAGAAAACAACAAGAATTAGTAAAAACAATTATTAAGTTAGACTCGAAGCACAGCTCAATTGGAAATGACTGGAATTAAAATAATTCCTTTATTTATAGTACGTTTCCTTGCTTTCTACCGCGCCGCCTCGCCACGTGCCGGCTCTATTAAAAGGATGCCGCCGCAAATCAAACGATGCCGCGTGCGACATACAAACACAGATTATTAACTACTTGTACAGACGCGACGCGTGAATAAAATATATGTAAAGAATTAGTGCCAATCACTATTCTTTACATATAAGTGAATGTTTTGGCGTACATCTATACTTATCTATACTAATATTATAAAGCTGAAGAGTTTGTTTGTATGTTTGATGACAGAAGTTTTAAAATAAATAAATAAATCCTGAACGTCACTATTCCTCCAAAGTTACTATTCCTCGTGGACGAAGTCGCGGGCACTGTTAGTAAATACTTACTCTCATCATCTCTCTCAGAGATATTAGGGCTGGTAAGCAATACAAAACTCTTATCGCAGGCTTTTTATTTTATTAGTAGGTAAGTACCTACGCTTTTTATATTATTTTATTAGTTTTGTAGAATTTTTTTACACGTTTCAAGTATATTTAAAAGTGGCTACAATATTTATCAAACGGGTGATATTTGAACACTTTTTTGCTATTTTTCTTGTAAAAACTTAAGAAATATAATGACTAAATGTACAATAATAGTACCTAAGTAATTAGTTTAAAACCATATAATCAATATTATAATATATACTTACTAGAATAAATTATTATGACATCTACTACCTATCCTTAACATTTTTTCCTATCATAATACTACTTGCGTGATCAGTATAATGTATTCATTTTCATTCTAAGCACTCTGAAACTTATTTATTCTTTGGAACACCTGTAGGTACTCTTAAAATTCGAAATTATTTTGCATGAGTATACCTACGCCCTGTGGCGGCAATCAAATAGTGTCAAATGTTGTGATTTCGGCGCGGCGGCAACGATTGTTGTATATGATTTCAAAAGAAGCCGCCGGCGCGTGTATCATAACCATGTACTTCCGAAAAGCGGCAAATTTCTTTGAGAAGTAAGTACAAAACCTTTGATGCCGCATTATCAAAGTGCCGATGGTTAAAACATAACTATGCATGCACTCAGTTTGTTTTTAATGGATATTTTTTTATTCGCTATGTAGGTATGTTTATGGTATTAGTCGTAATGCGCATAGGTCCAGTTTTTCATATTCTTTGATACAGTTTTTTGCGTCTCATAGAATTCCTAAGCGTACCTATACACCGAACTGTTACACCTAACTACTCCGTGAAATAGCGCTAAGTCCTAGCTGCAAGACGCAAGAGTCTTGCAGGCTTAGTCTTGTTCTTGCTCAAGTCTTGCACGGTCAGTCTTGGTCTTGCTAAAAATACGCGGTCTTGTTCTTGGTCTTGGTCTTGGTCTTGCAAAAACGCAAGAACAAGACCAAGACTGCAAGACCAAGACTGAATTTGGGCAACACTAAATTCCGTTCCAATTGTCCTATCACTGAGAGAAGTGTGAGCTGTGCTATGATATTATTTTGTTGTTTTTATTATTTTATCTTCGTTATGTGCAGAATGCAGAAGACGTGTGCCATCTACTTGACAACCTGACAAACTGAAGATCATATTTTTTTGTGTCGGTTAAATTGTGGGTGAATCGTAAGAGCTTTTAAAGAAAGAAAAATTACATGAAAATAGCACGTTCGCCACGCTTGATAAGCGAGTTGGCGATTGCAGTTAGTGTTGTGTCCCAGGTGCGCTACTGACCGCTTTTTCTGGTGATCTTTCAGTTTTTCAGTTTATAATTTCACGAGAAAATAAGACTAAATGAATTGCGAGCGATGGTTTTATTCTCCTATTAATAGTTCTTATTATGACGCGTGATCACTTTAGATGATGGTATAAATTCTCTATTGATTGATATATTTGTGTTTTGAATCGAAGTTGTCACTTAAGTGTTACAATCTATATATATGACATTTGGTCTAACAGTGCAATGAACCATACTTCCCATTCCTGGGCGCGCACGCGCAACCTAACGGCTACCGGTCGGAGGGTGACGAGGAGGGCACGGTGCGCTGCTGCTGTGTCTGCTACACCTTCCTGCGTCAGCAGTGGGAGCAGTACGACCGCGAGAACAAACCGCACAGCCAGAGGTTCTACTGGATGAAGAGGCTCGATGGAAAACCATTCATCGGTGAGTTTTATACACACTTGTGTGCTTATAAATATAACTTTAAACATTTATAATTAATGAATGCTGTTTCTCATAAAAATGAGATTTATCATTCTCCTGCTTTTATTCCAATTACTTGGGGGTCGATGCAATATGTACTCTTATGATCGGCCGACATAACATGCTTATCTATATATATATAAGAGATTTCCACCTATGTTATTGTGTATGTATTTTTTTTTTAAATTATCGTTACAAGGCACTGTCCTAATACGATGGTGTGTGGAAAACTTCCAAAAATTGTTGAAAAAATTTTTTCGTTTTTCATATAAGAGATTTCCACCTATGTATTGACTCATCACGATATCTCTGGAACCATAAGACCTACAAACCTCAAATTTGGTAGGAATATTTCTTTCGCCGAGTAGAGGTCAGCTAAGAACGGATTTTACGAAATTATGGCCCTAAGGGGGTGAAAAAGCAGGGAAAAGTTTGTATGGGACAACGTGATTTCTGGTCCAATCTATTTCAAATTTTACATAATCATTCTTTAACAGAATTGATGCAAGATGTGATTCATATTTTATTGAGATTTATCTCCGAACTGGGTTAAAAAGGGGTGGAAAGTTATTTTAGGGGTGATTTGCTTTAAAGTTGATATCAATACTTCTTAGTGATTTTGATTTAAAAGACATTTTATTTTGACACATGTTTGAAAACTCAATTCGATTATATTCAAAAAACGGCTAAGAGCGACTCGGAGTCGCGCACGAAGGGTTCCGTACCATTATCTATAAATGGCAAAATAATCATGTTTGTTGTATGGGAGCTTAAATTCTCTATTTGTTTTATTTTAATTTAATTATTTATTTCTAAAGGGAATATATTACTAAATATCCTGTGAATATTTCAAACGTCTACCTATTTTTGTTATCAATATCGAGCAAAAACGAGCAAAAAGATTACATTTGTTGTGTGGGAGCCCCCTTAAATATTAATTTTTTTGTTTTTTAGTATTTGTCGTTGTAGCGGCAAAAGAAATTCATCATCTGTGAAAATTTCAACTGTCCAACTATCACGGTTCATGAGAGCAACCTGGTGACAGACAGGCTAAACAACGGATGGACAGCAGAGTCTTAGTAATAGGGTCCTGTTTTATCTTTTGGGTATGGATGGAACTCTAAAAATGTTGATGTCACATAAACGTTCTTCTTCTTCTCTTTGTGTATTGGCAATCAGCTACTTATACGAGCTATTGGTGCCAGTGTCAAGTTACAATTATTTTTACGTTTTTAGTCTTTCAGCTTAGTCATTGTTTAAGTCAAAATGTCACCATCAACAGTGCTGTGGCTACACTGTTAATGGTAACTTTTGGGCATTTTGATGGAAAACGAAAACGTTGTAAAGCATTTTATATGATATTCACTACATCCCAGTAGTTCCGCCGCATCATCATCACATCATCATCACAGCCCATATATCATCCATGCACTCTTAAAGTACTTAACCGATTTTAATCAAATTTGCATAATATGTGTAGTTTGATCCAACTTAAAAGATAGGATAGCTTCCATCTCAATTTATAGTCACAATATTATCTTATTACAAATTATTTGTCTATTATTTGACAGTCACAATTATCTGTTATCTCCAAACGATTCTATCAGATGGTGGTATCTGTTGACGGGATTGAGTAAGTATTTAATAGATGGCGCTATGTTAAACGTAGAAACGTTTCATATAAGCTACAATTTATTAGCATAACCACCACGTGTTACTGAGACTACCTTAGCCACAGCAACGTGTGGCCGGGTCTGCTATTATGACATATTTAATCAATTGTATTATTCACTCATCATCTTCTACCCAATTCTAATCTATGTGGTTGGCACAGCTTGTTCGAGCTGATCTTATGGTGTGGTGTTTTGCCACTGGCCGCCTACGAGATGTTCATCCTTCTTGAGTAGGTGAACAATAATCAAACGATACTCCTTAGAATTTTCCGTGTGTTGTGTTAATGTTCCGTGACAGAGAAAGAATTCAATTCACCCTATCTTATCAGTGGGGGGCGATCGTAAGAAACGACTAAGGGACGTAAAAACGCATATAACATCTATGCGAGAGAAAGAAAACTCGAAACAAAACCGTATACCAACACGTCTGACCAATGTGGTATAGTAGGTCAATTTCCCTCCCATTATGAGGGAGGCTCGAGCCCAACAGTGGGACATATATGAGCTGAGATGACTGCGTAGAATTTTCACAAATTTTCTTTTGTGATATGAACGACTAAATTTAGAGCTGACGGTATTCGTGATCACTCGACATAAATGCCAATCATTTCATTATTTATCGAAGTCAAAAAAGAAATATTTATAAAGCTTATATACGCGTCGTACTACATGCTACACGCTCAGAATTCACGGAAAAGTCGCCAGTTTAATATTCAGCCGGCCGTGTGGCGATTACATTCCGTCGCACTTAATAGTTCGAATTTTACGAAATCATCGGGAGTGGAATTTTGTAGGCGCGCGTCGCGAACCGAACTGAATATCCAGCGAGCACAATTTTTCTTAACGGTACAATACATATATAGATTTTCGACATTATTACCATATATTTTTTATATTTCATTGTATTGCCAAATGCAAATGGGTGAAAGTATTATAATCATCATCATTTCAGTCTATATTCGTCTCACTGTTGAGCTCTTTTATGTTGGCATAAGTTTTTATGTTCAGTTTGCCTTCTCTTGCATATACAGATACCTCTTCATCTCAGCTCATATATGTGCCACTGTTGGGCTCGAGCCTCCTCCATAATGGGAGGATAATTGACCTACTATACCACGCTGGTCAGACGTGTTGGCATAGGGTTTTGTTTCGAGTTTTCTTTCTCTCGCATAGATGTTATATGCATGTTTTATCCCTTAGTCGTCTTTTACGATCACCCACGGGTAAGATGGTGGTGGTGAATTGTATTCTTACTCTGTCACCACACGGAAAACGAACGAAAGTTACCTCTTAATCGTTTTTTACGGCAAGTACGGGCAAGATCTCCAGTCACGCACACGGAAAAACTGACTGAAAGTATATTATTATGTTGAAAGAATATCATAAGCCTTATGGCGGGACTATTCGCTATAGGTTTATATAAATTTCTGAGTACTTTTGCTCTATTGTTTGTTACCGCACAATTTTAAATACAATATTTATTTATCTACCATACATGTTATGTTGAGGCTGAATTGTGAATTAAAATCTAAAATATACAAACGTCTCAACATTTACAATTTTACAAGAATTTTAACGAAATTTCGGACGTAAATACACGAGGTAAAAGTGTATGAAATCGCCACAACAAAACTTGCACAACGATTGCATTATAATTCAAAATTCATATAGGCCTCTTAAACTCTCTAACCGTTTTTTTAATGTTGCTGTACTACTGACGCTTCTCGTGGCTGAACATCCTACTGTATTATCGCTTTATTAATTTAATATATATAATAATTTTGTTTAAAATCTCCAACTTTGCATGGGAGGGAAGTGAAATTTCTTGAACTCCTATTTTTTTTTCTAATTAAATTTGTGGCGGGTTGATGATCAATTTAAGGCGTTTTCTGTCACTTTCTGAAGGTCAAACCTCTGTGTCATTTATGGAGATCATTGTGGATCGTGAGTTACAAGAGTTACAACGAGTTTAACAGAAAAAGTTAAAACAGATGTAAGCGTGTTGTGGGTGAAAATAATTTCCAATATTCATTCGATCTGTGTTTAAATTCTAAACGAGACATTGTCAGCACCACCCTGAGGGTGTTTAGTCCCTTATATTAATATCCTGCTTTCTTTTTATTTGTCGCCTAATGCAATACATTTACCCCTAATTCAATTATAATACGTACGCGTACGCGTTTTTCTAAAATTCATGTTTACGATCCTATCGATGATGCAGTGTGATGGAAACGTCTGGAATGTAAAACAAATACAAAAGTAAGGATCATATTATTTGAAAGTAAAAACAGTTATTATTAACATATTCTTGGTTGTTTGTTGAGGAGAGATCTTTACCTTGTTATTTATACATCAACCGTAGTGCCATATACTAGCAAATCCAGCCCGTTGGTTTGTTTGTCGATATATTGCAGCGCCGCCTGGTGGCGGTTACATCAATAGGGATAGCATCATATAAATCTTTTCGTGAAAAAATACATTTACATACATGTCAATTTTTCATAATGATTTATAATTTAAATCATCATCATCACAGCCAATAAATGTCCCACTGTTGGTCTCGGGCCTCCTCCATAATGGGAGGGAAATTAACCTACTATACCGCACTGGTCAGACGTGTTGGTATAGGGTTTTGTTTCGAGTTTTCCTTCTCTCGCATAGATGTTATATGCGTTTTATATCCCTTTGTCGTCTCGTACGATCAACCACAGGTAAGATATGGGGTGGTGAATAGTATTCTTACTCCGTCACCACACGGATAATTCAAATAGTTTCTGAGTTTAGTGATGTTATATATACAAATATCATCTTTTATAGATATAGATGTTAAATATATTGTTTTGAAACGTTGCCTTTCTGTTGGCTGTTGTGTTGTGGAGTGCACAATCGGGAATATTGACGATGCATAACGATTTACTCCGAATGTTAACGATATATTCCGAATGCATGTCGTAAATACAAATCTCGCAGCGTTCAGATAAATAATATTAAAACAAAGGATTGTACTAGTTTATATTTTTTATGGACATGGCTTGTATGTAGATATTTCCGTGGTGCGAGCAAATCGCAGAGATCAACAATTAAATAGTTTTCAACACGCATGTAGAAAAATGTCGTGTAACAGAAGATACTTCTTCGTCTTGCTGGCACGTTATTAAAATACTTGATTTTTTTAAATATATATAATATAATATAATAACTTAATAATTTTGAATTAATCGAAATCTGCTCATCTCATTCGTGAACTGTGAGGCGGAACGAAGTGTGGCGGGTCGGTCGGCTAGTGATATATAAAATATTTTAACGATTAGTCCAATCATGAAAAGATTGTAAGAAAAGGGGTCTACGCGTGAATGTGAACAAAACCAAAATAATGGTCTTTGAAAGAGATGAAGCCAGAACAGATGTAAGAGTAACAATAGGTAATGATGTACTAGAGCAAGTGGATGAATTTGTATATCTTGGATGTGGATTTAGCCGAGATGGAAGGTATACCACTGATATAGAGCGAAGAGTGAATGCGGGAAATAGAGTGAACGGAGCGTTGGGGCAACTTCTCGATAGCCACCCCCTCAGCCAGAAGGCACGTGTAGCAATACATAACGCAGTGCTTGTCCCAACATTACTGTATGGAAGCGAGAGTTGGGTATGCAGAAAAGAGTATGAAAGTAAAATTAATGCGGTCGAAATGCGATCTCTGCGGAAAATCTGTGGAGTAAGGCTGACCGACCGCATTCGTACGACGTAAGAGAGTGAGTAGGTATGAAAGAGAGTATTGGTGTAAAGATGCGAAAAGGAATGCTCCGATGGTTCGGACATGTGGAAAGAATGCTGAACAAACGTCTGGTTAAGAAGATATACAATGCGAAAGTGGAAGGATATAGGTACCGGGGGAGACCGAGACTAACCTACCTAGACCAGATCGGTCATGTACTGAAGGAAGGTGGAGTCAAGAGTCTCCGAAACCGGGGAGCGTGTATGAAGAGAATTATGAATGTTGAGGAAGCGAGTGAAGTATGCAAAGATAGAGTTCTCTGGCACCCTGTTCTCTCTGCCTACCCTGCAAGGGATATGGCGTGATGATATGTATGTATGTATTAGTCCAATCGAATTGTTGATTGACCCAGGAAAAATTATAAGTAGAATTTTTCCTTTGGAATTCGTTAGGGGGGGTCACTGGTTGTCTACATTTCGGTTTTCGAATTCCCAGTGGTCTTGCATTTTCCGCCATCTTGATTTTAAGGGTGTTTTTTTGTTTTTTAAATAACTCGTTTATTTTCAATTTTACACGAAAAATGGTTATTACTAAAGTTGTTCAGAATTAAATTTTCTACAATTTTTGTTCTCATAATTTTTTCCTTAGGATCGATATTTTTCGATTCAAACCCGAAAAGAAAGGGTGATCTTTGTTTATTGAATAACTCTTTTTTTTTCAATTTTACACGAAAAGTGGTCATCACCCAAGTTGTTCGAAAGTAAATTGCCAACAATTTTTGTTCTTATCAATTTTTCTGTAGAATCGATATTTTTCGATATACGCCAGAGAAGAGGTGGGGGTGAAATTTTATTATTGCATTATCACGTTTTTTTGCAATTTCACGCGAAAAATGGTTATTACCAAAGTGAAATTGAAATTTCCTACAATTTCTGTCCTTATCAATTTTTTCGTAGGATCGATATTTTTCGATTAACATCCGAAAGGAGGGAGTGGAATTTTTGTTTGTCGAATAACTCGTTTATTATTAATTTTACACGAAAAGTTGTCATTACCAAAGTTACTACTTATAATATTAATTTTGCCTGGGTTTGGTCCGTTTTTCGTCTAATTCGATTAGGCTAGATAGAGATTATGTCAATGACCAGCCTCAAGTAAAAAAAAAACTTGCAATTAAAACTCGCAAATCATACACGCCATAGACATTATCTAATAGATTAATTAATAAAGAAAATCTAATTAGCTAATGTATTTTTTATCATAATCAAATTAAATAACGTCAATTTTCATGTTAGACCTTATATCTTTTTATTTATCGAAAGGACGGAGGGGTGACTTAACAATGGGATAGGAGGATAGGTACAGTTTGACTGCACAGAGAGCGAACCGGTCTTAGTACCATTCTCTCGTCTCAAGTGACATGGGTACGATCCGCGTGTAGGACAATGCTTTGTTAACAAGTTATTGTTATAAATCATCATTCTCCTACTCTTATCCCTATTACTTGGGGTTGATACAATATGTACTCTTCTTTTATAATACATATTGTAAAAGTTATTGGCAATAGTTTTATGACCGGTTGCCTACCAGACGTCAACCCTCTTTGGGAATGTAATTGTTGACCAAACGGCATCAGATGCAGTTGGCCCAGGTCGTTATAAAGCTCTTAGTCGTCTTTTACGACATCCACGAGCAAAGTAAAGGTTGGTGGTATTCTTAGCCGCTACCACACAGCAAATTATTGTTATGAATCTAAATTTAAAATTGTTAGTTAATTATGTTCGTGGTGCAGCCCACGAAGTAAGGATATATTCCTTAGTGTTTCTTGAATTAAAAAAATACAAGTACTCGTACCTACTATACTATTGCTGCTCAGACAAGCTAGAGTTTTATTTTGAGCTTATTTTATCTAGCCGTGTTTTTATATAAATAGTTAACGGTTCTTTAGTCGTTTAAAAAGATATTGGCAGGTGTGATAGGAGTGTTGGAATATTTATTTTTCTTTTTCGAATATTTTTTCTACTGGTAGCAAATGAGCAGGCAACACCTGATGGTGTTACTGCCGCGCATGGACTTTTTGCAATGCAGGGATACTGCTAGATTAGATCGCTGCCTAAGGCATATTGTCATTGCTGAGACGTCGATTTTCTGGGAGTGTGCTAATATCCGCGGCTGTAGACGGAAAGCTGTCAACAGTGTGATCCTACCACTATTAAAATCGAATGAATTATGTTTAAGTTTTTTTTGTTAATTAAAGTAATATCACTATTCACCACCCCATATCTTACCCGTGGGTGATCATACGAGACGACCAAGGGATATAAAACGCATATAACATCTATGCGAAAGAAGGAAAACTCTAAACAAAACCCTATACCAACACGTCTGAACAACGTGGTATAGTTGGTTAATTTCCCTCCGATTACGGAGGAGGCCCGAGCCCAACAGTGGGACACATATGGGCTGTGATGATAAATGCCGTACAGTTGACTTAATTCGATGTATGTAGTTGAAATCATTGAATCAGATATTCGCATTATTCGTAAGTAGTAAATAGTTATTGCCAAACAATTTCCGTAAGGAACAAACATTGATTGATTGCCACCCGAATGGCAAACATGTAAACACTAGCCGACATTACGTCGATGTAAAATAATATTAACGTTGACAATGTTTTAATTAACCGCTGTTGTTATTAGTGTTTCATAAATCATCTTGTTATTTTACAACTGAAATTCACTCAAATAATTTTGAATGAAAAAAAAAAACGTCAATTGCGAGTCGAAGTTTGCTCACGAAGGTACCAACTGAAAAAAAATAGTCTCTCGGGCGGTACACAAAAGAAAAACAGATGGCCTGCTCAATAAGCGTGTAGCCTAGCATCACCTCTCTGTCGCCTTGGATAACAGGACAGGATAATTTCGGAACACGGTCGGCTCAAATAAAATATTTGGCACAATATTTAATGCAAATACATACATACATACATATCATCACGCTATATCCCTTGCAGGGTAGGCAGAGAGAACAGAGTGCCAGAGAACTCTATCTCTGCATACTTCACTCGCTTCCTCAACATTCATAATTCTCTTCATACACGCTCGCCGGTTTCGGAGACTCTACTCCACCAAATAATACATACTTTTAAATATTTATTTGGGGATAAAAAAACACCAGAAAACACAACTGGGTATGCGGTTAATTTTAATATTATTTTATTCTATTGCATGCTGTGGATTTCAGAGACATAGTGATACGGTTCCCTTGGCATCCTTTGTCTTGGGAACCCTAAAAATAATCCAACGGCAAATAGGCTTGTAAAAATTTCTTATCAAACGTTATTTCAAGTGTCAAAACGGGACTCGTATCAAAGCGCTCCAGCGAACACCGGTCGGATTATCCGCCGCGTGGAGAGAAGGGGAGCTCAACCCACGCCCCACTTTTGTCACGACAACCTCGCACTGATAGACGGGGGAAACGTCCTCTTTTTATTTATGTATAGTATATATATTTATATATTTTGAAGGCTTGTCGCATCATTTTGTTAGCTGTTTTGTTGTAACGTACCGTACGCCAGAATCGTCCTCGCTAACATTGGTACCGCTGTATATTTTTATTTGTTATATACTCGTGTCACCGTGTACAATGAAACTTGTAATACGTATTTTTGAATATCCCCAGTATTGATAGATTGGAATACAATATGTAATCGATTTTAATTTTCTCGTAACCGTCTTCAGTATTAACTCAGAGAGAGAGAATGGGTGGCAGAATTCGCATAGTACAATCAGAACACCAACTCCTATGGTCAAACTGCCTACCAAATATCGCGATTATGCCATTATTCTGACTTTGGTGAGGCCTAGAGCCAACAATGGTTATCGATTGGCAGAAGTTAAGGGTTACCTTTAAAAAAAGTATTGTCCTATGTGGGAATTGAACGCACGTGACTGGGCGATGTAAGTCCATATCTTAACCACTTCACTATCCGTGCACTCGATATATAAATAATAATGTGTAAAATAATGGTATAGTTTGATGATTGGCCGCCTATCTGACGTGAACCCTCCTTTGGAATGTAATTGTTGACCAGATAGCACCAGCTTAAGTTGGCCCAGGTATAAAGCGCTTAGTTGTCTTTTACGACATCCACGAGCAAAGTAAAGGTTGTTAGTGTTCGTAGCCGCTACCACACAGTAATTCACAGCCATGTACCATATTCACAATTATTTCCATTCAGTTTATATAAATCAGTTAAATATATTGTTTTATATTTTAAACAAGTAACAGTGTTAATGTGTTTTCTGTTGTCGCAATTGTCGCCGAACTAGTAGGTAGGCTCCAGTGTTTGATGCCTTATCATCGCTTCCGTAGTGACATATCAGTTTTCTCAAACAGCAACTCACGCTAACTTATTATATGTTTTATGTTTACGCAAGCGCAGTTCCCGCTTCCGTTGTATACGAACGTCATGCTAACCATATTGTTCACTTCTTTTTAATTATATAGTTATAAGAACAAAAAAACCTATGTGTGCGGAACGAACGTCTGGTTGAGAAGATATACAATGCGAAAGTGGAAGAATGTAGGTACCAAGGGCGACCGAGACTCACCTACCTAGACCAGATTGGTCACGTACTGAAGGAAGGTGGAGTCAAGAGTCTCCGAAACCGGCGAGCGTGTATGAAGAGAATTACGAATGTTGAGGAAGCGAGTGAAGTATGCAAAGATAAGAGTTCTCTGGCACTCTGTTCTCTCTGCCTACCCTGCAAGGGACATGGCGTGATAGTATGTATGTATGTAGTTATACAGTGGGTACTACATGATGGGTTCTTAGAAGTCATTGATATACCATTGTGAGTGGTGCGTGACAATAGCGATTGTTTCGTTAGGTACGACTACTGTTGTAACGACTGTGCCGATACTGGTATTGTATGTGCGATCTATGCGATTGTTGACGTGTAAGAGTAGGCTACAGATTAGAAACTATTGAAACTGGAAACATTAAATTTTGACAGTATTCATTTGTGACGTAGAGACTCAATAGGAAAGGATTTTATGAAATTCAACCTCAAAACCTTTTCCGTGTGGCGACGGGATAGAATACATGTGTCGCCACCCCTTGCTTGCCCGTGGGAGTCGTAAAAATCGGCTGAGGGTTCACCAGGAGAGTGGGCAGCAGCTCTCTCCTGTGATACGTATAACACCACACTGCGATCGCCAAACCGCCTGCCAAGCGTGGTGATTATGGCTTTAAACCCCTTAATGAGTAAGACAATTAAAAAAACGGCCCCCAGTCACGGCAGCTCCAATATCCTACGGGCTCATCGTGGTAGCGGGCCTGGCAGCGATGGAGTAGGGGGTGCTAAGAATCCCTGACAGCGATCCGGCTACCAATCAAAACGACCCTTGGCCCTGGTAGCACACAACATTCGGACACTTAGGTCATCGAGCTGGAAGAGGAATTGAGCAAAATCCGCTGGGACATTGTAGAATTATCAGAAGTGCGAAGAGAGGGCGAGGGCACGATGATCCTCCTGTCTGGCAACTTGCTCTTCTACCGGGAGGGAGATCACCCGTCCCAAGGCGGTATAGGGTTTATCGTTCGCAAGTCTCTCGTAGGCAACGTGGAGAGGATCGAGAGTGTGTCAGCAAGGGTAGCATACCTTATACTCAGAATTACCAAACGGTATTCGTTGAAGGTCATACAGGTATACGCACCGACCTCGGCATACTCCGACAACGAGGTGGAGGCCTTTTACGAGGATATCTCGAAAGCCATACACGCGTCCAAACCCACTTCACGGTGGTTATGGGAGACTTTAACGCGAAACTAGGCAAAGGGAGTGATGATGAGTTGAGAGTGGGGAAACATGGATATGGACAGAGAAACCAGAGGGGCCAGAAACTGGCTGAATTTCTGGAGAAGGAAAGCCTCTTCATGATGAATTTCTTCTTCAGAAAGCAGCCACAAAGGAAATGGACCTGGATTAGCTCCGATGGTTCAACAAAAAACGAGATAGACTTCATCTTGTCGGACAAACGACATATATTTAATGATGTCTCAGTGATCTGCAGGATTAAAACTGGGAGCGATCACCGAATAGTACGAGGCACATTAAATATCCACACAAAAGTCAAACGGTCACGCTTAATGAAGTCTACCCTCCGACCTTTACCTGTCCAATACAAGAACCTCGAAAGCTTTCAAGTCGAACTACACAATCGCTTCCAATATCTAGACGAGTGCGAATCTCCGAACGATATGAACAACAGGTTCGTTGAAACTGTCCACGCGGTTGGGTCGAAGTTTTTCAAGGCCAATACCACCAATCATCACCGCGCCAATAGACCTAAAAATCTTTCTGACCAGACTCTCAGGCTCATGGAGCGGAGAAAAGAAACGACAGTACAGTCTTCAGCTGATTGGTCCGAATACAGGCAGCTGAATAGGCGGAATTCCAGGTCTGTGCGTCGCGATATCCGCCAATTTAATACGCTCCGTGTTAAAGAAGCGATAGAGAGGCACTGAGGCTCAAAAGTGTTCGTACAAGATCTGTCTATTGGGCAAAGCCAAAAAAAAAAAAAAAAAAAAAGACCGAGTTGTTAATTAATGTGTTATTCGTAACATTCGATGCTATTAAGTTTGTATATAAATTGAATTCGCCGTAAGTATTCAACTCGCGCTGTCATGTGTCAAACGTTGATGAGAGATGAATCACGAGCGCAGACGGCGCATACGGCCCGCACTCTTTGATGTTACACAAATAGCGGCCGAGAGCGCGCCGACCTAGCGACATAGGGTTGTCACGAGAACTTGTGTGCTTATATGAGAGTAGATCTTGCACGCGTCTTTGTCTGTATAGAAATCATGTGTAATGTACCCGTTATATACCTACCTTACCTTCCTACCTTCCTACTCATTATTTGTGTTCACATATTAAAACAACATTCACTCCCTATTTTATACTCTTTAGGATAAATATTTCCTTCCTATGAGGAGCTGGTTTAGTTTAAATTCAAAAAAAATATCGGCCAAGTGCGAGTTGTACTCGCGCACGAAGGGTTCCGTAAAACTAAAAATCTCGTTTGGTCAACAATTACATTCCCAAGGAGGGTTGACGTCTGGCAGTGGGCCGGTCATAAAACTATTGCCAATAACTTTTACATTATGTACTATGAAAGAAGAGTACATATTGTATCGATCGCAAGTAATTGGGATAAGAGTAGGAGAATGATGATGATGAATTCAAGTTTCTTTTTTCTTTGATATTAATTCAAGTTACACCTAAATTAGTAGTAAATAAAAATTAGTAGTTTTAATAAATATTAAACTACTAATTTTTAAAACATTTAATGAACACGTTTTTAAACTATTTTATTTATAATATTATATTATTAAATTATTATAAATAAATTTTGCAAAAATAAATAGCAAAAAGAGCTCGGCGGCGGTGAGATTCGAACTCGTGCCTACGGTGTCTTAAACCTGCGCCTTAGACCACTCGGTCACGCTGCCTGTTCATTGTCAGTGCAAAATTAACTGCTGCTTGTTAACCATACACGTTCAGGTGAAAAGGGGTAGTGAGTTTAAAATGATTAAAAATATTTTTTTTTATATGATGTAATCAAAATTTTACAGTTTTCACAATTTTTCGTTAATCTGTGCTATAAGACGTTGCTTCGTTTCAAATATCAAGATTCTGAGTTCACGGGAAGTACTCTGTAGGTTTTGATTCCCTTGCGAGTGTCGAAAATTTGTAGAAATTTGCGACATAAATAGCTGTATCTGTTGATTGCGTTAGCTTAAAAGTTTGATTTTTTTCACAGCTCTAAGGGACAGTAGACCTGAGTATTTGATATAAATTTCAGCTTGATACCTCCACGCGTTCCTGAGAAAAAGAGTCTTGACAGACAGACAGACGGACGGACAACAAAGTGATCCTATAAGGGTTCCGTTTTTTCCTTTCGAGGTACAGAACCCTAAAAAACAAGTATAATTATCACCGCTGAATTTTAACTAACACGCGTTTATTTATTTTCTCTAAAAAGCGCTTTCGTGAAGACAATGAATGAAAGTTTTTCTTTTTAAACAAAATTTATCACTACGTTTCAGCACCCTTTAGCGTTGATTTTGAAAAATCTTTTCTTTATAAGTCTATATATGTAAAGGTGGTGAAAGACAAAACAAAATTGCTCGAGGACTAAAGTTAAGGACACCTAGAAAAACCTGTCGTCCCCCATTGCTATGAATATCTGACAGCCAATATAGGGTTATTATAAATATTCTGGCATCTAGTCTATTTTTATAATCCCTACAATCCATATCAAAATGTTAGTCAGGAGTCAGGTGCTATGTCATTCTTCTTCCCGTGTAGGCGACGATGAATAACCATTCCAAAATATTTTTTTGTTTCATCGATACGTATGTCGTCGTGGCTTGCTCGTCTGACATCAAAATAAATATTATTTAAATAAACAATTACATATCTACGTATATCAAGTTGAAAGATTTTAATCTTTACCAAAACAAGGCACCAAGCCCACGCGCTCGTCTCGGATCGTATATTTTATTTATCTAGACGTTTTTATTGCGCTTATTACATTGTTGCATATTTTTTTATGTCTCTCGGTACTTGTATCGAATTTTAAACTGAAGCCAGGATTGTAGTTTCTTTTATATTACGCTCCTTTCACTTTATTTTTTAATGGGTGTTGTTCACGCCATCTATCAATAGTTTTAACAACTATACGAATTGCGTGTCCGAACATTGTAGTTGAGTACTTGCTAAAGAATGACGTAAACTAATAAATATAGGTAAATCGTTTACTGTTTTATACTTAGTGTTAAAAAGTAAACTCAATCAATATTGTAGTACAGTACAGTGGCTAGATTTTAAGGAATATGTTTAAGGAATAGCTTAATTGTCCGAGTGGATCCACGGGCGGCAATAACAATTACCATCATGTGTGCTGCTTGATCGTTTACCACCATAAGCAATAAAGAAACATCATGTAACTGATAAAAGTTTGAATTAAGAAAAATTTGGCCACATTTGTTATTGAAGTACTAGGTAATTCAACGCTGAGATTAGTACCTATGTAACATGTTTTAATTAACTATCGCGATGATTTGAATGCTTTTAGAAAATTTGAGGTTTTTAAACATTATATACAGAGTGTAACCTCTGTTTTACTGCTACAGAATTAGTTATGATTTTTGATCTATATTTTTATTACGATATTAGTTGTCAGATAAAAAATATACTGCTATTGTTTATATATTATGAACATTAAATAATATTAATAATTTTTAATGATTTTATCGCATTTGTGTTTGATTTATACTTACTTGACGTTTACGTAGACTTTTCAGCGTTCATTGTCACGGGCTCTATAGTTTTATTTCAAGTATGTATTACTCGCGTAAAAACGAGAAATCATTATGTTTATTATTATAGTGAAATCTTTTATTAAGGTTGCCGTAATTTTAACATACTACCATATGATCGGAATGTCAACCACCACCCTCTTAGGATTTCTTCCAACTTTTCGTAGTCACATTGAAAATTAAATAAAATTTAATATTTTCTGTTATATTAATTTTATTTTAAGTGACAGCCCTAATTTCATCGAATTGGTGTGTGCAAATAAAAGTGAAGTTACATTGCAGCTAGAGGCGGCTCGAACCGGTTGTATGACTGAACTTTGTATTCACAACATGCAACTAGAGTGACACACACACAGACACAAACACAGGATATTTTTTAAATTGTTTTTCTTTAAAAAACACAACAATGCGCTAAGGAAATAATCCTTGTATTGCGGGGGACTTTACAAACATGCTATTAACGCAGACAAATTACACCCAGACTCTAAAACGACACTTTGTGGATCACACAAAGTAATGTCCTGCGTGGGAATCGAACACACAGAAATGGCACGGAAAGTCGTTATCTTAACCACTACGCCATCAGTGCAGACTAATGCCGTTCATATTGTTGATTGCGAATACATTTTACGTGTGGTAGTCCCAGTGTATGTTCGGCGTGTGTAGGCTTATGTTTAGAAGATAATAAATTAATATTATCGAATTAAAAATAATCGGATTATCGATTTCTTATTTTCGTGTTTATATGACAAATTGTATATCTTATTGTGATATGGCGGCTATAAATACTACCAACCATTGTACTGTACGTGGATGTCGTAAAGGATGATTAAGAGATTTAGGTCACCTGGGCTAATTCCGTCTGGTGCCATTTGGTCAACAATTATATTCTAAAGGAACATGACAGGCGAGATGGTCCGTGTGGTGACGGAATAAGAATACAATTCATCACCCCTATCTTACCCGTGGGTAATCGTAAGAGACGACTAAGGGATATAAAAGGCATATAACATCTTTGCAAGAGATGGAAAACTCGAAACAAAATCCTATACCAACACGTCTGCCAGCATGGTATAGTAGGTTAATTTCCCTCTCATTACGGAGGAGGCCCGAGCCCAACAGTGGGACATATATGGGCTGTGATGATGATGATGATTGACAGGCGATCATAAAACTACTGCTACATTAGCAATATTATATTTGTTGCAATATATACGCTGCTCTTCATGGCAAGTTAACTATTACCTTTACCTAGTTCTAATAACGGTAGCAAGGCATCATAATTCAAAGGAAAACGGTCTATCATTCGACAAATACCATACGGATATAAGATTTAGTTTAGAATTATCCTACTCTTATAATTATATTATCCAGTTAAAGAACTTAGTAGTTTTTTGTGACATTATAAATAATGTTAGGACGAGTAGTACTCGTCGTGGCTCACGCTGTATTAAGAGATTCTTACAACGCCTGCTTTCTCTTTTAAAGAAACGCTTAATAAAGTTGCTAATATTATTCTGATAGCTAGATTAGCTAGATTATTTATACATAATTATGTATAGGCCAAATATCTTAATATATATGTAAATTACGTGTCACGTTGTTTGTCCGCGATGGACTCCTAAAGTACTTAACTGATTTTAATTAAATTTGCACAGCATGTGTACTTTGATCCAACTTAAAAGATAGGATAGCTTTCATCTCAATTTATAGTAATATTATTTTAATGCAAATTATTTGACAGTCACAATTATGTGTTTTCTCCAAACGATTCTAACAGATGACGGTATCTGTTGACTGGATTGAGTAAATATTTAATAGATGGCGCTATGTTAAATGTACAAGCGTTTCATATAAGCTACAATTTATTAGCATATCCACCACGTGTTACTGAGGCTATCTTAGCCACAGCAACGCGTGGCCGACTCTGCTAGTATATTTATATTTAAACACTGCTAAGAAATAAATCTTTATCTACATAAGGATTTATTCGTTAGCAGTGTTTAAAAAATTAAATTTTGACAAACATGAGATTTTAACAATTATGCAATTAACAAACACAAATTACATCCAGACTCAGTACTTTCATTTATTTCGTCCTCATTTAGGATCACACTCAGCACTAGAGATCGATATTTATACTACTCGGCTATCTGCAGTCAATTTTGTCAAAATATTGCCAACCCTAATAAATTTGAGATTAAAGTTCAAGAAATTAGGATATGTTAATGGAAGCGATTAAAACAATAATATGTTTTATAGTTTGTCAATATAACTGGCCGTAATTGAATGCTGTTAACGGACGACAACGTAGCGACACGATCTGGCGCAGTATGCCAAGGGCACTTACCTCACGTAACGTGTGTATGTGCGTCCTGGTAAAGGTGTATCAGATATACCGCCTGATAGAAATACAAGTTTTATTCTATTTTACATGTCATGCCTGAGTGAGAATACAATGGTTAACAGCGCACTCCTTTCCGTGATTAAGAAAAATCTATAAAGATAAGATTAGACCACTGATAGAGAAGGAAAACCGAGGTGAAACTCTTTGCCAGCCAATTTGATCAGCGTACTATAGTAGATTTATATATTACTACCTTCTGTCCGCGGCTTGGCCCGCGTAAAAGGTTACCTTTCTAAAGTTGAACTATTATCCCAAGGAACACATTACCGGGATAAAAGTAGCCATTTTTATTTATATCTAATCAAAAGCCAAATAATAAAATATTTCGTCAACCTAGCTTCAAAAGTAACCAATTTCCATATAAACTTTCCCTATTTTTATTTTACCCTCTTAAGGGTATTTTTTTTTACAAAATTTTAATGTCATATTTATTTATATCTAATCAACAGCCTATAAATAAGTTTCAAGCTTCTGGCTTTAAAAAATGACGATACTTCCTTACAACTTTTCATTCCCCTATACAACCATTTTTTCGCATTAAAAAGTAGCCTATGTCCTTTGTCAGGCTCTAGACTATCTGTGTACCAAATTTCATTCAGATCGGTTCAGTAGTTTTGGCGTGAAAGAGCGACAGACAGACAGAGTTGCTTTTGCATTTATAATATTAGTAAGGATTATTTTTCATTTGGTGACGGAGTAAGAATACAATTCACTTTCTTATCGGTGAGCGATCGTAAAAGACGATTAAGAGATATAAAACGCATATGGGCCAAAATACTTTTTAATGCCTAATCTGAGAATACGATTTTCACTTTTTTTTGTTAATTATAACAATTATTATCTTATTTTTTTATGCAGATATAGATATGTTGTAGTTCGATTTATAATAATACTACCTCAGCAGCGTTAGTTTTTATGATTTAACTGTATTTGTAGCATATAATATACCAAGGTGTCGAAAAATTAAACAACTGCGTTACGTTTTCACAAATATATTTTTTTTATTAATATTGTACATTCAGACTCGCTAATAAGTCAGTTTTGTACTGTAATGCTTATGTTAATCTCCTATAAAGCTAAATCACAGAAATAATCAGTTTCACAGAAAAATCTTATTAATCTAGATTACTGCGTTACCAATGTTGAATTTTAAAACTTAAACTTTTCCATTAGTGAGAAAAAAAAACTTTAATTTAAATTCTCATTGACGACATAATATTCTTCTTTTGATGAATTACGCGTACTTATGAATTTCAGGTATTTTTCATAATTAGAATCCTATGTATTTTTGAAAATACAGTAATAATCAGAGGGACACAAAAGTAACGCAGTAGTAAGCCTAGTAACACAGTAGTATTTTCTTATGTAGAATACTTTGTACTTTCTATAGAGATCTCAATATATAAAAACAAAATAACTTAAAAACAAAACAAATTCAACTTTTTAAAATAAAAATAAAATTAAAATATCTGAAATAACATCAAAGAAAATAAAGCATAACTAATTCAATATAAACTATAACGTTTACACACGTCAATATTTTTTTAGGAATCAATTAATATTAGAAAATCAACCTCATATACTAATGAAGTGTTTTCGATTTAGTCTTACTTCTCAAAAACGTTTAATGGCTTATCAAAGTGAAAGTATACCCTTTTACCTTTCACGACAATTTTAGGGTTATGGACAATTTCTACGATGTTTTCGTAAGGTTCGTAAGAAATATCAGTCTCTACTGCTTTGAATATTTTGCCAGTATTATCCATTGTCTTGTAAAACATAATTTTAACGTCTCCTTCTTCATCAACTTCACTTTTAGCAACACCTAGGTAAGTGTAATGTTTGTCCTTAACAGAAGACACTTTTACTAAAACATGAACACCGTCATATATCTTTGTAGGATGAACGTTTTCCTTTTCAATTTGCTGCATTTCTGTTACATTAGGAACTGATAGTTGGTTAAAGCTTGCTAAAGGCATGTCGTCAGAGCTGGAAGATGAGGAATAAACCGTATTGTAATATGTTTTTCTAGGTAAGGCAACGATATTAGAAATGTCACCTAGGACTATTTCCTTATCCAATCCATCCAATAGAACTGAACTGTCTTCTGAAAGAGTGTCAATGACGGGAGTAGGAACAGGCTGATATGTTTTAGGATTCAAGCAAGAACAAAAGCCCCTTTGGCAAAAACAACTGAGGTCTCTGTATTGAAGTTCACCGAGAGTGTCAGTAAAAACTTGATGTACTTGCATCGTACCCTGAAGGGGCACTAGGATTTTAGGTAGTGTTTTTTCAACCTTTTGAATGTCACTATCAGTCACTAAGTATAAACGTATCTTGCTCAGCTCCCTCAGAATGTAAAAAAAATCTTCTGCATTAGAAATATCTGAACCAGTAGCTACTTTTTCATCTGCAGTGCGTTTGAGATACCCACCAACACCATCAGCAGCCCCTTTCCCGTGTCCGGCTTCAAAGAAATTCCATGTTACGCGAATGAACTTGTATTCGTTGAATATTCGGTGACTTATGAAATAAAAATTTTGCTTCTGTCGATACTGAGTAGCTGGTCCATCAGAGAAAAAGTGAATTGTAGTTATGTGAGGATTATTATGTTGTATGTCGCTAAGTATTGGATGTAAGTGTGCCCAAATGGAGGCAGGATTATGGGCATTATTTGAAGAAATGGTACAAAATGAATTTACAGTTGGCTTGTTATGTTCTTCAGGTTTTGTGTACATAACTCCAGTATGTAAAGTTACTTGCTTTCGTGACCCTCCAAAATTATGGGATTGCACTTCTTCAAAATGTTTACAGTTATAGTTTTCGCTGAAGTCGACATGCAGAACGATTTCGTTATTTTTCAAATTATCTATAGCAGTTCGATAACTCTTATATTGTACTTTAATGTTGTAAATATGTTTCTTTAATTGCACCAAAACCCGTTTAAAGTTCTCTGTCAATTCTGCAACTGTTCCTTCAAGTGTTTCCTTTACATTTTTAGTAACTTTTATTTTTTTGTCTGATTTTTCTATCGTTTCCGATTTCCTTATCCATTGATTCCATTTCACTAATCTGAGATTTTCTGCTCTTTCACTATAAAATATTTGTTTTGTCTTACAGACTTTACAATTGCCAGTCATGCAAGCTTGGTTATATGTCGAACATACTGTACTAGCGATGAGGTCGTTCATGTGTGTGTGAGCAATGATCTTGGTTTTGTGGAGAGCATTTATCATATATTGCGCATTAGTATGTATCTTGCACAGGCAGGTCTCTCTTCCAGCAATTGAAGGTGGCTTTATGTAAAATGGCCTATTTTTTATGAAATATGAATAAGAACATCTCAGTTCTGGATTTTCTCTTTTGAATGAACAAAATAGGTTTTTCATTGTGTCCAGTAAACATCGCTTCTGCATTTTTATTTTTTTACTTGTGACAGTTTCTCGTTTTCCAGCCGTAGCTCTAGAAATATCGTCGCGAACAAAATAGTTTTTAATATTGTCAACCAGATGGATCTTCTTTGAGAAATCCTGCTGTCCTTTTATCACTTTCATCTGATCAATGCCCAAAGTCTCGCGTACAATAGCAATCTTCATTTTAGACTTAGATATGCCCTCTCCTTGAAAAATTTGTTTTAACGCTTTTTTCTCTGTCACTGACTTCAAGCTTTTATAGTGATTTTTAATGGCATTAGATAATGTTGAATACTTATTTTGGTTCAGCTTGTTTACTTGTTTTGTGTCTATGATTGAAGCTTTAGCTCTTTGGTATCTCTTTTTGTATTTACTACACGTTCTTTTCATCTTTTCCAGTTCTGCCTGCAATTTCATATTTTTTCTATACAATGCAGATCGATCTCTTCGAATTTGCCTTCGACCTCTAGACTTCGGTGAAACTGGAGTTACTGGCCGCAGGCTGGACGGCGGTGTAACGTCCATAATTTGTTGAGCAGTATTTTGACGTTCTCGTCGTTTCTTATTTGCCATTCTCCATTTCCGCTTCGCACATCTATATTCACGGTCTGTCATATCTTTTACGAGTATTTTATTTGCATGGTACCTTTCTAGGTGTTTTTTTTTGGCTTCAGCATTTTTTGCAGGGTCTAGTTTTAATTTTAGTCTGTAGCGACGTTGTTTTTCTGCGTTCGTCAACGCCATTTAGTGTAAAAGCTTCTTTCTGAGAAAAAAGATACAAATATATGGGTATTTTGATTTTAATAACGTATTAATTACGTTAAAAACAACTGCGTTACCGATGCAACCACTGCGTTACTTTTTTTCAGTAACGCAGTGTAGCAGTTACGCAGTTGTAAATATTCGATAATCTTGTACATTATCACCATATAAAATAACAAACTGCAGATATTTTAACATTTACTGATTCAATACATAACTAACTGCGTATGACAATAATAATAATGTAAATATCGTCAGTATGTACCTTTCGACAGCGGTAACTCAGCGGACACACAATAAGCACACGCTCCTGACTCAACGATTGTGACGCTACTGATTCGGCTAATGTACTCCCCCGCACAGTTTTTGTCATTTATTATACGAGTTACAACATGTCGAATCGATTGAAATGCAAGAAAACGTAATAAATTCAATTTAAGGTTTATTTTCATACAACAACGCAGGGTAGTTACGGTTTTATTCTTTGTTGGGGACACAGATTAAATTATTCTTTATTTGATTAAATGTTTAATGTAAATAAATTCTATTCGCATTGTATTAAGGTCCAAAGCCGACATTTTTATAGTGGTATTTAAGATTAAACGCCATCTAGGAAATATCATAAGAAATTGTTCATTGTACTTTAGACACGTGCTCAAGGACAGCGGTATTTAGTATGAAGAACTACTGCGTTACTAAGAATGTCAACTTTGTTACCGTTAATTTCAAATTGATAATATATTTTTTATGTTCAAGTCATTTTTTTTGTAATAGACAATAATGTTATATTTTGAACTTAGTATATCATTTTCAAAAGTGTATACTGATTAGCCATAAAATTAAATTATCAATCCAAGGGACTGGTTTTTAGGCACCTAAAAGTATTTTGGCCCATATACCACCTATGCAAGAGAAGGAAAACTCGAATTAAAAACTCTATACCAACACGTCTGACCAGCGTGGTATAGTAGGTCAATTTCTCTCCCATTATGGAGAAGGCTCGAGCCCAGCAGTGGGACATATACGAGCCGAGATGATGATGATGATTATAGTAGATTGATTGTCTTTCCATTTTGGGGGAAGCTCGAACACATTGTGAATTATAATTTAAAACGAAATAAAATTTCAAGTAGTAGGAGGAGGAGGTAGGATCACTACGACAGATCACAGTTTTATTAAATCACTCAAACATTTTGTAATTGTATAGTCGTCTTTTTTTTTTGGGGTAGGTTACGGTCGGCGCACGCCTCGCACCACTCCATCCGGGGCGACAGAGGGGCGTAAGCACGCATACCCGTAACCCACCCATCAACCTCGCCTTTGTCGTTGGACCGGCCACCGGAGCAGCGTGAACTTGTCGTCAGTGGCCGGCCCGACGGAATACTCCCTGAGGGGTACCCTCTCGTTTAGTGACGTCCCCAGGGAGAACGTCGAATTGTCGAGTCGTCTAGAATATGTTTACTTTAGAATAACTTTTGAATCGTTATTAATAATATCGTAACTTTTTATTATTGACTAAATATTATAAATTTGTAAATTGACTGCAAAGAGGGCTCAGTCGTTAAGATAACGAGCTGCCGACACGTTCAATTATATGTTTGTAAATTCCACCGCGATACAACGGGTTATTTCCTTAGTACAGGTGTCGTTTAAAAAACTGTAATCTCATTATCCCAGAAATTTAAAGCTCTATATGGAACTTTTAGTAGGAATGTGAAAGTGTCATGTGGTGGTCTTGCAATAATCCTTACTAATATTATAAATGTGAAAGTATCTCTGTTTGTCTGTCTGTCGCTCTTTCATGCCAAAACTACTGAACCGATCTAAATGAAATTTGGTACACAGATAGTCTAGAGCCTGATAAAAGACATAGGCTACCTTTTAATGCAAAAAAGGGCTGTAAAGGGGGATGGGAACCAAGTAGTAACCAGGGACCTTTAACGCGGTCGAAGCCGCGGACAGCAGCTAATATTTAATATTTTAGTGTTTTAACTTTCTATATTAAATAATGTTGATGTCATTTTGTGTAATGTGATTCGAAGATATTGCTGGGATGTAGTGAACTGAACATGATATAAAAATGCTCCAAATCCAAAGATTGCATTTAACAGTGTGGACGTAGCACTGTCGATGGTGACGATATGATTTACTGGTGGACAATAACTAACCTGAAGACACTAAAACGTGAAGAAAATTATTATTAAACCTGACACTGGTAACAATGGCTCGTATATATACATATAAACATACCATCACGCCATGTCCTTTGCAGGGTAGGCAGAGAGAACAGAGTACCTGAGAACTCTATCCTTGCATACTTCACTCGCTTCCTCAACATTCATAATTCTCTTCATACACGCTCGCCGGTTTCGGAAACTCTTGAGTCCACCTTCCTTCAGTACATGACCGATCTGGTCCAGGTAGGTTAGTCTCGGTCTCCAATACATAAAAAGCTATATTAAAATACAATTTCATAGTGTTTATTCTACATACATTTGCGTGTATATATGTATATGCAGTGCCGACAGATACACGCACAGTGCAGTGGTGCATCATATTTATATACGCGTCTAGTTAATGAACAACGACAAGGCGTCAGTCGGTCAGCTGATTCGTGCGCCCGCATCACACTTTCACTGCGTCGGCGAGAGGTCGCCGCGTGCGCACTCCCATTGAACACCAGCCGCGTTGCGCCGGTGCCCTAGTTTCACATTGCAAAGCGCATTGTTCAACAATTAGACATTAGATGCACTTAATTATACATAAGGCGTACCTGGTCGCACGGTATTTACAGCACAGTACAATGTGTGTTCACAAATGTTTATGATATTCATGGGTATAATAGCTTAATAATGGCTGACTAGTCAATTGTCTCTCCCGCTTTTCCTAGTAGGGTAGTGAAATCATTCTTTCCAACAGTTCCCCTTTAACCAAGACAATTAAAAACACTCGGGGACTGCCTAAGGGTCAAACCTCGGTGTCATTTATAGAGACCATTGTGAATCCTGACTTACATGAGTTACAATGGTGAGAATGTTTGGTGGGATTAGTCCCAATAAAAAAAACCAAGGCTATGATATCTTAGTCATGGTTTTTTTTATATAATATAATATAATATAACATAATATAATATATATATATATATACATATATATATATATATATATACATATATATATATATATATATATATACACTACCGTCCAAAAGTTTGGAAGCACACCTGTTTTCAAACAAAACAAATAAATGCCGACTAATAGCGGTAAAAATTAGCAATAATCTTAAGTTTTACAACCTTTTACGACTGTCTACACAAACACAAAAGGATTATTATCCTACATTCATCAAGTTTTATGGAATTCCTTAATATTGACGAAACACGTGTTTTATGACTTAATCCGTCGGCTACTTTATCCTATGCAATGGTGTAGTTTTATTGATAATGTTTGCTGGTTTTAACTTTTTTAGACCTTATTCAGTCGCACTTGAGCATTGGCACGTGAAAGTTGTGATATTAACATTGTCTGTATTCGAAAGATATCGGCTACTACTTTGACCGTATTTTTTCTTCTGAAAATGGCAAAACGCAAGCAAATCACGCTTGAACAGCGAAGCGCTATTTGCACTCTACGCGAGGAAGGATACAGTGAACGTCAAATCGCAGAAAGGCTCGGAATTTCTTGTAAAGGTGTCCACTATACCCTTGCTAGAAAACAAGAAACGGGGAAAAATGAAGATAGAAAGAGATCTGGTAGGCCCAAATCCACAACAAATCAAGAGGACAACTTCATTATAGTTCTTTCTAAACGGAATCGACGCTTAACTGCACCACAGATCACTGCAGCTCTGAATGATACGCGAGAAACACCCATTTCAACAACTACTGTTAAAAGACGCTTACTGTCTGCGGGATTAAGAGGATGTGTTGCTGCTAAAAAACCCAAACTAACAAATCGACATAAGAAAAATAGACTAGAATGGGCAAAAGCGCATAAAAACTGGACTATAGAACAATGGGAAAATGTCCTTTGGAGTGACGAATCAAAATTTCAGATTTTCGGATCCAATAGACGTGTCTTTGTACGCCGGTCAAAAGAAGAGAGGGCTTCAGAGGCATGTACAGTGCCTACCATCAAACATGGTGGTGGTAATGTCATGGTTTGGGGGTGTTTTGGCAACAGTAAACCCGGCAATCTTGTGAGGATAACCGGAAAATTAAACAAGGAAGGCTATTTAAAAATTCTCCAAGATTCTGCCATACCCAGTGGACTAAGTCTCATTGGTTCTGGATTCATTTTTCAACAGGATAATGATCCTAAGCATTCGTCTAAATTGTGCCAGAACTTTTTAAACAAGAAAAAAGCTGAAAACATTTTAAACATCATGCAATGGCCATCTCAATCCCCTGATCTTTCTCCCATTGAACTTGTTTGGGATGAACTTGACAGGAGGGTGAAAAGTCGTTGTCCTACGAGCTCAGAACATTTGTGGCAGCTATTAGAGAACGAATGGAACAAATTAGATAAAGATTATTTTAAAAAATTGATTAATAGAATGCCCAGAATATGTGAGAAGATTATAAAGGAGAAAGGTGGACACTTTGATGAAGCTAAAATTTAATCTAATTTACCATTGTATATTATTTTTTTATTTTGTTTAAGTTAGTTTCTGTTTGTTCTTTATTTTTTTATCAATACATTTAAATTTAAATGACATAGTTTGGTTTTATTCGATTTTACCTTGCTGCTTCCAAACTTTTGGACGGTAATGTATATATATATATATATATATATATATATATATATATATATATATATATATATATATTAGGGTGGTCCTTATTTCGGGTTTTTTCGATTTTTTTTTCACGATAGTTCTAAATCGGTTCGAAATCTATAAAAAAAAAATCATGCCAAGTTATAGCTCTTAATTTTAATATTAACCCGCGCCCCCCGACAGTCAAAGTTTTAAAGGAAAATAACATGGGAAAACTTTAATTATTACTTTAGAATTTTTACGTCATGAAGTAACCAACAGATCACATTGAAAAACATTATTTCCTATGTAAAATTTAACGCTCTACAAAAAAGGTTTCTTATGATTTTTCGATAACTCCAACGGTTTTGAAGTTATTCGAGATCTAAATTGAAACTATAATCATTTTCATTGTTTTTTGTGTTTTTTTTGGTCCTTTAATAATTAAAAAATGATAGACGGGTTATTGTGACAACTGTTTATGTTAAAGCTTGGTTTTTGTCGTCTAATAGTGTAAAAGCACCGTACAATGATCTACAATTTATAAAAGAACTAAATAACTTTAAGGCAATCAACAGTAATCTTGCTACTGTAGCAATTAGTAGATTTATGAATCATCTATGGTATTTATCACCAGAATTAGTGATCATGGCTATTTTTGATGAGGATGTTTCACTAGAAACAAAATTAAAAATTGTTGCTAAGCTACGTACAGAAGAAGAAAAAATCACTGCTATTCCGGAAGAAGACCTGGATTATACAAGTGAAAAATGTAGTGTGAAACGCTTTCAAAGTAAGAGCCTAACCGAATTATTGAATAATGATATTGACTTTTTCGTAACTGCAGAATCGATAAAATTTTTTGAAAGATTTGAGTTACAAACAGAATTTTTGACAATTCATCCTTCTGAGTGGGCTGATAATGAAAACTATAAAACTGCATTAAGATTCGTCAAAAAATTATCGGTTGTGAATGACTGTGCTGAGAGAGGAGTTAAACTAGTGCAAGATTTTTGTAAACATTATACTAAGGATGAAAAACAAATGCAATACGTGTTACAATTAGTTAAAGATCATCGTCAAATGTTTCCTGACGCACTCAAAAAAACGAATGTAAAAATTTCATAAAAGTATCTATAATTGAAAATAAAAATGATAATTTTGCTACTTTTTTCAATTCATTGAAATATTAATAATAGATTTTTTTAATTAACTAATACTTTTCTCGTATATTATAAGTCAAAATTATATGTCGAGTGAAAAAAAGTCATCTAATATGAAAAATAACTCGTTTATAATTTTTAATTATTAAATGACCAAAAAAAAACACAAAAAACAAAGAAAATGATTATAGTTCCAATTTAGATCTCGAATAACTTCAAAACCGTTGGAGTTATCGAAAAATCATAAGAAACCTTTTTTGTAGAACGTTAAATTTTACCTAGGAAATAATGTTTTTCAATGTGATCTGTTGGTTACTTCATGACGTAAAAATTCTAAAGTAATAATTAAAGTTTTCCCATGTTATTTTCCTTTAAAACTTTGACTGTCGGGGGGCGCGGGTTAATATTAAAATTAAGAGCTATAACTTGGCATGATTTTTTTTTTATAGATTTCGAACCGATTTAGAACTATCGTGAAAAAAAATTCGAAAAAACCTGAAATAAGGACCACCCTAATATATATATATATATATTGTATAACAATTATTGTGAATATTGAAATACATTGATGATATCATCATCACAGCTCATAAATGTCCCACTGTTGGGCTCGAGCCTCCTCCGTAAAGGGAGGGAAATTGACTTACTATACTGCGCTGGTCAGACGTGTTGGTATAGGGTTTTGATTCAAGTATTTCTTCTCTCGCATAGATGTTTAGTCGTCTTAGTCGTCTCGTACGATCACCCACAGGTAAGATATGGGGTGGTGAATAGTATTCTTACTCCGTCACCAAACGGAAAATTGATGATATATTAAATTGTATTCATGACTTTTCACCATAAGGAACTATATGACCTTATAATTTAACATTGACCTCGTGGTCACCTACATATTTCACCCCTTCCCAATACTTGTAAGTATTTTACGTTTCATGTGAAAGCTTTCGTATAAATAAAATGTAACTATTCGTGTTTATATAACGTCCACACAACAATGTAGTACCAAAGGGGACGTCCATTAATCACGTGATCTTTTATTTAGCATTTTTATTCCCCCCTCCCCTTTTGTGATACGTGGTGAGGTTTAAGACTATGAGCCCCCTCCCCCACCAACATCATGTGAGTTTTTAGTTCCTACAAAGACGTAGCCCACAGCTCATTATATTCTCGGTTTTTGCTTTTTTATACTTCGCAAAAAGGTCTTTTATACAGATCACCTACTTTAAACTTCGTTCGTTGCCTGGCAACGGCAAGTCAAAGTCACACTACACACTGCTTTTCAGTTAAGAAATCGCAGCGTTTGACAAAAAAAGAAATACACGTGATAACTTATTACACCTACCAACCTTGTGATATTTCGTGATTTTTGTCAAACTGCTCCAATTTCAAACCTCACGTGATTAATAGACGGACCCAAACGTTAAAGTTGTTGCGTGTAATCACTGCCTCGTTTGTTGTTAATTATTTACCTAGTTAAGTAAAAGGTTATAGTTATTTGATGGAAAGCTAAATTATATGTAAAAGTTAATTGCGATGGTATTTTTCCTATTTTTAATATAAAATTGGCCACCAGATTACTGGTTTACTTGATACAAATATGATATTAAAACAGAAATTATCAAAATATGTCACGTTTATATCGTGAGGCATGTTTTAGTATGAATGTTGAAGACTTTGGACGGCAGACAAAAGGAAAGTTGGATGGATTACGTGAAGTATGATATGGATAAATAGGGAGTGATCACAGTGATGCCGTGTGATAGGACTGTACGGAAGACGAGCACATATTGCGCTGACTCGCGAGTAATTGGAATAAGAATACGATGATGATATTCCCGTTTAATGGTGGTTTAAGCATGCAATCGATTGTCATTTCTTATTCGTGGAAGCAGTAAATACCTGCTAAAGAATCCGCTTGGCTGGGAGATTTTTAAACCAGCCGCGATTTCTAAGGCGCTTGTCAATTATAGCGAATATTGTGGTAGGACCACGCTGTTGACAGTACTCTGTCTACAGTCGCGGGCCGGTCCGTCCGGGGTAGTACCACACTCTAGCAGAAGTTCGATGCCTGAGTAATGGCAATCTGATATTGCGCTTCATTCGGTGAGCGAGAGAGCCGGAATTCCAACTGGGTGGGTTTGGGATTTGTATTGGTAGGTAGCGGCCTAGCTATACGCTTGGTATTGCAGAGGTCTATGGGCGGCAGTGACACTTACCATCAGGTGTGCTGCTTGCTCGTTTGCCACATATATACAGACATACACCTATTTATTATATTTAGTTATTTTTGTGATATAAGACGGTTACTATACGGAGATTAAAAGGAATTGTTTAATATATATATAAATCTATTAAAAATGAACGTTTATTTCGAGCGGCCACTTTTATTTGTGTTAAAAACAAAAATTGTAACGCCGATGGCTTCGCAAATATGAATATTGCAAATACAATGGACACGATACATATTCATTTTTATATTAAAGTATTTTTTAATACGATGTTTAAGCGTGATTCAATTTATATGAATCGCTAATAATATTTCGTTTTTATATAAAGCTAGTAGTATATAAAACCCTTATTATGAAAGAGAGTATTGGTGTAAAGATGCTAAAGGGCATGCTCCAATGGTTCGGACATGTGGAAAGAATGCCGAACGAACGTCTGGTTAAGAAGATATACAATGCGACAGTGGAAGGATGTAGGTACCGGGGCAGACCGAGACTAACCTACCTAGACCAGATCGGTCATGTACTGAAGGAAGGTGGAGTCAAGAGTCTCCGAAACCGGCGAGCGTGTATGAAGAGAATTATGAATGTTGAGGAAGCAAGTGAAGTATGCAAGGATAGAGTTCTCTGGCACTCTGTTCTCTCTACCTACCCTGCAAGGGATATGGCGTGATGATATGTATGTATGTAAATAAAAAGCATTTTTACTGTCTCTACTTTACTGTCGTCTCTTGTGACCATAATTCTAGGTGTTTGAAACGTTGGGAAAATGATAATCTAAATCTCATCTTTTATTATATTATTAAGACAAGAAATAATGCGTTTCATAATGCTGCAACGAGTCGTCGACAATAATTTTACCATGCGATTAGATTGTGATTGTGATTGTCGTAAAAGACGAATAAGAGATTTATATCTACCTGGTCCAACATCTGATGCTGTATGGTCAACAATTACATTCACAATGAGGGTTGACGTCAGACAGGCGGCCATAAGTAATTGGGATAAGAGCAGGATAATGACGATATCATCATCATATCTTCCAATTTTGAGATTAGTTCTCTAGATCAGAGGTAGGTAGTAGGAGAAGTAGTACTTGATTGTAAGTCAAATTTACCATGGTAGCTACACCACTCCTGTTGCAGTGATTCGGATTGATCTGGTTGCCCTCTGTATCAATATGGTTGAGGGGAGTGTATATTTTGTATTTTTGCCTTGTCACGACAAAGTATTTTATTTTGTGATGATGGAGTAAGAATACTATTGGTACAAAAAAAGGCGTGCGTACAAAGCACACATATCGGAAGTGAACTTTGGCAAACTAACTTTTAAATCTCGCTCACATACATCAACCAATAGCTTGTATTCTCTTCCCCTCTCTCTCCCTCTCTCCCTCCCTTCTCTCCCTCCCCTCTCTCCCTCCCTCTCCTCTCTCTCCCCTCTCTCCCTCCCTCTCCTCTCTCTTTCGCTCTCCCCTTGTCGTGTTTCATCTGTAAAAATTTTACCCTCATGTGCGCAAAGAAGTTTTGGCGCGTAACGAAAAAATGTGACTTAGAAATAAAGATGGCGCTTAACAGAAAAACGTTACAATATAAAATTTCTCCCATACGTCGATAAAAAGTTTCACTTCAATAATACGAGAAGGAAATATCGAAATTAAACATATCATTTAATTTAATTTTCTTTCCATAGTGGCGGCGAAAAATTGAAAAACCATCATCATTATTCAATGATGATGGTTTTTCAATTTTGCCTTCCTCATTTTGAAAAGTTTTTTTCTAGAAACCCGTCTTAAAATGTTTCTAAGAACGTTGCGTAATATCAATACACTTTAATTTTATCAGGATCTTTTATTGCTTCCTCTTGGAAGCTTCATACACCAAAAAGGGATCGTCATCAACTACATTAAGAGCCTATGATATAACACATACTGTTTACTGTTTTCAGGCGCTGATATGTCATTCCAAGGCGAGTACGCGGCGCAGGTGCTCGGCCTGTCGGGCGAGACGCGCGACGAGCCGGTCGCCTCACCTCGGCCTAAGTCGCGCCCCCTCTACCCTCTGGACGCGCCCGCACACCAACCGCCCACCACCAGCCCATTTAGAAAGGACGACAAGGATACCAATCATATAAATAAGTTTAACAATGTGAGTAAACAGAACCTTGTTATATTTTAAACTCCTGTGGTACCGCCACAGGCTGTTGTTAGACGAAAATAAGTTTTTGTGCCCCTATTACTAGGCTCGTGTGTTTTGAGTAGTGTTGCCCAAACGCAAAACCAAGACTCACTGCAAGAGTCTCACAGTGCTCTTAGACAGCATTTTACGATTCATTTGACAGGATTGTCAACATTATGTATTCTTAATACCAGTACACGGGGAAATAATTTGATGTTATTTTAAACAGTCTCATGATAGATAGGTGTGATTATAGCACCAATCCCGTTAAGTAGTATGTACATAATTATTGATGTAGGTTTTCTTCTAGTGCTTTATATTAAAATATATCACTTTGAATTCTACGACAAAGTGCGAAAAGGGGGGTCCACTTACCGTGATCTTTGCGATTATTTAATCATTGAAAGAAGTATGCTTGACATTAACATGCGTGTGTATTGGTATTACTACGAAACTGTAGACAAGATATAGACGAGAAAATATTGATTTTTTTTTCCGTATGGTGAAGGAGTAAGTACATAATTCACCCCTTTATTTTGCCCGCGGGTATCATATACAGAATAACACAGAATACAATTCTTTTAAAGAATAAAATAAAAACTAAAACATTATTCAAAATCGAATCTCTGCGGAAAATCTGTGGAGTTAGGCTGACCGACCGCATTCGTAACGACGACGTAAGAGAGCGAGTAGGTATGAAAGAGAGTATTGGTGTAAAGATGCGAAAGGGAATGCTCCGATGGTTCGGACATGTGGAAAGAATGCCGAACGAACGTCTGGTTAAGAAGATATACAATGCGAAAGTGGAAGGATGTAGGTACCGAGGGAGACCGAGACTAACCTACCTAGACCAGATCGGTCATATACTGAAGGAAGGTGGAGTCAAGAGTCTCCGAAACCGGCGAGCGTGTATGAAGAGAATTATGAATGTTGAGGAAGCGAGTGAAGTATGCAGAGATAGAGTTCTCTGGCACTCTGTTCTCTCTGCATACCCTGCAAGGGATATGGCGTGATGATATGTATGTATGTATGTATGAAACTTGTGCCCATTGGTTTGGTCAGCTGGGTGAGGTAGATCAATTGCCATTGTCACTGTGATGCAGGCGCCATAGTGGGACGTATTTGAGGTGAGAGCATTATGAAGAGATTTATTGCCTTCTACTTATTAAATTTGATCGCTTAAGTTATACCTATCATATATTAGTTTTAATCAGTCTTAAAACGTTATGACGGGTTATGGTTAGTTGACGTTGGGTGCTGATTGTATTTGCTGACTGCTTTTAGTGACCTAGTCCATTTGGTGACTACGTAGGGTGATTCTGAACTTTGTGACAAAATTTCTAATGTTTTCGCGAGTATTAAACGCATGAAATAAAAACCAACCAATCACCTACCCAGACCAGATTGGTTACGTACTGAAAGAAGGTGGAGTCAAGAGTCTCCGAAACCGGGGAGCGTGTATGAAGAGAATTATGAATGTTGAAGAAGCGAGTGAAGTATGCAAGGATAGAGTTCTCTGGCACTGTTCTCTCTGCCTACCCTGCAAGGAATATGGCGTGATAATATGTATGTATGTAAATGAAAAGCATTTTTACTGTCTGTACTTTACTGTCCTCTCTTGTGATCATAATTCTAGGTGTTTGAAACGTTGGGAAAATGATAATCTAAATGTAATCTTTTATTATATTATTAAGACAAGAAATAAATGCGTTTCATAATGCTGCAACGAGTCGTCGACAATAATTTTACCATGCGATTAGATTGTGATCCAACGATTATTTAAATTAGATAAAAAGCAAATATTAAATTATCATTTATGCGTGTTTCAGCAACGGTACGGTGGTGGTGGTAATGGTGGCGTGGAGGAGGAGGGTGTTCTCGACCTGCGCGCGAGGGATCCATCCGTCATATCTGTCGGCTCTCAACACTCGGGCGCCAGCGAACCTGCCGGCTACTTAGATGCTGTCAGGTAATCATCTTATTAGCAGTATTTTGTTCGTTCAATATTTCATCACCTTCGCACACGCCTTTGAAGTAGTAAAAAGCAGCTGAGGTACTAAGAGAATTGGTAGGAATATTCTCATAAGAAATTTAAAATGTCTATAATTGATTGCTAAACTCCATGATAGGCATCGGAATAGCAGTTTACCCACACGAGGAGGTCCATGTTGAAGAGAGTTTTGGCGGAAACAGGGAAGTGTCATGTCACTCTCTTCGATATGCATTTCTTTGACGTTTCATAGTGTTATATTAAATTATTATGCTGGTATTTTATGTAATATGATACAGAGAAAGCGCTGAAGTGTATTGAGTATGATTTAATAGTGGTTTACGTGATTTTCATACTCTGCCAAAATTCCCAGGCGAATCATTAATTTGGTTTTCAGTAACCAATTGGTAACAACTTATTGATGGTAGGTGACTATAAATATGCCACTCCATAGGTACAGATAATGGCTTTAGTAACAATATAACTGAATTAAATTGTACAAGACTTGGCTGTATTGGCTTCGTTTCTTTTGCGTTTCTGAAGAAACGAACAGCACAAATTAAAAGGGCTATGTTTAACAGTGAATGTATTTCACTTACGGATTAATCATCATTCTCCTACTCTTCCAATTACTTGAGGTCGATACAATATGTACTCTTCTTTCATAGTACATATTGTAGAAGTTATTGGCAATAGTTTTATGACCGGCCGCCTGCCAGACGTCAACTCTCCTTGGGAATGTAATTGTTGACCAAACGGCATCAGATGGAGTTGGCCCAGGTCTATATAAGCAGCAGTCGTCTTTTACGACATCCACGAGCAATGTAAGGGATGGTAGTATTCGTAGCCGCTACCACACACTTACGGATTAATATAAAACTTAAAGTGTGTGTGTGAGAACGAAGTAACAATATGTATAGTTATCGTCACACTTTTCTTTATACGTTGATATCGTACAAATCAATTGAGGCATGAGTAGTAGGCGGGCAGTACGTTGACTGCACAAATGACGATAATTTACGTTTTTTAATTAGCTCTTTGTAAAGTTTTAGGCGATACAAGGTTTTATTTTTTAATTTAGAATCTTTTCTTTAAACATATAACATCACGCTATATCCCTTGCAGGGTAGGCAGAGAGAACAGAGTGCCAGAGAACTCTATCCTTGCATACTTCACTCGCTTCCTCAACATTCATAATTCTCTTCATACACGCTCGCCGGTTTCGGAGACTCTTGACTCCACCTTCTTTCAGCACGTGACCAATCTAGTCTAGGTAGGTTAGTCTCGGTCTCCCCCGGTACCTACATCCTTCCACTTTCACGTTGTATATCTTCTTAACCAGACGTTCGGCATTCTTTTCACATGTACGAACTATCGGAGCATTCCCTTTCGCATCTTTATATCAATAGTCTCTTTCATACCTACTCGCTCTCTTACATCGTCGTTGCGAATGCGGTCGGTCAGCCTTCTTTAAAATATATATATACAAAATAAATTGTCTTAAAAGGCAATAATTGCCCAGACAGTCGTTACAATGAAATATTAGTTTGTTGTATAAACGTATGTAAAAATGTATAATCATCATCATTAGAGCCCATAAATGTCCCACTGTTGGGCTCGGGCCTTCTCCGTAATGGGAGGGAAATTAACCTACTATACCGCGCTGGTCAGACATGTTGGTATAGGGTTTTGTTTCGAGTTTTCTTTCTCTGGAATAGATGTTATATACGTTTTATATCCCTTAGTCGTCTCGTACGATCACACACGGGTAAGATATGGGGTGGTGAATAGTATTCTTACTCCGTCACCACACGGAAAAAAAAAATATCTAAATATAATTAATATGTACGAGTATGTTCATAATTCATGAAGTATGAATGCGTATTTTACAAGTTTTAACATCGGCCCATTAGCTCAGTTGGTTAGAGCGTCGTGCTAATAACGCGAAGGTCGCGGGTTCGATCCCCTCATGGGCCACATTTATTTTATTGTCGATTTCGTTATTTTCAAACTGTTTTTTTTTTTTTTTTTTAATATATATATTTTATTATATATTTACAAGATTTATCTCAAGTATTGCGCGAGTTTTATACACGGAATGTATTTATCGCATTGAGATTTTTTAGTAGTTAGCCAGTAAACCCAGGCGGTTGGTCTATTTGTATAAGTCGATATAACGCAGCGCCGCCTGGTAGCAAATTACATTAATGTGGATAGTATATAAATCTTCTTCGGGAAAAAATACATATAATATATGTTTATATATATATATATATATATATATATATATATATATATATCAGTTTTCATAATGATCGGTCTAGGATTGAGAACCCTCAGCGCTCACCCATGGTCCGGGTTAAGCTGTGACAGCCATCTGAGGCGAACACCTAAAAGACACAAAAAAATAGTTATCGGTCAAACAGTTTCTTACTTTAGCAATGTCCTATATATATATAAACATCTTTTATAGATATAGATTAATTAAATATATATATGTATTTAATTAATATTATCGAGTTATTTATATGTAACAGCAGTAAATGGTTATAAAGATGAATTTGTTTAGCACCACAAACTTACCCTGTTGGGTTTCCAGCTCTGTCGCTCACCGAATGAAGCGTAGTAGTACATTGCCGTTACTCAGATGTCGATCTTCTGCTCAGTGTGGTACTACCCCGGACTGACCGGCCCGCGGCTGTAGACAGAGAACTGTCAACAGCGTGATCGACTACTAAACTCACATTATTTGTATTGTCGAAAAAGCAAAACGTTAACAGATTTCCAAGACATGTTGTGTAATTGAATCAATTAAATGGTTATTTATTACGTTGCAGGTCAACTGTGTCAGTGTACTCGGGCAATTCTAATTCAAGTTCCGACCGCGACATACTGGACCTGTCCATGCCTGACAAGAACTCCATGACGGAGGTGTGTTACGTGTGCGGCGACGAATACAAACGGAACACACTATTCAACCTTCACACCAAAGAGCCCAAGGATAAATCGGTAACGTTTTATGTTATTATATCAATACTAGCGAACCCGACAAACTTCGTTTCGCCTAACAGTCAAAATTAAAATCCCACAACTCGATCGCTGCACCACCTACCGGATCCAATTGCGAATCTAAACCATTCTCAAATCAGTTCAGTGACATACACACGTACATAAGAAATATACAAAAACTATTGAAATTATAAATTCCAAATAAGAATTTATCGTACTAAAATTATTATATTCGATTGCCATCTTGCAACCCTATTGCAAATCTCTAAATATAATAAAAAAATTAAAATTGTTTTTAGAAAAAATAGGAGTTGATCGCAGAGGAGTGAAAATTTTGGGTTGTATGTATTTTTCTATGCTGTATCATAAAAAAATAAAAACAAAAATAAATGTCTAAAAAATAAAATAAAAATTAGGGGTGGACCAACATTTAGGGGGATGAAAAATAGATGTCCGATTCGCAGACCTAACCAATATGCACACGAAATTGCACGAAAATCGGTCGAGCCGTTTCAAGGGAGTTTAACTACAGACACCGCGACACGAGAATTTTATATATTACATACATACATACATATCATCACACCATATCCCTTGCAGGGTAGGCAGAGAGAACAGAGTGCCAGAGAACTCTATCCTTGCATACTTCACTCGCTTCCTTAACATTCATAGTTCTCTTCATACACGCTCGCCGGTTTCGGAGACTCTTGACTCCACCTTCCTTCAGTACATGACCGATCTGGTCTAGGTAGGTTAGTCTCGGTCTCCCTCGGTACCTACATCCTTCCACTTTCGCATTGTATATCTTCTTAACCAGGCGTTCGTTCGGCATTCTTTCCACATGTCCGAACCATCGGAGCATTCCCTTTCGCATCTTTACACCAATACTCTCTTTCATACCTACTCGCTCTCTTACGTCGTCGTTACGAATGCGGTCGGTCAGCCTAACTCCATTCTCCTTTTTTTTGATTAATCCCATACAGTAATCTAATATATAAACTAAACTTTACTGTGTGAGACACAAGGAGGTTTCAGGAGTGGAAGGGGATGCATGGATCAAGTGTTCTCTCTGCGCAACATTGTGGAGAAGCATCTGGCCCTAGGTCACAGGGTTTTCTGCAGTTTTGTGGATCTGGAGAGAGCATTTGACACGGTTGTACGAAAGGAACTTTGGGACATTTTACCGGAGTATGGTATTAACGGTAAACTGGTGCAGGCTGTGCAATCCAGTTACATGGGCTGTAGAGCCTGTGTGCGGCTGGATGATGGAATGTCGCCTTGGTTTGACGTCAATATCGGCGTTAAGCAGGGCTGCATTCTATCAGCCAGGCTGTTTATCATATATCTGGATAAATGTCTCCAAAGGTTGAACGATATGAATGTGGGAGTCCAGATGGGTGACTCAGTGGTCTCTGCTCTGCTTTATGCAGATGACGCAGTCCTGCTGGCACAGTCAGCGACTGACCTGCAGACCCTAGTCGACACAATGACAGAAGATTGTAAGAAAAGGGGTCTACGCGTGAATGTGAGCAAAACCAAAATAATGGTCTTTGAAAGAGATGAAGCCAGAACAGATGTAAGAGTAACAATAGGTAATGATGTACTAGAGCAAGTGGATGAATTTGTATATCTTGGATGTGGATTTAGCCGAGATGGACGGTACACCACTGATATAGAGCGAAGAGTGAATGCGGGAAATAGAGTGAACGGAGCGTTGGGGCAACTTCTCGGCAGCCACCACCTCAGCCAGAAGGCACGTGTAGCAATACATAACGCAGTGCTTGTCCCAACATTACTGTATGGAAGCGAGAGTTGGGTATGCAGAAAAGAGTATGAAAGTAAAATTAATGCGGTCGAAATGCGATCTCTTCGGAAAATCTGTGGAGTTAGGCTGACCGACCGCATTCGTAACGACGACGTAAGAGAGCGAGTAGGTATGAAAGAGAGTATTGGTGTAAAGATGCGAAAGGGAATGCTCCGATGGTTCGGACATGTGGAAAGAATGCCGAACGAACGTCTGGTTAAGAAGATATACAATGCGAAAGTGGAAGGATGTAGGTACCGCGGGAGGCCGAGACTAACCTACCTAGACCAGATCGGTCATGTACTGAAGGAAGGTGGAGTCAAGAGTCTCCGAAACCGGCGAGCGTGTATGAAGAGAATTATGAATGTTGAGGAAGCGAGTGAAGTATGCAGAAATAGAGTTCTCTGGCACTCTGTTCTCTCTGCCTACCCTGCAAGGGATATGGCGTGATGATATGTATGTATGTATGTGTGTATTAATCAATAAAACTTTATGCGATAAATCAATAATACTATATGGGATAAATTGAGAGTACTTCAATCTTCATTGGATGTGGTAGGACAAACTACATATATTGATAATTATATAGGTATGCGTTTCAGAAATCATCAAGAACTCAACTCATGCCCGTTTTATTGCCAGGCTCGAACGTCCTGTACAATAGGATGTAAAATAGTTACTATACCACGTCAATGGCGTTGTTATAGGGTGTTATTTCAAGTTTACCTTCATTTCAAATGTTGTTATTTGCTAGGGCCTTAGTATTTTTTTATTAATTTCGATAAAGAACGTAATGGTAATAGATTACATTGTTATTCAATCACCAAATGGAATAAAGTAGGTGTATCAATTCGACTAACACTTGACACCGACGTAGTCATCATTTCCAAGAGGGGCTGGCGTCAGACGAGCGGCTGTCGTTACTCCATATTTTTTACCGCTGAATACGAATCTGAAGTCAAAATTGGGGATCAAACTGCAAAAAATGGAGAAAATAAAAAAAAAAAAAATTTAATAATGATCAAATCGTAGATTTTATTCAGCGGTAAAAAATATGTCGGAAAATCTTTGTCGAACACCCAGCACAGACCACTTTTTTTTATGGACTAGTGTAATTTTTCATCAGCATCATATACGTCCCACTGCTGGGCTTGAGAATGTGCCCCGATAGTTAGACGTGTTGACATAGGGTTTTATTTCGAGTTTACCTGCTTTTGCATAGACTTTATGTGCATATTATATCCATGATAAGGCTATAAAAGCGACGAATGAGAGACGGCAGCATGTAGCAGAGATGCGAACGTTAAGATGAACGTGTGGCGTGACGAGAATGGATAAGGGAAAGTTTGAAAATGGCGCCAGTGATGGAAAAGTTAAAGAGTGATTGATTCATCAAAAATATTTCAAAATATAATTGATTACTAGACAGAAGGAGTGATGAGGTTTGGTTTTCGACATATAATCAAACTATTTAGCTCAAGGTATCAACTGATTTAAAACTGATTCAATTGTAATTATAGGGAAAACCATTAACAATGGGGCCTATGACTGTAAGAGTCATAGGCCCCATTGTTAATCGTTTTTTGTCTACAGCCGCGGGTTCTGAACGTGGTAGTACCACACTCTCGCAGAAAATCGACGTCTGAGGAGTGATAATGTGTTGTTGCACTTAGTTCGGTGTGATACAAATTTGATCTATATACACTCATTTGCAAAAAAAACGGGCACCTAAGCAATGAACCATTTTAAATGTTAATATTTCTTTGTTTGATAATTATAGGTAGTTTTATCCACACAATTTGGTAAATTAATAAGAAAATAATCGTTTTCATCAGTATTTCATAAAATTTAGATACAATTTATGGGAAATAATGCTAAACCTCGCTAGTAGTGTATATTCGCTAGTAGTGCATATGCTCATGAAGTAAAAATAAAAAAGTTTTTTTGTTTGTTTTTCTTTAATAAAGTAAAAGCAGATAAATGTTTAGTATCGAGTGTGACCCCCTCTAGCTAAAATCACAGCTTGAATTCGTCTGGGCATGCTAGCGAGTATATCCCGGATACTTGCTTGCGGAATACGTTCCCACTCCGCAGTAATCACATTCTTCAGCTCTCTGATGGTCTGCGGAGCCGGGTGTACTGATCTCACACGCCGTTTCAGAACGTCCCAGACATGCTCTATGGGATTGAGGTCGGGACTTCGAGCTGGCCAATCCAAACGACGAATGCCGACCTCTTGCACATACGCATTAACATCGCGGGATCGGTGGGCGCGAGCATTGTCGTCCATAAAAATCGAGTCTTCACCTAGAGCGGCCAATGCGGGTTGTGCATGAGAAATTAGAACTTCCGTTATGTATCGATGCCCAGTCAGTGAGCCGTTTTCAATGAAGACTAACTCTGTACGATCCATTGAATTTATTCCTGCCCAAAACATAACAGAGCCCCCACCATAAGGTGTGATTTCTTCGAAACATGCCTCTGCAAAGCGTTCTCCTTGTCTTCTTAGCACTCGCCGACGTCGATCTTCACCGAACAGAGATATCCTGGCTTCATCAGAGAACAAAACCCTATTCCAATCGTCTTGAGTCCATGATTCACAATTTCTAGCGAACCTAAGCCTGTGAACTCTGTGCTCACGGAGTAATTTGGGGCCGCGGGCCGGGCGGTGACTGCGTATATTGGCAGCGAGAAGCCTCCTCCTGACCGTCCATAGACTAATATGCACATTTCTTACTTCTTGGAGGTTGTTCTTAAGATCCACATACGAAGATTTGCGATTTCTCAATGCGCGACTCACAAGAAAACGATCATCCCGTGGTTGGGTACATGGTTTTCTTCCAGAACCAGGCCTTCTCTCGACGGAACCAGTCTCCTGATATCGCTGCCAGGTCCTTTGGACTGTCGAGCGACTAACATTTAGCCTCCTAGCCACGAAACATTGGCTGCAACCCTCTTCAAGCAGCGCGATAATTTTGGTAGCTTTTACCACTTTATCTACCATTTTTGATACAGCCAAACAGCATTAAATAAAGCTTTGACAGTCAAGGATATGAAATTAATCGATAAAAATTGAATAAAAGTTATGAAAGTCGATGTTAACTTCTGGAACTTCGCGCCAAAAATGTAGGATAAAAAGGGGTTTTCTGTAAAAATGAACATCAAATGAAAAATTGAATTTAGAACGTACTTTTTTAAATACCACAGCATTTTTAAAACCGGCCAGTAACGTGTACAAACGATTGAAACCTTTTTGGTATTGTATCTTTTTAAATATGAATGAAAATCAAAACCGCCCGTTTTTTTTGCAAATGAGTTTATATTTGATTATTATAAATTTTACATTAAAAAAAATCTTGTATAATAATTGTGAATCTGATAATACTATGTTAATAATAAAGAGGGAAGGGTCTCGGCGTATACCTATTACAAGTGGTTGCCAAGGGAGAGGATTGTTAACGTTCTCTCACATAGCAAGAGAACTCAAGAAATAGCCCATACTACCATACTAACACATCTGACCGGCGTGGTGCAGTGGTTCAATTTCCGTCTCGCAATTGAGGAAGCCCCATAGTATAGTCGTACATACATTACCAATGGATTGCGATATACTATTAAAGCATTGTATGATGTAAATAGAAAAAGACGATTTTTAAATGACTTTTATTACCCTTTGAGGATTAAAATTTATAAATGCGGCAATACGTGTTTATTTATTTTATAGAAAAGTCATCTCATCTCATCATCTCAGCTCAAAATCTCCAAGCTCAAATGTTGGATTCGAGCCTCCTTCAGAATGGAAGGAAAATTGACCTACTATACCTTGCTTGTCAGACGTGTTGGTATAGGGTTTTGTTGCGAGTTTTCCGTCTCTCGCATATACGTTATATGCCTTTTATATCCCTTAGTCGTCTCTTACAATTACCCACGGGTAAGATAGGGGGTGGTGAATTGTATTTTTACTCCGTCACCATACGGATAGAATAATACAAATACAGAAAAGTATTTGTGGTTAATTTAAAAAAAGTCGGTAAAGATTTGTTTTTCTCTTCATACAAATATTGTTACTGCGTTTCATCCCTTCGAAATGAATTTCGTAAAATCCTTTTTTTAGTTAGTCGGCTTTGATGAGTCAGTCTATTCGCTTCTTTACATCATGTATATATACATAAATAAGGAGTTTTCTTATAAGGTTAATCATCTAAAGCAAATAGCATCAACAGGTCTTAATCATTAATTTGATCACTGACCTGAACCTGAGTCACAGTTGATCCCTAATATCTAAATAAATAACGCGCCAATTCAGCCTTTCGTCATCGACTGCTAGACGTGGTGATGACTATGGTGATATACATAAATTATTGTTTATTAAACAATCTGAATAATCGTGAACCCGAATAACTAAACTGTTCATACGAGATTTGTCTATAGCGCAAAGTCAAATGATTAACCTGAGGACCTATGACGGCACTGTCATTTCATCAGAGTTATATCTTGGACGACATCGAAAGGTTTTATGGACAGTTGTACAAATCATCCTAGAACCCTGTCGGCTTGGTTAGACCCCAGATTCAAGCTAACTCGGCACTATACCGAAAAAATGCCCACACATTAGTGTGTACGAGATCAAAATGCCTTTGAAACAAAGAATGGAAAGGCGGGTGACGACGGTATTATCACCGTTCTTGAGGTCAGACGTCGACAGACAGACAGATTTTAGAAACTGTTTAATTCTACATTTCTTCAGTGCCTATATAAAAAAAAAAATTAAAGATAAAAAAGGGTACGCTGAAGTGGTTTGGATATGTAGAAAGAATAAGTGAAGAAAAGTTTAAGAAGCAAATATACAAAGCGATTGTGAGTGGGACGATTACCAGGGGACGACCACGTTATACTTTTCTGGATCAAATTGAAGATGTATTGGCGAAAGGTCAGATTAAGAGTACGCGTGACCGTATAGCATGCATGCAAGACTGTGATGAGTGTGAATGAAGCGATGGTAGTATGTCAGTATCGTGGTTTGTGGCAATCCGTAATCTCTGCCTACCCCTCTGGGAAACAGGCGTGTGGCTATGAATGTATGATTTAAAACAAGAGTGATAAATAGTTTTATAGTCTATAAAATATAGCATGATCTCTGTGACAGTTCCCACTAGTGCCGGACGCTTACGATGCAGTTCGTATTTTTGTCGATATAATTCCTTATTTTTAAAGTTATTTGGTACTGCAATTGAAAAACATTCTATATAAATCTTATTGAATTTCAATCAAATGGATGGGTGAATCGATCAAAAATGTAAAACAATCTATGATAATCTTATTGAATTGAAATCAATGGCTTTTATTTAATTTAAACTAAAGCTGTTAATTATTTATTTTTATTATTCGAAAGGAGTGCATAAAAGTTCATCATCACTACTATCATTATCGCTAGGGCATTCCTGTAGGTTGATCACGAGTTCTTGGTCACTGATTATTTCATGAATAATCATGTTTATTTTATAAAAGAATTTATATTTTTAATTTAAAAGCAATGGTCTTATTAATATTATAACTGATGTCTGAATACTAAATTAACACAATTTTCTCATTTTATAGAGTAACCAAGTGGTTTATATATGTAATGATTTGGTTTTACTTGTTTTATAAATAATTAATAAGATTGTTATCGATTTACGTTTATCGATTGTCCCATCTCTATCTTTTTCTCAGTCCACCATGACTTTGTATTTGCGTAAGCATCATATTTTTATAAAATTGTAACTAAATATTTTAAAACATATGAGGTACAAGTTTTGGTGTAAATATTCATATTTTTATATTCATAATTCAGTTGAGATATAACTGGTACGTAAAGAGTGAAAATATAAGCGATCATACTGGTAGGACCACGCTTTTGACAGTCTTCTGTCTACAGCCGCGGACTGAACCGTCCGGGGTAGTACCACAATCTCGCAGAAGATCGACGGCTGAGTAAAGGCAATGTGCTATTGCGCTTCGTTTGGTGAGCGAGAGAGCCGGTAGCCCAACTGGGTGGGTTTGGGGATTTTATTGGTAGGCAGCGGCCTAAGCTACCCTTGGTATTGCAAAAGTCCATGGGTGGCAGTGACACTTACCATCAGGTGTGCTGCTTGCTCGTTTGCCAACATAAGCAATAAAAAAAAATACAAAATAAAATTGTAAAAATGACGCGTATTCAAAATTACTTCATCGGTTTTGTATCTATCTGTCACAGAGATCAAGCTATATTTTAAAGATTATAATTTATTATTAGGGTTCTGTACCTCAAAAGGAAAAATAACGGAACCCTTATAGGATAACTTTGTTGTCCGTCCGTCTGTCTGTCAAGACCCTTTTTCTCAAGAATACGTGGAGGTATCAAGCTGAAATTTATATCAAATACTCATATCTATTGTCCCTTAAAGCTGTGAAAAAGTCAAACTTCGAAAAAGTCAAACTTCGAAACTAATGCCATCAAAAGATACAACTTACATGTATTTATACCTCTATATGTATTTTCAAATTCATAGAATCCTAATTGCCTAATGTATATTGTAAATACGAATTTGTTGTTTCTTTACGCTTTCACGTCTCAACCACTTGATAGTTTTGAAATTTCGCACATAGGTGGTACAGAAACGTCTGTAGGAGTAAAAAATAAAGCACTGAGCAATTTATTAATAAAATTTAGCAAAGCCACGGGCATAACAAGTTTACAAAAAATACTTTTCCTTGACCGTTTTTATATATTTACCGGTGTAATAGTATTAACGTGGTACTTTTTATTGATGGAAATGTAGAGAACCATTATATCAATTACTGATAATTAATTAGAATGACACGTGTTGTTATCTTACATTAATAATTCAAATAATCCTGCACAGATGACGTAGTAGGATAAGATACCGATCTTTCCATGCCAGTGTTGTGGGTTCGATACGCTACCTACGCAGGACAATAATTTGCGCGATGCACAAAGTGTTATTCTAATTCTGGGTGTAATATATCTGCTTTAATTGCATGTTCGGAAAGTCCCCCGCAATACAAGAATTATTTCTTTAGTGCGGGGTGAATGGTGATGTCTATAAAAAAAACCTTTTGCGGTTATCGTAATAGACGAATAACAGATGTGAGTGAATGACGTCACACCTTGAGAAGAAATAAAAATATAACTCGTAAAATAACAATATTTGATGTTTACGCGATAAAATAAAATTATTCCTACGTATTGTATCGCGTTTGTATTTGATTTTTAACTTGCCCGATATTTTGAAACAGAATTTGAGCGTTACAATTATACGTAAAATAGTTTCAACTCTTAGTAGTTGACTATCCCACGGATTGTATGGTATGCCCGTATCCATTTGTGGGGATTAATTAGGTCATAAAAAACTTTTCTTAAGAAAGATTGCAGGTTTTATTATTCACTAGCTTCCGCCCGCGACTTCGTCCGCGTGGAATGGTTACTTTGGGCTAACGTTAACTTCAACTCGCGAATTCGTTTACGTAAAAGGTGGAAATATTTTTAAATAATACATACGTTAAAGCTGTTTTAGGTACCTACATGACCCTTTTATTAGTAAGAGTAGAACATTAAACCTTAAGTAAAAGTATTGGGTCTTATCTATACTTTCTATAGATATACCATATACAATGTATGTATATTATAGATACATACATATATACATACATACACTTACGCCTATTTACGATTACACATACTTTTAATGTGTATGACATCGCTGTGTGGTAGCGGCTACGAATACTACCAATCCTCACTTTGCTTGTGGATGTCGTAAAAGACGACTAAGAGCCTTATAACGACTTGGGCCAACTCCATCTGATGCCGTTGGTCAACAATTACATTCCCAATGAGGGTTGACGTCTGGCAGGCGGCCGGTCATAAAACTATTGCCAATAACTTTTATAATATGTGAAGAGTACTTATTGTATCGACCCCAAGTAATTGGGATAAGAGTAGGAGAATGATGATGATGATGATCTCTCGTGAACAAATCTCCAATTTGGTCCAGAAAAGTATGACGTGACCTTCCCCTTGTATTCGTCCCATTCACGATTGCTTTATATGTTTGCTTCGTCAACCTCTGCCCACTCATTATTTCTTCCACTTCGTGTCCAACCCACCTCAGCATACCAGCGCTCTTTTATAACATTATACCTAATTTTATCTTTCAGACTTACATCACACACGTTACGAAGAGCTGTCAGCTCTACAGCATTTATTCTATTTTCATGTCTTCTCCGCCAAATCTAACTTTCACTGCCATACATGAGGGCAGGCACTAATACTTCCTATACTTATTATTATTATTTAGGATGTGTAAAGCCGACGGAAGGTCATGAGAAGAAAACAAAACTAAAAATGTAGTGTGTGCAGAAGTACTTTGAAATAACATTAGTTTCAGTTTTTTTTTAATATAAGATTATAAGACCCAGTATTTTTATCGTAAATGCGCGCCCAGTACTTGATCATTATTTTGCTGCGATGTTATTTTTAAACTGCGATATTTCCTAAGATATTCATTGAAATCAAATAATGTAAAGAGCAATTTTGTTTTAAATTAGATACTTGTGATGATTAACTGATTTATTTGGATGTGGATTAATATTATGTTTATAAAAACACCTTCGAAAATATTATATTATTTTAAAACAAATTTGATTAGCATAAAAAAGGTTATAGTGAGCCAATCTTAAAAGATAGACATATGCTGTCGCGGACTTTTATTTAGAACTTTGAGAGAGGAACAATTATATAGTACATAATTTTTGCGCAACTTTAACCGTTTACGCAGCGGAAGCTCTCAAAAGGAAACAAAACCCCGATTTTTACACATTCATCATGGTTGCTCTGCTCCTATTGGTCGCAGCGTAATGTTGTATAGCCTAAAGCCTTCCTCTATAAATGGACTATCCAACAAAAAAAGAATTTTTCAAATCGGACCAGTAGTTCCTGAGATTAGCGCGTTTAAACAAACAAACAAACAAACAAACTCTTCCGCTTTATAATATTAGTATAGATTAGGAACGTCTATCTGTAGTATATCCTAAGATAATTTTTTTTTTTTCACTTAGTTATTTCAATAATATTGTTTTTATTATTATTATTTATGGAAATAAGAAGTTTATAAAGGACTTAATTTAAGTCAATGGATGGCTGACGGGTACTGTAGTAGTTAACTCGTAATCGGGTGCCGCTTGTATGATCTGTTCCAGCAATCCAGCTATAATCATTTTTTTATATTTTATCATAGTTTGAAGGGCCACCACACTGGAGCTAATTCTTACTTAACATGCACTGTTTTTTGATAAAAAACGTCAATAAAATATAATAATAGACAATCGCTCCGAGTTTCTTGTCAGATCTTCTCAGTAGCGTTTACGTTCCAATGCGGTGGTAGTTTATTGTATTAATATAAAATGTTAATACTGACAGTATGTAAGCGCCCTCGCAGGGTTTATATACAAGGTGGAGACGACCATACGACAATAATTTTAATCTAGTGTACCTGATGACTTGCCCAGCCTGTATACAAACTTTGAATACAATATGTCGTATAGTTTAGCCGCAGCACATTACTTTGTATTATTAACAATTTCCACACTCTGTATAAAAATTAAAATTATTCGCCTATCACTAAGAGATCAGTGAGCTCCCGCGCCGCATCGGTATAAACTAATATGAAACTAGTACCTACATATCGCCATGTTTACCAGTTCAAGTCTTCCCCAAACGTAATACAAATCAATGCATATTATACCTTATTCCTAAGTCTTTATAAACCGTGTCATCAGACTTAGATGAGAAATTTAAAACTACCTAATGCGGCTTAATGGAAGAAGACCTCGGTCTCATGTTCAAAACTATTATAATAGGTATGTAGGTCAGTGTGCCACCGTGATCCTGTGACGTGAATGTGCGTAATTAGACGCTTACTTTGTGTTAGAATAGTATTTCTTTCTCATTTACAATGCCTCGTTATAATTACACAGCTTCGGGTATACAGATATGATTTTAATTTATGGAGAATATCACGGAAATGCAGCTTTAACCATACGTACGTACCGAAAGAGATATGGAAACACACGTGTTTGTACTACCAATGGCCGGACTATTGTGCAAGCTGTCCAGAGGTTACGGGATAATCAATCCTTACTGCCTCATATGGATAGTGCTCCCTCGCGTGTAAGAGTCACCCTAGATGAACAAATTTTAAATTATTTTTCTCGCAAATTTGACAGAGGTTGATAATGTGGAGAACTTAAAAAAAGGAATTGTACGATGTTTCGACAAGTTAAAATACATCGCCGTCAATGGCGACCTGTTAACAAGAGTTCGAAATAATATTTTAAGACGATATAATTTGTGCGTTCGGGTCCATGGCGCACATATCGAAAATTTAAAAGTTTAACGACCAAGTGAATTATTAAAGTTATCGTGATTATTTTAATAAAATAATCGAGTGAGAATGAATAGCGCCCAAACATTAAGTGTATGTATTTACCTACGTTTCGAAGTTGTAACATATGATACCACAAGGTCACTCGCGTGCCGACCACAGGTTAGTGAACTAATATTTACAAACGGTGTTCTATTTTGTTTCAATATTTATGATAAAAAGTTTGTTTGAAAAAATTGTTTTTTAAATATGCATGCGAGGACTTTTTTAATAGTTTCAAAATACTTCTATACACTAGTATTGACGGTGTTTTCATTTATTGTCGTATTGACGTCTCCACTCTGTATAATAAATTAATTTCTTATGTATATTAATATGGAATTTCGTGCACACGATGCGTGTATACTTATAGTTACAATTAAATCACCTAATGTCTCGGTATATGTGCAAATTTATCTTAACGATGAATGAATTTAGCTGGACTAAATGACGAAAACCCTAACCCTCCATACGTGTCACAACCATGAACAGAACTACGTAATTTATGTACGCCCCCTTACATGATCTATAAAACAAAAAGAACATAATAACTTTATTACTGATTAACTAATGAACTTATTGACGGAAATAAACATCGAGTTCATATATCGATGATAACCTTATACAGGCTTATAGTATATATATATATACAATTGTTTTGATGTATGTATAACGTGACGATATTCTTTGACTCAAAACGGGACATTTTAGTCGGTTAGGGGACATCCATTAATCACGTGATCCTCTTTTAGCATTTTTCGGTTTTTTGCTTTTTTATACTTTGTAAAAAGGTCTCTATACAGATCACCTATGGCAACGGCAAGTCCAAAGTGACACTACACGCCACTATTTAGTTTAGAAATCTCAGCGTTTGACGGAAAAATAAATACACGTGATATCTCACTACATCTTGTGGATACTTCGTGAATTTTGTCAAACAACTAACTAACTAAACTCTCACCTATCTTCGTGTTCGACCGCCCGAAAACGGGACAATTTTGCATCCCAGAGTTCAAATCGGGGACACCGGGACATCTTATTATAAAAAGTCCCGTTCAAAACGGGACGTCTGGCCACATTGTGTATGTATGTACGTACAAGTGTGTGTGTACGTATGTTTAGTCAGCAATATTATGTGTGTCAATGAATTGTCTGAATTCTGATGTTGATGTTATCAGAATGTAATTGTGTAGTTTTTACACATATACTATTAATGATTTGCAGTATTTGATAGTACACAATAACGACGATAATACAGCGGGAGCAATCATTATATTTACACAAGGAGGACTAGAGTTGTAATTTAATTTCTAATACTAGAATCTATCCGTGTGGTTACGGAGTAAGAATACAATTTACCACCCCGTATCTTTACCCGTGGGTGATCGTAAGAGACGATTAAGGGATATAAAACGCATATAACATCTGTGCGAGAGAAGGAAAACTCGAAACTTTGTTTGTGGTAGAACCACACTGTTGACAGTTCCCTGTCTACAGCCGCGGGCCGGTCCGTCCGGGGTAGTACCACACTGAGCAGAAGATTGACGTCTGAGTAATGGCAATGTGCTATTGTACTTCGTTCGGTGAGCGAGAGAGCCGGAAGCCCAACTGTAGTGGGTTTGGGTTTGTATTGGTAGGCAGCGGCCCTAAAGGTCCATGAGCGGCAGTACCACTTACCATCAAGTGTACTGCTTGCTCGTTTGCCACCAAAAGCGTTAAACCAAAAAATCAAAAACAAAATCCTATACCAACATGTCTGACCAGCTTGGTATAGTCAATTTGTCTCCCACTATGGAGAAGGTTCAAGCCCAACAGTGGGACTTCTATCAGCTGGAATGATGATGATGAAGACGATTTGGAATTTGGAAATTATGTGCGTATGTTAAATGTTGTATGGGAAAAACACAGAAATTTCTAGAAATGTTTTTTTTTATTTGGCCGCGCTTGTACTAAATATAAATTTGTCTATATTTGGAGTGCTGCTTACATATCTGGACAGGTTTGTCTAAATAGCTACTATTTGACTCCATGTAAACTCGTACTGTTCGAATTGCCGATAATTCCATTCTTACTAAAATAAAAAAAAATACAAATGATAGATTTAGCATTTAAGCTGGTTAGGTTATTTATCAAAACACGTTGGACGCGAACCCACACCATTATTCTACCATTTAGAGAAATGTGAGCTCTCGTATGACAATAAATTAGTTTGTTGTCTTTGTGAGAGACGTGTGCCATCTACCCGACATTGTTTACACATTGTACCGATTTAATACTCTAACTTTGTATTAAACGATGACACAACCCTGTTATTCAAATTACTGAAAGCTTGATTATTTATAAGAATACAGCTTCAATGTGTATGTCGATATTTTTATAAACTTGTTGTTTTTAATTAAAACGGTTCAATGTGTTATCTAACGAGAGCGATGTGGTGACCCTTACTATAATATGATTTTGATCATTAATATTCTATAGAGAATAACCTACCATACCGCGCTGGTCAGACGTGTTGGTCTTTTTTTTGCGGCTGGCTATGGAGTGGTCACGCCCCGCTAAATCCGTCCGGGTCGACAGAAGAAGCGGCGCACGACCCCATAGATCTGCCCTACAAGTACCTCTCCACGCCGTGCGAGCAGGCCACCGGAACCGGTCTTTGTCTTCGGTGGCCCGCCCGGCAGACGTGTTGGTCTAGGGTTTTGTTTTGAGTTTTCCTTCTCTCGCATAAATGTTATATGCTTTTTATATCCCTTAGTCGTCTCGTACGATCACCCACAAGATAGGGGGTGGTGAATTGTATTCTTACTCCGTCACCACACGGAAATAGTATATATATGTAGTTTATTTACTATTGTATGACAGCAACTAATTGTGTGACGGCGGCTACCGATACTACCAACACTTAAATAGCTCGAGTGTTAGGAAAATATAACTAAGAGTGTTACAACGTCTCGCGCCAACGACACTCGATGACGTCTGGTCAACAATTACACACCAAGTTGATACTTGCTGTTACTTAATTCTATCAGATAATATTTTTTTTTGGGATTATACCCACCACATATTTCCACCATTGTCACAAGCCAGGATTCACAATGGTCTCCATAAACGACACCGAGGTTTGACCCTCAGGCAGTCCCGGGATGTAATTTTAATTGTCTTGGTACCCGTAACAAATTTAATTAGAAAAAGTTAAAGAGGAGGAGTTGGAAAGAATGATTCCATTCCCCTCTCAGGAAAGCGGAAGATAGGAAAACAGAATTGTCTAGTCAGCCAATAAGTAGGGGTGTACAGCTATGATATGCAGTACGGCACCACGAATAGGGAAGAGCTTAACGAGGCCTATATGTGAGCTATTTTTTGTGGCGAGCTATGAATTGTTCACACCCTGCTAATTCCATCCGGGGTGACAGAAGAAGTGGCGCGCGACCCCGTAGACCCTCCCTGTCATGTACCTTTTTGGCCGAGCGAGCGGGACACCGGAACCCGATCTTTGTCTTCGGTGATCCGCCCAGCGGTTTATTCTCACGGATATAGTTTCGAGTCGATGCCTCAGCAGCTTTCTCCGTCGAGGCACCGTCCTCATGCGGTGTCCTTACTCCGGACGACCGGACTAATTCCCGGTCCAGTCACGCGATATATGCGAGTGAACAGATGGCAGAAACGAATGAAAGCATGGAAATTTTGTCGAGTTGTCACAAGGTCCGTATTGTATACTAATAATTCTTAGGTGACTTGGAAACTGAAGAACTTTAATGACATATAACAGAAAGAAAGGTACATATTGCGTCGACCACAAGTAATTCGGATAACAGCAAGAGAATGACGATAACACATATATATATAAAATAGTAATCAAATAAGTTTTTGTTATATTATATTACAAATGATACACCACGTGCACTCACATCAAAATTATCAAATGTATACACAATGACGTCACTGAGCGAACGTCTCACTTCACTATAATAAATAATAGGCAATAAATTGATATATCTAAATATCGCCGTAAGGTTATCGCGGTCAAGGGGTCTCGGGTCAGAGGTGCGTGTTATCGCGCTGTGGAAAATATCTGTGTTGTGTTGTAGACCTTGCGATCCCGGTTAGAGGTTATCGCCAATAGTGGCCACGGTGGTAGCATACCAAGTCTCATATTTTATATATTTTTTATTCGTTAATATGATGTTAATATGATGTATAATATTCGCTAATACGTTCGTTATGAAGAGAATTATGAATGTTGAGGAAGCGAGTGAAGTATGCAGAGATAGAGTTCTCTGGCACTCTGTTCTCTCTGCCTACCCTGCAAGGGATATGGCGTGATGATATGTATGTATGTTTATTCGTTAATATATTAAAATAATTATATTAAAAAATAGTAATATAATAAATTAAGATTTCGGTCAATTGGATGGATTTAATCTAGGCGTTCGATATCGGATTTTGGGATCTGATGCAGCCATTATTTGGGTCATTTGAAATAAAACAAATTTTATGGATTCTATCGCGTTTGTATTTGATTTTTAATTTCTCAACATTTCAAACAACAAAAACAATTACACAACAAACAATTTACAGTGATCATGGTCACGGGAGGACTGTGATCATGATCACTGTAAAGCGTTCCAAGCAAAGAATCCATTAAAGTAGTTTTATTTCAAATGTGTAATACTCGCGTAAACATTAGAAACTTTTGCGTCATATTTGAGAACAAATATTAAATGGTAGTTATAAGGCAGATTCATCACTTTGGAGGTTAATATTACTTGTATACAATTTTACATAAGAAAAAGAGTTTTGAATGAGTCTTGTCTTGATTATTTCTAAAGAGTTTCTTGTTGGATCTTCTCAGTGGCGGTCGAGTTTCGATTCTTTGGTACTTCATTGAATTAATGTAAATTGTCTAATTGTCGATACGTAAATGTCCTCGCGGGGTTTATATATAAAAAAAATTGAATTTGATGGAGACGTGATAAATATTTGCTATCATTGACCAATTCATGCCAGCTGAAGCTTTTTTGTCATCCTTATAAACAAAATTGTTACATATTTATCTTACATACATTTACATATCTTACGATTATACATACATACATATCATCACGCCATATCCCTTGCAGGGTAGGCAGAGAGAACAGAGTGCCAGTTTTTTTTTCCGTATCGACTGTGGGGCCCCTGTAGGCTACGACATAAATTATAAACACGATTATAAACACATAAATAAATAAATTACAAGTAATAAAAAATAATAAATGGCAAGAAGAAAAACTCTAAATAAAACCCTATCCCATACCGTCTTTTCTTTTATTGCTGATGGTGGCAAACGAGCTAGCAGCACACCTGATGGTAAATGTTACAGTCGCCCGTAGACCTTTGCAATACCAATTGTACCATTAGGCAGCTGCCTACCAATAAAAACCTCAAACCCATCCAGAAAGTTTGGCTGCCGACTCTCTCGCTCACCAAACGAAGCGCAATAGCACATTACCATTACTCAGACGTCGATCTTCTGCGATAGTATAATACTAACCCGGATGGACCGGCCCGCGGCTGTAAACAGAATACTGTCAACAGCGTGGTTCTAACACAAATGAGGTAGATATAAAGCTCTTTACTTGTCTTTTATGACATCCACGAACAAAGTAAGAGTAGGTAATATTCTTAGACCGTAGGACGTAGATATATTAATAGATGGAAATATATTAACTTAATTATCATCATCATCATCACAGTCCATAAATGTCCCACTGTTGGGCTCGGCCTCCTCCGTAATGGGAGAGAAATTAACCTACTATACCGCGCTGGTCAGACATGTTGGTAAAGGGTTTTGTTTCGAGTTTTCTTTCTCTTGCATAGATGTTATATGCGTTTTATATCCCTTAGTCGTCTCGTACGTTCACCCACGGGTAAGATATGGGGTGGTGAATAGTATTCTTACTCCGTCTCCACACGGAAAACTAACTTAATTATATGATAGATAAAATAATATATTAGTAAATATATTAACGGAATGCGATGGCGGCTGTGATACAATATTGGTACAGCTGCCGAATTGTATTGTGTATTTAATAAAATTATATATTCTTCGCATTATGTTATATTACATTTTAAATATATTGCTAATAATTGTGGTCCAGATCGAATTATAATCAACGAAAACCTGTTCTCTAATTCCCATTCACCATCTGATAAGGAAAACTGCTGCGATTGTACCGTATATAAAAAAGGATTTCAAAATATTTAACGCAGCAAAAACTTTATTTATATTCAAGTTTAGAAATCAGTCAAACACGGGAAAGATTTTAATATTTTTCTTCATCTACATTCATCATCATCTAAAAGCTCATATATATCCCACGGCTGAGCTTGAGCCTCCTCCGTGTTAGCAGGGAAATTGATCTACTATACCATGCTGGTCAGACGTGTTGGTAACGGGATTTTTATTTAAAATTTTCCTTCTTTTTCATAGATGTTATATGCGTTTTATATCCCTTAGTTGTCTTTTACAATCACTCATAGTCAAGGTACAAAGGTGGGGACTGAAGAGTTGTATTCTTACTCCGTCACCATACGGCATATCTATATTATAATTATAATTAAGTGTTAATTTAAAAATTTACGATTAGCATCACAATTTTAAAATACTAATAAGTTATATAAATTAAAATGTGATGATATATATTTTTCAGTTTAGTCACATTTACGTCAGTGCGCCATATAATTACAGAGAACAGTCGTTACCCTCACGATGACATATATTATATTTTTATGTTGTATTGCGATATAAATAATGTGAGCGGGTTTTAAATATTATTAACAGAAGGGCTGGGGACATGCCCCTGGTGGTCACACGAACTACAAAGCTCTGCTGTTCTAGACAGCCGGTTCAGGTGCAGTTTTAAATTAAGTTTTACCTCTTTTTCGGTGATGTTATCTTCTCTATAAAGGCTTAGAACTAAATGGTAATAATGGTGAAGCAATGACCGGCGTGTCTAGTGTTTGATTCCTATCCAAAAGAATTATTTGTGTCATCCTTACTTTGTTGTTCAGATTCATTGTTCTTCCTTTATTCCAATTACTATGTGGACGGCACAAGACGATATCCTTCATATAGAATAAACACACAAATATTCAGCACTCCCTCTCTTATCTGTGGGCCTGTATATGACTATTAAGGTATGCAGATAATATCGATGCAAGAAAACCCTATATCAGCACGTCTGGCCAGCATGATACAATGAGTCAATCCACCATTTATTGTGTAGAATGCTCAAGTCCAATGGTTCGGACATGTAGAAAGAATGCCGAACGAACGTCTGGTTAAGAAGATATACAATGCGAAAGTGGAAGGATGTAGGTACCGGGGGAGACCGAGACTCACCTACCTAGACCAGATTGGTCACGTGCTGAAAGAAGGTGGAGTCAAGAGTCTCCGAAACCGGCGAGCGTAAATGAAGAGAATTATGAATGCTAAAGAAGCGAATGAAGTATGCAAGGATAGAGTTCTCTGGCACTCTGTTCTCTATGCCTACCCCGCAAGGGATATGGCGTGATGATATGTATGTATGTATGCTCAAGTCCAATATTGGGACTTATATGTACTGAGTGGACGATGGTGATTACTACCTGTTTTTTTTTGCGGTGGACTATGGGTGTGGTCGCGCCCCGCTAAATCGGTCCGGGGCGATGGAAGAGGCGGCGCGCCATCCCATAGACCCACCATGCAAACATCTCTATTCGCCGTGCGAGCGAGCCACCGGTACCCGAACTGTAACAGATGCCTAAGATTGTTGAATGATTACCACACTTCTTCTATGATTAACAATGTTTAAAGTATTCTAAATGTCATGATAGTAATTAGGGTATCGGATATCACATAATTACTAAAGACCAGCTCGTATTAATTAAGTTGGTGGTAAGTAAAATAATGTCCGAGTTAATTAGGTTGTGATAACGTTGGGATTACATGTGAGTTATGTCGTACTTAAGTACGCATTAGCTATATTATCTGTGTACTTAGAATGTGTTACCTCTGACGTTATGATAAAACGCACCGACCTCCCCCTCTCCTCTTTAATTGGTAACGTTTGATATAATTATTGACACAATCGCCTAGGGGTGTCCACTTTGAAAAAACATCGATGTTTTTTTCGATTCGATAAATCGAAACTGTACATCGATGTCTTTCGATGTATCGGATGAAAAAAACATCGATGTTTTTAAACATCGAGTACTTTTTCTAAAATCATATCAAAAGTGTTACTTCTAAAAAAAAAAGGTCTTTTTTGTGGCATTTATACCTATTCCAATCTCTTATAAAACTGACTTCTAAAAAAAAGGTCCTTTTTGTGGCATTTATACCTATTCCACAGTCCCTTATCAAACAGATTTCTAAAAAAAAAAAGGATTTTTTTGTGGCATTTACTGGTTATCATCGTTTCGATGTTTTATGAAAAAACATCGATGCATCGAGTATTTCGATAGCTCTTCAAAACATCGGATCGATTCGATGTTTCGCATTGTAAACATCGATGTTTTCGATGCATCGATGTATATCGAATATCCCTACAATCGCCTCTGAACTATGGATACGTATTAGTCTTATTCAATTGTGTTTTGTAATTGTGACCACGAATACTAGCAATTTTTATTGGTAATGGTGGTCGTAAAAGACGATTAGCTGTGTGGTAGCGGCTACGAATACTACCAACCCTTACTTTGCTCGTGGATGTCGTAAAAGACGACTAAGATCCTTATAACGACCTGGGCCAACTCCATCTAATGCTGTTTGGACAACAATTACATTCCCAAGGAGGGTTGACATCTGGCAGGCGGCCGGTCATAAAACTATTGCCAATAACTTTTACAATATGTACTATGAGAGTACATATTGTATCGACCCCAAGCAATTGGGGTGAGTGTAGGAGAATGATGATGGTTGTCGTAAAAGACGACTAAGAGGTTCACATCGACCTGGGTTAACATATGATACCATCTGGTCAACAGTTATATTCACAAAGAGTGAATTGACGTCAGTTATTACCAACTTGCAATATATACGATGGAAGAAGGGTTAAATATCGCGTTGAACACAATCAATTGTGATAAGAGCAGGATAATGATGATTTTATTTAATTTAATTAATATAGAGATAAACTTATCCTGTCGTGGTGGTATTTATCTGTTTATAAGGAATGACTGACTGATCAACGTCGAGCTAACTACCGAAACTGGAAACGTGAATTTTTGACACTTGTTTCTTTTTGATGACGTTCATTAAGACAGAGTTTTATGAAATTCATCCCCAGACGGGGAGAAACACAGAGGAAAAGTTTGTATGGGGAAGAAAAAAAAAGGTTAAATACCTCTCAGTAAAAATAAATAAACGCGTGTCTCAGTATTTGTCAATTTTCATACTCTAAAATAGCAAATTCAGTTTTGCGGTGATATAAAGTAGTAAAAAACAAATGAATAATAAATTCCATATTATTTTGATAATGCAGCGACAAACTAAAAAGGAATATTTTGAAAATCAATTCCTTCCTCCTCTGTAAAAGTATATAATAGGGTGTTAATTTTGGTAAATAATGGAAGTCATATATTACGGCGACCTCGTACATAAATTTTACGTGAATGTAGTTGTAAGACAATACTGGACAACATATCATCGATTAAAATTAGAAACAGCTGCGTCCAACAGTGGCAAGTTGAGATGAGAATATTAGAGGAAGATAAATAGCTGAACACGTAGATTAATAGACTGTCACGAATGGAAATTGATTAATATTTCAATATATAGGTATTGTTAATTGTTTAAGTTAACGGTAAAGGGAATCATAATGAGAAAAATGGCGTATCGAAAGTAGGTATATCATTATAATACGTGCTTTGCAGATCACGATAAGCCACCAGTCCCCTCGGTTATGTACATTAAACATAGCCCACGTAGGACTTTATTACTCATAAATTATTATAAAATGGGATTGCCATTAGTTTCGCATGATTACAAAAGAAATATAAAGATATTTTTCGAAATTTCTCCAATACAATAGAAATCTGTAAAGAATCTCAAGTACACTTGTTTTGACGTACTGGATTCGAACCGGACACCACAACCAACCCGTCGATTATACTAGTAGACCGAGCCGAGCACAAACAGAAAAATTACTGTTGAGAAATGAATTATTAAGAATTTAAGTGTACCAACCTATCTTTTGTGTATCATCCGTGTGGAGACGGAGTAAGAATGCAGTTCACCACTCCCTATCTTACCCGTAGGTGATCGTAAGAGACGACCAAGGACTATAAAACGCATAGGACTATAAAACGCATTTATGCGAGAGAATGTCTCCCCATTACGGAGGAGGCTCGAGCCCCACAGTGGGACGTATATGAGCTGAGATCAGATGATCTTTTGTTTTATATTTAGTTAAAAAAGTGTATGTAAAAATGTTCATTTAGGCATTTATCAAAGATGTGTAATTTTTTATCAGTTCATTGCTCTTGAAGACGATTCTAAGCGCTCTATCAGAATAGATTTCATTGTTATTAGATTTTTTTTTAAATTATATTTCAGAATCTAATAATTGTTCTGATCTCACTCAGAAATATACGTACATTATTGTTCTCTCAGATTACTTAGGTCAAAGGGCAAGTCAATACAAGGAAAAATTATATTCTATCGAAACGGGTTAAATAAGGACAAAAAGCAGCAACTAGGTATATATTATATAGATTAGATATAGACGATGGGTGACCGCTGGTAACTTATAACGCAGATTCTTTTTAAATGTTAAAAACCTACTTCAGGCACCAGTCTCTCACAAAGGTTCATTTATTGTTTTAAAAGTACTTGTATACAGCTTTCCGATTTAATTAGTAGAATCCTTGAAGGGGGTGTATCAGACCATGATACACTACCTAAATCAGTAAAAAAAAATAGTACCTAAATTTTGATTAAATTGCCCTAATGATAAGCGGTCAATACACTTGTACTATAAAAGTTCGATGTAGGCATATCCTCATGCGTGTGACACTGAACTAGTAGAAAAATAGTCCCGCTCTCGCTGTGCTCACCGCCGCACACTGGGTCGAAATGTACCTACAGGTCAATGTACGCTGACAAACCTACTGTTTTGATAAGAAACAAATCACTTTATCTTGGGATTGGGCAGAGCTAGGAGTCTGCAACTAACTTTAATGTTTTATGTGACGTCATTCCTACGCCTAGTTTAAGTTATTCTAGTAACAAAATCGGCACCTAAGGCAATCTTGTTAAGAGAAAATAAATTATATTTTAATTTTTTCCTGTGCACAATGCTCTCTAACTTATTGATTACTAATGTTTACGCGAGTATTGAAATAAAACTATATTTATGAATTATATTGCATTTGTATTTGATTTTTAATTTAACTACGTTTTGAATGCATTACAGCGTTCATGGTTGTCCAGTGTCCTTTAATCCACACGTAACCATGACCGCTATAAATCGTTCGAAACATCGGGACATAAAATACGAACGTGATAGAATACGTGAAAATAGTTCCCGAACTTTAACTTGTAACCAGATCACGTAAATGCAAGTAACTGATATAGTCAGACATATTTCTCTTCCATCATCAAGGAGTAACATTCAAAGTATGACTACATTTTTTTTACACTGCGCTTTGTAATATTTTTTATTTTTTACAAACATTTTTAAATTTCTCGCGAAATGCAATCTCTACGGCAAATCTGCGGAGTTAGGCTGACCGACCGCATTCGTAACGACGACGTAAGAGAGCGAGTAGGTATGAAAGAGAGTATTGGTGTAAAGATGCGAAAGGGAATGCTCCGATGGTTCGGACATGTGGAAAGAATGCCGAACGAACGTCTGGTTAAGTAGATATACAAGACGAATCTAGAAGGATGTAGGTACCGGGGGATATCGAGACTCACCTACCTAGACCAGATTGGTCACGTACTGAAGTGAAGGAAGCTGGAATCAAGAGTCTCCGAAACCAGCGAGCGTGTGAAGAGAATTATGAATGTTGAGGAAGCGAGTGGCGTATGCAAGGATATAGATCTCTGTGCCTACCCTGCAAGGGATATGATGTGATGATATGTATGTATGTTTTTTAAATTTACAAAGTTTTAATTAATGTACATAAATCACACCTAAACTCTGAGCAACATTTTATATATCGCATAAAGTATTGTCCTGAATCGAACCCGTAACAGCTTGCTATGATACGTCGATATCATAACCATCATCTATGCAGTCAATTTGTTCCGTTTAGATAAACAAATAGCTATATATATAATACCTTTAGACTTGAGACTATTACTTTAACCTCCACGCCATTCGTTCAGTTAATTATCTAATAATAATAATAATAATTGTCATATCTGTCGGTGTTAAGTATACGGTCGCATATAGTTCACAGGTCGAAGATAACATTGTGATAACGTTAGGTACAACAACGGTACATTATATACATACATATATAGGCAACAACATGTATGTTAGTGTATGCATTCATATACGTGTACAATGTAGTTTTGCATTAGAAGTATATAAATTGTTGGTTGGGATAGGTCAGGCATATACGGATCGAACGTATCTATAAACATCATCACAGCCCATATATGTCCCACTGTTCGGCTCGGGCCTCCTCCATAATGGAAGAGCAATTGACCTTCTATACCACGCTGGTCAGACGTGTTGGTATAGAGTTTTGTTTCGAGTTTTCCTTCTCTCGCATAGATGTTATATGCGTTTTATATCCCTTAGTCGTCTCGTACGATCACCCACGGGTAAGGTAGGTGGTGAATTGTATTCTTACTCCGTCACCACACGGAAAATCGTATCTATAATACAATAATCTAATTTTACCGTTTGGTGATGGAGAAAAAATACAATTTATATATCATATCTTGCCAGTGGGTGTCTTAAAAAAACTTAACTTGGTCCAAGTTTTATCACCGTACCACTCGACATCGCAGCAGGCTTCATCTATTTAGGTTGATCACGAATGTCAAGGAAACGGTACCAATGGCCGGCGCAATGGGAGTGAAGTACGGTAGGTTATGGGGCCACCCGCGTTCTTTCATCGCCCCGGACGGAACGGATAGCAAATAGTCTGCCAAAAAAAGAAAGAAAAAGGCTTCATTGTATACATGTCACCTGGTAACGTTACGGTCGTCAACGAGTATTTCTCCCACGTACGTGCAGGATCTGGAGTGAACTACCTGATTCTGTGTTTACAAAATACGTTGTTCTGCGTGCTAATTAAACAATATATATAAATGTGATTTCTTAAAATCGATGACATCGTCATCTGCCGAGTTGTAATCCATTGTTTTAGTGATCTAAAACAATCTTCGCATTATTACCTAATCGCACTTATATAATGAAACGTGTTTGGTGCACATTCGTTGAATGATTTCAAAGTCTAGTGGACAAACAAATATATTTCTCTATTTGTATATTTTTATATTTTCCGGATTTCGGTAACGGCACCAGCGATTGCCATGACATTTAGTGCGTAGGAGATTTTGGGGTGATTAACCGATTTAACTAGGTTTTTTTATCTACAGAAAATATTGTTTTGTCACTGTTTCCAGTGAACGAGAAGAGTATAATCATCTCATCCAAACAAACCTTTTCTTTTAATTTTATATTTTTTGTTTTATATATCACTAGTTTCTGCCCGCGACTTCGTCCGCGTAGAATAGTCGTAAGTTAGCGTTAATCCAAAGTAACTATTCCTATTAGGGGGGCATAGTCCGGAGCGTGCTCGTTCGCGTCCCCTGCCAGTCTAATTAGACTGCTAATCCGGCTCGAAATGCGTACCGCAATGCGGGTTAGGGCGTCCCCCGGAGGCGACGCGTACCGACCCGCCCCCGTCGGTACGAACATCGGCAGTTGCGGCGATGGGGGCCGCCACCCATCACGCCTTGCCCAGTTAGGCGAGTCGAGGAGAACGGAGTGCCGGGTGGGCACGTGGAATGTAAGAGGTTGTGTGGAAGGTAAGTTGCACGAGCTGATATCCGTCATGGCGGACAAACAGCTAGACGTGCTCTGTGTAACAGAGACCAAGCGAAGGGGCAGCGACGCCTGCGATCTTCCTGGTGGCGGGATGGCTCTGTGGTCTGGTGTACCACAGAGCGATCGAGCCAGCATGGGGGTAGGAGTGCTGTTGTCCTCTCGCTTGGCCTCAGGTGTGAAGGATTACGGAATGTATGATCCCAGACTTCTCTGGGTCCGTATAAAACTAGGTGTCACCAAGGTATTCATGGTTGTAGCATATGCTCCCGTAGGATCCTCGGTGGCATCAGACCTAGAGAAGTTTTGGGACAATGTTAGGGAAGTTCTGGATATGGCAGAAACCAGTGAACGCGTGATTGTATGCAGAGATTTGAACGGATGGGTGGGGACCAAGCGTCCCGACTATGAGGACGTACTTGGTCCATTTGGTGATAAGAGAGTGAACGACGCAGGTAGGCTCATAGCGGATGTATGCATAGAGAGAAACCTTATTGTGTCAAACACATTTTTCCAACATAAGGACATCCATATGTATACATGGAGAAGGAATGAACAGAAAAGCATAATAGATTTAATTTTGGTAGACAGTCGGCTCCGAAGCAAAATGTTGGACGCAAGAGCCTACAGGGGCCCCACAGTCGACACGGACCACTATCTAGTTATTGCGAGATTTAGTGGTCTGTTCAGAAAGTGGAGGCACTGGCGAGAGCGTGTCCACTTCGGAGGGCTTGAAAGAATAAAGGTTGAAAGGTTGCAAGAAGAGTGTGTAAGAGAAAAGTATGCAGAGGGTGTCCGAGAACGGCTGACGATGGCAAGCCAGCCGCAATCGGACATTGAAGAATGCTGGAGAGTATTGAAAGAGAGTATGGTAGATACAGCGAAAGAAGTATGTGGAAGTTCAAAGAAGCATAGAAAAACAAATGGTGATGCATGGTGGGATGCGGAAGTGGCAGCTTCCGTAGAGCAAAAGAAGAAAGCGTGGCTGGACTATGTCTCTTCTTTGAATCTGAATGACAGTATGACTGAACAGAAGAAAGAAATATATCGGCAATGTAAGAATGACACCAAGGCCTTAGTGAAAGAGAAACGTGATAGAGCAAGTATGAGTGCAGAAGATAGGCTGACTAAAAACTTCGAGGGTAACACCAAACTCTTTTGGAGGGAGGTGAAGAAGTCTCGGGGTGGTTGGTCAGCCTTCAGAATGAATAAAATAAGGTCTAAAGGTGGAGACATTCTTACACAAACACAAGACGTGTTAAGCCGATGGAGTGAATATTTTGGCGATATGTATGCGGATGCTACGGTTGGCGCCGGTGTTGGATGTGGTTTAGTAGATCAACATTCGACAACGGCGTCCTCCGATGGCATCAGTATGGATGAAGTTGAATGGGCGATAAGAAGTTTGAAAAATGGTAAGGCAGCGGGCATTGATATGGTGTCTGCCGAGATGATCAAGCTTGGTGGCTCTTGTGTCTGGGAGGCGTTCCTGTTGCTCCTCAATTTATGTTGGAGCTCGGGAATGGTTCCCAGGGACTGGAATAGCGCAGTCATCGTGCCTTTGTTTAAAAACAAGGGTTCACGTTATGACTGCGCAAATTACAGAGCCATAAGCTTGACCAGTTTGGCAGCAAAAGTGTATGGAAAAATTATTGAAAGGAGAATGAGGATGGTGTCCGATGGTTTACTGTGTGAGACACAAGGAGGTTTCAGGAGTGGAAGGGGATGCATGGATCAAGTGTTCTCTCTGCGCAACATTGTGGAGAAGCATCTGGCTCTAGGTCAGAGGGTTTTCTGCAGTTTTGTGGATCTGGAGAGAGCATTTGACACGGTTGTACGAAAGGAACTTTGGGACATTTTACCGGAGTATGGTATTAACGGTAAACTGCTACAGGCTGTGCAGTCCAGTTACATGGGCTGTAGAGCCTGTGTGCGGCTGGATGATGGAATGTCGCCTTGGTTTGACGTCAATATCGGCGTTAAGCAGGGGTGCGTTCTGTCAGCCAGGCTGTTTATCATATATCTGGATAAATGTCTCCAAAGGTTGAACGATATGAATGTGGGAGTCCAGATGGGCGACTCAGTGGTCACTGCTCTGCTTTATGCAGATGATGCAGTCCTGCTGGCACAGTCAGCGATTGACCTGCAGACCCTAGTCGACACAATGACAGAAGATTGTAAGAAAAGGGGTCTACGCGTGAATGTGAGCAAAACCAAAATAATGGTCTTTGAAAGAGATAAAACCAGAACAGATGTAAGAGTAACAATAGGTAATGATGTACTAGAGCAAGTGGATGAATTTGTATATCTTGGATGTGGATTTAGCCGAGATGGAAGGTACACCACTGATATAGAGCGAAGAGTGAATGCGGGAAATAGAGTGAACGGAGCGTTGGGGCAACTTCTCGGCAGCCACCACCTCAGCCAGAAGGCACGTGTAGCAATACATAACGCAGTGCTTGTCCCAACATTACTGTATGGAAGCGAGAGTTGGGTATGCAGAAAAGAGTATGATAGTAAAATTAATGCGGTCGAAATGCGATCTCTGCGGAAAATCTGTGGAGTTAGGCTGACCGACCGCATTCGTAACGACGACGTAAGAGAGCGAGTAGGTATGAAAGAGAGTATTGGTGTAAAGATGCGAAAGGGAATGCTCCGATGGTTCGGACATGTGGAAAGAATGCCGAACGAACGCCTGGTTAAGAAGATATACAATGCGAAAGTGGAAGGATGTAGGTACCGAGGGAGACCGAGACTAACCTACCTAGACCAGATCGGTCATGTACTGAAGGAAGGTGGAGTCAAGAGTCTCCGAAACCGGCGAGCGTGTATGAAGAGAATTATGAATGTTGAGGAAGCGAGTGAAGTATGCAGAGATAGAGTTCTCTGGCATTCTGTTCTCTCTGCCTACCCTGCAAGGGATATGGCGTGATGATATGTATGTATGTAACTATTCCTCCTAATTCCTTTCCGCTATTTCCAATTAAAAAGTATATCTATGTCCTTTCTCAGGCTTTAGACTATCTGTGTACCAAATTTCATTTAAATCGGTTCAGTAGCTATGCCGTGAAAGCGAGACAGACAGAGTTACTTTCGCATTTATAATATTAGTAAGGATTATATACTCGGTCCTCCACATATTAATTAGTATATATTAATTAGTATTCTACTGTTGGTAGGACCACATAGTTGACAGTTTACTGTCTGCAGCCGCAAGCCAATCCATCCGGGGTAGTACCACTCTCGCAGAAAATCTACGTGTGAGCAGTGGCAATATGCTGATGTGTTTCGTACGGTAAGCGAGAGAGCCGGAAGCCCAACTTTATGGGTGGGTTTACGGTTTTCGATGGTAGTCAACGGCTTAGCTGTACCAGGAGGTATATCTGAGGTTTATGGGCGGCAGTAACGCTTACCATCAGGTGTACATGCTGCTCGTTTGCCGCCATATGCAATAAAAAAGAAATATAACACGTATAATCTATATATATATATATATATATATATATATATATCTATCTATATATATCTATCTATATATATATATATATCTATATATATATATATATATATATATATATATATATATATATATATATATATATATATATATATATATATAAGAGATTTCCACCTATGTATTGACTCATCACGATATCTCTGGAACCATAAGGCCTACAAACCTTAAATTTGGTAGGAAGATTCCTTTCGCCGAGTAGAGTTCAGCTAAGAATGGCTTTTACGAAATTCTACCTACAAGGGGAGTTGCGGGGTATAAATATCACATTTTTTAAATATAGCTCCTACTGATTTGAATTTCGGTAGGCGTATTTGTGTTACGATACAGAGGTAAACTGAGAACGGCTTTTTTAAAATTTCTCCCTTAAAGGGGTTGCGTAGGTGTTAACCCAAAAAATCCATGTTTTCCATTACTGAACCTACAGACTTGGAATTTGGTGTGGACTTTCTTTCCTCCCTGGAAAGGTCAGATGAAGTAGAATTTTAAGAAATTCCTCCGCCGAAAGGTATTCTATGTCGCGAAAGTAAACTACACAACTGAACTGACGTAGCCGAAGTGAAGTGAGGGCGGGTCGCTTGTATATAATATTGAAACATATATATATAAATCAAGGATGTTATGTAAAACGTAACAATGTTAAATATTACATGTCTATATATGAATTAACGTTAAGTATTTGAACTGTATTTAGTGTTAGATTATTAATTATAACAATACACAATGATTATATATGTTAATAATAGTTTTAAAATGTCTTACAACGACACTGCAAGGGACGCAAATAGTGTCATCATTCTCCAACTCTTATCCCAATTACTTGATGTCGATACAATATGTACTCTTCTTTCATAGTACGTATTGTAAAAGTTATTGGCAATAGTTTTATGACCGGCCGCCTGCCAGACGTTAACCCTCCTTGGGAATGTAATTGTTAACCAAACGGCATCAGATGGAGTTGGCTTAGGTCGTTATTAGGCTCTTAGTCGTCTTTAACGACATCCACGAGCAAAGTAAGTGTTGGTAGTATTCGTAACCGCTACCACACAGCAAGGGAGCCAAATAGTGTATAGACTAGAAATATCAAGCTCGACACATTTTATTATCTACAAAGACGTTGAATTGTCGATGATACTAATATTACAGAGAGATTGGAGTCGTTGGACCGACGTAGAGATTACTGTTCTCCCTTTGTGCTCTATCGACTTTATAATAGAGAGGCGTTGTTTCGGGTGACTAGACCGAGAAATAATCCAGAGGAGGGAATAGTACCAGTGGCTGGCTCAGTAGCGATGGAGAGGGAACACGGTGGGTTATGGAGCCATGCGCCGTCCTTCCGTCACTTCGGACGGAAAGAATGGCGTGTGGTGTTCAGACCATAGCCTGCCAAAAAAAAAGTATATTCTTATAATACAACTGTCTCGTCACTGGCGTCAGATGAAGACATGTGCTCATAGCAACACGAATATAGATGCTAATTCTATACCATAATAAATAAAACCTAAATAGTTCCGTTGTCGAGGAGGCGTGGGTGTGATAACTTGTAGCACACGATTCCGTGAAGGTGTCTCTGAATGTCATATAATGATCAAAGACCCTGTATGTTAGCGCGCACTTAATATTACTTTTCATATGATTAGTGTGTTTATATAAACAAGTTACGTCTGGACATAATCACTTAAAGTGGTCAAATTTGGTCCATTGTTGGCAGTTGGCAGTACATCCAAGTTTATCTTGAAGAAATAACTACTTGAAATGCTGCTGAATTCGACTGCAATGATGACGTAGTGGTTAATATATCGATTTCCCGTGACTGTGCCGTGGGTTTAATACCTATGTAGGACAATACTTCGTGCGATTCAAAAAACGGATGTTTTGAGTCTGGGTGTAATTTGTCTGCATTTGCATGTTTGTAAAGTCCCCCGCAATACAAAGATCCTTAGTGCAGAAGTGGGGTTTTAAAAAAATGATATCTATTCTTATATTCGTTGTGGTAAATATATCGCAGCGCCACACGGTGGCGAGTTATAACAATGGGGATAGCATATAAATCTCTGTGAAAAAATACATATACATACGAATTTTCAAAATGATCGGTCAAATAGTTTCCGAGTGTAGCGATGTCATATGATGTCTTACGATCACCCACGGGTGAGATATTGGGGGTGAATTGTATTCTTACTCCGTCACCACACGGAACTTAACGTTACTAAGCAGTCATATAATACATTTATATCTCCTACACTTTCGTACTTTGACGTATGTGGAACTAAGAGTTTGTGAGATATTTTTTTAAAAACGTTGTTTATTTAAAATATGTATATAGTTGCGGCTTATACCCGCCATCGATGACAAGGACTGCGTACCTATATTGCACTTGAGAGGTATGTGTAGGACAGGTTATGGGGTTTGCACGTGGTCTCTTCCATTAACCCGGACGTATAGGGCGGGGGGTGTGATGTTACCATAGCCTTTACCATAAAAAAGAAATTTTAATGAAATTTGAATGCCTTCTACGTGATACATCGTAATCGGAAATAGCAAAAACCATCACCAGACAGACACATTTCAACAATTTTCTCTATAGGATCTCTCAGACAGGAGGAACCGTTTATCACACAATATGTAAAGAAATATGCGTGTCACACAGACAAACAGACAGAAGTTAATCAATTGTTAGCATTTGCATACAAAATGCAATTAGCGGCTTTGTTTAATCACCGATTATGCATCGGCGAGTGATTAATAATAATTTTAATCAACAAATTGATGATGAACCGTTACATCATATTATAATAGTCTAGCCAATTGAATGATGCAATACATATTGATATGGCAAAAAGACTAAGAATTAACAGATTAATTAAAAATTGCAATATGCAGATATTTCCTTTTTAACCGACTTCAAAAAAGGAGGAGGTTCTCAATTCGACTGTATTTTTTTTTAATTTTCTGCTGGGTGAACCAATTTTGGTTGTTGATAAGAGTAGGAGAACGATGATGCTTTGAGTACGTACTTTACAGTATCACGACACCCCCTTTTTTTGGCAGTCTATGGTCTGGACACACACCGTTAGTTCTGTCCAGGGCGACGAAAGGGCAGTGCGCGGTCCCATAACCCATCGTATTCCCTACCCATCGCCATAAGGCCGGCCACTGGTACCGTTGCCTTGCCATCCGTGGCCAGCCCGTCGGGTTACTCTTTCGCGTACCATCTCCCGTCGACGCCCCAGCTAACTGCCGGGGCATCGCCCTCACGCGGTATAATGTGTATGGGATTGGGATAATTTAGTGATAAAATTGAATACCGTGAGTCACTTTATACGCGGCCGAAGTCGCGTGCATGAGCTAGTAGGTTTATTATATTTATAACGCTCACGTGCTGTGTTCCTTATCGATACGTTGTCGTGACACTTATCAATGATTTATCATTGATAACAAATCAATATTTCCTTTTTTTTTAAATAAGATAGCCTGCACTAAAGTAATATTCTTTGTATTGCGAACAACTTTACAAATATGCAATTAACGGAAATAAAATATACTCAGAGTCATATATAGTATAATATAACAAATTGTAAATCACACAAAGTATATATGTCCTGCAATGGGAATTGAACCCATTACACCTGGTACGCTAGGTCGGTCTCCTAATCACTGCGCCATCAGTGCAGTCAATTATTCTGTGATACTTAAATTGTGTCAAAATATATGTTATATCATTCGTGTACATACATATTTCATACAATAAATTCTTCATTACTATATACATATATGCCGTAAGGGGCTTGGGGACTTGCATTTTAGCAATTATACATTAAAAATAATGATATCATCATCTCAGCTCATATATGTCCCACTGTTGGGCTCGAGCCCCCTCCATAATAGGAGTGAAATTGACCTACTATACCATGCTGGTCAGACGTGTTGGTATAGGGTTTTGTTTCGAGTTTTCCTTCTCTTGCATAGATGTTATATGCATTTTATATCCCTTAGTCGTCTTTTACGATCACCCACGGGTAAGATAGGGTGTGGTGAATTGTATTCTTACTTTCTTCCAGATCTTATTAATATCCACAAAGGTACCAGAAGGTGACAAAGCGACCGAATACGAAACGAGGTCTGATCGCTAGTATTTTACACATTGAAATGCATATTTATTATGCTTGTTGCATATGCTTAATATGTATTTTACATTGCAGACGAAGCAGGCGTACTTTCCAATCTTCGGTGAGCAGCACCCGAGGCCGCCTCGCTCACGGCCGAAGGACGCGCAGGGCACGGTCCGCGCGTGCGCCGCATGCCATCATCATCTACTGCAGCAGTGGAACACTTACCAGGTCAGTGAAACATACATACACACATCGTGAATAACACTAGTAGTTTAAAAAAAATATGAATCCAAATAAGCGCACCACTGTGTAGTGATGGGTTAAGAATGGAATCTGTCACCACCCTCGTGCCCGTAGGAATCGTAAAATACGACCAAAGGCTCGTGTGTGATATCAATATAACAATCGGTGCAAGAGAAGGCAAATTTAAAATACCCTTATATAAACCTTACACCAACTCGTCTGACCATCGTGGTATTTTATTGTAGAGAATAATTTCCTTTCTAATGTGTAGAAGGCTCAAGTCCAACAGTGGGACGTGTATGAGATCCAGAAGAGTATGTCGTCGTGTTCCTATTGTAATTGCCTCACTCATACTTTCTTAGTACATTTGCTTCGTGATTCTCTCTTCATTCTTTCGTATCCAAACCACATCAGCATAATTTTTTCAATGTTTGTTACGTGTCCTTTTACACCACAGCGCCCTCTTATAACATCATTCTTCTGCTTTTATTTTGATAAATTATGTACTCCAATTCAATCGTATATGTTGTATTATAAGCTTTAGTTTTATGATCGTCCGTTTACCTAATGTCAACTCTGCTGTTTTATATTGATGATATTTTTTTCTTACACCGTCATCACAAACAAGAATGAATAGATATTGACAAAAATGAACGTTAAGTAGAAGCTAAGACAGCATCACGCCTCACCATTAAGTGGAATTTCATTATGTGCTTTCAGCTTAAATAAATAATATGTTAGACAGTTGTTTGTATGATGACACCTGTACAAATAATTCACGGCACAAATTATAACATTTTATGCCATCACTTATTTTCGTGTACGCGACAAATTATATTTGTACAGATGTATATTAATAATATGTATGGAACGAATTACTGTACTTCATTATATTTAATGTTCACACATACACACGGCTGACAATAGAAACGATTTATTGTGACACGTATTAATGTTTTGCCTGGATATTGGGAACACGAGCTCGTTTAAGATTGTTAATTACGCTATGAAACACCTCATGCTTCAAGATATAATTTTGAAAAAAAAAATGATCAACATTCAATGCAATTAGAAATAGAGGAGGAGTCGAGCTCAACAGTGGGACATATTATGAGCTGTGATGAGGACAGAAATGTTCGTAAAATTTATGGATGGTGTTATTTCTTTCTTGAGTTCGGGATAAGAAATTTACACATACATACATACATATCATCACGCCATATCCCTTGCAGGGTAGGCAGAGAGAACAGAGTGCCAGAGAACTCTATCTCTGCATACTTCACTCGCTTCCTCAACATTCATAATTCTCTTCATACACGCTCGCCGGTTTCGGAGACTCTTGACTCCACCTTCCTTCAGTACATGACCGATCTGGTCTAGGTAGGTTAGTCTCGGTCTCCCTCGGTACCTACATCCTTCCACTTTCGCATTGTATATCTTCTTAACCAGGCGTTCGTTCGGCATTCTTTCCACATGTCCGAACCATCGGAGCATTCCCTTTCGCATCTTTACACCAATACTCTCTTTCATACCTACTCGCTCTCTTACGTCGTCGTTACGAATGCGGTCGGTCAGCCTAACTCCACAGATTTTCCGCAGAGATCGCATTTCGACCGCATTAATTTTACTATCATACTCTTTTCTGCATACCCAACTCTCGCTTCCATACAGTAATGTTGGGACAAGCACTGCGTTATGTATTGCTACACGTGCCTTCTGGCTGAGGTGGTGGCTGCCGAGAAGTTGCCCCAACGCTCCGTTCACTCTATTTCCCGCATTCACTCTTCGCTCTATATCAGTGGTGTACCTTCCATCTCGGCTAAATCCACATCCAAGATATACAAATTCATCCACTTGCTCTAGTACATCATTACCTATTGTTACTCTTACATCTGTTCTGGTTTTATCTCTTTCAAAGACCATTATTTTGGTTTTGCTCACATTCACGCGTAGATCCCTTTTCTTACAATCTTCTGTCATTGTGTCGACTAGGGTCTGCAGGTCAGTCGCTGACTGTGCCAGCAGGACTGCATCATCTGCATAAAGCAGAGCAGTGACCACTGAGTCGCCCATCTGGACTCCCACATTCATATCGTTCAACCTTTGAGACATTTATCCAGATATATGATAAACAGCCTGGCTGACAGAACGCACCCCTGCTTAACGCCGATATTGACGTCAAACCAAGGCGACATTCCATCATCCAGCCGCACAGAGGCTCTACAGCCCATGTAACTGGACTGCACAGCCTGTAGCAGTTTACCGTTAATACCATACTCCGGTAAAATGTCCCAAAGTTCCTTTCGTACAACCGTGTCAAATGCTCTCTCCAGATCCACAAAACTGCAGAAAACCCTCTGACCTAGAGCCAGATGCTTCTTCACAATGTTGCGCAGAGAGAACACTTGATCCATGCATCCCCTTCCACTCCTGAAACCTCCTTGTGTCTCACACAGTAAACCATCGGACACCATCCTCATTCTCCTTTCAATAATTTTTCCATACACTTTTGCTGCCAAACTGGTCAAGCTTATGGCTCTGTAATTTGCGCAGTCATAACGTGAACCCTTGTTTTTAAACAAAGGCACGATGACTGCGCTATTCCAGTCCCTGGGAACCATTCCCGAGCTCCAACATAAATTGAGGAGCAACAGGAACGCCTCCCAGACACAAGAGCCACCGAGCTTGATCATCTCGGCAGACACCATATCAATGCCCGCTGCCTTACCATTTTTCAAACTTCTTATCGCCCATTCAACTTCATCCATACTGATGCCATCGGAGGACGCCGTTGTCGAATGTTGATCTACTAAACCACATCCAACACCGGCGCCAACCGTAGCATCCGCATACATATCGCCAAAATATTCACTCCATCGGCTTAACACGTCTTGTGTTTGTGTAAGAATGTCTCCACCTTTAGACCTTATTTTATTTATTCTGAAGGCTGACCAACCACCCCGAGACTTCTTCACCTCCCTCCAAAAGAGTTTGGTGTTACCCTCGAAGTTTTTAGTCAGCCTATCTTCTGCACTCATACTTGCTCTATCACGTTTCTCTTTCACTAAGGCCTTGGTGTCATTCTTACATAGCCGATATATTTCTTTCTTCTGTTCAGTCATACTGTCATTCAGATTCAAAGAAGAGACATAGTCCAGCCACGCTTTCTTCTTTTGCTCTACGGAAGCTGCCACTTCCGCATCCCACCATGCATCACCATTTGTTTTTCTATGCTTCTTTGAACTTCCACATACTTCTTTCGCTGTATCTACCATACTCTCTTTCAATACTCTCCAGCGTTCTTCAATGTCCGATTGCGGCTGGCTTGCCATCGTCAGCCGTTCTCGGACACCCTCTGCATACTTTTCTCTTACACACTCTTCTTGCAACCTTTCAACCTTTATTCTTTCAAGCCCTCCGAAGTGGACACGCTCTCGCCAGTGCCTCCACTTTCTGAACAGACCACTAAATCTCGCAATAACGAGATAGTGGTCCGTGTCGACTGTGGGGCCCCTGTAGGCTCTTGCGTCCAATATTTTGCTTCGGAGGCGACTGTCTACCAAAATTAAATCTATTATGCTTTTCTGTTCATTCCTTCTCCATGTATACATATGGATGTCCTTATGTTGGAAAAATGTGTTTGACACAATAAGGTTTCTCTCCATGCATACATCCGCTATGAGCCTACCTGCTTCGTTCACTCTCTTATCACCAAATGGACCAAGTACGTCCTCATAGTCGGGACGCTTGGTCCCCACCCATCCGTTCAAATCTCCGCATACAATCACGCGTTCACTGGTTTCTGCCATATCCAGAACTTCCCTAACATTATCCCAAAACTTCTCTAGGTCTGATGCCACCGAGGATCCTACGGGAGCATATGCTACAACCATGAATACCTTGGTGACACCTAGTTTTATACGGACTCAGAGAAGTCTGGGATCATACATTCCGTAATCCTTCACACCTGAGGCCAAGCGAGAGGACAACAGCACTCCTACCCCCATGCTGGCTCGATCGCTCTGTGGTACACCAGACCACAGAGCCATCCCGCCACCAGGAAGATCGCAGACGTCGCTACCCCTTCGCTTGGTCTCTGTTACACAGAGCACGTCTAGCTGTTTGTCCGCCATGACGGATATCAGCTCGTGCAACTTATCTTCCACACAACCTCTTACATTCCACGTGCCCACCCGGCACTCCGCTCTCCTCGACTCGCCTAACTGGGCAAGGCGTGATGGGTGGCGGCCCCCATCGCCGCAACTGCCGATGTTCGTACCGACGGGGGCGGGTCGGTACGCGTCGCCTCCGGGGGACGCCCTAACCCGCATTGCGGTACGCATTTCGAGCCGAGAAGAAATGAAGAAAAGAAATTTCTCGTATATTTATGTAGTAAGACTACAATTAACCACTCTCTCTTTTCACTCTCTCTCTCTCTTTGCCCACGTAACTTGCCTCTGTCGTAAAAGGGAAATATATACAGGTAACATCGGTGCAAAAGAAGGAAATCGCGATAAAAACCTTATTTCAACACATCTGACCAGCGTGGCATAGTGGGTCATTTTTTTTTCTCATTTAGTTACTAAATTCATTATCATTCTCCTACTCTTATCCCAATTACTTGGAATCGATGCAATATGTACTCTTTTTTCATAGTATATATTCTAAAAGTCATTGGCAATAGTTTTATGACCGGTCGCCTGCCAGACGTCAAATCTCATTGGGAATGTTATTGTTGACCAAACGGCATCAGATGGAGTTGGCCCAGGTCTTTATAAGACTCTTATTCGTCTTTTACGACATCCAAGAGCAAAGTAAGGGTTGGTAGTATTCGTAGCCGCTACCACAATATTAAATTCTATTATTTGAGGATACGGTTAGTCTCGGAATTCACCTAGTGTGAGAATAGCCATGTTCTGAGCCCAACAGGACTTGTACTTGACAGGGACCTTTATGGGCTGAGAGAGATGAAGAGAAATGTACATTTTGTATTGCAGCTCGAATACCACGCTGGATAGTTACCATTGTTCCGAATGTTAGTGTTATATCTCCATAAGTATGGTGACATGTCCGTGCATAAATTGGGTTAAGGTTACGTATACGATGAGCAATACAAAATATACATAACTCATTAGAATATAATGTGAGGTCATAGGTCGTATAGGTCACAGTATATAATTTAAATAAACGTATTGAATTATTACAACTCATCGTTAAAGGTGACATTGCAACGTGGTAACTACCACGTACTGTTTTAATTACGAGCTGATTTAATAACTGAATTTTTGAATAATGTAAAACTGTCACAAACATATTTTACTTCAGTTATGATGATGTTTCTGTGTGGTGATTGAATAAGAATATTTAAATTATATAATTCAACACTCACTAAGGAAAAAGAAAGTAATAAATAAAGTATTGGTATAAAGATGCGAAAGGGAATGCTCCGATGGTTCGGACATGTGGAAAGAATGACGAACGAACGTCTGTTTAAGAAGTTATACAATGCGAAAGTGGAAGGATGTAGGTACCGGGGGACACCGAGACTAACCTACCTAGTTCAGATTGATCACGTACTGAAGGAAGGTGGAGTCAAGAGTCTCCGAAACCGGCGAGCGTGTATGAAGAGAATTATGAATGTTGAGGAAGCGAGTGAAGTATGCAAGGATAGAGTTCTCTGGCACTCTGTTCTCTCTGCCTACCATGCAAGGGATATGGCGTGATGATATGTATGTATGTATGTATGTAACACTCACTATCTTACCCGTCGATGTAGTAATTGACGATTAAGAAAATGATATGCCTATAACATCTAAACTGAAAATAAAACTTCATTCATTCATTCATCATCATTTCAACTCATAATATGTCCCACTGTTGGGCTTGAGCCTCCTCCGTAATAGGAGGGCAATTGACCTACTATACCACGCTGGTCAGAAGCGTTGGTATAGGTTTTTGTTTCAAGTTTTTCTTCTTGCATGCATGTTATATGCGTTTTATATCCCTTAGTCGTCTCTTACAATCACCCACGGGTGAGATAGGGGGTGGTGAATTGTATTCTTACTGCGTCACCACACGGATAAGGTAACGATTTATTTAATGTTAACTTTATAAGACAAACTTATATTATATTGATATGAATGTCTTTTATGGCCATTGTTTAGCCGAAATCATACGGTTATTTAGTTAGAAACAAAAGAAATTAACGATTTTGAGCAAATATCTTCTGCCAATAGTTCTTATAATGACGAACCTTCCTCTGGAGGAGAGTGTAATAATCATGATGCTAGGTCCTTACCTATACTCTCTGATTGGCGTACATTCTCCTTGTAAGTTTGAGCAGGTTTTTCAACTTCCACTGTTAACTAATGATTCATGACGCATTTTATTATTAACTATTGGTAACAAACACATTCAGCAGTAATCATACATTTTGACAAGTGGATTGGTTAATTAGTATTTTTGCATCCATCCATCCATTAGTCCGTTGACTTTCTCTGTTAGTAGACAAATGTCACTCAGAGTAGTCATGTGTCACAGCTTCCTACGACTTTCGAAATATCATCAGTCCACCTAGTGAGAGGTCGCCCTACGCTACGTCGTTCGTTTCGTGGTCGCCACTCGAGAACCTTTCTTCCCAACAGTTGTCGCTCTAACATGTTAATTCTTCAGGCTATTTGGGTTATATGTTGTTAATTTTATCACGCAGAGAAATATCGAGCATAGTACGTTGAGCGATTTGGAGCCTTTTTATAAGACCGACATTTCATTGAGACCACATTTCAGTACCTCTATATCATCGCTCGTAATTGTTTTTTTTAAATAAACTAGATAATTGGGTAGATTATTTTAAATGGATTAAAAAACAAAGCTATAAAATTGACAATATGTAAGTGCCCTTATCTTATTCGTAATAAACGATTTGATTTGACCAATGAGAAAACTATTCTTTCTCTTTCTATACTAATATAGCGAGACATCACCACTCGCGGTAACACTCGACGATTTATGTAGGTAAATATTATTGAATGTTTAATGCAAATATACTATAATGGTTGTGTTTACTTAACGTGTTTGTTAGTGGTGGCCCGCGCACTGTGTTAGAGTTGAGTAAGTGGCCGACGCGACGTCTGTACCAAGTGATAATTGTGATGAAGAAAGTGACAAGCGACGAGGTCAAAATGTCTACGGACAAACGGATCCGTGAATTTCGAAAGCGCCTCGACGATAACATGTGTGCTGATGTCACAGTGTTGAACTTTGAAAAAAAAAATATAAATGTATAAAATATTCTATTGAGAAAGATGATAAAGGACATAAGATTTTAGGTGCTTCGTATATTTTTTACAGGCGATGTATTTCTATACACCTATCAATTTATAAACGTTCAGTATTGGATATAAACCTAACCACCCCCTTGGTTAGATTAGGCTGAACATTATTGACACATTCCGTGTGGTGACGAAGTAAGAATACAATTCACCACCTCCCCATATCTTACCCGTAACGACTAAGCGATATAAAACACATATAACATCTATGCGAGAGAATGAAAACTCGAAACAAAACCCTATCACCAACACGATATATAGTAGGTTAATTTCCCTGGACACTGAAGAAAAGAACGCGTTCCCGTGACCACCCACCCGCACGGCGTCGAGAGGTATGTTGTAGGGCGGGTCTAAGGGGTCGTGCGCCGCTTCTCCCGTCGCCACGGACGAAGTAGCGGGGCGTGACAGCACCGTAGCCCGCCGCCAAAAAAAAACTATTAATTTCTCTTTCGTTATGTAGGAGGCTCGAGGCCCAATAGTTGATCTGAAATGATGATTATGAACATTATTGATGCAAAAGAATACTGCTTTTGTGGCAGTTCGACATTTTTTTTAACATCCGTCAATGTTTCCGCACCTTTTATATCTAACATTGGAACACACAAACTTTCACATTTATAATATTAGTAGAATTATCTTGCTTTGCCTCTCTAAAGACACGAAGGCGATCCATTAAGTCAAGCAATTTCATATTGCCGACGGTATCCAATAGTAGGATTTATTTATTTTATGTGGTCAATCAAAATCATTTTAATCATCAGCTCATATATGTCCTACTGCTGGGCTCGATCCTCCCAGGAGGGAAACCTATTACAGTACGTTGGTCATACGTGTTGGTATAGGGTTTTATTTCGAGTTTTTCCCTCTATAAATCCCTACAATGATCTATTCAAAATATATCCATCCATAATACGAGACAAAACAACTAACAACTGACAAAGTATATTGATATCAACAAATTAAACAACACGATAACACATAAAAAAAGCGATGCCAACGGTCACAGGTCAAATATCATTCACAATATCATTTTAAATAAATATTTTAATGCGCATTTTGTAAAAACATGAGGTCAGTATGCCACGCCGCACTCGCCTGCCTAACACTGGACCAACGTGGTCATAATTATATGTTGACAATTTTTCATTTTTTTATATTAATTTTCCATCGTGTGGTGATAGAGTAAGAATACAATTCACACCAACCCTCATATTTCGCCAGTGGATATAGTAAAAGACAATCTATGCCAGAGACAGTAAACTTGAAAAAGGGCGAAAATAAAATACGATGCGAGAATTGAATGTCCTACAATAGTTCACGGTGGTGTAAGTGGCAGTACGATTGAACGGACGTGTGGGTTCGAATCCCGCTTGTGACAATCATTTTTCGCTCGTAATCGGGTTTTTATAAATAATCAAGTATATTAAATGCAAAATTTCAGTTATTTGAGTTAAACTTAAAATAAAACTCGGTACCTAGGCGTTGAGTATTATACAGTAACTAAATTTCCCTATTAACATGTAGCTGGCCCGAGCTTAGCAGTGGAACGTATACCAGCTGAAATCATCATGGATGTTATCATATGATATGTCTACTCCCCTTATGATTCCCCGAGTTAAGAATTGAAGCCGTAAAGATAAGTTGAAGCCTCACCAGAAAATTTAGCAGAAACATTTTCCTAGAAATTTATTGCACTAACTGCGGTCGCCAATTTGATTGTTAGGCGCCGAAGCTGATTATAGCTTTATCTCACTTTGGGGAAGTCTTTGTCCAATACTGGACGTGAATAGATTTGATTGGCAGTCAATACTTGATAGATACAATGACCGATTAGTTAATCGGCTTTAATATATCTAGTTGTTTACGACACAATTTCGTTATGAAATTTTTATTTGTACGAATATGTATTTATTATCTGTGGAGTTAGGCTGACCGATCGAATTCGTAACGACGACGTAAGAGAGCGAGTAGGTATGAAAGACAGTATTGGTGTAAAGATGCGAAAGGGAATGCTCAGATGGTTCGGACATGTGGCAAGAATGCCGAACGAGCGTCTGGTTAATGAGATTATCATCTATTAGGTTAAAGATATAGCATATTGTATTTCTAAGTCGTTTTTACGATTTCTACGGGCAAGAAAAAGAGTAGTGAATTGTAATATTACTCCGTCCCCACACGCAAAATCAACAATAATGCGAGCGAAATCTCCGTCATAGCTAATATTTTATTTATAAATAAGATTGTGTCCCTCAAAACTGCATAGTAGAGCTGTGTGGTAACTTCCACGAATACTACCAACTCTTACTTTGCTCATGGATGTCGTAAAATACGACTGAGAACCTTATAACATCCCGGGGCAATACTACCTGATGTCGTTTGGTTAACAATTATATTCACAAGGAGGGTTAACGTAAGACAGGCGGCCGGTCATCAAACTACTGTCAATAACTTTTGCAATATGTAGGAAGAAGAGACCACAAGTAATTGGGATAAGAGCAGGCGACTGATGAATGATCATTGTGCCATTTAAAACAGTAATGGTGTAATTTTAAAATAAACTATTTATATGAATAACTTAAAATTGAAATGCTAATCACATTTTAATATTTTCAATATCAACCGAACTATTTATACATGTAATTCAATATAAAAAAAAAACCTTGTTCACCAAGCGATGCTAATGATAAAAACTAATTAATATTTAAATAGGTAACAAACTGTGATGAAGATAAAAAAAAACCTAATAGTTAAACGCTAAGTAATTTGCATAACGATTATGATCGTTCCTTCCATCTCGGACAATAAACTCCAAACCGATAAACATGCATAATTTAATAATAACACAAAATTATTATTTTAAACTATTCATTGAATTAATTCGTATGTATTATAATAACAGGTATATTTTTTTATTGATTGAGCATTGATTGCGTCTGACATCAGCGGTATTTTGAATTATTTATTAATACGAAAATAGACATAATCGTGGCTGCCGCCGCCGGCACAACGAACCATTTCGTCCAATCTTATCGCAAAATCACATTGACGTATAATATACTAATTAATTAAGTCGTAATACTAATAGAACCTGTTTAAATATATATAAACCGAAATAGTACGAACAAGTTTTAATATGGTAATGATGTGTAAGAAATTTGAAAAAAAAGAACGACAAACTATTTAGATAAAAAATATATATAATGAAATTTCATCACATATTTATTTTGGTTTATAGTGAAGCTATATATTATATGCTTAGGATCAATTAAATAATAGTTTTTTTTTCTATCAGAAGATCCTTCATAATTCTAATGTCTGCTACTGTGTCTGATGGCTTTAGATTACCGTTTTTTTGTGATGTAAACGGGCATTTCTTCAATATTGAGTTATTTAGTTGATCGCTCTGGACTTTTCAAATACTGATATTTGATGACATTCACATATTTTTTATTCAAAAGAGATGCCTAAAACTTATTTAGACATCGTGAAAGACAGAGTTATGATATACAGATAAAGTCGATGCAAGAGATGGCAAATTCGACTTAAGAACCCTGTACCAACCCGTCTGTTTAGTGTGGTATAGTACTTCAATTTCTCTCATATTGTGAAGGAGGGAGGAACTCAACAATGGGATTTACATTTTTTTTAAAGTCAACACTGCACTCAGGGTTTAATCCTTATTTTGTTAGGAACTTTACAAACATATAAATAACGGACGCAAATTACACTCAGACTTGAGGCAATAATTTGTGGATCGCACAAATTATTGTCCCGTATGGGAATCGAACCCATGTTACTGGCAGGGTAAGTTGGTATGTTAACCGTTGCGCCGTCTGTGCATTCACTTAATGATCATTCTCTTAGCGTTTGTATTATACAAGTGAACTAAGCGAATAGCTGCTGGTATTGGTTAATATATTTTTAGGGTTCCGTACCTCAAAAGGAAAAAACAGAAACCTTTATAAAATCACTTTGTTGTCCGTCCATCCGTCTGTTTGTCCGTCTATCTGTCTGTCACGACTCTTTCTCTCAGGAACGCGTGGAGTTATCAAGCTGAAACTTACATCAAATACTCAAATCTACTGTCACTTAAAGCAGTGAAAAAAATAATCTAAGCCAATGCAATCAAAAGATACAGGCGTTTATGCCGCAAACTGCCGCAAAGTTTTGACACTCGCAAGGGAATCAAAACCAACAGGATACTTCCCGTGAACTCAGAATCTTGAAATTTGCTACAAAGCAACGCACAGATAAAGGAAAAATTGCGAAAACCGTAAATTTTTAATTACATCATATAATAAAAATATTTTAATAATTTTAAACTTACGTGACTTACGTAACTTACGTGAATGTGAGCAAAACCAAAATAATGGTCTTTGAAAGAGATAAAACCAGAACAGATGTAAGAGTAACAATAGGTAATGATGTACTAGAGCAAGTGGATGAATTTGTATATCTTGGATGTGGATTTAGCCGAGATGGAAGGTACACCACTGATATAGAGCGAAGAGTGAATGCGGGAAATAGAGTGAACGGAGCGTTGGGGCAACTTTTCAGCAGCCACCACCTCGGCCAGAAGGCACGTGTAGCAATACATAACGCAGTGCTTGTCCCAACATTACTGTATGGAAGCGAGAGTTGGGTATGCAGAAAAGAGTATGATAGTAAAATTAATGCGGTCGAAATGCGATCTCTGCGGAAAATCTGTGGAGTTAGGCTGACCGACCGCATTCGTAACGACGACGTAAGAGAGCGAGTAGGTATGAAAGACAGTATTGGTGTAAAGATGCGAAAGGGAATGCTCCGATGGTTCGGACATGTGGAAAGAATGCCGAACGAACGCCTGGTTAAGAAGATATACAATGCGAAAGTGGAAGGATGTAGGTACCGAGGGAGACCGAGACTAACCTACCTAGACCAGATCGGTCATGTACTTAAGGAAGGTGGAGTCAAGAGTCTCCGAAACCGGCGAGCGTGTATGAAGAGAATTATGAATGTTGAGGAAGCGAGTGAAGTATGCAGAGATAGAGTTCTCTGGCACTCTGTTCTCTCTGCCTACCCTGCAAGGGATATGGCGTGATGATATGTATGTATGTATGTATGTAAACTTACTACCTCTTTCCTCGTGAACGCGTAGAGGTATTACATTGAAATCCATATCAAATACTCAGATCTACGTAGGTATGGCGGTTAATAATTCTTATTTAATTTTCAGAGATGGTGCTGAATACACCAATTAGTTGGCAATCTTATTTCTTATGTCATTTTGTTGCTATGTCAATGCGCTACAAAACGACATAAATACTTGTGCGGTAACAAATTAGCATCATTGTTTTTCTGTGTTGGGAAAATGTCAAGTTACGAGCCAAATAAAGAGCATTTGCGGCACATGTTGTTTTTTTGTACCACCAAAGGAAAAACGCGAGTGAGAGCTGACGAATTCTTTTAAAGACTTTACAGTAATAATGTCGTTACGCAAGACGCTTGTGTGCGGTAGTTTAGATGCTTCAAAAACGGTAATTTCGACTTAAACGACGATGAACTGCCAGGTCAATCGAAAAAATTTGAAAATGCTGATCTATAAGAACTATTACTACGAAGATGATACGCAAACCCAACGGCAAACAGCAGAGAAGTTAAACGTTGGTCGCCGAACGATTGGTGATCGTCTGCATGCCATGGGAAACATTCAGAGGGCAAGAAAATGGGCACCACATCATCTCAACAACAGACAAATGGAAAAGCGAAAAACAGTATGCGAAGTTTTGCTTTCTCGACATTAATACAAAAGGTTTTTGCATTGAATCGTGACTGTGGACGAGAAAAATATCTATTTTGAGAACCCGAAACTTAAAAATCATGGGTTGACCCAGGTCAGCGATCAATATCCACCGCGAAACCGAATCGCTTTGGAAAAAAGGCATTGCTGTGCGTCTGGTGGGATCAGAAGGGTGTCGTGTACCACTAGCTTCTAAAATCGGGTGAAACGGTTAATACTAACCGCTACCGTTAATAAATGGTCAATTTGAAATATGCGTTGGAAAATAAGAGACCAAAATGGGCATCAAGACACGAAAAAGTGATTTTGGAGCCCGACAACACTCCCTCACACACAGCGAAAGCGGTCGAAGACACCATTTCTACATTTGCCTGGGAACTCTTACCACACCCGCTATACTCACTGGATATGGCCCCATCAGATTATTATATGTTTTCATCGATGTCACATGCGCTCTTAATGCAACACTTCGAGAATTATGAAGATATCAGAAAATGGGTTGGCGAATGGATCACCTCAAAAGGTGTTCCTTTGTTTCTAGGAGGGCGTTCACAATTTATCACAGAGATGGCAAAATTGTATAGCAAGCGATGGCGCATACTTTGAATAAACGATTTCTTTATTTTTTTCCTCAATCGACAAGTGTGTTTACAAAAAAAAATAAGAATTATGAACCGCCACACCTAGTATAAGACCTCTAAGCCGTAACAAAGTCGAAACTTTTATGTCAACGCAATCAAAAGAAATAGCAATTTAAACCGCATATTTTTAAACACGCAACTACTCGCAAGGGAATCAAAACCTAAAGAGACAGTAAGTCGACCTAGAATCTTTAAATTTGGCATGAAGCAATGATTTATAGCACATATAAAGGAAATATGCCGAAATCCTTAAATTTTTAGATACATCACATATTTTTTTATATATATGTATTATGGTACGGAATCCTTCGCGGGCGAGTCACTCGCACTTGTTGGATTTTTTTAATATAACTTTATTTCTTATATATTGTATAATGCGTCATTACATTTGTCTGACACATATGTCAAGTACTGTACTTATCAAATAAGTTTATTTGTTTTAGACAAATATATAATGGTATTATACAAGGAAAATCGCCAAATAATACGTTCTAATGTGTGTTAGATACTTTCACGTGTTCGTCGACATCTATGTTGACTTGCTGTGTAATATTTGTGAATATATGCAATCGTTAATGGTGGCTACCGGCTTGACCCAGGATTAGGGTTGACAATGTATTCATTGATAAAATTAATTATTAACTTTAATACGCAAAGTGCACTGTCTTACACCTACCGTGCGAGTGCCGTGGGTTCGATTCCCACGCAGAAAAATACTTTGTACGATCCACAAAGTTTTGAGTCTGTATGTAATTTGTTTGCGTTAATTATATATCAGTAAAGTCTCCCGCAATACAAGGATTATATCCTCAGTGCAAGGTTGTTATGTATAAAAAAAAACAATTCTGAAGTTTTAAGAATTTTTTTAATAATGTACTTACTACTTACAGAAAATCCTATACTAAAAGGGTTTCCTGTAAAACTAGCAACTTTGACAAAATTAGGCGCAGTTTGCATTTCTGAAATATTCACAAATGTTATCATTAGTTGAAATTATATGATTTTATTTTATTGTTTTTTTGAAAAACAATTTCTGTCAGGTCACCTGGTGAAGTAATATTTATCAATACTAAAATAGAACAAGCTGACAACCCTACAAGCGATAAGAGCTTGACGCGAAGGCAGTCGCGTGCGATGCTTTCAGCGGCGCGAACGTCGCGATCATTACGAATCATTCACGTTACGGCCAACTTGATTATATCGAAAGCCGAATTCAACCGATCAACGATAACTTATCGCTTGATATATTAAGTGCTTATGTGATGTGATCATGTGCTTAGCGGTGCACCGGTGTGTACATCTGTGCGTTTGTGTGCGTGTGTGTTTGTGATATAAGTGTGTACATAGTGGTGTTTGTGTGAGATGTTGGTACGGATGTGCGGCAATGAGGATAGATCGCCGGTCAACTGTAAGGTAAGGGTTACATGTTTACCACCCAAGATAAAGACCGGGTTTCGGTGGTCCATTCGCACGGCGTCGATAGGTACGTTGTTAGGCGGTTCTATGGGGTCGCGCGATGCTTTTCCGTCGCCTTGGATGGATTAGCGGGGTGTGACCTCAGCAGCCCGCCGCCATAGAAAAGGTTATATGTTTAATAGGCTATCATGTGACACTCTTTCTCTACATGGTAGCAGCTACGATTACAACCCGGAGCCTTACATTTGTCGTAAGTACGTTGCAAAAGACGACTAAGAATTTTATATCGACCTGGGTCAACGATTATATTCACAAATAGGTTTGACGTGAAATAAAACTATTGCCAGAATGATTTTAGAAAGAGATACATATTACGTCGACTCCCAAGTAATTGAAACGAGAACAAGATGATAACGACTTTCTATATTTTTGTTAATATACGTAATGTAATGTATAGTTAGTGTATTTGGTGGGAATAACCACTCAGGAGATATGTATCTCTTACGCTTGCTTTTATTCGCGACTTAATCTATTACTCATTAAGAAATATGACTAGAATTCACTACGAATTAAGGGATTTGATATGCAGATAGTATCCATATATTACAAGAAAAGTTGAAATAAAATCTTGTACCAACCCGCCTGACGAGCGTTTTTTTATAAATTTCTTATGGTGGCAAACGAGCAAGCAGCACCCCTGATGGTAAGTGTCACTGCTGCCCGTGGACCTTTGCAATACCAAGAGTATAGCTTAGGCCGCTGCCTACCAATAAAATCCCCAAACCTGGGTGGGTTTGTTTGTTGTTGGGCTTCCGGCTCTCTCGCTCACCGAACGAAGCGCAATATCACATTGCCATTATTCAGACGTCTTCTTCGTGAGAGTGTGGTACTACCTTGGATGGACGGGCCCGCGGCTGTAGACAGAAAACTGTGAACAGCGTAGTTCTACCACTTTTAAAAGAGCGTGGTATAATAAGTCATTTTCAGGATCTCTCCTACTATGAAGGAGCCTCAAATCGAGCTGTTGGAATAGATAATCTGAGATAATGAAGTAGGAATATCTTCTTTTAATGCATCTTGAATGATTTTTGGATAAATAAAAAGGACCGAGAATTTCATAAATGATCATGTGGTGTTGTGCCAGTTCTATTTAGAACTCTAAGTGATCTTGTAGGGTACACGGACACGCTGTGACAGGAATTGATGGTATTGGTAGCCGCTGGCTCCACCATAAACCTTTTGCTATTCACAAAATATATTTATATTTTGCATATAGGTATATTTACATGGATTAAGAATTTCACATGTCGTTTATTAACTTTTTCTTACGGATGTTCTAGAACGTCACTCTAGAAGTAGTCCAGTATCATTTAGTAGTGAGAAGAAAGAAAAGAAAGAAAGAAATGTAAAATGTGTTTTTGTTAGTATCAACTCAATACAACGATTTATTTCTAAATGCGAGGTGTATTGTCTTTATAAGTCAACATGAATGTGTGAAATATACGCGTTGGTTCGTCTACTTCATCTCAGCTCATATATGTCCCACTGTTGGGCTCGAGCCTCCTCCATAATGCTAGGGTAATTGACCTACTATAACACGCTGGACTCGCTCAGACGTGTTGGTATAGGGTTTTGTTTCGAGGTTTCTCTCTCTCGCATAGATGTTATATGCGTATTATATCCCTTAGTCGTCTCGTACGATCACCCACGGGTAAGATAGGGGGATGGTGAATTGTATTCTTACTCCGTCACCACACGGGAAATTCGATTCGATTCGTATACTTGTATATATTTAATTACATCAAATACATTTTGAGTCATTATTTTCGTTTATAACATTACTTCATTGTCATTATGAATGTATGGTTAGATATCAATGAATGGACCACCGAAGACGACAAAGATCGCTACCGGTGGCCCGCTCGCACGGCGAAGAGAGGTGTTTGCAGGGTGGGTCTGTGGGGTCGCGCGCCGCCTCTTCCGTCCGCTCCGGACCGATTTGGCGGGACGCGACCACGTCCATAGTCCACCGCAAAAAAAAAAAAGGTCGGTATAAAGCTCGCCGAGCGGGCCACCGAAGACAAATAGTTAGTGATATGTGCCATTCACGGACTTATATATTGTAAATCGGCTTTGCAATGGAGAAGAAGTTAACCTATTATACCAATTCAACAAGAGAGTGTGGTACTATCCCGGACGGACCGGACCGCGGCAGTCGACCGAAAACTGACAACAGTGTGGCCCTGTTACTATTTAGACTATAGTCTCCGAAGTGAAGTTTTTGCGTACAAGTATACATACATGAAAATATTTATACTGAAATAGATTATTAGTGGATTTATATAAACACTTGCCATATCGGGGAATCGTACCCGTGAGATAATCGGTACGATAAAGATCGCATATTAAACCGGTACGAGATCTGTGATATCGTGAATTAATGATAAGTTTTTATCTAATGCTATAAATAAGACTTATGTTGATATCTTATGTGCGTGTGTGTGTTGCATAAAGATAGGAATAATATTAGTGTGTTTGACATATCGCCTCTTAAGCAATTAATATGCATATTATTTAAGATTATTAAGAAACTTATCGAGTTTTATATATATATATATATATATATATATATATATATATATATATATATATATATATATATATATATATAGAACTAGTTCTATCGTGTTTTCTAATTAATTTGTGTGATCTTCGGTTTTTATACACGTGAGGAATTTTGGGGTGAAATGTTGCACAGTTAGCGTAGTGGTTGAAAACCTCGAATGACGTATATCGTGAATTATCGTGGGTTCCATCACAAAGAAAGATAATTCTTTGTGCGATCGGCAATTGATTGTTTTTACTCGTGAATATATTTGCATAGTGTTAGTACAAGGAGTTGTCTTAAAATGCGTTTAATGTTTACTGTTAATATCATACTTAGAGAAAGTAATAAACAAAGAAGCGGTCCCATTGGCGATGGGGAGGGAATACAGTGGGTTATGAGTCCAAAGGTCGTTTTTCCGTCGCCACGGATGGAGAGAGCGACGAGTGTCCTCAACATAACCTACCAAAAAAAGGGTAAAAGTAGTAAACCCGTACGCTAACGTTTGATCAGTGTTGTATAATAATACGCTAATTTCTCTCACCCGGGGGAAACACGTGTTTAACATTGAGAGATACATCTGTTGATAAGAAGGTATAGCTAGCTATCTTTGAATAAGGCAGTTTTATCTTATTGGGTACAGACAGTTGAATGTTAGGTTTGTATGTTTTACTTATTGCTTGTGGTCGACATAATACATACATACATATGATCACGCCATATCCCTTGCAGGGTATGCAGAGAGAACAGAGTGCCAGAGAACTCTATCCTTGCATACTTCTTTCGCTTCCTCAACATTCATAATTCTCTTCATACACGCTCGCCGGTTTCGGAGACTCTTGACTCCACCTTCCTTCAGTATATGACCAATCTGGTCTAGGTAGGTTAGTCTCGGTCTCCCTCGGTACCTACATCCTTCCACATTCGCATTGTATATCTTCTTAACCAGACGTTCGTTCGGCATTCTTTCCACATGTCCGAACCAACGGAGCATTCCCTTTCGCATCTTTACACCAATACTCTCTTTCATACCTACTCGCTCTCTTACGTCGTCGTTGCGAATGCGGTAATGCTTACGTTGCGTTGCGAATGAGTAATATTAAATTGAAAAAAAAGTCTCGTTTGTATATTTAATGGTGAGGTCCGCCGTCAAATTAATATTGCACATAATTTACAAATATTTAAATGTTATATGTGCTAATTTGCAATTTATGTACAGTAGTATAGAAGTATTGACCTCGGCGCGATGTCACCTGTTAAGGGTCACGGGTCGCAAGCTTAAAACAGATATTAAATTTAATTTATACATTATTTACAATACATAAACATGAGTATTGGTGTCTGCCATACGATAAACGACTTTATACATCTTGGACATGGTTTTTTTAATAATATTTAGGTATTTTTAAAAGAGAACACATTGGAATAAAACTATTTTTATGGATAGCGTCCATGGTCACGGGTGAATGATGAACGCCGTAGTGCTCGAAATGTTAGTAAATTAAAAATGAAATAGGTACAGATGCGATAGAATCCATAAAATAGTTTTATTAATGTTTAATATACTCGTGTAATCATCAAATTATCCGTGTGGTGACGGAGTAAGAATACAATTCACCACCCCCTATCTTACCCGTGGGTGATCGTAAGAGACGACTAAGGGATATAAAGCGCATATAACATCTTTGTAAGACAAGGAAAAACTCGAAACAAAACCCTATACCGACACGTCTGACCAGCCCGGTATAGTAGGTTAATTTCCCTCCCATTACCGAGGAGGCCCGAGCCCAACAGTGGGACATATATGGGCTGTGATGATGATGAAACATCAAATTTTATTAAAACATTGATTGTCAAAGGTTTTCATTTCTAGTTATCCTGCTTTTTTATATACAGGGTGGAAGTGGACCGCTCCCGAAAACAAAGACAGGTGACCCTACTAGTCCTACATGTATTGATAGGCTAGAAACAAAACCGATCAGGAATAAAAAAAAAAATTTTCAAATATTTTTAAGTTTTTTTCACATTCCATCGTATTAGGACAGTGTCATGTAACGATAACTCGATAAAAAATGCGTAACTATACTCAGATGAGAAAAGACGCAATCTATTCAAAACTCACGAAGAAGTTCAACGACTTCCCGTGGTCAAAAAAAAAATTTTTTTTTCATCCGAATCGATTTTTTTCTAGCCTATCATTACAAGTAGGACTAGTAGGGTTACGTGTCTTTGTTTTCGGGAGCGGTCCCCTTACACCCTGCATGTTGTCTGCATATCAAGTCGTTTAGTCTTCATTTTTAATATCCACTGACATGGAAAGAATTGGTGTATTTTACTCCTTCATGATAAATAATAAATAGTAATTTATTAAAATATCGACTGGACAATATATATTTTTGTTTCTCAGCTCATATATGTCGCACTACTGGGCGTCGAGCCTTTTTTTAATGGGAGGGAAATTGAAACTACTACACCACGCTGGTCAGAAATGTTGGTATAGGGTTTTGTTTCGTATTTTCCTTCTCTTGCATAAATGCTATATGCATTTTACATCCCTTAGTCGTCTTCTACGATCACCCATACGTAATGGTGATCCATACGATTTGGGGATGGTGAATTATATTCTTACTCCGTCAGCACACGGATTTGTATTTGTTTGTACAGAATAACTAATTTAATAGTGGTAGGATTACGCTGTTGACAGTTTTCTGTCTACATACGCGGGCCGGTCCATCCGGGGTATTACCACACTCTCGCAAAAGATCGACGTCTGAGTAATGACCATGTGCTATTGCGCTTCGTTTTGTGAGCGAGAGAGCCGGAGGTACTGGGTGGGTTTGGGGGATATTGTTGGTAGGCAGCGGCCTAAGCTATACCCTTGTTATTACAAAGGTCCATAGACGGCAGTGACACTTACCATCAGGTGTGTTGCTTGCTCGTTTGCCACCATTAGCAATAAAATATATATATTTCTACATATGTATATATAAAAGTATTTATATATATATAAATTTGAATGGATGTATTACCATACAAGTTGATTATTTAATAGCTTGCCCATTATAATTCCGTGTCAACGATTTCACCTCGTGTCAAGGATCATAAATTTATATTGTAATCGACTTTGATTGATTGTGTTATTTGTATATTTAAAACAAAATACCAACACTATGGTACCTACTTACCTATACCTGCGCCTGATGACGCACTAACTGAAGTCACGGGTGGATAGAACGGGGATTAGTCTGACACCTGCAGATAGACCGGGGATTAGTCTGACACCTGCAGATAGACCGACCACGGATGTCAAGGACGTGGTACCAGTGATCGATCCAATGGCGGGAGAGGACGGAGCATGGTGGGTTATGGGGCTGCACGCCTTTTGTGTCCAGAACATAGCCTGTCCATGAAATTACATTCCCAAGGAGGGTTGACGTCTGGCAGGCGGCCGGTCATAAAACTATTGCCAATAACTTTTACAATGTGTACTATGAAAGAAGAGTACATATTGTATCGACCTCAAACAATTGGGATAAGAGTAGGAGAATGATGAATGTTGATGTGATCCGAGGATAATTCAAAGTTATAAAATCGAACCAAGCACCGTTTTACAAAAGTCTAAATAGCTGTACATTAACTTCAAATAATAACATTTATTATTGTATTTTGAAAGTAGCAAGCATTTGAAAAGGAATTTTAATAAACGTGTATATTAAAATCTGTTAACCGTGTAGTGACTGTGTAGGGGATCGTCAGACATGACTTAGGGCCGCAAACGGGTAGCATCACCGCAGGAGTAGAATACGAAAAACATTAAACCTATTCGTCTCACCAGTGTGGTATATTGTATCAATTACCCTACCACTTTGGAGGAGACTTGAGGCCAGCCATGCGACACATACGAGATGTGTACGTTCGTTTTGTTCGTGTGGTAACGGAGTAATATGTTTATACAATTGGCCCCTTGACTAACCCGTCTTGAGAATGTAATTGTTTATCAGACGACATCAAGTGAAGTTATCCCAGGTCGATATAAAGCTGCCGGGCGGGCCACCGATGACAAAGATCGGGTACCGGTGGCCGCTCGCACGGTGAACAGAGGTGTTTGCAGGGTGGGTCTATGGGGTTGCGCGCCGCCTCTTCCGTCGCCCCGGACCGATTTGGCGGGACGCGACCATGTCCATAGTCCACCGCAAAAAGAAAAAAGGTCAATATACAGCTCTTAGTCGTCTTCTACGATGTCCACGAGCAAAGTAAGGGTTGGTTATATTCGCAACCGCTATCACAGCAGAATTAATTTAAAATAAATATGCCCAGTTATTCCGTGTGGTGAGGGAGTAACAATACAGTTCACCACCCCTCTCTCTTACGACCCATGGGTATCGTAAGAGACGATTAAGGGAAACTCGAAATAAAACCCTATACCAAAACGTCTGACCAGCGTGGTATAGTAGGTCAATTTCCCTCCTATTATGGAGGAGGCCCGAGCCCAACAATAGGATATATGTGGGCTGATGACGATGCCCACTTATTTTACTTATTAAATGTCAAATTAAAATTGATAAAAATGAATGCTTAAAAATGTTTGAAAAGTCGGGCAAATAAAAATCAAATAAGAACGCGCATAGTATTCGTTTTATTTCTCATATTTATTTAGTATTATTAGTATAGTATTTCTAAATGTAAACATTAATTTCCTTAAATAATGAATTTGTAATATTATTATAATAGAAATTATTATTCCAAGTATAAGTTGTATTACTGTAGTGAGTAGTGGTTATATTTGCATTGTGTATATGTGCACAGGTGGCGCGTTATGTTTAAACAATGACATATATATATATATATATATATATATATATATATATATATACATATGTGTAATTAATATTCATTTAATTTATATTTATCGTTTAAATATTTAAATGTAACTTCATTATATTCACATTTTATACAAATTAATAGATAACAAATTTTTTTTTAAATTAAATTCTGGTTTATAAAAACCCGATTACGAAGAGAAAAATAATGTCACAAGTGGGATTCGAACCCACGCCTATTGGGAGTCCGTCCCAATCGTGCTGCCACTTACACCACCGTGAACTATTGTTGGACATTTAAATCTCGCTTCGTATCTTAATTATATCTTTTAAGGTGACGTGTGCCATCTACCCGACAATCTTTACACATGTATGGACTTAATACTTCAAACTTTTCAGTTAGAATTGTATTAAACGATGATTTATAAATAATTAAGCATTTTAAAGGCTAAATTTCAGTAATTTAAATTCTGGTGTTGCGATTTCACAATTTTGTTTTAATTTAATTGTAGATTCACGTTGACTACAGTTTTCTATTTACAGCCAGTATGGTCGGCTCGTTCGAGGTAGTGCCATGCTCTTGTAGAAAATCTTCGCTCGTCACTATGGCTATAGGAAATGTATTTTTACACATACATGTGACATCCATCCGTCGCTAAGAAAGTAGTGGTGTTATTCATCTCTCTGTTATGACACGGAAAAGTTTAAAAATAATTAATTTTAAAATGTTATGACTTCTAATGTTTTCGCGAGTATTACACATTTGAAATAAAACTACTATTACGGATTCTCTCGCGGAGAACTGGTCCTCCCGTGACCATGATCACTGTAAAGTGTTCGGTCGAAACGTTGGGAAATTAAAAATCAAATACAAACGCGATAGAATCCGTAAAAGTAGTTTTATTTCAAATTTAAAATGTTATTTAAATGAGTATCATATTATCTAATCAAAAATTGTATATTTTAAATAATTCAATGCCCCCGGTACATATAAAAAGAATATAAAATATTGAGCCATACTGTGGTTATAAAGATATAAAAACTAATTTAAATTAGTTATGCACAGTTTTATATGACGGACATAAATTAAAGAATTTTACGAGCTTCATATTTAATAAATGACGAATTATACACCACGTGTGTGTTATTTAATATAAAAACTGAATTAACATACTCTTGGTTTTATAATGTTTGAATTTAGTTTTTAAATATGTTATTATATATGTATTATTGAAGCTAATTGCCGTGTTTTTATCTTAAAGAACTCGAAACTTTTTATATTTGTTTTTATGTTTTATATTAATATCTATAGTAATTCGGTATAAGAATAAATAAACCAAGAGAGAGAGAGCGATGCCTCGTTTTTTTTATTGCTTATGGTGGCAAACAAGCAAGCAGCACACCTAATGGTAAGTGTTACTGCCGCCCATGGACCTTCGCCATACCAGGGTATAGCTAGGCCGCTGCCTACCAAATAAAACCCCAAACCCAACCAAAAAGTTGGGCTTCCGACTCTCTCGTTCACTGAACGAAGCACAGGAGCACATTGCCACGGCTCAGACGTCGATTTTCTGGGAGAGTATGGTACTACTTCGGCCGTACCGGCCCGCGGCTGTAGACAGAAAACTGTCAACAGCGTGGTCCTACCACTATTTATGGCTTTACGGAAATTTTTTATGTTTGGAAGCAGAGCTGTAAATAGGGCTGTGGCCGCGATCTCAGGCACAAGGGCACAGATCCTGTAGAGACGCAAAAATACCAAACTATGACTCTGAATCACAAGTGTTTGAAGGGTGTTATCTTCTCGTTCTAATTATATATTACCATTACTGTATACTTAACTCAATTTCTCGAAATTTTCGTCATCGTTAAAAATTACTCACTTGAGATCAACGAAATATGTACTACTCTTTCATCGTACATATTGCAAACGTTATTTGTATTAGTTTTTTGTTATTACCGGTCGCCTGACTGACGACAACTCTCCTTGGGAATGTAATTGTTGACCAAATGTCATTAGGTGAAGTTGGTTGAAATCGCTATAAAGTTCTTCGTCATCTTTAATGACATTCACGAGTAAAATAGGGATTGGTAATATTCGTAGCCGCTAGGAACATCAATAAAAATGATTCATCTCTGTTGTAGGGTGAAAAAAAAAGGTAAAACTAACTCTCTATTATTAACCCTTATGGAGGAATAGATCTTCTACTTTTAAGAATCCCCCTCTTTAGAGTAAGTCTTTACGTACCCGATACGAAACGAAAAATGATGTCACAAGCGGGGTTCGAACCCGCACCTATTGGGAATCCGGCCCAACCGTGCTGCCACTTACACTATCGTGAACTATTTTAGGACATGCAAATTTCGAATCATATTATATCTTACGTCTTCAAGGTGACGTATGCCATCTATCGGACAATGTTTACACATTGTATAGACTTAATACTTCAAACTTTACAGTTAGAATTGTATTAAACGATGACACAACCTTGTTATTCAAATTACTGAAATTTTTAGCATTTAATATGCTTAATTATTTATAAATACCCGATACGAAACGAAAAATGATGTCACAAGCGGGGTTCGAACCCGCACCTATTGGGAATCCGGCCCAACCGTGCTGCCACTTACACTATCGTGAACTATTTTAGGACATGCAAATTTCGAATCATATTATATCTTACGTCTTCAAGGTGACGTATGCCATCTATCGGACAATGTTTACACATTGTATAGACTTAATACTTCAAACTTTACAGTTAGAATTGTATTAAACGATGACACAACCTTGTTATTCAAATTACTGAAATTTTTAGCATTTAATATGCTTAATTATTTATAAATACCCGATACGAAACGAAAAATGATGTCACAAGCGGGGTTCGAACCCGCACCTATTGGGAATCCGGCCCAACCGTGCTGCCACTTACACTATCGTGAACTATTTTAGGACATGCAAATTTCGAATCATATTATATCTTACGTCTTCAAGGTGACGTATGCCATCTATCGGACAATGTTTACACATTGTATAGACTTAATACTTCAAACTTTACAGTTAGAATTGTATTAAACGATGACACAACCTTGTTATTCAAATTACTGAAATTTTTAGCATTTAATATGCTTAATTATTTATAAATACCCGATACGAAACGAAAAATGATGTCACAAGCGGGGTTCGAACCCGCACCTATTGGGAATCCGGCCCAACCGTGCTGCCACTTACACTATCGTGAACTATTTTAGGACATGCAAATTTCGAATCATATTATATCTTACGTCTTCAAGGTGACGTATGCCATCTATCGGACAATGTTTACACATTGTATAGACTTAATACTTCAAACTTTACTACTAATTTGAATAACAAGGTTGTGTCATCGTTTAATACAATTCTAACTGTAAAGTTTGAAGTATTAAGTCTATACAATGTGTAAACATTGTCCGATAGATGGCATACGTCACCTTGAAGACGTAAGATATAATATGATTCGAAATTTGCATGTCCTAAAATAGTTCACGATAGTGTAAGTGGCAGCACGGTTGGGCCGGATTCCCAATAGGTGCGGGTTCGAACCCCGCTTGTGACATCATTTTTCGTTTCGTATCGGGTATTTATAAATAATTAAGCATATTAAATGCTAAAAATTTCAGTAATTTGAATAACAAGGTTGTGTCATCGTTTAATACAATTCTAACTGTAAAGTTTGAAGTATTAAGTCTATACAATGTGTAAACATTGTCCGATAGATGGCATACGTCACCTTGAAGACGTAAGATATAATATGATTCGAAATTTGCATGTCCTAAAATAGTTCACGATAGTGTAAGTGGCAGCACGGTTGGGCCGGATTCCCAATAGGTGCGGGTTCGAACCCCGCTTGTGACATCATTTTTCGTTTCGTATCGGGTATTTATAAATAATTAAGCATATTAAATGCTAAAAATTTCAGTAATTTGAATAACAAGGTTGTGTCATCGTTTAATACAATTCTAACTGTAAAGTTTGAAGTATTAAGTCTATACAATGTGTAAACATTGTCCGATAGATGGCATACGTCACCTTGAAGACGTAAGATATAATATGATTCGAAATTTGCATGTCCTAAAATAGTTCACGATAGTGTAAGTGGCAGCACGGTTGGGCCGGATTCCCAATAGGTGCGGGTTCGAACCCCGCTTGTGACATCATTTTTCGTTTCGTATCGGGTATTTATAAATAATTAAGCATATTAAATGCTAAAAATTTCAGTAATTTGAAGTCTTTACGTGCTTAAAGTTGAACACTGACGTAGTCACACATGTTCATTTAATTTTACTGTAGGATATTTCTGCTTAATTTGAAGATGATTATTATCTTTTACTTCCATGATCTTTCACTGTTTGCGGTTGGATTTCGTAAAATCCTTTCTTAATGATTCTCCACGTGAAATTTTCATCTAGCTTGAGTAGTTACGACTTGACATTGTATATATATATACTTTCCGTGTGGTGACGGATTAAGAATACAATTCACCACTCCCTATCTTACGCGTGGATGATCGTAAGAGACGACTAAGGGATATAAAATGCATATAACATCTATGCAGGAGACGGCAAACTCGAAACAAAACCCTATACCAACATGCCTGATCAGTGTGGTATAGTAGGTCAATTTCCCTCCCATTATGGAGGAGGGTCGAGCCCAACAGTGGGACATATATGAGCTGAGATGATGATTGTATAAACTAAGCTGGTTGCCTATCAGCTTCTCTCTATATATAGATTACACATATAAGTACATTTGAAATACACGATAACACAAAAGCATAACGACCACGTGAAATATCAGCACTGAATACCGCCTCATTTTTGATTTAGTTTTTTTATTTGGACTTTGGGCTGTTAGCCTCAAATGGCTGTTAAATCTACCCGGACTAGTGAACGCAGAAGACTCATAGACATCCACGAGCAAAGTAAGTGTTGGTAGTATTCGAAGCCGCCACCACATAGCTTGAGTCATCTATTCTTTTATTGGAAAATAATTTATTGCGACCATCAGAAGTCTAGTGTTGCCAAGGTAGATAGATTTCATAGCAGTAGGGTCGCGCTGTTGACACTTTTGTCTACAGCTGCGGGCCGGTCTGTTTCAGGTAGTACTTGCACTCTCGCATAAAATCGACGTCTGAAGCAGTGGCACTGTGTTGCTATGCTTCGATTGGTAAGCAAGAGAGCCGGCAGTCTAACTTTGTGGTGTTTAATTGCTATTGCAAAGGTCCATGGGCGCCTGTAACACTTACCATAAAGTGTGCTGCTTGTTCGTTTGCCACCATTCATCTCATCATCATCATCATCTCAGCTCATATAAGTCCCACTGCGGGGCTCGAGCCTCCTCCATAATGGAAGGGTAATTAATACCACGCTGGTCAGACGTGTTGGTATAGGATTTTGTTTCGAGTTTTTCTTCTATCGCATAGATGTTATATGCGTTTTATATCCCTTAGTCGTCTCGTACGATCACACGCGGGTAAGATAGGGGGTGGTGAATTGTATCCTTACTCCGTCACCACACGGACGAGTAATAATAAAACATCTCTAAATCGCCACATTTCGTTGGCCGTTAGTAGTAATACAGTTTTATTAGTTGTATGTGCTAATACAAATATTTGTTTTATCCGTATGCGGTATCAGTGGTATACGGTTGTGTGATAACCACGCGGTGGACCACGTGTCTAGATTGTAGCATCACAATGCGCCGATAATGATAGATAAACCCCGTCTTGAATCTGTTATCGTGACATGATATCAAACACTAATTGACCAAGTGAATGATTGAACGATTGTAAATAAAAATGTATGGCTGTTGCGGCTTAAATTAGTGATCTGATGTCACGAATACTATATATATATATATATATCTATATATATATATATATATATATATATATAAGAGATTTCCACCTATGTATTGACTCATCACGATTTCTCTGGAACCATAAGGCATACAAACCTTAAATTTGGTAGGAATGTTTCTTTTGCCGAGTAGAGGTCAGCTAAGAACGGATTTTACGAAATTATATCCCTAAAGGGGTGAAAAAGCAGGGCAAAGTTTGTATGGGACAACGTGATTCCTTGGTCCAATCTATTTCAAATTTTGCATAAACATTCTTTAACGGAATTGATGAAAGACGTGATTCATATTCTATTGAGATTTATCTCCTAACTGGGTTAAAAAGGGGTGGAGAGTTATTTTAGGGGTGATTTGCTTTGAAGTTGATATCAATACTTCTTAGTGATTTTGATTTAAAAACATTTTATTTTTGACAAATGTTTGAAAACTTTATTCGATTATATTCAAAAAACCGGCCAAGAGCGACTCGGAGTCACGCACGAAGGGTTCCGTTCCATTATCTATAAATGGCAAAATAATCATGTTTGTTGTATGGGAGCCCCTCTTAAATTCTCTATTTGTTTTATTTTAATTTAATTATTTATTTCTAAAGTGAATATATTACCAAATATTCTGTGAATATTTCAAACGTCTATCTATTTTTGTTATCAATATCAAGCAAAAACGAGCCAAAAGATTACCTTTATTGTGTGGGAACCTGTGGCCCCCTTAAATATTTATTTAATTGTTTTTTAGTATTTGTCGTTGTAGCGACAAAAGAAATTCATCATCTGTGAAAATTTCGACTGTCCAACTATCACGGTTCATGAGATTAACCTGGTGACAGACAAGTGAAGCAACGGACGCACAGCGGAGTTTTAGTAATAGGGTCCTGTTTATCTTTTGGGTATGAAACTCTAAAAAGGTTGATGTCACATAAACGTTTGATACAATGCAAATACTTTTTAAAATTGAAATGTCTCGAATGTCACCGCACTATATTAGTACGGTGTTTATAGGTTTCTAAGCTTAAGGAGGTCATGTACTTTTAGGACACGGCCTCATATGAATGTAGACTTTGAAATGATTGGACGGTAATTTTCTAAGCAGTATATTGTAATTAAAAAGCCATAGTTAATACCTTGCATCGAATAACTGAGATGCATTACAGTTTGTGTGACAATATGCCATTGTGTCATGCTTCGGCGTTGGTCGATACTCTATTTCAGCAGTTGTTTGGTTTTTTAATTGTGCTAGGTTATAGCCATTGCGATACTAAAACCCTCTTTATAAAATTATATCTAATGCAACTTTTTATTTTACCCTATATGATTAGGAAAGGAGTATAAGATCGTATGATATATTCTCGTTCGCTGTTTAGCCAGTTTTTAATCAACATGTTTGCAAAAATCGAGACAGAAAGGATGAGTTATAATAGGAACAATCAGTATATATAGCGATAGGAAGACAGGACGTTGATGCTGATCAGCTGGGTCTCAAGACGCTATGACGTTTGTGCGCTACTACGGTCGTTCTGTTCTCTTTATACCATTTACTTGCAAATATTTGAGATCATTCGAAGGGGTTAAATCTATATATATAAAAGAAAGTTGTGTTAGTTACAACACTTATAACTCGAGAACGGCAGGACCAATTTTTATGATTTTTATGTTTTAGAGTTTGTCTTCGTCGGGATTAGGATATAGGATATTAAAATATGATATTAATCAACAAACAAAAAACATTAAAAACATCAGCCTAAACGTTAATTTGTTCACAGAATAATAAACCGCAGCTAACAGCTCATTTAATGTAGTCTATGGTTTGAAAATGGCACAAAACGTTGAAATAAAAGTTGACTGGTCGATGTGTTTGTGAGTGCGAGTTGTGAGTGCTACCACTTTTTACGAGCATTATTATAATAAATCTCATTGCGTCGTAATTATTATTAACAAAGTTTTGACCAAGAAAACCTATTATTACCCGACAAAGCCTTAATGCAATTAGGATTCTAAACATCGCGAATGAAACCACTGAAGAAGAACGATACGTAAAGAGCGCTGCGTTAGTATGGTCCAACTTCGTGCTTCTCAATCACAAGAGCAAAGTGAGGCAGCCCCTGAAAGTGCTTGGTTGACTATATGAAATCATCGAGCAAATCTCAGAGATCAACAATTAGATAATTTTCAATCTGCAAGAAGAAAAATGTCGTATATCACAAAGAACTTCTTCATCTCGCTGGCACGTCATTAAAAATTTAGATTTTTAAATCTATGGATTGCATTTATGTATTTATTTATGTTTATTATCAGAATAAAAAAAATATCTTATTTATTTTGAATAAAATGAAACCTGCTCATTCATTGACTGTTAGGCGGAACGAAGTCTGCCGGGTCGGCTAGTTATATATAAGAGATTTCCACCTATGTATTGACTCATCACGATATCTCTGGAATCATAAGGCCTACAGGCTTTAAATTTGGTTGGAATATTCCTTTCGCCAAGTAAAGGTCAGCTAAGAACGGATTTTACGTAATTCCACCCGCAAGGGGGATTGGGGTGTAAAAATCACATTCTTTAAATATAGGTCCTACAGACTTGAATTTCGGTAGGCATATTGGTGTTACGATACAGAGGTGAACTAAGAACGGCTTTTTAAAAATACCACCCCTAAAAGGGATTGCGTAGGTGTTAACACAAAAAATCCACATTTTCCAATACTGCCCCTACAGACTTGGATTATAGTGTGGACTTTCTTTCTGCCTTGTAAAGGTCAGATGAAGTAGGACGTAACCGAAGCGACGCGACGCGAGGGCGGGTCGCTACTACTATATATTGGGTTCGATTCATAGATTTGTCGCGCTTGTAGTATCTAATCAGAAATATTATTCTGTTTTATATTTAAAAATAAAAAAGGTAAAGAGATGTATCCTAGTTCGTAATGCAACGCAGTTTTTTTTTTGGTAGGCCATGGTCTGGACATACGCCGTCAGTTCCGTCCGGAGCCACGGCAAGCATTACGCGGTCCAATAACCCAGCGTATTCCCTCCCCATCGCCTTTGGGGCGGCCACTTGTACTGAATTGACGTCCGTGGCCAACCCGGCGATGTATCACACTAAAGTTAATATGTACTTACTAAAACATGATATATATAATTTTATTTAAAATAATAACAGTTTGTAGCCGCATTACGCTCTTCCGGTGCTAGATTATGTAATTAATTTCATATGAAATGCAAAATTGACAATATATAATGGCTTATGTATACCAAGTGAGTGGACAACATCGCCCTTTTCTTATTACACCACACTCAATTGGCGATCGCAATCGTCACAATCCACTCGCTAAACTCTGCGACTGAATGAAATGTCGATAATCTAACAGAATTCTATATTATTTATTTTATAATAACTAAACAAAACTAATATGTTTTTTATAAAATCATCTTTCTTTTATACTAGCCATTTGTACCATAAATATGAGACTAAATTTTATAACTAATACTGTAAGGGGTAGACGGAGTTAGCTGTGTGGTAGCGGCTACGAATACTACCAAACCTTACTTAGCTCGTGGATGTCGTAAAAGACGACTAATGGCCTTATAACGATCTGGGCCAACTCCATCTGATGCCGTTTGGTCAACGATTACATTCCCAAGGAGGGTTGATATCTGGCAGGCGGCCGGTCACAAAACCAGTGCCAATAACTTTTACTATATGTACTATGAAACAAGAGTACATATCGTATCGACCCCAAATAATCGGGATGAGAGTAGGCGAATGATGATTGTAGGGAGTAGACAAAAAAGCTCTATCAAAAATAAGTTGTTTGTGAAAGAAACACTTTATTTAATCCTTCCGTGAGGATGAACATCGAAAAGTGTTTGAAACTTTAGGAGAGAAAAAACCCTTAAAATAGTAAAACTGCTTTTACGGATTCTATCGCGTTTGTATTTGATTTATAATTTCCCAACGTTTCGTACACTTTCCAGTGATCATGGTCACGGGAGGACTGTCCTCCCGTGACCATACGATAGAATCCGTAAAAGTAGTTTTATTTCAAATGTGTAACACTCGCGTAAACATTAGAAGTCATTACCTTAAAATAGTTTTATATTATCCGTGTAATAATAGAGTAAACATCATTTATCATTATATTAAATTGATTGCGCTTATCACGTGATGATATATATATATATATATATATATTAAATATTGTAATCCATGGAGCAGCCCAATGTCGATTACTTTTATCCGCACAACCGTCTATACGTTGAGATAACGCGATAAACTGTTACATCTATCTCCACGATATTTCTCTATTGCCTTCGATGATAGACCAGCAAGTAGCTCACTTGATGATAGTAATTGATAGTGATATATCTCTAGGAAATATAACAAATGCGAACGCCAACTCGTCTGTCGATTGTAGCGATCATGGCACTATTATTACACATTGGCGCTCTTTATTTCTTATGATAGCAAACGAACAAGCAGCACATCTGGTGATAAGTGTTACTGCCGCCCATGGACATTTACCATACCGTACAGCGATCGCTGCCTACTATTGAAAACCCCAAACCCACCCAGAAAGTTGGGCATCCGGCTCTCTCACTTACCGAAAGAAATGCAGCAGTACACTGCTACTGCTCAGACGTTGATTTTCTGCAAGAGTGTGGTACTACCCTGGATGGACTGGTCCGCGGCTGTAGATAGAAAACTGTCTACGTTGTGGTCTTCTTTACGGTGCCGGCAGATTGAGGAATGTACCAACGTATTATATGATTTGATCTTCATATATATAAAGTTCCATACACCTGTATGAAAAATTTCTACGGATTTTATAGCGGCCACTTAGGCCGCTATAAAAAAAAACAGACAAAAAATTATTCCAGGTAAATTTATGTAGAACAATTTCTTTTTGTATTAACAACAATAATTAAAATATTTGGGGTCAAAATGCGTCCAATAGGTAGCGTAATAAAGAAAGATACATTGTATTCATAACTTCTTCTTCATATTGAAAGAAATATTAATTTAATTAAATAAACGACCAATTAGTGTATTATCTCATTATATGTTTAATCACCATCAAATTTGGTATGCGTGCTGATACGATTTGTTGATGTGACCTGTCACCCCGGCGCGTAGGTCGGTCAGTCATCGCTGTCACACACCGCGTGGACAATGTTAGATACGGCGTCTGTAGACATTGACAGGCAGATACGTTCGTATTATCAAGAATAACTCGTAATCATTCTGCTGAGATATGATTTAAAAATCTAATTCTGCCAGATTTTGAATAACTATTTGCTCTGATCAACCACCTACTTAATATGTCGCCTCATATTATTGATAATAATAATATAAATAATATTTGCTATACAATTGTGGTAGGGCAATACTGTTGACAGTTCTCTGTCTATGGTCGTGGGCCAGTCCGTCCGGGGTAGTGCCACATGAGTAAATAAACATACAGAGACAAACCTTCAAACAACCGCGCCACGGTAGGTACATCACTACAAGTATGATGCGCGTGTGTGCGTGAGCACTGGCGGCTCGTCACGTACGGAACGAAACCTGTTTAGGCTGGTTCGGCCAGTGCTCAAACAAAGGGCTCACTCACCGCTCGCTGTGCATCGCGTCGTGCGTGTTTGTTTAAATTTGAATTAATTAGAAAGAGTGTAAATATGGTTTATTGTACTGTGTGCATGAACAACAATCAAAAAAAAAAAAACATCTTTTTTTGAAAATGACATTCTATGTTAATAGATCTGAACAACCTATAAATATGAGGAACGACTTTTTTTTCAGCCATTACAAAGACTTTAACGAAAGCAGTATACAATTGGGTTTTTTAATAATACCTCCTGACAACTTCATCGCATTTGTTGAATTGCTTGAGAAGAAATTTCGAGAATATTTCGATCTAGAAATAAATATTGTTAATAATTGATATTGATAAGTGATATACTAAAACGTGTACAAGAATGTAAATTTGATATCCCATGAAAGTGCTTTCCCATTGATTATTTAAAAAAGCTTTATATTAGATTTAGAATTTATCATTCGATTACGAGATATAACAAATTATTAAAAATCAAACATTACAAAGAAAACTATTTAGAGTAAGCAATTTGTAAAAAAATATCCATACATAAAAAAAGCTGACAAACGTTTTGTGTATTTTCATCCTCATTCATCATGTGCCAACCCTATCAGAATAGGTAACAATTTTGCTCGCTCCTTAGAAGCTTGGTCTCTGTACGTTTATTTACTCATGTGGTAGTACCACACTCTCGTAGTATATGTATATCTGAGCAATGGCAATGTGTTGCTTCGTTTGCGCTTCGTTTGATGAGCGAGAGAGCCGGCAGCCCAAAACAACTTTCAGGTATTGCAAAGGTCCATGGGCGGCAGTAACACTTACTATCGGATGTGCTGCTTGCTCATTTGCAAACATAAGTAATAAAATTAAGCATAAATAATTATTTTTGTTATCACAACAGTCGTTATACAACAGTCAATATGCGTGCGACGTCTAATTGTTATCAAATTTCTGCTACAGTAAATTCTGACTGCAGACAGAAAACGGTCAGCTGCGTAATACAAATACCTACTGGTAAGATAAAACATAGACCTATCTACGTAACAGTGAACCTTAATGTCTATATCTGTCTAGTATATAAAGTAGAATGCTATTCGATACGATATCTTTTTAGATACACTACAACAACACTAATATTAATTTAAAGTCAACATACACTAATATTAATTTAAAATAGATAAATTATATTAATATCATATGCACGAGTGTGTATCGGCAGGCGGGCGGCGGGCGGCGGACGCGATAACCTCCTGCCCTCGCGAGCATCGCGGCCGCACGTCCGTCTTACACCACGTGCTTTTGTTGTATCACTATCAGAATATTCTAGATTTGCACTTATTCTCTTTGGTATTTACAATCAGTTACTAAATCAAGCCATTTGTCGGCAGTGATGAGTTATTTCTTTTTAATATTATCAGATTCATCACGTCTTTTGTTTCTTTAAATTAGTCATTGTCAGTCAGAAAGTTCAATCGTCGCTTTCAACAGTGCTTTTGGTCAGACTGTGAATAGGTATCTTATAGAAAATTGGTAAAAATTAAAACCATTGTAAGGCATTTTTATATCATATTTATTATACTCCAGTTCGCTAACGTTTCTCCACATCAGAATATATATATATATATACATATATATCCCTATCCCTACTAATATATAAATGTGAATGTAAGTTTGTTTGTTACGCTTTCACGCTAAAACTACTCAACCGATCATCATGAAACATTGTACACATATTCTTGGAGGTATTAAAAGTAACATAGGATATACTTTTTATTAAAAAAAATCAAAATTTTTATATGAAAAATAAAAAAATTGTTTGTCAAAAAATCTCAAAATCTAGCTTCTTCAACGCCATCTAGCAGTCCAGTAATGAAGTTCCAACCCTGAGTATTGTAATACCGTTGCACTGTATTACCGTGGGCTGTAGAGCCTGTGTGCGGTTGGATGATGAAATGTCGCCTTGGTTTGACGTCATATCGGCGTTAAGCAGGGGTGCGTTCTGTCAGCCAGGCTGTTTATCATATATCTGGATAAATGTCTCCAAAGGTTGAACGATATGAATGTGGGAGTCCAGATGGGCGACTCAGTGGTCACTGCTCTGCTATATGCAGATGATGCAGTCCTGCTGGCACAGTCAGCGACTGACCTGCAGACCCAAGTCGACACAATGACAGAAGATTGTAAGAAAAGGGTTCTACGCGTGAATGTGAGCAAAATCAAAATAATGGTCTTTGAAAGAGATGAAGCCAGAACAGACGTAAGAGTAACAATAGGTAATGATGTACTAGAGCAAGTGGATGAATTTGTATGTCTTGGATGTGGATTTAGTCGAGATGGAAGGTACACCACTGATATAGAGTGAAGAGTGAATACAGGAAATAGAGTGAACGGAGCGTTGGGGCAACTTCTCGGTAGCCACCACCTCAGCCAGAAGGCACGTGTAGCAATACATAACGCAGTGCTTGTCCCAACAACATTACTGTATGGAAGCGAGAGTTGGGTATGCAGAAAAGAGTATGATAGTAAAATTAATGCGGTCGAAATGCGATCTCTACGGAAAATCTGTGGAGTTAGGCTGACCGACCGCATTCGTAACGACGACGTAAGAGAGCGAGTAGGTATGAAAGAGAGTATTGGTGTAAAGATGCGAAAGGGAATGCTCCGATGGTTGTGGAAAGAATGCCGAAGGAACGTCTGGTTAAAAAGATATACAATGCGAAAGTGGAAGGATGTAGGTATCGGGGGAGACCGAGACTCACCTACCTAGACCAGATCGGTCATGTACTGAAGGAAGCTGGAGTCAAGAGTCTCCGAAACCGGCGAGCGTGTATGGAGAGAATTATGAATGTTGAGGAAGCGAGTGAAGTATGCAGAGATAGAGTTCTCTGGCACTCTGTTCTCTCTGCCTACCCTGCAAGGGATATGGCGTGATGATATGTATATATGTATGTATATATATATATATATTATATATATGATTTTTTTCACATTGCCGCCAAAATTCCGAGAGTTGTACTGAACTAAGTGGACTGATTATTGTAGCGACTTGTATCCCATCGATTTTTTTGGGGGGCGGGTTACGGTCGGCACACTCCTCGCACCACTCCGTCCGGGGTGACAGAGGGGCGTAAGCACGCACACCCGTAACCCACCCGTGACGTCGCCTTCGTCGTTGGGCCAACCACCGGAGCAGAGTGACTTGACGTCAGTGGTTGGCCCGGCGGAAGACCCCTGAGGAGTACCCTCTCCTCGACCGACGTCTCCCCCTCGGGAGGATGTCGGTCTTTCCTCACGCGGTCGGCCTCTCGGCGGATGACGAACTAATTCCCCGATCCAGTCACCAGCGGCCTCGGCTAGGGCGGCATCAGGCGCAGGTTATCGCGCCTGCGCCACCCCAGTCGCCGGCGGCGGCTCGCGTCGTCGAGGAGACGCTCCTCGCGCAAATGTATCCCATCGATGGTCGATTTCTGATTGAAAATTATTGATCGACTATCGCCTATAACTTGCAATCGAAACTGAAGTGATAGAAATAAATATTTAAAGTTTAGTTACGCGGTTTTAGATTGAATTTACAACAACAAATTTAAACGTAAGATTTGTATTGTTACAGATGCGTGCAGTGCCGGCGAACGAACGTGTGTACACATTACGAACGCGGCCACCGTCCCTACTCCCGCCGTCCCCCCTCAGCCTGGCCAGTTCAGGCGACAAATCCTCCTTAGCAGCTCACACCCACTCACCGTCGTTGGAGCGGCCTGCGAGTCAACCATCGACACCGGCGACGACGGCTAGCTTCGTATGCTATGTGTGCGGTGTTAGCGCGCCCAGCTCGCAACTTCGGCTCGTCTATTGCTGCCCAAACCCCGAACGGGAGCCTTATTATCCATTTATCACTACGTTAAAGCCACATCCGGACGCGAGTCCTATTAGTCCTCAAGGTTAGTGCTCTCTTATAAACTTGCATTACTTACTCTCTTACGCTTCAAAAATTGTCATTTTCTCTATAGTATCTAGGCTAGGCTGTATTTCTAGGCGTTTTTACAACAAGACCTTGCTAATAATGGACTTTCATACTTATCTTGTACATAGCACACGTATTGTACGAAAAAAATGAAATAATTTCCCAATCGGTACTGTTATAATTTGCTGTTGTAAAACCAACAGTGGCAGCCTCTTAAATGACAGCAGTTATTATAACAAGCGTACGGCTATCAGCTATCTCTTGGACAACTACAACTGTGATTATCAACCCGTCTGTAAAGCGTGAGCAGTCATCTAATAGTGCACGACCATAAACTAACTATTGGTTAGTCGTTATAAATATATTGGATGTTATTTAAGTGGCCTGACGTTTCATATCGATAGTTCATATCTATTTGCTACTTTTTGTTTAGTGACGAAGTAGGAGTGCAATTCATCCTGTTTATATTGCCCGTGAATATCGTAAGAGATGACTAAGGGATGATAATATGTAGATAACAACGATCCAAGACAAGGGTTACGGTCGGCGCACTCCTCGCATTACTACGTCCGGGGCGTCACAGGGCGTAAGCACGCACTCTCGTAACCCACCCGTGGTACGTCGCCTTCGTCGTTGAGCCGACCACCGGAACAGGGTGACTTGACATCAGTGGTCGACCCGACGGAATATCCCCTGAGGAGTGCCCTCTCATCGAGCGACGTCTCCCCCTCGGGGAGGACGTCGGTCTTTCCTCACGCGGTCGGCCTCTCGACGGATGACGGACTAGTTCCCCGATCCAGTCACCCGCGACTTCGGCTAGGGCGGCATCAGGCGTATGTAATCGTGCCTGCGACGCCCCATAATAAAATGCTATACCAATACGTCTGACCAGCGTGGTGTATTTGATGAATTTCTCTTTTATTATGGAAGAGACTTGAGCCCAGCAGTGGGACGTATATGATCTGAGATGATGATATGTCTTCATAACAACAATTACTATATTAAGCACTTGTAACTCTTGCGATATGACTTCGAACGCAAGAACTTCACATTTTTAACCGACTTCAAAAAGGAGGATGTTCTATGTTTCATTGTATGTATTTTGTTATATTGAAGCATTCATTTACGTCAGGTATGGTACAAATATGTGCGTCGTGTAACAAGAGTATACCGCACAAGTATCCAGCCTACGGCGAGAACGGTGAACCGAATGCGGCGCATAACAACTCACATACAAATAATATTAGGTGAGCACCACGCATTGACTTATATGTTTTTGTTACATAAATATCTACGAGACACCAAATGTTCTCGGTGTGGTGACCTAGTAAAATTACCACCCCCTATATTACTCTTAGGTGAAGGTAAAAGACGATTATGGGGTAAAATATGTAGGTACATAACATCTATGTAAGAGAAGGTAAACTTGATATAAAACCCTATACCAACACGTCTAACCAGCGTGGTGTAGAAAGTCAATTTTCTCCTAGTGTGGAGGAACTTCGAGCCCAGCAGTGGGACATATATGAGCTGAGATGATGATGATGTTATATCACATAAACTATTCATATCACGAAATAATAATTCATCACCGCTTGTTCTTGTCGGTGGATATTGTAAATAAGTAGGGAAATAATGTGCATATAATATGCACAGATGGCGTAGTGGTTAAGATACCGACCTACCATGCCAGTGTCGTGAGTTCAATTTCTATGCAGGATAATACTTAGTGCACAAATTGTTCGATCTTCACAGCGGCCTCGAACAGCCGACCATCAGGCAATTTATGAAACAGTGCTCCCAGAGCTACTTTGACTCTGCCATTACACACCCCTCTAATGGTTAGGGCGGCTTCCTACACGCTCTTCCGTATCTTAAACAATCCGGCGTCCGCAGCATGTGAACGACGATGACGACGACGCCATCACACTGGCTCAAGTAAGAGCTTACACGGCTCGCGAGGTCATAACACATAAATTTCCGCGGTCTCGTCCTCGCCGTCGAGGTGCGAAATCGTGTCGCGCAACGGTTATCAATCCAAACGTGGGCACGCTTGGGGCCCTGCTGGTAACAAAGTGTGTTACTAGCAAGGCCCCGAGCCGAGGCCCGGTCCCCTCAGGGTGAGCCCTTGGGCGATGTCGCTTAGCTTACTTTAATCGGGTTGATAGCCCTCAGCGCTTACCCATAGTTCGCGTAAAGCTGTCAAAGCCATCTGCGGCTAACAGATAAATAAACAAAATAAAAAAACAAATTGTCCCGTCTGACCAGCGTCGTATAGTAGGTCAATTTTTATCCTGTGGCGGAGAAAGCTAGAGCCCAGCAGTGGGACGTATATTCTAATAATTAAATGTAACCAGATATTAATGAAGACAGAAAACAAGGTGCCCATATAATTTAGTTTTCTTTTTATTATATGGCTCTTGAGGGAATAAGAGTCGTTTCCTATAAGTGAATCTCAAGCAATCCCCAATAGACGGGTACTTGGGGCGATTAATACTGATACTAATCTATATTGGTGAATACTAAATGAAGTTACCTGCGAGGGTATACGGCGTTTTCAACATCGTTAATAAAACTATTTACTTATTACCGTGTGTTTGTGGGGGATCCGTTGATGGAGTAAGAATAAACTTCAACACTCCCATTTTATTGGTGGGTGTCGTAGAAAGGCGATTTAGGATATATAGTTATAATATCTATCCAAGAAAAGGAAAATTCGAAAAAATGCCCTGCACCAAGTACAAGTTTCATCAACGCGATATAGTTATTCAATGGAGAAATAGCCTCGAGCCCAGCATTGCATATATATCAGGTGAGACATATATCAAATGATTCTGCAAAGGTCCTGCCAATCGTGAGATCGATCGATCTTGTATAAATATTTGCCCCTCTGTCTGTCACAGAGGATGTGTTTGAGGGTAATATAATATCATATTGTGTATTGTTGACAGGTTTAAGCCATACGATATCAAATCAAGTTCGAGTCAGTCGTTAAAGCGGCCCTCGAACGCGTTGTCAAGTAGTCCACACAGCCAAATAGTTTCTGGAGAGAATGGCATGGGTTTGTATAGGTGAGTGCGCCTGCGTTATTTTCTATTAGATAATAACAAACTGTTGAGAATTAAACTCTTTTGTCGAATAGAATTTTACAGACATATACAGGTTGGAAGGGGACCGCTCCCGAAAACAAAGACAGGTAACCTTTTTTTTTTTTTTTTTTTTTTTATTGGTGGGCTATGGGTGCGTCTCGCCCCGCTGAATCGGTCCGGGGTGACGGAAAGGCGGCGCGTGACCCCATAGACCCACCGTAAAACCTTCTCTCTTCGCCGTGCGAGCGGACCACCGGTACTCGATTTTAACTTCGGTGGCCAAGACAGGTAACCCTACAAGTCTTACTTGTAATGATAGGCTAGAAAAAAATAATCGATTCTGATGAAAAATATTTTTTTTTTTCACCACGCGAGGTCGTTGAACTCTTGAATATATGATCGTGAGTTTTGAATAGATTGCGTCTTTTGTCATCTGAGTATAGTTACGTATTTTTTATACAGTTATCGTTATATGGCACTGTCCTAATACTTTTTTTTTTCAAGCCTATCATTACAAGTAGGACTAGTAGGGTCATCTGTCGTTGTTTTTGGGAGCGGTCCACTTCCACTCTGTAGAGGTAATTCATTTAGTGCAAAGACAAAGGTTCGAAATGCGTTGGAAAATATATAATGGCATTAGTGGGTGGCTGTGAATACTATAAACCTTTACTTTGCTTGCGCATGTCGTAAAACATGACTAGATGTTTTACATCAACCTGGTCCAATTCTATCCCGATGCTATCTGGTCAACAATTACATGCCCGACAAGGTTAACGTCAGGCAGGTGCCCGGTTATAAAGCTATTGCCAATGACATTTGCAATATGTACAAGGAAATATTGTGCCGACTTCAAGTTAGTGAGTAAGAGTAGGATGAATGATGATAATTATAGAGCTTGTGATAATTCATCTTTAATGTTTACACACTTAGATTATATGTTTGTGTGCGTTCGCGTGTTCAGGTGTTACGTGTGCGCGGGGCTGTTCCAGCAGCACTCTATGGAGTGGCTGTCCACAACCGCCGAGTACATGAACTCGCACGCGATGCACTTCCCGTGCCTGGCGGGCGCTGGCGCCGGCGCGGGTGCGGCGGGCGCTGGCGGTGCGCGCGGCGGCCGCGTGCTCGCATGCAGCCGCTGCGTGCGACATCTCGCACGACAGTGGGAACTCATGGACGCTGAGAGGGTGCCGCTAGAGCACAGAAGGTACGTAACCAAACCAAATGAATATACAATCACTGAACAACCGTTTGACTTAACATGAATGATGAATGGCGTCAGAATAGAAATAGTTTAAGAATTCATCTATGTTGTGATGAAGTAAAAATTCACCACCACATCTTTTCCCAAGATGTCAACGTTATATAAGATACAGATAAAATCAATGTAAGACAAGGAAAACTCAAAACTCTAAATAAAATATTGTGCATGTTTCTCCATGTGGTGACAAAGTAAGAATACAATCTATCATCTTTTTTCTTCCTCGTTGAGGTTATAAAGTACTTTAGGATATGCAGACAACATCGCTGCCGGTTCTCTTGCTCATCACGCGTTTAGTTGGTACAGGCAATAGCACATTGATATTGTTCAGGCGTCGATTGTCTCATCAAGCAGCACACTTGGTGGTAAGTGTTTCTGCCGCCCATGGACCACCGCAATACCAAGGGTAGAGCTAGGCCGCTGCCTATCAATACAAACCCACCCAGTTGGACTGCGCGCTCTCTCGCTCACCGAACGAAGCGCAATAGCACGTTGCCATTACTCAGACGTGACGTACCCCGGACGGACCGACCCGCAGCTGTAGACGGGCGTGGTCCTACCCCTATAAAGTACGATACTCTATTTTAAACCGTGGTTGGCCCCACCCTTGATGTCTGCATGTGTTTTTTTATATGTTATATGTATTTTTCGATATTGTTTGTTCACAGATATAATATACCATCACCGTTACCGCCTAACTCGTCGATGAACGGCGAGCGTGTCATACCCACCCCACCTTCCACCACCTCCGACCGAACGGTCGCTAGTAATAGTGGTAAGTGTCATGACTGTACCTACATCCGCTGCGTGTGTGTAAATAATTGACACTAATGTTCACCGTTACAAATTGATTGACATAGTCAAATGGTAAATGGAGGTTTATATATAATTGTGTCTCACCGCTACGGATAACAAATGTTATTTGTTACAACTACTTTACTTTTCTCTAAAGAACTAATAACTTTGACTCTAAACCACTACTAACTTGGGTTTTAAATAACTACTAACTTTCTTTTTAAATAACTACTAACTTTGTTATTAAGTAAATAGTAACTTTGGTTTTAAATAACTACTAACTTTGATTTTAAATAACTACTAATTTTGTTTTTAAATAACCTCTAACTTTGTTTTTAAATAACCTCCAATTTTGATTTTAAATAACTGCTAACTTTGTCTTTAAATAACATCTAATTTTGTCTTTAAATAATTACTAACTTTGTCATTAAACAACTTCTTTATAAAATAAATACTAAATTGCTTTTATATTACTGTCCATTTGTCGTTCAATAACTACGATTATATTAAAATGAAAAGTTCAATGTTTAGCAATTCGCTCTCATATCGTAAGTTTTGATACGTCGTACCATAAATCAATAAAATAAATACCTAAATATAAAAATAATAAAAACCCGAACTGCTAAAAGGTTATTTTTAAGCAATTCACTAAATAAGATTAAGACTTAAAAAATAAACTATAAATAAAGTTACAGTTACTTTGGTTTAACAGTCTAAGTCATGCTGAAAACTTAAGTTTAATAGCTGCTTTAATCAAATAAATTCCGTTAACTATAATTTTGCTAGTATTACCTACTCTTTTTTTTGTTATTTATGATGGCAAAGCAAGCAGCACACCTGATGGTAAGTGTCACTGCTGCCCATGGACCTTTGCAATACCAAAGGCATAGCTACGCCGCTGCCTATCAATACAAATCCCATACCCACCCCAGTTGAGCTTCCGGCTCTCTCGCTAATCATCATTTTCCTACTCTTATCCCAATTACTTGGCGCCGATACGATATGTATTCTTCTTTCATAGTACATATTGTAAAAGTTATTGGCCTAGCCATGTGATTTAGTTTTTAAACACTGTGCTGCTATCATTTGCTAATATTTGACGGTGTATTAAGGCTATTTGTTATGTAAATATACTTTATTATACGAGTTCATAAAGATTGTACATACACAATGAAGTGTAAGTATAACAGCCTTGAAATGAATTTGTGTGTTTTTAGTTTAGGTTTGTTCTCGTTTTTGATAGTTGCATCTGAATAATTAAATGTAATGTTAAATTTGTCATCATTCTCCTACATACTGCAAAAGGTAATAAGTTGTATGATTGGCCGCCTGTTTTGACATCAGCCTTCCTTGTGAATCAAATTGTTCATCAAATAGCATTAGGTAGAGTTAGTCCAGGTCGATATAAAGCTCTTAGCCGTCTTCTAGGACATCCAAGAGCAAAGTAAGTGTTGGTAGTACTCGTAGCCGCTCTTCCACAGCGAATAATGTTATAATACTAATTATGTCTTTATACCTAATTATTTAAGATTAATAATTTTTTTTTATGTTATTCCACAGACTTTTTGTCCGTGCTCTTTTTGTGATTAATTTAATTTTTATGGTGGTTTGTTTATAAAATTAATTTTATTGAAGTGGCTTTATTACAGTTGGTTAAAGCTTTAAGAGCGCAATTCATGTGTCATAGATGTTAAGTGACTACATGTCTTTTTGGGGTTTCTTCTTGGCGCTGGTGGTCTTGTTATTAGTGAAACCCTTTTACTTGTAGATGATGTTGTCCTCTGTGATGTAGTAATGATGAGATAGAAATTTAAAATGGCAGGCTGCTTAAAGTCCGACTTTCATAACGACTTCCTCAACGCCATATATATTAAAATTGACGCCTCATCATATTTGATTTTCTATAACATTGTATCAGGTTTCGTAAAGGCTGACCTTGAATATCGATTAGAGCCAATTCCACGCGCCATGAGATCTGCCCCTGGGGCCCCTCATATCTATGTATATCTATCCCGTAGGGGCTCCCAGCGCTAGTTTTCTCTATTCTTGTCTCTTGTTTTCGATTGTATTCGAGAATCGTATTCGTATATAGAAATTAAACGCAGAGAACAACAGTGTTAAACGATCGACTAAAAATTTATCGTTTCTTTCCGTAAATATATGTCATAACTAGATACGATCATAGTTGCTATTTGTTAGATATATAAACACTTAATTACCTATATTAAATAAATAAAATGTTCTATTGTCTCTATTTTTTCCATTCGCTAAATTACTATCATTATAGAAAACAGTTTCTTGCCAGAATGACGGTTGTGAATTAATGGTAGACCCTGGGTATCATACCCAGGCATGCTTTGCTAAGGAGCCAAAAGACTGCACTTGACGCCTGTTACGTTGTTCGAACTGTCCTAGAGGGATTTGATTTTATTGCCTTCTATGGTGGTTACCAAGTCACTGCACCTGTTGAGATGTGGTTATTAATGCTCGCAAAGTCAAGTCGTCCCCCACCTGTATGTGGTATGTATTACAGGCTCTGGGCAGGGGGCAGGGATATGTTTTAACATACTAGTAAGCTTTGGTTAACGATTCATCAATTTTGTAATTACCCTTGGCATACTTGTTTAGTAGTCATAAAAATCAGCTAAGGGTTTCGGAAGGGGAGTGGGCAGCTACTATCTCCCGGAAAACTTGTTAACACCTCATTGCGATCGCTGACCCGCTTACCAAGCGTGGCGTTTACGGCACTAACCTCTCAAATAAATGATTACTTTTTTGTGTAGTATTTACCTACACCCAGTAGTGAACGGTGAAAGGCAGACTAATGATAATAAGTATAGATTTGAATGTTAAAAGATACAATAATTAATGTGTGTCGTTGTATTTGTTACAGCATGTACATCAATATACTGTTTCCTCTGCGGTCTACATTCAGACTTCACGCTCGCGAGGATATTGTACGGTCAGCCGCAAGGCAACGCGCCATACTTCCCTTGTTTATTAACACATCAGGTGGGTATAACCTCTGTCTACTCGTGCGGTCAGCTTAGCTTAGAATATACATCGTAACGAACCTCTATATAAGGATTGCCTCGATATCACGAATTTTTCGATATCCCTTTTAACTATCAGAAAGAATTAATATTATGAACGTGAAAGTTTGTAATCATATCTGGATGTTTGTTGTTCAATTACATGATTTAGATGACATTTGTCACATAGATACACCTCTGCCTGGGTTGACTTCTGGGACACTATTTATCCTGCAAATGTATTTCAAGTATTATTTTATATTTGTTTTTTTTTTTCAAAACTGAAAATCTTTATACGCGGGCAGAAGCTAGTATAAAATATGACTTTACGAATATTTTTGTCAAAAACACCAGCCTAACTTTTTACGTAACGTAGTCTACCGATCAATCAACTACAATTCACAATAACAGCAATAATTTGTCTCAACAGTCACAGACACGTTCAATTTATCGTAATACAACCATTGTTGTTAACCGACTTCAAAAAAGGGGGAGGTTCTCAATTCGTCTGTTTTTTATTTATTTCAAACCTATCAATAGATAGCACATACAAATATTTTAAGTTATTTTGTACTTTTCAGTTTTTGAAATCGGTTTTTTTAAACGTAGTTTTTTTGACACTATTATAAGCTAAGAAACCAAAAAGATATCCCATCACCATTATATGAATATTATAAACTTTTGCGTCTATATAAATAAGAATCATTAAAAGAAATAAGTAGACATCACTAGACTTCAAAATTTCCATAAATCCTTTAAGCTTTAGGAAAATAATTATTCATTTCTTTTTATTTTCATTAAAATGTGTTTTTATTTATTAATGAAAATAGTTATATAATGATAGGTTCAATTTTCCGTGTGGTAACGGAGTAAGAATACTATTCACCACCTCATATCTTACCCGTGGGTGATGGTACGAGACGTCTAAGGGATATAAAACGCATATAACATCTATGCGAGAGAAGGAAAACTCGAAACAAAACCCTATACCAACACGTCTGATCAGCGCGGTATAGTAGGTTAATTTCTCTCCCATTACGGAGGAGGCCCGAGACCCAGCTGTGATGATCATGATGAATGAAAATAGTTGTAAAGAATAGACTAGTAGTTAGGTACGTGATATTAAGATCGTCTTTTTACCTCGTTAAAACGAATCATAAACTATATAACTTTATATAACGAACCTGACTCTAACGAATATTTTCTAATTCTATTGAGGTTTCCTCAAATTAGATTTATATCGAGGTTGCATTGTATAATATCATCAACACATTATATCATCATCATAAAATTATGCACGTAAATGTCCATGTGAAATGATATTATTTTTATAGGTTTTATCTCGTTTTTATTTGATTTTTAATTGATTGACGTTTGAAAAAAAAATATTTCAAATATATGAATAATATGTATTTATGTAAATGATTCCCCGTTGGCGTTTCTAATTTAATATATCAACAAAAACTTAAATAACAACGATAGCGGAGTTGAATGCTAACATACTACTACGTAGATGTCTCGTGTTTGGATCCAACAGGCACACGCCCTATGTTTGTGGTAAATTTTAGTAGAATTCCTTTTATGTAGTGACGGCGTACTAGCACAATTCACTACTATTTGTTTTTGTCCGTGGATGTCGAATAATAAATTTATGCAAGGCGAGGAAACCTCCAAATTTTCAATACCTATCCACTTAACCAGCGTTGTATAATTGGTTAATTTCTCACCGATTTTGGAGGAAGGATGAGCTCGGCGATTGATGTACATAAGCTGAGATAATGATGATATTGATAATACTTTGCGACTGAATTATACAATAATAATATAATGATAATTGTATTGTGATGTATGGTTATTGTACAGAGTCATCCGAACGCCGAGCAACTCCGTGAGAACGGCTCGGCGCTTGTGTGCACGTTCTGCTATCACTCACTACTGAGCCAATGGAGACGGTAATAATGTGTTCACTACATATATATGTATACATATATTTTTTAACTTCTATAATCCGTGTGATGACGGAGTAAGAATACAATTCACCACCCACTGTCTTACCCGTGGGTGATCGTAAGAGATGACTAAGTGATATAAAGACATATAACATCTACGCAAGAGAAAGAAAACTCGAAACAAAACCCTATACCAACATGTCTGACCGTCGTGGTACAGTCGGCCAATTTCCCTCCCATTACGGAGGCTCGCGCCCGACAGTGAAGACATACACTACCGTCCAAAAGTTTGGAAGCAGCAAGGTAAAATCGAATAAAACCAAACTAAGTCATTTAAATTTAAATGTATTGATAAAAAAATAAAGAACAAACAGAAACTAACTTAAACAAAATAAAAAAATAATATACAATGGTAAATTAGATTAAATTTTAGCTTCATCAAAGTGTCCACCTTTCTCCTTTATAATCTTCTCACATATTCTGGGCATTCTATTAATCAATTTTTTAAAATAATCTTTATCTAATTTGTTCCATTCGTTCTCTAATAGCTGCCACAAATGTTCTGAGCTCGTAGGACAACGACTTTTCACCCTCCTGTCAAGTTCATCCCAAACAAGTTCAATGGGAGAAAGATCAGGGGATTGAGATGGCCATTGCATGATGTTTAAAATGTTTTCAGCTTTTTTCTTGTTTAAAAAGTTCTGGCACAATTTAGACGAATGCTTAGGATCATTATCCTGTTGAAAAATGAATCCAGAACCAATGAGACTTAGTCCACTGGGTATGGCAGAATCTTGGAGAATTTTTAAATAGCCTTCATTGTTTAATTTTCCGGTTATCCTCACAAGATTGCCGGGTTTACTGTTGCCAAAACACCCCCAAACCATGACATTACCACCACCATGTTTGATGGTAGGCACTGTACATGCCTCTGAAGCCCTCTCTTCTTTTGACCGGCGTACAAAGACACGTCTATTGGATCCGAAAATCTGAAATTTTGATTCGTCACTCCAAAGGACATTTTCCCATTGTTCTATAGTCCAGTTTTTATGCGCTTTTGCCCATTCTAGTCTATTTTTCTTATGTCGATTTGTTAGTTTGGGTTTTTTAGCAGCAACACATCCTCTTAATCCCGCAGACAGTAAGCGTCTTTTAACAGTAGTTGTTGAAATGGGTGTTTCTCGCGTATCATTCAGAGCTGCAGTGATCTGTGGTGCAGTTAAGCGTCGATTCCGTTTAGAAAGAACTCTAATGAAGTTGTCCTCTTGATTTGTTGTGGATTTGGGCCTACCAGATCTCTTTCTATCTTCATTTTTCCCCGTTTCTTGTTTTCTAGCAAGGGTATAGTGGACACCTTTACAAGAAATGCCGAGCCTTTCTGCGATTTGACGTTCACTGTATCCTTCCTCGCGTAGAGTGCAAATAGCGCTTCGCTGTTCAAGCGTGATTTGCTTGCGTTTTGCCATTTTCAGAAGAAAAAATACGGTCAAAGTAGTAGCCGATATCTTTCGAATACAGACAATGTTAATATCACAACTTTCACGTGCCAATGCTCAAGTGCGACTGAATAAGGTCTAAAAAAGTTAAAACCAGCAAACATTATCAATAAAACTACACCATTGCATAGGATAAAGTAGCCGACGGATTAAGTCATAAAACACGTGTTTCGTCAATATTAAGGAATTCCATAAAACTTGATGAATGTAGGATAATAATCCTTTTGTGTTTGTGTAGACAGTCGTAAAAGGTTGTAAAACTTAAGATTATTGCTAATTTTTACCGCTATTAGTCGGCATTTATTTGTTTTGTTTGAAAACAGGTGTGCTTCCAAACTTTTGGACGGTAGTGTATATGAGCTGAGATGATGATGATATATTTCTTTATATTAATAATTTGATTGTACATACGTAGACCCACGCTCGTCTAATTGGTTAAACTATTGATACCTATTACCAATAAATGTGGGTTCAAATCTCTAGTGTGGTAATCATATTTCGCTCTCAAAACAAGTTTTCATTTAAATTAATTATAGCAATGATCATATATTTGTATCAACTCCATTTAGAGACATTTTAATTATAGTCATAGTAGTATGTGATATAAAGTAAATGACGGTGGTTGTTATGCGCGCAGGTATGAGTCGTTGGGTGGTTACCCGCCGGAGCGTCGTGTGTACAACACGCACGACTACCACTGCCACTTGTGCGGCATCAAGACATACCGCAAGCGGGTGCGGGCACTACCCATCAAGGTACGTACACATACACACATTAACACGAACAGACATACATACATCAAATTCACACCGTTTTGGTGGGCTACGGTCGGCGCACACCTCGCACCACTCCGTCCGGGGCGACAGAGGGGCGTAAGCACGCACACCCGTAACTCACCCGTGAACCTCGCGTTCATCGTTGGACCGGCCACCGGAGCAGCGTAAACTTGTCGTCAGTGGCCGGCCCGACGGAATACCCCCTGAGGGGTACCCTCTCCTCGGGGAGGACGTCGGTCTTTTCCTCGCGGTCAGCCTCTCGGTGGGTGACGGACTAATCCCCCGGCCCAGTCACCCGCGGCCTCGGCTAGGGCGGCATCAGGCGCAGGTAATCGCACCTACGCCGTCCCAGTCAACACCCTGCACTAAGGCAATATTATTTAATCATGGGGGACCTGCTAAATATCCAATTAATGGACACAAATTACACCCCAACCCAGAACAATTATTTGTGCATAGCACTAAGTATTGTCCTGCGACAACGAACCCGTGACATTTGGCGGGGTGGGGCCGGTGTCTTAACCACTACGCTAACTGTTCAGACTTTCTTCTATTGTGGAAATATTAAACACACCTAACGTCTTTATCTTCAATATTTGAATTTTTTTTTCCCAAGGACAGCACCCCGTACTGAGAAAAAAATTTGAGTTTTAGCGGGAAAGGAAAAGTGTAATGTCGTGCTCTTGTATTATATTCAATATCTTAGTGTTTTAACGTGTTATATTAAATAATTTTGATGGCATTTTATGTAATGTGATGTGCAGGAAGTACTGAGGTGCAGGGAATATGATATAACGGTGCTCTACATACGTTTTCCACTAGAATTCCCAAAAGATATTAACGGTGTGGCCATGTCACTGTTGAAGGCGACGATCTGACTTACTGACAGAGGATGAAGTTAACTTATAAAGGAAGATTTGTCTTAAAGGTTTTAGTAACTAAGCTCTAAACTGCTAGAAAAAAAGAATCTAATCTTTGCCGAGCTGTTGTGAATGATGAAAGTGTAATTGAAAATCGTTTGTTTCAGGAATTCCCATTCTTAGTGCAAAGGCGGACTGAAAATTCATTACTATTAGAAAATGGCGACTTCGCTGTAGTGTGTTTAGATTGTTATGAAAGTTTAAGGTGAGCACCTTCACAAACAAACCGACAATTAATCGACGTATCAACAGTATCAACACTACTGACCGACAGTTATACTGATGTATCTCACTCGATCAAAGGGGGCGTCCATTAATTACGGTAGGTATTCAGGGGAAGGGGGTCACGCCGAATCCTACTAAATCTCATTTGGGGGTCTGGGCAAATATCACGTATTTTTTTAGCAGAAAATGCTGTAAAACTACGTGAAAGTTAAATTAAAGTCAAATGGAATTAAAAAAAACTTTATACCGAGATACACGTTTTGAAAAATCCCACGTGAGATTTGATCGAGAAAAATCTTACGACATCTCACCAAATGGAGAGGGGGGTCAAAAAATACTCAAAAATGCCTCGCGTAATTAATGGACGCCCCCAAACAGAATTATGGTGAGGAATTAAAAAGACAGTGTAGCATTCTCACTTCATACTCCTGTACCTGCTGGAGCATATACGATAACTAAAAGAGAAGTTAAATTTGACGTAAATCATTATATATTGCGGGCTGTCAGCGTGGTATTAAGTGCCCATCTCATCTAAGGAGGACTTTCAGTTCATAGTTGGCAATTTGCAGCCAAGAGAAACATTGTTTTTTTATTAAATATCTTCACGTATTCTTGACTTTCCGTGTAGTGACGGGGTAAGTATTCACCACTCCCTATCTTACCCGTGGGTGATCATAAGAGACGACTAAGGGATATAAAACGCAATATCTATGCAAGAGAAGGTAAACACGAAACAATACACTATACCAACACATCAATTTTCTCTGCCATTATGGAGGAGGCTCAAGTCCAACATTGGGACATATCGCTTGTCCGGAAGAACAGTGTCACAACTCTAAAAATTACAATTTTCATTATATTTAAATTTTTGATGGTGGAGGGGTTTAATATTATAAGTTCACGCCCTATCAACTATTCATCGTCATTCTTAAGGATATTATGCTGACGTTCGTGCATTTGGAATCGCTGCTGAACCGAGCTGAAAAAAGGGAAATACTTATTTTGACGCTCCTGAAAAATTTAACTTTTTTGAATGGTGTCACTATTGTTCTGGGCAAGCGATATATGAGTTGATATGATGATGATTCTTGACTTTTGCGTGTGGTGATGTAGTAAGAATAAAATTCCCCAAAGGGATAAAAGAAACGAAATTGTTAATATATCTAACCAGCGTGGTATTGTAAGTCAATTACCCTTCCACAGTGGAAGACCTGATCCTAATAGTGGGATATATATGTGCTGAAGTGGTAAGGACGGGCAACTCGTCTGCTAAACGTGACAGTCATGGTGGCGATAGGTGTTTAGATTTATGGTTCTCTAGAGTGTATGTGAATGTGTGTGGTGTCCTCGGTAGGACGCAGGCGCAGGACTACGAGCGGCGCGGCGTGCCGGTCGACAAGCGCGAATACAACTGGTTGCAACAACCACCGCCACCGGAGGACTCGGCCGACGTGACCATCGCGCGGCTACCTTCGGGCGATCGAAGCGACAAGCTGGTAAGTCTACACACACATACAAATATTACAGCTGCACATTTGACCTGAACAAGCTTTTAAAGTTTGCTTGTGCAGTGTGATGGCGTAGGGGGCGCGCCATACACATACAGGCTTTTTTAATTTTAAATTTGGTGATGGAACACAATCCACCACTATCACCTCTCTCGTGTCGTAAAAGAAGAGGAAGAGACAGAGGCATTTAACATCATAATAGATCAATTTCTTTGCCCATTTTGGGATAAGTCTACGTCCAACAGTAAGACGCACAACAGCTGAGAAGACATTATTTTTATTATAGACTTTGTACTAGTGTGGTGGCGAATATGAATAATACCAAACCTTCATTGTTCTTGGGTAACGTAAAAGACGACCGAATCCTTTACATTGACCAGAGTCAGCTGCATCTGATGCCGTCTGATCAATAATTACATTACGAAATAGCGTTGACGTCAGGTAGACAGCCGGTCATAAAACTATGGCTAAAACTTTTGCAATATGTTCGTTTGTAGAAGAGTAGATATTGCGTTGAACCCTAAATAATTGAGATAAGAGTAGAATGATGATGATGTTGCTACATTTATATATTTCACACTTAAGTACATAACGAATGCTGCATGAGAAGGCAATCTCGAAATAAATCCACATCCTTTATTACTGTTTTAATTTATTGCCAAAATTGTAATAAAAGTACTTTTTACGGATACTATCGCATTTGTATTTGATTTTTAATTTCCCGACGTTAAGGAGGACAGTCCTCCCGTGACCATGATTACTGTAAAGTTTTCGAAACGTCGGGTAATTAAAAATAAAATACAGACGCGATAGAATCCTGTAAAATTAGTTTTATTTAAAATGTGTATCATTAAGTTGGTGATTAGTTGGAGTAGTCATACAATCGCACTACATTGAAGTACGTATTGCTAACTGTATGCCATATGTATGTGGCAGATACCACAGTCGTTGGTGATGGCGCGCGGCACTACCAAACGGAACAGCCCCAAGCAGCCGAGCAGCGCGCTCGCCGACAGAAGACTGACGCCAGCCAAACTCGACAAACCAGATCAAGGTACGTCATAACTTATATACATATGTACTCTCAATCTGTAAATGGGATTATTGATCATTTTTTTATTTCGTATGTATATAACTAGTAACGTAGTAAAACAAAACGAGGACTGCCGACAGAAGTGAAAACTTAAACCTATGAAAAAAAAATAAAAAAAATAAAAAGCGTGCCCCAGGGTACTCCCTGGGGCACGCTTCCTCCCTGTATGGGTGTGAACATATAATAAATACACATATTAACTTACTCTCCTACGGTCTACTCTCCCACCGTCTTACGAATTTTCGATCAGGGTCACGTGTCCTGACGCATGAATACGATCTACGACTAGATCGTCATGAATACGATCGATGTGCCGCCGGATTCAAATGTATTGTTTCAATCAACTAAAACTATCTTCGCATTATTGCCTTCCACAAGAAACCTGGGGCGTATGGTTCCAAGTCTATAACTGACATAGTTTTTTTTTTTAAATGGAACTACTTTTACGGACTCTATCGCGTTTGTATTTAATTTTGAGGATTGTCCTCGACACAGGTCCTCTCGTGACCATGATCACTGGAAAGTGTTCGAAACGTCGAGAAATTAAAAATCAAATACAAACGCGATAGAATCCGTAAAAGTAGTTTTATTTCAAATGTATAATACTCGCGTAAACATTAGAAATAATTATGTTTTTTTTTTAACTTTATATCTACAGATATACTTAAAACTATGTCGGTTTGTGAAAACAGCAATATTTGTTTTTAGTTTATGCTTTCAAGCAATACAATTTTAATTAATTAAACAGGGAGGACAATACAAAAGTGTGACATCATTGTCGCATTCTCCGTATCGAAATAAATAAATCATTTTAATTCCAGCAAAAAGACGTAAAATATTGAACTTAAAAAGCACCAAACTAAATCTTGACAATGTTAATAAAAGGGGTGTCTTACAAGAAAAATGTAATCAGCACAATATGATTTTATTTTATTGCTCTTTGTGGCGAACGAGCAAGCGACACACCTGATGGTACGTGATACTGCCGCCCGTGGACCTCAGCAATACGAGGGTATACCCACCCAGAAATTTGGGCTTTCGGCTCTCTCACTCACCGAACGAAGCACAGCAGCACATTGTTACTGCTCAGACGTCGATTCTCTGCGTGAGTGTGATACTACCCCGGACGGACCGGTCTTAGAGATAGAATCTTTATTTTACCGTGGAAGTTAAAAAAACGGATAATTCAGCGCCGTGGAACTTAAGCACTAGAGCTGTCCTGGGATGTCACCAATTGAGGCTGACCATTCATTCGTTTATCTCAGCTCATACACGTTCCCCTGTTAAGCTCGAGCCTCCTCCACAGAAGTAGGGAAATTGACCTACTATACCACGCTGGTCAGACGTGTTGGCATAGGGTTTGATTTCAAGTTTTCATTCACATTGATGTTATATGCGTATTATATCCCTTAGTTGTATTTTACGACACCGACGGGTAGTGAATTGTGTTCTTATTCCTTCACCACACTGAAGTGTGGCCGTTATGATAATATCCCCTCTTGAGGAATCAATGATAAACGACGGTAGACCGATGGGATGAATGTATAAATCTTTTTATACGATATCAATATAAGTTGTATTTGTGATAACATAAGCGTACAAAAGTTATTCTGTATTATATCAGTAAACAAGAAACCTTTTAAGGGTCGCGCTCTCCCACGCGGCTAATACGTCGCATAACAATATACAGCGTGCGATATGGCTAACCACCTGTGGATGTCTATAAACTGCTTACAACCACCTTACGAACGGGGCAAAGATTTGATATAGTTGGAACGGAATTATTATACCTAAACTGTATTAACCTCTGAGAGATAAGACGAAACAATAACTCACTTTATTGCACTCCACAGGAATAACAACAACAGTACAGGAATAAAATAAACGCAATAATTTAACGTTGGTACAATTAAGCGGTCTTATCGCATACTGGATTTTCTAGACAACCTTAGTATGGAGTTTTATTTTAAAAGATTTTAAGACTACAATTTACCACTTCCTTTCTCGTTCATCCGTTGCGTGTCGTAAACTAAACAACAAGTTTTGAAGATACATATATAACGTAAGGGAAGGAAAGTTCTACATAAGACCCTATGCTGATTCATTTGGTCAGCGTCCTATGGTAGTTCAATTCCCCTCCGATTGTTGAGGAGCTCCGTACCCAATAATGTAACGTAATATAAGCTGGAAAGAAGAACCGGATAAGTTTTCTGTAATTGTGGATTATGTTCAAATTTATAAGTTCAGAGACAATCTAACTATATTGTGGCACTGTGGGCAATGGTGATTTCTGTTATAGTCATATCATGTGTAGTATAAATCGTATGAATTTATTTAGTTATGTACTTGACTCATATGAATGCTCAAACACTTTATAAATAATTAATCAATATAACAAATTCCATCGGTCCATCGCAAATTTGGGTAAGCGAGTTAGTGATCACATTAGATGTCAAGAGCTTCCCAGTATTGTTATACTATCCCATTTTGCGGCTCTCACAGGTAATTAAGAAGTGGTCACATATTATTAATATAATATTGTAAAATTTATTTCTGAAATTTATTTCTCACATAATATTATCTATGTAATAATAAAGTCCGTCGTAGGCACAATATAGAAATGTAAAGACTCAGACGTGTCACCCATCTGTTATATTATTTTGATCTATCCCTCCTTTCGTATCCGTAACAATAGACCGTCTTAAGTGCGGTGGCGTATCGCTGCCAACACCCCCCACCCCGCCTCACGCTACTCCCACAACTCCCCACCGAGCTTTTTGTAAGGAAACCGTAGCGCGCACTTTATTAGCCTTTGTTCACAAAAACCGTCCAGAATTACTTAATTTTGAAGCCTTTTTCGGTACCGCGGAAGGGTTTCGAGGTCGTGTTGTAATACTTTGCTATTGTGAAATTTACCGCCCTGTTGAGTAACAATTTGCTTCATGTATATTGTTTTAGAAATTGAATTATTATGTATATACATACATACATTTAGAGCTATGTTTATAATAAAAACTTATCCGTGTGTTAACGGTATAACAACTTGACTGCACAGATGGCGTAGCGTAATGGTTAAGATACCGACCTTACGTGTCAGTGCCGTGGGTTCGATTGGCCACACAGGACAATACTTTGTGCGATCCACAGTGATGTTTTGAGTGTGAATGTTATTTGTCTGTGTTAATTGCATGTTTGTAAAGTCCCCCACAATACATAGGCTATTTCGTTAGTGCAGGGTGGTGTCTTAATTAAAAAAATATTACTTTTTCAAAACTAAAACTAAAATCAAGCAATTTATAATAAAAGAAAATTGAAACTAGAAAGAAATAGAGTGAACGGAGCGTTGGGGCAACTTCTCGGTAGCCACCACCTCAGCCAGAAGGCACGTGTAGCAATACATAACGCAGTGCTTGTCTCAACATTACTGTATGGAAGCGAGAGTTGGGTATGCAGAAAAGAGTATGAAAGTAAAATTATTGCGGTCGAAATGCGATCTCTGCGGAAAATCTGTGGAGTTAGGCTGACCGACCGCATTCGTAACGACGACGTAAGAGAGCGAGTAGGTATGAAAGAGAGTATTGGTGTAAAGATGCGAAAGGGAATGCTCCGATGGTTCGGATATGTGGAAAGAATGCCGAACGAACGTCTGGTTAAGAAGATATACAATGCGAAAGTGGAAGGACGTAGGTACCGGGGGAGACCGAGACTAACCTACCTAGACCAGATCGGTCATGTACTGAAGGAAAGTGGAGTCAAGAGTCTCCGAAACCAGCGAGCGTGTATGAAGAGAATTATAAATGTTGAGGAAGCGAGAGAAGTATGCAAAGATAGTGTTCTCTGGCACTCTGTTCTCTCTGCCTACCCTGCAAGTGATATGGCGTGATGATATGTATGTATGTAAAACTAGAAGGCAAAAGGAATCCAGGTTTTGCTGTCACTAAGTGCGGCGCTGATTTTCAGCCATCCTTGTGTATTTATTGTATTGTGAGTGCGCTTGTGTAAGTGTGCTTAACCGTGTGTTGTGTACACAATACAAATAAGACGGAATATCCTATCCGTAGTATTAATACATGTTTACAAAAACAACACAGATGGCGTGTTCGTTAAGGTAACGACTTACCGTGCCAAATGTCCAATGTCAAACCTCCATCTTATTACGAGAACGTTTTGGATCGTGATGTGCAAGAGTCCCCATGATGCCATTACAATACTTTATGATCGAAAGTCGTAACCAAGATCTTAGTTAACGTATGGTGATGGAGTGAGAATACAATTCACCATATCTTACTCGTGGGTGATCATAAGAGACGACTGACGGATATAAAACGCATATAACATCTATGCAAGAGAAGGTAAACTCGAAACAAAACTATACCAACACGCATGACCAGCGTGGTATATTAGGTCAATTTCCCTCTCATTGTGGAGGAGGCTCGAGCCCAACATATATGAGCTGTGATGATAATAATGATATACTTTTTAATTGAAAGATGCATTGTTGAAATTTTGTAACTTTGCCTACACTTTCATGGATATAGCGTGAGGGTACAAAGAAAATATTAAAGTACTCCTTTATATATATTTATTATGGGTTACTTTTTATGTCTTTGTTACTTTTATGATGTAAATCAGACCACGAAGCCATTGTTATATTATTTTTCAACAACCTTAATTTCCCTTGAATAAATCTAACACGGGATTGAAGCAATTTCAAATCGTTTTAAGTGAGTGTAATATACAACGTTATTGTTATTGTAATAAAGGTTACAATTGTGTATCCTGTCACTTGGTGTTAAGCTGTTTGGTTTGGATAGGTAGCAAATGTCGAGAGTCATTCGGGATACCGCTACATATTGGCATTTCGCTTAAATCTTTTTGGCCCAAATTATAAGCTCTAAGCGATTATATTAGACAATTGTACATTTTTGTACTTGATGATGTGTAATGAGGATAGCTATACTGTAAGTCTGTAAGGCATACGAATAATCACTAATAAATAACCCGAACTTTACTCAAACTAGCGTTTTATAACTCAATCATAAAATAAGTTCCATAGCGCGCTTAAAGAAGACCTTATGCCAATCTGTCTGATGAGCGTGGTATAATAGGTTAATTTGCTTTCTTATTATGGAGGAGGCTCGGGCCCAGCAGTGGGGGACGTATATGAGCTTAGATGGTGATGATATAATTAAACTTAATGTACGTTATAAAACTTATGAGTTTGATTGAACGTGTCAATCTCAGCTATTATCACTTGGTTTAAAATAAATATCTTATTGTCTAACGTGTCCTATTTATCGATAAATATTTTAAGAGATAATACATAACAGTATAACATATATGAGTAGAGCAGTTTTAGGCCGTTTTTTCCCCTTGCGATGGACTATAGATGTAGTCGCGTGCCGCCAAATCGGTCCGGGGCGACGGAAGAGGCGGCGCGCAAACCCACAGACCCACCCTGCAAAAATTTCTCTCTTCGCCTTGTGAGCGAGCCACCGGTACCCGATCTTTGTCTTCGGTGGCCAGCAGGTTTAGGCCTAGGAAGTAAAGAATGCCATGATCGCCAACGCTTGTTTGGCTGATTGGTGTTATAAATTGCTTATAATAATGTTGCCCTACCCGCAAACGCACAAATGTAAAAAAATCTGCACCAGTGGTCGGTCCAATAGCGGTAGAGAAGAAATATGGTGGGTTATGGGACTGCACATCGCCCTTTTGCCGTCCCGGACGGAATAGGCGAGGTATGTCCAGACTAAAAAAAAGGAAAATGTGGCCTATTATATTTGAGATTATTCGGCCGGGTTTTACGGCAGTGGTAACACCATGTGGGGTATAGTGACCTAATGGATAGATGAACTATTAGATGATAAATGCTTGTAGTTGTGTTTACAATCCGCTATCGTCTGTGATGTGCGCCTTATGTGAGTATACGCCGTGACGTCACACGCCTGGAGCGATTGATCCGTGTCAACGTTATCGACTCGTGTGTACATTGTGACTGGCCCGGTATTGTGTTGTATACTATACCCCCCAAGGGTGGATGTTAAAATAATTGATATACAGTTTAGAACTACCTTTTTCTTCACACATTCATAATTCTATGGCTTTTCGCAACTGAACTATTTCTGTTCTTAATGATTGCGTCTTATTCGTATATTTTTATATACTAATTATGCTGAGAATTTGAACGCTTAAATCTAGGTAGAACGATTAAGAACCCTCGAAACTTCGTGCGTACTTATTGGAAAAAACTTTATGGCAATTTGTTGGTGCCATTTTCGAGATTCTGCATTTGTATAAATATACAAATATAGAAATAAATAATAGTTGCTCGTTTAAAGATATTAGCTTATTAAAGTGTATATTTTACTCGCTTCTAGTCGCGGCTACGCAGTAGTAAAAAGTAGCTCTCAAAGTTGAAAAACTGTATTATCCAAATCTGTTCAACGGTTTAAACGTGATAGAGTAACAAACATTCAAACATCTTTATAAACTCTCACATTTACAATATTAGTAGAATTAAGATTTTTTATTGAATTATTAAGAAACCGGCGAGCGTGTATGAAGAGAATTATGAATGTTGAGGAAGCGAGTGAAGTATGCAAAGATAGAGTTCTCTGGCACTCTGTTCTCTCTGCCTACCCTGCAAGGGATATGGCGTGATGATATGTATGTAAGATTTTTATTTTAAACATGCCCTTTATTATTTTTGGAATTATAGATAGTGTTCCTTAGGCGGTTGGTAAGACTAATATATACGGTGATAATAGTCCACTCGAGTGATAGGCACGGTCGGTCGCTGAATTAAAAAAAAAACATATTTTTGTTTTACTCAATCCATTAGCTTATTATAATCACGGTTAAAAGCCTCTCCACTATATTAGCAATCTAGCTAAATGAACAAAGAAACCCAGGATCAGTCCGATAGCTTCACTCCGTAGGCGAACAATCGCATGGACTAATTTGAGACCCGACAGGCGCGTCAAAGCCTCGGATTATTGGAAAGCCATTTGTGGCGCGAGGAGGCCGAGGGGGAATGAGGCGCGGTCACACTACAAGCGGAACGGAGAAAATACTCACCATAGAAACTTCAAACTTCAAATTCTTGCGCGTGGGTGTCGTAAAAGGCAGCTAAGGGATGTGGTATACATATAAAAACAATAGAGAAATAAAACTTTATATAAAACCCCTTACCAACCCGCTTGACTTGGTATGGTGGATCAATTTCATTACTATTGTAGAGAACGCTCAAGCTCCTTAAGTGTAGATAATGATGATGATGATTACCATATAATTAATAGGGCAATTACCGTTTTTACCCGTAAAAAGATTTGATTTGTAATTGTTTCCATCAATTTATTCTATCAGTCTAAAAAATCCATTATTAGATATACAGTTCTTCCAAATGGCTAATTTCCAAGTATATAACACGCCATAGTCTCCATTTTTCGCAGATGAATTAGCAATAACAATTATTATTACTAATTTCTATACAACTGGCAAGTGCCGATTGTAGCTACTGTTACGTGTTAAATAAATAACTTCTTTATCAGATTAAAAGACATTGTTTCTCTTGTTTCGCTATTATGGAAATAAATTACTTATTTAAAATACATTCAAAATTAAAATCTTCTGTGTGGTAGCGACTACGAATACTACCAACGCGTACTTTGCTCGTGGATGTTGTAAAAGACGACTAAGAGCTTTATATCGACCACCTGATGTCGTTTGGTCACCTATCACATGCTTATGGACAGCTAATGCCAAGCAGGCGGCCGGTCATAAAACGGTTGCCAATAACTTTTGCAATATATACGTTGAAAAGTGAGTACATATTGAGTCGATCACAAGTAATTGGGATAAGAGCAGGAGAATGATAACTAAAAATTAAAGCTATATATTATACATTATTATTACACTATTTACGCTTAATATTGATAACACCAATTAAGTTGAAATGTTTTTTTTTTTTAAATATTCGAAATGTCAAGAAATAGAGAACCAAATACAAGCGCCATAAAATTTGTAAAAAAAATATTTTGTTTTAAATGTGTATTTTAAATACTCTCTTAAACATTAGAAATCTTAATGTCTGAATAGTGTATATAATAAATGATATTTAATTTCGCTAACAGTGTGACCTCGCCGATCGCTCGTCGCTCCACTGAACGTTAGACAATGGGGACGTGTTGATTGGAGTCAAACTTATTTTCTTTGCGCCGCCGACGAATTTACGCTGTGATTTGTCTGCGACGGTATTATACCGGTATATTGTTAATTGTTACAACACAAATCATCATTCGTTATCATCATCTCAGCTTGTATACGTTCCCCGTGCTGGGCGAGCGCGTGAGCGTCCTACACAATGGAAGGGAAATTGACCTACCACAAATTGATATACCACGCTGGTCAGATGTGTTGGTATATGATTTTATTATGAGGTTTCCTTCATCATCATCCTTACAGCCCACAAATGTCCCACTGTTGGGCTCGGGCCTCCACCGTAATTGGAAGGAAATTAAGCTACTATATCGCGCTGGTCAGACGTGTTGGTATAGGGTTTTGTTTCGAGTTTTCCTTCTCTCGCACAGATGTAATATGCGTTTTATGTCCCTTAGTCGTCGCGTACGATCACCCACGGGCAAGATACGGGGTGGTGAATAGTATTCTTACTCTGTCACCACACGGAAAAAGAATCCTTATTATACATATATGTTAAATACATATCATATGCCATAGTAGCGGAGATGCGAATGTTGAGATTGAGATGGATCTGTGGTGTAACAAGAATGGATGAAGTAAGAAATGAACACATAAGAGGAAGTTTGAAAGTTGCGCCAGTGACGGAAAAGTTAAGGAGTGAAAGATTGACATGGTATGGACATGTGATGAGGAGGGGTGAAAGTAATGTTGTGAGGAAAGTTTTAAGTATGAATGTTGATGGCTTTAGGGGTAAAGGAAGGCCAAATAAAAGATGGATGGTCTGCGTGAGGCATGATATGGATAGTCTAGGAGTGACTGCAGAGATGACGTCTGATAGGATCGTATGGAAAAAGATAACATATTGCGTCGACCCCAAGTAATTGGGATATAGCAGATGTGCGGGTATAGCAGACAACGACTATAAGTATTTAATATCGATCTCTTTAATCAATCATTTAATACAAAAGTACAATTCTATTTGTATTAGACCTCGTCGTGTTCCAATTATGTCGTACATTAAACTGTATCGTTTAAATAATGCACGTGTATCACGGTCAGTTGTATCATCGGCTATTGGTACACGTGTAACAATGTATGTATAGCGGTCAGCTTTAGCGTGAGAACTGACATATGATAATGGCGACGTGAGTACAGGATACCCCTCTGACTGTTGTATTGACTAAATGATACAATTATATATCTGTCGTAATTATGTTGTATTGAAATATATATCCATAGTGATATATTATCAATATTATTGGTTTTTTTTTGGAGTATACTCCTTAAGAATCGATTTTCATATAAGGCGCCCGCTATGAGAAAAATTTGAGGAGTAAAATTTAGTGATCGAATGACCTCGTTACGTTTTTGGTGCGCGACCTATTCTGCGCACCTTTCACTTTCTGACGTGAGATAATACTACACTGAACAGTTTTAATAAATGTAAATAAATATATATATATATATATATATTATTTAAGTATTTTCTATGATTTGTTTATTTATCCTTTGATATAGTATCGATATTTTTTTAGTCAAATGAGTTTTTTTGGGCCTGTTTTGATAATCGTACTTAAGGAGTAAACTCCAGTCGTGCGTCGGAGCTGACACACACTTTTTTATTATTTATATAGCGATCCCTCACTCTAGTCGAAACATTGGTAACGGATTTTTGTACTTTTTAGAGCTTACCTGTATCTGAGGTCTTTTTTAAATCATCAAAGCTTAATGGTAAGGAGGCATTTGAAAGCTCTGAGCTCTATCTATTTTACTTGCTACAAGGCTGAACGGTTTGTACGTTTGAACGTTAGGAGCTATCAGTTAGATGCTAACATTATTTAGAATCAAACTGTTGGCGTCTAAAATTAACCGAATCAAGTAAACAAAAATTTACGGCTTTATAAATAATATTATAGGAGTATGTTTGTGCTACAGTAACGTGGTGTGTTACGCGGCGCTGCGGGAGCTTGTCAGTTCCACACAGGATCAAAGTTAACTAAAACATTTCCAACATACAATGTTGTGTATTTATTTCATGTATAATAATATATTGTTTGCGACAAACGGATGTTTAAACTTATGAGGAAAATCAATGAATCGTTAAACCTCTCGACATATATGAATATTGGGTATTGAAAATAAACAGATCAGAGAATAGTTCATACCTCTGTGATGCGTGCGTTAAGATTTATGTGTGGAGTAACAATATTGGATACGATAAGTAATGAGTATATTACAGGAAATCTGAAAGTGGGACCCTTACCGAGTTTCGTGTTTCAATCCTAACGTTAACTGTACGTTCATAGTATCTCTCTCGCTACAACGTATTTATTCTTTAGTGCGCTATTTTTATTAAAAAAAGAATATAAATATTGGTCAAATATGTATTGCACTTTTATAAATAAGATTTTTACTTTCCTATTTATAATATCTCTCTCGGGATTTGTTAGAATTTTATATATATAAAAGTTGAAAGCAAAAACTTTTCCATTAGATTATCACTTTTTAAATCCGTTCGAATTCAACAATACCGATAATATTGATGAATACAATTTAAGAATAATACGAATAATCTGTAATATCAATTGATATTACAATACTGTGCAGATGTGTAGTAGTTAAGATACTGATCTACCGTATCCCACCACGCAACATAATACGTTGTACGATCTACATTTTTGAATCTGGATGTAATTTGTGTACGATAATTGTATATTTGTAAAATTTCTCCCAATGCAAGTTTCTTAGCGCAGAAGATTGTCTATAAAAAAGTATTCTGCAGATAACACAACCAGTATAAGTAAACCCTTAAGAGAGAAAAAAAAAAACAGTATTCGTAAGCTAAAAGTCTCATAGTAGCCGAGCACTCGAGCATAGTGTGACTTTGTACCCTCTCGATGTTTGTCGTACGATCGCTTTGTACTGATTGTATACAATCATCACACAGACACAGAGACAATCACTTTACAGAGAGAATCGTTTTACCAAGATAATAAAACTATCCCGCAAATATAGCTTGAGAGTAAAATTATTTGCATACATAATGTTTTGCGCAATCGGATCTAATCGGATTTTATTTCAGACAAGCTCTTTTATATATATATATATATAGGTTATTACGTTTCATATTTAGGCATATACAAAAGCGTTTGTGATATAGCTATTTGATGTCAAATCAATAATTAGTCTCGATAAATTGTTATTAAGCAACCATTTCGACCTACGCACGTTTTCACATCTTTTTATATAGGCTGTTTATAGCAGAATATTGAATTAAATTAGTGTTTTTTTTTCGAATTTACATTATTAAATTTTGGCGCCCAACATGGGGCATAATTATTGTTTAACCTTTTCTTCGTCCACTGTTAAAGTAGATCTCCCTATAAATGAGGGGAGTCACAGTACTGCAAGCGGGTTCATGTTCGCAGTAAGTAAGTATAATACCAATTAGAAAGTTGCCCACTCGTTTGATGAGACCAATCACCGATTTTACGACTCCCACGGGCAATCAAAAGATGAGTACAATTGTATTCTTATTCTGTACCACGCCGTGAATAAGTATAGACCATTTTATTTATAGAGTTGTTTGCGTAATGATGTTAAGAAACTGAGCCATCAAAACTTTAGCGCCCAACATGGTACTAGTAATCGCATACTTGAAATAAAACTTAATGCTTTTTATTAATCTTATATATTAGCTCATTGAAATCTATCATTTCTTAGGAATAGATTTCTTTTCTTTACCTCTTCCTCAAAGAAGATTAATGTTGAGAGTCGCTATGCATGACAGGCGGCAGTAATCACAACTGGTGTTATAAGTTTCCTAAGAAAGTTCTATTCACCTGACTCAGCTAGTTTTTATAACTTCCAAAATGGAAACTGGTGACGCATTGTATTTTTAAGTCGTTACCACAAGCAGCTTTTATGAGCTTGAATACTATTATAGTGCTTAAATAACACTATCTGGCATTAAGTTTTACAGTTTTTTATAGCAAAGAATTTTTTTCACTGAGGGTAGTAAATTGACTACAGCTCAGAGTAATCGTTATGGATAGTGTAATTATTTGTATTGTTTAAAGTTTGGATCTATAACAGTCTCCAAGTTAGGCTTTAAAATACATAGTAATGGTAAAATATTTGCAGTTAAATTAAAAATATACATCATTATCATCATCATCACAGCCATACATGTCCCACTGTTGGGCTCGGACCTCCTCCGTAATGTGAGGGAAATTAACCTACTATACCGCGCTAGTCAGACGTGTTGGTATAGGGTTTTGTTTCGAGTTTTCCTTCTCTCACATAGATGTTATATGCGTTTTATATCCCTTAGTCGTCTCGTACGATCACCCACGGGTAAGATATGGGGTGGTAAATAGTATTCTTACTCCGTCACCACACGGAAAACTTTCTAGATCGCTGTTTGTATTAATGTATACCAAACCTTATTTATCCCCCAGAGCGCATGCTCGGCTCACGTCTGAGGGTTATTTGTCGTAACGGCGTCGACTTGTTTATTTTTATGTTCACGTCCCCTTCCCCTCTACCACAGCTTCCCTCCGTCCTCTATCGCCTCGCTCCTCGTCGAGGCTCGCTCGTTTGTCATACAGACGCGTTGTAATTGTTTTGATTCCAATCATATTGGTGTTTTGCTTAATGATTCTGTTTGACGTGTTTGTTTTATTGGCTAACAAATATTTGTATATTACAATTGCGTTTCGTTTGAATTTATTAACATGATATCTTGAATGTTAATCTATTTAGTTATGGCGAGAAAACTATAAAGTAGTATATAAAAGGGTTTTTAGCAAAGATGTAAAACTTACTTCAGTATTCTCTTATACTTACGGACGATGGCTTCTGTTTTGATTGACCGCATCTTTGCCAACTGTGTCCAAAGATAATATATTGCATCAGATATTTACAAAATTTAGAGTAGGGACACTTTTGAACAAAAACAAAATATAACGCATATTGGAATATACACTACCGTCCAAAAGTTTGGAAGCAGCAAGGTAAAATCGAATAAAACCAAACTAAGTCATTTAAATTTAAATGTATTGATAAAAAAATAAAGAACAAACAGAAACTAACTTAAACAAAATAAAAAAATAATATACAATGGTAAATTAGATTAAATTTTAGCTTCATCAAAGTGTCCACCTTTCTCCTTTATAATCTTCTCACATATTCTGGGCATTCTATTAATCAATTTTTTAAAATAATCTTTATCTAATTTGTTCCATTCGTTCTCTAATAGCTGCCACAAATGTTCTGAGCTCGTAGGACAACGACTTTTCACCCTCCTGTCAAGTTCATCCCAAACAAGTTCAATGGGAGAAAGATCAGGGGATTGAGATGGCCATTGCATGATGTTTAAAATGTTTTCAGCTTTTTTCTTGTTTAAAAAGTTCTGGCACAATTTAGACGAATGCTTAGGATCATTATCCTGTTGAAAAATGAATCCAGAACCAATGAGACTTAGTCCACTGGGTATGGCAGAATCTTGGAGAATTTTTAAATAGCCTTCCTTGTTTAATTTTCCGGTTATCCTCACAAGATTGCCGGGTTTACTGTTGCCAAAACACCCCCAAACCATGACATTACCACCACCATGTTTGATGGTAGGCACTGTACATGCCTCTGAAGCCCTCTCTTCTTTTGACCGGCGTACAAAGATACGTCTATTGTATCCGAAAATCTGAAATTTTGATTCGTCACTCCAAAGGACATTTTCCCATTGTTCTATAGTCCAGTTTTTATGCGCTTTTGCCCATTCTAGTCTATTTTTCTTATGTCGATTTGTTAGTTTGGGTTTTTTAGCAGCAACACATCCTCTTAATCCCGCAGACAGTAAGCGTCTTTTAACAGTAGTTGTTGAAATGGGTGTTTCTCGCGTATCATTCAGAGCTGCAGTGATCTGTGGTGCAGTTAAGCGTCGATTCCGTTTAGAAAGAACTCTAATGAAGTTGTCCTCTTGATTTGTTGTGGATTTGGGCCTACCAGATCTCTTTCTATCTTCATTTTTCCCCGTTTCTTGTTTTCTAGCAAGGGTATAGTGGACACCTTTACAAGAAATTCCGAGCCTTTCTGCGATTTGACGTTCACTGTATCCTTCCTCGCGTAGAGTGCAAATAGCGCTTCGCTGTTCAAGCGTGATTTGCTTGCGTTTTGCCATTTTCAGAAGAAAAAATACGGTCAAAGTAGTAGCCGATATCTTTCGAATACAGACAATGTTAATATCACAACTTTCACGTGCCAATGCTCAAGTGCGACTGAATAAGGTCTAAAAAAGTTAAAACCAGCAAACATTATCAATAAAACTACACCATTGCATAGGATAAAGTAGCCGACGGATTAAGTCATAAAACACGTGTTTCGTCAATATTAAGGAATTCCATAAAACTTGATGAATGTAGGATAATAATCCTTTTGTGTTTGTGTAGACAGTCGTAAAAGGTTGTAAAACTTAAGATTATTGCTAATTTTTACCGCTATTAGTCGGCATTTATTTGTTTTGTTTGAAAACAGGTGTGCTTCCAAACTTTTGGACGGTAGTGTATATCGCTGGTCCACAAGAAAAGTGACACAACTGGAAAATTTCAATTTTTAGTGGTGGTGTTGGGGTTAATATTATAAGGCCTTCGTATCAGCTCTTTATTGTCATTCGTAATCACATTATGCAGACGTTCATGTATTTGGAATCGTATGTTCAGAAATCCTTATTTTGACGCTCCTTATAAACATACAACAATGAAACTTCTACATTTAGAAACTTTTTCTCAAGGCGATTAAAAATGTACTAATTAATTTTTAATTTCAATCTCAGCTGATATATGTTACGTAAATGAAAAGAAAAAAGCTTCTACACATCCCTTTTAACCACTCTAACCACTGTTGATGTGGTAAGTCGCCGGCGCCATTAGACACATTGTTATGTCGAGTGTTAAACGTGAGATTGTGACGTCACTAAACACACTCGTAGCACGTGCATACCAACATTTATACATATAATGGCGGAAATATAATAACATCTTTTTTATAGTTATTATAAAAAATATTTGTGACATTTGTTGTATACGTTGTACATCATCTCATAATTTCAGCTCATATATGTCCCACTGTTGGGCTCGATGCTTCTTCAAACGGGAAGAATATTAACCTACTATAGCACGCTGTTCAGACGTGTTGATATAGAGTTTAGTTTCGTGTTTTTATACAACAAACGTGTTTTTTTTCTTCGTTATAGGTAATGATTTTGAACCCTTCGTGCGCGAGTTCGACTCGCAATTGGCCGGTTTTTATTTCTGAGTAGTGTTGGCGCCCACCGTGGGGCTCGATACTTTATCCATGTAGTATCTGTTACGCGTCGATCGATGATACTGCAAATGCCCACTTGCTTACAATATTAATTTCATTCATCAATATTGTTGCTTTATAATCATTGTTTCTATTGATATTGTAATATCGATTTTATAAGCGATCCCTTTGTCATACCTTTTTAATAATTTCATCTCAGTATAAGATATTTAAAAGGCTAAAGGATAATAATTTAAAACGGTTATGTTGAAAACTAGAAGACTGCGAGATTGATCATATCGATGACCCCTAAATTTTAGGTAACAATTAAATCGATATCAAGAACACATGGCGTATATTATGTGAGATTTATGTCGCCTTATAAAATTTTATTTTTACATACACAGCTTCAAGCAGCTTTAAAGTCACGATCCTGACATACCCCCATAACTTTATTCGCACTCATCACAGTCTTCACATATGCTCTGCGATTACGCGTACTTTTAATCTGACCTTTCATCAATATATCTCCAATTTGGTCCAGAAAAAAAAACGTTGACTTCCCCTTGTAGTCGTTTCATTCACGCTTCATTTATATATTTGTGTCGTCAACCTCTAGAAGAAATGTTATGAACTTTAAAGTTATGTATCATTTATATTGCTTTAGGTGTTACTTACAACATTGAAACGGCGTTGTATGTAGGTGCAGATCTGACGAGGGTGACGGTAGCTAACACCGCATCCGGACGCACGTTGAATTTTAAACAATCGACTCTGAGTCTGAAGTGTTCTTGTGTGGTATATTAATGTCATACAATGTCTTAAGTCTTTATTTTGAGACCATCGGATTTCAAGAACTGATGATTTGTAAGTCTTTTCTTTCTTTTTTTTTCAAGAACACCATTTTTTTTCTTGCGGTGGACTATGGAGGTGGTCGCGCATCGCCAAATCGAGCCGAGGCGACGGAGGAGGCGGCGCGCAACCCCATGGGCCCACCCTATAAGCACCACTTTTCGCTGTGCGAGCGGGTACCCGATCTTTGTCTTCGGTGGCTTCAAGACCACCCTGCAATAAGGAAATAATCCTTGTCTTGCCTTTACAAACATACAATTAATGCAGACAAATTACAGACTCAGAACAACACTTTGTGGGTCGTAAAAGTATAGTCTTGCGTTGAATTCGAACCCATGGCACTGGCACGGAAGATCGGTATCTCAACCACTACGCCATCTGTGCAGTCAAGTTATTTCATTGTATCCATGAAATAATATTGGGAGAGTCACCGCACTAGATTGAATTTATGCCACCTGTTATTACCACCTGTTCGCTTGCTCACCAATATGAATGTCGACAAATAATCTACGTGCAGTTTGTAGATATCATATGGCTTAAATATTCTACTTCATTATTGATTATGGTTGTTTTTCTCGTAAAAAAAGCAATAATAGATAGCGATCTGTTAAAATACTTCCTCTACTACGCCACGCCCGGCAATCTTCTTTCACTCCGTCTTACGCATTTTCGATCAGCGTCACGTGTCCTGATGAGAGTTTAACAGTGTCTACCTATCACAAAAAGTACGCAACGCCGCTAAAGAAGTGTTCACTTCGAAACTTAATTATACTCATGATATATACAAATTATTTAGGATTTACAAATTCTACGTTTATTTAGATATGGAAAAAAATATTACTATTCGCGAAACATGTATGGCGGCCGGTGTCCCGCCCATATGGCGTTGTGAGGTACGTTTACGGCAAACACTTCTCACAAAATATTTGATAAATAAATGTTTATCCTTACAAAGTCAGTACGGTTCACTCACAAGATCCCCAAAAGACCATAGAGTCATTGATGTTAAGGAAAAATAAGACGATATCATTCTTACATATATCATAAACAAAACAAGAAAAAAAAATACTGCAGAAATTCTATACCCACTTAAATGTTGCCCCCCCCATTCGTCATACTACATTACACCCCCAACGATGTCTCCCGAACACTTTGCGACCCCTCTAATGCAAACAGTGAGCGGTCGTACACTAACAGCAAATTATACGTACAATTTTGTAACCCTCAATAACTGAAGAAACGAACGGAACTACTGTGAAACACTTGCTAAATGGACATGTGTCATGTAGACCGACGCAACACAAATACACAAACGAAATTAAACTCTATTATATTATTCTAAAGCTGTTTTTAGCATGCCTTTGGTTAAATCGCGTTTGTGTATCAAGACGTTATTGCCGCGCTACCCTCCTTTTTACGAGTGCTTAATCCCCAGGTCGCTGTTGTTGGTCGAGCGTTTCCATTGTACGTTCACGGCACGAGATTTGTGAGCTCGTTATAACGCTTAACGTTGTGTTGAGTACGGCTTAACGTGTTACAAGACTTAGTGCTAATGGTTTGGGATATATTTGTTTTTTATAATCAACGCAAATGGAGATATATCATGGAATATTATACATACATACAAATGGAGATATATACACTAGACTTGGGTAGCTCCTGAATGAGAGATACAAATGAACTAGCTCTTGGATCTCAATCTAGCTCACTATTAGCTCAGTAGCTCAGTTAATAGTTCAACGGCTCAATCGGCTCTTTTACTCGCGTCTTCATGTCGTGTGAGCAGTCGGCGACCGAAAGTGTCCGATATATGCCGATCACCGCCGAACAGTAAAAGTATTGAGCACCGATATGCATTGTGACTATTGCGAGCCCAAACGTTATATGTTCAACAAAGAAAAATGTTTGAAAATAAAAAGTTATATTTAAAAAATTAATATTCATCTTTAAATAACAATATTCAATAATAACAATAGTTATCAGTGTAAGCTGTCACTGGACGCAGTCGATTCTGTCAGCCCATATGTATTTAGTGAAAAGCTGTTTTTAACCATTTCAATTACAAACAGACCTTTCAATTTTATTTATTTTTTTATATAATTATATTTTATATCTAATCCTGTGATCACCAATTAAAATTTACACGCTCATGCATATCAAGCTTATCGCTTAATGATCGCGTAGTTCAGAGTTTGAACTATTCAAAAGAGTTAGAGCCGTGAACGAGTTCAAATGAAATGAGCTAACTCAATAAAAGAGCTAGCTCTCTTGATGAGCTAAATGAACTCAAGATATATATGAGCTAAATGAACTAAAGAGTACACTTGGGTAGCTCCTGAATGAGAGATATAAATGAACTAGCTCTTTGATTTCAATCTAGCTCAGTAGCTCAGTTAATAGTTCAACGGCTCAATCGGCTCTTTTACTCGCGTCGTCGTGTCGTGCGAGCAGTCGACGACCGAAAGCTCCCGATCTATGCCGATCACCGCCGAACAGAAAAAGTATTGAGCAGGTTCCGATATGCATTGCGAGCCGATTGAGCCGTAGACGGTAAAACTAAACATGATCACTGCGGCCGTACTCCGTACATATAAATATATTTTATATCTCATCCTGCGATCACCATTCAAAATTTACATGCCCATGGACATCAAGGTTATCGCTTCATGATCGCGTAGTTCAGATTTTGAACTATCGCTTCATGATCGCGTAGTTCAGATTTTGAACTATTCAAAAGAGTTAGAGCCGTGAACGAGTTGAAATGAAATGAGCTAACTCAATAAGAGCTAGCTCACTTGATGAGCTAAATGAACTCAGGATATATATGAACTAAGTGAGCTAAAAGAGCTAAAGAGCTAAAAGAGTGATATAGTTCTTTTGATCAAAAGAGCTATATCTCTCTTTTCTTTTCAGTGAGCCGTTTTTCGCATCGCTAATATACACACATATATACATATCATCACGCCATATACCTTGCAGGGTAGGCAGAGAGAACAGAGTGCCAGAGAACTCTATCCTTGCATACTTCACTCGCTTCTTCAACATTCATAATTCTCTTCATACACGCTCGCCGGTTTCGGAGAGTTTTGACTCCACCTTCCTTCAGTACGTGACCAATCTGGTCTAGGTAGGTGAGTTTTGGTCTCCCCCGGTACCTACATCCTTCCACTTTCGCATTGTATATCTTCTTAACCAGACGTTCGTTCGGCATTCTTTCCATATCTCCGAACCATCGGAGCATTCCCTTTCGCATCTTTACACCAATACAGAGAGTATATATATTCATGCCTACTCGCTCTCTTACGTCGTCGTTGCGAATGCGGTCAGTCAGCTTAACTCCACAGATTTTCCGTAGAGATCGCATTTCGACCGCATTAATTTTACTTTCATGCTCTTTTCTGTATACCCAACTCTCGCTTCCATACAGTAATGTTGGGACAAGCACTGCGTTATGTATTGCTACACGTGCCTTCTGGCTGAGGTGGTGGCTACCGAGAAGTTGCCCCAACGCTCCGTTCACTCTATTTCCCGCATTCACTCTGCGCTCTATATCAGTGGTGTACCTTCCATCTCGGCTAAATCCACATCCAAGATATACAAATTCATCCACTTGCTCTAGTACATCATTACCTATTGTTACTCTTACATCTGTTCTGGCTTGCTGCATGCTTTTGATAGTGAGGGACTATATCTGGTCTGGTTTTATAAAACAGACTAGACAGTAATAGACTACAAGCCCATGGAAAAATTATCCTGTGAAATGAACCAACGTGAATAACGCTTAGAAGGCTGTTACTATATCATAAAATAACTCTGAGCGCTATATATATATATATATATATATATATATATATATATATATATATATATATATATATATAAGGGGTGACATATTGTATTATTAGATTCTTTAAATGTGTTCATCGTCATCTCGGCTCATACATCCGATTGCTGGATTCAAGCCTTTTCTAAAATAGGAGGGAAATTGACTTGCGCTAATTGCTATTATATTTCTAATTTGCCTTCTCATGCATAGATATTATAAGAATACATCCTTTAGTCGCTTAGTAGTCTTTTACGCCACCCACGGCCAATAAATAAAATAACTTTAGACAACACATTAATAGTGGTAGAACCACGCTGTGGATCTGTCTACAGCCGCGGGTCGCTCCGTCTGGGGTAGTACCACACTGAGCAGAAGATCGGCGTCCGAGTAATGGCAATGTGTTATTGTGCTTCTTTCGGGGAGCGAGAGAGCCGGCAGCTCAACTGGGGTGGATTTGGGATTTGTTTTAGTAGGCCTAGTTGTACCTTTGGTATTGCAATGGTCCATGGACGGCAGTGACACTTACCATCAGGTGTGCTGCTTGCTCCTTCGCCACCATAAACAATAAAAAAACTGAAACAAATTACATCCAGTCACATAACAATAAATAATATAAAAAAAGTAGGTTTTAATGTTTTATATATACAGGTATTAATTATAATAAAAATAATACTTTCCTAATGTTAATCAATAATAGATATAAATATATTTTTTTGTAGTAACTCTATTGACATATGATTATCATCAACCTGCTCTTATCCCAATTTATTTGGGGTCGACGCAATATGTCTTCTTCTTCCATACAACTCTATCAGACGTCATCTCTGTGACCACTCCTTGTCTATCCATGTCATGTTTCACGCAGTTCATCCATCTTTTCTTCGGTCTTCCCTTACCCCTTAAGCCTTCAACATTCATACTTAAAGCTTTCCTCACAACATTACTTTCATCCCGTCTCATCACATGTCCATACCATGTCAATCTTTCACTCCTTAATTTTTCCGTCACTGGCGCAACTTTCTATTGACATATGATAAGAGATATATTTGAGAAAATATAATTTTTATCTGGCAAACAAATGGGTGAAGGTCGATCTTACTTTCGATCTTAGATTACAAGAATTGTTCTGCATAGGAATCGAAACTCAGCGCGTGAGAACATCACGTAAACACCATTAAGCCATCGATGATAATATCTGCTTGTGTTTATAGAAGTTTGATGCAAATAGAAATGGATTGTAATACATTTTTTTTCTTTCATTATACAAAAATGGAGTACAATATTCAAAAATCTACGGGTATATTTCACAGCGAGATCGGTTAATGGTAGGGTTTGTTGTTCACCGCGTTCGGTGAGTTTATATACGCAGCGTGTGGCCCACGCTACGGCCGTAATCAAATTATACCTTCATTAGTTTACAAGTTCCTTGAAATTTGCGTTTTTTATGTACCCACAATAGCGAACGGCGCGCCGCGTCGACTGTATTTGAAGAATAAAATGTCGTTACCAAATTTATATTACAAAGATAGTCCAATGTCGACTAAGTGTGGGAAACGAATCAAGAATGTATCATTCCCACTCTTACTAGTGGTAGGAACGAGGAGGTAAGACTTTTAGTAGTGGTAGGACCACGCCGTTGACAGTTTTCTGTCTAGAGCCGCGGCCGGTCCGTCCGGGGTAGTACCACACTCTCGCAGAAGATCGACGTCTGAGTAATGGCAATGTGTTGTTGTGCTTCGTTCGGTGAGCGAGAGAGCCGGAAGCACAACTGGGTGGGTTTGGGGTTTATATTGATAGGCAGCGTCCTAGCTATACTCGGTATAGCAAAGGTCCATTGGCAGTAACACTTACCATCAAATGTGCTGCTTGCTCGTTTGCCACTGAAAGCATTAAAAAAAAAGCAAAAGTGGTAAAGGTAAATGCAAACTTATTTAAAGTGATCGGTACAATGTGAAATAGTTGTCCGGTAGATGGCACACGTCTCCCACGAAGTCGACAAAATAATACGAGGAACAATTTGATCGTCATACGGCAGCTCACACTTATTTTTATGAAAGAAAGTTGAGCTTCTGGCACCCTCGCTCACTGAACGAAGCGCAACAGTACATTGTCATTGCTCTGACGTTGATTTTCTGCGAGATTGTGGTATTATTATAGACGGACTGGCCCATAGCTGTAGACATTAAACTATCAATTATGACCACTACCACTACTGGTCTATGGGAAAATCGTACCCACAACACTGGCAGGATAGTATAGCCATTAATCAAATATTTAAATATGTCCGCATCAAAAACGAATATTAACCGACCAAAATTTATCTCACCAACACCAAGATATCTAAAATAACACAGATAGAATATCAAATATTAGCTACGAAAGCTCTTCAGTATGTTCCCATTGTAAGTCGGGGTCGGAATTTAATTGGACCGTTTGCGACTGTTATTGCAGCTATTGAGATGTTAAATACAACCGGATTCTCAGCGACCCTCTTTTTAATGGAAGACGCGGAGTTATAGAGTATTAAGTAAGGGAAGTTGAGCATATTAGTGGGGGGCACCCCCGATGTTAAGGGCTTTGCGCCCACGAAACTGATATTTTAAAATATCTTTTTTTTTCTTCTTTGTTGGCACAATTTCATTTTAATTAAAAGCCGTCGAGCGTTGGGATTTTAGATACCTTCGATTATATTAATTAAGAGAGTCATTATTAACAGCAGCGAGACGTCGTGCGATCAATAACAGTGGGGGAACTAAACAGCTATGATTCGTGGACTCTGAGGTCTTCGGTTCTAACACTCGTGCAACTTTGATTTCACAAAAGTAATGCGTAAAGTGATAATAAGAACTTATGATAGCCAAAAAGGTGAATCAGCACTACATTTTAAATTGTCATATAGAATATCATTACTCCTTTGGATTGCGGAGACTCAGTTCGCAATCGCAGTTGGCACCACGATATTTTAGCCAAAATTTGTTAAACTAAATGAACCTAATAGCACTGGAAATAATATCTCAAATAAACAATTTTAAAATCATACACAAGTTAGGTGGCAAGTAGCATTGTTCTAACATAAAAGATCGAAAGATTTTAATATACTCAAAGTCAACTTAATATTTTAAATTTACGAAAATCCTTTCTCAAGTCTAAACTTGACCGAAACTTGACTGCACTGCAGATGGCGCAGTGGCTAAGACATTGTCCCTCTGTGCCAGTGCCGTGGGTTCGATGCATACTCAGGACAATACTTTGTGCGATCCACCAAGTATTGTTCTGAGTCTGGGTGTAATTGGTCCGCGTTAATTATATGATTGTAAAGTCACCTGCAATACAAGATTATTTGGTTAGAGCTGAGTGATGTTTTCTTTAAAAAAAAAGAAACAAGTAAATTGCTGAAATTTAATACATAGCGTCCATACCCTAATTACTAAACTATTATATCCAAGTTACCTGAATGTCAATAATTGCAGTTAACTTGCATATAGTAGTTATATAAGATTCGTCCAGTTACATTACTTAAGATATTCCGCTATATAAAAAGGTAGATACGTTTTTAACACATAAAACCGGTTTACGAAAGGTGCTTTTTACAATGTTTGTGTTGTTCAAATGTAATATATCACGAACCCTCTAAAACCAAGCAGATTCGGTTCATGGTCCACTAGAGAATTACTACGCATTGTGGTCCACGCACTATCGCATCCCTTAACTGCGGCACGAATCGTAAATACGTATGAAACTCACCCCCGTCGTATTATTAATTCAGATCTGGCGGCAACTGACGATTGACGAGGTGAAGCGAGGATATCAACTAGCTTTATAGCTTGTACAGTCAGTGGGAATGTGGTGGGAATTTGGGAACTAATGTCGTTAAACGCAGAACACTCTGTGAAGCTGTTATATCTGGTCGTTTCTCAGCCTGTAAAGTTTTTTTTATGGGCGAGAAATACTTTAAATGCCACTCTACCTCATTCGTAAAGGTATTATCGTATAAGTCATTCTATAAAAGAGCGAGAACTGCTTTCGTGACGTTCTTTTCCTTTATCTGGCTGTTCGACTTGGTTCGAACAATCATCATTCTCCTACTCTTATCTCAATTACTTGGCGTCGATACAATATGTACTCTTATTTCATAGTACTAGTATTAGTAGTATTGTAAAAGTTATTGGCAATAGTTTTATTACCGGCCGCCTGCCAGACGTCATCCCTCCTTGGGAATGTAATTGTTAGCAAAACGGCATCAGATGGAGTTGGCCCAGGTCGTTAGAAGTTGGTTTGAACACTCATCAATTTATTAGTCTATCAATGTTCGTTGTTGAACATAGATCTCATAAAGCGGTGATAATGATATAATTGTCAATCTGTTGTGATGGTTTGGCGATCGTAGTTAGTGTTATAAATTTGTCAAGATCCTGTACATTCTTCTAGTGATTATTCAGGCGTTTTATGGTTCTTGGTCTTTATTTTCTTTTATTTTCTGGTGCGATTCATCAAATCCCCAAAAGAATGGGTGCCAATTCTAACAATGTTCTAATCACGCAACTATGGTCGCCTACACGTCTGCTGACCGTGGTGATTATGGCATTATTATCATTTGAACAAGCAAACAGAGTGTCAATAGGCTGAGAGATAATAATAAAATCGTTTAGATCTTCAACAAAGTTTTCGAGATTCCTGATATTGGATTCTTAAAATGGAATAAAAATACAATCAAACGTTTAGCGTAAAGATTAACGTTTAGATGAATCAATTAGAAATTGATTCATCTCTCAATAAATTATATAGTAATTTAGTTTATTAAGTATTTGTAAGGGTCACATCACTAGCTGTGGCGCTTCGCGGGGTCGTAACGTCACTCGCCTGCCTCGAATTATTCACGTCGACTTTCTGCCGGAGTGCATAGTAGCTACACTTGTACATGCTCTTTCAGTGTTGCGCGACAGTTATTGTCGATAAATCCACACTATTGAGTGTGTACTCACACATTTGCTTAACATATGATTCTAATAATAAAATATTTGAAAAGATTTACCATCATCATGATCATACTCTTAGCTCAAATACTCGAGTTCGACGTAATATGTAATTTTCTTCTATCTTACATAATGCGAAATTTTTGACTATAATTTTATGATACACCGCCTGCCTTATATCGATCGGTCGATCTTAAGTTCTTAGTCGTCTATTCTTGTCGTTGTATTGGTAGCTGCTATGCAACAATAGAAATTATTAATATTATGTAATTAATAATTTAAAATATGAAAACACAATATTACACCCCTTTCCTCGCGTGGTAGTATTAAAGACGGCTGAGGGAGCACTTTTAGGAAATTTACAATGTATCTCCAGCCGCCTAACTATCTGGCGTGGTGATTGTGGCATTTGGGGACTTAAATGTGTCTTTAAAATTTGATTCCAAAGTGATTTGGAAATACTTGCAAAACAAATCATTTATTAGAAAACTTCCAGTAATTTTAATTATGGCAATTAAGTTGGCTTCCAAAAAATTTTATTGCGCAAGATAGCGTGTTTATGAAGTTGGTAAATTGAAGCCAAGCAGTGTCATAGCTGGGCACCGTTAATCCAATAGTTAACTTCGTTAATCGTTCAACCGCTACAAAAAAAGTTAGCTTCGTTAAACGTTAAAGCGTTACATTTCGGAAGAATTAACGCAAGTTAACGTTAATCGTTAATCCGTTAATATGTGTAAAATTTCATCTTTATATCGTTGCGTAAGTGAACTTATAAAACCTGTGGTTTAGGTTCTGGAAGTTAACAGGTTAGGAACAAAACAAAATACTTGTATAATTCGAATGTGTAATTTAATCGTCGGGTAGGTGCATATTTCCCTTCATGAACATTAACATTTTGAAGTAAAGAAATGATCAAACGAAACAAATCTTTTCGCAGTTTTCTTTCTCACTCGCACGCGCCGGCAAAATATATCTAGTTTTATTTTTGTTTCACTCGCTGCCACGCGTCACCCGGCACTTGTCAGTGCCGTGCGGTAAGTATTAGGTATTGGATTAACGATTAACGGACTTCTTGCATATTAACGGAAGTTAACGTGTCCGTTAACATTTTTGCAAGTTAACTTAAAAGTTAATCCGTTAATCAAAATGTTAACTTCGTTAATTAACGATTAACGGATTAACGAGTTAATGCCCAGCTATGAGCAGTGTTTGTAATTACTCGCGGATTGGCAACAATCGGATATTGTGGAGAACCGTGATCGCAGTTGTTATGGAAACAGTTGAGATTAAAAATATTAACTCATAAATATATGGTGAATGTTATTTATATTGATATTATTATTAATACCACGGACGACGTGTGTGTACGAACAAAATATTATATTTATATTATCGATAACGTGTCCCAACGCAACGATATAAGGGGAGCATGTTGGAGACAAAGTTTCTTCATGATTAGCAGTCGAGCTGCGCTGTCGCGTTACCGTACGTGTGAGTACTTGCATACATATTTATGTAACACTAGCGACTCGCACCGACTTTGCATGGGGCCGTAACTTATACCAACAGTTCAGTGAAATATTCAGAAAGGCAACTTCCATACTTTAAATAGTAAATCAATATTATAAAAGTGAAAATATTTTTCGTACAACTTAGGCATAGGTTATTTGTTATTTAAATAAATATGAAATCAACAGTCTAAAAATATTTTTAGCTAAAATGTTATATTATTAGCCTAAATTATTAGGCAAATAATATAAAAAATAAATTAAGTTTTTTATTCTTTAGTCCATATAGGATCCACTGTTTGATAGGAGCCTCTTCTGCATCAAAGTGAAAGTCTAGTAAACCAATTTAGAAAGAGTTTATGGCGCGTTTTTAAGAATATCCTTAATCATCTCTTGTCATACCGACGGTAACGATAGGGGTAGGAATGAATTCATATTAGTTTTCGTTTGATCATCACTGAATAATTGAGTTAATTTCTATAAAATTCATTATGATAATAAATTTGGCAATTTATAAGCCGTCTATTTAAGATGTATAATCAGGTGAATGGAATAATTATAGATACATATTTCATCTATTATTTCAAGTGTCAATTCTATTCAATTTGACAGTTTGGCTCTATTCACTAGTTGAGAACTATCGTAGAGTGAACTTGGTTATATATGTAGGTACCTATAACAGACAAAGTTTGATATGCTCAAAACTCTCCCTCATTTCCGTTGTTACTCTACACTTGTAGTTTTGGGGACGTGAACTTCTCGATGTACAGTTTCCTTACGAATGATGCTACTCTTAGCTTTTATTTGAATAGATTCACAACTAAGTTTTATCATTATAATATCAACCTTACCTTTCAATTGGAGGAACACATTTCACATCTACATACGTATAGAATTTGCTTTATTAGTTATCCAAAATGCCTGTATTTCGAGATATATGTATATTATTTTATATGGAACGAATAGTCACAGACGGCGATGAATTTTATTTGTTTGTTTTAATAAGAATTTGACTAATAGATATACGACAGTGTCCATTTTACTATTTTGTTCAGAATGCTTGTGAAATCTAAGGAAAAGTTTCTATAGTTAGAGAGTCATTTAACCGCACTTTATCTGCAGTGTTAATAATTACTTTTATTTGCTACTATGTATACTAAAAGATACCTAACACCTATCTGTGTGGTGACGAAGTAAGAATACTATTCACCACCCCATATCGTACCCGTGGGTGATCGTACGAGACGACTAAGGGATATAAAACGCATATAACATCTATGCGAGAGAAGGAAAACTCGAAACAAAATCCTATAACCAACACGTCCGACCAGCGCGGTATAGTAGGTTAATTTCGTTCCAATTATGGAGGAGGCCCGAGCCCAACAGTGGGACATTTATGGGCTGTGATGATGATGGTGATACTAAAAGAAACATATTCTTTTTTCAATAAAAGTCTTAAACCAAAAATTATATATTTCTTCAGTTCATTAAATAAATTGTATTTTTTTTTTGTTTCAGGTAAGTACTTGGATCCCGTAGCTTCGTTAATGTATGTATTCATTCAGTTACATTAATAATGTCATGAGTTTTATAAACGAATCGTAATTATTTTTAGTGTTATCACATTTAATATATGTTAAATGAATTTATCTAGTCATATCGATAGTAATGGTGCATCACTAGAGAATGTATTGATGGCAAATGTGTGTGTGTGTGCGAGTGAATACACCTTTGTGTGTATGTGTATAGTATTTATTTGCTTACGTTAAAATTTGTACTTTTTTTACGCTGTGATAAATGCATTTATGCATTCTCCCTGCTCGTTATGTCAAGTGCGGTATGTAGGATTCGACGACGCATGATGACATCGGAATATCCACAAAGAAACCAAACAGTGACCCCACTTTTCTGTTTATTGGTTCTAAGGAGTCGCCTTTTAGATGTGCAACTTGGGTATTTTACGACACCCATGGAATAGGGTGTACAATTCGTATTATGACGTGTTAGTCTGTTTTCTTTGTTTCACCGTCCGTTATCTTCTGCAAGGTTTCGTAAAAACCGTTTGAGGAATAACCAGAAGTTTAGACAACATCACCTTACTGGGGAACCTAATACACCAACTGCGACCGTCAACCTGAATACCACTTATGAATTATTATGAAATAACAACAAACAAACCGATTGTGAATGGTATAACCCCTTAATTGGAAAAATTACCTTTAAATTACCCCCTTAATTGGAAGGGAAGGGCGTATGTTTAAAAGTAGACGTCAGACGATGTAGAAGCTGATTGTATTGCTATGGACGCACCATACTATACAAGTACTTGGGTAACCATTTTATTACGTCGTCACCTCATCCATCGCGGCTCATATATATGTCTCACTGCTGTACACGAGCCTCCTCCACAGTGGGAGGGACATTGACTTGTTCTACCATGCTGATCAGACAGACGGCATCCAATAGCTGTCTAAGACTGCATACATGTTTCTGCAAATTATATTCTAGCCTAGGCTAGATTAGCGGGAGTACCTTCGCCTGATGCCGCCCTAGCCGAGGCAGCGGGTCACCGGATCGAGGATTAGTCTAGTCGCCCCGAAGTGAGGCCTCCGAGTGAGGACGACGCCCCGACGGCGAAAGCTGCCGGGGCGTCGACTGGAGAGGATACTCGTGAGGGTAAACCGCCGGGCGGACCACTGAAGACAAAGATCGAGTTCCGGTGGCTCGCTCGCACGGCGTGGAGAGGTACTTGTACTTGTACTATGGGGTCGTGCGTCGCTTCTTCTGTCGCCACGGACGGATTAGCATTAGCAGGGCGCGACCACTCCATAGCCCGCCGCAAAAAAAAACCTAGGCTAGATGTGGTGAATTGTGTTCTTACTCTGTCATCACACGTATTGTATATACGAAATTAAGTAACACGTGTAATTGCTTGATCTTAATTAATATTCTATTCATAAAATTTGTATAGAGCTTTTTTAGTAACGATTTTCCTCACCGTAAAATTATATAATTAACTCGAGGCAATTTTTGGTCAATTATTGAAAGGTGCAATTATTTTAATTAAAAGCGATTAAAGCTCTTCATCGTCATTTACTATTTGATTTTGTATAATCCATTGGGATCCGTTGTCCGTTCTGAAATGAAAGGGTTATCGATAATAGTTCTCTACGCTAGCCCAACGCGTATGACCTTATAGAAAAGTGTTACTACCCCTCATGAATCTTTGCAATACCAACGATACGGCTAGGCGCCAGCAGCAAAAATCAAAACCCACACGGAAAGTTAGACTTCGGACTCTTTCTGCGATTTCAGTCGTGAAGGAGCGAGGAGAGGCTAGCATTGGAAAACTTATAAGGTAATGACGATGATGATGATTTTTCCGTGTGGTGACAGAGTAAGAATACAATTCACCACCCCCTATATTACCCGTGGGTGATCGTACGAGACGAATAAGGGATATAAAAGGCATATAACAACTATGCGAGAGAAGGAAAACAAAACCCTATAACAACACGTCTGACCAGCGTGGTATAATAGGTCAATTACTTACCCTCTCATTATGGATGAGGCTCGAGCCCAACAGTGGGAGATGTGCGAGTTGAGATGAGATGATGATGATGATGATGCAGATTGATGAAGGTCGATCTTACTTTTCACATCATAGACTAATTTTATTATAATTTAAATTCGTAAGAAAAAATTGGAATTCTTTTGGATGGATTTCGATTGAGTACTGTAATTGAGGCGTTCTCACGGCGACTTAATTCTTATCATTAGTATCTGTTGACTAGACTGTTGCCATGCATTTCATCAAAATCTCTAAGCATAATTTACTATCTCAGATATAAATAATTCAATGCAAAGTGCATTAGTTGTTACGTATAAAATAAGTTCTTTTTCTTACTCCCCTCCACTAGGTGGACTGACGACATCTTAAGAGTCGCAGGAAGCCGTTCGATGCAGGTGGCGCAGGAGCGTTCTGAGTGACGATCTCTTGAGGAGCCTGTGTCAAACAGTGGACGTATATGGTCTGATGGATGGTTAAATGCATATTCTTATTCAAACACTACGAACATGAATAATGGTTTATACTTGCGTTTTTGAAATATCACTCTCAAATGCGATTATATTCGATGCGATGCCATTTCAAACTGTTGAATACCCCCACACTATAGAACACGTCCAATATGTTATCGAATGTCGTATGCGACACTTCCACGAAGACATATTCAGTTTGTGCGTCTCCACAATTTACTTGATTTGATTTATTATTGGCGAAGTGTTGTGCTGTTGTCAAACTGTTCAGAAATATATTTCTCTACATTGAAACACGTTACGTATTAATATTTTCCGTTCAAGTTTTGATTGTGCCCACCACATGTGAGGTGATTTCTTAAGTTATTATTGAGATAAGTATCTTAAAGTTATCGTTTTTCTCGGTGTATGTGTGAATCGAGGTGAGGATCTTAACCTTTCCGTTTTTCCTTCTCCGTCTGGGAAATGGATGTGGACAATGGATTGTCGTCATAAAGTAAAAAATTTGAATGTTGTGTTTATTTTTTGTCTGTTGATGATATGTCTTTATGCAAATTCAGTCCTAAGTCCATCAATCTATTAATGTCCACTGTTATATGTCTTCTGTTTTTACTGTTTTATTTATTTACATTTTATTGTACACCATATTATAATATATACAAAGTAGAGAATTATAATGACTATAGTAAGTAATGGGCGGCCTTATCGCTAACAGCGATCTCTTCCAGGTAACCTTTTATCCATTTTATCCGATTTAATTCTCGATAATTTGAATTTAGTATTTTTTTAGTTATATAGAAAATTGTTCTTATATTACACCTTTCTCTTATAACGCTAAAGGTGAGGTTATAAAAAATAAGAAATCACTATAAAATATTTTTTTGTCTAATAATTTGATATATACATTTTTATACCTTTACAAGGATAAAGGCGAGGTTATAAAAAATAGACAGTCTCTATATATGTAATTAATTATTGTACAAAATTTTTGCCTATAGTAACAAAATACAGTTCACCCCTTTCTTGACTAAGGGATATAATATGCCAACAATATTTAGGCAAAATAGGAAAACTCGAAATAGAACCCTATACAAACTCGTCTGTGAGATAGTAGATCAATTTCCTTCCCATTGTGAAGAAGCCTCGAGCACAGCAGTAGGTCATATGAGCTGAGATGATAATAATGATGGAAAATTAATGATTATGCCAATTAAAATACACAATTGTAGATCGTAACGTATTATCAATGTTTACGACCCTCCCTAATATAAGTGCCGTTGCCAAAGCGCTCGTACGCCATACTTGACGATGTAAAAACATTGAAGACCTCCCCTCCACACCCTCACCGTGCAATATGCAATAGCTATAAATCGACACACAGAGTAATTGAAACATTATAACTCAATAATAGGTCTGCGTTGCTCTAGTGATGTCTAATTACATCTTAGTTATTTATCGATAAAAATATTTTCAGTTTTATTTTTAGAATATAAATTGCTTTAAATAATAAAATAGAATTCTCTACGTCTTATGCTTCTCTGCTTCTTAGTTAAAATGGACGTGAAATGCTAATTATGAATTTTCTTTTAGTATAACGGCCAAAAGGGACATTATCATAGTATCTACATGTGACTAAATTCTTTACAAATATTCTTGAACGCTATGTATTTTGGAAAACGTATCAAGACGTCGGTCCCGTCTTCCACGAACATTTCTGAAGGTCGATAAGGAGAGGACTTCAAGTACCTACTTTAGACAAATGTTAGAATTGCCATACACGTACCTATGGGTTATTGAATTGTGACAGAAGATTTATGGACAAAGTATATTAATAAAAGTTAATAGAAACCCAACCAGAATATAATTAGGAAGTAATAAGAACTAAGACGATGAGAATGAAGTAAATCCCATTAGTAAAATAGCATAAGCATGCGATTATTAATACAAACTCAATTAACTTAAGATAATTATTAAAAATTAATGAGATTTTGAGCTCAAATCATAGGCAAAAAATCATTATATTAGCATGTAGTCCAAAAACTACGTGCATCCGACAGGTCGAACTTATAAGAGGTAAGATTAAAAGCTACACATTATTACGGGACCGTCTCCAACCCTTCATATATAAACGCGTCACATGTATAAAAGAAAATTTACATAACCATTTGTCTAATACTTTGTATACGTATACAACACACCAGCCAGTGTAGTGAAAACATATTCACCCTTACTTTAAAGGTACCGAGACCTTAAGATCTGAAAATCCAAGGGTGTTAATTTGTTTCAGCCTAATGCTTTGCACAATATGAGAACGACGGCAGTGTGGTAGATTTCATTGAGTTAATTAATACCTGGCTATATCATCTCGGCTCATATATATCCCACGTGTGTATATGTTGGGCTCGAGCCTGCCCCATAACCGTAGGGAGATTGAACTACTATACCACGCTGGTCATATGTGTTGGCATAGGGTTTAAGATCGAGTTTTCTTTCTCTTGCATAGATGTTATATGCAACTTATGTCCCTTAGTCGTCTTTCACGATCACCTAAAAGTAAGGTATTTTGGGTGGTAGAATTGCATTTTTACTCCGTCACCACACGGTAAAATATTACCTGCCTATACACATAATTTGATATGTCAAGAAGTGATTCCTTTCTTTTTTCTGTACTTAGGATCTGTTTAATAACTAGCGTACGAAACGATTAATCTGGCTGTAATTTTATTACAGTCTCGTATGATATACACGCAAAAACTTTTATAATATTTGATTCAACGCGTATAAAATATTTAAAAAGCCCGGTACGTGTATTCACGTGAAGCGATGACCGAACGGATGAGTAATATTTTTATAGGCAACGGTTCATAATTTTCGTCTGAACGTAACCATCTGTGCGTAATAATATCTATTTAAAAGCGTTCACTCTCGTTCTTAATGTTTAACATTGAATGGGAGCCGTGATATTATATGATCGTTGAAATATTAGTCTCTTCTTGCTCCTTATGCGTAAATGATAATCTTTCGGAATTAATGTGAAGCTGTAGTATCTGTATCTGCTCTTCCACTATAGGTGACAGTGTGTCGTGACATTAGACTTTGAGAAAGTGTAGTAGTATCTGTTTCAGTAGGTTTATCTATATATACACTTTTATACTCGTCTAGCGCTGCAAAACTGACTATAAGCCATTATTATCTGTATAATCATATCATCGTGCTCCATTTGCTAGTGGTTGACGTAATATGAACTCCTCTTCCACTGTACGAATTGCAAAGTTAGAAGTTTTATGATTGGTCGGCTGCTTGTCGTCAACCCTCTTTGGGAATGTTATTGTTGAGCAAATGGCATCAGTTGGAGTTGGTGCAGGTCGATGTAAAGGTCATTGTTGTCTTTTACGATATTCACAAGCAAAGTAATGGTTTATGGTATTCGTAACCGCTACCACAGAGTCCCATTATTATCTATTGTTGGCCATCGAAATAAAAACATCGTCATAGTCTTAACAATTACATTTGATCAATTACATTATGACGCTCATGGTAATATTAGATACATTTATTTATTTATTATTCTCATTATTCACACGCGTTTGCATGAACTCTTACCACAGAATAATAATCCCGAGTACATTTTGACGGATGTGGATATGGTATCCACAGACTATCTATTAGATGCAAACGCGTGTACAAATATAATTAAATATGTATAGGTACTCTAAGTACCATAAGTAAGTTTAACGAATAAAAGCTAACACTATATACGGTTAAAATTAAAGAGTTTAAATTACTGAAATTTAGTATTTAATATGCTTAATTATTTATAAAACCCGATTACGAAGCGAAAAATGATGTCACAAGCGGGATTCGAACCCGCGCCTATTGGGATTCCGGCCCAATCGTGCTGCCACTACACCACCGTGACTGAATGAATTTCGTACCGTAAAATAGCATACCGTCACCTTAAGACGTAAATATGATATGAAGCGAAATTTGCATGTCCTACAATAAGTCACGGTGGTGTAGTGGCAGCACGATTGGGCCGGAATCCCAATAGGCACGGGTTCGAATCCCGCTTGTGACATCTTTTTTCGCTTCGTAATCGGGTTTTATAAATAATTAAAGAGTTTGTCGCATTACGCGCTAATCTCAAGTATTACTACTTGGATTCTAAAAAGGTTATTGTGTAAGGAAATCCATTTATTGAGAAAGGTTTTAGGATGTAAGTAATACATAACGCTATTACAAATAGGAGCGGAGCAGGGTCTATAAATGTTAGCAAATCGGACAATTGTCATTTATATCTTATTTACTTCTGTAGTAGATGTTAATTACTGTAAACCTTTTCTTTAAATTATTGCCTTTTTATTTATCTAAAAGCAAAAGGCACGATAATAGTGAACGATATTTATTTAACATCGCATGCTTTTAGAAACCAAGCTCGGTCGTTCGATGCAAGGGTAATCGCGTTACAGGAGCAGGAGCGCGCCCGCCGCGGGCCAAATCTCATTTTTATTGGGGAAGTAATGTGGAAAGAGTGGAAATGACACTGCACCGCGCACTTCCGACCCCCCTCGTTTGTACAGGTGTCTGTCAATGTCTTCAAACACAATAAATATTCTATGCATAGAACAGATAGGGTTTGTATTCGAGTAGCGTCGTGTATAATTTGTCCGCATGCGCAATATGGTAGACGCTCGTGTTTTGTCAGTCGGCTGACGGGCGCGCTGGCGGTCGCACGTGCGTCTGTTAACGATGCGTTGTAGTGATGTACCGTTGTGACGTGTTGCAACATCGATGTTTTGTGTTTGTGCAATTTTAAATTATTGTGTAATTTTTATTTCTTTCAATAGAGAGTGTTGTTGTGATTTTATTTATAAATTGATTCGAATGTTGATACGTGTATATTAAATGTTAGTATCGATAGTGCGATGTTAGAGGACGAGGGTACTCGACGGTAGCCGGGACGAGTGTTACAGTTTATGTTTTAATAATGGAGGTGTTAACGTCGCGGGTGTCACCATGTTGTTTGCGAAACACGGACAGTCCCGTTTTGTCTTTAAATAAAAAAATAATTGTTGAGATGTTTATGTTTCGTTAAATTTTTATATGATATTATTTCTCGTAGAAATAATTGTCTAAAGTGAATTAATTTTAAAGTCTCTTGGTAGTAAGAATTAGAGAGGTACTTCGTTTTCGGCATAAAATATAAGCTCATTATTACTATGTTTTAAAATACCAAAAATGCTTTACTACTTAACATCTAATAGAACCTCGTCTGTAGACAGGTTAAGAAGGAGAACATACTGTATGTTCTCACTGTTTATTTTCTCGTAGGAGTTGTAAAACCAGAGAAGTGGATAGCTGTATTTCTTGGAAATTAAGAACATCATTTACAATTGCCAGCTAAGTATTGTGAGATTATGGAGACGCCATGTTTTGAATATTTAATATGGAATATTGTTAAGCCCATTGTATTTTTAATAAGAAAAGCAAATTCTCTGAAAGAACCGTAAAAAAGTATGCAACTCGAGATTATAATAGTACAATCAACTACCAAAAGACTACCTAATTTTAACATAACAATGCATACTCTACTGTTTGGTCTGGCAATATCAATTTTGTGTCTGTATACCCGGCGGGTATTCACGTCCCAAACATGTCAGAACTACTAGGTACTTGTACAGACTAGACGGCTTCAGGCGTACGTATCATCGTAAATATAAAAGCTGGCATTCGCGATGGTAAACACGTTTGTTTATTTTAGTTTATTGACAACGTTTCAAACTAAATGTTTACAGGCAGTTAAACTGGTAATTCTGCCGGTAGCATGTCTGTTGCATGCCGTGTTATTATACTTATTAAATATAAAGGAAACTGTTTGAAAATGATATGCTTTATATCTGTTAAATATAATTCAAGACGGTGGCCGTATTTATTTTTTGGAGGTATGATTCATCATCATCTTAGCTCATATATGTCCCACTGCTGGGCTCGAGCTTTATACTTGCTGGTCAGACGTGTTGTTATAGGATTTTGTTTCCGAGTTTTCCACCTCTTGCATAGATGTTATATGTATTTTATATATCTTACGATCACCCACGGGTAAAATAGGGGATGGTGAATTATATCCATACGCAGAATATACATTTTTTTCGGAGGTATATTCACACATTTCCCAAATCCTTCTATTAAATGCATCCAACATGTTTTCATAGCAACAAATTAAATATAAAAAGAATCAAGATACTTGATTTTCACTCTTCGTTGGTTAAGAAAGAATAAGATGTTTTCAACAAAGCGCTTTCCGAACCAACGCTTTAAGCGGTAGCTCTGAGCGGATTGTTATTTTGCTTGTTCTTGTTGATCAAGTTGAATATTTTTTTTTCATAAACTCTATATGTCACTAAATATCTTTTAACTTTCGTATTAAGTTTAATTTTCACTTTTATTGCAATTCAAACAATCCATTGTCAAGCACCTGTCTTGTATCTGTATAAATAATTTCCGTACAAAAAGTATCACCAATAAGAGGGAAGCGCTATTTTGACTGAAGGAGAAATAAATATATTTAGATTATTTGCCATTCTCGTCCTTTAAATATTTCATTGGGCAATATTAGAGTATCTCTAACAAAACTACTAACTCCAAAAGTCCATCGCCGTCCACTATGAACTAGCCGTAAAATCTGTCTTGTTAAACTTTTTCATCCGTGTGGTGACGGAGTAAGAATACAATTCACCACCCCATATCTTACCCGTGGGTGATCGTACGAGACGACTAAGGGATATAAAACGCATATAACATCTATGCGAGAGAAGGGAAACTCGGAACAAAACCCTATACCAACACGTCTGACCAGCGTGGTATATTAGGTTAATTTCTCTCCCATTACGGAGGAGGCTCGAGCCTAACAGTGGGACATTTATGGGCTGTAATGATGATGATGATGATGAAACTTTTTCAATATTAACATAATCATGATCTCATATAAATTCAGAAGCGGACACGATCAAGTTAACTTGATACACTTAAAACTCTGATATTATACAGATACCATAAAAGGCATTCACTTGATAGCCACGACATTAAAGCAAGACGTCGGATTGAAAACACCGATGGCGTGTACAATATATATATATATATATATATATATATATATATATATATATATATATATATATATATATATATATTCAACCGAAGGAATGTTTTTTAATACGAATGCCTTTATATAAGACGTCTGTGACGACAACTGAGTTATGTTTGATTTGTGTCGAGTGAAATATTTATCAGAAGCACCGACTAAATCGTATTAGCTTTTATAGAGAAATGTAATAAAGCAAGTGTTCGCAGTATCGTGATTCTATTATTAGATCGCGCTTTAAAGAGATATTAGGCATTCTTTTATAGCGTTCTATGACTAGTACTTTTATAGCATATCTTTATGTAGAATGGAAAATGTTTTGTAATCTCGATTTAACTGGCTTGCATATCCTTAAGAGAGATATATATCCGTAGTATATATATCTAAATAGGAATATACTTTCAGTATTCCCCTTTTTTTTTGGCAGGTTATGTTCTGGACACAGGCTGTCTGTTCCGTCCGTGGCGATGGAAGGGCGAAGCGTTGTTCCATAACCCATCATATTCCCTCCCCAATCGCCATTAGACCGGCCTCTGATACCGAATCTTTGACGTCCGTGGCCAAGTATTCCCTCTTACTGGTTTTCTAAAATAAATGTTAATACGCAGATTTCGTATCATCCTTTGTTTTTGTAGATGTTAAAAGTACTCTCAATACAGTGTAGCAGAATCGACATGACCTCATACAGCGTATTACAACAACGGCGCCTAAAATAATTAATTTTAATTAAAACACTCAAAAAATCCTGTTTTGCGTACATCTCCATTGAGTCCGGACTACTGTTACCCTCCCTGGAGATGCTTCTGTTTGCGAATTCAAGTACTGGTATATACAGCCGTTATAGCGCTTTACATCAGCGCAATATCAGCTTAGTTGATACATTAGTAATGCCAAGTTTAAGCTGCTATTGTATAAAAGAAAATTGATATTTCAAGAGTTCAATTGCCTCAGGTTATTCAAGCTCGTTATTTTCTTTATAATAATTAAGTAAATCGTGATTTAAAACTTTCAGCTACGCAGATAGCCGTTTGAGACTTTTCCAACTCTACAAGAATTGAGTTTTATTATTGGTTTAATGACCACTTAGTAATTATTTCAGTGACCCAGAATCAATTGCTGAGTTGGTTTAATCTTATTATTAAATCATAATGTAAATATGACTACAAAGGTATGAATCTGTCACGCGTGGATGGTGTGGATTACTTCTTTTGATCTAACTCATGCCATTATTAATCACGATATCGGTATTAGATATCTCCTTGTTGGGTTTTCTGTTACATATATTGTCAATATTTAAAAACAGAACTCTAGAATCTTCTTTTAGATGGAAATGAGCTTGGTATCGATGACTTTTAAATAATATATTACATATCTGTCCGTCCTATCAATGAAAGTCATGCCTGTAATTTCTGTAAATATAGCAAAGAAAATCCAAATTACGTAAAAGTAGAAGGCAGAAAGCGAACGCACTTTGATATTTTATTAATAAACCCTTCTCACCCACAAATAACGAATTTAATCCTTACAAGAATTTAATTAACCGCTTTATCTCATTAAATATATATATATATATATATATATAGATATATATATATATATATATATATATATATATATATATATATATATATATATATATATATATATATATATATATATATATATATATATATATATAAATATATATATATATATATATATATATATATATATATATATATATATATATATATATATATATAGGTACGTACAACAAAACAATCTGAACACTTCAAAGAATGTCGGGCAAGTTCGCTGAAAGCGCCACATTGGCACCGTCGCATCCAATATGCGGTTTTACGGCTTTTCGTGCGTGCCACCATGTTTGTTAATTTAACCCTCCGTCCCCGTATATACACCCTCAAAACACACGTAACTTGGCTGCGGTCGCGCCTGTTGCGTTTTAATTATCCCCTGACCACCTATAGCGTGGCGTCCCGCTCGTAAGAGGCGAGGACTCTCCCGGTTCGTTACGCTTGTTTGGACACCCTGATCTCTTTAGAATAGCATGTGATATTAGATTCCTTTAAGTATTCTATACAGCTAAAATTTAGATATTTGATTCATTTTAATCTTATTTTTCCTTTTACCTTTCCGTGTGGTGATGGAGTACGAATACTATTCACCACTCCATATCTTACCCGTGGGTGATCGTACGAGACGACTAAGGGATATAAAACGCATATAACATCTATGCGAGAGAAGGTAAACTTGAAACAAAACCCTATACCAACACGTCTGACCAGCGCGGTGTAGATTAATTTCCCTCCCATTACGGAGGAGGCCCGAGCCCAATAGTGGGACATTTGTGGGCTGTGATGATGATGTTACGGACTTAGGCTCGTAAAGGTTTATTTGAAGAATATATTAACTTATGTATGACAAAGGTTAAAAAGTTTTCGTTCACAATCGTGGCAAGCAATTAATTTTAATTAATATTTAAATATCTACCCAGTCTATATTTTGGCATTATGAATGTTGAAGAAGCCAGTGAAGTATGCAAGGATAGAGTTCTCTGGCACTCTGTTCTCTCTGCCTATTCTACAAGGGATATGGCGTGATGATATGTATGTATGTATATTTAGGCAGTTTATCGCACCTACAGTAATACCGGTGCTGAATAATTAAATATTCATCATACTTGTCTAATGACTGAAATTTTTATATAGAAACATAAGGACTATTTGGAATGAAACCGAAAAAGCTTGGCACTATAACGGGTTTTTATATCAACATGAACGTAAAATATTTAGGCGTCGACAGCAAGCTATAATGGAACAGTAAAGTCGATGGTAATGATAGTGATTTTATAGTCACCATACTGTCGCACAATTACGTATAGAGACTACTTACCTTTTCAGGTATAAGATTATGGTAGAACAATCATCATCACCATCCTGCTCTTATCCTAATTTCTTATGGTTGATGCAATTTGTACTCTTCTTCCATCGTACATTTTGCAAAGTTATTGACAATAGTTTTATGACCGGCCACCTGTCTGTCGTCAACCCTCCTTGGGAATGTTGACCAAACAGCATCAGATGGATTAGGGTCAGGTATAATAAAACACGATTATACCAAATCTGGGTGTAATTTGTGTCCTTTGTCATATTAATTGTCACATCTCAATAACAGAGTTAACTTTTGAAATGAAACTACTCTTATGGATTCTATCGCGTTTGTATTTTACGTACGTTTTAAACACTTTACAGCGTTCATGGTCATAGGAGGGCTAAGGTGGCTCACTTCCAATAAGTCATCGTTATTATAGAGATGACTTATTGGACGTGAGACAACTTAGTCCGTTTCGAATTTAACGGGCGTCTCAAACTCCTATTAGAGAGCTGCTTGAGATAATCTCACATTTTTCTTCAATTTCTGAACAAATCCAGTGATATTTTGCTTTATTTGAGTTTTGTTCTCCAAATGTTAAAACACACATTAAAAAACAAATATAATTTATATCATTTTAGTGTGTACGATCATTTAGTTCGATAGGATCTATAGATTTTTATTCTTTCATTCATTTATTTAAGGTTAGTATCCTAGGTATCCTAACCTCTAGACTCGAGCCTTCTGTACATTGAGAGGAAAATTGACCAGAGACCATTGATTAGAATTTAATTTCTAGTTTTCCATCACCTTACAATGATATTGTCGCATCTTAGTCATCATTTTCGATCACTTATGGCAAGAATGGTAACCATTATAATTCTATTCCACGACCCTACAAAAATATACAGGGTGGAAGTGGACCGCTCCCAAAAACAAAGACAGGTGACCCTACTCTTGTAATGATAGGCTAGAAAAAAATCGATTCGGATAAAATTTTTTTTCATTTCACATTCACACATTCCATCGTATTAGGACAGTGCCATGTAACGATAATTCCATAAAAAATATGTAACTATACTCAGATGAGAAAAAAAGACGCAATCTATTCAAAACTCACGATCATATGTTCAAGATTTCAATGACCTCGCGTGTTAAAAAAGAAATTTCTTTTTCATCTGAATCGATTTTTTTTCTAGCCCATCATTACAAGCAGGACTAGTAGGATTACCTGTCTTTGTTTTCGGGAGCGATCCCCTTCCATCCTGTATACTATTTAGATTACTTGTTAGTAAACTAATCACACTTTAACCTAGTTAGATAAAGAAAATTATAGCAATTTATAAAGTTAACTGTATAAATACAAATACAATTAAAAGCTAAATGTTTTGAGAAACCTTGTTGGTTTAACTAATTGTGTATATTTCGTTTTAGATTAGAACTGCGCGTAATGTTGTGGGTATTACAAATGTCATAATTATCATAAGAAAAGTCTTTCATCTAGTCAGCACCATCGTTTTATTATATCAGCTCATACATATATTAAACGAATAACGAAATTAATTTAACGAACGTCTGGTTAAGAAGATATACAATGCGAAAGTGGAAGGATGTAGGTACCGGGGGAGACCGAGACTCACCTACCTAGACCAGATCGGTCACGTACTGAAGGAAGGTGGAGTCAAGAGTCTCCGAAACCGGCGAGCGTGTATGAAGAGAATTATGAATGTTGAGGAAGCGAGTGAAGTATGCAAGGATAGAGTTCTCTGGCACTCTGTTCTCTATGCCAACCCTGCAATGGATATGGCGTGATGATATATATGTATGTATACACATATTATCGCTGGGTTCCAGCCTTTACAATAGATGAGGAATTATTTTGTAAAAATTATGTAATTATACCAAACAAAGAGAGGTACACGTAATTCGAATGGCTGTTGTATTAACAGTGGAATTTAAAATACTATTTAATTTACATTTTAATTTTTATATTAAACGTAGAGGATTGGTTTTACAACAAATCTGGCCAGACGATTTTATTTCAGAGTTTTCTTTCTCATTTTTCTCTTCCCCTCTGTTTTTCATTTTTTGAAGTGAAACTTCTAATGCGACTTCCAACAAGGTTACGTTAAACGTCTAACGCAATGGCACTCGAACGCATGCTGGTAGTATACCTGTTACAGGCCAGCGCGAGCGTTAGCAATGAGTAGCGTCTAATATTCCAACGCAAGAGGGAGAGAGAAAGAAAGATACAGAAAGGTAGAAAGTAGGAGAAACGAACGTCTGGTTAAGAAGATATACAATGCGAAAGTGGAAGGATGTAGGTACCGAGGGAGACCGAGACTAACCTACCTAGACCAGATCGGTCATGTACTAAAGGAAGGTGGAGTCAAGAGTCTCCGAAACCGGCGAGCGTGTATGAAGAGAATTATGAATGTTGAGGAAGCAAGTGAAGTATGCAGAGATAGAGTTCTCTGGCACTCTGCTCTCTCTGCCTACCCTGTAAGGGATATAGCGTGATGATATGTATGTATGTATGTACTTCTATGTAAGTGATGGAAAACTCGAAATAAAACCCTATAGCAACACGTCTGACCAGCGTGGTGTAGTAAGTCTATTTGCGTCATAGTGTGGAGGAGGTTCAAACCCAGCTGTTGGACATATTGCTTGTCCGGCAGAATAGTGACACAATTCAAAAAAAGCTAAATTTTTCAGGAGTGTCCAAATAAATATTTCATCTCGATTCAGCAGCGATTTCCCCGTTAGCATAATTTCCATAAGAATGACGACGAAGTGTTGATAGGGAGAACTTATAATATTAACACCCCTCCAACATCTAAAATTAAAATATAATGAGAATTGTAATTTTTAGACTTGTGTGATGTTGTGTGTTGAGATTCTTATGGACAAGCGGTATATTAGCTGAGAGGATGATGATGACGATGAATCAATAATTAGCTACGTTACTTTAGTACAACGTTTTATGGACCAAAATAGTGTAGACTCTCGAGGACAGTCTCTTGAGGTGAAACCTATATTTGTCTGAATAAAGATTTGACCCTCGTAGCTCACACTGTGCCATTTTGTCATTAATTCTCATCTTTATTCAAATTTACTCGAAAATAGGAACAATAAATAAAATGAATTACAAAATGAAAGTTGAAAGTCGAACGTTCAAAGATAAAAGGAAATGGAAAAATCCATCGTCAATTTGTATTCTACGAGCGATAGATCAAATAGTAAGGTAATATACGATAACAGTTCTTGTACAATTGTCGTGTGCATAGGAATATATTATATTTACAGTTGTTTAAATGCGATGACTTATCATATCTCATATCTAGTTATGTCAATACTTTGCGTTGTATTATATCTTTCTTTCAAATTAGATTGGCTTATTGATCCTTTAGTATAAGTATATGACTGATTACATCTTATTCGTTAGTCTATTAACATCCAATATTAGACAGAATTATCCGTGTGGTGACGGAGTAAGAATACAATTCACCCCCTGTCTTACCCGTGAGTGATCGTAAGAGACGACTAAGGGATATAAAACGCATATAACATCTATGCAAGAGAATGAAAACTCGAAATAAAAGCCTAAACCAACACGTCTGACCAGCGTGGTATAGTAGGTCAATTTCTCTCCCATACGAAGGAGGCTTGAGCCCAACAGTGGGAAATATATGAGCTCAGGTGATGATGATTAGACAGAGTGGTAGAACCACACTGTGGACAGCTTTCTCTCTACAGTCCGTTCGGGGTAGTACTATACTTTCGCAGAAAATTTACGTCATCCGGCGGTAAACGGTCGGTCGTAAGAGAGAGGCGGAAATAGCGTGTGGCTTTTAGCAAGTAGTGACACTGACAGTCAGTTGACGCTAAGACTTTTTTGTTTTTCTTTTTTTTTTTTTTTTGTGGTGGGCCGTGGACGTCGCACCCCGCCAAATCGGTCCGGGGTGACGGAAGAGGCGGCGCGCAACCCCATTGACCCACCCTGCAAGCACCTCTTCTTCACCGTGCGAGCGGGCCACCGATACCCGATCTTTATCTTCGGTGGCCAAGCCTGGCACACCCCATCTCTCTACAAGGATTTAAGCGTACAACATTTTATTATAATAACTATAATTTATCACACATGTACGTGTATTGTCCCGCGGAGAGGAGCTAAGCTAAGGACCTAAGCTAGCTATGACAAAAATTATCAAATAAATTCCACATAAAAACTAAATAAAAAAAGTAGATGGGATCTTATTTAGATCGTATGGAGTAGGCAGTTATTCAAGCGGCCAATAAGAACCGCAGCTCAAACTGAACCCGCTCAATTATACAGTACAACGTAATTGACTCTGTTTTTTAACGTGATATTTTAAATGTCGACCTTTTGTCGATGCTCATCGTGATTTTATCGATAACTAGGTGTCAAATAGAGTTTCGAATCCTTAAGGGTGGTATTGCTTTGTCGGATTTTATTTATTGCCGTACGATATTGGTGATAGTGCCATCTGTTCGCGACAATATTGAATTTTATGGTAATATATGAGGTTTAACGGATCATCTGTTTTAATAGTATATGCATATATTTATTTATGTACCCAGTCGTCTCTTACAATGCCAATAGGAGAGAAAATATTGAAGAATTGCATTGTTATTCCGTCACCACACGTGGCAGCTTATAAAGATATTAAATTATTTGCCTCATAACTATAGATAGGCTTCTCATTTTTTTTTCAAAGAAGAATAAGTAGTGAGATTGTTTGTAAGACAAAAATACTATAATTACGGCTTGCACACAGGCTTGTTCTTCATAGGAGTTTATCTCTCGACACCCACAATTTAATCACTATAAATAGTGCATTAGTCTAAGAAATTTTATGACATACATACATATCATCACGCCATATCCCTTGTAGGGTAGGCAGAGAGAACAGAGTGCCAGAGAACTCTATCCTTGCATACTTCACTCGCTTCCTCAACATTCATAATTCTCTTCATACACGCTCGCCGGTTTCAGAGAATTTTGACTCCATCTTCCTTCAGTACATGACCAATCTGGTTTAGGTGGGTTAGTCTCGGTCTCCCCCGGTACCTACATCCTTCCACTTTCGCATTGTAAATCTTTCAAAATTTTATGAAATAGTAATAAATCCACAAAAAAATCTTTTATAATACGGCCTTTAATAACTCACTGAAAATAAATAGTAGCACTAAACTAATATATTCATAATATTAAAATGAAAAGCTTATCTTCGCATTATTAACATTAATAGCGTCGTAAATACAAAAATAGTCCAACAAGTGCGTGTATAACCGAGCCCGCTCGGAATGCTTACATCAATTAGTTTAATGTGCGGTGCGCAGCTCGGTTCATCCGTCGTTGCTTCTGGCACTGTGGCGCCCTCTTCATTATTTACGAGCCGAGAGTGCCGAGCCCTGGCCCCGCGGTGACTGAAGGAGAATGCGCGATGGTTAACAGCGGCGTTAAATCACACGCCAATTGACAACGCAATCCGACAGAAAACGTCCTGACGCCAACACAATAGCATCGATATCGATATTACGATATTGGAGTGTTGTGACATCTCTATTATACAGGGGAGTTTCATATCGACTCGTAATAAATATCTGATATTTATTGAAGTATTAACACCCGGTTCCACTCACTTTAAGTTTGTTAATAATTGTTTAGAGTATGCAATTACAATAGAATGTCATATTTATGGCAACTCATAACTCAAAGATATAAGCAGATTAGTTCTAGACAAGGGTATCAATCCGTCTAATTAGTGTGGTACAGTTGGTAATTTTTCTATATGAAGATTACTCGTATTCAGAAGTGGGATTGGAAGAATTTTCTCAGTTTAGTTTACTCTTTTGGGGTTCTGCTCTTTCTATTTTGTTTAATTTTGAAGTACATTGTTATAATTATTTAAAAAAAAAGTCTTATCTCAAATAAGAGTCCCGAGTACACCGGGACGTTGTTCAAGGCTTAGAAGATAGTCGAGCAAGCTACTGAAATAGAATACCCGCAATATGAATAATCCGCTCAAAAGGGAGAGAGAGATCGTACGACAAATTATTATAGTCCAATGTCGTGCTATCATCTCGTGTACCAAGGTGGCAAATGTTACATAATACCTTGTAAAAATAGATTTCTTCACTATGTTTCCTTTGTTGGTTTAAATTTTAGTTGAAAGCGCATTGAAATTTTTCGCATTGAAAAAATTGCAGATACGAGTTTTTAAACCAATATTTAATTTTATTAGTGGTACAAGATTTATCATTTTTCTTGATTATTTTAATCGTGAGTTTTTAAAGATATTCCATGCTATGATAAATGGTTCCTTTGTGGCGACGAGATTATAATACAATTGTCGCTACCCTGGCTTATGGTCTCACCAGTAAAGCAGACAGCAGATCTCTCCTGAGGAATGTATAACACCTCACTGCGTTCGCCAACCCGCCTGTTGAGTGTGGCAATTACGGTACTATCCAGTTATTTCTCGGGGAAGCTTATGATTAGAAGTGACCGGCTAAAAGCTAAAATGATAAGAGGTGGGGAGGCTAAATGGTTAATTAGTAATCCTAACTATCGGATATCGGATCGGTAATCGGATTTTATAAATAATCGTAACTATATAAAATGTATGCATTGAAATTGTATTCGTTTACTACCGACTCATTTCATTCGGTATAATGACTGAGTTTCATACCATCTGATGCTTTTATTGAATAATATTTTAATTAATTCAAACACAAGTACATTGTATACGGCGTCGTAGCTTAAGAATTCTACGACATCTTGTGCGATTTCGATTTAAAAAAAATACTATTATAGTCATCTAATCTAAGAAGTGCACTTTGACAGCTGTCGGAGTAAGTTGTCTAGGTATGGGAACCAAATAATCGCGATCGAAAATATCCGATTTTAGTGAGAAATCGATAATGATTCCTTGTAATTAATAATCGGTTTATTTTTTTATTTTTCAAAAAGGAGATGAAATATTAAGTGCTAAATTAATAAGTAAACAAATTTAATTATCTCATCATAAAATCTGTTCATCATAATTAGTAGGATTAGGTTAAGTAAAAACAAGAGCTGGATTTGAAAACAGCTATTTATTCAGAATCACTACTATTACTTGAATTATCATCATCGCGAACATTAATAATTATTTCCTTATCAATAACATTGTCGAAACGTACACCTCTGCCAAAATCACTATTCGATTAAATATATTAATCTAATATTTTTACCGATTATTTGGATATTCGTGAATTGGAATTTGTCAAGCACTACTGTGTAGAACGTGATGACATGACATTGTAAGTTCGTTAATAATAATTACTATTACCATGTTATTTTTATTTTAAATTACATTTACGAGTTTCAACATTACATTATTGTACAAGAAAGTAACGTTAATTCTGTAAATAACTTAATAGTTCTTTCAAATTTCAGATTTATTGTTTGCAATCATGTGTATACGTTTGACCAAGGTTATTGTGTATTAAAACATGCGAAACGTCAAAATGCACTACTTAGATTAGATGAACTATAATAAATTTGTTCTGTATGACAGACATACAGACAACGGCATATTTATAAATGATGACGTCATTAGAAGGAATTTAACACAAATTCAAATCATTCTGTATATACACAGACGCACAGCTCAAAAGTTTTAAACATTCGGAAATTGAACGTTGCGAGGGAAATGGGAGTGTTTATTGTGTTGTGCGCGCGTACGGCGCTAGTGTTGTGCCGTGTCGATATGTTAGTGATGTGCGTGTAGTGTGTACGAGATGGATTATCGTGGACCACATCCAATGATGAGCGTCGGACCGCCGTACTTCCAACATTCAGGTAAATAAATTTTAATGACGTCTTTCGGAAATTTCTATAAAAATATGAATGGGTTTTAAGTGGTTTTATATGTTAATTTTTTTTTTTAACGTAAAAATTTTTTAAAGATAAGCTCACTTTAGACCTACATATTTCTTTAAAACTTCAGGTATAGTTTTCATTAGAATATTAATATTTTTACAGCAATTTTATTGGTGATCTCGTTTTTCTATCTCTATTTATTTCAATCTAATGAAGAGACAGAGAGGAAGGAACCTTTTACAGAACTGTTTTCATCCTGTTCCATACAGGTGGCCCGATCACAGCGATAGAGGGGTACATGTACGGCAGGTCATGTTGTGGCAGGCTGTCCCTGCTGCCCCACCCGGACGGTCCTCAAAAGAGATTATTATTTTATTTCAAGTTTTCCTGTTCTTGCAGTAATATTAGTTCTCTCTGCAATGAAGAAAGGAATGATCTTTATTTGCTTTCCCCTTCAAAACGCGGACAAGATTACTGTAGCGATCCAATGGCTCGACCTCACTACATAATTCTATTAAATTTACAGACATGTTTTGTGACGTCAGACGTTGTTCTGTACATGTCTAGAAAATAAAAAGAAAATGTTTTGAATGAAAATGAGAAAAACAACACATTGAAGTCTACCGCAGCGCCACTTACCGGACTTAATTATGAATCTAAACCATCCATGAACGTGATTGAGCACACATTTTTTTTTATCAAAATTAGTCCAGTCATTTAGGAGTTTAGACACGCAAACACGTACAGAATAATTGTCTATATAAAGGTTTATCTAATTTGCATATTAATGAAGGGTTTACGGTAATAAATATCGATTTAAACATGAGACGATACAGATGCTATTACGATTAAACTTTATCCATATTAATATGAGCGTCGTATAAACATAATTATAACATGCAAAGGAGGGTTCGGTCCCCGGTCGCCGGGGGGCCGGCCGTCGCGCGGCAGGTTAATTGAGCGAGCCGAGAGCAAAATGTCAAACGGCGCTGTGATGGATCACCGCCGTACAACTTGCGCGGGGCGAGTCCGTGTACACGGTCACAAGTGCCTCGTACACGACATAGATGTCGCGGCCGGGCAAGGCGAGCGACTTTTGTTGGATGGATTCATCATTACAACTCGCATACGTACCACTACTTCTTATAGAAGGGAAATTTTGTCTATTTTAACCACGCTTGTCAGATGGATATACGGTTTGATTTCAAGTTTGCCTTCTCTTCCATAGATGTTATTGAAATATGACTATACAGATACTGCGTAGTGGTTAAGATAACGACCTTCCGTTCAAGCGCCGTGGGTTCGATTCCTACGCAAGACAATACTTTGTGCAATCCACAAACTGTTGTATTGAGTCAGGGTGTAATTTGTGTTCGTTAAAATTATATGTTTGTAAAGTCCCCCTCAATACAAGGATTATTTCCATAGCGCATGGTAGTGGTAGTACCTTAAAATAAAAAAGAATTATCTTATTCCTTAGTCGTATTTTACTGTATTCACGGGCTAGATAAGTGGTGGTGAATTGTATTCTTACTCCGTCACCACACGGAGAGCTGTTAATGGGTTGATTGTGTAAATTGAAAATGTCATCATTTTGATCGTTGAATCAGATACTATATCAACTGCAGATGGCGTAGTGATTAAGATATTGATCGACCGTACCTAGTGTCGCGGGTTTGATACCCAAGGAATACAATACTTGTATTATTCCAAAGCTGAGTATAATTTATGTTCGTTATGTTTATAATTTTTCTTTAGATACTTAAGATTTTAAATTACTAAAATTTAGCATTTAATATGCTTGATTGTTTATAAAAATCCGATTACACGCGAAAAATGATTGTTGCAAGTGGGATTCGAACCCACTCCTATTGGAAATCCGTTCTAATCGTGCTGCCACTTACACCGCTGTGGACATTCAATTCTCGCATCGTATTATATTTTCGTCTTTTGAGGAGACTAGTGCCATTGTTTACACATTGTCAGATATCTACAACATGATCTTTCGCTCGCTCTTTTTAATAAATGACATTAAAAGTAATAAATAATATGGTGAAGATAGATTTTACTTTCATTTTCATTTGGGAAGTAGACATATAGAATGTTTTATAATAAGCTTAAACAGCAGTAGCGAGCTCTGTGAGGTGTTTTATATTGAAAGTATCACCCATTTATTTACTTCTCAGTGACAGTATGTCTATATGGTATGGCATGTGTTTCTGAACTTTTAGTTGTCAATATATTTTACTATTATATTGATAATACACGATTTTAATAAAATTTTAGTTTATCTTTAAAATAATATCCCCATAAATCATTTGTTATACTTACAATAGTTTTTGTCCAGCAACTCGTTAAAAATGTGTCAGTATTGTCTAAAATTCCAACCCATAATATTGGAAATCCGTTCCAATGGTCCTGTACTTAGACAAATGTGAGCTTCCAATAGGTGTAGTGCGAATCCCGCATACGCCAATCATTTTTCCCTCGTAAACAAGTTTTTTATAAATAATCTAGCATGGTAAATGCTAAATGTTGATCATTTTGTTGTTTACTATATGTAAACAATTACAATTTCAATAAACTGTCACAATAGGTAATTTAAAAGGTAATATTCTATACCGTCTAAAAGTAAAAACCCTTACCATCACTTTGTTAAACTTGTAGCTTCAAATATTTAAAATACTCGCTACAGTACTAACCACACAAATATCGCAGACACGCTAAGTGCACCCACACGAGTGCCGGGGTCGGACGGTAAGCTTCCCTAATAAACTGTTGGAGTGTACGGGGGTTGCGACCGTCGACCGGGACGTCTCGTAACGACGCGATACCATCGTCACCCTATCGGCGTGCGCGCGCACCGGTTAGCGCGACGGCCACGGGACGAGCCATAAGCGACTAGAGGTCTTAATAGCGTTTTGAAAAACGCTCTTTCTACCGCTTGTAGGTGACAAATCTTGACAGTTGAACAAAATAGAGGGTGATTTTGTAATTTCTTTATTATTGTGTCTTAAAATACAACGATCTTAAAATACACTAAAAATAGATCCTTGAGTCTTAGATGACTTTATAAACATACTTTCAATTCAGGGATACAAAATACACTTAGAATGGGAACAATCATTTATTGACTGCACGAGGAATTGTTTTGCGTGGAGATAGAAGCCACGACAGTTGATATTGAAGGTACCTAGATAGTTAAGCCATCTATGCAATCATTTATTGTATGGAATAGTAGATTTTGTTCCCCATCATATCTCCAATATTGCCATAGTCTGATCCAGTAATTTGATAGGTCTTTTGTATATAGGCCTTCGTATATAATATATCTCGATCCGGATACGTATTGTATAACTACCAAGATCTTCATGAATCTATGTGGGTCTTAATAAATACTATCGATGTTGGCTTGGCTGTGCCATTCCGTTAAATGTATAGCTGTCGTTTTACTCGTTTCTCATTTAAAAACAAGGTTTTTTTTAATCAGGTGGCTATACTTGAATAAGCTGTGGAAGTCCACTGTAAAAGAGCCTGATGTCTTTAGGTCTAATACTCCCTTGAGCAGGTATCTTTTTTAACGAAAATGTATAAACGTTATTATCTGCCGAATATGTAATTGACTAAAGTTATTATTTCAGATTTAATATAAAAAGCTTATTGATACAATAACTTGCATACCTTTGCGGAGAATATTATAGTCTTCAATATTAGAAGTTATATGCACTGTAAGTTTATGCAGTAAACAAAATGTTACGAGGTCCATAGACAATGGGCTGTCAATTTTGTTATAACATATATAAGGAAGGGGGTAACAACCTGTTAGTATTGCTCGCTGCATCTCATGCGTTAGACCGCTCTCGTGGTACAAAGCCGGCTCCCGAGTGGGTAGCACTGCTGTATGTTGTCGTGAGGTGGGGGCGAGGCGGAGGGTGTTCGCCGGGGTGTAACGGGATCCGGCCGGAAATGGCCGTCAGATTTGTCGCCCCGCCGGCCCGCCAATTACCGCCCCGCGGTACGCGATAATTTATATTACGTGATTCTAGTGACGTTAGCGTTATGTGTGGTTCGTTGGAAAATATGTTAGCAAGTAGGGTACTATTGACTTATGACTTGTGATGTGAGTCGTATATTTTGTTTGTTCGTAACCTATTTTAATGTATGGCGTATTAAACGCCATTTTCAATATAAATTTTCCCTCTCGTGTTGATATTTAATTTCAAAATTAATTATCTCAGCTCATATAGGTATGTCCCAGAGCTGGTCTCGAACCTTCTACCCAATAGGAGGGAAATCGACCCACTACCATGTTGTATAGACGTGTTGCTTTTTTTTCTTTTGCATATACATATGTTATAAGCACATTATATTTCTTAGTCACCTCTTACGACACCCACGGGCAAAATAAGGAGTGGCTAAATATATTCTTACTACCAACTGAAAACTTTTGCCTATATTTTTATAAATATGAATGTATGTTTGCATATTACGATTTTACACCTATCAAAAACTATATAAGATAATAATAACACACCTCTTTTGATATTTTCACATGGGTTTCTCGAGATGAGCCCTAATAATATCCCCCAACCTGAGAATTTTTGTGGTACACGTTACTGAAAAACTATCATGTCTATAGATTTGTGCTATATACATAGTAATTTAACTTCATATCTGGATGTGTTATCTGACAAAAATAATAATATAACCATTAAAAAAATGAGCATTAACAATTTTGAATTTATTGGCTAGAATGGTATTGTCCTACTAACGCCATCTGTTAAAAATCATAGAGTTAACCATCCCTGCAAGAGAACTAAATTTAAAAACTGTCTTCACAATTATTACCTGTTAGAAGAACTACGCGAGTCCTTACAAGCTTTTTGTTAAATTTAATAGTATATATATATATATATATATATATATATATATATACACATATCATCACGCCATATCCCTTGCAGGGTAGGCAGAGAGAACAGAGTGCCAGAGAACTATCTTTGCATACTTCACTCGCTTCCTCAACATTCATAATTCTCTTCATACACGCTCGCCGGTTTCGGAGACTCTTGACTCCACCTTCCTTCAGTACATGACCGATCTGGTCTAGGTAGGTTAGTCTCGGTCTCCCTCGGTACCTACATCCTTCCACTTTCGCATTGTATATCTTCTTAACCAGACGTTCGTTCAGAAGGAAGGTGTCCTTCAGTACATGACCGATATGTAGTAAATATATGTAATAGTATATATACTACAGATCATATCTATAGTAGGTATATAATAGTAATAAATTTATAGTTAATAGTTCATGTACCTAATGGTTTCAACACATGACTGTGGCACGCCAACAGGCCATTATTATGATAAAGACCAAATTGCTGTTGCAATATTTAGTCCAAACAAACTACCTAATAGTTCAATAACCATATGCAAAATCATTGGTAAAATAACAATAGAATTTAAAATTAATCGCAGCGCCACCTACAGGTTGCATTTTTTAATAAAAATTGTTCCAATCAATTCCAAATCAACCAATAGATAATTCAATCCATCTGAGCAGATACACAATGAACACTTTTTGAAGTCGGTTAAAAATTAGCATCAAATGCGGTTCAACCGTTTACGAGGGGTTCACTCGCATACCTACAAAACTATAATTTTGTACATTTTTAATGTTTTTTATTATACATTGGTTTTTTACATATCAACCTATCATTCATGTACATAGCCTTAAGCTTTCCAAAAGGACGTAATGCCACAATCGCCGCGCTTAGCAAGAACCTTCATAGGAATGTACCTATACCCATCCTCCTGAGAATGAAAAGTAATGATTTGTGATACATTTTATTTTCTTAAGCCTTTAAATAATCGAAACTGATAAGAAAATAATATAAATTTACGCGGATTATTACCACATGATGGTGAGTTACATCAATGGGGATAGTATATAAACCTTCTCTGTGAAAAAAAAAATGCATATACCAATTTTTATAACGATCGGTCAAATAGTTTGTGACTTTAGCGATGTCATATATACAAACATCCTCTTTTATAGATATAGATTAATTTGTTAAGACAACGAAAATTATCTCAGCGCTTACAAACGTCGGAAAAAAATATCATAAATATAGAATCTATACATATCTTTGTTAAAATAGATGTCTTCCGACTGGTAAGATTCATTCAATCTGCTCTCTCGTTCACCCTCACTACCCGTCAATCATTTCCTAGTAAGAATCCGCCTCATCATCGAATTACAACGCACGACCGACCCGTCATTCCAATAACACGCATCACTATTGTACAAAGCTTAAATTTTAATTAAAAAACTTGCACGAATATAAACAAATTATAGCATTCATATTAAACCTTATTATTGAAAGAATAAGACACCGTGAAACCTTATCAAAATCGAGGCCGAACCAGTAAAGTCGACGCCGCAAATCACGTATTACTTCAACAAACAACCCTTGGAAATCACAATGAAATCTGTGCGCGCGTAAATTATACTTTATTGTTGCCAGCTTTGAGTTCACACTCGAGTGACGCCGGCGGCGAGAGGCGCCCAAATGGAAATTGATTCGTGACGAAACGTAAGGTCGTAAGTGGCTTGTATACCGTCCAATTTATGTTGAACCACTGACGGATGGAGTTGCCACCCTCGGTGGCGTGTTACGTTAGTCGTGCGGGGTGCGAAGTGGTTCAGCTGTGAATGGTAATTCTTGCGTTTTGTAGGTATGTATTACGTTGCGGTATCAAGGGGCTCGGTACGCCCCAAGTGGCGAGGGTGTACGATTACTAACAGTAATCGCCCTGATCCCAATGAAGTTGGTAACAGACTGCCGCGCCGCGCGCAATACTCGAGACTAGACGACTAATAGATGTGACGATTATATTTTTCTTTTGCCTAATTGCTTTGAATGAAAATACTTGTAGTCTCAAGTTTTTTTATCGATAAAAACGATAAACTAGATAATATATAACTTTTTACCGTCTATCTAATTTAGTATATAAAACAGGCCAACATTGGAATTTATATATTTGTAAAAAACTAGCTATTTGTATGTTTTCAAGCTGTCCCGGCAGATATCGCCGATGTCTCACATTATTGTAGTATTTATCAGATTGGTATAAATGTACTACTTTATTAGTTTAATTTGCAACGTTTGTTTTATAAAACGAAGAAAATTCAAATACAAATGATAATACCTGAGAATTTGCATTTGAATTGCGATCACGTAAACAATTTGTCTTTTTTTATTCCAGCGAGTGGTAAGTGACATCGAAATAACCAGGCCGCTGTCTTCCATGAGAATAATGTTCTTCATAACTCATGTTTAAAAGAGACCATGTCATAATACGCATAGCGACTGAACCACTTTGCTTACTTCAAACGTCAAATCTTTCAATAATAATATGTATAGATTTTGCCCGTGAGTGTAGAATCTCCACTACCATATCCCCAACCCTTCCAAACCTCCCAAACTATACATACTAGACCTTTGTCGAAGAGACCCTATTTAGACTAAAAGGAGCGGTATCATAATGGACACGAATTTTTTGCCTAATGTGATTCATTTATTGAGTAAGTAGTCTTCACCGAGGTCGATGATTCGTAGGCGTCAAACTATTTGTTTGGCAACGGTTACATGTGTCGGGGGGGCGGGACACCGTAATGGAAATGTGCAGACCCTTACACGCTAACCGTCTGTGGTGTAAGACATTAGCTTAGCGGATAATCCAAGAAACTAGATATTGCATATTTTTTTCTATTTGTCACTATTTTATTATTTTAAAAATACTATATAAGTTTTATGTGAAAGTCACAACGTTTGTTGTTGTTTTTTGCGTATATGGTTGTACTAGGTGTTCTGAAGTCATCCTGAGAGTCGCAGGAAGCCGTTGGATGCAGGTGGAGGCCTTTTTACCTGAGAGTGGTTCTTCCTACAGTACTAATTTGGCAATTATTCTGCATAGTACTTATAAAGATAGGAAATAAAAGACGTTCTCTTTTTGTTTTATTTATTATTTTTCCGTGTGGTGACGGAGTAAGAATACAATTCACCACCCCCTATCTTACCCATGGGTAATCGTAAGAGACGACTAATGGCCGGTTTCTGAGATCACCAGTTAAACTACCAATAGTTATCGGTTCAATAAAGTTAAACGTAAGATAAACGCCCGATAACTGTCACTGCGTTTCTGAATACCCAACGGGCTGTCAAATAACTATGAAACCGATAAGCGGTTTCCTAAAGTGTCGCTAGATGGATCTCATCACAATATCGAATTTACAATTGATTTTTTCATTTTATATCGTCATTATTATCAAAAATATTAGCGCACATATTTTCTGAAAGTTAATATGTTAACTCAAATTATTTTAGTTATAAGATAATTCATTATTTTTTGACGCCTGTATGTATGAGCAACGTCATTGTCCAATTATTACATTAAATTAAAAAAAAACTATTGTTTTGTTTGTGCGCGGTTTTGAAAGCGAGTGGTATTATTTTTGTTTAAACCTAATAATTTGTGAATTATTATCTAACAATAATGGAATCTAGCAAGCGTAGTAAGAATTTTACAGAAAGGGAGAAGATGCTTCTTATCGAAGTGGCTAAAGAATTTGTTGGCGTTGTAGACAACAAAAAGACAGACGGGGCCACTATAGAGGCAAAGAAGCATGCTTGGGTGGCGTTGACAAGTAAATTTAATGCGGCATCGGAGACAGGATCTAGGACTGAAAAGCAGCTACATGCTTTATACGATAATTTAAAGAAGAAAGCAAGAAAAAATATGAGCGATGATAAGGTATATTTAGGTTTATTTAAATATGGAAGTATGGTCATTTGCCTTTTCTAACTACACCATGGTATTTAAATAACATGTTCCCAATACAATTCCTATAGTAAGGAATCAACCCTATGTACATCAGGATGGGGAGAAAAAGAGGGTCTTGATATCTATATATATATCACATCAATGTATTCATCTGTTACTTAGAGAAAAACTAAACATTCAAATTAACAATAATGTTAGGGTATTTTTTCACATTGAACCTACTACATAATGATTGCAATATATGTTCTAAATGAATATTTTTCTTTTAGTCGGAGATGTACAAGACTGGAGGTCTTTTTGTGGACTTTTTGTCCTAAAACAACTACAGTTGATGAAAAAATTGTGGCATTATTAACACCTCAATTTCAACCACTGGTTAATGAATATGATTCTTCAGCACCATATTACAATTTCGGTGAGTTTCATGTTTTTGCTACCAACCAGAATGATATTATTTTATGCCTTTAAGGTAATGAATTTATCACATTGTTCTTATTGCCATAGTTTTAATATAAGGTTTCCTTTACCTGAACAATGTCTATTAAATCTCAAAAACAAATACAATTATAAATTATATAAAATGAAAACAATAATCAATTTTAAAATTTATTTATTACAGATAATAAACAAATTACAGAAATGGAACTATCAGCTGAAGTTTCACAGATAGATGGTGACCAAGATGTATTAATATTATTACCAGACAAAGAAAACGTTACTCATTCTCAGACAACTGAAGTAGAAGAAATAAAATATTGCAATAGATCGCTTCCTTTTCAGGATCTTCAAAGTACTCCAAAAATGAAGAAAATGTGTTTAACTGAAATAAAAAAGAATAATGTAAACAAACTAAGCTTTTCAATAATTAAAAGAAAAAACCAAAAACAAATCAATGAAGATGTGCTAACAAACAAAAAACTAGAAATTTTAGAAGTTCAAAAACAACACGAGCAAATGAAGTTGGAAAAAACAAGAATATGTCTGGAACTTGACATAGAGTTAAAAAGAATTCTTTTAGAAAATGCAAAAATGGACTTAGAATTTAAGAAAAAGAATTTCCATTTATAGCATTTATTTATTCTTAAGTAAATACACTACAGATTATTTTGTTAAAATTATTGGTTACCAAAAATAAATATGTTATGTAATTTGTACTCATTAGTTTTTTTATCATCTCTTATCGCCTGAGGTTAGTAGAAGTGTAACGCCCACACACATTCCATAAAGTAATTTACATAAAAGGCAGTAAAGGGCAAGACTATTGTCATCTAAAAGTAAAGTCATAAAAATATAAATTTAGGTATAATTATAGAATAGGATAGGTTGAAAAACAGATTACAAACCTAAAATATTGTCTCAGCAATAACTGCCGTATCTGATTTCCTTCTGAGGTAAGAGGTAACACAGACTGATGAACACAGTCTGTGTTACAATGTTATTATCCTCAAAATCAGCATCCAATAACACAGTATCATTTTGATTCAAAGCAATATTGTGTAACACAGCCGTTGCCACAATAACAGCTAATGTGTGTTCTAATTTTAGCCGTAGCTTTTGTGATAAACATGGGAATCTTCTTTTCCAGACACCAAACGTTCTTTCAATTGTATTCCTTGTTTTTACTTGTGCATCATTATATAATTTTTCGGCATTTGTTGCTGGGTTTAAAAATGGTGTTAGCAAGTACCTTCCACATGGATAAGCACTATCTCCAAGGAGGTATCCATTAAATTCGTTATTATCAAAACGTGCTCGTAGAAAGGAATTTTGAAAAACTGTGCTGTCATGTGTAGATCCATGCCAACGTGCATCTATATCCCGTATGTATAACTGAGCATCACACACAGCTTGCACATTAATTGAAAAGAAACCCTTTCTGTTTCTGTACAATTCTGCCTGTTCACCTCCAGGAGATTGTATAGCTATGTGTGTTCCATCTACACAACCAATCACATTTGGAAATGAGGCTATATTATAAAAATGTGCCTTCACTTCTCTAAGGTTGTCATGACTTGGCATATTTATATATGTTCGGGCAAGTTTTGCAATTTCTTTGCTGACTTTAAAAATCACCCTTGACACAGTGGTTTTATGTACGTTTATGTCGTCACCAATAATTAACTGAAAAGAACCTGTGGCGTAAAATCGCAACGTAATAAAAATTTGCTCCAACACTGACAAAGTATATTTCCTGTTAGCAACAGGAGCTAATGTGCTGTTAATTTTTTCAGCAAGACACATCACAGTACTTTTATTAAATCGATATCTCACTTTGAATTCTTCATCCGTGAACATTTCGAATGGATTTCTACGATTTCTTAGGTGTCGCGATATGGACATGTTAACAATAGCCTCCAATACTTCTATATCAGACTCCGATGAACTACTGGTATTCATAATTATAGCTATTATTTACGTAAGGTGTAAATACAAAGTGAAAATCCAAATTTAAATAAACAAAAATAACAAAATGTTTTTAGGTTACTTCTAAGTTTTAACGTCAAACAATACTTATCGAATCGATAAACGCTCCTTTTTGGTCAGTTAAGTTAAACCAAGCTTAACTGAAGTTTATCGTATGATGGTGTGTTCAGAAACGCAATTCGACAAGTTATTGTACCGATACCGCTATGGAACGTTTAAACTCTAGTTAAAAGTACCTCAGAAACCGGCCATAAGGGATATAAAATGCATATAACAACTATACAAGAGGAGGCAAACGCGAACCGAAACCCTATACCAACACGTCTGACCAGTATGGTATTTTAACTCAATTTCCCTCTAATTACGGAGGAGGCTCGAACCCAACAGTGGGACATATGAGCTGATATGATGATTATTGGCTGAGATGATGATAATGTTGAAGTATATTATTTTTTTTAAATTGTTTGCTTATGACTTGTACCACTTGTGGTAGAACAACTTCGATGTATAGTGCTGAGTCGGCGCTACCGGCCCCCTTTCTACACAGAGCTACCCTATACCTAACTATATATACATATATATATATATATAAAGCGCGAGTGTTGCAGACAAACGGACGGACGTGTTTGTATAGGGAATGATCAAATATACACTAATTGATCATTGATGCAACGTCGCGTTCAGATATAGTTATCGAACTTGTATACGACGAGTTCGAATAGAGTCTCTTATTATTTTTGAATGTGTAGTGAGTGTTCGTAAAAGACTGCTAAGATATTTCAGGGGATACCATCATTCCAAGAGAAGAAAACTAGAAATAACACCATATACATATATCCTACTTTGACCAACTCTTAAATTTTATAAGCGGTTCGAACCCAGCAATAAGATAATCAGAACAATTCGTCTGTTTCTTTTTAACATATTTGTCTGCGGCGTATTGGACGGTAATATTCTCCTAAGTCTCATAACATTAGTAGTATAACTAAAATATTTGTAAAAACTCAAAAACTTGATTACGAGCGAAAAATGACTCACACGTGGGACTTGAACCCACACTTATTGGAATACCTTTCCACTCAGGACGACTCCTACCACTTAGACAAGTGTGAGCTGTTGTATGATATTCAATTTGCGGCTCGTATTATATTTTCGTTTTTAAGGGAGACGTTTGTCATCTACCCGACAATAAAATACCCACGTGTGACATTAACTTTTCGCTCGTAATCAAGTTTTAATTAATAACTTAGCATGTTAAATGCTAAATTTCAGTAATTTGAAAAACTCGAAACACAAACTACTCGCATACGTAGCTTACAAACCGCCATCGTCAGCGCAGATAAAACGGTCACTAAAATCCCCTAATCTATGTTATCTGATCTCCGTCGCCATCAAAACGCGTCGCTTGAGCACCGTTTATTTCCGTAACTTATTAAATCCAACATCTTCTATCCATTTTGGTGTGAGGGGGGAACATTTCCACTCCATAATTACATCACTAAATGACCTTAACGATACAAAAAACTTACATTCAGTCACGCCGCCGCCCCTACCGTTTGTTAAAACAACTGAGACACACTGTTAAGAATAGAAAAAATACATTTGAAAGCGAAGTTATTTTTTATAAATATATTCGATCTACGAATGAAAGCATATGCAGCAGTTGATTTGAAGTCAAGTGAAACGATGTAACTTAAATTGTTTGAATGTATTATTGTAAACAAATGAGAGGAATGATTTAACTGAAGAAGAATAAGAATAGGCAAACGAGCAAGCAGTACACCTGATGTTAAGTATTGCTACCGCTCATGGAGGGGTTAGGCCGCTGCTAATCAACCAAAACTCATCCTAGAAAGAGGGACTTACGACTCTCACGCTCATCGAACAAAGCGCACAACACATTGCCACTGCTCGGACGTCGATTTCCTGTGAAAGTGTGCTACTATCCCGGTGTACCGGCTCGCGGCTGTAGACAGAAAACTGTCAACGGTGTGGGCCATTCTGCTAAATACACTACTAAATAAAATATTAATTTAGATTATGCCATAAATAGATACCTATATGAATCTTTTTTTCAACCCATATATGCTACATTATCGTGTGGTGACGGAGGAGAATAAGATTTCTCATCTTGTTCGTGGGGATCGTAAACGACGTCTAAGGGATTTAAAATGAGTGAGAAGCTAAGTAAAACCAAAACATTTGGTAAGCGTGGTATAGAAGGTTCTCAATTTCTCTCCCATTGTGGATTAGCCTCAAACACAGGAGTGAGTCGTATACAGGGTGGAAGGGGACCGCTATCGAAACCAGACAGGTAACCCTACTACTACTATTTGTAATGATAGGCTAGAAAAAAATCGATTCGATGAAAAAAATTTTTTTTTCACCATGCGAGGTCGTTGAATTCTTGAACATATGATCGTGAGTTTTAAATAGATTTCGTCTTTTCACATCTGAGTATAGTTACGTATTTTTTTATGGAATTATCGTTACATGACACTGTCATAAATTCGTTGTAAAAAAAAAAATTATCATCCGAATCGATTTTTTTTCTAGCCTGATAGGCTACAAAAGGACTTACAAGTAGGACTAGTAGGGTCACCTGTCTTTGTTATCAGGAGGGATCCACTTCCACCCTGTATAAGCCGATAATAATACACTTTTGTCTGCTGCTTACCATTTCGGTGATAAATACGGACCCGGATCTACATAGGAATAATGCAGTTTTAATGCTAGAGCCAAGCTCTTGACAGTTTTCTCTGCAACCATAAATTGCTGGCTCGCCACACCCATACAAAATCGACGTTTAACTTGTATGTGGTACTGCATTATGACTTGGCTGTTCCTCTGGTGTTGCGGAGTTCTATGGGTGGCAGCTACAACTTACAATTAGGTGAGCTGTCTGATCGTCTACCCACAAAGTCAATAAAAAAATAAAAACATAATATTCAGAAATATGTTGCTATAACGGTGATAAGATTTTACCGCAAAAATAACGAGGCAGTTTCGATTTATCTTCCGCAATATAATATTGACAGATATAATAACGTAACGATCAACATTGCGACATCCCTATGCACACACACATTTATATGTGTCGGGTGTGCCTTGTCGGCCAATTAACGAGCGCAAATTGCAATAGGGCTGACAATATAACATCTTATTTGTTTTTGTATATTTATTTGTTTAGATATATGTATAAATAGAAAACTTTTATATGTAATGTAGTTACTATTTCTTATTTCATAAACTAGTAATGGTTGAAGCATATGCCAATTTATTGCACATTTTTTATAAAAAAAAATAATTACCAAATTAACTGTCAGCCACATCAATACATAAGCAATGAAGCCTTGAGTTTTAATTAGTTTTTGACGTAACATATTCTGAATTAACCGGTGTAGGTGTTAGCCCTTTTTTGTTACCCTATAGTTTGGACACACCGTGTCATAAATACCCGGGGCAACGGAAGAGACGTGCAACCGCATAACCTGCCGTAAACTTCTCTATCGCTATGCAGGAGGATCACCGGTACCCGGTCTTTGTCTTAGGTGGACTGTCCGGTTGTGTTCCGGTCCCATGGATGGATGAAATAAAATGCATGCATTTTATTTCATCCATCCTTTTATCCATTAGTTTATAGAATTGTAGTTAGTGTTGGATACATAGATGTTTTGAAAAGGGACTAATGCTACAATCACCACGGTGGGTCTACGATTGCAGTTGGTGTTAAAAGGACAGTGCTACAGGTGCTAGTCTCCCTCGTCCTGGCGATCTTTTAGTTAGTTTTACAGATCTCACAGTATAGTGAGAAGTAATAAAGTGTCTCGAAAATCGATCAGAAAATTAGCATTGGAAGTTAGTGTATAAATATGTTAAGCAGTTTCTTTTATTTTTGTATTTGGCTGAAAATGCTGAATATTCTAAATGAAATGATACTCTTGTTCTAAACTGAATTAACTTCTAGCATTAAAAATAGCTTAAAGTCGTTACCATAGGGTAATGTAAATAAAACACGGATGTCCGGTTTTTGAATCATTTTTCACACCTGTCCTGTTTCATACTTATTCAGATTATCACGTTACGATCTCAATAATTTGTATTACCTATTAAAATAATGTTCTGCGATAATAACTGTTAGTAATAAGATGTCTGTTCGTCAGCTAATCTAAGTGTGCCCGGAGGGGGTGAGAGACTTCTCTCAACTCAAATTAGCGCTTCAGACTGAATTAATTACCGCTCGTCGCTTCGGTGGCGACCCTAGCGCTCGCCCGCCCTCCCGCCGTCCGCGCACGACGCCCTCGCTCGTCTTCAGCGGGACGCTTTGACTTAATAACAAATTGTATACGTATTTGTCGTTCTTATACATTTACTGAGTGGTCCGTCTCCACTTTTATATTTGATATCATTATAATACACTAATTGAACGGGCCAGATTTTGTATGTTTATAATAAGAAAGTATTAGACAAATTAGCGAATATTATTTAAAATGCCAACGCTCGTGTAATAGTATTATGCTTACAATTACTAATACACGATTTTGTTTGTGTGATCCGTTCACGGTTTGAAATAGAGGGAATGACAGGGGATCAAGGGGAAGATAATGCCTTTGTCGAAACACGTCACCCGCTTGTTGTGTGTATGTATGTATAACGTAGCTACTAAAAGCATGGACCAATTAGGTACATGGACATATTAGCACTTTATTGTGTGAAAACTAACGTGATCGAGATAGTTCTCATATCAATCCACTAAGGATTTGTGTGATGCATAAAAGGTTGCTCTGAAAACTGCGATTTACGCCCGTTCATTCGGTTTGTCAACTCCTCAGCAATACAATCATTGTCGTTTTTAAAATGTTGCTGCGTGGTAGCGGCCTCGAATACTGTCGCTTTACTTTGTTCGTGGCTATTGTAAAAGATTACTAAGACATTTTCATTCACCTGGTCCAACAACATTTGATGTCGTCTGGTCAACAATTATATTCTCAAGGAGGTTTGAAAGCTAAGAGTGTTAAAAGCGTCGACCACAAGTAATTAGGATGAAAACAGAATAATGGTGATGATACATTCCTTATAAAAATATTTTTTTTTACCAAATTAGCTGTCGGATTATTAGTTTAAACAAGTGTTCGTTTCATAACAACTATAAACATATTTATGTTTTACAATAACATTAAATAAATTGTATTTTGTTTGTTACAGGTAAATATATATACAACACATTAAACGGTAAGGATTTATAAATTACTAGAAAGAAGAACATTGCGTATACTTCGTAATGTTATAGTCGAGGATACGTAATAAACTTTAATTTAATTCCTGGATTAACACGTAGGTTATTTTTTTATCAAAAGTATTACCGAGATAAATACATACATACATACATATCATCACGCCATATCCCTTGCAGGGTAGGCAGAACGAACAGAGTGCCAGAGAACTCTATCCTTGCATACTTCACTCGCTTCCTCATTATTCATAATTCTCTTCATACACGCTCGCCGGTTTCGGCGACTCTTGACTCCACCTTTCTTCAGTACGTGACCAATCTGGTCTAGGTAGGTGAGTCTCGGTCTCCCCCGGTACCTACATCTTTCCACTTTCGTATTGTATATCTTCTTAACCAGACGTTCATTCGGCATTCTTTCCACACGTCCGAACCATCGGAGCATTCCCTTTCGCATCTTTACACCAATACTTTCTTTCATACCTACTCGCTATATATAGATAAATACATATGATTATATAGATAAATACATATTCCCGAATATGTATTTATCTCGGTAATACTTTTTTTTTTGGCGGCGAGCTATGGTAAGGGCACATACTGCTCGATCCATTCGTAGCGACAAAGGGAACAGCGCGAGACCCCATAGCCCTCCCTTAAAGTACCTACCAACGCCTTGTAAGCGGGCCAGCGGTACCCGATCCTTGTCCTCGGTAGCCTGCCCGGCGGGTTACCCTCGTGGGTATCCTCTTGATTCGATCCTCACGCGGTGGCTTTTCCTCGTGTGACCGGGCTCATTTGCGATCCAGTCACCCGCTGTCTTGGTGAAATTGACCTTGGGAAAAATTTAGTGATAAATAATTCGATGATTTTGTCAAGAAGTCTTCAATAGTTTTGAGTTTAACTATCTATTCGTTACCTAATTTATAAAACTAAGAATGTCTGACAAAATTTAGAAATGTTTAAAATTCCTACTTCCACCAGAAAGAATAAAGACGTGAAACTATTAAGATTACACTGCATTGGTGGAGCCATTACCTACTAATTTTAAATAAAATATTTTTTACGGATTCCATCGCGTTTGTATTTTATTTTTATTAAACTTTTTAACACCTTAAACTTTTTAACCCTTACTTTCCACGAACAAAGTAAGGGTTGGTAGTATTCGTAGCTGTCATATTAAAAAGAAATGGGTGCGTGTACTTATGAAAGCGCGTGAGAAGTTATATTTCTTTGGCATCATTAAAAAGTAATTTTCAATAACATGCAAACAATTAATTACAATAAAATTATATTAGGACTGGAAAATTACAGTATATTTTTTTTTACTGATATTTATGAATAGTAAATAATATTAATTAAAATGTTTAATTTAAATCACTACTGAATATAATTTATTAGCACACATATAATTCGCACTTGTATGAAACTAAAACATGTGTTGTGAATGTCGAAACTAAAGAGAGGTTTTATTTCTATTCTGTTGGTAGCTTTTTTCGAGACTTAATGAGTGGTTTTGCGGCCAATTTCAACCTGTTTAACTTTTGTGTTACAGTGATGAGCGCGCATCTTAAAACTTTACTCTCATCGTTTTTTCATAGCACACCTAAAGAAGTGTAACTTCAAAAATATCTCAATAGAGGTTTCAATAACATCGCTAAGTGGTTGTGATTTTGATTTCCCTTAAGTCTACCATTGACAGTCACCACTTACCTAGTAAATAGCGACCTTAATTGACGTAATTTTTAATAAATTAAAATAAACAGAATGTCATCAGTTAAATGCGTGAGTGGATCGGTCGGCGCGCGCGGGTCAATCGAGACCACGACCCAAACAACTAGTGCAATTGTCTCGCACATTAGGGTTGCCGCAAAAGACAACAATGAATGAAGCGTTTTTTTTTGGACATACTTATGGTACGATCATATCCATATCATATTCCCCGGGGCTGCATAAGGGTCAGCGTGACTCCCCTCCCTTCCTCTCCATAACTTATCGTACTGTGCTTATCTATCGCCATATGGAGGAGCACAGAATTCTTGTCTTCGCTGGCGTGAACAAAACTGACACTTTAATGATGTCATTCAGTCGGAAATTGAATGTCATACGGCAACTCACGCTGGTGTAAGTGGTAGCAGAATTGAAACGGATTTCCAATAGGTGTGAGTTCGAATCCCATGTGTGACATTTATTATTCGCTCGTAATCAAGTTTTTATAAATAATCAAACATGTTAAATGCTATATTTTAATAATTTGAATTGTTCATTCGTTTTTGTATGCTTATCGTTTCTACCATATTTATTAAGGTCGGGCCGTTTCCTTAATATGTCATTAGACGGCGGAAGATGTATATGGCGTCGACATCTATAGCCCTTAGAAGTCTTATAAGACATCCTGGAGCAATATAAAAGTTTATAAGTATGCCATGGCCACTATTATACGAAAAAGTATATGTTACGATGACGAATTATTAATAATTGTAATCAGTATATGACAACCCTACACCAGCGTGAATATGTGGTGCCAGTGATGTTCCTCATGGCAGACTCCATTGACCGCACAGTTGACTCGGAGATTAATGTGCCCCGCGCTACTGACTTACGATGCGTAAGGTTGAGGTTTTACTTATTCGAGCGATGTCAGCGAACTTGTAGTTGTTCGTTAACGAACACTGCACACGCAGAATTATTGTTTTAATTGTATTTGTAAATGATTGTTACATATTTATGGTGACGTGGTAAGAATACATTACACTACACCCTGTCTTGCCCGTGGGTGTCGTAAAATGCTACTAAGGGATTTGATATTTAATAATCATGGTTATAATATTATTACTTATGTTTAGCTAGAATACATATAATTATTATTTAGTATTATTTGTGTATAATTATTATATATCTTTTCATTTATAAACCCCCGTAAATGCCCCTTTTTTGGCTTTATCGACTTACCTTTATGATCACTGCTGAATTCGTACGTTATTTCAGGTACTAAATTATATCCTAATAACCTAGTCAGGTCACAAATAGAAATCAATAGAAAAAAAAACATGTAAACCAGAGAATATATCAATCATCGTATGAAAATGCCTAAAATCGAACAGAAACAATTTTTTTCATGCTTGTGGCAAACGAGCACGCATCACCACTAATGGTAAGTATTACTGCCGCCCATGGATCTTTGCAATATCAAGGGTATAACTAGGCCGCTGCCTGCCAATACAAACCTTAAACCCACTCAGTTGGGCTTCCGGCTCTCTCGCTCACAGAACGAAGTGCAGTAGCACATTGCCATTGCTCAGACATCGATCTTCTGTGAGAGTGTGGTCAGTCCCCTGACGGAACGGCTCACGACTGTAGACATAAAACTGTGAGCAACGTGGCCCTACCATTAAAACATATTAAGTTAATAGTGTATGTATGTTTGTATATAAATATTAGAATTAGAATATACGTTTTGTGGTATAATGTTTATATCTACGAACTCGACAAAAAAGTGTGTGTGTCAGCTCCGACGCACGACTGGAGTTTACTCCTTAAGTACGATTATCAATACAGGCGCATAAAAAGCTCATTTGACTAAAAATAATATATATATATTTTTATTTACATTTATTAAAATTGTTCAGTGAAGTATTACCACACGTCAGAAAGTGAAAGGTGTGCAGAATAGGTTGCGCACCAAAAACGTAATGAGGTCATTCGATCTGTAAAACCCAATTTATTGTTTGTAGACATAGCCATATTAAATTATATTTAGTGGTTACACCTAACGATGTTATTACTGATGGGTTGATGCCATCAATAGAATCATATAAGATTAAAGAAATTTTATGCGTCGGTTTTACTTTTTATCCTCGTACTAAATTATACAAAAATCGAAAAGTGACATTGATATTTGATAATAGCGTTTATATTTTTCTGACAATTAATCAAGTGAATGTGGTTCTCTTTGGGCACAACAATAGGCCAAGAAAAATAATGCAATTTTCTATTAATGTGATTTATTTTGCGACACCCCGGCAGTTAGCTGGAGCGTTGACGGGGGATGGTACTCGAACGGGTAACCCGCCGGGCTGGCCACGGATGGCAAGGAAGTGGGACCAGTGGCCGGCCCAATGGCGATAGGGAGGGCATACCGTGGGTTATGGGGCCACGCGCTGCCCTTCCGTCGCCCCGGACGGAATGGGCGGCGAGTGTCCGGACCATAGCCTACCCAAAAAAAAGTGATTTATTTTATGAGCTGAACATATTCACACAATTTTAAACTCTACAATTCAAATATATATTTCTAATAGTGGTAGGACCACGCTGTTGACAGTTCTGTGTCTGCAGCCGCGGGCCGGTTCGTCCGGGGTAGTACCACACTGAGCAGAAGATCGACCTATGAGTAATAGCAATGTGCTATTGCGCTTCGTTCGGTGAGCGAGAGAGCCGGAAGCCCAATTGGGTGGGTTTGGGGTTTATATTGGTAGGCAGCGGCCCAGTTATACCCTTGGTATTGCAAAGGGCTATGGACGGCACTGATACTTACCATCAGGTGTGCTGCTTGCTCGTTTGCCACCATTAGCAATGAAAAAAAAAGAATATATACAATTGTACATTGGTCCTAAAAATGTGATTTGCGAATTAAATCATCTATTTGCTAAACAATACTATGTAAGTAATGTACACATTAAAAATTAATTTAGCACGCTTCATTCTCTACTTCTGGTTTATACTAGAAATAAAATAGGTGTTAAAAATAGGCCAACTGAGGATTTACCTAAGTCATTTTTAAATTAATTTATTACTAGTTCTTTTATTCTTATCTTGTGAGAGATCTGTTGTTCATTCTGCTGGTAAGATCTTTAGCTGGTTATTACAACTCCCAGGGACGGAAAAAGGGTGGCGACAACTGTATTGTAATCCTGTCACCACATCGGATGTTAATTTATTGCCTCGACATAATATAACAAGTGATTGACATAATTCTATCGTTTAAATCACCGTGTTCAATATTAGAGGCACCCTACATTAGTAGACTGTCAATTCTATTCTGGTCAGTGATGTCGAGTCCAATTGGGTGCACAATTGACCCGCAAGATTGATGCGCCACCCGCTACTCGGTTACAGATAAGGGCCACTGGTTCACTTGCGCGAATGTTATAAAACACATACACTCCAAACATAAGTTATGTCTTTTTTCTTTCTTATTAGAGGACATACATACATATCATCACGCCATATCCCTTGCAGGGTAAGCAGAGAGAACAGAGTGCCAGAGAACTCTATCTTTGCATACTTCACTCGCTTCCTCAACATTCATAAATTTCTTCATACACGCTCGCCGGTTTCGGAGACTCTTGACACCACCTTCCTTCAGTACATGACCGATTTGGTCTAGATAGGTTAGTCTCGGTCTCCCCCGGTACCTACATCCTTCCACTTTCGCATTGTATATCTTCTTAACCAGACGTTCGTTCGGCATTTTTTCCACATGTCCGAACCATCGGAGCATTCCCTTTCGCATCTTTACACCAATACTCTCTTTCATACCTACTCGCTCTCTTACGTCGTCGTTACGAATGCGGTCGGTCAGCCTTACTCCACAGATTTTTCGCAGAGAACGCATTTCGACCGCATTAATTTTACTTTCATACTCTTTTCTGCATACCCATCTCTCGGTTCCATACAGTAATGTTGGGACAAGCACTGCGTTATGTATTGTTACACGTGCCTTCTGGCTGAGATGGTGGCTACCGAGAAGTTGCTCCAACGCTCCGTTCACTCTATTTCCCGCATTCACTCTTCGCTCTATATCAGTGGTGTACCTTCCATCTCGGCTAAATCCACATCCAAGATATACAAATTCATCCACTTGCTCTAGTACATCATTACCTATTGTTACTCTTACATCTGTTCCGGCTTCATCTCTTTCAAAGACCATTATTATCTTATTATAGGAGATGCAATATATTCGTGCCGTTATTATATTGCATCGACTGGTGTTTATCCATAACCATATCGTAATGGGTTAAGAAGAGAAGAGTATGTATTATATTCTTCTTTTTCTCCGTTCATACAGGTTCCATTGCTGTGCTTGAGCTTTCTCTACAGTGGGAGATAAATTGACCGACTATACCACGCTGGTCAGACGTGTTGGCTTTATGTGGAGTTTTTACTCTCTTGTATTGATATTATTTGCATATAACCTTTGGTAGTATTTCAAGGTCACCTACGGTATCTTACTCTTTTTGACCAAGTGAAAGAAGAAACAAAAAATGTTCTTTAGGGCACTCCAAGCTCTATGACCGGCCGCCTGCTTATCGCCGAACATTTTTATGGATGCTGTACTTAACTGTGCGACATTAGGTAGAATTATTGAAGATGATAGAGTTCTTGGTCGGCTTTAACGACAACACCCACGAACAGTGTTAGAATTGATAGTATTCGAGACTGCTATCACATGGCAGTCCAGTAGGAGAGACTACTATTAAGAAAATCACTTTTCGTGAACGTTTCCGCCCCAAACCAAACAAAATATTTTTATGTATAGATTACTGAATATTATTTTCGGAATTAGCATTTGACACCTAGCTTTTTTAATAAATTCATATTTTATGAATTGAAAAACAGTACCACGGACATAAATTTAGATCACATCTATTAGCAATCCGTTCCAGCAGCATCCGTGTGATCGCGGACTGAGAATACAATTCAGCATCCTCTCTTGACTGTGTCGTAAATTACTATTAAGAAATATGTATTTTTCAATAGACTTATAGGTACCCTTTTTAAGTTTTAGTGGCTGACATATTTGAACGTGCCCGCAAGCAATCCGACGCGACGAAAGGGCGACGCTGTTTCTTCCTCATCGCCCTCGCGCCGACCACTGGTACCGATTCCTCGACATCCGTGGCAATAGATTGTACTCTGTACTATGAAAATAATCTAATCCAATAATTTTATTGCGGGGCACTTATAAACATATAATTAACGAACACATTACACACAGACTTGGAACATAATTTGTGAATTACACAAAATATTGTGTGTCTTTTAATGAGAAAAAAGGGACAAAATAAAAATGAAAGCGATTTCCACACAATGTGTTTTACCGCCCGATTCCCTCACATTGGTGGAACGCATTACGGCAGCCATTTCGGGCTTCGCGCGCGATCGTTAACAAAATTAAATGCCCCACACACCGAAATGAATGTGGCCGATATTTGACGCTATTAGCTTTCTTATTTTTGATATTCACCGCTGAATGCATTTGCTTGATAATATTGGCTATATAAAATACAAAAAAAAAATTAAAAAAATGTAGCTATGTGGTAGAGGTTTCGAATACCACCAACCCTTACTTTGCTCGTGGATGTCTTAAAAGACGACTAAGAGACTTATAACGGACCTAGGCCAACTCCATCTGATATCGTTTCTTGAACAATTACATACCCAAGGTGGGTTGACGTCTGGCAGGCGGCCGGTCATAAAACTATTGCCAATAACTTTTTTACAATATGTACTATGAAAGAAGAGTACATATTGTATCGACCCCAAGCAATTAGGCTAAGAGTAGGAGAATGATGAAATGATTGTCTATATAAAATGCTTTTGAGGTCTTTTTTTCAGTTTTGTGTCATGAAATTTATCATACATTCTGTTTATATGAATGGTTTTAATTATATGACCTAAACTTATAAACTTTTAATAATACTAATGATTCTAAGTTATTATTTTGCATATGTTTTAGCGCCAATATTGGATTGTATTCAGAAACGTATTCTATTTCATTAAATATGGTTTTCAGTCAGTAAGCAGATGAGTGTAGTTCGATCTTCTAAAGATTCTCTACTGTACCTATACGTTTGTTAACACGAGTGATATGCGACTAAGTGTGAACATAATTACACTGTGGTACGGCTGTCAAACATAAACTAGCTTCTTCTGCCCGCGGCAGGCTATACTGCCATCACGCCCAGTTCATTCCTTTCAGAACGAAGTTTAGGTGACCATTTGAGAGGGCCAATGGTGTCGTACCTAATAATCAAATAAGGAGATGGAACACTTTAAATACAAATCTATGCGAATGCGATGCCAGAGTGTTTAATATGCTTATTTAATTTATACAAAGAAATACACTGGCATTTGTAAGGACTACTAAGTAAATAGGAGAAACTTTTATTATGTTATATTTCTCGGTGTTCTATGACTTTTATTATTATCATTTAGCATACATATTTTCCGTGTGGTGACGGAGTAAGAATATAATTCACCGTGCTTTATCTTACCCCTGGGTGATGGTAAGATATAACTAAAGAATATAAAACGCATATAAAATATGTGTGAGAGATTGAAATCTCGAAATTAAACCCTATACCAACATATCTGACCAGCGTGGTATAGTAGGTCAATTTTCCTCGCATTATGAACGGCGGCTCGAGCCTAACAGTGCCATCCAGAGCGTTACAGAGGTCCATCGTGCTTAGGGTGACGTGGCATCGGGCTGTCGCTCACGCGTTTGATGTGTAAACTATAATTATTATGTGCAGCGTGTAGCGAGACCCTCGTCTAAGGTATCGATTGGTTGTATCGGCTCGTGTGTCTGTCTGTCTCTGTGTAACGAGTGTTATGACTGTTGCTATCGCGTACTAGCTGATATTGCACTTGGTCCGCGTAAACGACTTAATTTTTTTATTCAAATTATCATATTCTATATATTTTTATCAATAACGAATTAAAATTTTATTTTCGTTCAGGAACTTAAATAAAATTAAATTGTAAAAAAACTTGGGTTAAGAATTTTTATAACACCCTGCACTAAGGAAATGATCCTTGTAGTAAGAGAGGATTTTATAAACATGCAATTAACGGATACAAAATACACCCAAACGCGGAACAGCAATATGTGGAATGCACAAAATATTGTCTTGCATGGGATAGCACCTACGACACTGACTCTGTAAATAACAAGCACTTCGTGACTTAGGCACAGATGGTTTATATACCAATTTTACGATTTAATACTTTTAATTTTTATTAAAAAAAACACGTTACTTCTCTGGAAGGCGTTTAGTTTTTACATTTGTTTTGTTTTAATTATTTATTTCAATTATCTATGCCGTCACAGCCGCCATAACGTGTTTCCATTCCAAAGTATAGCAAGGGTTACTACTATTGGCTACGCCTACAGAAGTTTTACTTCAGAAAAAGGTAGCGCTCTTACGTAGACTGAATTTGCTTTGATTTTATGAAGAAAAACTCGAAATAAAAGCCTATACCAACACGTCTGACCACACGCTAGCTTAATTTTTCTCCCAGTATGGCGAAGACTCGAGTCCAAACAGTGGGATATATATGACCTGAGATGATGATAATTTTATGTGCTTTGCGATAACGATGTATAGATAATATTTATGTTATTGCCCACAGGTGTAAGCGCTAACAAGATCCCCAAACGCGCTGAGATACCACCAAACAAAGGTGGCCCGTTCGCAGCGGCGTTGCGGACGTTGGCCAAAAACGCCGGCCCCGACGCGAAGGACGGTGAGTGAAACGTAGTTGACCTAGTAAACCCTGACATTTCAAGGATCGTGAACACTCCAAACGTAGGAATTAAATATATTAGCATAATAATATCTATAGAGCTGGTGTTATTGTTAATTTAGTTATAATTCCACTTCAGGAATGAGAACTTCTTTTGACATTTTAAGTAATCATATAGAGAGTATTACACATTTGAAATAAAACTATTTTTACGGATTCATTCCCGTTTGTATTTTTACTTTTAAACTAGCCAAAGTTTATCACTGAAACACTCTTGATCACAGACGAACTGACAACTTTTTACTAAGATACTTAACTAGATCTAGTCCAGTTTTTTTTGCTAACGACCACGTTTGTATCTTAAAGATTTACACATTTAAGTACATATGGTTAAAGTTGAACCTGGTACCTTTCACATGTGATTGCGTAACTATTTTCACTAAACAAATAATGCGGCTCAGTGGTCACCCAGTGTCAAGAAACGACATGGTTTGGGTGATAGACATTAATTAGGTTTAAATAGTAAGTCAAATACTTTTAAAGTCCAAATTGATATCAAAGTCTTTCCCAATTTGTAAATTAATAATGCGTTTTGCATATAGATGAGTTATATAAACAATCGTTTTACTTTGAAATTTTACCCGAGAAGATTTTCTTTAAAAAACATAACATCTCGGGCTCTCTCAAACTTGGGCAAATGCCCGATGTCTGCAGATCCAGAATTACTGATTACTTTAACTTAAAACGGTGACATGGATCATCCATCATATAGATGTCATGAACTATAAATTACGACAAAATAAAAACAGCGCTAATCATCTAGAATTATATATGTAGGGAAAGTTAAGGCGAAATTCTTTCATTTACCTAATAGGTGTTCTAAGTTTTTAAATATCTGTATAAAACAATATTGTGTTTAACCATTCAATTGTGTTTCTAATTTTACTAGATTGTCTATCTTATACATGTTTTATTTTGATGATTTAGTGACTGTTCACGATCCTTATTGTATGCTCACCCTTTTCTTTTATTATTTTCTTAAACCTCAACAGCAAAACACTTGTTGGGTTCTACATTTGTCCATACGTGTACAAAACAATACCATAAACAAACTATTGTCTCGCTATTATTTAGTTATTTAAACACAACAACGCTGTGATGATTGACCGGAGTAAAAATAAAAAAACAGTGGATATTTTTTTTTAACTGTCAGCATTTACTCTTGTTAATCTGTGAATAAATATGTGTTTATATTTTAATCTATACGTTGTTAATTGTGAATGTAATTTATTCTAAGCCTAACCTGATTGCGTATCAGCAAAATGATGGTTTATTATATTGTGCTTGAAGCATTGTATTTTGGAAATTATCTGTTTGTTGATTTATTAAAAGTTATTTCTGTAGCGTTCAGCTCTTATACATACGATTTAAAATACTGTATTTAATATTTGTTTAATGTTATTGTTTTATTTGTGCCTTTGTAATTCTATTTGTATTATTTAAGATCAAAACAGTTTATGGAACCCGAAAAATAAGGTTCTATGATCAGCATTTTATCATCCTTAACTCATACAATAAATACGTTCATACATTCATATATATCATCTTAATGTAAAAGACGGGATTAAATTGATATCATACCATGGTTATGATATGTTTTGTTATTTTCTTGATTTTTAGACATGGTCCAGAATCATCCTTCGATCATTTTTCGTAGCATATGAACATTTAATCCGCTGAAAGAATACGTTTGACAGCGTTAATAGTAAAAATCTAAATCCATACTAATTAATTATTAACGACGATTTATTGGAACACCAAAGAACAATTAAAGTAATTTGCAAATTTTATTAAAATAATTTTTCATTTAGGTTTTTAATATCTATGTAACATTGACGAACGCATTCTCTGCGGTTGGACTGTAATATATACCCAAAATATATTTCATTTCATTAATGCTATTGAATTCTTCTAGCTAAAATATCTTTGCATAATATTGTATGTTAGATTGCTAAGGATTATTTTATCACATGCGGTGTTCCACAGGGGTCAATCTTGGGGCCGATACTTTCAAATATGAGCAAAAAGTGGCCAATTGGAGTTCTATTTTATGCTTATAATGCCCGCAAGAGCATGTTTGAGGCGTCTCGCCCTTCATACTCAGTTTCCGCTAGTGTCGGCCGTGCGGGTGTGGGACAGCTATGTCTTGGATTTAGCCAATGGCCGCTTGGCTGTGGTAGAGTAGTTTCAACTGGATACACTTCGGTTTCATGTAACTATGAAAATGTTCCGGGTAATGCTGATAAACTAGATAGAGCGGGCGGCTCAAGGTCCATTTCTTTCTACTACTGCATGTCTTATCAAGCCATGATTGTTTGTACAAATTCACATACGCAGCTTTATGAATAGAATGGATCCCATGCAGCCACTACGATTACCCGAAATTTATCTACCTAAAGCTGGGCAGCCCTTCGAAGTCTCTACAGTTACTGAAATTCACCTATTGCTACCTATTGCTAGAGCTATAGTCGGCAGCATTACTGGCTGGAATGCCATCGCCATCTTTTGTGTGACCATGATCGCAGAAAGAATGAAAACAACGCCTTTACTATGGCGGCGTCATCAAGTGCAGGCAATCGCTACTTGCGCTTCTGAGCGCTGTTGTACCAGATCAGTGTAGAGCATTTTTTCCTTGGTCTGCTTTGCTTTGCACGGCCTCACAGAAAACCTGTAAGAGAGGCGGGGGCTATATCGCTGGTTATCATAGTCTTTGAAATAAATTCTTGATAGGGCTAAAATTCTAACTGGGTATTGCCACGAAAGAATTCTTCATAACACGTATATAACTTTGAACATTGGCTAGTATACAATAATAGGAACTGGAGTTTCTATTAAGTGGGACTGAAGTGATAAAGTCAGATGTGTTATATACTACATTTGTTTTTTCCTTTTTTCGTATACTTTCCGAGATTAAAAGTCCCACGGCTTTCATAATATTTGTGGCACAGTGTCATATTTTTCAATTAATCCGGAAGTTGGAAAAAAAGAAAGAATTGCTTTGGTGTCATCCAATATATCAATTTGAAATATACCTTAGCAGTTTCTATTCAGGTTTGAGTTTATTTTTCAACATTAAAAAAGGCATTGATAGGATAGCATCCTCCTTTTTTGGGAAGCTGATAAACATCCTAAAGTCTAAAGCAAAAAATGGCTTGGAATTCTATAACGCTGTATTTTATTTCCCCGTCTTTTGATTGGATCAATGGGACCGATTTCTTAAACTCGGTAGCATACTTATCATCCTTAACATCTATCCACGCTCATTTTAATGCATGCTCATCCAATTAGGATAATGATTGTTAAACTGGACCAGAACTTTTTTATTTTTATGGTTGGTGACAAAAGAGCAAGAAGTACAACCTGATGGTAAGTATTACTGACGCTCATGGACCTTTACAAGATTAAGGGTACTAGCTGGACCCTTGATACCAGTAAGCTATAAGAAAGTGCTCTTCTTAAACCTCTTTTTGGCCAATGTATTTTGCTCCAGTTACTATCCGCCTGGTCTCACCCCCGCAACTACATCATTTAGATTTGCTTTTTAAACTTTCTTCTGGTGCTGGTAAAATATTCAAGAGTACTACTTATCATCACTTAGCCGTAAGAGTGTGTGTTGTATGAGAGCTAAACGCTGCCGAGTGCGGCTCGTGTGAGCCGCGGCTGACGATGCGAGTGGTACGATTCAGGCGGTGCCGGCGGTGCGGTTGCAGAGCGTGAGGTCAAGGACAAGCCGCCACCCCAGGCGCCCAAGCGCGCTTCACCACATCACCTGCCCACTAGCGGTTTCCAGCCTTACCGACCTGATGACAGGTAACCATAACATTATTTTTAGTTAAACGTTACAGTTTTCTCCATCCTGGATAATATTCTGTACGTTGCGACTGAAATTTCAAAAAAATCTTGATCAGAAGATCGTAAGTAACATATCACGAAATGTTTGAAGAGATTGCTTTTATTATTTTATCATTTCTAGGGATCGAGCAGAGGTTGTAAGACATTTAAATTTTATCATACAATTTTAGTCGCAAGTAACAGAAGTAACAGGGTGCTAAGTACAGAAGTAACAGGCTCGATATTTGTTTTTTTTTTAAAGATACCACCTTGCACTAAGAAAATAATCCTTGTATTGCGGGGGACTTTACAAACATGCAATTAACGCAGACAAATTACACCCAGACTCAGAACAACGCTTTGTGCGATCCATTGTCCTACGTAGGATTCAAACCTTCAGCACTGGCACGAAAGGTCGGTATCTTAATATCTGTGCAGTCTCTTTTTGTGCAGTTTATCTCTTGTTGAATATTTCCTGACCACATTTTAGGAATTTTAAATAGGCAGTACGATAACTGGCAACTCATTGCTGAGACACCTTTCCTTTTAACATTTGACAAATTTCGTCCTCCATGAGGTAACCGAATATTATAAAAATATCCTTCAATCGATTCTCCGTATGTCAATCATAGTAATAGCCTGCCTGATTTGTTGATCATTGAATAGTCATGTTATCTACTCGCTGCCTTGTAACGAAATGAACAATACAATATGTTCCCTTATTTGCCCATAGCGATCGCAAAAACTGACTGAAGAATCACCAAAGGGCATTATAGCATTCTCATCAGATAACTTATAGCACCAAATATGAACGCTATTACGCCTGCCAAGTGTGACAATATGATGATATCTCCTTAGAGAGGTATATGTTCCAAGCGGGTCAAGATAAGAACTCTGTAGGTCCTGGTAACCCGCCCAAATAGTGATAGAGGGGTACGTGGTCAATTCCCAAAAAAAATAAAATAAAGGCATATGTTAAATTTTGAATGTCAATTATAATCCATCAAATGGTTGGATGGTAACTTCAGTAATTCACAAATATTTGCTTGGTCTGTTGTAGATTGTCCCACCCGGCGGCGTCATTCCCACTATTGGAGCCGACTGCATACTCCCCGTACGCACACCCCAGTATATACTCGAGCGCCGCGTTGCAGTACAGGTAACTCTATTTGCTGTTCTGAACACTTATCATCTAAGAATAAGATGACCACCGGCCTTTCCTATGCCTTGGGGGTCGTAAAAATAGAATAATGAATATAAAAAAAACTCTATATCAATGCGTTTGGCCAACATGATGGCATATTTTTGTCATATGGAAGAGCCTGGCATCTGAAACTAAAAAAATAAATATAGGTACGAGTAAAATAAGAAGAGAGGGCTACACTTAACAAGCATCGATGTATTTAAGTCGAAACAAAGAATCCCTGTTTCGGAGTCACGCCGCATAGTTCTTTCTTTTTCGGTGGTTTTGCCTTTAGGTGGCAAAAATATTATCGCTTGATTTAGCAATGAAGAAAAACATCTTAAAGGAGTTGCAGGCTCCCTGACTGCAAGAAAACTCTATGTTCTGTCAAGCATACTAATCAATGAGGATGGTCACTAATTTCATTGGGCCAATGTAGTGTACTTGGTTTAAAAGCATATTTTATATCTTTAGGCACATTTGAAATACACACAGGGCGGTTTGGTAAGATTAGCGACCGCCTATCGACCTAATGTTAAAGTGAATATTTTTAGGAATTAGGAACATTTGAACGTAATATTAATTCAAAAGCTGTTCAGGATGCGAAGTCATGCATGAAGTATCTATGGTACATATATTCCTGTGTGGTGACAGTTAAAGAATACAGTAAATCGTCACCACTTGTGCAGCCCCGTGTCCAACAGTGGACGTGACAGAGGGACTGGTGATGGTCAGTTGACGTTGCAATTTGGTTCAGTAATTACTTTCTTCGAGTCAATAACATGTAAAATAAATAATGACATATGCGCAGGCTAGCGGCAGAAGAACAGATGTACCTGGAGCGTGTGTTCCGCAGCGGGGTGGGCGTTGGTTGGTTGCCGCCCTACGCTCTGTACCCGACTCTCGCGCCGCCCCTGCCACTACACCCCGCACACGCGCAGCACGCCCCACACCCCGCGCACGCGCCCCACCCGGCGCACGCGTCGCACGCACTGCACGATGAGCGAGATAAGGAGATCGCGTTACACAGGGAGAGGGAACGAGAGAGAGAACGCGAAAGAGAACGAGAAAGGTAAGAAAAATAGAGACTTCAACAATACATATTAAAATATGCTCTACAAAGAGCTTTTGAAGACAATTAATGACCACTGTACACTTTTAAGTGAACGATTCAGTTGAAAACTTGAGTTCTGTGATATTTTACAGATTTTACGGATGGTGATGAGTTATCTTAGGTTTAAGAGAATTCAGGCAATATTTTGTTTTATTGTCTTTGCTGGCAGACATAGAGGCAATCCACCTGTAAGTGGTAACAACCACTCACGGACTTCTGCAGTGCTATAGGCAACGTTAAATCGCTCCCTATCGTAAAGGTTTTTAGGCAGATTTCATTAATTTCATATAGATATTAGTTTCAGTGCTTGTCCCAACATTACTGTATGGAAGCGAGAGTTGGGTATGCAGAAAAGAGTATGATAGTAAAATTAATGCGGTCGAAATGCGATCTCTGCGGAAAATCTGTGGAGTTAGGCTGACCGACCGCATTCGTAACGACGACGTAAGAGAGCGAGTAGGTATGAAAGAAAGTATTGGTGTAAAGATGCGAAAGGGAATGCTCCGATGGTTCGGACATGTGGAAAGAATGCCGAACGAACGCCTGGTTAAGAAGATATACAATGCGAAAGTGGAAGGATGTAGGTACCGAGGGAGACCGAGACTAACCTACCTAGACCAGATCGGTCATGTACTGAAGGAAGGTGGAGTCAAGAGTCTCCGAAACCGGCGAGCGTGTATGAAGAGAATTATGAATGTTGAGGAAGCGAGTGAAGTATGCAGAGATAGAGTTCTCTGGCACTCTGTTCTCTCTGCCTACCCTGCAAGGGATATGGCGTGATGATATGTATGTATGTATGTATATTAGTTTCATATACTCGTAGCTTGATGAACTAACCAAGCCGGCGCGAAGAACATGCATTAAATTGTTATATACTGTATGATGACACAATGGCTATAGGTTTTCCTATTTATGTAGCCACGTGCAGGACACATTGCTGGACGGACAATCAGGTTTTCTAGAATAAAGGTTGCTTCGTTGATAGCCACAGGATTCAATTTTGTAAATGTTAGTGTTGATGGACAGTAAATTATGTAAACTTAATTGTGTAATGTCAAAATATTTAATATATTTACGACGGAAATATTTAATTCGTTTCAGAGAGAGAGAGCGAGAACGCGAACAACGTGAGAAGGAGCAGCGTGAGAGGGAGCGCGAGCGGGAGCGGGCGCGTGAGCGGGAGAAGGAGCGTGCGCGGGAGGAGCGCGCCATGTGCGCCGCCGCCGCGCTACACCCGCATGCGCACGCGCACGCACATCTACTGCCACCGCCGCTGTACGCGCTGCCGAGACCGCTACTGCCGCCGCCGCAGTTGTACCGACCGTACCAGCGCGCCTACCCGCCGCCAGCGCCGCCCGCACACCAGGCGCCCACCGCCGCACTACCGCCACCCAGCTCCACACCGCAGCCGCTTCCGCTAGCATTCGACTCGCCGCGGCTCGTGCATCACCCCACACCGCCGCCCGCGGAGCCAACGCCCGCACCCGCTCCAGCGCCCGCGCCTGCGCCCGCCCCGACGCCAGCCACGCCGCCCCACCAGCCCCCGCCCACCGCGCAGCCCGAACCGGAACTCGCGGAGCCCGCCGAAGCCGCGGAGCCCCAAGCGCAACCGCAGCCTACGGCGCCGGCGCCCGCTGCCCGGCCCCCAGGTGAGGAGGCGGCGGTCTGACGGGGCACTCGCGTCCCACCCGGCCCGCTCGCTCCACCAGCGTGACGTCACACACCAGTACCGAGTTAATTCATTTAAACATTGAAGGCTCTACCATACACGTGTCATATGCGTCAATGGGCTATGACGTGCATATATCATATATATTGGCGGTATATATAAAACGAATGTAATATTCATTATAAATATTGTGAATATTTTTGTTGTTATCTTATGTACTGATAGTACAAATTAGATTTCGGACATTTTGTATGTCGTACTCTATTCCGTACATTTGTTCAATGTTTAAACAACAATATCCTTATTGTCGTTTATATATATTCACACACAGTAATCATATATATACATATAATTATATATGTCAACACTTTACAGGTAACATAGATAGTTTATGTTAAACTATAAACAATCTTCAGTAAATATTTAAAACTATAAACTAAAAAATATTCCTCTTATACATTCGCAACTCTAAAATATGCTATAGAATTTTTTGGACGCAACCTAGAGTTGTAATCCAGTTACTATTTCAATATGAAGTATATAAATAGGGAAACAGATCATAAACATTTAAAAATAACTGTTAATTATTCTTAGAATTAAATTTTCGTGATACAGCTAAAAGGGATTACCTCTTTGAGTCTTTCTTCTTCTGTAAACACAGCAAAGAGTACTAGACAATATGTCTCTTTTAAAGAATTATTGTAATAAAAAAAACATATAAGTAGGAAGGATTGAATTATACGGTACATGTTGAAAAACAAATTATTATTTTGCAATGGAGATAGAAAGACAAACTTGCTATAATATGGATAAGAGAACGTCACGAAAAGTCGAAATAATATTTGATTCTGATGGCAATTACAGATTGAAATTCTAGAGGCTGCTACTCTGAAAGGAGTAAGAATTTGCCTTATAACCCACCCTATGTTGACACTATTCCATACTCCCGACTGCTTTCAGATATGCCTTACATCGTTTAACAATGGGAAACCTGATGTATTTGCCTTCCTGTTCTACATTTCAAAATATTAATAAAAAATATTCATCTCCGCTCATATATGTTGGGCTCGAGCTTCCTCCGTGATGAAAGGGAAATTAACCTACTATACCACGCTGGTCAGACGTCTTGGTATATAGGGGTTTGTTTCAAGCTTTCCTTCTCTTATATGAAAAAAAAATATGTAAAAAGAAATTCAAATCATCCAATATATCAGCGTTTCAATGTCCACTATTAAACATATGGTTCCACAAATCGCCATAGTACCATAATTGACACTCTTCGCAGGCTGATCGGTGCTCACAATCTATAAATTCTTAGCAGAATGAAACTGCAGATCTTCTTTCAGACCACGAGAACATAAGACGCGGTGACATTTTATAATACACCACGCGAGATAGCATTCGGCTCAGTTCATATACGACCCACTGCTGGGTTGGAGCCTCCTCCACAACAGGAGTGACATTGATCTACCACTCTGGTCGGTTGGCATAGAGTTTCGACTTTTCCTTCTCTTGTAGTGATGTTAAATACATATTATATCCGTTAGTCGTCTTTTATAACATCCACGGATAAGATAGGGGGTGGTGAATTGTATTCCTACTCCGTCACTACACGGAAAAGTTGAATCTAATTCATTGTAACAGATTTTATGGTCAATTAAACATATATGATGTTCTATTAATATTCTCATAGATATAAATACCCATTTATTTGTTTATACGTTCCCCAAGCGTGATTTGTTCTTCTTGCACATATTTCTGTCAGCTGTTATTGTAGAATTCATCCCCTCTTCTATCCTTGTAATGGTTCGCACAACACATGCCCACGCCCTTACTACTGCAATCTTGACATTCACACTTAAAACTTTGTAAGTATATCACTCTCATTCGGTATTATCACATGTCCATGTCGCGACTATTATAGTACAAAGTTTTTTTGGATCATGATTATTGTTTGTTTTCCCAATTGGGATCATGATTACTTTATGGCATATAAATAAAATAGGTTGAAGATTATATTGTAGATGTGGGAAAATTACTTAATTTATTAATTAGACAGAGAAATCAATACAAACACTGTGACGTCAACATAGCAATCTCCATATTAATCTACGTTTGCCACAAACAAGGATCGTTGTGCGAGAAAGGGATAGAATATAACGCCCTTTTTTATTGCCGTGGACTATGGATGCGTCTCGTCCCGCCAAATCCACCCGGGCTTACGGAGGAGTCAGCGCGTGACCCCATAGACCCCCCATGCAAACCCCTCTCCGCCGTGCGAGCGGGCCACCGGTACCCGATCTCAGTCTTCGGTGGCCTAGAATGTAACGCTCTCATATATCTTCAAAAGCTTGTAACTTCTTTAGTTGCGATTTATTTATTATTGTACAGTTATTCCTAACTTGAAATGCATTATAAAAATATTAGTAATATTTTGATAGGTTTAATTAAAATACCCAGTTTTAATTAAAATATTTCTAACACTGAATTTTACAAACTTAGTTTTAAATATTTACTGAAGATTGTCTAATATATATATTAAGTATTGCCTACGCGAGTCTTTGTATTATTATTATCTTAAACTATAATTGTAAATAATATCGAAATTAATTTTTATAATGTCAAAATTATGGTGCTTATTACTTAACAAAAGAATAATCTTTCTTTTGTATATTTTTTTTGTGTATATTGGCTAATCTCCAAATCGGCTGGTTCAATTTTCATGGAATTTAATGTCGCTGTTTCTTTTTATACGAGAGAATTTTTTTAAATAAAAACTTATGATTGGAAAATATACTAAAAACTTTTAGTCATAATGGCTACAACTGATTATTATTTTCTGAAATATGATGGAACTAACTATATATATATGTAATATACTTTTGCATATTTTTGTTAAAAATGGAAATAATGCAATTTTATGTCTAATTAATTTTCTTAACAGTCACTATTCCGAACGCGCTTCCCTACAATTAAAGACCAATTTAAGTGTAGGTTAGGTGGCATTTTATTTCGAGTTTTCCTTCTCCGCAGTTATATTGTCTGTTTGTGTCCTTTAATTGTCACGACCGCGGTAGTGACAACTTGTATTCTCCCTTCACGTGTAATTTTTATTGGGTATCCCATATGTGGTCCATAAGAATAATATTAAATTTTCTACTAAGACTCGCGTACTGGTACTTACGGATTTTTTTGTTTGCCGACGATTTTAACATTACATTTCTAATATTGTATTATTACAATTATAAGATGTAATATTTTTTTTATACTTAATTCATTGATTGAAAGCATAATTTACAAAAAAACAATCACCGCACTTTTATCGATATCGATAGATTGGACAATACGAACTGTTAGTTGAAGAAAATTTTTTACTTATGAATTTATTATTTTATGTATTGAATCAATAAAATTAATAGAATGCTAAATATCCGTAATCACTAACGACATTTAAATTTTAGGTAACACTTAAAACAGTTTCATGTTCAAATTAAACACATCTTCATTACAATTCATTGATGTCATGTGTCATATAAATTGACTTAGGTTTTAACTAATATTTAGGTCTCGTTGGTGAAAACGAGACTATTATAAAAATCTGTCTCATATATTTAGTTAGAGGTTTATTTAAAAAAAAAAACCCTACTCCCTAAATGGGATAAATTAGTAACTCTTAACTCACAAGAATTAAATTAGCAATAAATTGTTTTTTTTTGTTTTGTTAATGCAGCTATTTAATTATTAATTGATACGTTATAAAAATGTTTATAGTTTCAATACATGTATCGAATGTCGACTGTTACTATCGATAAAAGTGTATGCGGTCACTAGATAGTGCTGTTCCTTTCTGTTACCGAGTGTGCGAGTGAGAGAGGTCATAATAACGAACTGCCTAGTTCCTACGTTTAATCTGTGGCCCGCGTGCTCACAGTGTTTTTTTTTAACTTGTATGTAACTTGTATTATTTTATTATATCTGTATTATAAACTAACGAAAATCTCGTGGATGAAAATATTTACACTTTGAAAATCATGTTTTTTTTTTATTTCAACTTTTTTTTTGTAGTTTCCCTGTGACACACGTTGTTTGTGCTGCCAATCATTGTTTTTAACGCAGACAATTCGTCGTGTTGCATTATACAGACTTAGTATGTAACTAATAATTAAAAATAAACAAGATACATATAAGTGAACATTAATTTTAAGCAAATCCACCAGTCGATAATGTATCGACATGTTGGTAACATCACTACGGTGCATCTACGCTTATTAAGGACGCAACTAAGATTTACACCAATTGTAATTATAATCAGCTATTGATCAAATTGTAACGAATAAACTGCCAGGCGCAGATTGTATCTAGATAGAAGAGCGGTTATTTAAAAATTATATAAATAATAATTCTAGATGTATAGAATGTATTGATCGATAATGAAAGCACGAATTACATATATATATATATATATATATACGTAGGCTGTCGCGTCGAGCTGTGCCTCGCCGACTATCGATATCGATGTCCTAACCCGCGTACTTATCGATATATCGAGTCGATAAACGGGGGGTGGCACTAATCGACAGACGGATCTAATTTTTGACATCGCTCGCTCGGGGTCATTGTAATTTAATAGTTTGGGGTTCGCTTAGCTCTGCGCTTGTGATATCTATTAATTATAATGCGATGTTACAGTATTCTCGAAATGACCCCGCACGAACGATCTGCCGCCATTTTGTAACAAGATGGTTAAATACGCGGAAATTTTATAACAAGGAAAACCTCTTTATAGTGTTTAAAATGTTAGATAGTTATTATTAATTTTAGCTTTTAATAGGTGTTCAATATTTTTCAATCTATTTTGTTTTTTTTTTTCATTAAAGAGCAGCATTTAGGCGTACGGCGCGGCCGTCGTACCGTCGAGTGTGAGTGTCGGGATGTGTCATGTAAATAGTATATCGATTAGTTAGATATCATATGGACAATACCTAACAAGTGAAAAATATGATTTTATTGAAAATACATTCAATGAAATTAATTTGCATGCTGGCTGGTGGGCGGTGTGGCGATTGACGACAACCGCCATCGCCGTATCGCTCGCCACTTAGTTACTTTTATTTTTGTTTGATAACCAACCTCCAACCTCTACCTGTCCTCGGCTTGCAGTTAGTGTAGTTAGTGTACGGCTTTTAGGTAACATAATGTTAGTGGTCGGCTTGAGGGCTAGACTTGTTCTAGCCGACTATAACGCAACCAACTATGAGAATCTTTATATAATTACATTGTGTTGACTAATAGTCAATAATTACATAATATGATGGTAGGTACTATTGCCAGAGTGGGTTTAGTTTTCGTATCAGGGGGTCACTGAGATCTAGATTTTGTGTCTTAAGGGGGGTCACTGAGATCGAGCTTGTGTCGTCAGGGGATCATTGAGATCGAGCTTGTGTCGTCAGGGGGTCAATGAGATTTATTCTATAATGTAAGTATTTGTATTTCTATACGAATGTTTATTTGTGCTTTACTCAGGGGGGGACGTGACCTCGTATGACAATGAGATCCATCCATCCTTAAGCTATTATTACGTTTGATTCTGAGCAATTTATCGCAGATATAACAATTTCCTAGGATTTTTTAAATATTCCCGTTAATAGGTGAAAAGTAGGCTCAGATAATTAATCTGTGTAATCGCAAATGTAGTGGTGACGGGTGAAGAATATATTCACCACTATCTCTTACTCTCTCCTGAGGGTACGACCCTCACAAGCAAGCAAGACAAGCAGCTGAGGAACCAAGGAAACGAATAGCAGGTCCTCGGAAAATTATAACACTAACTACGACCACGTGCCTATCATCACAGCTCATGTATGTCCCACTGCTGGGCTCGAGCCTCCTCCAAATTAGGAGGGAAATTGGCTTACTATATCATGCTAATCAGGTGTTTGTATAGGATTTTATTTCGTTTTTTTCTTCTCTTGGACTGATGTTATCTGCTTGCATCTCTTAATCGTCTTTAAGATCATCCAGGGGTATGAAAGGCGGTGATGAATTGTATTCTTACTCCATCACCACACGAAACAATTGATGATTGCGTTCTATGGATGAAATAGGTGATGATAGCCGATATTAGGAGCTATTACTAACGTGATTGCTAGACAATTTTCATGAGTAATATTCTAAGAGTACCTGACATTGTTCATTTTTTTAACAAACTGCGGTGAAGTTCTAAGAATACAAAGTAACCTTCTATTGCATTCCTATGGCTATCATTCAAATCTATCAAGAGATTTATGCAGAAAAAACATTTAGAGCAGAGATAGCGTAAGTAATTTCTATATAGGTAATAGCTTTACCAACCTGTCTTAACTAACACGAAGTAATAGCTTTATTTTGCTCTCAAATTAGAGAAGGTCCGTGTCAGAATAGATATCTATGTGGTTTAGGCAATTTAAGGAATAAACCTAAAATATTAATAACAGGCGTAGAAATACTAAACAAAAGTCAAAGGTAGCTGTTGAAATATCGTTCGATGTGACTTTTAAACTGGAATAAATGACCAGCTATGTACTTCAGTGGGCTAATACTTGAAAGGGTCGCAACTAAGAAAATTATTTCTTATCTTTGTGTATGTGTTTTCTGTTGAGAACAATTCACGTAGATTATTACATAATTTAAAGGCAAGAAAACTATATCTCAACACTTGGAACGTCCATAACACTAGCGCTAGCTAAGATGACTTCTGACTGAAGCCAATTTGAAACTAAAATCGTAACTAAGGAAATAATCCTTGTATTGTGAGGGACTTTACAAATATGTAATTAAGGGACATTACTTTAGACTTAAACCCAAACTCAAATTGCACAAAGCATTATCTTGCGCGGGAATCATACCCGCGATGCCAGGCACGGTAGGTACTCTAATCCCTCTGCTAGCGCTAGTATCTTAAAAAGACGTTTTCTTCTTATATATTGGCAATCAGCTACTTATACGAGCTATTGGTGCCAGTGTCAAGTTATAAATATTTTCACGTTTTTAGTCTTTCAGGTTAGTCATTGTCTAAGTCAAATTGTCGCCATTAACAGTGCAATGACTACACTGTTAATGGTATCTTGTGTGAATTTTGATGGAAAACGAAAACCCTGTAAAGCACTTTTATATGATATTCACTACATCCCAGTAGTTCCGCCACATCACATTACATAAAATGCCATCAAAATTATCTAATATAAGGGTGAATATTTGCAAATGAACATATTAGACAATTTTAAAGAATGAAAAAATAGTACTTACAAAACTGTTCTTTAGATATTCAAAGCAAAGCTGATGATAGCATACACATACAAAAAAATGTGTGAGACCAAAAAATAAGCCTTTATATACGTCACAATTTGGATCTGAAATTATTGTGCTGTAAGAGAAGATTAACAGTGACAGGAAAAAGTGCTATTTTGCGCTTTTCTTGATTCTGAAATTTGTAGTGGTTTAGTAATTTACACGGCAGTTTGAATATAGCATGTATTGAAACAATATTACATTTAAATAGAAAAAAATCATACTTACCATTCCAGCTTGCTACTTATCATTCGGGTAAAATGTGAACGGGAAAAATGGTAAATAGTAAAATGGTAAGTAGATATTTGGAAACATTTGTGTACGTTGCATTATTTATTAGACTTATGAGACTAAATACGTTATCAGACGAGAAATAATCTTATGGCAAATATTTAGATCATTAATTAAATTAATCTTAACAAATAACTTACCTTTAGAAGACACGAACGGTAAGGAGATTTTATTTTGACCTGGATGATTTTTTGTAGATTATTAATTTTTCGTTGGCGCCAAATCGCTCTTTAAGACGTATGATCTGCTCAAGTCACTAGCGGGCACTGAGGTCGTAGTGGGGAGTCGTCGTGAGGATTACATTTACCATTGGGTACAATTCTATTTCACTGTCAGTATTCGCGAACGGTAAGTAGTACGAAGGGTGGGACAATTTTTGAATTGGTATAAAATTAACTGAAAACGTTCTTTATATCATATATTTTATTTCAGTTTATACATTAACTATTTATTTAGTAAATAATAAGAAAAAATGTTATTCTTTGAAGGTTTCGTTTAATTTTTCTTATCATAATGGTTGAAAATTGGGAAAAGGGACACGAATGGTAATGAGATTTTGGAAACAATTTTTTTTATAAAATGGCTTATAGCTTATAAAACACAATAAATTGATCTGCAATATGTACCCCACTTAATTAACTATATATATAAAAAAAAGTGATCAAAATCGATTTAGGTTTAATGTGTTATTCAGATATTTAATATGTTACACAGCGAGACATCAAAAATGTACGTTTTCAAATATTCACCCATAACAGGTTAAAACACTAAGATATCGAATATAATACAAGAGCACCACATGACGTTTTCAAATTCCCGTCAAAAGTCAAAAAGACGTTTTATCCATAAAGATTCATATCATCAATGACATTTGTCAAATTCTATTTATTATTCTTTCATATAATGTGATCTAACAGAAGCCATTCATCAAGAAGAAGAAGAAGATATATTGTGACATTTTGTCACAATATATTACATACCACAAAAGACTTTTGACGGGAATTTGAAAACGTCATGTGGTGCTCTTGTATTATATTCGATATCTTAGTGTTTTAACGTGTTATATTAGATAATTTTGATGACATTTTATGTAATGTGATGTGCGAAATACTGGGATGTAGTGAATCATATAAAAGTGCTTTACAACGTTTTCGTTTTCCATTTCTAATTCCCACAAGATACCATTAACAGTGTAGCCATTGCACTGTTAATGGTGACAATTTGACTTAGAAAACGACTGACTTGAAAGACTAAAAACGTGAAAATATTTATAACTTGACACTGGCACCAATTGCTCGGATAAGTAGCTGATTGCCAATACATAAGAAGAAGAAGACACCACAAAAACACTTCAGAAAACTGCTTCAGTAACACTAATATATATCCTACTGAACAAACAACTTCGTAAATTACAAACAAAATTCTTACATAAGAATCTAATCAAATAAAACTAGAAATTAATCTAAAATTATCAGAAAAATCAAGAATATGAATATTGAATGGCGCGACCTATACCAAACACGATTGAGTTAGATCTTCGTACGAAAACAAAGAAAGTAATTGAAGAAGTGAAACCTAAGGAAAGCACATCTATATTCGATGTTTCTGATCATATAAATAGCAATCAAAGCAAAAATTTTATTATCGGTACTTTCTCTGGATGGATGGCAGGCTTAACAGCGGTGAAGGTTGGGCGTATCACTGCCTTCGGACTCGGCGGGGGTATAATACTTTTACATTTCGCTAGCGAATTAGGTTATATCAACGTTAATTGGGATAGAATTAAGGAAACTGCGCACCAGAGTTCAGCGTTGTTTGATAGAGTAGTAAGATTTGTTAAAAAGAACAGCTGTTACTCGTTAGGGTTTGTTGGTGGTTTCTTCTTTGGTATCGCCTCTACTTGATGTTAAGTTAATAAAGCTTATTATACTAGAAAGTTCCAGTTAATTTATTCATCATCTCTGCTCATATACGTACCCACTGCTAGCCTCGAGTCCCTCCAGAATAGGAGGGAAATTGGTCTATTATACCACGCTGGTCATGTACGGGTTGATGTAAGGTTTTGTTTCGAACTTTCTTTCTCCTGCATAAATGTTGTACGTACCTATTATATTCCTCAGTCGTTTTTATGTCACCTATCTTGTAAGGGTTGGTGAATTGCATCATACAGAAAATTATTACGTAATTTATTAGGTGGATGAATTTGTATATCTTGGATGTGGATTTAGCCGAGATGGAAGGTACACCACTGATATAGAACGAAGAGTGAATGCGGGAAATAGAGTGAACGGAGCGTTGGGGCAACTTCTCGGCAGCCACCACCTCAGCCAGAAGGCACGTGTAGCAATACATAACGCAGTGCTTGTCCCAACATTACTGTATGGAAACGAGAGTTGGGTATGCAGAAAAGAGTATGATAGTAAAATTAATGCGGTCGAAATGCGATCTCTGCGGAAAATCTGTGGAGTTAGGCTGACCAACCGCATTCGTAACGACGACGTAAGAGAGCGAGTAGGTATGAAAGAGAGTATTGGTGTAAAGATGCGAAAGGGAATGCTCCGATGGTTCGGACATGTGGAAAGAATGCCGAACGAACGCCTGGTTAAGAAGATATACAATGCGAAAGTGGAAGGATGTAGGTACCGAGGGAGACCGAGACTAACCTACCTAGACCAGATCGGTCATGTACTGAAGGAAGGTGGAGTCAAGAGTCTCCGAAACCGGCGAGCGTGTATGAAGAGAATTATGAATGTTGAGGAAGCGAGTGAAGTATGCAGAGATAGAGTTCTCTGGCACTCTGTTCTCTCTGCCTACCCTGCAAGGGATATGGCGTGATGATATGTATGTATGTATGTTATTAGGTTTTTAGTCGGCGGCTTTGTTCTATAAGACAATGAAACTATCGCATAGTAATTCAGATTAGATTATTGTATTAGATATGTAGATGATAATCAATTTTATTATTGTTTTGTATATTCTATTTTTTTTATTAGAAAATAGGCAAAATAATAAAGTACTAGTACTATTTGTAATTACCTACTTCATATACTCTAGAATTTAGAGTAATGATTTCTCACTTAAAAGATTAATGTAATACTGATTACAATAAAATAATGAGGGTGACGATGAAACCGTCTAAGCATTCTCCTCGGCATTTTTTGTAAAAAACTTTAATTACGAATGCCCTGCAGTTATATGAGATTCCTTTTCTCATTACAACCCTTCGCGTAAAGAAAAATATTTTTAAAACTTGTACGTCTACTTACATACACCTATTTCTTTCACACTCGTTCATATCATAGTTAGAACCATGACTGAGAGCAAAAGGCTTAGACTATCGCTGCCCACCATTGGAAGTAGGTCTTTCCACTTTTCATAGAGCCAGTTATCACCACGCTTTCCTGACGGACTTGGCGATTGCAATTGAGTATAATAAGATATTTATAGACAAGGATTATCCCTTAGGCGATGTCTATCATTCCCACGCCAACGTATCCAAGCAACATAAAAATATTAACCAACCGATATACGTAGGAAAATATATGTATGTATATGCAAAAATATACGATTTATGAAAGTAATTTAATCATTGATCATTCACGTAATCAAAATATAAAAGCTATCTAAAAATTCAGACACATATTTGCAATTACTATTATCTAGTAATCAATATTACAAACTTTATTAAGATTCGATTTAGATAATACTTTAATAGATATAAATAAGACCTTTGCTAATTCCAACCGAGCATCAGTTTGGTCAACAATTACACTCACAAGGAGGATTAAAGGCAGCCAGGTGGCTGGTCATAAAACTATTGCCAATAACTATTTGCAATATATATACGATGTAAGAGCAGTTTCCCGTGTGGTGACGGAGTAAGAATACTATTCACCACCCCATATCTTACCCGTGGGTGATCGTACGAGACGACTAAGGGATAAAAAAATGCATATAACATCTATGTGAGAGAAGGAAAACTCGAAACAAAACCCTATACCAACACGTCTGACCAGCGCGGTATAGTAGGTTAATTACCCTCCCATTACGGAGGAGGCCCGAGCCCAACAGTGGGACATTTATGGGTTGTGATGATGATGATGAAGAGCAGTGCATATTGTATCGGCCACATGTAATTGAGATAAGAGCGGGATGATGATAATGACCTTATCATTAGGTAGGTAGGTAGGGTATCATAAGTATACTATAAATAACCACCATGTATATTAATTTAAAATATATTGTATTCTCTGTGTAGTGAAAATATATATACTACCACTTACTTCCTCCATGGGTTACGTAAAAATCGATTTAACAATATAAAAAAAAGTGTGTGTCAGCTCCGACGCACGACTGGAGTTTACTCCTTAAGTACGATTATCAAAACATTCGATTCTTAAGTAGTAAACTCCAAAAAGCAGATAAAGTCTCTAAAATCAAGGAAAACTCAAAATAAAATATTGTACCAAACCGTCTAGGCAGTGTTATATAGCAAATTTATTTATGTTATCTGAAGAAGACCCGTGTTCAGCAGTGATTGTAAGCAGAGAGATGTAGAAGAGGAAAAGATAGATGTCAATCTTTTTTAAAGGTAATGAATGGATGGACTGGGAAATTTCCCCTGGTATCGCCCGCGTCAGGCAGATGGCCGGTCATAAAAACTATTGCCAATAACTTTTGCAATATGTACGAGTAGTTACATATTGCGTCGATCATGGTTAATTGAGAGAAGAGTAGGTGAATGGATCATCATTCACCTGCTCGTCCAGGGCGATCATCAGATCGTAATCTCAGGAACTACCAGTTAGTTTAATTAGAAGAGCCAGAAGTGCAAACATCACTTCACGATAAGCAGCGAGTTGGGTGTGCCCCTTGTATCACAAAGATCTAGGAGCAGCAGAAAGTAGTTTGTCATAAAAAAAAACACTCTTGTGAAACTTATAACAGCAAATTACAACAATAACTCTTTCGATAATATTATACGCATGTTTGCCGTATTTGTAACCGTGGAAAAGGAAAGGATGTCGAATTGTACTCTTACTAAGTCACCAAAAAGCAAATTGTGTCTTGTAAATTCTAATTATCACTCCGATAAATTATCAACAAAGTTTGTTTCATAAAACTATAGTTGAATTCGTATAGATTTATCATTTTAAATGGTGAGTGAGTGAATCTTTAAAAATATTAGTCGCTGTGCTTCGTGGTTGCGTGAAAACCTTAGAATATCAGTAATATCACCGAAGTCAAGTAATCTGTTCCGGGGGCCTGCTGAATTGCCACAAATATAATACGACACTTTATGAGGTATAACCTCCTTATCGTCACCCCGATCGATTTGGGCAGGATGTAACTGGATTATTCACCATCACCAACGTCTCAGCTCATGTAAGTCCCACTGTTGGGTACAAACCTCCTCTATAATAAGAGGGAAAATAAACTACCATACCGCACTAGTCAAACGTTAACGCGTATTTCGTCTTTTTAACCCATAACGTCCCACTGTTGGACTCAGGAATGAGTGGCAAATTGGGTCATCACATTACGATGGTCATGCGGGATGACATAGCCTTATTAGTCGAGTTTTTCTTCACTTGCTTAGATGTTATGCAAATATATCACTTTTTTTATTGCTAATGGTCACAAACGAGCGAGTAGCACACCTGATGGTAAGTGTTATTGCCGCTAATGGACCTTTGCAATACCAAGGTATAGCTAGGCTGCTGCCTACCAATAAAAACCCCATACCAACCCAATTGGACTTCCGGCTCTCTCGCTCACCGAACGAAGCGCAATGGCATATTGCCATTACTCAGACATCGATCTTCTACGAGAGTGTGGTACTACCCCGGACGGACCGGCCCACAACTGCATACAAAAAACTACCAACGGCGTGGTGCTACCACAAAGTTACTCGTTTTTTTTTCACATTGGGCAGCAAAGGATGTGTGTATGTACGAATAGTATTTTTACTCCATCAACATATGGAGAATATTATATAGAGACCATATATCTATTTATAATCATACACACATACATACATATCATCACGCCATATCCCTTGCAGGGTAGGCAGAGAGAACAGAGTGCCAGAGAACTCTATCTCTGCATACTTCACTCGCTTCCTTAACTCTCTTTCTAGATCTTTCTTTCGAAATCTTACCACTATGTACAAGGACGTGATCAATGTCAAATTCGTAAAATTGTGCTAACTCATCTGGCCAACGTGTTATCATTTTTTTTTCCTTCAAGCACTATTGAACACAGTCCTCCACAACGAAAAGGAGAATAGTTCAAACGTTGATATTTTTTCAAGTTTTTTTGTAAAACAACACTCCATACTAAGAAATAACGTGTTGCGAAGGACTTTTGGTAGAATCTTTCAGTGGTAGGACTACGCTGTTGACAGTTTTCTGTCTACAGCCGCGGGCCGGTCCGTCCAGGGTAGTACCAAACTCTCGCAAAAGATCGACGTCTGAGTAATGGCAACATGCTATTGCGCTTCGTTCGGTGAGTGAGAGAGCCGGAAGCCCAACTGAGTGGGTTTGGGGTTTGTATTGGTAGGCAGCGGTCTAGCTATACCCCTAGTCAAAGATCCATGGGCGGCAGTAACACTTACCATCAGGTGTGCTGCTTGCTCGTTTGCCACCATTAGGTAAATAACGTGTCGCCTTCTTGTTGAACTCACAAAGAATTATTCTGCATAGAGAATGAACGAAGGTAGAAGGTAGATAGTGAGACTACTATGTTATCTGGTTCTTTTGAGTTTTCTATTGCAGTTAGTCCTCTTCTATACGTAAGTCGATTACGCATACGCCACAGAAGCGAGCATATGGCACGATAAGCCTACGACCAGCAGTAAACGGCGAAAGACCTATTAATTGTAGAAGACCATAATCCCTACTATTGTGGAGGAGAGACGTGATCAACATTGAGATAAATAAGACCATCTGTGGATAGCTTTTAGTCTTACATTTTAACAATTTCACTAAACAAATATTATATTCATTGCGGAGGACTCTATAAACAAACAATTATCTGAACTCGACACAATCGCGCAGTATTCTGTGTGAATACCTTTTTTTTTTCCTTTGCAGGGTGGACCATGTATGTGGTCGCGCCCCGACAAATCGATCCGGGGCGACAAAAGAGGCGGCGCACAACCCCATGGACCCACCCTGCAAGCACCTCTCTTCGCCGTATGAGCGGGCCACCCAGCCTATGACGATATTAAATTAAACCATTACGTAAATCATATCATCAATGAGGTAGATTTCATTTAAAAAAAATACAGAGTACGTATAAACCTAAGCATAAGAATTACAGACTTCAACAACCTTTATTAGCGATTTGGTCGCATTTTGATTGTTCAAAGCCTTGACTACTTTCTAATAGCCCCATGTGATGTAATGCCCTCGTGTCAGTTTTTACACGACCGCATTCCATATGGTGACAGACTACTTACTGGCAGGAAAGGAGATATCACTATCTCCTTTCCTGCCAGTAAGTATAGTAAATGGCGACTAAGGGATCAGATAACATCTATGTAAGAGAAGGAAAACTTGATATAAACGCTATCATCATGTCTGGTTAGCGTATTATTATAGGTCCCACCAATTGTGGAGGAAACTTGAGCCCAATATTGGGGCGTTATGGGCAGGGGCGGCTCTAGCACATGTAGCGCCCGGGTGCAATAAATAACCTAGCCTCTTGTATTAAAATGCGTGAACAAAATGGAATAGGTTGATAGTTACAACACGTTCGACTAAACTCCGAACGTCGTTGGAATGCGTTGTCGCCTGCTTAGTCTCGTTGTTTTGACACGAAACCAGTTGAATGAAGTTACAGTGAGCATGGCGACAAAGCAACCTACCGAAACCTGTCAAATAACGCACTCACTACGTTTATAGATGGTTAGGCACCCGCTGCGTTCGGTGTGCCCGCTCTGTGCGGAGCGTTACAGTGGAGGCTCTATGTGTCGTGAGCGGCTCTCGGCGCCCCCTAACACCCGGCGCCCGGGTGCATCGCACCCTCTGCGCTATAGGTAAAGCCGCCCCTGGTTATAGGGCCTGTGAAGAAAAATGTACGCGTTAACGTTAACATCAATGTGTACGGTATCATTTCAACACTATCTACGTTCCATTGCGTGAAATGCCCAACACCTCAAATTAAAGACTAAGGAACGAATCATTAGTTTCTTAGTTTATATATATTTCACAACTGAACTCGGGTATTTTGTGGACATTATTTGTCTGTTGATTCATTTGTGACAGATTTGCCTAAAATGATCGTTAAATTTGAAATTATAATGGATAAGTACAACACGTGTCCCCAAATCTTTACTTGCAGGTTTTACAATAAAAGCATCAAAAATTTAGGCAGGTGAACTTATGAAAGAAAGAGGTCCTTTAAAAAAAAAACGAAGTGGAAAGATATTTACTATCCGCGTACATTTGATACTTTGTGAGGCGATAGAATAAGAACATAGCTGTCACTATTGCTTAGTGACTGTTGTAATAAAACGGTTAAGGGTATCGTCAGAAGAGTAGGCAGCTATCATCTGAGAAGCGTATAAGCTTCATTGTGGTCCAAGTACGGCAATTATGGCATTAGGCCTCATATGAGTGATATAATAAAAATGTTTCACTATATAATTATTATTTCATAAAGAAGAGAACAGCAGTGAAAGTATGGACATTGGTTTTACCATTATATCAATGGCGGAAAGCGAAAACGTAGTAGTCTACAAAATCGAAAATGTTCACCAGAGCCAAAAAACTGCTTAGCACTTTTTTTCAAAGAATCATAACTCGCGTATTTTTTAACGTAGACCCACGATTTTTGGATATTAGATTTTTTTTTTTCTAAATATAATGTTTACTCTCAAATCTCATTCTAACAATTATTTATCAAAATTTTGTCGACTACGACATTTTGAACTATTTTTACAGAATGTTAAAACGCTGTAATTGCGCTATTGAGTTGGAGCGGGGTCAAATGCATTTTTTAAGGAAAACGAAAACGTGGCAAGCAACATTATTTGAACTAAGGCTGCCCAACTGTATGTTGTAAACGTAATTATTCTATGAAACTAATATCTTATATAAGACAAAATATATTACATGTAAAGCGATTTAAATTTGACAGAATATTAAAATGTAGAGTTCAATAAATAATACACCACAAATTATATTACAAATGTAAAAAAATAATAAGCTTAAAAAAATAAAGTTAAAAATATATGAATAAGTAATTTACTTAATTACTTTGTCTTTAACCATAACAGATGTCATATCTTCTGCTGACTACATACCAGCACGGATAACAGGTAGTGGTTGAAGCCCCTCTTGGGTCATCTGACCATTGCTTGTTCCGTAGCAGTGCCCCTATTGCGAGGCTTTTTCTTCATTCATCGTTCGATCAGCTGGCGATCTTTTTGTATACCTCATACATCGTTGGCCATAGGCCTTGGAGGGCAAGTGTGAGGCACTAGCGTTCAGCCTAAATATCGCAAAAGCGTTCGACAGGGTCTAGTATAGGGCCCTTCTGTCGAAGCTACCATCATATAGAATCCCCAAAGGACTTTGTAATTGGATGACCAGCTTTCTGGATAGTCGGAGCATAAAAGTAGTCGTCGATGGCTCCTGCTCCGGCCATGATGATGCTGGTGTACCATAGGGCTCGATGCTCCTCGACGTTGTTTATCCTGAATATCAATGACTTGCTCTCTATAGAGAGTATATGTAGCTATGCGGATGACAACACGGGTGACGAGCGATACAGCGAGCATCAGAATGTCCCTCGGAGTATGTTACAGGAAAGACGGGCTCAACTTGGGTCCGAAAATGAGCGCTCTTTGGGGCGAACCTCGGAGAGTGAACGGAACGTAGTCCAGTTCAACCCCACTAAGACACAAGTTTGCGCTTTGACTGCGAAGAAGGAACCGTTTATCATGGCGCCTTAGTTCCAAGGAGTAACTCTCTAAATTCCGGAGAGTATTGGGATCCTCGACGTCGAACTATAGAGCAAAGGCCAGTTTGGTAGTCATTTGGAAGGCAAAGCCAAATTGGTAAGCAAAAAGTTAGACGTGCTAAGCAGATCTAGGCGGTCCTTCACGCCGAGACAACGTCTTGTGCTATACAAAACACTAGTTCGTCCTCACGTGGTGTACTGCTCTCATCTCTCGTGCTGTTCGAATCGTCGGTGATCCCAATCTCACGGACAGATTGGAGTTTACGGGAGCGGCGGAGAGACTTTGGGTCTCTCTTTATACTCTACCGGCTCTTTTACGGTGAGTGCTCTGAAGAACTGTTTGACCTGGTATCATCGTCACCATTTTACCACCGTACCACTCGTCACTGTAGCAGTGTTCACTCATTTCACCTGGACTTACCCTGTTCCTAGACTGTACGTTTTCAGAGATCATTTCTCCCATGTACGTGCAAGATCTGGAATGAACTACCTACTGCCGTGTTTCCAGAGCATTATGACATGTCCTTCTTCAATTGAGGTTTAAGAGCATTTTCTTCAAGATAGACAATGGCCTGGCTGTACTCCTGGTGGTACTAAGGTTCATGTGCAGCAGTATCACTTACCATCAGATGTGCTGCTTGCTTGTTTGCCACCATAGGCAATAAAAATTATGTCATAAAAATATTAATAGTATTTAAAAGTATTAAAAGTGTTGTAAATTAAAAGTGTAAAAGTATTAAAAGTGTGTAAAATATTAAAAGTGTTCTTGCTCCCATAAATACGTAGTATTTATTGAAATGACTTACGAAGATAAGTACCTCTTTACGAAAATACTGCCATCTTATTATACATTACAACAAAAAATAAGAAACTAAAGTACATACTTTAGTTTTACGTAATTTTACCCACTGTTTGCAATTATAAAATCACTGACAACATTTACTTCCACCCACTCAGATGCTCGATGCCTACTGAGCAGCAAATAGAGCGACCACGCAATCAACAAACGATGCCACTGCGGCTTCGTTTAAGGGCGGTAAATTGATGAAGTTTAAATCTGCATCAGTATTAAAATGGTGTATAGCTGTGTACTTACTTTAAATAAGATAATCTAAATGTCATAAATTCCAGAGTGCATTGTACAGAAACCTTACCAAGGGTAGTAATAGACTCGATTCCTTGTACCACTGCCCGCTAAAACGTCGTTAATGCGCAAAAATCTTTTTTTACGGAAAGCGAATTGCCGTAATCGACATAGTATAAGTTATTACTACTTTTTTCTGTAACGTACAGCGTTTTTGAATGCAGGCATTTAAGTTTAAATCCGTTTTTTTTTAATGTTAATTTCATAACTATTCATCATAGAATTATGTAACCCGGACCATTTGAATCAGATTTTTTTCTGATTCGAACAGTGCAATAAAAATTTTTTTCATACTTTGTGGACTACGACGTTTTCGCTTGCCGCCGTCCATAAGTGTATTAAATTCATATGTCACATCTTTCATTCACGTTAACATTCAACACAATTAATTTAAATTATTTATATAAAATTGTGTAATTACATTTTGAAAATATTTATAAAATTTTGTTTTTTATAAACAAGAGATGGACACGTCTGATCAGCGTGGTGGAGTGGGTCAAACCCCTCATATTGTGGCGGGGCCTAGTAGCAATACGTATAGAAGTCGAGATGAATGAGTGAATGAAATTGTGTTCTGATTGATCTCTACTTGAAAGATAATTTAACTTTTATGTTTATAATTAGGCCTTAAGGAGATTATTATGGGCAAGAAAATATCTACTTCTGTATGCTTAGCAATCGATAAATTAATAATAATATTAAATTCACCATCAAGTTTTTCGTTGGTTACAAATTAATACGTGCTGTAGTTATAGACTGCTAAAATATCGCTATTTTATTCACTACCTTTATCCCTGCACGCATTCTTTTTTGTTTTTTGTAGTATAGCCATTGAATGTATTTTAAAATGTGTCGTGATATGTATTTATTTTTCAAAAATAAAATGGACAAAAACGTTGCAAAAGAGATTAATTCATATAAAACAGATTGACTGACAAACGGAATCCTTTAAAGGAATCCATTCATACAATTCAGTTGATCTATCAGTATAAATACATTGATTAATAAAACAACATTAGATAGTAAAGATCATAGCTGATTAATTATTGTCGTTTGAAATATTTTTATCAATCAATGAATTAAGATAAAATTTGAAAATGTATTCAGCAGCAGAATATGTCTAAATTTATAGAAAACATTTCAAAATCTAATATATTTTTTTTACATTTTCAGTATTATCTGCAAAGCCGATCACACCTGTTGCAACCGTAGAATACGAACGACCATTACCTCCAGAACCTATTCCTCCAAAGCCACCAGAACCTTTCAAACCAGAAGAAACTAATTTATTTGAACCTCCCAAATTTATTCCGCCAAAACCTATTCCACATTCACCAAAAATCTCACCTTCGTCTATTCCAAATCCAAATCCAAGTATTTCAACTATGAAAAACCTAGAAGCTGGTTATCCTAATTATGGCGGCTTTCTATATTCCCTACCAGGATATTCTGCATTTCATCCAGTTAATCACGCAGCATTACCTGCATTTCACTCAGGTTTAATTCAATCAAGTCAGGCTCCTCAGCCTGAAGCACCAAGCACAGACTTCGTACCTTTCTCACAATCTAATACTTATCCACATCCTACTAAGGATCCTACTGGTGAAGATGAAAGTATGGATACTGATGATGGTTTATTGATGGTAACGGATGATGAAGAAGCACAACAGGCTCCACCTCAAACAGATTTTGAAGAACATTTTACACCTGAGGTGATTTCTACAATATCAAATGTAACTACACCTGAGATGAGTAAACCTCAACCTGCTGAGTCAAAAATGAGCATTACATCGTTAGCGCAAGGTTCAGGTGCGACTGTTACTATACCACAATCATTGATATCGACTAAAGAAATAAAAAAGAAACCAGAAAGATTTAGTTTAAAAACAAGTATACCTATTAGTAAGATTGATATGAAGTGCGTAAGCAATCCACCTGATGCTTTGTATCAGACCAAAAAATTATATAATGCTTCATTTTCTAAAGAGGCACCAAGAGTAGAGATACAAAGCAATATTGTTATAAAATCGGCTTCAAAAGAACACGAAGATAAAGATACGTTAAAATCGGTAGCGCAAACACCAAATACCAATTTAAATACTCTACTTAATGCAGCAGAAGTCGTTTGTAAAACAGATAATCAGTTTCGAGTGCCAGAACCACCAAAATCGGACCCATCCATTGAAGCAAAAACTGTATCAACATTAACTAAGCCTTTATTTAATCCAATGAATATAGAAACGAGTAAAGATCAGATCAATAAAATTTCGGACAGAGAAACATTTTCCGGGGAATCGAGAAATCAAATAGTGTTTATTCAAAACAAAAATAGTAATAATCAAAATCCTAAAATGCTGTTAACTATTCAGCCACAAAGTCCACAAGTGTTGTTGCAGAGAACTAATTTCGATTCAAAAAACCTGCAAGCTCCTTCACGACTACCAAACGGAAATAAGAAATCTAAAGTCGACAGTATAAATGATGGCACTTCTTCGAAAGTAGTTTCATTGAAAAGGTTACATCAAGAAAACTGTGATGAAAATGACTTTGAAAATTTGATTACAGAAAATCAAATATATGGAAATAAAATAGTCGTGAAGGAGAAATCGCAAGGTACCCAACAGGAGCAAGATTTAAAAAACAAAAAAGTAGTAACAGAAAAAGTTACAAGTGAGGCTAAAAGTGTAGTTTTACAGCCGAATTTTTTATATTTAAGTAATGTTCAATTTCCAAATATGATGATTGTCAAAAATAATGCGAAAGTACAACTTACTGATGGCAATAATACAAAAGTACCAAATGAGAACAAAATTGTAAATGAAACTAATATAATTGTACCGACAAGTGGAATAGACATTGTTAATACCGGGAATAAAATTCCAAAACTATCGGGAATAACTAAAGAAATACAGGCCTTAAAAGTTAGCAATAATGTGTTGCAGCCGCTATCAAATAAAGTGAAACCTGAATTAATGATACCTAATACTGAAACAGTTGTATCGACATCTGAAAATATAGTTAAAGGAAAGTCAGATAACATAGTAATGAGTAAATCCGAGGTAATGATAACCAAGCCTGATTTATTAATACAAACAAATCAGAAGGTAATAATGAATCCACAGATCGTCTACCAAGTCCCGGTGCTCGTAGAAGGTGATAAAATAAACTCATCAGCAATAATGAATATAAACACAAAAGATTATTCCAAGTTTATAACTACAAAAAAGGAGTTCACAAAACAGTTCGAACCGCCAAAGACAAATGATAAATTATACATAACTTGTCCGTATCAAATGGACTCGAAACTACAGCCAAAGATTGTAATTACTAATTTACGGCCTAAAATGGAAGAAATCAGCTCTTTAGATGTTTACGAAAAACGAAGACGTTTAAGACGATTAAAATATCTTTCATATCGTGAAAATAATATAAGTAATAAGGATACAAAGAGTGATACAAACCATTTACCTCTAGTTACTACGACCGCACAAACAGTTAAAAGGACAGAAAAAACAGATTTTCGTAATATAATAACACCTGAAAAAATGCAAAAGGAAATATATAAAGAATTTTTAGGTTACAAAGGCCGATTAGATGACGAGAACAGTGGCAGTGATAGTGACGAATATGATGATGAAGAATTAAAACATTATGAAAGTATAATTGAAGATTATGGTATAACTGATAAATCGCTTGAAGATGATAAAAGGAAATCGGAATTTTTAGTTAACTTTAGATTAGCTTCACAGGAAATATATAAAGGTAAGTCAAATATAAGCAAAAGTGGTTGCACTAATGAATTTTAATCAAGTTTATGTTGTGCTCAAGAACTTTATTTGCAATTTGCTAGGCTCTTGAAATTCTCTTTGAGAACCGATTTATCCATAAATATCTTCTTTCTATTTGGTAGTAATATGGAGCTTTTAAGTTACCGTTCTTTAGTAATAGTCAGGGGAAGCGGTTTAACTCTAAATAATGACTGAAATTTTATTTCAAATAATGTGTTAGAAAAGTTGGTAACTAGATGAAATCAGTTCAAATATCTAACAAAAATTAAAAAATAATTCCTTAGATTATTTCTTTCAGAACAAGACTTGGATCTTCAAGAAAGAATGTTAAGGTTAGACAAAGTGCGTTCAGCATATGCAGCTATTGGTCGTCTTGATTTAATTTTAAATGAATCCGAAAAAGAACATATAGCAAATCAACAACCAGAAATTCTGAAAATAAACTCTGGTATTGTTAAAGAAAGGAATTTAACTACAACAAGAAAAAAGACTATGTTTTTATCAAGATTGAAATTAACGCAAGTTACACAAAAGTTTAAAGAAGGTAATAACAATGCGATATAGTAGATTATATAAGCATCTAAGATTCATATTATATATAGTGAGATAAAAAAATATGTGTATAGTTTATAAACCCAAAAGTAGATTGCCTCCTCAAAATCAAATTACTCTCATAAAAGAAAGTCTAAGTTTATATTGCCAAAAAATACATAAGAAATATTTCTTTTTGGGTACCACAAAAATCTTAGTTGGAAAATAGTACTGAAATTTTAGCTACCGATGAATACCGCTCTACCTTTTAGAGATATTTGTGTTAGCATTTTGTCAAAAAGGTTTATAATGGTCCAAATTAAAATTCCAGGTTATGAAATAGCTTGGCAAGTGATATTACAAGAAAGGCAACGTCGGAATACTACGATAGCTAAAGATAAAAATTCCATATCAATGCGACCATCTTTGTGTCTTGATACAAAAGGGCAACTGCAAATAATGTCCCAGATCCAACAATGTGTTACTGAAAACAATAATCTCATTAAAAAGATGATGGACACAGTTCGTGAAAAACAATCCAATGAAGAGAGCATCAGTGTATTAGCAGAAAAGAACTTCTCCGAACTTGATCGTCTATCCAAAATGGCCGATCGAAGTGTCAAACTAGTCAGTGGACAGAACATGAGGAAAAGAGATCTTAATCCTGGTTTCGATAGTGAAAACATCCAAAAACAGACACAGAAGAATGAACAAAAGTTTCATAATTACCCTAAGTTAAATATACCTGATATTTCGAAGATAATTTCTTTAAAGTCTACGCAGGAGTGTCAGAGTATGGCAACAACGCAAGCAACTTCTATGGATGAACCTCGTAGTTCAGCCGCGGGTGCTAACGAAATTATTATTGAGACCACAAACTTGACTAGCAAAACCGTTGAAGCATCCTGTCAAGTTGCAGACAATTTCTGGCCTGGTATTGAATATCTTATAAAAAGCTACAAAGAATATGATACCAGTAAGTATTATGTATAATTTTTGCTCTAAATTATTTTGGTAACAAGTTTTGGAAATTAAAGATTCTCTAGAACTCGTGACTTTAGAGATATATGTACATGCGTCTAGACTGCATATCTAGTTAAGAAATAAACATTTTTTTTTATAAACACATCTTCCAATTTACAGATCGTCGCCGTGAAATAACGGAGTTACACCGTCGGAACACATCGTTAAGAGTAGAGGGTGCGCACATCACTCGCTCAGCGTCGCGTGACTCGGACCGAGCGCGGGCTCTGCTTGCCGAACGAAAAAATCTCGCCTTCGAAGAAAATAACTTGCGCCTTTCATTGCAACGACTTCGGAACGCTATCGATAAAATTAAGAATTCTAATAAATAAGAATTACATCTTTCTCCTCTCGAGCCATATGCGTCCTAATGCTAGGTAGGTCTCTCAGAATATCACACTACCCATACAGACAGATTGCAAATCGAGTTTTCCTTTTCTTGCAGCGATATTATTTGCTTGTATATGGATCGTTGTATCCTTTCAATTTAGTAAAGATATTTAGATTATCCACGTTTTAATATTTATTTGTTTCCATAAATAAACTAAATCATCTTCGGAGAGTTGGCAGCCTTGTATATTCTGATTAGCACGTTGACACACAAACGGTACTTGAACAGAAAAATTACATTAGGTTGTATTGCTATGGTGTACAGGGGCTAATAAGTATTAGTTTGTAGTATAAGTATAGTAATATGTATGCTTTAGACATAATATAGGTGTATCTTTAGATTTTTGAGAGAATACATATATTGACCATCGACAATATTGTTTCAGCACGAATATTTCGTTCTGTAACAATATTGATATATGTATAAAAACAAAATCAACTCTCACATTCATTTATTAATTAAATGTACCAAATATTAGAAAGTAAGTTTTTGTCAATTTGAATATACCTAGTCAACAATGTATTATATAGTATGTATTTATAATTAGCTTAGCTCGTTTATAATTTACTACGTTATTTATATATTTAAAATACGGCATTTCGTGGATATAAATGGTTTTATTGTGTTTGTGGTATTCTATTTGAATGGTTCAGTATACAGGGTGAAGGGGATCGCTCCCGAAAACAAAGACAGGTAACCCTACTAGTCCTACTTGTAATGATAGGTTAGAAAAAAAATCGATTCGGATGAAAAAAATATTTTTTTTCACCACGCGAGGTCGTTGAACTCTTGAACATATGATCGTGAGTTTTGAATAGATTGCGTTTTACGTATTTTTTGTGGAATTATCGTTACATGGGACTGTCCTAATACGATGAAATGTGAAAAAAACTTAAAATTCGTTGTGAAAAAAAATATTTTTCATCCGAATCGATTTTTTTTTCTAGCCTATCATTACAAGTAGGACTAGTAGGGTCACCTGTCCTTGTTTTCGGGAGCGGTCCACTTCCATCCTGTATATTTATTTAATTATGCGTTAAATTAATAATTGACTAATGATTTTTTTAAAGCTAGTTATCGTTAACTATTACGTACACAGTACATGTAATTGTTAAGGCGCAGCTACACTTAAAATATAATACGTATCTCAAAATTTGTAAATATTCCAGAGAGGTCGAAATAATTCAGTAAAAATGCATTTTATTTATCAGTGTAATAAATAATGAGTTATTTACTCGTATTAAAAGTGAGACGGTAACTAATTAATATTTTATAAAATTCCAACTTATTTTCCTATATATTTAACACATCGTCATTCACAAAAGAGAAATTATATAATATAAATTATTTAGTAGTTATACTCATGAGCAAACTATGTCATGCATTCTGCGAAATGGTTCAGTGCTGGAAATCACTACAATAAATGCAACATAATAAAATTTATTTTATTTTACATGCTGATCCGATCATTGCAACATGGCGTTTTCCCTCCACACAAATGTCACATATTTAGTTTATTTAATAAAGAGCCTCACGGTGTTTGTTTACACGCTTCAATTCACTTAATGTTAGTAAATCACTTGTTCACTTAATACTCGTAAACAAGATTTAAAAATATGAGTAGAGTTAAGTTTATTCACAAATAAAATTAAAAATAAGGGTAGGTACCGGCTCTAGCCTATGTTTATTAGGAATTTTATTAACCGGTCCTCTCACCTCGACTAAATAGTAGGGAGCTCATGCGTCAAAAATAACACAGCAATCAAAATCACAGCAGTAATTTGAAAAAAAAAACTATGATACTGAATATACTGACTAGAAAGCGCCTATGTTTTCAATATTACGAGAAGAAATCCTATTTTCATCAAAATAAATGTATATTGTGACAATGACAACTATTAACATGAATTAATATTTATGACAAATTGACTTGTTACATCCTAGTGACATAAAAAATGTCGAATTCATTATAAGTACTATAGATTCTATAATTTAGGAATATTCTGTACTATAGAATAATTTCAATATACTGGAATTAGCAACACTTGTTCTACTTCTATGTTCCTTACAATCTCTAAAAAATACTTTTGCTACGTGACAACGTCTTATAAATCGATGAACGCCAGCTGCACGCGCGAAAAAGTATCATATTCCGCCTGAGGCGAGCGTGTAAGCGAGAGCGCGAAAATAGTGATAGAGAGGCACAATAGGCCGCATAAGCGTTCTTGCATTTTAAGAATTTGACGTGAACTGTTTTGTCAACTATTTATAGAGTTAAGTGAAAAGTTAATGTGGTATCGATTGTTTATGTTTGTTCAATTCATAAAAGTATACAATTTTCCATCAATGTTTTCTTATGACGTTATCACGTAAAATTATCTTCCGTAAACTTTTATAGACAACCATCTGTTTTTTATAGCACAAATCGTTTTTTTTTTTACTTTGAAAATTGATTTCTATAATATAAATATGTCCTTGGTTTTTTCAAGTACACATTTAACAATATAGAAATTAATTTAATCATTGCATTAAGCGTGCATCGAAAGATAAAAGGGAAATTCTGGTTGATAATTTTAAGTACAATAATGTTATGTATAGATTATAGAATAAAAAATAATGTTACATTTAGTGGCTCTGAGCCGATGTACATTTTTATACACTATCATACGCTTTTAAGGCAAACATTATCTATTCTTATTACAAAACCTGAGCCATCAGTTACTGCAACTATTGTTAAATAATTTACACTGATCACCGATTACCACCTGCTAGCTATTTTATCATCGCTCACAATGTCGCTCATAACGGATATACAAACGGCCCAAAATTCCCTCGAACAGACAGTTATGATGAAGATGGCGGAGTTCGAAATGCCGTTCGATTCGCCTCCAAAGTGGTGGATCAGCAAAAGACACCGTTGCAAAGGTTGCCGAAGAATTTCGTACCTTCCGTGAACTTGTATTTTCGATGTTTGATCTTCTTCGAAAGCAAGTGATGGAGTGCTCTCGAATGATTGATGGTATAGAGACCAGAAGTCGCCATAAGTCTCTCGTCTTCTCCGGAATTGCGGAGGCTGTTGGTGAAAACTGTGCTTCGGTAGTTTCGGACATAATGCGAAACAAGATGGCATTAAGAAATCTTTCAACTCCCACCATCAAGGTATGCCATAGACTTGGGTCTCCCAAGAATGATAATCACCGGCCCATTTTGGTTAAATTTGTGAATGTGGAACTTAAGTCAGCTGTTTGGAAGGCGAAGTCACTCTTAAAAGGCACTAATGTTTCCGTCAAAGAGTTTTTAACGCGATCCCGTCAGACGGCATTTGGCCTGGCCAGACAACACTTTGGTATGAAATCTTGCTGGACACAGGATGGCACTATCATAATTAAGACACCGGATGGAAAGAAACATAAAATCACTAATACGTCCGAACTGAACCCACTGTTAGAGAAATATCCTAAGGTATCTGGCGAATCCTCGAGTGTGAACAGGGATGGGTGCGCGAGCCTTATAACCAACCGTAACACCTAATTATCTATTTTATTTTTAATCACATGTTAATATAAACTGTATTTATAATGTTTTCTTTTGATCACTTAATGTTTTGTTGTTTTTACACAGCGACTATTTTTACTCAATCACTCATTTCGCTATTATTTTTAAGTTAATGTTATTTATTTCAGTTCACACTCGTCAACCGATTTTATTTAACAATATTGTTATTCACTAATCAAACATAAGCATGTAAACATTGTATTAATAATGTCATAACTTACATTCTACATAAAGTGGGTAGCGTTGTTTAATTTATTAGTGGTTTATAGTATACCGTCTTGTTTTAGTGTTATTGTATTTAAGGTTTGGTTCCAATATGCTGTTGTTCTTGGAATAATTTTTTCTTTTCTTTAATATCATTGTTTTTTTTTTATGTTTTATTTATGATGCAGAATTAGGCTATCGAAATTATGTAATGAAAAGCCAGCTGGCGGGTGGTGTAGAAATAAAATCATTGCATAGCTAAACTGTAGATAAGTATATTTGCATTATATATATATATATATATATATATATATATATATATATATATATATATATATATATTCTTTTCTTTTGTATTGATATTTCATTTTAATATAGTATATTATAATTAATTATTGATGTTATCCGATAATGATTAATTTATATCTGCCATTGATTGTACCTCTTTATCTGACAGCGATAGTTTTTGTTCTATACCTGAAACACTTGGTGATACTCTAAGACAAAATTTTAATATTTCATCTAATCAGTTATTTAATGTATGTCATATAAATGCGCAAAGCTTACCTAACCATTACAATGACCTCCTTGAGGCCTTTTGCGACACTAACGTTCACGCCATCCTGATTTCAGAGAGCTGGTTCAAACCTCACCTTCTTTCTACCTCTTATTCTCTCCCTGGTTTTATATCAATCCGTAATGATCGAATCGACAAAAGAGGCGGCGGCGTGGCCATATATCTACGCAGTGAACTGCCTTATAAAGTAGTTAAACAATCTTCTCATAACTCATATACTGCAGAATATCTTTTCCTTGAGGTTAGGGTTAAAGGGGTCAAAACTATTCTCGGTGTGGTCTATTGTCCTCCTTCTGTCGACTACTTTAGTGATCTGGAGTCGGCATTAGAATCTTTAGGGTCTGAATATGTACATCACATAATCATGGGTGATTTTAATACAGATCTTCTCACTCCTATTTCTCCACGCACTCTTAAATTGCAACATATTATTGAGTCTACGGGTCTTCACATATTACCACTACATGCTACTCACCACAATCCTAATGTGGATACTTGGTTAGACTTAATCCTCATTTCTTCTCTTTCTCTTATTGCCACTCATGGCCAATGTGCCGCTCCTGGTTTCTCCCGTCATGATGCTATCTCTGTTTCTTATATTTTAAAACCTCCCAAAGCCAAGCCTAAAATTCTGCACTTACGTTCATTTACGAGGATTGATGTGGACAAGTTACGGGAGGATGCATCAACTATCGACTGGAGATCTTTGTTAGCTGCAACTTCAGTCGATGAAAAAGTTCGAATCTATAATATGAAGGTCATTAATTTATTCAACATTCACGCACCAATTAAAAAAATAAAACTTAAGCGTTCACCTGCGCCTTGGATGACCGAGGATGTTAAAGCATTAATGGGTAAACGAGATCACGCTTACCGGCAATTTAAACGGGTACGCTCTGACGTCAACTGGGCCCATTTCAAAACTAGCCGCAATCGATGCAATCAGATGATACGTAATGCCAAACGCCGTCATATTATTAATAACGTTTTCTCATCGTCACCTGCCAGTGTCTGGAAGTTCCTTAAAACTTTGGGCATCGGAAGTGTCCGACAGGAATTCCCCAAAAGCATTCTGCTAGATGACATTAACTGATACTTTTCTGTCACTCAAACTCTGGACGATCATATCATAGACAGTACCTTAAAGGTTTTGGAGAACTTACCACGTCCGAATTTTAACTTATTTAAATTTTCTCGTATCACACCTAAAGAGATTAAATCAACCATACTTGCTATTACATCCAACGCCGAGGGCTTTGATAATATTAGTCGTCGTATGATTACTACCATACTGGAAGATATTCTGCCTGTAATCTGTCACATTCTGTACTTTTCTTTGGAGTCATGCCAGTTTCCTACCTTATGGCGAAACGCTTACGTGATCCCATTACCTAAGATTCCGAATCCTTCTTTGCCCAATCACTTTCGTCCTATATCAATTCTTCCTTTTCTATCTAAAGTGCTCGAAGCCTGTGTACACAAACAACTATCATGCTTCGTCCACCAGAATGATATCTTGAGCCCGCTCCAATCTGGATTTAAACCAGGTCACAGTACCGCGTCCGCTCTGCTCAAGGTAACTAGCGATATTAGAAACGGCATAGAAAATACTAAATTAACTATTTTGGTATTGGTTGATTTTTCGAACGCCTTGAGCTCTGTTAACCACAAAATCCTTATGTCTATCCTCTCCTCTATTCTGATTTCGCCTGATGTGATAAAATGGTTTTCCTCTTACCTTGAGGGACGTCGGCAGATGGTTCGTGCTGACGAGTCTTCGTCTTGTTGGTGTGAGCTAGAGGCTGGCGTTCCTCAAGGTGGTATTCTCTCGCCTCTCTTATTTTCACTATTTATTAATCTATTGACTAAAGAGCCTCGTAGTTCGTATCATCTGTATGCCGATGATTTACAATTATATTCACATTCTATGTTAGAGAATATAGTCGTAGCAATTGAAGAGTTGAATCGAGATATGGTAGTTTTAAAGAAATGGTGTGAAAATTTCGGTTTAAGTGTTAACCCGTCCAAATGTCAGGCTATGATTATTGGTAGCCCAAGAATGATAAGCAGATTGAAATTACCTTCTCTTCCCGCGGTAATTTTCGAAGGTTCTGTAATACCCTACGCCACCAACGTAAAAGATCTCGGCTTACATATAGATATGACTCTTAACTGGCACATCCAAGTGGCTCAGGTCGGAAGAAAGGTTTCCGGTATATTACGTTCTCTCTACCGTTTAAGAAATTTACTTCCACCTATTACAAAAGTGAAGCTCGTGCAGACTTTAATTTTTCCCATCATCGATTATGCTGATGTATGTTACTTCGACCTGAATGCAGATCTACTCAATAAACTTGACCGTCTTCTCAACAATTGCATTCGATTCGTCTTTAATCTTCGTAAATACGACCACATTTCTTCCTTTCGATCGGAACTAAACTGGTTGCCCATACGTCAACGACGAAATTTGCGTGCACTAACTATGCTTTATTCTATTCTCCACTCTCCCTATGCACCCCCATACTTAAAGCCTCATTTTCAATATATTTGTCACAATCATGACCGCAACCTTCGTTCTTCTAACAATCTTCTTCTTTCTTGTCCCACTCATAGCTCCAGTTTGGTTCATTCTTCTTTCTTCATTCAGTCTATTTTATTGTGGAATGCCCTCCCTCTTGAAATCAGGATGTCCAGCACACGTGACATTTTCAAGTCTAGAGTTCGTAAGTTTTATATTGACTCTTTGGCAGATTGCTCTTCATAAATCTTCGAGAGTATATTTATATAGGTATATGTGTATATATGTGTGTACGTGTATGTGTATCTGTGTATATATTTTTCTATGAGTATGTATTATATGTAAATATATATAGGGTTTATTATTTTTCATATTATTATTTAGTTATATACATTTCTTTTTTTTTTTTAACATAATTAGCAGTAGTTCTCATAACAGTTTTCTTTATAAATGGCACCTACTATATTATTTCATCATCACCCAAAGGTTGACTGGAAGACAATGCCTATGGCATTAAGTCCGCCTATGTACTTTTATTTTGTGCATGAAGATTAAATAAATAAATAAATTTATATTACCTTTTGTCCAAACATAATTACTTTTATACGTCATCATTCTCCTACTCTTATCCCAATTACTTGGGGTCGATACAATATATACTCTTCTTTCATAGTACATATTGTAAAAGTTATTGGCAATAGTTTTATGACCGGCCGCCTGCCTGACGTCAACCCTCCTTGGGAATGTAATTGTTGACCAAATGGTACCAGATGAAGTTGGCCCAGGTCGTTATAATGCTCTTAGTCGTCTTTTACGACATCCACGAGCAAAGTAAGGGTTGGTAGTATTCGTAGCCGCTACCACACAGCGAAATTACTTGTATACGTATTCCTGATTAAATAAGAGTTTCAGGAATAAACAAGATTCGAATGGTTTCATTGAATATAAGTAGTGTATCAATGAAAAAAAACTTAAGCTTCCCCTTAACAGAACGCAGTTTGCAACTTTAACTTTTCAAACGCAATCCATAGATGTAAGAAGGACGTCCATCGACAATATTACGCAAAGTATATGGAATAACTATGCACAAACTCAAGGACATTTTAATCTTAATTTAATTATGTATCTAATTATTATTCTGAGTAACAATAGTGGACTTTATAATTTCATTTCTTCTGCTTGCAAACGAGTGCCTCTCTTTTTTAATTATTGTAAAATATTTTTTATAGTGCAATATTTGTATAGGTATTTTAGATTCAACAAATGTAAAAAATGTATGAATGATAAGAAATAAATAAATTGATAATTATAAATTTCTACTTGTTTTTCTTTCACCCATTACGCCTAGCCCCGCTATGATTAAATACTTATTGTTTCTACCAATAAGTATTTAATCATAGCGTGGTGAAGAGAGCAACGATCATAAGTATAAAAAAATCAACTATATGTTTTTAAATTATGTCTTTTATATCCATTTATCAGACTATTGATCATAATTTTCACCACGAAGAGATGATAATGACATAAATGCTCATCAGGATAATGATAATCGATGTAATAAGTTTCTCCGATTAATGCTGCTGTCCACTGCCCTGATGCTCTCATAGTCGGTTCTTAGACTTCCACGGGAAAGTAAAGAGTTACCTACCAAGTATTCTTAACCAGTCACCACGCTAATTATGTAGATAATTAATATACACAGTAAATAAATAAATAATTTGGAAAATCCAAAAGTGCACGCCTCATAAATTTTATATTATTTATCATTTACTATTAGTCAATGCCATAAATGAACATGAAAGAAAATAAAAATACTTTTGAAATTTCGTGCCATTTCCGACGTAGTGCTAAACATAGCTATTCGTTTACAATGCTTGCAACATTGTAAACCAACAGCTGAGAGGTCGTGATAGTGCTAGATCCTTACGGAAATATCTGGACGTCCTCGAATCTTTTTTTAAATCAACTTTTTCTTACTTTAAACAAAATAATTGCTTTTAAAAATATCAAATACGTTTACACTAATGTTTTTTTTCTTGATATATGTATGATAATATTATCGTATAAGTGCAGTGTGAGAAAAATACAGTAATTTTTAGTTTTGAAAAGTCCTTGATTTTCATATATAGAGAGTACAGCATCACCTCAACGTTTTGCTTATGAGGCGTGCAATGACACCACCCATGCACTAAGGAAATAATCTTTGTATTGCTGGGGACTTTACAAACACAATTGACGCAGGTAAATTACACCCATAATCAGAACACCTACGATAATGCCACTAAGATAGTCCTATGTCGATAAAAGAAAGATAAGAACAGGAAAAACTAAATTATAAAGAAAAGATACTATTACGGTCATTAAAGTGCTATCTAATCCATAGATAACAATAAAAACATGTTAAAGCTTGAGTTTAGTAATACTAACATAATCATCATCATCATCATCACAGCCCATATACGTCCCACTGTTGGGCTCGGGCCTCCTCCGTAATGGGAGGAAAATTAACTTACTATACCGCACTGGTCAGACGTGTTGGTATAGGGTTTTGTTCCGAGTTTTACTTCACTCGCATAGATGTTATATGTGTTTTATATCCCTTAGTCGTCTCGTACGATCACCCACGGGTAAGATATGGGGTGGTGAATAGTATTCTTACACTCTCACCACACGGATAACTATTACCTATACTATATGATATACTAATATATTTACATAAAATATTTATAAACGGAGTAAAGTAAGAGAGAGAATGAATTAAGTAGAAATAGGACGAAGAATTTCTGTAAGAAGAACATCATAAAGTGAAATATTTTGTAGAGGGGAAATAAAAATTATGTAATTTATTGATCCTTCATCTAATCCGCATTCGCAAATAGATTATAGAATTATTCGTAAACCTTAGTTTTAATAAATCAGTTGCCGTGCAAGAATGGTCGAATTATAAACGACAAATTTGGTGGTAATAGTTCTATTGAAGTTTTTATGTTTGTATATCCATGACCGGCAGGGAATAACAGGTTGAAAAATTTACTAATCTCTTCTTCTTATATTTTTTTATTTTTATTTTTTTTATTGCCTATGGTGGCAAACGAGCAAACAGCACACCTGATGGTAAGTGATACTGCTGCACATGGACCTTAGCAACACCAAGGGCACAGCCAGGCCGTTGCCTACCTTGAAGAACGTGCTCTTCTTAAACCTCGCTTGAAGAAGGATATATCATAGCGCTCGGGAAACACAGCAACAGGTAGTTCACTCCAGATCTTGCACGTGCGTGGGAGATATGATCGCTGAAAACGTACAGTCAAGGATCGGATCGTTTCCAGGTACGGTGATAAAACAGCGACGGTGGTACCAAGTCAAACAGTTCCTCAGAGCACTCCCCGTGAAAGAGCCGGTAGAGTACGCAGAGAGATCCTAAGTCTCTCCGCCGCTCCAGCGACACCAGTCTATCCGTGAGATTGGGATCACCGACGATTCGAATAGCACGCCTTTGTAGGAAGTCAAGTGGGTCTAGCTGATATTTAGGCGCACCTGCCCAGAGATGAGAGCAGTACTCCACGTGAGGACGAACTTGTGCTTTGTATAGCACAAGACGTTGTCTCGGCGTGAAGTACCGCTTAGCCCTACTCAGCACGCCTAATTTCTTGCTTGCCAATTTGGCTTTGTCTTCCAAATGACTCCTAAACTGGACTTTGCTCGACAGTTCGACGGCGAGGATCCCAATACTCTCGGAAATTTGTAGAGAGGGAGATTTCCTTGGAACTGAGGCGCCATGATAAATGGATCCTTCTTCGCAGTGAATGCGCAAATTTGTGTCTTAGTCGGGTTGAACTGGACTAAGTTCCGTTCACCCCATTCCAAGGCCCGCCCCAGAGAGCGCTCTATTTCAGACACAAGTTGAACCCGTCTTTCCTGTAACATACTCCGAGAGACATTCTGATGCTCGGTGTATCGCTCGTCACCCGTGCTGTTATCCGCATAGCAACGTATACTCTCTATAGAGAGCAAGTCGTAGATATGCAGGATAAACAACGTCGGAGAGAGCACCGAGCCCTGTGGTACACCAGCATTGATGAGCATGGTCTCGGAGCAGGAGCCGTCGACGACTACTTTTATGCTCCGACCATCCATAAAGCTAGTGATCCAATTACAGAGTCCCTCGGGGATTCCATATGATGGTAGCTTCGATAGAAGGGCCCCGTGCCAGACCCTGTCGAACGTCTTTGCGATATCCAGGCTGAACGCTAGCGCCTCACCCTTGCCCTCCAAGGCCTCTGCCCAACGGTGAGTTAGGTACACAAGAAGATCACCAGCCGACTGGCCATGACGAAAGCTATATTGGCGGTCACTGATCAGCTGATGATCCTCAAGGTACTGCAGAAGCTGATGGTTAATTATTTTCTCCATTATTTTGGAGAATCCTTGCTCTCCAATCGGCCTGTAATTTGACGGGTCCGACCGCTCTCCCCTTTTCGGGATCGGGTGGACGTGGGCTGCCTTCCACGAAGATGGAACTCTATTGGTGTCATAGGAAAGTTGGTAAAGGCGCGTAAGGACGGGGATCAACTCGGGGGCGCATGTTTTCAGGACCACCGCAGGGATGCCATCCGGCCCGCTCGACTTATGGACGTCTAAAAGCCGCAGCTCCCGCCTGACCGCACGCTGTGTGATGCGGATTTCAGAGAGAGAGCTTTCACACCGCGGGATGGTAGGTGGTGTGTCAGCTCCAGCGTCCAAAGTCGAGTTACAGGCAAAGAATTGACCTAGAAGATCGGCCTTCTCTTTTGCACTGTAGGCTGGACTGCCATCATTTTTCTGCAGTGGTGGGAAATTGGACTGGCAGAAGTTGCCTTGGGCAGCTTTAGCGAGGGACCAGAATGCACGACTCCCAGTGGGATAGCTCTCCAATCGCTCGCCAATTCTGGCAACACGTTCTGCCTTGGCTCTGGCAATTGCCTTCCTACTAGCTCTAGAAGCGACATTAAAATTGCGCTTTTCCTCTTTCTCGTTCGGGTTCCGACGGTTATTGGCTCTTTTCCAGGCCTGGTATGCGGATTGCTTTTGGCGTGCAGCCATCCTGCAGGTTTTATTAAACCAAGGACGGCTGCGGCCACCGACGGGTATTTTAGTATTGGGGATGAATAATTCCATCCTCGTGATAACCATGTCGGTAACGCAATCCGCACAAACGTCATGGTCCCCAGAGGCGAAGCGAAGCCGCTTCCATGGGTAGAACGCGTAGAACTCGCGAAGCCCATCCCAATCTGCTGACCTATATTGCCAGTCTCTGCGAGTCCCAGCCGCTTTAGAGTGATTAGGCTTCACAACAGGGGCACTGCTACAGACCAAGCAATGGTCAGATGACCCAAGAGGGGCTTCGACCACTACCTGGTATCCGTGCTGGTGTGTGGTCAGCAGAAGATCCAGTAAAGAAGGCTCATGACTCTCAATGTCTGGAACACGAGCGGGCTGTGTTACCCGTTGTGAGAGACCATAGGCCGAGGCCGTATTGAAGAGATGTCTACCCAGGAGGTCAGTGGTTCGGGACCCCAACCACTCTTTATGATGAGCATTGAAGTCTCCAAGGATCACCACCTCCGCTGATGGACACTGCTCCAATATTTTGTCAATCCCCCATTTAACGTTCTCGAATAACTGAGTTGTTGATGATCAGAAAATAAATATTGTATTTAAAGTAAAAAAAATATTTTTATAGGGGTTGGAGAAGGATTTATAAGAAAACTTGTAAAGGATAAAGAGCAGGCCGATGAGAGCGGAGTGAAAATTTGTACACCAGGAAAAATACGGAAGAGGATGAAACGTACAATTTGATTTTGATCTTGATGTCATTAGACGAAAAATACATCAATTTTACAGTGTGCGAAAAGAAATTCTTACAATACCAAAGTTAATTATTGTACTGAAGAGATCGATTTTTAAGGCAGTTGAGAAACCTCTCGAAAAGTACTCCATAAAATTGTAATTCGATATATATTTTGGACGAGACTTATGTTCACACATCTTACACAGTTGAACGTTGTTGGCAAAGTGATGAAATTGATGGTGTGTTAAATCCTGTTTCTAAAAGATCGATAGTTGTATACGCAGGTGGACGAACATGCTTCTTAGATAACGCTTTATTAGTAATTCAATCTAACACTGAATAGCAATAATTTTAAGAAATGGGCCACTGAAAAACTTATACCAAATCTGCATCAGCCAACATTAATTATAATGGATAATACCCCTTATTACAATATTTGTGTAAATAAAATACCTAATTCAAATTACAAAATTGGTTGACAAATAATCACATTACATTTAATGAACAGCTTACAAAATCGCAGCATTATGAAATAATAAAAAGACAAGCCTAAGCCAATTTATGGAATTGACGAAATACTTAAACACAATGGGCATAGATAGCGTGTTAGATTACCACCATAACGTTGCGGTTTAAATCTCATTAAAATAATTTCGAGCTCAATGAAACGAAACATAGCAGAGCAGAATATTGAAAACTCTAATTCCAAAACGCCTAAATTAATTGCACAGGCTATTGATAGAATAACTATAGGTAAATGGTAAATCACTGTAATCACATGAAAAAAAATTTAAAACGAATACAGAAAAAGGGATACATATTTAGATGAGCCTTTCATTATCACTTAATAGACAGTGACAGTGAGACTGAAAGTGATGATCCATATGATGAAGTGACTGACGAGTCAGTCAATACCTGCAATATGTCTATTATAAAAAAATTGCGCTACACTTGTAGATTATAATTATTGTGTTAAAATATAAGTATTTATAAAAACTACATTTTTGTTTCTTCTCTATTAAATATAATAAAATGTGTTCATAAGCATTGATGCTTGTATCACACTTACCTTAATTCACACCCGCGAGCCTACGGGAGAAAATGCTGTAATTCCATTTTTATCACTTCCACAGGAAATTGTGTAAAGGAGTGTTGACTCTAGTGTTTTCTAAACCCGTTACGACATGGGGAAGTACTTACCGATTTTATTTCAAATAGAATCTACTGGCAACACTAAATGTGATAACAGCGACGCTGTCATCGGGTCAGATAAGTTTGTGGCACCATACACGGCACGAGCTTGCAGCTTGCATTGAGTACAATTTTATTTACACTGTATAGACAGTTTACATTTGAGTTCTTAAACTACTACAGTAGTATATACGGAAACGAAAAATGATGATTACAGAGCCTAAATTGTGGCAAATCTTTACGAAAAAAGATAATAATATAGCGACCTGTAGAAAGTGTTTTAAAGTTATAAAATATTCTGGAAGCACTATGACTTTATATAAACATTTATCTTCTGTAGATTGCGCTAAAGCAGATAAAAGAAATCTAGAACCGTCGAAAAATATTGAAGCCCCTACCACAACCACGTGAGTAAGATTGTTTTGTTATTTGTTGTAATTGAATTGTCCATAGAAGTTTGTTCAAGATTTCAAAGGAGGCGGCCAAAATTAAATGAACGTTTGTCCCACTTATGAATATTCATGTACAGATACAGTATTGGTCTCGTTAGATAGTATTTACTAGTGATGTAACAAATGTTAGAATTGTCACATGCAAAAGCGAATATTTATTATCAATATTCGCGAATGCAAATTCGAATATTGATTTTCGAATAAAGCGCGCGCAAAATATCATACGGGTTTGATGTTTCGTATCAGCCATGTTTAAGCTGAACATAGCCGAAGTTAACAGTTATTAGTAGAATGAATGAAACTAGTTGGGTGCATTCGAAAATATTCATTGTGATTTGAAGTTAGTTTATTATTATTGTATTTATTATTATTTATTTATATTGTATAGAGAAAATATATAAATAAAATATTTTTTTGTAAAAAGAGATTGTAACTTTATTTACAAATAGTTTAGTAAAACTATTAATTTCTTTGTTTTTCTTCAGTTTTGTATTATTATTTGAATGGAGAAATATATAATTGAAGCCACTAAGTAACATTTTTGATATTTTTGAATAGAAGTTTATTTTTTTTATTTTTTTTCTGTAAAACAAATTATAAATTTTATTTAAAAATAGTAGTTATTGTCTACTAAATAAGTGTTTCACAAAACATTGTAATAAGATTGATTAGACTTAGAGATTATTATTACCTATTATGTACCTGATGTGATTACCTTTCAAGTTCTTTTTTCATAAAATATATTATTTAGAAATACATTTTTTAAAATAACGAGGAAAATTATATTTTTGGTTTATTTGTGATTTTGTTTATATTTTAATTAGACTAACAAGAATGTGTGAGTGTTTAACTGCACACTGGACTCCATAAAAATGGTGCTCTGGACAGCCCCGGATCTTCAATTTTTTTTGAGTGGGGCAAAAACTGAAAAATGCCGCCCACACCCACTTATATTTATTTTTACCTTTATCATCTATATAATTTCAGCTATTAGATGTCCACTAATTGATTGACATTTGGACAAAGCAATATATACAATAGGCAATGCGGAAATAATGCATCCATCGCTGTTTTTTCTGCACAGAAAAAGAAAACAGGAACTTTTATAGTTTGAAATAGTAACGTGGCGCTTCAAACGTAATAGTGGAATAATTACAGTTTCAAATAGTAAAGTTGACAAATTCTGTAAATCTTGTTTAAACTCTAAATCTTACATTTTAAAACTGTAAGTTTTACAGTAATGTAAAATTTACTAATTGATAATGTAATTTTTCCACTTTGGAGTTCAAAGCCCTACGTTACTATTTATATATTTCAAACCATACAGTTCCTGTTTTCTTTTACACACACATACGAGTACATATAATCACGCCATATCCCTTGCAGGGTAGGCAGAGAGAACAGAGTGCCAGAGAACTCTATCCTTGCATACTTCACTCGCGTCTTCTACATTCATAATTCTCTTCATACACGCTCGCCGGTTTCGGAGTCTCTTGACTCCACCTTCTTTCAGTACGTGACCAATCTGGTCTAGGTAGGTGAGTCTCGGTCGCCCCCGGTACCTACATACTTCCACTTTCGCATTGTATATTTTCTTAACCAGACGTTCGTTCGGCATTCTTTCCACATGTCCGAACCAACGGAGCATTCCTTTTCGCATCTTTACACAAATACTCCCTTTCATACCTACTCGCTCTCTTAGGTACGTCGTCGTTGCGAATGCGGTCGGTCAGCCTGACTCCACAGATTTTCCGTAGAGATCGCATTTCGACAGCATTAATTTTGCTTTCATGGTCTTTTCTGCATACCCATCTCTCGCTTCCATATAGTATCTAATGTTGGGACAAGCACTGCGTTATGTATTGCTACACGTGCCTTCTGGCTGAGGTGGTGGCTACCGAGAAGTTGTACCAACGCTCCGTTCACTCTTCTTTTCTTTTTTTCGTGTGTATTAAGCCAACTTATTTACAAATATAGACATAAACGTGTAGGATATAGGTATATTTTATACACAGCACAGGATAGGATTTAAATTAAAAATATGGTATAATAAAAATGAAAATCAAATATATTATCGCATTTGTGAATTGAAATTACAATACTAATTATTACTCTTCGAGCTTTTTGTTCAACAAATAAATCCTTGTTATAATTTAACTCGTATGCAATACGGTTTTCTATTGCTAAGAGTGCAAAACTCGATACGCATTCCTGGCTCATAAAAGATCGCAAATATTTTTTAATTAGTTTTAGTCTGCTAAAATTTCAGTCACAGCTTGCAGGGCAATACAAATATTAGAAAAAGCATCCTGCAAATCATGCGCAACTGATCTATTCTGTTGCAAAAGGTTAGCCTTTTCTATATCACCAAATAAAAGAGGAGCTTGCTTTTTAAAAACGTAAAGTTCCTGGCAGAATTCAACGGTGCTTAAACCTCGCTCGTATTTTCGAGCCAGATCTGCTCCATACCTTTGCAGTTTTTCAATTAACATTTTAAACATATTAGTACCATTAAGAAAAGCAAAATTCAAATTCAGAATGGTAGCACAATCAAACCTTTTATTAATTTCTGATATGATTCGATCAAATACCATCATTATTTCTTTCGAAAATAGTTGAACAGATTGGAGTGTTTGTAATTCGTCTTTACACATCTCATCAAAATGTTTTTACGTTTCGGAATCCATATGTTTTGCAAAATTGTATCAACACCACTTTTTTTCAGCAACTTCTCCAGTCTCTTTTTATATTTTTTATTATCTTTTACTATTTCAATATTCCATTGGATTTTGTCTCATTTTTTACAAAGTTTGGAGCAGACCCATTAGTGCAAATGAACCGGCAAAGATAATATCTTCCTCCTGAATTTCTATATTTACTCGATTGATAGTAGTAGACAGTAGATCTAAATTCATTTTCAAGTAAGTTTGAATAGTGACGAATAGATGACGTATGTTATTGCACGTATTAAACTGAATTTAAAAAATAAATATAGTAACTTAAAAAGAATAAGATAGTTATGACAAAATATTTACCTAGAAAAGCGATCTATGAGCTGGGATAAATTTATTGATGCGACACTAATACAAACAGTATTTTACCTTCGGTTGATCGACAAGTACTACGAGTAAATATTTAAACATAGAGAAACAATACACATGCTTAAAACAAAAGACTGTCGTGGAGTTTCGGAGGAAGTTTTCGAATATAAGCTTCAACCCTTTCGCACGCATGGTATCCAGACGCGTGCTACCGCGATCTGTGATTCCTGGGCGTGAACGAGCGTGTGGTTTGAACTTTACCTACGCGCAGCACGTCTCCGCTCCGCTTACTCCGCGCTCTGAGTATCGGTCGAGTTGATATGGTCATGAAATTTCTGTACTTATACAATTATTAATCTCGTGGGCAAAGTTAAGTAAATTATGAGTTGTCCATTCGTCTGTAAAATGTGAATTTGTCCGCCCTCTAAACTTGCCGCCCGGGGCATAGGCCCCGGCTTGAAAGATCCGGGGCTGGCTCTGGAACGCCAATGGGCTGTCACAACATACCCTTGAGGTTAAAAAATATGTTAAACTGAATAACATCGAGATCATGTTAATCTCAGAAACGCATTTCACAATGAAGAGCTATTTTAACATACCAGGATACAAATTCTATCACACTATGCACCCTGATGGTAAAGGCTATGGAGGTAGTGCAGTTCTGATTAAAAACAATGTTAGACATCACTTGGTTCATAACTACTGTACTGAGAAAATCCAGGCCACAAACGTCGTTATAGAGTTTTTTTTTTATGAGTGTTTCGTAATAATTTGTTATTCAAATATTAACTAAATAAAAATAATAAATCTTATCAGTGGTATTATCGTTCCATATCAATCCAATTCATAATTACGTATATAATTTCCTTTTAGTTTGTCAAATATGTTGTTGGCCAGTGGCCAAACAATCGCATCGTTTCTTGCGAATACGAATGTCAAAAAACATGCGAATATTCGCGAAAACGAATGCGAACATCCGTTACATCACTGGTATTTATCATCTAGATAACAAATCAGAAATTAAAATATCCCTAAAACTTGTAGTTTTTTTAAGAATTAATATTTTACTTTGTTGCTATAACACAAATATTGGGTACTATTCTTAAAGAATAATAATTGTTAAAAATATGGACAAAATATGTTTATTACGCATGTCTACTAGTCATATTAGAGTTATAATTTGCACAATATGCCAGATCCGTGGTATGCAGTTGATTTACAATTACTAGTTGCAAGGAAGTAAGTATCCATTAGATTTATAGAATACCTATGACTATGCCAGCTACAATCATATAAATATCTGATATATAAATATCTAATATATAAATATCTGATAAAAAGATATAATATGTCGCTATATTTTATTACATACATCATAAATGTGCATAAATAATAAAAACAACACTCAAAAATAATTTATTTATTGACCTATAGGATATTTACCTACATATGTTTATCTTATATTATCTATTATGTACATATATATCATTGTACACATGACAACTTGTTATTTAAGCACGCAAATATCCAGAACATAACTAAAATAATTATACACCTGTAGTGCATATATTAGATATTCATAAAACATCTTTTACATCATCATTCAAGCCATTTTATCTTGCCACGGACTGTTTTGTTAAAGTCATTTGCAAAGTGTCTGCTTTTTCAATCCCTTACTGCTTATTTCATTTTACTGCTTATTCATAGGTGCCTAAAAAAGCCTGTTATTCGATTGTATTTTTACTAAATCTACATTTGATGCATTATATCACTTGATGCATTATATTTCTCTAATATATGCGTAGAATATGTCTCAAGAGTAATAATGTAAAAATAAATGTCTCTATACTATAGGTAACTATAGTGCAGAGGGTGCGGTGCACCCGGGCCCGGGTGTTAGGGGGCGCCGAGAGCCGCTCGGGCCACATAGAGCCTCTACTGTAATGCTCCACATAGAGCGGGCACACCGTACGCAGCGAGTGCATAACCATCTATAATCGTAGTGGGTGCGTTATTTGCAGAGAAAAAATGGTTTTAAAAAAGCATTTGAATACAAAATGCAAAATACTTTTCAGATTTACTATTTCAAATGCAAAATACCAAATAGTTTTGCGTTTTGTATTTCAAATGCTAAATGCAAAATAGATATTTTCAAAATACTTTTTCAACATAAAATACCTTTTGACCAAATCTCAGATATTTTAATTTATTTTAGGTGTTTATCATTATGCTAGGGCCGTACCTGCGTGTATCGTCACGAAGCTTCGTGCAATGAGACGATACACGCAGATGTGACCGGACATTATTGGCTATCGTCGCGAACATTCGGGCTTCGTCTGCGTTATCGCTTGGTTGGCGATAAGTCAGAGGGTTTTAGCGCGCTAATATATCGCGCTCTGTGGTCAGACTAGCGTTATTCATTTCGGGGGAAATTTTCGTTGTGTTTAGACGCGTTCGAGGATCTCCAGTTAATCAATAAATATGGAGTGGGGTGATGAAATGGTGTTAGAATTTATACACCATTATGAAGCGCAACCCATGAAGGGATTCAAAAATATTATTATGTAATTATTAGCATAATATAGCTGTAATAGTAAAGCAATTCGTCACACATAGTTAAACGCATGAAAATGATTTCGGCCATCTTTAATTATTGTACGATACTTCGTGTAAAATACCGAAGTCACTAATGTGACCACAGTTTTATAGCGATAATTTTCTAGTGTACCAAACGTACGAAGCTTCGCCACAAATTACTTCGGGACGATACACGCAGGTGCGGCCCTAGCATTAGAAATAGAGACACAATGCCGAGCCAAACAAAAACGTCTAATAACATGGCACCTTATGCATGACATTTTGATCATATTTATCAGTACGCATATCAATAAATTCTGTTATGTTATTAATAATTAATAATACTCACTTAAAATAATGTAAAAGACTAGAATAACGAAAAGAGAGCCATGGCTTCATTTTATGAACTGTGTGGCCATTTATTTTTGTTCACTTTTCTTTTCTCTTATCTTCTTGTAGTACAGTACATAGCCGTTTCAATATAGTAGGGATAACAACACTTCAATATCATAAAAGTAGGTAATCAAATCAAATAAAAAAAAGGGGCGCGCATGGCTAGCAGGTGCCTCTATCGGTCAAATTCGGCAATACAAGCGTCATTCGTTCATTTAATTTTGTTTGACTGGTAATGTTGGCTAAACTTAATCACAAAGTATTTTGCATTTTGAAATGAATATTAAAAATGCTAAATACATCTCGAAAGGTATTTCAAATAAAATACAAAATGCTTTTTACTAAAAGGCATTTAAATGTAAAATACAAAATAGGTATTTTGCATTTTGTATTTGCATTTTAAATAGAAGTATTTCAAATAAATCTCATCTCTGGTTATTTGACAGGTTTGGGTAGGTTTCTTTGTCACCATATTCACTGTAACTTCACAATCCGATGGCGTTTACCTGGTTTCATGTCACAACAAGACATCCTAGCGAGGTTCAGAGTTTAGTCGAACGTGTTGTAAATACCAACCTATTCCATTTTGTTTACGCATTTTGATACAAGAGGGTGCCAGGTTATTGATTCCACACGGGCGCTAAATGTGCTAGAGCCGCTTCTGTTTATGTGTATTTATAACCCACTTATAGATATCCATTGTTGGACATAAACCTTACCAAATGGCAGTAATGCCAATCACTACACTTGGTAAGTGAGTTGGCAATTACAGTTTGGCATTTTACTTTTTAACCGACTTCCAAAAAGGAGGAGGTTCTCAATTCGAACGCTATTTTTTTCTTGTATATGTGTTACGCGATAGCAACGACTATTATGGATTTATGGATGGATTTTTATAATTCTTTCTTTGTTAGAAAGAGGATACTCTAAGGGTCGTCCCATATGCAGGGTATCAGGATCTGATGCTGGGATCCTGGGAAAGTCGAGAGTAATTCCTTAAAATGTAGGGCATAAATGCTGTTTCTGATGCCTCTATACATAATTTAAATAGTTTGTTTATTTGCGTATAGAGATTATCTTTATAAGCTTTAGCTGATGGTAATACAACAATGTTACTAAGGGGTAAAATAAGGGGCACGGGATGAACATTTAATAATAATAATAATAATTTATTGCCTTTTCAGAACTTAAACTAAAAACTAACAATTACAATAAAACAAAATTAAATCTAGCTGGCAAAAGGAATTGGCTCAGCTTCTGTTGTCACAAGAAGAGCGCTGATTTTCAGCCATCCCCGTGAATCTATTGTATTGTGTGTGTGTGTGTGTGCGTGTGTGCGTGCGTGTGCGTGTGTGCGTGCGTGTGCGCGTGTGTGTATGTGTTTATGTATTTATTATTTATATGGAAGTTTATCATTTTCAAAGTTAGAAGTACGAAATTTCGCACACCTGCATCTTTTTAGAAATAAAAGAATGTGTGTTAGCGTTTTTTTTTCAAAATTTCACTACTAAGGGGTAGTATAAGTAGTATAAAATAGGTAAAAACAAGTGAAAAAAAATAAAATATTTTCTTTTCAATAAACATTAATTTTTTTTAACTATTATATATTTTTTTTGAAATTTGATAAATTTTCGTGTATTAAGCCAATACATTGAGATCGTTGCTCCTCGATTTGTTTTGATAACGATCGCGAATCGAACTGAGTCGCTGAGAATGACTTTCTGTAGTTTCATTACGCCTAGATAAGTTTGTGTATGCCCTCATCTGAGAAAGCCTATTGACCCGCTGCTCGTCACTCTCATTCAGGGCCGGCTTTACCTATAGTGCAGAGGGTGCGGTGCACCCGGGCGCCGGGTGTTAGGGGGCGCCGAGAGCCGCTCGGGCCACATAGAGCCTCCACTGTAACGCACCGCACGGAGCGGGCGCACCGTACGCGACGTACCTAACCATTTATAAACGTAGTGGGTGCGTTATTTGACAGGTTTGGGTAGGTTGCTTTGTTGCCATGCTCACTGTACCTCAATAATCCAATCGCGTTTACCTGGTTTTTTGTCAAAACAACGAGACTAAACATGGAACAACACATTCCAGCGAGATTCGAAATTTAATCGAACGTGTTGTAACTATCAACCTATTCCATTTTGTTCACGCATTTTGATACAAGAGGGCGCCAGGTGATTGCTTGCACCCGGGCGCTACATGTGCTAGAGCCGCTCCTGCTCTCATTTGTAATATTTATCCATTTCCTAACCTCATTTTTCTTTAAACGAGTGTCGCTCTCGTCACTCGTTTCTTTTAATCGGTCTCATTTGAGCAGCCCGTTTACTAGGTCTACCTATTAAAAAAAATCTGAATTCACTTATTTTCCACTAAAAATCGGCAAATAAAAAATATTTAAAAAAAAACAAAAGTCGACTTCAAAACTATACCTACGATACGCGATATACAATAAACTTACACTAAAAAGTAGAAAATAATTCTTTTAATTAGTTTAATCTCAAAAGAATAACAGAACAATTTATGAAGTTATAGTATACCCACCTATTTACAGGTAGATATGTAAAAACTTATACTATGTCAAGAAAAATGGATAATAATATAATATTTTGTATTTCAAAGCAAGGCGCATTGAAATATAATAAACGAAATTATTAATATTTATTTACAAGTACTATTTTTTTGGAGTTTACAAAATTTTAATGCAATTGAATAATGAGTCTACAAAATTTTAATGCAATTGAAACTAATAAAATTAAATTCTTCTATTAAACTTTTCTTAGTCTTTAGATATATTTTTAATATTTAGATAATCAAATAAAAATTATATTCTTCTACAGTAGACCATTAAATAATCTAACTCTAAACAAACAAAAAAAAAATAAGATTCTCAAACAAAAATAGTTCTCTCCCTTAAAAAAAATAACAGTTAATTATATATATTTTTCATATTAATAATTGAACTTCAGTAGGAGAATATTAAACTTTAAAAATGGTAGTTTTGATGCCTTGTCTCCTTCAAGTCTGTTTCGATGTGGCGTGTAAATAAGTCCAGCGCCACTAAATATGCGCTCGCTGGGGACACTCGTTGGTGGTGTAACTAAATAAAGTCATAGACTAATGGCGCCAAATTTAAACAAAAACTGAATATTCGCATTCGCGAATGTTGGCAGTAGATAAAAATGAAAAAAATGCGACTCAGTTCCTATATTCACAGCTAAAAATTTCTTTATTCGCGGATCTAATAAGTACATACATAAAAATAAAAGGATACTAATAGGTATCCAATCCAATATCCTATGTAAATGCCGTCAAATGGACTAATAAAAAAGTAAAATAGATCTTTTTATAATTTTGTCTACGAAGTTTTATTTTTAATAGGCAAATTGCTAATGCGACTGCTGCGTATCAGTCTGAATTGAAGGAGCTTTTAAAAACTCAAGCAAGTAAAACATTACAAAATTCGTCAATCCATTTAGGCAATGGTTTTTAAAAATTTTGATTAATTATCTTAAGGCTTAGGAAGCCTTAATATAATTATAATCGAAATGTTTAAAAACTTCAATTAAATTGATTTTTCATATATTTTTGGTATTTATTTTGTCACCTAGGAACGTATCCCCTATAATCCTATATAAATTACCATTCCATATCCACGGTTTCTGTATTCGCGGCATATTTATGGAACACATACCCCGCGAATAAAGAGCTTTTACTGTAATTGCATTTAAAAATATCAAATACGTTGAAACGAATGTTTTTTGTTGACATATGTATCATAATATTATCCTATAAGTGCAATGTGAGATAAATACAATAATTTTTAGGTTCGAAAAGTACTTGATTTTCATATATCGAGAGTAGAGCAAGACCTCAACGCTTCGCTTATGAGGCGTGCAAGACCTCAACGCTTCGCTTATGACGCGTGCAATACATGCGCTAGTTTTATCTACCAATGAGTTTTTATATTCTACATATGACACAATATTATGAAATATTGTTATAAGTGACATCTAGTCTCACCATATGTATTATATTACATTACATTCCGCCTACCAAGGACTAGACATGCGCGAAACAATACTTCGCGAAGTGATGTTATATGGCATTACATTTCGTGCCGAGTAATATTACATTTTACCATCACTTCAAACATCACACATGACATTTCGTTCAATATAAGCCTTAATATACTAAAAATAAAGCTCAAAATAAATATTTATCGACCGCAGGCGCAGCGCGGTCCAGTCGTTCTATCCCTCTCACTCTCCCGAAAGGACACACGACGCGTTTGAGAGATCATCAAATTACCGAACATTGCAGAAATGCAGAACAGTACATGGGTGTTCGCGTCATGTTTAATGTGATGTGATGTTTAGTCGCGTAATGTGTAATATGACAGTACGTGGTCGGGTAATATTACGTGTGATGCATGACTCGCATTACTTACACATGTCTACCAAGGACTTGTCCTTTGCGAAATACACAAAAAACCAAAGTTATTCTTCTTCGTTTCTCACTAATTAAAGAATAAAAACTAATATTGAAACTCAAACCACCCACCATGAGACGTATAGCCAAACAAATCTAGTAAAGAGTAATAATAAATATAAGATCCCTAAGAAGAGATATAAATATAAGATCCCTAACTAGAGTGGTGGATTGGGGAATCAAAAACAAGTTGAATTTTGCGCCGCACAAGACCCAGGCGATGGTCCTTACCAAAAAACTGAAATTCGATATCCCAATACCACACATGGCCGGCCAGCCGATACAAGTAGTCGACACCATCAAGATCTTAGGCCTCCATATAAACAAAACGCTCAGCTTCACAAACCATGTAGACGCTGTCTGCAAAAAAGCCACTGCCATCTACAAACAACTAGCTTGCGCGGCTAAGGTGACATGGGGCCTAAATGGAGAAATTGTAAGGACTATTTACATTGCGGTGATTGAGCCGATTATTACATACGCTTCCAGCGTGTGGGCACTAGCCATAGAGCTGGAATCCAACAAGAAAAAGATGAATTCCATCCAACGAAGCTTTGCACTAAAAATATGCAAAGCATATAGAACCGTCTCACTGACATCAGCCCTAGCACTCGCAGGACTGATACCACTTGACCTGCGAGTTCAAGAACACGCCAGCCTATACAAAACCAAAAAAGGTCACTCACTTGAGTACCTACCACCGAACAAAGAGCTCGAAAGGAGGGTAACATTCAATGAATTACTTCATCCCTCCAAACTTGTCCCAATTTCATACGAGCTCCTTGAGAATATGGACGCCGAAACCATCAGTGAACACCAAATATCCGGACCCAAATATACACGGACGGCAGCAAAATAGAGGGGAAAACTGGCGCTGCCTTAACATGGTGGGAGAAAGAACAGGAAGTCCACTACTCATTGTCCAGCCTAGAAGCCTATAGCACGGTCTTCCAATCAGAGATGTATGCCATCCACAGAGCAATTGAGAAAGTTAAAAGTAGTAATGTTACCACAGCCAACATATGAAGCGGCTCTAGATCTTCGCTTGACCGACTCAAAAACTCTATTATCATCTCACCCCTGACTAACACCATCAGGGAAAACCTGGAAGAAATCCGTGCCCAAGAGAAAACCGTCAGAGTATTTTGGCTCAGAGCACACGCAGGCACCGTCGGAAATGAACGAGCCGACGAGCTAGCAAAGAGAGCAGCACTAGCAACTACACCCGCCACATCCTACGACAAAGTGCCCCTGTCATATGTAAAGAGAACCATCCGAGACGAAACAATCAAAACATGGCAGGACCGGTACAACGCCTCCACAACAGGGGGAGTCACTAAAAAAATCCTCCCATACGTCACCAACAACTACCATCTGGTGAGATCCATCAAATTGACACCAACCCTAGTGCAGGCGTTCATAGGTCACGGAGGCACCGCAGCTTATCTGTATCAATTTAAGCTCAAAAATAACCCGAGCTGCGAATGCGACGACCACACCGAAGAAACTATATGGCACCTACTATACGACTGCCCTCGCTTTTTAGCCGAGCGAACTGGACTCGAAATAACAACAGGAGTACAGGTCAAAGATACACAACTGAACATCTTAATGGGAGACGAAGACATAAGACCAACATTCCTCACCTATGTTGAAAAGACCATACGTAGAGCAGCACGGAGGAATAGCACGCTCAATGAAGACCAAAGACCAAGGTCAAAATCCATTACCCAAACATCAGCTCCAACACAACCCGATCAAACAACAATAACAGTGCAAAGGCAAATACAAATACTCACTGAACACCAAATGCTAGTAAATGGCGAAACAGGAACACTAGGATTAAGAACTCGTCCGGTGGCCCTGTTCATGTCCACAACTCACGAAAGACTGGGCGTCGTCTTCTGTTACGTGGACAGGAAAAAGAGTGTATACATATCACCAGGACTAACTGTTCTATTAAAAGGAAGCACTAGCAGAAGACATTGAAATCATCATTATACAACTCCTACAGTATAATACAAGTAGGGAACATGGAGTGTCGGCTAATACGAGCACGTAATAAAATGCTGCTTGTATTCAACAGGAAAGCCGATGAGACCCAGTTTGCGCAAGCTAGTGTCCTCCTTCAAAACATAGCAAAGAACAGTGAAAAACCCACTTTTTTTCGCCATCACCGAAAACACGGCGAAGAAAAAAACAGTATGCAACTGGCATCTGCACTCGAGGCTTTTACCAGAAAAGAACGCCCAATCGATAAAGAAGAAGAGCCACAACCAAGCACAAACGCCGACAAAGGAATCGTGAAACCACCAAACTACCGATCGGTGAACATAATGCTGGACCTATACATGAATGCCTTCCTCGAATATAAGGCCATTTTAGAAGGCACAATAGTTATCAAAGCCCCGACCGCCAGCAAGATACTGGAAGCCCACCACTACCAAAGTGAAGGGTTGCTGCAAGTCAGACTCGAGGAAGAAGAGGCCAACGTTTACAATAACCAAACAGGCGAGGTCATGGCGGGTAAACCCATCTCAACCCACATGGTCGCGTTTAGTGCCACCGGAGGCTTCATAGACATCGACGAAGAAGCTACAAAGAAAAACGGTAGAATAACATTCCACACCCCGGAACACGACCCCATTGTAGTCACTGCAAAATTCACTGAAATCTGGCTCCCAGAGAAAATTCTAAAACAAGCCAGAGATCTGGAAGCGAGTACATGGGACTTACAAGACAAGATCACCCTGGTAAACGGAGTGCCCGGATGCGTGAGATCAACCTGGATTGTGGAAAACTTCGACCCCGCACACGACGTCGTTTTAACATCACTGCTCAAAGCAAAAGACGATCTAAAGAATAGGATTACCTTACGCATGGGGGGAAAGGCGGCCAACAACGTCTACACAGTAGCATCAGCTCTGACAAACGGAGTCAGAACGAACAAAAACACACACAAACACAAGACGTGTTAAGCCGATGGAGTGCATATTTTGGCGATATGTATGTGGATACTAGGGTTGGCGCCAGTGTTGCATGTGGTCTAGTAGATCGATCTGGCGTCCTCCGATGGCATTAGTATGGATGAAGTTGAATGGGCGATAAGAAGTTTGAAAAATCATCATTGTTATGGTGTCTGCCGAGATGATCAAGCTTGGCGGCTCCTGTGTCTGGGAGGCGTTCCTGTTGCTCCTCAATTTGAGCTCGGGAATGGTTTCTCAGGGACTCATCAGTGCCGACCTGACGCTGCCGGCTGTCGTGAAAGCGATGGTCGACAGCGTCAGGAATTGGGACGCGGTCGCCGCCTTCTGCGAGGCTGTCATCTCGCAGAAGGAGGCGGCGGAACGAGTCCGGGAGGATTCCCGTGACCCGGGCCGCCGCCCGCGGCCAGGGCGGCGCATGCGCGAGTATCTGCGCCTGATGCCGCCCTAACCGAGGCTTCGGGTGATCGGACCGGGGAATTGTCCGGTCACCCGACGTGAGGCCCCCGCGTGAGGGCGACGCCTCGACGGCGAAAGCTGTCGGGACGTCGACGAGAGAGGAACCCGAGAGGGTATATCACCGGGCGGGCCACCGAAGACAAAGATCGGGTACCGGTGGTCCGCTCGCACGGCGAAGAGAGGTGTTTGCATAGTGGGTCCATGGGGTTGCGCGCCGCCTCTTCCGTCGCCCCGGGCCGATTTGCCGGGGCGCGACCACATCCATGGTCCCACCTTGCGAAAAAAAAAAAAAGGGACTGGAATAGCGCAGTCATCGTGCCTTTGTTTAAAAATAAGGGTTCACGGTAATACTGCGCATATTACAGGAAACGCAAATTATATTTTTATAAAGATAAGTCAAATCTGTATATGTTCTAATTCTATTATAAGACATTTTCCCTCATCCGGGTTAAATTTTGGTCATGTCCTTTGATACATAATTTACAATAATTTATAGTAGGTAAATTCAGTATTTTAAATTTTTAGGAGAACTACAGAAAATGATATCCATCCGTGCACAAGTAAAGAACTTGACACCAATACATCAAATGTTATTGAAATTAAACAAACACTTGATCCGCATCCGGTCGCAGCTGAAAAAGGTATAACTTTACCTCAAACTTTAGATTGATTTTTCTACTGATATGGTAATTTGTTGATATCTTATAAACTCTTTAATATTTGCTATTATCTTTAATTGTCTAGAATTACATGTTAGAATTCTATACAAGTATAGTAATAAGAATTTATAAATTTTCGCGATTTGTATTCATTATGATAAATAAATAAACACCGGGTCTTGTCGCGACGATGATATTTTAAAGGTAGAAATACCTATTTAAATCCCAAAATTCCGATCGTATTACAACGGCTTTGGTCACGGACTGTAACCCTACGGTAGGTATTTATATGCTTAAAATAAAATGGCGATAAGACCCGGGGTTTATTTATTTGTAATTATAGTAATAGTAAAAACTACTACTATAATTGTGTAGAATTACACTAATTTATTAGCATCATTTTATTAGTGATTTATATTACTAATTTGTAAAATTTTCTTATTTCAGTAAAGGGCTTGAAGAAGAATAAAATTACCATGGCCTTGCTTTATTTTATTTGCAAAGATGTCAGGCCATTTAGCATAATAGAAGGAGAAGGTTTCATAAATCTCATGAAAGAAGTTGCTCCATCTTATAAAGTACCATCGGCAACTTACATTGAAAAAAACCTGAAAATAACATATCAAAATACCTCTCATCTTTTTAAAGAAAAGCTAACAAATGCAGTCGATTTATGTCTTACCATAAAGACAGAGACAATGGCGGCGAAACAATTTATGGGTTTGACAGTACATTTTTTTGAGGGGACAAATATATTTAATCGCAATATTGGAGTAAAAGAAATAAATTCGAGTCATACTGCCCGTTATATAGCAGATGAACTTCAATTAATTTTGAACAATTGGAACATTTCCATACCAAAAATAAGATGCATCGTTTCAGACGGTGGTGCTAATATAGAAGCAGGTGTTAAGTTAATTGATGGTAATATTAATCATTTACCATGTTCCGCTTACTTAATGAAATTGGTTATGTGGGTAATAGTCAAAGATGCAGTTATTAAAGAGCTTATTAACAAAGTGCAACATATTATTAAATATATCTCAAATAGTGTCAACAATTCTGATAAATTGCAAAATGGAACTCCCGGAAAGTCAGTAATGAAAAAAAATTTAGATGTCAGTACGAATTCGTTATCCCGTACGATAGAAGTATTTTTAAAAATGATCAAAATTGGGACTGTGCCTTTAAGTGATAATAACATAAATAACTCTTCTAGTACGATAAATTCTCAAGAATTAGAAGTTTTGAAGCAATTAATTTTATTACTTAAACCAATTGAGTTTGTAAACAAAGAGCTTTCGAGAGAAAATTACATTTCTTCTATAATTCCAATGTTAAATTGTTTGGTAGTACAGATTAATTTGGTGCAATCTGATCATAATACAATCATTAATATAAAAAAAAATATATTAAATAAAATAAGTGAACTTTTCGGATGTATTGAATCTAAGGAACATTATGCTATAGCAACTTTATTAGATCCACGCTTTAAATTATTACATTTTAAAAATGATAGAACCTCTGGTACTGCTGTACAAATGCTAAAATATATTATTAAAGAACCTATTTCCGTTTCTGATAGCAATAACAGTGATGATTCTGAAAATGAGATGTCTGAAAAAGAATATGACTTTTGGGAAAAACATAAACAGTTAGCTAGAGAACAGAAAAAGAAGACGAAAATTAGGGATGCTGATGAAATATCAACATATTTATCAAGTCCTGTGTCTTCATTAAAAAACAAACCTCTAGAAGAATGGGAGGAAATGAAAACAGTGTTTCCACTGCTATACCAACAAGCGAGAAAGTTTTTAGTTGTAGTTGCTACCCCTGATCCCTGTCAACAATTATTTTCCAAAGTAGGGGCAATTATGAATGAAAACCACAACAGGCTTAGCAGTAAACATTTAGACAAATTGTTCTTTTTAGACGGAGCTACATTTGAAGAATTTTATGGTTAAATTTAATAATTTGATAATAAAGCATTGATTAATTTAACTATTTTTTCATTTATTACTCCTGGTCAATTATGCGTATCTGGTAGTCTCGTTCGAGAATCTAAAAATTTAATGAGTACTCAAAAGTATCGATACTTTAATATACGAATAGTATCTGTACGGGCTGCTGCTTCTTACAACCTTTTGATATGTTAGTGTTAGTATGATATAATGCTATAAGGTGATGGAACAATGTTTCTTAAATTTCTAAAGTGTTAGATGATGTCTTAAAACTACATTTCCTACTAATGGGTGATATGGCCCTATTCGTAATGTACACACTTGAAATATTTAGTTCACTCGAGCACTTTTTTTTTTTGGTGGACTATGGATTCGTCTCGCCCCGCCAAATCGGTCCGGGGTGACGGAGAAGGCGGCGCGTGACCCCATAGACCCACCGTAAAAAATTCCTCTCTCTTCGCCGTGCGAGCGGGTCACCGGGACCCGATTTTTAACTTCGGTGGCCCGCCCAGCGGTTCACCCTCGCGGGTTCCTCTCGTCGACGCCCCGACAGATTTCGCCGTCGGGGCGTCGCCCTCACGCGGTGGCCTCACGTCGGGTGACCGGACAATTCACCGGTCCGATCACCCGAAGCCTCGGTTAGGGCGGCATCAGGCGCAGGTATTCGCGCCTGCGCCGCCCCGGCCGCTGGCGGCGGCCCGGGTCGCGGGAATCCTCTCTGACTCGTTCCGCCGCTTCCTTCTGCGAGATGACAGCCTCGCAGAAGGCGGCGACCGCGTCCCAGTTCCTGATGCTGTCGACTATCGCCCTCGCGACGGCCGGCAGCGTCAGGTCGGCACCGATAACAGCGACGAGGTCACGCCGCTGCCGCTTCCATCCCGGACACACCTCCAGCGTGTGTTGCGCCGTGTCCTCGTTACTCCTGCAGTGATGGCAGGCCGGAGTCCACTCCCTATACACGACCCTGTGCAGGTACAAACCGAAGCACCCGTGCCCCGTCAACACCTGCACCAGCCGAAAGGTGAGGACTCCGTGCCGCCGCTCCATCCACTCTATCAATACGAGCCGGAGGGCCTCAACGGTCTCCACACCGTGCCTAGGCCTCTCCAGCCGCGTAGCCCAACGGGCGATGACGTCTCGGCGGGCATCCACGCGCCAGGTGGCTATCTCGCTCAACGATGGGGAGCCACCTTCCTCGCGCGCTGTGATAACCCGCCGGTAGAGGTCGGAGAGCATCTCCGCCTCTAGGTCCCACGGGGGTGTCCCGGCCAACAGGCACGCCGCCTCTGTCGACACCGTGCGGTACCCGCGAATGGCTCTGACCGCCATGGCTCTCTGTGGCCTCCATAGAACCGCCCTGAGCTGGGCGTTCAGAGCCCTCGCCCACACGGGTGCGCCGTACATGGCCATCGAGCGGATCACCCCCGCATACAGCCGTCGGCCCTCGAAACTGGGTCCGCCCACGTTCGGTAGAGTCGAGAAAGGGCGGACGCCGCGCCGACCAGCCGGGTAGCAATCTGTCGGAAATGCTCCCGGAACCACCATCGCCCGTCGAGCACCAGACCCAAGTACCTCATATGGGCCTGGATGCTGATGTGGATGGAGTTTACCACTATCGAGGCGCCGATGGGTAGCCTCACACGGGGCCCATGGAAAAGTAGGGCCTCCGTCTTGTTTAAGGCCACCCTGAGGCTCAGCGCCTCGATCCGCCTGACCATCTCCTCGGTGCCGAGAGTGGCCAGGCTCGCCGCCTCTTCGAGTGTCCTGCCCCGGGCTGTGACGAGCGTGTCGTCAGCGTAGCACACCAAGCTCAGCCCGGGGGGGAGACTCCCTCTCAACGCCCAGTCGTACCCGATGTCCCACAGAGTCGGCCCCAGAACCGACCCCTGTGGAACGCCGCACGACGTGGGCGTCCACACAATGTCCCCTGCGGGACCCGCGCAGAGGATCTGCCACCAGCCGCCTGAGGTACAGGGGCACTCCATGGAATCGGAGCGCCTCCCTGATGCAGCCGAATGGTAGACTATTGAATGCGTTGGCGATGTCCAACGACACCGCCAACAGCACTCCCTTCCCGGCGACGGCCTCCGCGGCCGTCTGCCTCAGGCGTAGTAGGGCCCCGATGGTCGAACGCCCCCACCGAAACCCATACTGAGCGTCCGACAGATCGGGCCCCACCTCTTCCAGGTGTCGGAGGATGCGGGCAGCGAGGACACGCTCCAGCAGCTTACCCACATCGTCGAGGAGCACGATGGGCCTGTAGGCCGACGGCAAATCCGGGGACCGTCCCGGCTTTGGCAGGAGAACCAACCTCCCTTCCTTCCAGCACTCAGGGAACCGTCCAGACGTCAGACAGGCGTTGAACAACTGCCTGAGGCGAGGCTCGAAGTGCTCGAGGAGCGACGTCAACACCCGGACTGGTATTCCGTCCGGGACGAGGGCCGTGTTGGCGGAACGAATCTTCGCCACGGCCGCCCCCACTTCCGACTCCGTCACGGGCGGAACACTCTCGTCGTCGGCCTCCCGGTCTTGATCTGGCGGAGCCATGACCAGGGGCGTGTGTTCCGACTGCCGTGGAAACAGCTCCTCGACCACCCTACGAAGGAAGTCGGGCTGAAGGGTCTCGGTGAGGGGCCCTGCGCGCGAAGCTTGTTCAGTGCCGCGCGATACGGGCGACCCCAGGGGTCACGTCCGAGACCGTCCAGCATCTCCTGCCAACTCGCACCCTTGGCGGCTCGGATGGCCAGCCGAAAGGCAGTCCGCGCACAGCGGTATGCCTCGTACAGCTAGTCCTCCCGCTCAGCGTCGCGGTGACGCCGCCAGCTGCGGGTGTAGGACCTTCGGGCACTGATACACGCCGCACGAAGGTCCGCCAGTCTTGGGGACCACCAGTAGACCCCCTGCCTCGGAGGTGGACGCCGCCGCACTCTGGGCATGGCCGCATCGCAGATCTGCGTTAACGCACTGCGAATGCGGACAGCCTCAGCGTCCACTCCGTCCGCTGGGGGTGGTGAGGACAGCCACGTGCTGACAATGGCCGCCTCCGTCAGTAGATCCCTGTCAAGACGACCCACAGCCCACCGCGGAAACGCGGGAGCTCCGTCCGCCCTGTGACCCCTACCGGGTTCCCGGGGGGAGACCTCCATCCGGATGTACCGGTGGTCCGACAGGGTCTCCGCCTCCTCCAGGACACTCCAGTTCCTCAACCGTGGCGCGACAGCGGGGCTAGCGAACGACAAGTCCACTATCGACCCGCCCTGCCGCCGCACACACGTGTTCACCGAGCCCCTGTTCAGAACACAGAAGTCCAGTGAAGCCGCCCACTCGTTGACCGCCCGCCCGCGGTCGTCCGTCGTAGGGGACCCCTACGCCGTGGATCTGGCGTTGAAGTCCCCCAGAACTAGGACGAGGCCCGGTGCCAGTCGCTGTATCGAGGCCTCCAAGGTGGTGAGTGAGGCCCCGAAATCGTCCATCCTCCTAGTGGGGGAGAGGTATACGCTGTAGAGCGTGACCCCTCCCCACTCCGCCGCGACAAATTCCTCGCTCCTATCCAAAAGGGATAAGGACGGGAAGTGCCGCTGCGTTGAGACGACGATTGCCGCAGTACCGTTTCGACTGACCACCCAATTGGGGCGATCAGGCACGGCGTACGGTTCCGCGACTACGGCTGCACCAATCGACCACTCCGCCATGGATTGCAGGAGGAGATCCTGCGCTCCGGCGGAGTGGTTGGTGTTGGCCTGCAGGAGGAGGTGCATGGATAGTGTACCCATTATCGGGTTGTATCCATGACCTCCTCGCTAGCGGGCGATCGGACCGCGCTAGGAGCGGGAGCGGCCGTGGTCGTAGGGCCACCCCGCGCCTTTGGGGCCGAAGCTGGAGGTTTGCAGGCCCCAGAGCCCATGCAGTGCTTGGCGGGCTTATTGCCCGCCGCACACGCGGGGCAGTGGGGCGGGGCGGCGCAAGATGCCGCCACGTGCCCGGTCTGACCGCAGCGGAAACACAATCCGCAGCAGTCGAAGCAATTAGTGCACGTCGGTCGAGTGTGTCCGACCGCCATGCACTTGTAGCACCTCGCAGGCCGGTGCTCAAGCACGGTTACCCGTGCCGAGCTCCAGCCCACGAGGAGCCTGCCTGAGCCGGCCAGTTGCCTGACCGACTCCACCGGGCACTGCGCCCAGGCAGCACCTACGCCACCCGGACCGCCTCCCTCCTCAGGGGCCCGTTCTGCGGCGCTTGGTGGCTTTGGCGCCGCAGGGATGCTAGCCGGCGGCAAGCGGTCCGCGGGGAGAGGCGTCAACCTCACCACGGGGACAGGGAGTTTCGCCGCGGTGACCGCGCCAGCGTCAGCCGGCGACGCGCGCTTCGCGGCGGCTTTGGTGCCACAGCGGGCGCTGAGTAGCCGGTCTTGGCCGGTGGCGCGGCTGGCGCAGGCGACACGAACAGCCACGCCACTTGCGTCTTGAGGTCGGCCACGTCCATCAGCAGCTGGCGGTTTGCCCGACGCATCTCCGCCAGCATGTCGCCCAGGTTCCGGTTCCGGGTCCGCAGGCATGTCATCTCGCCTCTAAGGCGGACATTTTCGGCCTGCAGATCCGTGGGTTCGCCGGCGCGGGCAGCGACCACCGCCGCCCTTTCCACAACCGAGGCCCCTCGCCCTCTTCGGGAGGCCTGCATCTTGGGTGGAGGCATGTTGGCCACGCTCCCTTCGGTGTCGGCACCCGAGCTGCCTCCCTTACTCAGGGGGCGCTTTCGCACCTGCGAGGGGAGGGCCTCCTCCTTCTTAGTCGCGGCCGCCGGCGGGGTCTTTGCTGCTAGACGCGCCGACGACCTAGAGGGGCCTTCACCAGCCGGCCCCCTATCCTCTTTGGACGGCCCTGCGGGAATATCACCGCCCTCGTCCATTCGTCCGAATGTTACTTCGAACTCTTTATAGAGGTTGTCTTCCTCGCGGTCCGGGCGGTTAAGCCAAGACCCTCGCTCCTGATACTACGCCTCAAGACAACGTGTCTTGCAAGATATCAGGTTTACGATGTGTGGGCGGTGGCATGTGCCTGCCCAGCCCTCAAATGAATGAGTGACTGAGCCCGTCCCAATATTTCGCGTCCTATAACCTCTACTACGACTGTAGTAGAGTAAGGAGCGAAATCGCGCAGATATTCGCTACGGACGACAGTACAACAGAAGAACTGGGGACCGCTGCCCGCACCCAGGGTACACCGCGTGGAGGTTTCTGGGATAGTACCACAGTTCACTCGAGCACTGAATATTGCGAAATGTTCGCACACTGATCACTTTGGTTTGGTGTACTAGCACCATAGAGTTATATGTATAGAGAAGCTACCCCGAATAAATATTTTGTTCCATTTTGGTAACAGTTAACCTAAAGTCCGCTGCAGCGCTAAAAGAATAAATAGGTAATCTAACGCGAACATTGAAGCACACAGCTCTAGATCGCTTTATAGTTGTAATTTTCTCGCGACCAAAACGTCGTAAGATGTAGCATTTCATGCGCACTTACGCGTTTCGTTCAACGTTATGTAACAAAATTTGGTTACTATAGATTTTACACCGCAGAAGTGACACAGTTTTTGTACCTACAAACATTCATTAGAACTCATACAGCATATTCTATTTCAAAGTGAATTGTTAAGTAGTTAAGTAAATATAAATAATAGTAAACTATAAAAGAAAATGAACTATTATATGTTTATATAAACTTTGCTTTAACATACGACAATAGTTTTGAATATCCGTGTGATGACGGAATAAGAATACAATTCAGCACTACCTGTCTTGGTCGTGGATATCGTAAAAGGCGACTAAACGATAAAATATGCATATAACATCTATCAAGAGAAGGAAAACTCGAAACAGAACCCTATACCAACCTGTTTGATCAGCATGGTATAGTAGGTGAATTTCCTTGCTACTATAAAGAAGGCTTGAGCCCAGACGTATTACGTATATGAGCTGAGATGATGATGGTGATGAATAGTTTTCAAATGAAATTAAATAAAAATCTAATATTTTTTATTCGGTAAAATATAATAAATAAAGTTCTCTTCTAATATTTTCCATAATAACAATATTTGCTGACTTCTTAAGAAATTGCTTTACAGCTTTAGTTGTATAAACATCAGTAGCTTGAAAGTGTGTAGAACAGATAAACGACTATTTTGTAGGAAGACACGTGTATTCACTTGAAGATTTTCTATTTTCTGATCTTTGACAAATAAGTATTAACTGATAATATATACTAAAGGAAAAAGAATATAATAAATCAAAATACTTTCTAGACACTACGTCAAGTCTGTGTTTAGTCACACATTTTTACCTCCAACCAGTGTAATTGAACATCTGCGGGCTTTAGTCTATTATCAAAGATGGTGTGACATTTAAATGTAGAATATTTTTGTTTATTGTGCTAATTCGATATTATTACCTATTTGTACACTTTAACAACAAAACATTTTACTTAGTTAAATAAAGAATTTTTATTCACATCCACATGTGCAAGTTTTGATTGGTATTATTCGAATTATCGTATTAACAACGCTGCTCTGTATACATCTACAGTCCACGATGGTCGCAGTCACACTAAAGTGAGGTGTACGGATTGCAGTACAGTTTAGTCGAACAAAGCAAGTGTTCGGAACGCGAAATCTAGTACGTAGTACATATATATCGATGATCTAATCTAAGAAGTGCACTTTGACAGCTGTCTGAGTAAGTTGTCTAGGTATGTGAACCAAATAATCGCTATCGAAAATATCCGATTTTACTGAGAAATCGATATTGATTCTTTATAATTTATAATCGTCGTCGTAACGACGACGTAAGAGAACAAGTAGATATGAAAGAGAGTATTGTTGTAAAGATGCGAAAGGGAATGCTCCGATGGTTCGGATATGTGGAAACAATGCCGAACGAACATCTGGTTAAGAAGATATACAATGCGAAAGTGGAAGGATGTAGGTACCGGGGGAGAACGAGACTAACCTACCTAGACCAGATCGGTCATGTACTGAAGGAAGGCGGAGTCAAGAGTCTCCGAAACCGGCGAGCGTGTAAGAAGAGAATTACGAATGTTGAGGAAGCGAGTGAAGTATGCAAGGATAGAGTTCTCTGGCACTCTGTTCTCTCTGCCTACCCTGCAAGGGACATGGCGTGATGGTATGTATGTATGTATGTAATTAATAATCGGTTTATTTCTTATTTTTCAAAAAGGTGATGAATAAATTAAGTGCTAAATTAGTACTAAACAAATTTAATTATTTCAGCATAGAATTTATTCATCATATTTAGTAGGATTAGGTTAATTAAAAACAAAAACTGGATTTGAACTACACTACTGTATAGAACGTGATGACGTGACATTGTTACGTCGTCAATAACAATTACTATTTACCATGTTATTTTAATTTTAAATTAGTTTTATAAGTTTCAACATTAGATTATTGTACAAGAAAGTCACCCACAATGTTAATTATGTAAATAACTTAATAGTTGTTTAAAATTTCAGAATTAGTGTTTACAATCATGTGTATACGTTTGACCGAGGTTATTGTGTATTAAAAAATGCAAAACGTCAAAATGCACTTCATAGATTAGGTGAACTATATAATAGTATACTTATAGGTACAAGCCTTGCTTAGTTTGGGTCTAGGCAGCGGCGTTTGGTTGTCAATAAATATATATTTACTTTATTTAAAATTATTATATAACTAGCTTTTGCCCGCGACTTCGTCCACGCAGAAGTCATCTCTGACAGAGTTAAATGGAAAAAGCAATGCAAGGTGTTGAAGGTTTGTCGCTAGGACGATAATCAACAGCGTCAGAAACTGGGATGCGGTCGCGGCCTTCTGCGAGTTAGTTGTCTAACGGAATTAGGCAATAGGGTGGGTCTGAGAGAAAATACTCTAAGTTGACACGCTCTACCATCCGGCTTCGACTCGAGATGATACCCGGTTGCGATGGCCCGTCCGCCCAACGTAGATGTACGTGTACGGCGCGCGTGTGTCTATATACCCTAGCCGGTCACTAAAGACTTTTTGTGGTTCAAAGTTCTATTCATTCTACAAATTATATTGCCATTAATATACTATTTACGATATGACCATGGGATAAAAATATAATTATCGTCCCCCTTTATTTGACTGTTTTGTTTCACCAGTAGAGTTGCGACCTCGTTAGATATGATTTATTATTTGAGTTATAAAGTGAACATTTTTGAAGCTAAACTTAATCTGTATCTTAAACAAGAACCAAGCAAGAACCTATTGCTGTCTACTATGTGTATCGTGTGAGCTCTCACGCCGGCACTGGTGCGGAGTTAATGGAGATAGAGAGAGAAACACATGTTTATTTAATTTTACCGAAGAATATTTGTACGTAATTTGAAAAGAATCGATAAAGAAATTTTCTCCCCATCCACACTTTGCCGCCTTGTTACACCCCCTTAAGGGCGGAATTCATAAAATCCTTTCATATTGAATCTCTATGTCATAAATAGAAACGTGCTTCGGCTTGGCGCTAATAAGTCGTTCAACCCGCTTCACAGGCCTAATTTACACAACCAGAGGGTGAAAATTGACAAATGCCAGATATAACCCTTATTTTTTTTTTTTGGTGGACTATGGATGCGTCTCGCCCCGCCGAATCGGTCCGGGGTGACGGAAAGGCGGCGCGTGACCCCATAGACCCACCGTAAAACTCCTCTCTCTTCGCCGTGCGAGCGGACCACCGGTACTCGATTTTTGACTTCGGTGGCCCGCCCGGCGGTTTACCCTCGCGGGTTCCTCTCGTCGACGCCCCGACAGATTTCACCGTCGGGGTGTCGCCCCCACGCGGTGGCCTCACGACGGATAACCGGACAATTCCACGGTCCGATCACCCGAGGCCTCAGTTAGGGTGGCATCAGGCGCAGGTATTCGCGCCTGCGCCGCCCCGGTCGCTGGCGGCGGCCCGGGTCGCGGGAATCCTCCCGGACTCGATCCGCCGCCTCCTTCCGCGAGACGACAGCCTCGCAGAAGGCGGCGACCGCGTCCCAGTTCCTGACGCTGTCGACCATCGCCCTCGCGACAGCCGGCAGCGTCAGGTCGGCACCGATAACAGCGACGAGGTCACGGCGCTGCCCGTCTCAGCTCGGACATACCTCGAGCGTATGTTGCGCCGTGTCCTCGTCACTGCTGCAATGGTGGCAGGCCGGAGTCCACTCCCTAAGCGCGACCGACCGTGTGCAGGTACAAGCCGAAGCATCCGTGCCCCGACAACACCTGCACCAGTCGAAAGGAGAGGACTCCGTGCCGCCGCTCCATCCACTCCATTAGTACGGGCCGGAGGGCCTCAACGGTAACGACACCGTGTCTAGACCTCTCCAGCCGCCTAGCCCAACGGGCGATGACGTCTCGGCGGGCGTCCTCACGCCAGGTGGCTATCTCGCTCAGCGATGGGGAGCCACCTTCGTCGCGCACTGAGGTAACCCGCCGGTAGATGTCGAAGAGAATCTCCGCCTCTATACATGCAAAACTATAGACCAATTGCCTTGTTATCTATAGTATCTAAGATTTTTGAAAAATATATCTATAATCAAGTATATCAATATTTAGAAAATAATAGTATACTTAGTGGGTCACAAAAAGGATTCAGACAAAATATAACTATTAATTTGGCTATTTATGACTTTCTCTTTACTATCATGACTAATATGGATAAAAGAACACCTATATGTGCATTGTTCTGTGATATGACCCGGGCGTTTGATTATGTCCATCATGCTATATTGATGGAGAAGCTAGAATGTTATGGGATCAGAGGCAATATCTTACAACTAATTAAATCCTATCTATTAAATAGGAAACAATTAACAGTTGTCTCTAGGTTAGATAATCAGACTAGAGAAGAAAAGATATACTTTTCAAATGAGCGTCATATATCATTTGGAGTGCCACAGGGAAGTGTACTGGGGCCTCTGTTATTCATAATATATATTAATGACCTTCCAAATTCTGTCAATTATCCTATGACTCTTTTTGCCGACGATAGCACATTAACTGTAGCTTGTAAGATCACTGATATTTATGAAAGTGATATTAATGATGCTATAAATTTTACTGTTAAATGGTTAAGAAATAATAACTTAATTATTAATTTAAAGAAGACAAATATAATGCATTTTAATAAATATATGACATCCTCAAAAATTATAATACATCACGAAACTGACATAATACGAGAAGTAACTAATACAACATTTCTTGGTCTCGAAATGGATAATAAATTAAACTGGAAAGTACATATAGAGACTCTATGTAAAAAAGTAAGTAAAACATCCTATGCATTATACAAGCTAGCACCTACGGTAAATATTGATACGTTACTCACTGCATACCATGGGTTAGTAGCATCTGTTCTCAGGTATGGAATAATGTTCTGGGGCAACTCTACAAACAGGGAAATAATATTTAAAATACAAAAGCGCTGTATCCGCTCTATGTTCAATTTAAAACTTACGGATAGCTGTAGGCCATTTTTCAATAAACATAAGATCCTGACACTAACCTGTTTGTTTATCATGGAAACAGTAGTATTTGTGAAAAGTAACCCTCAATTGTTTCCCCGTCTGTCAGATCACAATGAGCGTAGTCGACGCGATAATAATAGACTTCGTATGCGCAGCGCCAAAACTGCTCATATGGGCAAGAGTGTATTTTGTATGGCACTGTTGTGTATGTTCTGCTGGTTTTGTTTTATTTGCAAGGAAACGACTTAATTTTGTTAAACGTATGTATTGCTTCACAGTTCGATTACAAGTTAGAAGTGTTGCATGCATAGAAAAAAGTACAAGTATACAGACTTAGAGAATATAAGATAACGTTACCATCATAAATTCATAACACAGACTATCTATGCATTTGATATCGACTAATTATACTCATTCAACAGGCACCTATTATTTTTAATAAAATACCAAATATATATAAAACCTTAAATATAAATTCATTTAAACAAAAAGTCAAGGACCTTCTTATCAATAGAACATATTACAGTGTTCAAGAATTTTTAAATGACAAGGTTATATAAATGTATTTTTTTTATTTATTTTAACATATGAAATTTCACTTTACTATTATTGCTATTTTTTATTTTTATTGTTACATGACATAAACATTCTTCTAAATTTATAATAGGTATATATTTAAATGATATTGTAATATTAAATAATACGAATGTAATAATAAATGGAAATCTATAATGTTATGACAATTTGTACGCCTATAGTGGCAGAACATGTTGAATCCAATTAATCATAGATTGTTTAAGAACTTACCTGCACATGTTTTCACAAATAAAAATTATCTTATCTTATCTTATCTAGGTCCCACGGGGGTGTCCCGGCCAGTAGGCATGCCGCCTCGGTCGATACCGTGCGGTACCCGCGAATAGCGCTGACCGCCATGGCTCTCTGTGGTCTCCACAGAACAGCCCTGAGCTGGGCGTTCAGAGCCCTCGCCCACACGGGTGCGCCGTACATGGCCATTGAACGGATCACCCCCGCATACAGCCGTCGGCCCTCAAAGCTGGGTCCGCCCACGTTCGGCATGAGCCGCGAAAGGGCGGACGCCGCGCGGACCAGCCGGGGAGCAATTCGGCGAAAATGCTCCCGGAACCACCATCGCCCTTCAAGTACCAGACCCAAGTACTTCATATGGGCCTGGATACTGATCTAGATGGAGTTGACGACTAACGAGGCGCCGATTGGCAGCCTTACGCGTGGCCCATGGAATAATAGGGCCTCCGTCTTATTTAGGGCCACCCTGAGCCCCAGCGGCTCAATTCGCCTGACCATCTCCTCGGTGCCGAGAGTGGCCAGGCTCGCCGCCTCTTCGAGTGTCCTGCCCCGGGCTGTGACGAGCATGTCGTCAGCATAGCATATAACGCTCAGCCCGGGGGGGCGACTGCCTCTCAACGCCCAGTCGTACCCGATGTCCCACAGAGTCGGCCCCAGAACCGACCCCTGTGGAACGCCGCGCGACATGGGCGTCCGCACAATGTCCCCTGCGGGACCCGCGCAGAGGACACTGCGCCCCTCCAAATAGTCCACCACCAGCCGCCTCAGGTACAAGGGCACCCCATGAAATCAGAGCGCCTCCCTGATGCAGCTGAATGGCAGACTATTGAATGCGTTGACGATGTCCGACTACACCGCCAACAGCACTCCTTTGCCGGTGACAGCCTCCGCGGCCGTCTGCCTCAGGCATAGCAGGGCCTCGATGGTCGAACGCCCCCTCCGAAACCCAAATTGAGCGTCTGACAGATCAGGCCACACCTCCTCCAGGTGCTAGACGATGCGGGCAGCGAGGACACGCTCCAGCAGCTTACCCACATCGTCAAGGAGCACGATGGGCCTGTAGGCCGACGGCGAATCCGGGGGCCGTCCCGGCTTTGGCAGGAGCACCAACCTCCCCTCCTTCCAGCACTCAGGGAACTGTCCAGACGTCAGACAGGTGTTGAACAGTTGCCTGAGGCGAAGCTCGAAGTGCTCGAGGAGCGACGTCAACACCCGGACTGGTATTCTGTCCAGGCTGGGGGCCGTGGTGGCGGAATGAATCTTTGCCACAGCCACCCCCACTTCCGACTCCGTCACGGGCGGAACACTCTCGTCGGCATCCCGGTCTTGATCTGGCGAAGCCATGACCGGGGGCGTGTTTCCCGACTGCTATAGAAACAGCTCCTCGACCACACTACGGAGGATGTCGGGCTGGAGGGTCTCGGTGATTGCCTGCGCGCGAAGCTTGTTCAGCGACGCGCGATACTGGCGACCCCAGGGGTCACGGTCGAGACCGTCCAGCATCTTCTGCCAACTCGCACCCTTGGCGACTCGGATGGCCAGCCGAAAGGCAGTCCGCGCACTGCGGTACACCTCGTATAGCTGGCCCTCCCGATCAGCGTCGCGGTGACGCCGCCGACTGCAGGTGTAGGACCTTCGGGCACTGATACACGCCGCACGAAGGTCCGCCAGTCTTGGGGACCACCAGTAGACCCCCTGCCTCGGAGGTAGACGCCGCCGCACTCTGGGCATGGCCGCATCGCAGATCTGCGTTAACGCACTACGAATGCGGACAGCCAGAAATAGAGTGAACGGAGCGTTGGGGCAACTTCTCGGCAGCCACCACCTCAGCCAGAAGGCACGTGTAGCAATACATAACGCAGTGCTTGTCCCAACATTACTGTATGGAAGCGAGAGTTGGGTATGCAGAAAAGAGTACGAAAGTAAAATTAATGCGGTCGAAATGCGATCTTTGCGGAAAATCTGTGGAGTTAGGCTGACCGACCGCATTCGTAACGACGACGTAAGAGAGCGAGTAGGTATGAAAGAGAGTATTGGTGTAAAGATGCGAAAGGGAATGCTCCGATGGTTCGGACATGTGGAAAGAATGCCGAAAGAGCGTCTGGTTAACAAGATATACAATGCGAAAGTGGAAGGATGTAGGTACCGAGGGCGACCGAGACTAACCTACCTAGACCAGATCGGTCATGTACTGAAGGAAGGTGGAGTCAAGAGTCTCCGAAACCGGCGAGCGTGTATGAAGAGAATTATGAATGTTGAGGAAGCGAGTGAAGTATGCACAGATAGAGGTCTCTGGCACTCTGTTCTCTCTGCCTACCCTGTAAGGGATATGGCGTGATGATATGTATGTATGTATGTAAGAATTTAGGAAATGGTGAAAAGTAACACAGAGAGTGACTGCTGTATTCAGTGTCCAAAAATGCCGTTTAATGCTTCTGTTGCAAGCTATTTGAATCAAAACTTAAAAAATAAATTCTGCGAGGGAATTAGTGATCGATAACATCCAGCTTTGTATCGCAGCAGTCATGAGAAATGTTCTGCCCATTTCCAGAATTATAAAAATGGGTAGATTTGTGTCACGCTCTTACAAATAAAAACACTATCGACAGTATTCAACAAAAACTTTTAGAGGTTGAAAATCAGGGCTGGTACGATGATCCGAAGATCGTAGCAGTCCTGTTTTGTGTGTGTGAATACAATGCGAGAATTGAATGTCCTACTATAGTTCACGGTGGTGTAAGTGGCAGCACGATTGGAACAGATTTCCAATAGATGTGGGTTCGAATCCCACTTGCGACAATCATTATTCGCTCGTATTCGGGTTTTTATAAATAATCATGCATATCAAGTGCTAAATTTCAGTAATTTGTAGAACACGTATTTTGGTCAAACTTAGGGATGCCCACTTTGAAAAAACATCGATGTTTTTACCGATTCGATAAATCGAAACTGTACATCGATGCATTTCGATGTATCGGATAAAATCATCGATGTTTTGTAAACATCGAGTACTTTTTCTAAAATATATTACAAAGCTAAAGTCATATCAAAGTGTGATACTTCTAAAAAAAAAAAGGTCTTTTTTGTGGCATTTATACCTATTCCAATCCCTTATAAAACTGACTTCTAAAAAAAAGGTCTTTTTTGTGGCATTTATACCTATTCCAATCCCTTATAAAACTGTAATTTATTACATAAACTTGAGTTTTTATGACATTAACTGGTTATCATCGATTCGATGTTTTATGAAAAAACATCGATACATCGAGTATTTCGATAGCTTTCCAAAACATCGGATCGATTCGATGTATCGCATTGTAAACATCGATGTTTTCGATGCATCGATGTATATCGAATATCCCTAGTCAAACTTAACAAAAAAAAAAATGTTGTAAATGAAAATTCGTGAAAAAAAAGAGGCGCTCCATAGGTTTCGCACACAGGCGCTATAGGGGGTCGGCGCGGCCCTGTATAGGAATATAGCGAAGGCTATCCCTGTCACTCCGACCAGATAGATAGCCACCTAATGGTAGACATTGTGGAAAGATATTTCATCGTCGATAGGTACCTCCTCTGAGGCTGTTTTAATTTGTTTTATTTGCTCAGCGATATTTTGCAAAAAGAACTGATAGTCCTCCTCGTTATTGCTCATGGGAACTGATATATTGATTATTTGGTTATAGCAATTTCTATGGCAATAAGATCGGGCTTAACTTTCATGTCGGTCGTTTGTTGTTGTTTATGTGAGGTAATTGTGAAGGTCTCGCCCTTGATGATACAGTTATTTTCGAGCGTTATAATGCTTACTCCGGTCTCCTGTTCAGTGGTAATCTGATCTGCATATATGATTCTCACAGTACAATGGCCACAACATGTGATTCTAAATGTGTTTATTTTACTAAGCTCTGTCCACATTATATTACAAATTGTTTTGTTTGTCGTACAGGAACCTCCTTGATTTTTGACACAATTTTTTTTATCTGAGTATCGTTGATTAATTGTCTTTTGTATATGACAAAGGTTGGTATATTCTCATTTAGTAGAATACATTTTTAGAGCCCACGTTCCGAAATAGTTAAAAAGGTATCTTTTTTTACATGCTTTTTATTAGCTTGACCTGTATGTTTGTAATCGACTCCTTTGGACTTGATCTTGACCCACTTTGAACGGTCAGATTTCATTTAAATTTGGTAGACTTATCGAGGACCGATGACAATACAATAATTTAATCAGATTACACCATTATCCTAATCAGTTATTGGGATAGTCAGGATTAAATTGTTGAATTTAAGTTTCCAATTTCGAATTACGCGCCTAGAGGGCGCTACCATAAAACAATGTCTCTATTTCGTGACATCAAGGTCATCTGTCAAGCCACTGTATGTTTTTTTGTTGTTAGTTTCATATTAAATAGTTAATAAAACTCGAGCTACGTCGTTTAATTCATCAGGTTAAGGGCCCAGAAAAGCTCAGAAATAAAGACAGTGTAATATCTAATGGTAAAATCAGTGATCAAAGACATTGAAGTGAACATTAAAAACAAAACGTAGTTCGTGTAAAAGTTTTCTTGTTAGGTCTTTGCGAAGCATTTAAGTATTTGAATTGAGATATCTATTTGAAAATAGCATTAAATAATAATCTCGCATTTATCGAAAACCTGTCTGGCCATATAAATTATGCAACCTGGCGTTTAGCAATGCAGTATGAATTGCTAAACATGAGGACATGAGTAACTCTGGAATTGCATAGAAGACTTCTCAGAAAGAGTAGATAAGAAACGCTAAAGCTAAGACGAAGATAATACTCTCAGTCAATCCAACAAATTATGTGCACATTCAAATCGTGTATGTAACACACATACACGATTATGACGCCAAAGAAATATAGGAGAAATTGAGAGGAATTATCTGTGCGGTACTCAGGACCAGTAAGCTTAGCCACTTATATATTATAAAGGTCATGACAAAAAGGACCTGTTTAATAATGTTTTACATGTTTTCGAACTAGCAACCCAGTAATCTGATATCTGTGAATTAGATTATTCAAAGTGGTGGCCAAGTATGATTTGACAAAACTGACTGTTATTATAAACAGTAAAAATTAACAACAGCTAATTTATAATCAATAACATGTACCGGCTGAACATGGATACAAGTCATTCACTTACTGGCTATGCTTTCATCAAGAACGGGGCGGCTGTGGCTTAGTACAGCCAAAGACAACAAACTGTGGCTCTATCTACTACAGAGGTTAAATTTATGGCAGCTTGTGCTGTTAAAAAGAGGCCATGTGGATCAAACAGTTTTTAAGTAAAGAGGACTCAGTCCTAATTTAGATAACCAAACTGCTATCAGTGTCATTAAAAATATTAATTTCCATAAGAAGTGTAAACATATTGAAATTAAATATAACTTTATTAAAGAAAAGTATTATAAAAAGATAATTGTATTACAGTTTGTTGGTAGTGATTGACAATACTTACAAGAGGATTGTTTAAAGATAAATTTCAATATTTAAGATCAAAGCTTGGAATGTTATGATCAGTGATCGGAGTAGGTATATTGAATTAGGGTCAATAATCTGAAACGTATATATTAATATGGGTATTCCTCCGGAATATAATTTTTTTCCGGAATTTTACAATGTAACCATATGACCAATAGTATCTTCTTAATAATTTATCGCCATCCCGCTGCAAATTAGTTTTTTTGGGGTTCCGTAACCAAAGGTTGAAAACGGGACCCTATTGCTAAGACTCCGCTGTATGTCTGTCACTCACTGAGCTTTTTCTTTGGAACATTAGCAGGTGCACAATTCTATTTTTCAAAAAGAGTTTATAACTATGGCCGATATAAGAACATACAATAAAAATCAAAAAGTTAAAAATTACCGATTCCATACAAGAAACATTTTTTGCATATTTGTTTGTTTTAGCTCTATCATAAAAACGGTAACAGATAGAAGCTTCAAACTTGGTATGATTTTAGTATATACCGAGTAAAACAAATACTCAAACTAGTATAAACGTGAATTGGACTCAAAATATTTCACTCACAAAAGACGCGGTTAAATTTCTGTCTTACTCTTAATCTGTGCCCTCAACATGACTCAGTGACCAATCAGAACACAGGATTGTAGATAGTGCACAAACCGGTTACGAAAACAATGCATACCGCGACGCGGGGGGTAGCCCCGCAGATAGCTAGCTCACTCGTTTACTTCGATTCTTAGAGTGCGCATCTTTGTTATTGTGTTGTAAAAACGTTACTTGACCCTGGCTTGTGTACTGATTCCTGGATTCTGCTTTAAACGACGATTTGGCTGGACTACACGGATTCTGGATACTGCTCTAAACGACGATTTGGCTGGACTATACGGAGTTGCATCTTTCACTCTTGATTTGAATATATTCAACCAATCTTTTTAAGTTCTGGTAAGTCATTTTTCATTTACTAGTATATAGTCTTACGTTTGCTTGCTTGTGCCCTTTTTCAATTGAGTGACGTTATATTAAAAAAGTAAAACAACTATTAACGTAGATGTCAGTTTTGTAATGTTCACGTCATGAAGTTTTTGTTTTAGGTCAAATACGAGGTTACATTTTTTCAACATGGCAAACATCAAGGCTGAGACGGTAGAAAAATGGATATCCGATCATCTTGAGTTAATTTATGATCACGCTAGTGGTACAATGTACTGCACAAAGTGTGAGAGCCATTTGATAGTTTGAAATAAAGGCAACGTGAAAAAACATATCAAAGGCGCTGTGCACCAGGGAACGTATAAGCAGCCGCAGGAGGAGTTTTACTTCGATCTTATCAAATTTTTGATTTTGTGCAATATTCCATGGTCTCAGATGAGAAATACTGCTTTTCAAGATTTTTTCAGAAATATATGTATAGTACCTGTTGTTGTGCGTGTGCTAATCGTAAACTACCCGATGAATCACAGTTAAGGAAAGTTTATTTGGATAAATTTTACAAGAATAAACTAGATTCCATTCGACGAAGTAATAAAAATGAGAAACTTTGGATTTCGTTAGATGAAACGACAGACTATTTAGGTCGATATGTAGTGAATTTTCTAATAAAACCATTAGATCCCATTAATTTCAATCGACCTTATTTGATAGCGTGTAAGATGCTAACTGTGATTAATGGACAAACAATTACGCAATTCGTAATAGAGTGCTTAGAAAATTTGTGGGAAAATTCATTCGAAACTAGAGCTAGCAACGTTCTTGTGCTCTGCACTGATGCCGTAGCGTACATGTTATCTGCAAGACGAAATTTAAAAAGTTATTTGCCAGAAATGAAGCATGTCACATGTTTGGCGCACGCTTTGCACCGTGTATCGGAACAAATTAGATCAGAATATAACGATATTGACATCATAATTCCTAATGTAAAAAAAATATTTTTGAAAGCACTTGTTTGAGCAGATCTGATGCTGCTTCTATTCGAAACGCGAAAAATATTTTTGAAAAAGAAAATTTAAAAAATGATTTAAATTACATAAAAGACAATTACTGTATAATACAACATTCTTTAAAAGCATTGCAAAAACACAATTTATCACTGGCGGAGTCACTTTTGCATTTTGACCAAGTTAGAGCTGCTATTAATGAGTGCAATTCCGAAAATATAAAAAATAAAATAGAATATGTTATGGAGCGTAACTCAGATTTAGACACACTTAGAGAATATAGTGAGGCAATTGAAAAAAATTAAGCAAGTAATTTAATTCCGTTTTTTAAATTTGCGCCTTTAACATCTTGTGATGTGGAACGGTCATCTTCTACCCATAAATGGATTTTAGAAGTGAAAAGAAATAGATTGAAACCAGAAAACATAGAAAAACTTATGACTATTTATTTTAATTGTGGAGGTCAAAATTACACAGATGTAAGAAACTGAAATGCATGTAGATTAAAATATGTTTATATTGTATGTAAATTGAATATAAATAATTTTGTGTTAACAATAAACGATATTTATTTAAATCTATATTGTTTTTTTTTATACCTATACAGTCTAAATGGGCATTACAGTAGGGATATCAGGTAGCACCAAGTACTTACAAAGACAAAACAAATAAGTCCAAAGTCGATGGGTTTATAGTATTTAGTTAAGGTGGTACCAGGTGGTAGGTTCCTGTACTGGGCCGTCTAGGTGGGTACCACCGATTTGCCAGACATTTCTTCCTAAAATGGGAGTGTGTTCGACACTTCTATGTTTCGGGGAAAGGGCATTGAAGCTAGTGCAATTACTGGGTATATCAGACCTAATAAATAACTGTCGTCTCGGTGTAGCGGGCGCTGGGCAGTGCCAGACAGCACTATTTAGTTACTGATTGGCACTGCATCTGTCCATAGGCAGACGTGACGCTTACCATCAGGCGAGCGATCTGCTCGTCCCGTTACACATTAACATAGAAAAAAAAGTTCCAGTGGCTTTCTTCCGGCTCCACAAACAGAACAGCTCCATGGTACCATGTTATTGTATTTTCACCGAAGGTACACAAGATATGAGCCCATACGGACACATAGAGGAGTGATTCTAACTTAGCTTCCCAAATTAGTGTCGAACACGTATACAAATATTACAAGTTAAATAAAAGCTTTTGAAATCTGTTTAATGCAATCTATTAAAAAAAAACAAATTATATTAATTATTTGAATTTGTAAACAATACTTCACAGACAATGATTCCGGAAGTACCGGAATGACGTTCCGGAAAAATGGCGTATCCATGTTAATCTTTACATGAACATTACCGACGCAAGTAGCAACAATCAATATACCTACTCCGATCACTGGTTATGATATAACATAGTTTTCAACTGATTTAGTGCTTATTTGTGAAGTAAAAAATTGAAATGGTATTATATAACTTACTTTTGTATTATTATAATATTTAAGATATAAGCTTGGAATGTTATTATAAAACATATGTAATTACTAATGCAGGAATAATGTAAAACTTAGTTTTTTAATTGTTCATTTGTGAGTTATTGTCTAATTTAAAAGAAGGTTTCGGTCATCTTAGTACCATTTGTGACTACTTAAAATTTTAATTGATTGTTAAATACAGTTAAAATTATATTTTCATATAATTTCAAAACATTAACATTTATGTGAATTTAAATTTATAAATATTTGCACTTATTACATTTTTATGTAGTAGGTAAGTTGGATAGAAAATAGCCAAATATGGAACTGCTGAGAGACGAATGTTGCCATTGACATTCTGAGATGGGCATTGAGCGTCCACAAGATTCAAGTCAGTACAGTTGATCATGCAGTCATTTATCTAGGCTCTCGACTGTTTACTGTTGGACAAGCTTATGTAGCACTTAGTCATAGTCTTCGTAATCGAATCATTTCATCTAAAGCTTCTCTGTTACATAGCATTCGATGCAATGCTTCGATTATCAAGTAACAAGACGACAATGTAAAATTATTTGAATGAATTTTAAAAATCGAGATTTTTCGATTAATACAGTTGTACATATTTAATGATTTATATTTATATATAAAATAATTACAGTTACCGATAGTTGTCATGGAATCATAGTAGATTAAAATATATAAAATCGCGCTTCTGTATTTAGCGGAACTAAAAATTAGAAAATAAATAATAGTTTAAAAAACTAAAAAAACATGCTTTTATATATAAACTAAACTAAAAAGTAGAAAATAACTTTTTTAATCATTCAAGTTAAGGTAGAGTGAGAAATAAAAGAAATTATTTTAATGTAAAAAAGTGTGGGGTGTTTTCTGAAAATATTTCGCAGCATACCCACAGTACCTACTTACCCACATGACTCTATCAATGGAATGTTAACATCAGGCTCTCCACGCTTTTTTACACTAAAATAATTTCTCATTCTACCTTAACTTGAATGATTAAAATAGTTATTTTCTACTTTTTAGTTTAGTTTATATATAAAAGCATGTTTTTTTAGTTTTTTAAACTATTATTTTTATGTCGATGGCTATGTACTTCGATATAAGTACTATGTTGACCATCTCACTTTCTATTTGATATTGAATAGGAATCATGTGGTAAATGTCATAACTTTCTCTGTTTATGTTAATAAGGTATTTGTATTTCGAATATAAAATACTCCTGTGTCGTACGAGCTCTTACTTGCATAATATGATAATATCTGGATGACCGATCCTTGAGCGGTATTTTCATGTTAGTGTGTTTTGGAAGATATTTTTAAATATAATAAAAAGAATGAAAAAATAAATTAAAAAAGCAAGAAGTAAAAATAAAAATTAAAAAATGTATCGAGCAAAAAAAGGAGCCATAATCACGTCTGTTGTATGGGAGCACCCCTTAAATATTAAATTTATTTTGTTTTTTAGTATTTGTCGTTATAGCGACAACAGAAATACATCATCTGTGAAAATTTCTGTCTGACTGCTGTCTAACTATCATGGTTCATGGGATACAGCCTGGTGATAGACAGATGGATGGACGAACGGACAGCGAAGTCTTAGTTATAGGGTCCCGTTTTACGCTTTGGGTACGGAACCCTGAAAAGGTTGAACTCACATAAAAGCTTGGTACAATGGAAATACTCTTTAAAATTGCAATGTCTCAAAAGTCACAAATTCACAACACTGTATTAATACGGCATTTGAAAGTTTCCAAGCTATAAAGAGGTCATACACTTTTAGGACACGGCGCCATAGGAACGTAGAGTTTGAAATTTTAAATTGTTGGACTGCAATTTTCTAAGCCGAATATTCTAATTGGGAGCCATGATAACACATTGTACCGAATAACTGAAATCCATCGCTCATAAGATGTATTACCTGTTTTAATTTTACTCTGGCGAGGATATTTTTACCGCATTATGATTAGGAAACAGAGATAGTCATTTGCTATATTTTTATTCGCTGTTTAGCCAGCGTTTAACCAACATATTTGTAAAAATTGAGACGGAAAGGCTGTCTTATATTAGGAACAATTAGTAAGATATGATAGGGAGACACGATGTTAATGCTAATCAGATTGGTCCCAAGACGCCATGACCTACCTATGTGCGCTACTACGGTCGTTTCGATTTCTTTATACTTGCACATATTTTTGATCATTCGAAGGGGTCGAATATTAAAATAAATCCTTCGAATAAGTGATAAACCCTGAGTCCGAAAACCGGTCAAGTTCCTGAATACTCTGAAGGCTTCTGGTCTCCCAACTCATATATTAAAAATGAGACCTGGCACGCCAAAATTATACAATGACACCAGTTTGCAAGAATGTCAGAGAGTGCAGTTTGCCATTAAAGTCTGCTTCGCAATAACCATAAACAAAGGTCGAGGTCAAATTCTTAATGTAGCGTGAGTAGACTTGAGAGAAAGCTGCTTCTCCCATGGGCAGTTGTATGTGACATGCTTCAGAGTAAGCTCACAGAGTAGCCTGGTAATTCTAGCATCCGAAAGAAAAACAAAAGATTACAAAGAAATAATGTAATAGTTGTTTGGCGACAGTAGTTGGCATAATTGCGATGGAAAAGACGGTGGGTTATAGCCGCACACTACCCTTCCGTTGCCTCGGTCGGAATGAGCGCGGTGTGTTCACATCAACATGGCCTGCTAAGAAAAAGAAGCCTCGTGTCCATAATATATAACAAAATTTCATTTTATTTTCATGTTTATTAAACCTTCCCTACACTATAATAAAGATTGTTATCATCATCATCATCATCACAGCCCATATACATTCCAATGTTGGGCTCGGGCCTCCTTCATAATGGGAGGAAGCCTTAACCTACTATACCGCGCTGATCAGACGTGTCGGTATAGGGTTTTGTTTCGAGTTTTCCTTCTCTTGCATAGATATTATATGCATTTTATATCCCTTAGTCGTCTCTTATGATCATCCACGGGTATGGTGACGGGGGTGATGAATTGTATTCTTACTCCGTCACCATATGGATAAAATTGTTATCCTATACCTATAAGTATACAAACATTTATACATAATTATTTATAAATAACAATAAAATGAATAACGTAATAAAAAAAATGATTAAAAAAATCAAAAAACCCGACTGCGTAAAAAGTCACCAAAACTACGTACATAATAAAAAAAACTGAAAAGAAAAAAACAAGCACTTAGATGTCCGGTGGTCTAGAATTCCATAATATATTATTGAATAAATACTATTGCAGAAAATGAAATATATTTTAATAACGCTGCCCAACCGAGTTGGATTCATCGACTGACCTCTTTCTCGAAATTGGATCTACCTAACTGGACTGTTTGTCCAAGGTAAACATAATGGTCGACAAATAATGTTAGAACGCGTAAAAAATAAATTCCTTAGGTTTTTATTTATGAAGCAGTATGGTGTGTATCCTGGATATCCATTGTTGTATCCTTCATTATTTATTCTGGGAATGCAGGTATATTACAGACTCGAAGTGAGAAGGGAAGTAGCTCTTGCCGCCTACATATTTAATATAATGCGCGGTAAGATTCACAATCCGTGTATCTTAAGGGAGCTTCAGCTGCGCGTTCCGGACGAATACAGAGGTCGTCGCCGGCGGCCGCCGTTACTGGCGGTGGACAGCGGAACGTATTCACCAAGGCTGCTTATTTCCTCTGAAGTTTAGAGTAAGTTGTTTTATTTTATTTCTTTAATTATTTTTTGTTTTCTTTTTTAGATAGTAGGAACATAACATATAATATAGATGTCACAAGCGGGATTCGAACCCGCGCCTATTGGGATTCCGGCCCAATCGTGCTGCCACTGCACTACCGTGACTAATTGTAGGACATGCAAATTTCACTTCGTATTATATTTACGTCTTAAGGTGACGGTATGCTATCTACCCGACAATGTTTACACATTGTTATAGGCTTAATACTTCAAACTTTACAGTTAGAATTGTATTAAACGATGACACAACCTTGTTATTTAAATTACTGAAATTTAGCATTTAATATGCTTAATTTTATAAAATCCGATTACGAAATGAAATTTTTTCATTTCGTAATCGGCTTTTATAAAATTAAGCATATTAAATGCTAAATTTCAGTAATTTAAATATAATATAGATTTAAGATAGTCATCTACTCTGTCGCATTAGGCTTGCCTGTAATGATAGATGTAAGTTTTAAGTAAATAAATAAATAAATAAATTTCGAGAACCGCATTGCCAACTAGGACCGGCACAGGAATGACATGTGCATTTGACATGACTTTCGTCTTGTCCATGTTCATTCGTAAACCCACTAGTTGGGATACCCTGCTGAGATCGTTGAGCATGGTGCCAAGGTCCTCCATGGATTCTTCCATAACGACGATATCGTCTGCAAATCGAAGGTGGGTGATGTATTCGCCGTTGATGTTGATGCCGAGTCCGGTCCAGTCTAAGAGCTTGAAGACATCTGCCAGTGCAGTGGTGAACAGTTTTGGAGAGATGACATCTCCCTGTCTCACGCCTTTCTGCAACTGGAGCGGTTTCGTACTCTTATCCCGGATACGGACTGACATTGTGGCGTTTCCATACAAACACTTCAGCACTTCGATATAACGATGGTCGATTTGGCACCGCTGAAGGGACTGCAGCACCGCCCAAGTTTCGACTGAATGCTTTCTTATAGTCCACAAATGCTATACACAGAGGCCGATTGTACTCCTCGGTCTTCTGGATTGTCTGCCGCAGCGTGAGGATATGGTTCATGGTGCTATAGCCTTTTCGGAAGCCAGCTTGTTCGGGCGGCTGGAAGTCATCAAGCTTGCACGTGAGTCGATTGGTAATGACCCTCAAAAATAACTTGTAAACGTGGAGATAGATAGGTCTGTAGTTCTTTAGAAAAGCTTTGTCGCCCTTCTTGAAGAACAGCACCACCACACTCCTGGTCCACGACTCTGGAACGTCGCCCCCGAGGATAACGGAGATCTGCCGTAATTCCGTCATCTCCCGGTGCTTTACCGTTTTTTAGTTGTTTGAAAGCCATTATGATCTCGCACAAGTTAATGTCTGGGATTTCTTCGGTATAGTGCCAAGTTAGCTTGGATCTGGGATCTTGGACCAAGCCGACAACAGGCTTTCGGGATGATTTATATATCTGTCCGTAGAACTTTTCGACATCTTCCCAGATCTCACTTTGGGATGAAATGTGCCGTCATCGGTCTTCAGTTTAGTCATTTGGCTTTGCCCAATAGACAGATCTTGTGCGAACACTTTTCAGCCACGGTTCCGCTCTATCGCTTCTTTACGAGTAACACGCAGCGTATTAAATTGGCGAAAATCGCGATGCACAGACCTGGAGATCAGCCTATAGTGCAATTTTATGAAAGGACATTGAAATCTAAATACAAGCGTAACAATTATAATTTTGGCATTTAACATTGGCATTTAGCTACGATGTAGATTGAAGCAGATGGTAAACGTGATTCTAAAATTGTAATGTAATGTAAAATTTTAAAATTGTAATGTAAACTTTATGTAGGGGAGAGGCGTACAAAATGACATACTAGTTATATAATTAGTCCTAAAATCTTTATTTATTAATATTTTTTAACATTTTAGGTAGCTATATGTTCTTTGGTTCATTACCTTGCTAGAATTTATGAGATCAATCAACTTAAAACGGAAATAATAGAATTATTAATCATTTTTAAAAACTCGAACAAAAACCATTTTGTCCAACCTAGGCGGGTAAAATAGCATACGTGATGCGGACAAAATGGCATACCAAATTTGCAGTGAAAATCAGTCCATTACTTGCAGAGTTCACACGTAAATATCTTCGTCTTTTTGGGAACATCTGCACATGATGCATGAGCCCATTTGTTACAGCTCAAGCATTTTAACCAAACCTCTCTTGGTTTGGACCTGGAGTAGAAGTCATTGCAATAAATGCAGGGGCAATCTTCATCATCATCTTTAGCTTCAGTATAAGCTTGTACGGAAGAGAAATCATTTTCACTGTCCGAACTAAAATCCAAAACTTTTGTAACCTTTCTCGTTTTTTTCTTTAGAATAGGTGGAGGAGCAGATTTTGCTTTAGCCTCTTCTATGTTTGGCGTTGAAGTTAACAACAAGACTGTTGGTTTTTTGCGTGGTTTTCGTTTACCTTGTCCAGCTACATACACTCCTTTCGGCACTGGAGATAGTACGCTGACTGGAACATTGATATTCATGTCTTGGAGTATCGACCTAGATGATGTGGATGCCGTAGGTATTGCAGTAGCTGTGTCTCCAGATTGGGCGGCTGAGAGTGTATGTGGGTTGCCTAAGGCATCAGCCTTAGCAGCACATCAGTGCTTGCAGTGATTGTCAGTGATGTCAAACTGCTTTCTTCAAGCTGAGATGGACCTGCTGAGGTTGCTGAGGGTATGCATAAGTTTACTGCTGCCGTCAAATCTTCTTCGGGATCTACCCGATCTTGTTGCATGGGGATGTTTGTCGTCTCAGCAGCCTCAAACAAATAATCTGGAAATATGTTTGGATCAACAGGCCAGAGATCTGTTTTTTGATACCCATTGATTGCAGTTTGGACCGTTGCTGCTTTACCATAAGCTTTGTTAAGTATCGCACCTATTTGAAAGTGAGTAACAACTCTGCCTGGATGGCTCTTTAACCATGTGCTCACTTCTTGATTAAAATAGGTCTTCAGTGGACCATAGAAAGATACGTCCAATGGTTGCATTCGGTGTGTGCAGTGCGGTGGCAAGCACACCATAATGATTCCATGCTCTTTGGCGAATGTTAAGGTTTCAATACCTTTATGACTAATATGTCCATCAACCACCAAAAGCACTTTGTCATCAAGGCTCGCTTTAACATGCGACTGAAAATGCACCAACCATTTATAAAATACTGCTGTTGTCATCCAGCCTGATTCCTGTGCAATACCCAAACTACCGGTTGGAGCTTCATCTATAAGCTCCTGTTTCATAATTTTTCTAGGATAAATTAAGCATGGCGGGATAAAATGGCCATTTGCACTCATGCAACAAACAACTGTCACATGAGACCCCTTTTCAGCACTAGTTAAAGCCCCAACCTGCTTACGCCCTGTAGTAGCAAACACCTTTTGGGGTCTCTGGACTGTTGATAAAGCAGATTCATCGACGTTGTAAAGCCTATGCGGTACAATGTTATTGCTCTCAATTATGTCTTGGTATGTATTAAAAAACAGCGCTACTTGCGGCTTATTGAAGGCTTGAGCTCTCGCAGCTGAAGTCGCTTCAGGTTGCCTCAAAGATATGTCCGGGTGTCTGCGACGAAATCCAGCTAACCATTCTTTGCCTGCCACTTTCTTCTCATTATTAAAATTATGAGGAATATTATTCGCGTCTGCAAACTGGTAGGCTAGTTCCAGAACTTCCTTTCGTGTGAATCCAAACAACCTCGTTTCCAGTAGCTTAATATGTCCAATTAGCTCTCTTTCCATCTCATATGTAAATACACTCTTGTACCTACCCATACCTAAAACAATAAAAGACACGAATGAAACCACTCTAATCATGCTAACAAACCGCTAAAGTTTAAATCATACTAGGTAGGTAGGTATCCTTACCTTTTGTAGTTGGAGCTATAACTTTATTTTGTTCCAGTGCATGTCTTCTAAGAGTCGCTTGTGGCACGTTAAAAGTCTTAGACGCCAATAACCAACCCATTTCATTTTTCTTCACAGCTTCAATAGCCTTTTCCATGGAGGTTTTATCCCAACTTTGTCGGTTTGTTTTTCTAGAATAATTGCGAGGCATGATGTTCGATTACCTGGAAGAAGAAAAAATAAGTGGGTCAAACGACATACTATGCTATTTTACCCGAACAAGGGGTATGTCATTTTGTCCACTTTATAACCTCAAACATTAGAAAACAATAATTAAAAATGTAATAACAAATTTGAGATTTCAACACATTCTCGGAGTAATTTAGTAAAATTGCAATTAACTGACGCCAATAAAAACAAATGAACTTGAAAAAATACTTACTTTTACGAAGAAACAAAATCCATCTGAGCAAAACTAGTGACTGCAAAAATCAAACAAACAAGTGTCCACCTCACACGGCCAAACGGACGCCACTGGCGACGCGACAGGTTGCGACAGGTTACTAAACGGCCACCTACACGTAATCGTCAAAACTAATTCGTCTGTGGTTTTGGAGAAAAGTAAGTGTGTCATTTAACCCGCCTATGTCATTTTGTACGCCTTTCCCCTATGTAAATATGAAATAGAAAACAATAATTATTATTTGAATAATAGCTTATAATTATTTTGACGTATCTGTATATTTTATTTATTTATTTTACTACTATCTATGCATAATAAATAATATTATTGTACTATATCATAAATAAATGTTGAGATGTATGAATTCTTTTATTTTCTTGGGCGAACGCAAGAAACGAAAAAACGTATAAATATCTGCGTACGTGCGTGTGTGTGTGTGTGTGTTATAGGATAGGAACTGTCATGCTCTAATTTGCCAATCAATTATTGTGCCAGTAGTATAGTAGTAATGCTAGGGCCGCACCTGCGTGTATCGTCACGAAGCTTCGTGCATGAGACGATATACGCAGATGCGACCGGTCATTATTGGCTATCGTCGCGAACAATCGGGCTTCGTGTGCGTTATCGCTTGGGTGGCGATAAGTCAAAGGGTTTTAGCGCGCTAATATATCGCGCTTTGTGGTCAGACTAGCCTTTTTAATTTCAGCGGCAATTTTCGATGTGTTTAGACGCGTTCGAAGATCTCCAGTTAATCAATAAATATAGAGTGGAGTGATGAAATGGTGTTAGAATTTTTACACCATTATGAAGCGGAACCCATGAAGGGATCCAAAAAAATCATTATGTAATTATTAGCATAATATAGCTGTAATAGTAAAGCAATCATCCATAGTTAAACGCATGAAAATGATTTCGGCCATCTTTAATTATTGTACGATACTTCGTGTAAAATACCGAAGTCACTAATGTGACCACAGTTTTATCGCGATAACTTTCTAGTGTACAAAACGTATGAAGCTTCGCCACACATTACTTCGGGACGATACACGAAGGTGCGGCCCTGGCATAAGGAGTATACACATCAGCGTTGAGTTTTAGCGGGAAAAGGTGGTGCTCTTGTATTATATAATTCAATATCTTAAGTGTTTTAATAATATATATAAATAACACGTTATATTAAGTAATTTTGATGGCATTTTATTAATTTGATACGCAGTACTGAGGTGTAATGAATATGCTATAACAGTGCCTTACATACGTTTTCGTTTTACACTAAAAGTCCCAAAAGATACCTTTAACAGTGTGGCCAGGGCATTGTTGAAGGCGGCGATCTGACTTACATTTGACTAATACTTTAATTCATAAACAAATATTTGGCTTAAAGGTCTTAGTAACCAAGCCATAAACTCCAAGATTTTTTTGGTTATGTTCGGACAGGCAAAGGGATCAAAGCCCATAGCGCCAATCAAAGCAAGCCAATCTTATTTTTCATATATTATTTATCACTTCTTTATATTGTGTAGCCTTAATAGTCATTGTCGGTCAGTAAGTCAATTCGTTACCATTAATCGGGCACTGATAACCAAAAATAAAAAATTGAAAATACACGTAAACCACTAATATACTATAATCACTACACTTCAGCACTTTAACTGTATCAGATTCCATAAAATATCAGCAAAATTATTGAATATAACACTACAAAACACTAAAGAAATGAATACCTATATTACAAGAACGTAACATGACATTTCCATATTCGCGCCAAAAAACCAATAAACTCCAAGAAGCAATGTTGCATAAAAATCGATAGTTTGACTATCGATAGTTAACCTCAAAAAGTATTCATAATATCGATAGTACTATCGATAGTATCGTCACATATCAATACTATCGAGACTATCGATAGTATCGATAGCTCTCCACGAGCAATACTATTAATAACAGCGATACTATCGATACTATCGATAGTGATTCATTCGATAGTATCGTTAATGCCATTAGTTTTAATCTAAAACTATCGATACTATCGACTATTTCGGGCTATCGATTGCCCGAAAATTTTCAATAGTATTGCTTAAAAATATAAATTCAGTGAATTTTGTAGTGACTTTTCTAGGAGTAACGTGCATTTGCGTTCTTACTTTGAAGCCCAAGTTAGCTAATAATGGTTAAGATCAATAGCCATTGAAAGTTGAGTTAAATTATAATGCTCCAAGACTTCTGGACAATTGGGTCAGAATGTGATTGTGAATGAATGTAAGTGATACCTTGTACTTGTACCACACTGTTGACAGTTTTCTGTCTACAGCCACGGGCCGGTGCGTCCGGGGTAGTACCACACTCTCGCAGACGATCGACGTCTGAGTAATAGCAATGTGCTATTGCACTTCGTTCAGTGAGCGAGAAAGCCGGCAGCCCAACTGGGTGGATTTGGGGATTTTATTAGTAGGCAGCGGCCTAAGCTATACCCTTGGCATTGCCAAGCTCCATGGGCGGCATGACGCTTACCATCAGGTGTGCTGCTTGCTCGTTCGCCACCATAAGCAATAAAATAAAAAAAAATGGTTTGTTCCAGTATACTAATGAAACTCAGAATGTCTATTACTGTAAAATTTTATTGTAATTATTAGTTTTAAAATTAAGAAAAACCTAATCTAGAATTCTGAGTTACAATTCTACACAGAATTATGGCCGCAATTAGACATTAGATTTGTTGTATTTTTAGCAATATTAATCTAGTGAAATAAATTTAACAGGGTCCGAAAAACATAAGTTCTCTGTACGCTCGATTGCAATGTAATCCATATAGAAGGCTCTATTAAAAATATGCTTACATATATGTAACTTCACATTATAGGGATATAGAAATATATATCTAACTGAATCCAGAATCAATTTTCAATTGTATATAATATACAATTGAAAATGCTATTGAAAATGAAATGAGCGAGATGCAATGTTGACATCAAAATTCCCGAATTGAAAACATTTAAACCAACTTGTGTTACTCTCTCTGACACCGCATGAGGTCCATAAGCGTCACAATTTTTTCACAGCTCGCGTTGCATGTATCTTTTTTGTAATAAAGTTTTAAAATATGTCGAATTTCTTCATAGGATTGACCCATTTTAACAAAAAGAAAATAAAATGAAAGACGACGGAAAATAACATTTTACTAAATTGTTTCTTTATTTAAATGATACATTTATAATGTTATCAATACCAGCCAGATATAACTAGTACAGCCAAAGAAATTGTATTAAAAGTTTATACAGATTATATGCGAAAAAAATTTTTCCCTGTCTTAGTATATACCAATGAATGTAATATAACACTGTGTGATAGTGATAAACACACTAGAAAAATGAAATAATCCAAGAATGTGACATAATACTTCCACATTCCCACCGAAACTCAAGAAATATTGACAGCAGCAAGTATTGCTATTATAATTGTTTCACTTTGTTAGTATCACAAATTTAAAGTTATTCACCTGACTAAAATTTGTTCTACTCTATGAAGACCCAAATTTAAATAAATTTCTTTAATAATAATGTCAGTACTTGGCTTACTATAATACATAACTTTAGACAACAATACTATCGAATAGTTGCTTGCTATCGATAGTCCAAAATAGTAGATACTATCTATAGTATCGATAGTTTTAAGTTCAAACTAATGGTATTAGCGATACTACCGATAGTATTGATACTATCGAATGAATAACTATCGATAGTATCGATAGTATTGTTGTTATTAATAGTATTGCTCGTGGAGAGCTATCGATAGTATCGATAGTATTAACGTATTACAATAAAATCGATATACTATTGATACTATTACTTATACGTAAACTATCGATAGACAATTGATTGTCTATCGATAGTAGACTATCGATATGCAACACTACCAAGAAGAGTTAGTCGCATTCCTATTTCTGTCAAAATTGACAATTTCTAAAATATTGTATATTGTAAACAAACAGTATTTCTTGGAGTTATAGCTGTTATAGCTTATTATCTGCCTTATCATAAGGTTTAGTAAGCTAATTTATGACATCAAATTAAATATGTACGCGCGTACATAACTTGATGTAAATGCAGTCATAGTTATCGACAAATGAAACATGTTGGTAGCAAGCGGTAAGTTTTGCTGAATTGGATATGGATGGACCTAGCTTTATATATTTGTTAACTAATTATATTTATAACCTAATTTTCTAATTATACAGTAAATAATTTCTAATTACGCGGCATCTGGCATGGTAGGCCAGTATATTAGCCATTTGTGCAGTCAAGTTACTATAAACCTATTGAATAGTTTTCATGTTTCCTCGCAATATGTTCGTCCAATTAATTTTATCATCCATTCATCAGCCTATTGACTGATTGAATAGAGTATCTATGCGATGTATTACTTATTCTAAATTGAGATAATACATACATATGATCACGCCATATCCCTTGCAGGGTAGGCAGAGAGAACAGAGTGCCAGGAAACTCTATCCTTGCATACTTCACTCGCTTCCTCAACATTCATAATTCTCTTCATACACGCTCGCCGGTTTCGGAGACTCTTGACTCGACCTTCCTTCAGTACATGACCGATCTGGTCTAGGTAGGTGAGTCTCGGTCTCCCCCGGTACCTACATCCTTCCACTTTCGCATTGTATATCTTCTTAACCAGACATTTGTTCGTCATTCTTTCCACATTTCCGAACCATCGGAGCATTCCCTTTCGCATCTTTACACCAATACTCTCTTTCAAACCTACTCGCTCTCTTACATCGTTGTTACGAATGATAAGATAATTCTGTTCACTATTAAAACAAACATCACCATCAATGATGATGATGAGATCTCACAGCTGGGCTCTGCTGCCTCCACAATGGGAAGAAAATTGACCTACTATATCACTCTGGTCAGACGGGTTGGTATATCATTTTAATTCGATATTGTCTTCTCTAACATAGATATTATCTGTGTATCCTATGTCTTTTCGATGCCCACTCGCAACATAGAGGGTGATAAATTGTATTCTTATTCCATCACCACTCAGAATATTAAAGCAAATAATTAGCAATTTAATATATACTTACCTTTGAACCACTGTTTAGGGGGTGTAGTGGTTAAGATAGCAACCTACTGTACCAAGTATCGTGGGCTCAATCCCCACATAGTATAAGATAGCAACCTACTGTACCAAGTATCGTGGGCTCAATCCCCACATAGTATAAGATAGCAACCTACTGTACCAAGTATCGTGGGCTCAATCCCCACATAGTATAAGATAGCAACCTACTGTACCAAGTATCGTGGGCTCAATCCCCACATAGTATAAGATAGCAACCTACTGTACCAAGTATCGTGGGCTCAATCCCCACATAGTATAAGATAGCAACCTACTGTACCAAGTATCGTGGGCTCAATCCCCACATAGTATAAGATAGCCACCTACTGTACCAAGTATCGTGGGCTCAATCCCCACATAGTATAAGATAGCAACCTACTGTACCAAGTATCGTGGGCTCAATCCCCACATAGTATAAGATAGCAACCTACTGTACCAAGTATCGTGGGCTCAATCCCCACATAGTATAAGATAGCCACCTACTGTACCAAGTATCGTGGGCTCAATCCCCACATAGTATAAGATAGCAACCTACTGTACCAAGTATCGTGGGCTCAATCCCCACATAGTATAAGATAGCAACCTACTGTACCAAGTATCGTGGGCTCAATCCCCACATAGTATAAGACTTGGTGTAATACACAAATTGTTATTCTGTGTCTGTGTGTAATTTGTGTCTATTAATTATACATTTATATAATCTAAAAATTATTGCCCCTGTTTGTTTTTTTTTCTGTTTTTTGTCCCCTGCAATATAAAAATTATTTCCTTTGTACTGGATGTCATCATTTAAAAAAAAAGAGTCATAGGTAAACAACCTAGAATTTGTACCGGAAACCTTTGCCTAGTGTATTGGTATTAGTACACTGTGGTATTGTTACTTTCTTCTCTCCACAGAAAAGAAAGAAAGAAAAAGAATTTATTTCTCCACTTATTGAAAAGGACACAATACAATGAGCTTAAATACTAAACTACTTATTTAAATACTAAACTACTTAAAATTTAAGGGCATTTATAACTATATTCAAATTAAAAAAAATATATACTAAAAAGAAATATGAAATATTACGCAGATAAGTTATCAATAAGTGCAGTGGCGCCCCCTAAATTCTATTTCTTTCTAATGTTGTGATTTATAAATATTTTAGTTTTATGTTTCCCATTTACATTAAACAATGCTCAGCGGCTATTCAACGGTGACAGGTGACTGGCTTAGAATATACAATTAGCAATATAATTAATTATAATAATTTTATAGACCTAACATGACAAGAATGGCTATCCATTGCGTTGATTATATTGGTGTCACAGCCTAAAAAATATAATCAGCATATTTATAATCACCTGGTGGTCGCTTACTGCTGTTTGGGACATAACGTTCATCGTAGGTGGTCGATATCAGATTGGCTTCTGTAGTGAGGTTTACCACGTCCCTCAAGGGGCGAGTGGTCTTCCATCAAGTTCGCCAAGGTTAGATCATGATCTTCTCAAAAGCTTAGGAGCGGATCCATGGCAGGTTGGGGTCATGAGCTGCTTCGCCATCGCCCCATGCGCCTGAGTAGGATGTTATCATCATCATCATCTCAGCTCATATGTTTCCCACTGTTGGGCTCGAGCCTCATCAATCACGCTGGTCAGATGTGTTGGTATAGGGTTTTGTTTCGAGTTTTCCTTCCCTGGCATAGATGTTATATGCGTTTTATATTCCTAAGTCGTCTCTTACCATCACCCACAGGTAGGGTAGGGGGTGGTGGATTGTATTCTTACTCCTTCACCACACGGATAAGTAGGATCGCCAAATAAAGACAGTTCGGCCGTCAATTTTTATTAACTGTGCAAAATAGAGTTTCTGATGACAAAATAGGATTAAGAGAACCTTAGCCAATTATCTGGTGGGGTGATGTCCACCGCGATCTCCGAGCGCGTTGGGCAGTCGGGCTAGAGAAGCCTCGGTTCGGTTAGGTGATTGTTTTTTATTTTTTTTATTGCTTATGGTGGCAAACGAGTAGACAGCACACCTGATGGTAAGTGTCGCTGTCGCCCATGGACCTTTGCCAATACAATAGCTAGGCTGCTGCCTATCAATACGAACCCCGAACACACCCCAGTCGGGCTTCCGGCTCTCTCGCTCACCGAACGAAGCGCAATAGCATATTGCCGTTACTCAGACGTCGATCTTCTACGAGACTTCTGTTTTCGACAATAGAGATCTTCCGGCCGGTGTTGATGGAGTGGTTGGAACGTAAGCACGTGGTTCCCATTTTCCGATTGGTGCAGGCCTTGTTAGTGCACGGTTACTTTGGCGAGTATCTCTATACGGTCGCAAGGAGGAAGAGAACACCGTCCTACCGTCATTGCGATTGTGATTAAGACACTGGCAGCATATGCTCGAGGTCTGCTTGGCCTGAGCAGATTAGCGCCGTGAACTCGACGCAATCATAGAAGCCGACCACCGTTAAGACGATGCTCGACAGCGTCAGGAACCGGTACCGATTGCCACCTGTGAGGCAGTTGTTTCGTGAAAGGAGATTGCGTAGTGGCTCAAGGACGAAATCCTCTAAACTGACGCGCTCTGCCACCGGCGTGTCGAGCGTCATAGGCGCGAGTTACTGTACCCATTGACACTCTATCCAATGTCGTCCCGGACGATATGGTCGGTTTGATTAAATATTATTACGTACTACGAATAGGATGCCTACCAGGTGGAACGACTTCTTTAAAGTCGTAGCGATGTGTTGGATGTGGGGGGCACAGTACCGCATTATGTGTCGCTCTATGGGTAGGGTCTACATTCAGCTGTGGACGACGAAAAAACATTCTTATCCTGATTTAACTTCAATACTTTCTGCGATCTGCAAACTGTTGTTCTGAATCTGGGTGTAATTTGTCTACGTCAATTGTATGTTTGTAGTCCCACGCAATACAAGAATTGTTTCCTTAGTGCAAGGCGGTGTCTTATTAAAAATGTAATAATAATGATTTTACATGTTTACACTAGAACGGCTGGATTTTAGTCTATATTTACACCTGTCCATTACATATACACTTGAATGTTTATTAGCAGCGCGCTATAAGGTAAACCTGTTTTACACACCTGCCTAAACATTGGCAAGGAGGCGTAAAAATTCCGCTGAAACACTAACAAAGTTTCTTTCTCCTTTTAGCCCTTATACATACATACGTAATACTATTATATGTACCATTGTTGTGCGGTAGCGGCTACGAATACTACCAACTTTAGAAGCTTGTCGCAAGATTTACTTGAGTAGTTAAACAAGTAAATTAAATAATTTAATGTGAATGATTTTAATTGTTACATTTTTCAAACCAAGTAAATACGAGTATTTCATCTCGCGACAAGCTTTTATATCATATAATTTGATTATAAATATTTTAAAGTAAACGTGGTTTTTTGCTTTTTAGCGCAAATGTGCAAAAACATTAAATAAATAACTACCTCTTTTTTTCAAAAACTTTTTCTTTTATGGGCTTTTATTTCGTAGAGAAATTTTTAGCACTACCTACTCGATAGCAGACTCCGAACTTCTTTATATTATTTGGTCTCTTTTAGGTCTTCTAATATTAACGGGGATGCTATGGGGTTGCACGAATCCATTTATACGTCAAGGCACGAAGGGGCTGCGTGATGTCACTGCCACTACACTGCTAGGTCAGGCGTGGGCTGAGATTAGCTTCTTACTTGGTAATTGGAAGGTAATATCTCTTCTTTGCCAAGAATTAGCATATTACTATTTGATATAAATCCACAGTGTGAGAGAAAATGGTGTATCTACATTGGAAAAAGTTATGCTAATTTAGCATCGGTAATTCATTTCGAGAATTCCTTCTCATAAAGTAATCTTATTTGCATAAGTTGTTTTCTTTCTTCGTTTCTCACACGACACTCACTGCATGGATGAGGAATTTTTATAGTTTATTTTCTTCAATTATTCCTTATAAATAATAGGATTCAAATTTATTTATTATGTATAAACCCTGCGAGGGCACTTATATTTTGTTAGTTTTAACATTTTAAATTAATACAATAAACTACCACCGGATCTCAAAATGGACGCTAGTGGGAAGGTTCAGCAGGAAACTCGGCGGGTTTGTCTATTATTGTTATTTCTTTACCGTCTTACAAAAATAGTACAAAATGTTTAGTAATAATAAGCGCTAGTGCGACGCCCTTCGAACTATGATACACTTAAGGAAAAATTCAAATACAATGTAAAATAATTATGCTTGGACCAGATCCCACAAGCAGCATCCAATCACTAGTTATCTATTAGGGCAGCTATCACTCCCTTCAACTACCTCGGAGGGAAGGGAAAGATCCGCTCCACGCAACTACCGCAAGCCGACCTTCAGTGAGCGTGACCAACACCACCTCAACACGACCAACAACTCGTTAGCTTAATTAAATAAGTAATCCACGCTACTGGCACAACTAGTAGGTACCTATATTATTTTTTTCCAGTATGTCTTACCGTGGTTGGTGAATCAAGCCGGATCGCTGGTATACCTGGCGGCTGTTCGTCGAGCACCACTCTCGGTAGCAGTGCCCACTGCCAACAGCCTAGCATTTGTCTTCACTGCCATCACCGGAGCTGCTATTGGTGCTGAGGAGCGTCTTGACACATGTATTCACATACGTAATCTTGTATCTAGATCTACAGCTCTTTTCAAGTTATCAAGGCGTCGATGGAAGATTGTACCCGAAAGTGTAAATCGCCGGGCAGGCTGATGGATAGAGGCTACCCGTAAGGGTAACTCGCCGGGTCGGTTACTGATATCAAGTAATCAATACCGGTGATTGGCTCAATGAGGAGAAAAAAATCCCTTAGTCGCCTTTTACGATGTTCACGGTCAAGATAGGGGGTGGTGAATTGTATTTTCATTCTGTCATCACAGATTTATAAACATACTTGGAAATATTATTTGTGTATCGCGTGAAGAACTATCTTACATTGGGTTCAAATGCAATATTCGTAAGAAGTTGCATCTCTCTTCATCTTTTTTTTTGGATTTAATCCCACCACACATTCCTACCACTGTAACTCTTGTAAACCAGAATAGTCTCTGTAAAATACAGAGGTTTAACTCTTGGCAAGTCCCGGGCAAAGCTTTTAATAGTCTTAGAACCCACAACAAATTTAATTAGAAAAATCAAGTAGAGTTGGTTTTACTTCCCTCCTGTGCAAAGTGGGAGACATGAAGCAAAAATTGGCTTATTAGCTAGTTTTTGCTTCATGTCTTATTAGCCTATAGATAAGATGATGTACTGATGCATGAAACGCAGTAGTACCTATAGCGCCAAGGTTATGACAAAGCTTATGGGCCTATATCTGAGCCTTAGGTCTGATTACAATGCATGGCAGATGCGCCTGAACGCACGGAAATTTTCTCAAGTTGCCACAATGTGTAGTATACTTTCTTCCCTGTGGTAACGGAGTAAGAATACAATTTACCACCCCCTATCTTACCCATGGGTGATCGTAAGAGACGACTAAGGAATATAAAACGCGTATGACAGCTGTGCAAGAGAAGAAAAACTCGAAACAAAACCCTATACCAACAGGTCTGACCAGCATGGTATAGTAGGTCAATTTCCCTCCCATTATCAAGGAGGCTCGTGCCCACCAATGCTACATATATGAACTGTGATGATGATGTAGTTTACTCGTCCTCTGAAATCGGCGATGAGCTGATGCTTCCTCGGTCTAAGCAAATTGCCGTTTTATGGAATTATGAGAGAATGGAAACCTGTGCTAATCACTAATTATTTCCAGGGTCTATCATGGGCATCGTACTCATCATGGGTGGTACTGCACTCTGCTGCTACGATCAAACAAGCTGACGAAAAGTTATCCTATCCAGACCAGAAAAAATCATGTTTAAAATTAGATGCCTACTTTTTCTTTTTATCTTTGGTGGCAAATGTGGAAGCTATGCACCTAATAGTGTGGAAACTGCTGTTCTTGGATCTCAGCCAGGCATACAGCCAAATCGCTGGCTACTCTTGAATTTAATTCTGAATAGTAAACAACCCTTGCTTAGATTCGGGTTAGTGAGATTTTAATAATGAAAACTTTTTCAATCAAAATAAAATACAATTTAGTAAATTATACAATGTAATGTGTTTTGGTTTTATTTATACTTCAAATCGTAGCCGACGTGGCCTTAGACTGATACGCTGCTCGCGAAAATATGTCTTTTTTATAGTCGCCCAACGAAGAGCATCACACTGGAGCTAATTCTTACTAAACTATTTTTTATATAAAAGTCAGCAAAGAAGTAATCATAGGAAAACCCGCCGAGTTTCTTGAAATAAAACTTTATAGGTATCTACTCAACTGGCTGACTAGGTGTAGGTTTGTGGTGATGGAATAAGAATGCTATATATGGTCAACCCACTAACTGTAAAATAAAAATCGGCTGTGAGAAATAACATGCAAGAGAAGGAGAACTCCAAGTTAAGATAGTGAGAGATAGCAGGCTAATTGTCCTCATTGGAGAAGGCCCGTGCTCAAAAATTTATCAATTATTTCCGCACCGTTAATTCATGGTTTATTCTGTATCGATAAAAAATAAAACAATATTCATTACAAACATCATTTATTTGTAAAAATATAGATATTATTGTAAAATACGATTATTTTTCTAAAGTTTATTATGCACCATTAATATAAAGCACCGAACCATAGACACGTACATATCAACGGACTTAATAATGAGTTTTTTTTTAACTATTCTTAAACAGTGCTAAAAGCAATAATATTAAGCCGCAAAAACTCATTTGCCATCATGCAGCAGGAAATAATATTTTCAGTCTTAGAATAATAACACATAGAAACCAATTCCACGCACAATATTTGACGCCACTAAATTGGTGAGAGAAATGTCACCCTACGCCGGCCCGTTTCGTAATGTACAAGGTCATTGTGTTCCATTTTATAGTAGTGTGCGTATACACTCGTGTAATCGCTTGCACTTTTAATCATTCAAAGTACCTACTGAATTATCCTTCTATGTATTCTAAGATTTTCGGTATTATTTCGGTGCTATTAAATAGATGCGGGATATTTTTTAACGTTATATTTATATTGTTGCGAAATCGCCTTACAGTTATTACATACATACACACATATCATCACGCCATATCCCTTGCAGGGTAGGCAAAGAGATCAGAGTGCCAGAGAACTCTATCTTTGCATACTTCACTCGCTTCCTCAACATTCATAATTCTCTTCATACACGCTCGCCGGTTTCGGAGACTCTTGACTCCATCTTCCTTCAGTACGTGACCAATCTAGTCTAGGTAGGTTAGTCTCGGTCTCCCCCGGTACCTACATCCTTCCACTTTCGCATTGTATATCTTCTTAACCAGACGTTCGTTCAGCATTCTTTCCACATGTCCGAACCATCGGAGCATTCCCTTGCAGTTATTAATAAATCAAACAGTCCAATAAAGCAAACAGATGAATTTTTGCAAAATCATTAACGCCAAAAGTATCTATGTACTATGATCCTTACAATTTTCAATACAAAAAACTTAAATTCTAAACAATAAAATATCTTAAAATATATGAATACATGAAGATATCAATATTATTTTTTTAATTTCAAGAAGGACCAAAATAATTATTGACAGACAATAGCATTTTCCTTAAGTCTTATTGTCATTTGTGACTTTTTCGAGATCAAATATTATAGTTGATATTAAAAATGAAAAATGGATACATAAATTGCAGTACTGTAATGCAATGTAATAGGTTATCTCCAAAACTATACAACAGATCAAATCCTTTAATGTGGAAGCAATTTCTTGCTTTCTAATAGTCCCATTTAACAAAATATAGAATATATGATATTTACATTGGCTATTTGTTTATATGATAGGGAGGCTAAACATATGGACTGGTATAGTAGCAGAGTTCAATTTATTAATCACCCTTATATTCAATCATAGACTAATGTGCATAAACAAATATGATATAGTCATCATCTCAGCCCATATTTGTCCCACTGTTGGGCTCAGGCCTCCTCCATAATGGAGAGGTACTTGACCTACTATACCACGCTGGACGTGTTGGTATAGGGTTTCGTTTCCAGTTTTCCTTCTCTCGCATAGAGATGTTATATGCGTTTTATATCCCTAAGTCGTCTTGTACAATCACCCACGGGTAAGATAGGTGGTAAATTGTATTATTACTCCATCACCACACGGGAAAAATATATTATGGTAAAATAGTATATTATAATAATTATGTTATAGTAAATGCAACTATTTTAGTTAACAATTTTGGCATTAATATTACAGTTAAATTTGTATAATTTTGTTTCGCATTTTCCTTGTAATTTGTGTACTTCAATTATAATTTAAGATTTAATTTGCTATCACAGCACAAAACATATGTATGACTCATAATTTATCAGAGCTTTAAGTGGGTACCTATATAATTAGCTTAGCAAACCAGCTAATCTACATACGTAATTACCTAAAACTTGATTGAAAATAAATTTAATCTCTGAATATAAAATAGTTGCACTTACTTTTGCATTAAATAGTATACAAACCAAGTAAAACATATATAAAACAAAAATGGCACATCAAAATACATAGGGGTCCTCCTTTAATTATGTGATCTAGTTTTTAGCATTTTTTAACACATGATTTTTGTCAAACCCCTCCCCCGCCTTTCAAGCCTCACATGATTAATGGATGGCCCTATAATTATATATAATTCAATACAAGTCTAATTTTTTATTTGTATTCATACACAAAAACACTAGTGTTATAGGATTTACAATATTAATACAGTAGGACCCCAGTAACAGATTACAGTCATCCCTTACATGATTGAGGGATGACTTGCCTATATCCAACATCCAGAATCTTTGGCAAAGCCTCCTAAAACATTATAATTATAAAATGTTAAAGGTAAATAAATGTCTTCACCATTTTTTTTTTTAAAGCTTTTGGTGGCAAACGAGCAAGCAGCACACCTGATGATAAGTGTTACTGCCGCCCATGGACCTTTGCTATACCAGGAGTATAGCTTGGCCTACCAATATAAACCCCAAACCCACCCAGTTGGGCTTCCGGCTCTCTAGCTCACCAAACGAAGAGCAACAGCACATTGCCATTGCTTAGACGTAGATCTTCTGCGAGAGTGTGGTACTACCCAGGATGGACCGGCCTGCAGCTGTTAACAGAAAACTGTCCACAGAGTGGTCCTACCACTATTTATTAGAATATTATAAATTCAATTCGGATGTCCTTATAGGCATTCATTATTTGCATTTTAATTATTTTTAATAATTTAAAATCCTATATAATATATTATGGTCTACATATAGATTTGGGCAACTCGAAAATAATTCTCATAATGCTTGCAAAAGTATTTATCCTCGATGTTATTCAACAATGTATAAGAAGGGGGTTATTTAATAACATGTTATTTTTAGAATTTAATTGCAAGAACAATTGTTTAGTTCACCATAATCGTGAATTTGAATTAGGGGTGTGCGAATAATTCGAACTTACGAATTATTCGTTCCGAATCGAATATTAATATTCGATTCGAAACTCGAATCGAATAATTCGAAATTTCGAATTATTCGAAAGTTCCCGAATAATTCGAAAAATTTCGAATTTTTCCGAATTATAATATTATTCGCAAATAAAAATAAAACGAATTATTATAAACAAATTATTATAATGGATTCAAATTGTGGGAACAATAGAAAATCCAATGATATTTCGATAATTCGCAAATTGTTCAAATTATTCGAAATTTTTAGAAATTTTTCGAATTATTCGAAATTTTTCGAATTATTCGAAAATTTTCGAATTATTCGATTTTTTTCGAATTATTCGTCGAATTTCGAATAATTCGAATTATTCGATTCGAATTTCGAATCGAATATTAATATTCGATTCGATTCGATTCGAACGATATTCGCACACCCCTAATTTGAATCAATATTAAATATGGATTCTAGATTTAATCCAGAAATATTTCTTATTTTTTTTTTATTTCATACTTTTGAGTTTTGTATTTTTTTTTTAACTAATGAAAAGAGCATAAAATAGAAAATCACCACTGAAAGTAACTTCATTGATATCGGGCGGGCATAGGAAATATTGCTTTAAGCATTTAAAAAGCAGAATATATCGGCCCTATCTTGCTTTGTGACTTCACTAAAACTAACTTATAGTGAGATTTCTTTTGTGATTGTTTTAATTTCCTAAGCTCTTTACTTGATACCATTAAATATCAGATATCCTAAATAACTTAATTAGTCAATTCATGAAATTTCTACATTAAATAATAATTAACAGTCAATTTTTATATGAAATACAAATTTGATAAAATCTATTAGAGATCGCATAAAAAATTCAGCCTAATTTTTTGGTTTAATATTAAAAATTAATTATGTAGAAATTACTTTCTTATTTAACAATTCATCTTTGTAAAATCCCACTAACATATAAATTTTATTATCTTCAAGATTGTCTATAAATTAAATGCCAAGAAAATATTTTAAAATAAAGAATATTTGTAAACTTAAATATAAATGGATATAAAAATAGATTATTTAAAAATCATAATAAGACAATAGTAAAATATTATTCACCTATTGGAACTCCCGGTGTCATAGCTTTTACCTCTGAAAAAGGGCAATGATTATCATCAATCCATTCAACAAATTGTTCAGCTTTAGCAACGGATAGTTCAGCAGTCATGATGCAATCATTCTCAGCTCTGTGAGCATCAAGTCCAGATTTTCCTATCACTCTTTTGTAGATATCCATAAGTTTATATGACTCCTTTGGCTTCTCATCTTTCTCATAGAAGAGTCTTCTTCTCACTTCTTTAATATTCTTCGTAGGTTTTATTTTATTAGTTGCTTTTGGCGTAGTTTCATTCATTTTTTGAAAAGATAGTGGACTATCTTCTGCTAAGTCTATTATTTCAGTTTCATCATCTGTTTTCGAGTTATTTATTGATAATGCAGCGAGTTTTTTTGGTGAATCACTATTTACTGTGACGTCGGAAACGGAAGGCACTTCACTTGTAATAGTCTTATTATCAATTGTGGTGTTTTTATTAATCTTCAGTATATCATAAAATGCATGTAAGCTGTCTGCACACATTATGTGATCAGGCAATTTAGCACGTAACTTTTCAAAATGATTTTTTATAATTGGAAAGTCGAAACGATGACCATTTTCAGCGATCAGACACACTGGTTTTTGTTGACACTCGAGAAATAGGTTAATGACGTTGAAAACATTCATGTCGAATTTCGTTTCGTGTTCAAGAAGGTCATTATCGAGTCCAGAAGCATCAGTAGCACCGGGTTCTATCATCCGACATGGGTTAAAGCACATTGTAAGTTTATGTAAAACACGTGGTAATTGAGTTTTCGCATCTAGTAAATGTTCACGTTTCACAACTACCATGCTCAGTTCAGTAATTTTAGTTTTGTTATGTTCTCTTTGAGGTATGCTAGTGGTTTCGAGATCCAAAAACACATATGTCACAATTCGCGCCATTTCCTAGCAATAATACACAAACAGATGCCTAACTGCCTACTAGCATCTACAAAACCGAGATAATGAATGTGAAATTGACAACTAGGTTTGAATGAACTAAGTGATCCATGATTAGGATTAGGTATCTAAATGAATGAAAATGAACGACTCAGTTGCCTCCTTAATTTAAAATTCATCGCGAAGTGTTTTCAAAAATCTTTAAAGTGAAAGTTGTTAGGGCATATTTAGTTATTTACAAATACGTGCTAATCATAATGACAGCAACTAGCAGACTTGTAGTGGAAGGTAAAATGGTTGTTAATAAAATTACACTATAAAAATATCTAGCAGGCATAGGCAGGTTTCGGACCGAGATGATACTCGAAAGGATAATCTACCGGAATGGCCACCAAAAGAACGGACCGGGTACCGGTGGCCCGTCTACATGGCGATAGAGAACGTAGTGTTACTAACGTTGCGTGTACGTAGGTTATGATCTCAGGTCCTCTTTTCCATTACCTCAGACGGATCGTTCGGAGTATGGTTACACCATTGCCTATTCCCAAAAAAAGGCATAGGCAGGTTAGCATTTACGGTATTTGTTATTATAAATATTTTACCAAGCAGAAAAATAGAAGAGAATCTAGTGTAAATGTTAAAAGAACGGCCGAGTAGGTAAAAACTGACGCCCACTGTGCTGTTCGAATGACAAAATACGTCATGCGATAAGAGCATCATAGCTTTCATAGAAATCAATTAGTTGTTTAACATTAAAGTATTAATAACCTATTGGAACAGCGGATTTCATAGGCATAACCTCAGAAAAAGCACAATGGTTTTCATCAATCCATTTTACAAATTGTTCCGCTTTAGCAATGGATAGTTCAGCAGTCATGATGCAGTCATTCTCGGCTCTGTGAGCAACGAGTCTAGGCTTTCCTATCACTCTTTTGTAGATAGCCATAAGTTTATAAGATTCCTTCGGCTTCTTGTCTTTCTCATAAAAGAGTTTTCTTCTCACTTCTTTAAGATTCTTTGAAGTTTTTGTTTTATTAGTAATTTTTGGAGTAGTTACATTCTTTTTTCGAAAAGATAACGGACTATCGCCTGTTAAATCTATTATTTCAGTTTCATCATCCTTTTTTGAGTTATTTATTAACAATGATGAGATTTCATTAGGTGAGTCACAAATTAATATGACATCATCATCGCGGGGCAGTCCACTTGTAAAAGTGTTATTATCAGTTACAGTGGTTTTATTTATTTTCATTATATCATAAAATGCATGTAAGCTGTCTGCACACATTATGTGATCAGGCAATTTAGCAGGTAACATTTCAAAATGATTTTTTAAAATTGGAAAGTCGAAACGATGACCATTTTCGGCGACCAGACACACTGGTTTTTGTTGACACTCGAGAAATAAATTAATAATGTTGAAAACATTCATGTCGAATTTCGTTTCGTGTTCAAGGAGGTCATTATCGAGTCCAGAAGCTTTAGTAGCACCGGGTTCTATCATCCGACATGGGTTGAAGCACATTGTAAGTTTATTTAAAACACGCGGTAGTTGACTTTTCACATCTAGTAAATGTTTACGTTTCACTACTAACATGCTCAGTTCAATAATTTTTGTTTTATTATTATCATATTCAGGTATGCTGGTTGCTTCCAGGTCCAAAAACACATATGTCTCAATTCGCGCCATTTCGTAATAATAACGCACCAACACAAATACTATAACACACACACACACACTAACTGTAAAGACAAACTAATAATGTTGACAACTAGTTTTGAACGAACTATAAGTCTGATTAACTTATTACAGTAGTGCCACAAACTTATCTGACCAGGTGACAGCGTCGCTGTTATCGCATTTAGTGTTGCCACTAGATTCTATTTGCATTAAAATCGGTAAGTATTTCCCCATGTGGTAACGGGTTTAAAAAACACTAGGCAACACTCCTTTACACAATTTCCTGTGGAAGTCATAAAAATGGAATTATAACATATTTCTCCCATGGGCTCACGGATGGGAAGTGTAATACAAGCATCAATACTTATGAACATATTTTATTATGCTTAATAGAGAAGAAACAAAAATGTAGTTTTTATAAATACTTATATTTTAACACAACAAGTGTAGGGCTATTTTTTTATAATGGATATATTCCAGGTATGCCCAAGTCATTTGACTCGACAGTCACTTCATCATATGAATCATCACTTTCAGTCTCACTGTCTAAAGTGATAATGAAAGGCTCATCTAAATATGTATCCTTTTTTCTATATTCATTTTGTGATTACAGTGATTTTTCCATTCGCCTTTAGTTATTCTATCAATAGCCTCTGTAATTAATTTAGGCATTTTGGAATCGGCGTTTTCAATATTCTGCTCTGCTATGTTTCGTTTTATTGAGCTCCAAATTATTTTAATAGGATTTAAACTGCAACAGTATGGTGGTAATCTTAACACGCTATGCCCATTGTGTTTAAGGATTTCGTCAATTTCATAAATTGGCTTAGGCTTATGTCTTTTAATAATTTCATAAAGCTGCGGGTTTGTAAGCTGTTCATTAAATGTAATGTGATTATTTGTCAACCAATTTTGTAATTTTGTGATTTGAATTAAATGTTTTATAATGATGTCACAAATATTGTGATAAGGAGCATTATCCATTATAATTAAGGTTGGTTGATGCAGATTTGTTTTACATTTCATCCTCTGCCGTCTTTTTCCTGGTTTACAAATTTTTACTCCGCTCTCATCGGCCTGCTCTTTATCCATTACAAGATTTTTAATGTTCAATTTTTCAAATCACCAGCTAATAATAGCTCGTTCAACAGAACCAACATGATACGAGGTGGCTCTTTGATAATTTTAACAAATTAATTAAATCTAAGGAAAGAAAAGATATTGTAAATTTGTCTGTTGAACATATTATTGAAATTGCTTGTGTTGAGTCTGAGCAGTTCATTGTTGTATGCGTAGATCATTGCGGACAGCTTGCTGTAATTCCTAGAGCTAATAGGATTCCACGAGAAAGCATTACCTTTGTTCCTATGAATGTCAGCCGCTTAGAGCACTTTAAATATAATTTGAAAGTACCGCTATTGCCTTTTGATGATAACCCCAATGAATTGTATACGATGGGCAACTTGTGGTATCTACAAGAGTAGACGAAGGTTATATGATCTTTATGACCAAAAATCTTATAACCATAATCCAGTGTTTTTGGAATATGTAAAAATATATTCCAAAATATTCAAAGGTGCCTGTGCCTCTGCTAAAGCAATTTATCTGAAAAATAAAATTAAACAATCTAGTGACGTAATTAAAATGACTTGGAACGTGATAAACAGTGAAACTGGTAGGAATGCTGTACGGAAGAAGGACTTCAATTTAATAATAGGTAATAAAAATATATGTGGAAACAGTGAAGTAGCAACCGAATTTGAAAAGTATTTCACTAATATTCCTTTATTAACAACTATATTGTTGATGTCGTCCCCTATTTTAGCTGAATCACTCCTGAAACAGTGCATTTTAAAATGCGACACATCCTTTAAATTTTCAGATGTCGGTAAGAATGATATCATAAACTCTTTTAAAAATCTTAATGTTAAGAAGACGGCAGATCTGTGGGGCTTGTGTGTAAAGACAGTTAGTTCTATAATTGATATTATTGCCTCCCATCTGGCATCTGTATTTAATGGTTGTGTTGCTCGGGGCGTATTTCCTCATCTCATGAAAATTAGTAGAGTGATTCCTTTGTTCAAAGCGGGTAGTATGTCAGATCTCAATAATTATCGACCGATTTCCATACTGCCTACACTTAGTAAAGTTTTTGATAAAATTGATGCTTAGTCAAATGTCAAATCATTTTAAGAGACATAATATCTTTCACAAAAATCAATTTGGCTTCACTAAGAATTGCTCTACTACTGATGCGGGTGTGGAATTATTAAAAAATATCTTTAGAGCTTAGGAGGAATCGCATGATGCTTTGGGTATATTTTGCGATTTATCCAAGGCGTTTGATTGCGTACACCAGAAACTCTCATCAAGAAATTATACCATTATGGGATTAGGAATAAGGCTCTCGAACTTTTAACATCATATTTAGGCAGCAGAATTCAGAGGGTCGATGTTAATGGTGTACGATCACCTGATTCTGTTGCAAGAATGGACGTTCCACAAGGATCCATTCTGGGGCCATTTCTGTTCCTTGTATACAGGGTGAAAGGGGACCGCTCCCGAAAACAAAGACCCTACTAGTAACCCTACTAGTAATGATAGTCTAGAAAAAAATCGATTCGGATGAAAAAAAGAAATTTATCACCCCGCGAGGTCGTGTTTTTTATGGATTTTGAATTATCTTTACATGGCATTGTCCTAATACGATGGAATGTAAAAAAACTTAAAATTCGTTGTGAAAAAAAAATAAATCCGAATCGATTTTTTTTCTGGCCTATCATTACAAGTAGGACTTACCAGTCCTACTTGTAATGGACTTACCAGTCCTACTTGTAATGATAGAAAAAAAATCGCTCTCGAAAACAAAGACAGGTAACCTTACTGGGCTACCTGTCTTTGTTTTCGGGAGCGGTCCCCTTCCACCCTGTATATTAATGACTTACCTTATTATATAGGGGATAACCAAAAGATAGTGTTGTTCGCAGATGATACCTCTTTATTGTTCAAAATTAAAAGACAAATGCTTAATTATGACGATGTGAACAATGCTCTGTCAAATGTTGTTCATAGGTTCAGTACAAATAACTTGATTCTTAATGAAAAGAAAACTAAATGTATTAAATTTACTACACCTAATGTGAGACTAGTGGAAACCAATGTTCAAATGAATGGCCACACCATTACACCCTAGAAATTGTGGAGTCCACCACATTCATAGGTATTACTATTGATGCTAAACTTCATTGGGGCCCTCATATTGAGAAATTATCAAGTAGGCTAAGCTCAGCGGCTTATGCGGTAAAAAAAATCGAATGTTAACCGATATTGAAACGGCTAGAATTGTTTATTTCACTTACTTCCACAGTCTTATGTCTTATGGCATACTACTTTGGGGATGCTCTGCAGATTTGAATAACATCTTTGTTCTCCAAAAATGGACTGTCCACGCGATTTATAATTTAGGCCCAAGAGCGTCACTGCGCGAAAAATTTAGGGAAATCGTGATCGGGTGCCGCTTGGGAAATCTGGTCCAACCATTTCTGTTCTTTTTTGGTAATATTATTAGTATTTAACTTATAAAAAATGAATCTTTACTCGAAGGGCATCTCACTGGAGCTAACATGGACTAAACATATATCCAATAATATTTAGGAAACATGTAATCTGGGGGGGCACACTTAAAACATTACTTATATTTACAGACCGTCGCGCCGCCTACAGATTATTTGTACAAACTTAACTGCTGCCATTTTGTCCTGTATGTCAAACGTTTGACAACTGAGAATTATTATTTTTTTGTTCCTAGCGTAGGTACTTATTGTCATCAATCTATTTACGGGTATTGATGTACTTTCTGAAAATTATCTCAATTTTCATTGTTAAGCTGATATTATTATTGCTTCGTTATCAGCTGATATGTTTTTTTTATATTTCAGGGTAGCTTTCATAGTAAAATAAAATTCTATATAATTACACATACACATGTAGATATGTATATATATCACTTTAACTTTAGTTCACCGCGTAAACTCTGGGTAGCAGCACCTTCCATACATGCATATTTTATCATGGAGTTGCCACTCTTTTTCAGTTTAATAACTTTACTCTTTGCATGTAATTTAAAAAAAAATTACGAGCCCGCTGAGTTTCTTGTCGGATCTTCTCAGTTTGTGCCTGGGGGGGCACACTTAAAACATTACTTATTTTTACTGACCGTCGCGCCGCCTACAGATTGGTTGTACAAACTTAACTGCTGCCATTTTGTCCTGCCTGTCAAACGTTTGACAACTGAGAATTGTTATTTTTGTTCCTAGCGTAGGTACTTATTGTCATCGATCTATTTTCGGTTATTGATATTTTTCTGAAAATTATCTCAAGTTTCAATGTTAGGCTGATATTATTATTGTTTAATTATCAGCTGATATGTTTTTTTTTATATTTCAGGGTAGCTTTCATAGTAAAAGAAAATTCTATGTAATTACACATACACATGTAGATATGTATATATATATATTACTTCAACTTTAGTTCACCGCCTAAACTCTGGGTGGCAGCACTTTCCATACATGCATATTTTATCATCGAGTTGCCACTCTTTTTCAATTTAATAACTTTACTCTTTGGTTTGTGCCGGCTTTCCGATCCGGTGGTAGATTAATTTAAAAAATATGTAAAATTGACAATATTTAAGTGCCCTTATAGAGCTTATGAATAATAAATGATTTGATTTAGGGTAAATGTTGAATGGAGTGCTGAGTAGGAAAGAGTTAACGCTAATTAACTCACCAAGATGTACGAAAGACAAAACGCGCCATGCCATCAAAACATTTTAGCGTTCTTACAAAGCGATTCATTATTTATTGAACATTAAATTATTAAAAATCTACTGGAACACCAAGCCTCATATAAAGGACAATGGATTTTATCTATCCATTTTATGAATTGTTTAACGTTAGCAAAGTATAGTTCCACTATCATGACACAATCATTCTCAGCTCTGTGAGCATTAGGACAGTGCGGTCATACCACTCTTTCGTAGATATTTTTAAGTTTATAAGACAGTTTTGGCTTCACATCTAGAAACTAGAAATTCTTCTTTTATATTTTTAGAAGTTTTTATTTTGCCGCTCTTTTTCTGAATTTGTTAATTTAGTTGAAACAGGTGCTGCAAGATCTATTGGGTAGTTTAATGACAAATTCTTATAATATTATCTTCAGGTAAGTCACTAATCGCTGTCGACCATCATCTCCAGGATGCTTGACAGCGACAGGTGCTGGACGTCGATGGCCTCCTTTTGTGAGGCCGTCATGGAGAGGAAGGAGGCTGCGGAGCGGGAACGCGAGGTACTTGCGTCCGCTGACTCGCTCCGCCGCCAGCGACCGGTGAGGAGAAGGCGCCGTTATGCGCACCTCCTCCCACCGCCTTGAGGACCGACTGGACGTGGCCAAAAGGCCAAGCGTTGGGGCGTCGGGGATCGAATGCCAGTAGACGATCTCTCCGGCGTCCCGTAAAAGAGCGGAAGGGGGCCGCTGTGGTTTTAGTGGGTATTCCGCTGGAACAGCCAACCGGCGAGTCCCACACTCCCTCCCGTCTTGACACCAGCGGGTCGAGGGGGTAGCGCGTAAACGCGTTTCCACAGCGTCAAAAAAAAAAAAAAACGCAAGTCACTAAATAATCTAACACTATCGGAAGACATTTATTTGCGATGATGTCACTATTAAGTTGTTTTTATATTTTCTTTTCCATCTCTTCATGTATAGATTCTCTTATATCCCTCATTCTGGGGATCCTTAAGTAATTAATGAATGACCACTAATAGCAGAGTATAAAACACTCGTAAAAGTTCGTAATCCCTACTTTGGTTACAAAGCTTACGCAATTCAACATCAGCAACAAAGAATATAAGTTGTCAATACTTCCACATGGGGGTGGTGAAAATCGACCAGGATAGGGATCCCTAAGACAATGGACAGTAGTTCGCTTGGGCAGTTTCCCAGTTTGTGTAAACAATTATTTTCAACAGTGGATGTCAGTAGGCAGATGAAGAAGACAAACTTGTAAAGGAGGCCATACGCGCTAGGTTTTGCATGATGGTTTTGGCTGTGCATGCATAACCGAGTTTCATACCTATTACACATACACGTTAGGGTTTGCATGCACAGTTTTGCGATTAAATCTCAGTTGAGCTACGTGACGGTATGTGTAGGGTGCTTACTCCTCAGTTGAACTACGTAGTACCTACTACAATTAAAAACAGAGAACTGTGTCAGGCAAGCTCGCCGGACGCCACACACGCTCGGTTATGCTCGCACGCAAACATAACCGAGTGGCAAAAATATCAATTTTGATATTTGCTCGGTTGCATGTACATGCAAAGATAACTGTACAGTTTTATCACATACACGCTAGGGCTTGCCTGTCGGTTATGCATGCACAGTTAAAACCGTCATGCAAAACCTAGTGTATGGCCTCCATAAGGCGTGCTTTTGCCATCCGTTGTGAAAGCGGCCCGTGCAGTGTGACGTATAAACTGAAGAAAAATAATTAAAATACTCGACATATAATATGAATGCTTTTATTGTGTAAAATAACAACCCAATATTTATAATTTAAATAGGACGTTATAATTTTATTAACTACACACAAGATGTATTGCCTATGATTCAAATTTCAAGCGTGTTTTAATTAAAAAGAAAACATTTTTTCGAATAATACTAGAATAGGTATGTATATCAATAGTAGCTAGCATTATTTGGAGTAATAAAAATATTTATTCTCCATAAAGTTTTGTTGAAATCACAAGAGAATTATCATGACTATAGCTGGCTTTACCCAAATCCAACCCTCTGCCTACAATAGTACTCACTCGTACAAATTCTCGTTATTTCCAAATTGATGTTGTTGTCCTGACGTCAGCCATGTTTGTGAATTACTGCAATTATTAGACATATCTAACTTCACTATTGTTAAAATGATACTGATAATGGTTGCTTTCCATTTAGTTAACACAGAGGGACTCTGCGGTACATTGTGAAACACTGCCAAACACTGTGTAAAAGTTTAAATGAAACAGCTAGCTGTTTCTTTTACACAGTGTTTGGCAGTGTTTCACAATGTGCCGGGCTGACCACGGAAGGCAAGGAAGCGGTACCAGTGGCCGGCCCAATGGCGATGGGGAGGGAATAAGGTGGGTTATGGGGCCACGCGCTCCCCTTCCGTTGCCCCGGACGGCACGGGCGACGTGTGACCAGGCCATAGCCTACGAAAAAAAAAAAAAAAAGTGTTTCACTATGTACCGCAGAGTCCCTCTGTGTTGTAAATGGAAAGCAACCAATGATGATGAGGACGGTCAAGTAAAGGTGACCATTAACTCTCGTAGAGCACCAGGAATATAGGAATTTTGTTAAAACCTAACAAATATTTAGTACATACAATGACAGATAGATGGCGTTAAAAAATTAGATACTATATTAGTTTTGAAACACTTTTGTATTATAATTAATAACAAAACAATCTCTAGCAACTATTTATTGCCGAATAACTAAATCATCTTGATTTACCACGACTTACGAGGTACCAGTATCTCAAGATCACATATAATTTTTATTTCACAGGGCAAATATTAAAAATACTTAGCTTTTAAAATAAATAGTATATATTCATGGATCTGCACTTTTATTTGCTAATCCAATTTTTATTTATTTCAATCCTTAGAATAAATATGTATTTGTGTCAGCATAAATTGTAATTAGGACTTAGTGACCATGATTAGCTTTGAGAAGCATAATTGTAATTAAAACCATATTTCTCAAATGAGGATGAATAGGAAATAAATTCTTAAATCATGGGATTTTTCAAATATACAATTAATTGATAAAAATGACATATAGACATAGAACAGACATTATGTGGTTCACATAAAGTATCCTGAATGGGTCTGCCATTTTGAAACAGCAGATTGAATCTATGATCCTATCTAATGACCACTAAGCCATCTGTGCAGCCTGAATTTGATATAATTTTTATTATAAAAATTATATCTACAATTAATAGATACATCTCCTTGACAGCTCAATATTTGTCTTAATAATATCAGCCTTATTAGTAGTGAATCACAAATAAAATATATAATAAAATGTTGCTATTAAAGCTACAAGTACAGACAATATTGGCATCCAATACTTTTGCAAAAACGGTCTGTTATCTGTGCTAACAACTACTTTCTTTTCCTTATATTTCTTCTTTTTACCACTCAATTTCCACTCGTATTCTGCTAATTCTCTTTTATTCTTTTCCTCTTCTAAAGCTTTTAATCTTTGCTTTTCTTTATCACTCTCTAATTTAGCTGCTATTTTTTTAGCTTCACATGCATCGTCACAATGTATTTTGAATTCTCCGCTACGAATGGCATTGCATGGAGCATCTTTCTTAATACTACCACATGGACAGTGAGTCTTAGTCTTCTTATTACAAACCTGGTTGCCACAAGTACCAGAATGGCAAATATTACGACAGCGGTGCCCACACTCTAAATTCTTAGGGCATTGTTGCTTACATGATAACATTTCTTCTGTAGCTACTGATAATTCTCGGCAGCGCAAGTAGATTTCAGTTACTCCACAATGACAAGCAAATCTTTCTAGTACCTCACAAGGAGGACACTGTCCAGGATGGCAGGCACGTTTAGGACATTTATGAGAGCATTTGGTTGGTCTAGGAAACAAACATTCTAGGTTGCATTGTCTGCAAGAGGAGGGAATATTTGGATACTCCGGATTTGGACTGTAGAGGTGACAGAGCACAGTGCATTTATGGTTACCACATGTTAGAGGACGGCCACATTCTCTACCACAAGGTCTACGAGCAGCAGAGTGGCAAGGCTGATCATCAGTCTCATGTTCACCAAAACAAACAACAGGGACGGGCACAATGCATGGAGGACATTCTAAAGTCATTATTTTAGTTTTTGGTGGTTGCACCTCCCATGGTGTAGCCGGCTTCTCAACCTGTTTAAAGACCACAGCAACATATTCATGACATACAGCTTCACAATGGTGTCCACACTTTGGATATTCTTTATCACAAACTGCTTTACATGGTGGACAGTCTCCGAAATGACAAGAGTGCTTATTTTCTTCGATATGGCCACATTTGTATTTAATTTTACATTTCAGAGTGCATTTAGGAGGTTTTGTATGCCTTTCTCTGCCACAAGGAACTGTCACAAATGTCGCCTTACATCTACAAGTTACTTTAGATTCTCTAGGACAAGGGTAGCAAGGTCCACGGTGGCAGATGTTAGTGCATTTATGTCTGCCACATTGAAGAGGTTTATCACATACTTTTTCACATGGTGGACAGTTACCATTACAGCATTTTCTGGCACAACTATGTTTACCGCAAGGTCTGATCCCTCTACATTTTGTTTCACATTTGAACTCTTTACTGCATGGCAGGGACCTGGTATGGGTGGAGCATTGACATTGTTTCTGTATTAAGACCTGACAAGGTGGGCATTGTCCTTTATGACATTTTTCAGGGCAGTTGTGCTCACAATCATCATGTTTCTTGCCACAAGTTCCTAAGCATGTTTCCATAACGTCTGGACATTGTACAAAACGTTCATTTGCACCACACGGACAAGTTATTATACCTGAATTTGGACAAGACCCACAGTCCCCTGAATGACAGATTTTATCACATCTGTGGTAACCACATGAATATGGTTTGCCACACATTTTTTCACACTTCCAGAACAGATCATTGCATGGTCTTTTAGCTTTTACAGAGCCACACTGGCATGGTTGGATGCTGGTATAACTACAAGGTGAGCAGTCTCCATCATGGCATATATTTTCACATTTATGTGTTTTACACAATAGTGTTTTCTTACATATTAGCCCACATGACCATTTTGCTAAACTACACCTGACCTTCTTGCGTTCCTTCTCACAAAAACATACTCCATTGACAGTCTGAGGACATGGTGGACAAGGTCCAGGGTGGCATAACAATAAACATTTATGATTACAGTTATTACCGATTGATAACCTCTTCCCACAGACTTCACCACATGTATGGGGAATCAGCCATGGATGGTACTGTGGATCATCAGTTTTACCACAAAAGCATCTGTATTTACGGGGTATTTCTTCTTTAGAATACGATTGACGACATTTCGGGCAGCACCATTCTACCTTTTTTGGTTTAACTACGGCTATAGGACCTTGATTCTCTTCACTTCGTAGGAATATACTATCGTTTGCCCATTTTTGTATACACGATAGGTGAAAGTAAGAAAAACAATGATCACAAGTCCATATCGCATCTACCCTTTTAATGGATGCTATACAGATGAGGCATGTCACTGCACGACCGCTGATCGCTTCTTCTAGAAGATTCTTAGTCCTGTTCAACATAGACTGGTCTCCGCCGCCTCTCCAGTAACTTTGGAACATGCCATCGAGGACACTGGCTTCGTAAGGATCTTCATCTTCGGAAGATGAAAGTTCTTTCATTTCTTTTAAATGTTTTTGAACATTTTGTTGCAACTTTGCAGCTGCATCTCTATATCTCCGTGCCATGGCTGGTGATAATTAGATATTATAGTAATCACGAATTTTATTTATCAGTTTTGATATAAATTATAAGAATTGAAATAAAGCCGAACACAACTAAAAATTGAAGACATGTACCGCATTTAAAATAATTAACTTCATTCAAAAGTCATAAAGTGACAATTGTCTAACCAACAACCAACCAAAATCTCCAATTGGGCATGACGTTGACGTAAAATCGCTCTAATGTCAAATAAAGTAGTGACACGTTGCTACAACGTTTATTACTTTTCTTCGAGGTATTTCAATTTGTCAAATAAATAATATTAAATGATTTCATAAATATTTGTCATTTTAAATACATTATTTTATATTATTCACTTTATTTTTTATATTGTGGTATATCTTGACAAATTATTTTAATTAAACTACTTGATACAAGATGGAGTCAGTGTGCATTGTCATTATAGCATGTATTTCGAACTCGGAAATGAAATAATTATCAATTTATCATAGATCAATATACCTTTAGTAATTATTCTATGGTTACTACATCAACCGTTATTCTGGAACGTGGAACGAATCCCCTTTAAAGTATATTAAATATGTTTTCAAACATTTTTTGAAAATCTCTCTGACACAAAGTTTTTTATGATGTTTCGATACGGTCGGCAATAGTCCTGTTGTTAAATTATAATCTGCAGGGCACGGGTTTCCTCCAGATGAGGGCAAATAGTTCACTGCACTTCGCTACAGAGGTGTTGTAATTGGCATATAGTTTTATTTCTACTTACATACCTATCATAATCGATTTTTATAATACTTTTCGGAGAGGAAATATAAGTGAATTTGACATTGTATCATGACGCCCTCCAGTGGAACAAGCTTATTCTTTTAGCACTTTTAATTTTAGCATTTTTAATTTACCTATTTGAATAGTTGAATTCTGTTAGGTATAAAATATGCAATTCTAGTTTATAAATTTATTTACTGTACAACTAAGATTCTGATATTTATTTTAAAATTATCAATGTTTTTGGTTTTTGGGGTCAAATGAAATAAAGCTCCATTCCATCCATTCATCAGTCCGCAGGCGTCCATTATTGGACACAGGCCTCCCTACGACAATGCCACCCAAAACGGTCCTGTGCCACCTGCATCCACATATAACATCTATCTCGTGGTCACCACTCGAGAACATTTCTTCCCCAACGGATACCGGTTCAACGAGTGATGTGACTAGCTCAATATCTCTACAACATGCTAATTGTTCGGGTCATGTTTGATGTTCTACGGATTTCCGCATTCCTGATGTTATCTTGTAGTGGAATATTGAGCATAGCATTTAGAGACTACGTATCAATGCCATAAATCATCGCTGGTAACGCACGCTGGTTATGTATAAATCTTTCTTTTCAGACACTGCGCTATATTGGATGAGAAGACGTTCCTAAGTATCCCAAACGTTGCCAAGCTTAATTGAATTCGTCAAGTAACCCTCTTTCTCGAAATTGGATCTGCTTAATTGAACTGTTTGTCTTAGGTAAACATAATGAATGATCTACAATTTGGAGGGGCGCAGCGTCCTCTACACCAACCGAGTAGGGGACGTTGTGCGAACGCCCATGACGTGCGGTGTTCCGCAGGGGTCAGTCCTCGGACCCACCCTGTGGAACATCGGCTACGACTGGGCGTTGAGGGAGAGCCTCCCGCCCGGGCTGGGCGTGATATGTTACGCCGACGACACGCTCGTCACAGCCCGTGGTGGGACGCTGGAGGAGGCGGCAAGCCTGGCGACTCTCGGCACCGAGGAGATCGTCAGGCGGATCGAGGCGCTGGGGTTGAGGGTGGCCCTGGACAAGACGGAGGCCCTCTTGTTCCATGGGCCCCGCATGGGCCCTCCCATTGGCGTCTCGATCACCGTCAATTCGGTTGATATCAGCATCCGGGCCCATATGAGGTATTTGGGCCTGGTGCTCGACGGGCGATGGTGGTTCCGGGAGCATTTCCGCAGACTCACTCCACGGCTCGTCGGCGCGGCGTCCGCTCTATCATGGCTTATGCCAAATGTGGGCGGACCGAGCGCTACCTGCCGACAGCTGTACGCAGGGGTCATCCGGTCGATGGCCCTGTACAGCGCACCGGTGTGGGTGGGGTCCCTTACCGTCCGACTCAGGGCTCTTCTGTGGCGACCACAGAGGGCCATGGCGGTCAGGGCCATGGCGGTCAGGGCCATACGCGGGTACCGCACGGTATCGACGGAGGCAGCGTGTCTGTTGGCTGGGACCCCTCCATGGGACCTGGAAGCGGAAATGCTCGCCGGTTTGTATCGGCGGATGTTGGGGGTGCGAGCGGAGGGCGGTGTGGTCTCGTTGGGGGAGCACACTGCCTGGCGCGTCGACGCCCGCCGAGACGTCATTGCCCGTTGGGCAGTCCGGTTGGAGAGGCCTCGGTTCGGTGTGCGGACCGTGGAGGCCTTCCGGCCGGTGCTGATGCAGTGGCTAAAATGGCGGCACGGGGTGCTCTCCTTCCAACTGGTGCAGGTTTTGACGGGGCATGGATGCTTCGCCAAATATCTGCACACGGTCGTAAGGAGGGAGAGTACACCGTCCTGCCACCACTGCGATTGCGACGAGGACACGGCGCAGCATACGCTCGAGGTTTGTGCCGCTTGGGCAGAGCAGCGTCGTGAACTCGTCACAATCATCGGTGCTGACCTGACGCTGCCGACCATCGCCAGGGCGATGCTCGACAGCGTCAGGAACTGGGACGCGGTCGCATCCTTCTGCGAGGCAGTAGTCTCACGGAAGGAGGCGGCGGAGCGCGTGCGCCAGGAGCGTCTCCTCGACGACGCGAGCCGCCGCCGGCGACTGGGGCGGCGCAGGCGCGATTACCTGCGCCTGATGCCGCCCTAGCCAAGGCCGCGGGTGACTGGATCGGGAAATTAGTCCGTCACCCGCCGAGAGGCCGACCGCGTGAGGAAAGACCGACATCCTACCCGAGGGGGGACGTCAGTCGAGGAGAGGGTACTCCTCAGGGGTATTCCGTCGGGCCAACCACTGACGTCAAGTCACTCTGCTCCGGTGGTTGGCCCAACGACGAAGGCGACGTCACAGGTGGGTTACGGGTGTGCGTGCTTACGCCCCTCTGTCACCCCGGACGGAGTGGTGCGAGGAGTGTGCCGACCGTAACCCGCCCCCCAAAAAAAAAAAAAAAATCATCAATAGACATGCCTTCTCAATCTTTACTTGCACATCCACTAGTTCAGAATCCTTTCTGAGGTCGTTGGGCATGATGCTAAGGTTTTACAGGGATTCTGCCAAGATTACGATATCATCTGCAAATCGAAGGTGGATAATGTATTAGCCGTTAATGTTCATACAGCCTAAGACTTTGAAGACATCTTCCAGCACAGTAGGGAACAGATTCAGAAATAAAACCTAACAGTACAATTAGAAACTTTATTTTATAAATCATTCAGTTACACTCGAGCAACATTGAGTTGTCATTACTTACGAATAACAAAATTTATTGCCGCGTTTTTACTATTAACCCTTAAAATATTAAATTTGACCGTTTATTAATACTAAGCGTTAGAAATTAATGAAACTTACATAAGTTAAACTATAAAAGCAAATAAAATTAAAATATGCACAGATATTTGCAATATCTTATTAGTAATAAAAGCTTTTTTATTTAATGACTAAACAATTAGAATGGTAACATTATTATGTATTGAATATAATAATTTTATTATTACGTAGTTCATGGCACTTGGAGTAACCACTAATGAAAAAAAGTAGCACCGTTGAATGTCAACGCAAGTACTTTTAAATGTTTGCGAGAGAAATATAAATATTTATTTACTCTTCGAATTATTGTGTTATAAAATGAAGTATTTTTTAAATTTAACACCAGAATGGTATCAAAGGAATGGTTGAGATTTGAAATCACGTATTAAAGTTATTTTTTGAGCCTTCAAATATCATCTTTCATGTTGGAATCAAATGCGATCAGTATTATGTATGGCACTCCGTCCTGTTTCTGTTCAAATATCAGTTGCTTTGACTATTTATCTAAAAGGCTGAAATATTTACTTGTTATATAAGGTATTCAAACCTTTTCGTTAGAAAATGTTATTGATGCAACAATTAAATCTTTCTCAGATATACATCGTTTCGGAATGGAACTGAAACCTTTAATTTTTCGCTGTCTACGAAATTTCTTAGTAAAAGAAACGACAGCGTCACAAAAGCTTTTCAGTTTAAAATTAAAAAAAATATATATTTGTCAATGTTGTAGACTTTAACGAACTCTTGAGTTTATCTCTGGTTTTTTATTTTTACTGGACATTTTAAACCAGCCGGCTTTTTTATTGTTATCTTTAGGCATTGATATTGAACGTGAAATTTTATCGCGATCACTATCCCTATTGATAATTTCACTCGATTGACTTTTCTTGTTGTCTCGAGCTACTGACTTTCTCATCGTAGTGTTGCCATTCTCCCCGTTCTCTCTTGGGACAGACCTTTTTTCCGGTTTCTTGTAAAGAGTTTGACTAGAGCTGGTTAGTCGATTATTTTGTGGACGACGGGTCAATGTTGTTTGACTGTAAGATTTTTTTTGTAATGCTGGTGGTCTATCCTCTGATAGAGTTTTTGTTGAAGATATCTTTTTGACAGGCTCCTTAGATTTTGATTTTCTTTGTCTTTGTGCGTAATGGACATCGTGCTGGTCATTGTAATGTTTGGGTGTCCACGGCGCAAATATAGAGAAGCTTTTGGTTGTGTTGCGAACTTGAAGGTTTGAGGAGACGATTGAGGATAAGTCATCACGAGAACGGTTGCTTGGTAGACAGCCTGGGTCCGGGATGTCACCCACTGTAAAGAAAAAATATCTTGTGAATAGAGAAGATTCATATATTTTGATATAGATAATATTTATCCTACTTCCATATATTAGTAATATTATAAATGGGAAAGTTTGTGAGGATTTTTGGATGTTCGCTATCCAATCACGCGTAAATCGTTGAACAGATTTTGATGAAAATTGGCTTATAGATAGACCAATTCATGAATTAGTACATACGATACTTTTATCTTAGTAATGTGTTCTCTTAGAATAATATTTCATCTTTGTGAAAACTTTAAGCAGGCGAAGTCGCGAGCAAAAGCTAGCTATACATATAGCTAACATGCTTTGGAGGTGAAAATCTATAGATGGCGGTTATCTAACTTAAATAAGTGTCTGAGAATTAAGCCTAGAATTCTTATGTCACCTTTAGGCACTTGAGAAAGATGAATGATATCGTTATATGACTTTTAGGAATTCCACTTCTATTGATTAGCATCATCTCAGTTCATATATATCCCACTGCTGGGTTTAAATCTCCTCTAAAACAGGAAACAAATTGTCCGATCACGCCTGTAAGATAGGTTAGTACAGGGGGTTTTATTTCCATTTTTCCTTCTCTTGCGTAGAGGACATCTGCATACTATATCTTTTAAACATCTATTTCATCACCTTTGGATGAGAAAGGGGTGATGAATTGTATTTTTGCTCCGTCACCACACGTAAATTTACTTCTATTACTTGTACTTTGAATTGTTCATTATATAGAGACTTTATTATTTGATAATAATATTTTGTGTGATTGAATTAATCGAAAGTAATAGTACCTAATATATTTATTTGTGTAATGAAGATATTATAATAATGGCTGTGGAAAGTTTGTTAATAAGAATCTTGAACTATCTATAAACGTTCAAAAGTAATTTAATGCTCCAAAATAATTTCACTCGGACTTGTTTCACTATGATAATGGAGCTAAGATGCTACTAACACGGTCATTAAGAAATTAGTCCAGAAAGAAATCTATCGCCATGTTATCATAGGGAATATTGATTCAATATAGTACGGTTCTGAACCCCCGAAGTGTATTTATTAGGTCATAACGAATAATAGACCCAGATTGTAATTTTATTCTTTATTAACTTATCAATGTTCAATAAATGAAAATGAATGCTCCGATGGTTCGGACATGTGGAAAGAATGCCGAACGAACGTCTGGTTACGAAGATATACAATGCGAAAGTGGAAGGATGTAGGTACCGGGGGAGACCGAGACTAACCTACCTAGACCAGATCGGTCATGTACTGAAGGAAGGTGGAGTCAAGAGTCTCCGAAACCGGCGAGCGTGTATGAAGAGAATTATGAATGTTGAGGAAGCGAGTGAAGTATGCAAAGATAGAGTTCTCTGGCACTCTGTTCTCTCTGCCTACCCCGCAAGGGATATGGCGTGATGATATGTATGTATGTATGTCATGTTCAATATTGATGAGATTCCTTTTCCTAAGAATGTTAACGCTATAACCGCTACGTTTGGTAGTGTTGACGATCGTAGTTGGTGTTCTGAATTGACTAAGAAGGAGCTACTGCACATTAGGCTAGTGAAACTTTAGCCCGTTTTTATAACTGTGACGAGAGAAAAATGCCTGAGCATTTACTGTCACTCAAAATGAAATACTTCATTGTTTATATGGCTATCGTTCTACTATAAAGCATTCATTACTAAATAGATCAGCCACCTTTTTCAACAAAAGCTATAGAAAGGGGTTAAGAACATTCTTACCAGTAGTAGCATGCAAGTAAACGACGCTACGTTGAGACTGTTGGCTGGAATCAGTGCTGCTTTCACCAGAAGTCGTTACCGGTGTCCCGCGACGATGTCTGCAGAAGAAATGTTACAACTTTGTACATATGCGAATAAATATTTGAAGCAAATTTACCACTAATGATAAACGAGTATCCGTGTGGTGACGGAGTAATTATACTATTTACCACCCCATATCTTACCCGTGGGTGATCGTACGAGACGACTAAGGGATATAAAATGTATATAACATCTATGCGAGAGATGGAAAACTCGAAACAAAACCCTATACCAACACGTCTGACCAGCGCGGTATAGTAGGTTAATTTCCCTCCCATTACGGAGGAGGCCCGAGCTCAACAGTGGGACATTTATGGGCTGTGATGATGATGATGATGATAAACGAGAATCGTTACACATAAGTGCATTATGTCATTTAATTCATAGCCTTTTCTCAATTATTGAGAGTGGTAGGGCTACACTGTTGACAGTATTCTATCCACTGCCACGGGCTGGTCCGCTTCGCAGAAAATTGACGTCTGAGCAGTGGCAATGTGCTGCTGTGCTTTGTTCGGTGCGCGAGAGAGTCGGAAGGCCAACTTTCTACAGGGGTTTGGGATTTTCATTGGTAGATAATGGCCTAGCTATACCCTTGGTGTTGTAAAAATCCATGGGCGGCAGTAACACTTATCATCAGGTACGCTGTTTGCTCGTTTGCCACCGAGAGCAATAAAACAAAAACAAAAAATACTTCGGCGTGCCGTCATCCCTTATCCATCAATACTATACACCTATTGACCCATAGGTTTCAACGAGAGAGAGAAGATAATGTAATAATCACTACTCTTGTTAGACGGGTTATGAGGTTCAAAGGAGTGCGATGCTGCATACTCTTTTCTTTAGGTGTTTCATGATTTAGTTATTACGACTCCAACGGGCAATTAAGAGGTAAAAAAACATTATAATTGTATGTACATGTGTACATACAACATTGTGAGTGTATGCTTAGCCTCTAGGGTTATTACACGACTGCTTGTCACGACCGTCGCATAAATGCCGCATGACTGCATAAATGTCCCATAGCAGGTCTCTACCGAGCTCTTTAACATACATATTAATTGACATGTATCCACATTTACACATTATAATAAATGTGCATACACTACAGTAATCTTCACCAATCATTATAATGCTAGGGCCGACCTGCGTGTATCGTCCCGAAGTAATGTGTGGCGAAGCTTCGTACGTTTTGTACACTAGAATGTTATCGCGATAATACTGTGGTCATATTAGCGAATTGAGTATTTTACACGAAGTATCGTGCAATAATTAAAGATGGCCAAAATAAACTTCACGCGTTTAACTATGGATGACAAGTTGCTTTACTTTCACAGCTATATTATGCTAATTATTACATAATGATTTTTTTGGATCCCTTCATGGGTTCAGCTTCATAATGGTGTAAAAATTCTAACACCATTTTACATCGCTCCACACCATATTTATTGATTAACTGGAGATCCTCGAAAGCGTCTAAACACACCGAAATGAAAAACGCTAGCCTGACCACAGAGCGCGATATATTAGCGCGCTAAAACCCTTGACTTATCGCCACCCAAGCGATAACGCACACGAAGCCCGAATGTTCGCGACGATAGCCAATAATGACCGGTCATATCTGCGTATATCGTCTCATTGCACGAAGCTTCGTGACGATACACGTAGGTGCGACCCTAGCATAAGAGGAATAATATCATTATCTTATAAGAAAAACTAATAAAAACAAATATGATTGTACTTACTTCAAAGTGCCGTTAAGCTCTTGTTTACTGCCTCTCAATTCGGCAAAACTGCCACGTTCTTCTTGTCTCCTCCTCAAATCTCCTTTCGAACCTTTTAAAGTCTTTGACCTGCTGTGACTTCTAGACCTTTCATAGGGGCTTATTGGAGGTTTACTATTAATCTTCCTATCAAGTTGACTCTCATTCTCTGAGTTAGTCAGTATCTCAGATATATTTTGAAGATTTCGTTTATAGTGTTTTGTGTGTGGAGAAATGCTCTTCTCGTCTCTGTGTAGGTTTGATAAAGAGTAACTCTTGTGGGAGAGTTCACTGTGATCTACCTCGTCGAGGCCTGTATTTGAGTTATTTGATGTAGTTTTCCGAAGTGTGCTACGTTTGCTATAGCGTTTTTCAGTAGAAGACTTCACATTAGCATCAGACTCTTGATCCGTGTCGCCAAAGAAGCGAAGATTCTTGGCAGGTGAATTCAGTGGTTTTGATGATTTTATGTAAGGTTTTCGAGGTAATTCATCTTCTGTAGTAATAGTTAGAGGTAATTCATCTTCTGTAGTTAATGTGCTTTCTTTTTCAATCTGAAATAGTTTGTATGTATCTATTAAAATCGAGGTAATATAATAATGACTACATTTTATTTTTTAATAAAATGTTAAAATATACATATTTATAGTAAATTTTCAATTTAATTAAATAATACGTACAGTTTTGATGATATAGACATTATAGTTGTTTAAAAACCATTTGTCTTGCGTTTCATAAATTCTGTTCTGAGTTTAGATCTAATTTGTGCTCATTAATTGTTTATTTATAAATCCTCCGCCGTACTAGGATATATTTCTTAGTATGCGGTCTTTAGGTCTAACAATCAGAATCTAAGAATAAATATTCATTGTACAATAAAGTATACGTATAGTAAACTTAAAAACTATGCAGAAGGGTGTTATATATCTATGCAGAAGGGTGTTAGGTGTTTTGGAAGTAATCTCTTAAAACTCTGAAATTAGTAACACTTCAAATAAGGGCCCGTCCATTAATTACGTGAGGTTTGAAAAGGGAGGAGGAGTTTGACAGAGATCACAAAATATCACAAGGGGGAGGAGGGTGTATTAAGATGTGTATTTTTTTTGTCAAAATTTGCGATTTCTAAACTGAAAAGTGGCGTGTAGTATGACTTCGGCTTGCCGTTGCCAGGCAACCAACAAAGTTTAAAGTAGGTGATCTGTATAAAGATCTTTTCGAAGTAGAAAAAAGCCAAAAACAAGAATATAATGAGCTGTGGGCTACTTCTTTGTAAGTACTAAAAATTCACTTGCTGTTTCATAGTCTTAAACCTCACCACGTATCACCATGATGGGGTTAAAAATGCTAAAAAGATCACGTGATTAATGGACGTCCCCATCAATAATTCTTTTTTTTTGGAAAGGGCAAGTGTCAAAACCCTAACTGATTCAGCTATCGTGGTAAATAAATTACGTTCCCCTTTGAAGAAGGCTCGGAGACCCAGAAATGTATTTGCACTGAATAGAACAAAAAAAAGAAACAGATTTCAGTGGTTTTGAACACTTACTTTAGTGTCCTTAATGCTTTTCCCCTTCTTCCTAGCAGTAAGTCTATCTAGTGATTTGAACCAGTTGCTACTAGTATTCGTTAGAGTTGGGGTTGGTGGTGGCTGACGTCGCGGTGGGGAGGGAGTCGGGCTCGGTGTTGCCAACCTACGTCTCTCCCGGTACCTCTCCGCCTGAAATAAATAGAATTTTAAATAAGTTAATTGATTAATTAACATTTGTAAAATCATATTTTATTTCTTGTGGAAGAGATTAAAGGTTGTATACATAAATATGTTACTGTAGAATAAGAATATGTGTAAATATGAATTGATAAGGTAAATGGTTGAGGTTTTTGGCCATTTTTGGAAAAACCTAATCGGTTGTTGTAATATGATTGATATGCGTCCACTGTTGGACATAGGCCTAAGCCTGCGATTGCTATATTGTAAATGGCAATAATTGTTTAGTTTCTGTAAACCTCTTATTTTTTTTATGTGGCAGCACGAATAACGTCAGTACATTTCATGTTTAGAATAATACCTTTTAATTCACAAATATAAAATTTTATTAATTACAGTAATTAAGTCTGTGGCATTTGATGTTAGAAAATAATATTACATTTTTTATGGAATATGATATTTATAAAAGAAAATTATAGTATTGCAAGAAATTGTAATAGCATAGTTATGCTATTAGACAACAGATGGCGCTGTAAGTATATATTCTAATCACATCTAATAAGCTGGAAAAAGAGTAGTCAAGCCGTATTCATCTAATAGTCTCTCTCCACAATCGGAAATGGGCCTTCCTGTAAGAATAGACCGGCGAGTTAGCTATCAATTGATGTATGTGTTCCACGACAGAATTGCTGTCTACTCCCTCAGTCCTGTGTTAGTCATTTTTTTTTAAACTCCTACAGGAAAGTAAAGAGTGATAACTCATTGTATACTTAAACTAATACCACACCATCCACACGGGACCTGATTGATGTCTATTTTCACCAAGGATTCCTAAATTTTAGGTAAACACATCATTCGCAATTACTTGGGATCGATTCAATATGTATCCTTCCTTTATATTTTAAAAGTATTCCGTGTGGTGACGGAGTAAGAATACTATTCACCACCCCATATCTTACCCGTGGATGATCGTACGAGACGACTAAGGGATATAAAACGCATATAACTATGCGAGAGAAGGAAAATTCAAAACAAAACCCTATACCAACACGTCTGACCATCGCGGTATAGTAGGTTAATTTCCCTCCCATTACGGAGGAGGCTCGAGCCCAACATTGAGACATTTATGGGCTGTGATGATGTGATAATTTTAAAAGTTTTGGAAATAGTTTTATAACCGTCCGCCTACATGAATGTAATTGGTGACCAGATAATATCGGGCCCAGGTCGATTTAAAACTCTTAGGTAATCGTCTACTAATCACTACCAATGTAAGAATTGGTTAGTAGTATTGGTAGACGCTAACACAAAACAAAGGTCATATAGTTAATATGACCTTAAAATAATAATACAAGTATAATGATCTTCATAACATATTTGTATGATATTGTCATGATACCCGGCCATCTTCCATATATTTTTTACATAAACATGTTTCATGTCTAGGTCATTGGCTTATTGTAAATAAATATGTATAGACGTGACTAAGTATTGGGGTTCTTTGAAATTATGATATGCCTTCTATGATCATATTTTTTTTTTTAATACTGTAACTTTTTTGAGCAAGCAGCACACCTGATGGTAAGTGTCATTGCTGCCCATAGACCTTTGCTATAACCAAGGCTATAGCTAGGCCGCTGCCTACCATTATAATCCTCAAACTCACCCAGTGCTTCCAGGTCTCTCGCTCACTGAACGAAGCGCTAGCACATTGCCATTACTCAGACGTCGATCTTCTGCGAGAGTGTGGTACTATCCCGGGCGGAACGGCCCGCGGCTGTAGACAGAAAACTGTCAACAGCGTGGTCCTACCATTAGTAAAAACTTCTGTAAATCAGGACCCACAATATTCTTCATAAATTACACCGAGGACTATGAAGCATACCTCATTAATTCAACTTATATATGTCTCATTGTTGGACTCGAGCCTCCTCCATAATGGGAGAGAAATTGACCTACTATACCATGCTGGTCAGACGTGTTGGTATAGGGTATCGTTTCGAGATTTTCTTCTCTTGCATAGATGTTATTTGCGTTTTATATCCCTTAGTCGTCTCTTACGATCACCCACGGGTAAGATAGGGAGTGATGAATTGTAACTTACTCCGACACAGATAATCAAGCACACCTAAATACTTTTAATTTTTTTTGGACTTCGTAACACATTTTATTTGAAAAGACAAACTCTCTTCTATGCAAAGCGGGAGACGTGAAGCAAAATTGACTAAGGGGACGTCCATTAATCACGTGATCTTTTTTTTAACATTTTTAACCCCTCTCCTCCTTGGTGATACGTGGTGAGGTTTAAAACTATGACCCCCCTCCCCCACTATCATCACGTGATTTTTTAGTACCTATAAAGAAGTAGCCCACAGCTCATTATATTCTTGGTTTTTTGCTTTTTTATACTTTGCAAAAAGGTCTTCATACAGATCACCTACTTTAAACGACTTCGTTCGTTGTCTGGCAACGGCTTTTCAGTTTCAGGCAGTTTAGAAACCTCAGCGTTTGACGAAGAAATAAATACACGTGATATCTTGCTACATCCCCCTCCCCCTTGTGATATTTCGTGATTTTTGTCATTGCATACTTCACTCGCTTCCTCAACATTCATAATTCTCTTCATACACGCTCGCCGGTTTCGGAGACTCTTGACTCCACCTTCCTTCAGTACGTGACCAATCTGGTCTAGGTAGGTGAGTCTCGGTCTCCCCCGGTACCTACATCCTTCCACTTTCGCATTGTATATCTTTTTAACCAGACGTTCGTTCAGCATTCTTTCCATATGTCTGAACCATCGGAGCATTCCCTTTCGCATCTTTACATCAATACTCTCTTTCATACCTACTCACTCTCTTACGTCGTCGTTACGAATGCGATCGGTCAGCCTAAACCTAACAAGAAAAAATTGTTAATCTAAATCTATATATAATTTTTGGCCATTAAATGCATGTTTGTAAAGGCCATTGCAATATGATTGCAAACCCATCCAGCTGGGCTTCCGGCTCTCTCGTTCACCGAACGAAGCGCAATAGCACATTGCCATTATGTACTCAGACGTCGATCGCCTGCTGTGTGGTACTACCCCGGACGGACCGGCCCGCGGCTGTAGACAGAAAACTGTCAACAACGTGGTCCTACCACTAAATCAATTATTCAGTCACCATACGGAATAAGCATATGGGGAATGAGTTATAGGTACTTAGAATAAACACACATGGAAGTATGGTTCGGTACTTTAAGTGTTAAAAAAAGTGAAGCCATAAATTCTGTTAGTGTGACCTTGTCTACTACGGAACGGCCAGCGTAGGTTGACATTTCTGTCACCAATTTAGTGGCGTCAAATATTGTGTGTGGAATTGCTTTCTATGTGTTATTATTCTAAGTACCTATATGTATAGATAATTTCCACATTAAGTTTAGTTACACCATAGACAAATCCGTCAAGACCACAGATAATATATCAGTCAGGTCAAACTCCTGTATACTTAGTTATTCAAACATAGACATCGCTTGTCTATGACAACATCCGCGTGGGTTCATCGACTCGATTACAGATTAGGTATTATGTAAAAAAAAAACTACTTTAAAAAACTTTTTTGTTACTTAATTTGTATAAAATAACGATTTTATTACCAGTGTAGGCCTAATAAATATTTCAACTTTCGATGCGGTGATTTTCGTGTTTTTTTTTAATCAAATTCAATAATTCTATTCATTTATAAGCTTATGGAATTTCTGGGCATAGACCTTTAACACGTTCAATGCGAAACTAGGTCTAAGTCACCTTGTCTGTGATTTACTTGCGGTGGGGCTAAATATCAATATAAAACTCTCAGTCGTCTTTTATGACATCTACGAGCAAAATAAGGGTTGGTAGTATTCGTAGCCGCCTATACAGCACTCGGCTCATATCTCATTCATCACCTTGGCGTACGTGCGTCATATACGTATTTGACTGTAGCACGCTGGTCAGACAAGTCATATGACCATTGGCTTTCAGGTGAAATTTTCTTTTTATGGCATAAATACTTTACGGAACGTGTTCATACTACATATTTTTCAATTTTTTTAGCCCCCTTCCTCTTTTAGTGAGTATCCATAGTATACGTCAAGACCTCCTTCTCTAGTTTGCACGAAGTAAGTCCTTGATATGACTTTAAATCATTTCTTACAAACAGTACGCGACAAAAACGTAACCCCCTCACCCGCCCTTGCGACTAAGCTTGGTATTATGCCAGTATTACACATAATAAAACAATTTTTATGGATTCTATCATGTTTGTACAAGATTAATGAGATTGGTCAATTAGAAATAAATTGAGGAAACTAAAAAAGAATTCGAGAAATTAAAAATCAAATACATACACGATATGATTCCTAAAAATAATTTTATTTGAAATAACACTATTTTAGTATTTAACTATTTTAGTCAAGAGTCTCCGAAACCGGCGAGCGTGTATGAAGAGAATTATGAATGTTGAGGAAGCGAGTGAAGTAGGCAAGGATAGAGTTCTCTGGCACTCTGTTCTCTCTGCCTACCCTTTTTTTTTTTTTTTTTGTGGTGGGCCATGGACGTCGCACCCCGCCAAATCGGTCCGGGGTGACGGAAGAGGCAGCGCGCAACCCCATTGACCCACCCTGCAAGCACCTCTTCTTCGCCATGCGAGCGGGCCACCGGTACCCGATCTTTGTCTTCGGTGGCCCGCTCGGCAAATCTCTCTGCCTACCCTGCAAGGGATATGGCGTGACGATATGTATGTATGTAAAACTAATTTTACGAATCCTTAATCTTGTACAAGGTCACGTAATTTGTGTACATTTCCTTAGTTGTATTTTGCGATAATCACTGCGATGAAAGAAATAGATAAGAAACAATATTATATATATTTTTTCAAACAGTCATTGAATGTAAAGAATTATAATACGAATACAGTTATTTATATATAAAAAATAGACGGAACAACTTACATATATTTCATCGATCGTGTTATATGCGCAGGCGCAAGGTCGAAGGCACCATATGGCACTTGGCCTTAACCATTCGCGCGTACGTTTTGGCATATCCATTGTAATCATTTAATTAAACATCTTTAAGGACTCGAATGCCCTTATTCAAATTTATGGAAATAGCATTATGATTCTTAACAACCCTTTTATTTTGAGTAGGCTATGACCTTTATTTTCTTTTGTTGCCGCGGGCTATGGTTCACACCCCGCCAGATCTGTCCGGGGCAACAGAAGAGGCAGTGCGCGATGCCTAGACCGGCCCGGCAATGCGCCTCTCTTCGCCGAGCGTGCGAGCCACCGGAACCCAATCTTCGTTGGCCCACCCGGCGGTTCACCCTCTCGGGTTCTTCTCGAGTCGATGCCCCGACAGTTTTCGCCGTCTGGGCATCGTCCCCTCACTTCGGGCGACTGGACTAATCCCCGGTCCGATCACCCAATGCCTCGGCTAGGGCAGTAGGCTATGGCCTGAACACACTCCGCCCACGTCTCCGTATCCCTACGTAATCCAGTGTGTGAATGGATACGTTGGAAAATTAAAAATCAAATATAAACGCGATAGAATGAGTAAAATATAGTTTTATTTCAAATGTGTAAAACTCGTTTAAACATCAGAAATCATTCTATACCAACTCGCATAAATCTAAGTTAATTTCTTTCTCATTGTATTATATTGCATCATTTATTTTCCCGTTACAGCCGTAATATCAGCTGACGATCGTCAGGTACAGCTGGAGTCTCTTCTTTTTCTTCTTCTTATGTATTGGCAATCAGCTACTTATATGAGCTATTGGTGCCAGTGTCGAGTTATGAATATCTTCACATTTTTAGTCTTTCAGGTTAGTCATTGTCTAAGTCAAATTGTCGCCATCAACAGTACTATGGCCACATTGTTAATGGTATTTTCTGGGAATTTTGATGGAAAACGAAAACGTTGTAAAGCACTTTTATATGATATTCACTACATCCCAGCAGTTCCGCCGCATCACATTACATAAAATGCCATCAAAATTACCTAATATAACACATTAAAACAGTAAGATATCGAATATAATACAAGAGCACCACATGACGTTTTCAAATTCCCGTCAAAAGTCCCTTGGTTCCTATAGTCTCTTGGTAACAATATCAACTATGACAGCTAATAATCCTGCCACGATTAATAATGTAGCCATAGCACTATTGATGGCAAAGATTTGACTTACTGACGGATAATGATTAACTTGAAGAGACTAAAGACGTAAGGAAAATTATAACTCAACACTGGCGACAGAGACTTGGATAAGTAGCTGATTGACAATACATAAAAAGAAGAAGAACCCTGCCAAGCGAGATTGTAATGGCATTCTCTATTGATGATTTCTATGTCCAATCAGTAGTTGGTTGATGGACGGATGAAAATATGTTTATAAAGTCGAAAGTGAGTAAGAAAAGTCGAAAGATTGATCATTTTGCTTTAGTTTTGTAGGAAACAGACGTGAGTTTTAAGTTTATAAAAAGTTTTATAAATACGCTTTAGAACAAAGTAATCATTGTAATGAGGATATGCTCCGTTTATTTAGAACGCTCTGATAACGTCAAATTGTCATATAAATACATTGTATACAGTGTAATACTTAGTATTTACTTCATCATCTAAATATATCGAGAAACTAGTTGACTGATTCACCAACGCTGAGTCCACTGACTACTGAAACTGAAGATCGAAATTTTGACATTATAGTTTATTTTTGTATTGCAGAAATTCATTAAAAAAAAACGATTTAAGATAATTAAAACGAAACGCAATGGCAAAAGATTGATTGGGAGGCAATAAAAAAAAAGAATATCCATTGACTCCAAAATAAATTTCTCCAAATTTGTCATATTCCATCCTCTAAAGGTTTAAAATAGGGGAATAAAAGCTGTGATAATTTTACTTGATTTTTTATTTAAATTAAATTTAGCGCAAACAAATACAGGGCAGCGTCTTACTTGTATGCTGCAGTGGTTTACTAAAAAGGCAAAGCAAGCATATTGCATTTTTTTAGTCGTTTTTTATGATCAGATCCGAGAAAGAAAAGGTGATTATATTCTTACTTCTGTCATCTTATTCTCTCTCTCTCTCTCTCTCTCTCTCGTGGCGCGTTCCACGTGTCGCGTTTCATCTATAAAAATGTTACCCTCATGCGTCCAAAAACGTTTCCCTTCAAAAAAAGATGGCGCGTAACGGAAAATGTGACGGTAAATTTTTTTCCAACGCCGATAAAGATGTTTCACTTCAATAAATTTTCGGTTAAAAAGGCAAAGTCCGTTCTTTATCACCTTGAACTACTTATAAATTGGGTGCGTCAGAAGTAATTTACGTACGTCTGCGGTTAGCTGAGCTCATTCTGTGAGATTTGTATAGAGTATACCATTCAAGGTAAGATAATAACAGTCATCGTAATCGTTGACTGACTTGGGTCAGTGACAGACTTTGGTTTAGGATCTAGGTCTAGGGTGACCAATTTTGAAAAGCGCCAAAATTTTAGAATTGACAAAAATAAGATTTTTTTTACAGTTATGTAGGTCTTCGTCGTCATTGGCCATATTAACTTGGGCCTTTTTTTTTGCGGCAGGCTATGGGTCTGGTCACACCCCGCAAAATCTGTCCGGGGCGACAAAAGAGACGGCGCGCGACGCAATAGACCCGCCCCGCGATGCCCTTCTGTTCGCCGAATGAGCGGGCCGCCAGAACCTGGTCTTTGTCTTCGGTGGCCCGACCGGCGGTTTACCCTCGCGGGTTCCTCTCGAGTTGATACCCCGGCAGCTTTCGCCGTCGGGGTCTCACTCCAGGCGACCGGAGTAATTACCGGTCCGGTCTCCCGATGCCTCGGCTAGGGCGACAGTAGGCCCAGATATATCAACTTGGGCCTAGGGCGCAATTTAGCCTAAATCTATCACTGGTTCAAGTGTAATATGTAACTACCAATAACTAAAGACTCCTGTTATGCTTTTTCTACTTTTATCTGCTCTCATTTCGCGACACATTTTTTGTACCTTTATGTTTTATTAGCGCTTTGTGGCTACGAATACTACCAAACTTTACTTTGCGCGTGGATGTCGTAAAAGACGACTAAGAGCTTTATAACAACCTAGGCCAACTCTATCTGATGCCATTTGGTCAACAATTACATGCTCAAGGAGGAATGACTTCTGGCAGGCGGCCGGTCATAAAACTATTGCCAATAACTTCTACAATATGTACTATGAAATAAGAATATATATTGTATCGACCCCCAAGTACCTAATTGGGAAAAAGTAGGACAATGATGATGATGTTTTATTAGTGCTTTATTTTAGCTTCGCTCGTATCATAGTTTAGTCAAGTATGATTCTATGTATATAGCGCCATCATATATTATTATATTTAAATACCATTCAATGACGTCTGATATCAAAAAACCTAGGAATAATGGTAAACATAAGAATAACATTGAGTGTAGAATTTTAATAAAATTAATTTCACAATTTAATCCATCTTTTTATGCACAAAATCTATTTTTTTCTATATAAAAGTGGACTACTTTTATTTAAGTTAAGTTACTGTTTATAATAGGTATCTGCTATATGAATATCGTTAAAATCGTTCCAACTGTTTTAGAGATTACCCGGAACAAATAGACAGTTTAAATAAAAATGTTGTTGCTACTGTCTTTTCTATACTCGTATATTATTGGATGCAATTATTTTTATATCACAGACGTCCGTCTGTGATATATAAAATATAAATCTTATTTACTTATATAATATATTAATAATTTCTGAATGTTTGCGCGATCATACACATTTGAAATAGAACTATTTTACGTATTCTATCGCATTTGTATTTGCATCTGCCTGATTTTCGAATACTGAGTACTGATGAGAAGACTGACCGTCACTGACTAACAGTTCTTCCGCGACCATGAATGCTGTAAAGTGTGCGAAACTTCGGGAAATAAAAATCAAATACAAAAGCGATTAAATTCATAAAAATAATACATTTGTATTAAAAATATGTATTTATTTATAATTTCCGTCTGGTGACGGAGCAAGAATACAATTCATCACACCTATCTTACCCGTGGGTGATCGTAAGAGACGACTGAGGAATATAAAACGCATATAACATCTATGCAAGAGAAGTAAATCTCGAAACAAAACCCTATACGAACATGTCTGATCAGCGTGGTATAGTAGGTCAATTTCCCTCCCATTACGAAGGGAGCTCAAGCCCAAAATGAAAATGACGAACGTAAATTGTTTTACACACAAACTTAAATTTATTATTCGCACAAAAAAAAATGTTTTGGATGGGAACTGAACTGACGCCATTTATTTAGACTGCTACTAATACTTGACAATCTGTTGGTATCACCACTAAGTAATCGCTGCTATATTTTAATTAATTATTTTTTTAAAAGACCCCTGAGAATCCCTGCACCAAGGCAATAATCCTTGTATTGCGGGGGACTTTACAGACATATAATTAATGAACACAAAGTACACACAGACTCGGAACAACAATTTATAGATTGTACAAAATATTTGTCCTGTGTGGGATCGAACCTACGCTGATATTTATTAGTGGTAGGACCACGCTGTTGACAGTTTCCTGTCTACAGCCGCGGGCCGGTCCATCTGGGATAGTACCACACTCTCGCAGTACATCGACGTCTGAGTAATGGCAATGTGCTATTGCGCTTCGTTCGGTGAGCGAGAGAGCCGGAAGCCCAACTGGGGTGGGTTTGGGAATTGTATTGGTAGGCAGCGGCCTAGCTATAGCCTTGGTTATAGCAAAGATTCATGGTTGGCAGTGACACTTACCATCAGGTGCTCGTTTGCCACCATAAGCAATAAAAAAAATATATGTATAGTAAGTCGGTATTTTATCCATACCGCTATCTGTGCAGATGTATCTATGTAGTATATATATTGCAGTATGAATCCTGTATAAATGTCAATGAAACATAATACTTAAATGTATATAGGATTAATATAACAAGTAAATAATAAGTACGACAGCGAGGTCGTCGACCTGGAGGTCAATGTCACGTGTGACACTCCGATGACGTCACGGCTAAATCTCAAGCCGTTTTCACCCGCGAACAACACGATACAATTAATTATAAAGTTGTATTTTGGTTACACCTCATCTCTTTGTTGTAACTCATAAATCTGTCTAAATTATTTTTTAAATATATTTTTATAAAGATATAACACTAAGGAATAAATTCTTATAGGGAATTAATTAATTATACGGTTATATTTGTGTGGGGACGGAGTAAGAATACAATTCCACCACCCCATATGTTACCCGTGGTTGATCGTAAGAGCTATAAACCGCATATAATATTTATGCATGAAAAGAAAAACTTGAAACAAAACCCTATACCAACACGTCTGACCAGCGTGGTATAAGTACGTCAATTTCCCTCCCATTACGTAGGAGGCATCGAGTCCAACAGTGGGACCTATATGAACTGAGATAATGAATTGATGATTCTCGGTTATAAAATGTTATATTTATTTTTATTAAGGGATATAATATGTATATAACATCTATGTAAAAGATAGAAATCTCTGAGCAGTCTGACCAGAAACCTGTCTGACCAGTGTGATATAAGCGATCAATTTCCCTATCATTGTGGAGGTGATGTCAGCAGTGGGACATATAAAGCTGAGTGAGATGATAAAGAATGTTAAATCTTCTGATAGTTCCTTGTGGTAGCGAATTAAGTATATAATGTAACAATTTAACTTGGATCAAAGGTCCATCTGTCCGTCTCTTTGTCAATTCATACATCTATCCAAAGTGATGAAACATAATTATAAGGACACGCGTCTCATGATAGTATGCACTTGGCTGCTGGTATTTTTATTGTACGTGCCATAAGACCTCTTCGTTTCAAAGCATCTATTACCCTATTCGTTTCAAAAATGTATATTATTTTGTGTTATACAATGTTCGCTAGATATTCGCGCCAAATTATTGATAAAAATACTAGTTCCACATAATTGTTTTTCGAACTGTACAATAATTGATATGAATAATTCGTTTGGCTAAAGTAACTTTTGTTTTTTTTTTATTTGATTTCTCACGGTCTTTGCGTGTATGGCATCTATTGCGTAAGATAAAAAAACAATTATTTGCGTGAAGTAACTAAATGATCCGTAACGGATAAATAATATGAAATGTCGCCACCCCTTTCCATTTCAATGTCGTAAGATATATTGTTTTTTATTTATTTTGAATTATAACATATACTGGATTATAATTAGTGATCGATTTAGGCTTAGGTTTTCGAAGCCCGGATCTAGAGAGGTAAATATTAAGAGGCGCCAAAACTTTTGAAAGTGTATTTTTTATTAACTGTTAGTTCAATATTATTTTTTTGCTTCTTTTTTCCATTTACAATCTTAAAATAACAAAATTTGAAATATACTAGCTTTCGCCCGCAACTTCGTCCACGCAGAAGTCATCTCTGACAGAGTTAAATAGAAAAAGCAATGCAAGGTGTTGAAGGTTTGTCGCTAGGACGATGATTAACATCGTCAGAAACTGGGATGCGGTCGCCGCCTTCTGCGAGTTAGTTGTCTAACGGAATTAGGGAATAGGGTGGGTCCGAGAGAAAATACTCTACGTTGACACGCTCTACCTTCAGTGCTTTGGGCGGCGCAAGCGTGAGTACCTGTATTGAGGTTCACTGCATGAGGGCTTCGACTCGAGATGATACCCGGTTGCGGTGGCCCACCCGCATAACGTAGATGTACGTGTACGGCGCGCGTGTGTATATATACCATAGCCGGTCACTAAAGAAAAAGGTGGTTCAAAGTTCTATTCATTCTACAAATTATATTGCCATTAATATACTATTTACGGTATGACCATGGGATAAAAATATAATTATCGCCACCCTTTATTTGACTGTTTTGTTTCACCAGCAGAGTTGCGACCTCGTTAGATATGATTTATTATTTGGGTTATAGAGTGAACATTTTTGAAGCTAAACTTAACCTGTATCTTAAACCATTAGGCAAGAACCTATTACCGTCTACTATGTGTATCGTGTGAGCTCTCACGCCGGCACTGGTGCGGGGTTGATGGAGAGGAAGAGAGAAACACGTGTTTATTTATTTTCACCGAAGAATATTTGTACGTAATTTGAAAAGAATCGATAAAGAAATTTTCTCCCCATACACACTTTGCCGCTTTGTTACACCCCTTAGGGGCGGAATTCATAAAATCCTTTCATATTGAATCTCTATGTCATAAAAAGAAACGTGCGTCAAAATTTAATGTTTCTAGCTTTAATAGTTTCGGTTTGGCGGTAATGAGTCGTTCAACCCGCTTCACAGGCCTAATTTATACAATCAGAGGGTGAAAATTGACAAATGCCGGATATTACCATAGAATATTTGATTCGACTCGTAATTTGAAAAGAATCAATAAAAATTTTTTTCTCCCCATACAAACTTTGCCACTCTTTTCCACCCCCTTAGGTGTGTAATTTCGTAAAATCCTTTCTTAGTAAATCTCTACGTCATAGAAAGAAACCAATGTCAAAATTTCAAGTTGCCAGCTTCAATAATATCGGCTTGGCGCTAATGACTTAATGAGTCGTCCAACCCGCTTCGCAGGCCTAATTTACACCCCCAGAGGGTGAAAATTAACAAATGCTGAAACACGTGTTTATTTATTTTTACTGAAGATAATTTGTACGTAATATGAAAAGAATCGATAAAGATTTTTTTCGTGGAATATTTTTTTAAATTGACATCTTTTTTTTATTTATAAACCAATTGACATGAAATAAAGCCTAAATGTTAAGTGAAGCTTACCACAATAAAATAGCGAAAACCGCGTCTAAATCGGATAAGTCGTTTCTGAGATTAGCGTGCACAAATGCACAGACAAACAGATAAACAGACAAAAATTTTAACAATCATTGTTTTGGGTTCTGTTTGTGTTGATAAAGGTCCCAGTAATATTTTCTCTCATATATCTTCCATGTACAGACAGCGATCCATTACATTTTTATTATATGTACAGATAGATAGATAATTCTTTTGTTAAAATAATTAATCATGTAAGTACTAAAATCTGAAATATCTAATAAATTTCTACTAAAAAGTTTTCGTAAAGGTATTATTATCTATATATATATATATATATATATATATATAAGAGATTTCCACCTGTATTGACTCATCACGATATCTCTGGAGACGTAAGGTCTACAGACTTCAAATTTGGTAGGAATACTTCTTTCGCAGAGTAGAGGTTAGCTAAGAACGGATTTTTTACGAAATTCCAACCGCAAGTTGCTTGCTGGGGTGTAAAAATCACATTTTTTAAATATAGCTCCTACAGGCTTGACTTTCGATAGGCATATTTGTGTTACAATACAGAGGTAATCTAAGGGCAGCTTTTTGAAAATGTTAACAAAAAAAAATCCACATTTTCCAATACTGTCCCTACAGACTTGGAGTTTGGTGTGGACTTCCTTTCTGCACTGTAAAGGTCAGATGAATTAGAATTTTAAGTAATTCCTTCTCCTACACAACTGAACTGACGTAACCGAAGCGAAACGAGGGCGGGTCACTAGTCTAATATAACGCTCTTAGCGTTATATTAACTTTTGCCTGGGGCGCCTTCTTATCTAAATTTATCTCTGACTATAAAGTTTAAAAAAGATGCGGTTCTTTAAAGACAAACTACTAATAGGAGGTTCTTGAGATTTTTTTTTGGCAGACACACACGCCATGCCCTCCTTCCGGGGTGACGGAAGAGCGGCGCGCGGATCCATAACCCACCGCATTCCCTCCTCATCGCGATTGGGCCAGCCACTGGCACCGCTTCCTTGACGAGTAAACAGCACACCTGATTGTAAGTGATACTGTCGCTTATGGAGCTTTGCAATACCAGGGATACAATCTAAACCCAGCCACAACGTTGGGATTTCGGTTCTCTCGCTCACCGAACGAAGTGCAACAGCACATTGCCATTGCTCACACGTTACTTACTCCGTCACCAAGCGGATCAAACATTTAAATAAAAGACAAAAATCACACTCAAACAGAACAAACATTTGTATATTGCGCAAAGAATAGTTCTGCATGATATCGAACCTATAATACTTGATATCTAACTGTCTTTTGACTACTCCACTATCTGTGAAGTAAATTGTATCGATGTAAGGTAAGAAAATACTTGAATGTGTTTTAAACATGAACGTCAAGGAATATAGACCAGCTTTTGTATCGATCGGGAGCTAGTCTGTCACTTAACTTTCACTTTCATGTTTCACTGGTACTTCAAGTTGTGAAATGTAGCGTTTCCAAATTATTTTTTTTTTATATTCCAGACTCTGGAATAAATCAATCTGCTATGATGTTCCTCGAGCGTTATGACATATCTTTCTTTAAACTAGGTTTAGGAAGAGTACTGTCTTCTCGGTAGGCAGTGTGGCCTGGCTGTGCCTACGGTTGATAAGCGTCTGTACCACTTATCATCTGGTGTGTTGTTTGCTCTTTGCAATAAAAAAATCAAAAATGATTTCTCTGTAAATTTTGGTGGAAAATACAATTTTCTAGTCTTATACTAATAAATATATAATAAAACCGGAGGTGTCAAGGGACACCCGGATGGAACGAAGTTCTATTTTAATTATATAATTTTTTTCTGCCTTAAGCGATTTTTATCGTTATATTTTAGCCAATTTGCAAAATATCTTTATAAATTATAGCCTATGTGTTATTCTGATGTGCAAGCTATATTACTATAAATTTCATCAAAATCCATTCAGTAGTTTTTACGTGAAAGAGCAACAAACATGTTCACATCCATACATTATTACAAACTTTCACGTTTATAATATTAATAATAGGATATACAATTCCACTAGACTACCAAAACTTTTCGGCTCCGAGCTCGAACGCGAGCCGGCCACGCGGCCCGGTCACGGGCGAAAATAATTTCGTTGCGCATTATTTTGATTTTGCTATATCTCTTAAGGTATTGATTTAATTTGCATGGTCTGAAGGAAAAAAAATATCTTCATGAAATGCTCAAGCCAACTAATGTATTTAAAATGATAAGGATTAATACAGTATTTGTGTAAATAGCTTTTCAATTACCGTTTTATAATAGAACATTTTTTAAAGTATTAAAATGGATATAGTATGTTATCCTTAAGAGATAGATATATACCATCGCGGACTTTTTTGTAGGCCTTTTTAAGCTGTATAATACTGTAGTACTTTATTTTGATCTATTTCGTAGGGTTCAGCCAGCGTTTGCAATGTAAGCGCAAAATAATGTGTTTATTTACGACATCACATTAGAAACCTCTAAAATTATCAGTGTTTCTCTAGTACATTATGCATATATTATACATATAAACCTTCCTCTTGAATCACTCTATCTATAAAAAAAATCGTCGCGACACCACACTGTTCAATGCGAAATAGAAATGAAAATATCTGGCTTGCTTTCTATAAGAGAGCCGACGAGCGACGCCGCACAGCTTACAATAGCTTACTATAGCAAAAAGTGTCGTGACAACTTTTCGTAAGAATTTTTTCCGTCTAGCCCCCTTTCACAACGCGCGATAAGGAACTTCGTTCCAAAATTTTATTTAGAATCATTTTCTTTCTCTAATGGCAAAGAATCTATCCGTGTGGTGACGGAGTAAGAATACAATTCATCACTTCTTATCTTACCCGTGGGTGATAGTAAGAGACGACTAAGGGATATAAAACTTATATAATATCTATGCAAGAGAAGGAAAGCTCGAAACGAAAACTTATACTAACACGTATCACAAGCGTGGTATATATAATAAGTCAATTACCCTATCATTTGAAGGAGGCTCGATGGGATCGAGCCTCCTTCATGAGCAGTGAGACATATATGAGCTGAGATAAAAGAATCTTTATAAAATGTGAGTAGAAATTTAATAACTAATACTATAGCGGGTAGGTAAAAAATTCTGTAATAACAATGACTTGTTGGACTTAAAACATCTTAGTCCTTTCGTGATCACGAACGCTAAAAATTGTTCGAAATGTCGGACACGTTAAATTTAAATACAAAAGCGCGATAAAATCCGTAAAAATAGTTTTATTTCAGAGAATATAAACCAGTAAGACTTTATTAGTTTATTTTATTTGTGGTCATTCAGTCGATGACTTGTACCACATTGAATTATGTTGTAGTTGCATATAGCCAGTGTTGAAATATAATGCTGTTCTAATTGAATATTAATTGAATTATAAATTATAAATAATATAACAAATTCACATGAACTTATTTTGAAATTTGAAAGATTGGTAAAGATCAGTCTACCAATTTAATTCTTCTTCAGCAAATAATCAAACAACCACTCGCCTTAGGCTCATATCTTCTCGATTACGGGAAAAGAAGACTAATCTTCAAAGCTAGCTAACAACAGTATATTTAAGTTCTTTGATAAACATAAGTAAGAGAATAAATTGATTCATAAATGAAAATATATTTTATTTTGTTAGTGAACGAAAATAATCTACCAAAAGGCGTAATAATCTCAACTTATATATATCCCACTCTTGGGTTTGCGTCTCCTCCATAATGGTAGAGAAATTGATCTACTATAAAACGTTGGTCAGACGTGTTGGTATAGGGTTTTGTTTCGAGATTCCCTCCTCTTGCATAGATGTTATATGCGTTTTATATCTCAGAATCGTCTCTTACGATCATCCACAGGTAAGATAGGGGTGGTGAATTGAATTCTTACTCCGTCACTTCACGGAACGGCATATAAAATATTAAAATATTTTACAAAGCATAAAACAGAGATTTAGAAATAGTAATATAATGATTTCTGATGTTCACGCGAGTATTTTACATTTGAAATAAAACATTTTTTTACGGATTCTATGGCGCTTCCATTTGATTTTTAATTTCCCGACGTTTCGTATACTTTAAAGCGTTCGTGGTCACGGGAGCACACACACACGCTGTAAAGTGTTTGAAGCGTCGAAAAATTTAAAAACAAACGCGATAGAATCTGTAAAAATAGTTTTATTTCAAATGTGTAATACTCGCGCAAACATCAAACATCGTTATATTAAACCAATACGGAGTAGCAATTTTAAATATTAACATAATATTACAATACAAATTTTTATTTATATTCGATAATGTCTATTATAAATATAAAATACTAAATGTATTATTTACTCTGCAATGTCATTTGTATTTTTATTATTGCTTTTGGTCGCATACGAGTAATCAGCATACCTGGTGGTAAGTGTTACTGCCACCCATGGACCTTCGCTATACCAGAAGTATAGCTGGGCCGCTGCCTACCAATACAATCCCCAAACCCACCCATTTGGGCTTCCGACTCTCTCGCTCACCGAATGAAGCGCAACAGCACATTGCCATTGCTCAGACGTCACCAGCCCGCGGCTATAGACTGATATCTGTCAACAGCGTGGTCCTACCACTATAATGTATTTTTTTTTTTTTTTTTTAATGGCGTTTACAAGATTTCGCCAATAACTAACTAGTTATAAATATCTTCAGTCTCTCAGGTTAGTCATAGTCTAAGTCAAATTGTCGCCATCAACAGTGCTATGGCCACACTGTTGATGGTATCTTGTTGGAATTTTGATGGAAAATGAAAACGTTGTAAAACACTTTTATATGATATTCACTATATCCCAGTAGTTCCGCGCATCACATTACATAAAATGCCATCAAAATTATCTAATATAACACGTTAAAACACTAAAATATTGAATATAATACAAGAGCACCACATGACGTTTTCAAATTCCCGTCAAAAGTCGATAATGTACATTAGTAGTAGTAGTTGGTTCTATTCGTCCATTCGGACAGGCAAAGGGATCAATGCCCATACAGCCAAGTTTTATTTAATTATTTTTCATATATTGTTCATCATTTCTTCATATTATGTAGCCTTAATAGTCATTGTCTGTCAGTAAGTCAAGTCGTTACCATTAATCGGGCGCTGATAACCTAATCAATGATTTTCTTTGGGAATTTTGGGCAAATATGAAAATACACGTAAACCACTATTATACCATATTCACTGCACTTCAGCACTTTAACTATACCATATTGCATAAAATACCAGCAAAATTATTTAATATAACACCACAAAACACTAAACAAATGAATATAATACAAGAGCGTAACATGACATTTCCACATTCGCGCCAAAACTCCTATAATGTACATAATATTACATTATGATTAGTGTTGCTCAAATGCAAGACCATGATTTGCAGCAAGAATCTCAAAGGGCTCCCTTAGATAGCATTTTACGATTTCTTTGGCAAAGGAAGGGTTGTCAACATTATGTATTCTTTATACCAGTACACGGGGAAATAATTTGATGTTATTTTAAACAGTCTCATAATAGATAGGTGTGATTATAACACCTTTCCCAGTAAGTGGTATGTACTCGTACTTAATTATATATAGCTGTACAGTTAGCGCCACTAGATGAATGGAATTTTATTAATTTAGTTGGATTATTTGTTTCTATGACATGTGATCAAATCAAGTGACTCTGTGTTATTCTAACAGTAAGAGTTGCAACACTTGCGAGACTCTGGCTGCAAGTCTTGGTCTTGCTTTTGGGCAACACTAATTATTGTGATACATAGTTGATGTTTACGCGAATAATATCTACTTTTGTCTTTTAAAGTCACCCAAGACCAAGATAAGGGGGTGGTGAATTGTATTCTTACTTCCTAAACGCAAAAAAAACCTATTAATTGAACTATGAACTGATAAATAATTAAATATCTGATATGAGCTATTCTAAATTATATATTAAGTATAAATATATGTAAATATAAACATATTTTTTGAATACTTCTCAAAGTTCATAGTGGAAGTCCAAGACTAAGATGTCTTACGTTCAACAACAGCCTTCCCGACTTCCGTGGACATGAGCGCTGAGAAGTATTCGAAACTTCGAAAAATGGATCATTAAAAATACTATAAAATTAAAAAAAAATATATCTATGAATATCAAATATGTGCAAGAGAAAAAACTTTACCCTAAAATAAGTTGCCTTGGCACAAGGAGTTTGATCATAATTTTTTTTTAATCTAAATAGGCTGTAATGTAAATAATTTTAATATATTTTATTAAAAATTAATATATTTCAAATTACTGAAATTTAGCATTTAATATGCTTAATTATATATAAAACCCGATTACGAAGCGAAAAATGATGTCACAAGCTATTGGGATTCCGGCCCAATCGTGCTGCCATTACACCACCGTGAACTATTGTAGGACATGCAAATCTCGCTTTGTATCATATTTGCCCAGCAGTGGGATATGTGATGATAATGAAGACGAGTCTAACGAAGGCATCATAAGGCTGGCTAGATTATTCAACAAAGGCTTAATTTGCTTCGTGGCCGCACCGGGCGATCGATCACTTGGTACTTGAAAGTGATGGTGCTTAACGTCAGGTTAAAATAGTTGTGTAATGTTATCGCTACTAAAGGTTCTCGATAGTAGACAGATTCGAGATACTAACGTGTTTATTATATCAAATTTTGTATTAACCAAGGACCTAAAGATTTTTTATATTTTTTTTCAAATACGGTACTAGTAGTTATTCTCCACCAGCTTCTCTTCTTTTCAGATAAGTAATCACCAACATATCATATACTAAAACCTTCTCCGAAACACGCTGCATCTTATGGTGTAAGTTTTATTCCTATCGGTTCAGTAGTTTTCGCTGTATAACCGAATAAAAAAATCGGCTCTCCATTTATTACCATAGAAGATTTTTTTTAATGTAGGGTGAAAGGTATTTTACAATTATTTTGATTATTATGATTTGCAGTATCTGGTGTTTTCTATATTAAATCTATACTAATATTATAAAGCGGAAGAGTTTGTTTGTTTGTTTGTTTGTTTGTTTAAACGCGCTAATCTCAGGAACTACTGGTCCGATTTGAAAAATTCTTTTTCTGTTGGATAGTCCATTTATAGAGGAAGGCTTTAGGCTATATAACATTACGCTGCGACCAATAGGAGCAGAGCAACAATGATGAATGTGTAAAAATCGGGTTTATGTTTCCTTTTGAGAGCTTCCGCTGCGTAAACGGTTAAAGTTGCGCAAAAATTATGTACTACATAATTGTTCCCCTTTCAAAGTTCTAAATAAAAGTCCACGACAGCATATGTCTATCTTTTAAGATTGGCTCACTATAACCTTTTTTATGCTAATCAAATTTGTTTTAAAATAATGTGATATTTTCGAAGGTGTTTTTATAAACATAATATTAATCCTTATCCAAATAAATGAGTTATTCATCACAAGTATTTAATTTAAAACAAAATTGCTCTTTACATTATTTGATTTCAATGAATATCTTAGGAAATATCGCAGTTTAAAAATAACATCGCAGCAAAATAATGATCAAGTACTGGGCGCGCATTTACGATAAAAATACTGGATCTTATAATCTTATATTTAAAAAAAACTCAAACTAATGTTATTTCAAAGTACTTCTGCACACACTACATTTTTAGTTTTGTTTTCTTCTCATGACCTTCCGTCGGCTTTACACATCCTAAATAATAATAATAAGTATAGGAAGTATTAGTGCCTGCCCTCATGTATGGCAGTGTAAGTTAGATTTGGCGGGGAAGACATGAAAATAGAATAAATGCTGTAGAGCTGGCAACTCTTCGTAAGCTGTGTGTGATGTAAGTATGAAAGATAAAATTAGGTATAATGTTATAAAAGAGCGCTGGTATACTGAGGTGGGTTAGACACGAAGTGGAAGAAATAATGAGTGGGCAGAGGTTGACCAAGCAAACATATAAAGCAATCGTGAATGGGACGAATACAAGGGGAAGACCTTTTCTGGACCAAATTGGCGATTTGTTCACGAGAGGTCATCATCATCATCATTCTCCTACTCTTATCCCAATTACTTGGGGTCGATACAATAAGTACTCTTCATTCATAGTACATATTATAAAAGTTATTGGCAATAGTTTTATGACCGGCCGCCTGCCAGACGTCAACCCTAATTGGGAATGTAATTGTTGACCAAACGGCATCAGATGGAGTTGGCCCAAGTCGTTATAAGGCTCTTAGTCGTCTTTTACGACATCCACAAGCAAAGTGAGGATTGGTAGTATTCATAGCCGCTACCACACAGCGATTTCATACACATTAAAAGTATGTGTAATCGTAAATAGGCGTAAGTGTATGTATGTATGTATAATATACATACATTGTATATATCTATAGAAAGTATAGATAAGACCCAATACTTTTACTTGCATTACTTTATATGGTACTACATTGCATTATATGGATTACGTCAAACTTGAATCACTTTTAAATACTTATTTCGCGTAACTACAAATACATACAAAAAAAAAAGAAACACATACATGCACGCACACTACATCACAAACACACGCACACCACACACACACACACACACACACACACACATACACACATACACACACGCACACACACACACAAACACACGCACACCACACAAACACACACACAAACAAACGCACAACACACCCATACACGCACACACACACACACACAACGTGTGAGCGCGCTCACTAACACGTTAATTCTCACTCATTCATTTATTATAGATTTCTTTATCTACGTAAGATATATATATTCATTATTTATAATGTATGTTACTGTAAAATAATTTGATGTTCAAGATTTATGTATTTCGGGAAACAACTGTCTCTTGAAACACAGGTATTACCTAATTCAAGAGGCAAAGACATCTATGTCAACTGTCAATATGTATTTAGTTTTCAATAAAGATTATTATTATTATTATTATTTTGCTTAAGGTTAAATGTTCTACTCTTACTAATAAAAGGGTCATGTAGGTACCTAAAACAGCTTTAACGTATGTATTATTTAAAAATATTTCCACCTTTTACGTAAACGAATTCGCGAGTTGAAGTTAACGTTAGCCCAAAGTAACCATTCCACGCGGACGAAGTCGCGGGCAGAAGCTAGTCTCTTATATTATCTTTGTTCAGTATTTCATGACCGAATAGGTATGACAAATTTCAAGCTTTCTGATCTAGTAAGTAGAATTCAATATTATATAAATGAAAAGAAATCTCTGAAAGTTTTTAAAACGAAGTTTCACATTAACCCTAGTAGTTAATCTGGACACGTCACTAAACCTAATTATATAAGTGTTTTTTAATTTTATGAATGCCAATGTGAGTTTGTTTGTTTGTCTGTTATACTTAATACCGTATTTTTTAACGATTATCATAAAATTATGGCTTATTAAGGACACAGAAATGAATATAGGATATTTTTCGTCACCATTCGCCTTTTGTTATTCATATATATAGCTCCCTTACAGACCGCCACCTGGAGAGGTAATTAATTGAAATGCTTATTGATTTAAGGATCATACCTATCTAGTTTTTCTTTTTCTCAGTTTGATCTCACATGTTGAATATTGTAGTACCTATAATCCAGGATACATAACACTCTCCACAGATGACACAAATACTTGACCAACAAGCAGTCCTTTTCTTAGCACTCAAAGCAAATTACAGGTTACAAATAAGAAGATCTACAACTAAGCAATGTATCACCGCACTACGAATATGATAGAGTTTAAGAAGCCTGTATATGAGCCTTAATACTGATTGCAATAGAGTAACTTTTGCAATCAGTTGGCGTAAAAAAATTCGCAGGTTTCTAGGAGATCCGTATATTATAGTACTTTAGTTGCCGCTTGCGAATTAAGTTAGGGTTAAGCTCGTAATGTAAGACATCGTACTCCTATGATGAGAATGCGATGTGCAGATAGTTAATAGTCGTAATCAGATACGAGTTTAAAAGGAAATATGGTAAGCAGTTTGACAGTGGCCGTAAGTACATTTTATGTCAGACCACTACTGTCCATTCTCCTGGTAATTTTTCAGCCAACTGTTACGATTTCCACGAGCTAGTATAAAGATTTGAATTCGGGAAATGAAAGATAAAAGTTAAATTTCATAAAAAAAAAATATATTATGCGCTTATTAATTCTCGATAGAACTTCACTTGAATATTAACGATGTACGTTCGAGTATTTCACCAATAGTAACGTGCGGATTGAACTGGCGACCTTTCCCGATAGGTCGGCGGTCGAATCGAGATGCTGTGTGTGAATGACGAGCGCATTCTGTTCCGCATTCATTTCTGTGTCTCATTTAACAGTCAATATGGAGTTTGCATTTTATCAAACGTAATGTAATGATCGAGCACGTAATGTAAAGATGTCATAGCACGTAATAATTTTTCAGACCAAATTTCTTTTGGAGTTTATAGCTTGGTTACTAAGACCTTTAAGCCAATTTTTTGTTTATAAATTAACTTCATTTAAAGTCATTGTTCGTGAGTAAGTCAGATCATCGCTTTCAACAGTGCCATGACCACACAGTTAAAAGTATCTTTTCGGAATTTTGATGAAAAACGAAAACGTATGTAGAGCACTGTTATATCATATTCACTACACCTCAGTACTTCCTGCGCATCACATTACATAAAATGCCACCAAATTTATATAATATATCACGTTAAAACATATATAGATATTGAATATAATACAAGAGCACCACATGACGCTATTCTTTTAACGCTAAAACTCTTAATCATGTTGTACATAATGAAAGCACAGATAAAGTAGTGTTTATCTCTAAGCGTTATGGGTTTGATTCTCACGCAGGTATAGACTTTGTTCGATTACAAAGAGAGAAGATTATTTTATTAATTATTTTTAATATATGAATGTATTATATTTTCCAAAAATCACTGAAAAGAAATTACTAAACTAAGTTCGGGTAATCCAAATATTTCTTTCTGATGAGGCACGTTCTGTTTTGTGCACTTCGGTATCATTGTTTCAAAGTTTATGACAAACATACGTAGAAACAATTTTTATGTTTTATATTATTTAAAAATACCTGACCATTATTATTTTTTTTTTTAAATTCAATATGTTACTCTGTCTTTTTGCTGGAATTAAATGGTCTTTTACTTTTTTGCCTGGCAATAGGCTTATCTCCCAAAACAAAAGCTATGAATGACAAGAATAGAAATAATAGGTATAATATGTATTTGAAAAAAAAAATTATAAGTCACTTACCAGAGCTGGTGAATCTAAAGGCCGGGATCGAGATTTCCGAATATGGTCAATCTCGGCAGGACGGGATCTCGATTTACGGAAATCACTCTCCCCATCAGAAGGCCTGGATTGTCTGTCACTCTCTCTGTCAGAGGAATTGTAGAATCTTTTCTCTTCGTTGCGCTCCTGGTATCTTTTTTCTTGCTTTAATGTTTTGTCGTATCTAAAAAAGTGTGGTTTTTATAAAAACTATCTCACTTTATAAAAGTACAAAATAATATGAAAACGCCATCTATCGGAGAACGAAGGTGATTAAAATTAAAACATGTGTGGTAACAATTTTTCGCTCGCAAAACAAAGTTTTTATTAATAACCTATCCTATTAAATGCTAAATCACAGAAATTTAGATGATTGGGTCGTGTCATATTTTAATACAATTCTCTCTTCCATAATGATAAGAATACGACCGAGAATTTGGTTATTATACATAGGGTCCACGCTCGTCTAAGTTGCTAAGGCGATTGGAATGGATTTCGATTAGATGTGGGTTAAAATCCCATGCGTGATAATCATTTTTAACCATCTTCAAAAAGCATTTTCGTTATCTCAGAAGTTTTTTGATTCTTTTTTTTTATTTGTAAACTGGGGCTTCCGATGTGCGAACTTCATTTACGTTTTTATTCTACTCTATTTGATCAAGATCTTACCAGTAGTTTTTGAGTTATCCACATTAGCGCGTTTCTAATTAGGTTCTTATTTTTTTTTTATTTACAGACTAAGTTTTTATTAATAACCTAACACAAAATAAAATTTTATCCTAACTCTCTTTATCTTGTGCCCTAAGACTAATGTATACGTTAGAGAAGAACACCTCTAAAAATATCTAGGCTAGTATCCTATAGCTAATTCAATAAAGTGAGTCAATGTGTTGGGCTTATGATGGAACCTTCGGTTCAACTATTTTTTTTTAAATGACAGCCTTCACTAAGGCAAAGTATCCCGCAATAAAAGGATTAACTAATCCTTGTAATGCGTGGTACTTTTCACCCACTTTGAAGATGAATTTTGTGATATTCTTTCTTAGTAAGTCTCTACGTCACAAAAAGAACTTGTGTACAAAATTTCATGTCTCTAGTTTCTGTATTTTCATCAAAAAATATGTGATTTGAACTGAAGACCTTTGCAATTTTATAGGTAGTTTGCAAGAGATGGTAGTTAGTATTAAGAATGATATTCTGTTTACCTTCCGTCATGTTCAGACTCCCTATATTTCCTCTCCTGTTCAATGTCTCTTGGATTGCTTTCGTAACGGTCTAAGTCCTCTCTAGAACTTCTGAATCTTCTCTCGTCTGACTTGCATTCATAGTTAACCTTTTTTACAGTAATTTCACTAGGCTCTGGGTCTGTATACCTGTGAAAACATTTTTAGTATTCTAACCTTTTGATGTCAAATATATCTAAAAATACGGCATTATTATATTTAACACCATCTCAGTTCATATGCTCGAGCAGCTCATATATGCTCGAGCCTCCTCCATAATGGGAGGGAAACTGACAACAACTTAAAATAACTGACACATATTTAGAATTTGTCAACCAATAACCCAAATTCATTTAATTTCATATTTGATTATGAAAATTTCACAATTATATCATCAAAATCCTCCTCCCTCCGTGTGGTGACAGAGTAAGAATACAATTCACCACCCCATATCTTACTCGTGAGTGATCGTATGAGACGACTAAGCGATATAAAACGTATATAATATCTATGCGAGAGAAGGAAAACTTGTAACAAAACCCTATACCAATACGTCTGACCAGCGCGGTATAGTAGGTTAATTTTCCTCCTATTACGGAGGAGTCTCGAGCTAGTGGGACATATATGGGCTGTGATGATGATTTAGAATTTGTCAACCAATATCTCAAATTCTATTAATTTCTTATTTGATTATGAGAATTTCACAATTATATCATCAAAGTTCAATGCCAAACTGGCTTAGAAATGATTATGAAAAGGGGCAGCATCTGGGATAATATAGTACATTTAGGAAATTTATCAATTGTAATCGCTAAACCGTCCTATAAAGTATGAGAAATATGGCATTATCTTCCATAAGTCTTGCAGTAGTCTTCGATAAGTTGATGTATGAATTAAAAAATACTGTTTCCTTGGGCGGCTTGGTTACATTAATATTTTGTGGTACTCTGAATTTAATTTTCCATAAACATTTTGCAATATAATTATTTTACTTGCCTTCTATAATCGGAGTCGTTTCTGGCAAGATGTTCAGGGCTCTTGAGTACCCGTGTGCGTGGCTTCTGCTGGACAGGTTCCTTCTCTTTTTTGCTCTTCTTCGAAGAGTCGCGAGAGAAGAGCTGCTTCATCTATATAAAGTAATCAAGTATTTAATTCTTAAAAATATATTTAATGTAACATAAAAGAATACTTTAGGATATCCTCTGCTGGATTTTCTGTGTAATGATTGAGTAAGAATACAATATGTCATTACCCTGTCTTTTTCACAGGTAATAATAAAAGACGAATAAGGAACGCAAACAGATAACATAACTGAAGCTAAAGGAACACTTGAAATAAAGCCGTATAACAATCCGACTGACCAGCTTGGTACAGTGAATTAAATGTCCTCCTATTGTGAAAAAAGCTTAAGAGCGGTATGGAAAATATATAAACTTTAAAAGTAAGTAAAATCTTTATGTATGAGATTCGAGTTTTTTCCATAATAGTAGAATATTTATCCTTTGAAAATTTATCTACACAACGTTAAGTTATGTGTTATGGGTCGATTAAAGTACATCGACCAATTTATCGTGGTTAGAAAATGGTACCGACCGCATCCATAACGACGATGTAAGAGAGCGAGTAGGTATGAAAGAGAGTATTGGTGTAAAGATGCGAAAGGGAATGCTCCGATGGTTCGGACATGTGGAAAGAATGCCGAACGAACGCCTGGTTAAGAAGATATACAATGCGAAAGTGGAAGGATGTAGGTACCGAGGGAGACCGAGACTAACCTACCTAGACCAGATCGGTCATGTACTGAAGGAAGGTGGAGTCAAGAGTCTCTGAAACTGGCGAGCGTGTATGAAGAGAATTATGAATGTTGTGGAAGCGAGTGAAGTATGCAGAGATAGAGTTCTCTGGCACTCTGTTCTCTCTGCCTACCCTGCAAGGGATATGGCGTGATGATATGTATGTATGTATGTAGAAAATGGTTTAATGGCGAATTTTAATTGTCTTGAAATAATACCATTGTATTGCCTCACAATCACCATATAAAAACCCAAAGTATAAAGGGGTAATCATACATTGTATGTTTAATTTGTGATCATATGCAAAATATAATTGCGATGAAAAGAAATATTATAATAATTACCTTTTCAAGTCCAGAAAACTTCTTAGCTTTGGGCGGTTTCGCACTGACTTTGTCATCAAGTTTTGGACTTTTGTCGTATCTGTGAAGTCTTGGCTCGATATGTGATGCATCATCGGCACTTCGTTCACCTCTGTATTCCTTCGCATAGGCCTCATCCCTGTATTCTTGGAAACTTGCCAAATGATCTCCGTTAGCATAAATCTGTTCGCTAGGGTAGTTGTCTTCTGTATGCCTTCTTTCACTTGCTAAAAATAGTGAAGTATCTCTTGCGTTATCGTCACTTTCATGTCTTCTATGGTGACTCCTATGAATGTCTCCATGCGAGTCTTTTCTGAAATCATTTTCAATGCCAGAGTCAACTAAACGATTATCAATATCAAAACGACGAGGAGACCTCTCTTCTCTATAGTATTCCCTGCTATCACCAGAATCGTGTCGCTTTATACTGAAATCTTCTTTGTACCTATCATTATTCTTTATCCTACGTAAAGATTGATAAGAATCAACGTATCTATTAAGATTGGCATACTGTTCCTCTCTTTCTTGAGCTATTTCTGGATTAGATGCATAATGACCTTTCCTCTTTCCGAACAATTCATCTTTTCCTTTATATTTTTGTCCCGTTTGCAATATATCTTGACTAGAAGCTAATTGCTTTTTTACCTTATATTTTTTCTCTTTATATTCACCTGGTGTGAGTACTGGTTTACCAATATTTGATTCCAGACTTGGGGGCTCATATTCAGGCTCTGGAGGAAAATCTTTTTTATTACTTTTGTACCTAGGATCGTTTCTTGCAATAAATGCAGGGTTATCAATTTCATCTTTGGGTGGTTTTTTGTATAATCTAGATTCTGTACTGTATTTAATTTTATGATTATCTGAATCGTATTTATTATAGTCTTCGGTGACAGTACTCTCTGTTAAACCATCTCGCTCTAAAGTGTTACGGTAGTAACGGACAGTTTCATTTACGTATCGTTCAGTTGCTTGCATCCGCTTTTCTGCCTCATAAATAGGATCTTCTGGCAGATATCTAATCATTGGTTCTGCTATAGTCCTTTCTTGACGTCGAGCGTGCAGGCGTGACTCTAATAGCTGACGTCTATGACTTAATTCATTGAAATCCAAATCAATTTTATGGGGTTCAGGTTCATACTGTTTCTTTTTATTATCCATACCATCACCTCGTCCTCTGAACTTGTCAATTAAATCAGGAGACTTATTATCGGGAGAATTTTCATTAGCATATGTAGGTTCAAATTCGTTAAAATTTGTTAGTTTATATTCTCTGAAACGTGGTCTTATTGGCGAATCTGTTATATTATATGTATCAAACGTGTTATATTTATCATTTTCATTGTTATTTTTATAGTCATAATCGTACATACGTGTGTTGGAAAACTTGTATCGGTCTTCGTATCCTAAGCCTTCATCTTCATCAGATAGATGACCGTAGTTATCTCTGGATGGCGAAAAAGCTTTATGCATATTTTGTTTATTGGTCATATTGGTATTTATATCTTGATCTTTTATTACATGCGCATAAACTACTCCCTTATCTATTTTATTTACTGGTGTAGGAACTCTCTCTGGAGTAGGGTTCCTTACAAAAAGATTTGGATCTGGGCTTATACTAGGCTTTATATAAGAGAATGGCTGATTTATATTGGTCCCGTTTGGAGGTGAGATCAAATGAGATTTTGGAGGTGGAGCCGCTTGGTCTTCTTTTAATATCTTGACTAATTGATCTACAGTATGACCTCTAGTTAAGACAGGCTTATCTGGTGGTTGTTGACTACTATGTATCATATCTTTATCACCATAAATATTTTCTTCAATTTTTCTAATGCTCTCTTTTATTCTATCCTTGATTTCAATTGGACTGTCGTCTTTATGTTTGACTGAGTCTATTTCGTCAACTAAAAGGATTTTCTTAGTCTCACTTTTTCCTTTAGGCGTGTCGCTTATTTGAGGTGATTTTTCTTTTTCTTGAGATTTACCTCTTTTGGTTCTAACTGGTGCTTTAGGCTCTGGTTTATCAAAAGATTTATTGTATCTTGGAGGTTTCTCAACTGGATTAACTTTTTTATTTTCACTTGTTTTTGGGTCGTCAGATTTGCTTTCTTTCAAATTTGATTTTTGTTTCTGATATAAATCTAACGGAGGTATTTTCTTGAAATAGTCTTCTCTCGGTGAACTTTCTATTATAGGTGAGAGTTGAGTCTTTTTATTCCTTAAAGACTTAAGGAATTCTTCAGTTTCACTACCAGATCGTTTACGTACGGGTTTGCTTTGAGTATTTAAGCTTGTATTTGACTTTAAATCGGAGACGTCACTTTTACTTCTTTTGACAATAACAGGCTTCGTGTCAACGACGACTGTACCATCAGGGCTTTTGTTCCTTTGAGCTCTTCTGAACAAAGTTGACAACGATGTTCGTTCTCTTCTCTTTTTGTTGCTTACATCACTCGTGGATCTACCAAGAGGAGTTTTTTCCGGTGATCCGTCGTCGCTATTTCTTCTACCAATTCTATTATCTTTTTTCCTCCTGTGTGGTAATGAGAAAAATTTCTCAGGTGGATGATCAGACGTGCATGTGATACCTTGAGCTTGTGCTCGAACTTTATTAGCTTCTTCGATCAATTCTTCTTTAGAAAGATGAGTAAATGGTTCTTTTCTAACTGATGGCTGTTGCTCTGACGAGGCACTCCGCGATGCCCGCGGTTTGTCTGCAAAAATAATAATATCATTAATTATACTATCGGTGCGAAAGAATCCGAAAAATATATTAAATTTTTGTTATATACGTCCCACTAAAGGGCTTGATTCCCTTCCAGAATGAGAAGAAGAAAAAATAAACATACAAATATGTATATTTATTATAGAATATATATTAGGTAATCGTATATAATATATAGACTATAGTATATACTATATACTCAGATATATATGAAACATAAGAAAATATGTTTTAACAGAGATGAAATAAGATCAATATTTAAATGAGCATCAGTTTGTATTACTACTATTACTAAGTATGTTTTGCTATTTAATAAATTTAGAATTTAGTAGATTTTTTTGGAGTTTATGGCTTGATTACTAAGACCTTTAAGCCAAATTTTGGTGTATAAATTTACTTCATTTCATCATCGTCCGCCAGTAATTCAAGTTATCACCTTCAATAGTGCCATAGCCACACTGTTAAAGATATATCTTGGGAAATTTGGTGGAAAACGATAACGTACGGAAGTAAGGAGACTGTTATATTATATTCACTACACCACAATACTTTCTACGCATCACATTACATAAAATGCTATCAAAATTATTTAATGTAACACGTTAAAACACTAAGATATTGAACATTATACAAGAGCACCACATGACACTTTTCCTTTCACGCTAAAATTCTCAAAGTTTAGTAGCTTTTTATGTATGTTTATAAAGATTTACTTCACCAAGTTCAATTTCAACTTATGTATGGTTCTATGGCGTAGGGTTGCTACGGATGGCCACCGAAGACAAAGATCGGGTACCGGTGGCCTGCTCGCACGGCGAAGAGCGGTGCTTGCAGGGTGGTTGCGCGTCGCCTCTTCCGTCGCCCCGGACCGATTTGGCGGGATGCGACCACCTCCATAGTCTCTCCGCAAGAAAAAAAAAGGGTTGCTACGGATTTGTCAATGACATGTGGTGTTAGGGTTAAAATGTGAAACACATGTTAATTGCTATACAAAGATGATTGGTATTATTTAATAAAGTTAAAATTGTTTGTATGTCAATTGAATAATTTAAAAAAAAAGTCTCATTAAATAACATGCATAATTAGTTTGTGTTTGTGATTTCATGAGTATTTTTTTGATTAAATCTTCATTGTATATTATTACTGGTCGACTTGTATATAATAATACATATTTTATTAATGCTTGCGGTTCATAATTATAAGGGTTTTTGTTTTGCATAGATAGTTATATTTTGACTTTAGTTTCCTTTGTGACCGAAAGACTAACTGAAATGGATTTTGTTAAAATTTAAGTGGTAATGTTTTATGAGAAAAAGTAACTATATTAATTGTATTAAAATTAAGCATAAATAAATTTATACGTATACTTCGGTAAAATATTGGGATAAGAGTAGGAGAATGATGTCATCGGTAAAAAATTAATAAACACGTATTTCTTCAGCATTTGTCAAGTTTCATCCTGAAGGTGTACAACAAGGGGACTAAATTTTTCTTATTGAATTAAAAATTTGCATAAATAATTACTTGACAGCGTCTAAATTTGTGAAGTAGATTTTTTTAACAAAAAAGAAATATTCTGAAAATCTATTTAAAGGTAACCCTTAAGTTTACAAGGAGAAATATAATTCTAATTATTGATACATTAGGGGATGAACATTGTCATTATATTTTACATCGTTTAACATAAATATTGAAATTGTTATTTAAAGGGGAAGTAACACATAATTTCAATGTTAACTAAGTGTTGGACAAACGTTAGTTCTATATAAATTAACCTACCACGTAAAATACCACCAAAATCGTTAAACCAGGTCAGGCTAATTATATTTCAAAATAGTTAAAAATATATATGTATTACTTATGGTAGGACCACGCTGTGCACAATTCTCTGTCTACAGCTGCGGGCCGGTCCGTCTGGGGTAGTACCACACTGAGCAGAAGATCGGCGCCTGAGTAGTGGCAATGTGCTATTGCGCTTCCTTTGGTGAGCGAGAGAGCTGGAAGCCCAACTGGGTGGGTTTGGGTATTTTATTGGTAGGCAGCGGCCTAAGCTGTACCTTTGGTATTTCAAAGATCCATGGGCAGCAGTGACACTTACCATCAGGTGTGCTGCTTGCTCGTTTGCCACCATAAGCAATAATAAAAAACACAGACAAGTATTACGTTCTTTTATATATCAGAAATATCATAAAATTTATAATTAATGATAATAATGATATTTACATCGACCTTTTTATATTATTTTTTTGTTGTGGAAACGCATTTAGGCGACATCGTCTGTCGGCGATAGAGGGGGTGTGTGGAACTCACCAGCTAGCTGATGTCCGACTGGAATAACCGCTAAAACTACAGCGGCCCTTTTCGCGCTTTTACGAGGCGCCGACGCCTCGCAGAAGGAGGCCATCGACGACTAGCACCTGTCTCTGTCAAGCATCTTCGAGGTGATGGTTGATCGATATTTAAATCGATCGGGGTCAACTTCATCTGATGTCTAGATAGCTATTATATTCCCAAAGAGGGTTGACGTAAGTTAGGCGATCATTCATAAAACTATTGCCAAAACTTTTGCAACATGGACGATGGAAGAGGCATACATATTGCTTCGGTCATCGTTAATTGTGATAAGAAGAGGATGATGACTGATATCTATTGCTGGATAAAAATTCACATATAATTTGATTTGTTAAAGTTGGTGGTAGACCCCAGTTCCACAACGGAGGTGAGCTCTTGATACCAGTGGACTATTTGAAGAGTGTAATAATCTACAGCCAGTTATGGTAGTCTAGATAGCTTGGTTGGGTTACCAGACTATAGCATCTTCCCAAAAAGAAAAGACAAGTTTCACGTTGACCTTGTATCGCTTTGGACGGCAGAGGGAGGGAAGTGTAGGTTGAAGCCGAAAAAACGAAAAAAGGAATGGAAATTAAGTACATTTTAATAAACTAGTCTTGACCGTGTATTCGTTCTCTTTAATATAGAACTTATGAATACTTTTTTATTTGTCGAGAACAACCCATTTTTTCTGAATGAAAGGTAATGATTTTTTTTTATTGCCTTTTTTGGCATACGAGCAGACAGCACAGCTGATGGTAAGTGTCACTACCTCCCATGGACCTTTGCAATACCGAGGGTATAGCTAGGCCGCTGTCTACCAATACAAACCCCAAACCCACCCCAGTTGGGTTTCCGGCTCTCTCGCTCACCGAACGAAGCGCAATAACGCATTGCTATTACTCTGACGTCGATCTTCTGCGAGAGTGTGGGACTCCGGACGGACCGTAGACAGAGAACTATGCACAGCGTGGTCCTACCACTCTTAAACTGTCTGATATTTTCTTTTTCTAAATTGAAAGACATACATTATATATTAAGGAAAAATTCTTTAATTGTGGTTAACTTATCAAACATATAATTAACAGACACAAATTCCATCCAAACTGACCATCACCATCATTCTCCAGCTCTTATTTCAATTACTTATGATAGTCGTAATATGTATTCATACATATTGCAAAAGTTATTGGCAATAGTTTTATGACCAGCTGCCAACACTCCTAGTGAATATGGTTGTTGACCAAACGGCGTCAGGTGGTGTTGGTCCAGATCGACACAAGCTTTTAGACGTCATTTACGACATCCACGAGCGAAGTAAAGTTTGGGTATTATCCGTAGCAACTACCAGCAGCAACTATAACGTGATGAAAATAATGTTGTGGGGAAAGTTTTAAATTTGAAAATGAAGGCTCTAGGGATAAAGGAAAACCAAAGAAAAGACTGATAGACTGCGTGAAGCATGATATGGATAGACAGGAGAGAAGACATCATAGAAATGATTTTGATATGGTTGAATATGCTTTGCTTCCAGCAAAGAACATATTGCGTCGACCCCCAGATAAATTGGGATAAGATTGGGACAATGATGATATTGAATAGGGGAGGTGTAAAAGTTTAACAAACAAACTTACAATCGAATTTGTAATATTAGTTAGTATAAATATCAATAAAATATTTCTTTATTCAAAGTGTCGTATGCGCATTATGGATTGTGACGTCAGAATGCGCTCACGACTATTTTTAGCACTGCGTTCTGATACAAAACTACTTTTCAAGTTTCTTTACCTGAATATACCTGATTTCTTTAATTGGTTTTGGGCGTTGCCTGGAGCGGTCCACGATGGACAAAGCTCGTTAAATACAATATAAAATACATTTTAAATGTGTATCGAATTAAGTATAATAAGAATTTAAACATATAAGGTTACCATATAGTCTGCTTATTGGAATGAATTATGAGACAAGTCAAAAAATGCTAATTTGACAAGGTGTTTTAAGATTTTTATTCATAAAAATATTAATAGAATCTGAAAGATTTTGTTGCTAGGAAAACAAATGATCGCGGAAGTCGAGGTATCGATTCTGATAAGTCCAAAAATAGATGAAAAGGTTACCTGGCAGGGAGACTTATGTATTCGTGACCTCATACACTTGGACGGGGCATAGCGGGATTAAAATTTGTCAACAAAGAAAAATCAATTAATTCATCATTCGCCTTCGTTCGAATTTGATTGTAAGACCTCAGGACTCCTTTAAAAGACAAAATGGTCGCATTTATGGGTAACGTATCTTTATATTTGTAATTCTTCTAAGTGATGTAATTTTTCTTGGGAATTTTTTTTTTTTTTTAGGGACTGTCATCATCACATCATCATCACAGTCCATAAATGTCCCACTATTAGGCTCGGGCCTCCTCCATAATGGGAGGGAAATTAACCTACTATACCACGCTGGTCAGACGTGTTGGTATAAGGTTTTGTTTCGAGTTTTCCATCTCTCGCATAGATGTTATATGCTTTTTTATATACCTTAATCGTCTCGTACGATCACCCACAGGTATAAGATACGGAATGGTGAATTGTATTCTTACTCCGTCACCACACAGATAAGGGGCACGGATTAGGAACTGTACTAAGGAAAAATTCTTGTATTTGCATAGAACTTTATTAGTTACATCTAATAAATGAAGCTGTCAAAATAATTTCTTTTAGATTTGTACAGAACAATTGAATCAGCTGGTATTTTTATAAAAATGAGCCATTTGGATTTAATTTTGAGAATAACGAGTTCAAACGCCTGTATGTAGACACGTCATTCATTTCAAATAGACAGTAAACTTTTACTAAAAACATCGTGAGTGTCGAGTGGGTCAGTTGATTTTATCTGACAATATAGCGTCAGTGACTCTTATTTCTTTTTATGGTGAGGTTGTACTGTTGTCTTCGCGCCTTTTTTTATACTTTAGTCATTTTGAAAGTAGCAAAAGGCCTACTTATCTATATCTATATAAGAGATTTCCACCTATGTATTGACTCATCACGATATCTCTGAAACCATAGGGCCTACAGACTTTAAATTTGGTAGGAATACTCCTTTCGCCGAGTAAAGGTCAGCTAAGAACGGATTTTACGAAATTCTACCCGCAAGGGAGGTTGCTGAGGTGTAAAATTCACAATTTTAAATATAACTCCTGCAGACTTGAATTTTGGTAGACATATTTGAGTGTCAAAAATGTCACCTCTAAAGGGGATTGCGTAGGTGTTAACTAATACTGACTCTACAGATTTGGAATTTGGTGTGGACTTTCTTTCTGCCCTGTAAAGGTCAGATGAAGTACGATTTTAAGAAATTCTTTCTCCGAAAGGAATTCTATGTCGCGAAAGTAAACTACACAACTGAACTGATGTAACGGAAGCGAAGAGAGGGCGGGTCGCTAGTTAGTAGTTTGTACTATTTGCATAAAGGACTAATAGCTTATATTGTATTTTCTTATAGCATGTATTGTTCAAATACGTCCCACTGTTAGGCTATACCAGGGGTCGGCACCTCTGAAGTCGGAAGAGCCAAAATTTAGAATTTATAAAAGTTTAAAGTTCAAATTACTGAAATTTTTAGCATTTAATATGCTTAATTATTTATAAATACCCGATTACGAAATTTTTTAATTTGAATAACAAGGTTGTGTCATCGTTTAATACAATTCTAACTGTAAAGTTTGAAGTATTAAGTCTATACAATGCGTAAACATTGTCTGATAGATGGCATATGTCACCTTGAAGACGTAAGATATAATATGAAGCGAAATCTGCATGTCCTAAAATAGTTCACGATGGTGTAAGTGGCAGCACGGTTGGGCCGGATTCCCAATAGGTGCGGGTTCGAACCCCGCTTGTGACATCATTTTTCGTTTCGTAATCGGGTATTTATAAGTTTAAAGTTTTTAAAGAGCCAAAATTTTTTTGGCTACAATAATGTGTGCCTAATGCTCGTTAATCAACTCAGAACCATTTTTAAAGGTGGTATTCTTTATAAAATAATTTTTTGCATATAGAACTAAGCCGAACCGAGCCGTAACTTTAAATCCAAAGAGCTGCATGTAGCTCGCGAGCCGCAGGTTGCCGACCCCTGGGCTAGACCTTCGTCCACAATAAAAGAAAACTTGACCTATTTTATCACGTTGGTCAGAAAGTATTGGCATAGGTTTTTGTCTCTGGTTTTCCTTCTCCGGAATATATTATATGGATATTATATTCCTTAGTCGTCTTTCACGAGAATTATGAGTAAGATAAGGGTTGCTTAATCGTATTTTTCTTTCCTTTTTTAATCCTTCGTTATAATTTTGAATTAATAAATAATTATTAATTACTTTTCGTGTGGTGACGGAGTAAGTATACAATTCACCATATCTTACCCGTTGGTGATCGTAAGAGACGACTAAGGGATATAAAACGCATATAACATATATGCACAAGAAGTAAAACTCGAAACAAAACCTTATACCAACACGTCTGGCCAGCGTGGTATAGTAGATCAATTTTGAATTAGTCTCGAGCTCAACAATGGGATATATAAGTTGAGATTATAATGATGGGTTATTATTATTTCGTCACCAAACGGAAATACATCATTAAAGATTTAGTTATTGTAATTTTTTATAAGTATTATTGAGTGCAGAGGTGACTAACACGTGTAGGTGTAGGTTCCTTGCACCTTGATGTCAGCACAACGCCGATTTTAGCATTAGATATGGCTTGAATGATAAATTATATTGTCAATAATGATTTTGCATTTAAATTAAATGAATTTTAAGAATATTATAATCTTTGATTATTGAGAAAATACTACCTTGCACTATGTAAATGATTCTTGTATTGCATGGGAATTTTACAAACATGTAATTAACGCAGACAAATTACGCACAGACTCGGAACAACCCTTTGTGGATCGTACAAAATATTGTCTTGGGTAGCAATCGTACCCAACCTGCACAGAAGGTCAGTATTTTAACCATTACGCCACTTTTACAGTCAAAAACCTTACTAAAACAATATTTTTTTAACAACCACTTACAACACAAACCTCTATCTTCCATATACGTACATACGTGACACAGTAAAAGGCAACTAAGAACTGACCACCGTGCTTAAAGAAACTTCCAAAATGTTATTCTTTTATCATCATTATCATTTGCTCAGTTTATATATTTATATATTCTGCTTATAGCTTATAATTTGTCTGCGTTAATTTCACGTTTGCAAAGTCCCCCGCAATTCAAGGATAATTTCCTTAGTGCAGGGTGGGTGTCTTCACCGAAGACAAAAACCGGATTCCGGTGGCCCGCTCGCTTAGCGTAGAGAGGTATATGGAAGCCGGGTCTATGGGGCCGCTTCTGTCGCCCCAGATGGATTTAGCGGGGTGTGACCCCTCCATAGCCCGCCGCCAATTATAAAAAAAGGGGTGTTGTCTTAATAATATATCTAAATATTATATATATATTATATCTCTTGGTCAATTTTTATGACATCCACAGGTAAGCTATATAAAGGGGTGAATTACATTTTTACTCCATTATCATCATTCTCTTACTCTTATCCCAATTACTTGGGGTCAACACAATATGTACTCTTCTTTCAGAGTACATATTGTAAAAGTTATTGGCAATAGTTTTATGACCGGCCGCCTGCCAGACTTCAACCCTCCTTGGGAATGTAATTGTTGACCAAACGGCGTCAGATGGAGTTGGCTCAGGTCGTTATAAAGCTCTTAGTCGTCTTTTACAACATCCACGAGCAAAGTAAGAATTGGTAGTATTCGTAGCCGCTACCACAGCTTGTCTTGTCTACTTTTACTCCGTTATCTATATTTTTTTAATTTTCAGGTAGGCATCTGATCATACCCCGCCAGATCCATGGAGGCTGGGTCGAAGAAAAAACAGTATGTGACTCCATAACCCACAATATTCCCTTCTCATCGCTATTAGACTAGTCACTATTACTAATTATATATCGGCAATGTAAGAATGACACCAAGGCCTTAGTGAAAGAGAAACGTGATAGAGCAAGTATGAGTGCAGAAGATAGGCTGACTAAAAACTTCGAGGGTAACACCAAACTCTTTTGGAGGGAGGTGAAGAAGTCTCGAGGTGGTTGGTCAGCCTTCAGAATGAATAAAATAAGGTCTAAAGGTGGAGACATTCTTACACAAACACAAGACATGTTAAGCCGATGGAGTGAATATTTTGGCGATATGTATGCGGATGCTACGGTTGGCGCCGGTGTCGCATGTGGTTTAGTAGATCAACATTCGACAATGGCGTCCTCCGATGGCACCAGTATGGATGAAGTTGAATGGGCGATAAGAAGTTTGAAAAATGGTAAGGCAGCGGGCATTGATATGGTGTCTGCCAAGATGATCAAGCTTGGTGGCTTCTGTGTCTGGGAGGCGTTCCTGTTGCTCCTCAATTTATGTTGGAGCTCGGGAATGGTTCCCGGGGACTGGAATAGCGCAGTCATAGTGCCTTTGTTTAAAAACAAGGGTTCACGTTATGACTGCGCAAATTACAGAGCCATAAGCTTGACCAGTTTGGCAGCAAAACTGTACGGTAAAATTATTGAAAGGAGAATGAGGATGGTGTCCGATGGTTTACTGTGTGAGACACAAGGAGGTTTCAGGAGTGGAAGGGGATGCATGGATCAAGTGTTCTCTCTGCGCAACATTGTGGAGAAGCATCTAGCTCTAGATCAGAGGGTTTTCTGCAGTTTTGTGGATCTGGAGAGAGCATTTGACACGAATGTACGAAAGGAACTTTGGGACATTTTACTGGAGTATGGTATTAACGGTAAACTGCTACAGGCTGTGCAGTCCAGTTACATGGGCTGCAGAGCCTGTGTGCGGCTGGATGATGGAATGTTGCCTTGGTTTGACGTCAATATTGGCGTTAAGCAGGGGTGCGTTCTGTCAGCCAGGCTGTTTATCATATATCTAGATAAATGTCTCCAAAGGTTGAACGATATGAATGTGGGAGTCCAGATGGGCGACTCAGTGATCACTGCTCTGCTCTATGCAGATGATGCAGTCCTGCTGGCACAGTCAGCGCCTGTCCTGCAGACCCTAGTCGACACAATGACAGCAGATCGTAAGAAAAGGGGTCTACGCGTGAATGTGAGCAAAACCAAAATAATGGTCTTTGAAAGAGATTGAAGCCAGAACAGATGTAAGAGTAACAATAGGTAATGATGTACTAGAGCAAGTGGATGAATTTGTATATCTTGGATGTGGATTTAGCCGAGATGGAAGGTAGACCACTGATATAGAGCGAAGAGTGAATGCGGGAAATAGAGTGAACGGAGCGTTGGGGCAACTTCTCGGTAGACACCACCTCAGCCAGAAGGCACGTGTAGCAATACATAACGCAGTGCTTGTCCCAACATTACTGTATGGAAGCGAGAGTTGGGTATGCAGAAAAGAGTATGAAAGTAAAATTAATGCATTAATGAAAATCTGTGGAGTTAGGCTGACCGACCGCATTCGTAACGACGACGTAAGAGAGCGAGTAGGTATGAAAGAGAGTATTGGTGTAAAGATGCGAAAGGGAATGCTCCGATGGTTCGGACAAGTGGAAAGAATGCCGAACGAACGTCTGGTTAAGAAGATATACAATGCGAAAGTGGAAGGATGTAGATATCGGGGGAGACCAAGACTAACCTACCTAGACCAGATCGGTCATGCACTGAAGGAAGATGGAGTCAAGAGTCTCCGAAACCGGCGAGCGTATATGAAGAGAATTATGAATGTTGAGGAAGCGAGTGAAGTATGCAAAGATAGAGTTCTCTGGCACTCTGTTCTCTCTGCCTACCCTGCAAGGGATATGGCGTGATGATATGTATGTATGTATGTACTACTACTAATTCCTTAACCTCAGTGGTATTTCGTCATTTTATTTCAAATTATGTTACTAGTAAAACTAGTGTCATATGTAAACATGACCCGGACGGCGGCCAACATCTGTCTGCAATAACTGTTATAACAGTTTATTGTATGATGACGCCAACCATTATATATTTCACGGTTATTATTACAAATTATCGATGTTTCTACGAATTTTTGCATAAATATTTTTTAAAGAATTACTATGGTAATGTCCTTTTAGTTGAGGATCCCGTTTAATATAGAACTTCATCCATCTGTTTTCCGGAATAAAATCGTATTTTATTTAATAAAATATATTTCTGATACTAGGTATTGGTTTGCAGCTAAAATTTGTTCATATTTAATTAAAGTTATAAAAAAAGATTAGAAGACTAGCCTATAGTTTACGTAAAATATTTCTATTGCCATTCAACGTGGTAATACTGCCAACCTTCTGGGCACATTAACGGTGGTGTTGCCCCGGAAATTTTTTGATGGCTAATAGCGCCGTTTTTTATTTTTCTATTTTGTATTTTTTTTAGTTTTCTTTAACTCTTTAGGATATTTCTCTATGACGTTTCTGTATTTGTATGACTATGATTTAATATTTGCTAGCTTAGTGTCTTAAGATGTTTAAAATTGAATTCAATTTTCGATTGAATTCGATTTTTAATTTCCCGACGTTGTCGAATATTTTATAGCGTTGTCCGGTAATCATAAGCCCTGTATGCTTTGTGGTGACGGCTAAGAGCTCCATCAACTCTTAATTTGCTCGTAGATGTTAACAACTAGGAACTCTATATAGACCTGGGCCAATTCCACTTGAAGCCGTTTGGTCAACAATTATATATCCAAGGAGGATTGACGTCAGGCAGGCAGCCGGTCATAAAACTATTGCCAATAATATTGGGTCGACCCCAAGTAATTGGGATAAGAGCAGGAGAATGATGATGAAACGCAATAGAATCCGATTGTCATTAACATATTTTTTGGAGCATTCATATTGAGATATCTTCAGAAACATATTTAATTTGGTGAAATATGATTTTAATATAATATGCAGATGGGTGAAGTTGGATTGTACTTCGGATCTTAGACTATACATACGAATAATTTATAGTGTTACCGCTATGAAATTCTTAATAGTATCATCAATATCAGTCAGTCTTTCTCCATCTACTTTTGGATGCAAGTCTTCCGTATAACACATAGCTACGTCTTGGGTTGGGTTATTACTAAAATCGGCCCGCGTGGCAAGTGGATTCTCGATCGTAATGTACTTAACTGTAACTCAATGGGTTTGCTTACTTTGCTCTGTGGTAGCGGCTACGAATACTACCAACCCCCCAAGAGCCTTATAAAGACCTGAGCCAACCCCATCTGATGCCGTTTGGTCAACAATTACAATCCCAAGGAGGGTTGACGTCTGGCAGGCGTCCGGTCATAAAACTATTGCCAATAACTTTTACAATATGTACTATGAAAAAAGAGTACATATTGCATCGAGCCCAAGTAATTGGGATAGGAGTAGGAGAATGATGATAAAAAGTAAGCAAACCCACTCAGGGTTTGCTTACTTTTTAATTTATTATTTCTATAAAATTTGATACAATGTGTAAAGTTAATATTAGTACCAGTGTGATGCCTTTCGATAAAATATAATACTTAAATATGATGCAAAATTATTATCACCAGAGCAAACAAGCGGTACTCCATCACGAGTAACTACTAGAGCAGCCATCACTTTTAATTGGATATTCTATAATTCTAATGACCGGTGACAATAGGATGTTACCATACCATGGAGGTAGCATAAGCCTCATACTTGGGGGACTTTCTATAAAGTCTCATATTTTTTATGATCTTAATAGCGGTAGAGCTGAAAGTTTGGCCACGGATGGCAAGGAAGCGGTACCAGTGGCCGGCCTAATGGCGATAGAGAGGGAATACGGTGGGTCATCGGGCCACGCGCTGCCCTTCCGTTACCCCGGACGGAACGGACGAGGTGTGTCCGGGCCATAATCTACCTGAAAATTTGTCATCGCACAAAAATAACTCAGTACCGGTGACCTGCTCAAATGGAAATAGGGAGGTTGTTTACGCCGGGTTATGAAGTTGTATATTGTCCCTTCAGCTACCCTGGATGGTTTGGATAGGTTGAGAGTGGACCATAGCCGCATTCTCCTATGTTTATACTAGTTAGTAAATAGTTATTTGGAGTCGACGTAATATGTCTTTTTCCATAGTCCATATTGTAAAAGTTGTTGGCAATAGTTTTATGACTGGCCACCTGCCTGATATCAAACCTCCTTGGGAATGTAATTATTGACCAAGTGGAGGTAGCCCAGGTCGATTTAAAGCTTTAGTCGTCTTTTACTGAATGAGCAAACTAATTGTTGGTAGTATCCGTATCCGCCATCACACAGCATAGAGGATGTAGTTGAAATAAATAGAGCTGACAATGGACTGCACAGATGGCGTAGTGGTTAAGATATCGACCTTCGTGGGTTCGATTCCTACGCATGAAAATAATTTGTGTGATCCAAAAAGTATTGTTCTGAGTCTGGGTGTAATGTGTTTGCATTCATTGCATGTTTGTAAAGTCCTTCGCAATACAAGGATTATTTCCTTGCCACCGAAGACAAAGATCTGGTACCGGTGGCCCGCTTGCACGGCAAAAAGAGGTGTTTGCAGGATAGCCCACCGCAAAAAAGGGTGGCGTAATAAAAAAAATACCTGCTATCAGATATAAATGGACCAACGCTTCAGTAATAAAGGGTTTTAACTATAAAAAAAAACATTATATTATAAGAAAAAAAGTTGCATGAGCAACTAATTGAATATTTTACATGCTTAAGTTAAAGACCTTGTATAATATTACCGTTGAATAAACATCTTTAGTATTGACGACAACATCTGAGTAAATATATGGAGTATGACGTCACTCCTCAATACTTGTTTAAACTTTAATTAAATTGATTCATACACATTACTCATAACTTATTCGGTTTTTCGCCGTCCATTATTGACAGTGACAGATTTAGGTACAATGCCGCCCTAAGCCCAAGTTAATATTTCCCTTTTATACGATAATATCTTAACGAAAGTTTTTTATAATTTGTTAGATATTTTAAATTTTTAATATACACGTGATTAATAAATTTAGAAAAAAAGAAATTTGCTATGTTAAGATTGTAAAAGGAAAAAAGAAGGTGAAATATTTTGTCTTACAGTTAATAAAACTGATATTATAAATTGCCACAATAATAATTATCATAAATTAAACACTAATAATAACAGATCATAAACAATATAAAATTTTATATATAGAATCATTTTCTTTTTGTACTGGCAAAGAATTTGTATTAATTTTGTATTAAAATTTGGGTCAAAATTTAATATCTTATAGGGTAGATATAAATTTCTGTAATAACAATGACATATTGGACGTAAGACACCTTAGTCCTCCCGTGACCATGATCACTGTAAAGTGTTCGAAACGTCGGGAAATTAAAAATCAAATACAAACGCGATAGAATCCTGTAAAAGTAGTTTTATTTCAAATGTGTAACACTCGCGTAAACATTAGAAATCATTAATAAAACTGAATTTATATTCTGATCACTTTAAAATTTTGGTGTCTCTAAAACATGGCGGCATTTGGTTTTTTTTTTTGGCGGCGGGCTACGGTACGTACGTCACGCCCCGGTAATCCGTCCGGGACGACAAGAGAAGCTTCCACCAAAAATGTGATAATATCCCGATTACTACAATCATACGCTACGTATGTACCCCAACTGATACGTAAATATCGGCTAAAAGTCTACCATAGCAGATAATACCTGCTCAAAAAATAATCGTGCAAAGAAAACTTCTGTAAGGCTATTGGACCATTTCGAGGCGCTGGAGCTCAGGGTGGCCCTAAATAAGACGGAGGCCTTCTATTCCATGGGCCCCGCGTAAGCCTGGCTATTGGTGCCTCGTTAGTCGTCAACTCCATCCACATCAGTATCCAGGGCCATATGAAGTATTTGGGTCTGGTGCTCGACGGGCGTTGGTGGTTCCGGGAGCATTTCCGCAGGATTGCTCCCGGGCTGGTCGGCACGGCGTCCGCCCTATCGCGGCTCATGCAAAACGTGGGCGGACCCAGTTTCGAGGGCCGAGGGCTCTATGCGGGGGTGATCTGCTTAATGGCCATGTACGGCGCACCCGTGTGGGCGAGGGCTCTGAACGCCCAGCTCAGAGCTGTTCTGTGGAGGCCACAGAGGGTCATGGCGGTCAGAGCCATTCGCGGGTACCGCACAGTGTCAACCGAGGCGGCATGCCTATTGGCCGAGACACCCCCCTGGGACCTAGAGGCGGAGATGCTCTCCGACCTCTACCGGCGGGTAACCTCAGTGCGCGATGAGGGTGGCTCCCCATCGTCTAGCGATATAGCCACCTGGTGCGAGGATGCCCGCCAATACGTTATCGCCCGTTGGGTTACGCGGCTGGAGAGGCCTAGACACGGAGTTGTTACCGTTGAGGCCCTCCGGCCCGTACTGATGGAGTGGATGGAGCGGCGGCACGGAGTCCTCTCCTTTCGGTTGGTGCAGATATTGTCGGGGCACGGTTGCTTCGGCTTGTACCTGCACACGGTCGCGTATAGGGAGTGGGCTCCATCCTGCCACCATTGCAGTAGTGACGAGGACACGGCGCAACATACGCTCGAGGTATGTCCGAGCTGGAACGGGCAGCGCCGTGATCTCGTCGCTGTTATCGGTGCCGACCTGATGCTGCCGGCTGTCGCGAAAGCGATGGTCGACAGCGTCAGGAACTGGGACGCGGTCGCCGCCTTCTGCGAGGCTGTCATCTCGCAGAAGGAGGCGGTGGAACGAGTCCGGGAAGATTCCCGTGACCCGGGCCGCCGTCAGCGGCTGGGGCGGCGCAGACGCGAATATCTGCGCCAGATGTGCCCTAACCGAGGCTTCGGGTGATTGGACCGGGGAATTGTCCGGTCACCCGACGTGAGGCCACCGCGTGAGGGCGACGGCGAAAGCTGTCGGGGCGTCGACATGAGAGGAACCCGCGAGGGCAAACCGTCGGGCGGGCCACCGAAGACAAAGATCAGGTACCGGTGCCCCGCTCGCACGGCGAAGAGAGGTGCTTGCAGGGTGGGTCTATGGGGTTTCACGCCGCCTCTTTCGTCGCCCCGGACCGATTTGACGGAGTGCGACCACGTCCATAGCCCACCGCAAAAAAAAAAGGCTATTGGACCGTTACATTACAGTAATATTAATTCGTGTATAAATTTTAACTCTATTCTCTTCTCCCTTTCTTCACTCTTTTTTACGTACCAATAGACCGCATAAGCATTTATATTTTGTTTTTATAAAGTCCTTTTCGTTTTTTTTCCTCCTTGCGCGCCGGTCGCGCTCCGCCAAATCGTTCCGGGGCGACGGAAGTGACGGTACGTAACCATAGACCCACCCTACAAGGATTCCTCTCTTCGCCGTACGAGCGGGCCACCGGTACCCGATCTTTGTCTTCGGTGGTCCGCCCGGCATAAAGACTACGTCCTGCATTAAGAAAAAAATAATCCTTGTATTACGGAGGAAATTTACAAACATAATTAACGCAGAAAAATTACACACAGACAAATTACACAAAGTGTTGTACCTGCATGGGAATGGAACCCGTGACTCTTGGCACGTTAGGTTGGTATATTAACCATTATGTGTAATAATTTAATAAACCGTTTATAATTATTATTTCGTAAGAAAAACCGCAAAGATTAGCGCGTTTTAGTCATTCTCACATTTGGCGCCTAAAGAAGTTTTCATTCAATAAGCGAAACCTATTGGCGCTCTTTTTGTAGAAAACATATACCTACCACAGAAAATTAATAATTAAATGAAATATCATTAAAATCACCTCAATCATATTTCAAGTAGTTCGTTGCACATATGAATTGGTTAATCCCCTTCAAGAACATGGTTTTTGTATTGCTTAATTTTTCTTCATACGATATATACGCTCTCCTGTTTGACAAATTAAAAAAATCGGCCTCAGCCAAGTATTACCGGCAGTCACTTGACCATTTTGATTAAAATATCGGCAAATTCTTGGGCGTGAGAATGGCCCCACCATACATGCGTGACATAAAAGGCGAGCGGCGATTTTAAAAACTTTAATGACTATAACTTTTGTTACTGACATCAGATTTCAATGGAACAAAGACTAAATGTTGCTCTGAGTTGGGCTTAATCTACTTGTGCGTACTAAAACTGCGAAACAATCCGTTCAATAATTTTGGAGATACAGAATATAGACAGACATTTTTATTTATTATTGCTTATGGTAGCAAATGAGCAAGCAGCACACCTGATGATAAGTGTCACTGCCGCCCATGGACCTTTGCAATACCAAGCGTATAGTTAGACCGCTGACTACTAATACAAACTCCAAACCCACCTAGTTGGGCTTCCGGCTCTCTCCCTCACCGAACGAAGCGCAATAGCAGATTACTCAGACGTCGATCTTCTGCTCAGTGTGGTACTACCCCGGACGGACCGGCCCGCGGCTGTAGACAGAGAACTGCCAACAGCGTGGTCCTACCACTAAAATTCCAAAAAATGTTTTTTTTTGTGTTTTGTTAGTGTTTTCTTACTGCCGCTTTACATTCATTTTTTAATAAATTTATCAAATGTACAGATAAATGTGCGGCTTCTACTGATTTATTATATGTATAGATAATTCTTCTGTAGATAATTCTTCTGTAGGTGTATTATATGTATAGATAATTCTTCTGTGTGAACTTCTTTTAAAGGCTAGACCGGTCGATTCAAGAATGATTTATATTAAGAATTGGACCCGGTAAGTAAAGATTTTTATTTCAGCTACTCTTTTTATACTTTTCTTCACGTGTTGATGATTAAAAAAAATGCGCACCGGAATTGGTTCAACGTAGGCAGAGAGGGACAAATAGATCTCTATGAAGGAGTCTTTCTGAATTTTGGCGGGAATCTAAAGATTTAAAGTGGTGCTATTATATTATAATATTTTCGTTTTTCATCAAAATTCTCAGAAGATACTATTAGCTATCCACACGTTCACGTTCTATGGCCACCATAGCACTGTTGATGGTGACGATTTGACTTACTGACGAACAATGACTAACTTGAAGAGACTAAAGACGTGACGAAAAGTTTAACTCGACACTGGTAACAATAGCTCTTATAAGTAACTGATTGCCGATACTAAAAAAAAAAAAATATGAATGAGTCTTTCACTTGTAATTAAAAGATTCTTACAAATCAATGTACGAGAATATTTAAATAAGTAGATTACAAATAAATTTTACTAAGCTTTTTTTTTTTAATTATTATTTTTAAGATTAGAAAAGGTTTTGTATTTTGTTTAATTATTTATGTAATGAGGTATAAATTATTGCATCACGGGGGACTTTACTCTATAGAGGCTACGAGTAGTACTAAACCTTACAACAGTCGCACGCGGCTTATACGACAATAGTCAATGTATAAAAAGGTAAGGCGCAGCTTACGTCATTTGTCGCTTACGACTGTCGCAGAACTCAGAGACGACAATAGAGGTAGGACCACGTTGTTGCCAGTTCTCTGTCTACAGCCGCGGGCCGGTCCGGCCGGGGTAGTACCGCAGTGAGCAGAATATCGACGTCTGAGTAATGGCAATGTGCTATTGCGCTTCGTTTAGTGAGCGAGAGAGCCGGAAGCCCAACTGGGTGGGTTTGGGGATTTTATTGGTAGGTAGCGGCCTAAGCTTATACTCTTGGTATTGCAAAGCTCCATGGGCGGCAGTGACACTTACCATCAGGTATGCTGCTTGCTCGTTTGCCATCATAACCAATACAAAAAAATGACGTCATAGAATCTCATATTTTGACTATTATCGCAACGGCCGTGTGCGACAGTCGTTAGCATTCCAATACACGGAAATGAAGCTTTACTATCGACCTATACCAATTACAGTTGAAGCTGTTTGGTCAACAATTACATTCACAAGTAGTGTTGACGTCTCGCAGGCGGCTGATCATAAAACTATTGTTATATAAACAATGGATGTAATGTAGAAAGGTTGTGTACGGTGGGTTATGAATTCGCACGTCACTCCTTCATACACTAAGGACGGCTTAGACAGAGTGTGAATGAACCATAACATCATCTCAAAAAAGTCTTCTTTCCATGTGGTGACGGAGAATACATAATTCCACTTATGTTAATCGAGGGTATCATAAAATACGATTAAGAGATATAGATAATATCTGGAAAGAAAACTCTGAATAAAATCTTATTGCACTCATCTAATGAACATGGTATAAATAAATATCTGCCAATTGACTGCACAAATCGCATAGTGATTAAGATATCGTTCTTCAGTGCTAGCGTCATGGGAACGATTCCTATGCGAGTCAATACTTTGTGAGATCAACAAAGTATTGCTCAAAGTCTGAGTGTAATTTGTGTCCGTTTATATGTTTGTAAAGTCCCTCGCAATACAAAGATTATTTCCTATGTGCAGGGTGATGTCTTTAAAAAATCATCATCTTTCTACTACTCTTATCCCAATTACTTGGGGTTGATACAATATGTACTCTTCTCTCATAAATAGTACATATTGAAAGTTATTGGCAATAGTTTTATGAACGGCCGCCTGTCAGACGTCAACCCTCCGGGAATGTAATTGTTGACCAAATGGTATCAGATGGAGTTGGTCCAGGTCGTTGTAAGTCTCTTAGTCGTCTTTTACGACATCCACGAGCAAAGTAAGTGTTGGTAGTATTCGTAGCCGCTACCACACAGCTACCTTTGTCTTGTGTGTCTTTAAAAATATATACTTAAATAATACGGCAAATCAATATATATATATGATTAAAAAACATAACATTTTAAACTACATTAGATCCACACGGATATTTTTTTTACATACAAAGTAAACGGAAACTGCCAAGGTTCACTACCCACTAATGACTGAATGTATTATATGTGTCTATCACCATAACGGGCGAATTAACACCTCTACATAGAACGAAGCTTTACAATACACTTATAGATCTTAAGTTATTTAGTTTATACTAGCTTTTAGATGCGGCTCTCCCTCCCGCCTGCGTAAAAGTAACCTTCTTAAAAAAAATACAAATCAGTTTATTCCTAGAGCAAAAAAAAAAATATGGGCTTCTAATTCACGTAAGGGTGTGCACAGCCTAACATCTCAAGTCCAAACGAAAAAAAAAATGCCACTTTTATATTGTCTGTCGAGGTGAGCGGACGTGTTAACAGCTCACAACAGAGTATTTGAAAGCATCCCAAGTTTTATTAGCACCTTTATTATATATAGTAGGAAATGAATAAACGAGCTGTGTGGTAGCGGCTACGAATACTACCAATACATACTTTGCTCGTGGATGTCGTAAAAGACGACTAAGAGCCATATAACGACCTGCGCCAACTCCATCTGATGCCGTTTGGTCAACAATTACATTCCCAAGGACGGTTGACGTCTGGCAGGCGGCCGGTCATAAAACTATTGCCAATAACTTTTACAATATTAACTATGAAAGAAGAGTATATATTGTATCAACTCCAAGTAATTGAGATAAGAGTAGAAGAATGATGATTATGAGTAGGAAATGATTAATATTTAAGCGTTTAAATACAGTTCCTACCGGGCTGACCACGGATATCAAGGTAGAGGTACCAGTGGCTACCCAATGGCGATAGGTAGGGAATACGGTGGGTTATGGAGCCACGCGCCGCCCTTCCGCCGCCCTTCCATCGCCCCGGATGAAATGGACGGTGTGTGTCCGGACTATAGCCTGCCAAAAAAAGCATTTACATAGAAGAATTAGTGACACAAATGTGTGGGACGTTTTTGGTCAAGAAGAGGAAGAGATCGATTGAGACCAATTGAGGGAGAATGAAAAAGGGAGAACGTAGCATGAAGCACGTAGCCATGTAGCGAGAGTAGGGAGCAAGCGAGTGAGAAACATTGAGAGAGAGAGAGAGAGTGAGACAGAGCGAACGTCGCATCACGCACAGGCCATGGAGCGAAAGGTAGGAGACAGCTAGCGGGAAAGATTGAGAGAGAGAGTAGGATAGGGCGAACGGCGCATAACGCATATAGCCATGGAGTGAAAGGAGGGAGAGAGTGAGAGATTTGATTTGATTTGATTATGTAAACGAGATTTAAAAATTAGTTTGCCAAAACGGTTTCCCTTCTGACATGTGCACATTGTACGCACGCAGTTTTATCTTTTATTTTATGAAGTGGGATATGTGTCTTTGATTATCATTATCATACTTTTTTTTTCATTCAACCTTTCGTCCTTTTCTAATGGACGTTGACCTATTCAAGACCATGACATGGTCATTAGATGAGTTATTGACATCATCGCCGGCACTGGCGCGGAAGGTCGGTATTTTACCCACTACGCCATCTGTGCAGTCAAGTCAGTGTATATGTTTGTAAACTCTACAATACAGGGATTATTCCCTAAGTGCAGGGTGTTGTCTTAAAAAATAAAACACGAAAGTGTTGAATCAAAGTAAAAAAATATACAATGAACAATACAAGAGCTTCATTTACAGAAGCAAACAAGATTAATAAACGTTAAAATACAATTAACAGCTATAAAGAGCATAATACAAGAATACATTGTCTAGACCGACCACAGCTCTGATACATTCAAGGTCTGATGGAGTTGTGTAGTGTGGGATGTATATAATAATCCTTGATGCCCACGTGGCCGAAACAACTAAATATTGACATTTCACATCACGAATTTGTAATGAAGGTCAGATGTTAGGTCAGCTGGTTGTGAAATTTACTGAAACAGATGTTCGTGATATATAAATAATTCGGCTTATATGTTAGTAACAAACTCAGTCCGTTTGTTGAATTTGTAGAAGTTGATATATCGCAGTGTCGCCTGGTGGTAAGTTACTTCGATGGGAATAATATATAAACCTTCTTCGTGAAAGAAATACATATACATATCAATATGAAAATTGTTTCATATTGTAAATGTGGTAGGTCAATTGCCTTCCTATTGTGGAGGATCATCATCATTATCATCATCACAGCTCATATATGTCCCACTGTTGGGCTCGAGCCTCCTCCGTAATGGGAGGGAAATTAACCTACTAAACTGCGCTAGTCAGATGTGTTGGTATAGGGTTTTGTTTCGAGTTTTCCTTCTCTCGCATAGATGTTATATGCGTTTTATATCCCTTAGTCGTCTCGTACGATCACCTACGGGTAAGATATGGGGTGGTGAAAAGTATTCTTACTCCGTCACCACACGGAAAGAATGTTGTTGTTGCGGAGGATACTCATGCTTTTATACATCGATCAACTTCAGGCAAATTCTTTTAACGTGACATCTACTATCTCCTTTTTTTATCAGTCTATGTTCTGGTGACAAACCAACCAAAACATCCAGGGCAACGGAAGAGATAGCGTATGCCACTCTAACGACATTTGGGCTGACCACAGCTACCGAGACTTCACCTTGAATATTTATCCATCTATCCATATTATTCTTTAGCAGAAACCATTAATTATGTCATCAGATGCTCTGTACTTCCATTAGTGTCAATCACACATCAAACGATTTTTATTAAAGTATTATATATGCAAAATATATATTGAATTACTTGACAACTATTCTCAATGAGCATACAGAATCATCTCTATTTCTATTTTAATACATAATCCATTTGATGTTAATATTTATGGTCAATTACAATTTACATTGTATAAAGATAACACTTCAAGGATATCAAGTTTGGCGCTATTCACAATGCTTTATAAATACAAGCAATAAATAACCCATTTGTCCAATCGAAATAAATGTAATCGTCCGAGATAAAGCGAGGTAATGATTAATTATAAATTGCAATCGTATTATTAACATATTGAAAATAACTTACAAACACATCTGAAGCTTTCGAAACGATTGACCACAAAAGGCACCTTCTGTTGGGTCAATGCCAACTTGGAATCCTTTTTTATATGTATTATATCGTCATCACTTACTATTTTAGGATCTTATGAGTAGCGCCGGCTTGGATAAATACGCCCCCTACGTTGGCCACAAATGGATGCCTCAGGGCACAACTATAGACCCACTTATGAATGACTTGTAAGTAAATGTGTTTGTTTGGTAATTTTATAACTTGACTAGCTTTTTAAACACGGATTGATCAAGGTCTTATATTTGTACAAATTCATATTTTTCATAAAAACCCGATTACGAAGCGAAAAAAATGATGTCACAAGCGGGATTCGAACCCACACCTATTGGAAGTCCGGCCCAATCGTGCTGCCACTTACACCACCGTGAACTATTGTAGGACATTCAAATCCCGCTTCGTATCATATTTACGTCTTTAAGGTGACGTGACGTGCGGCATCTACCCGACAATTTTTACACATTAAAGGCTTAATACTTCAAACTTTGCAGTTAGAATTGTATTAAACGATGAAAAAACCTTGTTATTCAAATTACTGAAATTTAGCATTTAATATGCTGAATTATTTACAAAAACCCGATTACGAACCGAAAAAATTATGTCACAAGCGGGATTCGAACCCGCACTTATTGGGAGTCCAGCCCAATCGTGCTGCCACTTACACCACTGTGAACTGTTGTAGGACATTCAAATCCCGCTTCATATCATATTTACGATATTTACGTTTGAAATATTAAGCTAACAATGTGTAAACATTGTCGGGTAGATGGCGCGCGTCACCTTAAAGACGTAAATATGATACGAAGCGAGATTTGAATGTCCTACAAAAGTTCACGGTGGCGTAAGTGGCAGCACGATTGGGCCGGACTCCCAATAGGTGCAAGTTCGAATCCCGCATGTGATATCATTTTTTCGCTTCGTAATCGGATTTTTATAAATAATTCAGCATATTAAATGCTAAATTTCAGTAATTTTTCATATTTTTCGTTAGCATTTTCTTTTATATGTGTGTCTCAAAATTTTTATTATCAAAAGCTGCCTTTCAATTAAATTGCGACAGTAATTTAACTAAATGGACAAAAAGAGTTAGATTTAATAAATACTAAATTCAACAGAATAACACATTGTTTTATTTTACCAAATAGTTAGTAAATCAGAAGACATGTGGTCAATAACGTTAGCATTGTACATATCGTACAAGAAAGAGGAGGAGTTCCAGTTCGATCATTACGACATCGAAATGTGTTTTTATTGATAGTCTTAAGCATTTATATTATACAAAAAGTAATAGGTAGAATAATAGTAATAGGTAGAATAGTAGTATAGTAGTCGCATTCGTAACGACGACGTAAGAGAGCGAGTAGGTATGAAAGAGAGTATTGGTGTAAAGATGCGAAAGGGAATGCTCCTATGGTTCGGACATGTGGAAAGAATGCCGAACAAACGTCTGGTTAAGAAGATACACAATGCGAAAGTGAAAGGATGTAGGTACCGGGGGAGACTGAGACTAACCTACATAAACCAGATTGGTCACGTACGGAAGGAAGGTGGAGTTAAGAGTCTCCGAAACCGGCGAGCGTGTATGAAGAGAATTATGAATGTTGAGGAAGCGAGTGAAGTATGCAAGGATAGAGTTCTCTGGCACTCTGTTCTCTCTGCCTACCCTGCAAGGGATATGGCGTGATGATATGTATGTAATAGGTAGAAATTTAAAAAAATGTATACATTTTTACTAAAGAAGATGATTTCATGATCAGTAGTTGCATTGTCATTTCCATTTACAGTAATATTATAAATGGTTATGATTTCATTTATATACTTAATAATTGCGTATGAATTTATAATTATTAATCATTATTTAAACATATGATGTAATTTCAAATGTCAACTATATATTCTAATGATTTACACATCCTTCACAGGAAATTGAATCTTATTGCCAATCGTCCGTGTAGATTAAATTATATAGGATTTCCCGGACGCTAATCTGCTAAAAATCTTGATTGCTTTATAAATTTAAATAGTGTGTTATATTTATATATTTTTTTTTTTGTTAAAGAAGTAGCCAATTACGTATTGCTACTCATCGATGTGGCATTGTCTTTTCAACAAGCATTCGAATCACTGATTGTAAGGTTGTTGCTATAAGTCACCTTTTTCAATCCTTTACAGGCAAAGAATATTTTGAGGCCATAAAGAATAACCTAAGTGAACAGAAGACGGATTGACCTATGTGTTCGAAACCGACCTCTCATGTTGGGTATCTGTTTCGATTTCTACTTAGAATAATTTCTTCGATAACTGTTTGTGAAGGTCTCAGCAATTCGCATTAAGGAATAAATACTACCATTGTCTTTCAAAATATTAAAAAACTCAACAGAAATTTCTAAATAGTATAAAGGATTACCATGTGTTAATGTAACATATGTAGTTAATAAGGAAAGTCACTTAATAACTATATATGAACATTTGTTTTGCTTTCGTTTGGTTTCATGTAAACATTTTGTTTATATAATAATAACCAGCTGACCCAACGACATTGTCAATACAAATTCAAAGCTAAGAAATCGATCTCAGTGCTATTTAACGGATCGAACTGTTAATCTAAATGATCCCAGAATCCACAAAAAATCTACCAAAATTAGTCCAGCCGTTTAGGAGCAGTTTAGTCACATACCAACTATTTATTATACATAAGCCCCATAACTTACATATTGTCAAATTTACATTTCGTTTGAAATTAATCTAATAATCTATCACCAATCAACGTTTGGTCAACAATTACATTTCCAAGGAGTGTTGACATCTGGCAGGCGGCCAACATAAAACCATTTGCAATAACTTTTACAATCTGTACTATGAAAGTGGAGTACATATTGTATCGACCCCAAGTAATTGGGATAAGAGTAGGAGAATGATGATAAAATAATGTTGTATCAAATATCAATGTTGATGTAGTATAATTGAAGAAATGTTATAAATATAAAGAGAGCCTTGTTGTGAAATAATGCATAGAGCTCTGTCTGAGTGTTAGAATAACAGATCTAATATTTACGATAGAACGTGCTAATGACACGCCTTGCCTCTTACATAATGTGTATCGTTTAGAAATTTGATTAAAAGTGACGGATGTTTGTAATTAGGCTGTAAAAGTGATTGTCACTAATCATTCGTTCGGAATCAATCAACGTTATATATTTTGTTGTCCTTATTTGAAACAATCGTTTGTTACAGTTCAACAATTTTAATTTAAATGATTACGGATGAAAGGCTCTTGTAGTGAAGCATATAATTTATGTTTTCAATGATAACAATCTGGCACTTTTGGAGGGAATATGAAAGTGTCATGAAGCGATCTTATATTATATGCAATATTTTAGTGTTTCAACGTGTTATATTAAATAATTTTGATGGAATTTTATGTAATGTGATGCCAAAGAACTGCTGGAATATAGTGAATCCTTACTAATATTATAAATGCGAAAGTAACTCTGCCTGTCTGTCGCTCTTTCACGCCTAAACTACTGAACCAATCTAAATAAAATGTGGTACGCAGATAGTCTAGAGCCTGATAAAGGACATAGGCTACTTTTTAATGCAAAAAAAAAGGGTTGTAAAGGGGGATGAAAAGTTGTAAGGAAGTATCGTCATTTTTAAAGACAGAAGCTTGAAAGTTATTTTTTTGATAATGATTAGATATAAATAAATATGACATTAAAATTTTGTAAAAAAGTACCCTTAAGGGGTAAAATAAAAATAGGGGATGAAAAACTTTAGTAATGTAACCTTTTACGTGGGCGAAGCCGCGGGCAGAAGCTAGTATGATATAAAAGTGTTCGACAACATTTTCACTTTCCATCAAAATTCCTATAAAATACCATTAACAGTGTGACTATAGCACTATTGATGGCGACGATTTGACTTACTGACGAACGATAATTATTAACCTGAAGGGACTTGAAGAAACAAATAACTCGACACTGGCAACAATAGCTCGTATAAGTTGTCGATTGATAAAAAAAGGAGAAAGGAACAATCTGCATTAAGGGGACAATTCTCATATTGCAATGGCGTTTACAAACATGCATTTAATGGCCAAAAATTATATATAGATTTAGATTAACAATTTTTTCTTATTAGGTTTAGGCTGACCGATCGCATTCGTGACGACGACGTAAGAGAGCGAGTAGGTATGAAAGAGAGTATTGGTGTAAAGATGCGAAAGGGAATGCTCCGATGGTTCAGATATGTGGAAAGAATGCTGAACGAACGTCTGGTTAAAAAGATATACAATGCGAAAGTGGAAGGATGTAGGTACCGGGGGAGACAGAGACTCACCTACCTAGACCAGATTGGTCACGTACTGAAAGAAGGTGGAGTCAAGAGTCTCCGAAACCGGCGAGCGTGTATGAAAAGAATTATGAATGTTGAGGAAGCGAGTGAAGTATGCAAGGATAGAGTTCTCTGGCACTCTGTTCTCTCTGCCTACCCTGCAAGGGATATGGCGTGATGATATGTATGTATTTTTTCCTGTCTGCGAATGTATTTGAACTATTACGCCATCTACGCTCAAAAATAAAAATAACAGTTTATAAAACAAATTGTGAGTTCAATATTTTATACACCATCCGCAGTCTGTAGAGTACTTAACTAATAAACCTTTCCACGTCAGTTGAATCCAATTAAAATTATATTCGGTGTGGGAATCGAATAAGTGGTACGGCAAGCTGTTATCAAAGTAATTACAAACCAATAATATAATTGGCACATAAAATATCTTCAATCATCTACTTGGGTGCATGAATATACTGAGGTATGACGTAACTAGGGCTGTCAAATAATGAATATTTTTTTAATTATTTATTTTATCATTATCTCAACTTATATATTGTCCACCGCTGGGCTTGACCTTCCGCTGCAATGGGAGGGAAATTGACTTACTATACCACCCTGGTCAGACGTGTTAGTATAGTGTTTTAATTCGAGTTTACCGTTTCTTGCATAGATGTTGTATAAATATTATCTTTTAGTCGTATTTTTCTACACCAAAAGTAAGATAAGGTGGTGAATTGTATTCTTACTTCGTCAACAAAATTATTTCTTTTATTTATTTATTATTATTGTGTGGTAGCGGCTACGAACACTACCAACCCTTACTTTACTTGTGAATGTCATAAAAGACGACTAAGAGCGTTATATCGACCTGGGCCAACTCCATATGATGCCATTTGGTCAACAATTACATTTCCAAGGAGGGTTGACGTCTGACAGGTGGCCGGTCATAAAACTATTGCCAATAACTTTTACAATATGTACTATGAAAGTACATATTGTATAGACCCCAAGTAATTGGGATAAGAGTAGGAGAATGATGATTTATTTAATATTATTATTTTTATGCTGTGTGGTAGCGCCTACGAATACTACTAACCCTTACTTGGCATGTGAAAGTCGTAAAGAATAAGCTTTATATCTATTTGGGCCTGAAGTGAGAAGAGCACATGTCTCACTCTTCTTAAGTTCATTAGAAAAGGAACTTAAAGCCTATGCATATTTCTGCGTATTTGTAACATACTTTTCACTTCAAAGTGAGAGACGATTATATGCGTAAGTTATTTCTCGCGAACATTTCATCATTCAAAAAGCTTCTGGATAAGAATTTCAACGCATGTCTATAAGTTTAACTTCAAAAGGGTATAGACGATGGCAGCCCTAGTTATAACGACCGGTCACAATTGCCCGCGGGACGTATAACCACTTTTACTGTCGGAGGAAGAGAGAAGAAATTGAACATGTTTTGTTTTGAATTGCTCAATTGTTATTTAGTGCTAATTATATAACGGCAATACGGTGACTTAAGATTAGTTTATACTTTGTAATTGTTATGGGATTATAAAAGTATCATATTTGGTTTCTCCGTGTGGTGACGGAGTAAGAATACTATTTACCATCCCATATCTTACCCGTGGGTGATCGTACGAGACGACTAAGGGATATAAAACGCTTATAACATCTATGCGATAGAAGGCAAACTCGAAACAAAACCCTATACCAACACGTCTAATCAGCGCGGTATAGTAGGTTAATTTCCCTCGCATTATGGAGGAGGCCCGAGCCCAACAGTGAGCCGTTTATGGGTTGTGATGATGATGATGATGATATTTGGTTTCATCAACGAATTCTAAATTTTAGGCGACACTTTAGAAACACATTCTTTTTTTTAAATTTTATTTGAAGTTATCATCACGAACACGATGAAGTTGTCATCAACACAGTTATGTGGAAAGAATGCCGAACGAACGTCTGGTTAAGAAGATATACAATGCGAAAGTGGAAGGATGTAGGTACCGGGGGAGACCGAGACTAACCTACCTAGACCAGATTGGTCACGTGCACGTGGAAGAAGGTGGAGTCAAGAATCTCCGAAACCGGCGAGCGTGTATGAAGAGAATTATGAATGTTGAAGAAGCGAGTGAAGTATGCAAGGATATAGTTCTCTGGCACTCTGTTCTCTCTGCCTACCCTGCAAGGGATATGGCGTGATGATATGTATGTATGTATTTGAAGTTATTTACAATTGAAAACGTAATCTCTAAGGCGATATATTTGACACTTAACACTCATTAAGAGATACCTAAATAAGTATAGAGATACCTAAATAAGTATAGAGATACCTAAATAAGTATAACTCGATAAGAGACACCTAAATGGTGTCTCTTATCCAGGTGTCAATGATGAAAATGAGCATCAATCGTAAAGAGTCGAGAGTCGTTATTAATAAGTTTAATATTTATTTAGATGTTTTTATAAATTAGAAGTATGGCTATTATATCTTTGCAATTTATAAAAAAAAATCAAGTAAAGTCTCAGCTTTGAACTACTCCTCAGTAAAAACGGGCATCAGTCGTTCAGAAACATAATGAGATTTAATATTTATCTTAATATTTTTATAGATCAAAAGGATAGTTCTTCTATGTTACCAATTTATAAAAAAAAAGAAAGCTGCTTTGAACTAATAAAAGATCAGCACTAAAAGCAATCTTCAACCATCTTCTTAAATTAATTTATAGTCTGAGATACGAAGAAAGATCGACCATCCATCTGTTAATAAGTTTCTGAACGTATTCCAAAGGGGTTGCCGCCATAAAAATGTTCATGACTATAACTAATTAGAATACAATTTGGTACGTCATTAAATATGCTTTTGATGATGAATCGTTCTGAGGATGTCCCGTTTACAGGCGTAACACGGGTCAAATCTGGAGGGATCTGGAGGGACCTTACTTAAGAAGATATACAATGCGAAAGTTGAAGGATGTAGGTACCGGGGGAGACCGAGACTAACTTACCTAGACCAGATTGGTCATGTACTGAAGGAAGGCGGAGTCAAGAGTCTCCGGAACCGGCGAGCGTGTAAGAAGAGAATTATGGATGTTGAGGAAGCGAGTGAAGTATGCAAGGATAGAGTTCTCTGGTACACTGTTCTCTCTGCCTACCCTGCAAGGGATATGACGTGATGATATGTATGTATTTACTACCTTATAGCCTATTCTACCTCGATCTTATACCTTATTCTTTCCTTTCATGAGGTGTGCGGTGTATAATAATGATATCTGATGTTGCCGCGAGTATTACACATTTGAAATAAAACGATTTTCACGGATTCTACCGGGAGGGTCCTCCCGTGACCTTGAACGCTTTTAAGTGTTTGAAACGCCCCGCAATTAAAAATCAAATACAAACGCGATAGAATCCGTAAAAATAGTTTTATTTCAAATATTGATTAATTATGGTTAAAAAGTGGTCGAAACCTCTTCCTTTCGTCCATTTTAAAATATGTTTTTTTTTTTTGTAAAATATTTATTTTTATAAATTATATGATCAGAAATATTAAAATAATTTTCATGTTATTGATAAAATTAGTTATCAGCTCATCATCTCAGCTCACCATCTCAGCTCATATACGTCCCACTGTAGGGCTCGAGCCTTCTCCATAATGGGAGGGAAATCGACCTACTATACCACGCTGGTCAGACGTGTTGGTATAGGGTTTTGTTTCGAGTTTTCCTTCTCTTGCATAGATGTTATATGCGTTTCATATCCCTTAGTCGTCTCTTATGAACACCCACGGGCTTACCCTGTTTTAACAGGGGGTGGTGAATTGTATTCTTACTTCGTCACCACACAGATAAAATTAGTATAATTTACATTTCGTTAATGACGATTTTGTTTTTAATTATAGTATTTTTACGTTTTACTAATTACTCTGTATTCAGTTTTTTATACCTACTGTTTATCAACAGAACAAATGGCGAATGTAAAAAAACAATTCGTCTCGTTTTTTTAACGTCCGCCGTCGATCTGGTTTTTTGTTAAAAGTATTATCACACGTCCAATCGATAATAATCAATTTAATTGATTCTCCATTAAAATGTTCTGATCAAACTAATATTATATTAATTAGTATTTTGTGTGGCCTTCCTTTGTGTGCTTAGGCTTCCTTCAAAAGAATATATTGACCACGTTGGTCAGACCGATCGGTGGTGTGTGTTACACATACTTTTAGACTGCACTAAAAAAGTGGCTATTCCGATGCCATCCTGCGACGGCGAGTCCTACATAACCCCCTTGCTATAATATGCAGGGGAAATGTTAAACGACCGCATTCGTAACGACAACGTAAGAGAGCGAGTAGGTATTAAAGATAGTATTGGTGTAAAGATGCGAAAGGGAATGTTCCGGTGGTTCGGACATATGGAAAGAATGCCGAACGAACGTCTGGTTAAGAAGATATACAATGCGAAAGTGGAAGGATGTAGGTACCGTGGGAGACAGAGACTCACCTACCTAGACCAGATTGGTCACGTACTGAAGGAAGGTGGAGTCAAGAGTCTCCGTAACCGGCGAGCGTGTATGAAGAGAATTATGAATGTTGAGGAAGCGAGTGAAGTATGCAAGGATAGAGTTCTCTGGCACTCTGTTCTCTCTGCCTACCCTGCAAGGGATATGGCGTGATGATATGTATGTATGTATGTAAATGTATAAATGTATTTTCCACAGTGTAAAAGAAACCTTTTGATTGTATATATCTACATTCAATCTAAAGGTTTCTTTAGAACATCTGTCTTAAAAGACGTCTTAGAGCCTTCCACTAGAGCCAATTCCATCTGATGCGGTCTACATTCTCAAGATGGGTTGACCTCAAGCAGGCGGCCGGTTATAAAATTATTCAATTACTATTTGCATTAGGTACGATAATAGTACTTTTTGCTTTGACCTCGTCGATGATGATGATGATGATTTTCAGATCGCTTAGTATAAGTTGTTATTTGTTTATAGACCTTCGATTCCTAATCAGGACAATACTTTGTGCGATTTTCATAGTGATAGGACCTCGCTGTTGATAGTTCTCTGTCTACAGCAGCGGGCCGGGTAGTACAACACTCTCGCTTTGTTCGATGAGCGAGAGAGCCGGAAGCCCAACTGGGTAAGTTTGGGGTTTCAATAGATAGGCAGTGGCCTCAGGTCTATGTTCGGCAATGATCCTTACCATCAGGTGTGCCGCTTGCTCGCTTGCCACTATCAGCAATAAAAAAAAGATCCACAAAGTGTTGTTCCGAGTCTGGGTGTAATTTGTCTGCGTTAATAGCATGTTTGTAAAGTCCCCCGCAATACAAGGATTATTTTGAATTACTGAAATTTAGCATTTAACATGTTTGATTATTTATAAAAACTTGAAAAAATCTGTATAATGTATAAACATTGTCGAGTAGATGGCACAAGTAAGGGGCGTGTTAAAGACGAAAATATAATACGAGCCGAGAATTGAATGTTATACGACAGCTTACGCTAGTGTAAGTGGTAGTACGATTGGAACGGATTTCCAATAGGTGTGGCTTCGCAACCCAGTAGAAGGGTTTTACCAACGACAAGACCACCAGCGCCAACAAGAAACCCCAAAAGAAATGTTGTCGCTCAACATCTATGACACATGAATTGCGCTCTTCAAGCTTTATCCAAATGTAATAAAGCTACTTCAAGAACATTAATTTTATAAACAAACCACCATAACAATTAAATCAAACATAAAAAGAGCACGGACAAAAAAGTCTGTGGAATAACATAATCATAATAAAAAAAAAACATCCATGAGAATCCTGGCTTCATCTGATGCAGGTGAAGCCAGAATGCTATTACACTGCCCCACTAATAATGCTATTCTGTAGAAGATTATTATTACGTAGGGCATCAAGTTAACTAAAGCAGCCATTATTTTTTTTTCTCATTCTACTGTAGTCTGCCAAAAAGACACCACAATTAATCATTATTTTTTATACTACTAGATTATCACTAGAGTTGAGTAATGTCCCGTCGCCCCGGACGGTACGGGCGTCGTGTGACCGGGCCATAGCATATCAAAAAAAAAAAAGAGCTGAGTAATGTCATCTAAGCCGCAATTCAAATAAAAAAAAAGAACTGACGGATCACATTTCGCGCAAAAACCTGACGAGGTTTGTGATTAGATTAATGATTTACTGTGGTCATATACTGAGAATTCATGATGGCGTCACTAATCGTAAGTGGACAAAGAGGACGTGAACGCTAATAATATGAAAAAGAAAACATCGATTCTATTCATTAAATTCGTGTGTGTACATATTTTTTTGTGACTGTATGTCTAATAATTTTTTTTTTTGTTAATACACACCACCCTGCACTAAGGAAATAATCCTTGTATTGTGGGGGACTTTACAAACATATAATTAACGCAGACAAACTACACCCAGACTCAGAACAACACTTTTTATATATCTGTTATCTAACAGAAAGTATTATTCTGCGTGGGAATCCAACCCATGGCACTGGCACGGAAGGTCGGTATCTTAACCATTACGCCATCTGTGCAGTCAAAAAAGTTTGGCTATTTATAAATGTTTTTGTTCGTCTAATCTCTGAGGCTTTTAGATCGACTCTATGGATTTTTAGCGGGAACGAAGTAAATGTCAAGTAGTTGTCTTGTGTATTTTAATTTAAATAAAACCACTTTTACAGATTCTATCGCGTTTTTATCTGATTTTTAATATCTCAACGTTTCGAATACTTTACAGTGATCATGGTCACGGGAGAACAGAATTTTCACGGAATTTTGATGGCATTTTATAAAATTAGGTATTGCTAGGATATAGTGCGTATATTATAACATTCATTTCGTTTTTTCATTTCGTTGAAGGTTTATATGACTTACTTATGAACAATAAATAATATATTAATAAATTAAATATAAAGAATCTGATAATTTGTGAAGAAAATTGTAACGATTATACGATGCTGGCAATGAAGCGCTACGAGTTTTTTTGAGTTTTAAGCTGGCAACAATGAGCTACAAGATTGCCAATTATCTTACGTTCCAACGGTTCGTAAGGGCGTTATCATTTGCCGGGAACGGTATCCGAAATGGTAACTTTTCAAGCTGGCCATTTCAGGCAAGAAGTCGATGTTATTGGTCAGGCTAATGGAGATAGGGAGGGAATCATCACAATTTAGTTCTTCATCACGTAGTCCAGCTAAAGTCATTCATCACCAAGAATTTTAAATTCTTATATAAAAAGAAACATAAATAATTAAAAGTGCGTGCGTACAAAGTACAAATGCCAGAAGCAAAACTTCTGTGTTAATCTTAATTTTAAATCTCGTTTACATACCCATAACGTGATTTTTTTCTCGATCTCCCTTTCTGCCTCGCTCTCTCCCTCGCTCCATGGCTATGTGCGTTATGCGACGTTCGCCCTATCTTACTCTCTCAATCTTTATCGTTAGCTCTCTCCCACCTTTCGCTTCATGGCACTGTGCATGATGCGACGTTCGTTCTATCCCATTCTCTCGATCTTTCTTATTCGCTTGCTCCCTACTCTCGCTCCATGTCTATGTGCTTCATGCTACGTTTGCCCTTTCTCAGTCTCTGTCAATCAGCCTCAATCGTTCTCTCTCTCTTCTTGGACAAAAACGTCCCATATTTTCATATCACTAATATCGCGTTTCATCTGTAAAAAATTTACCCTCAAGCGCGCAAAGAAGTTTCACTTTAAAAACCATATTAGTGGCTTTCTACGTGAAAGCAAGATTATGGATTCTTATCGTATACTACGAATAGTCACCGTTGAGTGAAAATATTGTAAAAATAGTCGCAAAATGAACACGTTCCCATTATACAAAAGGAGTAAAACTGGAAATCAACTAGCGTGGTATAGTAGGTCAATTTCCTTCTGTTGAAGAGAAGCTTAGATGAATATTTATCTTTATAATCTCAAATAAACTAAAAGTATATATCAATAATATGTTATTATTTCAGATATCGACCAAGGTCGCAGTGGACGCTTAGAGTTATTACAAACAAGCAACATACCATTGTCATGTGTTCTCGTCGCATTATAAAGATGACAAATAATGCAAACCTTGACCGTTGTACAAATGACGTAACCCTTAACAACTTATGATCTCCTAGTACATATTTAAAATATGTGTATAAAAAAACCGTGGTTGATGGATTAAGAATACGATTTGACACCCCCTATTTTGGCAGTAGGGTTGTAAAGACTAAGATAATACGTATATAAATATCTATGCAAGAGAAGGAAAACTCGAAATAAAACATTATAGGAGTGTAATATATAAGTCAATCGCTCTCCTATCGTGGAGGAGTCTCGAACTCAGCAGTGGGACGTATAGCTGAAATGAAATGGTGATGTAGAATAAAAAAAAAACGGCATCATATCATCCCATAAGTCTCATTACAATGCACAATCTGCATCCATTAGGAGGAAAAATTACTTACCATGATGGTCAAATGGGTGGGTATAGGGTTTTATTTCAAATTTTCCTTCTCTTGCATAGGATATTATATGCATTACTTCTCCGTAATATAAGGATTAACTCGGTGCAGATCTTGTTTTTAAAATAAAAAAGTTATTAACATATTTTCCTCAGTGGTTTCTTAAAATATTTCGGATTAAGACGCCATGACATATATTCTGACTTCGCCATTGAAATCTAAAAATCCATATTTAATTACATACATTCGTTTAGAGCCGTTAATTACACTTTTAAAACGACCTACAATCGTGTAGGTCATGGGAAATTTATCTAAAAAGCCATATAGTCAAAAAGCGGTAAAAAATGTTCACTATAATGGTCAGAAAAAAAATGGTTTTATTTTATTTTTTTCCTATTATAAAGCTGAAGAGTTTGTTTGTTTATATTTTGACAGAAAGAAAAATCAAATGAAAAACGGCGGGAAACAACATTTTTAAATTTTTACTCAATTGTTTCTTTTTTTTTAAATGTAACCTTTTTAATGGTATCAAAACCAGCCAAATACAACTAGTACAGAAAAAGAGGTTTTATTAAAAGATTATACACACTATATGCGAAAAATCTTTTTCTCCGACCTATTATATAACGCTGTCTAAAAACAGGCAATAGACACTGCGTATCAATCGTTATGCGCAGTTGTCCTTATAACAACTGCTAACATAACGAAAACAATAATTAATGTATTGCGGATATTATGAATGCTGATATTATTCTTAATGCTACAGGATGAGGTGGGTGTATAAATGTAATAATAAGAAAACTGTTGAAAAGCAAACTGTTGATAAGGTTACATTTGCTCGCCGTCGTTGTTTGGTATAACGGCAAATGTATAGGAATTAAATATTTTAATTCCTTTAATAGACTACAGAGAGGCTATGCTGGCGGGAATACAACGCCACCATCTTTTAGTTTTTCATAAGAGCTGTAAAACTAGCTAAGGTATTACCAAGAAAATATGCAGTAAATATAAATATATAATCATATCATCATCTCAGCCCACATATGTCCCACTGTTGGGCTCGTGCCTCCTCCATAATGGGAGAGAAATTAACCTACTTGTATAGTAGGTTAATTTTGCGCTAGTCAGACGTGTTGGTATAGTGTTCTGTTTTGAGTTTTCCTTCTCTTGCACAGATGCCATATGCATATTATATCCCTTAATTGTGTTTTACGATACCCACACGAGTAAGATAGGGGGTGGTGAATTGTATTCTTACTCCGTCACCACACGGAAAAAAATATATATAATTATATATATATATTATCAAAAGAAAATCGCTAGCCAAGCGATACAGCTATTGCATCAACCACCTTGTAGGGAGGCTTACGTCCAACAGTAGACATCTTTAGGCTGATGATGTTAATGATCAGAGATGCTGTATCCCACATGGTAAGAGATTACTAAAATAATATTTATTGGAGTTTACTCCTTAAGAATCGATTTTCATATAAGGCGCCCGGTATGAGAAAATTTGAGGAGTAAAATCTAGTGATCGAATGACCTCGTTACGTTTTTGTTGCGCAACCTATTCTGCGCACCTTTCACATTCTGACGTGAGATAATACTTCACTGAACAGTTTTAATAAATGTAAATAAAAATACATATATTATTTTTAGTCAAATGAGCTTTTTTGCGCCTGTTTTGATAATCGTACTTAAGGAGTAAACTCCAGTCGTGCGTCGGAGCTGACACACACACTTTTAATTATTTATTTATCGGGACACCAACAGCTTAAAATAATAAATTTTTTGTTACAATATTTACGATACATAAAGCTAATAATAGATCTTCACTATTAAGCTTCATAATTACGAATAAAAATAACCATACATTAGTGTAACATTGTTAATTTTTGTTAATTTTATCCTCAACAAATTCACCTATTGATATCATACACTCTGAAAAAATCAAGACTGAGTGTCTGTTTTATCGCATCTAACTTAGAGTCAAAGAGTAAAGTTATTAAATTGAAAAAGAGTGGCAACTCGATGATAAAATATGAGTATGGAAAGTGATGATATATAAGTATGGAAAGTGCTGCCACCCAGAGTTTAGGCGGTGAACTAAAGTTGAAGTAATATATATACATATCTACATGTGTATGTGTAATTACATAGAATTATCTTTTACTATGAAAGCTACCCTGAAATATAAAAAAAAACATATCAGCTGATAATTAAACAATAATAATATCAGCCTAACATTGAAACTTGAGATAATTTTCAGAAAAATATCAATAACCGAAAATAGATCGATGACAATAAGTACCTACGCTAGGAACAAAAAATAACAATTCTCAGTTGTCAAACGTTTGACAGGCAGGACAAAATGGCAGCAGTTAAGTTTGTACAACCAATCTGTAGGCGGCGCGACGGTCAGTAAAAATAAGTAATGTTTTAAGTGTGCCCCCCCCAGCTTAGAGTTAAAAATATCAAGTTTATGCTTTTTATATTTATTATTAAGTGTTTTGCTAGCTCGCCACAGAAATGCATTCTGACGGTAATTAGTTGAAACTAATGGGAGATGACAGGGCATGTGATTTCTTGTAGCTCTAACTGGTATATTAAAACCTATTTTTAACAAAAGTGTAGAACAGTCAACAGATCAATTGATTATACTTAGTAAGTGACATCAGCTATATCTCTACTTATTACTAAAGATAGGATGTGAAATCTATCACACAACTTCAGATAATCCTCGGAGTTGTAATAATTTTTTTGACGGTAACATAAATATTTAACGAATTTACGCTGTATATTTTCGAGTTCTGAAATATATATATATATATATATATATATATATATATATATATATATATATATATATATATATCTTAACTTAAATATATAACTTTTTAGTAACACACAGCAGTCGTAAAAACCTTCTAAAATAATATTATCAGAATAAACACAATACAATAGATTCACGGCATTCAGGGGATGGCTGAAAATCAGCGCTGTTCTTGTGACAGCAGAAGTTAAGCCAATTCCTTTTGCCTACTAGATTTAATTTTGTTTATTATAATTGTTAGTTTTTAGTTTAAGTTCTGAAAAGGCAATAAATTATTATTATCATTATTAAATTTATTAGTGGTAGGACCACCCTGTTGACAGTTCTCTGTCTACAGCCGCGGGCCGGTCCGTCCGGGGTAGTACCACACTCTTGCAGAGAATCGACGTCTGAGCAATGATAATTTATCGTTGTACTTCATTCGATGAGCGAGAGAGCCGGAGCCCCAACTTTCTGGTTGGGTTTGGGATAGCTGTACCGTTAGTTTGTAAAGGTCTGTGGGTAGTAACACTTATCATCAGGTGTGCTTTCTCGTTTACAACCAAGAGCAATAAAAAAAGCAGAATAGTACTGGTAAATTCATAAGATCAAATAAGATCGCCAAAAACGCCATAATTGCCCTATATCTAATAATATAAAATAGATTACATATATTTATACTTGTATTCTTTGAATATATATGTTAATAAATTAAAATCAATTAAAATAACGTTACTTAAATCACTTTCATTAAAAATGTGTATTTAAAAAAAAATGGCCAGTTGTTTTATTTTTTAATAACACAATACCGTAGCGAGACCGGTCTTCAAACAGAAATAAACAATTACGATTCGTTACGATCAATCGGTAACAATTATAAAGAAATTATTATTATCTATATGTAGTTGTAACTAAAATTATAAACTCTGTGTAGTTGGCGGCTAAGAATATTAGCAATACTTATTTTACTTGTGGATAATCGTAAAAGGCGACAGCTTTATATGTATAGTCTGTGGCTAACTCTTATACCATCCGGTGAACAATTACATTCCCGACTTTTGGCGGGTATCTAAAGACGTCATGCGTTTGGTCTTGTATTATATTCAGTATCTTAGTGTTTTAACTGTGTGCTGTGTGGTAGTGACCACGAATAGCACCAACCCTTGCTTTGCTCATGGATGTCGTAAAAGACGACTAAGAGACTTATAACAACCTAGGCCAACTCTATCTACTGCCGTTTGGTCAACAATTACATTTATGAGGAGGGTTAACGTCTGGCAGGCGGCCGGTCATAAAACTATTGCCAATAAATTTTACAATAATATGTACTATGAAAGAAGAGTACATATTGTATGGACCCCAAGCAATTGGGATAAGAGTAGGAGAATGATAATGATCTTAGTGTTTTAACGTGTTATATTAAATTATTTTGATAGCATTTTATGTAATGTGATGCGTAGGAACTGCTAGGAATATGATATAAAAGTGCTTTACAATGTTTTCGTTTTTCACCAAAATTTCCAGAAGATACCGTTAACAGTGTAGCCATAGTAATGTTGATGGAGACGATTTGACTTACTGACGAACAATGACTAACACGAAGAGACTAAAGACCTTAATAAAATTGTAACTCGATACTGGCAACAATAGCTCTTATAAGTAGCTGATTGCCAATGCAAAAAAACAGAAAGAATACTAATAACATTCCCAAGGAGTGTTGACGTCAGACCGGTCACGTGTTGCCAAAACTTTTACAATAAGTACTATGGTAGAAGAAGTACATATTAACCACAAGTAATTGGGATAAGAGCAGAATAATGATGATGATTATTAGTAACCATCGTGAGTTTATTTGTATGCTAGGTTTTTACGACTTAATTATACATTTTTCATATACATTTTGTTAAGGATATGGAAAAGGTTATACGATATATTTCATCCAGGACACAAGTATTGTATCTAAAGAATAGAAAAATTGATTGATCCGCAAACCTTGATCATAGCTAGTGACACAAAATATTTGTACGTAGATTTGAATGAACTTTAGTCAAATTTTATCTGTTAGATTTTGGTGAAACTGTTTTAAAATCTCTTTATAATACATTACATTAAATTATTTAATACAGATTTTATAGTATTTTATTTAAAAAAATATTTATAATATTGGATTTTAAATACTTTTTGTAACCATGACTCCTGTAATTATGATAACTGATGTAATGCTGTGTGGTAGCGGCTTCGAATACTACTAACCCTTACCTTGCTCGTGGATGTCGTAAAAGAGGTCTAAGAGCTTTATATCGACCGGGGTCAACACCACCTGATTCCGTTTGGTCAATCACATTCACAAGAAGGGTTAACATCAGGCAGGCGGTCGGTCATAAAACTATTGGCAATAACTTTTGTAATATGTATAAGTAAATATTGAAAACCAATTAATTGGAATGAGAGAAGGAGCATGATAATGACTTCTGTAATTGTCCTATATGTTTTCATCATATGAATGATGAAAACAACTAAAAATATATTTAAAAAAAATATAGAAATCTGTAGGTCAATATACATAAGATTAAAATACTTCAAATTTCGTACAAAATTAGTTTTATTTTATGCCAATAATTGGCATTTCCTTTTGGTGACAGAATAAGAATATAATTCACGACGCCCCGGCAGTATTAATTGTTGTTTCGGCGTCAATCTCACGCAGTCTTCCTTCACCACGAAATAAATCTCATCAACTGAGAATGCGAAACTTGCTTGTAAATGGAAACAACAATATAATATACACAAAAGATCTCAACTTAGCTTCCATTATACCATTTGGCCAATCAAATAATGAATCATATATTTAATATTAAAATAAATATCTTCAAATGCAGTACACAAGTAAATTTAAAATATAAAAGAATGAAAGAGACAAAAATATATAACATATATATTAAACAAAAAGAGATAATAAATAGACAAGCGGTGTCTAATTATCAAAAGAGGAAACAATATAGTTATAATTAGTTTATTAATCTGAACGTATTAGTTTCAAGGTAAATCCTGTTATTATGTTATTTACAACGTTGTTTTAAATAACCGCCAAAAAAAAAACAAAATGAAAATTAGTATGTTATATAGTTCATATTTTAGGGACTTTACTGAGCCACGAATTGCACTAGAAATATCTGACAAGGTTATATGCCATGATCAAACCAAAAAAAACAAAAAGAGCGCGAAAATTATTTCTTTTGTCAACTTGACATTTCGAGTTTAAAATCCGATCTTTGGATTTTTTTTAATTTTTACGACTTGTATATATTTGAACAATGATAATGCCAATAACTTTTTTATAGTTTATATTATTATTTTATTACAAAATTTTGTTGGTAACAAATGTGATTTTAGCAAAGATTACCAATTATGTTTTGTTGAATTTTTTTTTGCCTTGTCACATAATCTGGTGCTATATATCGTGGCTGTGTAAGTAGTTTGTAAAGTCCCTATGAACTAGTGATGTTACCGAAGTTAGACCGATATATCGACAAGCAGACTCACCGAATCTTTTGATATGTACGTCTCTATTGAACGATACAGTTCTGGGTTTATTCTCTTTCGTTTCCTTCGGTTCGGTATCGGTTCTTGTGTCGGTTACGGTATCTATTACCTTGTCGCCATCTTCGGCATTATCCGACTTGATAATTTCATCGGTCATTGGATTAGGAGGAGGTACCGATGTTTTGGTACCTCAGGTAGTATTTACAACCGTCAACTTGGTAGTTTTCGTTTCGGTATCATCGGTATTTCTATCTGTAAAAAGTTTACCGACTTAAACCTATTGAAATTAAATTATAAAATTTTTGTTTCTTCTTTAGTTCCAAGGTGATATTAAATTTGTTAAGGATTTCCGAAAACAATATAATATTTAAACTATAATTAAAAGTGTTAAAATATTGTCTTTAAAACATTTTGTATCATACGAATATTAATTTATTTATAATCTACAGTAAACTTAATTTATTGTGTTAAATATATTTTAATATATTACAAATTAAAGAAAAGTAATAAAAAATGGAATGTGTAAAATAATTGTTACTATCTGAAATGAGATTCAAAACTCAATGTTTTTTCCCCTTATTTCCTGATACGTAAGTAACTAAATATATGTCTTATTTTAGTGTATTTCCTTAAATATAAGCGAAAAAATTCAATTATGTTCAATGAAATTTAACTTAACTAAATAATATCTACAGTTACAAAATACTTTCATCACTATATACCATTTAGATATAGCTGGAACAATTCGAAAAAATATTATTATGATATGAAATAAATTTAAAAGCATTTAGGTCTTGATTTGAAATATAAAGAGAAATAACTGCTCAAAGAATTGTCATCTTGCCTATTAAAAAACTTTTTATATTTAAAACCCTAATTCGTAAGTTATAGATGACTAACTAATAAATCTTTAATTAGAAAAATTTACATGAAATTAAATATCTATCAAGTCCATGAGACTCGCTAAGGGAGGTATTAAAACATCCGTCTGTACTATTACTGGTACATTATCTAGTCTGAATTTTTTTTATAAAAATTCAAATTTATATATCAAAATCATGAATGAATGACACTAGGTGAATAAAAAAAATACTATCAAATTGGCGCACTATAATCTAATTTCATATTTATAATACTTAAAATTAATGAAATACTTTGAAACTGTAAATTATTTAATTCATTTTTTTATATTTAAAATAACTATTAATATATTTACCTCCTCGCTTTATCGATCATCAGTCCGCTCCGCTCATCACATCACTAATAATTTTGTTCTATACTGCATTTTGTATTAACAGCTCCTGTAACAAATAAAAATTATATTTAATTAATAAAATTTAAAATCCATTGACACACGTTGAACACAAAAATATAACTCGTATGTGAACATACAAATTTTTGATTTGTTTCTATTCATCTGTTCGGACAGGCAAAGGGAAGAAAAAAGCCCATACAGCCAAGTCTTATATATTATAATTTTCTTCACATATTATTTAACGCATAAGCGTTAAATAAGCTAATAAGTTAATAGTGTATAAACACTAGACTATAGTTATAGTTACTGTCCGCTAGTAAGTCAAATCGTTACTATTAATTGGGCGCTGATAACCAAATTAAGGGAGTTTAGCAAAACATGACAATACACCATTATTATATTCACTACATTTTAATGATAATACATACATACATATCATCATGCCATATCCCTTGCAGGGTAGGCAGAGAGAACAGAGTGCCAGAGAACACAATCCTCGCATACTTCACTCGCTTCCTCAACATTCATAATTCTCTTCATACACGCTCGCCGGTTTCGGAGACTCTTGACTCCACCTTCCTTCAGTACGTGACCAATCTGGTCTAGGTAGGTGAGTCTCGGTCTCCCCCGGTACCTACATCCTTCCACTTTCGCATTGTATATCTTCTTAACCAGACGTATGTTCGGTATTCTTTCCACATGTCCGAACCATAATATACTATATAAAATACCCGCAAAATTATTCAATACAACACTACAAAACACTAAAGGTATGAATATTATTTAAATGTGACATAACATTTCTATATTCCCGCCAAAATCGTTAACACATTAATTGTTAACAGTTTTTAAATAAATACAAAAATGGCTCGGGTTAGATAGAATCTCTGTTATAAGGATAACTTACACGTTATTTTTTTCATGACCATGAATGCTAAAAGAATTAGAAATGTCGGAACAGTAGAAACATATTTAAAATATGATAAAAATCTATAAAAATATTCAATATTTATGTATATATCTAATAATTTTACGTGAGCAATTTTTGTATATTTATAGATTTCTATATTTGCAGACGACGAAACGATAACCGTTGGGGAGAATGTTCTCGAGTGGCGACCACGAATCGCACGACACAGCGTAAGACGACCCCCACTAGGTGGACTGACGACATCAAGAAGATCGCAGGAAACCGTTGGATGCAGGTGGCACAGGACCGTTGCGAATGGCATTCTCGTGGGGAGGCCTATGTCCAACAGTGGGCTTTTACAGGCTGATGGATGAATGGATATGTACAGAACCTCAGTAATGGCACCAAGCTTTTATATGACGTTTATTATGCAGGAGGTTATGGGTACTATAAAACAATCTAACTAGGTTTCAAATATATAAAATGATTAAAAAAATCAAAAAACCCGACTGCGTAAAAAGTCACCAAAACTACGTACATAATAAAAAAAACTGAAAAGAAAAAAACAAGCACTTAGATGTCCGGTGGTCTAGAATTTCATAATATATTATTGAATAAATACTATTGCAGAAAATGAAATATTTTTTAATAATAGAACATGACAACTGAACAGTCGGGATCCATTGAGAAATTAGATTTGCTGCTGTCGAATAAAGGATCCCGACTGTTCAGTTGTCATGTTCTATTATTAAAATATATTTCATTTTCTGCAATAGTATTTATTCAATAATATATTATGAAATTCTAGACCACCGGACATCTAAGTGCTTGTTTTTTTCTTTTCAGTTTTTTTTATTATGTACGTAGTTTTGGTGACTTTTTACGCAGTCGGGTTTTTTGATTTTTTTAATCATTTTTTTTATTTTACACTTTTTAGTTATAAATACCTAGGTAGCTATAGTTATCTTATTTATTAATAAGTAGGTAAGTACCTAACTATATATAGTTTTTCGACTGAAGTAAATAAAGTACAATATCGTTAGAAATTGGAGAAGGGCGACCGCGTCAGACATTAGATACTTTAGGTAGGACTACCTATGGTATATTGGACAATATACCTACTAGATACTTTACATCCAGTTATATGAATTTTTCGTTTTTTCATCGTAAATTTCTACTGTCTAAAAAAACCTATATGTGAGAAAGGTTGTTACGAAACTTTAAATCGATATAGATCCTAAACGGTCAGTCAAATCGAAAAATGTTGAAAGAAAACTAATAATGATTTTTAAATACCTATTTAAAAATACCCCACTCGATATAGTTTGTTGACTTTCATTTTTTTTATTTTCACAATATGGCGTCCAGTAGTCGCCATATTGAATTTTCAATAACGTCATATCTTTAGTGACACTCGCCGGATTAAGAGGAATCGATTGACGTGCAAATCATAAAAATCGGCCCAGGCGTTTGGTTTATATAGTGCTTCAAAGGAACATACAAACATACATACATCCATACATACATACATACATACATAGACTGTTAAACACAATACCACTCCTTTGCAGTCGGGTAAAAAGGTTTGAGCCAATGACTGTCAGTGTTTTCAATAATTAGAATATAAAGATAATTTTCGTCACTTCGGGTTAAGAGTCCTCACTCAGCGCTCACCTATAGCCCGGGTAAAGTTGTCATAGCCATCTGAGGCTAACAACTAAGACACACAAAAAAAAAGAAAATTTCGCCACTGTCAAGAATGATAGAATTAGCTCAGTAGTGAAATCGAGCAGTTTAATCTAGATAGCCTCAAAACGATTCCTGGTTTCCTCTTTTTTAATTTTCATAATTTTTTTTCATTATTTTATTGATTATTTTTTAATATCTAATTATGGCAGCGGTTACGAATATAACAAAGACTTATTTCGCTCGTGAATATCGTAAAATACGACTAAGAGCTTTATATCAACCTGGGCCAACTCCATCCCCAAGGAGGGTTAACGTCAGGCAGGCGGCCGGTCATAAAGTTATTGCTAATAACTTTTGCAATATGTACTATGGAAGAGGTATACATATTGCATCGACCACAAGTAATTAGGACAAGATCATGAGAATAATGTTAATCTAAATAGATTTTCCAAAAACACTAAAAAGAAAATATCAACCTAAATTCGGTAAACTGGATATTTTTTTTACTTTAAAGACACCATCATTTCTTTTTTTTTGCGGTGGACTATGGATGCGTTTCGCCCCGCCAAATCGGTCCGGGGGGACGGAAGAGGCGGCGCGTGACCCCATAGACCCACCCTACAAACTCCTCTCTTCGCCATGCGAGCGGGCCACCGGTACCCGATCTTTGTCTTCGGTGACATTAAAGACACCATCCTGTTACACCCAGACTCAGAATAACACTTTATGGATCGCTTATAATAATGTACTGCGTGGTAATAGAACCCACTGTACTGGTACGAAAGGTCGATATCTTAATCATTACGCCATCGGTACAACCATTGTTTATTATTGGCGTAAACTCAAGAATTTAGTAGATTTAAACATATAATGATTTCTAATGTTTACGCGAGTATTACACATTTGAATTAAAACTGCTTTTACGGTTTCTATCGCGTTTGTATTTGATTTTTAATGTCACGAAGTTTCGAACACTTTACAGTGATCATGGTCACGGGAGGACTACAGGCTCACTACAGTATCAGTTATTAAAACTTTCAATAGCTGGTACTTTAGCGGGTAAATGTATATATCTGTAATAATGATGACTTTTGGACGTAAGAAACTTTAGTCCTCCCGTGATCATGATCACTGTAAAGTGTTTGAAACGTCGGGAAATTAAAACTGAAATACAAACGCGATAGAAGCCGTAAAGGTAATTTCATTTCAAAAGATTTAAATATAGTCTTGAGAACTGAATACCTCGTTATTGGCAGCCGATAGCTTCAACACGAGGCTATAGCTGATGTTGTGTAATAAGTTTAACAAATATCCTGTACATATTACTCCATACTCAGGAGGTGGTCATTATATTCAATAACGGGTCCATAAACAACGCAATACACAGTTCAATAGTTCAGATTTTAATCATAAACATAATATATGGATGATGCTTTAGTTCCCATCATAAATGTGTTGCAATTTGTTATGAAATTTATTGATTTTTTAGAGTTCCTTAGATTTGCAGGTTTGTAAGAACCATTTTTAATTGTATATAAAATATACAATAGTGTTTAAGGAATCATTCATCGTATACTTATAGATTAAGACATAGAATAAAATGCATTCGTTTATATTATTATTTTAAATATAATACTTAGCTCTAAGGCCAGCGTTCTATCTGGCAAATGATAAACGAGATCCTTTTAGGACAGTCGCGAGGCACACGATTTTTTTTATATTAACCCATTTAATTTCTATCGACCAAGCACCATCGCCACCTAGTAAGTAAATCGGCACTAAATTCATAATGCTGCCAAATTAAAAACCCAATTGAAATAACAATAAAATTGAACTATTATCTTACGGGAACGAATTATTAGGAATTATATTAGGTTCCTACGGTTAAAAAAAATAGTTTAGAACTTTATCAATACATACCGTATTGATAAAGTTCTAAACTATTTTTTTTATTATTAAAATAACATTAAAATTGAACGATTAATTACTATTATTTAGTAGTGGTTGTTCCTCATTGTTGGCAGAGCCGCGGATCGGTTCGCGGTCGTACTGCACTCTCGCAGAAAACCGACATCTAACCAATATTAATGTACTGTTTTGCTTCGCTCGTAGTATGAGAGAGCTGGCGGCCCCATTTTCTGAGCTGGGTTTTGGATGGTAGGCCGGGGCTGAGCTATACACCTAGTATTACAAAGGTCCACGAGTGGAACACTTACCATCAGGTGTAGTTTACTCGTTTGCCACTATACGCAATAAAAAAAACCAAAGGGAACATTTTACCAGAATAAAAGTAACTTTTGTATTAATTCAAGAACTAGTCTATCTATTTGCCAATTTTCATTCAAATCTATTCAACGATTTAAACGTGATTAACAAACAACTAAACATCTTCACAAACTTTCACATTTATAATATTAGTAGGATATAAAAATATTTTATCCGACGTCCTCGAATATTTTTGTAATCAACTATTTTCTTACTTTAAACAAAATAATTGCTTTTTAAAAATATCAAATACGTTTAAACGTATGTTTTTTCTTGACATATGTATGATAATATTATCCTATAAGTGCAATGTGAGAAAATACAATATTTTTTTGGTTTGAAAAGTGCTTGATTATCACATCATATATCGAGAGCAGAGCAAGACCTCAACGCTTCGCTTATAGACGTCCAATATGTTCGCGTATTTTATTATGATACGGAACCTTTTGACCGTTGTCTGACTCACGCTTGGTCTAATATTTATGTGTTATCGAAGATTCATAACGATACTTGTTATAATGATGGTATTTATTTCACAAAGGTCTTGAATTCCATTGCCATTTCGATAAATTACCATCGCACCTGATTTATGTGACCGTGGTGGACGATGGTGTAATTCTGCTTAATACATAACTATTTATTTTGTTGGTAATCAAATTACCACGAACTAATACTTATCGTAAGTAACTACTCTCAGATCTCTGGACTTTCATCGTATTTGCTCATCGAATGAATTGCTGTAGTAAATTATTAACTACTCAGATGTCTATTTTCTGAGTGTGATATTAATCCAGATGAGCAGACCCAATTATGGCTTTAGGCAGACCACTCTTCGGGGAATAGTCTGGTCTCCGAATGTGAGAACGACGCTCCGACGGCGAAAGCTACCGGGCCGTCGATTCGAGAGGATATATAGACCACCGAGTGGGCCCTCGAAGACAAAGACCAGATTCCGATAGCTAACTCGCATGGCGTCGATGGGTACGTTGTTGGGCGGTTCTACGAGATCGCACGCCACTTTTTCTTTCACCCTGGACGGATTAGCGGGGTGCAACCACATCATAGCCCGCGGCTAAAAAAAAGGCAGAGCATTGTCATTTGTGTTGTAAAAATGTTCTTATCATCTTCACAGAGGGGCTGCTATTTTTTATCTATTAATATTACCTAGCTCCGCTAGCCTTTTTTTATTTAGCGGCGGGCTATGGAGTGGTCACACCCCCTTAATTCCACCCGGGTGACAGAAAAAACGACCCGCGACCTGTGAGAGCGGGCCACCGGAACCCGATCTTTGTTTTCGTTGGCCCTCCTAGCGGTTTACCCTCACGGGTATTCTCTTACCAGAAACACATATCGAATTTATATTTGAAATTATGCAGACGATTGCAAGGTCCATTCCCGGATGCTGTGTATTATACAAAAGTAAGAATTATCCGTATTCTTTGTTTCACTTTAGCTCTTATATTCTATTTTTTTTTTTTATAATAAAGTTTTGGTCCACAGACTTTTTTGTCCGTGCCTTTTTTATGTTTTGTATTTTAATTATTATATTGATGTTATATAATTTAAGGTTTCTTGAAGTGGCTTTAATTCTATTATGTTTTGAGGTGTACAGGATATTTTGCAAGCCATGCGAAAGTTGTGCGAAAATTTCATAAGCTTTAATTACTCGCTTCGGAATTCCAGTTCGATGCCTTTCGTATTGGTAATCGAAGATTTATTACTACTTTATACTTAAGTGTAAATGCGTATATGTCTTTTGGTATGTCCTACTTGGTTAGAAGCTAGTAGTAATATTACGAAAGCTGGTCATTCGCAAGTTACATTAACTGATGGTACAAGCTATGAGTTCAAGAGATTTTAAAAGTAATAAAATAATTTTATTCTTGTGGTCACGGAGTAAGAATACAATTTACCACCCCTCTATCTACCTACCTTAGGTGATCGTAAGAGATGACTAAAGGGCCCCATATACGGAGCGATCTATCTGTACGATCCGTCGTTTTAGACCGACCAAAACGACGGATCAATAGTGTATGTGAAGATCGTTAACAATTTACTTCATCGAAGACGATGTCGGAGATCGCAACAAAATCCCATGCAATCACGAATATCGTGACGATAAATCGACAGTGTATGGCTCTTTGCGATCAACGATTCGATTTTAGTCTCACTCGACGCCAGTCGCCGCACGCATCGCACGCCTTGACTAGCGCGTTACCTACTCGTACCTACCTACATTCGAACGAAACGAACAAAATAGCTACAAGGAGTAATGAGGATTTGATTCAATTTATTGTATTATTCAGAGAGCAGGAGCCTAATCTAAACGATACTAGTTTCAATAGGTACTTTTAGGTACGTGGGCTCCGTCATTCTCATATAATTGTGCCAATCACAACACTTTATATTGTATTCTATGCAAATAAAAATGATTTGATTTGATTTGAATCTTCTGGATGGAACTTTAATTACTTTAAAATATTTATATGTGAGTACTGGTTTCGTTTCAATAGCCATTTCTTAATTCACCTTTTTCTAGGCTTCCTTTTTTTCTTTGGTAGCCGAATCAAAGTTATCGCCACATAGGTAATGAAAAGAAGTTCGTTTTACATTTTATAGGGGCACGTATTGAATTATTTGAGCCCGTCTTTATCGTTCCGTTTCAAATAAGTAAATGATCGATCGTTACGACCAATCGTTTCGTGTGTAAGCGACAAATTTTAAGATAGACAAATCTTACAGATGTATCGTACAGACGGATCGTTCCGTATATGGGGCCCTTAAAGGGCCTCATATATCTATCTCAGATATCTACCTGTTACATAATGGTAGGAAAAATAGACAACAAGGTCACGCTGGTCAAAGAGAAAAGTATATGCTTTTATTTTGGGTTCTCTTGTAATGTCATCTGTTTAAAAATTTTAATATTTTTTAAGAAACCCACAGGAAAGACAACAGTTTTTAAGTATATCAATTCATCATACTTAAGGCTACCATTTAAACTGGCAAATTAAGTCATTTTCACGGGTAGAAAATCACATCTGTCATTATCTATTTAAGTGTGAAAAGTAGGTAGATCGATCGCTGGTGATTATTCTTAATCGTTCCTAAAAAGAAATGGCATCAAGTTGGCCACTTTGCACAACTTAACCATAAACCTAACCAAAACTCACGTCGAAAACAGGGAAAGAAACCCAAACCCACCTAGGAAACAAGGCTACCGGCTCTCTCGCTCACCAAACGAAGCACAGCGGCACATTGGCACTGCTCAGACGTTGATTTTCTGCTCAGTGTGGTACTACCCCGGACGGACCGGCCCGCAGCTGTAGACAGAGAACTGCCACCAGCGTGATCATGCCACTACTTAACACCCACATAAATAAAAATTCAATAAGTAAAAATTTAATTGCAATCACAGATAAGTAAGGAGAATTATATTCTTAATCTATTAACATCCTAAATAATTCGGTAAGCTTTGTTTAGTGATTGAATAACCAAAGCTTGTTTATCATCTCTAGCAGTATATCACTTGTACCATACATTACTTTCACTTAACGAATAAGTTAGTATTATGTGTGTAATTTACTACTAAAGCAGTAAATAAATTATAAATATTATAAGTAATTTTACGAAATGTTATGTTCTGGGGTATATATTACTTGATTTAAACGGCTAAAAAAATAATTGAAAAGAAAACTTAAATAAATATATAATGATACTAGCAAATCCAGCTCGTTGGTTTGTTTGGAGAAATTGATATATCGCAGCGCCACCTGGTGGCGAGTTACATTAATGGGGATAGCATATAAACCTTCTCCGTGAAAAAATACATATACATACCAATTTTCATAATAATCACACTGTTGTGCTTGAGCCTCCTCCATAATGGGAGGAAAATTGACCTACTATACCACGCTGGTCGGACATGTTGATATAAGGTTTTGTTTCCAGTTTTCCTTCTCTTGCATAGATGTTATATGCGTTTTATATCCCTTAGTCATCTCATACGATCACCCACTGTTAAGACAAGGGGTGGTGAATTTTATTCTTACTTTGTCACCACACAGAAAGGATTTCCTTAACGTAGTCTTATAATAATAATCATTGCCAAATGATAATTTCTCTTTTACTATTATTGTATTAAATCAATTCAAATTCGTCCCTGTACTCGTTACGTTATAAAGTTACGCATTTTTATTACAAAAACATAAAATTTTGTCACGCGAAAATCAAACGAAAACTTACGTACGTAACGTGCGGACATAATACAAACTGACGGTTTTTTTTTTGACGGGAATTTGAAAACGTCATGTGGTGCTCTTGTATTATATTCGATATCTTAGTGTTTTAACGTGTTATATTAGATAATTTTGATGGCATTTTATGTAATGTGATGCGCGGAATTACTTGGATGTAGTGAATATCATGTAAAAGTGTTTTACAACGTTTTCGTTTTCCATCAAAATTCCAACAAGATACCATTAACAGTGTGGCCATTGCACTGTTGAAGGTAACGATTTGACTTAGACAATGACTAACCTGACAAGACTATAAACATAAAATAATAATAACTTGACACTGGCACCAATAGCTCGTATAAGTAGCTGATTGCCAATATACAAAGAGAAGAAGTACAAACTGACGTTTTAAAATATTTTGTTCTGTAATCGTTTGTTGTAGTATCTGTATATTAGTTCTCTAACGTTCCTTTTTCGTGTTTTTAAAATTGCTTATAGAATGCAGTATCAACATTAGCGTTTGATACGCCATCTTGAATTAGATTCCCCTCTAATGAAGCATAATAAGTATATATTTCAATATGAATGTTTTAGTTAATAAAGTACAGTTTGAAAATTACATTACAGCATGACATATGTTAATATTTCTAACGCCTTTTTTTTTTTTGGGGTGGGTTATGGTCGGCGCTCTTCTCGCACCACTCCGTCCGGGGCGACAGAGGGGCGTAAGCACGCATACCCGTAACCCACCCACGAACCTCGCCTACGTCGGAGAACTGTCACCAGCGTGGTCCTACCACTATTAAAATATCTATTGTTGTAGTATCTTCATATTAGTTCTCTAAAATTTTTTTCCGTGTTTTTAAAATTGCTAATAGAATGCAGTATCAACATTAGCGTTTAATACGCCATCTTGAATATTAGTTTGCCCTCTAATGACGTATAAATAATAAGTATATATTTCAATAAGAATGTTTTAATTAATAAAATTCATTTAGTAATTTACATTACATATGTTAGTTCTAACGCAAGCTCGGTATTATAAAAATAAAATATCATTGGTAATATAAATGCCATCTGTTGGCAAATCCTGACAAATATTGTGATTTTTCACAAAGTTTTGAGAACGTAGTATTTGTAAAATGAGCAAATTGCTTTGTTGCTATAGTTGAATTTGTGTTTATGTGGACAGATAATGAAATGATTAAGATACCGAATTGTAAAGCACATATGATGTAGTAGTTATAATACCAACCTATCTTGCCAGTTCCCTGGCTTCGATTCCCACGCAGAACAATTCTTTGTGCGATCTACAACCTAATGTTCTAAATCTGTGTTTAATTTGTGTCCGTTAATTATATGTTTGTAAAGTCGCCCCCAATACAAGATTATTTTTTTAGGGCTGGGAGTAGTATTATTAAAATAATGAAAAAAAAACTGCACAAATAAAATAGTGGTTAAGAACTTGATCCACAGAACTAAGTATCCTTTCGTGTCTCTATTTCTTGCAATACAGGGATTCTCTCCTTAGTGTCGGATGCTGTCTTTAAAAAAAAAGTTAAATGTTGAAATTATACGAATAATTATTATACGAAGAAATCATTGATCAATACTCTGTTACACTTGTAATTGCTTTTATAATTAATAACCTTGTACAATATTCGTTTAAACTATCATACATTAAGCCAGAACTCATTTGAGTCATAACTTAAAAGTTCTGCGTAATTCTTTCATATAATTTATAATTGAATAAGATGCAATATGATTTTTGGTTGGAGGGAAATTAATTGCATACGTTTTTTTTTAATTTCTTTTGGTGGCAAACGAACAAGCAGCACATCTTATAAATAAATTTTACTGCCGTTAATGGACCAGGGTACAGCTAGGTCTATGCCTAACAAAGAAAAACCCTCCAAAGTTGAGATCTTGGCTACGTTGCTCATCGAAATAAGGGCAACCGAAACAAGCAGCACATTGCCATTGCTCAGACTTCAATTTTCTGCGAGAGTGTAGTACAATCCAAGATGGACCAGTCCGCGGCTGTAGACAGGAAACTATCAACAGTGTAGTCTACCACTACTAAAAGATATGTTATGTATTACGAATGATTATGGTTAGTATAAACTTCACGAGAGCACTTTTAGTTACACATTTAGTCGATTTTTAATATTTTACATTTAATTTATTCTAAAAAGGACCAGCGAATCGATGTTTCGAACAATTTACAACGTTTATGGTCATGGGAGAACTAGAGCTACTTGTGACCATGATCACTGCAAAGTGTTCGAAACGTCGGGTAATTAAAAATCAAATACAAACGCAATAGAATGCGTAAAAATATTTTTATTTAAAATGTGTACTAACGTGCGTAAACATTAGAAATCATTATAAACAACGAGTTTTTTGATAGACACATTTATTCATGGAAGTAATAAGTACTCAGAGTACTTATTACTTCCATGCATTTATTATATTTCTTATCTAATCTGTGGTTTGGCTGTATAGCCTGTCTTACCAATTCTTATAGACCGAGACTAACCTTCCTAGACCAGATCGGTCATGTACTGAAGGAAGGTGGAGTCAAGAGTCTCCAAAACCGGCGAGCGTGTATGAAGAGAATTATGAATGTTGAGGAAGCGAGTGAAGTATGCAAGGATAGAGTTCTCTGGCACTCTGTTCTCTCTGCCTACCCTGCAAGGGATATGGCGTGATGATATGTATGTATGTATGTACCAATTCTTATTAAAAAAAACTTAATAGACTACTTTTTTTTCATAAACAAGAATTTTATGAGATTAAATGAAAAAACTAATTTTAAACAAGACTTATTAGTCTACTATATCTACGTATAATCTTTTAGGCCGATAGCGACTATAAATCTCGGACAAGGCTAACCACCATTCCTAGATCAACGTGCTCTGTATACATTGCATTTGCTACTATGAAAGTACTTTGACAGATTATAATCTGGGTTTCCCTACATTAAGCAACCTGTAGATTTATTTTTATTATATAAGCTTTTGATTCGACTTTTGGTGGGAACGTAAAAACGTCATGTTGTGATTTTGTATTACATTCAAAACGTGTTTTAACGTGTTATATTAAATAATTAAGATGGTATGTGATAATATAAAAGTGTGCTACAGAGACGATGTTCAAAGAACCCGAAATTAACCGATTGCATCTTTCTAGAGATACGATGTGCAATATTTGTAGTGGGTACTCTATGGATTGTATTTCTTTTTAAGCAATATTTAAAAATGAAAATGTTTTCTTAATATTTTTTTTTTATTGCTTATGGTGGCAAAAGAGGAGACAGCACACCTGATGGTAAGTGTTACGGCTGCCCATGGACCTTTGCAATACCAAGGGTATAGATAGCTGGCTGCCTACCAATACATATCCCAAATCCACCCAGTTGGGCTTTCGGCTCTCTCGCTCACCGAACGAAGCGCAATAGCACATTGCCATTACTCAGGCGTCGATCTTCTGCGAGAGTGTTGCACTACCCTGGACGGACCGGCCCGCGGCCGTAAACAGAAAACTGTCAACAGCGTGGTCCTACCACTATTAAATAAAATAAATAATCTTTAAACAAACAGTTAATGTACTAGGAGCACATAAAATCAAGGTGATCAAACATCTTCATTAGGTACACTAATGAGGTCGCAGTTTTAATAACACCATTGATCAGAGAATTTGTGATGTAGGCGTCAAATAAACTATTACTAAACATAACATGTGGGCTCAAGGCGCAAACGACCTTAGCCAATCTTCCTTACTATATGATTTCCTGGTAATTACTTAGAAAAATGTATAATATGCCAGTATTCATATGGGGTTAGGATGGACGTCTACATGTGGTGACGGGAAATGAATAAGCATGACTTGAAACTCAGCTGAGGCATCATCCGAAGAATAAGTAGCAGTTCCCTTATTCTGTTTTTTGAAGTGAAAACTTATTTTGGTGCACCGCTCACAGATTTTTTTTTGTAAGCTGCAAGTGAGGCTGATCCGTCACGCTCTGAGGTGAAATCGGTCGGGTGAACTCGGGACCGCCGAGTGTACCCGAGCGAGAAAGATACAGTCAGTAGCTCTTCAGTGCTGTGTCAATGTTTTTACTATATTCAATTTATATGTAATAATTGTTATTATTAATTTTCTTCAATAGTTTTTTTTTTGTTATAAGAGAGCGCTGTGATGTGAATGAAGATGTAGCGACAAAGATAAAAAAGGGTATGCTGAGGTGGTTTGGACATGTGGAAAGAATATGTGAAGAAAGGTTGTCTAAACAAGTATACAAAGTGAGTGTGAGTGGGACGATTACAAAGGGAAGACAACGTCGTACTTTTCTGGATTAAATTGAAGATGTGTTAGCGAAAGGTCAGATTAAGAGTACGCGTAATTGTAGAGTATGCACGAAGACTGTGATGAATGTGTATGAATAGGGTCGGCTCTAGCGCATGTAGCGCCCGGGTACAATCAATCTCCTGGCGCCCTCTTGTATCAAAATGCGTGAACAAAACGGAATAGGTTGATAGGTACAACACGTTCGAAGCGCCCCCTAACACTCGGCGCCTGGGTGCACCGCACCCTCTGCACTATAGGTAAAGCCTGTGTATGAAGCGATGGAGGTAAATCAGGATCGTGGTTTATGGCACTCCGTAGTCTTTGCCTATCCCTCTGGGAAACAGGCGTGCGGCTATGTATGTATGTATGTATCAATAGTTTTTAATAGTTATTATTTGACGGTTGGCTTGGTATGGTCACATCCATAGATACTCCCCACGGCATGCTTTTATTATTTTTCTTAGTTTTAAGTTTTCAGTTCTGTCGGCAGTCCTCATGACTGGTTTATATTTTTTTAAGAGCCGTATGGCGATACATTCGACGTCTGCAATAAGCTGACGATAATAAGAGTCAGTTTTTGACTAAGATAGTTACAGAAAATCTATTTCCTTTTTTTTTCATTTGTAAGTATAAGACGTCCAATAGTGGATGTCTACGGGCTGATGAATAGATGGATTGCAACTACTGAATCCATTAATTAATCTAAACATACACAGAAAAAGAAATTGGTGTGTGTACCTACGTTATGTACGCGCTTGAAGTTATTCTTCTTTGAAATCATTAAATAATATTCGGTTTTAATTGTATTAAATAATAATACTTTAATTTATATCCATAAATAAATTTGTTTATTGGAGCATAATGATTTCTGACTAGCTGTAGTTGTTAGTTGGTAGTTGAATAGTTTTATTAGTTTTTCTAAAATTGTAAATTGCCACAATAATAATCATCATATATTAAATGCTTTAATAATAACAAGTCATAAACAATATAAAATTTTATATATAGAATCATTTTCTTTGGACTGGCAATGAATTTGTATTACATCGGGAAATTAAAAATCAAATACAAACGCGAAAGAATCCGTAAAAGTAGTTTTATTTTAAATATATTGGAGCACTTGAAAAGGTATATAAGCACAATATTTTTAACTAATATTTACGAATAGTAAATAATATTAATCAAAATATTCAATTTAAATCACTACTGAGTATAATTTATTAGCACATATATATTTCGCACTTGTATGAAACTAAAATACGTGTTTTGAATGTAGATACTAAATAGAGGTTTTATTTATATTTTGTTGGTAGCTGTTTTTCGAGACCTAATGAGCGTATCTTAAAATTTCACTCTAATCATTTTTTGATAACGCGCCTAAAGAAGTCACCATTCTCCTACCCTTATTCCAATTACTTGGGATCGATACAATATGTACTCTTCTTTCATAGTACATATTGTAAAAGTTATAGTTTAATAGTGGTAGGTCCTACGCTGTTGACATTGTCCTGTCCACAGCCGCGGGCCGGTCCGTCCGGGGTAGTACTACACCCTCACAGAAGATCGAAGTCTGAGTAATGGCAATTTGCTATTGCGTTTCGTTCGGTGAATGAGAGAGCTGGAAGCGCAGCTGGGTGGGTTTGGAGATTTTAATGGTAGGCAGCCGCCTAAACTATAACCTTGGTATTGCAAAGGTCCATGGGCGGCAGTGATACTTACCATCAGGTGTGCTGCTTGCTCGTTTGCCACCGTAAGAAATAAAAAAAAAAGTTATTGGCAATAGTTTTATGGCCGGCCGCCTGCCAGATGTCAACCCTCCTTGGGAATGTAATTGTTGACCAAACGGCATCAGATGGAGTTGGCCGAGGTTGTTACAAGGCTCTTAGTCGTCTTTTACGACATCTACGAGCAAAGTATGAGTTGGTAGTATTCTGAGCCGCTACCATACAGCTAAACGTGCCTAAAGAAGTACAACTTCAAAAATATATTAAAATTAGTCGATCCATTTAGGAGGATATCACGAATATATCTGATAAAGATTATTTATACACTGTTATGCATTACCGCGTCTGACTAAAAAGGCTCGAGGCATTGAAATATATCTCTCAAGACCGCAAGCAAAAACTCATTGCTCTGTGATAAGTTCGACTGACGATGTTTTTTTATTAATCTTTATTAAAAGTAATCACAAAACTTACTGTTACAATACAGAGTACATTCACTAACAGTGTATTTAAAATTTAAAAAAAAAATACTGATGTGTATACATGTTAAATATTTATCAACTCAGCTCATATATGTCCCACTGTTGGGCTCGCGTCTCATCCATAATAGGAGGAAAATTGACCTACTATACCACGCTGGTCAGACGTGTTGGTATAGGGTTTTGTTTAGAGTTTTCCTTCTCTCGTATAGATGTTATATGTGTTTTATATCCCTTAGTCGTCTCTTACGTTCACCCACGGATAAGTTAAGGGGTGGTGAATTGTATTCTTACTCCGTCACCACACGGAATTTCTGTTGTCAAATATTATTTATCCTGAATTATTTATTTATGGCAGGCTAGACACACCGCGCTCAATCCGTTCCCAAAAACGGAAAGGCGGCTTGTGGCCTAATAATCCATCGTATTCCTTGCCTATAACCATTGGACTGATAGTTCGTACGGATTCCTTGATCTAACAGTCGCTAGTTCAACGGGTTACCCTTTCGGGTACCGTTTCCATCGACGCTCGTCCAGAGACGTGTGAACATGAACCCTGAAAATTATTCGAAACGTAGAGAAAGTAATAATCAAATATAACGGAATTAAATGCGTAAAAATAGTTTTATTTCATATTAATATATTACTTAGATTTACGATTTAAGTTTTTAGATTATTAAGAGAAGGAAAACTTCAAACAAAACCCTATGCCAAAACGACTGAACAGCGTGGTATAGTAGATCAATTTTCCTACCGTTATGGAGGAGGCTCGAGCCTAACAATGGGCCACCGAAGACAAAGATCGGGTACCGGTGGCCCGCTCGCACGGAGAAGAAAGGTGCTTTGCAGGGTGGGTCTATGGGGTGGCGCGCCGCCTCTCCGTCGCCCCGGACCTATTTGGCGGTGAATACAGCATAATCTACCGCATAAAAAAAGTCTAACAGTGGGATTTATATAAACTGAGATAATAATGAAAATAATAGAAAACTATTCCATCAATAACGAAAGACTTTTTTATTAAACTGTACTCAATATACTAGTTCGTATTAAAAAAATCATACGAATACATTAACAGATGACATTTTAATTTTAAATTGAACGCAAACTCACACGTAGGATGTCGTAAACACTTGCATACGAATAACTAATCCATCATAAAATATAATTATAGAGTAGTTTAAATTTGGTATAGGTGTTTTCAAATGATTTAGAGATGTACATATAGGTATTTTAGTTACGAATATTAAGTACTACAAAATTAATCGTTGGTTGTCTAAAAATTTGACTAATGTGTTTTGATTTCTAATGTTTACGCGAGTATTACACATTTGAAATAAAACTAGTTTTACGGATTACGGGACGTACTCCCGCGACCATGAATGCTGTAAAGTGTTCGAAACGTCGGGAAATTAAAAATCAAATACAAACGCGATAGAATCTGTAAAAGTAGTTTTATTTTTAATGTATTTTGAATTACGTATCTTTTTTTTTTTGGGCCCCGGGTAACGGTCCCGCCCCGGGTTACGGTCGGCACACTCCTAGCACCACTCCGTCCGGGGTGACAGAGGGGCGTAAGCACGCACACCCGTAACCCACCCGTGACGTCGCCTTCGTCGTTAGGCCAACCACCGGAGCAGAGTGACTTGACGTCAGTGGTTGGCCCGACGGAATATCCCTGAGGAGTCTCTCTTCGACCGACGTCCCCCCCTCGGGTAGGATGTCGGTCTTTCCTCACGTGGTCGGCCTCTCGGCGGGTGACGGACTAATTCCCCGATCCAGTCACCCGCGGCCTCGGCTAGGGCGGCATCAGGGGCAGGTAATCGCGCCTGCGCCGCCCCAGTCGCCGGCGGCGGCTCGCGTCGTCAAGGAGACGCTCCTCGCGCACGCGCTCCGCCGCCTCCTTCCGCGAGACTACTGCCTCGCAGAAGGATGCGACCGCGTACCAGTTCCTGACGCTGTCGAGCATCGCCCTGGCGATGGTCGGCAGCGTCAGGTCAGCACCGATGATTGTGACGAGTTCACGACGCTGCTCTGCCCAAGCGGCACAAACCTCGAGCGTATGCTGCGCCGTGTCCTCGTCGCAATCTCAGTGGTGGCAGGACGGTGTACTCTCCCTCCTTACGACCGTGTGCAGGTATTTGGCGAAGCATCCATGCCCCGTTAAAACCTGTACCAGTCGGAAGGAGAGCACCCCGTGCCGCCGTTTTAACCACTGCATCAGCACCGGCCGGAAGGCCTCCACGGTCCGCACACCGAACCGAGGCCTCTCCAGCCGGACTGCCCAACGGGCAATGACGTCGCGGCGGGCGTCGACGCGCCAGGCGGTGTGCTCCCTCAACGAGACCACACCGCCCTCCGCTCGCACCTCCAACATTGAATTACGTATCTGAGATTCTTTCTTTGCTTTTAAAAAAAAGTATTAAATATCCTTTTTATGGCAGGCCATGGTCTAGACATACGCCGTTCTGCCCGTCCGAGGCGACGAAAACGCGGCGCGTGGTTCCATAACTTGCCGTATTCCTTCCCTATTGCCATTGGCACCGAAGCCTGGAGGTCTGTTGCCAGCCCAGCGAGTAGTATTGAAATATCCTGTAGTAAGGAAATAAGCCTTGTATTTATACATTCGAACTCAGAATAATAATATGTGAATCGTATAAAATATTATTCTGTGTGGGACTCGAACCCACTGTATCACGATAGATTGGTATATTATTCACTAAGCCATTTATAAAATAAATTTAAAACGATTTAAATTGCATATTGTTTGTTAAAACCTGTCAAAAAAGGAGAATAAAAGCGTCGTAAAAGATACTGGTTGTAGAGACTTTTAGCGGGAACGTGAAAGCGTCATTTTATAATCTTGTATTATATTCAATATCTTAGTGTTTTAACGTGTTATAATAAATAATTTTAATGTCATTTTATGTAATGTGATGCGAAGGAACTACTGGGGTGTAGCGAATATGATATAACAGTGCTTTACAAATGTTTTTGTTTTCCATCAAATTTCCCAGTAGATATCATTACGGCTATAGCACTGTTGAAGGCGACGATTTAACTTACTGACAATAACTAATATTAAAAAAACTAAAGTTGTGAAGAATCTGATGATTTGTGAAAAAAAAATGTAACTCGACAGTAGCAGCTCTCAATAATCGTAACTGTATTCCATTCAAAAAAAAAAAAATCATTCGGGTGTAATTTACGATCAAACATGGCTAATAATTATTAATCCAATACGACCCGGATTAAAAAACTATTACATATATTATGCAACTTTATAAGTTTTTTAAAAATGTAATTATTACAAAGTTAATTAAATAATTTATATCCTTTTATATATTTACATTGAGCTAATTACAATTTTTTTTATGCAACACGACCTCTGCCAATTCTTCTCTTGTAACATAACGAAATATACATTAATTTATAATTTAGCAATAATGCTGATTTTCAACGCTTATGTTGGTAAATGAGTAAGTAGCATACGTGATGGTAAGTGTTCCTGCGGCCATGGACCTTTGGAATACCAGTTGTTGCCTATCAACCAAAACCCACCCAAATTGGCCTCCCAACTCTCTCGCTCACCGAAAGAAGTATAGCAGCACATTGCCACTACTCAGATATTGATTTTCTGCGAGACTGTGGTATTGGTTGGTAGGCAGTGTACTATTTGTACTCCTAGTTGTACTCCTGGTATTACGAAAGTTCATGGGTGATAGTAACACTTATCATCAGGTGTGCTGCTTAGTGCCAGTTTACCTGAGGCGGCTAGTGGCAGACTGTCTGGAGGGGTGCAGCGTCCTCTACACCAACCGAGTAGGGGACGTTGTGCGAACGCCCATGACGTGCGGTGTCCCACAGGGGTCAATTCTCGGACCCACCCTGTGGAATATCGCCTACGACTGGGCGTTCAGAGGGAGCCTCCCACCCGGGCTGGGCGTGATCTGTTACGCTGACGACACGCTCGTCACAGCCCGCGGTGGGACGCTGGAGGAGGCGGCAGGCCTGGCGACTCTCGGCACCGAAGAGATCGTCAGGGGGATCGAGGCGCTGGGTTTGAGGGTGGCCCTGGACAACACGGAGGCCCTCTTGTTCCATGGGTCCCACATGGGCCCTCCCATCGGCGTTTTGATCACCGTCAATTCGGTTGACATCAGCATCCGGGCCCATATAAGGTATTTGGGCCTGGTGCTCGACGGGCATTGGTGGTTTCGGGAGCATTTCCGCAAGCTCGCTGCGCGGCTCGTCGGCGCGGCGTCCGCCCTTTCATGGCTTATGTACGGCGCTCCGGTGTGGGCGGGCTCCCTGACCGTCCGACTCAGGGCTTTTCTGTGGCGACCACAGAGGGCCATGGCAGTCAGGGCTGTACGCGGGTACTGCACGGTGGCAACGGAGGCAGCGTACCTGTTGGCCGGGAGTCCCCCGTGGGACCTGGAGGCGGAAATGCTCGCCGATTTGTATCGGCGGGTGTCCGAGGTGCGCGCGGAGGGTAGTGTGGTCTCATTGAGGGACTCACCGCCTGGCGCGTTGACGCCCGCCTAGACGTTATTGCCCGTTGGGCAGTCCGGCTGGAGAGGCCTCGGTTCGGTGTGCGGACCGTGGAGGTCTTCCGGCCGGTGCTGATGCAGTGGTTGGAACGATGGCACGGGGTGCTCTCCTTCCGACTGGTGCAGGTTTTGACGGGGCATGGGTGCTTCGCTAAATACCTGCACACGGTCGTCAGGAGGGCGAGTACACTGTCCTGCCACCACTGCGATTGTGACGAAGACACAGCGCAGCATACGCTCGAGATTTGTGCCGCTTGGGCAGAGCAGCGTCGTGAACTCGTCGCAATCATCGGTGCCGACCTGATACTGCCGACCATCGCCAGGGCGGTGCTCGACAGCGTCAGGAACTGGGACGCGGTCGCAACCTTCTGCGAGGCAGTAGTCTCGCGGAAGGAGGCGGCAAGCGCGTGCACGAGGAGCGTCTCTCGACGACGCGAGCCGCCGCCGGCGACTGGGGTGGCGCAGGCGCGATTACCTGCCCCTAATGCCGCCCTAGCCGAGGCCGCGGGTGACTGGATCGGGGAACTAGTCCGTCACCCGCCGAGAGGCCGACCGCGTGAGGCAAGACCGACATCCTACCCGAAGGGGGGACGTCGGTCGAGGAGAGGGTACTCCTCAGGGATATTCCGTCGGGCCGACCACTGACGTCAAGTCACTCTGCTCTGGTGGTCGTCCCAACGACGAAGGCGACGTCACGGGTGGGTTACGGGTGTGCGACAGGTGTGCTGCTTGCTCATTTGCTACCACAAGCAACAAAAATAAATTAAATAACAAACTCAAACTCAAAACCTTTGCAGCACCTTTGATGTTTGGGAGAACAGAATGCTGTAAATTCAATCGTTACAGATGACGAAAGCTGGTTGGTTTTTTTTTGACTTGCGTGTAAAATCCTTGGCAATAAAACGATTACTTTCTTAATATAATATTTAAAAAATAAAATTAAAAGAAAATTAAACAATATATTTTGCAATAAATTATTTCTGATGATTGCACGAGTACGAGTATTACTCATCATATCATATTATTTTTTTACGAAAACGTCAGGAAATTAAATACACGATGTACCTACTTGAATTTTAATTTCTTGATGTCACGGGAGGACATTCCTCTGACGCGACGCGATAGAATACGTAAAAACGATTTATATTTAAAATATTTTATAATGATAGATTTTCTTAGCCATTTGTCATTAAGAAAAATATTTTTGAAAAATTGATGGTACCTTTCCTATTTTGTCAATTTCAACTTGCAGAGAATACGTTATCTTGAATACAAACGAATGATTGAAGACTTGAATAATGTATCACGAGTGACTCGCATCAAGTGAGTGCCAAGCACGTAAGCATATTACAGGTTGTATTACCTATTTTGGTATGAGACTAAATTGTGAAATAGTCTAAAAGATTATCACTAGTAAAACGTATAATAAAATTAGTCGTAGTAGATTTAAGTTAAAGATAGATTTAAGTATTTACGTAAGAGAGCGAGTAGGTATGAAAGAGAGTATTGCTGTAAAGATGCGAAAGGGAATGCTCTGATGGTTCGGACATGTGGAAAGAATGCCGAACGAACGTCTGGTTAAGAAGATATATAATGCGAAAGTGGAAGGATGTAGGTACCGGGGGAGACCGAGACTCACCTATATAGACCAGATTGGTCACGTACTGAAGGAAGGTGGAGTCAAGAGTCTCCGAAACCGGCGAGCGTGTATGAAGAGAATTATGAATGTTGAGGAAGCGAGTGAAGTATGCAAGGATAGAGTTCTCTGGCACTCTGTTCTCTCTGCCTACCCTGCAAGGGATATGGCGTGATGATATGTATGTATGTAATAGATTTTTTTTTTTGTATTGAGATTTTCTGTCGTGATGGATTAAGAATAAAATTTCATTAAATAAGACTACTGGCAGAATTCATATACATTATATATATATTCAAGGGAAATTACATATTGTCGATTTTAACCTTATTAGAATTAGAATTACCTTCAATCTGAAACCCTTCGCACCTCGATCGTCATCATCTTGCTCTTATCCCGATAACTTGGGTTCGATGCAATATGTCATCTTTTTCCATATGATCCTATCAGACGTCATTTCTGCAGTGACTCCTAGACTATCCATATCATGCCTCACGCAGTCCATCCATCTTTTCTTTGGTCTTTCTTTACCATTAAAGCTTATTCATACCTAAAACTTTTCTCAAAACATTACTTTCACCACGCCTCATTACATACCCAAACCATGTCAACTGTTCACCCCTTAACTTTTCCGTCACTGGCGCAACATTCAAACTTCGATATAAGGTAAAATTCAAATACAATGTAAATTATTATGACCGAACCAGATCCCACAAGCGACATCCGATCAAGAGTTAATTACGTAAACCTTCCTAACATAATGAGGGGACAGTATTGTACCAAAATGATGTACATGACATATCATTCCATATATATCAATCGTAAATGCTGCCAAATAAGTAGCTTTATAAGGATACAAGGACACATTACAGAGATACATACTTAATATGGTGCCAAATTGTATACGAGTTTAGGTTTTGTAATACATACTTCATTTTGATATGAAGGAGAAAGGTTTCTTTAGTTATTTTTAATTATCAGTTAAAAATTACACAGTACCTACAATTTTTTTTCGAGTGACGTGAGTTTATATGTCTTAGGACCACGGTCTTGACAGGTCCGTCCTGGGTAATATTACATTGAGCAGAAGATCGACGTCTGAGTAATGGCAATGTGCTATTGCGCTTCGTTCGGTGAGCGAGAGAGCCGAAAGCCCAACTGGGTGGGTTTGGGGATTGTATTGGCAGGCAGCGGCCTAGCTATACCCTTGGTATTGCATAGGTCCATGGACGGCAGTAACACTTACTTTACCATCAGGTGTGCTGCTTGCTCGTTTGCCACGACCACGAAACGAACGACGCAGTATCGGACGACCCTCCACTAAGTGGACTGAGTCGCAGGAAGCTATTGGATATAAGTGGCGTAGGACCGTTCAGAGGGGCATTCTTGTGGGGAGGTTTACATAGTGGACGTCTACGGACTGATGGATGGAATTTTATTTTAATTTTCACAGAGTGGATGAGATAAACAATTGTCGCCACTTCTTAATTACCTATGGGAATTGTAAAAAAATATTGAACATTCCTTAGTAGAAATGCTAGGAGCTCTCTTCTGGGATATGTATACTCTTGTGGAAGCTTATCTTCACCAGTGGTGTTCATATCCGTGATGCTGTACTGCTACGCTTCACGTACCAGTACATCCTCTTATCTATTGGCCTATTAGCCAATTTTGCTTCATATCTCCCGCTTTGCATAGGAGGGAAGTGGAAATTCGTCAACTTCTCCTGTTTTTTTTTTTCTTTTCTAATTAAATTTATTGCGACAATTAAAAGCATTTTCCGGGACTTCCTGAGGGTCAAACCTCAGTTACCGGTGGCCCGCTCGCACGGCGAAGAGAGGAGTCCTTGCACGGTGGATCTAGGGTTGCATACCGTCTCTTCCGTCGCCCCGGACCGATTTGGCGGAGCACGACCACATCCATAGCCTACCGCAAGTAAAAAAAATAAAATAAATATAGGGTCAAACCTCAGTGTCTTTTATGGAGATCATTGTGGAACCTGGCTTACAAGAGTTCCAGTGGTGGGAATGTGTGGTGGGATTAATCCCATTAAAAGTCCAAAATACCTTAACTTGTATAATGGATTTCAATCTTAGACTTTTGTTAGTCAGACTATTTCCTCATGCATAAATCGTTGTTTTCAAATAATACAAAAACGCTTTTATATATATTATGTTTTTCAAATATTTACCAAAATCAAAGATGGCGGATTGCGTGTTGTTAAAATGCAACGGCCATTCCGCCGCTCGGTGTATCGGATCAAGCGATTGTCCAACAGTTTTGTTAAATATTAACATATTTTCGGTATGGATAAAAAGACTGAATATAAATTAACGTATCGCATTGTTTTAAAAACATACGAAAGTAAATGGAAATATCCTTGGAACAGTTGAGGAATTTAACTGCAATTATTGTATTTTATTCTATAGGTTTTTAGTGAATATTTTTTTTTTTAAATATTCACACAAAAATATTAGATTTGTGATGGCGGCGGTTAGGAGTATTACCAACCTTAATATTGCTCGTGGATGTCGTAAAAAAAAACGACTAAGTGTTTCACATCGACCTGGGCCAACTCTATTTGGAGCAATTGCATTTCTAAGCAATGATATTGCTCTTTCCGTGTGGTGACGGAGTAAGAATAAAATTCACCACCCCTTGTCTTACCCGTGGGTGATCGTAAGACACGACTAAGGTATATAAAACGCATATAACATCTATGCAAGAGAAGGAAAACTCGAAACAAAACCCTATACCCCTATATCCTCCTCCACACTAGGAGGGAAATTGACTTACTATATACCACGCTGGTCACGCGGGTCTGTATATTATATATTATGTTTCTTAGTCGTCTTTAAAAAACCCACAGGCAAGAGAGATGGTGGTGAATTGTATTATTACTCCGTCACCACACGGTAGATTAGCAGGTATCAATATGACCCATCATCAGACGAGGAACCGAAACAATCGGATAACCAGAAATAATTATAAACCAGAAAAAAATATACGTTTATACATTTCTCGGCAACATAAAATCACGCATTAAAAATCCAAACCGAACCAAATATTAAACGAAACTACCTCGTAAGTACTTTTTGTACAATTATAAAATCATTTATTTTTGTAAACTCAGTCAATATTCGAGCTCGTCTTGTCAAACGTTAATGCATTTATTGAAGACAAAAGAAATAGTGTTGTGCCAAGGTGTTTTATTAATACAAAATTAACTAATAATTTATTTTTGTGCTTAATGTAAAATTAACAATTTTGTTATTAATTATATAGTTTAAAAGCAAGGGTTTTATAGTAAATTATTTTATTTAAAAATGCATATTATTGTGCTGGATTGAGAGTACAATTCATCAGGTTTTCTTTTCTCGCTGGTGTCCCAAAAGGCTTTAAATATCACGGTCACTAACATTTATAATTTTTTTTTATTGCTTATGGTGGCATACTATCAGCACACCTGATGGTAAGTGTCACTGCCGCCCATGGACCTTTGCTATACCAAGTGTATAGCTAGGCCGCTGCCCACCATCCCCAAACCCACCCAGTTGGGCTTCCGGCTCTCTCGCTCACCGAACGAAGCACAATAGCACATTACCATTACTCAGACGTCGATCTTCTGCGAGAGTGTGGTACTACCCCGGACGCACCGGCCCGCGGCTATACACAGAGAGTCTATCTTGTTTTTTATAGACCTTATCATCCTACTCTTATCCCAATTAACATGTGATGGAAGCAATATGTACTAAGCTTCCATCATACATATTTGAAATTTTTTGTAGGTACCGGGGGGACCAAGACTAACCTACCTAGACCAGATCGGTCATGTACTGAAGGAAGGTGGAGTCAAGAGTCTCCGAAACGCGCGAGCGTGTATGAAGAGAATTATGAATGTTGAGGAAGCGAGTGAAGTATGCAAGGATAGAGTTCTCTGGCACTGTTCTCTCTGCCTACGCTGCAAGGGATATGGCGCGATGATATGTGTGTATGTGTATGTTTTATGTCCGGCCGCCTGTCTGACGTCCTTGTGAATGTAATTGTTTACTAAACAACGTCAGGTTTTATTTTTATTTTAAAGAGACACCTCTATGCATTAAGGAAATAATCCTTGTAATGCGGGGGATTTTACAAACATTCAATTTACGCAAACAAATTACAACCTGACTCAGAATAATACTTTGTAAATCGTACAAAGTATTGTCCTGCGAAATCGAACTCACGGCACTGGCACGAAAGGTCGATATCTTAACTATTATGCCATCTGTGCAGTCAAGGTCCAAGTCTCTAATCAATATAAAGCTGCATCATAAAAATATATCTGTGATATATTCTTATGATGCCCACGAGCAATGTTAAGATAAACACATCAATATTTTTCCGTATTATATGATATGCTATCTTCTACCCGACTTCGTCCGCGTGGATTACTCGTAAGTTAGCCTTAATCCAAAGTAACTATCCCTCCTACAATATTTCATCTCCCTTTTCAACTCTTTACAACATACATACATACATACATACATATCATCACGCCATATCCCTTGCAGGGTAGGCAGAGAGAACAGAGTGCCAGAGAACTCTATCTCTGCATACTTCACTCGCTTCCTCAACATTCATAATTCTCTTCATACACGCTCGCCGGTTTCGGAGACTCTTGACTCCACCTTCCTTCAGTACATGACCGATCTGGTCTAGGTAGGTTAGTCTCGGTCTCCCTCGGTACCTACATCCTTCCACTTTCGCATTGTATATCTTCTTAACCAGGCGTTCGTTCGGCATTCTTTCCACATGTCCGAACCATCGGAGCATTCCCTTTCGCATCTTTACACCAATACTCTCTTTCATACCTACTCGCTCTCTTACGTCGAGTCTCTCCAGTCTCTTTACAACGTTTTTTACAATTAAAAAGTATGCCTATGTCCTTTCTCAGACTTTAGAATATCTGTGTACCAAATTTTATTTAATTCTGTTCAGTAGTTTTACCGTGAAAGCGAGACAAACAGACAGAATTACTTTCGCATTTATAATATTAGTAAGGTAAATCTTATTTAAACTTTAATCATTATTATAGTGTAGATAAAGGCCAATTGCAAAGACCTCTAACTTTAAATTAAGTAATAAATTTAATAACTTAGTATTTTGCACGATTATTCGATAGTGCTGTACTTGGCATTACTTAACACGCTCTAAGTTTCATCATTATCTATGAAAAAATATTCAATTCACTTTAAAATTCTTATTGTTGTTTATTTATTAAGATTATTAATAAAAATAAATTTTCCGTGTGGTGACGGAGTAAGACTACAATTCACCATCCCCTATCTTACCAGTGGAAGATTGTAAGAGACGACTAAGGGATATAAAACGCATATGACATCTATATAACAGAAGGAAAACTCGAAACAAAACCTTATACCAACACGTCTGACCAGCGTGGTATAGTAGGTCTATTTCCCCCCCATTATAGAGGAAGATCGATACTAATTGTGTATAAGTACTTTCCATCAGTAAATAAAGTCGTTACCATTCACTAACCGCTGATAATCAAACCAAATCCCTTTGGGAAATTCGGCAGTATACAAAAATACACGTAAACTATTACTGTACACTACAATTTAGCCTTTTTTCTGCATTACATTACATAAAATACTAGCAAAATTATTCAATGTTTCAATGTAAAACACTAAAGTAATAAATATTACTTGATATTTTCATGTTACCACCAAAACTTCTCATATCTGATCAATGAGCTTTACTTATTATATTCACGTATTCAATATCAGAATATTATTTTATTAGCTTACTTTACCAAAAAAAGTAACAGAATAAATACCGACACAGAACAAACAGGTTGACTTAAAAAGTAAAAAAAAAATATTCAAGAAAAAATAACTTAAAATATGTACTTGATTATAAAAAGTACTAAAGATAAAAATAATATAAAACCCAATTTCCGTGTATTACTTCATGAAGTTATCAGCGTATGTTAATAAACTCTTGCATACTTGGATCTTATACAAAAAAAAAACATATGGTTGTCTGTAAAGTCTGTTCATAGACGAAAATTTTACGTGATAACTTCATAAGAAATCATTGATGAACAATGGAAACATATTAACTTATCACTTCACTTTATAAATAGATAAAAGAGTTCACATCAAATTCTTCAAATGCAAAAAACGCTTAGGCTGTTCGTGCCTCTCTATCGCTTGTTCCGCGCCGTCACTTGCACGCTCGGCTCAGGCGGTACGTGACACTTTTTCGTGCGTGCAGCCAGTGTTCATCGATTTATAAGGGACATCAAAAAAAAAACAAAAAAATGAAACTATATCTAAAAACATAAACCAGAATAATTACGACATAATTATCAGCACGATCAAAATATATTTTTGAGTAAAACAAAAAACAAAAATCTTTCCCATCCCTATTGTGTCGAAGTGGACGGACCTAATATAGTCACAAGGTCCAATGACCTATTGTCCAGGATCTCACCTCAACTCGTCCTCTGATCGAGAAAGTAAGGGCTACTTTATTTTTATTTTTACCGCCGAAAACGAATCACGATGCGTTCCTTTTTAGGCAGAAAAAAGTTCGTATTTCAGGTTGGCTTTCGTTTTTATCGAACTCTGAATTATTAGTTTATTGCTCTGTGCAAGTCTTTTATTTGCGATGATGTTTCAATATTGCACGCCTCATAAGCGAAGCGTTGAGGTCTTGCTCTACTCTCGACATATGAAAATCAAGCACTTTTCAAACATAAAAATTATTGTAATTTTCTCACATTGCACTTATTGGAACGAAGTTCCTTATCGCGCGTTGTGAAAGGGGGCTAGACGGAAAAAATTCTTACGAAAAGTTGTCACGACACTTTTTGCTATAGTAAGCTATTGTAAGCTGTGCGGCGTCGCTCGTCGGCTCTCTTATAGAAAGCAAGCCAGATATTTTCATTTCTATTTCGCATTGAACAGTGTGGTGTCGCGACGATTTTTTTTATAGATAGAGTGATTCAAGAGGAAGGTTTATATGTATAATATATGCATAATGTACTAGAGAAACACTGATAATTTTAGAGGTTTCTAATGTGATGTCGTAAATAAACACATTATTTTGCGCTTACATTGCAAACGCTGGCTGAACCCTACGAAATAGATCAAAATAAAGTACTACAGTATTATACAGCTTAAAAAGGCCTACAAAAAAGTCCGCGATGGTATATATCTATCTCTTAAGGATAACATACTATATCCATTTTAATACTTTAAAAAATGTTCTATTATAAAACGGTAATTGAAAAGCTATTTACACAAATACTGTATTAATCCTTATCATTTTAAATACATTAGTTGGCTTGAGCATTTCATGAAGATATTTTTTTTCCTTCAGACCATGCAAATTAAATCAATACCTTAAGAGATATAGCAAAATCAAAATAATGCGCAACGAAATTATTTTCGCCCGTGACCGGGCCGCGTGGCCGGCTCGCGTTCGAGCTCGGGGCCGAAAAGTTTTGGTAGTCTAGTGGAATTGTATATCCTATTATTAATATTATAAACGTGAAAGTTTGTAATAATGTATGGATGTGAACATGTTTGTTGCTCTTTCACGTAAAAACTACTGAATGGATTTTGATGAAATTTATAGTAATATAGCTTGCACATCAGAATAACACATAGGCTATAATTTATAAAGATATTTTGCAAATTGGCTAAAATATAACGATAAAAATCGCTTAAGGCAGAAAAAAATTATATAATTAAAATAGAACTTCGTTCCATCCGGGTGTCCCTTGACACCTCCGGGTTTTTTTGGATAATATTATAATACATATGTCAAGAAAAAACATTCGTTTAAACGTATTTGATATTTTCAAAAAGCAATTATTTTGTTTAAAGTAAGAAAATAGTTGATTAAAAAAAATATTCGAGGACGTCGGATAAAATATTTTTTGTATCTGGCAGGATTACGACCGTAAAAATGAATGTATCGAAGTTTTTCTTTTATTAAAAGCCTCATAATCGCAACGCGCTGTTTCCTTTCGAAAATGGCTTGGTAATTCTTTGTCGTTTAATTGCAATTAATAAAAAACTAAACTGCTTAGTCTTTAGTGTATGTGTACGTATACTTTATGAAAATTGGGTTCGTTTACATTTTTTTGTTCGTCCATTCGGACAGGCAAAAGGAATAAATCCCATTCAGCCTATACAGCTATGTTTAGCTCTACGTCGAGAATGCCACGAAATTTCAAAAGTATTTCTTTTCTTTCATTACAAGTTTATATATAGTTTCACCCCGTCCTGTTTGTCCCGTTGTCTGTAATCAAATCTTGCAAGTTAAATTTAATACACTTCCCGGTTTCCGATTGAGCTGAAATTTAGCATGCATATACAAATCGGATGACAATGCAATATTATTGTAACATAGAGCTGATCTGATGATAGACCTGGAAGCTGGCCATAGGAACTCCGTAATTAAACGACGTAACCCTTTCGAGTTTGGTCTCATTTGATTTTTCTTGACGATTACTTTAATACTATATGGTAACCAGGGTCTGACGATGGATCTGGAAGCGGGCCAAAGGAACTCCGTAATTAAACGACGCAACCCCATCAAGTTTAGACTCGTTTGATTTGTCTTGTCAAGTACTTTGAGACTATATGGTAACTAGGGTCTGACGATGGACTTAGAAGCTGGCCATAGGAACTTCGTAATTAAACGACGCAACCCCATCCAAATTGGGCTTATTTGATTCGTCTTGGCGAGTACTTTAATACTATATGGAAACCAGGGTCTGATCATGGACCTGGAAGCTAGCCATAGGAACTCCGTAATTAAACGACGCAACCTCATCAAGTTTAGACTCGTTTGATTTGTCTTGTCGAGTACTTTGATACTACATGGTAACTAGGGTCTGACGATCGACCTGGCAGCGGGCCATAGGAACTCCGTAATTAAACGACGCAAATCCATCGAGTTTGGAATTGTTTGATTCGTCTTGACGAGTACTTTGATACTATATGGTAACCAGGGTCTGATGTTGGACCTGGAAGCTGGCCATAGGAAAAAGAAGGTGCTAAATGTTCTAAATCGTACCATCCAAATGTAGCACGCTTTTTTATTATATTTTCAGTTTATCTGAAGTTATATTTATTGATATGAAAGAATATTAAAAAAAATATCACGTAGTGGTTTTAAAATATATTTAAAATTTAAGAATTTTAGGATTGTTTTATTAAGTAATCTATATTGATATTTTAAATATTAGCTGTGTGGTAGCGGCTACGAATACTACTAACCCTTAATTTGCTCGTGGGTGTCGTAAAAGTCGACTAAGAGCCTTATAACGACCTCGACCAACTCCATTTTAAGCAATTTTTTCAAAAATTACATTCCCAAGGAGGGTTGACGTCTGGCAGGCGGCCGGTTATAAAACTATAGCCAATAACCCTAGCAATATGTAGAAAGAGGAGTACATATTGCGTCGACCCCAAGTAATTGGGATAAGAGTAGGAGAATGATTATTGATATTTTATATATTGTAATGCAAAGAAAGTGCTAAACACTCTTACGTGAGAATAATCAAAATTGATCCAAACATAGCTTTAGGAACCAAACTAGAGCCATATAAAAAACAACAATGGAGAAAATTTAACTGAAAGAAAACATTTTCTGAAGTTATTTATTTTTAAAATCAATTTTTATTGCCCTAGTGCCATTACCTATTTCACTAATTCAAAATGTTTGATTACAGCTTCATTAAAACATTTATGGCCATATAAACTCAAGCTGCATTGTAGTTCTGGTAAGGAAAGTACATAGTTAATTCATCTGAAAACTTAATTATCAACACTAATTTGAATGCGTATAAAGTGTGTAGGTGCTTAGCAAATATGCAGAAAGCATACACTATTTTACAAGACAATTTCATTAATTATTATAAAAAGAGGTATCATGGCCCATATCATTTGGTATTTCGAAACGGTCCCGCCATAATACAGTATGGTTCCTCAATTAACTAAGCTCATTTACATCTTACTGTTATGCTGGAGCCTTCTCCATGACAGCAGAATTGACTTACTATACCAGGTATATTATTAGTGGTTCAGGACCACGCTGTTGACAGTTTTCTGTCTACAGCCGCGGGCGTGTCCGTCCGGGGTAGTACCACACTGAGCAGAAGATCGACGTCTGAGTAATGGCAATGTGCGAGAGAGCCGGAAGCCCAACTGGGTGGGTTTTTAACAGCGGCCTAACTATACCCTTGGCATAGCAAAGGTCCGTGGGCAACAGTGACACTTACCATCAGGTGTACTGCCTGCTCGTTTGCCACCATAAGCAAAAAAAAAGGCTGATCAGATGGCTTAATCACCTACGGGTAAGAAATGGGTGGTGAATTGTATTCTTACTCCGTCACCACACGGAAAATAACGAATACATTGTTATTATTAATTGTATATCACGTCACCCAAGTTTTAAGTGTTAGTTAACATTTTAGAATTATGACATACATGACAATGCAATAATAAAAATTTAAAATTAAAAAATTCACGCTTTTTTTATTACCATCTAATTACAAATATATAATCATTTGATTGAATCGATTCATTCCATTCAATCGTTCAACCGTTTAAACACGTGACAATCAGTTTTCAATCACATTCAATAATGAACGAGCTAGTTGACCTTGACAATACGTACACAGGTATATCTCTATAGAACTATACTGTTCTAGTACAGAGATGTTGTAATATATTTTTAAAATGCTAATTTTTAAGTATTATAATGTAAGTAAATTAGCATTCTTGTTATTGTAAAGTTTACTAGTTTCACGGGTTTAAATAAAAAAAAAGTATTCAAATTTAATTAATTATTATAATTATGAGGCAAATATAATATTTTAGCGAATCGTATTGAATCTATTAAATTATTGCACGCCTCATAAGCGAAGCGTTGAGGTCTTGCTCTACTCTCGATATATGAAAGTCAAGCACTTTTCAAACCTAAAAATGATTGTATTTTTCTCACATTGCACTTATAGGATAATATTATCATACATACCTATGTCAAGAAAAACATTCATTTAAACATATCATCAACATCTATACATATACACGTATAACCAGCGTGGTGTAGTAGGACAATTTCTCTCCCATTATGGAGGAGGGTTGAGCCCAACAATGTGACATATATAAGCTGATGATGACAAATTTTTCATCTCACTTAAACTTACACTAATGATTCTTATTTACTCGTGTTCTATACGTAGATATGAATTAAACTGTTTTTACAGAGGGAAAGTTTCGGGAGTTTTACGTTAAAAAAAACGTCTTAAGAGTAAAATTATTACGTCAACATTTTTTACAGTTAAAGGCAGTTTAACATAATTAACGAATAATGTATTTGAGTGATTTATCGTTCAAGATAAAGTAATAAATATCGGTGTCGAGAAGGAAGTGGTGTAAGTCGCCCTAACTTTTGGCACCAAGCCACATGACTGCTAGATATACAATTATTTTTTTCAGACAACGCCCTGGATTGTGAAACTATTCTTTATAATGCAATGGACTTTACAAATGTATAATTAAACGGACACAAATTATGCACAGACTCAGAATATCATAAACATTGTACTGCCAATGAATTTGTATTAAAAATGTGGGTCAAAATTTAATATCTTATAGGGTAGATATAAATTTCTGTAATAACAATGACATATTGGAAGTAAGACACCTCAGTCCTCCCGTGACCATAATCACTGTAAAGTGTTCAAAACGTCGGGAAATTAAAAATCAAATACAAACGCGATAGAATCCGTAAAACTAGTTTTATTTCAGAATATCAATTTGTGGATCGCACAAAGTATTAATCACTACGCCATCTGTGCAATCAATATTAAATATGAATGAATGAATGAACGAATGAAAACTTTATTTACTCCAAAAAAAGTTAGAGCAAATTTATATTACACTAGTAAATTTTTATTCATTCACTCAGTCTTGAACTGCTCCATAAATTCAGAGTTAATGCCATAAGCGCTACGATTAGCATGCAGTTTTATAATCGCAGTGAGTGTTATACGTTTCCTAGTAAGCAGCTGCTATCCCCTAATCAGGTGAATACCTTACCCGACTCCCTGGGCCAGTAACTGTCAACGACAATCGTGTTCTTATTATTTTACCAAACGGGAAGGGGACCGAGGTAATTAAGCAGTTGTTGCATGGACGTACTAAAAAAAAATCTTGATAATAAATTATCTTACGGTGTGTTCGTGGCCACAAATTCCACCATCTTTACGTTAACCGTAGATGTCGTAAAAGACGACTAGGAGCTCTATATCGATCAACAATTGCGTTGCCAAAGAAGATTGACGTCAGGCAAGCGGTCACAAAACTATTGTCAAAAACAATTTGTCAATTTTGTGGACCTATTGTGTCGACCCCAAGTTGGACTTTTGACAGGAATTTGAAAACGTCATGTGGTGCTCTTGTATTATATTCAATATCTTAGTGTTTTAACGTGTTATATTAGATAATTTTGATGGCATTTTATGTAATATGAAGCGGCGGAACTACTGGGATGAAGTGAATATCATATAAAAGTGCTTTACAACGTTTTCGTTTTCCATCAAAATTCCCACAAGATACCATTAACAGTGTGGCCATTGCACTGTTAATGGCAACAATTTGACTTAGACAACGACTGACTTGAAAGACTAAAAACGTGAAAATATTTATAACTTGACACTGGCACCAATAGCTCGTATATGTAGCTGATTGCCAATATATAAGAAGAAGAAGAAGAAGAAGACCCCAAGTAATTAGGATAAGAGCAGGAACTGAATTGAATGATTTCCTTATATTTTTGACTGTAAGCGGCATCAGTAAAGTTATTAAGTCTGTAAATGCCCCAGCAACATAAAGTATATTTTTAAAGTAGAATATAAAGCAACTTTAGTAGCAACTAACATGATAATATGTCTACCGCTTGCCTTAATATCAGAGGCTGTGATCTAAATACCTGTTTTAGTAACCGGCGTCTTATTTATTTTATTTAAAGCTTTTATATTTATCCTATGTGGTAGCGGCTACGAAAATTATCAACCCTTTGCTTGTGGATGTCGTAAAAGACGATTAAGAGCCTTATAACGACCTGGGTTAACTCCATCTGATGCTGTTTGGTCAACAATTATATTTCCAAGAAGGTTTGATGTCAGGTGTTTGACGTCAGGTGTTTGATGTCAGGTTTTGATGTCATGATTCGGACATGTGGAAAGAATGCCGAACGAACGTCTGGTTAATTAGATGTACAATGCGAAAGTGGAAGGATGTAGTTACCGGGGGAGACCGAGACTAACCTATCTAGACCAGATTGGTCATGTAGGTACTGAAGGAAGGTGGAGTCAAGAGTCTCCGAAACCGGCGAGCGTGTATTAAGAGAATTATGAATGTGGAAGAAGCGAGTGAAGTATGCAAGGATAGAGTTCTGTGGCACTCTGTTCTCTCTGCCTACCCTGCAAGGGATATGGCGTGATGATATGTATGTATTTGTTGTCAGGCAGGCGGTTGGTCATAAAACTATTGCCAATAAATAAAGGTTATTTTTTTCCATGAATCTCTTATGGGTAAAAGCCTTGCTTCTATCATTGCAGTGTCTAGTCATCTTCGACCTGCTGTAATTACTATTTCGTATACGGCTGACTATTCTTTATTAACGAAGAGCATAACTTCTAGTAGGGCAGCAGGAAATAAATTTTTTTAGGCAACAAACACTGACTTACCTTGTAATCCTAGCGAGAAACTTCCATCAGCCTGGCGGAAACTAACAAGGATTTACTTCCAGTATTTTTCCTTAATTAAAAAAAGTGCCTCTAATTTTTATCCGTTTAATTTTTTAAAGCAAAATACTGTATTTATTTTAATGTGCTAATTTAATTCACAGATGGCGTTGTGCTTAAGATAGAGACCTTTTTTCTGCGGTGGACTATGGAGGTGGTCACGCCCCGCCAAATCGGTCCGGGGCGACGGAAGCAGCGGCGCGCGGCCCCATAGACCCACCCTGCAAAGCGCCTCTCTTCGCCGTGCGAGCGGGCCACCGGTACCCGATCTTTGTCTTCGGTGGCCATTAACATTAAGATACAGACCTACTGAGCTAGTATCGTGGGTTTCATTCACACAGGACAATACTTAACATATGTGTACATTGTTCTTTTCCTGTTGCCACCATAACAATAAATATAAAAAAAATAAGAGGGTTACCATACAACAAACGTTTTGTTGCCATTTTTATAGATATGGAACCCTTCGTGCGGGAATCCGACTCGCACTTGGCCGGTTTTGTATTATTAATAATACAAAACCGTTTGTATTATTAATAATAAAATAAAACTTAAGTTTTATAGTAAGTTTCACAATGAAGTTTAATAAACAAAGGAACGATTGCCAATCGCCATAATACTTTGTGTGATACAAAAATAGATGAGTTGTAATTTGTAATTGTTAATTACATGTTTGTAAAGTCCACCACAATACAATGTTTAGTCCTTACTACAGGCTGCGTAAAAAAAAGTATGAAGACATTTAAAATTTTATTCAAGGTAGTATTATACTAAAATATTATGTACATCATTCACGTATTAGCCTCGACGAGTTTATCTTAACCTTACAATCAATATACCTGTTGATTGCAACCTAAATGCGCACTCAAGCGTCCGGTAACAAGATCACAGATGACAATGTTTGTTATGATACGACACTTCCTAGTTATACGTTCTTAGTTATTAGGAATACAATTCATCAACACATTTTTTACTATCGGGTATTGTAGAAAATGAATAAAATATAGATTACGCAGAATATATAGATACAACATAAAAAAAAATGACTAAACACTTTAAATCAGCGTGGTTTAGTAGATCAGCTTACCACTCGTTCGGGGGAAGCCTGATCTCAACAGTGGAACACATATGAGCTGAGTTGATAATGATAATAAATTCTATATTTTTAAAGTGTCATAGAAAGAATAAATCTTTAGTTTATTATTTCTTTAGCTTGTTAGTGGTAGGATCACTTTGGTGACAGTTTTCTGTCAACAGCCGCTGGCTGGTCCGTCGTATCATAGGATATATTTTCCATCAGGCAAAAATAAAGTGCCAGATGATTGAAGAATTGATTTAAAATATGAGTGAATAATAAATAGATTAAAATAAAAGGTGAATTAATCCTGACTTCTTTTTAGAGTGGTAGGACCACGGTGTTGATAGTTGTCTGTCTACAGCCACGGGCTGGTCCGTTCGGGGTAGTACCACACTCTCGCTAGTCTGAGTAACGGAAATGTGTTTCGTTCGGTGAGCGAGAGAGCCGGAAGCCCAACTGGGTAGGTTTGGGATATGTATTGGTAGGCAGTGCCCTACCTTGGTATAGCAAAGGTCCATGGGTGGTAGCAACACTTACTATCAGGTGTGCTCTTTGTTCGTTTACCACCAAAAGCAATAAATTCCAGTCCCAGCTGTAATCTTTCAAAATTAAAAATGTATTTATGAAGCGATAAATCTCTGCCTCAATCGGACGTAAATGAGTGTAGCATTTCAAAACGAGATCACGTGTCCTTCTTACATTTCCTACATTGAAGCGAAACCCATTATTGTTAATGATTTCTCATAGAGTATATAATTTAGTACTTTTTACACATGCGTATCTCAGTATCGGTAAGTATAGCTATTATTAAAATAATGATAACTTTTAAATCAATTTCTCGTTCACTACTGTTTTGAGAGCAAAAAAAATAATATAAGTAGAATATACTTTTTTTCTGTACTAAAGATTGTCGGTCGATATGAATTATGTAGAATTATTTTAACTCTACCTATTTTTTTCTTCTTGCCGACCGTCCACCGACTATGGATGTGGTGGCACCCCATCAAATCGGTTCGGGGCGACGGAAGAGGCGGCGCGCAACACCATAGACCCTTGACCACCAGAGACCTTGCAAGAACACCTCTCTTCACCGATACCCGAGCTTTGTATTCGGTGGCCCCAACATATAACCCCATAGGAATTCCCACGAAGCAGTCTTCGAAGTTAATATCAAAATCGCCTCACTTCGCAGAAGATTTGATTGAAGTTGGTGTTGGGTAATTTCCAAGACAGTACATTTTAATAGTTTTATGTCTACAGCCGAGGGCTGGTCCGTCCCGGGTAGTACCATACTCTCGATGGAAATCAACATCTGAGTAGAGGCAATGCGATATTAAGCTCGGTTCGGTGAGCAATATAACATTTAGTGCAGGAGAAGGGAAACTCGTAATAAAAAATGCGTACGTACAAAGTGTGTACTGTCAGAAGTGAAACTTTGGCAAACTATTTTTTAAATATCGTTTACATACATCAATCAAGCCTGTAATAGGTATACTACGCGCATGCGTTCGAGTGCCAGTTAACTCTCGCTCTGTCTCTTTCGATTCCCTCGCCCCAGGAGCGTTAAACGTTTAACGCAACAGTGCTTTCATACCCTCTCTATGGTAGCGTTAAACGTTTAACGCAACCTTGTTGGGAGTCGCATTAGAAGTTTCACTTCAAAATCCTATGCCAAACTGTCTGTGCTAGCGTAGTATAGTAGCACATTGTTCCTCCTATTGTGGAGATGATTCGATTTTCAGTAAGACATATATGAAATTAGCTGACAGTAATTAGATTTTTGTACAGAAATTCTAAAAAATCTAGTACTTTATAAAACTATATTATACTTATTTTATCTTATACTAGCAAACCTAGCCTGTTGGTTTATTTGTAAATCGATATATCACAGCGCCGCCTAGTGGCGAGTTACGTCAATCAGGATAGCATATAAACCTTCTCCGTGAAAGTATACATATACATACCAAATTTCATAATGATCGGTTAAATAGTTTCCGAGTTTAGCGATGTTATATATACATGTACAAATATCTTCTTTTATACAGATTAAACTTATGTTTTTAATTAAATATAAACTATAAAGATTAATTATTATATGTATATTATAGTCTAATTTACATGTAAATTAATTAATTATGTTATCAACGCGTTAATTTGTATGTAAATTTTAAAATTAATTTATTTATATGCCTATTGCACGTGCCGAAAGGTATACGGTACATTCTTCAGTTGTCAAATAGTTATGTGCCGACAGTGCCGTTATTAATAACATTTCCGAAACAATATATATTGGTTTTATATATAACTAGCTACTGCCCGCGGCTTTCCCCGCGTACAAGTTTAATATTTTCTAAAGATTATCATCCCCTATTTTTATTTAACCCCCTAAAGGTAATTTTTTACAAAATTTTAATGTCATATTTATTTATATTTAATCAATAGCCTAAAAATAAGTTTCAAGCTTCTGGCTTTAAAAATGACGATACTTCCTTACATTTTTTCATCCCCTTTTACAACCCCTTTTTTAAATTAAAAAGTAGCCTATGTCCTTCATCAGGCTCTAGACTAGCTGTGTACCAAATTTCATTTAGATCGGTTAAGTAGTTTTGGCGAGAAAGAGCGACAGACAGAGTTACTTTCGCATTTATAATATTAGTAAGGATTTTGAAAATTTGTATAAGTGTTTATAGAGCCAACGTTTTAATAAAGGGAAGTCGATCCATACCGGTGGTCTGACTCGTTTGCCTGTCACACGCCGTCCGTTTCGTTCGGGCCGACGGAATGGCGGCACGTGGCTCCATAACCCACCATAATCCCTCCCTATTGCCACTACCTGCCAACCTCCGTGGAGATATATATACTCGACAGTATACATATGAAGAGAGTCACCGATCCAAAGGTGGGCACGTCCATGTCCACCTTGCCTTCAGCGACGCCCCGAGCCGAGGTCCGTTCCCCATAGTGGGAGCCCTCGGGTGATGTCGCTTAGCAAACACACTTCACTCGGGTTGAGAGCCCGCTTTAGTGGGTATTCAGTGTCCCCTTCAGGGCCTGCGAGTCCCACATACCCCGTACGGGCGGGTATGCGAAAAATGCATTTTTAGCCACTGCGTTACCAAAATAAAAAAAAATAAAAAATATGAAGAGCTATACCAAACATTCGTTTTAACAACGTTTTAACAGCATCAATATAATTCTATACTCAATAACAATTATTAATGATAGATAGTGATATTCTTAGGTTTACGCGAATGTTACACATTTGAAATAAAACTACTTTTACGGATTCTATAAAGTTTGTGTTTGATTTTTAATTACCCGACGTTTCGAACACTTTTCAGTGATCATGGTCCATCAGTCCTGCCGTGACCGAATTGCGAAACGCGATAGAATCCCTAAAAGTAGTTTTATTTCAAAGGATAGATAGTAAAAAAAAAAACCATGTAAATACTTATAACATTGAGTATAAAAGTCAATAAGACAAGATCGAGAAGTGAATGTCGGCGCGGCCTTGCTTGTGAATACGCTCCAAATATTTATAACTGATGTATTGAAAAACTTTAAGATTTGTATCCGGGAAAAAAAATATTGTAACAAATATATATTTTTTTAGTTAATAACTGTTGGATGCATTTGTGTGGTGACGGAGTAAGAATAAAATTCAGCAATACTTACCCATCAGGTGTGCTACTTGATTGTTTACCACCATAGGCAATAAAAAAAGGATTATTTCATCTTTACATCATCTCATCATTTCAGTTCATATATGTCCTACTGTTGGACTCGAGCCTCTCCATAATGGAAGTGAAATTGATCTACTATACCACGCTGGTTAGACGTGTTGGTTAAGTGTTTTGTTTCAAGTTTTCCTTCTCTTGCATAGATGTTATATGCATATTTTAACCTTTATTCGTCTCTTACTATCACCTACGGTTAAGATAGGGGTGCTGAATGGTACTCTTTCTCCGTCACCACACCAAAAAATATACAATACATCATCGTTATTATCTTAGCCTATATACGTCCCACTGTTGGGATCAGGCCTCTTCCAAAAGAGTGGTAAATTAACCTACTAAACGACGCTGTGTTATATGTAGATTTTATGCCTTTATCGTGTTTTACGATACCGACATGCAAGTAAAGGGATGGTGACTTTTTTTAAGACACTCGGACTAAGATAATAATTCTTGTATTGCGTGGGACTTTACAAAACAAAATTATACACAGACTCAGAACAAAAACTTATGGATCGCACAATGCAATATCCTGCATGGGCATCGAACCCACGCTACTGATATGGGTGGTCAGTATCTTAACCACTGCGCTATCTACGGAGTCAATTGTACTCTTACTCTGTTGCCACAAGGAACACAGGACATAGGACTTTACAGTACAAAAAGAACTTGAACCCCAATGATTTCTAATGTTTACTTTGAGTATTACACATTTAAAACAAAACTATTTTTACAGATTCTAACACGTTTGTTTTTCATTTTCAGTGTGTGTGTTTCTTTACAGTGATCATGATCATGAGAAGATTCTCAGTCCGTAACCATGATCACTGTAAAGTGTTCGAAACGGGCAATAAAAAATTAAATACAAACGCGATAGAATCAGTAAAAATAGTTTTATTTCAAATCATTGGTATTCATTGCCGTATATCAAACTGGTATATAAAGTTTCTCACATATTTCAAGTACATTTCCTCACCGATAGGGCCAACAGAAATTTAAATAATTTGCATGTTTGCAATGTATAATAAACTATTTTGTGTCGTTTAAACCTTGATAAAGTGCCACATTCACAAAGAGATATCGTTTAAATTTATACTAAATATATTTTTTATTTGTAAATACGCTGCCCACAGAAGTTATTTAGTGGCGACATTTTGTTTACAAGAATTGCTACATTTAAAATTCCTCTTGTAAGTAAAAGTACTCACTATATATATTGACGCATATCTTTCACAGAATAATCCTTGAAATTTCACATATTTCTTTCTTGAAGTGATAACTTCTTCATTCATTCTCCTACTCTTATCCCAATTACTTGGGGTTGATACAATATGTACTCTTCTTTCACAGTACACACTGTCAAAGTTATAGGCAATAATTTTATGACCGGCCGCCTGCCAGAAGTCAACCCTTCTTGGGAATGTAATTGTTGACCAAACGGGATCAGATGGAGTTGGCCTAGGTCATTATAAGACTCTTAGTCGTCTTTTACGACATCCAGTAGCAAAGTAAGGGTTGGTAGTATTCGAAGCCGCTACCAGACAGCTAAAGTGATAATCGCTTCGTTACGTAACGCGTAACGGCTCCAGTCTGTGTGGCTGCTTTATAGGATTAAATAATAATACTAATAATGTACATACACAAAATTCTAATGTACATATTCAACAATTGTAAATAAAAATAAAATATATTTTATAATCAATAAAAGATTTTATTAATAAATAACTTTCCCTTACATTAATCATATTAATATACATAAAATTTAAGTACTAACCTAAGCTTTTCTCAAGTTATACAATTTCAATATTAACCCGGCGTCATGGGGGTTGGGTCTGTGAGACCCGATACATTCTATTTCGCTTCTAGTTCGGTTACTAAGTGTACAAATTTGCCGTTCTTCTCAATAGCTGGAGCTGTTGAGCTGCTCTATGTGTTGCAGTTAACAGGATAGTCGTGCGACAACCACAGTGGGAGTTACACGTGCACGAAATTGAATTGAGTATGTGAGACCCATCCCCGCAGTTGGTGTCACAATTTCACGCCATTTTGTATGGATATTGATTTAATTATTATCCGCGAATTTATCCTGTTATATTTGTTTTTTTTTATTTTTGTTTATAATTAAAATTGCTGATATACAAGGTCCCACTTCCAAGTGGACCGCTTCCGAAAACAAAGGCAGGGGACTCTACTAAATATGATTAAAACATAATATATGTAATATGATATTTGTGTTTCAGTTATTTATGTAAATACCTAAAAAACTAAACATGAATAAATATCATATTAAATTTATAAAGTATTAGAATAATTTTGATAGCTAATGAGCGGGTCTGTGAGACCCACCACAGTGTCCGTCTAACACTTTTCGATTCCCATGACCGCGGGTTAAATAGTTCAACTTAGATTAGTTTAAGTTATCACTTATGTCGGGAATGGCACTGGATGAGAGACGGGCTGGATGAATGGCGACTTCATGTGGCGAAGATGCGAATGTTGAGATGGATGTGTGGTGTACTAAAATTGACAAAATAAGGAAGGAACGTATAAGAGAAAGTTTAAAAGTTGCACCAGTGACGGATAAACTAAGGAGTAAACGCTTGACGTGGTATAGACATGTGATGAGACGGAATGAAAGTGATGTTGTGAGGAAAGTATGAATGTAGAAGGCTTTAGTGGTAAGGAAGACCGAAGAAAAGATGCATGGACTGCGTGAAACATGACATGGATAGGCAGGGAGTGACCACAGAGATGATGTCTGATAGAGTGGTATGAAAGGAAAAGACATATTGCATCGACCCTAAATAAATTGGGATAAGAGCAAGATGATAATGATGATATTTTTCCCTATCAAAAATCGTAAAATAATTTACTAAAAGATATGACTCACATATGTAGAGATGGTTCCAGTCATCAGGATATTGATATTTTGGTAATACAACGAGCTAAAATGTCGTTGTTAATTTTAAAAATTTTGAACTTGACAATTACCTGTAACAGATAAAATTAATATAAAATTTACGATAAAATACATACATACATACATATCATCACGCCATATCCCTTGCAGGGTAGGCAGAGAGAACAGAGTGCCAGAGAACTCTATCCTTGCATACTTCACTCGCTTCGTCAACATTTATAATTCTCTTCATACACGCTCGCCGGTTTCGGAGACTCTTGACTCCACCTTCCTTCAGCACGTGACCAATCTGGTCTAGATAGGTTAGTCTCAGTCTCCTCCGGTACCTACATTATTCCACTTTCGCATTTTATATCTTCTTAACCAGACGTTCGTTCGGCACGATAAAATACTTACTTAAATTAATAAATCTACTTGGGCAGTGTTAAAGAACTTTAAAAGAACCTTCTCGTTCGATATTCCGTAGCCTAATAACATAGGTCCAAAACTAGAAATGAAAAATTGAAAATACGTAAGTGTACTTATAAGGCTCATGCATAATAAATGATTTGATTTGATTGTGGTAATATAGACGAACCGACTGCGCTGAGTGGTAGCGGCTACGAATGCTAACAACATTTACTTTGCTCGTGGATATCGTAAAAGACGAATAAGAGCTTTATATCGACCTGGGCCAACTACATCTGACGCCGTTTGGTCAACAATTACATTCCTAAGGAGAGTTGATGTCAGTAAAGCTATTGCCAATAAACATTGCAATATTTTGAAGTACATATTACGTTGAACGTAATTGCGATAAGAGCTCCGCTCTTTTAATCATGGTTAACGACGACCCGACACATTTATAGCTGTAGACATTTTTTTTTCGTTCAAACTGTGGTGAAACATCTGTAGACAGAAAACCTGTCAGTATATATAGTAGCGTGACACTACTAAACTATTTTAAAAATGTCTTATGTAATATATCGTTGAGGGCATTAATACATTATGTTATTTGTTTAAGCAACACGTTGTCGAGTGTTAAAATTGTTATATAACACTAAAGTGTCACTTCTCTGGCCCACTTTGGTTGAAATTTTTGCTCAACAAGTATGGCCGCGCCTATATTCATGCGAATAAAATCAATATAATTTTGAAATAAAAGTGATACGCAACGCATTATCATTATAAAAGTATGCCCATTTGGAAATATTTAAAAGGTACATGCATAAATTCATGTATAAGATGTATATTGGTAAGAATAGCTATGAGGCTTAACCATTGTCGCGAGTAGTGTTGCCCAAATGCAAGACTAAGACTCGCTGCAAAATTTTCGCAATGAATTTAGACAGCATTTTACGATTCCTTTGGCAAAGAAGAGAAGTACACGGGGAAATGATTTGATGTTATTTTGAACAGTGTCATGGTAGATAGATGTGGCCACCGAAGACAAAGATCGGGTACCGGTGGCCCGCTCGCACGGCGAAAAGAGGTGTTTGCAGGGTGGGTCCATGGGGTTGCGCGCGGCCTCTTTTGTTGCCCCGGATGGATTTGTCGGGGCGCGACCATATCCATGGTCCACCCTGCGGAAAAAAAAAAAGGAAAAAAAAAAAAAAAAATGGTAGATAGATGTAATTATAGCCCCACTCCCGTTAAGTGGCATGTACTTAATTATTGATAGTTGTACAGTTAGTGCCACTAGATGAATGGAATTTCATTAATTTAGTTGGAATTTTTATTTCTATGTGGCTTTCTCATTTCTATCACAAGTGACTCTGTGTTATTCTAATAGCGAAAGTTGTAAGACTTGCCAGACTCGCAAGAGTTTTGCATTTGGGCAACACTAGTCGCGGGTGGTTGGATTGAGGATTAAATCAACACTCATAGAGAGGCTGACGGCGTGAGGCATGAAGACAAGGGATAGTACCCAAAATAGTGAACTGCCTGGTAAGTTATCTATATCAAGAAATTGGTACAGCTGGGTCAGTCCAAATAGCGAGGTCACATTATTAGGTTATGGCACAGCGCCCTTTCATCACTCTGGATAGTTTAGGCAGGTTGTCTCTAGACCAAAAGCGCATCAAAAAACTTTAAGGTAACTATTGAGCCAACTAAGGTCTCCTTATAGATTTTCCATTCAGCCATCAACCTCTACTATGGAATATAGTCTCGCCTAAAGAGAGATAGTCGCCACAAAAGTTTCCCAAAAGACTGCTGCAAACTTCGCTTGGCAGATTTCTTTTTTTTTTTTTTTTTTTTTTTTTTTTTTTTTTTTTTTAGCTTGTGTTGAAATATAAGTAAACAACACACCTGATGCTAAGTGTTACTGCTACTCACGGACTTTCTACAATGCCAGAGATACAGCTATGCTGTTGTTTACCAATAAAACCCCATCCAGAAAGTTGGACAACCCGCTTTCTCGTTCGCTGGACAACACTCAACAGTACCCACTACTGGGTACGAACCTTCTCCACAGTAAGAGGAAAAATAAACTAAAATGATGTATTTATAATTCCTCACGGAACAAAGAAACGCTGAGTTTATGGGGCCACACTTCCATAGTCCTGAACTGGTTGGACAGAATATGGTAAAAGCATTGCTTGTCCAAAAAATTACCATTTCAAAATTTTAATAAAAAGATTTTTTTTTATAAATATCTTTAAAAACATTGTATACTTAAACTTAAAGCAATAGCGTATTATAAACTTGAATATATAAATTGATATTTGTTATATAATCCGACCTTCTTGTTAACTAAAACCTGATGACAAAGTTCATCACAGGCTTAGCTCGCCGCTGCGAGGTTACGTCACACTGTCAATATTGTCACGTGTGTCATTTCCTATGCGCCACAATAGGAAAACAACTTTATTCAAAAGACCTAATGCTTTAATTCCAACGAATACTCATTGACTAAATGCACTGACCTTGCTAAGCGGTATTACAATTAATAATTTTTTAATTATTGATTCGTGAAGTCTATTGGATCTAGTGTCAAGGTGACAACGATTTGATAAAATAATATTTGTAGTTCTTCCTTATAATTAACATTTTGATTATTTAATTTTATAACAAGTTCATAAACTAGTCATATGATGGATATAGACGTCTAGGTTCTAGTTAAAACAATTAAATATTGCTATATTCCGTGTGGTGACGGTGTAAGAATACAATTCACCCCCTATTTTGCCCGTGGGTGTTGTAAGAGACGACTAAGGGATATAAAACGCATATAACATCTATGCAAGAGAAGGTAAACACGAAACAAAACTTAATACCAACACGCCTGACCAGCCCAGTTTAGTAGGTCAATTTCCCTTCCATTATGAAAGCAGCTGGAGCCCAACAGTGGGACATATATGAGCTGAGATGATTGCTGTTACAAGCTTTATTTGGTAAGCTAACATAGTAGCTAATTTTAGTAGCTCACCAGGTGAATTATTATTTTGTATACTTACTCCCTAAATAGTGGACTAGTGCACTCCTCGTTGTCGTAATTACGCGGTTTATTGAGATTTTTTTTTAATGCTCTTAGTGGTAAATGAGTGTGCTGTGTGGTAGTGGCTACGAATACTACCAACCCCTACTTTGGGCGTGGATATCGTAAAAGACGACTAAGAGCCTTATAACGACCTGGGCCAACTCCATCTGATACCGTTTGGTCAACAATTACATTTCCAAGGAAGGTTGACATCGCTATGACGGACGACCGCGGGCGGGCGGTCATCGAGTGGGCGGCTTCACTGGGCCTCTGTGTTCTTAACAGGGGCTCAGTGAACACGTGTGTGCGGCAGCAGGGCGGGTCGATAGTGGACTTGTCGTTCGCTAGCCCCGCTGTCGCACCACGGGTGAGGAACTGGGGTGTCCTGGAAGAGGCGGAGACCCTATCGGACCACCGGTACATCCGGATGGAGGTCTCCCCTCTCCGGGATCCCGGTAGGGGTCACAGGGCGGACGGAGCTCCCGCGTTTCCGCGGTGGGCTGTGGGTCGTCTTGACAGGGACCTACTGGCGGAGGCGGCCATCGTTCACACGTGGCTGTCCTCACCGCCCCCAGCGGACGGGGTGGACGCCGAGGCTGTCCGCATCCGCAGTGCGTTAACGCAGATCTGCGATGCGGCCATGCCCAGAGTGCGGCGGCGTCTACCTCCGAGGCAGGGGGTCTACTGGTGGTCCCCAAGATTGGCGGACCTTCGTGCGGCATGTATCAGAGCCCGAAGGTCCTACACCCGCAGCCGGCGGCGTCACCGCGACGCTGAGCGGGAGGGCCAGCTGTACGAGGCGTACCGCGATGCGCGGACGGCCTTTCGGCTGGCCATCCGAGCCGCCAAGGACGCGAATTGGCAGGAGATGCTGGACGGTCTCGACCGTGACCTCTGGGGTCGCCCGTATCGCGCGTCGCTGAACAAGCTTCGCGCGCAGGGCCCCCCCCTCACCAAGACCCTCCAGCCCGACTTCCTCTGTAGGGTGGTCGAGGAGCTGTTTCCACGGCAGTCGGAACACACGCCCCCGGTCATGGCTTCGCCAGAACAAGACCGGGAGGCTGACGACGAGAGTGTTCCGCCCGTGACGGAGACGGAAGTGGGAGCAGCTGTGGCGCGGATTCGTTCCGCGACCACGGCCCCCGGCCCGGACGGAATACCAGTCCGGGTGCTGACGTCGCTCCTCGAGCACCTCGAGCCTCGCCTCAGGCAGCTGTACAACGCCTGTTTGGTGTCTGGGCGGTTCCCTGAGTGCTGGAAGGAGGGGAGGTTGGTTCTCCTGCCAAAGCCGGGACGGCCCCCGGATTCGCCGTCGGCCTACAGGCCCATCGTGCTCCTCGACGATGTGGGTAAGCTGCTGGAGCGCATCCTCGCTGCCCGCATCGTCCAACACCTGGAGGAGGTGGGGCCCGATCTGTCGGACGCTCAATTCGGTTTTAGAAGGGGGCGCTCGACCATCGGGGCCCTGCTACGACTGAGGCAGACGGCCGCGGAGGCTGTCACCGGCGGGGGAGTGCTGTTGGCGGTGTCGCTGGACATCGCCAACGCATTCAATAGTCTGCCATTCAGCTGCATCAGGGAGGCGCTCCGATTTCATGGGGTGCCTTTGTACCTGAGGCAGCTGGTGGCGGACTATTTGGAGGGGCGCAGTGTCCTCTGCGCGAGTCCCGCAGGGGACATTGTGCGGACGTCCATGTCGTGCGGCGTTCCACAGGGGTCGGTTCTAGGGCCGACTCTGTGGGACATCGGGTACGACTGGGCGTTGAGAGGGAGTCTCCCCCCCGGGCTGAGCGTGATATGCTACGCTGACGATACGCTCGTCACAGCCCGGGGCAGGACACTCGAAGAGGCGGCGAGCCTGGCCACTCTCGGCACCGAGGAGATGGTCGGGCGAATCGAGGCGCTGGGGCTCAGGGTGGCCCTAAATAAGACGGAGGCCCTACTGTTCCATGGGCCACGCGTAAGGCCGCCAATCGGCGTCTCGCTAGTCGTCAACTCCGTCCACATCAGCATCCAGGCCCATATGAAGTACTTGGGTCTGGTGCTCGACGGGCGATGGTGGTTTCGGGAGCATTTTCGCCGAATTGCTCCCCGGCTGGTCGGCGCGGCGTCCGCCCTTTCGCGGCTCATGCCGAACGTGGGCGGACCCAGCTTCGAGGGCCGACGGCTGTATGCGGGGGTGATCCGTTCTATGGCCATGTACGGCGCACCCGTGTGGGCGAGGGCTCTGAACGCCCAGCTCAGGGCTGTTCTGTGGAGACCCCAGAGAGTCATGGCGGTCAGAGCCATTCGCGGGTACCGCACGGTATCGACCGAGGCGGCATGCCTACTGGCCGGGACACCCCCGTGGGACCTAGAGGCGGAGATGCTCTCCGACCTCTACCGGCGGGTGACCTCACTGCGCGACGAAGGTGGCTCCCCATCGCTGAGCGAGATAGCCACCTGGCGCGAGGACGCCCGCCGACACGTCATCGCCCGTTGGGCTACGCGGCTGGAGAGGCCTAGACACGGTGTCGTCACCGTCGAGGCTCTCCGGCCCGTACTGATGGAGTGGATGGAGCGGCGGCACGGAGTCCTCTCCTTTCGACTGGTGCAGGTGTTGTCGGGGCACGGATGCTTCGGCTTTTACCTGCACACGGTCGCGCAAAGGGAGTGGACTTCGTTCTGCCACCATTGCAGCAGTGACGAGGACACGGCGCAACACACGCTGGAGGCGTGTCCGGGCTTTGACCGGCAGCGCCGTGACCTCGTCGCTGTTATCGGTGCCGACCTGGCGCTGCCGGCTGTCGCGAGAGCGATGGTCGACAGCGTCAGGAATTGGGACGCGGTCGCCGCCTTCTGCGAGGCTGTCATCTCGCAGAAGGAGGCGGCGGAACGAGTCCGGGAGGAGTCCCGCGACCCGGGCCGCCGTCAGCGGCCGGGGCGGCGCAGGCGCGAATACCTGCGCCTGATGCCGCCCTAACCGAGGCCTCGGGTGATCGGACCGGGGAATTGTCCGATCACCCGACGTGAGGCCACCGCGTGAGGGCGACGCCCCGACGGCGAAATCTGTCGGGGCGTCGACGAGAGGAACCCGCGAGGGTAAACCGTCGGGCGGGCCACCGAAGTTAAAATCGAGTACCGGTGGTCCGCTCGCACGGCGAAGAGAGGTTTTACGGTGGGTCTATGGGGTCACGCGCCGCCTTTCCGTCACCCCGGACCGATTCAGCGGGGCGAGACGCACCCATAGCCCACCAATAAAAAAAAAAAAAAAGGAAGGTTGACATCTGTCAGGCGGCTGGTCATAAAACTATTGCCAATAACTTTTACAATATGTACTATGAAAGAAGACTCCACATTGTATCGACCCCAAGTAATTGGGATAAGAGTAGGAGAATTATGATGATGATGGTGGTAAATGAGCAAAATACACACCTGATGGTAAGTGTAACTGCCGTCCATAGACCTTGGCAATACTAGGAATATAGCTAGGCCGCTGCCCTAGCATTAGGTGCAGTATAGAAATAATCTTCTCTAACTCATCTCTCACCACATCCATTCCTCAAGATCATCCATCTAATAGCTTATCAAATATTGTGTATAGTGTATATCCGTGTGGTGACGGAGTAAGAATACAATTCACCACCCCCTATCTTACCCGTGGGTGATCGTAAGAGACGACTGAGGGATATAAAACGCATATAACATCTATGCAAGAGGAGGTAAACTCGAAACAAAATCCTATACCAACACGTCTGACCAGTGCGGTATAGTAGGTTAATTTCCATTCCATTACAGAGGAGGCCCGAGCCCAACAGTGAGATATGTATGGGCTGTGATGATGATGATGTGTATAGTGTAAGAGATGGACTAAAACAACAATCACTACGTTTAGGAAAAGAATTAGTGATAATAGTTTACGTAATATGTTTCCCATTCGAGTCCTGCTATCGACTTTTCTAATGACCTTTAAGCGATTTTTATAATTTCCACGTGCAAGTAAATTAGTCGTGATTTTAATGTCTTCTAATGTAAAAAGCCACTATCAGTGTTGGCTATTAACTTTAATGTTATTAGCCGTACCATTGCTATCTAAAGCTTTTGGATATATGATGATTGATATGAATGATTCTCTCTGCCTACCCTGCGAGGGATATGGCGTGATGATATGTAGGTATGTATAATATAAATGATTTCTAATGTTTAAATGAGTGCGAAAGGTGTTTTATTTCAGAGTTGAGTGTGAAATGTGTTTTATTCATTTAAAACAAAACTATTTATACGAATTCCATTGCGTTTGTATTTGACCAGTGACGGTTTAGTTTAAGAGTGAACGCTATACGTAGTATGGACATGTGATAAGACGGAATAAAAGTGATGTTGTGAGGAAAGTTTTAAGTATGAATGTTGAAAGCTTTAGAGCTAAGGGAAGACTGAAGAAAAGATGAATGGACTGCGTGAAACATGACATGGAAAGACAAGGAGTGACCACAGAGATGACATCTGATAGAGTAGTATGGAAGGAAAAGAGATATTGCGTCGACCCCAAATAAATTGGGATAGGAGCAAGATGATGATGATGATCGCGTTTGTATTTGATTTTTAATTTACCAAGGTTTCGAACACTTTACAGCATTCATGGTCACGGGAGGACTGGCCTTTTTTTTATTGCTTATGGTGGCAAACGAGCTACCAGTACACCTGATGGTAAGTGTCACTGCCACTCATGGGCCTTTGCTATAACCAAGGCTAACAGCTAGGCTGCTGCCTACCATTACAATCCTCGCTCACCGAACGAAGTGCAACAGCACATTGCCATTACTCAGACGTGAATCTTCTGTTCAGTGTGGTACTACTCCGGACGGACCGGCCGCGGCTGTAGACAGAGAACTGTCAACAACGTGGTCCTACCACTATTAATGGACTTTTGGATATTATTTTACAATATTACACAATTTTTATGTTTATATATCAATGACAAAAAAAAAACCACATGAGTCAACTGTGGACTTCACGTCAGCGTGTGTGAGTCAGTAGGAAATGAATGATTCGGTAATAGTAGGCGTTCGATGGAAATGTTGCCATTTTTGGATTTTGTGTTTCTTAGTACAATTTGTAATACTAAGTCGAACTTGAGACTAAGATCTTGATTATTTTACTTAATGTATTTAGATAACTTTGTTATACATACATACATATCATCACGCCATATCCCTTACAGGGTAGGCAGAGAGAACAGAGTGCCAGAGAACTCTATCCTTGCATACTTCACTCGCTTCCTCAACATTCATAATTATCTTAATACACACTCGCCGGTTTCGGAGACTCTTGACTCCACCTTCCTTCAGTACGTGACCAATCTGGTTAAACTTTGTTATGATTAAATAAAAATACAATTTAACCCAATGGGGGTTGTTGTTCTTGTCTAAAAAACATGAATTTGCAATCAAAAGACAACTAATAATTACAATGTGTAGGTATATAAAATCTATGCAAGGGAAAGAAAACTCTAAAACTTTTTGTTAGCCTGGCTAACTAGCGTGGTATAATAGGTCAATTTCCTTCCCATTGTAGATGATACTCGAACCCAGCAGTGAATTGGAAGGAGCTGAGACGATGATGAATGACGCACATTCATTCAAAAAACTATAGTTTCCATCAGCAAATTATCCAAATAATCCTCTTCTTTTTTCTATAGATTATAAATGTCTTGGTTTTAAGCAACTGGAATAGTCTTTTTGAAGTTTACTCCTTAAGAATCGATTTTCATATAAGGCGCCCGCTATGAGAAACATTTGAGGAGTAAAATCTAGTAATCGAATTAGTAGTACGTTACGTAGTTAGTTACGTTTTTGGTGCGCAACCTATTCTGCGCACCTTTTACTTTCTGACGTGAGATAATATTTCACTGAACAGTTTTAATAAATGTAAATAAAAATATATATGTAATTTTTAGTCAAATGAGCTTTTTTGCGCCTGTCTTGATAATCGTACTTAAGGAGTAAATTTCAGTCGTGCGTCGGAGCTGACACACACACTTTTTTTTTTGCGGTGGGCTATGGAGTGGCTACGCTCTGACAAATCGATCCGGGGTGATGGAAGAGGCGGCGTGCGAGCCATAGACCCACCCTACAAACTTCTCTCTTCGCCGTGTGAGCGAGCCACCGGTACCTGATCTTTGTCTTCGGTGGCCAATTGGAATAGTCCACAGTTGTAGACCATTTTATTTACTTTACCCCGCTGGCTAAATAGATTATTGTTTTCTTTTCATTTCAGGTTTTCCTTCTCTTACACTGATATTATCTGCTTTACACTCTTTAGTCATTGTTTATATTATTTTTAGGGAAGGAAGCTATGAATTTTATTCTTACTCCGTCACCACACGAAAAGTCTAAGTAATCGGTTTTACCTAATTCTAGTTAGTTAGTTTTCCTGCCTGATTATAACCACTTCTGAGAAAGCTTTTGCTAGTGGGTATAAGGGTACGTAATCACACAAAATGACCTGATTTTTTATCCTTTATTAATCCAAAAAAAAAGCTTCTTTTTCAAAATTATTGCGAATCGCTGTGTGGTAGCGGCTACGAATACTACCAATGCTTACTTTGCTCGTGGATGTCGTAAAAGACGACTAAAAGCCTTATAGCGACCTGGGCCAGCTTCAACTGATGCCGTTTGGTTAACAATTACATTCCCAAGGAGTGTTGACGTCAGACAGACGGCTGGTCATAAAACTATTGCAAATAACGTTTACAATATATACTATGAAAGACACACATTGTATCGACCCCAAGTAATTGGGATAAGAATGATGAGTTATTGCGAATTTAGATACCTATTTCTTTTTTCGTTTCCGTACTGCTTCGAACTTTCGTAACCATTTCGAACTGTATACGAGTTCTTGTAATTCAGTAATGTTATGTCTATTTATTAGTCTAATTTGACATGACTAAAGAACGCAGTTCCACCCTCTTTGTCCTCTACAAAAGCTTAAATACTTAAAGAATAAAACAGGTAATACTTCGTGACACACAATTCGTGATTGTTCATTTAACTCTTTGGCTTACTTCTATCTAAGTTTATATCACAATTTGGTCTAATATCATATGAATAATGTATTACCAGGCACTCGCACATATCAATGAATAATGACTTCCAAATAGTACATTCAAGTTAATGATACTTTGTATGTTAATAGTCTGATCGATCGCATTCGTAACGACGACGTAAGAGAGCGAGTAGGTATGAAAGAGAGTATTGGTGTAAAGATGCGAAAGGGAACGCTCCGATGGTTCGGACATGTGGAAAGAATGCTGAACGAACGTCTGGTTAAGAAGATATACAATGTGAAAGTGAAAGGATGTAGGTACCGGGGGAGACCGAGACTCACCTACCTAGACCAGATTGATCACGTACTGAAGGAAGGTGGAGTCAAGAGTCTCCGAAACCGGCGAGCGTGTATGAAGAGAATTATGAATATTGAGGATGCGAGTGAAGTATGCAAGGATAGAGTTCTCTGGCACTCTGTTTCCTTTGCCTACCCTGCAAGGGATATGGCGTGATGATATGTATGTATGTAGTTTCTTTATATACCTCCTTTCTTACAAAGCTATATATAAAAAGAATAATATTCAGCGCCTTCAGATATTGATATGGACAGCTAGTTTCTAGGTCCGCCTTAATACGATCGACACAACAGGATCTTTAGTTATAAAACCCACGCATGACGTATAGAGCCACCTGTCGAATTATTTATAAACTATAAACACAAGTGCCAAGTAATCGACATGGAATAATTGAATCTCATCAGCATTACTTTGAATACGTAATGTGTTCAATGAAGATAATCAAACGCTTAATTACAAACGGATTTGTAACTATAGATATTGAATCAGGGCAAATTTAGAAAGAATGAGATATAGGGCATCAGATTCTGCTATATATAACAACAACTATATAACAACTGCTGTGATAACCAATTTGTATTAAATACAGACCAGATTAGTATCTGGTCTAGGTAGGTTAGTCTCGGTCTCCCCCGGTACCTACATTTTATAAAGAAACTATTTAATATATATTGCTTTGCAAGTTTGATTTTGGAGATTTTATCATGTATTTGTAAAAATGATTATGGTGGTAGGACCATACTGTCTCCAGTTCTCTGTATACAGCCGCGGGCCGGTCAGTCCGGGGTAGTACCACACTCTCACAGAAAATTGACGTCTGAGAAGTAGCAATGTGCTGCTGCGCTTCATTCGGTGAGCGGGAGAGCTGGCAGCCCAACTTTCTGGGTGGGTTTAGAGTTTTCACTGGTAGACAACAGTCCAGTTGTACCCCTGGTATAGCTAAGCTCCATGGGCGGCAGTGACACTTACCATCAGGTGTGCTGCTTCCTCGTTTGCCACCACAAACAATAAGAAAAGACCAGTCCTCCCGTGACCATGAATGCTGTAAAGTGTTCGAAACCTTGGTAAATTAAAAATCAAATACAAACGCGATCATCATCATTATCTTGCTCTCATCCCAATTTATTTGGGGTCGACGCAATATCTCTTTTCCTTCCATACCACTGTATCAGACGTCATCTTTGTGGTCACTCCTTGTGTATCCATGTCATATTTCTCGCAGTCCATTCATCTTTTCTTCAGTCTTCCCTTAGCTCTAAAGCTTTCAACATTCATACTTAAAACTTTCCTCACAACATCACTTTCATTCCGTCTCGCCGATATGTGAATATCCATACCACGTCTAACGTTTACTGCTTGGCTTAACCGTTACAAGTCGAATACAAACGCAATGGAATTCGTAAAAATAGTTTTGTTTCAAATGAACAAAACAAAATTCTCTTCTTAGCATTATTGATGTATTAAAAATTAATACATCGATGCTTCTTAGTCTAAAATCATATATGGTTCACTGCAAGGATGATGTAGTATATAAGTGCCAAATGTCACAGGTTCTATTCCTACATAGGACAATACTGCAAATCGTTGTTCCTAGTTTCGATGTAATTAATATATAAGTCAAGTATGTTATTATAAAGATTAATTTCTTAGTGTAGTAAAACAAGAACTGCGTAGGTACTTATAAACATTACTATTTATTAACATTAATTAACATTAATTTTATAAACAAAGCACCATAACAATTAAATCAAAGATAAAAAGAGCACGGACAAAAAGTCTGTGAAATAACATAGATACTCATAATAAAAAAATAAAAACATCACATACTTTTCAGTGTACTTGGGGTCGACGCAATATGTTCTTTTCTTCCACACAATCCTATTTGATGTCATATCTTCCTATTCATATCATGCTTCACGCAATTCATCCATCTTTTCTTCGGTCTTCCTTTACCCCTAAAGCCTTCAACATTCATACATAAGACTTTTCTCACAACATTACTTTCGTCCCGTCTCACCACATGTCCATGCCAACTCAGGCGTTCACTTGTATCACTCAGCGTTTCAGTGTACGAATATGCGTAAGTAAATAGAAGTCGTCGCTTAAGTTGTTTTTCTCGCGAAATTTTCTTCAAATGAAAAGATTACGAATCAAAATTTGAATTCAAATTCAAATTCATTTATTATGTATAAACCCTGTGAGGGCTACTGACAATATGTAGGCTACTGACAATATGTACGTACATATTGTCAGTATTAACAATTTAATTTTAATCTAATAAACTACCACCGGATCGGAACTAGACCACTACTGAGAAGATCCGGCAAGAAACTCAGCGGGTTTGTCTTTTATTATTTCTTTTCATTTTTTTTTATATATATAAAAAGAATGGTACATGAAAGAAATAGCTCCAGTGTGATGCCCTTCGAACCTAATAGTTTAAATACAATGTAAAATAGCCAATGGCTGGACCAGATCCCACAAGCGGCACCCGATCACGAGTTAACTACTAGAGCAGCCATCACTCCCCTCAACCACCTTGAAGGGAAGGGAGGGACCCGCTCGACGCAGCTACCGCAAGTAGACCTTTCAGTGAGCATGACCAGTACCATGTATTACTAACGCTAACCAAAGTTAAAATTCGTTAGGCAAGACACGCTACGCTTCACAGGTATGTAAGATCATTATAAAAAAAAAACGTAAAACAAACAGTTTACAAAGACAAGGTAATTTCTGAATGAGGAGCTGCTCATAGCCAGTCTGTACTATCGCTTAGATAATCCGATATTTTGTAATAACCTTTCTTACAGAGTCTGTTCTTGACAGCCCTTTTAAATTTATTCACAGGCATGTCTCGGATATATTTTGGCAGTTTATTATAGAAGCGTATACATTGCCCCATAAATGACCTATTAATTTTTTCGAGACGAGTCGTGTGTACAACTAATTTGTCCTTATTCCGAGTATTAACACAATGAATGTCACAAACACACACAAATTGCCCTATTATAAAAATATGAATTCAATAGTTTAACTGTACAAAAGATCTATATCGATAAACAACGAGTACTGTAATAATAATTCTATAAACAATAATACAATCGGGCTCACAATAAATTGTTCTGCGCGTGCGCAGGTTGCGATGACGTCACAATGTCACCTTGCCTCGCCCACACACAGATGCAATAAACACTTGAAAACTAAAACACCTTAAGTTCATAAAACAACCAAACGATATTACACTTTATAAACAAAATATAAGAATCAATATAGATTGTATCACGATTTATATATGCATGTAATTTTTTACTAGAATAATGCAAGCGAACTTGAAACTTTATGTCAAAGAAATAACGGTATTTGAATGTGTTATTGATTTTAGTTATATGTAGGAATATTATAAGACATATTTGATTTTAACTGTAAATGCAACATCATCTTGCTCTTAGTCTTATCTCAATTACTTCTGATCAGTGACAGATTTAGACGCGATGGCTCTCCAGATCCAAATTAATATCACGTTCTTATATTATGTATATAATAATACACCAACGAAAACATTTTAGTACCAATTTCTTAAATAATTTAAATTTTAGTATTTACATAATCAATGATTTTAACAAAAGAATTGAGTTTGTTAAAAGTTGATTAGAATGATTAATCATTTTAACAAAATTTTAACAAATGCTACATTACTGGTGGAAAGTGATGCGGAGGTATATTTGATACCTGATTGCGCCTTTTGTTTTTATTCCTTATTTTATTTTTCTGTAAATATTTTAATTTTAAAACTTAGCGTTGAATGTGCATATTTTAATAATAGATATAAAATTTAAAAAATCATATTTATTACAAATTAAAAACTAGCTACAAAACAATTTTACTATTTTGATATTATATTATATAATATTATATAAGATTGTAAAAAGAAAAAAGAAACAAAAATATTTGGATAATAAAAAAAAATCATCTCTTCCAAAAATTTGCCGCCCTACGCTTTGACTCGACATCGACTATATGTATTCTTCTAGCAACTTACATATTGCAAAAGTTTTGGTAATAGTTTTATAACCGGCTATATGGCTGCCTGACGTCAAGCCTCATTGTAAATACGATTGTACGAGCCGGCATCAGATAGAGTGGACCTAGGTCTATATAAAAGTCTTAGTCATCTTTTACGACAGCTACGAACAATATAAGGGACGATCAATTGTATTCTTGAAATAAAACTACTTTTACGGATTCTATCGCGTTTGTATTCGATTTTTAATTTCCCGACATTTCCGACAACAAACCGCCGGGCGGGCCACCGAAGACAAAGATCGGGTACCGGTGGCCCACTCGCACGGTGAAGAGAGGTGTTTGCAGGGTGGGCCTATGGGCGCGCCGCCTCTACCGTCACCCTGGACCCGGGGCGTGACCACATCCATAGTCCAAAGCAACAAAAAAAAAAAAAAAAAGAAGGTGTCGTACGTCCAAAAGTCATTTATTGTGTTCAATTGTATTTTTACTACATAAATGCTGTATAAATCAGGCATCGCTAAGATTTTAACATACAATATATATTATTTAAGTAAATATAAACCAGTTTTATATGTTTATCAGTTAAGGACTTGATTCAGTCGCTGACTCCTTAAACAGCGAGACAAAGAAACATACGTGCACTTCCTACACGTTGACATGTCAGTAAATACATCTTCTTTATATGGTTGATATTTAACTGACAAGGTTTTTGTAATGGCAACACTACGCATTAAGGTAGATTTTTTTTCTACCATAAGAGTACTTTAGTACATTGGTAGTTTCTTCTTCTCTGATATAACTTTTTATTCGCTTTGAAATAAATCAGTACAAGTCATTTATTATTTATAAGGGCACTTATATATTGTCAAATTTCTATATTATTTGACATCAATTTTATTATCTACTCGATTGTAACGCGGCTGCCAGCTGAGAAGATCCGACAAGACACTCAACGGGTACTTTTTTTTTTAATTTATTTCAAATAAAATTGTATATAACACTAAAAGGTAGCCTAAAAGGTAGGTATGTCCTTTCGCAGGATTTAGTTGTGCGCTCGGTGTCATTTGGCGTCTTTCAATGGTTTTAATTTTGTTTTTGCGGAACCATATTTCTTTACTTTTCTAAAATTAAAGTGATCTAAGTTACTCCTTATAAAATCAGCTACCTGGCAGTGAAAGTCCCGTTAAAATCAGGGCAGCCGTTTCGGAGATTAGTCGGAACAAACAGATAGTCAGAGAATTTTTTTTAAAAAATGTTTTTTTTATCTAAGTGCCATATATACTTTAGGGAAAAGTTATTAATTTGGAATTACAAACAGACACTTCAATTTTATTTATATGTATAGCTGTTTAGTAAATATTAGACCCTTATCTCTAGTATGATGCATTCCGAATGATATACTTTCTTTTTTTTAATATATTATTTTCTTTAATTTTCTTCTCTATTTTATGTGTTCTACTATTATATGCTAATGTTTTAATAACGTTTAATTCATCCACCCGCCAGATAACCCCTATTTTCCATAGCCACTTATCTAATAAGCCCTCAGTCTCATTTTATAATGCCTACAAGAACTAATAAAAAGATATGTAATGTGATTTTTTATAGTAAACACTGTTATTGAATTATAATTAATCGTGACTGTTATATACTTGATTAGTGCTTATAAATAATTATCACTTGAACAAAATGTCATAAAACTATATATAAATAGCAAAAATATAACTTTATAACCGCGTGGGCAATACAAGCCAAGGTGACAGGCGTTCGTCCAATCAGAGGACAGGAGCACTGTGACGTCACAACGCCTTGCACCCACTTCCAACAACCAAACGAAACAAATATGGCGAACGAAATAGCTGTACTCACTTTTATAGGCCTAGATCGATAATGAGTTTATTTAGCTCGTGTAATATTATTTTGATTCAATCTTTTCTTTGTAGAGATGAGATAAGAATACAATTCACCACCCCAATCTTGTAAAAGGTGACTAAGGAATGTATTACGAATATAACATCTATGCAAGGGAAAGCAAACTCGAAACAATACCTAATTCTAACATGTCTGATCAGTGTTATATAGGAAATAAACTTCTCTTCTATTGTAGAGGAGGCTTAACCAAGCAGTGGGATGAGAGATGTGAACCACGAGAGGGCGACGTTCGACAACTTTGTTCGACAAAGAATACTACTTGGTTAAGCAGACTATTGGAAACAAAGACTCGTTATACATTTCTACCAGTGGAATAATCTCCAATCCAGCTACAGGCGACCTTAACTAGTGGTAAAACTAGACCTACAACTAAGAAACCGCATATGAAACTAAACTGTCGTTAGTATGCCTCCGAACGAGGCAAAACACGTGTCGAATATTTCAAGTTCTGCTGCAAATTGCAAGACCATGTTCTAGAGGCTGCTGATCACATAGAAGAGACGAATTTTTCCTTATATCCTATCTAGATCCAGTATTCTTTTTTTTTTGAGATATGCGGTATTTTGGTTAAGCTTAGATAAATGTTGGTTCTCACTTCATAGCTTCTATTTATTCTTAATAAGAGACCAGCACCGGTGTTTTTACAAAGCTTTTACGCATGTTAATGAGAGGTAGATGCTAATTTATTAAAAAAAATGTCATAATGATTAAAATAATTATTATTTATTTATGTTAATTTACTTAAAAATACAACCAGCCATTTGATAGGCATTCTAATAGATATAGTGTGGAAGTGCAAGCTCCCGAAAACAAAGACAGGTAACCCTACTAGTCCTACTTGTAATGATAGGCTAGAAAAAAAATCGAATCGGATGAAAAAAAATTTTTTCACCACGCGAGGTCGTTGAACTCTTGAACATATGATCCTGGGTTTTGAATAGATTGCGTCTTTTCTCATCTGAGTAAACTTACGTATTTTTTATGGAATTATCGTTACATGGCACTGTCCTAATACGATGGAATGTGAAAAAGACTTAAAAATCGTTGTGGAAAAAAATATTTTCATCCGAATCGATTTTTTTCTAGCCTATCATTACAAGTAGGACTAGTAGGGTCACCTGTCTTTGTTTTCGGGAGCTTCCACTTCCACCCTGTATATTTCTAAATATAGGTAAAAATCAATTTTTTATGAAAAACTAGATGCGCGTACTAATTTTGCGATCGGATCCTGTACGATTAAAACACAACTCTACAATCATACCTACGGTCAAAATCCACAACCAGTAGCACAAAGTGATTTAGTAGCTCATCAATATGTGTTTCCAGTCGTTCCATGTGCACTAAATATATTAAAATTGCTTTTATATGTCACATTTGAAACGAATAAAAGTTTTTGTGTAATAAAAAGGCCATTTACATGTAATAGTCTAAGAGCCCGCGACAGCCATCCGAACATTTAAAATTTTATAAAAGCTGAAAAATTAAATTAAAGAATTTATGGATTTTATTGTATTTTTACATCCCCGATGTTTAGAATAATTCACGAGAAGGCCGTGTTGCCCGACATCCATTAAATCAGTGTTCTAATACTACCAACATATACTTTGCTCGTGGATGTCGTAAAAGACAACCAAAAACCTTATAACGACCTGGGCCAACTTCATCTGATGCCGTTTGGTCAACAATTACATTTCCAAGGAGGGTTGACGTCTGGCAGGCGGCCGGTCATAAAACTATTGCCAATAACTTTTACAATATGTACTATAAAAGAAGAGTACCTACATATTGTATCGACTCCAAGTGATTGGGATAAGAGTAAGAGAATGATAACGCTGATGATTCCAATATGATGCCGTACGAATCACGATGTCGCATAATTTACTAATACATTGTAATTTCTAATCCTTACTAATATTATAAATGCGAAAGTAACTCTGTCTGTCTTTCTGTCGCTCTTTCGCGTCAAAACAATTGAACCGATCTAAATGAATTTTGGTACACAGATAATCTAGAGCCTCATAAAGGACATAGGCTACTTTTTAATACAAAAAAAGGGTTGTAAAGGGGGATGAAAAGTTGTAAGGAAATATCGCCATTTTTAAAGCCAGAAGCTTGAAACTTATTTTTAGGATATTGAACAAATATGACATTAACATGTTGTAAAAATTTACCCTCAATACCCTTAAGGGGTAAAATAAAAATAAGGGATGAGAATCTTTAGAAAAGTAACCTTTTACGCGGGCGTAACCGCGGGCAGAAGCTAGTACATTGTATAAAATTAAGACAGAACAAAATCTCACAAGCGTTACTCGTTCACGATCTACTAGAGCAAATTCAAAATCATTTATTGTGTATAAACCCTTTTTTTTTTTTTTTTTTTTTTTTTTTGCGGTGGGTTATGGACGTCGCACCCCGCCAAATCGGTCCGGGGTGACGGAAGAGGCGGCGCACAACCCCATTGACCCACCCTGCAAGCACCTCTTCTTCGCCGTGCGAGCGGGCCACCGGTACCCGATCTTTGTCTTCGGTGGCCCGCTCGGCGGTATGCCCTCTCGGGCTCCTCTCTTGTCGACGCCCCGACAGCTTTCGCCGTCGAGGCGTCGTCCTCACGCGGTGGCCTCACGTCGGGTGACCGGACAATTCCCCGGTCCGATCACCCGAAGCCTCGGTTAGGGCGGCATCAGGCGCAGGTACTCACGCCTGCGCCGCCCCGGTCGCGGGCGGCGGCCCGGGTCACGGGCATCCTCCCGGGCCCGTTCCGCCGCCTCCTTCTGCGAGATGACAGCCTCGCAGAAGGCGGCGACCGCGTCCCAATTTCTGACGCTGTCGACCATCGCTCGCGCAACAGTCGGCAGCGTCAGGTCGGCACCGATGACAGCGACGAGGTCACGGCGCTGCCCGTCCCAGCCCGAACATACCTCGAGCGTATGTTGCGCCGTGTCCTCGTCGCTACTGCAATGGTGGCAGGACGGAGTCCACTCCCTCCGTACGACCGTGTGCAGGTACTTGCCGAAGCAACCATGCCCTGACAAGACCTGCACCAACCGGAAAGAGAGGACTCCGTGCCGCCGCTCCATCCACTCCATCAGTACGGGCCGGAGGGCCTCAACGGTAAAAACACCGTGTCTAGGCCTCTCCAGCCGCGTAGCCCAACGGGCGATGACTTCTCGGCGGGCGTCCTCGCGCCAGGTGGCTATCTCGTTGAACGATGGGGAGCCACCCTCTTCGCGCATTGAGGTAACCCGCCGGTAGAGGTCGGAGAGCATCTCCGCCTCTAGGTCCCACGGGGGGGTCCCGGCCAATAGGCATGCCGCCTCGGTAGACACCGTGCGGTACCCGCGAATGGCTCTGACCGCCATGGCTCGCTGTGGCCTCCACAGCACCGCCCTGAGCTGGGCGTTCAGAGCCCTCGCCCACACGGGTGCGCCGTACATGGCCATTGAGCGGATCACCCCCGCATACAGCCGTCGGCCCTCGAAACTGGGTCCGCCCACGTTCGGCATGAGCCGAGAAAGGGCGGACGCCGCGCCGACCAGCCGGGGAGCAATTTGACGGAAATGCTCCCGGAACCACCATCGCCCGTCGAGCACCAGGCCCAAGTACCTCATATGGGCCTGGATACTGATGTGGATGGAGTTGACGACTAACGAGGCGCCTATGGGCAGCCTCACACGGGGCCCATAGAATAGTAGGGCCTCCGTCTTGTATTGTGTATAAACCCTGCGAGGGCACTTACATATTGTTAGTATTAACATTTTAATTTACTCTAATAAACTACCACCGGATCAGAACTAGACCACTACTGAGAAGATCCGGCAAGAAACTCAGCAGCCTACACTACCCTCTGTTGAGAAACTTATTCATATCCCATCGCCATGCGAAGAATATAATAATATAAATACAGCTACTTATAATTCTATCTGCGGTAAAATCCGAACATTAAAAACATACTTGCTATGCCTAAACATTCATATGTTATACGCGTTAAGAATTACATATGAAATAGGTATGCTATATACATTTGTAATGTAAAACAATGATATTTATATTTTGTTTATTTTTAATCCTTTAAGAAGGGTTCTGCAGGGGTCTTACTTATTGTCGGGCCGACCACTGACGTCAAGACACCCTGCTCCGGTGGTCAGCCCAACGACGAAGGCAACGTAACACGGGTGGGTTACGGGTGTGCGTGCTTACGCCCCTCTGTTGCCCCGGACGGAGTGATGCGAGAGGCGCGTCGACCTTAACCCACCTCAAAAAAAAAGGGGTCTTACTTATTACCGGTTTATTCATTACAGCTTACATATGTTTCACTCTGGTCTGACTAAATATAGAGATATTATCCACTAAATCGTCCATGTGGTGACGGAGTAAGAATACTATTCATCATCCTATATCGTGTGATCGTGTGTCGTGTGATCGTACGAGACGACTAAGGGATACAAGAACGCATATAATATAATATATATGTGAGAGAAGAAAACTTGAAACAAAGTTCTATACCAACACGTCGGACCAGCGCGGTATAGTAGGGTTAATTTCCTTCCCATTATGGAATGAAAGATAGTGCAGTCATATTACAAATTTAAATAGGATTATGGTAGGACCACAATACTTTTTTTTTGCTTATAGTTGCAAACGAGCAAGCAGCGTACCTAATGGTAAGTGTTACTGCCATCCATAGATACAAGTATTTTAATACCATCGGTACAGCTAAGCCGTTGCCTACCAACCCCAACCCATCCAGAGAATTGGGTTTTCGGCTATCAAGCTCACTGAACGAGACTCAATTGCAATTTTCTGCGAGAGAGTGGTACTACCCTGATCAGACCGTCTCGCGGCTATAGATAGAAAATTATCAACACTGTGCCCTACTTCTACTATACTTGACAGATTGCCGTCTGCAGCCATAAAGCTACGAACAGGCATCTTAGAACTAGTACCACACTTTCGCAGATAAATCAACGTTTAAGCAGTAAGAATTTCTGAGAGCCTTCACTCAGCGCTCACGCACAGTCCGGGTAAAGTTGTCAGAGCCCTCTGAGGCTAACAACTAAAAAAAAACATGAATTTGTTATTGAGTTACGTTCGGTAGACTTTAAAGTAAGTTCATCAAAAATGAACATTTAAACGTTACCACAGAACATACAATTCGAGACCACAAATATTTAACGCTCACACACAAATTGACCAATTTTCATATAAAACTCTGTGATTATAAAATCAAAATTATATTCAAATGATGCTACCATCATTTCTAATTCAAAAAACAGTTTACAATTTAATCGATATAGTTTGCTGGAGCCCTTAATGCTTGTGCTTTGTAGAAGAAGTTTTTGTTTAATGATTTCTGATATTTACGCGAATATTATACAGAATTATGTAACAAAATTAGTTTTATAAATTCAATCGTTTTTTTTATTGCCTATGGGACAAACCAGCAAGCAGCACACCTGATGGTAAGTGATTTTCATCTCGTCTCATCACATGTCTATATCATGTCAGACGTTCACTCCCTAACTCTGCCGTCACTGGCGCAACCTTCAAACTTTCTCTAATATCATCATTCTCCTACTCTTATCCCAATTACTTGGGGTCGATACAATATGTACTCTTCTTTCTTAGTACATATTGTAAAAGATATTGACAATAGTTTTATGACCGCCTGCCAAACGTCAACCCTCCTTCGAAATGTAATTGCCAAATGGCATTAGATGGAGTTGGCCCTGGTTGTTATAAGGCTCTTAGTCGTTTTTTACGACATCCACGAGCAAAGTAATGGTTGATAGTATTCGTAGCCTCTTTTTTTTTTTCACGGTGGATTATGGTCGGCGCTCTTCTCGCACCACTCCGTCCGGGGCGATAGAGGGGTGCACGCGCGCACACCCGTAACCCACCTATGAACCTCGCCTACGTCATTGGACCGGCCACTGGAGCAGCGTGAACTTGTCGTCAGTGGCCGGCCCGACGGAATACCCCCTAACGGGTACCCTTTCCTTAAGCGACGTCCCCCCCCGGGGCGGACGTCGGTCCCTCATCGCGCGGTCAGCCTCTCAGCGGGTGACGAACTAATTCCCCGGTCCAGTCACCCGCGACCTCGGTTAGGGCGGCATCAGGCGCAGGTAAGGCTCGATCGAGATCTCGGTCTCGGTCTCGGCATTCTCGGCTACAAATCCAACCGAGAATTTTGTCTCGGTTCTCGGCTAATTATAGCCGAGATTCTCGGTCATGACCGAGATTGAAAATGTAGGATCAGATTCTCGTGAGACGACATGGGCAACTTCAACTAACTCGTCAAACATGGCTGCAATAAATTCATCCAACTTATGGGCAGCTCATGATTCGATGCCTGGCCACTCTCGGCACCGAGGAGATGGTCAGGCGAATCGAAGCGTTGCGGCTTAGGGTGGCCCTAAATTAGACTGTGAGAGTGCTGTTGGTGATGTCCAGGGACATCACCAACAGCACTCCTCCGCCGGCGACGGCCTCAGACCCCTCCTGAACCCAAACTGGGCGTCCGACAGAGCAGGCCCCGTGCCAACGAGGTGCCGCTCGATGCGGGCAGCCAGCACCCTCTCCAATAGCTTGCCCATATAGTCGAGCAGCACGATAGGCCTGTAGGCCGAGGCCGACTCGGGAGACCGTTCCGACTGCGACAGGAGCACCAGCCTCCCCTCCTTCCAGCACCCAGGGAACCGCCCGGACGCTAAACACGCATCGAACAGCCCCCTGAGGCGGGGATTCGTAGCCTCTACCGCACAGTTTTCCACACAAACTTCCTCTAATATGTAAAAAAAATGTATAAAATACGTATTGTAATTAAATAAAACCGCCAAAAACGAAATCTTTTTAATTTTGATATCAGTTAATAATGAATTACAAAGATACCGGCATCTTTAGACTTAATAAAAGTTAACCATATGTGTAATTAGGTGTAATGAAATTTAATCAGCCATAATTATAGCCCAAAGGTTCCACAAAACGAGCCGTGATTAATTGTTTAATATTAGCTATGATAAATAACGTATCATTAAATATTTTTACAACGGGACTATGCTCAGTAACAGCTAACATTGAATGAGTTTAATAAAACTAATATCAAACGATATTTACTGTACGAATGATTAATAAAGGTATTTAAAATAATTATTGTCCTACACATACATACATAACATCACCCCATATCCCTTGCAGGGTAGGCAGAGAGAACAGAGTGCCAGAGAACTCTATCCTTGCATACTTCACTCGCTTCCTCAGCATTCATAATTCTCTTCATACACGCTCGCCGGTTTCGGAGACTCTTGAATCCCCCTTCTTTCAGTACGTGACGAATCTGGTATAGGTAAGTTACCCTCGGTCTCCCCGGTACCTACATCCTTCTACTTTCGCATTTTATATCTTCTTAACCAGACGTTCGTTCGGCATTCTAAAAATGTTTTAATTCTTAAATAGTAAAACTATATTCAAACTAATTATAAATGACAAAATTTGACGCTAAAATACGAACGTCAGCCTTAATTATGATAATAGAATTTCATTCATCATTCTCCTACTCTTATCCTAATTACTTGGAGTCAATACAATATGTACTCTTCTTTCATTGTATATATTGTAAAAGTTATTGGCAATAGTTTTATGACCGGCCGCCTGCCAGACGTCAACACTCCTTGGAAATATAATTGTTGACCAAACGGCATCAGATGGAGTTGGCCCAGGTCGTTATAAGGCTCTTAGTCGTCTTTTACGACATCCATGTCCACACAGCAATTTCATTTTCATTCAAAGAAAAAAATTATTTATCCAATATTAATACATAAAAAATCTTTTATTTTACTTCTTAAATAGCAATTATCTCAGCTCTATATGTCCCATGGTTGGGATTGAGCCTCCTCCATAATGGGAGGTATATACTTATATGCCATAAGTAAATAGCAATATAAAAGAAAATTAAAACACTTGAAATAAAACTATTTTTACGGATTCTATCGCGTTTATCGCCTCTTTGCTTCAGTAATAGGTTATCTCAAAAAATGAATTTTTAGAGGAGTGTTTTTCAAGTTACTAAAAATAATTGATATATAAATCTATAATTTTAATTATTTAACAATTCTATAATTAAGTCATCCATGATTTAAATCAGATTTACGGTAAAAAAATATTCGTTGTGACACAATTATTTTTTGAAACTTGAAAACATTCCTTTAAAATTTCATATTTCAAGATAACACATTATTGAAACAAAAAGGCGATATTATCTATTAGTTTTTCTAGCGTTCATGGTCAAGTTGTACTCGGGGTAAACATTGTAAAGTGTTAGAAACGTCGGTAAATTAAAAATCAAATATAAACGCAATAGAATTAGTACATACATACATATCATCACGCCATATCCCTTGCAGGGTACGACTCTTGACTCCGCCTTCCTTCAGTATGTGACCAATCTGGTCTAGGTAAGTTAGTTTCGGTCTGCCCCGGTACCTACATCCTTCCACTTTCGCATTGTATATCTTCTTAACCAGACGTTCGTTCGGCATTCTTTCCACATTTCCGAACCATCGGAGCATTCCCTTTCGCTTCCCTTTTAAAATCAGTACAGAATAGTTTTATTTCAAATGTGTAATAATCACTTAAACATCAGAAATCAATATACAATTAAAATAAGTTATAATTAATTTCGTGCAAAAAAAAATTCCTGCGAGAACGGACATCAACCTTCGACATAAGAGTGGTGTTCAAAGAAGACCTTAGCGCAACTCCTGACCGTGTTCTCTTCACTAAGAAGTCGTGTCAGTGATGTTAACACGACCGCCATTAGACAAACAAAAACTGTACTCAGTTAAGCGATTGCGCGAAAGCAAAACGTTTAACTACTTAATAGGGTTGTCACCACAACTTGCGTTCATCAACCAGCTAACCCGTTCACAATAAATAAACCTCTTTTTTTAGAGGAGACTATGATCTGGACACACTCCATTCATTACTTATACGGCGACGAGAGGGCGGCGTTCGGCCCCAATATCTGCTTATCCGTGTGGTAACGGAATACAAATCACTACCCCCTATCTTACTCGAGGCATATAATATCTATGCAAGAGAAGGAAAACTCGAAACAAAACTCTATACCAACATGTCTGACTAGCGTGGTATAGTAGGTCAATTTCCCTCTCATTACGAAGGAGGCTCAAAGCCAGCAGTGGGACATATTATAAGCTGAGATGATGATGATGGTCTGTGGTATTGCCTCCTCATCGCTATTGGAGCGGCCACTGCTACAGATTCTTTTACGTCCGTGGCCGGTCCGGCTTATTAACCTTCGACTATCATTTCCATCAATGTATCGGCAACAAACAATGTTACCATCACGCATTCTATCAACGAGCGTCTTAGTTGGCGACAACTTTGCTATTTAATTAATTATTTTACAAAATATATTACGCTTTTTGATGGCGTCTATGAGTACTACCAATCCTCACATTGTTCGTGGTTATCACAAAAGTTGATTAAGATAGGCGGAGCGTGTATGAAGAGAATTATGAATGTTGAGGAAGCGAGTGAAGTATGCAAAGATAGAGTTCTGTAGCACTCTGTTCTCTCTGCCTACCCTGCAAGGGATATGGCGTGATGATATGTATGTATGTATTGATTAAGATCTTTACATCGACTTAGACCAACTCCACGTAATCCTGTCTGATTAATAATTATATTCTCAAAAAGGATTGACATCAGTGATGTGGCTAGTCATAAAACTATTGCCAATAACTTTATTAATATACACGATGGAACAGAAGTACATAATTATTACGTTAACTATAAGTAATTAGGATAAGAACAGTACGACGATGATATCACAAGTATGAATTTTGTTCTTTACATTTATTATTGATATCTACAGTTTATCCGATACAGACCAACCTTTTAAGGCCTAAGTCCAAAAATGGACATCTTAATTAAGGCTGACGGATGAACGTATTTCAATAATAAAAGAAAACTACACGGCTTGTGTACTACTATCGTAGAAGTATTTTTTTTTTGTACTGGCAATGTATTTATATTTAAATGTGGGTCAAACTTTTAATGACTGTTACTGTGGCGGGTAGATATAAATTTTCTGTAATAACTTAGTCCTCCCGTGACCATGATCACTGTAAAGTGTTCGAAATATCGGGAAATTAAAAATCAAATACAAACGCGATAGAATCCGTAAAAATAGTTATATTTCAAAAGAAATAAAATTTCTGTAATACGGTTTTTTTTATGAACTCTTCCCTGCACTAAGGAAACAATCCTTGTATTGCGGGGGACTTTACAAACATGCAATTAACGCAGACAAATTACACACAGACTCAGAACAACAGTTTATAGATCGCACAAAGTTTTGCCTTGCATGGGAATCGAACCGACTTTCATTGGCACGCAAGGTCGGTCTCTTAACCACTACACCATCTATGCAGTCGCAATTTAAAAAAAAAATATTAAAAATAAATAACTTTCTTTATTACCAACCCTATATACCATAAGGCCAAATTGTCACGAATGCATGTCCTTACGCTTATTCTACTTACACGTTGTATGAAACGAATAACATGTACATATATTAAAATTGCAATATATACTGAAGAGTGATGGCTGTTCTAATAGTTAACTTGTGAACGAGTATCGCTTGTCGTATCTACTCGTAGTTCGGACATATTTTTTATATATATTTTTTGAAGTGAAAAGTTAATTAGGCGCACCGCTAGCAGATTTTTTCGTAGGTGTAAGTGAGACTGATCCGTCATGCTCTGAGGTGAAAGACTCGATCGGGTGAAGTCGGGACCGGCGAGTGTACCCGAGCGAGAGTCGGCGCAAAGGCTCTTCACAGCTGTGTCGCTGTGTTTACTATATTCAATTTATATGTAATAATTGTTATTATTAATTATTATCAATTATTCAATAGTTTTTAATAGTTATATTTGGACGGCTGGCTATGGTATGGTCACACCCATACATATTCCCTGGAGCACGCTTTTTTAATTTTTTCATATTGTTTTCTTTTTCATAGATAAATCTATGAAAAAGTTAAACTATCTATTAAAAGTTTTCACTTCTGTCGGCAGTTCTCATGACAGCTTTTTTTTAAATTTTTATATTATATTTTGAAAAAGAAAATTGTAAACTTGTTACATATAATTTTTTTTATCAACAGGTGGTGGCAAACGAGCAAATAGCACACCTGATATTAAATGATATTGCCATTCATGAATCTTTACAATAGCAGTGCATAGCTAGACCGCTGCCTTTCATTTGAAAGGAGTAAATTAAAAATATTACAAACCACCGTGTTTCTTGTCGGAATCTCAGCTTATAACCGCATTACGATACGGTCGTAGATTATTAGAGAATTTCATAGAAAATATACAATTGAGAATACGTAATTACCCTTGATCTATGAGATACAATATGCATATAACATCTATGCAAGGGAAAGAAAACTGGAAATAAAATCCTGTACCAATGCGTCTAATCTGTGCGTTTTAGTACATTACTGCAGCGGCCAGCAAAACAGGGATTGATGGACAAACGAGTCATTGTGGGCCGAGGCGTGGCCGAGGCACACATACGTAAGTTCATCAATTCTTAGTTGTGGCCAAGGCTTAGTGCTTTTCTCAAATAATGCGCGGAAATTAAAGCTAAGTAGTACTAAGTATAACTATATTCATGACGAACAACGAACAACATTTTCCACGTGCTAAAGGGTTCATTTGTTTTCTTTATCAAACAGGTTTCTTTTTCAAGTCAGTTCGAAATTTAAATAAAACTCTAATAAGTTGCCTATTTGGTTGCCATGTTTCGAATTAACAAATCGTTCCATTTTTAAAATAAACGATAGATATAAATTTACATATATATTTATTTGGCCGCTAAAACACGATAGATATGGATTTTCATGCATTTTTTGCCGGCCGCTGCTTCCATGTATTTGGCCAGTACAGCAATATCGATTTATCTCGAAGAAGGTTGTCAAAATAATGTTCAAATTTCCAAGCATGTTTAAGAAAAATTAAATTTTCTTCTATTCTGGAACAAGTTCGAGCCTAGCTATGGCATTTCTATAGGCTAAAATGTTGATGATAGTAAAACTAGTTTACAGCAGAATCTATGGTCAAATTGGACCTATAAAAAAGACAAGACTCCATCGGCAAGATCACTTTATCATATAATATGGTCAAGCTTAACTATGCACCTGTGATCCAAGGTCGTCTTACAACAACGTTCCACATATGACACTAAGTTACACAACGCCTTGCCTTAGCAAACAGATCTGAATCTATTTAAAACAAAGTTAGGTGTGGCCGAGCATCTCGCTACGAGACCGATAGCGTGGGTGGAATATTTAGATTTGTAATAGAGACCATTCCAATGTGTTTCATATTTGTTATAGTTAATATTAGTTCTAATCTAAATTAGATGTATAAAAGATTATCGCTTTTGTATTTTTTTTTAAAGTTCTGCCTCCTACCTGCTACCTACCTACCTCCCTGCACTAAGGAAATAATCCTTGTACTGCGGGGGACTTTACAAACATACAATTAACGCAGAAAAATTACACCCAGACTCAGAACAACACTTTGTAGATCGCACAAAGTATTTTCCTGCGTGGGAATCGAACCCACGGCACTTGCACGGAAGGTCGGTATTTTAACCACTACGCCATCTGTGCAGTCAATTTTGATTTTTTAATATTTAATTTCCCGACGTTTTGAATACTTTACATCGTTTATGATCACAACAAGACGGAAGTGTCTCACGTACAACAAGTCATCGTTATTACAGATATTTATATCTAACCGCTACAGTATAAATTATTAATATTTGACCAATATTTTTAATACAAATTCATTGTCAGTACAAAAATAAAATGATTTAATACATAAAACAAAAAAAAAATAAAAAATTCACCACCCATGGGTGATCGTAAGAGATGACTAAGAGATATAAAACATATATACATCACACATCTATGCAAGAGAAGTAAAACTCGAAACAAAACCCTATACCGTCTGACCAGCGCAGCGTGATATAGTAGGTCAATTTCCCTCCCATTATACAGGAGGCTCGAGCCCAACAGAAGAACACATATGAGATGATAATGATCACGACAAAAAAGATTAATGTATTCCTCAATGGAAAGAAACAAATTGTTCATATGGATTAAGAATATAATTTGTCACCTTACTCGTCAAGTGGCAGTTATAAGAACTGACTAAGGGATCCCTAGGTAAATAGTCAGCAGTCCGGGCGGGCCACCGAAGTCAAAAATCGGGTACCGGTGGTCCGCTCGCACGGCGAAGAGAGAGGAGTTTTACAGTGGGTCTATGGGGTCACGCGCCGCCTTTCCGTCACCCCGGACCGATTCGGCAGGGCGAGACGCATCCATAGTCCTCCAAAAAAAAAGGTAAATAGTCAGCAGTCGCTTAAGAAACTTATAACACAAGTTAACCGTAAAACTCGTCTGTCTATCCCGCAGTTCATGGCATTACCATTCACCACCACCATTATTACATTCATGGGAAGGTATAAGTCCAATACTCTCTTTCTCCAGTAGTGGAAGGACCACGCTGTTAACAGTTTCCTGTCTACAGCCGCCGGCCGGTCCGTCCAGGGTAGTACACTCTGGCAGAAGATCGACGTCTGAGCAATGGCAATGTGCTTTTGTGCTTCGTTCGGTGAGCAAGAGAGCCGGAAGCCCAACTGGGTGGGTTTGGGGTTTATATTGGTAGGCAGCGGCCTAGCTATTTCCCTTGGTATTGCAAAGGTCCATAGGCAGTAGTGACACTTGCCATTAGGTGTGCTGGTTACCCGTTTGCCACCAAAAGCAATTAAAAAAAAAACTCTCTATGTCCATCTGTCATTCTCTATGGACATCTATATTCTACACATCAGAATATATAATATACAGAAGAAAAATTGTAATTTCCTTCTCTTTTGCGTAATCTTATGTTTGACTGATAATTGTGTTATTAAGATAAAATTCATCATTCTTCTGCTCTTATTCTAATTATTTGTGGATGACGCAATATGTACTCATAAATATCGCAAGAGTTATTTGCAATAGTTTTATAATTGGTCGCCTGCCTTACGTTAATCCTCCTTGGGAATGTAAATGTTGACCAAACAACATCAGGTGGAGTTGTCCCAGGTTAATAGGTAATGATGTACTAGAGCAAGTGGATGAATTTGTATATCTTGGATGTGGATTTAGCCGAGATGGAAGGTACACCACTGATATAGAGCGAAGAGTGAATGCGGGAAATAGAGTGAACGGAGCGTTGGGGCAACTTCTCGGCAGCCACCACCTCAGCCAGAAGGCACGTGTAGCAATACATAACGCAGTGCTTGTCCCAACATTACTGTATGGAAGCGAGAGTTGGGTATGCAAAAAAGAGTATGATAGTAAAATTAATGCGGTCGAAATGCGATCTCTTCGGAAAATCTGTGGAGTTAGGCTGACCGACCGCATTCGTAACGACGACGTAAGAGAGCGAGTAGGTATGAAAGAGAGTATTGGTGTAAAGATGCGAAAGGGAATGCTCCGATGGTTCGGACATCTGGAAAGAATGCCGAACGAACGCCTGGTTAAGAAGATATACAATGCGAAAGTGGAAGGATGTAGGTACCGAGGGAGACCGAGACTAACCTACCTAGACCAGATCGGTCATGTACTGAAGGAAGGTGGAGTCAAGAGTCTCCGAAACCAGCGAGCGTGTATGAAGAGAATTATGAATGTTGAGGAAGCGAGTGAAGTATGCAAAGATAGAGTTCTCTGGCACTCTGTTCTCTCTGCCTACCCTGCAAGGGATATGGCGTGATGATATGTATGTATGTATGTATGTAATATAAAACTCTTAGTCGTATTTTACGTCATCCAGGAATAAAGTAAGGGTAGGTAGTATTCGTACCCGCTTCTACGTACGTTGACATAAAGTTCTTATCTGTATATTCTTTCAATGGCTGCGAAATTTGCGCGCGGTGAATTATGTATTGAAATTATTATAATTAAAATGGTTGTATATGTTACTGCAGAATATAAATTATGTTCGTACCAATTACAAATGCGACGCAATAATTTATACATGTTTCACGAATAAAATAAATGTAGGACAAAATAGTATGTACAGCTAAAACTTCCAAAATACATACATAGCAATTTATTCTGTAAATAATTCTAACGCTGGTCTATTTTTCTCAAATATATATATATATATATATATATATATATATATATATATATATTTTTACAAAATGTCATATTTATTTACATCTAATCAATAGCCTAAAAATAAGTTTCAAGTTCTGGCTTTAAAAATGACGATACTTCCTTACAACTTTTCATCCCCCTTTACAACCCTTTTTTGCATTAAAAAGTAGCCTGTGTCCTTTATCAGGCTCTAGACTATCGGTGTACCAAATTTCATTTAGATCAGTTCATTAGTTTTGGCGTGAAAGAACGACAGACAGACAGAGTTACTTTCGCATTCATAATATTAGTAAGGATTTCTATATATTATCTCTATGCAGATTTTTTTTACGAACACCATTTGTGCAAAAACGTAAATAAATATATTTAATATCTTTTTACATATGCCGGATAACCCAAGTTACAATCTTGCAACGTAAATTACAAGAAACTTCGAGTGTGTCCGTGAATTTTTGATATTTTTACATAAATATGCAGAAACATGCAACTTGAACTACTTTTGCCCTCATAAATATTCAGATATATAATATATAAATATTCAGATAGAGTATACAAAAATAATTATTTTTATCTTTTTTACAAGATTTTTATAGATCTACTCACATTTAAATAATATTATTAAAATTTATATTAGGTATATTTTCCGTATGGTGACGGAGTAAGAATACAATTCACCACACTCCTATCTTGTCCGTGAGTGATCATAAGAGACGACTAAGGGATATAAAATGCATATAACAACTATACAAGAGAAGAAAACTCGAAACAAAATCCTATACCAACACGTCTATGACCAACGTGGTATAGTAAGTTTAATTTTAATTTCTCTTTCATTATGGAGGAGGCTCTAATTTTGGTTTTGTTTCGAGTTTTCCTTCTCTTGCATGGATGTTATATGTATTTTAAATGCCTCAGTCATCTCTTCCAATCACCCACGGGTGAGTTAAGGCAAGTTAGGTGGTGGTGAATTGTATTCTTACTCCGTCACTATACGGAATGAAGAGTGGCCTATAATAAAAAAAAAGATAGTGTAATTTTTTTCATTAATTGTATGTTTGCAAAGTATACCAAGATACAAAAAATCACTTCTTGATGAGAGATATTGTTATAATAAAATAAATAGTCCAATTCATAACAGATAGGTAAGCACAGCTGTTTTTAATTTTTATTTAGTAATTTATTTTTTAAAAGATAGTGCTCTATTTTGGGATAAGGAAACACCTATATTTTTATAGTTTTTTTTTTTAAATGAATGTCTTGTCCACAAACTATTAAACAAAAGAATTACACAGCTATATCTCGCCACGTCATTTTAAATGGCATGTAATATGTGGCAAGCCTATTCCGTTACTTGGGCACAGTTCCAAGCTTTAAAGTAACTATTTAGAGTTCACCGAAAAGATTCTTGAAAATTCAAAGGATATTCCAGAAACTCATAACAGTTTTAGTACGCTGTTTTATTTTAACTTTCCTTTCTCTTATAGTGATTTTATATGCTTACTTTTGTTTCTTGTTTCTCTCCACACGATTGAAAAAAAATAGTGATAATTTATAGTAGGTGTTCTTGGTAATTAAAAAAAAAATCTTGTACACACGAAAAATTACATCAAAATCTGTGAAGCCATTTAGGAACAGTTCACACATATACATAAGTAAAAACAATTATTTATATCTTAATATATATATAAATTACGCGTCACGTTGTTTGTCTGCGATGGACTCCTAAAGTACTTAACCGATTTTTATCAAATTTGCACAACATGTGTAGTTTGATCCAACTTAAAAGATAGGATAGGTAGTTTCCATCTCAATTTATAGGCCCAATATTATTTTATTGAAAATAATTTGTCTATTATTTGACAGTCACAATTATCTGTTATTTCCAAACGATTCTAACAGATGGCGGCATCTGTTGACTGGATTGTAAGTATTTAATAGATGGTGCTATGTTAAATGTACAAACGTTTTATATAAGCTACAATTTATTAGCATATCCACCACGTGTTACTGAGGCTACCTTAGCCACAGCAACGCGTGGCCAAGTCTGCTAGTATTATATAAATATAACACGAAGATATATTTATTCTAATGTTTTTCTATTTATTTTATTCCGTATAAATTTTAAATTCTTTTCTCTAGTTTTATTTTTAATAACGACCAATGCCACCATTTAATGTTTCATACATACATACATACCATCACGCCATGTCGTTTGCAGGGTAGGCAGAGAGAACAGAGTGCCAGTGAACTCTATCCTTGCATACTTCACTCGCTTCCTCAATATTCATAATTCACTTCATACACGCTCGCCGGTTTCGGAGACTTGACTCCACATTCCTTCAGTATATGACCGATCTGGTCTAGGTCGGTGAGTCTCGGTCTCCACCGGTACCTATATCCTAATGTTTCATAATGGCAATATTTATACAATATAAAACAATTATAATTAAAATACAATATTCTTATGAAATAAAAATATTTTTATTTTTTATTATTGTATTTTAATTTGATTTCATTCTCCTGTAAAATATCTATAACGTCGAGAAAACAAAATATAATAGAAATACAATAAAATCATTAAAAAAATATTTTTACTAATAATAATAATTCTATTTCTACTAATATTTTAAACTTATAATATTACAAATATTTGTAATAAAATAAGCCAATAAACACAAACAGGCGTTTTATATTTTAATAGCAAAAGCTCGTTGAGGCAACAGAAATACCAGGGCATAATAAATGCGAGGAGAGTTGATCAAGGCCTGCAGATATAAGGTAACAAACCACTTACATATTACTAACTTGTTATATGATTGACTGATCGCAGCTTGTTCATCTTAAAACTATTATTATCAAGTTGATATCTTCATTGCAACTTGGATATCAGTTAACTAAGACTTAAGAATGTGCTAGAACTGACATTAATATATTATATCTGAATAAACGAGCTTAGTTTGGTATTTTCTTTTTAGTTGTTATATTTAGATGCAATCAAATTTGTTTTTTTTTGTATTGCTGGTGGTAAACGAGAAGGCAGCACACCTAATGGTAAGTGTCACTGCCACCCATGGACCTTTGCAATACCAAAGGTATAGCTAGGCCGATGCCTACCAATACAAACCCCAAACCAACCCCAGTTGTGCTTCCGGCTCTCTCGCTCACTGAACGAAGCGTTGCCATTACTCATACGTCGATCTTCTGCGAGAGTGTGGTACTACCCTGGACGGACCGGCCCGCGGCTGTATACAGAGAACTGATGAAGAAACGATATCTACAAAATAGGATGTTTGTATATATGACATCGCTAAACTCGGAAACTATTTGACTGATCATTATGAAAATTGGTATGTACATATATGTATTTTTTTACGGAGAAGGTTTATATGCTATCTTTATTGATGTACCTATCTTGCCACCAGGTGTCATTGGATGTATTGACTTCTACAAACCAACGGGCTGTGTTTGCTAGTTTTCTTTAAATGAAACTTAGACAGATCGGTTTATCAACCCGGGATCCTCCATCATACAAAATTTTAAAGAAATTACTAATACCATTGCTGAGATTCGGTAATAAAAGAAATATTATACCAGATTGGTCACATACTGAAGGAAGGTGGAGTCAAGAGTCTCCGAAACCGGCGAGCGTGTATGAAGAGAATTATGAATGTTGAGGAAGCGAGTGAAGTATGCAAGGATAGAGTTCTCTGGCACTCTGTTCTCTCTGCCTACCCTGCAAGGGATATGGCGTGATGAAATGTATGTATGTACAATTATACAGAAATATAGAAGAAGATATTGGATTTTAATATAGTACTTCCCTTTATCACCGGTACGTCCTACATGATTTGCTACGCAGATGAAGTTGCATGCAAAAGTTAGTTTATCATCTCATCTCGGCTTATATATATGCCATTGTTGGGCTCGAGCCTCCTCCATAATGGAAGAAAATTGACCTATTATACCACGCTGGTCAGGCGTGTTGGTATAGAGTTTTGTTTCGAGTTTTTCTTCTCTTGCACAGATGTTATATGAGTTTTATATTCCTTAGTCGTCTCTTACGATCACACACGAGTAAGGTAGGGGGTGGTGAATTGTATTCTTACTCCGTCACCACACATAGATGTTATATGCATATTATTCCTTAATCCTCATTTACCCACAGTTAACACAGAAGATGGTTGAATTATATTCTTATTCTATTACCACACGGAAAACATAATTAAACTTACACGTGAAAATAATTAATAATCAAAAAAATAAATCTCCATTAAAAACACCGCCATACCAAGACTGTAATGATTAAGTTTTTTTTACACTTTTTATATACTCTAAAAACATATGTAATCTTTGTAAGTTGTTTAAAAACGTACATAATTAGGTAAAAAAAAGTAATGAAGATAATGTGTGGCCCGCGTGTGAATGATTTCGTATTGAACTTTTGAACTCGAGAAGTGCTTTCGAGGTCTGTGAACTTCATAAGCTTCGTGTAATTTTCTAATGAATATACATAATTATATTACTACTATTTCAAAGAAAGTTAGATGAAATTAAATTTAGTGTTTGAATATCTAAGCACCGAACTGTTAGATCCCACAAAATTGGCAATTATAAAAAAAACTATTTTGAGATAGCACTAACTGTATTTTTATCTTTATGTATACAGGGTGGAAGTGGACCGCTGCCGAAAACAAAGACAGGTGACCCTACTAGTCCTACTTGTAATGATAGGCTAGAAAAAAATCGATTCGGATTAAAAAAAATATTTTTTCAGCGAATTTTAAGTTTTTTTCACATTCCATCGTATTAGGACAGTTCCGTGTAGCGGTAATTCCATAAAAAATACGTCATTTTACTCAAATGATAAAAGACGCAATCTATTGAAAACTTACGATCATATGTTCAAGAGTTCAACGACCTAGCGTGGTGAAAAAAAATATTTTCATCTGAATCGATTTTTTTGTCTAGCCTGTCCTTACAAGTAGGACTAGTAGGGTCCCCTGTCTTTGTTTTCGGGAGCGGTCCACTTTCACCCTGTATAATTCTTATGTATGTGTGTATGTCACTGAACTCTTCCTAAACAGCTGGTCGGATTTTGTTGAAATTTATTATGTATGTTCAAGTTGATTCGAGAATGGTTTAGATTTGCAATTGGAACCGGTAGGTGGCACTGCGATAGAGTTGTAGGATTTTTACTTTTCATACCGAAGTTTACCGGGTCCGCTAGTACATTTATACAGTATTTATTATTAATATTTCCTGCACACTATCACGATTGGTTTACACTCGCGAACGATACCCTTGTGAAGAGTATAAACGACTCAGAGACTACAGCCCTAGTTTCCTTATCACCTATATAAGCAGACAGAAACCAGGTCCGTTGCTTGCAACAGTTAGCTGAAGAACTCGGAGTATTATTTTTTTTAAATATGACTTTCAAACCTGCTCCATAATAAGAGTAAAGTCGACATAGTATACCACCTTGGTCAAACAGAAAATAGTGTTTAATTACAAATTTGCCCTCTATTACTTCATATTCCTTTAGTCATCTTTAACACCCACAGGCCATAGGCAACCCATACGGAATCATTGTCATCATCTCAGCTCATATATGTCCCACTTTTGGGCTCGAGCCTCCTCCATAATGGGAGGGAAATTGACCTACTATACCACGATGGTCAGACGTGTTGGTATAGGGTTTTGTTTCGAGTTTTCTTTCTCTCACATAGATGTTATATGCATTTTATATCCTTTAGTCATCTCCAAAGAGTAAAGTTATTAAATTGAAAAAGAGTGGCAACTCGATGATAAAATATGCATGTATGGAAAGTGCTGCCACCCAGAGTTTAGGCAGTGAACTAAAGTTGAAGTAATATATATACATATCTACATGTGTATGTGTAATTACATAGAATTTTCTTTTACTATGAAAGCTAGCCTGAAATATAAAAGAAAACATATCAGCTGATAATTAAACAATAATAATATCAGCCTAACATTTGAAACTTGATATAATTTTCAGAAAAATATCAATAACCGAAAATAGATCGATGACAATAAGTACCTACGCTAGGAACAAAAAATAACAATTCTCAGTTGTCAAACGTTTGACAGGCAAGACAAAATGGCAGCAGTTAAGTTTGTACAACCAATCTGTAGGCGGCGCGGCGGTCAGTAAAAATAAGTAATGTTTTAAGTGTGCCCCCCCAGGTCATCTCTTACGACCAGCCACGGGTAAGGGGGTGGTAAATTATAATGTTACTCTGTCACCATTAGAATAAGGCATGATGAATTGTATTCTAACGCAGTGACCACTTCGATTCTTACTCCGTCACCACGCTTCGATACATAAATATCTCTATTGTTAAAAAGAAATACATATACGGATGTAAGTACTTAAAACAATATGTCAAAACGTTTCTTCTCTGTCATCATAATTGTTGATAGTACATACAATTACAGATATTAACAAACAATGCATTAACCATGTGAATATCACGGTATTCTTGACATAGCGCTATGAATAGAACAGACATGGCAACTTAAATATTTAATTTAAATAAACAGATATTTATTTCATGCTAGCTTTTAACATCGTCTGCGTAAAAATTGTCATAAACAATATAAAATGTAATCATTAAATTATCCAGTAGGGAAAACTATTAACGGGATATAAAGTATCTTATATTCTAATCCAGGTAATTGTCTATTTTTGTGTCAATTTTATTTAAATCTGTTCAACGATATACACGTGATTAAGTAACAAATATCCAAACACATTTAAACATTTTCACATTCTAATATTACTAGAACGATACTTATTTTATAATACCCATAATCTTAGGAGTCTAATAAATTCCCAGCGTTGTAAAAAGAAATTAAATTAAAACCTGACAAAATTCGAAAAATTGTTTTATTTTATGTTTACAATATTCGCGTAAATATCAGGCATTATTATAGTATTATATTATTATATTCGACATAATCAATTATTACATTTAGATAGATCATCTTCTTTCCTAGTAGTGATGGAGTCAGCATACAATTCACCACCGTTTATCTTAACCTTAGTTGTGAAAGACGACTCAGGGATGGGTATAACCCAAAAGAATGCTACTGGCTATACTTCTGGTGATACTTCAGTTAGTTTTCATAACTCTTAATATAAAGCAAGGAACAGTGATACAACCCTTCACCACACTAGGCAACACAGGTATCATTTCGTGAGTAATAAAAATAAAAAACTAAACACTGATTTTATTTTTATTACTTTAAAATATCTTTATCGAAGAATTTTAGTGGCGAATAATTATTTGTGATAATAACGATGCAGTATCCAAGATAGTGAGAAAATAATTACGCAAATGAAACTATTTATAATCCCTAAAATTGTCTCATAAAAATATTTTAAACTTCACACGAGCGAGGTCAGCAGTAGTTTAAAAAGTAATTAACCACAGACTAAATTAAAATAGCAAGTTTATTGCCAGAACATGATAATAAATTAAAAAAAATACGTGAGAATAATAAAAAAAAAATCTATAATCCAACGCTATTTGCAAAACTTTGACCTCGAGTTATGCTATATTAGCATTAGTACAAAGATAAGTAATAGTTCGGACATGTGGAAAGAATGCCGAACGAACGTCTGGTTAAGAAGATATACAATGCGAAAGTGGAAGGATGTAGGTACCGGGGGAGACCGAGACTCACCTACCTAGACCAGATTGGTCACGTAGGAAGGAAGGTGGAGTCAAGAGTCTCGGAAACCAGCGAGCGTGTATGAAGAGAATTATGAATGTTGAGGAAGCGAGTGAAGTATGCAAGTATAGAGTTCTCTGGCACTCTGTTCTCTCTGCCTACCCTGCAAGGAATATGGTGTGATGATATGTATGTATGTACAAAGATAAGTATTAATAGGAGGAACGACGGTATTGCATAAGTAGATAGTGTCCTCCAACGTCCATCATTCTCTCTTATCCTAAGCACTTGGGGTTGAGGTAATATGTACTCCTCTAACTTCGTACATATTGCAAAAGTTATTGGCAATATGTTTTATAACCGGTCACCTGTCTGACGTCAACTCGACTTTGGAATGTAATTGTTGACCAAACAGCATCAGGTGGAGTTGTCTCAGGTTTTTATAAAGCTGTTAGTCGTATTCTACGATATCCACGAGCTAAGTAAAGGGTTGATAGTATTCGTAGCCGCTACCCCACAACGTTCCACCAATACTAAAAGTAACACATTATTTTTAAGTAGTGTAAAAACTGATTTGTACCCTTACCATATAAGTATGGAGGGTAAAAAGGAGAACCATCTTGTATGGGGGATTAGTCCAAAAAGTGTCCACTTGTAAACAGCAAATTATTGTTCGAACACTCACCGAAATAGCGCTAGTGTAGCAAGTGGAAATGATATTAATGTAGCAGTAATAAGCAGAGTGAAGTGTGCTGAGTTACGTAGTCAACTGTGATTTGATAAATAATAAACCTATGAAATTTGTGGCGCTCTTTTTAAAATTCTTCCACTTGCTACTATAGCGCCACCTTAATTTGCTCCCGTTCAATGGACACTTTTTAATACACTGAGATGGTCCTCCTTAGTTTTTACCCTCCATACATATAAGGAAATTGCTTTAATCTGTGAAATTATCACTATCATTCTTCTCTTAACTCAATTACTTATGGTTAATGCAATATATCCTCTTCATTCATACAACCCTAGTAAACTACATCTCTGCGATCACTCCCTGTCTATCCATGTCATGTTTTACGCAGTCCATCCATTTTTTCTTTGGTCTTCCCTTACTTCTGCATTTATAAGCCTTCAAGATTCATATTTAAAACTTACTTTATAACTTTATTTTCATCCCATCTCATCACATGTCATACCACTTTAAACGAGCACTCCAATTTTTAGCTCTATAAAAGATTTTTGAAAATGTTTAATTTGAACCATACTACAAAATTCCTTCAACACAAACGAGTATATTTAACAATGTTATAACTGCTGTCTGTTTGACAGTAGTGAGAAAAGAATGCACTTTCGTAACTATATATATGCATGTAGTTCATAATCGCGAACACATGTACGAAGGTCGCGTTGATGTCTTTAGTTCGTGACATTGAGCTACATAACTTGACTAGGCGTTTATACCAGTAATATCGTTAACTATCGCTAAGTATTAACGATCGTTATTATATATAAATTCGATAATAAAATATAACAAATACAGTAAATCGTTTCTTTTTATTAGTTAGTAGTTTTCAGCCACGCTAGCGGTAACGTATCAAGCGAAGTTAAAGCCTAAAGAATTTGCGAGTAATACGGTGTGTTAATTTATATGAACAAATTCGACCCCTTTTTAACCCCTTCATAATTCAAATATTGTTTTATTATATTAAAGTAACCTTGGAGAAAAACTTTCTTAAAAGAAGGACAACTCGAAACTAAATTTTATACCAAGACGTCTGGCCAGCATGGTGTAGGAAGTAAATTTTCCTCCTATTGCTTGAGAGAGAGGCTCGTGCCCAGCAATGGTACATATATGAGCTAAGAAAAAGAAGAAAGAGAAACTAACTTTTGCTTATGACTTTACAGTAAAAATAACTTTTCCAAGGTTGAACTACCTATTATCTTATTACCACATTATAGATTAATCCGGCAAATGTTCTACCTATGTGCCAATTTTCATTAAAATATGTTTTACAGTTGACGTGTGAGTGATTAACAAACATTCAAACATCTTTACAATTTTTTTTATATTTATAATATTAATAAAATACGTTTTGAATTATGAAGGGGTCAAAAGGCAACACATGACTTCGGAATGTTGACAGCAAATGAAATGCTATCCAAGAGTTCATAAATAATTTAATTATATACTATAAATAATTCAATTATTTATTCTGACCTGCAGACCCTAGTCGACACAATGACAGAAGATTGTAAGAAAAGGGGTCTACGCGTGAATGTGAGCAAAACCAAAATAATGGTTTTTGAAAGAGATAAAGCCAGAACAGATGTAAGAGTAACAATAGGTAATGATGTATTGGAGCAAGTGGATGAATTTGTATATCTTGGATGTGGATTTAGCCGAGATGGAAGGTACACCGCTGATATAGAGCGAAGAGTAAATGGGGGAAATAGAGTAAACGGAGCGTTGGGGTAACTTCTCGGAAGCCACCACCTCAGCCAGAAGGCACGTGTAGCAATACATAACGCAGTGCTTGTACCAACATTACTGTATGGAAGCGAGAGTTGGGTATGCAGAAAAGAGTATGAAAGTAAAATTAATGCGGTCGAAATGCGATCTCTGCGGAAAATCTGTGGAGTTAGGCTGACCGACCGCATTCGTAACGACGACGTAAGAGAGCGAGTAGGTATGAAAGAGAGTATTGGTGTAAAGATGCGAAAAGGAATGCTCCGATGGTTCGGACATGTGGAAAGAATGCCGAACGAACGTCTGGTTAAGAAGATATACAATGCGAAAGTGGAAGGATGTAGGTACCGAGGGAGATCGAGACTAACCTACCTAGACCAGATCGGTCATGTACTGAAGAAAGGTGGAGTCTAGAGTCTCCGAAACCGGCGAGCGTGTATGAAGAGAATTATGAATGTTGAGGAAGCGAGTGAAGTATGCAAGGATAGAGTTCTCTGGCACTCTGTTCTCTCTGCCTACCCTGCAAGGGTTATGGCGTGATGATGGGTATATATGTATGTATGTCCCTACGACACACTATCTAGTTCTTTTTTTTATCAATAACCTTATTTGAAAAGATAAAACTGCACGGTAACTATCAGGGCGACATAAAAAGGAAACTAATAACAATTTCACGCAGTTAAAAACCACAGTGAAACTAAAGTATAAATAAAATCGTTTAATGAAGATTTTTTAGATCGTGACGTCATTGGGACACGGTCGGACAGAGGCAGCTCCCAGCCCACGTTACGCCAGCGCAATTCACTATAAAGATTTTGTGTCAATGAGAGCGGATAGCGGAATGAATATGTAATTAATGATTATTATAAAATACTTGTAGCTTTTTAAAATGATACATATATAATATAATGTGTAATTAGAATGTAAAGAGTACATACATACATACATACCATCACGCCATGTCCCTTGTAGGGTAGGCAGAGAGAACAGAGTGCCAGAGAACTCTATCCTTGCATACTTCACTCGCTTCCTCAACATTCATAATTCTCATCATATACGCTCGCCGGTTTCGGAGACTCTTGACTCCACCTACCTTCAGTACCTACCTACTAGCTCTCTTACGTCGTCGTTACGAATGCGATCGATCAGCATAACTCCACAGATTTTCCGTAGAGATTGCATTTCGACCGCATTAATTTTACTTTCATACTCTTTTCTGCATACCCAACTCTCGCTTCCATACAGTAATGTTGGGACAAGCACTGCGTTATCTATTGCTACACGTGCCTTCTGAAAAGAGTAGACTCTACAAAATTATATTATAATAGAGTCATCATCATCAGCTCGTCGCGTGTAGGTGTGAAAGATCAGAGGATCGATGCAGCTCAAGGTGCAGCTTAAGGCATAGGAGAGAAGGTCCGAGGTACACCTCAGACTTTCCCTCCTCTGCCTTAAGCTATGATTGTATACTTACAATCACCCTAAAATTAACTTATGACTCATATTGATCATATACCATAACTAGACGTACACTATACTTTATTTTAGGGACGGGCTGTGGAGTGATCGCACCCCACTAAATCCGTCTGGAGCGACTCCATAGACCCACCCTACATATACCTCAGTTTTGCATAATGTATTGAATCCAACTTTGAGTTTACGAGAAAAAATGGCAGCCGCATTCACCTGGGAAATTATTAACACTAACCGCAACCGCTGTTCCACTCGTTCATTGTATCTATGGTATTATGCTCCCTTGAGCAGATCTATGTGCACCTGACAGTTGACATTAATAGATTGATAAAAGGATAGCATTTGCCTCTAAGGGTTTATTTATAAATAACTTGTTATGATATATGCTTGTTATAATTAGAACTAAGTAAACGCACCCTTAAGCGTCCCTCCAAAATCGCTGTCATATATAACATAGACATCATTATTCACATATCCACTTATATAATACAGAACTGTAAAGATGGATGGTATGCTAATGCAACAATGGTAATTTAATATGTCAGAAATAACAAGTGTGCTTTTAAAATAATTATATTATAGACATAGATAAAATAAATTTCGATCTCCTTTATCGAGTATGATACTTGAAATTTAATGCTATGATTATTTTTAGTGCGATCCACTAATAATCGTTCTGAGTCCTAGGTGTTATGCGTGTCCTTCAATTCTATGTTTATTCCCCGCGACAGTGGGATATGGCAAATATAAAACGAAACGAACAATTGTTACATTGAAATCAAGAAATCGATATTGATGGCCCGATCGATTGGGCCATCAAGCAGTTGACGGTTGGGATACGTGTCTATCAAAAAAGGTAGAAAGTGAATATACATAACACATCATATAATAAATCTCAGAGCGGATTTTAATATCGTTAACATTAAGACCTCGGCCTTCGTCTGCAAAACCTGAGTATTACTAATTAACAGCATCCGACCACCGTGATGATTCGCTTTTTGTGATACTCAATAAACGTGAGTGCGAAAGCTGTGTACTGAGTTTTATAAATAAAACTCTTCGTCTGTTATTAACTCCTGGTACTAAGAACTAGTTGGTTTTTTTTTTTTAACTGATAAATATAATACTTTTCTTTGTTTTTCTTTGTTCCTTATGATGACAAACAAACGAGCAAGCAGCACACCTGATGGTAAGTATTATTCATCATCATCATTATCATGATGAATCATCTTGCTTACCAACCAAAACTCACTTCGAGAGTCCTTCAGCTCTCTCGCTCACCGAATGCAACAGCTCACTACCATTGCTCAGACGTCAATTTTCTGCAAGATCACGGATATATTGAGATGTATATATTTCATGAAGAATTTTTAAAAAAATATTTAAGATAAGCTTTTAAGTAAAAGCATTAAAATACCATCCACAAAATATTCACCACTTAACTTTCATATAATCTGGAACTAAAATATGTATGGAAAGCACGCAATCCTAAAAATAGTTATGACTCATATGGAGAGAGATATTTTCGCTGTCATTTTGTTTTTTCATTATCCCGAAATTTCGTATACTTAAACTAATGACGTGAGAAACAAATATTTGTCGTTGGTATCTGACGTCACTACTAAATTTGCCACTATATTATATTTTGATGGTTCATTAATTTTGCTTAATATTTTTTTAAGAATAGTCTAAGTAGTAACTTGCGGTATTTAGTGTCACGAGTTGTATTGCAATCAATTTCTAACCTTGTTCTATGACCATCTACCTTATAAAACTTAAAAAGAATCCATTTAACAGAGCTTTGAGGCATTCGATGATCGAATGTCAGTAGACGATCTCTCCGGCGTCCCGTAAAAGCGCGGAAGGGGGCCGCTGTGGTTTTAGTGGGTATCCCGGTGGAACAGCCAACCGGCGAGTCCCACATTCATCAGTCTCGACACAATTGGGTTGGATTCGCGTAAACGCGTTTCCACAGCGTCAAAAAAAAAAAAAAAAAAGATAGGCTTTGAGGCATAACCCAACAAGAATTTCCTTCAAAATGGTTCTGTACTACCTACATCCAACGGCTTCCTGCAAATTTCAAGATGTTAGCAGTCCATTTAGTGGTAAGTCGTCTTACGCTGCGTCATCCAATTCATAGTAGCGACTCGAGAACCTTTCCCTTCCCCAACAGTTGTCGATCCAACGAACTATATGGACTGTCTATTGCCAATTCAACGTCCTAATTCCTTGCGCTATGTGGGTTACACTCGTTAGAAGTTATAAAAAAATCAAAAACTATAAATTATTGTAAATAAACTACATAAACCCGCATTGTCAATTATTCAGGTTATATTTTTTCAAGTACTAGGTTTTTAAATAAAAATAAAACATTACGATTGCTCAATACTAAAAGTGGAGATAACCAAATCATATGAAATGCAAGGCACGTATTGTTAACTCTTGAAACAGTCAATGAAGTAAATTGCCAACCCGTATTAGGTTCTGGCCTATTGCCATAATAAGCATTAAGTAGATTTATACTGTTACGAAATTATTACATTGCATTGATAATAGATTTTTTACAATTTAAATAAGCAAATAATTTCGTAAACACAAAACTTATATTAATAAAATTATAATATTTTAGAAATTATAAGGGTCTGCTTTCTCGTGAGTGTTGTAATAGATCAATAAGAGTTTAACATAAATCTAGCCCAAAGCATCGATCGAATTATAATATTCTTCTCATATTATCACATTCACATCTTTAGTTTTCCCATATTAGTGATTGTCAGTAAGTCAAATAGTAACCTTCAAAAGAGCTATCTATCTAGCCAGACTGTTAATAGTTAATACATTTGTAAAGCACTTTTATATCATATTCACTACACCTCAGTACTTCCTCCGCAACACATTACATAAAAGTGCTATCAAAATTATGTAGTTACACGTTAAAATACTTAATTAGTGGTAGGACCACGCTGTTGACAGTTGTCTCTACAGCCGCGGGCCGGTCCGTCCGGGGTAGTACCACACTGAGCAGAAGATCCACGTCTGAGTAATGGTAATGTACTATTGCGCTTCGTTCGGTGAGCGAGAGAGTCGGAAGCTCAGCTAGTTGGGTTTGGGGTTTGTATTAGTAGGTAGCGACCTAGTTATACCTTTGGTATTGCAAAGGTTTATGGACGGCAGTGACACTTACCATCAGGTGTGCTGCTTACTCGTTTGCCACCATAAGCAATAAAAAAAGGTATTGAATATACAAGAAATACACGTGAGATTTTTACGTTCCCGCCAAAATTCTTGCTAAATAACAGTAATTTATAATATGAACCAGCAGTCATATTGTTTGATGATCCGTCACGAAAGATGTTGCCAGTGAAAAAAAATTTAGAAGTTAAATCATAACCTACGCATTACCTAACGAGGTTTATGAAATGAAGTTTGACTTTGGGTTTTGATTAATATATGTAATTATTATCTTTTACTAAATATGTATGGGTTGAAATGATGGCGGATGGTTAATCATTTTAAATCTTACTTTACTTGGTGTTTTTTGATTAATTATAAATATTTAGAGCCTCCTACATAAGCATATCTTTGATATAGGATTTTGTTTACAATTTTCCATTTCTTAAAATAAATTATATTGTTATAACAATTCAAATCGGGCTAACAAATGATGCTGCGTAATTTATTTTTGTATAAGTTGTTGATTGATTGTTTGAAATATTATTTTACCTCTTAAGTGCATATTTATAAAATGTGTCATAACAATGACATATTGGACGTGAGACAGCTTATTCCTGCTGTGACCATGATCACTGCAAAGTGTTCGAAACGTTGCGAAATTAAAAATCAAATACAAACGCGATAGAATCCGTAAAAGTAGTTTTATTTCAAATGTGTAACACTCGTGTAAACATCAGAAATCATTACTTATAAAGTCTCCAACGATACAAGAGCTTATTAATAGGTGCTTTTATCTTCATCTTTAAAAAAGAATAAACGAATACGTTTCTTTGATTTTATCTTGCTCGTGGATGACTTAAAAGATGACTAAATGAACTATTATTTGCAAATAACGTCTATATAAGAGAAGAAGACACCCCATCTAAAAAATATAATGGTTTCAGACAGGGTCGGCTTTACCTATAGTGCAGAGGGTGCGGTGCACCCGGGCGCCGGGTGTTAGGGGGCGCCGAGAGTCGCTCGGGAAACATAGAGTCCTCTGTAACGTGCCGTAAGGTGCTTCTCCTCCGCTTTGTGCCTCCACACGGAGCAAATGCAACTTACGCAGCGAGTGCCTAACTATTTATAAACGTAGTGCATTATTTGACAAGTTTGGGTAGGTTGCTTTGTCGTCATGTTCACTGTAACTTCATAATCCGATCGTGTTTACTTGGTTTCGTGTCAAACAACAAGAGTAAGCATGACAAAACATTCCAGCAAGGTTCGGCGTTTAGTTGAACGTCTTGTTAGTATCAACCTATTCCATTTTGTTCATGCATTCCTGTTCCTGGCGCCCTCTTGTATCAACAAGAGGGCGCCAGTTTATTGATTGCACCCGGTCGCTACATGTGCTAGAGCCGCTTCTGGTTTCAGATATATTTTGATTTCATATATCCAATACTTTTACGTTTATAGTTAGAGAGATCTATAATATCTCTACTATAAACCCAGCTATAAAAGGATATGTTCTTAGTATTTTATTTAAAAAAAAGAAACACAATATTATGGTTAGCTTAACCTTGGGTGTACCCACTCCACTGTGACGAATCATTAACGAACTGTTAGATAATCTTGTGGTATGTATCGCCGGAAATATGAGATTAAATACAAATTACTTTAAATAATACTCAAAGAATTTTGTAACATATTTATTATACTGAGAAATCAATGTTAAATAAATTAATTTTAAACAATATACCGGTTAGTTTAAGATTGCAATGTGTTTCCATGTTTTTTCTGTGAGAGTAAACAGTAGGATGGTACCTGAATGCCACCGAAGACAAAGATCGAGTACCGGTGGCCCGCTCGCACGGTGAAGAGAGGAGGTTTGCGTGGTGGGTCTATGGGTCTATCCATAGTCCAACGCAAAAAAAAAGGATTGTATCTGATAGGATAACCGGCTGGCTACAAAGGTTAAGGAATCAGTAGCCAATGTTAGTTTAATAACGATGGTCCTACCGTATGTTCTATTATGGTATGGGATTGCACGCCCTTACGACTTCGCCTCAGATGGATCGATCGGGATGCGTCCAGATTATAACTTTATTTTTGAGACAGGCAATGACATGGTCAGACTCCACCTAATCTGTGCGGGATGACGTAAGGAATAGCGCGTGAACCTATAACCTGCTACACATGTAGACGAACTATCAGAATCCGGTCCTTCTCATCCGTGGAACACATTATAGCTTACCATAAAATGGAGCACTAGGTTAACGAGCATCAGTATATTTAAACACCAATTGCAATCGCCAAGACAATTGCCAATGGTGGCAATTATGTTAATATTACACTTAGGGTGGGCTTTCCGACAGACAATATCGACAGACAACAATAACTTCGACAGACTGATGAATGGAAAAAAAATAATGCTATAAGTACACCCATAGACTTTTAACTAATTATAATTGAACTAAAACTATTTTGACTGATTCTATCGCATTTATATTTGATTTTTAATTAAACGGCGTTCCGATCACTTAACAGTGTTCAAGGTCATCGTTATTACAGAAATGACTTATTGGACGTGAAACACCATAGTCTCCTTGCGATAAAATTCGTAAATAATTTTAATTCAAATGAATGTAATACACGCGTAAACATTATAAATCATTAGTTATAATTGTATAACATTATAAAAAATAAAAGTAATTTTGAATAATCAAAAAAATCCGTGTGGTGACGGAATAAGAATACAATTCATCGCTTCCTTTCTTGTGGGTGTAGTGAAAGACAAGTAAAGAAGGAAAACGCGACATAAAACGCCATAGTAACCAGTATTACCATAATAGTAATACAGTTAGTTTCTATTTTAATGTGAAGGAGGCTGGAAAACAGTAGAACGTTTATGAACAGCTTAGGTCATGATTATGAGCCTTTTATTTCAGTACACCCCAGTTGAAAGCAGGGCGATAAATATTATAATTCGAATGAACTGTTCTCCTTTTTATGTCAAATCTTAGCACCATAGCTAATTAGCCTAGTCATCATTCTCCTACTCTTATCCCAATTACTTGGGGTCGATACGATATGTATTCTTCTTTCATAGTACGTATAGCAAAAGTTATTGGCAATAGTTTTATGATCGACCGCCTGCCAGACGTCAACCCTCCTTGGGAATGTAATTGTTGACCAAACGGCATCAGGTGGTGTTGGCCTAGGTCGTTATAAGGCTCTTAGTCATCTTTTACGACATCCACGAGCAAAGTAAGGGCTGATAGCATTCGTAGCCGCTACCACACAGCATATCCAATTCGCCTAGTACAGTGATAATTTTAAAATACAATATATTCTTCATAATTTTTTTTTCATGTAAGAATAATAAAAACCGGTTAAGAGATCAAATGAATGGGCAGAAGCGATCTCCTTATACACTTATAACTAACATGTCATCCATGAGTAGTGATTATCTCATTCCCGCTTGCCTAACGTCCAACAGTGGACGTCCACGAGTTGATTTAAGGCATTTAATTTAGTAGTGGTAAGACCACGCTGTTGACAGTTTTCTGTCTACAACCGCAGGCCGGTCCGTCCGCGGTAGTACCACACTGAGCAGAAAAACGACGTCTGAGTAATGGCAATGTGCTATTGCGCTTCGTTTGGTGAGCGAGAGAGCCGGAAGTCAAATTGGGTGGATTTGGGGTTTGTATTGTTAGGCAGCGGCCTAGCTATACCCTTGGCATTGCAAAGGTCCATGGGCGGCAGTGACACTTACCATCAGGTGTGCTGCTTGCTCGTTTGCCACCAAAAGCAATAAAAAAAAATTAAGACTAAAATATACCTATATTATATTAAAAAGTAGTTTGACAAGCAAATACTTTGTTGCCGCACGTAAAGATATTGCTTCGATTATAAAATATAAAAGTATAAAGAGTTACTTATTTCAATATTATCAAGGACAACCACTTTTTAAGTAGGTAACACTGAGCGAATCCATTTTGTTAAAATTACAATAATTATAATGTAAAAATCATTAATTATATCATGAAATATATTGAACCAGTTATAGGAAGCATTTCAATCATAGACAGGATACGCAACTTTTTTTTAAATCATGAACACTTTGGCATTAAGTTATTCCGTGTGGTGACGGAGTAAGAATTCAATTTATCACTCCATATCTTACCCGTGGGTGATCGTAAAAGACGACTAAGGGATATAAAACGCATATAACATCTATGCAAGAGGAGGAACACTTGAAATAAAATCCTATACCAACACGTCTGACTAGCTAGGTGTAGTAGGTCAATTTCCCTCCTAGTTTAGTGGAGGCTCGAGCTCAACAGTGGGACGTGTATAAGTTGAGATGATGAAGGCATTAATCCTTGTATCAGAGGAGACTTTTCAAGATAAAATTAAAAAACACAAACGACATCTGGCATCATAATAGCCATTTATGGGCAAACAATTGTTTTTCATATTAAAATCTATATATAAATGACTAACCTCCCTTTATTTTTTTGTGGTGGGCTATGGACGTCGCACCCCGCCAAATCGGTCCGGGGTGACGGAAGAGGCGGCGCGCTACCCCATTAACCCACCCTGCAAGCACCTCTTCTTCGCCGTGCGAGCGGACCACCGGTACCCGATCTTTGTCTTCGGTGGCCCGCCCGGCGGTATACCCTCTCGTGTTCCTCTCTCGTCGACGCCCCGACAGCTTTCGCCGTCGAGGCGTCGCCCTCACGCGGTAGCCTCACGCCGGGTGACCGGACAATTCCCCGGTCCGATCACCCGAAGCCTCGGTTAGGGCGGCATCAGGCGCAGATACTCGCGCATGCGCCGCCCCGGCCGCTGACGGCGGCCCGGGTCACGGGAATCCTCCCGGACTCGCCGCCTCCTTCTGCGAGATGACAGCCTCGCAGAAGGCAGCGACCGCGTCCCAATTCCTGACGTTGTCGACCATCGCTTTCACAACAGCCGGCAGGGTCAGGTCGGCACCGATGACAGCGACGAGGTCACGGTGCTGCCCGTCCCAGCCCGAACATACCTCAAGCGTATGTTGCGCCGTGTCCTCGTCGCTACTGCAATGGTGGCAGGACGGATTCCACTCCCTCCGCACGACCGTGTGCAGGTACTTGCCGAAGCAACCGTGCCCCGACAAGACCTGCACCAACCGGAAGGAGAGCACTCCGTGCCGCCGCTCCATCCACTCCATCAGTACGGGCCGGAGGGCCTCGACGGTAACAACACCGTGTCTAGGCCTCTCCAGCCGCGTAGCCCAACCTACCTAGAGACTAACCTACCTAGACCAGATTGGTCAGGTACTGAAGGAAGGTGGACTCAAGAGTCTCCGAAACCGGCGTGCGTGTATGAAGAGAATTATGAATGTTGAGAAAGCGAGTGAAGTATGCAAGGATAGAGTTCTCTGGCGCTCTGTTCTCTCTGCCTACCCTGCAACGGATATGGCGTGATGATGTGTATGTGTAAATCGAAAGATGCACTATAATACTACGTATGAGAGATTAATTCTTTAGCGATTGAATAAGGGGAAATCCAAGTACGTACAATGTCATTTTAAAGGAAGGAAAACGAACAAAAAATATCAATTAAAGATTATACCATTGCATCTGATAAAGATAATTCAATTTTTATATTCTTAATACTTCTGTACGTATGTAATAGAGCATCTCTTAAATGGCTGAACAAGTTCTGATGTATTTTGTGTCTGAGTGATTTATAACTGGATTTCTATTTGACATAACAATCACATTATATTTTTTTTTTGTCGACACCACCCTGCACTAAGGAAATAATCCTTGTATTGTACACCCACGGGTAAGAAAGGAGGGTGGTAAATGTATTCTTACTCCGTTACCACACAGAAATAGATACACGGATAGAATATACATACCATATATTATATATCAAAACAAAATTAAATCCACTACATTCGATGTAGAAATTCCCTACTACACAAGTCAACTTTAACTTCAAAGATTTAAGATAGCAATACCACGGAACAACACGGCTCCGGAAAAAAAAACACGCTAACAAATAATAAACGAAAACAACAGTTTACTGCTAAAAAGTTTAACATTACAGAAATAGATCTATGAGCGATAAAGGTTGCAAGACATTCTACACTTAAAGGTCCATTTCATATTACGTTGAGCAACCTGTTCGTGATACATAAATAACAATAATATCACTCAAAGCATGTACACTAAATGTGTAAATTATATCTGTGAACGAATTTTGTGTCCTTGCAACACTCCTTTTACGTCGATTTATACATTAAATTTACCTATTCAACTAAGTGTACTTAATATTAATACTATTACAACATTCAATATATAAAACAGCCTTCTAAATTCAATGAGTTTAATTTATGTGTAACTCTTAAGAAACAATAAATTGATGAGCATGTCAGTATGTTTAAATTATTCCACTGTAAATAGAAATATGTTAATTATAAAGAAATAACTCACCGAAAAAAGTCCTTTCCGGGCACGAGCGACAGTTCAAACGGTATAAAAAAATAAACTTTTAAACACAACACAAATCACAAAGACAGATTTCAATGAATGATAAACAAACACTGTTTAAATAACAGAAATAAAACTGTACACTGATTTATATTACAATTTATAATAATATTTTTACACAACACTTTATTTTTACTTGGCAACTGCACAGACACAATCGGCGCGAAATTTGACAGTTCAGAATACAAGATGGCGCGGAACCGCTCTCTACTAGTGCTCGAGGTCGACTGAAGTTGAATCAAATTGGCGAGTGAGAGAGAACTTATTACGTAGGCTACATAACTATAAGGCTTTACTGCATAAATATGAGGCTGTTTGCAAGGAAAACGACTTGGTTATACTTTTGGACGAAGGTGTTTGTCATACAACCAAATTAGTTAATGCTATGGATATGAAACGTGATGTCATCTCACTGTACGAACTCATTAAGCATTTTCACAGCAATGGCGCCCTGCTGTCAATAGTTGAGGCTTTTAAAAAAGCATTTTATCCATTCACGCTAATTACATCCGTCGATTAAATTGTAATTTGATTATACACGATTCTAATGTTGACTTTATTAATAAAATAAAATATATCCGGTTTAGTGTTTTTACAGTCTTATTTATAATAGTCATATACGTATATGGACATCCTCGCACATAATTCCGCTAATTTAAATGTGATTAAATAAACTATTAAATAAACAGCAATAGAATATAAAAGGTTTGTGAATATATTTATAATGCTAACAAAGAAAATATACTCATAATAAGTCTTTGGGGACTGCAATTTATTAAAGACGCATCCTTCTTCTTCTTTTTGTGCATTAGCAGTCAGCTATGCGGGTCATTGTAGCCAGTGTCGAGTAATAATCATCTTCACGTCTTTAATCTCATTAGGTTAGTGATTGTCCGTCAGTAATTCAAATCGTTGCCATTAACATTACTATGGCCACTCTGTTGGTGAATTACGAAAACGTTGTAAAGCGCTTTTGTATTATATCCACTACATCCCAGTAGTTCCGCCGCATCACATTACATAAAATTCTATCAAAATTATTTAATATAACACGATAAAACACTAAGATATTGAATATAATACAAGAGCACCACATGACGTTTTCAGATTCCCGCCAAAAGACCAATAAAAATTTGTCTATGGGCGGTGCATTTTACTAAAGACACATCTCTATGTCGTGAGGTATTTTACAAATTTGTAATATCTGGGCATAAATTACATCCAAATTAGTTTGGTGACGGAGTAGGAATACAACTCATCATTCTATCTTATCCGTGGGTAATCGTAAGAGATGACTACGGGATATGAAATGCCTATAACATCTACTCAAGAAAAGGGAAAATCGAAACGAAACCCTATACCAACACGTTTCGTTTCCCTGAGCGACGCAGGCGCAAGTACGAGAACCGAGGAATCGGGTGACTGGACCGGGGATTAGTCCGGGTACACGGAGTGAGGCCACCGCGTGAGGACGTTGTCTCGAAACCCGCGAGGGTAAACTGCCGGGCGGGCCACAGAAGACAAAGATTTCGGGTGCCGATAACCCGCTCGTATGGAGAAGAGAGACGTATTGCAGGGTGAGTCTATGGGCTGCATGCCGCCTCTTCCATCGCCCCGAACCGATTAGACGGGGCGTGACCATACCTAGCACACCAGAACAAAAAAAATACCAACACGACTGACTAGCTTGATATAGCAGGTTAATATACCTCCCATTATGGAGGAGGTTCGAGCCCAATAGTGGGATATATATGAGTTGAGATGATAATAATAAAAAATAAAGAAACGTTTGTTTACTCTGATAACGTCATTGAAATAACGTGACTATTTGTTTGTACAGCGATTAGTTATACTTAGTTCTATATTATTTTCAACGAGATAAGAATATCAGGTAACTAGAACTCAATAAAGTAATTGGTATTTTTTATTGTTTATGGTGGCAAACAAGCAAGTAGCATACCTTTTTTCCCCTTGCGGTGAACTATATATGTGGTCGCTGCCGCCCATGGACCTTTGCAATATCAACGGTATGACTAGGCCTTTGCTTAAAGGCTGTTTTCTGGAACTAGGAGATTTATTGGCTAAATACGATGCCAATTTGGCTATACATTTAGAAAACATGTTTACTTGTTCGTTACAGGTTTTTCGAATAAGACTCAAAACTATTTTATTTCTATTGTCGATTTCGTAATATACAGTAAGATAAATGAAGACTTAATCCTAATTATTTAGGTAATACCCCAGTAGAGAGACGGGCTAACCACGGACGTCAAGGATTCGGTACCAATGGCCAGCCCAAAGGCGGGCATACGGTGAGTTATGAGTCCTTGTGCCGCTTTTCCGTCGCCTCTAGACGGGGTGTGTTCGGCCACTGAAGACAAAGATCGAGTACCGGTGGCCCGCTCGCACAGCGAAGAGAGGTGTTTGCAGGGTGGGTCTATGGGGTTGCGCGCCGCCTCTTACGTCGCCCCGGGCCGATTTGACGGGGCGCGACCACGTCCATAGTCCACCGCAAAACAAAAAAAAAGAGTATGTGTGTTCAGAACATAACCTACCAAAAAAAAGATTATACGTAATTATTCAGTTAAGTTTTCTTTTGTATGTCCCTGACTGTTTTTTCTGCGCACGTACCTGCCCCGGACGGACCGGCCGGCGGCTGTAGAAACTGTCAACAATGTGGTCCCACCACTATTGCCCATCTATTAAAAATGTATATATATACATCATTATTAACATAAAAACACGTTTTTTTGTTTGTCTGATACAAATCCAAATAATTTATTATATACATATTTATACAATATAAATTAAAATTTTCTCGGCAATTATAATGAAAATTATTCTACCGTTTGTTCTTTATAATGACATAATTATATCTTATTATTGCCTATGGTGACAAGCAGCATATCTAATGGTAAATTATACTCGCTTACAGACCTTAGCAACAGTACAGACACAGCAAGACGGCTGCCTAATGTGAAGAAAGTGATCTTCAGCGCATAGCAGGTCAATTTCCCTCCCATTATGGAGTAGGCTCGAGCCCAACAGTGGGGAATAAATAAGCTGAGATGATGATTATTAATAAACATCCTCATACTATTTGATAAGTTATTATCTCACTGTTCGCTATAATACTTATTTAATTTGAAAACAACATAACTTTTTGCTCATATTTACACTGCGCTGTCGTAATTACACCTATTAAAATAAGTAATATGTTTTTGTACGAAGTTTAATATGTTTGCATAAAATTATTGCTTAAAATGGAATGTGCGAGATCCAGATGGCGGGTTTTATAATAATTCACTAATAGATCGATAGTCGAATTTGAAAAAAATGACAGATAAAAAAAGCAATTAAACACTGTCAAGATTCCATATTAAAAAATAAGCTGTCATTATGCTAAAACTCTGTATTAATTTGTTTATTTATGAATAATAATAAAATTAAAAGTGTATTTAATTTGTTATTTTAAATTTGTTATCTATCCGTGGGTGATCGTACGAGACGACTAAGGGATATAAAACGCATATAACATCTATGCAAAAGATGGAAAACTCGAAAGAAAACCCTATACCAACACGTCTGACCAGCGTGGTATAATAGGTCAATTACTCTCCCATTATGGAGGAGGCTCTCGCCTAACAGTATATAGCTAAGCACCGTAACCGACTCGTTGGAAGCCACTGTTGGATGTGGACGTCCACAATTGGTATAATGCTACAATCGTCATCTTTATCAAGCGGATTAGGGATTGTACTTGATTTTCTAATTCTCATGATATCTGAGAGAGCTTTGATAAATCTCTCACAAACTTATCATCATGGAAGCTTACTACACTGGTCAGACGTGTTGGTATATAGTTTTATTTCGAGTTTACCTTCTCGTGCATAAATGCTATCTGCATACATATTTTAATTTTTAGAGATTACTATAACCACGGCCATGAAAGGGGGTGAAGAATTGTATTGTTATTCTGTCATCACGCGTAAACAAACAGCTTTCAAGTACAATACCGGACGGGTGGCGGCTCTAACTAAAGTGGACGAACCGCGGACGAATTTAGGTATTTCCTTCATATTATTAAAACAAATACACATTTTAAAAAAGTAAACCCTACAAGTTATAGAAAACACGGAGTTTTATTAATGTTCAATATTTTATAAACTTTTGTGAAGTATTTACGCCGTAGTATGGGTTTATTTTTTCATTTAGAGGTAACTTTGGATTTTTTTTCTATCGAGGAAATTACAAGTGATCGTGTTTTTAAACCCTAGAATGTATAGACTCAATCCTTAAATATCTTATATAAGAAATACACAACTAAAACGTTGAAAATAAGGATACAGTAAGACATCAAACGAACGCAATTTTTTTGTAAAATCCTCGATGCCCCCTTAAGGCAGCAGTCGTACCTTTGTGAGAGCGCATAGATTATCAGGATACATGGGTTTAAATTTAAGGGCGATATTGTAAAAAAAACTTTTAATATATGGATTTAAATTTAAGGACGATATTGTAACCCAACCTTTTATTATATGAGTTTAAATTTAAAGGCGATATTGTAATCCAACTTTTTATTATATTTGTTTAAATTTAAGGGCGATATTGTAACCCAACCTTTTATTATATGGGTTTAAATTTAAGGGCGATATTATAACCCAACCGTTTATTATATTTGTTTAAATTTAAGGGCGATATTGTAACCCAACCTTTTATTATATGGGTTTTAATTTATGGGTGACATTGTAACCTAACCTTTTATTATATGGGTTCAAATTTAAAGGCGATATTGTAACCCAACCTTTTATTATATGGGATTAAATTTAAGGGCAATATTGTAACCCAACTTTTTTATATAGTTTAAATTTAAGGATGATATTGTAACCCAACCCTTTTTTATTTTCGCGTGAGAGACTGCTTTCTTTATGCATATCCACCTCTTAGGATAAATATGTGATATGCCAGATTCAGTGTCAGCGTCACTACCTGCTAAAAACAATACGCTGTTCCTATGTCTCGGTTACTGTGAAGTCATGGAACTGATCCACACACGCTTCACTTCTGCCACGTCGACACATTCACTGTACACGTCCTCACCTCGCAAAGGTACCACACATTCTCCTTACCACCTCGAGTAATGTCCAGGAACATAATTCCGCCGGGCCGGCCACCGAAGACAAAGATCGGGTACCGGTGGCACTCTCGCACGGCGAAGAGAGGTGTTTGCAGGGTGGGTCAATGGGGTTGCGCGCCGCCTCTTCTGTCGCCCCGGATCGATCTGCCGGAGCGCGAGCACATCCATGGTCCACCTTGCGAGAAAAAAAAAGGAACATAATTGACACTTCTTTCGGGACCATTGTAACCTAATCTACCCAATCATCATACTTACTTAGGTTAATTATATATTATTATGCAAATATAAATGGCATAAGGCATTATCCTTTTTATTTTTAAATTAAATCTTTAAGGCCTCCAACGGCTGAATATGCAATTCTCAATTCCAGTTAAAATAGACCCAATAATAATCATACAGAAGTAACTATTATATGCCTACATAATCATTATTTTCTTCATAAATTTTCTATCTACATAGTATCCACGTCGTATTATTTATAAATGTAAATGTGTTTTAAAAAAGATACCGGGAATAACAAATAAAACTTATATCAAATTGAATAACGTAATTTAATTTAATTTTTCCGTGTGGTGACGGAGTAAGAATACAATTCACCACCCCCGCTCTTACCCGTGGGTGATCGTAAAAGACAATTAAAGGATATGAAACACATATAACATCCATTGCAAGAGAAAGAAAACACGAAACAAAACATTATACCAACACGTCTGACCAGCTTGTTATAGTAGATCAATTTCCCTCCCGTTATGGAGGAGACTCGAGCCCAACAGTGGGACATATATGAGCTGAAATGATGATGAATTTAATTTAAAATATCTGTAAGTATTTATTATTGCAAATCGCTACATATTGAAAATACAATTTACTTATCATTCTCCTACTCTTATCCCAATTACTTGGGTTCGATACAATATGTACTCTTCTTTCATAGTGCATATTGTAAAAGTTATTGGCAATAGTTTTATGATCGGCCGCCTGCCTGACGTTAAACCTCAGTAGAAAAGTAATTATTAACCAAACAGCATCAAGTGAAGTTAACGTAGGTTGATATAAAGCTCTTTGTTCTTTACGACATTCAAGAGCAAAGTAATAGTAGTATTCGTAGCCTACTACACAGCACGTTAAAAGTAATCTTAATAAAATATACTTATTTACAACTTACAAACACTTTCTAGAATCATATTACATCTGATATTTGTAATGTCACCAACACGTATACTCTATTAAATACTAAGTATGGCACCATAACGTAACTAGTATTATCGTAAATTGTTATTTTATGTAGAATAGATAAGTATTCGATGGCCGATTAGTTTAGTAACCATTATGTGTAACTTAAACACATTTTGCTAAGTAATTTATAATCTTAATTGAGAATGAATATAATACAATTGAAATTGAATAAACCTTGGAAATAGATGATCAAGATTTTATTTTCAAATCATTCATATATGGTCCAACCACGCTGTTGACAGTTCTCTGTTTGCAGCCGCGGGCCGGTCCGTCCGGGGTAGTATCACACTCTCGCAGAAGATCGACGTCTGAGTAATGGCAATGTGCTATTGCGCTTCATTCGGTGAGTGAGAGAGGGTGGGTGGGGGTTTAATATTAGTAGGCAGCGACCTAGTTATACCCTTGGTATTGCATAGTTCCATGGGCGGCAGTCACACTTACCATCAAGTGTGCTGCTTGCTCGTTTGCCACCACTAGGAATAAAAAAAAATTCCACACTGAGCAGAAAACTGACGCCTGAATAATTACAATGTGTTCTTGTGCTTTAATTGGTGAGTGAGAGAGCCGGCAGCCCAACATTCTAGGTGTGTAAAGCTATTTTTTTTTTGGTTGGCGGTGTACCGACTAGCTATACCGCTGATATTGCAAAGTTTCATGGGCGGTAGTAACACTTACCATCAGTTGTACTGCTTGTTCTTTTGCCACCAAGAGATTCCCCAAAATCTGGCGAGGCTGCCATTAAAAACGACCCAAATCTATCGGCATTAGGGGAATGAATGCGGAAATCGTTGCGTTCCTCTCTGGCAATATTTGACATAAGGATCACCACGGGCTTTTAGCAGATGGTATACTCACTGCTACAGTTGGTCTTCATCCTAAATAGAAGATATATGGACCTACTATACTACGCTGGTCAGACAGGTTGCTATAGGGTTTTATTTCGAGATTTCTCTGTTTTGTATTATTGTAGATTATATCTCTTAATCGTTTTTTATGACACCCACGGATAAAAAATAGGAGAATAAAAAATATGGTGAATTTTATTCGTATTCCGTCACCACAAGGAAAATATCGGGCAGATATCGAAAATGTTTCCTCTCAAATAGCTCAAAATACATTTTTTTTATAAAGACACTTGAATTAATTATTGTATTGTGGAGAACTTTAAAAGCACATATTTAGAATTCACAAATTACATCCAGACTTGTAACAAGAATTTATGAATCGCACAAAGCATTGTCCTGAGTGTGAATCGAACCTACTTATATCATTGGCAAGATACGTTGGTATCTTTACCACTATGCCATCTCGTCAACCAGGTTAACACAACCAGAATTGGATTACAAAGACCCATGATTTGCAAATTCAAACTAAGGGTTCGAATTGAATATGAGAGTAATGAAACAATAAATTAATTATCTAATATTAGATTATATCAATTTATACATGATCTATTATCGCACCATATTAGTATATTTTAGACCGGTAGCGTACAAATATACATACTTTGCAGATATGGCAAACACGCAATGGGTGTCGGTTTAAATTATCACTGCTCCACCCACGACGTGTCCAAATAATGGCTGATTAGAAAATAAAATACAATGTTGTTCACGTTTATTGACTGTTTAGCATATTTAGATCTAAACATTGATAACCAACAAGCTAACCAAATAAAATTTTATTGGTTCAATAAACAGAGTAAAATTTCAATATTTTATTGCGTTATGTACATTGCGCACCATCTAGCGGTGAGTTACCTAAATATTTAACTGCCATCTATTGACAAGGAGTAAAACCAACAAGGTCTTCAAATCATTATGTAAATTACAACGCCTCTAGCGTTAACTTTTACAAACTAATAGATGTTACCGCGCATTATCCGACCAATTGAAGATATAATACCAAGTCAAACAAAACTTTGCAATGGTATCAAATCTTCATTCGGCTGATTTATGTATTATTATGATCGCAATAGTATTCGGTTAGATGAGAAAAGTAACTTCCGAAAAGTGACATCGCTGACCCATATTTAACTAACATTAGTCAATTTTAACGTAACAATATTAAGCTATCCTATATTTAAAATCTATAAATAATATTTTATTTTTAGAAAAATATTGTGTTTCCTAGAGTCAGAATATATATTTCTGTTATCCATACTATTTTATATGTTAATATTATAAAAAATATTTAGTACGGTGTTGACCTGTTATTTAATTACATATTTTATGCTGTTATTTCGTGAGCCCATTGTGATAATTTCGAATTGTTAAAGTTCTAATACACATAAAATGTCTTTTGTGAAATGTTGTTTTGAGGCTGGAGAAGGTCACGATTTTTTGGATTCTTTCGTTCAAAAATGTACAGATCCAGGCTGTAAGTAATTTAGAATTTTATTATTAATATATTGTCTCATACAAATATTTTATACCTAATTTAATTAATGATTACTGGCCTACACGCAACTGTAGTCTGCAGTAGTACGTTATTGATTAGTTTTTTGTAATTGCCGCCAAGGGCACCGTTCACTTCTAACTTCAGATAAATGATATCATATCAGACTTCCGGCAATCAAAAAATTTATATGCGATGCGAAACGTAGGTATAAGTTTCCATCGAAATTTTAAAAATATTTTATTAATGTAATTGAATAGGTGCTATACATGTTTTTTTCACAGTTATTATTTTATTAACATAACATTTTTATCGTTACCTTAGTCGTAAAATGGATAAAAATATATGTTAAATATTAGGAAACTCAACTGCCGGTTTGGAACGTAACTAAATTCGATCGGCTGAGTCAGAGATTGTCATGTATTGTAATTTTTATTGAAATACGTAATATATAGTGATAACTGTTCATATTACAAGATATCGTAAAGAATGGCGCAAGGTATGTTTGAATTACCTATTCATTTTACACATAAATGCTTTTACTTTAAAAATATTGTTTACAAATCTGGACTTTGACGTACGCTTATTTGTCAGCGCCATCTTACGTTGAAAGTTTTCTCCTGTCATAAATTTTAGTGTGTTTTTGTGGTTTTCGGGACAAATATGGTTTATGTTACTCTCAAAATATAAATGAACTCTCTCTATAGCCATTATAGTATGTGCAAGATGTTAAATTTAGTGTAGTTAAAGCGCTATTTCATTAACTTTGTGAAAGTGGAAAGTCAAACAAAATGACGGCAACTACTGTCCAGCAAAGTCAACCCAAGGCGAACTCTACAACGCCTGCAAAACCATTGAAGAGCTCCGGAAGGAAGATTATCCTCACATTATACAATTGTCTATTACCAGAAAATGTATTTAAAGAAACGCCCTCGCAAACTGACGGCCTTGACATAGACACGGAGACTGATCTCCGCATCCTTGGTTGTGAAATGATTCAAACTGCTGGCATTTTGCTCAAGCTACCTCAAGTTGCTATGGCAACTGGACAAATATATCTACAACGATTTTACTACTCGAAATCCTTCGTCAGATACCCTATGGAGACCATGGCTATGGGTAGTATTTATTTAGCGTCAAAAGTGGAAGAAAAGCCTTGCAGAATCCGTGACGTAATTAACGTTTTCCATCACATAAAGCAAGTGAGAGCTCAGAAAACAATAAGTCCCTTAATTGTTGATCAGAATTACATTGAATTGAAAAATCAAGTTATTAAAGCTGAACGGCGAATTTTGAAAGAACTGGGCTTCTGTGTACATGTTAAGCATCCTCACAAGCTCATAGTGGTATACTTGCAGCTGCTACAGTACGAAAAGAACCGTCAGCTTATGCAAATGGCATGGAACTACATGAATGATGCATTACGTACTGATGTCTTCATGAGATTCCCCCCGGAAACAATTGCTTGCGCTTGTATATACTTAACAGCACGTAAGATAGGTTTACCATTGCCCAATAATCCCCATTGGTTTCTACTATTTAAAGTAACAGAAGAAGATATAAGAGAAGTATGTGCTCGTATTTTGCAACTGTACAAGAGGCAGAAAGTTAATCCAGAGGAATTAGAGAACAAAGTAGATGGCTTACGCAGAATATATCAAGCTAACAAACATATCCAGTCTCAGAAAGACCATGAGAATGCTAAATCTGATGAAAAGAAGGCCGAGTCCCCGACTGCATCAACTTCTAAAGAGACAACAAGAAAAGATAGTAAGAAAGATAAATCACCGAAAACTCCACCTTTATCTTCTAAATATCATAGCAGTCATAAATCTAAGAAGGAGAGAAGATCCCGTTCACCATATGACAGGAAGAGGGAATATTCTAGTAAAAGACATAAATCCCGTTCAAGAGACAGAGAGTTAGATCGTTCAAGAGAGCGTAGACTTGAAGAGAAACGAGGTCGTATGTCTAGGAAGTATGATGACTATGAACGGTCTAAATCTAGTAGAGACGGCAGAGATGAGAAGAGAAAACATTAGACATTGTGTTAGTATTAAGCTTTTGGCAATTAATAAATACCTATTAATAGTATAAAAATATGTTTTATTCTTCTTAATTAGCAGTGTAGTATCTTAAGAATACACTACATAACCGCCCCTTACTTCTCTGTAAGAATAGTAAAAAAACTGCTGAGGGATCAACCAGGAGCTTGGACAATAATAGTTTTGGGCAACTTATAAAAATCAATTACTATAGTTATGATATTGCCTTTCTTGAGAAGACCTGTGTTCAACAGTGCCATTTATAACCTGATAGAATGAATTTAGTTTATTCTTCTTAGTTATGTAATGTATCATGAATAATTTCTTATGTATGTACATACAATTATTCTATTCTAATACCAATTGTTTGGGGTTGATGTACTCCTCTTCCATCGTACATATTGTAAGAGCTTTTTTTCTTTTTATTTAGTTTTTATTGCTTATGGTGGCAAACGAGTAAGCAGCACACCTGATGTTACTGCTACCTATGTACCTTTGCAATACCAAGGGTATATCTAGATCGTTGCCTACCAATACAAGCCCACCCAGTTGTACTTCCAGCTCTCTGGCTCACTGAACGAAGTGCAGTAGCATAAAGCCATTACTCAGTCATCGATCCTCTGCGAGAGTGTGGTACTACCCCGGACGGACCGACCAGCGGTTGTAAAACTATCAACAGGGTGGTCCTACCACATCATAAAGTTATTGGCAATAGTTTTAACTGGCTGCATGCCTAATGTCAACCCTCATTGGAAATGTAATTTTTGACCAGATGGTATAAGATGGAGTTGGCCTAAGTTGATGTAATCGTCTTGTACATCCACGAGCCATATAAGAGTTGATAATATTCATAACCGTCACTATACAGCGCTATTGCATACAATTTCTAGTTATCTATACATAATTATAAAATAAAACTTGTTTTTTTTTTGTAATACTGTACTAGGTCCAGCTATGGCATGACTTAAGATATTAAACTAATAAAATACTGTTATTATTCAGAGTTTTAGCTAACCTCTAGTTTTTTTTTTTAAACCAGACATGTATTGCTTCATTAGGTCCAACGCGTCACCACTTCACATTTGCACTTAGTCGGCGTAAAGTATTTGAGATATGACAAGGAAGTTGAGCACTGTTTTGAGGACCTTTTTCTTTTTTTTTTTTGCAGTGGCCTACGGACGTGGTCTCGTCCCTCCAAGTCGGTCCAGGGTAACGGTAGAGGTGGCGCGTGACCCCATAGACCCACCATGCAACTCTCCTCTCTTCGCCGTGCGAGCGGGCCACCGGTACTCGATCTTTGTCTTCGGTGGCCCACCGAAGACAAAGACCAAGTTTCGGTGGCTCGCTCGCTCAGCGTAGAGAGGTACATCTAGGGCGGGTCTATGGGGTCGCGCGCTGCTTTTGTAGCCCCGGACGGATTTAGCTGGGTGTGACAACAACCAAGCCCGCCACCAAAAATAAATGCCTAAAATATATAGTATAACATTTAACATAGCCATACATAATAATTATTTAAATAAACAATTGTCTTTATGCTATGGGAATGGCATTGATATTTTAACAATGATTATTATACTATAATTATAAACACGTTCATATTAATAACCATTTACCGGTTTTATATTCAAGCCTAATTGAATGGGTTTTGGGTTTGTATTGGTAGGCAGCGGCCAAGTTATACCCTTAGTATTGTAAAGGTCCATGGGCGGCAGTGACACTTACCATCAGGTGTGCTGCTTGCTACTTTGCCACGACTAGCAATAAAAAAATCAAAAACTGTACCAAATAAATCGCATGTATATTATTATATATTCAGTATTCAAAAAAAATTTAACAGTCTACATAGAATTTCAAACTATCATCATTGCCCTGCTCTTATCCCAATTACTTGTGCTCGACGCAGTATGTTGTCGGTTAAATAGAAAAGTGACATTAATCAAAAATACCAAATTTAACAGTACCTACACGCATTTAAAGATTTTTTTCAACAAACAAATGTGCGGCTTCTTTTTTTATAAATGGCGTTCACACGATTTCGCAATCATTTCATCATCATTTGCCTGCCCTCATCCCACCCTAAGTGGGGTCGGCACAACATGTTCTTGCCTTCCACAAACTTCTACAGCCGTCATACCTGCACTCACAACTTTCATACACATATCCTCGTTTCCACAATCCATCCATCGTTCACACGATTTCGCCAATAACTCGATAATGTGCAGCTTAATACATAGAATATCACTTCTAACAGCACAGTTTTTGACATCTAATCTGATGATTTATCATTAGTTTTATTAAAATACGAACTATAACAAAACGTTTTAAACAATAAAATCAATTTTCAAAATTTTTGGGAAATATAACCGACAATGTGCTCGTACATATTGCAAAAGTTATTGGCAATAGTTTTATGACTGGTCGCCTCTCTGACGTCAACCATACTTGGGAATGTAATTATTAACCAGACAACCTAAGATGGAGTTGGACCAAGTTGATATAAAGCTTTTAATCGTCTTTAACGATACCTACAAGCAAAATAAGGGTTGATAGAATTCATAGCTGCTACCACACAACACTTAAAAATTAAGATAATCTATTACCAAATTAAAAGCGTGTTACACTCTGTTTTGCAGCTCTTAAATCAATTAAATTCTCTCTTAACAGTAAATAATTTCGACATTTTAGAAATATTAGAGAATAAATATATGTTAAAATTTCCAACTTAGTCATGTTGTTTAAAAGTGATTTTAAAAAAGAATTAACAAAAAATCCGACTTCAAAATAAAAACGTCGAGGTCAACTACTCCGCATTATTGAGGATAACTTAAAAACTATTGGTCAGATCGTAACCAAATTGCATACAGATTACATTACTAGTGTAGTACAATACATTAATAGTGGTAGAACCACGCTGTTGATAGTTCTCTGTCTACAGCTGCGGGCCGGTCCGTCCGGGATAGTACCACACTCTCGCAGAATATCGACGTCTGAGTAATGACAATGTGCTATAGCGCTTTGTTCGGTGAGCGAGAGAGCCGGTAGCCCAACTGGGTGGGTTTGGAGTTTGAAATGGTAGGCAGTAGCCTAGCTATACCTTTGGTATAGCAAAAATCCATGGGCAGCAGTGACACTTACCATCTCATTGATGATATTGCTTATGGTGGCAAACGAGCAAAAGCAATATCATCATCTCATCTCAGCTCATATACATATGTCCCACTGTTAGGCTCGAGCCTACTCCGTAATGGGAGGTAAATTAACCTACTATATCAAGCTGATCAGACGTATTGGTAAAGAGTAATGTTTCGAGTTTTCTTTCACTTGCATAGATGTTATATGCGTTTTATATCCCTTAGTCGTCTCTTATGATTGCCCACGGTTAAGATAGATGGTGGTGAATTGTATTCTTGTTCCGCCACCACACGGATAAGTTAAGCACTCTATCGGCATCGATGTCGTTCTTATTATAGATTTTTTTCTAAATGATATAGACCTCTGAATCTAATAATCGTTCTCACTCTGAAGTTTAAGAACATTATTGTTCTCTTAGATTATGTAGATCAAAGGGCAAGTCAATACAAGAAAAAAATATATTCTATCGAAACGGGTTGAACAAGAAATAAAAAGTGGCAGTTAATTATTTATTACACTAGCAGACCCGGCCTAGCGTTGCTGTGGCTAAGATGGCCTCAGTAACACGTGGTAGTTATGCTAATAAATTATAGCTTATATGAAACGTTTGTACGTTTAACATCGCGCCATTTATTAAATACTTACTTAATCCAGTCAACAGATACCGCCATCTGTCAGAATCGTTTGGAGATAATAGATAATTATGACTGTCAAATAATAGACCAATAATATGCAATAAAATAATATTGCAACTATAAATTGAGAAGAAAGCTATCCTATCTTTTAAGTTGGATCAAACACATGCTGTTCAAACTTTATTAAAATCGGTTAAGTACTTTAGGAGTTCATCGCGGAAAAACAACGTGACGCGTAATTTATACATATTAATAAGATTATATTAGATATAGATTTTTTTCCTGTGCATAATGTTCTCTAAATTAATGTTTTGTAATTAAACATTACAGATAGATATTACACATTTGAAATCAAATTGCACAGATAGTTCCGTGTCAATATTATAAGTTCGATTCCTACATAGAACTATTTTTTGTACAATTCATAAATAGTTGTTCGAAGTCTGGCTGTAATTTGTATGCATTAAATTATATATTTCTAAAATGCCTCGCAATACAAGGATTATTTCCTTGCTTTGCACTTTACAAACGTACAATGTTGCCCGTGGATGTCGAAGAGATGACTAAAAGATATAATATATATGATGATGATGGTATAAAAAATATGTTTTGGAGGAAACTTGAACCCTGAAGTCCGACGTAAATGAATTTAGACGAATACGTTGAGAGCCTGACGAAAGAATGGACTAACAAGAAGTGAAGTACACGAATTTCTAGTTATTTGACAATAAGATACTTCAGTTCTTAGTTTCTCCACGATGCTAGATCAACCATTGGTCGATTACTCTTTTCTAAAAAACAAGTAAAAATAGTCCTTCATAATAAATGAATGGCGCGAATACGATCATTACTTAGCATGAGATGTAATAAACATAATTATATGAAAACACGTCACCCTTAAATCATCCCTATCCATTGAGACGTATCTATTTTAAGAGCTATGTTTTGACTTATATTTAGATGTGCGTCAGTGCGCGGTACAAATCCAAGTCGTGAACTTGCCTATCGCGAGCTCTGAATCAATATAGAGTATTTCAAAACTTCCAGTGATAAAAAGATGACGTTATTTTTGATATTTCTTCTCACTTTCCTTCTAATATTTTCATTAATCGGTGCACTTGTAATTTGGTTGGTGTATTTAGGATAAATTCGGAAGTTTAGAGTCGATGCTTCAAACGAATGGGTGTTAGGTAGTGTCGTGATTTAGTTGCATCTGTGCCAAGTATGAGCGAGTGTTTCGTTTATTTGTCGTCAAAATTATATATTTATAAATATGTCTTAAAGGAATCTCAATTTGCAAGAAATTGAATGCAAGGTGTTGAGTAATAACAGGCTGAATGGCCGCAACCAGCTCATATGGAAAAGTGAATGCAATTCTTTCAAAATTATTTCTTTATGTGGTTACATATTTGTATGTTGTTGGCTAATATTTCACCTCGTGGTAACCAAGGATATGTTGAACGATGAAACGTGGTCGCTTACAAGATATAAATTTTAGTAATGATTTAAAAAAATCCGTTTATGCTAATCTAGAAGCATTCGGGCGAATAATGGCAGTTTTTTTTGTATATATCCTTTCCAAAATATTTGCATACATGAGTTGTCTTCTTTCAATCTTTGAGTTTAAATATTAAATCTGGACATCCAGCTAATAAAATTATACAATTTTGAAATATACTACCAGAATCATAATGTCTCATAGAGATGGGCTGCCTTCAAAACTCTTGCCGCGTTTTAGCAGCCAGCGAAATAGGTTGGTATCATTTTCTTTCGAGTTTCTTATCTTGCAGTGTCTGCTTTGCTGACTGTCTTAATCACTTCTATCTCTTCTAAAGTTTTGCTTGCCTAGTATATCTATTAAATAAACCAATTTTTATATATTTATTTTCCTAAAAACTTTGCAAACATATATATATTTTACGTCTGTGTCACAATTTTATGATAAATTAACCAAACCAGTATTCGGACTCAATATTGAGTACGTACTGGAAGAAAGTTTTTATCTTTTGTTCTAATAAATAACTTTATCACAAGAGACAGGGCTAATATTTAGAAATTATTTGCGAGGCAGATAGAATGATTTGACAGTTCATGTAGAGACAAATTAAGAGAACAATATCTCCCATTTTTTCCTGCGGTTGTCGAATATGAGATGTCAAGTAGAAACTTTGTTCGAAATAGTTTTGTCAGTTTATGATTTTATGGTATTTTAATCTTATTCACATCTTTGAATAGCTTTTTTTATTGGCCTATGTATATTTAGACCTATAAACATATGTTCAATCTATCTTATCTAAGCCTACTAGTTACATCTGCTACTAAAATGTCCAAAATGTGCTATAATATATCTTCAGAGTTAATCTTGCGTTTGTATAAAGCTGTGTTTATATCTTATGGTCCATTAAGAATTATTGTTTCATGTCTTACTGAAACTACAGATATGCTATCATCGTAAACTATAGCCATTGGAGAATGTTCTTTTAAGTTTAGAAATTTCAGCAGCCTATGACTAATCTCTGCTAGTTTTGAGATATTTTGTAACGTTTCACTAATCAGTGGTAATAAACTATGAACCTGTTAGCAATCTTTTCTTTATGTCCCGTTCTATTGAACTCAAATCGCCTCCACAATGTAAGAGAACCTAATATATTATGCTGTTTATATGATTTTCCATCAAGTTTACCTTCTCTTGTAATATTAAGAAAGGTTCCTATACTAATATGACACATTTTTATAAACTTTATATCTACTATCTCACCCCCCATCGTTGACTGCAAATATATGCGTCTAAGAACCAATTTTGTATCAACAATGTATTGCTGAAGAATCCATCACTTCTATCAAAGTCCACTTTGATTGGACATAATGGCCCCCAAAGATGAGTAATACTATCTACAACCTCTGCGATTGGTAAAGTTGATGATCTCCTATTTCGTATATGTCTCATTTTTAGAAAGAAATATAATCTACTATACCACCCTCGCCAAGCGGGCTTGCTTTGAATTTAGTATTTTTCCTTCTGTTTGTGAGGTTATCATATCAATTTCATTCTTGATAGTGTGCACTAGCCTCAATTGTGTTATCTGCTCGTTATCAGGACAGCATGATCGTTGACAGTATAGTAACTTGATAAACAGTATCGTACAAACCACGGTGCTCAGTAGACATTCCCGTAATTGTACCAGTATAACATAAATCAAAAGTGGTTTTTTCAATTTATGATCAAAGTGAATTAATTATATTTTGTTATAACTTCTCTTGCATATGTTTGTGTTCGTGTTTTAAAGTTATTTCTAAGTGGTTATGTGTTCCTAGTACCAGAAATCAGTGGCCAGTAAAATGTTTGATTTGTTTTAATTATAAAAAATGTTATTAATATTAGGATTTTATATAATGTTTTTTGTTAATATTATTATTTAATTAGTAGGTATAATCTAAAAAAAGAATAATGATTCATATGAAAGATTATTATATATAATATGTATTGTATTATTAATATGGGGGAAAGGAAAAATTTAATCAATAAGTACTTAAATCTATTCGTAAAGTGTCGTTTTAAATTGTAAATTTCTCTCAAACTTTTAATTAAGTCTTTAAATGTCTAATTGAAATTACACGAAATTATACCCTTGCATAGTCCCGAAAGTTTTTTTACGGAATATGTCCCGACCATAAAATTAAAAAAACTAATAGCGATTACGAACTATTTATTATAACAAAATGTTAGTATTTTTAATTAAATCTAACATTATTAACGACTGGAATGTTGTAATTACTTAATACACTATGTTTATTGCTTAAAACAGTAACGCGATTGAAATTCCAAAGCAAATACTTGAATTACGTTGTGTCAGCTGAGTGTTCAAAACTGTACGTCTAAGGCCATTGATTCACCTGATGTCATACATAAAATATTGTATAATGAAATTTTATTGTATGTGATCGTAAAAAAAAATAAGTGTTTGTGTTTAGTGGCTATTGAAAATATTTATATAGTAAATAATTAAATGAATAGTGCATGTTTGTAAAATATAATATCAAAAGTGATTTAAATTTATTACAAAAATGATTCCTATGAGTAAAATTGCCCATCGCACCTGTTTCATAATCAGTAGGACTGTTTATATGACATGTGAGTATTATTTATACACACTTTTATTTTATGATCCCTATTTTCTACCCTCAAGGATTTGATAAAAGCTTCAATACAAAGTTTAAATAACTGTAACACTTTTTCTGTCAACAAAGATTTGGTAGAAATATCAATTTAAAGTTTAAAGAAACCCTTCCCGTTTTTTTACCCTCAAGGATTTAGTGAAAGAATCAACATAAAGTTTGAGAAACTGAAACCTTTTATGCCACCAAGGACTTGGTAGAAATATCAACATTAAATTTAAAGAATTCTGCCCGTTTTTTTTACCCTCAAGGATTTGATATAAGTGTCAAACAAAGTTTGAATATTTATAACTGACTAGTTTTTGCCCGTGACATCGTCCACGTTAAAATCATCTGTGAAGGGTTCTATTAAATATCATTTTAATTGTTTGTTTGTGTGAAAAATATGAAAGCGAAATTCGTAACCTGTTTTACATCCTTAGGTTATATATACTCAGAGAAGCTAATCGTCAGAATATTCCTTTCTATTAAATCGTCATAAAAGTGAGGGCGTTATATATTACTTATTCTAATCTGTAATTGAATCAGAAAACCATTAAAACAATTTTTACGTCCTCCATTTGGTCATGAAAGCTGAAAAGACTTCGAATCGTCGGGAAATTTCGATTCGTACGTTTCTCACCGCAAAGTAAGAGTGGTAGCTATTGAATTATTAATTTACCATACGTAGTTCGTGATAAATTATATTTTTACTCTATCACCACACGGAAAAGTGGAACCCCGATACGAAAACTCTACCATCTTTTTTAATTGTAACGTAACTTTAATTGAAACATGTTTGAAATAGATTCAAACATGTTTCAATTAAAATTACGTATTAATATTAGAGATATGAATAATTACATAGATTAAGGTATTTTTTTTGCAAACTATGAGTAATACATCCAGTAAAACTGGTAACGTGATTAAACTACTTTTTTATTTCTTAACCACTTGATTAAAGGAATATTACCTGTTTTCATCAACAACTCTTAAATTAGATAACACCTAAAACAATTTAAATGATATATGAACATTGGGTTTGATTCTTTTTTTTTCAAGTTAATTAATATTCAAGTTTTATTTTTAAGTATCACCATGCAATATTTATATTACGTTAAGGAGACCTAAATTTTAGGGGTTATTAATATCACTAGTCCCAGGTAATTATATATACTTTAATAGTCTGGGCCAAGTTGAGAAATATCTTCCCAATCTAATATTCCGCATTATCGATACACAAAGATCCAAGGAAGCTCAAAGACTTGACTTTACACATATGTCGTAGTGATTAAGATACCGAACCTACCGTGTCAAGTGTAATGGGTTCGATTCCCAAAGCAATACTTTGTACGATCAACAAATTGTTCCGAGTCTGTATATAATTTGTGTTCGTTAATTATATGTTTGTAAAAATCACCGGCTATTAAAGTATTATGTATCTTAGTGCAGGGTGTTATATAAAACAAACAGAATCAAAGCTCAAAGTAACTTTTTTTAAGTGGCACGTGACACGTTGAGCAATTCGTGCGAAATTATTCCCTAACCTTTCCAAAATATTCAAAAATGCACAATTTTAAAGTTCTGCCAGCACTCCCGGAGTGCAATTTTTTTTTTTGCAGTTATGTCACTTTCCTTGCGGGCCAAGCGATATTCTGTCGTTCAGTATAATAATAAATCAACTAGGAAAAGCATTGCAATAGTGTAAAACATTTTAAATTAATTTAAAGCATTTGTATTTGATAAACAAGTCGTGATCATAATTTGCAACAGATAATATACTTGTCTCCTGAATGTGTTTATATTTCAAGCAATATTAATGATATCACATGTGTAGTCTGACCTTTTGGACTTTGAAAAGATAGCTTTGATTATACGAACGTTATGGTCCATATTAACTTCATTGGAATAGTAGTTTTTAAGTGTGAACTTTTGTCTGTAAAGAATTCTTCGATCCGTAATGTTTTCTACTATGAAAAGTTTGTGAGAAAAATAGCTTAAATAACGGCTGCGTCTCTTAAGTATTTGTCACGCATTCGCATTCGAATTGAATAGTGTCCGAAGTATACGCGTACACGACAGAATAAATTTACTTAAGCTCTTTTCAAATTACTAGATTTAACTTGCTAAGTTATTTATAAAAACTTTTTTACCAACGAAAAATGAATGTCACACGTGGGGCTCGAACTCACACCTATTGAAAATCCGTTCCAATTGTCCCTTCAACTAGACCAGGAATCGGCAACCTGCGGCTCGCGAGCCACATGCGGCTCATTGGATGTGAAGATGCGTCTCTTTAGTTCTATACGCAAAAAAAAAATATTTTATAAAGAAAACATTTAAAAATGGTTCTGAATTGATTAACCAGAAATTATTGTTGCCAAAAAAAATTGTGCCTCTTTAAAAATTTCAAACTTTTATAAATTCTAATTTTTGGCTCTTCCGACTCGAAGCGTGGCCGAGCCCTGAACTAGACCAATGTGAGTTAACGTATGACAATAAAACTATTTTATATAAATAAATGAATAATAAACACAATCTTTGCTATACAAAAGTGATAGAAATATTTTTTAAAAAGACACCAGGTTTTTTTTGCCGTGCGCTATGGTCAGGTCACACTCCGCCAGATCCGTCTTGTTGTGCGACTTTCAGTTTATCTATCCTGTACTGCGTTGTATGATTCATGGCCGAGTACTAATGAGACTACGACAATCCAAAGACCATCTGATCGGTTTATTATATTCAAATATTTGGTCTTTTCCAGGCTGCTGCGGCTGCTGCTCAGCCCTGAGGCCTCGCTACAAACGTCTGGTTGATAACATTTTCCCTGCGTCCCCTCAAGATGGCCTGGTCAAATCTAATATGGAGAAGCTCACATTTTACTCCCTTTCGAGTCCGGAGAAGCTGGATAGGATTGGAGAATACCTCTTCCAGAAAGCTTCCAGGGATATATATAGAAGGAGACACAGGTAAGTGGTCTTATTTTTTTAAACAACCTATATATCTTTTCCGAGGGGTGACAGAGTAAGAATACAATATACCACTCCCTGTCTTACCCGTGGGTGATCGTAAGAGACGACTAAGGGATATAAAACGCAAATAACATCTATGCGAGAGAAGGAAAACTCTAAACAAAACCCTATACCAACATGTCTGACCAGCGTAGGTTAATTATATATTTGGGGAAATTGACCTACTATACGTTGGTCAATTTCCTTTCCATTATGAAGGAGGCTTGAGTCCAACAGTGGGATATAATTATATGAGCTGCTGAGATGATGACATATCTGAAGACCCTTGTTTATGGAATAGGCTGTGATCTGGTAACACCACGATCAAACCGTCCGGAGCGGCGAGAGGAACGGTGACTGTACTGTAACTGACCACCGTCACAGGATTGGATTGGATAATAATACAACATATATCCTAACGTGAAGAATTAATTTGTATCGTTATAAGCAGCAAACAAGCGGTTAAGGGGCCCTCCATTAATCACGTGAGATTTGAAAGGGGGTTTGACAAAAATCACGAAATATCACAAGGGGGAGGGGGTGTAGTAAGATATCACGTGTATTTATTTTTTCGTCTAACCCTGCACTTTCTAAACTGAAAAGCAGCGTGCAGTGTGACTTTGACTTACCGTTGTCAGACAACGAACGAAGTTTAAAGTAGGTGATCGGTATAAAGACCTTTTTGCGAAGTATAAAAAAGCAAAAAACCGAGAAAATAATGAGCTGTGGGCTACTTCTTTGTAGGTACTAAAAAGTCAGGTGCTGTTGGTTTCATAGTCTTAAACCACACCACGTATCATCAATTGGCAGGGGGGCGTGGGTTAAAAAATGCTAAAAAAAAGATCACGTGATTAATGGACGTCCCCTAACGGATACAAATTACATATTCTCAAACTCAAATAATTTACGGAACCACATATGTTTGTTTGTGCAAATGTTGTCTAACGTGGATATTGCAAATGATTGTGGTGATGTAATGACATAGGCATATACGTCGGCTTTTACGTTATACTTCTAAAACACGTCAATTATCATCATCTCAGCTTATATATGTCCCACTGTTGGGCTCGAGCCTCCTACATAATGGAAGGGAAATTGACCAACTACCTATATCACGCTGGTCAGATGTGTTGGTATAGGCTTTTGTTTCGAGTTTTTCTTGTCTTGCAGTAATTATCTCATTCCAAAGTCGTTTGCCGACAGCTTTTTGCAATCAAATGGTTTCTTCATGGTAGTACTACACTCTAGCAGAAATACGATGCCTGCATAATACCAATCTGCTACGTTAGATGAACAAGAGGTCCTGAAGTACCAATCGTAAGCAGCGACGTAGCTGTGGCACTTGGATTTACTGAAATCCATGAATGGCTGTACTTCGTGTGGTGACGGAGTAAGAATACTATTCACCACCCCATATCTTACCTGTGGGTGATCGTACGAGACGACTAAGGGATATAACGCATATAACATCTATGCGAGAGAAGGAAAACTCACAACAAAATCCTATACCAACATGTCTGACCATCGCGGTATAGTAGGTTAATTTCCCTGCCATTACGGAGGAGGCCCAAGCCCAACAGTGGAACATTTATGGGCTATGATGATGATGATATACATATAACAATTATGCAAGAGGAAGGGAAATTGGAAATAAAATCTAATACCTTTTATAAGCGTGACATAAGAGGTCAAATTCTCTATTTTGGAGGAGGTTCAAGCACAGCACTGGGACGTATATGAGATGATGAACGGCAGTTACCACTCGCCATCAAATGCTTATACGTATGCAATATGAAAAGCATTTGTATTATTGATAACGTTATCTCTTCCGTGTCTCGCACTTCAGATCAATTGATATAATGTAAAAATTACGCTAGCCTGATAACAGTTTTACAATTTACAATATCTTTTTTTTTTAACCTCTTCAGGGACGAATATTTTAAAGTACAAAAAAATATATAATTTTTGAAGTGAAACTTCTTTATCGACGTTGGGAAAAAAATTACCGTCACATTTTTCCGTTACGCGCCATCTTGTTTCGAAGGGAAACTTTTTTGCGCACATGAGGTTAGATTTTTTACAGATGAAACCCACACGAGGAACGCGCCACGCCAGAGAGAGAGAGAGGTACACGCTATTTGTTGATGTATGTAAACGAGATTTAAAAAATAGTTTGCCAAAGTTTCACTTCTGATATGTGTACTTTGTACGCACGCATAATTTATTAGTAGTGTCGTCTGCGTAAGTAACTTCCCAAAATTAAACTATTATCTTAAAAACACATTGCTGGGATAAAAAGTATCCTATGTGTTAATCCAGGAAATGGTCTATATGTGTGCCTAATTTTAATCTAAATCTGATCAAAGGTTTAGGCGTGGTTATGTAACAAACATTCAAAAATTCTTACAAAATTTCACATTTTTAATATTAGTAGGATAATACAGAGACAGTGCTAAAGTTTAGTGAATAATAATAATAATAATAATAACTTGACCTCCGGGCCAGTCGTTACCTCACCATGAGGCTAACGCAAAACTCGGAGGAATATTATACGGCTCCCTAAGTTCTTTTGATATATAAAAAAAAAATGTATTACAAGATTTACAGGCAAGCCAATAAACCGCAGGGCAGCTTGTGGCGAGCTGAATGTGAGTGGCGACACTGCGGTCCTGAATACTCCAGAGAGTCGATCAGGGCCTCGTCTCCAGCTGGCCTTCATTGGCTGGCTAGAGTGGAAACCGAAGAGTACCCGAAGGACTCTCAGCTCTGGCTTGCCTTAAACAGCTGGTCAGAGAGGGGTCGCCAGAGCTATATGCTCGGGGGTGGAAGTGTCATTTTCAAGGGCATAACTACGGGGAAACCATGGGTCTGTTTCTCGGAGACTCAATGGTGAAACCGGCGCCGCACCGCTCGACACCCCTAGCTACTTGCACCAATGTTGCCCCCTGTTGCCCGTATGGCTTGTGCGCCTGTGGCGACTGTTTAGGGGGCCCATTCAGTGAGTTGGCGAGTCACCGTCTGCCACCGTTCATCTCTATATATGGGTTTGAAGGCAGACGACAGTTAGAATTTCATAGATTTAAGATGAACCAGTCCACTAAGCACCCACTCCCATAATCAGATATTAACTACCATAATCACACAATAGTTTTACACTTACCGCTGGCAGTCCACGTATGTTATGTGCAGACGTGGAATGTCATCGGTAGATGTCCCATCCCAATATTTAGATTAAATTTCTCCAAAGGCCTCTGCGTGTTGGATCCATATCCCCATGTAAGCCTCCCAAAGGACCGGGCATCTTCCCTATGGAAGATCCCGTGAAAAAAGGAGATACATAATAATAATAATAATAAAAATACCTGGCAACACTAGCAACAAGAAGTCACATATATTCTTTAGAAATTTATTTTTTCATAATAATTGTTTATAAATCATGAAAAATATTGAAACCAATAATAAAAACATTCCGATAACGATGAAGCACATTATAATAAATTATTTTTATTCATATGAGTGCCATAAATTATAAATTCTATTATAACAGAGTAGTTTGACAGTAATGTCAATAATATGAATAAACCAAATGAAAAAATTATGAAAATATGTTGACGAGATCAAAAGCCAGAGCTGAATTAGCACGTTTACCATCTCCGGGCTCGTTGCAGTGTTCCGCCTCGCAATCACAAGACACATCGGATACGATAGCTCTTTCTGCAGAAGCGTCAAGTTCCAGCGACGAGTTCTTTTCGCCACCGACATCACCAATACCTGTATGTCGCCGTGAAGAAAACCGGCCACCAGTTAGCTTGGGACCCCGAGGCCTTCTGGTCTCAAACAGGGCCCCCGCTGCCGGTGGTAATGTGCAACGCATGAAATGGACAGAAGAAACCAACAAAAATGTCATGCGAGCATATTTTGGGGCTACAGAGGGTGGAGCTAACCTCACTGCATACCGCAGTCGAATGCTTGTTCTGTTTCAGGCACTTGAACCAACCATCAACGTCACGACCCAGCGTCTATCTGACCAGGTACGTGCCATCCAACGCTGTCAGTTATTGGATGTCACGGTGCTTGATATGCTACGCTCAGAATACCTGCAAAGTATGCCTGCTTGTCCGACCCCAGTTGTCGCTACACCGTTATCACCAATAATATCTGCATCGGCAAATACTGATAACATAGACTTGGACAACGGTATGACTACTTCTGCGGGTATACAGTACAATGAGGAGGTAAGCCAAGTTTTAGAATGTGCCATCAGAGAATATCGATCCATGCCCCCGAATTTAAGACCACGTCTACCGCGTTTGCCTATTAACAGACGAAATTTAGCAGCGTTGAGTGATATTAATAGGTTAATAACAACTTACCTTAATAGCAGTGAAAATATCTCAGATACTCACTCAATTTTATACTGTGCTGCTATTGCGACATGCCGTTTGGCAGGAGCCCCACTCCTAGAAATTAACCCTGTCATACAGCAAAAACCAACGGTCCCAACATGGCAACGTAGGATAGAAAGGCGTATCAATGAGGCTAGAAAACAAATAGGGAAACTAATCTGTTTTAGATCCGGCAATAATCGCCCTAGGGTGATGCGCTTTGTGCATCAGGCATTTTTGGGGACTAACATTGATCCTCAAAATTATATGTCACAAATCACAGAGCGCATCGACTATCTAAAACAGAAAGTCTACGCGTGGGCTAGTCGCATTCGTAGATTTAAAAAACGTATGGATCGCTACACTCTGAATCGGACATTCGAAAAGGATCAGAAATGGGTATATAGAAGCTGGGAACGATCAGAGCATAGTTTGAGTGGCAGAAAATTACCGGATATTGACGAAACAGTCGCATTTTGGCGAAATATTTGGTCAGTAGCTGTCACTCATACTGAGGCTGACTGGATACGGGATGTCAAACAAGCTTGTGAAAATATGTCACAAATGGATGCTGTAACTATAACACCGCAAGACGTAGCGGATGCTTTACGTCCGTTATCAAATTGGAAATCTCCAGGGCTGGACGGACTGCACAATTTTTGGTTGAAACGGCTTTACAGTTCACATGTTTGCTTGTCATCTCAATTTCAGTCAGCCATAAACTCTGCCTCGTTACCGGATTTTATGACAACTGGTATTACCCATCTAATCTTTAAAAACGGTAGTACTACGGCACCCTCTAACTACAGGCCCATAACTTGTTTACCATCTATCTATAAACTCCTGACATCGATTCTGAGAGTCAAAATCTCTAGACATATTGAACTAAATTCTATTATAAGTGACTTTCAGAATGGATGTGGTAGTGGTTGCCGTGGTACTAAGGAGCTCCTCCTTATTGACATGACTATTGGCCAACAAGTTCGTCGTAACCGAAAGGACCTGTCGACATGTTGGATAGATTATAGGAAGGCTTTCGATTCAGTGCCTCATACATGGCTCCTGAGGGTACTAGAGCTTTACAAAATAAATAACACGCTACGTACTTTCTTGAAGTCCTGTATGGGGCAGTGGAAAACTGTTCTTAGCTATCCAGCTTGTCAGCAGCGTCGAGGGACTGGCGAACCGATATCAATCAGGCGGGGCATTTTTCAAGGTGATAGTTTGAGTCCACTTTGGTTTTGCTTAGCACTGAACCCGCTAAGTACATTATTGGAGCGTTCAGGGCTAGGCTACAAGTTACGCCGAGGTGGTCAGGTGATATCCCACTTACTTTACATGGATGACCTCAAATTATTTGCACCAGGTACACAGCTGGTGGAATTACTAAAAGTTACTGAGACTTTTAGTAATTCCATCAAGATGGAATTTGGTGTAGATAAGTGTGCGGTCATGCATGTCAAGCGAGGAAGGATAGTACAATCCCAGAGTGTACTCTCTGACACATTTCATCTTAGACCACTTCTCGTAACGGATACCTACAGGTACTTGGGTATGTCACAGTCGTTAAACATTACGGATGCGGATATGAAACAGGCGTTGCAGGAGCGTTTCTTTGGCCGCTTAAAAAAGGTCTTCAACAGCCTTTTATCAGGTGGCAATAAGGTGCGTGCCTGCAACGCTTGGGCTATGCCAATCCTAATGTACTCCTTTGGCATACTCAAGTGGACTCAAACTGAGCTAGACACTATAGATAGAAGAGTCCGCACACTAATGACAACATACAGGATGCATCACCCCCGTTCGTCTGTGATGAGGTTGTACATCCCGCGAAAGTGTGGGGGACGAGGCTTTCTAAATGCTAAGTCCCTCCATAATCGCGAGGTGTGCAACCTTAGAAATTATTTTTTACGGATGACAAAGGTGGTGCATCGTGATGTGGTCGCAGTAGATAGTGGACTCACCCCGCTGCGGTTGGCTAAGGAGAATTGGTGCAGTCCTATAGTACTAAGTACCAACGACCGCAAGGATGTATGGCAGAGCAAGGAGCTGCATGGCAGATTCTACAGGGCCCTAAATGGTCCCGAAGTAGACAGTTTAGCCTCGGTAGCCTGGCTACGTTTCGGCAATCTTTTCGGAGAGACTGAGGGTTTTGTCTGTGCAATTGCAGACGAAGTTATAATGACCAAGAACTACCGGAAATATATCTTGAGGGATGGCACAGCCGACATCTGTCGTGCATGCCACCGACCAGGTGAGTCCCTCAGGCATATCGTTTCCGGCTGTTCTAGTCTTTCTAACGGCGAGTACTTGCACAGACATAATCAAGTAGCCAGGATAATCCACCAGCAACTTGCTTTGCGGTACAAACTTGTCAACGTAGAAATGCCGTACTATAGGTATGTACCAGAAGCAGTTCTCGAAAATAGTCATGTCACATTGTACTGGGATCGATCTATCATCACTGATAGGACTGTTGTAGCCAACAAGCCTGATATCGTGGTGATAGATCGTCTAGAGCGTCGTGCAATGATAGTCGACGTTACCGTTCCACATGACGAGAATCTCGTGAAGGCTGAGAAAGATAAACAAGTTAAATATCTGGACTTGGCTCACGAGATTGTCGATATGTGGGATGTGGACTCGGCGATCATTGTACCGATAGTTGTTTCGGTCAATGGCTTAATGGCTAAGAGCCTCGACCAACATCTCTCGAGGCTCGCGTTAGGTGGTTGGGTCAAGAGTCAGATGCAGAAGGCAGTTCTCCTCGACACGGCACGAATTGTGAGGAGGTTTCTCTCTCTGGATCCCTAACCACCGGTAGTTTGGTCCTTACACCCGCTGCCGGTGCTATACTATTTTTACTCTTTTAAATAGATTGTGTGTTTGTAGTTTTTTTTTTTTGTTTTGTTTTGTTTTTTACTGTATGTGTGCGTGTTTGTTTATCCCTCTAATCTATTTAAAAATGTATAAATATGAAATAAAGAAATAATAATAATAATAATTTATTTAGTCAAAACATTACAAATTTACAATAATTTACTTAAGATATTTCCAGCATGTGTAACACTATTATAACTTAGTCTCGTAAACTAGGTCAAGCCTGTATCATACGAGACGAGGTTAATAAATATATATTTAAAAAGGAAAAGTCAATAGTATACTGAAGAAAAGTGAATAAAAATAAAAGAGAAAAATATGAATGTTATATTTAGATTATATAGTTAATAATAAGGATATAGTGAGTGCACGGGGTATGTGCGTGTGTGTGTGTCTGTGCGTGTGTGTGCGTGTGTGTGTGTGTGTGTATGTATTGGTGTGTATTGTGAGATTAGTGGTTGTATGTTTATGTTACACAGTGTATGTGAGTAATGATTCCGTATTTGAGTAATCCTGTTTTAGAAGCCAATCAGTTACTTTACTTTTTAGGTTGTGTTTGTTTAAATTAAGTATATGCAGTTCTTTGAGAATTTTTTGATAGATATGAATTGATATAACGTAATACTGATGTCTGGCAAAACATGTCTTATGTTTAAGACCTCGCGGATAATTTTTACGTTTGTTGGGATCGGCAAGAGGCATAGAACCATGTATTCTAAGCACTGAACGGAGTACGTACAACTGTCGAACGGTTAAGACCTTGCAGTCATTGTATAGTTGAGCTGTAGGATATCGGAATGGTTTATGGGTCATAACCGAATGTGATATAAAAGTGATTTAAATTTTCATGTTCTGCCAAAATTCGCAGAGGAATCGTTGAATTAGTTCTTGGCGCTGAGTTAATGATAACGATGGGATAATCGTTCAACTTTGAGTAAGTTGCTTTTTTACGCGGGCAGATGCTAGTATTACATAAAATGCTAGCAGTTTCCATACTAATAAATGGAGGGCCGGTTTTTTATTCGGTTATACTGCGAAAATTACTAAACCGATCAGAATAATACTTATACCCTTAGAAAAAAAAGGATAAAGCTTAGAAATTAAAGCAGAAATTTAATTAGAATTAGCTTAGAAATAAAAGCAGTTGAAGGATAGTTCGGTACTTTTATTGTTTAAAAAAGTTAAAATCCTGTTGTGTAAACGATTACACGAGCATACACGCATACTACTATAAAATGGAACACACCTTGCACACTACAGAACGGGCTGGCGCAAGGTGACATTTCTGACACCAATTTAGTGGCGTCAAATATTGTGCATGGAATTGTTTTCTATGTATTATTATTCTAAGCTTATATCATAAGATGCAGTGTGTTTCGGCGAAGGTTTTAGTATATTATTTGTTGGTGATTACTTATCAGAAAAGTAGGGAAGCAGGTGGGGGATAGATAGTTATAAAATACAACACTTAATTCTGGCTCTAAAGTGTTGAATAAAATTAAAGGGCCGACTTAAAGGGCTAAGGGCGACATCCCATAGGAAGCAATCCACATACACGTAATTTGACTGCACAAATGACGTCGCGATGTGCTTAAGATACCAACCTACCGTGCCAAGTGTCGTGAGTTCGATTCCCTACGCAGTACAATACTTTGTGCGATCCAAACTGTTGTTCTGAATCTATATGTAATTTGTGTCCGTTAACTTAATGTTTGCAAAGTCCCCCGCAATACAAGAATTATTATCTTAGTGCAGGGTTTATTATTTTTAGAAAAAACCGTCAAATTTATTATTGGTAAGTTTTGCATTTAAAAATAATAATAATATATTAATGTAACTTTATCTCTCCAGTTTCGTGATAATAGCAATGGAGGCTATGGACCAATTGCTAGTTGCGTGCCATTCGCAGACGCTGAATCTATTCGTAGAGAGTTTCCTAAAGATGGTACAGAAGCTATTGGAGTCCACTGATCCACAATTACAGATACTCGCCACGCAGAGTGTAAGTATATTTCAAAATACATAAAAAGATTGTTGATTTTGAATTTCTAAATGCTACTATAAAAAGTTTTACATCAATAATAATTGAAATACACAAATTTTATATAAAATAATTTAATATTTTGATTTGTAGTGGATTTTCGTGTGGTGAGGGAGTAGGAATACGACTCACCACCCCCTATCTTACCCGTGGGTGATCGTAAAGGACGACTAAAGTATAAAATATGCATATAACATCTATGCAAGAGCCAAAATGTCTGAACAGGGTGGTTTAGTTGGTCAATTTCCCTCCTAGTGTCTGAAAGAGGCCCAGCATTAACAACATACAGGGTGCCGATTTTATTACCAGGATAACTTAAACTGGGTGTAGGAATGACGTCATAAAAAACAATAAAGTTAGTTGCAGACTCCTAGCTCTGCCCAATCCCGAGATAAAGTGATTTGTTTCTTATCAAAACAATAGGTTTGCCAGCGTACATTGACATGTAGGTACATTTCGACCCAGCTGCGCGGCGGTAAGCGTAGCGCGAGCAGGACTATTTGCCTACTAGTTCAATGTCACACGCATGAGTATATGCCTACATCGAACTTCTATATTACAAAGTGTATTGACCGCTTATCAGTAGGGCAATTTAATCAAAAATTAGGTACTATTTTTTTTACTGATTTGGATAGTGTATCATGGTCTGATACACCTCCTTCAAGGATTCTACTAATTAAATCGGCAACCTGTATATGGGGGTCAAAATCTGATAACTGATGCTGTAGCGGAAACATATAAATCTCTATAATAACGATGACAATATTTCTAGTTAAAGTGATTACTATAATATTTCCAGTTTGTACGTTTCGCGAATATTGAAGAAGACACACCATCATATCATCGTCGCTACGATTTCTTCGTGTCGAAGTTCTCCGCGATGTGTCACAGCAACCATATCGACAAAGCCACTAGGGACAAGATCAGACTAGCCGGTATACAAGGATTGCAAGTAAGTACTAATGCTCTTCAGCTTTCATGTTACCCTGGTGCTTTAGATTTTACATAAAGCTTTCTTATATTTTTATTAAGGATAAATGATGACCTATTAGTCCGCCACTGGCAGGGAGGTCCACCGTGTAAGGGCGTCTCAACGCCTTGATGCTTGAACGACTTAGGTTAGATAGGTAATATATAGTGACCAGCTGATAAAAAGATAGGAAAATAATACCCTAATAGGTAATTAAAAAATATAGGCAAATAATGGCCTCGCAAGCGGGATTCGAACCCGCGCCTATTGGGATTCCGGCCCAATCGTGCTGCCACTACACTACCGCGACTAATTGTTGGACATGCAAATTTCATTTCGTATTGTATTTACGTCTTAAGGTGACGGTATGCTATCTACCCGACAATGTTTACACACTGTTATAGGCTTAATACTTCAAACTTTACAGTTAGAATTGTATTAAACGATGACACAACCTTGTTATTTAAATTACTGAAAATTTTTAGCATTTAATATGCTTAATTATTTATAAAATCCGATTACGAAATGAAAAATGATGTCGCAAGCGGGATTCGAACCCGCGCCTATTGGGATTCCGGCCCAATCGTGCTGCCACTACACTACCGCGACTAATTGTTGGACATGCAAATTTCATTTCGTATTGTATTTACGTCTTAAGGTGACGGTATGCTATCTACCCGACAATGTTTACACACTGTTATAGGCTTAATACTTCAAACTTTACAGTTAGAATTGTATTAAACGATGACACAACCTTGTTATTTAAATTACTGAAAATTTTTAGCATTTAATATGCTTAATTATTTATAAAATCCGATTACGAAATGAAAAATGATGTCGCAAGCGGGATTCGAACCCGCGCCTATTGGGATTCCGGCCCAATCGTGCTGCCACTACACTACCGCGACTAATTGTTGGACATGCAAATTTCATTTCGTATTGTATTTACGTCTTAAGGTGACGGTATGCTATCTACCCGACAATGTTTACACACTGTTATAGGCTTAATACTTCAAACTTTACAGTTAGAATTGTATTAAACGATGACACAACCTTGTTATTTAAATTACTGAAAATTTTTAGCATTTAATATGCTTAATTATTTATAAAATCCGATTACGAAATGAAAAATGATGTCGCAAGCGGGATTCGAACCCGCGCCTATTGGGATTCCGGCCCAATCGTGCTGCCACTACACTACCGCGACTAATTGTTGGACATGCAAATTTCATTTCGTATTGTATTTACGTCTTAAGGTGACGGTATGCTATCTACCCGACAATGTTTACACACTGTTATAGGCTTAATACTTCAAACTTTACAGTTAGAATTGTATTAAACGATGACACAACCTTGTTATTTAAATTACTGAAAATTTTTAGCATTTAATATGCTTAATTATTTATAAAATCCGATTACGAAATGAAAAATGATGTCGCAAGCGGGATTCGAACCCGCGCCTATTGGGATTCCGGCCCAATCGTGCTGCCACTACACTACCGCGACTAATTGTTGGACATGCAAATTTCATTTCGTATTGTATTTACGTCTTAAGGTGACGGTATGCTATCTACCCGACAATGTTTACACACTGTTATAGGCTTAATACTTCAAACTTTACAGTTAGAATTGTATTAAACGATGACACAACCTTGTTATTTAAATTACTGAAAATTTTTATACATACATAACATACGAAATGAAATTTGCATGTCCAACAATTAGTCGCGGTAGTGTAGTGGCAGCACGATTGGGCCGGAATCCCAATAGGCGCGGGTTCGAATCCCGCTTGCGACATCATTTTTCATTTCGTAATCGGATTTTATAAATAATTAAGCATATTAAATGCTAAAAATTTTCAGTAATTTAAATAACAAGGTTGTGTCATCGTTTAATACAATTCTAACTGTAAAGTTTGAAGTATTAAGCCTATAACAGTGTGTAAACATTGTCGGGTAGATAGCATACCGTCACCTTAAGACGTAAATACAATACGAAATGAAATTTGCATGTCCAACAATTAGTCGCGGTAGTGTAGTGGCAGCACGATTGGGCCGGAATCCCAATAGGCGCGGGTTCGAATCCCGCTTGCGACATCATTTTTCATTTCGTAATCGGATTTTATAAATAATTAAGCATATTAAATGCTAAAAATTTTCAGTAATTTAAATAACAAGGTTGTGTCATCGTTTAATACAATTCTAACTGTAAAGTTTGAAGTATTAAGCCTATAACAGTGTGTAAACATTGTCGGGTAGATAGCATACCGTCACCTTAAGACGTAAATACAATACGAAATGAAATTTGCATGTCCAACAATTAGTCGCGGTAGTGTAGTGGCAGCACGATTGGGCCGGAATCCCAATAGGCGCGGGTTCGAATCCCGCTTGCGACATCATTTTTCATTTCGTAATCGGATTTTATAAATAATTAAGCATATTAAATGCTAAAAATTTTCAGTAATTTAAATAACAAGGTTGTGTCATCGTTTAATACAATTCTAACTGTAAAGTTTGAAGTATTAAGCCTATAACAGTGTGTAAACATTGTCGGGTAGATAGCATACCGTCACCTTAAGACGTAAATACAATACGAAATGAAATTTGCATGTCCAACAATTAGTCGCGGTAGTGTAGTGGCAGCACGATTGGGCCGGAATCCCAATAGGCGCGGGTTCGAATCCCGCTTGCGACATCATTTTTCATTTCGTAATCGGATTTTATAAATAATTAAGCATATTAAATGCTAAAAATTTTCAGTAATTTAAATAATGGCCTAATAGGAAAATATATAAATTTTAGAGACCAACTAACTCATTTTATGTTGCCCTCGTAGTTCACACACTACCTCCTATACATATATATATACCTTTTTTTTTTTTTTTTTTGCGGTGGGCTATGGACGTCGCACCCCGCCAAATCGGTCCGGGGCGACGGAAGAGGCGGCGCGCAACCCCATTGACCCACCCTGCAAGCACCTCTTCTTCGCCGTGCGAGCGGGCCACCGGTACCCGATCTTTGTCTTCGGTGGCCCGCTCGGCGGTATGGCCTCTCGGGCTCCTCTCCTGTCGACGCCCCGGCAGCTTTCGCCGTCGAGGCGTCGTCCTCACGCGGTGGCCTCACGTCAGGTGACCGGACAATTCCCCGGTCCAATCACCCGAAGCCTCGGTTAGGGCGGCATCAGGCGCAGGTACTCGCGCCTGCGCCGCCCCGGCCGCGGGCGGCGGCCCGGGTCAAGGGAATCCTCCCGGACCCGTTCCGCCGCCTCCTGCGAGATGACAGCCTCGCAGAAGGCGGCGACCGCGTCCCAATTCCTGACGCTGTCGACCATCGCTCGCGCAACAGCCGGCAGCGTCAGGTCGGCACCGATGACAGCGACGAGGTCACGGCGACATATATATATACCTAGTACTTACGTTTGTTAAAGACAACGTTACGACCACTAGGATGAATATGGCAGTTAAGTTTATGCTGGCTCTTATATTGTATGTAGTCCTGGTACTTTTGAAATTTATATGACGCCATATTTAAAGACTAATTATGTCCAACAACGAAATTAACTGTGACTTACAATATACAAAGAGTTCTTTTATTATTTATTGTTGTTTTATCTTTAAAATCGCACTAAGACTTGTGGAATCACTAGGCATTATTGCAGAATAAATTGCTGGCCGACTACCAGATAACTACTACCTATATGTTATCTAGTAGTCGGGTGCTGCTATCTGATCCAGCTATATTTTGCATTATTTTTATACATTTTGCATGAATAAAAAAAAAGAAATATGAAAATGGCTTTTATTGTTAAATTTTAAAAGGGAATAATGAGATTTTTGCTAATATAAATTTAGAATAAAATAATATTTTTATAAAATAATCATTTAATATTTTTGGATTGAGGATTTAACTCCAAAAATCTTTAATCTTATATACATTTTAAACAAAATATAATCTTTAACGTATTTCTTCACTGCCTTTTTCTTTTAAATAATGCGAAATATAATTATTTCCTTGCATGATTTCACTTAAGATATACAATGTGAAGGTGGAAGGATATGGGTACCGGGGGAGACCGAGACTAACCTACCTAGACCAGATTGGTCACGTACTGAAGGAAGGTGGAGTCAATAGTCTCCGAAATCGGCGAGCGTGTATGAAGAGAATTATGAATGTTGAGGAAGCGAGTGAAGTATGCAAGGATAGAGTTCTCTGGCACTCTGTTCTCTCTGCTCTGTCTGCCTACCCTGCAAGGGATATGGCGTGATGATATGTATGTATGTATTAGACTTGGGTAGCTCCTGAATGAGAGATACAAATGAACTAGCTCTTTGATTTCAATCTAGCTCACATTAGCTCAGTAGCTCAGTTAATAGTTCAACGGCTCAATCGGCTCTTTTACTCGCGTCGTCATGTCGTGTGAGCAGTCGACGACCGAAAGTGCCCGATCTATACCGATCACCGCCGAACAGTAAAAGTATTGAGCATGTTCCGATATGCATTGTGACTATTGCGAACACTAAACGTACAAGTTATATATTCAACAAAGAAGAATGTTTGAAAAATAAAAAGTTATATTTAAAAAAATAATATTCATCTTTGAATAACAATATTCAATAATAATATTAGTTATCAGTGCAAGCTGTCACTAGATGCAGTCGATTCTGTCAGCCGATATGCATTTAGTGAAAAGCTGTTTTTAACAATTTAAATTACAAACAGACCTATCAATTTTATTTATATTTTTATATACATAAATATATTTTATATCTCATCCTGCGATCACCAATCAGAATTTACATGCTCATGCATATCAAGCTTATCGCTTAATGATCGCGTAGTTCAGAGTTTGAACTATTCAAAAGAGTTAGAGCCGTGAACGAGTTGAAATAAATGAGCTAACTCAATAAGAGAGCTGGCTCTCTTGATGAGCTAAATGAACTCAGGATATATATGAGCTAAATGAACTAAAGAGCTAAAAGAATGATATAGCTCTTTTCATCAAAAGAGCTATATCTCTCTTTTCTTTTCAGTGAGCCGTTTTTCGCATCTCTAGTATGTATGTACATATAATTTCACTTCCTATCAGTAAATAAAAATACATTCTTACTCGAAGTACCCGATACATATTATATTTTTAATTAAATATTAAATGGTCAGACTATACAAAGACATATAATGATAATAGAAGTATATATAATTTTAGATTTGTTAAATCGTATGTTTAAATTTTCCAGGGCGTAATTAGAAAGACTGTATCTGACGACCTGGTGGAGAATATCTGGGAGGCTCAACATATGGACAAGATTGTTCCATCATTGCTTTATAATATGCAGGTATAACTTATTTACTTAACGAGCGCGATCTCATGTTAGATAGTCTGAAAATCACGTCTGGGGTAGTGTATTATACGGACCTTGTATCAACTCGAGAAAATTTCCGTGCGTTCAGGCGCTTCTGCCATACCTACTGTTGCAATCAATGTTAAGGCTCACATATAGGCCCCATAACCTTTGCCATATCCGTGGTACTGTACTGCTGCGCTTTACCTATCAGTACATCCTCTTATCTATTGGCCTATTAACCAATTTTTGCTTCATGTCTCCCGCTTTGCATAGGAGGGAAGTGGAATGTTTTTTCAACTCCTGTATTTCTTTTCTAATTAAATTTGTTGCGGGTTCCAAGACAGTTAAAAGCGTTTCCCGGGACTTCCCGAGCGTCAAACCTCGGTGTCTTATACGGAGACCATTGTGGATCCTGGCTTACAGGAGTTACAGTGGTGGGAATGTGTGGTGGGATTAATACAAAAAAAAAAAACATTATCTTAATTTACTGTTGAAACTTTTCGATGGAACTTCTAACTCTTTGAAGAATCAGCAGGAACATGAAAAGTAGCACTCTGCTCGGCAATTTATAATGTCAACTATGTTTTCTAGCCTGCCTGCCAATAGTAAAAGAGGAATTTTATGTTCAGTGGACGTGCATAGACTAATAAATGGTCTTGCCAAATGCAATTTATGGATTTAAATATAAATAGTTGTAATATACTAAGAAACACTGTGTGGTAGCGGCTACGAATACTACCAACCCTTACTTTGCTCGTGGATGTCGTAAAAGGTGACTAAGAGACTTAGAACGGCCTGGGCCAACTCCATCTGATGTCGTTTGGTCATCAAATACATTCCTAAGGAGGGTTAACATCTGGCAGGCGGTCGGTCATAAAACTATTGCCAATAACTTTTACAATATGTACTATGAAAGAAGAGTAGAAGACTTCTAATGTTTACGCGAGTATTACACATTTGAAATAAAACTACTTTTACGGATTCTATCGCGTTTGTATTTGATTTATAATTTCCCGACGTTTCGAACACTTTACAGTGATCATGGTCACGGGAAGACTGAGGTGTCTTACGTCCAATATGTCATTGTTATTACAGAAATTTATTTATATCTACCCTATAAGATATTAAATTTTGACCCACATTTTTATACAAAATTAATACAATTCATTGCCAGTACAAAAAGAGAATGATTCTATATATAAAATTTATGTTGTTTATGATTTGTTATTATTAAGGTATTTAATTTATGATAATTATTATTGTGGCAATTTTACAATTTTTACAAAACTAACAAAAACTGTTCAGCTACTACCGGATCGGAACGCGGCCACTCTGAGAAAGATCCGGCGAGAAAACTCAGGAGGCATGATACTAATTTTATTATTGAATTTTTGAGTGGCGGCCTACTTTATCTTACTAAAATTATAAAAATAAAATTTAACTATTATTGTGGGTCAAATCTATATCAATAGGGAGGATGGCTGGGTATTATCATCAAGCTGGGATCCTGTTATTCACTTAATTAAAAATAAAACTAAGAAAACCACCACAAGACTGCAAGACACTGTGAGCACTTATTGTATAGATTTGACCCACAATAATAGTTAAATTTTAATTTAATTAATTTTTAGTAAGATAAAGTAGGCCGCCTAGAGAAGAATAACCTTTTCACTCCCAATACTACGGGTTTCAGAAGATGTCGCTCGACTATGGACAATTTAACACATCTAGTATCTAGAATTCAAATAGGGTTTTCGAAAAAGCAAGTAACAACAGCGTGTTTTATCGATATCGATAATGCATATAATAACGTTAACGTCAAATACTTATTACAAATACTGGATAATTTGGGTGTAGGTACTAAAATTTGTACATATATTTGGAACTTTCTCAAAATTAGACATCTTACGATTCGGGATCATTTAGACATGACTAGATATGCAGCCCAAGGCTTAGCACAAGGGGACCCTTTGTCCCCTTTGCTCTTTAATGTTGCTACCATCTATATTTGTAAAAATATTAAGAATGTGTTCATCTCGCAGTATGCCGATGACTTTGTATTATTTACTACCGCAGCTAACGTAACTTCAACTGCCGAAAAAATGCAATCAGCTTTGAACGAATTAACGCGATTGTTACAGAGTATTGGCCTTCAAATTTCTTCATCAAAAAGTAAAATCTGTGTGTTTAAGCCCCGAACTTTGAGAGAGCATCTGAATCTGGAAATCAACGGAGTATCTCTTCCAGTGGTAGATAATAGGTCTATGGTTGGACAGATCACTATCGTGGTCTAAACACATAAATGAACTTAACAACAGAATCTCTAAACTACTTAATATATTTAAGATATTGGCAGGCCCGGGCTGGGGAGTTCATCCTAAACATCTCAGACGTTTATACATAAGTCTTATTCGTAGCAGATTGGATTACGGGAGTTTTCTCTTTGCTAGCGATAATCAACTAAGGAAAATAGATAAAATTCAAAATATCTGTATGCGGCAAATCGGTGGATTTATTAAGAGTACTGCTATTCACGTTATGCAGAACGAATTGCATATTGAGCCCTTAGAGTGTCGCAGACAGTATCTTGGTGGGAAGTATTGGCTTAAATTAAAATCACGCTCCGACGAGAATATTATTTCCACAATAAGTGAACTACAAATACTCTGCCAAAATCCTTATTGGAGAAGAAAAAAGAAGGCATTGTTAACGAAAATACACGAACGCTTAGATTTAATGCCAATTCACGTTAGTCCTCAATTAGAAATGTTTTCCTTTGACACATGGATCAGCAATATGGATTTTTCTCATATAATTAAACCTAATATAAAGCAAATTATTCATAATAAAAACTCTTACAATATTAGTGAATTAAAACAGATATGTCTGGAGTTAATGCAAAAATATTACTCAAAATTTTATACTATTTTCACAGATGCATCTAAATCTGGTGGCAGAATTGGAGTGGCATTTTTTGATTCCCATACAAATTCGTCAATTAAATTGAATATAAGAACAAATATTTCAATCATGTATGCGGAATTAATTGCTATCAGAGAAGCATTAGCATATGTCGAATCTTTGTCGTATGATTCGTTTGTGATATTTACGGACTCAAAGAGTGCCCTTCAACATTTGTCCAGATGCACTTCAAACTATCGAGGTACTCCAGTAGCCTACTCTATTCTAAAGGCACTACATAATTTAGATTCTAAAAATAAAAATATAACACTACAATGGATACCGTCTCATGTTGGTTTGATAGGCAATCAAACAGCAGATCGTTTGGCAAAAGAAGCTTTAGAGGACGGCACTGCCACTTATCATTTACCCTTTTTTAGCGATCTCTTGTATATAATAAAAATCAAAAGTAAAGAGATGTGGAGAGAATACTTTGACAAGAGGTCGCTCACAAAGGGTATTTGGTACAGAACAATCCAACCTAATTTAACCAATTTTTCATGGATAGATCAAGCTAACATGAGTCGGACCGATATAGTCAAAGCTCTTCGGCTTCGCTCAGGTCACATTCCCTTAAATAGCTTTGCCTATCTAATGGGTAAAATGGCTTCTCCTAATTGTCCTGATTGTAACAAAACTCAAGACGTATATCATGTACTCATGGAGTGTGTTAGAAATGAAACCGAAAGGGGCAACTTAGGTTTAAGAACGTACGAACTTGGTAAATGTAATAATATACTCGCCTCACCTGCATCGGAACAGGCTATACTATTGTACAAAATGGTTGATAAGGGTCTCAATTAGATTGTAAGTTTTGTGTATGTACCAATGGGGGTGGCATAGTCAGCTTGACTAAACCCTTTCTAAAATAAAGAATTAAAAAAAAAAAAAAAAGTAGGCCGCCACTCAAAAATTCAATAATAAAATTAGTATCATGCCTCCTGAGTTTTCTCGCCGGATCTTTCTCAGAGTGGCCGCGTTCCGATCCGGTAGTAGCTGAATAGTTTTTGTTAGTTTTGTAAAAATTGTAAAATTGCCACAATAATAATTATCATAAATTAAATACCTTAATAATAACAAATCATAAACAACATAAATTTTATATATAGAATCATTCTCTTTTTGTACTGGCAATGAATTGTATTAATTTTGTATAAAAATGTGGGTCAAAATTTAATATCTTATAGGGTAGATATAAATAAATTTCTGTAATAACAATGACATATTGGACGTAAGACACCTCAGTCCTCACGTGACCATGATCACTGTAAAGTGTTCGAAACGTCGGGAAATTATAAATCAAATACAAACGCGATAGAATCCGTAAAAGTAGTTTTATTTCAAAAGAGTAGAAGAGAAAGAAGAGACATATTGTATCGAGATCCCCAAGTAATTGGGATAAGAGTAGGAGAATGATTAGTTGTAATATACTAAGAAAAACAGCGTAAGATGTCTGATCCAGTTATAAAATATCCACGGTCATTTTTCTATGTTTTAGACGGCAGAGAAATACGAAACGGTGTCGTGTATGGAGGGAGTCGGGGAAGCTGAAGCACCTGCTAAGCTTGCAGAGGCGTGCCTCAGGGAGCTGGTCGGGCGCGCCTCCTTTGGGCACATAAGAAGTGTGCTACGACCTGTACTAACGTGAGTTTATCCTAACTTAAACACATACATGTTTTAAGATAAACTAATTACTGAAATTTAGTATTTAATATGCTTAATTATTTATAAAACCCGATTACGAAGCGAAAAATGATGTCACAAGCGGGATTCGAACCCGCGCCTATTGGGATTCCGGCCCAATCGTGCTGCCACTACATGGCGTATGTCACCTTAAAGACGTAAATATGATACGAAGCGAAATTTGCATGTCCTACAATAGTTCACGGTGGTGTCAGGATCATTCTAAGTGTCTTTCTCGTGGAAACTTTTATGTCCAACAGTGTACATCTACAGGCTGATGAATGTGCTAAAAAAATTGTAAATATACGTTTTGGTATGGGAATGTTTTCTTACCTAAAATTTATGTCTTATATATAATTATTGAAAAATGATTCTTGTTTTAATCTCGCATTATATTGGTTAGACTGATACACACCATGTGATCCATCGTTAACATCATCATTTCAGCTTATATACGTCTAACTCCTCGCAGTAGGGCTCGAGCCTCTTCCACATTAACAGGAAAATTGACCCACTACAGCACGCTGGTCAGACGATTATAAGATTTCATATCGACAAGATAGGGGTTGATGAATTGTATTCATACTTCATCATCACATGAAAAAAAAAAAGATAACATTGAAATAAGAATATATAAATGCACAACTATAATATGATTGATATATTTTTCTATTGCAGACATTTCGATCGACACGAACTTTGGATCCCGAACGAATTTGCCGTACACACTTTCAAGATTATAATGTTTTCTATTCAAGTAAGTTATTGCTTTAGTTTTTAACTCAATATTTGCATTAAGTACCATATTTATTTATATGAATTGTATAAGTCTGGTATGCATATTATGTGCGTCAGTCAAATCTGATATTATAAGGGCTGATATATACCAAAAATCATAGCGGTCCTAAAATTATTCCTTGCAGTGCTCCCAAGGTTTAGTATAGTATTTAATTTGTCGTAATTGTTCAGTCTGTTTATTTTCTGGTGTAAATGGACAGTTATTGTGAAATAATAAAAAAATAAATAAAAAATGTAATTTAATCTACAACATATTATATTAGCCAATGAATCTATGATGATTAACATAATCATAAGCCCTAGTAAAAGCTAATTTCATCGTTCGCTCTCGAAACATAGTTTATTTAATTTATTGTTAACTTGATCACGTTTTAAGATATCATCTCAGATCATAAACATCACAATATGTAAGAGAAGGAAAACTCGAATAAAATCCTATACCAACATGTCTGACCAGCGTAGTGTAGTAGTTTAATCTCTCTTCTAGTGTGAAGGAGGCTTGAGCCCAACAGTGGGACATATATGAACTGAGATGATGATGATGAAGTATATACAATAACAGATAACTGGAAATTTTTAGTGAATTAAACACTGAAAGGAGTTCAACTAGCTAACCTTCTTCGTTTAACTTCAAGTTTGTTCAATATTGAATAGTCAAAGGCATTCAAAGATTCAACTAAGTTTAGCTTGAAATGATGTTTAATTTCAACATTACAGTCAGGTCTTCTTCTGGTCAAAGGTAATAAAGCGTGTTAATATTCTCCAGGCTCAGTACTCATATAGTGTAGTGGAGGCCCTGATGCAACACTTAGACGCGGCTGCTCTGAGTGCGGGCGATGCTCGCGCCCGCACCCGCCTGAGAGCCGCCCGCGCGACCGTACTCAGTAACATAGTAGCAATCGCCGCGGGCGATAGTGTTGGTAAGATATGATATTATAATTTTACAATATGTAAGTGTCCTTTATTATGACCTTATAGATGAATTATTTAATTACAATAATATTAATGCTATACTTGTTCTTTGTATCGTTACTGAAATTCTTTTTAACCCCCGACACAACAAAATAATGGTACGACCACGCTGTTGAGTTTTCTGTCTACAGCCGCGGGCCGGTCCGTCCGGGGTAGTACTACACTCTCGCAGAAGATCAACGTCTGAGTAATGGCAATGTGCTATTGCGCTTCGTTCGGTGAGCGAGAGAGCCAGAAGCTCAACTGGGGTGGGTTTGGGGTTTATATTGGTAGGCAGCGGCCTAGCTATACTCTTGGTATTACAAAGGTCCATGGGCGGCAGTGACACTTACCATCAGGTATGCTGTCTGCTCGCTTGCCACCATTGACGTGTCTATGTGTCTGCTGGTGGTTTGTAGATCTTAATAGCGTATACTTTGGGTGGTCTCGATGGGGGTGAGGAGATTAAAACATTGTCAAAAACGTTGACACTATTCAAATTACTAGAATTTAGCATTTAACATGTTTGAATATTTATAAAACTTGATTACGAGCGAAAAATGATTGTCACACGTAGGATACGAACCCACGACTATTGGAAATCCGTTCCGATTGTGCTACCACTTACACCAGCGTGGGCTGTCGTATGATATTCAATTTCCGGCTCGTATTATATTTTCGTCTTTACAAGGAGACATCACATGTGTGTCATTCATTTTTGGCTCGTAATCAAGGTTTTCCGTGTGGTGACGGAGTAAGAATACAATTCACCACCCTCTATCTTACCCGTGGGTGATCGTACGAGACGACTAAGGGGTATAAAACGCATATAACATTTATGCAAGAGAAGGAAAACTCGAAACAAAACCTTATACCAACACGTCTGACCAGCGCGGTATAGTATGTCAATTTCCCTCCCATTGTGAAGGAGGCTTGAGCCCAACAGTGGGACATATATGAGCTGAGATGATGAATCAAGTTTGTATGTTGAAACTATAGTTATGTATCATGAATTTTTTTTTTCAGGACCATCGGTGCTTGAAATTATCAATAACCTTCTCACAAACTTGAGAGCTTCCGTTGCAAGAGATTCAGAGGTAAGTTATATAAACTTCAAATATTTTAATGTACACCATATCTGATAGCGCTAAAACATTCTTTATACTATAGTTTCTGTTACAACATGTCAGTTATATCATTAGTTAGCTTCCGCCCGCGACTTCGCTCGCTTAAGTCCTATGTGTTAATTCAGGAATTGTTCTATCTATATGCTAAATTTCATCAAAATCTGTTTAACGGGTAACGCGTAATCGAGTAACAAACATTGAAACATCTTCACAAACTTTCGCGTTTATAATATTAGTAGGAAGTAGGATAATAAAAAAAAAGTGTGTGTGTCAGCTCCGACGCACGACTGGAGTTTACTCCTTAGGTACGATTATCAAAACAGGCGCAAAAAAAGCTCATTTGACTATTATTTATATTTATTAAAACTGTTCAGTGAAGTATTATCTCACATCAGAAAGTGAAAGGTGCGCAGAATAGGTTGCGCACCAAAAACGTAACGAGGTCATTCGATCACTAGATTTTACTCCTCAAATTTTTCTCATACCGGGCGCCTTATATGAAAACAAATTACTTTTCAGTAGTATTGGTACAATAGTAACTAGTATAATTTCTTAGTGGTAGGACCACGCTGTTGACATTTCTCTGTCTACAGCCGCGGGCCGGTCCCTCCGTGGTAGTACCACACTGAGCAGAAGATCGACGTCTAAGTAATGGCAATGTACTATTGCGTTTCGTTCGGTGAGCGAGAGAGCCGGTAACCTAACTTTCCGGGTGGGTTTTAGGATTGCTGTACCCCTGGTATAGCAAAGGTCTATTAGCGGCAGTAACACTTACCATCAGGTGTGCTGCTTGCTCATTTACCACCATCAACAATAAAAAAAAAAGTTAAAATTAACGGTAAATGTTATTGAAATAATCGTATTCTATAAATTTTTGGTTGCCTTAGGCTTGAATATGTATCTCATCAGACCGGTCGTAGATGTCAAGTAGTCAGTACTAATAACTCGACCTAATAGCGATGGGGAGGGAACACGATGGGTTATAGGGCCACACGTCGCCATTATCACAGCAGATGGGGTGTGATCAGATCATGGCCTGACAATGAAAAGCCTTGAATATGTTCTTGTGTACAGCTCTTCTCCTTACCCCTTTAGGAATATACATACATACATATCATCACGCCATATCCCTTGCAGGGTAGGCAGAGAGAACAGAGTGCCAGAGAACTCTATCCTTGCATACTTCACTCGCTTCCTCAACATTCATAATTCTCTTCATACACGCTCGCCGGTTTCGGAGACTCTTGACTCCACCTTCCTTCAGTACATGACCGATCTGGTCAAGGTAGGTTAGTCTCGGTCGCCCCCGGTACCTACATCCTTCCACTTTCGCATTGTATATCTTCTTAACCAGACGTTCGTTCGGCAATCTTTCCACATGTCCGAACCATCGGAGCATTCCCTTTCGCATCTTTATACCAATACTCTCGTCGCCGTTGCGAATGCGGTCGGTCAGCCTAACTCCATAGATTTTCCGTAGAGATTGCATTTTGACCGCATTAATTTTGCTTTCATGCTCTCATGTCTTCCTAGGAATATACGTAAAATAAAAAAATATTTCTTTACAGAAAGAATCAGATGAGAAACTATATCAGGATGCACTGATCAATGCGCTTGGAGAGTTTGCTGATCATCTGCCTGACTTCCAGAAGATTGATATTATGATGTTCATTGTGAACAAGGTGCCTTCAGCGCCACGCGGCAAAGGCACCAGGGCTGACTCCATGCTGCAGAGCATCCTGCTGAAATCTCTACTCAAAGTAAGACAAGAGATATATTTTAAAACACATTTTAAGGTGGATCATTAGTGAATTGAATATAAAATTATCATTAAAAAAGACGCAAAGCATTATGGTCGTAGCCCATTTATACAACACAGCTCCCACCCGGCAAAACACTGTTTATTGAAATGTGGACTTTGGAGCGTCCACTGTAGATATACTTTACGTTGACAACACAAATTAGTAGCGAACTGTCCGCTAATTTGTGTTGTCAATGTAAAATGTGTTTATAGTGGACGCTCCAAAGCTCACATTTCAATAAACAGTATTTTGCCGGGTGGTACCTGTGTTGTATAAGTGAGCTACGATGCTTACTCTCTGGTGGGAATACGGGGATAAAATATAGCCTATGTTAAAGAAAACCGGGAATGATCACATAGACGACCTCTGATAAGTTGAAGAGTACATTTGCGTCGACCTCAAGTAATTGAGATAAGAGCAGGATGATGTAGAAAAGACTAGAACCCCACATTGGGACATTTATGAGCTGAGATGAAAATATAATGTCGTTTTTCAGGTAGGTACTACATATCGTACTGCAGAGTTAAGCAAGGCTTTCCCGGCTGCGTTTTTGGAGGCGCTCCTCCGTGTTGGTTCCTCCGCGGAGGCCAACGCGAGGGCGCTGCTGCAGAGGATACTTCATACACTTGTAGATCGTAGAGGAAACGCTACCAGGCTGTTGCATCCTACGTGAGTTGTTCATCATAACTTAGTCATTTTTTGACAAGCTATGCTTTAGTTACACCTTGCCTAGATCTTCCTAGGCGGCGGAAGGAAGGTGTACTACCCAGTATTTTTATTGCTTAGGGTGACAAACGAGTAAGCAGCACACCTGATGGTAAGTGTTACTGACGCTAATGGACCTTTGCAATCCACCCAGAAAGTTGATCTGCCGGCTCTCTCGCTCACTGAACGACGACTTCAAAAAATGAGGAGGTTCTCAATTCGAGTGATTTTTTATATTTTTTACCCTCGCAACCGATTTTGAGGATTTTCATTTATTTGAAAGCTGGTGCTTTCCGAAAGAAACCGTTACTTATGGTGCCATACCATAAGAAACAGTTTCTTACGGTATGGCACCATTTCTATTTAGTCCACTAGTAGGTAGATTAAGTATATTTTTTTTTGTTAAAATTTTAATTATTTTTATATATATGTTAGTGTGAACTACGCGGAGCTTGGTCTAAACGTGGAGAAGTGTTCACGTCAAGACCTGATCTTCATCGGCAAGCATGGTTACGCACTGTTCAGCTCACTATACGATGGTAAGTGATTTCATCATCTATTTACTAAATAATACCATACATCAACCTGTCTTAATTTATTTTAAACAGTTTTTTTTTTATCTTTTGTTGTTTTTATAAAAGATAAAACTATTAAGAAAATATAATCTTTGTAATCGCGGATAAATTTATAAACATACAAATATACTCAGAACAATAATTTATTACAAGTATAGTCCTGTATGGGAATCGAACCTGAGTAATTTTTTATCTTAACCACTACGCTACATCATTATCATCATTCTCCTACTCTTATCCCAATTACTTGGATTCGATACAATATGTACTCTACTTTCATAGTACATATTGTAAAAGTTATTAGCAATAGTTGTATGATCGGCCGCTTGACAGACGTCAACCCTCTTAGTCGTCTTTTACGACATCTACAAGCAAAGTTTGGGTTGGTAGTATTGGTAGCCGCTACCACACAGCTCTACATATGTAGCGTAGTGGTGGCCACTACGCTACATATGTAGACTGTAACTAATAATGTATTTCAGGTTTACAGCTGGAATCTAATACTATGGAGAACATAGAGACAATATACACCACGGTGGCGCTGATCACCATCGAACTTGGCTCCGAGGAGACAGTCTGTGATATACTACAACTTATACTTGCGTAAGTGTCATATATATATATATATATATATATAGTATAGTTTACAAAGAATGCCGAACGAACGTCTGGTTAAGAAGATATACAATGCGAAAGTGAAAGGTTGTAGGTACCGAGGGAGACCGAGACTAACCTACCTAGACCAGATCGGTCATGTACTGAAGGAAGGTGGAGTCAAAAGTCTCCGAAACCGGCGAGCGTGTATGAAGAGAATTATGATTGTTGAGGAAGCGAGTGAAGTATGCAAGGATAGAGTTCTCTGGCACTCTGTTCTCTCTGCCTACCCTGCAAGGGACATGGCGTGATGGTATGTATGTGTGTATAGTTTACATTTTTAAGTGAAAATTTCATTTGGAGCCCCGCACACAGATATTTTCGTAGGCTGTAAGTGAGGCTGATTCGTCACGCTTTGTTGTGAAACGCTCGATCGGGTGAACTCGGGACCGCCGAATGTACCCGAGCGATAAAGATACAGTCAGCTGCTCTTCACTGCTGTGTTTCTGTGTTTACTATATTCAATTTATATGTAATAATTGTTATTATGAATTATTATCAATAGCTTTTAATAGTTATTTTTTGACGGCTGGCTATGGTATGGTCACATCCATACACACTCCCTTTTTATTTTTTTTTTGCGGTGGACTATGGTCTGGTCATCCCGCCAAATCCGTTCGAGGCGAGAAATGTAGCGGCGCGCGACCTCCTACACCCGCCCCGCAACGTACCTCTCCACGCCGTGGTGGGCCACCGGAACCCGGTCTTTGTCGTCGGTGGCCCGCCCGCTAAGTTAATATGGTTTTTATTGTTGATTCCATTGTTTATTCAATTCATAAAAGTATGCAATTTTCTTATGGTGTCAAACGAGTGAACAGCATACCTAATGGAAACTGTTACTGCCGACTATGGGCTTTTGTAATACCAGTGGCATAACTGTCCTTTTTTTTTAAATTACTGAAATTTAGCATTTAATATGCTTAATTATTTATAAAATCCGATTACGAAATGAAAAATGATGTCGCAAGCGGGATTCGAACCCGCGCCTATTGGGATTCCGGCCCAATCGTGCTGCCACTACACCACCGCGACTAATTGTAGGACATGCAAATTTCAATTCGTATTATATTTACGTCTTAAGGAATACACATCATTTTTCACTTCGTAATCGGATGTCCTTTTTTTTTTGGCGGGCTGTGGTCTGGACACACCGCCCGTTCCCTCCGGACTGCCGACAGGGTGGGGTGTGGCCCCAAAATCCAACATCTTCCCTCGCCATTCGGCCAGCTACTAGTACCGCTTCCCATGCCATCACTAATGTGAAAGTATATTTAATCTATAAATATATATATATATATATATATATATATATATATATATATATAAGCGAAATACCACTCACTCATCATGAGATCTCCGAAACTATTCGTTCGATTGACTTGAAATTTAGCATAGTTACTCCATTCGTGATGTAGACGCTCACTAAGAAAGGATATATATTTTTTTTTTACCGATGCGAAGCGAGGGCGGGTCGCTAGCCATATTTTAATATATCCACACGGGCGAAGCCGTGGGCAACAGCTAGTAAGTTAATAATATATATGTTTCAGTATACAACAGTCTGGTATATCAAATCCTGTGATATCTGTCGCACAACAATGTCAGCTGCAGACGGTCGCCCTGTCGCTGGCCACACTCGTGCCGCACGTCTGCCAGCTGCCAAGACTTGCTGAATACTTGATTAAGGTAATTACCTTAGTATCATTGAACTGTATATATTTATAATTACTCTAGTGTTAAGATAACTACCGACTGAGTGACGTGGGTTCGATTCCCACGAAATGCTTTGTGCGATGTATTTTTTTTTTGTGTCTGGGTGTAATTTGTTTAAGATAATTGTATGATTATAAATTCCCCTGGAATACAAGGATGTATTGCCTTAATACGAGGTGTTATCCAAATCACTGTAATTTAGCAAAAAAAAAAGGTTGTTTACAAACAAAAAATTAATGTCTACCAATTGTAAATAAAACCCATACCTATTGTGCAATGGATGAGACGGATTTCCAATAGGTGTAGATTCGAGTTCCACGTGTGACATTCATTTTTCGCGAGATTATGTATTATAATAAAAAAATATATATATATGATAAAAATAATATTTTAGCCATCTTGATTAATAATATTTTATTGAAAATTAAAATAAGAAAATAATTACTATCAACTTACCTACATCTTGGAATTCACATAAGGATTAATTTCTTAGCGAAGGTTTTTGACTCATATATGTCCCACTGTTGGGCTCGAGCCTCCTCCATAATATAAGGGATATTGACCTACTATACCACGCTGGTCAGACCTGTTGGCATAGAGTTTTGTTTCAAGTTTTCCATCTTTTACATAGATGTTATATACTTTTTATATCCCATAGTCGTCTCGTACGACACCCACGGATGAGACATAATGTATTCTAATTTCATCACCACATTTGTCATTTATATTATTACATGGCTGTAAATTGTTTTAGGTGTTACTTAGTCGCAAGAAAAATTTACACGTTTGAGTTGTCAAAAATGTAAAATTGCATTAAAATTTGTTCAGCTTTTTAAGAGATATTAACTATACAAATGACTGAAATTTAGCATTTAATATGCTTGATTATTTATAAAAACCGAGTACGAGCAAAAAATGTCACAAGTGGGATTCGAATCCATACCTATTTCAAATCCGTCCCAATCGTGCTGCCATTTACACCACCGTGAACTATTGTAGGACATTCAAATCTCGCTTCGTGTCTTCTATGTCTTTAAGAAGACGTGCGCCATCTGCCAGACAATGTTTACATATTGTACAAGCTTAATACTTCAAACTTTGCAGTTTGAATTGTATTAAACGATGGGTTTTTTTAATAGATATTAACTATAGTTTCAATTTATTACAGATAAACGAAGCTCGGCGTGACGAAGCGCCACATATGTTACCCCCACTGCTAGAGGACTACGATGACCTATCACCATCGAAGATGCCCGCCAAGATGCCATATCTCATGATGGATCAGGTAAATTCACATTGGCCGAATGACATTTACAGACCCAGTTCGAATCCCGGCCCCGATCAAAATGATTTTTTGCAGCTTTAGCTCCAAAATTTTTGGCCATTCTTATACGATCGATGATATATTTAGCGTTTTAATAAATTTGCAACGTTGATAAGAGAAAGATAAGATATTTTATTTAGCTGCAGAAGCTAGGTAACTTGTATGGACGGCGTAGTAGCTGATATACTATCCTACCGTGTTTGTGTTGTGTGTTCGATTCCCACGCAGTATAATATTTTACGCGATTCATAAATTATTGTCTGGATGTAATTTGTCTACGTTAATTATATGTTTGTAAAGTCCCTCGCAATACAAGGATTATTACCTATCTTAGTGGAGGTTGTTGTGTTATAATAAAAAAAGCAAAAATGTTAAAAATAAACAAAGAAATTACGTATAAAATAAATTAATATAAAATTAATATACAAATAAAAATTAAAACAATCCGTGTGGGGATGGTGGTAGAAGACAAATCATCTCCTATCTCACACATGGGTGCCCTAAACGACGACCAAAGGATATAATATCGATATGACCGTTTTCAATCTCATGCATACATGTTATATGCTTAGGTATCTTACGCCCGTTTTCACTGACAACCCCCTATATTTTAGGCAACACCTAAGCCAATATAAATGATGTACCGTTGATTTTAATTAAGATATTTAATGTTAATTGAAAAATAAAATTTAAGCTTTAGTTATCTAAGATGATATTTGACACGTAACATTGGCTTACGTGTAACTTATAACTTAAGGGACGTTGATAAAAACGAATGTTAATTAACTTTTACGACACACAGTATATAAAAGTGTGGTAAATTGTATTCTTGGTCGTTTACTAGACCAGAAGGTGTTTACTGTTTCCTTACGTTCGTTAGATGGCGCTGTGCGAGTGTATAAAGGCCTCGGGTCTGGAGTGTGGTCGGCTCGCCTCCATGTCACCATACAGCGCGGGCTCAGTCGCCGCACCTCACAGACACAGCTGGGTTGAAGCTGGTAAGTAATGATAACTGTCTCACAACATAACTACCAATTATCCGACTGCACAGGTGACTGTAGTGGTTAAGATACCGACCTTCCGTGCCAGGTTCTATTCCTACGCAAGACAATAATGTGTAATTTGTCTGCGTTAATTATATGTTTGTAAAGTCCCCCGCAATACAAGGATTATTGCCTTAGTGCAGGATGGTGTCTTTTTAAAAAATAATATATTGGATTAAGAGTAGGGTAATGATGATGAATCGTCTTTTACGACATCAACCAAGAAGTAGTGGTAAGACCACGCTGTTGACAGTTTTCTTTCTACAACAGCGGGCCAGTCCGTCCGGGGTAGTACCACACTGAGCAGAAGATCAACGTCTCAGTAATGGCAATGTGCTATTGCTCTTCGTTCGGTGAGCTAGAGAGTCGACAGTCCAACTGGGTGGGTTTGGGGTTTATATTGGTAGGCAGCGGCCTACCTATACCCTTGGTATTGCCAAGATCTATGGGCGGCTGTGACACTTACCATCAGGTGTGCTGCTAGCTCGTTTGCCACCATAAAAAAAATGTATGGGCTTGTAGTACTCGCAGCCACTACCATACAGAAACAATTTCCTTAATATGGGTGTCAATTAAATGGGCTTAAAGAATAGAAAATGATAAAAATTTATGGTATAACACCAAATTTAACATAAGACGCCATTACAAGATGACGGATAGTGGACATTTACTTTTCAAACCCTTAATATTTGATCCTAAACAAATGGGTTTGAGGAATAGAAAGTGATGGTGTTAAAGATATCACACTAAATTAAATTTAGCCACCGATGTGTATATAATGTGTGTGGAGATACATTTACTTTTCACCCCTCTTAAAAATGTATTGAAAAAAAAAAGGGCTTGAAGAGTAGTTACTAATATTAACCTAAATTCAATATGGCCACAGCTTTCTATATGGCGGATTACATTTTCTTTTCAATCACCTTAATACATGTATAAAATGAAAGGATTTCAAGAATAGAAAACATCTTTCATCATTTTCTATCCTTCAAACCCTTTTCAGCAAAACTGTTGAAATTATATTGTGTTGGTTTCAGGTGCAACCCAAGGTCGTGACAGTCTGGCTGATATCACCGCCGGCCCCGTCACAGAGCTGGACAGCGCGAACAGTTCGCCGGGAGTGCAACGGGTAACCATTTCTCATATTGCTTAGTTTATCTCTAAAATAAAAAAAAATATTAGGTATGTTGTATAGGCAGACGACAGAAATGAAGTGATTTTTTTTTGTATTACAGTGAAATATTTTCAATTATTTAGCAAAACACTTTTGTATAGCATAGAGCTGTTTATATAATTTATTTATAAAAAACTAGTTTCCGCCCGCGACTACGGACGAGTAAAAAGTGACTTTTACAATATAAAGTTTTATCATTAAATTATCTCAAGAGAACACATTACCGGGATAAAAAGATGTGTGTTAATTCAGAAAATGATCGACCAGTTTGCCAATTTTGTGTCGAGATATCCAAAAGGGTAGAGCGCCGGACGGATTAGTTCCAGTGGCCCGTCCATACAGCGTAGAGGTACGTTGCCAGGTGTGTAACCATACTATAACCTGACACAGGCTGTTCTATATATCTCTCCGAAGAAACTCGTGACGATTGAACACCTTTACTAAGATTCCGGTCCCAATATCTAATATCTGAGGCAGCCTGTTGCCGTATGCCTTCATCATCAACAACATTACTCAAATTACTGTAATTTTTTTAGCATTTAATATGCTTAATTATTTATAAATACCCGATTATGAAACGAAAAATGATGTCACAAGCGGGGTTTGAACCCGCACCTATTGGGAGTCCGGCCCAATCGTGCTGCCACTTACACCACCGTGAACTACTGTAGGACATGCAAATCTCGCTCCGTATCATATTTACGTCTTCAAGGTGACGTATGCCATCTACCGGACAATGTTTGTTTTTTTTCGTTTCGTAATCGGGTATTTATGAACATTACTCAATTAAATATAGGCGGGATGCCTACGTCTTGGTGGAAGTCGTTGGGAGTCGTAAAAAAAAGTCGCGGGCGGCACAGAACCACACTTTGTAGCAAAGTATGAGTAAGGCTTACATCTAGAAATGTATGATAAAAGCTGAATGATGATGATGTTTTGTGGCATCATCTTAGCTCAATATATGTTCCATTGCTGAGCTTGAGCCTCCTACACACCAAGAGGGAAATAACCTACAACGCCACGCTGAGCAGACGTATTGGTTTTATATCGAGTTTTCCTTCTTGTGGATAGTTTTTTTTTCTTTTTTGTGTGACTTAGTTGTTAGCCTCAGATGGCTGTGACAAGTTTACCCGGATTGTGGGTGAGCACTGAGGGCTCTCAACCCGTTAAAGTTAAGTCTCTTGGATAGATGTTATATACGTTTTATATCCCTTAGTCGTCTCTTACCACATCTACGTGTAAGATGTAGGTGGTGAATTGTATTCTTATTCCATCACCACTCAGAAAATTGTTATAATTAATATTATTATATTCACCAGCGTATACAATACGACGATCTAGACGAAGAGTACAGAATGTTCACTGAGAAATATAATCACAACCATCGACCAACAATGAATAACTTCGGCATATATGTAATTAATTATATATATTATATAACTTTAATATATACAGGTCGGAAGTGGACCGCTCCCGAAAACAAAGACAGGTGACCCTACTAGTCCTACTTGTAATGATAGGCTAGAAAAAAAATCGATTCGGATGAATTTTTCTTTTCACAACGAATTTTAAATTTTTTTCACATTCCATCGTATTATGACAGTGCCATGTAACGATAATTCCATAAAAAAATTATGCGTGCGTACAAAGTACACATATCAGAGGTGAAACTTTGGCAAACTATTATTTAAATTTCGTTTATATACATCAACCAATAAAGTGTACACTCTACCCACCCAAACCCCCCCCCCCCCCCCCATCTCTTCACCTGTAGACATAACCCTACTGCTACAGTAAGAATTGTAATTTCAATGCGGTGATTAGACGAGTTCTCTTGTCCATTTGATTCCTATGACGAATTTAAACTATCCAGGGACCCACTCAATTATAGACGAAAAAAATTTCAATCAACAATTGTCGAACCTTTCATGGCATCTGTTATTATCCCAGAGGTCCAGAAGACACTCGGTCAGACTATAGTCGAAAAAAAGACACAGAGAGTGACCACTCCATGGCCCAACGCAAAAAAGGGGTGTAACCGGAGTGTCATAAGATCGCGGAACCCATTAAACCTATATTTCCTTCTTATTAAGCCAACCACTGAAACTGATTTCTTGATTATTGGCAAGTTACCGTTCCAAGTCTTAACCACATACCACTTACAAAGTTGAAAGATCTCTACAGGTGGTAGACGATTTTTCCCTCCGACCATCCGTGCTGAATCCACTCCTACACCTCTCTGATACTCCTAGCCTTATTATCCTTACCATATCACTACCTTTTGTATTTTTCCTTCCCATACAGCGTTGTGACAATGAATTCTGGTTGTGGGGTCATGAACACGTGGAAAGTTTTATTTTTAATCATTTAAGAAGAGAACGACAGGAGTCTGACGTATGTATATTAAAAATATACTCTGCTTTCTCAATCTTTTACTAGTTAGCTTCGTCATTCTACTCTAACTAGTTTATTCATAATAACAATCCTTTCCGTGTGGTGACGGAGTAGGAATACAATTCACCACCCTCTATCTTACTCGTGGGTGATCGTAAGAGACGACTAAAGGATATAAAACGCTTATAACATCTATGTATGAGAAGGAAATCTCTTAACACAACCTTATACCAACACGTCTGACCAGTGCGGTACAGACGGTACAGTACGTCAATTTCCCTCCTATTGTGGAGGAAACTCGAGCCCAACAGTGGGATATATATGAGCTGTAATGATAAATAACAATCCATCAGTAAGTTAATTCGTAGGCACTGGCAAGCAAATTACGATGCCTTTATTAATTCGGACAAAACATGAAAATATACGTAAAGCACTGTTACAACATCTTCACTACACTTAAGTATTTTCTCTGTACATACACATACATACATATCATCACGCCATATCCCTTGCAGGGTAGGCAGAGAGAACAGAGTGCCAGAGAACTCTATCTCTGCATACTTCACTCGCTTCCTCAACATTCATAATTCTCTTCATACACGCTCGCCGGTTTCGGAGACTCTTGACTCCACCTTCCTTCAGTACATGACCGATCTGGTCTAGGTAGGTTAGTCTCGGTCTCCCTCGGTATCTACATCCTTCCACTTTCGCATTGTATATCTTCTTAACCAGGCGTTCGTTCGGCATTCTTTCCACATGTCCGAACCATCGGAGCATTCCCTTTCGCATCTTTACACCAATACTCTCTTTCATACCTACTCGCTCTCTTACGTCGTCGTTACGAATGCGGTCGGTCAGCCTAACTCCACAGATTTTCCGCAGAGATCGCATTTCGACCGCATTAATTTTACTATCATACTCTTTTCTGCATACCCAACTCTCGCTTCCATACAGTAATGTTGGGACAAGCACTGCGTTATGTATTGCTACACGTGCCTTCTGGCTGAGGTGGTGGCTGCCGAAAAGTTGCCCCAACGCTCCGTTCACTCTATTTCCCGCATTCACTCTTCGCTCTATATCAGTGGTGTACCTTCCATCTCGGCTAAATCCACATCCAAGATATACAAATTCATCCACTTGCTCTAGTACATCATTACCTATCGTTACTCTTACATCTGTTCTGGTTTTATCTCTTTCAAAGACCATTATTTTGGTTTTGCTCACATTTACGCGTAGACCCCTTTTCTTACAATCTTCTGTCATTGTGTCGACTAGGGTCTGCAGGTCAGTCGCTGACTGTGCCAGCAGGACTGCATCATCTGCATAAAGCAGAGCAGTGACCACTGAGTCGCCCATCTGGACTCCCACATTCATATCGTTCAACCTTTGGAGACATTTATCCAGATATATGATAAACAGCCTGGCTGACAGAACGCACCCCTGCTTAACGCCGATATTGACGTCAAACCAAGGCGACATTCCATCATCCAGCCGCACACAGGCTCTACAGCCCATGTAACTGGACTGCACAGCCTGCAGCAGTTTACCGTTAATACCATACTCCGGTAAAATGTCCCAAAGTTCCTTTCGTACAACCGTGTCAAATGCTCTCCTCCAGATCCACAAAACTGCAGAAAACCCTCTGACCTAGAGCCAGATGCTTCTCCACAATGTTGCGCAGAGAGAACACTTGATCCATGCATCCCCTTCCACTCCTGAAACCTCTTTGTGTCTCACACAGTAAACCATCGGACACCATCCTCATTCTCCTTTCAATAAATCTATTATATTTTCTCTGTATTATATAAAATAAAACACCTGCAAAATTATCCAATATAATACTATAAAACGGCATACTCTTGAAAATAATTTAATAGTCCCAATAAAACTTCTTTTAATTTTATCAACACCAGAATGACACCATTCACTCTGAAAAAAATACGTTCTCGAGGGATAGAAAATTAATAGACAAAATATTTTGCATTTTATTTTTTCATTGCGTAGAAAATATATAGCAGTATAGACTATATATATAGACAATTTACTTCAAACTAGTCATTTGATGCCGTTTGATCAACAATTACATTCCCAAGGAAGCTTAGTTTTAGAAGAACTTTTACAATATGTACGAGTACATATAGCGTCTACCACAATTAATTGGGATAAGAGTTGGATGACGTTGGTGATGATATTTAATGACAATATATATGTATATTCAGGCTATTGGTAGTGGTGAAAGTGTGAGTCTGGAGGCACTACGTAGAGCAGCCGGCGGTCCCAGTGAGGCCGAACGCAGAGACGCCGAACGCAAACGCGCTACACTCAACAACGCATTCAGAACAGCGCCCTTCGATCATCTTCTACACATCACCGCACCCAAGGTAAACGAACTCATCATCAGATCATTTTAAACTTTATTAGACATATACATTAAAAAAATATATTATTTATTTATTTAAAGGCAAATGTTAATTCAAGTAATTAATAGCAAATGACTTTACAACCATATATTTGACAGCACAGATGCTTATCTACTGTGCCAGTTCGATTCATACACAATACAATATATTGTGCGACCCACAAATCCTGAGTGGCTATTATTTGCGTTCGTCAACATACAAACATACAATATGTTTAAAAAATATAAACAATGAATTTTGAATCGCACAAAGTACTGTCCTGTGTGAGAATTGAACTCAAGACACACGGCACGTAAGATCACTATTTAAACCACTATGCATTATATACATTTAATTATGTACAGTACGAGATAAAAGATAAGTTGGAGGAGATATTCAACTCTATATCGGAGGAGCCGCTGTTGCCGCTGTCCGGGTCATGCTCACCGGCCGGGACCAAGTCTTACCAACAGAACGTGCCGCCGTACACCAAATACTTCCCGGAACTGTTCCTATATTAACCACGGTCAGTAAAAACTTGTATACATTATCATTTTTGACGTTTATCAGTTCCAGGCAATAAAATATCGCACATCGGTCATTGGAAAGAGACAATCGGTTAACTTCGGCTTTGTAGAGCATTGTCTCTATCGCACACTACCTGTTTGGAAATTTTCAGGCTTCGTACAAATGCGAGAAAGTGTAGTCTCCACAATGTATGTAGTGTTTCCTTCTCTAGCATAGATGCTATATGCTTATTATGTCCCATAGTCGTCTTTTAGAACATCCATGGACAGGATAGAGAGTGGAGAATTGTATTCTTACTGCGCCACCACACAGAAAGGATTTATTTAATAAAAAAAAGTCTTAATTGTTTTAACAGCCTGAGAGCTGGCAACCCAACTTTCTGTGCCACCATAAGCAAATATAAAAAAAGTAAAAAACTTTATCAAAAAAGAGAAAACTTAAAAATGCTATAGAAAAAAGAAAAACTATAAAAATATAAAAAAAGGAAAACCTTATTAGAAGAGATAGGTAGTGTGACGACAGAGACAGCGCTTTAGGAAGCCGAAATTAGTCCATTGTCTCTTTCCGAAGAACGAAATTTATCATTGGGTACTGTCCATTTGTAAATCTACACAGATAAAAAACGGATACTGTACACAATTATAACATGAATGTATATGTTGTATTTTATTGTATAGCTATGTGGTAGTGGCTACGAATACTACCAACCCTTACTTTGCTCGTGGATGTCGTAAAAGACGACTAAAAGCGTTATAACTACCTGGGCCAACTCCATCTGATGCCGTTTGGTCAACAATTACATTCCCAAGGAGAGTTGACGTCTGGCAGGCGGCCGGTCATGAAACTATTGCCAATAACTTTTACAATATGTACGAGTACAGATTGCGTCGACCACACATAATTGGAATAAGAGCTAGTGAATGATGATAATATACGATACTCATAATAAAATAAGTATATTTTAAATTTTTGTTCACCTGACAGACCTCACAGACTCATCTGTTTGTTTAAATTATCTCTGAAACCGTCGACTGAAGAAGTTTGGTTCTTCACTTTTCTATTTAAACAAAAACAATTCTACGCAAGACAGGTTGGTATAGTTTCTATAATAAAACACCTTGAGTTTATGCCAACGTGCGAATGGAAGATTTATTTGTAAAACACCAATAAGATTCAACTTCGTATCTTTATCATTTATTACATATTGTACATAGCGCTTACTAAATGGCGTTGGGAGTATAGATCAATTCATGTATCAAACATAAATAACAGTTTCATATCGAGTTTTCCTTCTATTCTTCTTATAGATACCACCCTGCACTAAGGAAACAATCCTTGTATTGCGGGGAACTTTACAAACATACAATTAACGCAGACAAATTACACACAGACTCAGAACAATACTGGATCGCACAAAGTATTGTCCCGAATCCAACTCGGCATGAGTTGGATTCGGGACAAAAAGTTGATATTTTTACTGCTACACCATCTGTGGCACTGAAACGTGGTCTCTAAATGTCGTCTTTATAAAAAAACTCAAAAGTCGCTCAACGTGCTATGGAGAGGGCTATGCTCGATATTTCTCTACGTGATAAAAGCCGGTATACGGAAATCCGTAGAAGAACGAATGTAACCGACAGCCCTAAGAATTAGCACGTTAAAATGGCAATGGGCAGGCCACATCGCTCGACGAACCGACAACCGTTGGGGAAGAAAGGTTCTCGAGTGGCAACCATGAATCGGACGACGCAGCGTAGGAAGACCCCCTACTAGGTGGACTGATGACATCATCAAGGTCGCAGGTAACCTGTGGATGCAGGTGGTACAGCACCACTTTGAATGGCATTCTCGTGGGAAGGTCTATGTGGCCTAGTGGACGTTTAAGGGATGATGGCTGTGCAATTCTATAGCATAGATGCACCAATAGCGGAAAGCATATATGTGTTTGAAGGTTCTTTTTTATTATTTCAGTTCCGGAAACTTGGATGTGTTCATCGCAGTGACTTCAAATTTAAATTTGACTAAAATATTTCATTTTATTTGATATTTACTCGACATGTGATATAAAACCGCTTTTACTTATTCTATCGCGTTTTTACTTGATTTTTAGGGTTCCGTAACCAAATGGTAAAACGGGGCCCTATTACTAAAACAGCTGAGTTTTAGCCTGTACGTCTGTCTGTCACCAAGTTGTATCTTGCGAGCCGTGATAATTAGACAGCTGAAATTTTCACAGATGATGTATTTCTATTGTCTCTATAATAATAAATACTAAAATAAATATTTAAGGGGAATCCCATACAACAAATGTGATTTTTTTTCGCTCGTTATAAAATGGTAAGGAACCCTTCGTACGCGAGTCCGACTTGCACTTGGTCGGTTTTTATTAATTACGCGTCCTTTTTGAAACTAAAACGTTCATGATCTTAAGAAGTCCTAAATCAGTCAATGTTGAAAACGGTTTTATTTCATACGTCAAAATGATTATATAACATTCCGATGTTTTTTTTATTAATATATTAAATATTAGAATCTCATTTATATTTAGTAATAGCAAACCCAGCCCGTTGGTTTGTTTGTAAAGTCGATATATCGCAGCGCCGCCTGGTGGCGAGTTACATCAATGGGGATAGTATATAAACCTTCTCCGTGAAAATATACATATACAAAACAATTTTCATAATGATCGGTCAAACAGTTTCTGAGTTTAGCGATGTCATATATACAAACATCCTCTTTTATAGATATATTCGTATAGATTATAGTAGGCATCGGCTTAACCGAACTAGTGTCACACTGTTCACAGAAATCAACCTCAAATTATCAACAATATTTCAAATTTAATATTAATTTGTATTTTCTTAAATATTGACAAATATTTTTCAACATCGCTGTTATGAGTTACCCATAAGAGCGTTGCTGCCTATTCCCTTGGTCCATGTTACTACTTCTTGACTACGAGAATGTAATGGCTAACGACTCGTAAAAAATAGTACAGTGAAATTGTGTTAACGGTTTCACTGTTTGTATAGGTGACGTCATTCTAAATCCAATATGGCGGACCAGTTGCGCCCCTGTGAGACGAGCAGAGAAAAATTTAAACTAAATAATTTTCTTGCGCTTTATTACTAGCTTTTTTTTTCAATTAATATTTATTCGAGATTTAGACGTGGTCAGGCTTGTTATGGAAATGAAGACTGATGAATTATGAGAAAATATCTTTTGATTAGACTCGAAGGGGGTCATGACCCATCACTGGATCTGCCTCTAGATGTCATCTACACACTACACTTTGCTTTTTTTTTGACTCATTTAAATACAATATTAATATGTCGTTCGTCGTTCAGTTTTTGGACGTCCTCTGCTGGACGTAAGTCTTACCCATAGAATGCCATATAGGGGCAGTCATTCATTTACTATATTGCTATAATGCCCACGCTTAGCAGACAGTCTCCCAAGAGAACGCTCAGGTAATTTCTACGACACCCGTTGTACAATTGTATTTTTATTTTGTCACTAAATGGGAACAATACTAATTATAAGTAACCATAACCCATAATAATTACTAGCTAAAAAAATCAGATGATTTTCTGTAAAGTTGGTTTGCGGACGATAATTTGCCGTTATAACGTCATAAGAAAACATTGATGAACAATTGCATATATTTTTGAATTAATCAGACATAAACAATGGCAACCACATTAACTTTTCACTTCACCTTACAAAAACAGTTAAATTCTTAAAATGCAAGAACGCTTAGGCCGGTCGTGCCTCACTATCACTTGTACCGCGCTCTCGCTTGCACGCTCGGCACAGTCGGAACGTGACACTTTATCGTGCGTGCAGCCGGTGTTCATCGATGTTCGATATATAAGAAATGCACGTCAAAAGTTATGCTCGTTATAAGATACAAAAAACTAAATCATTTTAAAATAGTATATATTCAAATAGTTTTAATTGTGACACTTTACCTATCACATTATAAATAATTGTAACTTGTTTGAATAACTTACATGATATATCGTACTTTAATGTATGCGTGTGTGTAATTTACACCAAATCACTTGTTAAAGATCTCCAATTTGTGTATTAGGTAGTCAGTATTTTTGGTATAAGCAATGGATATTATCGAAATTTTGTTTTAAATGTTTAGATATTATCACCGATAGAATATTGTCTTTGGATTAAAGATTGAAAATGTATTAGGTGAATTATAGTTTTAAGTAAATATGAGATATTAATCTGGCTGTAATTCTTGCGGTGTATGGTATATTGATATAGATCAGCAAGGCGTTAAATAAATAATAATAATGTTTTTAATAAATTTAAATTCTTATACTAGAGTCATTTAACCGGAGCGATAAAAGTTGTATTTTATTGAATTGTATTCAAATACTAAATTTGTATTTAGCTCTTTAATTCAAATCATTGTGTAATTAAAACTGTTTGTCAGTACTGTAAAATCAATTTTTGATATCTTTTTTGTGACTAGGGTTGCCAATCATTATATAATTTTATTTCAGTATTTTATATTTATCTAGCACAGATACGAAAAGAATTACATCAATAGGACCCGCTGTTCTATTAGTTTAAGTGACCAAAAGTAAATAATAAACTAAATAACTAATAAAAGCACAATTAATGATATTTCTTTTACTTATTACACGCCACTTCGTATAAAAACCATACTATTTTTTTTTTAAAAACATCACTTAATATAAATATTTGAAACCTATATAAATATTAGATTTGTAGATTTAATCTGTATCAGTTAATGAATTGTATTAAGATATATTTGTTGGACATAATAATTATAGTAATCGACAATATCATTATTATTATGGCTGTTCTTATAGTTTTATGAGAGACAACGGCTTGGATTGATAAAATCAATAAGCAATAATCACCAAGTATTATCTTGATATGCTGCTTGCTCTACCATCGTTGTACATAAAAACTTTGCTTTTGATGTGAAACATCTATAGGTGAGGGGTAAACCTGATTGTTGGCGTTGCGATACAGGCTGTGGCGACGCATCGCTACGCTATATGATGGAATATATGTACTATACGTAGTAGTGTGTAAGACGTGACGACGGGATTCCATGTTCAATGAGCTTTATCTCTCTCGCCGCACTGACCTCGCATACCTATAGAGTATAGTGTATACAGTGTTACTTACTACGGTACACATGTAAGGGTAAACTGTGTTTTACTTAAAAAATAAACTATCATCGTATTCTGTATTAATTGCCAAATATTGTATTTTTTTATCATATTTAATTCCTGTAATAACACAGGCCTGCAAATAATGAGGTCATGTCAGTTGTTGAAAAGTCAAAGGTCTGTCTTCTGTACATAACCTCAAAAGTAGCCAAAAACGATATTTTTGGGTACATAACCTCAAATATCTCAAAATCCTGACGTAATGAGCCAATTCTGACTTCGGATTCTACGCAAAAAAATATTTCGAAAATGACCCTCCTCTTTCCAACAACAAAACCATGTTGGCCTGTGTAATCTGTACTTTTAATGCCTGTTACTTGTACAAAATAATTTCGATGTTTCACATCTGACGTGACGGCTCACTTTTGCTTTGTATAAATGTGGCAACCCTGAACACAAATTTAGAATTGAATAAAGCTAAGGTTAGTTGGTCGTTCTTCAATGTATTTAAATATTATTAATGTTGATGTTGGTACGTACTTAATTATAATAGAATAATGATATATTATGTTCATTAATCGGTTGTGTGTACACTAAATATATGGTTCGAAACATTTTAATAGTTTTATTTAAACTGAATTACTGAGATTTAATATTACACATGTTTGGATATTTATAAAAAACTTATTTGTAAACGAAAATGAGAGAAGAACACACAACTATTGGCAATTGGATGTGGTCCAACTTAAGGGAGCAATTCCAAAGTATGGGAATATTTTTTCGGACACAAATAAATTTTATTATTATCAAAATTTATATAATTATGTCCCAATGCTGGACTCTAGCCTCCTCTGCAATGGAAGAGATATTGACTTGATTGGTTTACGATTTTATAGTTTTATTTTCCTTCTCTTGCATAAATGTTATTTGCGTATCGTCATATAATGTTATATGTATGTCGTCCTTTACAACATTCATGAACAAGAAAGAAAGCGGTGACTAGTACTCACTTTGTCTTCACACGGAAAAATCGTCATCTCAGGTCATATACGACCCACTGCCGGACGCGAGCCTCTTCCAAACGGGAGAGAAATTAACTTACTATACCGGGTGTAACAGAGATTGGAGCAGCTGGTCAAAAGGGTAGTAGGTAATAATGGTAGGAACCAATAACAAAAATTTGAATGGAAAATGTCGATTCGTTAATGAATTAGAAGCATCAAAAGTTTTCAATTTTGTCATCGATTTTTCTTTGAAACTGAATCAGATGTACCAAATAAATGATAAATAATCTGCTACATACTAATACTTTCTTAAATATTCATTAGAACCTAAATAAATCAATGATTACGTTTACGCTACAGACGAGAAACGTCGCCTTCACAGACAGCTTATGACTCAATGACCCCTTGACATTTTACCTAAACTTTTTGTTATGGGTTCCTACCGTCATTCCTACCACCTTTGTGACCAGCTGCTCCATTCTCTGTTACACCTAGTGGGTGTAGTCAGGCATATTGATATAGGATGTTATTTCTAATTTTCCTTCTCTTGCATAGATGTTATATGCGTTTTATATCCTTCACTCGTCTCTTACGATCACCCGCAGGCAAGATAAAGGTTGGTGAATTGTAATATTACTCCGTCCATTATTATTTAAATATACTCTATATGGTGACAACGTGGATATAATTCACACACGTTTCACTTTTTACCCGATGTAGGACAGGACGAAAGGGTAATAATGCATTATTCGAAATATTATAAAAAATAAATTTATATATTAACTGTGGTAGCGGCTAAGGATACTACCAACCCTTACTTTGCTCGTGGATGTCGTAAGAGACGACTAAGAGACTTAAAACGACCTGGGCCAACTCCATCTGATGCCGTTTGTTCAACAATTACATTTCCAGGTAGGGTTGACGTCTGGCAGGCGGCCGGTCATAAAACTATTGTCCATAACTTTTACAATATGTACTATGAAAGAAGAGTACATATTGTATCGACCCCAAGTGATTCTACAAGAGTAGGAGAATGATGATATATAATATTAAGTAGGGACGGGAAATAAAAAATCTTTATATATTTATAAAACAACAATATTTATTATATAACATAATGGCCTATCTACAATAACAATTTACAAATTCATCATCTATATATAATTGTGGACGTTGATTGGAGGTTCATTCAATTCATATACATAAATAAGTACATATATTCTTAAAACATAACTCTTATCAGTTTATATACAATTCAATATACCTATAGATCCCATGGGGTCATGACCCCCTCTGAGTCTAATTCAAACAAAATTTTAATTTTCATATTAGTGACGATGTAGGCTCGATGTCTCTGAACCTATGATATGTATAAGAATATCATTATTCGTTCACTGACATAGTTCATCCATCTTTAAGTAAAATGTATATACAATATTTTGTTCATATTATCTACAGATCTTGGTAAAATATATTAGGGGCGTCCATTGATTGCGTGAGGTATTCAGAGAGGGGTGTCTTGGCAAACATCACGTATTTTTTTAAGCAGAAGATTATGTAAATCTGCGTGAAATGAAAGTATAAAGCAAATTGTGTTTTCTTTTTAATAAATACAACACTTTTATACCCAAGTACAAGTTGAAAAATCTCATGTGAGATCAGGGAAGGGAATCGAGAAAAAACTTACAACTTCTTACTAAGGGAGGAGAGAGGGTGAACAAAATCCTCAAACATGCCTCACGCAATTAATGGACGCCCCTTACAGTCTTTTTAATTGATTCACTTAGGTGGATTTCATTGTACAAAAGGTTTTTTATCAATTGTATATTCTAATACCTATCTCCAAGAAATAATAAGCAGATGCGTTATGTAATTTCTAGACCCAATGGCACTTTTTTTTTGGCAGCGGGCTCACGTACTTCACTCACCGCTAATCCGTACGGGGCGACAGAGAAGCGACGCACGACCCCGTATACCCGCTTTACAATAGACCCAATGGCACTGGACGCAGCCTGGCCGTTGACTAAATTTAATCCTTAATCAATTTTCGATCTTATTAAAAATATTGCAGGAGTAAATCGATAATACACTATTTGGCCAGATTGGGTCGGTAGTCACATTCATTTTTAAGTTAGTTTTAAGCATAAGTATTACGTAAGGAGCATCAATCAATTACGTGAGATATTCAGGGGGAAGAGGGAATCAAGGCGAATCCTACTAAATCTTACTTGGGAGAGAGAGAGAGAGGGTCTAGGCAAATATCACGGTAATATTTTTTAGCAAAAATGCTGTGAAGCTGCGTGAAAGTTATATGAAAGTAAAAAAACTTTCATACCCAAGTACAAGTTAACAAAAATCTCACGTGAGATTGGTGAAGGGGGTATGCCTCACGTAATTAATGGACGCTCCTAAGCACTGCATGGCATTTTATGACGTCATAATGTGTCAATGTACAGATCCTTCACGAAGCAGAATTATAAAAACAGGTAATACAAAGTAAAAGTATATTTTTATACAATATTTAATAACGATATTCGTGATAATAATTTAGCAATACATTAAGCATTTTTTTTTATTTCACAAATATTGTTACGTCATTTTAATTGACTCATTTTTAAATTAATATCATATACAAAAAATCATTCATATTTATTATACTGTCAAATAATATAATTTAATTCGGTAGGCGTAAAATGTATTATACAGAGTGGAAGTGGACCGCTCCCGAAAACAAAGACAGGTGACCCTACTAGTCTTACTTGTAATGATAGGCTAGAAAAAAAATCGATTCGGACGAATTTTTTTTTTTCACAATGAATTTTAAGTTTTTTTCTCATTCCATCGTATTAGGACAGTGCCATGTAACGATAATGCCATAAAAAATATGTAACTTTACTCAGATGAGAAAAGACGCAATCTATTCAAAACTCACGATCATATGTTCAAGAGTTCAACAACCTCGCGTAGGGAAAAAAAAAATTTTTCATCCGAATCTATTTTTTTTCTTGCCTATCATTACAAGTAGGACTAGTAGGGTTACCTGTCTTTGTTTTCGGGAGCGGTCCACTTCCACCCTGTATATACATATATTTATTAATTATTTTATTAATAATATAAGTAAAAATATATTTATTGATTACTGATGTTTACGCGAGTATTACACATTTGAAATAAAACTATTTTTACGGATTCTATCGCGTTTATATTCGAAATGTTCAAAAATTAAATACAAACACGATAGAATCCGTAAAAATAGTTTTATCAATAATGCAATAAATATATTTCTTTCTTTCTTTCTAATATATTTTTGTTGGAAATAATTTGTTTCATCTTTCATATGCCTGATCAAAGTCCTACTTCATACCCACGAAAGAACAGAATTCGGATAAAAATTACATCAAGAACATTATATAAAAATTATAAACAAGTGCAGCTCGCCTTTACATATAGGGGTAAAAACCCCTAAGGGCAACAGCCACCCTTGCCCAGCAAAAAATTACTGACGGGTCTATATCTACATTTGTGCACGATACATAGTTTTAAATTTCTATCATCTCAGCTCATAGCCTCATATATGTCTCACTGTTAGGCTCGAGCCTCCTCCGTAATGGGAGGGAAATTAACCTACTATACCGCGCTGGTCAGACGTATTGGTAAACAGTTTTGTCTCGAGTTTTCCTTCTCTTGCTGATTGCTAGATGTTATATGCGTTTTATATAAAATATTGTAAAGATAAAATATGTGTTAACTATTATCGATTTAAAGAGTTTAATATCAAATCCAGTGGACACACCACTAACTTTCAAACAAACGGTGATGTTTAAATTACTGAAATTTAGCATTTAATATGCTTAATTATTTATAAAACCCGATTACGAAATGAAAAATGATGTCGCAAGCGGGATTCGAACCCGCGCCTATTGGGATTCCGGCCCAATCGTGCTGCCACTACACCACCGTGACTAATTGTAGCACGATTGGGCCGGAATCCCAATAGGCGCGGGTTCGAATCCCGCTTGTGACATCATTATTCATTTCGTAATCGGGTTTTATAAAAAAAAAAAAACGGTGATATTTCAAAAAAACGTTTTGTTTTAATCTTAAAATAACATTATCGAAAATACTGAGATTTAAACATTATATGACAGGATATTTTAAAGAAATGTGTGTGTGTACGTTATGTACGCGCGAGAAGTTATACTTCTTTGGCTACATTAAAAAAATAGTTTTTAATTGCATACAAATAATGAATTACAATAATTTAATAATAAAAGGACCGGGGAAAGGAAAGGAATTTTTTTTTTTACTAATATTTATGAATAGAATAGTAAATAATATTAATCAAAATATTTAATTTAAATACATACATACATATCATCACGCCATATCCCTTGCAGGGTAGGCAGAGAGAACAGAGTGCCAGAGAACTCTATCTCTGCATACTTCACTCGCTTCCTCAACATTCATAATTCTCTTCATACACGCTCGCCGGTTTCGGAGACTCTTGACTCCACCTTCCTTCAGTACATGACCGATCTGGTCTAGGTAGGTTAGTCTCGGTCTCCCTCGGTACCTACGTCCTTCCACTTTCGCATTGTATATCTTCTTAACCAGAGAAGTCGCCCCCCTTTAATTTAAATCACTACTGAATATAATTTATTAGCTCATATATAATTCGCACTTGTATGAAACTAAAACACATGTAGTAAATTTAGAACTAAAAAGAGGTTTTATTTCTATTTTGTTGGTATCTTTATATACAGTCTTAATGAGTGATTTAGCGGTCAACTTCAACCTGTTAATTTTGTGTTACAGTGATGCGCGCGCATCTTAAAGTTTCATTCTCATATTTTTTTAATAACGCGCCTAAAGAAATATAACTTCAAAATATATTTTCACTCATAAACAAGTTTTTAAAATAGAATGTGGATGGTATCAGAGTTAGAAATGGTATTATTTTATTAAACATTTTTAAACTCCACCGGGTCCGGGTAATGGACCGGGAATATTCCGCCATATGCAGTGAAGACCTACAGTGTAAATCTTTCGAAAGGTAAACCTGCTGGACTGGTGTAATCGGCGTAGCAGATCACCGAAGTCGTACAAATAAGTTCCGGTGGAGAGAGAATGATAATACGACAGATTAAATGGGACACCAAGACTAGCCGAGGTTTACGCTAGTCCCAAAAGTGGAGCACCGCACTCTATGTGGCGGCGATCCATATAAAAGTCCGCTAGAGGTCACAAATTGGACAATAAAATTTTAATTAGAATATCTGTCTATGGCACATGTTTTCGTATTTTAAATTAAACTATTTTTTTTTTATTTTTGGCGTCCGTCCGGGGCGACAGGAAAAGCGGCACAAGACCCCGTAGAGCCGCCCTACAATATACCTCTCGACGCCGTGCGGGTGAGTCACTAGGACGCGGTCTTCAGTGGCCCACCCGGCGGTCTACCCTCACGGGTATGCTCTCTAATGTCGACGCCCGGACAGTTTGCACCGTCGGGGCGTCGTCCTTACGCGGTGGCCTCGCTCAAAGGGAAATTAAACTAACTATAACAATATTTTAGATAATGCCACGTTTGACTTGACAATGTTTAAAATAGAATAATGTCCTTTAGATTCATAGCATATTATTTTAAAAATCATCGGTGAACTAAAAAAAAATATATCTGATAGACGCCTTTTAAAACCGTCCTCCACAAAGACAATAAAGAGAACATTAAATTGCTACACGTAGCTGCCTGCCACATTAGCTTAAATAAAATAGAACACATTTTTAAAATAGTTGGATCCAAATCCCGTCTCTGGTAATCTATTTCAGTTCACAAATGATTTTTATAAATCCAACATACAAAATACTAAATCTATAATTTAAATTTTAGTATATCTATCAACAGATGGCGTTAGATGTCTATTTTGGCAGTAATAACCTTTTTAGGTTAGGTATGCGTCCGATATATCAAAACGAATCTGAAATCGGATTTCAGTCAGAAATCGTATCGTATCGATATTCAACACTATACAAACTGATTTTAGAAAACGTATTTCGGCAGAAACTAAATCAACACATATCAAAACAAAACGACGAAAACGCAAACTAATAATAAATCTAATCATCGCGCAATCGTTTTCTATTGCTAGTTTTGCAAACCAAACCAATATTTGAAAACTTACTAACTATCTCTTTCACTCCGCTAAGCGATCGCTTAGTCAGAATGAGAGAAAGCGAATTTCATTAAAATTCGCCTCCTTTCATTCTAACTAAGCGATCGTTTAGTGCAGTGAAAGAGATGGAGAGAATTGCGGTTTCTAAGAAACTAAGAATGGCAGATTGATACGAAACAGAATTATACGAGACAGGGAATAAGATCTATATCAGAATGGAACTACTTCCATGATAATATTACGCAATACGTTTAAGTTTTGCGTTTGTTAAATAGATTTTTTGAATTATTGGAGAGTTTTGATCCACACTTGACCTTGGTGATACGTGCAGTGTGCGCGTAATGTTATTTTTGTGTTCTCGTGAACTATATAATTATATAGGTATTTTATGATTCAATACTATACTAACGTATGTTAGTATCGTACATACGATTTGATGATAAATAAGAAATAACTATTAAATGTAAAATGGTAAGAAAAAAACCATACTAAAAATGTACATTATATAATATAATCATGAAATCATTGTAAATATGACGATTTTTAAATACGCAAGAAAGTTTTGTATCATATCCAAAACAAAACATTTTTGCTAGTCTAGTACTCTAGTTAAGCCTAGATAAAGCATGAAGGAAAATCGTACACCTAAATCCAATCAACAAAGAAACTAAAGAAAAATATTTTGAATGCGTTTGTTCGTTTGCGTTTTTCGTTTGCTACGCTAAAATAACTAAAACCATCGAATATCGATCGAGACTAAGGTAAATCCGCTCCGACAATCGCTCTGGAACTCGATTTCTGAAATCGGTTTTTTAAATCGATTTCAATATCAGAAATCGAATTTGTATCGGTTTGCGTAAAAATCTGAAAACGCCCATCTCTATTTTAGGTACATTCGCTCACATATATGTAATTTAGATTTTTTTTCAATAATTTCAAAATTACTGAAATTTAGCATTTAATATGCTTAAATTTAGCATTTAATACGCTCGTAATCAAGTTTTATAAAGAAAATAGGTATTTTTATTTTATATTTAAATTAATATTTACAATTTTATACTTATTGAATTGTTTTCAATATAATATGAACAAATCGCAATAAAATATAAAATCAAGATTATTTTCTTTAAAAAAATTATCCCTGAAAAGAGTATGGCATACTGCTTTGGGGTTGCTCTGCTCTGGGTTGCGGTGTCTTATGGCATACTGCTTTGGGGTTGCTCTGCAGATTTGAATAACATCTTTGTTCTTCAAAAACGGGCTGTCCGCGCGATTTATAATCTAGGGCCAAGAGCTTCACTGAGAGAAAAATTTAGGGAAATAAACATTCTAACCGTTGTATCTCAATTCATATTCGAAAACATATTATATGTAAAAAAAAATAATGATAAATTTGATAAATATAGTGACATTCACTGTGTGAACACTAGGAATAAGGATAATCTAGTTATTTATCATACTCGCCTACAAAAAATTAGTAGGTCTTTCATGGGGCAATGTATACGCTTTTACAATAAACTGCCTAAAAATATCCGAGATATGCCAATGTATAAGTTCAAAAAGGCTATCAAAAATAGACTGTGCAGAAAAGGATATTACAGCATTTCGGATTATCTAAATGATAATACGGAATGGTTATGAGCAGCTCCTCTCTCAGCAATTGCCCTTTTAATGTTTATCTCTTACAGCGTTCTGACGCTGATCGTCACTGTCGTCTGATTCTCTTGTATTATTTGTACTGTCTTAATTGTACAGTTTAGTGTGTTTTGCCTGACGAGTTATGTATTTATTTATCCAAGCTATCTGTTTCAAATTTATAAATTATGGTGTGGTCATGCTCACTGAAAAGGTCTCTGCTTGCGGTAGCTACGTAGAGCGGGTCTCTCCCTTCCCTCCAATGTGGTTGAAGGGCGTGATGACTGCTCTAATAGTTAACTCGTGATCGGGTGCCGCTTGTGGGATCTGGTCCAGCCATTTCTTTGTCTTTCTTTGTTTTATAAATATTCTTAGTTTAATTTTGTATTATATACAAAATTTTAAGAAATGATTCTTTACTCGAAGGACATGTCACTGGAGCTAACATAAATTAAACTTGTAACCAATCACTTTCGTGAAAATATATAATTAAAAAAAAATGACGCGCCCACTGAGTTTCTTGCCGGATCTTCTCAGTATGTTGGCTGCTTTCCGATCCGGTGTTAGATTAATTAAATTAAATTTAATAAAACAATAATGTAAAACTGACAATATGTAAGTGCCCCTATATAGGCTTATGCATAATAAATGATTTGATTTAATATTTTTTTTTAATTCATTAAACAATATATTTTAGATAATATCATTCATTCTTTTATTGTAAAACACATTCGTTCGCGTAATATAATCAGAATCGAATATCGCATCATTAATATCATTTTTTTTTAAAACTGCATCACAAATACCTTGTATTGTGCGAGACTTCAAAAACATACAATTAACTGACACAAATTATATCCAGACTCGGAACAGCAGGCATATTATGTGGAAGTCCTTAACCGTAACCAAAACAAAAACACCGAAATCGAAAATATAACAGTCGAATAGCGATGAAGTACAAAAGGAGTAGGTAAATTGTAGACTTCCAGACTTCAATCTAGATATACAACAACTTTGTATTTTTCTTTTAACTAAAAATATATACCTATCCATAATTATATCCGAAACTAGTATATATCCGAAATATTTTATATCAGTAATTGATATGGGGCGTCCATTAACTGCGTGAGGTATTCAGGGGGTTAGGGGGTCGAGCAGAATCTTACTAAATCTCACTTGAGGGAGAGGGGGGTCTTGTCTAATATCACGTAATTTTAGCAGAAACTGGTGTAAAACTGCGTGAACGATGAGTTAAATGAAAGTAAAAACCTTTTATACCCAAGTACTAGGTTTGAAAAATCTCACGTGAGATTTGGCAAGGGAGGGGGGGGATCGAGAAAAATGTTACGACATCTCACCATGGGGTGAGGGGAGTCAAAAAAAACCTCAAAATGCCTCAAGTAATTAATGGACGCCCCCTATCGGATAATTCGAAATAATTGTATATCAATAGTCGTATTTGAAAATTCAAAAAAAAAAAAGCTCCGTGGTAGCGGCTAAGGACACTACCAACCCTAACTTTGCTCGTGGATGTCGTAAAAGACGACTAAGAGACTTATAACGATCTGGATCAACACCATCTGATGCCGTTTGGTCAACAATTATATTCCCAAGGAGGGTTGACGTTTGGCAGGTGGCCGGTCATAAAACTATTGCCAATAACTTTTACAATATGTACTATGAAAGAAGAGTACATATTGTATCGCCCCCAAGTAATTGGGATAAGAGTAGGAGAATGATGATGACGTATTTGAAAATTGTATTAACTTTGATTGATGACGTATTCTAATATCCGCATCCAGTACATAGATCCGAAACTTCATATCCGCGACAACCCTACGGAACAATTATCATCATCTTGCTCTTATCCCAACTACTTGGGGTCGACGCAATATGTCCTCTTTTTCCATACAGTCCCATCAGGCGTCATCTCTGTAGTCACTTCCTGTCTATACATATCATGCTTCACGCAGTCCATCCATCTTTCCTTTGGTCTCTTTTACCCCTAGAGCCTTCAACATTCATACTTAAAACCTTTCTCACAACATTACTTTCATCCCGTCTCATCACATGTCCATACCAGCTCAAACGTTCACTCCTTAACTTATCCGTCACTGGCGCCACTTTCAAACTTTCTCTTATACGCTCATTCCTTATCTTATCCATCCTCGTCACGCCGTACATCCATCTCAACATTCGTATCTCCGCTACATGTAATCGACAACCCTACTGAACAGTCAATAGTATATTACACAGAGAACTGTCCTGCTCGGTGATCGAATCCGAACATTAAACTACACGATCCATGCAGTCAATATAATACATATACACTTTAAAAACAATTGTTTTTTTTTTAACTCTTTTAACAAAATTAAAGTCTTTGGTATCCAAACTGTAAAAAAAAACATTGCCATTGACTTATAAAGTGTAAGAAAAATATATAAATATTTGATTTTTTTTTTTATAAACATTCAAAAATATATATACAATCCCCCTTAAAACACGGTACTCTTATAACACATTTTCGTATTACGCGATTTCAGTCCCCCGTATAACACGAGCAGTTCCTCATATAACGCGCGGCTTAGATATTTCGTTTATAACATAGTTTTTTTTTTTAATATTCGATATAAATCACCTTTAACGAGAAAATTTAAACGTGAATCATTTGTACATAACGCATTATATCTCGGGTTGAGAGCCCTCAGCGCTCACCTATAGTCCGCGTAAAGCTGTCAAAGCCATCTGCGGCTAACAGCTAAAAACAAAAAAAAAAACGAGTTATATGGCGGTCATACAAGCGCGTTATACGAGAATACTCTTAAAACGCAACGCGTTTTCTATAACACGAAACCGATCTACCATGTTATATGCGGGGATTATTATATTACACTATAAGTGGTACCTTTTTAAAGTTTTAGGTGTCAATGATTGTACGACACCAGTGTGTAGGAACTAATATATAGGAGGTGACAGGTTCGATGCTAGGGGAACCGTATGACTGTGGTGCCTATGGCGTCCTCGCTGCAAGCATGGGCGAGGGCTACTTCGAAGTCCTGTGGTAGGTAAACCTGGGGAATTATAAAAGTTCTCATATACCTTCTGTTTTTTCATCAGCCTATATATGATATGCTCCTGGACACAAGCCTTCTCCACAGTGCGAGAGAAACTGACCTACAGTCCTCTGGCTTTAAATATAAGGAAATGTCTTATTATTAGTTATATATTTTTTAACTTTGTTTATGAAGATCTGACATACTACACTTTCGTTTTTTTTTACTTTGGTTATGAAACAAATGACTCGTTACTCTTTTTTTTTCACTTTGTTTGTCAACAAAAGACATGCTAATCTTTTCTTTTTACTTTGTTTATGAAACAAAAGACATGCTAATCTTTTTTTTTACTTTGTTTATGAAACAAAAGACATGCTAATCTTTTCTTTTCACTTTGTTTATGAAACAAATGACATGCTAATCTTTTCTTTTTACTTTGTTTTTCAACAAAAGACATGCTAATCTTTTCTTTTTACTTTGTTTATGTAACAAAAGACATGCTAATCTTTTCTTTTTACTTTGTTTATGAAACAAAAGACATGCTAATCTTTTTTTTTACTTTGTTTATGAAACAAAAGACATGCTAATCTTTTCTTTTCACTTTGTTTATGAAACAAATGACATGCTAATCTTTTCTTTTTACTTTGTTTTTCAACAAAAGACATGCTAATCTTTTCTTTTTACTTTGTTTATGTAACAAAAGACATGCTAATCTTTTCTTTTTACTTTGTTTTTCAACAAAAGACATGCTAATCTTTTCTTTTTACTTTGTTTATGAAACAAAAGACATGCTAATCTTTTTTTTTTACTTTGTTTATGAAACAAATGAGATGCTAATCTTTTCTTTTTTCATCATTAAAAATAAAGCCTTAGTTTTGTTTATACTTGACATAGTTTTTCGTTGGCTACACTTTTAAATACACTTTCTGTCTTAGCACTTGGCATTTTATTACTAAAAAATAGCATAACTATTAATAAATTTTAAATAATGTGATGTGAAGTAACTCACCTTATCGAGTATAGGTGCGATGTGACCCGTGTCCACCAGGTTGGTGAGTGTATCGAGGCCCTCTCTCAAACGGTAGCTTTCCTCCAACCAATCGGTATGTGTACCACAACCAATCACCCACTGTCAATATAAATAGTTTTAACTGTGACACTGTATGGTGATATATACATACCATACATATATTATCAACCCTCTACGTCGGTCGTGACTTTCGGTAAACACGACTAAGAGTTTTACATAAGAGTTACGCTAACTCCATCTGGTCAATAATTACATTATAATCATTATAAAATGGAGGAGAGGAAGGAAGACCCACCACTTTCCCACGGTTAATCAATATACCGTACACCTCAAGAAAGGAAGGAATACGGGATGGGATCAAGGTGGAATAGGATATAAGGAAAATCATTCAAATGCGCATTTGAAACCGAACCGTCCTGAGGATGCTTCGTTTAGAGGCGAAACACGTGTCGAATCTTTATTCGAAGTGCCGCGGAAAATTGCAAGTAGAAGTTCTGGAGGCGGTGCTCATCACAGGAGTAAGATTTCCTTATATTCTATTCCGCCTTGATCCCATCCCGTATTCCTTCCTTTCTTGAGGTGTACGGTATATTGATTAACCGTGGGAAAGTGGTGGGTCTTCCTTCCTCGCCTCCATTTTATAATAATAATGGATTTCCGCCATGCATTGCCTAATTCAATCAATTATACATTATAATCGTTGATTGAGGTCAGAGAAGCAGCCGGTCATACAAATATTGCAATATGTCTCGGCCACAAGTGATTGGGACAAGAGCAGATTGATCTCTGCGATTGCTAACTATGAGCTGACAGGTATCGAATCTGGATAAACATTATACGAATTTTGCATCAGCACATTCTCATAAATGGAAGTTTTGGAACTATGATAAAGAAAAATACTCTTTAAAGGATCTTCATCATCATCACAGCCCATATATGTCCCACTGTTGGGCTCGGACCTCCTCTGTAATAGGAGGGTAATTAATATATACCGCGCTGGTCAGACGTGTCGGTATAGGGTTTTGTTTCGAGTTTTCCTTCTCTTCCATAGATGTTATATGCGTTTTATATCCCTTAGTCGTCTCTTACGATCACCCACGGGTAATATATGGGGTGGTGAATTGTATTCTTACTCCGTCACCACACGGATAAAAGGATCTTAAAATTGTATTTTACCTTAATTCAAGTCATCCTAGGGAATTTTCGGAAGGGTAATAAGATGATAAAATATTGCCATGTATGGGAATCGAAGCCGTTAAAGGCACTGTAGATCTTAACTACGCAGTCCATTACTGACTAATAATCCTAAGTAATATTATAAATGCCAACTGTTCGGTTATTTGTTAAGCTTTCAGGTCTGAACTACTCAACGGCAACTTTCTTTACCAGGAAAAAGTACCATTCTCAAAGAATAGAGAAATAGGTACTCAATAACTATAGGTGGCACTGCAGTCGATGTAAAGGATTTTTTTTTAGATTTTTACAAAACAGTGTCTATTGCTCATTATTTTTATAACATACATACATATTATCACGCCAATCCCTTGCAAGGTAGGCAGAGAGAGCAGAGTGCCAGAGAACTCTATCCTTGCATACTTCACTCGCTTCCTCAACATTCATAATTCTCTTCATACACACTTTCGGAGACTCTTGACTCCACCTTCCTTCAGCACATGACTGATCTGGTCTAGGTAAGTTAGTCTCGGTCTCCCCCGGTACCTACATCCTTCCACTTTCGCATTGTATATCTTCTTAACCAGACGTTCGTTCGGCATTCTTTCCACATGTCCGAACCATCAGAGCATTCCCTTTCGCATCTTTACACCAATATTCTCTTTCATACCTACTCGCTCTCTTACGTCGTCGTTACGAATGCGGTCGGCCAGCCTAACTCCACAGATTTTCCGTAGAGATCGCATTTCGACCGCATTAATTTTACTTTCATACTCTTTTCTGCATACCCAACTCTCGCTTCCATACAGTAATGTTGGGACAAGCACTGCGTTATGTATTGCTACACGTGCCTTCTGGCTGAGGTGGTGGCTACCGAGAAGTTGCCCCAACGCTCCGTTCACTCTATTTCCCGCATTCACTCTTCGCTCTATATCAGTGGTGTACCTTCCATCTCGGCTAAATCCACATCCAAGATATACAAATTCATCCACTTGCTCTAGTACATCATTACCTATTGTTACTCTTACATCTGTTCTATTATAATATCTGTCTCTTACATCTGTTATACTTTTATAAAATTGTATAAAAAAACACTCTTGTAAATAACCGCGCTAGATATAGCGACATCTATCGAGTCCCACAAGAATCGCAGTCACAGTTATAAAAAATCGCTAATCTTGTAATGATATTATGAAAATAATTGGACAAACTACTTTAATTATTATACTTTCATGGATTCTTGATAAGTTTGCAAAGTTTCAACCTAACCCAACTTTAAAAGGGGTTGAATATCACGTACAAACACTCCGTTACAGACAAACCGAGTTAAAAATAGAGAATATTGACACATCATCAATCTCCTACTCTTATCCCAATTACTTGGGGTCGATACAATATGTACTCTTCTTTCATATCGTAAAGTTATTGGCAATAGTTTTATGACCGGCCGCCTGCCAGACATCAACCCTCCTTGGGAATGTAATTGTTGACCAAACGGCATCAGATGGAGTTGGCCCAGGTCTATATAAGGTTCGGCTGTTAGTCGTCTTTTACGATATCCACGAGCAAAGTAAGGGTTGGTAGTATTTGTAGCCGCTACCACACAGCAATATAATAATATTATCAACGTACCCTACAAATTCTATACGTATAGAAGGTGGCTGCGAACAAGACAAACAGCGGTGTCGGCAGTCGGTCCGATATGAGGGCGCCCGGCCTCAGGTCCACTAGTGCTCTGTGAGGTGCTGTCGCCCTGGTAACAACATTTGACAATATTAAGATAAATCATTTTACAGCAGCCACATCAGCTCTGCTGTTCTGGTAATGTTGAATCCATTAACAGGACCATTTACTGTCTGATGGACCACTCACCAGTGTGACTCCGCAAGAAATTGATAAGAATTAACCGCTGTGATGTTATTCATCTTATTCTTATCTCATATACATTCCCCTTGGTCTCCTCCACAATAGGAAGAAAATTGATCTACTATAACACGCTGATCTGATGTATAGGGTTTTATTTCGACTTTTCCTACTTTTGCATAGAAGTTATCTACATTATACCTCTTAGATACCCATGGCCAAGAATAGTGAATTGTTACTCCATCACCAATCGCCAATTCATAAATAAAATATTGTTGTATGAATGGATATGAAAAACATTGTTAATGTTCAAAGTGACCGATAGGTCCTCTGTGCGTTAACGGTTTGAGAATAAAATGTATCACCGCCCATCAATTGCCAGTAGGAGTTTTAAAAACCAACTGAGATAACACCAGGAGCACAGAAATAACTCTGACAGAAGCACTCTTCTCTCCCCTCCCCAAACATGAGTATTATAGCATTTTCTTTACCCTCGAGGAAACCTATGTCTTAAAAATAAACTAAGTGGCCAGAGAATAAGAGGTTTTCAGAAATACAGAAAGATAATTTACCTGAGCAGTGCCCTGGTATTGGCGAGAGCTGGCGGTGGTACTTCAGCAGCAGCGCATGCCAATACAGCATCCCAGGGACCCTCACGCCGCGCTCGCGCTTCTAAACTCGTCCAAGCACCACTCTCAGCGGATCGCTGGCCTTCTATATCCACGAAGTCATGAGCGCCTGGTATAAACCAAATAAATGACATCATTTATCTCAGCTCTCTTTACAATAGAAGGGTAATTAACCTACTATTTATTAGCAGACTGGTTAGACGGGTCGGTATAAGGTTTAATTTCGGACTTTCCTTCTCTTACACAGAGTTCACATACCATATATCTTTAATCGTCTTTTGCGACACTCGCAAGTAAGATAGGGCATCAGATGGAGTTAGCCCAAGTAGATATAAAGCTCTTAGTCGGCTTTTACGACATCCACGAGCAAAGTAATGGTTGGTGGTATTTACAGCACCCATCACAAAAGAAATAGAAGAAAAAATATATCATGAATGCAGAAGAAGGAAAAGTCCAAATATAGCTCTGCACAATCGCGTCTGACCAGCGTGATATATCAAGCGAATTTTCCTCCTATTGTGGAGAATCATCATCATCATCACAGCCCATATATGTCCCACTGTTGGGCTCGGGCTTCCTCCGTAATGGGAGGGAAATTAACCTACAATACCACACTGGTGAGACGTGTTGGTAGAGGGTTTTGTTTCGAGTTTTCCTTTTCTTGTATAGATGTTATAAGCGTTTTATATCCCTTAGTCGTCTCTTACGATCACCCACAGGTAAGATAGGGGGTGGTGAATTGTATTCTTAGTCCGTCACCACACGGAGTGGAGAATGCTTGAGCCCAATACTGGGTCATTTATGAGATGATGATATGGGGTTTATACGATGATGGTAGAACATATATTTACCAAGGTCCTTGAGTGTGAGCGCGGCATGTCTAGGCGCCAGGACTGTGACGTGAGCACCCCATGCACTCAGTAGCTGCACCAACGCACAACCCTCCCCACTTGCAGCACCACAAACTGCAACACTATACAGAAAGAAAATATATTTATACCAACAAAAAGATATATTGACTGCATAAATGGCGTAGTGGTTAAGGTTACCGTGCCAGTGTCGTATGTTCGATTCCCACGCGGGACAATACTTTGCGCGATTCACAACGTGTTGTACTGGGTCTATGTGTAATTTGTCTGCGTTAATTATATATTTACACAGTCCCCTGAAATGCATGGATTATTTGTTTTTGCCTTTTTTTTTTGGTAGGCTATGGTCTGGATACACACCGCCCATTTCATCTGGGGCGCACGGAAGGGCGGCGTGTGGCGCTATAACCCACCATGTTCCCTCCCTATCGCCATCGGGCCGGCGCTTCCTTGACATCCGTGGCCAGCCCGGACAATATGACCCTACCATGAATATAATTTAATTAATAATGTATTATGATAAAATACATATATACCGTTTTCCTTTGCAATTCTCCAGTGTGTATGTCAGTGTTCGCAGAGCGATGAGGGCCTGTCCTCCACCCCAGGGCAGTGAGGCCGCCGTGTCCGCCGCCAGACCGCGAGGCCTCTTACTCACACGAGTACTGTATAAAATAATTAACACATAACTATGAAATATTATATTTTTCTTTTTACTACCATACGTCCCACTGTTGGGCGTGGGCTTTTTCGATAATCGGAGCAAGATCGACCTACAGGTTCACTTAAGAGACAACTAAGGGATATGAAACGCATATAACATCTATGCAAGAGAAGGAACACTCAAAACAAAACCTTATACCAACACGTCTGACCAGCATAGTATAATAGGTCAATCTCCCTCCCATTATGTAGGAGGTTCGAGCCCAATAGTGGGACATATATGGGCTGAGATGATGAAGTACACTTCATTTCACCTTCGTATAGTTAGCAGTTCTGTAGCAGCACCTCCGTTCCATTCGGTGACGCATCCCCATACTTCGTCGCCCATCTCGAGGTCTTGTACTCCGTGACCAACGTCGAGCACCACGCCTGCGAAGCCACGGCCCACGGTCACATGCCCTCGGTACAGCAGCGAGCGGAGACTATGCCCGCGACCGCGGAGTGTACCTCTATCTACTGCGCCTATGCTGAAAGCTTGTACACGTACCAGTACCTCACCAGGACCTGTACCTAATAAGCAATCAAATAAAATCATTTATTTTCTATCACCTCTATAAGGTATCTCACTGAAATCATTCTTCTTAAATTTGTTGCAGTTGCAGATTCGGGATCAATGGCCGGCCCAATTGCCATGTGGAGGGAATACGGTGGATTATGGGACCACGCGCCGCCCTTTCGTTACCCTAGACGGAACGGGCGGCGTGTGTCCAGAGTTCCAGACCATAGCTTGCTAAAAAAAAAAGGAAAAGGCTTAAACCTCGGTATCATTTATGGAAACCATTGTGGATCCTGTTTAACAGAAGTTACAATAGTGGTAAGAATCCTAAAAAAGCTTTATATGACACTTGTATATTCTCATTTATGATAAGATCAGGATGAATTCTTTTTTAAAACACCCTGCACTAAGGAAATAACTCCTTGTATTGGAGACATTCATCATCATCATCTCAGCTCATATATGCCCCACTGCTGGGCTCGAGCCTCCTCCATAACGGGAGAGAAATTGACGTACTATACCACGCTGGTCAGACATGTTGGTATATGGTTTTATTTCGAGTTTTCCTTCTCTTGCATAGATGTTATATGCATTTTATATCCTTTATTCGTCTCTTACGATCACCCACGGGCAAGATAGGGAGTGGTGAATTGTATTCTTACTCCGTCACCACATGGACAACTTTACAAAGACGCGTGAGACTTTACAAACATATGACTATGATTAAACAAATTACACACAGACTAGGGGAAAAAATTATTCGCGCAAAGTATTGTACTGGATGGAAATAAAACCCACGACAATGGCACTGTAAGTCAGTATTTTAAACATTACGCCATCTGAGCAGTCATATACTTTGCAAAAAAAAAATATAAAAAAAAACTATTAGTTAAAAACTTAAGAAGCGGCTAAAAAAATTGTAAGAAATGGGTCACACAATATACGAGTAGGTACGCTCCCTTAAAACTCTTTTACGATACTCGCAGCAAAGGATGGTGTATTGTATCCTTACTGCGGTCACCACACAGAAAGTATCTACCATCATCATTGTCAAAGTTAGTTCCAAAAATATTTTTTCAAAATATCACAATACTTTTACGTATGGTGGTAAGCGAGTACCATTTTCTTTTTCACTTGCGGTAGACTATAGATGTGGTGGCGCTCCGCCAAATCGGTCCAGGGCGACGGAAGAGACGGCGCGCAACCCCATAGACCCACCCTGCAAACACCTCTCTTCGCCGTGAGAGCGGGCCACCGGTACCCGATCTTTGACTTCGGTGGCCGTAAACGAGTACTCTATGGCAACCAGAGGTACATTTAGACCGTGGTCTACCGTGAAGAAAGTGCTCTTCTTAAACCTCGTTTAAAGAAGGACATGTTACAATGTTCGGGAAACGCAGTAACAGGTAGTTCATTCCAGATCTTGCACGTACGTGGAAGAAATGATCGCTGAGAACGTATTTTAAGGAGGATAACATTTCCAGATGGAATTATGGACTATATTAATGGACTTACTAGGTGCGATGGCATCTTCCACCAATATGACGGACTGGTCGCTATGCGTGTGCAGGGCGCGTGCGTGCGGACCGTTCTGAGTACGACGCGCCACCCGCAGTCCCAACAGCACACCGGTGCTGCCACCTACCACCACTCCACACGCGAAAATCATCATACTGCGACGCCATACTACAATATAAAATAATATACTTCGACACCGTCTTCATAATAACTACTGTCATAACAATTTTCTTTTTGAAGTAAAACTTCTTCTGGAAAGTTTTGAAATTCTAATCCGCAACCTTTTTATATGATGAAAAAATCACGATAAATTATTTTATTTTATTATTTTTATATGAATTATTTTTAATATAAGTTATTTTATAACGCCTTCAATAACACCCCAAACTAAAGAAAATAATAAAAAAAATTGTACAACACAACCCTACTTCAATTTTTTTTAATACTGTATTGTTTTAGTTCCTCTGTGTTTTTGACGGCGATTCTTTTATTTATTTTTTTATTTTTAATGGTCTCGCCACGTTACATGAAATAGGCACAAAGGTAAGTGGCACATTATAGGTACCATAGCCAAATCGTTTCAAGCTTGCACATATTTTTTTTTAAGTAAAAAACTTGAAATTCATCATCAGTTCCTGACCTGATGATCATAGGGCTACCTAGAAATATATTCTATCAAAAAAAAAACGATCCAAGCGAATTTAAATAATCGGGCGAACATACATAAAAAAAATTAAAAGATTCCAACGAATTGAGAACCTTCTCCCTTTTTAAAGACGGTTAAAAATAGCTTAACTGCTATACAGTGTATAGACAAGACGGGGTGGTGAATTGTATTCTAATCTCATCATCATTCTCCTACTCTTATCCCAATTACTTGGGGTTGATAACAATATGTACTCTTCTTTCATAGTACATATTGTAAAAGTTATTGCCAATAGTTTTATGACCGGCCGCCTGCCAGACGTTAACCCTCCTTGGGAATGTAATTGTTGACCAAACGGCATCAGATGTAGTTGGCCTAGGTCTATATAAGGCTCTTAGTCGTCTTTTACGACATCCACGAGCAAAGTAAGGGTCGGTAGTATTCGTACCACACAGCAGAATTGTATTGTAATCTATCAACATTAATAATATTTACAATACATCAATCAGCACTTTTGTTATCACAACAGTCGTCATTACAACGACGATAGTGCAATACTAAGTGTATTGCACTATCGTCATCTATTGTTACTATATTTTGTCCGATATGCTAGCATTTGAAAACACTTGCTCCCCAAATAGATTCAGTGTCATCTAATATTATGGTCCATAACCTGAATGACTCTTATTCCTGAAAAGAAACGAAACGAACTCTTCAATTTTATAATAGTAACATAGAAACTTGATTACGAGCGAAAAATGAATGTCACACATAGGACGAACCCACACCTATTGGCGGTATCCGGCACGTATTATTTTTTTTTTCCTATGATGACATTGTGTTTCATTCAGGTCCCATGTGTGACAATCATTTTTCGCTCGTAATCAAGTTTTTATAAATAATCAAGCATGTTAAATGCTAAATGTCAGTAATTTGAATAATAATATAGATTGAAAACGAAGCATCCTAACCTCTATCATGGAATAGCGTGACGAGTTCTTCGTAGAGAAGTACAGGTGAGAGTGGTGGAGCGCCTTCCTTGACCCTCCTTACGGCTTCCTTCGTCCAAGCGACCACACGAAGACGACCTTCTGCTATTAGCTCGTGGTGCCAGAGGTCGTGGAAAGCTTCCTGCAGCTGTAAAACTTGAAGATTTAAATTTGATTTCTGTTGCTGTGTTATAAGTTCCGAGAGATCATGCCGGTATGAGTGGCTAGTCGAATGGCAATGGAGAGACAATTGGGTGGATAATGGGACCGTGCGCTTCGTACTCCGGGCGAATAGGGAATATGCACGTGACTCCAAAATGAACAAAATATTTTTTTTTGTAATCTTTATTGCTTAAAAAACATACCTATACAATTATTTTTGAAATTCATCATTATTTAATAGTGAAATTACTTATCAAAAATCGGCTTTTTTGAAATTCACTCGCAAATTTATAAAACGCAACGCGATTGGTTGTTCTTGAACAACCAATCGCGTTGCGTTTTAGAAATTTGTCGTCTTGACGTGACGTCATCGTACACTCGAGTCTTCTGGTATCAAGGCGTTTCTATCAGTGTTGCATAAAAATCGATAGTTTGACTATCGATAGTTAACCTCAAAAAGTATTCATACTATCGATAGGACTATCGATAGTATCGTACATATCAATACTATCGAGACTATCGATAGTATCGATAGCTCTCCACGAGCAATACTATTAATAACGGCGATACTATCGATACTATCGATAGTGATTCATTCGATAGTATCAATACTATCGATAGTATCGTTAATACCATTAGTTTTAGCGTAAAACTATCGATAGTATCGACTATTTCGGGCTATCGATTGCCAGAAAATTTTCAATAGTATTGCTTAAAAATATAAATACCGTAGTTGTGTCCCTGTTGCTTGTTTTCAGTGAATTTTGTGGTGACTTTTCTAGCAGTAACGTGCATTTGCGTTCTTACTTTGAAGCCCAAGTTAGCTAATAATGGTTAAGATCAATAGCCATTGAAAGTTGAGTAAAATTATAATGCTGCGAGACTTCTGGACAATTGGGTCGGAATGTGTGAATGAATGTAAGTGGTACCTTGTACTTGTACCACCCTGTTGACAGTTTTCTGTTTACAGCCGCGGGCCGGTGGTTCCGGGGTAGTACCACACTTTCGCAGAAGATCGGCGTCTGAGTAATGGCAATGTGCTATTGCGCTTCGTTCGGTGAGCGGAAAAGCTGGCAGTTCAACTGGGTGGGTTTGGGGATTTTATTAGTAGGCAGTGGCCTAAGCTATAACCTTAGTATTGCCAAGCTCCATGGGCGACTGTGACACTTACCATCAGGTGTGCTGCTTGCTCGTTCGCCACCATAAGCAACAAAATGAAAAAAAATGGTTTGTTCCAGTATACTAATGAAACTCAGAATGTCTATTACTATAAAATTTTAGTGTAATTATTAGCTTTGAAAGTTTTGGTTAAACAAAATTATGAAAAACATAATCAAGAATTCTGAGTTACAATTCTACACAGAATTATGGCCGTAATTAGTCATTAGATTTGTTGTATTTTTAGCGATATTAATCTAGTGAAGTAAATTTAACAGGGTCCGAAAAACATAAGTTCTCTGTATGCTCGATTGCAATGTGATCCATCTAGAAGGCTCTATTAAAAATATGCTTACATATATGTAACTTCACATTATAGGGATATAGAAATATATATCTAACTGAATCCAGAATAATTTTTTAATTGTATATTATATACAATTGAAAATGAAATGAGCGAGATGCAACGTTGACATCAAAATTCCCGAATTGAAAACATTTAAACCATTGTGTTACTCTCTCTGACACCACATTAGGTCCATAAACGTCACAATTTGTTCACAGCTTGCGTTGCATGTATCTTTTTTGTAATAAAGTTTTAAAATATGTCGAATTTCTTCATAGGATTGACCCATTTTAACAAAAAGAAAAAAGAAAATAAATAAATTAAATAATCCAAGAATATGACATAATACTTCCACATTCCCACCGAAACTCAAGAAATATTGACAGCAGCAAGTATTGCTATTATAATTGTTTCACTTTGTTAGTATCACAAATTTAATGTTATTCACCTGACTAAAATTTGTTCTACTCTTCTTCTTCTTCTTATGTATTGGCAATCAGCTACATATACGAGCTATTGGTGCCAGTGTCAAGTTATAAATATTTTCACGTTTTTAGTCTTTCAAGTCAGTCGTTGTTTAAGTCAAACTGTACCATTAACAGTGCAATGGCCACACTGTTAATGGTATCTTGTGGGAATTTTGATGGAAAATGAAAACGTTGTAAAGCACTTTTATATGATATTCACTACATCCTAGTATCGCCGCACATCACATTACATAAAATGCCATCAAAATTATCTAATATAACACGTTAAAACACTACGATATCGAATATAATACAAGAGCACCACATGACGTTTTCAAATTCCCGTCAAAAGTCGTCTTATTCTACTCTATGATGACGCAAATTTAAATAAATTTCTTTAATAATAATGTCAGTACTTGGCTTACCACATAACATAACTTTAGACAACAATACTATCGAATAGTTGCTTGCTATCGATAGTTCAAAATAGTCGATACTATCGATAGTATCGATAGTTTTGAGTTAAAACTAATGGTATTAGCGATACTATCGATAGTATTGATACTATCGAATGAATCACTATCGATAGTATCGATAGTATCGTTGTTATTGATAGTATTGCTCGTAGAGAGCTATCGATACTATCGATAGTATCGATAGTATTGACGTATTACAATACAATCGATATACTATTGATACTATTGCTTATACGTAAACTATCGATAGACAATTGATTGTCTATCGATAGTAGACTATCGATATGCAACACTAGTTTCTATAGTGATTATTTTTTATCGTTACCCAATTATTTCATGAGTTATTAGTTTTCTGTGTTCAAGTATTAATCCTTGTGAATGAGAGACTTAACAAACGTCACTTTTTGTCTCTGTTCTAATGCCATTATTTTGTATTGCATATAATTCTCTGTATCTGAAACCCAATAGAAAAATGAATAATAAATAATTTCAAACTTTTCTCTTACTCTAATAAGTTACATGTTTTCATTCATAGGCATCATAGATGACTAAACATATATTACTTTTAGACCCATGTACCTATTACATATTGAGAATATATCTTTAAGAACTTTACATAAACTAGGTAGTGTACGTCGAAGTTTGTTAACAAAACAAGTATGTGCATGTAATTAAGGAAAAATGATTCTTTTATGTACTTCATCACTTCTCTAATGTGTTTACTTACGTTAAAATGATCTTCACAACAGTACCTATAAACTGCTCAAACACAACACATTGTCTTTTCTCATCGCCTTGCATCATTTTTTCTTATTTATTACATTTCTCGGCATAAGGAAATATACTTTGTTAGGTACAGTTTTGATAATATTTTGGCACATAAGAACGACACAATATTTATAATACGGTTTTCTGTTCTTTTCCATGGCAATAAGTTGACTTTACACTCCCTTTTTTAATTTTCAATAACTTCGTGAACCAACCATTTCGTTAATGACATCCAACATGTGTGTGTATTCTGACGTCACAGAAGCGCGCCATAATAGCCGCGTTTTTATCGCCCAAAAGTGATTTTAATAATTTTTTTTTAGCTTAATATAAATAAATAAAAAATATAAACCATATTTTGGATGTGTTATATTTATTTTTGGTAATGTAATAACTAGTAGAAACGTTTAAAAAAATAAAAAATATCATGCATATTCCCCATTGGGCGGAATGTGGAATCATCATCACAGCGCATATATGTCCCACTGTTGGGCTCCAGCCTCCTCTGTAATGGAGGGGAAATTAACCTACTATACCGCATTGGTCAGAAGTGTTGGTATAGGGTTCTGTTTCGAGTTTTCCTTCTCTCGCACACATATAACATATATGTGTTTTGTGTTCCTTAGTCGTCTCATACGATCACCCATGGGTAAGATATGTAGTGGTGAGTTGTATTCTTACTCTGTCACAACACAGATATTTCATTTACTTACTAACTTAAATTTAATTAAAAACTTTGAATATAACCAAATTGCATTGTGATAATGAATTTATAAGCAATCTTGATTGATATGGGTAAACATATTATTACCAAGCAGCTTTATGCCCAAAAGTGGGCATGCATATGGGCAGAGAAAAACATATACCTTCTGCATAGCTTCAACTGTACGATAGAAGACATCATGCACTCTGGATTTGCCATTATCTGCAACAGTTTTAGCAGCTACCTAAAATAATAAAATTCATAATGGATAACTGTATTTAATCATCATTCTCCTGCTCTTATCCCAATTACTTAGGGTTGCCACAATATGTACTCCTTCTAGTAAATATTGCAAAAATTATTGGCAATAGCTTTATGGCTGGCTGCCTGACTGACATCAACTCTCCATCTGAATCTAATTGTTGACCAACCAGGCTCAGGTGGAATTAGTTCAAGTCGATATAAAATTCTAGGACGTCTTTTACGACATCCACAAGCATAGTATGGGTTGGTAGTATTCATAACTGCAACCACACAGCAAATGTATGGTAAAACTGTATTTATTAAAAGAAAAATTAACACTCCATTTTTGTACAAGTATTTGCTGGAGGCTGTGTAGTAGCGGCTACGAATACTACCAACACATGCTTTGCTTGTGGATGTCGTAAAAGACAACTAAGAGAGTTATAACAACTCGAGCCAACTCCATCTGATGCCGTTTGGTCAACAATTACATTCCCAAGGATGGTTGGCGTCTGGCAGGCGGCCGGTCATAAAACTATTGCCAATAACTTTTACAATATGTACTATGAAAGAAGAGTACATATTGTATCAACCCCAAGTAATTGGGATAAGAGTAGGAGAATGATGATGAGATTAGAATACAATTCACCACCCCGTCTTGTCTATACACTGTATAGCAGTTACTCAAGCTATTTTTAATCGCCTTTAAAATAGGAGAAGGTTCTCAATTCGTTGGAATCTTTTAATTTTTTTTATATATGTTCGCCCAAAGTAATTGGGATAAGAGTAGGAGAATGATCTGCTTCAAGAAAATATCTTTATGTTAACCATGGCATTTAACATATTTCATCAGGTTACTAAGAGTCTCTATTGTCATCATCTCAGCTAATATACTTCCTAAAGCTAGGTTCGAGCTTCCTCTGCTGTGGGAGGGAAATTGACTTACTGTACCTCACTGACACAGGTTGGTATAGAGTTTTAAGTATACCTTCTCTTGCATAGATGTTATATACATATTACATCGCTTTTTAGTCTTTTACGAACACATGAGCAAGAGAAGAGATGGTGAATTCTTACTCTGTCATTTATCATTCAGCCATCTCAACTCATATATGTCCCACTGGTGGGCTCAAGCCTCCTCCGTAATGAGAGGGAAATTGATCTACTATACCACGCTGGTGAGGTGTGTCGGTATAGGATTTTGTTTTGAATTTTCCTTCTCTGGCATAGATGTTATATGCGTTTTATATCCCTTAGTTGTCTCTTATGATCAATCACGACTAAGATAGCCGGTGATCAATTGTATTCTTACTCCCTCACTACATAGAATAGGGATTTTTTAGGGTTAAAAATTGTTAACTAAATACTATTTGGTATGTAATAATTTTATTTAAATTAAGTTATTATCATACTTTGAATATTTAACTTAGATTTACTTGTATAAATATTGCATAATATATTGTATAATATAATATTTTTTTATCATATAATAAAAAGCTAAAAAACAAACTTATAACAAGGTCACTAGAATAAATTAATACTTGCAAACTTTAATATATAACTATGAATTAAAGCTATCAAAAATATAATTCTTTATACCTAATGTTTAATTGTTTTTATAACAAAATTAATATGAATGGTTATTAGTTACTAAAAAGTTGGCTAATTAAAACAAATTATATAATTTCAGGGTCATTTGTGCAAAAGTAGGGCAATGACATTTCACTATTTCAGAGTCAAAACATAATAAACAACAATTCACGGACTAGGCACTAATTCAATCTAATTATAGTACAAATGAAACAATTTCTAACTAGTTTGCTAAAAAAAACTGACGTGAATAACCGACGCACTTTCGCGCGAAACTACCAGGGCAACATAATGACAGAAGGGTTACTTACATGCAGTGCTTCAAGTTTCTCACCAGCTCTGTGCTTCAGTTCATCCATTTCAGAGCGCTGTGAGCCGAAGGAGGGTCAGCCTAAACCGCTCAAACCGTTAAATCACATCCAAAACCTTAACCTTTGGACACAATTCGGCCTAAATATTTGTCCTAAAATAGACTGAATTACATAACAAATACTAATACTAACACATTTTTAAAGGATTCTATTAAATTTAATTTACTTTTCACACAAGTTTTGGTACTGCTTATGTTGGAAATCGTGTCAAAGTTACGTAAAATTTGCGTTTTTACCTTATCCAAACATAACCTAAATAATTTGTTTGACAGTTTGTATAATGATACACAGCATTGACAGTGACACTATTGACAGCTTAACACATGATTTATGGCGCTTCAATTGCGTTTAGTAAACAAGGTTAACGAATGATAATATTTTGAAATTTATAGACATATAACTCATATATACCCACAATTATTTATAGAATTATTTTATTTATTATTTTAAAACCGAGTTACACTATTTCTTTTTTAATAATTATTTGAATATAAGTGAATTACTATTTCGATTTAACGTTTTAGTCAATGTTTTATGTAGGGATATGTAGATGGCGCTGAGCTCAAAAGTGGTTTCTGCTTCAGGGTATTTTATTTTCTAAATTACATAGGTACAGATTTAATAGTCCTGTCTTTCAAAAGTGGTATCAAGTTTTAATTGTTATCAATAGCACGTTGTATTCGTGAAGAATCCTCTCTTTTCTACTATACATATATGCAAATTATATATTTGGCTCTACGTACCTGGTTATGGCCGTATGTATTCGTGTGGCTTCTCCAGATGATTCTAGATGGTGCTGGTGCTGATATATAATTTGTGTAGTTTGAGTACCTACTTCACTAGTCTGTGTAATAGTAGAGATATATACTAGTCACAAAAATTAAAGGATATAAAAAAAAGTCCAAATTTTTGGGTGATTTTCAACGAGCTGGAACTCCGAGGAAAATAGTTGTACAGAAAAAATAAAAAAAGCAAATTGTAGCTCTAAGTGTCTAGTTTTCAGATATGACTATAAAAATTTTTTATCATGTCCAGGTCTGGAGAAATTCTAAGAAAACAACCAAAAAAAAATTTTTCTAATTTTTTTTTCGTCTAAAAAAAGGTCCACGGGCTTCAAAAAAATTCTTTTGAGTATTTCGTTCAATAGCTCTTTTAGAGAATTTAATACTCTTTAATTTGACGTATTTAAAAAGCCTGTACAATGAATTGCCGCGGAGTTATCATCAATCAAATCAAAAAAGATCTTTTTAACTTTGATAATCAATAACTCCGGCAATAATGATTGTATAGAAAATTGAAGGAAGGTTTTGAAAACTGCACAATATTCTCTATAAGAAAATGTAAACATCTTTTAGAAAAAAAATTCTTTGAATTGAAAACTCGGACTGAAAAAAAAACAAAAATTCGCATAATTAAGGCTATTTGGATAACTTGGTATAACTTTGGATAAAATGGATGAACGAAAGATATCGTCGGTAATTTATTAACCTCAAAGTGTCCCCTAAAATCCCTCAAAAATTCAAAGCGCTGCGATTTTTTTTTCATTGTGCCCCGAAGCTTCAAATTCTTTGTTTTTGCAAAAATCACCATTATGAGCAATTTTGTGATTTTTATTAATTTTTTCAATGGAAAAAATTTTTTCTCTCTAAAATCTTTATTTTTTTTGATCAAAAAGATTAACTGTTTAAGAAGTTTGAAAAAAATAATCAGTCATTATTTCAAGAGATATTGATTATCAAAGTTAAAAAGATCTTTTTTGCTTTGATTGACGATAACTCCGCGACAAATCGTTGTACAGGCTTTTTGAATACGTCAAATTAAAGAGTATTAAATTCTCTAAAAGAGTTTTTGAACGAAACAATAAAAAAAATTTTTTTGAAGCCCGTGGACCTTTTTTTAGACGAGAATAAATTTGAAAAATTTTTTTTTGGTAGTTTTCTTAGGATTTCTCCAGACCTGGACAAGACAAATTTTTTTTATAGTCATATCTGAAAACTAGACACTTGGAGCTACAATTTACTTTTTTTATTTTTTCTGTACGACCATTTTCCTCGGAGTTACAGCTCGTTGAAAATAACCCAAAAATTTGGAATTTTTTTTATATCCCTTAATTTTTGTGACTAGTGTATATAGTAGTCTGAATAATAATAACATTGATATACTGTTAATATATATATATATATATAAAATACAGCCATATATATCGAAATTGCAAGGTAACAGCCAAATGAAATAATACAACAAAAGTTTTGTCGACTTTTTAATAATAATTAAGTTACTTGATAAGTTTGTATTTAGTTTATATCTAAAGGTATCACATTTTCATTACTGTCAGCACTTTCAGTTCGCTCCGGTATTTCTCCTAATACCTTATCAATCCAAAGACGACTATAGGACACCTGAAAGAATAAACAAAAAACAAAATAAACACTTTTCTTCGTTTTTGGCAGGTTAAGAATATAATGTGTAACGACCTCATATGCCCTAGTAAGAACTGCAAATATCGGCTGAAGGGTCATCAGAAGAATTGCCAGCAACATTCGTCTCGGCAATTCATAAAATCTACTACGGTCGCCAAATCTCTTATTAAGCGCGTAGACTATGCCATTATCACTCCATGAAAGGCCTATGGCAATCATAGTTGTCGCTAGCCCCGTGTCCGTAGTCGCTAGTTAATTATTATAAACTTGACTTAATAGATGGCGCTGTTCTATACAAAAAAGAACATTGAATTCTTTTAAATAGATTGCAGAACCACCCAGCGGGTTCTAATTTATTATTTTATAAGTCCTTTTTTGGGGGCAGACTAATTGTTTTATTAGTCTAAAACCAATTGTTTTATTAGTCTAAGACCAATTTCACGTTATTGCCTTTCTAATAAAATTGATTTTGATGCACATCGTCTGTAAGGGATATTGGCAGAAATATTCTTTTTTGTACGCTTACCTGATAGTCGCAAATAGCTTTAACAGCTTTGCGTGGACTATGAGTAAGCATTAAAGTATAAGCAATTTTGTGTTTTCTGCAGTTTTGTGGATCTGGAGAGAGCATTTGACACGGTTGTACGAAAGGAACTTTGGGACATTTTACCGGAGTATGGTATTAACGGTAAACTGCTACGGGCTGTGCAGTCCAGTTACATGGGCTGTAGAGCCTGTGAGCGGCTGGATGATGGAATGTCGCCTTGGTTTGACGTCAATATCGGCGTTAAACAGGGGTGCGTTCTGTCAGCCAGACTGTTTATCATATATCTGGATAAATGTCTCCAAAGGTTGAACGATATGAATGTGGGAGTCCAGATGGACGACACAGTGGTCACTGGTCTGCTCTATGCAGATGATGCAGTCCTGCTGGCACAGTCAGCGACTGACCTGCAGACCCTAGTCGACACAATGACAGAAGATTGTAAGAACGTAGAAGTAGACCCCTTGTCTACGCGTGAATGTGAGCAAAACCAAAATAATGGTTTTTGAAATAAATGAAGCCAGAACAGATGTAAGAGTAACAATAGGTAATGATCTACTAGAGCAAGTGGATGAATTTGTATATCTTGGATGTGGTTTTAGCCGAGATGGAAGGTACACCACTGATATAGAGCGAAGAGTGAATGCGGGAAATAGAGTGAACGGAGCGTTGGGACAACTTCTCGGTAGCCACCACCTCAGCCAGAAGGCACGTGTAGCAATACATAACGCTGTCCCAACATTACTATATGGAAGCGAGAGTTGGGTATGCAGAAAAGAGCATGAAAGTAAAATTAATGCGGTCGAAATGCGATCTCTACGGAAAATCTGTGGAGTTAGGCTGACCGACCGCATTCGTAACGACGACGTAAGAGAGCGAGTAGGTATGAAAGAGAGTATTGGTGTAAAGATGCGAAAGGGAATGCTCCGATGGTTCGGACATGTGGAAAGAACGCCGAACGAACGTCTGGTTAAGAAGATATACAACGCGAAAGTGGAAGGATGTAGGTACCGAGTGAGACCGAGGCTCACCTACCTAGACCAGATTGGTCACGTGCTGAAAGAAGGTGAAGTCAAGAGTCTCCGAAACCGGCGAGCGTGTATGAAGAGAATTATGAATGTTGAAGAAGCGAGTGAAGTATGCAAGTATAGAGTTCTCTGGCACTCTGTTCTCTCTGCCTACCCTGCAAGGGATATGGCGTGATGATATGTATGTATGTGTTTTATATACATTATAAGTAAATATCTATATTTGATCTTGAATTGATACGTGTGGTGACGGTGTAAGAATACAATTCACCACCCCATATCTTACCCGTGGATAATCGTAAGAGACGACTAAGGGATATAAAACGCATATAACATCTTTGCAAGAGACCTTTCCAGAGAGATCTTTCCAACACGTCTGACCAACGTGGTATAGTAGGATAATTACCCTCCCATAATGAAGGAGGCCCGAGCCCAACAGTGGGACATATATGGGCTGTGATGATGATGATGCTGATGATCTTGAACGACCAGTCATATTCACAAAACTAACGCCTGTATTTATTCGAGATTTTATATTTTCCATGCAATAAGGGCATAAATTTCCCAAGGAGGGCAGACATCTGGCGGGCAGCCGGTCATAAAGCTTTTGCCAATAACTTTTACAATATGTACTATGAAAGAAGAGTACATATTGTATCGACCCCAAGTAATTGGGATAAGAGTAGGAGAATGATGATGAAGAAGGGAATAAATATACCACTTAATTTACTAGTACATAGACATCGTAAAATATGAGTAAGAGGTATGCTATGCCTATAAAAACTATACAATAGAAGGAAAATTCGAAATAAATCCCTATACCAGCACATTTGACGAGCGTTATAGTAGGTCAATTACCCTTCGATTGTGGATGCTCGAGCCCAACAGTGGGACATATATGAGCTGAGATGATGATGAAATAAAAAACTTATCTTTACAGTGTAACGCAAGAGGAGGTATCCGTAAGAGTAGGTTCAGTGTTTAGATATTTTGGCGGTAGAATCCTATATTAGATTATACATATAAAATTTTATGATAATAGTGTCGTTAGTTATAAAAACATACATATACATACATATCGTCACGCCATATCCCTTGCAGGGTAGGCAGAGAGAACAGAGTGCCAGAGAACTCTATCTCTGCATACTTCACTCGCTTCCTCAACATTCATAATTCTCTTCATACACGAACTCTACATACTAACCTAACGAGACCAGATCGGTCATGTACTGAAGGAAGGTGGAGTCAAGAGTCTCCGAAGTGCGTGAGCGTGTTATAAAAACAAATCCCTTTCATTTATAACATTGTGATAAAAACAATGTTTACTCATGAAACTCTGACTCTGCTACTAAATAAAATTAAATATATTCCTGGTATTTAAATAAAAATACACGTAAATAAAAAGATAATAAGTAATACCTTAGCAAAAACGCCTGGTTTCGATTTGTAAGCGCATTCTTCCGTGCCTGAGAACAGTGCGATGCCAAATAGCGTGCCGGCGCGATTCAATCCGCTAAAATGTACCGCCGGGTCGCCCGTGTCGCCCTGGTAACAATATATCGATTACGATAGTTATTCTACATAAAATTCACGATAAATAAAAATATAAATATCATTCTTCTTCTTCTTGCTCTTTCTTTTTCTATCTATTATAATCTTAACTTTCTTTTCTATCTAAATAATACTTGAGATTGACGCAATATGTAACTACTCCACTTTCATATTGTATTTTTTTATTTTTCTACGTTTTTTTGGGTGACTTAGCTGTTAGCCGCAGATGGCTATGACAACTTTACCCGTACTGTGGGTGAGCTCTGTAGGCTATCAACCCTGTGCGTTCTTTTTTTATTTTTTCTACGTTTATTATTACAAAAGTTATTGACAATAGTTTTATCAGCAGTCGCCTTCTTGATGGCTGGGAATGAAAATGTTGACCATACACGGCATCAGGTGGAGTTGGTCCAGGTCGATAAGCTCTTAGTAGTCTTTTACGACATCCACGAGCATAATAAATTATGGTAGTATTCGTAGCCGCTTCCAAACAGCACTAAAAATAATATATTTAAGTTATAAAATAGTTAATTTGTAATTTTCAATTTTGTAAAATCATTTCAATATATAATAAAGAACCATTTCTTTCAATGTTTTTACTTAAAGCCTTTTTAAATGTGATTTGACGAGAAAGATTTGTATTATATTAAAAACGAGTTATTTTTATAAAATATAATCTCACAGGATGTGATTTGTTCAATTTATTAAATAATTTATATGGCATTTTATGTAATATGATGCGAAATAACTGCTGGGATGTACTGAATATGATATAAAAGTGCTTTACAACATTTTCGTTTTCCACCAAAATTCCTAGAAGATACCATCAACAGTGCTGTGGCCGCACTGTTGATGGTATCTTGTGGGAATATTAGTAGAATACATACATACATAAAAACGTTGTAAAGCACTTTTATATTGTATTCACTACATCATAGCAGTTCCTTTGTATCACATTACATACAATACCATCAAAATTATTTACATGTTAAAACATTAAGATATTGAATATAATATAAGACAATACACGACGTTTCCATTGGCTTCAGAATTCAAGAGCCCTCTGCGCTCACCACTATTCCGAGTAAGGATGTAACAGCCATGTAACAGCCATCTGAGGCTAACATCCCTAGCCCAACAAAAAAAAAACAACGTTTCCAGATTCCCGCCAAAAGTCCCTCGACTGTTAATCTAAATTGAGTTAATGGCGGCATTTTGTGAGCTCGTTTAAAAAAAAGGAAAAAATTCTTATTGTAAGTTCAAGTACCAATTAATTATTATTAACATCTATAATACTTACGGCACATAAGGCAACACCTTTCATAACACTTAATAAACATATATTATCGTGTTGCAATTGATAATCGTTGCCATATATTAAACGACATTCAGCGCGTGATACTTCGTGTACTATCATACGCCTTAACTCCTGGTTCTCACCTTCGCGGATCTGACCGGACACCTGTCAAACGATTAACGTATTAGAAATAATATCTTATAGTAATATGCGTTCCTAGTACTACTTGATTAGAAGAATCGTTGATCTTTTTAAGCTTAGAATAAATTAATTATTAATTTATCCGGCCCCTCGGTTTTAGTTCGATTTTCAAACTAATCTATCCTTCTAAGATTTTAATGAAACATTTAATACTTCATATTTAAGTTTTTTCCTTTAGAGTCATCTTTTACAACACCCATAAGTAAGGTAGTGATTATATTCTTACTCAGCCACCATACGGAAATATAATATGGTAAAAACTTATATATGTATATATATTACATAAACTTACTTCGTACTGTTTAGTGCTTAGTGACGAGCTACAGTGTTTCGCAAACGACCTCGACCTGCAAATTTCGCTAACAATAGATGCGAATATCACAGGCAGTTTATGGTGCCTTAGTCATTACGGAAGGAATGGAATCAATAAGTCACCTACTAATTACTAAAATTACTACAAAAAATAGGCCATCATGAACTTCTAGAACATGCTTTCATCATCAAACTGATTGGTATACTTAATATTAAAAAAATGTGACGTCATCATCATCTAAGCTAATCTGTGTTTGTAACCTATTTTTCAAAATATGTGTGAATATGATATGTATGTATCTCCTTGTCACCGGCTCTTCCAATTGGGAAGATACTTGGTCCTTTGGTAAGCTTACATGGGGACAAGGGTTTAACACGAGACCTTTGGCGAATATGATTTAAAAATAGGATGACCCTCCACGTCTGCACCTACACTCGTGGACTGCCAAACTGTAAAGCTTATTGTATGCTAATGGTACCTTATAATCTGACTATGGGGTTGGAATTTCGTTATGCCTAAATTATCCTTCCTCTATCTGGCTAAAGTTGAGAGTCCTACAGACCCTCTTCAGTTTCCACTCTAGTCAATGGCGAGTTGGATACGAGACTCAGACTGTCTCTCACAAACATTGCTGCCTTTTTTTTTACGGTGGACTATGGATGCGTCTCGTCAAATCGGTCCGGGGTGACGGAAGAGGCGGCGCATGACCCCATAGACCCACCATGCAACTCTTCTCTCTTCGCCGTGCGAGCGGGCCACCAGTACCCGATCTTTGTCTTCGGTGGATTATTGTCTTAAATATTATATTACACAGGTCAAATGACAGGTAGGATGGCAGGTTTCGTTTCGAGTTTTCCTTCTGTTTCGTAGATGTTGTCCAATATCTCTTAGTCATCTTCTACGACACTAATGGTTAAGAAAGGGTGGATGAATTTGTATTGTTATTCCATCACTACATGGAATTTATGTTATTGATGAAAAAAAAAGCTAGCCTTACCACAGATCCATATCCAGTGACAACTGTTTCACCAAACAATGGTGGTAAGTCTGCATCAGCGATGGCCAACGACACAGGCTGCATCCGGCTGTTAGATGGGATCGGCAGATTCACCTGTAGTACCAGGCGAACATAAATTAAAGGTGACTATCATATATTGTTCATTCATAAATCAAGTATTGAGAAATCTAAATAGGACTAGTACGTAATACTTTTGCAATTAGAATATGAAGGTAAATTTGGCTACTGTCAATAAGAATAGAAATATGTAGCTCAGTTGGGGACTCGAGTAGTCTCATCGATATAGCCCCGGTTTGAGTTTAGTTTTCCTTTCTTTTTATTATTTTTCTCTTTTCTTTTAATTGGAACGAAGTTCCTTATCGCGCGTTGTGAAGGGGGCTAGACGGAAAAAATTCTTACGAAAAGTTGTCACGACACTTTTTGCTATAGTAAGCTATTGTAAGCTGTGCGGCGTCGCTCGTCGGTTCTCTTATAGAAAGCAAGCCAGATATTTTCATTTCTATTTCGCATTGAACAGTGTGGTGTCGCGAAGATTTTTTTTATAGATAGAGTGATTCAAGAGGAAGGTTTATATGTATAATATATGCATAATGTACTAGAGAAACACTGATAATTTTAGAGGTTTCTAATGTGATGTCGTAAATAAACACATTATTTTGCGCTTACATTGCAAACGCTGGCTGAACCCTACGAAATAGATCAAAATAAAGTACTACAGTATTATACAGCTTAAAAAGGCCTACAAAAAAGTCCGCGATGGTATATATCTATCTCTTAAGGATAACATACTATATCCATATTAATACTTTAAAAAATGTTCTATTATAAAACGGTAATTGAAAAGCTATTTACACAAATACTGTATTAATCCTTATCATTTTAAATACATTAGTTGGCTTGAGCATTTCATGAAGATATTTTTTTTCCTTCAGACCATGCAAATTAAATCAATACCTTAAGAGATATAGCAAAATCAAAATAATGCGCAACGAAATTATTTTCGCCCGTGACCGGGCCGCGTGGCCGGCTCGCGTTCGAGCTCGGGGCCGAAAAGTTTTGGTAGTCTAGTGGAATTGTATATCCTATTATTAATATTATAAACGTGAAAGTTTGTAATAATGTATGGATGTGAACATGTTTGTTGCTCTTTCACGTAAAAACTACTGAATGAATTTTGATGAAATTTATAGTAATATAGCTTGCACATCAGAATAACACATAGGCTATAATTTATAAAGATATTATGCAAATTGGCTAAAATATAACGATAAAAATCGCTTAAGGCAGAAAAAAATTATATAATTAAAATAGAACTTCGTTCCATCCGGGTGTCCCTTGACACCTCCGGTTTTTTTTTTTATATATTATATGTTTTCTCATTAATTTAACCTTTTTTTTTTAATTTTTATATATCTTTCTCATTACTTTATCTTTTTTGATTTTTTTATATAGTTTTCTCTTTATTATTTTTAATAATAACATACATACATACATACATATCATCACGCCATATCCCTTGCAGGGTAGGCAGAGAGAACAGAGTGCCAGAGAACTCTATCTCTGCATACTTCACTCGCTTCCTCAACATTCATAATTCTCTTCATACACGCTCGCCGGTTTCGGAGACTCTTGACTCCACCTTCCTTCAGTACATGACCGATCTGGTCTAGGTAGGTTAGTCTCGGTCTCCCTCGGTACCTACATCCTTCCACTTTCGCATTGTATATCTTCTTAACCAGGCGTTCGTTCGGCATTCTTTCCACATGTCCGAACCATCGGAGCATTCCCTTTCGCATCTTTACACCAATACTCTCTTTCATACCTACTCGCTCTCTTACGTCGTCGTTACGAATGCGGTCGGTCAGCCTAACTCCACAGATTTTCCGCAGAGATCGCATTTCGACCGCATTAATTTTACTATCATACTCTTTTCTGCATACCCAACTCTCGCTTCCATACAGTAATGTTGGGACAAGCACTGCGTTATGTATTGCTACACGTGCCTTCTGGCTGAGGTGGTGGCTGCCGAGAAGTTGCCCCAACGCTCCGTTCACTCTATTTCCCGCATTCACTCTTCGCTCTATATCAGTGGTGTACCTTCCATCTCGGCTAAATCCACATCCAAGATATACAAATTCATCCACTTGCTCTAGTACATCATTACCTATTGTTACTCTTACATCTGTTCTGGTTTTATCTCTTTCAAAGACCATTATTTTGGTTTTGCTCACATTCACGCATGCATTTAATAATAACGTGAATGAAATGCGATCTCTACGGCAAATCTGTGGACTAACTCCACAGATTTGCGCTGACCGATCGAATTCGTAACGACGACGTAAGAGAGCGAGTAGGTATGAAAAAGAGTATTGGTGTAAAGATGCGAAAGGGAATGCTCCGATGGTTCGGACATGTGGAAAGAATGCCGAACGAATGTCTGGTTAAGAATATATACAATGCGAAAGTGGAAGGATGTAGGTACCGGGGGAGACCGAGACTAACCTACCTAGACCAGATTGGTCACGTACTAAAGGAAGGTGGAGTCAAGAGTCTCCGAAACCGGCGAGCGTGTATGAAGAGAATTATGAATGTTGAGGAAGCGAGTGAAGTATGCAAGGATAGAGTTCTCTGGCACTCTGTTCTCTCTGCCTACCCTGCAAGGGATACGGCGTGATAATATGTATATATACAAATATATAGATAATAAAAATACATATATGTATTTTTATTATCTAAATATATTGTTCGAAGGACATTAAAAAAACACTAAGCTATACTCGGTCGTCCAGATATTAACTAATAAATAATAGGTATGGCAGAATGCACGAAAAAAATCTCGTTGCCTCTTAGCATATGAATCACCTCTATGATGGAAATATCCATACCCTAGAGAGGGACAGGGGAATGTATAGAACGAAAAGAGTCAAAAAAGAAAATCAAGTGTAATCTAAATGTGTTTATTACCTTAATCATGGCCAAGTTATGTTCAGGATAGTACTGGTCCATCTTGTACTCCGGATGTCGTCTAATTTCTACCACAGAGAGGATTCTACCGCCAAAATCTCTAAACACAGAACCCACTCTTACGGATACCTCCTCTTGCGTTACACTGTAAAGATAAGTTTTTTATTTCATCATCATCTCAGCTTATATATGTCCCACTGTTGGGCTCGAGCCTCCTCCACAATAGAAGGGTAATTGACCTACTACCTATATCACGCTCGTCAGACGTCTCGGTATAGGGTTTTATTTCGAGTTTTCCATCTCTTACATAGATGTTATAAGCATTTTATATTCCCTAGTCGTCTCGTACGATCTCCCACGGGTAAGATAAGGGATGGTGAATTGTATTCTTACTTCGTCAACACATAAATACGTATTTTTTGAGTTATTTTCAATAATATGTATTTGGTTGATCTCGATTGCATTGCATTGCAACACAGATTAATAAATAAATTGCAAACGGTATTTTTTTTGTCATGTTTTTTTTTCTGTATTATTTGTATAATTAAACACTGCAGTAAGGGACTAATCTTTGTATTATGGGGGACTTTACAAACATACAAATAAGAGACGCAGATTACACTTAGACTCAGAGCAACAATTTGTAGAGAAAAATATATTGACATGTATGAGGAATTCAACTCCCGATACTTGGTCTTATTAACTATATGCCTTTATTATTTTTTATTTTCTTGCGGTGGACTATGGATGTCGTCGCGCTCCGCCAAATCGGTCCGGGGCGACGGAAGAAGCGGCGCGCGACGCCATAGACCCACCCTGCAAGGACTCCTCTCTTCGCCGTGCGAGCGGGCCACCGGTACCCGATCTTTGTCTTCGATGGCCTGTTAACTATATGCCACTAGAGAATTACTCTGTTTTTACGATAAGACATATTCTCGTGTTGATATTAAAATTTTGTGGGCGCTATTACAAATTTTAAGCTTCATTCAAATTAAATAAATTTTAATTCAAAATTATACACGATTCTGTTTGGCCATAATTTTTATGAAAGTCTAGCTTTAGTATAATGGATCTGGCTAGTTATACACCTGGTATTGCAAAAAGGTTTATGGGCGGCACTAACACATACCATCAGGTACTTGCTCGTTTGCCATCAGCAATAAAAAAGGTCCAAATTAAACAAATTTTATATCAAAAATATGATAAATAATATACTTACTAATCGAAGCACTGAGCTGCAGTTAGGATCCATAATTTCCCAACTATCGCCCCTCCACACCAATGTTTACCGTGTAATCTGTATAAGGAATATTTAGATTATCAACAATTTTAAAACTCTATTACTATCATTCATTCATTCATTCTATCGACAATCACTCTTGGACATTGGCCTCCTTAAGAAGGAAATCGTATCAAATCACTATGCTTGAATCCGCGTTTATAAGTTGAAAACTATTTAATACTAGCTTCTGCCCGCGACTTCACCCGCGTAAAGGTTACTTTTCTAAAGTTTTTCATGTATTTTTATGGGGTAATAAACCCTTAGGGGTACATTTTTTACAAAATGTTATTGTCATATTTATTTATATCTAATCAATAGCCTAATAATAAGTTTCAAGCTTCTGGCTTTAAAAATGACGATACTTCCTTACAACTTTTATCCCCCTTTACAACCCTTTTTTGCATTAAAAAGTAGCCTATGTCTTTTGTCAAGCTCTAGACTACCTCTGTATACCAAATTTCATTAAGATCGGTTCAGTATTTTTTGCGTGAAAGAGCGACAGACAGACCGAGTTACTTTCGCATTATAATATTATTAAGGATTACAATTGTTAAATATGTATAATTAGAATTTTGTGTATGTACATTATTAGTATCATTATTTAATCCTATAAAGCGGCCAGACAGACTGGCGCCGTTTCGCGTTACGTAACGAAGCGGTTTACACTCCCATAAGTGTTAAAAGTGTGTCAAAAATTACATATGTACTCAAATAAAAGATTAATATTTTGATTATATTATATGAATACGTATTATATTTCTTACCTTACAGATACAGTATAAGGATAATCTTCTAAACAAACTAAACCAGTTTCTGTTGTCAATCTTTTTCTTCTAACATGTGTTAAATCTTCTTCGTTTCTAGGCGGGAATTCGCATTCCAACTCGGCTTTCGCGGCAGTTAAAGGTTGAACTGTGGCTGTAATGAAACATCTTCTATATTGTTCTGAACTCCTGGTATGTAGGAGGTCTCGCGTCTTACAAATAACACAAACGTGTTTGGGGAATGAGTGGAATTTTATTAATAAATAGCCAAACAAACATCCGTCTATTATCACCAGATTTGACTCCTTAGGGGTGGGTATTTTTTTAGACAGAAACCTGTTAAAATTGACCATAATAGTACAAATTTTACAACAGAACTCGAACTTCTACTATACAATTGAAAGCAAATTAATCTGCTATCAAGTGCATCAGACGTGTTATATGGTTATTTCCAAGTTCTGAAGAAGAAAAATTATACCAAAAAACATAGCTTACCACTATCAATAAAAATAACGAAACTAAATACTAAAATAACAATTAAAAATTTAAAACACTTCAACATTTTTGCTAACGAGTTTGACTAATTGATAAAAAAAATGTCATCTATTCATTTTAACACGTGAAAACGTTAAAAGTAAGCCCAAAAATCAGTAAATAGAATTTCGTTTGTGAATTTCAAAACGTTTCGTATTAAACGTTGTTTGTTATTCTACTGGCTTGTTTATTAAAACAATTACTAACACATTGATTAGGTAAGAACTATTGTTCCCTTATTACAATAGCCGAAGTTATAAACACACGATTTTACTTTTAAATCATAAGTAATTTTTAACTAGAAATTCGCAATGTAAATAATAAAATTGTTTATATTTGCATTACAAACGAAAGAAATAATAGGTATTTCTTACTTTAATATTTATGGCTATTAATATCTAAATAATCAGAATCAGTTATCATTACGGTAAAAATATCGACGCAATATGTCCTCGTCTCGCCATCTTCGTTTTTAACCGACTTCAAAAAAGGAGGAGGTTCTCAATTCGTCTGTATTTTTTTTATGTTTGTTACCTCATAACTTTCGACTGGGTAAAGCGATTTTAATGATTATTTTTTTATTTGAAAGCTAGTGCTTCCTGTATGGTCCCATTTTAATTTGATCCAGTTCTGACAGTGACATCCAAGAGAAAACCATGTAAGTCTAAAATTAGCATTAAGTATGAGTGCGACCCAATGAACGAGTAGCTCAAGCTCCGCTACTAATATAATAATCTATGTGTCTATAACACTAAAAAGTAAAAAATAAAAATAAAAACTACGTTTAAAAACCCGACTTCAAAAACGGAAAAGTACAAAATAACTTAAAATACTATCATTTGTATGTGCTATCTATTGATAGGTGTGAAGTCGGTGCCGGGATCCGTATCTTTAGTATAGGAATTTCATTACAGTAAGTAAGTAAGCGTTTATAATTTTGTTTAGGGCTTGGCACCGATTTCAAACCTATCAATAGATAGCACATACAAATGATAGTATTTTAAGTTATTTTGTACTTTTCCGTTTTTTTAATGTCGGGTTTTTTAAACGTAGTTTTTATTTTTATCACTGTCCAAATCTAAGACGAATCAGTAATGACCTTTACATTAAAGAACATAAGTAAAACTTATTCTGTGTGATGACGGAGTAAGAATACAATTCACCACACCTTATCTTACCCGTGCGTGTTGTAAATACCGATTAAGATATATAAGATTAATTAATATAAAATCTGTACAAGATAAGGAAACGCCCAATCCGTCTGATCAGCGTGTTACAGTAGGCCAATTACCCTTTCCGCCGGCATTGCAGCGCGTGTGAAAACGATTCCATGACTTCTCAAACTTCGTAACCGGCAGTTCGGAGCGTGTGGTTTTTAACAGGTAATGGCTTAGTTGCAGCTAAGCTTGGTATATCCTATCTTTCTCCTGAAAGGTGGGGATGATGAGTAAAGAATACATTTTCCCAGGCAAAAAAGATAAATTTTCCTCCAATTGGAAACGATCGAGCCCTGTAGTGAAACGTTTATGAGCTAAAATCAATAATAAATAAATAAAAAGTGCTAAATTTATTAGATTTACTATATAGTTACGAATTTGTTGAATAGTCATAAATAAATTTTCCTGACATAAAATCAATCACCAATATTTATAGTTTCTGCCCCAGTCCTATTGCATTGTTTTGAACTTTTGAAGGCCTTTAAGCTTGTTCAATAAACACGTCATCTAACAAATGTATTTTGTGGTTTCTCCAGTTATTACTTCAAATGTTCAAATAAATTAATAAATAAACACTTGGCTCATAAAATTTATTAAATATTAATTTAGATTTTATTGTGATACAGGCTATTTGACAATAAGAATTTAAACTCCATGTTTATTTTTAAATAACGAATAGTTCGAATGCTTCTTTTGAAGTTTTGGCGGGAATATGAAAATGTCACGTAATGGTCTTGTATGATATTCAATATCTTAGTGTTTTAACGTGTTAAATTAAATATTTTTAATAGTATTTTGATGTAATGTGATGCGGAGGAACTGATGGGGTGTAGTGAATATGATATAAAAGTGCTTTACAATAATGTTTTCGTTTGCTACAAAAATTAACAGAAGATACCATTAACAGTGTGTCCATAACATTGTTGAAGCCGACGATTTGACTTACTGACGGACAATGTGTAAACTAAAGATATGAAGAATCTAATAATTTTTCAATAAAATTGTAAGTTGACACTGGTAACAATGTGCTTGTGTTAATAGTTTATTGTTGAAGCAAAAAAGATGCTTCTTTTTTAATAAAAAGCAATTCGATTGTTTGTGAATTTAAACTTTTTATTTTATCATTACAATGGCCGATATTACTTACCTTGATTATAGTTTTAATCTATTTTTGACAAAGTCTTTCTTCACCATACCATTTGTACAAGTAGAAATTAAACTTTGAATAAATCAGTTTAGTGTATAGTGAAAGCAAATATTTATTCAAAATGTCTTATTATTGCTATTATCAATTATTTTTGGTCATTATTATGATAAGTGTGAATGCTAAAATGCATAAACAAATAGAATTGAACAAGGACATCGATTGCAGCTTCTTGGGTGTCCATGGCGCCTCAAAAGGCTGTAATATTAATAACAAATTGAACAGTCTTAATTTTGTTAAGCCTAAAAGAATCCAATACTTTAAATATCCTAATTCGACCACCAGCCGTTTGAATCTAATAGCTGACTATATTAAATACATTTTTAAAGAAAGAAATGAAAATGGTATTAGGCATTTTATGAATGAGTACGATTCTTTAGAAAATGACGGATTAAATACCACTGTCACCAAGTTGTTTAGGTCATTAAATTTTAACGGTAGGTAATTTTGGATTTCTTTTTTATTGCTTATGTTGGCAAACGAGCGAGAAGCACACCTGATGGTAAATGTTAATGCCACCCATGGACCTTTGCAATATTAGAGGTACAGCTAGGCCGCTGCCTAACAATGTAAACCCCAAACCCACCCAGGAAGTTGGGCTGCCGACTTCCTCGTTCTCCGAACGAAGTTGAACAGCATATTGCCATTGCTCGGACGTTGATTGTCTGCGAGAGTATGATACTACCTCGGACGTGGTCCGTTCGCCCGCGACTGTGAACAGAAAACTGTCAACAATGTAGTCCTACTATATTTATATATTATTTATATATCCGCGCCATAGATATAATAAGAATACGATTACCATCAGCTTTCCCCAGAGTATAGGAAATATCGTTTAAAGAAATCTTTGCTAGAAAAAGAAATTTCAAATTTAAAACCCTATGCCAACCTGTCTGATCAGGTCAGAGTGTTGTAGAGCCTAATTTTCCTACTCTGGGGCGTTTAATCTTTTACTCAAGGCTGTATAAGAAATAGATGATCTAAAACTTATAATAATTTTCTATTTCTCAACATATTTTAAAACACAAGTTAAGGACACGAAATAAAATTAAATAGTTTTTTGTTTGAGAAGATTAATAAATAAAAAATAATAAAATAAAAAAGAAAATGTGTTTTACTAAAGTGACCACCATCGAGAATACAACCTGGAGATACCAGGATAGCAAAGACTCTGAGGAGATCGACGAATCGAAAAGCACGCTGATCGACTATCCCTTTTCTGTATCAATACAAAGAAAAGGAACGCATTATGCTTCCGGCGCGCTACTCGACAAATGGTGGATTATTACTTCGGCGGGCGAGTTTTATCAGTAAGTTTCTTTATTGTACCTATATCAAATAATTAATAAAGATTAAACTGTTTGATATGAAATTGATTAAAATGTATGTTTTTAAAAAGATATTACATTCGAAATATTCGAAGAATTATTCAAATGTATTTTAAATTTAGAATCACAGATTAATTTATTGCCTTTGTATAATGGTGTCCGATGGTTTACTGTGTGAGACACAAGGAGGTTTCAGGAGTGGAAGGGGATGCATGGATCAAGTGTTCTCTCTGCGCAACATTGTGGAGAAGCATCTGGCTCTAGGTCAGAGGGTTTTCTGCAGTTTTGTGGATCTGGAGAGAGCATTTGACACGGTTGTACGAAAGGAACTTAGGGACATTTTACCGGAGTATGATATTAACGGTAAACTGCTACAGGCTGTGCAGTCCAGTTACATGGGCTGTAGAGCCTGTGTGCGGCTGGATGATGGAATGTCGCCTTGGTTTGACGTCAATATCGGCGTTAAGCAGGGGTGCGTTCTGTCAGCCAGGCTGTTTATCATATATCTGGATAAATGTCTCCAAAGGTTGAACGATATGAATCTGGGAGTCCAGATGGTCGACTCAGTGGTCACTGCTCTGCTTTATGCAGATGATGCAGTCCTGCTGGCACAGTCAGCGTCTGACCTGCAGACCCTAGTCGACACAATGACAGAAGATTGTAAGAAAATGGGTCTACGCGTGAATGTGAGGAAAACCAAAATAATGGTCTTTGAAAGAGATGAAGCCAGAACAGATGTAAGAGTAACAATAGGTAATGATGTACTAGAGCAAGTGGATGAATTTGTATATCTTGGATGTGGATTTAGCCGAGATGGAAGGTACACCACTGATATAGAGCGAAGAGTGAATGCGGGAAATAGAGTGAACGGAGCGTTAGGGCAACTTCTCGGCAGCCACCACCTCAGCCAGAAGGCACGTGTAGCAATACATAAAGCAGTGCTTGTCCCAACTTTACTATATGGAAGCGAGAGTTGGGTATGCAGAAAAGAGGATGAAAGTAAAATTAATGCGGTCGAAATGCGATCTCTGCGGAAAATCTGTGGAGTTAGGCTGACCGACCGCATTCGTAACGACGATGTAAGAGAGCGAGTAGGTATGAAAGAGAGTATTGGTGTAAAGATGCGAAAGGGAATGCTCCGATGGTTTGGACATGTGGAAAGAATGCCGAACGAACGTCTGGTTAAGAAGATATACAATGCGAAAGTGGAAGGATGTAGGTACCGAGGGAGACCTAGACTAACCTACCTAGACCAGATCGGACATGTACTGAAGGAAGGTGAAGTCAAGAGTCTCCGAAACCGGCGAGCGTGTATGAAGAGAATTATGAATGTTGAGGAAGCGAGTGAAGTATGCAAAGATAGAGTTCTCTGGCACTGTGTTCTCTCTGCCTACCCTGCAAGGGATATCCCTTGCCGTGATGATATGTATGTATGTATGTGTATGTATAATTTGTAATTATTGTGGATTGGCTACCATGTGTCTAGATGTATAATCTACGAAACAATAGACATACCTATATTCTAAATTATATTTAATATGATATAAAATATACATAGATACTTATGTAAGTTTTATAAAACTAAATAATCTAAACTATTAAAGAGCAAAAATAATCACTTCTAACTAATATTCATTTGTAATTTCGTAACGCAAAAAGTTGCCCTAACTATATTTTTATTTCCCAAAGGACATCGTTTTAATAAAATTGATTTTTATACAATGTTCGCATAAATCCTATTTCACTTGAAGGCTTCAAATTAAAGAAAAATATTTTTGATTTAAGAAAAATATTTTGTTTTATTTTTTTTTCAATGACCATTATATTTATAGGCTTTACTGCTGTTTTTTATTCTCTTTTATTTTTAGAAAAATACACCACCCTTCTCTAAGGAAACAATCCTTGTATTGCGGGGGACTTTACAAACATATAATTAATGCAGACAAATTGCATCCATACAAAGTATTGTCCTGCGTAGGAATCGAGCCCACGGCAATGACACGGAAGACCGGTCTCTTAACCACTATGCCATCTAGGCAGTCAAAAATGGTTCCATCAAATCTTGTCTTTGCTACTTACTTTGTTGATGTTTACTGATTAACAGTAACCGTTTTACGACATTGAAATACAAACTATTTTTTTTTTCCTACTGTCAGCTCACTCCTCGCACCACTCCATCCGGGGCGACAGAGGGGCAAAAGCACGCACACCCGTAACCCACCCGTGAACCTCGCCTTCGTCGTTGCACCGGCCACCGGAGTAGCGTGAACTTGTCGTCAGTGGCCTTGAAATACATACTAAGAAACTATTGACCAATAGTTTCAAAAAGACAATACTGTTTTATATACTAGTCACTCCAGAGCCAGTATTGGCTATAACTATTACCTAATAAAGCCTAATGATATATTCCCTGTGGTGACGGAGTAAGAATATAATTCCCCACCCCCTTAATGTTGACTGTAGGTGGCGTAAAAGATAACTAAGAGACACATGTCATAATATGCAGATTACATCAATGCAAAATAAGGACAACTCAAAATTCAAGCCTGGTACCTACTCGTCTGACCAGCGTGGTGTAGTAGGTCAATTTAACTTCTGTTGTGGAGGAGGCTCGAGCTGAGATGATAGTGATAAGTTGAAGTAAGTGAATCTGTAATTATGGTATCGGGTTAAGAATACAATTTCTCACTAACCTTTATTTGCTATTAGCGCTTATAAAGTCTATCTAAGTACCAGGAATGTGAGTAGCAGGTCCTTTCAGGTAACTCATCACTCTGAACACCTGTTAAGTGAGACGATAATATCACCCCAGCTTCGGCTTCGTGGAGAGACCTATTTATACCCAGTCATTTGACGTCTATAGATGACCATCTGAAAATAAGGAACATAGCTCGCCAATATATAGGGAAATTTTTTACTTGTGGCAAATCTTCAAAAAGTAGGGCAGGCATAAGGGGTATTTATTTTCTTACATTTTTTTTTTATTTCAGCATACGAGAATCGCTAAAATTATTTAGAGCTAGACTAGGATCGGTGGACTGCAAAAGAGGTGGCGTTGTAATTCCAATTAAAAAGACAGAAATCCACCCCTACTATCTAGTCGGCAAACCGAATTTCGATGTGGCACTATTAAAAATGGCATATCCTATTAGATTTAATGATTATATAAGACCTATTGCTATTTCAAATATCAACGCCAAAGTGATTAGTGCAAAATTTATGATTACCTACTGGCCAAGGATATTGGTAAGTAATATTACCTTTGTATCAATCCCATTCATGCAGAGTATATTGTAACGACAAAAGCAATGAGAATTAATATATGGATATAGGTACATGGTCCGCCATTCATTTTTGAAGTGAAACTTCTTTATCGACGTTGGAAAAAAAATTACTGTCACATTTTTCCGTTACGCGCCATCTTGTTTCGAAGGGAAACTTTTTTGCGCGTGTGTGGGTAGAATTTTTACAGATGAAAGCCACACGAGGAACGCGCCACGCCAGAGAGAGAGAGAGAGAGAGAGAGAGACAGTACATGCTATTTGTTGATGTATGTAAACGAGATTTAAAAAATAGTTGATATGTGTGCTTTGTACGCACGCATAATTTTTTTCTTATGTTTTTAAACTAAAAATAAAATATAATAATTTACAAATACAAACTCGCATTCAACGTCTCATATTTGGGCTCGAGCCTCCTCCATAGTGGGGAGGGAAATTGACTTACCATGCATCACATTGGTTAGACAGGTTAGTAAAATGTTTATTTCGAGATTTCCCTCTCTTGTATATATGTTATTTGCATGTTTTATCCCTTAACCGTCTTTTACAATACCCACATTCAGGAAAGGTGTCAAATTGTATTCTTATTACGTTATTACATAAATAAACAAAAATTGATGGCCATCGCAAATTACAATCAAACATTTGTTTTTTTTTTTTCATAAAAAGGATTGATGTTTTTGCACCGAAATCACAATCATTCTTAAAGAGTAAGATTATATAGACAATTGCATCATTTATGTAATTTAGCAAACATTAAACAAAAAGTTAAACATTATTTTCCAAATTCGCACTAAAAGAATGCTAACAGTTAACAGCAATAAAACGTTTAATTAAATTTTTTTTTCAAGGTTAAAGGTTCAGCTCTACCCGTTGGCGCAAGAGAACGAACTTTATACAACAGCATGCGAGTATCAACTCAACGTCTAATCCCCAGACAGATGTGCAGCCGAACTATGAAAACGTTGAACCAAACTTTGAACGAGTCCAGCCTTTGTTTGAAACCAGTTGTTACCCATCATAGTGCTTGTATGGTGAGCAAATAGGAATTGTAATTTACTGCTACGACTACCAATATTTGCTCATAGCTCTACAGCTATGATCTTTTACTACTAAAATTGACTAAGAGCTTCATATCAACCTGGGCCAACTCCATCTAATGTCGTTTGGTCAACAATTACATTCACAAGGAGAGTTAACGTCAAGCAACGGTCAGGGCCGGACCGTGAATTTAGGGGGCCCTAGGCTAATACTACTTAGGGGTCCACCTAATTACTCAAAGTATAGGAAAAAAATAAGACAATAAAAATTTGATTTTAGTATGCCTTGTTGTTTGTTAAATACAACTGTAAATAAATTGACAAATAATAAAACAACCTTTATGCACTTTCCTTTGACAAATTCTTTAAATTATTATCGTCTATTATTTTAACTTTGAGTTAGATGGGGTTTCCTTGAATCCACGGGGCTGAAGCCTTAAAAGCCATATGGTAGATCCGTTCCTGCAGGCGGTTATTCATAAATACTATTGCCATAATTATTTGCTGTGCGTGGATCTAAGTAATTGGGGTAAAAGCCAAAATGATGATGATTTAAGAATATTAAGTACATGTTATCTGAGATTATGTTTTGCAGATCATGGTGACAATTCCCACTCATAGAAATGGATTGATTGAATGATATTTTCACAATCGTAAAACGAATACATACGGTACACTATTATCATTCATTCATTTCATTCCCTAATAACTAATTAGAGTATCATTCCGAACTAATATTTCTAGGGGGGGTCCATTAATTACATGAGGTATACAGAGGGGGGAGGGAGGCGAGCCGAATCTTGGCAAATATCACAATTTTTTAAACAGAAAATGGTGTAAAACTTCGTGTAAGTTAAGTTAAATTAAAGTTAAATGAAAGTAAAAAACATGTATACCCAAGTATGGAAAAAGGAGATGGGGAAAGGGGGCGGCGATCTAGAAGAACCTTACGACATCTCACCAATTCCTCACATATATGTTATAATGGACGCCCCCTATCTAGTATTTAAATTATAAAATAAAACTCCAGAAATAACTTCAAAAAGAAATATATATACCATATATGTAACGGTTTTCGAGTTAACGGGCATGGGAATACAAATTTTAATTTCACTGAAAATAACTAGTTGAAATATCAGTTCGGGGTGATTTCTCTCGATTTCATGTCTTATTTCGATGAGTGAGAATTGAATGAATACTTTAATATTAGTAGTGGTTGTTGGCGAACGAACCGAGATACATTGCAAATTTCGTCTGATTTTATTAAATTTATTCTGTTTCGTCTACAGCCAGATGCTGGGGCTCCAGTTGTAGCAGGAGATGGTCTTTGGGGCATTACATCAGGCTGGATTGTACCTAGTTGTCCCAACATTACTGCGCCGACGATATTCACACGCCTCTCCTCGCCATCCGTGCGCTCCTGGTTAGATGCAGAACTACATAGTCTTTAGGTTAAGGTCACTCGCTACAGTCGCTAGCGCGCATACCCACAATACCAATGTGCCCATCAGTAATTTATGACATTTTGTGATAAGGGAAACATAACAATGCAATGGATATCAATGACGTATATTTTATGATTACGAAGAGTAAGTAGCAATCTGTATACATTTCTGAGTGCCTGGTAAAACGCACAGCTGATTTTCATGTTTCATCACATTGTATGAAGCTTATTTCTGTTGAGCAATATTTATTAAAAGTATGGTTTATCTTTATACTATTAATTTTATTATTTGTATTATATAAAAATAATAATATTTTTATAATAATAATAATATTTTCTATTAAATTTATGTCATTTCTACTAAATCATGACGTGACGAATATTTAAACCATAAATAAACTTAAGATTATTTATGTTAAGTTTGACTACTTTTTTTTACAAATATTTATAACATAAAAATGTAATAAAATCATGTCAATTATTATTCGTTATAATTATTTATTTACTATAGTGACTATAACCGTGTGGTGAAGTAGTAGATACTATGCATAAGCCCATTCCTTTCTCTTAAGACATGACAGAGGACATCACTGCAAATGATGGCAAATTCTAAATAAAACCCTATAACCAACCCCTATAACCATCGTGGTTAATTTACTCTCCCATTGTAGAAGAGGCTTCGAGTTCGGCAAGTACATGAGATGAGATGATGATGATTTTCTTTAAATGTTGTATACCATGCGCACCTATGTTGTCATCATCGCCTTTACTCAATAAAAAAACCTCAAGTTATAAATAAAATAAATGAAACAATTTAAATAAATAAAATAAAACACCATATTACTAGGCGTACAGAAAACATAAGAAGTAATCGCTATTGCTATACTTCTCTGTATGCGGTCGCTAGTCTATAGGCGGTAAGTAAAGTGTCATTCACAGTGTTAAGCCTCAACCAACTTTATGACAGAGCTGTCATAAGTTATTTAAAAATAATTAATCAACGGCGAGCCGAATTTATTTGAACTAATGAAACACTAAATTTTGACCGTAGTTTCTGTTTGTGATATAGAGACTTAGTTTATAAGTTTAGCTGAAGACCATTCTGAATGAATTCGAATTTTTATGATTCCCACGAGTGATCCCATGCAGTGATGGAGTAAGAATACGTACATGGGTGTCGTCAAAAATGACTAAGGGATACAATATGCATATAACATATATTCGATAAAGAAGAAGAAGAAGAAAGAAAAAGGCAGAACTCGACTCGACTCGAACAAAATCCTATACTGACCCATCTGACCAGCGTGGCGTAGTAGATCAATTTCCCTCCTACTGTGGAGGAGGGCATTGAAAAAGACGGATGAGAGACGATTGCATGCTACTGAGATGCGTATGTTAAGATGGATGTGTGGAGTGACAAGATTAAATAAGATACGAAATGAGTGTATTTGGGGAAGTTTAAAAGTAGCACCAGTGGTAGAGAAATTTAAGAGCGCGAGATTGTCTTGGTATGTCCATAGTTATGTTATGAGGCGGGGTGAAAGGCATGTGATAAGGAGGGTTACCAATATGCTTGTGGATGGGCGTAGGAATCTTGGGAGACCCAAAAAGAGATGGATGGATTGTGTAAACGAGGATATGTGTATGAAAGTTGTGAGTGCAGATATGACGGCTGACAGAAGATTGTGGAAGGCAAGAACGTGTTGTGCCGTACGTAAATGGGGTCACTTAGCGTGGGATGCGGGCAGGCAAATGATGAGATGATGTGGAGGAAGCATGAGCCTAGTGGAACGTATATGAGCTGAGATAATGACGTGCTGGGAATGGTTGATGTCACTTTGGACTCTGAAGCCATTACCACTTTCTCTACTATTAACCACTGACGTAAAAAGAAGCTTGTTATAAGTATGATGTGTATGTATGTCTGCCTGTGGCATCGTAGCTCCTCAACGAATGGACCTATTACGAAGCGATTTTTTTGTTTGAAAGCTGACGTGATCGAGATCTACAATTTAGCTAGAAAACTAAATAGCCCCTTGTGAACTGCAACGCCTGAATTGATTTAAATTTTAGCTAAAAAAAATTGTAGTTTAAAACTACATTTTTTCTTAGCTACGGTTTAAATCAGTTCAAACATTGCAAGGTCATTAGATCGTTTTGTTAGCTACTTCTTGCTGCTGCATAATAGGTTTTACTTTACTAGTGTAATGGCACCACTGAGCTACTCTGATGACGAAGGAAGGAGGCAAGATCCTGGATAATAGGCAATTATTAGTAAACCAATCAAGTTTAGTTTCATTGGATTTGTCTTACGTTTTACAATACAAATCTTCATCTTACAATTACGAATAATCGTTTCGTGTGAAGCTTTTATTTGCGTCCAGTACTTCAACTTATGAAACTGTCTAAAATTACTACAGTAGCATTAATTAATTTATGCAACGATTTCTTTTATGGTTGTTTTGCGCATAATCATTACAGTTAAAATACTAATAAATAATCAATCGTAAATATTACAAATGGAATATGTACTTAGCCTTATAAATCAAATCATTATTCACGTAAGCCTCAATGAATAAATTTGAAGGTTACAGATGTGGTCTAGAAAAGGTCTCTTCATGTTTATAGCGCCCTAGTACATAACAGTCAAAAGTGATGTAATGTTACAAATCCTTGAGGGCAACAAAATCTTTTCTGTCAAGCATTCACGTTATAATTATCACTATTAAAACTAGATGTCGCTGATGTGAATATATGTATATGAAGTGTATGAACCAAGGGTCAAACAATCTCCAATTACTGGATATGAAAAAAAAAACCCAAACATATTTTTATATAAAAAAACATATACATATTTTGCTATTCACTATGATATAGTTAGAAGAAAATTAAAGACGTTTTTAAGAATTAAAATTACTACTACCTATATTTGAAATATGTACATATTTATATTATGTAGATTTTGTAATAAAATATTATTGGAACGAAGTTCCTTATCGCGCGTTGTGAAGGGGGCTAGACGGAAAAAATTTTTACGAAAAGTTGTCACGACACTTTTTGCTATAGTAAGCTATTGTAAGCTGTGCGGCGTCGCTCGTCGGCTCTCTTATAGAAAGCAAGCCAGATATTTTCATTTCTATTTCGCATTGAACAGTGTGGTGTCGCGACGATTTTTTTTATAGATAGAGTGATTCAAGAGGAAGGTTTATATGTATAATATGTGCATAATGTACTAGAGAAACACTGATAATTTTAGAGGTTTCTAATGTGATGTCGTAAATAAACACATTATTTTGCGCTTACATTGCAAACGCTGGCTGAACCCTACGAAATAAATCAAAATAAAGTACTACAGTATTATACAGCTTAAAAAGGCCTACAAAAAAGTCCGCGATGGTATATATCTATCTCTTAAGGATAACATACTATATCCATTTTAATACTTTAAAAAATGTTCTATTATAAAACGGTAATTGAAAAGCTATTTACACAAATACTGTATTAATCCTTATCATTTTAAATACATTAGTTAGCTTGAGCATTTCATGAAGATATTTTTTTTCCTTCAGACCATGCAAATTAAATCAATACCTTAAGAGATATAGCAAAATCAAAATAATGCGCAACGAAATTATTTTCGCCCGTGACCGGGCCGCGTGGCCGGCTCGCGTTCGAGCTCGGGGCTGAAAAGTTTTGGTAGTCTAGTGGAATTGTATATCCTATTATTAATATTATAAACGTGAAAGTTTGTAATAATGTATGGATGTGAACATGTTTGTTGCTCTTTCACGTAAAAACTACTGAACTGAATGGATTTTGATGAAATTTATAGTAATATAGCTTGCACATCAGAATAACACATAGGCTATAATTTATAAAGATATTTTGCAAATTGGCTAAAATATAACGATAAAAATCGCTTAAGGCAGAAAAAAATTATATAATTAAAATAGAACTTCGTTCCATCCGGGTGTCCCTTGACACCTCCGGTTTTTTGTCTAAAAATTAAATTGCTAATTATGTTAAGACAATTAATAAGAATAATTAGCGGCACGTGGCCCTTACGCATTAGGACTTATTGCGGGTAGAAAACTGACCGTCACAATACGCCTCAGCTCAAGTTACATCAAGCTATACATGCCTGTATTGCCCTAAACGGACCCTTATTAGTAGATGATCCATATTTTTCCATATATTCTCTCGGTGATCGCCCATAATATAACGACCAAAGGTTGTCCGTCTTTTATCTAGTAAGTACATAAGTAAGATTAATTAATATTCATACCAAAATAAATAATTTAATATATATAAACTCATTATAAAATATGATGCCTTAGTACCTGATAGCCAACGTCAACGTAAGAGTTGATCAAAATTAGCCGTTATGCACCACGTTATAAATTAAACAACTCCTCATCATCTTTGAGCGCCTGGTATATCTGCGCGAATCAAAAGGGAAAAGTGTCGTCATTTGTTCGATAAAAAAACTTGTAACGTGTCAGATTCACGCATCATGTTGGGTTTATTTTGAGAATCGTCTTCTCGATTTTATTTAAGAAGATGGAGGAGAGGTTTAATCACTTTATTCCGTATTATTTTAATACTAAATTAATATTATAATGTATATAAATATGTTATTGAAGTTTAGGCTTACTTTATTTATCTATTGGTTTGACCAATGCTGCTTCTTGAGTTGCCCTCAAATATTGAACAAAGTTTGATTTACAATTTTTCCTTCTCGACATGCCAGTGGACCTTATCGTGGCCACTTATTCACCAAAAGGCGCTTTGTTATACCAGGGCGGCATACAATTGTATGAGCTGTATAAAATGTGTGAGCCCGCCACGGCAAGTATGATCGTAAAATTAAGATATATACATGTATAAATATATATACATAATATGTCGGAGTATAATTTACATTTGGGGTCGATTCTGGTATCAACAAATTACATATTAGTTTATTTTGCAATTTTTTATTATATAAATCTTTTATACATACATCTTTTATGATAAAATATTATGTAAGTGATTCGTGATAAGGAAATATGTAGACAGTAGCGTTATTATCATTTCTGTGTAGATAAGATAACGCACACATTAACTGTGACAATGCGAAATAATTCGTGTTTTAATTATTTTTTTCAAATCAGTTTCGTTTTCGATTAATGTAGTGACTATTGCAACAATTTAAAAAATGTCAATTAGTGCAAATGTATTTCTACTGTAAAAGCCTCTATAATGACAAAAGAATTAGTGAACTCACATTTTTCAATACTTTAAATCTGACTATTTACGTTAAACTTGAATTTGAATTTCTGAGGTGCCTCGAGTTACAATGATTTATTTCTTAGTGTTGCATTGTCTTTTGAAAAATTCTTAACGTTCAAAAACGATTTTTTTAGCTTTAATTAATGTAAAAATAGCAGTCATCGATTATTTTATTTTGAAGTGATACCTTCTTATGGATTGGTAAACCGCTTCGTTACGTAACGCGTTACGGCGCCAGTCTGTCTGGCCGCTGTATAGGATTAAATAATGATAGGTACTAATAATGTATGTCCATTATTAGTTTCATTATTTATCATAAAATTCTACATATTCAAAAATTGTACATACATACATACCATCACGCCATGTCCTTTGCAAGGTAGGCAGAGAGAATAGCGTGCCAGAGAACTATATCCTTGGATACTTCACTCGCTTCCTCAACATTCATAATTCTCTTCATACACGCTCGCCGGTTTCGGAGACTCTTGACTCCACCTTCCTTCAGTACATGACCGATCTGGTCTAGGTAGATTAGTCTCGGTCTCTCCCGGTATCTACATCCTTTCACTTTCGCATTGTATATCTTCTTAACCAGACGTTCGTTCGGCATGCTTTCCACAAGTCCAAACCATCGGAGCATTCCCTTTTCGCATCTTTACACCAATACTCTCTATCATACCTACTCGCTCTCTTACGTCGTCGTTACGAATGCGATCGATCAGCCTAACTCCACAGATTTTCCGTAGAGATCGCATTTCGACCGCATTAATTTTACTTTCATACTCTTTTCTGTATACCCAACTCTCGCTTCCATACAGTAATGTTGGGACAAGCACTGCGTTATGTATTGCTACACGTGCCTTCTGGCTGAGGTGGAGGCTAACGAGAAGTTGCTTCAACGCTCCGTTCACTCTATTTCCCGCATTCACTCTTCGCTCTATATCAGTGGTGTACATCTCGGCTAAATCCACATCCAAGATATACAAATTCATCCACTTTGCTCCAGTACATCATTACCTATTGTTACTCTTACATCTGTTTTGGCTCCATTCATTCAAGAATTGTAACTAAGGATAAAATATATTTTATAATCAATAAAAAAATATTTATAAATAACCTTTCCTTACATCATTCTCCTACTCTTATCCCAATTACTTGGGGTCGATAAAATATGTACCTACTCTTGTTTCATATTGTAAAAGTTATTGACAATAGTTTTATGACCGGCCACCTGCCAGACGTCAACCCTCCTTGGGAATGTAATTGTTGATCAAACGGCTTCAGATGGAGTTGCTCCAAATCGTTATAAGGCTGTCAGTCGTGTTTTACAACATCCACAAGCAAAAGTAAGGGTTGGTAGTATTCGTAGCTGCTACCACACAGTTAAAATAACCTTTTCTTACCTTATCATATCAATATACATAAAATTTAAGTACTAACCTAAGATTTTCTCAAGTTAAACAATTTCTATATTAAATAGTTCAATTTAGATTAAGTAATTTAAGTTAACACTTCTGACGAGCGTCCCGAGACGCACGCGTTTATTTTTTTTACAATAAATACATTTTATTAAAATAGAACTAATGATTACTTTATAATATAGATTTGAAAACCACTTTGGTTTTTAAAAATAGTCACTTAATCATTCAACATCCAACTATTCTCATTCACCATTTAATTACTCTAGCTCTTATGTGGCGAACTTTAAAGCGATTGCGTATGATTATTCTGAAACTATCTACTGTTATATTATGTACTACATATATTTTACCGGACTCGGTATTAACATTAACGGCGAATACATCACTCACCTTCGATTTGCAGACGATATCGTCGTTATGGCAGAATCCATGGAGGACCTTGGCACTATGCTCAACGATCTCAGCAGAGTAATTCAACTGTTGGGGTACGAATGAACATGGACAAGACGAAAGTCATGTCAAATGCCCATGTCATTCCTGTACCGGTCCTAGTTGGCAATGCGATTCTCGAAATTGTCGATCATTATATTTACCTTGGACAAACAGTTCAGTTAGGTAGATCCAATTTCGAGAAAGAGGTCAGCCGACGAATCCAACTCGGCTGGGCAGCATTCGGGAAACTTAGGAGGATCTTCTCGTCCAACATACCTCAGTGTCTGAAAACACAGGTCTTCGACCAGTGTGTACCAGTGATGACTTTCGGCACGGAAACGTGGTCCCTAAATGTAGGCCTCATAACCAAGCTCAAAGTCGCTCAGCGTGCTATGGATCGAGCTATGCTCGGGATTTCTCTGCGTGATAGAATCCGTAATACGGAAATCCGCAGAAGAACGGGTGTAACCGACATAGCACGAAGAATTAGCACGCTGAAGTGGCAATGGGCAGGCCACATTGCTCGAAGAACCGACAACCGCTGGGTAAAAAAGGTTCTAGAGTGGTGACCACGTACCGGACAACGCAGTGTGGGACGCCCAATTAGGTGGACAGACGACCTGGTGAAGGTTGCTGGGCGTAGATGGATGCAGACGGCACGGGACCGCACTCTGTGGCGTACCATGAGGGAGGCCTACGTCCAGCAGTGGACGATGATGGGCTGAAATGATGATGATATTTTATCAATATCTCATTCATTTTAAAGAGAGCTTTCCTTACAAAAATTGGAAAAATAAGGCGAGAAGCTGTAACCGTGACTGGAAGATTATGTTACTAGGCCTTTGTTGTATGTTACTCTTGTTATGTATGAAGCTGTAACTGGAAGATTGTGTTACCAAATCAACGTAGTTTAAATACTAAACAGATACTATTTTATTTCAAAATCAAAATAATGCGTTAATAATCATGAAGGTCTCACCTGTCAAGAAAAGCTTTTCTTGTGCACGTACATATATAGATAATAATATAAACATAGACTGCACAGTAAAAACGTGTCACGTTCGTGTTTTTAAAATGATTGTTTTTAAAATGTTATTTGAGAAGATTTATTAATATATAGTAGTTCAGTCGTAATTTGTAGAAGTCGATATATAGCAGCGCCCACTTGGGGGCGAGTTACATCAATGGGCATATAAACCTTCTACGTAACAAAATACATAGACATACCAATTTTCATAATGATCGGTCAAATAGTTGCTGAGTTTAGCGATGTTGTATATACAAACATTCTCTTTTATAGATATAAATTACATACATACATATCATCACTTCATATCCCTTGCAGGGTAGGCAGAGGGAACAGAGTGCCAGAGAACTCTATCCTTGCATACTTCACTCGCTTCCTCAACATTCATAATTCTCTTCATACACGCTCGCCGGTTTCGGAGACTCTTGACTAGATATAGATTACTTACCTATATATTGAATGTAATAAGAATAAGACTCGCTAGTAATATTGCAAATAATTTCTGCAATACAATACTATGTTTAATGTATATTATATATTAAATAAACTTGATAAGAGTCAGTTAAACGATGATAACTTTAAAGCATGCAGAACCATACTCAAAACATTTTTTTTTGCATATCTGTAAATGATTCCATATGTTTAAATCTTTAGCAAATTAGCTATTTACATGAAACAAAACTCATACCAAAATAACACTACAGTAAAGATTTTTAATGCCTACCCATTGTTTAAATAAAGCTTTTATTTATCTACTTTGTAAATTCTGTACAAACACTGTCTAGTTCTACGTGAATTGTTTCACAGTATGTATTTAGCGTTCAGTGTATATAGTTTATTTAAAGAGAAAGGAGTATATAAAAATTATTTACCATGGGTGCAATTGGAATTCAATGTATTGTTACATTTATACGTAAGTTAAAACTGATTAATATATTATCATTACAAAAATGATGTTATTGGTAGTATTGAAATTACATAGAGAGAGGGATTAAAATGTTCGGATACGCCATATCCCTTGCAGGGTAGGCAGAGAGAACAGAGTGCCGTAGACCTCTATCCTTGCATACTTCACTCGCTTCCTCAACATTCATAATTCTCTTCATACACGCTCGCCGGTTTCGGAGACTCTTGACTCCACCTTCCTTCAGTACGTGACCAATCTGGTCTAGGTAGGTTAGTCTCGGTCTCCCCCCAGTACCTACATCCTTCAACTTCCGCATAGTTGGTATATCTTCTTAACCAGACGTTTGTTCGGCATTCTTTCCACATGTCCAAACCATCGGAGCATTTCCTTTCGCATCTTATAGTTATATATTATATATTAATCGGCTTAACACATTGCCTCTCATTAATCGCTGAAAAATTGTTTTAAATTTTTATTCTTTTTGTCACGTACGGATTACCGTAATCCGTACGTGACAAAAAGAAAAAAAATTAAAACAATTTTTAGTTAATTCATTAGAATTTAGTATAATAATCAATTTCTCATATTAGTTGCAGTACTACTTTTCAAAGCTGGCATTGCGATAGTATGGCCTTCATATGCTCTTAGGATGTTAGAAGGTGCAGACTCTCCTCTAGGCTACAAAATCGAGAAAGATGAAGCCAACCTCATTGGATCTATGATGATGCTGGGTTCGTTAGCATCATGTATATTTGTGGGATATATAAGTGAATTGATTGGAAGGAAAAGAACGGAATTACTCAGTGGTCTAGCCTTTATAGTAAGTATCTTTAGAAGAAAATAATGCATAGAGGGTGCATTGACTTCAAACGATTCATAACATTCTTTGAGTATGGTACGAGAAAGGTTAAGAGATTTACAGAATAAAAAAAGATTTTTTTGTTGGAACGTCATCATCGATATCATGACACTGTTGGGCTCGAGCATCGTCAATAATGGGAAAAAAATATCATATCACGCTGATCAAACGAGTTGGTATAGGGTTTTCCCCTCTCTTATTTGCTTTTTATATCCCTTAGTCTTACGATTATCCACGGGTAAGATAGAAGAAGTGGGTTATGAATTGTATTCTTACTCTGTCACCACACTGAAAATAAGACGTAGTTGTAACTAATCAATTAATGACTTTCTTCCCTAAATAATATTTCGTGTTTATTTGAGTTTTTTTTCCGAGTGGTGACAGAGTAAGAATATAGTTCACCACCCCCTATCTTACCCGTGGGTGACCATACGAGATGACTAAGGGATATAAAACGCTTATAACATCTATGCGAGAGAAGGAAACCTCGAAACAAAACCCTACACGTCTGATCAGCGTGGTATATTAGGTCAATTACCCTCCCATTATGGAGGAAGCTCGAACTCAACAGTGGGACATATATTAGCTGAGATGATGATGATGATCTGTGAGTTACTACATTCGCTTCATATCAAACTATAAGCTAATAAATATTTTTTCTTATTCATCTTCTCTGCTCAAGTACATGCTAATATGGTAAATGAATTTACTTCAGCTGAAGGCAAATAAACTTTTTTACAACGCTAGCCAGGTGGTTTATTTAATTATAGATATCCTGTCTTGGAACGATTATATCTAGTAAGATCTCTTAATTGACTCTTATGAAATAGTGGTTAATATTACTATAATCTATATCTATAAAAGAGGATGTTTGTATATACCTATGACATCACTAAATTCAGAAACTATATGACAAATTATTATGAAAATTGGTATGTATTACATATACATACCAATTTTCATATCATTGTTTGACGGAGAAAGTTTATATGCTATCTTTATTGACGTAACTCACCACCAGGTGGCGCTGTGATATATCGAATTCTACAAACAAACCAACGGGCTGGGTTTGCTAGTATAATATAAGGAAGGGTAGATTTTAAATTAAATAATAAGTATTAAAATTCAATTACTATTAATATTACAGTATTGTAAGGTATAGGTACTGTTTCTTTACAAGCTTCGATAAATTGCAAAGGATCGGAAGTATTTCTTCCTTGCTATTTTATTCTTTAAAGTTTTATTATTGAACTCTAAGCTTCAAAATTTTATGTTTAATTTTTTTTTTCATTTACAGCTAGCCTGGGCAATTTTAACAACAGCAAAAAGTGCATTACAAATAATAATCGCACGATTTGTATTAGGCGTTGCTGGTGGATCGCAATTAGTTATAGCTTATATATACGTTGCGGAAATATCGCAGACTTCTCTGCGAGGAACCCTAATGTCTTTGTTAACTTTTGCGTTCAACCTTGGTAACTTAATATCATACATAGAAGGGTGGACATGTAGCTACGAAATGATTAATTACATAAATTTGACTTTGGCTGTTGTGATAGTACTACTTATGAGTTTTATGAAAGAATCGCCCGTGTATTTGATTAGGAATGGCAAAGAAAAGGTAAGTTAAATTATATGTTGACATATTGACATTGTTGCTACTAAAATTTTATTCGCTTCTTTACCTTATATAGGTTCTGGATACGTTTCTTCATGTTTTCATGAAAAAAAGGTGCGGGGTTTATTGACAGTCTTGTGTAGTCATCATTATACTGCTCCAGGAGCGGCTCTACTACATGTAGCACCTAGGTGCAATCAATAACTTGACACCCTCTTGTATCAAAATGCGTGAAAAAAAAATGAAATAGATTGATGCTTACAACTCGTTCGACTAAACCTCCGAACCTCGCTGGAATGCATTGTCGAAAGCTTAGTCTCGTTGTTTTGACCCCAAACCAGGTAAACAGAATTGGATTATGAAGTTACAGTTAGCATGTCGATAAAGCAACCTACCCTAACCTGATAAGTAACGCACCCACTACGTTTATAAATGGTTACCGTTGCGTACAGTGCGTCCGCCCGTGCGGTGCGTTACAGTGATGACTCTGTATTTCCCGAGTGGCTCTCGGCGCACCCTAACACCCGGCGCCCCCTAACAGCTAGCTCCCGGGTGTACCGCACCCTCTGCACTATAGGTAAAGTAACCCCTGTACTGTTCTTAACCCAATTACTTGAAGTTGATACAATAAATACAAGGAGGACATATACATAGTTATTGGCAATAGTTTTATGACTGTCCAGGTCGTTGTATAGCTCTTAGTCGTCTTTTACGACAACCATTTGGTAGTATTTGTAGCCGTTACAGCACATAAAATATATAGAAAGCCTTGTGTAATGTTATTACTTAGGTTTACATTATAAGTTTCAAAACATTGTTCATCGAATTTTCAAAGTATTTATATATACCTATAAGTATATTAAATATTAATAATCTTATATGAACTTAATGTTATATAAATTTATGTATAAATTAATATAGAATTGTCAGTCTGTAAGAGAAAACAATGTAATAATTTATAACAATATTTTTACTAAGCCTTATCTTTACTTTTCTAGCGAATTAAAATGTATAGGACAAAGGGAATTCACAGGCAAGAGAAAACTATTCTCAACTCTGTCTTGGTATAGAGAATTTTCTGATGAAATGCAGTAAGCAGTATTCAGTTATCACGGTGATCAATATTGTGATCCCACGATCATTATTCAGCTGCGGAATTCTTATAGGACTATTATATCACTATTCTACTCTTATATCACTAGTTCATCCAACATTAGAGTCAAAGGAATTATAATTACTTTGAATCCTATCAATAATATTTAGAGTAGGGCGTTATAATTATGTTAAATTATCATAGTATTATGGTAATTTAATTTTTTTAAATACTAAATAATATTTGATTTTCAGGAAGCATTAAATTCACTTAAATTTTATCGCGGTGCTAAAACAGTAACACAAGAGATATTAGACGAATTAGATTATATTCGCAATTTACAACAAGCTGCATGTGATAAGTGTGATAACTCTGGTAAGTAAAGTTAAACTTAATGCTCAGAATAGTTCCCCTTTACGCCCACATACCATTCGTAGTAGCTATTCAAACGGATTAATTACATTCGTTTGTTATCTCTTTCTAACGCATACAATTTCCTGTAATAAAAGAAGATAGATATATTTTAACAGTGTATTTTAAAAGGCGTGGCTACATAATACGACCGAAGCTAACCGCTACAGTCTCCTTAGTGTACTGTGCGCCTGGTAGATACGAATCAAAGTAGCCACTCTAGGACGTAGGTAAAAAATGTTAATAAAGTAGGGTTATTTTTTATTTATTAATTTCAGTTCCGAATGATGATTCTGCACAAGAGAAAATAAAATTAAACGATGATGAAAATCAAGTCACAGTAAAGAACTTGAGACAAAACCCTTGGAAGTTAATATGTAAGTATATTTTATTTGGCGCTAATTATAAACATTAAATTTGATATTGATATTTATATAAAAAAAGAAAAAGAAAAAAAGTGTGTGTGTCAGCTCCGACGCACGACTGGAGTTTATTCCTTAAGTACGATTATCAAAACAGGCGCAAAAAAAGCTCATTTGACTAAAAATAATGTATATATTTTTATTTACATTTATTAAAACTGTTCAGTGAAGATCTCACGTCAGAAAGTGAAAGGTGCGCAGAATAGGTTGCGCACCAAAACGTAACGAGGTCATTCGATCACTAGATTTTACTCCTCAAATTTTTTCTCATACCGGGCGCCTTATATGAAAATCGATTCTTAAGGAGTAAACTACAAAAAAGAACGTATGATATCTTTGGTTATCTGTGAAACAGGCATCTAAGATTTAAAAAAAATACTTTTAATGATCGAATGAAATAATAAAATGAATGTTTTCTTTTTTCTAAGATTAGAAGTAGGGTATATTGACCGGTAAACCCTCTTTTGATTCGGCTACGCAGCTCTCCTGGGATAACGACGTAGGAGAGCATAGTAAATTATTATTATGAAAACGAGGTATATTTCCGGTGTAGATGGCGCAGTTGCATGCATTAAATGGTTTTACGTATTTGACGATAAAACACTAATGACAATTGTAGTTACAATTAAAAAAATAATTAATTTAAAAAAAGCAGTTCTACCAGAGACTAGTAAGGGTACCAGTGCATCGCCCGACTAAATAGCAGCACAGATGACTCAAAAAATCTAAATTCCCTATGGGGTTGTTAGTGGCTTCCTTCTCCACGTCGATAGCTCATAATAGCTTAGAGAATATTTTAATAATTTTTAGAACTATTGCTTGTTTACTGTTTATCTGTGTCATGATTATCCTGCTCTTGTCCCAATTACTTGGGGTCGACGCAATTAGTAGGTACCCCCCTCTTCCTACATATTGCAAAGGTTATTGGCAATAGTTTTATGACCGGCCGCCTGCCTGACATCAACCCTCCTTGGGTCAATTGCTGACTAAACGGCATCAGATAGTGTTGGCCCAGGTCGTTATAAGGCTCTTAGTCGTCTTTTATGACATCTACGAGCAAGGTAAGGGTTGGTAGTATTCGCAGCCGCTACCACACAGCAGCAGCTTATCTGTGTATGAACCTCAAACCATATTCGCATATCTGTCAATAGATAATAAAACTACGATAAAAGTACCATAGAGAATCTATTAATTCGTAAATAAACTATGTGATTATAATATGTAGTACATACATACCTACATACATACATATCATCACGCCATATCCCTTGCAGGGTAGGCAGAGAGAACAGAGTGCCAGAGAACTCTATCCTTGCATACTTCACTCGCTTCCTCAATGAATAATATGTAGTATTTTTTTTTCTTCCTAATATGTAGTATTTTCTTATTAATATTTCAAATATATGTAGTGTTATGATATTTTATTGCATACTAAAAATAAACAAACTCCTGGGCCTCAGGTCTAGAGTTCGATAAAATCTGAAAGTGTATTATAGATAAATGACCTAGAATTAATAAAAAAGGGTGATCGTAAGAGACGACTAAGGGATAAAAAACGCATATAACATCTATGCAAGAGATGGAAAACTCGAAACAAAACCCTATACCAGGGGTGGGCACCTCTGGAGTCGGAAGAGCCAAAGTTTAGAATTTATAGTTTAAAGTTTTTAAAGTGCCACAATTTTTTTTGGCTACAATAATGTGTGCCTAATGCTCGTTAATCAACTCAGAACCATTTTTAAAGGTGGTTTTCTTTATAAAATATTTTTTTGCATATAGAACTAAAGAGCTGCAATTTCACATCCAAAGAGCCGCGTGTGGCTCGCGAGCCGCAGCCCCGCAGGTTGCCGACCCTTGCCCTATACCAACACGTCTGACCAGCGTGGTATAGTAGGTTATTTTTCCTCCCATTACGAAGCAGGCCCGATTCCAACAGTAGGACATATGGGCTCTGATGATGATGAGAATAAAGTTGTAATATATACATTGTTTTATTCTCAATTGATTTTATTAAAAAAAAAAAAAAAAAATCGTTTATAATTTATATTGCTTGGGATTTACCTAAAAGCTGTTATTTCGACTTAACTATAATAGTTAGATATATTCGTTGGCAGAATTATTCTAGATATTAATAAGACGTATTTAGTAAATTATTTTGTTCTATCATCAATAGCTGTTCAAGTGTATGACTATAAAAAAAAACAGTCATGAGGACCGCCGATAGAAGTGAAAACTTAAGCCTATGAAAATAATGAATATTAGAAATTAAAATAGAACAAGTACGTATTTCAGCTAATTTCACGACGCTCACACAGTTTACTTCGCTGCATAACAAGAATACGCGCATGTGCTTGGGATCTACCGACTCACTTTCTTTCTCTCTCCTACTTTCACCTTTGTGTATCTTTCTCTCTCCCTCTTGTGTTGGAATATTAGATGCTACTCGTTGCTAACACTCGCGCTGGCCTGTAACAGATGTACCGTACCACACGCATGCGTTCGAGTGGCATTGCGTTAAACGTTTAACGCAACCTTGTTGGAAATCGCATTAGAAGTTTACACTTCAATAAAAATATTTTAATATTATTACAGTTTATAATCACAAACTATAAGAGTAATAGTAATACATAACTACATATAAATTTTAACAAGTCATTAATTAAACATCGAAATTATTTTTGTTCGTTCATTCTATAAATAAACGTAGCGTTATAGCGACTTCGTCTAAAATACCTTACGTTGAATGAATAAACTTGTAGATAATCATGTTACCCTAGTATTAGGTGTCGTTGCAATCGTCCGGACGACCGCGGCGGCGGCGTCAGGGTGACAGACAACAAGCATTGGCCGCCGAGAATATCGTCATCATTGATAAATTGAATCCGGTACGGAATGTAGAATATTAATTATTTGCTACATTGTCATGTTTTCCTGGTAGCTTGGAATATCCCGTGAACATACGCGTCCATAAGGCGCTCACTCTCATTGGTAGAGAAAGTATGATTGTACCGTTTCGTCTTATCGAAATTCGGATTTAGATTCTGTGATTGGTTGGAACAATTTACACAATTTCCAATATAATTATTATTATTATTATTTATATAAGATGGTTTTCCTTTCCCGCGAATATTAAGCATTGCCATTTTGGTATTTTTAGAACGTTAATTTTTATACATTAAATATATAAAGATAGTTTATAACTATCTATACTGTATGTACTCAAAATTAAATACTTATTTATCAACGTAATTAAATCGCTCTTTGGAAGTTAAGTTTTTCAATCTCGTAGTCTCGTTGTATTTATTAGATTTACGCAATAAGAGGTGCTTAATCAAAATAATAAGAGTTAAAATAACTGAAATCACGTCAATTAACAGAATCACCACTTAGTTTTTTGCAACTTTGCAGTTTGCAGTACTGCCCGCGTGAGCTAACAGTACCGCTGCTTAAACATGCTCTCCTAGTATAATGTACCGTTGGAATCGCCTTGACGGCGACTGAGCGTCCATGACTGGTACTTACAGTTTATTTACCTTATCTACTTGTCAATATATTATGCGTTCCTAGTAGTTTAAAGTTTCGTGAAACGTTATTTGGTCACAATTATGACCTAATTAAGAAAAATGGGTGGTGGGCTTGCCAAAAATGTATGAAGATGTTACAGTAAAAAAAATCATTAAAATTCGACCGATAATGAGAAATGAATGAAAACGAGATACGATACGATTGCAAACTGTAAGTGACCATTCATTTTAATCAATAAGTAACAAGTTACCTACTAAGTAAATAATTTAAATAACTTGTTCGCGCTATAGATAAATAAGAATACAGTAAATCAGCAATAGCACTCTTCAATAAATCATTACAAAAAGGTTTCTGTTATCTAAATATAAGTACATAAAATTATGTAAACAATAAAATTTAGTTTTTGAGGTAGATTTTTGCATCACATCGTGACGATGACGAAGCAGCGGCGCGGCGTGAGTTTCCATTCAAGTTGTCACTTAGTTTTATTCAACAAACGAATTGACTCTATCAGCTTATGATTGCCTGGTACCCACGTCTAGCTCTTGTACGCCGTACATACATTCTAAAAACAACGGCGTCTGGGTTCATCCTACAGTGTAAACTGAGTAGTGATAACGATTTTGTAATGTAATCTATACTAATAATATTATAAAGAGGAAAGGTTTGTATGTATGTTTGTAATGAATTGGCTCAAAAAGTACTGGACCGATTTAAATAATTCTTTCACCATTTGAATGCAACATTATCACTGATTATTATAGGCTATTTTAATTGTAAGAAAAATATAAGGATCCCTACTAAAATTACAATAATGTTACCCAAGGTGTAAAAAAACGCCCATAAAATATTTTTCATCGCATTTGCTGCGAAAACTATTGATAATAGAACCAAAAATGTTCCACAATATTAAAGAACATATCAATATCTACAAAAAATGTCGCGATAGCATGTGTCTAACTATTGTAGTTATGTCGCTCTAACTACTTTTTAACATTTTAAAATTTAATAGAAATTTCGACCATAATCAGAGCAAGTTATTTATTTTTTGCCTTAATCCTTATCTAAATAAATGATTTCTCAAGCAAGGCTGTTTAAATACCTGTAAATAACTTTTTATTTTATTAAAATCGGACACTCCATTCGAAAGATATTACGAGTTTAATAAAATTGAAATAAAATTAATTCGCCGCCGTGACGCGCCGGTGCGGCGGGGGCGGAGTGCAGGAGAGGGGCACATCTATGAAATAGGTAGCCGCGCGGCTCGCTCTGAGAAATTTAAGCCCTCCCAATATGTGTAATAGAACAAGACTTTTGGTTATGGAATTGCGAGACAATGTGATTGTAGCTACTATCATCACCGGCCCCGCGGCCGGACAGTTCGCTCACTTTCCGCGGATCCCGATGATACCGACGGATTATCCTATATCTTTTAAAAGATTACAGTTTCCTGTAAAGATATCGTTTGCCCTTACAATAAATAAATCCCAGGGACAAACTTTTTCTATGGTTGGCATCGATCTAAGAAAAGAGTGCTTTTCTCATGGCCAACTATATGTTGCACTTTCTCGAGTAGGGTCTCCTGAATATCAATATGTTTTATTGCCATCTACAAATACCACTGCTAACATAGTGTATAGTGAAGCATTAAGGTAAAAATGGAAAATTAAAATAAAAATCTAATGAAATTTAAAAGTCTTTAAAATAAAAGATGTACTTGAATAAAGAAATGATACACCAACAAAAAAAAACTACATTAAAATAAATAAAAAATATAAATCAAAAAGGAAAAATAAATGTAAAAAAAAACTTAGCACATAAGTCGGGGTGCTATATTTTTATTCTATGAAATATGTGATAATCAGTACTTATACAGTAATAGTAGGTATATAATGTATCTAATTATTATTAGTATACCTATACTCTAAACCTCAGTGAAATGTTTTTAAAAATTACCAGTTGATGTCATTTATTCTGTTTACTCATTTTGTTTTCAAACATCAACCTAAGGGAAGTCAGCGATACACTATTGCTAAATACATTATTATTTAGGTATGTCCTGCATTTACTGTACGTTTATGCCAAAATGTTTAATAAATAAATGTTCACCCGTGCGAAGCCGGGTCGGGCCGCTAGTTAATCTATATGTCACTAACTTTTGTCCGCGACTTTGTCCGTGTAGAAAAATGTAATAAATTTAATAACGTGTGTGACGTCGTCGTAAAAATTTAACCCCTTTTTACTATCAAATGTAATTCCTTATTTTTTATATATAGAATGAAAATTTACAAATGTTGAATCACGTTTTTACTTATCACTCTAAAAAGTATTTGTGTATAATAGTGTGTGGAAGCCTTTGGATTAAGTTTATGTTCTTCCCATACAATAATAGTATAGGGCCGCACTGTTGAGTCTGTTGACAGTTTCTATCTACAGCCGCAGGTCGGACCGTCCGGAATAGTACGACCACAGAACAAAACACTCAGAGAGAGTACCACACTCGCGCAGAAAATCGCCGTCTGAACAGTGGCAATATGCTGCTGTGCTTTGTTTGGTGAGCAAGAGAGCCGGAAGTCCAACTTTCTGGATGAGTTTGGGGTTTTCATTGGTAGACAGCGGTCTAGCTATACCGTTGATATTGCTAAGGTCCATAGGCGGCAGTAACACACCATCACGTGGGTTGCTTGATCACCTGCCACCAATAGCAATAAAAAAAAACTTTGGCGTTTCTTTTGACCTCTTTGGGGTTGAAAATTATGTTAAACGTCACAAAAAGAAATAATATGTTTTGGCTCGGTGCTGAACTTGAGTTTTTGCGTACTTTTAATTATCATTATCTACTTGATATTGAATAACACATTTCAAATTGACTAGCGCCGCGCCATCTATTGTCGATAAAACAAATTAAAATATGATTTAGTCATGGAGAATATCTGTAGATAGCGTTATTAATTTCTTATTATAATAACATAATTAATTAGTAAAACTGCTTTTAGATTACAACTAAAGTAGCAAACTTTTTAAAATGAATGCCTTATTAAGAAGTAGCCATTTTAAATATCAGCATTTTACGACCGTAAGTTTGCTGACAAAATGGAGATGGACGCGCACCTTAACAATAATAATTTGATCAATAGTGTCAAAAAGAAGTGGGTAAAATCACTTTTTATGAATATCGAAACTATATATCGATATTTGATAACGGATGTGATGATGATTATGATGATAGATAGTGATAATTAAACTAAATACGCTGTATTCATGATGTGTCGCAAATAAAATGGCCATACTACTTAATTTTATATACTTAACAAATATATGACTAAGAGGTAAAGATAATTAAATTTTTCCGTGTGGTGACAGAGTAAAAATACAATTCACCACTCCGTATCTTATCTCTTAGTCGTCTCTTACGATCACCATAGGTATATAGTGATCGTAAGAGACGACTAAGGGATATAAAACGCATATAACATATATGCAAGAGTAGGAAAACTCGAAACTAAACTCCATACCAATACGTCTCCCCAGCGCCTTGGGCGGCTCAGGTGCGAGTATCTCGTGGCCCGCTCGCTCAGCGTAGAGAGGTACATGTAGGGCGGGTCTATGGGGTCACACGCCGTTTCTTCTGTAGCCCCAGACAGATTTAGCGGGCTGTGATCACTCCATAGTCCGCCACCAAACAAAAAATACCAACACGTCTGACTAGCGTGGTATACCTACCTAGTAGGTCAATTTCCCTCCCATTATGGAGGAGGCTCGAGTCGAACCATGGGACATATATGAGCTGTGATGATGTGATGAAAGTTAATGAGAAATAATGTTTAAGTATGTAGAACAGGTATTGTATTGATATCTAAAAGGTACTTAACCTAAATATTTTTCAAAATATGTAAAATTTAGATTTCTGCTGAAACTAATGTGACTGCACAGATGGCGTAGTGATTAAGATACCGGATTCCTTGCCAGTGCTGTGGGTTTGATTCCCACGTAGGACAATAGTTTGTGCGATCCATAAAGTGTAGTTCTGAGTCTGGGTGTAATTTGTTTGCGTTAATTGCATGTTTGTAAAGTCCCCCGCAATACAAGGATTATTTTCTTAGTGCTGGGCGGTGTCTTTTAAGAAAAAAATAACATAAAATATGTAAGATAATATAATTTATATCCGAGTATCATGTTAGTGATTGTAAGGTGTCGCAACATAAAGTTGTCACACAATCTTCCATGATGGTAAAGGGTGGCATTAGATTGAAATCTTAATTAACTCTTCACCACATTGTCATGAAAATAGTATCCCTAAAATTAAAGAATCATCATTATCATCATTCTCCTACTCTTATCCTAATTACTTGGGTTCATTGCAATATGTAGGTACTCTTCTTTCATAGTACATATTGTAAAAGTTATTGGTAATAGTTTTATGACCGGCCGTCTGCCGGACGTCAAACCTCCTTGGGAATGTAATTGTTGACAAAACGGCATCAGATGGGTTTGGCCTAGGTCGTTATAAGGCTCTTAGTCGTCTTTTACGACATCCACGAGCAAAGTAAAGATTGGTAGTATTTGTAGCCGTTACCATACATCACTAAAATTAATGAATAATGATGATAAAATAAAAAGAGAATAAAGGGTGTACTTTTTACATCATAGCTGCTTGCTTTTTTACTGTTACTTAGATAAATTTATACCATGAAAAATTAAATATTTATGTTCAGTGTGTGAGTAATAGGTGGACACAAGTGATACAACTGCGTGTTAAATGCACACTGATTTATTTGTAACTAACAAATATGTATATCGGTGGTCGCAGCCACACGTAACTACCTACATATACAATAATTTATTGTTACCTAAAGTGACAATTAAATTTTGTTTCAGTTACAACAAAATCATTACAAAGGATGATAATAACTTTGACATTAATCTCAGTATTGTCAATTTTCATGGGTATGATGGCGGTACTGACTTATGCGGGACAACTTTTCCAACGAGCTGCCCCAGATATCTCGCCAGATATGTGTTCTGTGGCTATGGCTTCTATATTAGCAGTAGCAGGAGCTATATCTGTTGTTATAACTGATTTGATTCCAAGACGGGTAAGAATATAAATATTTATAAAAAATTTAAGCGTGCGTACAAAGTACATACATCAGGAATGAAACTTTGACAAACTAATTTTTTATCTCATTTACACACATCAGCTAATAGCGTGTATTCTCTCTCTCTCTCTCTCTCTTTCGTGCCGCGTTTCTCGGGTCACGTTTTGTCTGTAAAAATTTTACACTTATCGCTTAGCGCGCCAAGTTTCACTTAAAAAAAAAATGTCGCGTAACGGAAAAATGTTACAATTATTTTCTCTCATACGGACGTATATATAAAGAAGTCTTACTTCAATAAATTAACTCTTTTGTACCTACCAAAAATTTAGCTAACTCTCAATTTGCTATACAACTTTGGTCATAACTAATTGGAGGCATTTTTATTACTTTCTGTTAGGCACTATTTAGATTAATGTTTCATTTGTGCAGAAAAAAAGTAGTTACTCTACTCTTTTACCGAACAAACTATTTTTCTTATATAATGTGGACAAACATTCTCAAAAAAATATAAGAAAAGTTTAATTTTACGAGCTCTGTATTATCTACTAAGACATTCATAATTAATCACCAAGGTAGAAACCTAAAAGGTCGGTTTAAAATTTATTGAATATTCTTTGTATGTTCTATTAATGATCAGGTTATATAAAAAAGTAAATATACCTAACTCCTTGCCATACAAAGTCTATGTTTCCTCAATTTCTTAGTTATAATGGATTCTAAATCATGTGTACGTTTTTCTGTATACAGTACCTGATGGCTCTACTATCAAATTATGCTAATCATGATATATCTTTTTTTTGTAAATGATTCAAAATATAATGGTGACATTGCCATTTACCAAAGGATTACTAGCATGCACGCTTAGATTAAAATAAACTATTTAATCATATTTCGTTTGTTTCTTTTTATTCAAGGCTTTAATGATGGCAACCTGCGCTGGTGCTGCCATATGTATGGCTTTATTGGCAAGTATGCTGCACTGGTCATGGGCACCGGAATGGGGTATACCTTTGATGATCATTTCATTTAGCGCGTGCTTTCAACTAGGTCCCGCTAATGTACCTTTTGTACAGGTTGCAGAATGTATTCCATCTCAGGTAAGTCAACTAGAATATTTTCTTATAATTAAGAAAAATCTTTCCAAAGGAGGTATTGAACGCCTCGATACATTGCGTAAACCACATACGTCGTGACATCCATCCATAGTTTCAATTCAAATATATATTTTCCTCTTTACCCGATATCATCAAGTGAGCATTTTTTGAAGTGATAATTTCTTATGGGTGGGTAAACTGCTTCGTTACGCAACGCGTAACAGCACCAGTCTGTCTGGCTTCTCTTTTTCTCACGCATATGCAGCGGTATGCAAGCTCCTCCTCTCTCACTTTACCGCACAGCGTCTATATCTATACCCCCGTATTAAGATGTTATGTTATATGATTTTATTAATAAATAACTTTTCCTTACCTTATCATATTAATATACATAAAATTTAAATAATAACCTAAGCTTTTCTCAAGTTAAACAATTTCAATATGAAATAGTTCAACTTAGATTAGCTTAAGTGATCACTTCTGACGGGCGTGGCAAGACGCACATGTTTTCTTTTTTTAAAATTTAGGTTAAAAGTTCAGTCTTTTTAAACTTTATTGGCGAGTTGATCCTGATACGTAGACTACTTCTAACTTTGGTGTTGTGAAAACATGTACACATATATTTATCTCGTTAGAGTGTACCACAGTAATTTCTTTCTATTTAAATAAATTGACATATTTGTTTCAGATAAAAAGCTTGGGTTCACCAATAGTGATTGGCAGTATGCTCACTTCTAACTTTACAGTATTATATCTCTTTGGACCGGCTGTAGCCACTTTTGGATTAGAAGGAGTTTTCTGCCTTGCCTCAATCACGAGTACCTTAGCAGTTATTGTAACGTATTTATTCATGAGAGAGACAAAGAAAGAGCCCATTGAAAATATTCAAATGATGTTTGAGCAAGGGTACATATATCGAAGACGTTAAATTTCAGATTAATACTTTTAGAAATATGTTTTATATAAACAAACATAATATTTTTGTTGTTTTTTATTTGAATATAGCAGCCAGTTAGATTTACATAGCATTTGTTTTCATTGGCTATTATCATAATGGCAGACATGTGCGCTGCTCACCGTATGTAAAGTGGTAACTGTCATTAACTTAGTATTTAATAAGTTGCTGTCTATCATAAGGTATGGCATAGAAATCAGGTGCTCTCACTAACCGAATGAAGTGCTCTAGCAAATTACTACCACTCAAACATCGACTTTTTTTTGGCGGTGGACTACGGTACGTCACGCTCCGCTAATACAATTCGGGCCGACAGAGAAGCGACTCAAACTTCGACTTATTGCTATATTGTAGCCCTCTACCCTGGACAAGTCGACAATTTACGGCTGGAGATACCTAGTAAACTGCCAGAAATATGGCTCTAAAACTTCAATGGTATACAGTGGTGTTATTTGCAAAATATTTTCTGTATTGTACCTAGCTACCATATATCCATTTACCAATTAACATCCACTATTGTTGAACGGCATCATCACCACATTTAGCAAGCGAGTAGGTGATAACCAGTGATCGGAGTAGGTATATTGATTGTTGCTACTTGCGTCGGTAATGTTCATGTAAAGATTAACATGGATACGCCATTTTTCCGGAACGTCATTCCGGTACTTCCGGAATTACTGAAGTATTGTCTACAAATTCAAATAATTAATATAATTTGTTTTTTTTAATAGATTGCATTAAACAGATTTCAAAAGCTTTTATTTAACTTGTAATGTTTGTATACGTGTTCGACACTAATTTTGGAAGCTAAGTTAGAATCACTCCTCTATGTGTCCGTATGGGCTCAAATCTTATGTACCTTCGGTGAAAATACAATAACATGGTACCATGGAGCTGTTCTGTTTGTGGAGCCGGAAGAAAGCCATTGGAACTTTTTTTCTATGTTAATGTGTAACGGGACAAGCAGATCGTTCGCCTGATGGTAAGCGTCACGTCTGCCTATGGACAGATGCAGTGCCAATCAGTAACTAAATAGTTCTGTCTGGCACTGCCCAGCGCCCGCTACACCGAGACGACAGTTATTTATTAGGTCTGATATACCCAGTAATTGCACTAGCTTCAATGCCCTTTCCCCGAAACATAGAAGTGTTGAACACACTCCCATTTTAGGAAGAAATGTCTGGCAAATCGGTGGTACCCACCTAGACGGCCCAGTACAGGGACCTATCACCTGGTACCACCTTAACTAAATAATATAAACCCATCGACTTAGGACTTATTTGTTTTGTCTTTGTAAGTACTTGGTGCTACCTGATATCCCTACTGTAATGCCCATTTAGACTGTATAGGTATAAAAAAAAAACAATATAGATTTAAATAAATATCGTTTATTGTTAACACAAAATTATTTACATTCAATTTACATACAATGTAAACATATTTTAATCTACATGCATTTCAGTTTCTACATCTGTGTAATTTTGACCTCCACAATTAAAATAAATAGTCATAAGTTCTCTCTGCCTACCCTGCAAGGGATATGGCTTGATGATATGTATAAGTTTTTCTATGTTTTCTGGTTTCAATCTATTTCTTTTTACTTCTAAAATCCATTTATGGGTAGAAAATGACCGTTCCACATCACAAGATGTTAAAGGCGCAAATTTAAAAAAGGGTATTAAATTACTTGCTTCATTTTTTTCAATTGCCTCACTATATTCTCTAAGTGTGTCAAAATCTGGGTTACGCTCCATAGCATATTCTATTTTATTTTTTATATTTTTGGAATTGCACTCATCAATAGCAGCTCTAACTTGGTCAAAATGCAAAAGTGACTCCGCCAGTGATAAATTGTGTTTTTGCGATGCTTTTAAAGAATGTTGTATTATACAGTAATTCTCTTTTATGTAATTCAAATCATTTTTTAAATTTTCTTTTTCAAAAATATTTTTCGCGTTTCGAATAGAAACAGCATCAGAGCTGCTCAAACAAGATAAAACATCTTTAATTTTCTCGAAGTTTTGAGCGTAGTAGGATGCTGCCTCTAACCAAGTACCCCACCTGGTAACGATTGGTTGAGGAGGCAGCGGCAAATCTGGGTATTTTTCTTTTAAAATTTTAACTCTGCCTGGTGCTTTCAAAAATATTTTTTTTACATTAGCAATTATGATGTCAATATCGTTATATTCTGATCTAATTTGTTCCGATACACGGTGCAAAGCGTGCGCCAAACATGTGACATGCTTCATTTCTGGCAAATAACTTTTTAAATTTCGTCTTGCAGATAACATGTACGCTACGGCATCAGTGCAGAGCACAAGAACGTTGCTAGCTCTACTTTCGAATGAATTTTCCCATAAATTTTCTAAGCACTCTATTACGAATTGCGTAATTGTTTGTCCATTAACCACAGTTAGCACCTTAGAAGCTATCAAATAAGGTTGATTTAAATTAATGGGATCTAATGGTTTTATTAGAAAATTCACTACATATCGACCTAAAAAGTCTGTCGTTTCATCTAACGAAATCCAAAGTTTCTCATTTTTATTACTTCGTCGAATAGAATCTAGTTTATTCTTGTAAAATTTATCCAAATAAACTTGCCTTAACTGTGATTCATCGGGTAGTTTACGAATAGCACACGCACAACAACAGGTACTACACATATATTTCTGAAAAAAATCTTGAAAAGCAGTATTTCTCATCTGAGACCATGGAATATTGCACAAAATCAAAAATTTGATAAGATCGAAGTAAAACTCCTCCTGCGGCTGCTTATACGTTCCCTGGTGCACAGCACCTTCAATATGTTTCTTCACGTTGCCTTTATTTCAAACTATCAAATGGCTCTCACACTTTGTACAGTACATCGTACCACTAGCGTGATCATAAATTAACTCAGGATGATCGGATATCCATTTTTCTACCGTCTCAGCCTTGACGTTTGCCATGTTGAAGAGATGTAACCTCGTATTTGACCTAAAACAAAAACTTCATGACGTGAACATTACAAAACTGACATCTACGTTAATAGTTGTTTTACTTTTTTAATGTAACGTCACTCAATTGAAAAAGGGCACAAGCAAGCAAATGAAAAATGACTTACCAGAACTTAAAAAGATTGGTTGAATATATTCAAATCAAGAGTGAAAGATGCAACTCCGTATAGTCCCGCCAAATCGTCGTTTAGAGCAGTATCCAGAATCCGTGTAGTCCAGCCAAATCGTGGTTTAGAGCAGAATCCAGGAATCAGTACACAAGCCAGGGTCAAGTAACGTTTTTACAACACAATAACATAGATGCGCACTCTACGAATCGAAGTAAACGAGTGAGCTAGCTACCTGCGGGGCTATCCCCCGCGTCGCGGTATGCATTGTTTTCGTAACCGGTTTGTGCACTATCTACAATCCTGTGTTCTGATTCGTCACTGAGTCATGTTGAGGGCACAGATTAAGAGTAAGACAGAAATTTAACCACGTCTTTTGTGAGTGAAATATTTTGAGTCCAATTCACGTTTATACTAGTTTGAGTATTTGTTTTACTCGGTATATACTAAAATCATACCAAGTTTGAAGCTTCTATCTGTTACCGTTTTTATGATAGAGCTAAAACAAACAAATATGCAAAAAATGTTTCTTGCATGGAATCGGTAATTTTTTACTTTTTGATTTTTATTGTATGTTCTTATATCGGCCATAGTTATAAACTCTTTTTGAAAAATAGAATTGTGCACCTGCTAATGTTCGAAAGAAAAAGCTCAGTGAGTGACAGACATACAGCTGAGTCTTAGCAATAGGGTCCCGTTTTCAACCTTTGGGTACGGAACCTCAAAAAAACTAATTTACAGCGTGATGGCGATAAATTATTAAGAAGCTACTAATGGTCATATGGTTACATTGTAAAATTCCGGAAAAAAAATATATTCCGGAGGAATACCCATATTAATATATACGTTTCAGATTATTGACCCTAATTCAATATACCTACTCCGATCACTGGTGATAACAGTAGGTATTCTTAGTTCCCAAGGAGAGTGCTACTGGCTAGTTTACAGATTATTTCTCAGTATTTACGACTTCCACAAGAAATCGAGGGTATTGATACATTATATTCTTAAACCTTGACCACACGGGCAAAGGACATTTGAATAGCTACGACCAATCTATAAATTAGTATGTAGTTAGACAGTATACAATGAATAAAGATGTTGTTTTACTTATTTCAATTATGATAGCTAAGGTTGACGACATTATAAAATAATGTCTTATAAAATTGGAATTGCTTATATTGCTGTAAAAGTTAAAAAATATGTAAGTAATTACTAAATTTCAATATACATTTGTGTAGTGTACAGGCAATGTCATCAGAGGTCGTTGTACAAATTAAGTGATTGGTCACTTTATCATATTTACATTTTTTAGCTGTGTCAATTTGTGGTGTAAGTGTCAATTCAAATTGATAAATACAGAACGGTGAGGAATCCTTATTGATAGGGAATTTATAATATTTCTATGGAATATACTGATTAAGGCAATATGAATTAAAGCCAGGAATCGTAGGATATTTTTATTGAGCATCGATTGTATCAAGAATTCTTATCGAAATGGGTCTTCTATCAGATCCTGAATATGGTTCGGTGAAATGGGTTAAAGTACTGAAAAAAATACACAAACCTGTTTGCTTTTTATGTTTCCTTGGCGCTTTGGTCTGGTTTGTTATGCTAGGTAACAAGGAATTCAATAATGAGACTTATTTCTCTGAGAACGCTCTGCTACCTGGATTGGTGACAAATGAGTTTAACGGCGAGCAGTCTGCCAAACAGTTTTACAATGAATTCTTACAAGAGTTAGAGGTAAGGTTTTTTTTTTTAAATATCTTACTTTTTATGATTATCCAAATACTGCCGACAGAATATATGGGTATTTAACTGACATTTTCTGACAGTTAAATATCCAAATATTAATGAGGAATGAATAAAAATTTGTAGAAACATGTTAAAGGTTTTCTACAATGACCCGAGCCTAATAACTGGTACCAGCTGTTATGAACATATATTTTTTTTTTTAGTAATAATAATAAATTTATATCCTTCTAGAGCTTTGCATTTTGCTTGTAAAGTCTCTCAACTTTTGTGCTATATGGTATAAACCTGTAATACAAGAATAGTGATTACAAGAAATTGATTATTTTATCTCATATTTGGTAATATCCTATATTAGAACGCTGACATTAACTCAATTGGTAAAAATGATTGTGCCGGCTGAGACGCATTCATTCTTGATTTTTTAAATAAATACTTTTGAAACTGATAAATATTGGTCTATTGACTGTATTGCAATGATTGAAATATATAAATAATTGTTACAAGCGTCGAATTATTGCCCAAATACAGCGCACAGATGACAGATGGTGCGACTTGTCTCTCAAAATAAACAATGATTTTTGATTATTTATCAAGCATTACACATGTGAAATAATAGCTTTTTTATGCATTTTATTAAATTTATATCTTTTTAAAAAGTGTTCTAGTTTTTGTCCCATTCATATAACAGCCTACCAATACATCCACATAGGCTTGTGGACATAGGCTTGTTCAAGGTGCAATCTTGTGGGTGATCATAAAAGACAGTTTAAAGATTTGAAATGAAACTCCTTTTTCGGATTCTATCACATTTGTATTTAATTTTTAATTGCCTGACATTTCGAACACTTTACAGTGATCATGGTCACGGCAGGACTGAAGAAAGAGTCCTCGATAGAATCCGTCAAAGGAGTTTTATTTCAAATGAGTAGCACTCGCGTAAACATCAGAAATCACAGTTTAAAGATTCAAACAAATAATGTTACTGGTAGAGAAAGAAAACTCTAAATAATACTATAGGAATACATCTGATCACTGTGGTGTTATAAGTTAATTTCATTCTTATTATAGGGGAGGAGGTTATCCATATAGTGATTGAGTAAGAACAGAATTCACCATTCCCTGTATTACATGTGGGGGTCGTAAATGACAATTAAGGTATAGGTAGGTTAGGTTATGTGCATATAATATCTATGCAAGAGGAATTCCAAATAAAACTTTATACCTGTAGATCAATTTCCCAGTTATATTAGAGTAGGGGCAAGCCTAAATCTGGAACAAATCAAATCGTTCATTATGCATAAGCTCCGCACTTATATATGGTCAATTTTACAAACTTTTTTAAATGAATCTACCACCGGATCAGAAAGCCGCCACAAACAGAAGATCCAGAAAAAACTCAGCGTGCTTGTAATTTTTTTAAATTATATGTATTCATCAAGATTATTGGATACATGTTTTGTCTATATTAGCTCCAGTGAGATGCTGTTCGAGTAAAGATTCATTTTTTAAAAGTTAAATACTTACTATCCTTAACAAAAACCATAAAAAAAAAACAGAAATGGTTGGACCAGATTCCACAAGTGGCACCAGGTCACTTTTATTTTTTTCGTGTGTCTTAGTTGTTAGCCTCAGATGGCGATGACAACTTTACCTGGACTATGGGTGAGCGCTGAGGGCTCTCAACCCGAAGGCCCGGTCACGAGTTAACTACTAGAGCATGACATATATTTAACTGAGATGATGTAGAGGAGGCTCGGAGCCCTGTAGTAGGATGTTTGTGAGCTGTGATAATGATGATGATGAAATGATAATAAATATTTGAAATAAAACTACTTTTACGGATTCTATCGCTTAGAATCTGTAAAAAAAAGTAGTTTTATTTCAAATGTGTAATACTTGCGTAAACAACGTTTATTCAGCAGTTATTCTTTGATACTGTAGTGCTATTTCACACTCTATTTCCAGGATAAGTATGAGGATTCAGATGCAATGCCTGTACCATGGCTGGTGGGTAAAATGTCACAGCTGCATTTGGAAGTATACACACATAACTTCACATTAAACTATCCATTAGGACAAGGACAGGTTAGTGTATTCTATAGCTCCATGAGGCACCATCACTTACCATCAGGTGTGCTGCTTGCTCATTTGCCACTATAACCAAAAAAAAATATAGATAACTCTTGTACTGTGAGGGACTTCACAAACATAATTTTAAGGTACACAAATTAAACCCAGACTCGGAATAACTATTTCTGGATGGCGCAAAATATTGTTCTGTGCGGAATTCAAATCCATGACCAGGCGATAATCCATTAAGGAAAATAAAAAACCATAAACCTTTTTCATGTTATTTACAGTCCAGTCCATCAGGTGGAGTTGGCCTAGGTTAATATTAGTACAGCTCTTAGGCTTCTTTTACGACACCCATAAACAAAGTACGGGTTATTAGTACTTGTAGCTGATACCACACAAAACAGGATTTATTCACACCAAAAAAGGCCAATTGGAGATCAATTTTAGTACTAGAGGTTTCAAAGTAGCTACCAATTCTTCTAATGATCCTTTACTCGGATTTTTGCAAATCCCATAGTAAAAGTAATGGGCATCAATTGTGGCCACACAGGGTATACTTCTACTACTTCTTAGTATTCATGGTTATGAGAACCATGAATCCTTCACTTTATTTCTTGTGGTAGGCTATAGTCAAGACTTACTCCACCCAATCCATCCCGGATGACTTAAGCGACCTGCCGCCGTGTAACCTACCCTATGCTCTCCCCGTTGAGCTTCGTCATTGGACTGATTACTGGCGCCGTTTTCGTGACCTCGATGATATGAAATTTGAACTTTTTTTAAAAATTAACAATATTTTTTTATCAGGTATACACTGGCACCAACGTGTATGGTATACTCCGAGCGCCACGTACGGCTTCACTGGAAGCTCTGGTGGTAACTGCACCATTTCGCTCCTTATCTTCACATCAAAAGGGAACAATGGCCGGCATAGCTCTTATGCTGGCATTTGCTAAATTTGCTAGACGTAAGTTTACTTTTCTTTTGTAAATTGAAATGGTGTAAACTGGTGGCATGGTTAGCTACATCCGGCTTTTTTTTTGTTGCGGTGGACTATGGACGTGGTCTCGCCCCGCCAAGTCGGTCCGGGGTGACGGAAGAGGCGGTGCGTGACCCCACAGACCCACCATTCAACTCTCCTTTATTCGCTTCTTGTGCAAGCGGGCCACCGGTACCCGATCTTTGACTTTGGTGGCCCAGCCACATCCGGCTTGGCAATTGATCCGGTAGATCCAAGCATTGGTATTGGAGGTGAGCCAAGCCAAACAGTGGGACATATATGAGCTGAGATGATGATCATGAAATCTATTCTAAGTTACTCAAATAGCATCAGCTATCGGGCATAAAAGCTTCTTCGCAATCCGATCAGGCGTTACAGAGATAGCTGCACCAAATAGACAAACAACATTTTTAAATTAAAAAAAAAAAAAGAAAAAAATTATATAAAAAAAAAAATTAAAATTGTTTTGTTTGTAATATTTACAAACAGATACTTTGATAAATAGATGAAATTCTTTCATAAACATTAAAAATCATTATATATCTTTTTTACAGCTCAAAAGTATTGGGCCAAAGACATAATATTCCTGATCACTGAACATGAACAACTAGGGATGCAGGCATGGCTAGAGGCTTACCATGGCTTACAAAGCAACACGGAAACATTCTATACTAGTCTCGGCGGTTTTTCGCCACCTGGTACACCAACATTGAATTTAGATGAATTTTTGCCTGGCATTAATTTGGGAGGTGATCATAAGAGGTGTTTGGATCCTGGTAAATTGAGAGGGCGATCAGGATCTATACAGGCTGCAATTAATTTGGAGTTTCACACACCTCAAATCAGTAAGTATCTTTTTCTAATTATATCTTGTATAGTCATGATTCCCTGGTAATAATGAATGAAATGTGACAACAACCACTTCCTTTCCCATGGGAGTAGTAAATCCTGACTAAGAAATTACTAGGGAAAAAGCCAGACCAACTCTCATAGGAAACACACCTGCCAAGTGTGATGAGTATTTCCTTTGGAAGCTATATCTGACAATATTGTTAGGCTTAATGCATGAATGATATTACTTTAATGTATATGTTTATAAAGAAATTTGGTGGAAAACGAAAACATTTGTACAGCACTGTTATATTATATTCATCACACCCCAGTACTTAATCCGCATCATATTACATAAATTATAATCAAATTTATTACAACACGTTAAAACACTAAAATACGTTAAAACTCAAATTACTAAAATTTAGTATTTAATATGCTTGATTATTTATAAAAACCCGATTACGAGCTAAAAATGATTGTCACAAGTGGAATTCGAACCCTCAACAATATAATACGATGCGTGAATTGAATGTCCTACAATAGTTCACGGCGGTGTTACAGCACGATTGGAACGGATTTCCAATAGGTGTGGGTTCGAATGTCACTTGTGTCAGTCATTTTTCGCTCGTAAACGTTAAACCTCGTCGTCTATTACGACACTTATGGACAAGAAAGGGTGTGGTGAATTGTATTCTTACTCCATACCATACAAATAATGTATATTCCTTTAATATAATATTAATTACACAGATATTAATAATTATTCATTAATAACAATATTTCCATGTCTTACCCGTGGGATTGTAAGAGACGACCAAGGGATATAAAATGCATAGAACATCTATGCAAGAAAAGGAAACTCGAAACAAAACCCTTTACCAACACGTCTGACCTATACGTATAGCAAGCAGCGTGGTCAATCTTCCTTCTGATTATGGAGGAGGCTCTAGCCCAACAGTGGGGCATATATGAGCTGAGATGAATAACAATATTCGTCATTATATTACATTGTGTATAAATTTGATTTTCAGAATACATAGAAGTAAAAATTGAAGGTTTGAATGGTCAGTTGCCAAATTTGGATTTAGTTAATTTAGTTCACAAGTTGTGTGGAAAGTCTGGGATACATCATTCATATAGAAATAGGTTAGTTCATTTATTAGCATTTTTTGACTTATATTTAATCCAAAAATTAAGCACAATCTTTTTTTTTACAAAAACCCTCTTTTGTGTGTGACTTAGTTGTTAGCCGCAGATGGCTATGACTATGCAGTTGGACATGGATGGATGGTTTGGCCTCAGATGGATATACTATACCCGGACTGTGGGTGAGCACTGAGGGTTCAACTGAGGACCTAGTCTCTTTCTCTCTTCTTTCTCGTGTTTTTTTGGGCAGTATATTTATATAAATATAAATAATTAAATCCTTTCAACAAAAAAAAATATTATCACAAAGAAAATGAAAAAGTTTTTAATTATTATTGTTTTTATTTAGTCAATACACGGTCTGCTTATGGTTGGTTATTCATGCACTTTTAATACCGATATTTTGTTGTTTATATTGTAGCTACTCTTGGATGCGGAAGGGGAACAAAATGGATGAGTGGAAGAACGGTTTCTGGACTATGTTCGACATGGTCGTCGCACAAATCGATGGGGTGAGCTTCTTCATATAAATTATAGCTAAATGTATTATCAATTTTATTAACGAATGAAATGAAATGCTTCGATGGTTCGGACATGTGGAAAGAATGCCGAACGAACGTCTGGTTAAGAAGATATACAATGCGAAAGTGGAAGGATGTAGGTACCGGAGCAGACCGAGACTAACCTACCTAGACCAGATCGGTCACGTACTGTAGGAAGGTGCGGTCAAGAGTCTCCGAAACCGGCGAGCGTGTATGAAGAGAATTATGAATGTTGAGGAAGCCAGTGAAGTATGCAAGGATATAGTTCTCTGGCACTCTGTACTCTCTGCCTACCCTGCAAGGGACATGGCATGATGATATGTATGTATGCATGTAATTTTATTAATTTATCTTTAGCACATTATTTTTTTTCGACGTTAAACAATCGTCATTACTTTCGACCTTTCGCTGTCTGCTGCTGGACGATATGATATATATGACTTAAATGAAGAGCTATTGCCATAATCGTCATTGCAGGTAACAGAGTTCGTGATTGCAGTCAGCTGTTATATGTTTCCCAGGTTTGCGGCTCACTCTGTTATTAAAATGCTCGTCCACAGGTAAATAAGAGGTTACCACGGCGAAAGAATCGTCAAGCATAAGTTTGTTTTTACTCTGAATTACATTCGAAACGGTCTAGGCGTTTTGAGTATACCGACTATATTACCTACTCCATTAAACGAGGCTTTAAAAGTTTTAGCGAGTTAGATTTAAAAGTTTTATATCTCTTTATGGATGCCCACAACCTTAGTGTTTATTAACCAGTTTATGTGGGTTTGGGAGATCCATTTTTAATTCGATTTTTATTACTTAGGTTCCAGATGGTAATCACGGACTTTTTCACCGTTTCGGGATCGAAGCTGTGACACTAGAAGGTCGTGAAGCCGTGGACCAGGCGGGTAATGCGCCAAGAGCTAACTCCCTTTCGACAGCGTCGTTCTACAGACTGGGTATTGCCCTAGAGAGTATATTGAGGTCACTCAATAATTTGCTGGAGAGATTCCATCAAAGTTACTTCTTTTATCTTCTAGCAGCAACGCACAGATTTATTTCTATAGGTGATTTATTTGGATTTTATTAATATACTATCTATGCCTTTTAGCTTTACTTGCCTTAATGTAGGCGTATATATGTATGTAATCCTTGTATTGACTTTACAAACATGTAATTTACGAATAGAAATTACATCCAGACTCAGAACAACACTTTGTGGATCGCAATTGTCCTGCGTGAGAATCGAATCCAAGGCACTGGTACGGAAGGTCGGTATTTTAACCACTACGTCATCTGTGCAGTCAAGTTTTTTTATAGTAGGGTTATAATTTTTCAGGTCAATATATGCCATCGTTGTGTCTCCTATGCGTGGCTTTGCTCGTTCGGGCACTTGCTTTATGGGTGTCAATAAAACAAGACGGTGACATCGAAACAAACAAACAGACACCCGATCATTCAAACAAACGTGTCAAAGATAAAGATTCAGATTCTGAATCACTAGGTGATAATGAAGACGAGGATGTATCGTTAAAACCTCTGAGGAAAAGGAAAAATGTTAGCGGTCAAGGGGAAAAATTGAAAGTTTTGGATGATGAAGTACCAGGAGATAAGAAGAGCAAAGGATTGATTAATAAGTCGAAAGTGGTATCTGAAGAATATACTATGCGAGTTGTAAATATTGGTGCAAATTATTTATTAGTACATTTGATTGGATTTGCCGTTATGAATTCTCCACTTCTTTTTAGTCAAATTGGTAAGTTAGAATATTTTCAACCGATTTCAAAGAGTAGTTCTGTTTTACCAGTAGCATCTCCTACTCAGTCAGATTTTTTCAGTTTAAAATATAATTAATAATAATACAAATAGTTACTTCCTTTAAAGATTTTAGGGATTGTAAGAAACCACTAGAAGACAAAGGTAGGCAATATCATTGCAAGAATATTTCTTTTTCTTTACCTGTAATAAAAACCATATACCAACTTGGCTGTTTGACCAGGCAGTATGACAATAGAAACACAAATTTCGTTATGTGAGCTGAAAGCCCTGCTGCCCAATCTCCTGGAGATTGTTCAGCCGATTAGTACAACCCCGACAGAGAAGTAAGGGGTGACCGAAGTTGTATTCTTATCTCATCGCCACGTGGGGATAAAAAGGAATTCCTCGAATTTCTTCCTATATTTTTTGTTTAGAGGGCCCGTCGATCAAACGCGGATTGCATAAACTATTTGAAGTTATCTAAGAAAATATCTACAGTATATTGCTATATTCCTGATGATGATGATATTTTCCAGGTGCCAAATACAATCAACCTTCAGAAGTGTCAGTATATTACGGTCTGATCACCACATCAGTATTCCTAACCGCTACCATTCCTCTAGTGCCGCGCCTGGTACGCGCGGATCGCATAAGTTACGAGGAGTTATCTCTAGTCAATATATTACTCCTAATAGAACTGGTGACCGTGTGCCTTACAGTGGGTATGCATAATTTCCCCCTGGGGTTTGTCATCGCTCTGTTTTATACACCACTGGGGTTGATCACCAGTGTCGTCGTTAAAGAACAAGGAAGGTTCGGGTGAGTTTTTTCTTAATAAATAAACATTTATTTTATATATTTGTGTCTTTAAACTTGAAGGGGCAATTTATCATATGTATTATAATCGCCAACCGGCCTGCTAAGCGCGGGGCTATTAATCCTCCCTTTCTGGGGAGAAATATGGCCTAATAGTGGACTTCAATATGATGAATGGAAGACTGAAGAATATTGTCAGGAAACTAAAACGTTTAAGAAATTCTATATACAAGATGACTTTAAAGAGAATGAAAGCCATGCCTTGGAGGAGCATGTTAAGACTTCGGCCCCACTTTAAATTAGTAGTACACTCGAAAATAAATTTAGTATTCTATCCAACCATACATTGAGCAGGCTTATTGAACTTGAATACGGGTTTCTCTCACGGTCTAAATATCATAAACGCTAAGCTTGTACTATAAGTTGCCCAAAACTCTTACCTATTCTGGTCCCCTAGTCGGTTATTAACACAATTTTTTTTTGGCAGTCTGGACTCTCCATTCAAACCATTCTCCATCGCCAATTATATTTCGACTCAGTTAAGATTTACGTCCTTTCTTGGCAGTGCCCTGGGGGTCGATTCCCATGCAGAATAATTCTTTTTATTGCGATCCACAAGGTGTTGTTCTGAGTCTGAGTGTAATTTGTCTGCGTTAATTATACGTCTGTAAAGTCCCCCGCAATACAAGGATTATTTATCTTAGTGCAAGGGTTTTAAATTAAAAAAAAATCCATAAGGAAAATTTACTATACTATACTACACTGGTCCTTATAGATATAGGGTTTTATTTCGAGTTTTCCTTCCCTTACATAGATTTTACATATTATATCTCTTAGTCGACTTTTTTCTCCTATGGGCAAGATGGGGTGATGAATTGTATTCTTATAACATCATCACCAAATAGGAGTTACTTTTATTTAAAACTAGCTTCTGCCCGCGGCTTCGCCCGCGTAAAAGGTTACTTTCCTAAAGTTTTTTATCCCCTATTTATATTATACTCTTTATAGGTAAAATTTACAAAATTTTAATGTCATATTTATTTATATTTAATCAATAGCCTAAAAATAAGTTTCAAGCTTCTGGCTTTAAAAATGACGATACTTCCTTACAACTTTTCATCCCACTTTACAACCCCTTTTTTGCATTAAAAAGTAGCCTATGTCCTTTATCAGGCTCTAGACTATCCGTGTACCAAATTTAATTTAGATCGGTTCAGTAGTTTTGGCGTGAAAGAGCGACAGACAGAGTTACTTTCGTATTTATAATATTAGTAAGGATTTATAATAATTATTACTCTCTTTTTCAGTGACCTACTTCTCCAGTTAAAACGCATGATATGCGTATTGGTTCATCCTCTAATGGTTGTATCGCTTGGAATGATCGCGTACAGTAAGGTTCTCTTCCCGGACGAGTCATTTTTGGCAATGATCGGACGTGGCCGTGACGCTGCCATGCAAGCTACCATGTTCTCTATAGTAGATTCTATGGTATGTTATATTTCGTTATCCTAAGTTCATATATGGCCCATTGCTGGGCTTTAAACTCCTTTACAACGGGAGAAAAATTTACCTACTATGCCACTGCTGGTCAGACGAGTTGATAGTGTTTTATTTCAAGTTTTCCTAGGCTTGCAGTGATTGACCAGACCATAGCTCGCCGCAAAAAAGAATAAAAATAAAAAAAGCTTGCAGTGATGTTATCTGCTTATAAGTCTTAGCCCATTGACCAACCCTTTCTTTACCTAAAGTGTAGTAAAAGACACCCCCCTACGGATCCCTTAGGGATTATCATTCTCTTACTCTTATCCCAATTATTTGGGGTCGATACAATATGTTCTATTCTTTCATAGTACATATTGTAAAAGTTATTGGCAATAGTTTTATGATCGACCGCCTGCCAGACGTCAACCCTCCTTGGGAATGTAATTGTTGACCAAACGGAATCAGATGGTGTAGGCCCAGGTCGTTATAAGGCTTTTAATCGTCTTTTACGACATCCACGAGCAAAGTAAGGGTTGGTAGTATTCGAAGCCGCTACCACATAACATCCCTTAGGGATATAAGCAAATAATTACTATAAAAGAAGGTAAACTCGAAATAAAACATTATTGAAAGAAATTTATTTACAAGGCGACATTACCTATATCGAGACAAAGACTCTATTAAGAATAAGGGTGACTTTACAAATAATTAACGAACACAAATTACTCTCAGGACAATCATACAAAAGTATTGTCCTGCGTGGAAATCGAACTTAGTACGTTAGTTCGGTATCTTAAACGCTAAGCCATCTCTGCAGTTAAATATATCTGTATATATTTTTTTCTCAAACAGGCTTGAAAATTTGAACATTATTTTGACAACCTTCTTCGAAATAAATCGATATTGCTGTACTGACCAAATACATTCGAGCAGCGGCCGGCAAAAAATGTATGAAACTCCATATCTGTCGTGTTTTAGCGGCCAAATAAATATATGTGGAAATTCATATCTGTCGTGTATTTTAAAAATGGAACGATGGAGTAACAAACTCCAAAACATGGCAACCAAATAGGCAACTTATCAGAGTTTTATTTAAATTTCGAACTGGCTTGAAAAAGAAACCTGTTTGATAATGAAAAAAAAAACAAATGAACCCTTTAGCGCGTGAAAAATGTTGTTCGTTGTTCGTCATGTATACAGTTCTACTCAGTACTACTTAGTTTAAATTGCCGCGCATTATTTGAGAAAAGCACTATACAAGCCTTGGCCTCAACTAGGAATTGATGGACTTAGGTATGCGTGCCTCGGCTACGCATCGGCCCACATTTACACGTTCCTCCATCAATGCCTCTTTTGCTGGCCGCTGCAGTAATGTACTATAAAGCTTGCATGGAGCTTAACGTACGACACTAGCGTGCGAGGTCGCTACTTGGGTCACTACACCCTCAATGCAAACAGAGAGATAACTGTGTTATTTGTTACAGATATACGGCAATTGGCTATTCAATTTGGCTACAGCTGTTATATTGCCGATGTGGCTATTATTTTGGCAAATATTATGGATTAAAGTTGATGCACCAGTTTAAAAAAAAAATAAAAATTAAATTATATAATAACGTGTTTTAATTATTCTAATCTGTAACTATGTATTATTAAATAAAAACTATATAGGCCAAGTGCGAGTCGGACCCGCGCACGAAGGCTTCCGTACTACTATCTATAAAAACGTAATAAAAATCATGTCTATTGTATGATAATCCCCTTAAATATTGAAGTGAGTGATAACTTCTTATAGGAGGGTAAACCGCTTCGTTACGTAACGCGTAACGGCGCCAGACTGCCTACCCGCTTTATAGGATTAAATAATGATACTAATAATGTACATACACAAAATTCTAATGTACTCGTACATATTCCACAATTTTAATTAAGAATAAAATATATTTTATAATCAATAAAAGATTTTATTAATAAATAACCTTTACTTACATTATCATATTAACATACATAAAATGATTAAATCCCATTCCATCCCATTGTTGGGCTCGAGCCTCCTTCAAAATGGGAGGGAAAATGACCTACTATACCACTCTGGTCAAACGTGTTGGTATGGAGCTTTGTTTCGAGTTTCCTTCTCTTACATAGATGTTAAGCCTCGTTCATTCCGATCAAATCCCGCTCTGGTAGAATGGGACCACACAACCTGTATTCTTTACAGGTTGTGTGGTCAACTTCACATCTCTTCAACATATTACTAGTATCATGGATATTCTACTTCAATGGCCTAGCGCAGGGCTCGGCAACTTGCGGCTCTTTAGTTTTATATCCATCCATCCATCCATCCATCCATCCATCAGCTCGTAAACGTCCACTGTTGGACATAGGTTATATGCAAAAAAAAATAATTTATAAAGAAAACATTTAAAAATGGTTCTGAATTAATTAACGAGTATTAGGAATAAATTGTTGGCAAAAAAAAAAAATTGTGGCTCTTTAAAAACTTTAAACTTTTATATATTCTAATTTTTGGCTCTTCCGACTCAAAAGATTGCTGATTCCTGGCCTAGTGAATGAACATTTCAAGCAGACTGCTGGTAGATGAACAAGTAGCCGTTTGTACCTTCTGCTGGGCACTATACTTCAATGGCCTGCCTAGTATCTGAACAGTTCAGACTGCTCGTGGATGAACAAGTAGTCCTTTGCACTTTCGGCTGTATCCGGTCATCGTACGAGGCGTAGTAAATTGCTATACTCAGACTTAAGTCTTAAATAAATAAAAAAGCGTACTTTCAATAAAACTTAATATATTTATTTATTATTATTATTATTATTTACTTTCTTATTTGTAAACAACTCCTGTATAGCATAAACTGGTAATCCTTTAGTCTCTGGTAGAAAATAAAAGAAGTATAAAGAAGTACCAAAACATATTATAGAGAAGAAGTAAAATACTGGTGGAACTCCAACTGTTTCTATCACAATATTAAATAGGAAAAGATAGATGAAGAGGCATACACACGCTGATTCTATTACCAACATGGTCAGCATGCTTTTTACCTGAAACAAAATACTCTTATATAATTATGAACGCCTGGTACTTGTGGATTGTTATTTCTTTTTTAAAAGATCTAAACACCCCTCTTAAGGGAATAAATAAGTCTTTGTCGCGGGGAATTTTACAAACAGAATTGACCAGCCAGCTTAAACAGCCAGACTCGGAACAATCCTGCGTGGGCATTGAAGTTATTATATTGTATACATCTGGTCGCCATCTAAACTATTACGCTATCTGAGCAGTCTAGTATAATGTATGAGTATGCCTTTGATTTCCGAGATGGCTGGATCAATTTTGATGAAATGCTTTATTTTCTATATTTTATAGTGTTTGTCTGGATAGTTTGGAATCGTAATTAGACACTGTGGTTCTTAATGCGTCCAAATTCTACTATGCTCTTTATTTTTGACGATATTTTTTTTGGTAGTAAAATAAAATGCATTAAATCTGAAATTTAAATGCCTGTTTGGAGATTGGCTTAAGAATACAATATCGCACAACTCACTACTTTAGCCCTAAAAATCGGCTGAGTGATGACCAGAATAATACTTTGATCATTATTTGCTTGTTAACACCAAGGGCAATGAAAAAAAGCAACAATATTTTAATTAAAAAAAATCCTTACCTCTGGTAAAAATACTTCAGCCAACATCACGAATGGTACAGTCCCTGCTCCCACTGTATGCAGTACAGCATAAGAATATACGAACAGGAGTACAGTCCACTTGGGCAATAATTCTAACGTTATCTGGGTCCCTATTACAACGCAACACACCCCTGCGGCTATTGAAGAGTATATTTGTAGAGGCTGTAAAATAATGCGAAATTATTTCTATCCATCGTGTCAGCTTGGTGATCGAATAAGAATACACATACTAAAACAAAATTCTCGTGGATGGTCGTAAAAGATTTGTCTTTTAAATATGTTACTATTTTTTTTAATCATATTTACATTATTTTAATCATACATGATTTTAGCCATGTCTTATTTTAACTCCGCTTTATTTAAAACTAGCTTCTGCCCGCGGCTTCGCCCGCGTAAAAGGTTACTTTCCTAAAGTTTTTGATCCCCTATTTTTATTTTTGACCGTCGGTAATACAGTGCAACGGTATTACAATACTCAGGGTTGGAACTTCATTACTGGACTGCTAGATGGCTTTGAAGAAGCTAGATTTTAAGATTTTTTGACAAACAATTTTTTTATTTTTCATATAAAAATTTTGATTTTTTTTTAATAATAAGTATCCTATGTTACTTTTAATACCTCCAAGAATATGTGTACAATGTTTCATGATGATCGGTTGAGTAGTTTTAGCGTGAAAGCGTAATAAACAAACTTACATTCACATTTATATATTAGTAGGGAAGGGATAACCACACATTATCCACACATTTGACCATACATTATATTAACTATACATAATTTCAACCAAACATAACGCGTGGCCATATTATTTTACCCACGTATTAGTATAGTTAATAAACCACGGTTCATTTTAACTACACCTTATTTATTTTATGTTTCACTTTAACCATCATTTTCATCGCCCTTTCTTTTAGCCATATCTTATTTTAACCATGATTTATTTTAACCACACATTGTTTAAACTATACATTATTTTATCCACATATTTAACCATAAATTATTTTAACTATACATTATTTAACTATACATTATTTCAACCAAACATAACGTGTGGTGGTGGAGTAAAAATACAATGGTCATTACCTCAACCATTCCCATCGGTGATCATAAACTCGAAATAAAACCTTACATATTGACATACCGTGTCGTTACTTTATTAATAACGTTACAAATGTGATTTGTGCATTGTCCTTTTATGACGTATCACGTCATCACGCTATTTATTTAAAGAAATTTTATATTATTCTGGCGTTTACTTCTTGTTATATTTTCCACTGTTCACGGGCCTATTTCAGATGAGAGATGTAGTCTACTGCACCACGCTGATTCGAGACAGTTTTGGAGTTTTTCATTAGTTCTTTTCATACTAAAACTTATTTGCGAGAGAGAAATAATTACCACATATAAGATTTGAAACCACATCTATTGCAAAATCCATTCCAACTGCCTTACCGATTATATAACCAAATTACGTCTCGCATTATCATTTTAACGAAAGACGTTTCCTACGCCATCTACCGGAAAATATTTACATATTGTACCGATTTAATACTGTAGAATTTTTTTATCTTCTATCATTCTTAACTCTTCACATATTCTATTCTTTCTCATTCTTTATTGCATATACAAATGAAATAAAAAATCCAACTTACCCGTCTTCCAACAACATCAGTTAGATACGCGGCAATGATACCAGAAATCAATACCACTATGCCCAAAATCACACTGCATAAGTTAGGTGATATGATTTCCCCAACTGTTGTCGAGAATATGGGCTCAGCGTACACTTGGACTACTGGCAGACCTTGGCATATATATGTTATATTCAGAATCAGCACCAAGTAGAACTGGCGGCGAGTAGATACTGTGCTCTCTGAAATTATAATACTTATTAATCCCTCATGCAATAAGAGGGGTGTTATAAGTTTCGACGTCTTTGTGTGTCTGTCTATGGCGTCGTAACTGCTAAGCGAATGGATCTATTACGATGCGGTTCCTTTTGTTTGAAAGCGTCAGCTTTTCAATCATGTCAATGATTGAGATGGTTCTTAGCTATAATCTATGAATATTTGTTTAGGAGTTTCAAGGTCATCAGCTGCTGTGATATTTTGTAGGCATAATCGTTATTTACTTTACTGATGACAATGGTAGTTTTATTATCATTCTCCTGCTCTTGTCCCAATTACTTATGGAAGCAATATGTACTCCACTTTCATAGTACATATTGTATAAGTTTTCGGTAATAGTTTTATGACCGGCCGCTTGTCTGACGTCAACTCTTGTTGGGAATGTAAGTGTTGATCAAACGGCATCAGATGGAGTTGGCTCAGGTCGTTATAAAACTCTAAGTCGTCTTTTACGACATCTATGAACAAAGTAAGAGTTGGTAGTATTCGTAGCCGCTACCACACAGCGATTCGATAGTATTTCATTGGATTGGAATTAAAATATTAAATTAACATCATCATCATTCTCCTACTCTTATCCCAATTACTTGGGGTCGATACAATATAGTACTCTTATTTCATAGTACATATCGTAAAAGTTATTGGCAATAGTTTTATGACCGGCCGCCTGTCAGACATGACAAGACATACATTCCCAAGGAGGGTTTCTTGGGAATGTAATTGTTGACCAAACGGCATCAGATGGAGTTGGCCCCTGGGCCACGACCTGTCGTTATATATATATTTAAAATATTAAATTAACATATACCTATATATATATGTACCCTGTTGAAGTTTATTTATATCTATAAAAATATATAATGTTTATATATATGATGACATCACTAAACTCAAAAACTATTTTACTAATCATTATGAAAATTGTATATGTATATGTATTTTTTTCACGGAGAACGTTTATATGTTATCCACATTAATATAATTCGCCACCAGGCAGCGCTGCGATATATCGACTTCTACAAATAAATCAACGGGCTGGGTTTGCTAGTACATAATAAAAAAATCATACATACATACATATCATCACGCCATATCCCTTGCAGGGTAGGCAGAGAGAACAGAGTGCCAGAGAACTCTATCTCTGCATACTTCACTCGCTTCCTCAACATTCATAATTCTCTTCATACACGCTCGCCGGTTTCGGAGACTCTTGACTCCACCTTCCTTCAGTACCTGACCGATCTGGTCTAGGTAGGTTAGTCTCGGTCTCCCTAGGTACCTACATCCTTCCACTTTCACTATATATCTTCTTAACCAGACATTCGTTCGGCATTCTTTCCACATGTCCGAACCATCGGAGCATTCCCTTTCGCATCTTTACACCAATACTCTCTTTCAAAATATCATTGAGACGTGTTTATAATACAAAATGATACGCCCTCTAATTTTTTTGGGTACTTTGGAGTCGTAAAAGGCTGTTAAGGAATCATCAGAAGAATAGACAGCAGTGCTTTCAGTACTATACCTTCCTTGAAGGCTATATGTAATAGGGGTCATTCATAGGTTTATAGACAAATAACTTGAAAATAAAACAGACTCACTAAAGAACTGCCAACACGACACTTTGCTAGATTCAATTTCAGGTACTTTTGGTGTTTTCGCTCTTTTTAAGGATTGAGCATCTGAAAGAGCAAAGAAGGAAAATTAGTTTTCTTTTGGGATCATATACTTTTCTACAGTTTTCTGGCTACAGCCGCGGGTCGAATCGCCCGGACTAGGTTTTCTTTTTGGCTGCGTATTGTGGTGTGGCCACGCCCCACTAATCCATCCGGTGCGACGGGAGAAGCGGCACACGACCCCGTAGACTCACTTAATAATGTACGTTTCGATGCCGTTCAAGTGGGTCAACGGAACCTGGTCTTTGTCACAACAACTTGTTACGCTCCAGAGGCAGTCGTAAAAGCTGGCTAATTGACTACTACAAGAATGTACATCAGCACGCTTCTGGGAAATTTATAACCTCAACTTGAATCGTCAATCCACGTAGTGATTTCACTATTATCCACCCTTTGGTAGGTCTATCGAATAGTGGATGTTAATAAGCTAATAGATAGATTTTAATAATAATAAGATTTTCATATTTACCTGCTGCGTCTGGGTTGAGGCTGCGTCTGATATTACTCAACTCATTAACAACTTCTATTGAGGCAGGGTTTGTGTTGCGATAAAAAGCAATGGAATTAGCTGCGTCCTGAAATATCATAAATATTCTTTTTAAGACAAAATTATCGATTAAATCACGTACAGTAACTAATTTCTGCTTTAATTCCTCGTATATGTATATAGATAATATTGAATCACGCCATCTATTGGAATTGTCTACACATTATTCAGATTAATGCTTCTATTTTAACTACATAAATGGCGTAGTGGATCTTCTTTGAATTTCGTTAAATTATTTCCTAGTGAGTATAGGTTACAAAAGAAAAACCACTGCAACAAATTGGCGCTCTTCCATTTCCTCGGACAGGTTGGGCGGAGTGTAGACTATATATAGCCAGTCAAAAAAAAATTCTTTTCTCTTTTTGTAGGCTCAGGTATATGTATTTTCTAAAAAAAATATTACAAAATAATACTTACACCATCCCTTCCCTTTGCCATAAGCGTCACAGGTGACTCTTTCAGCCCTGCAATCATCAGGACACCGAGTACAGCGAAGGTGAGGCACGCATATATCATAGCCTGATAATCCAGCGCACCTCCAACGAAGTACGACACCAGAAAACCAAAACAATAGAACAGATTCGGGCAGGCTGTCATAGTGCCTCTAATAGAATCTTGGGCTATTTCACCAACATAGATGGAAACTTCTATAAAAACTGAAGTCCCAAGTCCTCCTAGGACCATTGCCATTAAAATAACTTCCACTTGATCCGTTAGAGCTATCAATGACCACGCTATCTGAAATACAAATAAACTTCATCATTATCATTCTCCTACTCTTATCCCAATTACTTGGGGTCGATACAATATGTACTCTTCTTTCATTGTACATATTGTAAAATATATCGGCAAAAAGTTATATAGCCAGCCTACCAGACGTCAACCCTCCTTGGGAATGTAATTGTTGACCAAACGGCATCATATGGAGTTGGCCCAGATCGTTATAAGGCTCTTAGTCGTCTTTTACGACATTCACGAGCGATACAAATAAACTTATTAACAATCAATTTTTTTTTTTATTATGTATAAGTCCTATAATATCCTTTCGAAGGTGTAAGAATACAGTTCACCACCCACTCTCTTATCCGTGCGTATCGTAAAAGATGATTGATGGATATAAAACTCATATAACATCTATGCAAGAAAAGGAAACACTCGAAACAAAACCCTATACCAACAAGTCTGACCAGCCTGGTATAGCAGGTCAATTACCCATCCATTATGGAAAAGGCTTGAGCCCAAGAGACACATATGAGCTGAGATGATAAATCTACCATCGGATTAGAAAGCGGCCGCAAACTGAAAAGATCCGGCAAGAAATTCTGTGGGCTTGTCATATTCTAATTCACTTCTTTTATAATGATTCTAATGTTTACACGATTATTACGCATTTGAAATAAAACTATTTTTTTTATAGCGTTTGTATTTTATTTTTAATCTTCCAACGTTTCGGTCACTTTTCAGAGGACCTTGTCTGATCATGAACACTGTAAAGTGTTGTGAATAAAGACGCGATAAAATACATAAAAAATGTTTTATATCTTTTAAAATAAAATTGTAGCAAGTATGACTAGCTTCTGTCCACGGCTTCGCCCGCGTAAAAGGTTACATTTCTAAACTTTTTCATCCCCTATTTTTATTTTACCCCTTAAAGGTAATTTTTTTACAAAATGTTAATATCATATTTATTTATTTATATCTAACCGATAGCCTAAAGATAAGTTTCAAGCTTCGGGCTTCAAAAAAAAAAATGACGATACAACTTTTCATCCCCTTAACAAACTTTTTTTTGCATTAAAAAGTAGCCTATGTCCTTTGTCAGGTTCTAGACCATCTGTGTACCAATTTCATTTAGATCGGTTCAGTAGTTTTGGCGTGAAAGAGCGACAGACAGATAGAGTTACTTTCGCATTTATAATATTAGTAAGGATAGTAAGTATTATCATCTACGTGGTGCCTTTCAACCAAGATTTCTCGCTTTCTTTCAAAATATAATATAAAAAAAAAATACGGCTGAACCAGAACTCACAAGCGATCGACTACATTAATTTATGGCTAATTAATAGAGAAGCCATCACTGTAATATGTTTGTCTATGCTTACTATTTCTTGGATTTATTATTTCACTTGTGTTGAAGAGTTTAGAATACAACGAATTGCCTCCTCATTTACTGTGGCACTCGGATAGGGTACTATGGGAGTGGCCACGGATTTAGTGAGGTGTGACCAGACCATAGCCCGCCATCCATCCATTCATCCATCAGCCCGTAAACGTCCACTGTTGGACATAGGCCTCCCTACGAGAATGTCATCTGTAACGGTCCTGCGCCACCTGCATCCGACGGTTTCTTGCGACCTTGATGAGGTCATCAGTCCACCGAGTGGAGGGTCGACCTACGTCGTTCGATTCGTGGTCGCCACTCGAGAACATAGGCGGGCAAAAGAAAAAAAAAAGGGTACCAAGGGAGTGAGTAAGCACTGTTCTGAGACTCATAACGTTTACTGCAGTAACCCACCTGACAAGCATAGCATTGTGGTATTACCTCCCATTTTTTGGGAAAACCTATGTTATAACCACTGTTTTTCATAGGTTTGATTTATTGGAGTGGAGTGGATCTGTTAGATATAGGACTTCACTTAGATTGACACAAATTTGGTTTTAAGGTCTCCTTCTCTTGCAGCACTGTTTAGTTTTAAATTAAACTATTTTTGACACTATTTAGTTTTAAATTAACTATTATGATTCCGTATGGTGACGGAGTAAGAATACTATTCACCACCCCATATCTTACCCATGGGTGATCGTACGAGACGACTAAGGGATATAAAACGCATATAACATTTATGCGAGAGAAGGAAAACTCGAAACAAAACCCTATACCAATACGTCTGACTAGCGCGGTATAGTAGGTTAATTTCCCTCACATTACGGAGGAGGCCCGAGCCCAACAGTGGAACATATGTGGGCTGTGATGATGATGATGATAATTTTAGAGGACAACATTCGTGATTACAGGAGGAATGTTCTCCAATGTTCATGAATGCTACAAAATGTGCGAAACGTCGGGAAATTAAAAATAGAAACACGATAGAATCCTGTAAAAATAGTTTTATTTCAAATGTGTAACCCTCGCGTTGACATCAGATATCGTTATATTGCTAATTTAATTTTTTGTTTGGAGGCTACGAATGTAATCAAGCTTTGCGTTGCTCGTGGGCGTATTAAAAAACGACTAAGAGCTTTATATTGATCTGGGTCAACGACTTCTGATGCCGTTTGGTCAACAATGAGGTTCGACGTCATACAAGCGGTCAGTCATAAAATTATGATTTTTTTGTGATGAAAGAAGTTTTTGGAACGAAGTTCCTTATCGCGCGTTGTGAAAGGGGGCTAGACGGAAAAAATTCTTACGAAAAGTTGTCACGACACTTTTTGCTATAGTAAGCTATTGTAAGCTGTGCGGCGTCGCATGTTTCTCTGTCTGTCTCTCTCTCTCTTATAGAAAGCAAGCCAGATATTTTCATTTCTATTTCGCATTGAACAGTGTGGTGTCGCGACGATTTTTTTTTTAGATAGAGTGATTCAAGAGGAAGGTTTATATGTATAATACAATATATGCATAATGTACTAGAGAAACACTGATAATTTTAGAGGTTTCTAATGTGATGTCGTAAATAAACACATTATTTTGCGCTTACATCGTACATACAGCGTATGCACGCTGGCTGAACCCTACGAAATAGATCAAAATAAAGTAATACAGTATTATACAGCTTAAAAAGGCCTACAAAAAAGTCCGCGATGGTATATATCTATCTCTTAAGGATAACATACTATATCCATTTTAATACTTTAAAAAATGTTCTATTATAAAACGGTAATTGAAAAGCTATTTACACAAATACTGTATTAATCCTTATCATTTTAAATACATTAGTTAGCTTGAGCATTTCATGAAGATATTTTTTTTCCTTCAGACCATGCAAATTAAATCAATACCTTAAGAGATATAGCAAAATCAAAATAATGCGCAACGAAATTATTTTCGCCCGTGACCGGGCCGCGTGGCCGGCTCGCGTTCGAGCTCGGGGCCGAAAAGTTTTGGTAGTCTAGTGGAATTGTATATCCTATTATTAATATTATAAACGTGAAAGTTTGTAATAATGTATGGATGTGAACATGTTTGTTGCTCTTTCACGTAAAAACTACTGAATGGATTTTGATGAAATTTATAGTAATATAGCTTGCACATCAGAATAACACATAGGCTATAATTTATAAAGATATTTTGCAAATTGGCTAAAATATAACGATAAAATCGCTTAAGGCAGAAAAAAATTATATAATTAAAATAGAACTTCGTTCCATCCGGGTGTCCCTTGACACCTCCGGTTTTTATTTTTATTGCGTTAGGTGGCAAACGAGCAAGAAGCACAACTGATGTTAAGTGTCACCGCCGCTCATGGACCTTTGCAATACGAAGGGTATAGATAGCTGCCTATCAATACAAACCACAAACCCACCCAGTAGGGCTCCTGGCTCTCTCGCTCACCGAACGAAGCGCAATAGCACATTGCCATTACTCAGACGTCGATCTTCTGCGAGAGTATTGATAGTTTATTGCTAGTTTTATTCAAAGAATAGTGTACCAAATACAAAATCTTTATTTTAAAAAGTAAAAATAAGTACAAAATATCACTGTCTATTGTGTCAGTTAAGAACTGTGTTACAAAAGACAGGCATCTGATCAAAGAATACTGTACCGTTCAATATGATAAGATCAGTTTCCTTAGTAACATGTGCTACCATTTGTATTAAATCATCGCTTTAAAAACTACATTAGCAAATAAGCAATAAGAATTAAGGAAAATATTTTGAAAATATTTGTTTATAAAGTGGTTAGGTACTCTATGGACTCCAAAGTCATTACGCATTAAAAGCTATGAGTTAACACTAACAACAGAATAATAACACGCTAACAGGAAAAAATTGAAAATAAAATAAACTGCTTTCAAAATAATGCTGTAGAGATCAACCAAATACGCGTTGTTGAGGATAAATCAAAAACTATTTGTCAGTTCTTGATAAAATTTAAATGAAACCACATTTTACTCGCCTGTAACTATTAAAATCGCTTTGCCCAGTCCAAAGTTATGAGGTAACAAACATAAAAAAAAATATAGACGAATTGAGAAACTCTTCCTTTTTTGAAGTCGGTTAAAAATAGTTTTATTTATGAATTATACATACATACATACATATCATCACGCCATATCCCTTGCAGGGTAGGCAGAGAGAACAGAGTGCCAGAGAACTCTATCTCTGCATACTTCACTCGCTTCCTCAACATTCATAATTCTCTTCATACACGCTCCCCGGTTTCGGAGACACGCTCTACGGTTTTTTTTTTTTTTTTTTTGAATTATCACTTTTAAAATTTCGGCTCTGAATATGGATAAGGATTCATAGCCTCCCAACAGTGGGACATATTGTGAAAAATATACAATGTATACTTACCACATAAAACAATGAACTTAATATTGAGGTAGATTTCCGACCCAACCTATCCAGTAGGAAAGCACCAATTGGGTTTCCTATTAGAGAGCCCACAGATTGTAGACTGCCCAGCAGAGCTATTTCTGTATCCCTCATGGGCCTCTGTAGAGTGGTGTTCTCTGATTTGAACAGCAGTATTGTTGATGATGGCCAGGCGAACATTATACCCATATTCATACAGGAGAAACATACTGAAAAAAGAAATATATAAAAATGATTGCCTGAATATTTGATTCTATGTAAAACTTCTTCTCTTCACATCCGGTCCATCTTGTGGTGACGGTGTAAGAATACAATTCACCACCCCCTATCTTACCCGTGGGTGATCGTATGAGAAGACTGAAGGATAGAAAATGCATATAACATCTATGCAAGAGAAGGAAAACTCGAAACAAAACCCTATACTAACACGTCTGACCAGTGTAGTATAGTAGGTTAATTTCCCTCCCATTACGGAGGAGGTCCGAGCCCATCAGTGGAACATATATGGGCTTTGATGATAATGATGATGAAAACTTCTTCGATATAATGACAGATGATGTTTAAGTTAAAAATAAATCCTGTCCCTAGACCAACACGTCTGACCATCGTGGTATAGTAGGTCAATTTCCTACCCACTGTAGAGGAGACTCGAGCATAACAATGGGAATTATACGAGCTAAAAATATCATAGAATCTAAAATAAACATATTGATTTTATAAAATTAGCATAAAATATATTTTTTATCTGTGCATAATGTGTGTTCATTAATTATATGAATACGATCTTTTTCTTCCCTTACAGATTTTGCAATTGCGTTTCACTGCCTCTGGAATTAAATTGCCCGTGAAATCCATCTTTCCAGCCCAGTCTCTACATCACAAAAAGAGAGTATTGTAAGAGCAGATCCAGAGTATGCCAACTTATTGACAAAAAATACTTGAAAACAAAGCGCAAACTGACTGCACAGATGGTGTAGTGGTTAAGAGAGCGACCTGCTGTGTCAATGATATGGGTACAATTCCCACGCAGGACAATACCTTGCGCGATCTACGAAGTGTTGTAATAAGTCTGTATGTAATTTGTCTGCGTTAATTGCATGTTTGTAAAGGCCCTCGCAATACAAGGATTATTTCGTTAGTCCGAGATGGTGTCTTTTTAGAAAAAAAAAAGGCTAGAGTAATAAATTTATTCAACGACTTTTGGCGGGAATCTAAAACGTCATGTGGTGCTCTTGTATTATATTCGATATTTTAGTGTTTTAACGTGTTATATTAGATTTTTTTTATGGTATTTTATGTAATGTGATGTGACTGAACTGCTGAGATGTAGTGAATATCATATAAAAGTGCTTTACAACGTTTTCGTTTTCCATCAAAATTCTCACAAGATACCATTAACAGTGTGGCCATAGCACTGTTGATGGCGACAATTTGACTTACTGACGGACAATGACTAATCTGAAGACACTAAAAACTTGAAGATAATTATAACGCGACACTGGCAACAATGGTTCATTTAAGTAGCTGATTGCCAATACATAAAAAGAAGAAGAAGAAATTTATTCAACAATAATAGCAAAGATTAGTAACTAATGGCCAATATAAAAAATAAAACAAGAGAATATAATAAAAGAAAAATACTTTAGCAAATTTTATAAGCAATGAATATAAAAATTATTTATAATATACAGTTGGTTGGGCTCATAATTATGCAGGCAAAATTTATATGCGAAATTGACTCGGGGTATTGTGGGCCTTTTGATGTTGCGTCATTCTTTAGTAGTGATTTTTTTTTAATTTTTCGTCTCGCTGTTAGGCACAGGTATACTCGTCACAGACTACAAAGACCGGGTTTTGTGGCTCACTCGCACGGCGTGGAGAGGTACATTAAGGGGCGAGTTTATTATGTTGCGCGCTGCTTCATCTATCGCCGAGGACGCATTTATTGAGGTGTAACCAGACCATAAACCGCCGCAAAAAAGGCACGGGTAAATTTCTGAGCTTTAGGTAATAATTTTTATAGGTATATCATCATTAATCATTCTCCTACTCTAATCCCAATTGCTTGGGGTCGATACAATATATACCTACTATTCTTTCATAGTACATATTGTAAAAGTTATTGGCAATAGTTTTATGACCGGCCGTCTTCACCCAGGTCGTTATAACGTATATTATAGGTATATAAATATAATTAATTAGTAATGTAATTTTCCGTTTGGTGACGGAGTATATATAATGCATATAACATCTATGCAAGAGAAGGAAAACTTGAAACACCAACCTATACCAACACGTCTAACCAGCGTGGTATAGTAGGTCAATTTCCCACGCATTGTGGAGGAGGCTCGAGCCCAACAGTGGGACATATATGAGCTGAGATGATGGTGATGAATATAACAATAATGTATATAGTAAATGTAATAATAATTCTCTAGGTAATAATAATTGATTCTTTTTCTTATCTTTATATTTATTAAATATATATATATATATATATATATATATATATATATATATATATATATATATATATATATATATATATATATATATATATATATATATATATATATATATATATATATATATATATGTATTTTTTTCACACGGAGAAGGTTTATATGCTTTAGAACGTTACGTGTATCTACACAAAACCCATGAAAGATCTTTGAGATCATCAGAAAATATAAAACTAAAAACACCTCTGCATTCCACAACTTTTTATGCCAACTATTTCACTGTCACAGCAGGACGTTTGTGGGACGTACTGCCGCTGGAAATACGTCAGGCCAAAACTTTGTCTGCATTTAAGCTGTTACTAAAAACGCATTATTCAAAACTGTAGGACTTTAATAATCCCTTCGTATATGAAATTATAATTTACGCATTTCTCATGTAACTTATTTATATATTATTTTATATTGTTATACTTAGAGCTATGTTTGTACTACTGTTTAAATATATGTACCTCTGTGATTATATGTATTATGTATTATGTATATGTATGTGTGTGTATGTGTATGAATATGTATATATAAATGCATGTTATTATTATTACTACACCGTCATCTACCACTTTCTCTCTGTTTGCTAGTTTTTCTCCATACAAAGGTTGCCTGGAAGAGATCGCTGTTAGCGATAAGGCCGCCCATTGTACTTACTTTAGTTATAATAATTCTCTACTTTGTATATAATATGGTGTACAATAAAGTGTAAATAAATAAAATGCTATCTCCATTGATGTAACTCGCCACCAGGCGGCGCCTGATGTGTCAACTTCTACAAACAAACCAACGGACTGGGTTTGCTAGCTATATATAATTTATAAAAATTTCCATAAGCATCCGAATGATAAAAATAATTAAGCCAGTTTATTTATTTTCTAAATTGGTCATCACTTATAATAAATACTACACTAAACAAACAAAAACTAGCAAAAATCAAATATAATTCCTGAGATAGCGTCTTGCTTAAGATATATAATTAACATGCGAAGTGTAACCCGTTCAATTCTCAAGCAGAATAATATTTTGTGCGATTCAAAAATTGTTGGTCTGAATCTGAACCTAATTATTTATGTCAATCCTTACTGATATTATAAATACGAAAGTAACTCTGTCTGTGTCGCTCTTTCACGCCAAAACTACTAAACCAATCTAAATGAATTTTTTTACACAAATAGTCTAGAGATTGATAAAGGACATAGGCTACTTATAATGCAAAAAAAGGGTTGAAAAAGAGGATGAAAAGTTGTAAGGAAGTATCGTCATTTATAAAGCCATAAGCTTGAAACTTATTTTTAGGCTATTGATTAGATATATATGAATATGACATTAAACTTTTGTAAAAAAAATACCCTTAAGGGGTAAAATAAAAATAGGAGATAAAAAACTTTAGGAAAGTAAACTTTTACGTGGGCGAAGCCGCGGGCAGAAGCTAGTTAATTATATGTTTGAAAAGTCCCCCACAATATATGGTTTAAAACATTTATTTCTCAAAGATAGAATAATACAATTTACTTATTAATAAAAAATCACAATATCTTAATATTAATTGGCAATTATAAGCATGCAGTTAGGTGATTCTCCGTGTGGTGACGGAGTAAGAATACAGTTCACCACCCCTTGTCTTACCCGTGGGTGATCGTAAGAGACGACTAAGGGATATAAAACGCATATAACATCTATGCAAGAGAAGAAAAACTCGAAACAAAACCCTATACCAAGACATCTGACCAACGTGGTTTAGTAGGTCAATTTCCCTTTCATTGTGGAGGAGGCTCGAGCCCGGCTGTGGGACGTGTGTGAGCTGAGCTGAGATGAGATGAGTTACGTAGTGGTACATTATTATAGTTTGATATTTAGGAGCTTTGACTGGAATATGGAAATGTCACGTCACGCTCTTGTATTATATTCATTTCTTTAGTGTTTTGTAGTGTTATATTGAATAATTTTCATGGTATTTTATGGAATTTGATACAGTTAAAGTGCTGACGTGTAATGAATATAGTATAATAGTGGTTTACGTGTATTTTCATATTTTGTCTAAATTCTCAATATAATCATCGATTAGGTTTATTAGCGCCCAATTAACAGTAACGACTGCACTTACTGACGGATAGTGACTATCAAAGACATAAAGCTACGCAATACGAAGAAATGATAAATAAAAGAAAATTAATTCTGTAATTTAGTTCAAACTGATGGCCGCGTTGCCAAAGCTTCATTATATTAAAAAAATAATGATATGTAGTAATAAACTTGTAATGTTTACGCAAAGAGAGGTGCTTGTAGGGTGGGTCTATGGGGTTGTGCGCCGTCGCTTTCGTCGCCCCGGACCGATTTGGCGGGGCGTGACCACATCCATAATCCACCGCAAGAAAAAAAGGATGTTGTATATAAAAAAAAATGTGGGTAACAGCAGAATAACTTGCACTATTGCATATTCGTGTACGGATGATAACTTGATAGCAGCTATGACTAATAAGTTTATGAGAATATAAAACATGCTTACAACATTTACATATGAGGATAAGTATAATATTATTAAATTATGATTACTATTAGAGAATTGCAGAAAAATTAAATATGAGTACATTTTATTGACTTGGATACATTTATATTTAAAATTTAAGTATCTAATAAATTCTTTTAGAACGTGGTGCTTCAGAGTTTTTTAACCTGTAGGTTTTGATTCCCTTGCGAGTGCTAATTCTTTTATGACAGATATAGATTGTTTTTATGATATTTTAATTTAAATTAAAATAATTATTATGTAGATATATTTTCGTTTGGTTGTTACCAGTGCTGGCTCAGAAGTTAAAGCGAGAGAAGCGATTGCTCTAGAAGTCAAGTGGCAAGAGCCACCAAAAATTAAACGCGGAAAATTTCCACTAAAAAAAATATTTTAAGGGCGCTTTTTTTTTGGATTCTATGGCTTGGTTACTAAGACATTTAAGCCAAATCATTCTTTCTAAATTAACTTCATTTAAATTCATCAGCCGTTAGTAAGTCAAATCGGCACCTTTAACAGTGCCATGGCCACACTGTTAAAAATATCATTTGGGCACTTTGGTGGAAAATGAAAACATATGTAAGGCACTGTTACATCACATTCATTACACCTCAGTACTTCCTCCACATCACATTACATAAAATGCTATCAAAATTATTTAATATAACACGTTAATACACTGAGATATTGAATATAATACAAGAGCACCATAAGACACTTTTTCGTTTCCCGCTAAAACTTCCGTTGATGGCGCCTTTTGACAGTGTCGCCAAATTGGTTTTTTTAAAAATCCGTAAGATGATTATTTATGTGATATAAATTACACGTAAGTGAAAGTTTCGATTCAATATATACGAAGTTAATATTTTTCCCTTTAAGTTTAATAAGTTTTTTTTTATTACAATCCCCAAACCCACCCAGTTAGGGTTCCGGCTCTCTCGCTCACCGAACGAAGCGTAATAGTACATTACCATTACTTAGATGTCGATCATCTGCTCAGTGTGGTACTACCCCGGACGGACCGGCCCGCGGCTGTAGACAGAGAACTGTCCACATGGTCCTACCACAAATATAGAGTTATTGTTCCGGTTGGTTTTCTAAAAATCCGTAAAGTCATTATTTATATGATACAAAATGACAATTTATGTGTAAGTGAAAGTTTCGATTCAATATTTTCCCTTTTAAGTTTAATAAGTTATTTATTTATTTTATAATTGTTGTGGTTTTATATGATAGTTAATAATTGTTTACTGTGGTTTGAATGACTTGACATACCATAGAGTAGGTAAACATTCCAACGTGTAGGATTATTTTTCCTCATAATATTTTCATTAAACCTCATCGGTTTGTTTTTGAATGTGGTTTTATAGTGATGATTTAATAACGATTCATAACAATATTAACTCGAACCACAATATAGAAGAAGAAAATTACAAAACCATTTATTTTGCTCGCCTAAACTTATCCGTTTTTTATTCTATTGTTTTTTTTTTCCTTCCAAATGTTTTAGGTTTCATTTTACACTCAAAAAGTTTGGATAAGGAAAAAAAGCAATGATAGCTTATGATATATTAAAATTAAAAATTAATAACTGAGAGATAAAAAAAGGGACCTTAGCTCAGCTTGTGCCATTTGGAAATTTAAACAAAAAATAAATAAACATTCATATAATTAGGCAAACGCTTAGTGCGACCATAAAGATAATATATCTATTACTCGTGAGATTACGGCTATAATTAAATTGCGACATTAATTATCAAGAAACATAGTGTCATCAAATTAATTGTACAACACAAATAAAAATACATACACACATACAAATGTGTGTTTACTAGTACGCGCATATACATACTCACGCAAACAGACAAACACGTATAAATACATTTCTTTTCTTCTCTCTCTTTACTCTTATTAGTTACTTCTCTACCCATAATCCAACGTGTTCTCTCCTCATCACCATTAGGCTGACCACTGGTACCAATTCCTTGACTTCTGTGACCAGCCTTTTTTTTTGAAGTGATAACTTATTATGGGAGGATAAACCGCTACGTTACGTAACGCGTTACGGCGCTAGTTGGTCTGACTTCCCTTTTTTTTATTGCTAATGGTGGCAAACGAGTAAGCCGCACACCTGATGGTAAGTGCCATTGCCGACCATGGAACTTGTCCCTTGCCTACCAATATAAACCCCAAACCCACCCAGTTGGGCTTACGGCTCTCTCGATCACCGAACGTAGCGCAAAAGCACATTGCCGTTACTCAGACGTAGATCTTCTGCGAGAGTGTGGTACTACCCCGGACGGACCGGCCCGCGGCTGTAGACAGAAAACTGTCCACAGCTTTTTTTTTTGTGTGACTTAGATGTTAGCCTCAGATGGCTATGACAACTTTACCCGGACTGTGGGTGAGCGATGAGGGCTCTCAACAGTGCTCTCGCCGCTACTTCGACTCTGCCGCCACTCACCCTAATCCCGTAGTGGTTAGGGCTTCTAGCTATACCCCTTCAAAAATTTCCGCGATCCGCCAACCGCGATTAATACTCGACGAACCCGACTACATTATTACGCTTGCCCAAACCGAGGTATACACAGCCCGCGCGGCCCTGACAAATAAGTATCCACGATTCCGTCCTCGCCGTCGAGGTCGGAAGTCGTGTCGCGTTCAAATCCTAAACGTGGGAGAACCCACTTTGCCAGCGACCCCCCGAGCCGAGGTCCGTACCCCACAGGGGGTGCCCTCGGGAACGGTCGCTTAACTTTTACGGGTTGAGAGCCCTCAGCGCTCACCCACAGGGCTAACAACTAAGACACACAAAAAAAAAAAAAAAACTGTCAACAGCCTGGTCCTACCACTATTAAATCCCTTTCTCTCACGCATACGGCAGCGGTAGGCAGGCTATTCCTAGGGATGAAACGATACCATGGAGGTATCGATACTTTTACTCGATACTGTATCGGTCGTAAAGTATCGATACTTACTCGTATCGAATAGTTTTTGGTAAATTTAGAGTAAAATCCAAAAAAGTATTGGTATTTTTCATTTTATAAGTACAAAAATTATTATTAAAATCTATGAAAAACAAAGTTGCTTTTGTAGTGCTCCTTCAAAATAAGAATTTTTCTAAATGTTTGCCTGTTAGGCGATTTCTGGCAGTAGTGACTGTTGTGCCAGCTTTGAAAAACAACCTTTTCTCACGAATGAAAACAATAACAACAAATATATGGCGACACTGGTTGACTTTTTTCTGGCATAGACGACCAAGCTTGCCAACTACATAAAGCTAAGACCAAAAAAATATAAAGCTAAAATGTATGCGTTCAAAAATTTCAATTTAAAATATGCATTTTTGTTTATCAATATGATATACTGATATGAGTACTTATGACCGATACCTACTCAATATTTAATTTCAAAGTATCGATACTAAAAGTACTTGGTATCGGAAGAAAAGTATCGAGTATGTATTTGTATTTACTCGTATCGTTTTAACCCTAGCTATTCCTCTCTCACTCTAACCCACAGCGCTAGTCGTATTAAGATGTGATGTTACAAGATTTTATTAATAAATAACCTTTCCTATATTAATATGATAATAAAATTAAATATATATATTAATATATCATATTAATATATATATATATATATATATATATATATATATATATATATATATATATATATATATATATATATATATTATATACACACTATACACTACCGTCCAAAAGTTTGGAAGCAGCAAGGTAAAATCGAATAAAACCAAACTAAGTCATTTAAATTTAAATGTATTGATAAAAAAATAAAGAACAAACAGAAACTAACTTAAACAAAATAAAAAAATAATATATAATGGTAAATTAGATTAAATTTTAGCTTCATCAAAGTGTCCACCTTTCTCCTTTATAATCTTCTCACATATTCTGGGCATTCTATTAATCAATTTTTTAAAATAATCTTTATCTAATTTGTTCCATTCGTTCTCTAATAGCTGCCACAAATGTTCTGAGCTCGTAGGACAACGACTTTTCACCCTCCTGTCAAGTTCATCCCAAACAAGTTCAATGGGAGAAAGATCAGGGGATTGAGATGGCCATTGCATGATGTTTAAAATGTTTTCAGCTTTTTTCTTGTTTAAAAAGTTCTGGCACAATTTAGACGAATGCTTAGGATCATTATCCTGTTGAAAAATGAATCCAGAACCAATGAGACTTAGTCCACTGGGTATGGCAGAATCTTGGAGAATTTTTAAATAGCCTTCCTTGTTTAATTTTCCGGTTATCCTCACAAGATTGCCGGGTTTACTGTTGCCAAAACACCCCCAAACCATGACATTACCACCACCATGTTTGATGGTAGGCACTGTACATGCCTCTGAAGCCCTCTCTTCTTTTGACCGGCGTACAAAGACACGTCTATTGGATCCGAAAATCTGAAATTTTGATTCGTCACTCCAAAGGACATTTTCCCATTGTTCTATAGTCCAGTTTTTATGCGCTTTTGCCCATTCTAGTCTATTTTTCTTATGTCGATTTGTTAGTTTGGGTTTTAGCAGCAACACATCCTCTTAATCCCGCAGACAGTAAGCGTCTTTTAACAGTAGTTGTTGAAATGGGTGTTTCTCGCGTATCATTCAGAGCTGCAGTGATCTGTGGTGCAGTTAAGCGTCGATTCCGTTTAGAAAGAACTCTAATGAAGTTGTCCTCTTGATTTGTTGTGGATTTGGGCCTACCAGATCTCTTTCTATCTTCATTTTTCCCCGTTTCTTGTTTTCTAGCAAGGGTATAGTGGACACCTTTACAAGAAATTCCGAGCCTTTCTGCGATTTGACGTTCACTGTATCCTTCCTCGCGTAGAGTGCAAATAGCGCTTCGCTGTTCAAGCGTGATTTGCTTGCGTTTTGCCATTTTCAGAAGAAAAAATACGGTCAAAGTAGTAGCCGATATCTTTCGAATACAGACAATGTTAATATCACAACTTTCACGTGCCAATGCTCAAGTGCGACTGAATAAGGTCTAAAAAAGTTAAAACCAGCAAACATTATCAATAAAACTACACCATTGCATAGGATAAAGTAGCCGACGGATTAAGTCATAAAACACGTGTTTCGTCAATATTAAGGAATTCCATAAAACTTGATGAATGTAGGATAATAATCCTTTTGTGTTTGTGTAGACAGTCGTAAAAGGTTGTAAAACTTAAGATTATTGCTAATTTTTACCGCTATTAGTCGGCATTTATTTGTTTTGTTTGAAAACAGGTGTGCTTCCAAACTTTTGGACGGTAGTGTATATATATATATATATATATATATATATATATATATATATATATATAAAATTTATATATTTATATACAAAATTATATATAAAATTTATGTAATAAGTAGATTATTTAGCTTTTCTCAAGTTAAACAATTTTATATATTAAATAGTTTAACTTAGATTAGTTTAAGTTATCACTTCTGGCGGACATACCGAGACGTACAGGTCCTTTTTTCACTTAATCAGATCTCTTTTGTGAATATGTATTTTTATAATATTATAATATTGTAAAATATATTTGTCAATTTCCGTGTGGTGACGGAGTAAGAATACAATTCACCACCCGCTCTATCTTACCCGTGGGTCGTACGAGACGACTAAGGGATATAAAACGCATATAACATCTATGCGAGAGAAGGAAAACTCGAAATAAAACCCTATACCAATACGTCTGACCAGCGCGGTATAGTAGGTTAATTTCCCTCCCATTACGGAGGAGTCCCAAGCCCAACAGTGGGACATTTATGGGCTGTGATGATGTGATAATGAAACACTAAAAACAATATACCGAGCTAAATTCGGTCACCCAGACATCTTTTATTTATTACTTATGGTGGCAATCGAGTAAGCAGCACACTTGATGGTAAATGTTACTGCCGCCCATGGATCTTTGCAATATCAAGGGTATTTTATACGAACCCACCGAAGACAAAGATCGGGTACCGGTGGCCCGCTCGCACGGCGAAGAGAGGTGCTTGCATGGTGGGTCTATGGGGTTGCGCGCCGCCTCTTTCGTCGCCCCGGACCGATTTGGTGGGGTGCGATGTCCATAAACCAGCGCAAAAAAAAAAAAAAAGAAAAGCGTGCGACCACGTGCATAGCCCACCGCAAAAAAAAAATATTGTATTTTATACGAACAACTGTAGGTGACCTTTCTTTTTTCCTTGTGGTGGATTATGGAAATGGTCGCGCCCCGCCAAAACGATTCAGGGCGACAGAAGAGGCGTCGCGCGACCCCATAGACCCACTCTGCAAGCACCTCGCGGCCCATCGGTACCCGATCTTTGTGTTCGGTGACCCGAACTGTATGTGGCCTACCACTATTCTTAATATGTGAATAAATAAATATTCATACTTATTAAGAATACATAAGTAATTTTTTATCGCTTACTTGCTTTCGTCCGCGGCTTCGTCTGCGTGGTTTATTGATAGTAATAGCCTATGTTCTTCCCCAGGCTTTAATGGCGCACTCGGTGTCACTCGGCGTCTCTCAATGGTTTTAACTTTATTTATGAGGAACTTTATTAGTTTTATGAGATAAAAGTAGCCTAAGTTACTTCTTATAACATTAGCTACCCGCCAGTGACAGTCCAGTTAAAATCGGTCCAGCCGTTTTAAATATTAGCCAGAACAAACAAACAGGCTGACGGAGAGAAAAATTAAAATACGTTTTTTTAAATGTGTATTATTATATAATTTATATTTTTTTTAAAATGTAAATACTGTATTCTCCTTGTGGTGACGGAGTAAGAATACTATTCACCACCCCCCCCCTATCTTACCTGTGGGTGATCGTACGAGACTAAGGGATATAAAACGCATATAACATCTATGCGAGGGAAGGAAAACTCGAAACCAAACTCTATACTAACACGTTTGACCAGCGCGGTATGATAGATTAATTTCCCTCCCATTACGGAGGAGGCCTGAGCCCAACAGTGGGACATTTATGGGCTGTGATAATGATGATGATGATGATGAAATACTGTATATACTTTTATGTGTATTTAGTGAAAAGTTGTTAATTTGGAATCACAAACGGATACTTCAATTTTATTTATATGTATAGATTTGAACAGGAAGACATTAATTCCTTATTATTTTTTTTTTTTAATTTGTAACGCCTTGTAATTTATTTAATTTCAAGATACGCATCACAACGTTACATCCCTAATTTCAATAACATATTAGAGTGACCTACAATAATTAAGAATTAATTGACCTTAACTGGTGATTACTGCAGGTCATACAGGTAAACCTATGTGTATTTTCCGTGTGGTGACGGAATATGAATACAATTAACCACCCCCTATCTTACCCGTGGGTGATCGTACGAGACGACTAAGGAATATAAAACGCATTAATATTTGATTGAGAGAAGGAAAACTCGAAACAAAACCTTATACAAACACGTCTGACCAGCATGGTATAGTAGGTCAATTACCCTCCCATTATGGAGGAGGCTCGAGCCCAACAGTGGGACATATATGAGCTGAGATGATGATGATCATACAGATAAAACTAATCACATATAACTCGATATATTTTCTAATCTAATAAATATTATTTAGGGTATAACTTTGTAGCTAATTACTGCTGGTAACGAACCTGGTTTCTGGCTGTGAGTCTGGTTTATAGCAAAGCCGTATGCTCCATGGTAGTGGCTACGAATACTACCAACCCTTACTTTGCTTGTGGATTTCGTAAAAGACGAATAAGAGCCTTATATCGACGATTTCAAACTTATCAATAGGTAGCACATACAAATTATAGTATTTTAAGTTATTTTGTACTTTTCAGTTTTTGAAGTCCGTTTTTTTACACGTAGTTTTTTTTTTATTTTTACTTTTTAGTGTTACAGATACACATATGTTGTTCTATTTAGTTCTATTAGTAGCGCTTGAGTTACTTGTTCATTTGTCGCACACATACTTAATGCTAATTTTAGACTTATATGGTTTTCTCATGGATGCCATTGTCAGAACTAGACCAAATTAAAATGGGACCACACGAGAAGCACCAACTTTCAAATAAAAAAAGAATCATTAAAATCACTTCGCCCAGTCCAAAGTTATGAGGTAACAAACATTAAAAAAAAATACAGACGAATAGAGAACCTCCTCCTTTTTTGAAGTGGGTTAAAAATAACAAAAGGTACCACTATGCTTAGGATCGAACCTGCTAGATGTCATACATTTTCATTAGAACAATGACATGTTTATCGCATCGAGCCATATTTGTAACATTACAACAATTGCATCAACAAATTGCAACGTTGCACATTTTGAGTCTTACGATGTAGTGACCTTCGAAGCTTCATGCCATTGCACTACATCATAATAATAATAATACTTTATGTTAATTTCTTTTTTGTATTTTGCTGGTGATTAATTTGTACATTTTGTTTGTTTTTAATATATTCTTCGTTTTTCCTGTTGTATAAATATGGTTCATCTCAGCTCATATATGTCCCACTATTAGACTCGGGCCACCTCCATCTTGGAAGGGTGATTGACTTACTATACCACGCTGGACAGACGTGTTGGTATAGGGCAGGGGGTTACGGCAAGCCGGGCGGGCCACCGAAGACAAAGATCGGGTACCGGTGGTCCGCTCGCACGGCGAAGAGAGGTGTCTGCAGGGTGGGTCCATGGGGTTGCGCGCCGCCTCTTCCGTCACCCCGGGCCGATTTGCTGGGGTGCGACCACATCCATGGTCCCACATTGCGAAAAAAAAAAAAAAAAAAAAAAAAAAGGGGGGTTACGGCAACCTTTTGAGTCGGAAGAGCTAAATTATAAATTTATAAGTTTAAAGTTTTTAAAGAAATTTTTTTTTTGCCAACAATACCTAATCCTCTTTCATTAATGCAGGACCATTTTTCCTCGTTAATTAATTGTGGACCATTTTTATATGTTTTCTTTATAAAATATTTTTTTTGCGTATAAAACTAAAGAGCCGCAACTTCACAACCACAGAGCCGCATGTGGCTCGCGAGCCGCAGTTTGCCGGCCCCTGGTATAGAGTTATGTTTCGAGTGTTCCTTCTCTCGCATAGATGTTATATGCGTTTTACATCCCTTAGTCGTCTCGTACGATCACCCACGGGTAAGATAGGGGGTGGTGAATTGTATTCTTACTCCGTCACCACACAGAAAAGTATAAAAATAGTTAATGATACCAAAATTATTTCTTTTTATTGCTTTAGGTGGCAAACAAGCAAGCAGCGTACTTGATGGTAAGTGTTACTGCCACTTACAGGCCTATGTAATATCAAGGGTACAGGCCGGCTGCTTGACACTAAAAACTCAAACCCACTCAGAAAATTGGCCTTCCGGCTCTCTCGCACAGCGGTACAGTGCTACTGATCAGACGTCGATTTTCTGCAAGAGTGTGGTACTACCCCGGATAGACCAGTTCGCGGCTGTAGACAGAAAATTGTCAACCGTGTGATCTTACCGCTATTAAAATTATCAGCCTATTTACTAGCCGTACTGGTATAACCCTACTCAAGGTCCCCATATCAATAACAATTCATATATATATATATAAATATTATAAATGCGAAAGTAACTCTGTCTGTCTGGCGCTCTTTCACGCCAAAACCGATAAAAGACATAGGCTACATTTTAATGCAAAAAAGGGCTGTAAAGGGGGATGTAAAGTTGTAAGGAAGTATCGTAATTTTTAAAGCCAGAACTTGAAGCTTATTTTTAGCTATTGATTAAATGTAAAAAAATATGAAATTTGTTAACTATTTGTAAAAAAATTACCCTTAAGGCGTAAAATAAAAATAGGGGATGAAAAGCTTTAGGAAAGTAACCCTTTACGCGGGCGAAGCCGCGTGCAGAAGCTAGTATATATATATATATATATATATATATATATATATATATATATATATATATATATATATCATATATCATATATCATATCATCGTTATCATAACCCATATCAATTGTTCAAACCAGAACTTCCACATCATTTGACCCTATAAAAATACATAACATCATGATGTAATTAAGATCCAAACGAGCTATCACTGTAAATTTTTTTTTATTGTTTATGGTGGCAAACGAGCAAGCAGCACACCTGATGGTAAGTGTCACTGCCGCCCATGGACCTTTGCAATACCAAGGGCTTAGGCCGCTGCCTATCAATACAAACCCCAAACCCACCCCAGTTGGGCTTCCGACTCTCTCCCTCACCGAACGAAGCGCAATAGCACATTGCCATTACTCAGACGTTGATCTACTGCTCAGTGTGGTACTACCCCGGACGGACCGGCCCGCGGCTGTAGACAGAGAACTGTCAACAGCGTGCTCCTACCACAATTAAACGAAATTGGAAATGTAAAAATCCAAGTATACAGTGGGCTTATAATAATTATTAAATCGTAGATTTTATCGGCTTTTTTTTTGTTTTTCTCTGTTTTTTAGTAGTTTGACCCCCAATTTTGACTTCAGATTCGTATTCAGCGGTAAAAAATACGTCGAAAAATCTTTGTCTAACACCCAGCACAGCCCATTTTTTTTTTGTGGACCTGTTTTATTATTTTCTCACATCAGTCTAACTCTATCTATAGGAAGAATTTTGAATTAAGTTATATACCTTAGCGTGTGAGTGAGCGCGCCCACATTTGTGTCTGTGTGTGGTGTGCGGGTGTATTTGTGTGTGTGTGCATGCGTATGTTTCTTTGTGTGTGTAGTTGAAGCCAATATATAGATACGTGGTGCATTTAATGTACATTAAAATTGTCCTATAGATTATATCATTAAAATAAATGTCCTAGATAATATCAGAGATATAAAATGCAGAAACAGAACGATCGAATACCGCAGGGAAGCGAGAACGGTCCGCTAGTCGTAGAATATATATTTCAAGATAATCGAGCTTAGCTTGATATTTTCTTTTTAGTGTATACAATAAAATATATTAAGATATTATTAAAAAAGATAATAAACAACAACAATTACATTCCCAAGGAGGGTTGACGTCTGGCAGGCGGCCGGTCATAAAACTATTGCCAATAACTTTTATAATATGTGAGTACGTATTGTATCGACCCCAAGTAATTGGGATAATGTAAAAAAAAATAAATATATACACTACCGTCCAAAAGTTTGGAAGCACACCTGTTTTCAAACAAAACAAATAAATGCCGACTAATAGCGGTAAAAATTAGCAATAATCTTAAGTTTTACAACCTTTTACGACTGTCTACACAAACACAAAAGGATTATTATCCTACATTCATCAAGTTTTATGGAATTCCTTAATATTGACGAAACACGTGTTTTATGACTTAATCCGTCGGCTACTTTATCCTATGCAATGGTGTAGTTTTATTGATAATGTTTGCTGGTTTTAACTTTTTTAGACCTTATTCAGTCGCACTTGAGCATTGGCACGTGAAAGTTGTGATATTAACATTGTCTGTATTCGAAAGATATCGGCTACTACTTTGACCGTATTTTTTCTTCTGAAAATGGCAAAACGCAAGCAAATCACGCTTGAACAGCGAAGCGCTATTTGCACTCTACGCGAGGAAGGATACAGTGAACGTCAAATCGCAGAAAGGCTCGGAATTTCTTGTAAAGGTGTCCACTATACCCTTGCTAGAAAACAAGAAACGGGGAAAAATGAAGATAGAAAGAGATCTGGTAGGCCCAAATCCACAACAAATCAAGAGGACAACTTCATTAGAGTTCTTTCTAAACGGAATCGACGCTTAACTGCACCACAGATGCACACTGCAGCTCTGAATGATACGCGAGAAACACCCATTTCAACAACTACTGTTTAAAGACGCTTACTGTCTGCGGGATTAAGAGGATGTGTTGCTGCTAAAAAACCCAAACTAACAAATCGACATAAGAAAAATAGACTAGAATGGGCAAAAGCGCATAAAAACTGGACTATAGAACAATGGGAAAATGTCCTTTGGAGTGACGAATCAAAATTTCAGATTTTCGGATCCAATAGACGTGTCTTTGTACGCCGGTCAAAAGAAGAGAGGGCTTCAGAGGCATGTACAGTGCCTACCATCAAACATGGTGGTGGTAATGTCATGGTTTGGGGGTGTTTTGGCAACAGTAAACCCGGCAATCTTGCGAGGATAACCGGAAAATTAAACAAGGAAGGCTATTTAAAAATTCTCCAAGATTCTGCCATACCCAGTGGACTAAGTCTCATTGGTTCTGGATTCATTTTTCAACAGGATAATGATCCTAAGCATTCGTCTAAATTGTGCCAGAACTTTTTAAACAAGAAAAAAGCTGAAAACATTTTAAACATCATGCAATGGCCATCTCAATCCCCTGATCTTTCTCCCATTGAACTTGTTTGGGATGAACTTGACAGGAGGGTGAAAAGTCGTTGTCCTACGAGCTCAGAACATTTGTGGCAGCTATTAGAGAACGAATGGAACAAATTAGATAAAGATTATTTTAAAAAATTGATTAATAGAATGCCCAGAATATGTGAGAAGATTATAAAGGAGAAAGGTGGACACTTTGATGAAGCTAAAATTTAATCTAATTTACCATTGTATATTATTTTTTTATTTTGTTTAAGTTAGTTTCTGTTTGTTCTTTATTTTTTTATCAATACATTTAAATATAAATGACTTAGTTTGGTTTTATTCGATTTTACCTTGCTGCTTCCAAACTTTTGGACGGTAGTGTATATGGTATTCATAGGTATATATATATATATATATATATATATATATATATATATATATATATATATATGTGTATATATATATATATATATACATACATACATACATACCATCACGCCATGTCCTTTGCAGGGTAGGGAGAGAGAACAGAGTGCCAGAGAACTCTATCCTTGCATACTTCACTCGCTTCCTCAACATTCATAATTCTCTTCATACACGCTCGCCGGTTTCGGAGACTCTTGACTCCACCTTCCTTCAGTACATGACCGATCTAGTCTAGATAGGTTAGTCTCGGTCTCCCCGGTACCTACATCCTTCCACTTTCGCATTGTATATCTTCTTAACTAGACGTTCGTTCAGCATTCTTTCCACATGTCGGAACCATCGGAGCATTCCCTTTCGCATCTTTACATCAATACTCTCTTTCATACCTATATATATATATATATATATCCCTACAGTACTACCAACCTTTACTTAACTCGTGAATGTCGTATAAAACGATATACCTAAAGATATCGACCTGAGCCAAATCAACCTAATGCTTGTTCAACAATTACATTCACAAAAAGTTTTAAAGTCAAGTTATCTTACTCTTGCAATGATGTCATTTGAATGTAATTCTTAGTTATCTCTTACGATCACCGACGTCTAAGGAAAGAGGTGGTGAATTGTATTCTTACTTCCTCACCACATCGCTATTATTATTAATTGTTTGTTTATTTTAAATTTTAATATTTCTGTATAATGATACAAAGCGCATTTTATCCTCCCTTGAGGTAAACCTATGTCTCTCAATCTGAATGGATGGATGAAATAGAAACTTAAAGGCAAAATGTCTGGTGGAGAAATACATCGTTCGTACTACAAGTTCGTTCTAAATGTCTGGTGGAGAAATACATCGTTCGTACTACAAGTTCGTTCTAAATGTCTGGTGGAGAAATACTTTATTCGTTTTACAAGTTATTTTAGAGAGCTCTTTATTTTCGTGTTAAATAAACATTAGAAATAAATATAGATTTGTTTGAAATTTAATAATCACCTATCCAACCTCAGTTGGTCTGATGTCATTACGACCACTAATGTAAATGAGGCATTTGATAAATTTCATAATATGTTTTGCCTAATTTATAACCTCTGTTTTCCAATAGAACGGCACATAGTTCGAACAAATTATTCTGCACCGAGATGGATTACAAAGGGAATTAGAACATCCACAAAAACTAAAAGGGAATTAAGGTATCGTTTTTATAAATATAAAACAACTAAAACTAAGGTAAAATATAATAGTTTCAGTAAAATACTCAAAAAATGTATAATTAAAGCCAAATCTAATATGAATCTTAAATTCTTAAAAAATTCAAAGAATAAGTGTAGGGCATCTTGGAATATTGTTAAGAATAGAGTAGATTATGTGCAATCATGTGACAGTATTCAGGAAATTGAGTATAATGGATGTGTTATTGAGAATCCTCAAATAATTGCTGAGACATTCAATAATTACTTTATTGACCTCACCAATACTAACTCATCACCAACAACATACACGCACAATAACCATAATGTTGCAACAATTAAGCAAGTATGTAATACTATATTTTTACGACCGGTTACGACAACCGAAGTTGTTGGTATAATTTCAACTTTAAATAATACAAAATCTGTTGGATTTGATGGCATTGCTACGGCTATTTTGAAACAATGTGCACCCACTATTTGTTATGTTTTAAAGTACTTGCTGAACCTTTCATTTACTCAGGGTATATATCCAAACAGACTCAAACTGTCGGTAGTGAAACCACTTTTTAAAAAGCTAAATAAGATGGAATTAAGTAACTACAGACCTATTACACTTGTATCGATTTTTGGCAAAATATTTGAAAAGGCTATGCATAAACGCATCAGTGATTTCCTCTCATTACACAAAGTCATAAAGGAAGAACAGAATGGTTTTCAGAAGAAAAAATCAACTACTCTTGCAGCATTTCAATTAGTACGTAATATAATTGAATATATGGATAAGCGTATTCCAGTCTCAGTGATCTTCTTTGATATGAGTAAGGCGTTTGATTTTGTCGACCATAATAATTTATTAAAAAAATGTGAACATTATGGTATTCGTGGTACTGCTCATGATTGGTTAGAAAGTTATCTAAAAAATCGTGAGCAATACGTAGAAATTAAGAGTACTGATACTTCTTTATTATGTGCCACGTACAAATCAAGTAAAAGACTTAATCTTTTTGGTGTTCCACAGGGTAGTATTCTAGGTCCTCTACTATTTCTTTTATATATTAATGATCTACCCTCAATTACTAAATATAAATGCGTCCTTTTTGCTGATGATATATCAATTATAATAGAAAATAAAACAAAATCTTTCGACTATGAGTGTCTAGTTAATAATGAAATAGCGTCTATTGTTCAATGGCTGAAATTTAATAATCTTAAAGTAAATGCATCTAAAACTAAATATATACAATTCTGTAATTATAATAATGATAACAATTTTAATTTTAATTTGACATGTTGTAATGAAGTTATAAAAAAGGTTGACAATACAATTTTTTTAGGTATAAATATTGACAAAAACTGTAACTGGAAGACGCATATAGATAACATTTGTAAAAAATTAAATAGATTTATTTTTGCGCTTAGAACATTAAGACGTATTTCGGGGCACAGTATTGCGCTTACTGCTTATTATGGGTATGTTGACTCGGTCTTGAGATATGGTCTTCTACTGTGGGGCAACTCAACAAATATTAATAGAGCATTCATTGTGCAAAAAAAATCTGTACGAGCTATATGTGGTGCTCATCCTTCTGCTACTTGTATACCACTTTTTAAAAAATTAAAGATACTTACTCTCACATGTCTATACATTTTTCAGGCAGGTTGCTTTGTAAAAGAACATGGTTCATATTTTAGCACATTTAAAGAAAAAACTAATTCTGTAATAAAAAATAGGGATCCAACAAGACTAATCACACCTGGTTGCTCAACAACATTGTATCAAAGAAACTGCTATTATATGATCATTAAAATCTATAATAATTTGCCAAAGGTTATCAGAGACCTACCACTTAAGCTTTGTAAGACAAAACTACGTAAGTGGCTTCTTGAGAAATGTTTTTACTCTATAAATGACTTTTTAGTATAGTATAAATTTATTTCGAAATGGACATAATATAAAATTTTACATGACATGGTATAATGGACATTTTTATTTTATTTTTTGTATAACTTTTTATTATTATTATTCTATTTGCATTTTTTATATGACATAAATTTATTAAATTAATTAAGTACAAAAGCTATATGTGATAATTGTACTTGAATTGTGTGATGTGTGTAAAAATCTAATTAATGCTTGTAGGGTTCTTGCGGACGGAGAGAATAATGAGACACAAGATCTAGTTTTAGTCTGGTTTATTGTAAGATGTGGTGCGGCTTAAATACTATAATATTACGTGCGAAAAGTGCTTATGCTTAAGGTCGGGCTTCCTATGTAAATGTCGGTGTAGTAGGTTAGTAGGTCAGATGTAGATGATGTAAGTCCGACGATGTCACGTAATGCTGAATTTGTAGGTGGCAACAGTACACCCCCCTTTAAAAAAGAAAAAAATATATAGGTTGTCTATTATTGTAAACGATTATGATGGGGTATGGCCTTGATATTGATGCGTGGAATGTGCTGACGGTTGTTGTGGGTGTCGAGTGCGACGTATGCGCTGACGGTGTTGTGACTTATGTGCTGAGTTCAAATGCCTTGTTATCCATTGCATGAGTGTTGATTTTTTTGTAAATACTTTCATTCTTCTGTCCATGGTTTTCAATAGGCCGTAGATAATGAGTACGCTGATTGTTAAAATAATTTGTCCATTGCGATGTTCCTGGTCCATTTCAGGTCTTCCTGGATGATGTTTCGGAGTTGCTCCGCTTCATTTTGGTTTAGACAGGTGTCCGTGTTATATGTAATTTGGTCCTTGGAACTTTGTGTGCCCATGTTGTATTCGTTGTAGCGTACTTGCGATGATTGTATTGTGTATTTAGCATCTGCGTTCTTTATATATGTGTACAAGTTGCTTGCGTTTGCGAAATTCCGTAACGTGCTACTGGGATGACTGTACGGCCCGACCTTGTGATGTACGTATGTGCGTTCTTGTCGCTGTTTCTCGTGTTCAGCACGTAATCTGGTTCGTTGTTGATAATGAAGGCTGGTTTTAATCTATCGATTGATATTATCGTCTCTTTGTCCTTAATTCTAATGCAAAATGTTTTGTCCGTTTTTCTAATCACTGGATAAGGACCTTCATATGGCGGTGTCAGGCTTTTCCTCATTCTGTCATACCGCACGAATACGTGCGAGCATTCCTTAAGTTCGGGGTGTACAAATATGGTTTGGTTGTGTTTTTCTCTTTTTGGGACTGATGTCATTTGTGTGATGTTTTTTTGTATCTGTTTTACAAATTCTTCGTACGTTGATAGTTGTGTTGTTGATGATTCAAAAAATCCTCCAGGGAGTCTTATTGGCGTTCCGTATAACATCTCTGCTGAACTATAGCCCGTGTCTTCTCGTAAACTACTCCGCAAACCGAGTAGGACTGTTGGGATTTCTTCTACCCAATTATCGCTGGCTTCCCTTGTCATTAATGCCGCTTTTAAAGTTCTATGGAATCTTTCGATTTTCCCGCTCGACTGTGGGTGATAGCTCGTTGTTCTGATCTTGTGTATGCCCAAAAATTGTGTAAGTGACTCAAATATTCTTGATTCGAACTGTCTGCCTTGGTCAGTAGTAATGCGTAATGGACATCCGAATCGAATAATCCATCCTTCGAAAAGTGCTTTGGCCACTGTTTCTGCAGTTATATCTTCTACTGGAAATATTTCGGGCCACGATGTACAACGGTCTATGATTGTGATTAGGTATCTCTTGCCTTGTGAAATAGGGAGTGGTCCGACGATGTCAATGTGTAAATGTTCAAAGCGTTGTGCTGTCATAAATTTGCCAAGGGGTGATATTGTATGTCGCTGTATTTTTGCTTTTTGACAAGCTATACATGACTGCACCAGTTGTTAATATCTTTGTTCATGTATGGCCATAGGTATCTTTGGGTTATCATTTTTCTAGTAGTTCTTTTTCCTGGATGGCTCATGCCGTGAATGACGTCGAAAACTTGTTTACGGAAATGTTGTGGTAAGTAAGGGCGACTTTTTCCTGTAGATATGTCGCAGCTAATGTTTATTGTGGAGCCCGGAAGCCTGATGTTTTCGAACTTTAATCTTCTGTTGTCACGTAGTTTAATTAATTCGCTGTCTGTTGATTGGTATTTAGCTAAATCGGCGTAATCGATCGGTGATGGCATGAATATTTCCTCTATACGTGATAATGCGTCTGCGGTGATATTGTCATGTCCGCTTATATGTTGAATATTGGTGCAATATTGTGAAATGAAATCTAGCTGTCGGACTCGTCTTGGCGTGTCGTTTGATGATGGTTTTTGGGAGAATGCGTAGGTCAAAGGTCGATGATCCGTGAATATTGTGAATTCTCTTCCCTCGATTAATCTTTGAAAGTGTTTGACGGCCATGTATACTCCTAGTAGTTCTCTGTCGAATGTTGAGTAATTTTGTTGTGTTTCGCTTAATTTTTGTGAGAAAAAACCTAATGGTTTCCAATCACGGCCGGATTTTTGTTGCAGAACTGCACCGATACAAGTAGCGCTAGCGTCTGTCATAAGTGAGAGTGGTGCGTTGCGGGAAGGGTGCGCTGTAATTATTGCGTTTTTTATGCTCTCTTGCATTTTTCGTAAGCTTTTTCGGCTTCCGTTGTCCAAGGGATAGGCGAGTTGTCGTTCTTTTTTGAACCGTGTATATAGGCTTTAAGATTCCTTTGATTGTTTGCTGCTTGTGGGAGGTTGTTTCTGTAGAAATTAACCATGCCCAAAAATCTTCTTAATTCTTTAATTGTTTTTGGTTTTGGGAATTCCATGATTGCTTTGTAATTTTCTTCCGTTGGGTGTATTCCTTGGCTCGTTATGTGATAACCTAAGAAATCTATTTCCCTTCTGAGGAATTCGCATTTTTCGAGGTTAATGGTTATTCCGTTTTCATGTAGACGCTTGAAAACTATTTCTAAATGTTGATAATGTGTTTCTTCGTTGTCGGATGCGATGAGACAATCGTCGATGAATATGAATACGAAGTCTAAATCTCTGAATAAGGAGTCCATAAAGCGTTGGAATGTTTGTGCTGCATTGCGTAAGCCGAAGGGCATTCTTAGGTATTCGAAAAGTCCAAAAGGCGTGATGATGGCGGTTTTTTCAATGTCTTTTACAGGAATACAATGGTATGCTTTGCGTATATCAATTTTGCTCAGTATCTTCTTGTTTTCTAATATGTAGGTGAAATCGGTTAATCTTGGTAGTGGGTATTTATCCGGTACTGTCACACTATTGAGCATCCGGTAGTCTCCACATGGTCTCCATTCGCCATTTTTCTTTTGTACCATGTGTAATGGGCTTGCCCATGGGCTCTCTGATGGTCGGCAAATGCCGAGTTCGATCATATCTTGAAATTCTTTTTTGGCTATATCGTATTTTTCGGGAGGCAATGGCCTTGCGCGAGCTGCAACGGGTGGTCCTTGGGTAATAATGTGGTGTTCAATCTTGTGTTTGGGCGTGGCGCGGAGGGTTGAGTATCTCGTGATGTCTTCGTATTTGTTTAGAAGTTGCGTGATGTGTGGGTTAATTCCCGCTGCGATGGTGCGAATTGTTTGCTGTGTCGCTTTTCTAAAGGTTGCATGCGTTGTCTGCTGTGTAACCTTGTCGATAATTCTACGACCCGCTATGTCGACTAATAATTTGTAGTGCTCTAGGATATCCGCTCCGATGATTGGTTGAGTGACGTCGGCGATAACAAAATTCCATTTAAAACAACGTTGAAGTCCCAAGTCTAAGGTGAGAGTTTTCTCGCCGTATGTCTTGATTTTTGTCCCGTTGGGGCGTAGAGTGTGTAATGATCGTTTGGTAATGTTGAATGTCTCTGTTGCTTGCTAATTACTGAGATGTTTGCGCCCGTGTCAATCAAAAACTTTATACCACTTTTTCGGTCGGTAATAGTGAGGCGATTGGATGGGTGGATTGCACAGAGTTTCGCCGCTCTCTGTGCTCTTATTCGTTTCCCTGGTTCTTGGCGTGAGGTGTCGGTTTCCAACTACATGGTTGTGTACAGTTCCTAGCGTATTTTCTAAATCTTTCGTGGTAATAGCAAAATTGATTAATACGTCTATAGTTTAATCTTGACCTCGTTGGAAAATGTTGACGTTTGATGGAATTGTTGTGCGTGTTGTATCGATGGTTCCTCTGACCTTGCTGAATAGCGTTTATATCTATTTGTAATTTAGCTAATTGAGCTAAAATGCACGCCATTTCTGTGTCACTTGTAGTGCTTACTGTTGATACTTCTGTTAATTTTGAGTTTGCTATTATTTTGTCCGCAATCTGGCTTATTTTGTCTATTTCCATGTCTTCCGTGACCGCTAGGACCGTAGTTACTGATTGTGGTAGGAGTCGGAACCATAGTAGTTTGATTGTTTCGTCGCTCATCTTTTCTCTTCCGAGAACCCGCATCTTGCGCAATAATTGCGAGGGTTTTTGGTCGCCAAGTTCTGTCTCTGATAGTAATTTTTGAAATTGCTGTTGTTCTGATTCTTCATAGCAATCAATCAGACGTTCCTTGATGGTTTTGTATTTTTCCGTAGGCGGAAGTGACGTGATTAGGTCACTAACCTGTAGTATTTCTTCTTTTGATAGCTTCGCCACCACTGTACGGTACTTGTATTCGTCTCCTTGTTTCTGTGGTGCTATTATGGCTTCGAGTTGTGTGAACCATAATCTCGGTTGATCTTTCCAGAATGCCGGAATTTGGGATAGTACTGAGGTACCAGCTGCTACTTCTAATGCTTCTTGTTGACTGCCGTTTGCTTTGCACGTGGGTTGCGCCATGTTGCTTATTCTTTTCTTCGGGGTCACCACTGTAGGGTTCTTGCGGACGGAGAGAATAATGAGACACAAGATCTAGTTTTAGTCTGGTTTATTGTAAGATGTGGTGCGGCTTAAATACTATAATATTACGTGCGAAAAGTGCTTATGCTTAAGGTCGGGCTTCCTATGTAAATGTCGGTGTAGTAGGTTAGTAGGTCAGATGTAGATGATGTAAGTCCGACGATGTCACGTAATGCTGAATTTGTAGGTGGCAACAATGCTCATTATAAATCAAATTTAGAATAATTAAAACTATAAATATACCTAATATTGTATGTCGTGAATGTCAACGACGAAATATGTGAGACCTATTTATGCACTATTAACTGCACATTGTAAACCATATTTCATGCAATAAATTTCATTTCATTTCATTTCAAATTTCATTTCATTTCATTTCATTTAAAATGTCGTTAACATGGTGATCGTCATATCATAATGAATTTAATGATTAGAATCCATTATTCATTCATTAGCATTCCAACGTTGTTGTTGAATATATTTCTACCTACGAGATAGAATATCATCATTCTCCTCTCTTATCCCAATTACTTGTGGTCAATGCAATATCTACTCTTCTTTCATAGTACATATTGTAAAAGTTATTGGCAATAGTTTTATGACCAGCCGCCTGCCAGACATCAGCACTCCTTGTGAATGTAATTGTTGACCAAACGGTATCAGATGGAGTTGGCCCAAGTCATAAGTCAATAGTCATAAGTATAAAGCTCTTAGTCATCTTTTACGACGTTCAGAAGCAAAGTAAGGGTTGGTAGTATTCGTAGACATTACCACACAGCAATACGAGAGATCCATGAATATTTTAGAGATGTTTCTATGACGATTGTACGTTATAGAAACATCACAAAATTATACATGGATTATATATATTACTGCACAAATGGCGTAGTGGTGGTACTGACCTTCCGCGCCAGTGATGTGGATACGATTTTCACGCAGGACAATACTTTGTGCGATCCACAAAGCGATGTTCTGAGTCTGGGTGTAATTTGTCTGCGTTTATTATTGCTGTTGCAACGGGAGCTACCAATGAAAATCCCAAATCCATCCAGAAAGTTGGAGCTCTCTACTCAACGAACGAAGCACGACAGCACATTGCCATTGCTCAGACGTCGATTTTCTGTGAGAGTGTGGTACTAACCCGGACGGACCGGCCCGCGGCTGTTGACAGAAAACTATCAACATCTGGTCCTACCACTAATAAGATTAGGAGTGGCCACGGGCCAGTTCATCAGGTGTAGTACAACACTCTCGCAGAAAATCAACGTTTGAGCGGTATCATTTTGTTTCATTAGATGAGCGAGACAGCCGACAGTCTAATTTCCGGGATGAGATTTCATTGGTATGTTATGACCAAATTATGTTTGTTAAAGTTGCCAAGTAAGCATAAACCCCCATCACTTCAATACTCGTTAGAAACATATATAAGGACAACACGAGGGCTCATTAGCACCAGTGTCAGTATCAGAGTCAGAGTCAAAGTACTAGTTCAGTGTAGCTTATTGTATCTTTTCATAAATATAATTCTAGCAGTATAAAAGTGTTTTTTCTAAAAGGACCCACGGAGTGCCATCCTAACAGGTGGTCATCTTACTGTATCATTGATATTGCAAAGGTCCACGAGCTGAGGTAACATTTGTCATCAGGTAGCTGTGCTGATTGCTTATTTGCAATCATAAGCAACAAATATATATATATATAAAGAAAAGTATTGCCATGTGGTGACAGAGTAAAAATACAATCCACCTATATATCTATCTTAAAAGATGCTCAGACATATGATGTACTGATAACGTCTATGCAAAAGAAGAAGTCATCTGTTTGGTGACGGAGTAAGAATATAATTCTCCACCCCCTATCTTACCCATTTTTTTTTTTCGCAACGTGGGACCATGGATGTAGTCGCGCCCCGGCAAATCGGCCCGGGGCGACGGAAGAGGCGGCGCGCAACCCCATGGACTCACCCTGCAAACACCTCTCTTCGCCGTGCGAGCGGACCACTGGTACCCGATCTTTGTCTTCGGTGGCCACCCCCTATCTTACCCATGGGTGATCGTAAGAGACGACTAAGGGATATTAAACGTATATAACATTTATGCAAGAAATGGAAAACTCAAAAGAAAACCCTATACCAACAAGTCTGACCTGTGTGGTATAGTAGGTCATTTTCCCTCCCATTATGAAGGAGACTTGAGCCCAACAGTGGGACATATATGAGCTGAGATGAAGAGAAGAAACCTCTCTTATGGTGACGGGATATAAGAATAATTTAGAAAATCCAAAAGTGCACGCCTCATAATTTTTATATTATTTATCATTTATTATTTAGTCAATGCCATAAATGAAAATGAAAGAAAAAAGAATACTTTTGAAATTTGGTGCCATTCTCGACGTAGTGTTAAACATAGCTGTTCATTTACAATAGGCTGTATGGGACTTGTTTCCTTTGCCTGTCCGAATGGATGAACAAAAAAATATAAAAGAACCCAATTTTCATAAAGTTTACATATACTATAGTCTGTCTAATCTAAGAAGTGCATTTTAACAGCTGTTTGAGTAACGTGTATGTGAACACTAGACAAGTTACTCAGGGTACTAGGTATGTGAACCAAATAACCGCTATCGAATATATCCGATTTTACTGAGAAATCGATATTGATTTTTTATAATTAATAATCGGTTTATTTTTTATTTTTCAAAAAGGTGATGAATAAATTAAGTGCTAAATTAGTACTAAACAAATTTAATTATTTCAGCATAGAATCTATTCATCATATTTAGTAGGATTAGGTTAATTAAAAACAAAAACTGGTTTTGAAAATAGCTATTTATTAAGAATTACTACTATTACTTGAATTATCAGCGTCGCGAACATTAATAATTATTTCCTTATCGATCAAAGTGTTGAAATGTACATCTCTGTCAAAATCTCTATTCGATTAATTGTATTATTCTAATATTTTTACCGATTATTTGGATATTCGTGAATTGGAAGTTGTCAAGCACTACTGTATAGAACATTATGACGTGACATTGTTAGGTCGTCATTAACAATTACTATTTACCATGTCAGTTTTATTATAAATTAGTTTTACGAGTTTCAACATTAGATTATTGTACATGAAAGTCACCCGCAATGTTAATTATGTAAATAACTTAATAGTTGTTTAAAATTTCAGATTTAGTGTTTACAATCATGTGTATACATTTGACCAAGGTTATTGTGTATTAAAAAATGTAAAACGTCAAAATGCACTTCTTAGATTAGATGAACTATAATAACTAAGCAGTTTAGTTTTTTATTAATTGCAATTAAACGACAAAGAATTATATATTTGATACATTTTTTGACATATGTATGACAATATTATCCTATAAGTGCAATGTGACAAAAATACAATCATTTTTAGGTTTGAAAAGTGCTTGATTTTTATATATCGTGAGCAGAGCAAGACCTTAACGCTTCGCTTATGAGGCGTGCAATATTTAGCTAAGGGTCTCACCAGTGCAGTGAGCAGCAGGTATCCCCTTTTTTTTTATTTTTTATTGGTGGGCTATGGATGCGTCTCGCCCCGCCAAATCGGTCCGGGGTGACGGAAAAGGCGCCGCGTGACCCCATAGACCCACCGTAAAACCTTCTCTCTTCGCCGTGCGAGCCGGCGGTACTCGATTTTAACTTCGGTGGCCCGCCCGGCGCAGCAGGTATCCCCTGGGAAACTTAATAATAACTACCGCGATCGCTAATCCACATGCCAAGGGCAACGTGCGCTTCTCCACAGAATCATTTCATTATTTAATGATCTCTTTTTTAATATTAATATTTTTAATTTAAATATACATTCATTTAAAAAAGAAATTATATATTTTTTAATTTTATATGAATTATAATATTACACTTTATATTGAAATACTATTCCTACCTGAGGACGTTATTAAGGTCACAGGAAACCGTTGGATGCAGGTGGCACAGGACTGTTACAAATGGCATTCTCGTGGAGAGGGCTTATGTCTAACAGTGGACGTTTACGTGCTGATGGATGGATGGACTATTCCTGTCGTTATCTACACACCAAACTATATTTATGTTTCTATTAAATAATTTATTATTTAAAATTTATTGTGGCTGTGTGGTAGCGGCTAAGAATATTACCAACCCTTACTTTGCTCGTGGATGTCGTAAGATACGATTAAAAGACTTATAACGACCTGGGCCAATTCCATCTGATACCGTTTGGTCAACAATTACATTCCCAAGCAGAGTTGATGTCTGGCAGGCGGCCGGTCATAAAACTATTGCCAATAACTTTTACAATATGTACTATGAAAGAATAGTACATATTGTATCGATCACAAGTAATTGGGGTAAGAGTAGGAGAATGACGATGATTAAATGATTTATTGTAAGCTGTTTAAACGTAGTTGGTTGTACTTTTATTACTATTTTTATTAATATTATTGTTATTAGCATAAATAACTTACTGTACCATTATTTGTTTTCAAAATAAATAATTTATTATTTAAATGTCCCACTGTTGGGCTCGGGCCTCCTCCGCAGTGGGCGGGAAATTAATCTACTATACCGCGCTGGTCAGACGTGTTGGTATAGAGTTTTGTTTCGAGTTTTCCTTCTCTCGCATAGATGTTATATGCGTTTTATATCCTTTAGTCGTCTCGTACCTTCACCTACGGGTAAGATATGGGGTGGTGAATAGTATTCTACTCCGTCACCACACGGAGAAACAAGACAAATTAGATTATATAGAAAATAAAAATATTGAATATAATTTTACTTACATAAAATAGTGCTGATCACTTGAATTGATATGCCCATTATTATTTTCTATTTCCTTAACGCACACACTAATACAATATTAAATTTCACTACACGTGTAGTCCAATAGAACTTTATAGACTATAGTGGTAAATATAATTAGTACACAGTGAGGTTTCCAAGTGGTTATAACTTAAGAACGGGTTTGCAAAAAAAAAATAAAAATATAATAAACCGCTTTGAATATAATGTCGTTAGAATGTGAGACAATTAATTATTTTTTAACATGACAATATATATATATATTCGCAATTTATTTCACATTTATTAATTCAATATGTATTTATTCGTATTGGATTATATATGGCCTATTAATAATGGTGTTTGTATTCTTTAAAATTAACACTATAATTATTAAATTGCGTATTGTATTTTTTTATTTTTGAAATTATATGTTTTTTTTTTTTTTTCGATAAATAATTTCGAAGACAATAAATAGATTTTATTATTGATATTTATAAGAAATTTTTTTTTTTCAGCTAAGTACGGAACGGAACTGCTATCCCTTGCAATGACTCGATCTGACTGAATACTGAATACGATGCAGGTTATACCAATCGTATATATGTTTACATATCGCAAAAGCTGTTTACGTATTTGTGTAAATAAAACAACTTAGATTTGACACGCAAGCGTAAAAAACTATGCTCTGTAGATTTTAATGAAATGTTTTTAATAAAATTTTTAGTTTCTTTACACTTGTATAAGGTAATAAGAGGACAGGTGTGCGATCATTCTCTATTCTTACAATGTAAAGACATCTAATGTTTACGCGAGTATTACACATTTGAAATAAAACTACTTTTACTGATTCTATCGCGTTTGTATTTGATTTATAATTTCCCGACGTTTCGAACACTTTACAGTGATCATGGTCACGGGAGGACTGGTCTCCCGTGAAAGTAGTTTTATTTCAAATATTCTTACAATGTTTTTTTTTTTGGGTAGGCTATGACCCGGATACACGTCGCCCGTTCCGTCCGAGGCGACGCAGCGCGTGACCCCATAACCCACCATATTCCCTCCCCATCGCCATTAGGCCGTGCACTTGGTACCGCTTCCTTGCCATCCGTGGCCAGCCCGGCGGATTCTTACAATGGATATGAATAGTTATTTAGTTGATATAGTAGACTTATCCCTACTAATATTTTAAATGTGAATTTTTCATGTGGTGACGGAAAGAATATTAGTAAGAATATTATTCACCACCCCATATCTTACCCGTGGGTGATGGTATGAGACGTCTAAGGGATATAAAACGCATATAACATCTATGCGAGAGAAGGAAAACTCGAAACAAAACCCTGTACCAACACGTCTAACCAGCGCGATATAGTAGGTTGATATCCCTCCCATTACGGAGGAGGCCAGAGCCCAACAGTCGGACATTATGGGCTGTGATGATGAATGTAAATTTAGTTACGCTTTCACGCCAAAACTACTTAACCGATTATCATGAAACTTTGGACACATAGTCTTCGAGATTTTAGAAAGGACATAGGACAGGGTAGGCGAACCAATGGCATGCGTGCCATTGATGGCACGCGACACAATATTTTAGGCACGTCGCCGATCATAAAACATGTGTAAAAAATCCATCTACCTATGCCTGCGAGTCATTATTTTCAGAGATGAATAACATTAAAAACTCGGTTAGAAACCGTTTGATAGATGAATCCAGTTCAACATGCATTTTACTAAAAGTAACATCTTACAACCCTAACATAAATTATTTGTCATCTAACCTGCAGCAACAGAAGTCACACTAATTTTACAGTAATTTAATTTATACGTGTAATAAAAACATTCCAAAATGTACCACCTCTTTTGTTTATGAGTTTTGATAGTTTTTATTATTATTATTTTGCAAATAATCTGAAAGTCAAAATTATTTGATGGCACGGCAATGAACCCATTAAACATTTTTTAGAAAAATGGCACATTGATGCATAAAGGTTCGCCTACCCTGACATAGGATATTTACTATTTAAAAAAAATTACGGAGGGTAACTCCACTGCATGTAGAAATTTTTAAATACTGAATCACGTTGATTCAGTTCTATTGGAATGTATGATCCTTGATATTTATATTAGTGCTTCAACGCGAGCGAAGCCGGGGCTGAAAGCTAGTAATGAATAAGTCCTTGTATGATAGAGTGCTTTGTTGTTAGGACAGGGCCGTTCTGAGTGACATTTGGATGGATAACTAATGGATATAAATATGATGAAAACTCAGAGTTTCGAGATCAGGGATGGGGTGTAGTTGCACTAAGGGGTATGTCGTAGCAGAATCCAAAGTATCTAAATGTGCACTGCCTCATATACTGCTTGATGGTCGATAAGAGCAGGATATATATATATATATATATATTATTTTAATATATTTTTCGTAGTCACTAATTTAGAACTAGAGACACTAATTTAGAACATTTTATTATATCAACACAGTAAAATGATAAAAAAATTGGTGCAAGGATAGAACACTGGGGCAAGCCGGAGGAGTAAGGTCAGATATCATGACTCTTTACATGATTTCAACTCCACGCACTGTTGACGGTTATTAAAATAACTTTGGAACTATATAAAGTTCGCCCAATCGAGATCATAGTATATTTGGATAAGAGCAGAGAAGTTAAAAGTGTCGAAAGCACGGGAATAGTCCAATAGTACCAATAGTGTATACGTACCTTCTCTTGTCTTGGGCTGACAGTATTGTTTGTCATATCTAGTAAGGCAGTAGCCGTACAATGTTTGTTTCTGAAATACGACTGAAGTGCTGGCATTATAGCATTAGAATTTTCTCAAGAAGAAAGAAAAGAAAAGATAGAAAGAAGAAGAAAAGCAGTTAAATGATAGCACACCACTCTCTTCTTGACCTTTGATAAACATGGTAGAATGCGGATCTGAAGTCTATTGTGGTAGGTCCACGCTGTTGACAGTTTTCTGTCTGCAGCCGCGGGCCGGTCCGTCCGGGATAGTACCACACTGAGCAGCAGATCGACGTCTGAGTAATAGCAATGTGCTGTTGCGCTTCATTTGGTGAGCGAGAGAGCCGGAAGCCCAACTGGGTGGGTTTGGGGATTGTAGTGGTAGACAGCGGCCTAGCTATACTCTTGGTATAGCAAGAGTCCATAGGCGGCAGTGACACTTACCAGCAGGTGTGTTGCTTGCTCGTCTGCCACCATAAGCAATTAAAAAAAAAGGTTTTGCAAATCAGAAGTATGTGTATTGTTAGGTATTGCGCGCATCGAAGCCACTTTCCAGTCATCAGGAAATGTTGAAATCGAGGTCTTCTCTGTGTTCTTCTAGGCACGATTATACAAATTCGGGACAATTGGGCCCCTGATTTGGTTCTCTACACAGCGGCAGAAGAGCCATTGGTCTTGGGGTTGATTGAACCCTCGTTATCTCACTTATTCACAGCGCCCTTGAGGTCAGTCTGAGCCGGATGAGACCCCCGGTGACCCCGGGGGAGGTCGAGCTCCAAACGACCTGCGACAGTGGCGTTGACTGTGCAAGGGTCGCGGGCGATCTGTGGGATCAAGGGGAAATGTTGAAGTCTTGATTGATATATTTACTATATCAGTAATTACTGGAAGGATGTACGGCAAAGTTAATAGCACATTTTTTTTAATTTTTTATCGTGGACTATGGAAATGGTTGCGCCCCACCAAATCGGTCCGGGGTGATGAAAGAGGCGGCGTGCAAACCCTTAGGCCCACCTATCTAAAAAAAAAAAGTGTCTCCATCAGTAAGTCAATTACACAGCTGCCAGAGATATCTAATTTTATTTGCGTCCAAAAGGTGAGTAGGTTATTCTTATTGTTTATCATTTGGTAAATATATTGATTTACCGTTTCTCCACAGCAACTTTGTATGTTTTATGTTGTTATTATATTCATATTTTATTTATTTATTTATTGCATCAAATTATAATATAATATAATATATCATATCATATTTATAATACGTGACTTTTATTTTATAAACTGGTGATGATACAAGAGATTCTAACTAAAGAGGTTTGTAGTAATCTTTCTTGACCTCAGCCTTTTGTCTTTCGGTATTGCGACAGCGAGTCGTCAGGAAGTCGCATCATACATATTATGGTGTCATTAATCCATAGATACGATGTAATATTCTGAGTGTTCAAAGTAACTACAATCCACATCTGCTCGATAGATTTGAATTCTGCGGAGATTGAAATGGTTCAAGACCGCGCAATTATGCCACGCTTTATAAAGAAGCCTACACCGCCGTCGCATCCAGACTGCACACGCTGGTTGCAGGCAATCTTCTCTATAGCAGCACCACTATAGCAGTCTTAGTCTCACCACTAGCGCCTTGTCTCTCCTCTTCGGGTTGCAATAAAGCTGCTCTCGTTACAGCGATAATATCAAAAGAATGTCTTTTCACCATATTTATAAAATCATCATGGTTTGTTTCGAGCAAACCAACGTTAAATAATCCTACTTTTAAATTATTACTAGCTAATAATTTTCGATAAAAAAAGTGTATGTGTCAGCTCCGACGCACGACTGGAGTTTACTCCTTAAGTACGATTATCAAAACAGGCGCAAAAAAAGCTCATTTGACTATAAATAATATATATATATTTTTATTTACATTTATTAAAACTGTTCAGTGAAGTATTATCTCACGTCAGAAAGTGAAAGGTGCGCAGAATAGGTTGCTCACCAAAAACGTAATGAGGTCATTCGATCACTATATTTTACTCATCAAATTTTTCTCATATTGGGCGCCTTATATGAAAATCGATTCTTAAGGAATAAACTCCAAAAATATATTTTTACGAAAGACTCACCATATTGTATCATATTTAAATAGTAGTGTCAGCCATTGTTACATTAAAGCAATTAATACACTTTGTAGTGACAACTACAGTTACGAAACACGATCATATAATATTTGTTTCATGACTAAGAAAACAATTAATATCTGCTTCACTGTAGATCGGGTGCGTTTTATAACCAGGCTTTTTTCTCACGAAGATTTGACCAAATGATTTGTTCACCCATGGCGTAGAACGACATCTTGTACCATTCCAGTTTTGTTAATCATTCATTAATATATAAAACCAAGAAGACGCTTAAGTGGATCGGGAATATCCAGATCCGCAGACGTCACCTTACGATATGCTCTTGCGCTACTCATCAAGTCATCACGAAGGCTGCGCCGCATAAAGTGAATCAACAGAATGCATGGTCTGTATTTAGGCCCAGCTGTAGCAGCTGTTAGGTGTAGCTATCACGCTGTACAAACCAACTCGTTCGGCGGTTATGATATCTCGTTTTTCTACTTTCACACCAAGCTTTAATGCAATTTGTATTACAGTATGAATAGGCTTTTCTAGATTAGGCTTGGATAGCTTCGTAATCTTAAAATCATTAGCTAGTGATCTTCGGTCGCGATCATTTATATTATTTTTTAGCTTATCTATGATATTCTCCATTTTAGCAATGTCTGCGAAATTATTTTGTTCTAGTACGTCTACTCGGTGCTCAAGATTATCGATATTTTCTTGAAATGTTCTGAGGATCTCTTTGATGCCAGATATATCATCCCGGAATAATTGGAGCTCCCTATTTATTGAGCATAAATTATCCCTAAGGGCCCGAAATTCTGTTGCTATATCGTTATATAGTTCTTGTATCAACTCTGTTATTGTAGCGGATATGAATACCACCGGCACTTACTTTGCTCATGGATGTCGTAAAACACGACTCAGAACTTTATATCTACTTGAGCCAACTGCTGTCTAGTTAATAGTTATAATCCCAAGGAAAGCTGATGTCGGGCAGGCGACCGGTCACAGAACTGTTGCCAATAACTTTTGCAATATGTACGATCGAACAGGAGTATATATATATATATATATATATATATATATATATATATATATATATATATATATATATATATATTGCGTATATATATACATACTGTGTCAACTTTAACTAACTAGAACAAGAGTGAGATAATGATGATAATGAATGAATAGACGAAAATGACACCCACACTGAGAACAATTTTAAAACATTTTTAGTTCGCACAAAGTCAAACATGGTGATTAAGAAATAATTGAGAGTTAAAAAAAAGATTAAAAATACAAAACAAAATGTCGAAGATATTTGTAATCCGTTGCTCGGGGATCATAAAATAAAAAAAATAGATTTGAAGTGTTGGTATAATATTAAAATAAAATAAATACACCTTAAATTTCATACATACATACATATCATCACGCAATATCCCTTGCAGTGTAGGCAGAGAGAACAGAATGCCAGAAAACTCTATCCTTGCATACTTCACTCGCTTCCTCAACATTCATAATTCTCTTCATACACGCTCGCCGGTTTTGGAGACTCTTGACTCCACCTTCCTTCAGTACGTGATCAATCTGGTCTAGGTAAGTCAGTCTCGGTCGCCCCGGGTCATACATCCTTCCACTTTCACATTGCACTTAAATTTCTTTAGTAATAATAAAATTAACAAGTCAGAAATTGTGCAGTCAAAAGTATTTCTTTTTACAATTCAGTTTCTATTTGATGAGAAGTTTCTATTTCTAATGAGTTTCATAATGACAGTCATCCCGTGATCATGAACGCTATAAAGTGATCGAAACGTCGGGAAATTAAAGGATTCGAATACCAAAGCGACACAATACGTTAATAACTTAAAATACTATCATTTGTATGTGCTTTGTATGTGCTGTTTAAGTTATTTTATAGGTTTCAGTCTTTGAAGTCGGTTTTTTTAAACGTAGTTTTTATTTTTATTTTTTACTTTTTAGTGTTACAAACACACATAGGTTGTTCTATTAGTAGCGCGGCATAAATTACTCGTTAATTTGTCGCACTCATACTTAATGCTAATTTTAGACATGTGGTTATCTCATAGATGCCATTGTCAGAACTGGACCAAATTGAAATGGTACCACACGGGAAGCACCAGCTTTTAAATAAAAAAAGTATCATTAAAATCGCTTTGCCCAGTCGAAAGTTATGAGGTAACAAATATAAAAAAAAAAGATACAGACGAATTGGGAACCTCTTCCTTTTTTGAAGTCGGTTAAAAATAGTTTTATTACAAAACTGAGTTTCATTTTTGATAATTTTACATTGTATACTTTGACAAATAAGAGTTATTATTATATTTTTGTTACATTTAATATATGTTACGTCCTTGTTCTAATACTATGCGATAACCTCGCTACAGTATATTAACTACGATTAAAATTAATTAAATAAAATAAAAATAAGAACAATATATTTTACGATCTTGTAATCTTATTTAAGATGTTAAGTTTCTTTAGTATACAACTAGCTTTTGTCCGCGGTTTAGCCTGTGTAGAAATCATGTGTGAAGTCAACGTTAAATAATTGATTGTTTTAGGCGATACATGGCGGAAATCTATTATTATTATAAAATGGAGGAGAGGAAGGAAAACACACCACTTTCCCACGGTTAATCAACATACCGTACACCTCAAAAAAAGAAAGGAATACGGGATGGGATCAAGGTGGTGGCATCCATCGTTGTTATATATTACTATTCATCTCCTTCCATCTATTTAGGACATCGTTATTCACATCATTTGCCACGTAACTTATTTCGGCGATCAAACTCTCTTCTTTTAAAATCATAGTAGATACATCGGCACTATTTGAACTTAAGCCTTTTTTTTATCTTTGTCTCTCTTGCAATTGTCGCTCGAAACAAAACAAAGCAATCTCGACCACATCCAAGCCTCACACTCACTTATGCGTATACCGCACGCGGTACGACACGGATGACATGTGCACGCCGCACACACGTTTGATGATACGCTGCGGCGGCGGGCGGGTCGTCGATCATATGTTCGATGTGGAATACTTTTACGCGAGCGGGACGATGGGAATACGGCACACGCGGGACGCCTTAGTCGATTTGCGGGACTATTTTATTAAATATTGCAAGGCGGGATTACAACTGTCATTACGGGATGGTCCCGCAGAATGCCGGATGGTTGGCCGCCTTACTCTTAAATCATTAAAAGGATAAATATCTTAAAATTATTCTCGAATCAATGAGTAATCTTGTTAGAGGATAAATGCAACGTTTTTTTTTTTTTTTTTTTTTTTTTTTTTTTTTTTTTTTTTTTTTTTTTTTTTTTTTTTTTTACATCGGGACATCACACAGATATTTTATTTTGTTTGTACCTGTATAAGGATAAATTTAAAAGAAACTTTAATAGTTAGCGAGTATAAATTGTACGAGGAATATTTTATTGGGTAATAAGGACCGGTTGTCTGCGTATACGGTAAGCCTCTATGTGTCTTTCAAATTCGTTAAGGAAAATAAGAAAATATCCCGAGGGGAAATACCGTGTTTATATATATTATACGTCAACTTTCTAATAAGCGTATTTTAATTTGGTTATAGTTTATTGAGGTCTCATCTCAGCTCATATACGTCCTATTGCTGAACTCGACCTTACCCTATAATTTTGGAGGGTAATGCATACATACATATCATCACGCCATATCCCTTGCAGGGTAGGCAGAGAGAACAGAGTGCCAGAGAACTCTATCTCTGCATACTTCACTCGCTTCCTCAACATTCATAATTCTCTTCATACACGCTCACCGGTTTCAGAGACCCTTGACTCCACCTTCCTTCAGTACGTATCCAATCTGGTCTAGGTAGGTTAGTAATAATTATTAGAGGGTAATTGAGGTTGATTACCCCTAAACTACATAGGTATGTTAGCACGCTGGTCAGTCGGGTCTGTTTAGGATTTTATTTTACCTTTCTCATGACTCGTCATGACACAAAATAATAATTATAGGGATCTACAATCTAGCCGCTTACTTGCCGGGCGGGCCACCGAAGATAAAGATCGGGTACCGGTGGCCCGCTCGCATGGCGAAGAGAGGAGTTTTGCATGGTGGGTCTTTGGGGTCACGCGCCGCCTCTTCCGTCACTCCGGACCGATTTGGCGGGACGAGACCACATCTAGAGTCCACCGCAAAAAAAAGATGCAATATAAAAAAAAAGATGCCATACACATATTATATCCCGTAATCGTTTTTTACGATATCCACAGGTAAGATAGGGGGGCGACGCCCCGACGGCGAAATCTGTTGGGGCGTCGACGAGAGGAACCCGCGAGGGTGAACCGCCGGGCGGGCCACCGAAGTTAAAAATCGGGTCCCGGTGACCCGCTCGCACGGCGAAGAGAGAGGAGTTTTACGGTGGGTCTATGGGGTCACGCGCCGCCTTTTCCGTCACCCCGGACCGATTTGGCGGGGCGAGACTAATCCATAGTCCACCAAAAAAAAAAAAAAAAAAAAAAAAAAGGTAAGATAGGGGGCGGTGAATTTATCGCTTTTGCCACACAGAAAAAAAAAAACGATGTTTACGCGAATATTTAATACATACATACGTATATATCATCACGCCATATCCCTTGCAGGGTAGGCAGATAGATCAGAGTGCCAGAGAACTCTATCCTTGCATACTTCATTCATAATTCTCTTCAAACACGCTCGCCGATTTCGGAGACTCTTGACTCCACCTTCCTTCAGTACGTGACCGATCTGGTGTAGGTAGGTTAGTCTCGGTCTTCCCCGGTACCGAACCCGAATATTTAACATTAAATAAAATTATTTTTACAGATGAATGAACTACTTACTAATACTACCTTGTGCACGGTGGAATAGGAGTACATATTGCGTCAACCCTAAGTAATTGGGATAAGAGAAAGATAATGATGACGGTAAGAAAAGAAAGCTGTAATAACCATTTCTTTTTTACGCTGTGGAAAATGCATTTATGCATTCCCCTGCACGTTATGCAAGGGGGTATGTAGGACTCGCCGACGCAGGATGGCGTCGGAATACCCACTAAAAACCAACAGCACCCCACTACCTCGTCTATTTTGGAGTGCCAAAGGGGCACCTTTTGGGCATGCGACTTTGACGTTCCCGACGTTCGGCGCAGCGGCCACGTCCCAGATTTCAGCTATCAAGGTAGAGACGTAATCTCTGCGCCGTCTACCTAATTGTCTTCTACGGATGAGGTCAACGTGGGCGTCAGTTTCTCAAAGCTGTAATAACCATGACTTATTGGACGTGAAATACTTTAATTCTCTTGTGGATAATCTTTGTAAATGCTCAAAAGTATCCGAAACATTGGTTAAAAAAAATTAAAACAAAAACACGATAAATATAATAAACAACAGTTTTATTTCATACAATATACTAATATTGTTGTACACAAACAAACTATTGTTTGTGTACAACAATGTTAATTTGAATGACACTCACAACTCGAAGACATATCTTCCATAACACGTATTATCGTGACCTGTGTGATTTTCCGTGGATTTTAATTTGGTTATAGATTGTAGAGATCTCCCCTCAGCTCATATATGTCCCATTGTTGGGCTCGAGCCTCCTCCATAATGGAAGAGAAATTGACCTACTATACCACGCTGGTCAGTCGTGTTCGTATAGGGTTTTATTTCGAGTTTTCCTTCTCTTACATACATGTTATATGCATTTTATAAGGTACCGAGGGAGACCGAGACTAACCTACCTAGACCAGATCGGTTAGGTACTGAAGGAAGGTGGAGTCAAGAGTCTCCGAAACCGGCGAGCGTGTATGAAGAGAATTATGAATGTTGAGGAAGCGCGTGAAGTATGCAGAGATAGAGTTCTCTGGCACTCTGTTCTCTCTGCCTACCCTGCAAGGGATATGGCGTGATGATATGTATGTATGTATATCCATTAGTCGTCTCTTGCGATCACCCAAGACAGGCGATGGTGAATTGTATTCCTACTCCGTTACCACACGGAATTAAAAAAAAAATACTTATGTATATGATATACAGTTAACATATTCCACGCTCACCACTCGGATCCGAGTGGGGCAGGGTTTTAGAAGCGGAGTACCACCGAAGACAAAGATCGGGTACCGGTGGCCCGCTCGCACGGCGAAGAGAGGTGTTTGCAGGGTGGGTCCATGGGGTTGCGCGCCGCCTCTTCCGTCGCCCCGGGCCAGTTTTCCGGGGCGCGACCACGTCCATGGTCCCACCTTGAGAAAAAAAAAAAAAAAACAAAAACAAAGATCGCAAAATAAAGCGTTACAGTAGCGGCGCCTCCCATTCGGATCCGAGCGAGCGTCTCTTTCATTTTGTAGTTGTAGTAGTAGAGCCGAAATATGTGTTTATTACATTTACCAACAACTATAATGATAGCTATAAACATATTGCGGCCATCCTATTGGGATATATTCAGAAACATTTTATATAATATGATAATCATCATCATCTCAGCTCATATATGTCCTACTGTTAGGGTCCCGCATCTTCCATAATGGAAGGGAAATTGACCTACTATAATACGCTTGTTAGACTTGTTGGTATAGGGTTTTGTTTCAAATTTTCCTTCTCTTGCATAAATGTTATTTATTTATTTATCTTACGCTTTATTGTACACATATTACATACAAATTAGAAACTTAAAATAACTATAGTAGGTACAATGGGTGGCCTTATCGCTAACAGCGATCCCTTCCAGGCAACCTTTGTATGGATAAAATTAGCATACAGAGAAAAAGTGGTAGATGACGGTGTAGTAATACTATATATATAAATATATACACAAAAATTGTTAAAATGTTCTATTATACATGACATTGAAATACAACTAGCGTCATCTGTTATTACTTTAGTCACTTTTGTACCTATGTATCAACTAAATAAAAATCAGTCTAAAGTCAACTATCAACGTGTTTCATTAGGTTATGGGCTATTCAATCGTAATTTATCGTTAAATTTGCTGTTCATATTTTCATTTTCCAAGATTTACGTGGACAATCTGTGCGCAACTAAGTGTATATAAAAATAGTGCTAAAAAGCCGTAAATACTGCAACGTTGTTATAATGCCGGGCAGTTATATCGTGAACGTGCCGAAACTCAAATGCAGGGAGAACTATGACGAATGGGCATTCCCAGCTGAGAATTTTCTTTTGCTGGATAGTGTGGATATTACCAAGGAGACGACGGCAGAGGATGCAATTTCTCCAGATCAAAAAAAGGCCAAAGCAAAACTTATTATGACCATCGACAGTTCTTTGTATGTGCATATTAAATATGAAAAAACTGCAAAAGAAGTATGGAATCGGCTAAAAATGTTATTCGACGACTCAGGTTTTACACGACGAATCAACATACATACATACATCATACTAATACACATACATATAATTACAGAGGTATATATATACACATATACCATGTATACATAACTATATTTAAACAGTACAAACAAGTTATATGCGTTTCATATCCCTTAGTGAACTCTTACGGTCAACCACGGGTAAGTTGGTGTGGTGAATTATATTCTTACACCGTCACCACACGGTATAAAAAAAAATATGAAATTAAAAATCTGAAGTAATCACCAACATAAAAGAAAACCCCGTAATGAACAGAACTAGTTATGATGAATCCAATAACTCCAAAGTGGGTTTACTTATAGGTAATCCAGGATTTTATCTCCAGCCTTCGAGCTCCATAATCAGAGTACCATCATACATTGATGTTTCAAATATTAAATCATATATATAGTTGGTATAACCCATTATAGGTCTAAGATCCCTACGCCAGCCAATAAAAAAACTGACGACTTTCTCGATCATGTCAGTTTTCTAACAAAAAGAAACCGCATCGAAATCAATACTTTCGTTTAGAAGATTCGACAAAGATAGATAAATAAACACAGACATGTCAAATGTATGACATCCCTCTTTTTGTGTCGGAGGTTATAAATATTATTCCCTTCCGGTAATCAGATCGGTTCAAGTTTGATTTTGCTTCGTACCTTAGATCATTATATTTTAAGTCTACAATATATATATATATATATCCTTCTTCGAACATACTTTGTATATTTTCTAATGGTTCTTTCTTAGTCTCTCTCATAAATAAATACGTTGCAATAATCATTAACGTACTGGTTATTGAGAAAAAGAAGAAGATCCCGTCTAATCCAAAAATAGTAACCGCCGGCTCGAACAGATATAATATCATGAAGTTTGAGATAATTATATTACCAAATACTATAGGCGAGCCCAAATTTTTTAACTGCAACAAAAATAAAATTATCATCATTATTCTGTTCTTATCCCAATTACTAGTGGCTGATACAATATTTATTCTTCTTCCATCATATATATTGCAAAAGTTTTCGTAATGATTTTATGATCTACCTCTTGCTCGCTCTTGAACGTTCTTAGGATTGTAATTTAATTAGTGGCAGGACCACGCTGTTGACAATTTTCTGTCTACTGCCGCGGGCCTGTCCGTCCGGGATAGTACCACACTCTCGCAGAAGATCGACGTCTGAGCAATGGCAATGTGCTATTGCGCTTCGTTCGGTAAGTGAGAAAGCCGGAAGCCAAACTGGGAGGGTTTGTGGTTTCTATTGGTAGGCAGCGGCTTAGTTATACCATTGGTATTGCAAAGCTGATGCCGCCATCAACATTATTCTCCTACTCTTATCCCAATTACTTGGATTCGACGTAATATGTACTCGTACATATTGCAAGAGTTATTGACAACAGTTTCATGACAGACCAACAGCTTAACGTCGAATCTCCTTTTTTTTTCTTTTCTTTTTGACGTCAGCTCTCCTTGAGAATGTAATTGTTCACCGAACGACGATATAATTTTTTTTTTTTTACGACATCCACAAGCAAAGTAAGTGCTGGTAGTATTTGTATCCACATAGCATCAAATGCTATCTGGAGAGTTGACTTCAGACAGGCGACCGATCATTAAACTATTGCCATAAGTTTTGGCATTTGTATTATAGATATGACGAAGAGTAAAGCATTGATTTCATTTGATTGGAAACTTTATATCGTCCAGTGGAAGTTGATAGACTGATGGGTGGATGATAGCTTGCTATACCAACTTATACGAGATTACGAGATCAGCACTATAATAGTTACCTGAACAGGAATGCATTCAGGGATTTGAACATATGGTACATTAGCGGGTCCTATTTGAAAACATACGCTGAACGAGATGATCATCAATGCTATAGCCCAATCCGGTGCCCATGACCAACGTAGCATGCTTGCCAATAGAGCCATGAATGTCGCAGCACCAGCGCTCGTCGCCATCATTAAAATCTAGGCAAAAATTAAATAATATGAAATTATTTAGAACTTAGTTCAGTAGTGAAACAGAGTAATCGAGGTCAACCAAATATATTGAGGAAAACTAAACAACTACTTGAACAAGTTTAAATGAATGGAACCACAAATTATAATAATAATAATAATTTATTGCCTTTTCAGAACTTAAACTAAAAACTAACAATTATAATAAACAAAATTAAATCTAGTAGGCAAAAGGAATTGGCTCAGCTTCTGCTGTCACAAGAACAGCGCTGATTTTCAGCCATCCCCGTGAATCTATTGTATTGTGTATGTTTATGTGTGTGTGTGCCTGCGTGTGTGTATACGTTTATGTGTGTGTGTGTGTGTGCATGAGCGTGTGTGTGTACGTGTGTGCGCGTATGTGTGTGCATCTGTGTGTTATACTACTTTGTGTTACTATGTATGGTATAAGATAGTGCTCGTGGATATATATATATATATATATATATATATATATATATATATATATATATAGGTACCGGGGGGGACCGAGACTCACCTACCTAGACCAGATTGGTCACATACGAAGATAGAGTCAAGAAGTCTCCGAAACCGGCGAGCGTGTAAGAAGAGAATTATGAATGTTGAGGAAGCGAGAGAAGTATGCAAGGATAGAGTTCTCTGGCACTCTGTTCTCTCTGCCTACCCTGCAAGGAATGGAATATGGTGGGATATGTATGTATGTATATATATATATATGTATATATATATACATATATATATATATATATATATATATACATATATATATATAGCTATCTGGAAGCCTTTAGCCGCTTTACCTGGGGTCGATACAATACGCACTCTTCTTTTTTAATACATATTGTAAAAGTTATTGGCAATAGTTTTATGACCGGCCGCCTACCCAACGTCCACCGTTCTTAGAATGTAATTGTTGACCAAACGGCATTAGATGGAGTAGGACTAGGTCGCATGCATATACATGTATATTACAGTATTAATGGTTGTTTTTTTTATGTCGAACTTCTGCGAGATAGTGGACGGCCGGCCCGCGGTTGTAGAAAGAGAATTGTCAACGCTGTGGTCCTACCGCTAATGACCGAACGAACGAATGTATATGATTTAACTCTTAAACGGCTGGACCGATGTTGATGAAAGTTTTCTGTGTGTTCCATTGGATTTAAGAGTGATTTAGATTTACATTTGGAGTCAGTTGGTGGCGTTGCGCTCAAGTCAAAGAATTCAAAACTTTCTTTCTTTTTAATAGCACAGAACACAGCCTCTATAATAATAGAAAAAGAAAAAACATATATTTCCTTACCCGTCTTGGTATTAAATCAGTTATAACAACTGCTATGGCTCCAGATATTGTTAATATGGCAGCCATTATTACAGAACACATATCTGGTGAGATGTCCGAGGCAGCTCGTTGGAACAGTTGTCCCGCATAAGTTAATACCCCTATCATACCCATGAACACTGTCAATACGGCAAGTATTGTCAGTGTTATTATGATTCTCTGTGACGATTTTGATGTGACTGAAATATAAAAGAAATCAAACTTTAACTTCAATATTATAAGCGAAAAAAAAAAGTGTGTCTGTCAGCTCCCACCCACGACTGGAGTTTACTCCTTATTTTATTTATATTTATTAAAACTGTTCAGTGAAGTATTATCTCACGTCAGAAAGTGAAAGGTGCGCAGAATAGGTTGCGCACCAAAAACGTAACGAGGTCATTCGGATCACTAGATTTTACTCCTCAAATTTTTCTCATACCGGGCGCCTTATATGAAAATCGATTCTTAAGGAGTAAACTCCAAAAAAAAAAACCGTGTGGTGACGGAGTAAAAGTACGATTCACCACCCCCTATCTTACCCGTGTGTGATCATCAGAGACAACTAAGGTATATAAAACGCATATAAAATCTATGCAAGTGAAGGAAAACTCAAAACAAAATCTTATACTAACACGTCTGACTAGCATGGTATAGTAGGGTAATTTCCCTCCTATTACGGAGGAGGCCCGAACCCAACAGTGGGACATATATGGACTGTGATGATGATGATGAAATAAAAAAGAAAGTAAAACCAGTTTTTTTTTTAAAGTAAAGTAAAATACGACGCAGACAATTTGGATTTATTTCTTTTGTTTAAATTTCTCTTAGTAGTTTCACATCCATATTGAGGGCGTTGTCAAAATATATGTAATCCGCCATTTTGAAGCAGCGACTATCTTAGATTTATGATGATAACTTAGATACTAATTTTATAAATGTGAAACTTTTTGAAGAGAATTTGTATGTTTGTAACTCAATCACACGTAAATCGTTGAACGGATTTGGATGTAAATTGGCATTTACAGATAGAATATTTTTTAGACCTATCGCCTAGGCTGACGCCTAGGCTAACGACGACGTAATAGAGCGAGTAGGTATGAAAGAGAGTATTGGTGTAAAGATGCGAAAGGGAATGCTCCGATGGTTCGGACGTGTGGAAAGAATGCCGAACGAACGTCTAGTTAAGAAGATATACAATGCGAAAGTAGAAGGATGTAGGTACCGGGGGTGACCAAACTAACTTACCTAGACCAGATTGGTCACTAACTAAAGGAAAGTGGAGTTAAGAATCTTCAAAACCGGCGAGCGTGTATGAGGAGAATTATGAATGTTGAGGAAGCGAGTGAAGTATGCAAGGATAGAGTTCTCTGGCACTCTGTTTTCTCTGCCTACCCTGCAAGGGATATGGCGTGATGACATGTATGTATGTAAAATTTTATATTGTGCGTAATTTCTTACGCAGGCGAAGCCGCGAAGCAGAAGCTAGTTGAATATAAAAAAATGTATTGTCATCAACTAAAGCTGTGTATGGAATATCAGATCGGTTTGTCAACAGGAAAAAGGTAAGCTTTTAATTAATATTTGAAATAAAACTATTTTCACTGAGGGTAGGACTCTGAGTCTGAGTCCTCCCGTGACCATGAATATTGTAAAGTGTTCAAAATGTTGCGAAATTAAAAATCAAATACAAACGCTATAGAATACGTAAAAAGTAGTTTTATTTCAAATGCGTAATACTCATGTAAACATTAGAAATCATTATTTAAATTACTATAGATATTTGACTCAAAACAAAAACAAACAGATTAAATAAAATACAACTAAATTAAACAATTTAATAAACTGTGATAATGGAGAATCCATCTAGTTACGGAGTAAGAATACAGTGGTCACCATTAGCGATGTTCCAGACATGAATGTTAGGTTTTATTATATTGCGGATATAATTACAATAAGTCAATAGTATTGTATCTAATTTGACTAATATTATATGTCTTAAGTGGCGCCATTAACGGCCTTTTATACTTAACGGTAGTAGTAATGGTCAAGTCTTGGGTACGGATATTCATTCGTGTTTCGGCTCTTAGTAGGAGCATATTAAATACCTAGGAGTGTAACGTATATTGAGTCTTGATTGTGTAGTGTATACATTGTATTGTGAAGTGTGAACCATAGTGTAGAATTAAATAAATTACGTGTCATACTCGTATGTGTATTTATATCGATGCCTTTTTCCTGATAAATCCTTTTAGTTCAGAATAGGGATAATAAAAGGATTTAATCCTTCCACGCCTACAAGGATAACAAACGGCTAACTATTACTGACACTTGAAGCACAGAAAATTAAGGTGAGTTTCGATTGTTCAGAATGTATATCTTGAGAGTACAAGTAGCAATAAATGCTGTGCCGTTTCTTTTACTTGAAAAACAAATAAAAATTCTTTTGAATATACAAAGTATATAATAACTGTTTGAAATTGATAATGTACAATCATATTCTGCCAACATTGTAAAACAATGTTGAATTTAACCGTGACCGTTGTATATTGGCTGTATTGTCACATACTGATTATGCACTAATGCAAACAATGTCTACAAGTTTCAGAGTATTAATAATGTCCGGAGACGAAAGATATGAACGAGAATGAGCTATGCGGGTATTAACCCCAAGGAATTTAAGACGTCGTCGCGGCCTTATGGAAACGCAAACTTCTCCACGTGGGCAGCGCCGTGAGCTTCGTAGCCGTTCCCAGTCATCACAGGAGCGTCATAGACGACGAGAACCATCGATGGATCATCGAAGTACTCGTAACAAATCGTCAAGGCCTAAACGTAAGCGACGACAAAGAAAAAGGCGTTTATCAACTGTAAGTAATGAATCGTCTAGTTCTCATGAAAATACATCTAATTCGAATTGTCCTACGCCTAACCGTGATAAGAAGTCTAGTGGTAAGCGCTCTCGAAAACGTTCTACTTTAAAAGAAACGTCTTTTACTAATATTTCTGCACAAGAATTGTTAGATCTAATTAAGTCACTGCCTACTACTAGCTCACATAATCATTTTTCTATGAACAATAATGCTGTCCCGGAATTCGACCCTTCTAATAAAGAACAAAGTATTGACATATGGATAAACAAGGTGGAAGAATGTGCGAAGTTGTACGATTGGAATGAAACTCAACTACTACATTATACCTTACCAAAGTTAATGGGAGTAGCTAAGATATGGTACCAGGGTTTACCTTCTGTTAATTTTACATGGACCGAATGGAAGGATAAATTAATTAAAAATTTCCCCACGGTACAAAATTATGCGCAATTATTACAGGAGATGTTAGATCGAAAAGTTAAACATAATGAAACACTTGAAACATATTTTTATCATAAAATGAATTTATTAAATAGATGCGAAATATATAACAGAAAAGCTATAGATTGTATAATTAATGATTTGGATGATAGAAGTATGAGGTTAGGTGCTCAAGCAGCAAACTATACCCAACCCGAACAGTTGTTAGCTTATTTGAAAACTGTTAAGTTAGAAGATATAAAAGGTAGGAACACATTCTTCAAAAGGCGATCAGAAGTGTCTAATGACAATAATAAGAGCAATTTTAATACAATTAAATGCTTCAACTGTGACGAAATAGGATCCGAGTTTTAATAGAATCGCATGAAATTTGGTTTAAATATTCATGAAAACTTATATGTTATATTAAATATACTCGTTCGGTTTATTTTAATATTATAGATATTCACGATATTAATGAAAAATCGTTGAAATCTATGAATAACGCAGCTTTTGATTTATAATTTTTTTTTTATATTATTTGAATATGACAATTACTGCAAACAATAGTAACAATATTCTAACTTTATAAGAAAAATAATAAGGAATATAGAAAAATGTTTTAGTAATATAGAAAAATAAGTAATATAGAAAAAAGTATTGATATAGAAGCGTTCGTGTTATTTAATAGATTGACTTCATAAATATTATCCAGACATGAGGCTGAAGATACACCCACACTTTCATTATGAAGTTTAGGACTATTCCAGTACAAAATAAAGCAAGCCCTATTGGAGGGAAGGGAGCTCCATGTAGCCATCGCAAGCAGACCTTTTTAGTGAGCATGGCCATAGGCTACAAAGAATAGAAAGAAAGTTAAAAAAAATTACCTATCTTCGTTGAGTAACACACACTACACGGTACCATTAAAAAATTGAATTCAGATGGCAATGCGGATCAGCGCCATAAATAAGACTACCAGTTAGAATAATAAAAAGAAATTCCTCATAACCATTCCGTATTATTCTCTAGATAACTTGAAATTTTGTAATATCTTTTTCTACAAAGTCTATTCTTGATAGCGTTTTTAAAGTAATTCATTGGCATGGCTCGGATATTTTTATGTAATTTATTGGTAAAAGCGTATACGTATATGAAAAACATACTATTTTTATGGAGTCGAGTAATATGAGTAAGTAGATTGTCCGTGTTCACATGAACATGCTTTTCGAATTTTTTTTTTCTACATACATATAATACAATTTCAAGTACCAACTGTGATACAAAGTGTATTATATCGTAACATGATAAAAACATATTAATCCACTTATACATTACTGGCAAAAAAATTGATGAGTAATTCTGTACCGCCTGCATTACAACTGTTCATTGCGATTTTATTACGCCGTCACTCTAAATGGTGGGGTGGGTGAAAAAGACCTCTCTGCTACATAAATAATATTATCATAACATAAATATTTTCTACATCAGATTTACATAATATCATGCGGTTTTATAGCATCCAATAAAAGACGTCAGGCAAAGTTCTACATAAATTATTTAATGGAAAGAAAAATTACAATTAAGTATTATAAGAGTAACATTATTATCGTTACGACAATAAATACAAATTGTATTTTGTAAAAATAAAAATATTGTGAAATTTATTCACAGCATCTTACACATAGGTGATGTTTATAATTTTATTGTTATCAGTTATAAATATTTTTTTATATATTTGTCCAGACACTTGAGGTCTGGACCGCGAGTCTTCTGACATGATCATAACTTGATTTGCGCTATTGAGTACATGTTTTTTAATTTTCAATAGATATTTATTAGTCGCCAATATTTGTTTGCCTTTTTCTGTGTGTTTGTTTAAACTATGTATATAGCGTTGATTTGTTTATTTTTATGATTACAAATATAGTTGCTATAGTTCAATGTTGTCTTTCATTGTCACTTTCTGCTTTCTTTATAAAAAAATTACGTCTTTGGAAGTTGAAGTAAACATCCGCATGGTGACGGACAAATAATACTTTTGTGAGGAACTTTATGTAAAACTTTAGGTTGAAGATACATACGTAAGTATAGTATAGATAAAAATAGAAAATAGTTTTCTTTGAATGAATGAACAAATTAATTATTATAGGCTGATGAAAGAATTGAACTATTTTTATCTACGCTATATTATTATCTTTAGATCATTAAATAAATTTTGAGTCCTAATAAATAACCACTCCTTAATATTATAAAATAAAAATTCATATTATACAAGAACAACATTATCAAGATTTATAGGAGAAATAATTATTATTTTTATTATGGATGATCAAGTGACATTTTTAAATATGCACAAAATATTTGAGAGTGAATTCATGGGGTGAAATACGTGTAAAGAGCTCACAAGGTTACAAGTTTCTTCATGTCAAATTCATAAAATAATAATATTAACGTATAAATGTAGAATTTATTACCGTATTGCTGTTATCCGGTTTAATGTAGGTTTAAAATTAAAAACCTAGTATCAAAACATTTCCCTCTTTATTCCTAAAATCATTGACAATACTAAAACTCAATCAAGTTAATGTGGCATATTTATTTTCGATAAAATTAAATTATACATCAAATCCGTCATAGTAAAACTTACACAAACAAAAACGCATCAAGCGATTTTCAAACAGCCTTAATTAGGTGTGAACGCCGTTGTAAATCGAGGGTGTGCAGTTAATTGGTGTTAGAGTATTTAGTCAGATATCGGAACGGCAACAAGTCTTACAAGTTATCTAAATTGATCATCTAACGTTAAGTGGTTCGTGGCACTGAACACAGGCACGTGTTGCCGTGACCGCCCAATGTGAATAAATAATAACAATAAACTACAACGCGCCACACACGCCTACAGCCGGTAATTCATACCTATGAAGTTTTAATTATATTTAACATAATAAATACTAAGGGAGAGCTCCCTTCTAAAATGTCTTCATCCTATCCGGCATTCGATATCTGAGTGGATTAAAATTTTGTAATAAAAACTTGTTTTATTTTTTTCATATTTGTAATAGATAAATAAGGTTTTACATGCCAGTAATACAATACTTATCTACACAATAAACATAGCATGCCCACATGCAGAATAATAAAAAGAAAAACCAAGAATAAACTTTTTTACAAGGATATAAATCTTTATTGGACTGCGACGAAAGCAAAATTCTCTCGAGAACTTTGCGACTTCCACAAAAGACTTTATACAATTCATTTCAGGCCCATAAAAAAGTTACCACGAAATCACAAAAATCGGTCGAGCTATTTTTCTGCCAACGGCGTTGCCTCCCAATGGGATCAAGATCTCGATTTAGATTTAATTTGTTATGAAATCTAGAAATGAGCGACTTTTTATAATTAAAATAATATAAATATTAACACTTATATGTAAATTATTTAGTTCAAAATATTTTGTTTACAGTGTATAACAGTATATTTTGAACTTAAATTCGTTTTCTAATTATTATAATTAAAAGGTGTTAATAGTATATAAACGTGACGAGTAATGTTTACAAGACGCTGTCAGATAATTAGCATGGGTCAATAACTCAGTAGGCCGCAAGGTAATCACCTGCCTACGCGAGTACACCGGTCACACCTCGTCGAGCCACTCGCCGACAACGGTCATTTACCGTAATTACTTAACCAACAACATATTAATCACTAATGCGACAGTGCTGATACTACCATTATAAAAAATTATAACATCATAATAGGCAGTTATAGTAATTTGTTACGTTCAACTCATGAATATATTACTGTATTAATTAAGCCACTCATACCGAACATTCAACAAAAAATAGTCGTACGGATTAAATCTGTTAATATTTTCAATTTATAAATGAGTCAACATGGAAGCGGCTAGCTGTTGTGTGAATGCAGATATTTAAGATAATAATGGTTTATTAATTTAATTAAAACTAAAGTATATATTTGAAAAGCATGGATATATTAAATAAGACAATTAAGTTTATAGAGACAATACCTTAATGTAAATGGAGATTTTACGAATTGTTTTTTTAAATAGTTTTATTCCTTTCTTAGGCATAAAACCGCAGAATAGGTAAACGGCATAAAGCATTCATATATTGCAAAGTAACCCAAACCCATATAATACAAGGCGATATTCGCGTACACATTCTATTATACTACAATACTACAGATTACGTCTGTTGTGTCTGTTGTGAACATATTCACAATAATTAATAACCTGTCAGTGGCAAAGTTAAAAAATTATTATACAAAGAGCAATTATTCACCGTCGGTTTATATCATAATATAACGTTATGAGATTAGAGAGAGAATGTTCATCAAGTGCTCATTGACTAAAGGGGCGTGTGAACGGACCGCAATGCTATTCACAATTTAACTGACTTTACCATACAATAATTCTGACGTTAAATTATTTATACTATACAATCATGTATCAGTGAAAGTCGTATATTGGCAAAGATTGCAACAACAAAGTTTAATTTTGTATAATATGATGTCATAATTAATATAAGCTATAGCTGTTTAGTAGCGGTTACGTGTACTACCAACCCAAACGCTGGCCGTGGGTGTTGTAACAACTGAGCTAATTCAATCTAATGCCATCTGGTCAAGCGTCGGTCGTAAAACTTAGCGAGAACTCTTGCAGTATATATGTATTTGTACACTAATTCAGATCATGCACAGGGAAAGAGGGCACACTGACATAATCTCAGCTCAAAAGAAGCGGCTAGAATGATTATATTCACAAAGAAAATCTATATCAGGCACAGCCACAGCCAATTGTAAAATATACCCATATACCGCACCTGTTTTTTTTGGCTTTATAGGGAATCGACCAAGCAGGTCACCTTATAGAATAAGTTGTGACTGATCAGGGGTACAGTCAGATCGCAACCAACAGTGAGGTGGGATTCTGGCCTGCTCTCACGCTCACCAAGCGAAGTGCCATAGCAAATTGCTACTACTCAGATGTCAAGTTTCTGGAATATGTGGTACTACCCAAGACGAGCCAAACCACTTATGGACATAGCTAAAAAACTGTCAGGAGTGTAGCCTTGCCGTTAGAATATTATTTTCCATCTTTTGTTAAAGAAAGAAGATGCATGCACGCTCATGTCTGAATTAGAATAAAGGTAGAAGGATGAAAATGATATAATAGAATTCTAGAACTAACGGAACGAACAAATTAATCGCAGGTGCAGTTAGTACATACATACATACATATCATCACGCCATATCCCTTGCAGGGTAGGCAGAGAGAACAGAGTGCCAGAGAACTCTATCTCTGCATACTTCACTCGCTTCCTCAACATTCATAATTCTCTTCATACACGCTCGCCGGTTTCGGAGACTCTTGACTCCACCTTCCTTCAGTACATGACCGATCTGGTCTAGGTAGGTTAGTCTCGGTTTCCCTCGTACCTTCCACACAACCTCTTACATTCCACGTGCCCACCCGGCACTCCGTTCTCCTCGACTCGCCTAACTGGGCAAGGCGTGATGGGTGGCGGCCCCCATCGCCGCAACTGCCGATGTTCGTACCGACGGGGGCGGGTCGGTACGCGTCGCCTCCGGGGGACGCCCTAACCCGCATTGCGGTACGCATTTCGAGCCGGATTAGCAGTCTAATTAGACTGGCAGGGGACGCGAACGAGCACGCTCCGGACTATGCCCCCCAAGTGGTTATTACTATATATGCCCCCCTAGTGGTTATTATTATATAAAAGAAGTAAAGTAGTGAGTGATCACAGCCACCTTTTCGTGACGACAAAATGTATGGATCTGAAATGTTTTCATTCTCATGTACGTACATCAGCACGGTTTCTTTGATACATCTTATAAGTCATGTCGCCAGATGACGTATATCGTGGTGCGATATGATACTTAGATTCTTTTAAGTTGTATCTATCTAGAATCAACTATCTAGAAACACTTTAATACTTACTATGAGATAGAATTATGTCAAGCCACTGACTTTTAAACTAAAAAGTAAGCAGAACATAATTTTAAAATTAAAAAAAAAAGTAAATGAATGTGATTAGTCTTTTCACTATTTCAAACTTAATGTGAGCCGAGCTAAATAACTGCGCGATGTCGTGCACAACAAATTGCATTTTGTTTCTAATCTGGCCGCAGCCGCGGGTCCTAGCATCATAAGCCTCAATTTGCCTGAGCTATGTAATTAACACCGACACGCCGGGTCATTAATTAAGTCATCAGACAAGCCGCTGGTTGACGGTGGTTATCACGATGCGGATTAAATACTTAGCATAAGATAATGAACAATTATTCGACATTTAACTTAAGCATCGCAGACTATTCATATGTGAAAATGTACTTAAGTGTGTGTACATAGGTAGGGATAACAAGTATGCTGAAATCCCTTTGGATTTCTACTTATTCATTAAGCAGCAGTATCTATATACTGCCAACTTTTCAGTTGTAAGTACATATATATGTATGCATGTGTGTATGTTTCGCTCTAGCTAACATGGTCACAGAGGATAAACAATAGCCGCCAGTAATATTTTCACCAGTAATTGAATACCTACCGTCATTATAATTTAAATGATTCAGGAGCAGAGCCCAGAGCTAATTAAGTATGAATAATAATTAAAAGCCGTACGTAGTCCTGATTGTGTTTAATTATTTCTCAAGTATTTTAAATTATGTATATACAATATTTTTAATTATTATTAGAATATAATATTGACGTTACCCGTTCTTGTGTGGTTCTTTTTTTAATTGACAAAAAAAAAGGCGTATATGACTCTATTATAGTAATGATTATAATAGAGTCAAAAATATTTTTATATTATAAACTGACGTATGTATTTAAATATTTTAAATATTAGCGATAGTTATAAATTATTAGTGGTAGGACCACGCTGTTGACAGATCTCTGTCTATTGCCGCGGGCCGGTCCGTCCGGGGTAGTACCACACTCTCGCATCTCATAATGGCAATGTGCTATTGCACTTCGTTCGGTGAGCGAGAGAGCCGAAAGCCCAACTGGGTGGGTTCGGGGAATGTAATGGTATGCAGCGACCTAGCTATACCCTTGGTATAGCAAGGGTCCATGGGCAGCAGTGACACTTACCATCGGGTGTGGTGCTTGCTCGTGTGCGACCGTAAGCGAAAAAAATATTTGTTACTTTGGTATGGTAATAAGATATATATAATCTATGGGAGTGCTACGTCCACAATTAGTACTCCGCATTAATAATAGATGAAAACTGTGAAATTTATTAAAGCAAATATGAAATGGCGTAAGATCATTTATTATTGCTATACACAACACTTTCAAAATATTTGCCTTCCAAGTAAAAACACAAATAGTTACTATTGGAAAGAACTGTTTTTATAGACTGTGTATTGTTAAGTTGAATGGTAGCAAGAGAATCTGTTATTCAGTGATACTACAAAAAAGGACGTTGTAAATATATTAGTTTATTACTTTTTCACATTTTATGTCTTTATGTATTTAGCGAAAATAAATCTGTGATTAATACTTAGATCATTTTATATTCCAATAGAAGCGGTTGTGAGAAGATAAGGTACGTATGTATTCGCCTCGAGCGAAGGGTGGGTTTGGGGTTTTCATTGGTAGGCAGCAGCCTAGTTGTACCCCTGGTATTGCAAAGTCCATGTGCGGCAGTAACATTTACCATCAGGTGTGCTGCTTGCTCGTTTGTCACCAAAAGCATTAAAAAAGGAAGTTGCAAAAAAGGCAGCTAACATTCCAATCCAACCCTTCTTATGAGTGGCGTATAAGACATTATAAAGAGAAGCAACACTACAACAAAACGCATCACAACTCCCAGGCCACAGCGTGGTATAGTGGGTTAACTACATTCCTATCCTAAGGGAATCTCGTTCTGTTCTCGGCTGTAAGAAAGAAAACAATATTATGGTACACTTAGCACTGCGTACCAGTAGGTAGATTATCTTTAGAATTAAGTACTTAACGAAATAGCTTTTAAATCTAAAATAACATTTCGTGCAGGTAAATTGCACTTAACTTGTCATTATAATAATAGAATTCTATTTAATGTCGTGTTTACAAAGTAAACTTACCTAAATACATTATGTAATATTCAAAGTTAATCAATCTAGCGTGGGAAACATTGACAATCGCGTAACATAATAGGGTGGATAGTGACACATGGAAACAAATATGAAGGAATGTAATCGAAATGTTTGTAAATGTGTGTCGCGTGTCATGAGCCGATTACACCTGCTTGTCAACTGACTATACGCACCCTCACATGTGTACAAAAATGGAAACTAGTTGATTTGTACTCCCCATTAATAACATAAAAGTGTTTGTGGTATTATTAGGACATAATTCTTTGTTATTTTAAAGAATATACACTTAGATTATTGTAGTCAGGACTAATATGTTTTAAGGTGGGAAGTCCATGTAAAAATTTCAAAGAATCGTTTTTTTTTATATTCTGAAAGTACACTATGTTGAGCGTGTACTGACGAGACGAAAAAAAAAACTCGAATATTTACAAAATAACGAGTAGGAGTACGTATTGTAAAGTAGCGAGCCAGGTAGTCGGAAAGACCGACTACCTGGTCGACTACTACCGACTAGTAGTAGAGACCAAAGATGCTCGTACAGCTCGCAGGCAACATCAAATGGAAGAAAATCAGCTTTTCGAGGAGGAAAGACTGTTATATGGACCTAGAATTGCAGATTAATCGGTAAGTAATTAACAAGTCATTAAAACGCGCACTTTAAACACAATTATCTCAAAACTACATTTTGAAAAACTGCTCGTGTTGTAGCTCAAAAAATTATTGACCGATTTGGCTGAATTTTTTTGAGACCTTTTTTTACATTAATATTGGAAGGATAAACCTAAAATTTCACATATTTCGCGTTGATAAAATACTTTTTTGGGGTCAAAAATGTCAAAAAATTTTTACTTACTTAGACTTTTTTTAAAGGCTTATTTTATATTGATTTTATACTTTTTTTTTATTTTATAGGGTCATCCTTGCCGTTTATGTTCCTTAAAAAAAATAAACTTACATCTTTGTGTTTCAGATCAACGGTTAATGAGTGACAACTGGAGCAGTTTGGGACCTCGCGGCGGAGACAGCCTATAAGAACTCATACTGAGCCGCCAATTTTGATTGAAAAATAAAAAACAAAAATTTTTTGGTATTCTAAAAATATTAAATAAAGATGTGTTAAAATTTAAAAACAATCAATGCTAAAATAGTATTAAAAATGACCGATTTCGAGGCGTTTACTTCCCTCCTTAAATAAGTGAAGATACTTCCCTCCTTAAATAAGTGAAGATTAGATTATTAGATTTATTTATTTATATAGATTATTACTTAATCGCAATTTTAGGTCATAAATTGATTCAAAGACAAAAGACTTTTTAAAAGGTAAGATTTAGTTTATTGCGGTTCTCAATAAATGTATATAACTAGCAAACCAGGATTAAATTTTATTGCAATTTCATTAGTAAGGTTGTCTTTGAATTAATTTATTGGGTCATTTAGCGACCAGTTCAGGTTGAGGCATATTGAGACGTGTTGCCAGAAGCCAGAAAATCTGGACGTATAAATCGGGTATTTATGGGGACATCTGGCAACTCTAATTATATAAATTCGATCATCCATTTCGTTATATACAACGAATATATTATGAATCTAATTTTAATCAGCGAGTGCCCGGTCCGCTTCACACGGTATTTATTGTTTTTAGGGTTCCGTACCTCGAAAGGAAAAAACGAAACCCTTATAGGATCACTTGGTTGTCCGTCCGCCTGTCTCCCAATACCCTTTTTCTCAGAAACGCGTGGAGGTATCAAGTTAAATTTTTTTAATAAATATTCAGGTCTACTGTCTCTTGGAGCTGTAAAAAAAAATCAAACTTCTAAGCTAACGCAATCAAAAGATACAGCTGTTTATGTCGCAAATTTCTGCAAATTTTCGACACTCGCAATCAAAACCTAAAGGGTACCTACTTCCCGTGAACTCAGAATCTTGAAATTTGGTACGAAGCAACGTCTTATAGCACAGATAAAGGAAAAATTGTGAAAACCGTAATTTTTTAATTACATCAATATATAAAAAATATTTTTAATAATTTTAAACTCACTACCCCTTTCCTCCTGAACTGAGGTATTAAATTGAAATTCATATCAAAAACTCAAGTCTATAATACCTTTAAGCTGTAATAAAATCAAATTTCTATGTCAACGCAATCAAAAGCGCAATAAACAGCAATTTAAGCCGCATATTTTCAAAATCGCAGTTACTTGCAAGGGAATTAAAACCTAAAGGGTCGGCTAGACTCCACTCGGCCTAGAATCTTGGAATTTGACATGAAGCAATGTTTTTTATAGCACATTGAAGAAAAAATTTAAAAAACCTTAAATTTTCAGTTACATCACCTATTTTTTTTAGTTTTACAGATTCCTTCGTGCGCGGGTACAACTCGCATTTGGCCGATTTTTTTTTAATATCAACAGTCTGATATTACGAAGAACGACTACACGTCATTTCGTATTATCTACTAATGTGGACATGCAAGTAAGAATTACAATGTTTATTGAAACTTTGATGCCCTAATCAAGTATTATTTTTATTTTATAGAAAATTTCGAAAGTGTAAAAGTATACAGTATGACTGGTAAAAGACTGTACATATTGAAGGAGACGATAGATAATGATCACATGTAACAAATAAAAATATAATAAGAAGGTAATATTAATTAACTAAATAGTAAACCTCAACAATATTAGGGTGTCAGGATTCTCAAAAAGATGGTCACCTTCTCAACATTTCTCGATACAAATTAATCGCACCTCGTACACTGCCATTTGGTCGAGCATATGCAATTTCCCAACACTCTTAGTGCGAATAACACATTCTATCACACTTCACACACAAATAGTCACGTTTGACTATGTAAACGTCTTGGACACCAGACATCTTCGTGTAGGCGATTACAAAAAAATACGTCAAAAAAACGAGAGGTGTCAAGGGACACCCGGATGGAACGAAGTTCCTTTCGATTAATTAGTGAAGAAATTGTAATAAAACTTTATTTTTTTTTAAGTTATAATATATTTTTTTTTATTATTAACAAATACATATAATGTAATATAAACTTATTCAGTAAGCTCAATTTTAGTAATAATTGGCTTGTGGTAACTGAAGTAAGAAACACATGTTTGGGATCCTATTTTATTTTGTTAAAAAAACATATGTTTTTATTTCAATAATCAATTATACTATCGAATCTGAACCTCCTGTGAAATTTTGGTTACCCTTAGAAAAACAATTCTGTAAATATCTGTCTGTCTATTCTTTCGTACGCGTCATAGATGCGCGGGACTTTGTTAGAACACGCACGGCGTGCTAAATACATACGCATTGATATTGTAATATTAAAATATAATTTGCTTTTAGATTTATTAAAGTATTGACGCGTACACTTGCTAAACACACAATAATGGAGAGATTATAACGCGTATGGCTTGGTTAGCACAATAGTAAAGAGAGGTTATAATGCGTCATTGCTAAAAATACATAAGCATTTATTATTGCCTGTATAAAATCTCTACCTCTACTTACCTAACTCCATCAGCAACATCCGGAACTTGTGCAGAAACACTGTGAGGATTAATTATTGTTATTATTATTATTATCAACAAAAATAATTGTCGCGACTCCACACTGTTCAATGCGAAATAGAAGGACAAAACGAAAAAAAATAACTGGCTTACTTTCTATGAGAGAAAGAGAGAGAGAGACAGTCAGAGAAACGCGCACGCCGCACGGCTTACAACTATAGCCAAAAGCATGGAGCAATTATAAAGAGGAGACGGTCTAAGCTACTGTGCACTGTGGTTATCAACTAGGTCCTGACGTCATCACGTTAACATCAGTAGTAGGCGTGGCCTATTAGTCGGCTGTTGTCGCTGCCGGTGTTCGTACGTGCATACAGTTATATTTTAGGTGTATTTTTATTTTATTACGAAGAAAATCATGAAGTGTTGTGTTTTATCATGTAAAAACTACTCCGATAAACGTTCAGATGCTATGGAAGGAATCATATTTCATATCGTGATATTTTCCCAATATTGAAATCTACATTAAATGTTGAAAGCGACAAATATGACTATTTAGATAAGAATGAACTAAATACTATAATTCCGCGTGGTAACGGAGTAAGTCGAACGCATAAAGCTACATTTGATCTCTATGGGTCAACTGACCCCTCCCCCTGCTCCCCCTTGGCGAAGCCCTTGACCCCCCGTACCTGTGGGAGATCATAAAAGATGACTGAGGGATAAAAAACGCATATAACATCTATACCAGAGAAGGAAAACTCAACTAAATTACCTTATACCAACACATCTAACCAGCATGGTGTAGTAGGTCAATTTCTCTTCTAGTGTGAAGGAGGCTCGAGCCCAATAAAGGGACATGTATGAGCTTATAATTTAGGATATATTGGCTTCCATATAAAGAGTAAACTGTCGATATTTTTTGTTCAGAACTATTTATGTTACGTTATCTTCGTGTGAATTCTACAGTTTAGGTAGCGCTCACTAATGTAATTCAGATGGCAAGAATGATAACTATTTCTTAATAAAAAATAGGTATTATTGTAAATATTAAAAAGAAAAAATGAACTAAAAAGAAAAATAAAGCTCGTCTCTAAAGTAACTTGTTATTTTTGTTTATTATTATAATTGACATTTTAAATATAAAAAAGAGTGAATATTAATTAACAATTGAATTTAAGATTAGGTAATTTAATTATTTAATGTCACACTTATGTTAGACAGATATCGAACACACACAAATGAATATAGAATAGCGGCGTAGTATCACGACATGAGTACATTTGCCTTAGTACCTATCCAATGTATCATTTCCAGTAGTCGACACAATTTTACTGCCAAGGCGCGCAAAAAGATGTTTCACATCACAAACTTTCAATACCTATCTATTATATAGAGGTATAGTATGTTATTAACAAATCGATAGTGCTGTTAAAATACAGCAATCATCAACGATGACTGCCCTCACGCCTTTACTTGTGTTCGGGTCACACAATCGGCGATCATAGATTTCTTGCCATATTTCTGTAGATCTGCAGTGCGCCCGGTTGCTGCCTGATCTTATTGTCCTTTTGAAATATTATACCAAACGACACACGGTAAAAGGTAAAAAATATGTACTTTAAATATCGAAAGTAATAAAAGCATTTGTTTGCATAAGAATCAATTCCTTACTATAAAATGTGCATCTCTGTCTGTGAATTTAGGAATAATGATAAGGTAAACAGTGCACATGAGGCCGATAAGCCAATTTTTGGGAGCACTTGTTTACTAACATAGAATATCTGCATACAGGAGGCCGATAAGCCAAATGAAGTATGAGTATGCTAGATATTTTGAAACATATTTACACACACGAGGCGAGGACGCCAATCAAGGAGTGTAAATAATTTGATGAGTTGATATGGATATTAGACAACTAGCTTTCGCCCGCGACTTCGTCCGCGTGGAATGGTTACTTTGGGCTAACGTTAACTTCAACTCGCGAATTCGTTTACGTAAAAGGTGGAAATATTTTTAAATAATACATACGTTAAAGCTGTTTTAGGTACCTACATGACCCTTTTATTAGTAAGAGTAGAACATTAAACCTTAAGTAAAAGTATTGGGTCTTATCTATACTTTCTATAGATATACCATATACAATGTATGTATATTATACATACATACATACACTTACGCCTATTTACGATTACACATACTTTTAATGTGTATGAAATCGCTGTGTGGTAGCGGCTACGAATACTACCAATCCTCACTTTGCTTGTGGATGTCGTAAAAGACGACTAAGAGCCTTATAACGACTTGGGCCAACTCCATCTGATGCCGTTTGGTCAACAATTACATTCCCATGGAGGGTTGACGTCTGGCAGGCGGCCGGTAATAAAACTATTGCCAATAACTGTTATAATATGTACTATGAATGAAGAGTACTTATTGTATCGACCCCAAGTAATTGGGATAAGAGTAGGAGAATGATGATGATGATGACCTCTCGTGAACAAATCTCCAATTTAGTCCACAAAAGTATGACGTGGTCTTCCCCTTGTATTCGTCCCATTCACGATTGCTTTATATGTTTGCTTCGTCAACCTCTGCCCACTCATTATTTCTTCCACTTCGTGTCCAACCCACCTCAGCATAGCTAACATTATACCTAATTTTATCTTTCAGACTTACATCACACACGTTACGAAGAGCTGTCAGCTCTACAGCATTTATTCTATTTTCATGTCTTCTCCGCCAAATCTAACTTTCACTGCCATACATGAGGGCAGGCACTAATACTTCCTATACTTATTATTATTATTTAGGATGTGTAAAGCCGACGGAAGGTCATGAGAAGAAAACAAAACTAAAAATGTAGTGTGTGCAGAAGTACTTTGAAATAACATTAGTTTGAGTTTTTTTTTAATATAAGATTATAAGACCCAGTATTTTTATCGTAAATGCGCGCCGAGTACTTGATCATTATTTTGCTGCGATGTTATTTTTAAACTGCGATATTTCCTAAGATATTCATTAAAATCAAATAATGTAAAGAGCAATTTTGTTTTAAATTAAATACTTGTGATGAATAACTCATTTATTTGGATAAGGATTAATATTATGTTTATAAAAACACCTTCGAAAATATCATATTGTTTTAAAACAAATTTGATTAGCATAAAAAAGGTTATAGTGAGCCAATCTTAAAAGATATACATATGCTGTCGCGGACTTTTATTTAGAACTTTGAAAGGGGAACAATTATATAGTACATAATTTTTGCGCAACTTTAACCGTTTACGCAGCGGAAGCTCTCAAAAGGAAACAAAAATCCGATTTTTACACATTCATCATTGTTGCTCTGCTCCTATTGGTCGCAGCGTAATGTTGTATAGCCTAAAGCCTTCCTCTATAAATGGACTATCCAACAAAAAAAGAATTTTTCAAATCGAACCAGTAGTTCCTGAGATTAGCGCGTTTAAACAAACAAACAAACAAACTCTTCCGCTTTATAATATTAGTATAGATAGAGTTAATTATTTTTGACATTGTATAATTTTGATCAGAGATGAGTAATTGTATGTGATTAGTACTATAGTCCTAAGATTTACATTGCAAATTATATAGATGTAAAAAAAAAATCTTGAGAATTGGTGGAACAATTGTTATCATAGATGGCCGAAGCGGATTGATAATTATTTTATTTAGCAAGTTATATAACAAAAAGAAAATATATTGTAAGTTATTTTTTTTTTGTTATTAAGGCATCAGTTATTTAATTAACTATAATATTACGGGAGGACCCGTAATTTCAAAATGGCCGACTGTTAGGTTTTATTACATTGCGGATATAATTTCAATAAGTCAATAGTATTGTATCTAATTTGACTAATATTATATGTCTTAATTGGCGCCATTAACGGCCTTTTATACATAACGGTAATCGTAATGGTCGAGTCTTGAGTACGGATATTCATTCGTGTTTCGGCTCTTAGTAGGAGCATATTAAATACCTAGGAGTGTAACGTATATTGAGTCTTGATTGTGTAGTGTATACAGTGTATTGTGAAGTGTGAACCATAGTGTAGAATTAAATAAATTACGTGTCATACTCGTATGTGTATTTATATCGATGCCTTGTTCCTGATAAATCCTTTTATGAAGCTTTGGATCTGAATACGAATCCATCCGGATGGATGGATTCGTATTTGGATGGCTGATGGATGGATATCCACCAGCCCATAAACGTTCACTGTTGGACATAGGCCTCCCCACGAGAATGCCATTCGCAACGGTCCTGTGCCACCTGCATCCAACGGTTCCCTGCGACCTTGACAATGTCATCAGTCCACCGAGATGTCAACCCTCATTGGGAATGTAATTTTTGACCATCATGGCATCAGATGGAGTTGGCCCAGGTCATCATAAGGCTTTTAGTCGTCTTTTACGACATCCACGAGCAAAGTAAGGGTTGGTAATATTCGTAGCCGCTACCACACAGCACAATTACCATACTTTATATTCAATAAATCAAAAAAGTCGAAGAGGTAGGGAATCCCATTATCGGTTCCATCAATATCAAGTTCCATATCATAAATATTTCATATACTTCTAACACGATCATTGTCATTAGATCATTATCGATATAAATATTCTTGTGTAGATTTTTTATTAATTAGTTTAATTTTAATTTGAAATATTATTTTCTTATTTAAATAACTAATTAACTAGACCAAAAGCTATTTGATTTCCATCAGCTAATGAAATTATTCATTGGCTCATAAAATTATTTCGGAAAATGAAATTATAATTTTATAAATGTTTGATAATTAATTAATATTATTTTTCCTTATTTTTTATATTTGTGACGAAGAAAGAATACATTTCACCACCCCATATCTTACCTGTGGGTGATCGTACGAGACGACTAAGGAATATAAAACGCATATAACATCTATGCAAGAGAAGGAAAACTCGAAACAAAACCCTATACCAACACGTCTGACCAGCGTAGTGTAGTAGGTCAATTTCCCTCCCATTATGGAGGAGGCTTGAGCCCAACAGTGGGACATATATGAGCTGAGATGATGATGATGATGATTGATAATTAAAAAAAATCTTTAGTGGCAAATAAATTAAAGTACATCATCATCTTTTTTTTTTTTATTGCTTATGGTGGCAAACGAGCTAGCGGCACACCTGATGGTAAGTGTCACTGCCGCTCATTGATCTTTACAATACCAAGGGTATAGCTAGGCCACTGCCTACCTATACAAACCTTAAACCCACCTCAGTTGGGCTTCCGGCTCTCTCGCTCATCAAACAAAACGCAATAGCACATTGCCATTACTCAGACATCAATCTTCTGCGAGAGTATAGTACTACCCCGGATGGACCGGCCCGCGGCTGTAGACAGAGAACGGTCAAAGGTGTGGTCCCACCATTTACAGATCAACACTTACATTCCAGCTCATAAACTTCCAATTGCTGGGCTCGCCTCCACAATAAAAGGTAAACTCATCTAGTGTACCACATCAGCCAGACGGGTTGATAAAGGATTTGGTTTTAGAGATTTCTTTACTTGTATAGATGTTATACACATACATATATATCATCACGCCATATCCCTTGCAGGGTAGGCAGAGAGAACAGACTGCCAGAGAACTCTGTCCTTGCATACTTCACTCGCTTCCTCAACATTCATAATTTTCTTCATACACGCTCGCCAGTTTCGGAGACTCTTGACTCCACCTTCCTTCAGTACGTGACCAATCTGGTCTAGGTAGGTTAGTTTCGGTCTCCCCCGGTACCTAAATCCTTGTTGATGTTAGATGTTATCTACATATTATATTTTTTAGTCGTCTTGTACGACACCCACGGGCAAGAAAGTTGGTAATGAATTGTATTTTTATATCGTTACCACACGGTTGCTAAACTTTAGGGTCTCGGGGATTGAATATCATCAGACAATCTCGCCGTCACCCTGTAAAAGCGCAAAAAGGCCGCTGTGGTTTTAGTGGGTATTTCGGTCGCACAATGGCTGGCAAGTCCCACACAAATCCCCCGGCTAACATAGGTGGGCGAATAATGCGTAAATGTATTTTCACAGCGTAAAAAAGAAAAATAAAGAAACAGTTGTTACACTTACATAATAACTTCCAAGGGTTTTCTTTCAAATTCTTATCTGTAATTTTATCGTTTTCATTTATATTTAATATCTCGTGTGCAGAATCAATATTTTGAACTGAAATTACAAACAAGAAAAATTATCATCTTACGGATTTTATCGCATTTACAATTGACATTTTATCTATCTCTCGCCATCATGAACGTTGAAAAGTATTCGAAACGTCGGGAAATTTTACTTCGGGTTGAGAGCCCTCAGCGCCCATCCACAGTCCGGGAAAAATTGTCATAGCCAAACGACTGCTTAAGTCACAAAAAAAAGAAAAAAAGGAAAATTTTAAAATAGAAAATAGAATCGCGGTAAATTCGGTAAAAAAATATTTTGATTTCATATATGAAATTCATATACTTAAAATGTGGAACGCTCCCCCACTAGGTGGACAGACGACCTAGTGAAGGTTGCTGGGCGTCGTTGGATACAGGCGGCACAGGACCGCACTCTGTGGCGTAAAATGAGGGAGGCCTACGTTCAGCAGTGGACGGCAATAGGCTGAAATGATATAACCACGTAATTTTTTTTATTAGTATACAAGAACGTGTATTAGTATTAGTAGCTACCAGGCGCACAGTAATTTAAAGAGGTTGAAAATAATATTATTTTGCTCATGCGTCTTAAAACGCATCATTAAATTTCACTAACGTTTAAAATCCAACTCATCATGAGGATTATCATTTTAAATAATGTTATGACCCATTCCTTGTCTCTTACTTCTTCCACAATGGAAGGGCAATTGACCTACTATCAGATCAGATTGGTTGGCATAGCATTTTATTTCGAGATTTTCTTTATCTTGCAGTGATGTTAGCTGCTTGTTTCCGTCATTCATCTTTTATGATCACCAAAGAAAGAAAGATTTGTCAACATTGTATTCTGATTCCCCCATCATATGGATATACAATAAAAAATCATTTCAACCTAAATGCAACGCCTCACCTTTTTAACCACTTTCCGTGTGGTGACGGAGTAAGAATACTATTCACCACCCCAAATCTTACCCGTGGGTGATCGTACGAGACGACTAAGGGATATAAAACGCATATAACATCTATGCAAGAGAAGGAAAACTCGAAACAAAACCCTATACCAACACGTCTGACTAGCGCGGTATAGCAGGTTAATTGCCCTCCCATCACGGAGGAGGCCCGAGCCCAACAGTGGGACATTTATGGGCTGTGATGATGATGATGATGTATTATTAACCAAATTATCTTATGCATTTCTATCTTTAGTGAGATATTTTATTAAACCGTTATCATCTCCTACTCTTATCCCAATTACTTGGGGTCGATACAATATGTACTCTAATTTCATAGTACATATTTTAAAAGTTATTGACAACAGTTTTATGACCGGCCACCTGCCAGACGTCAACTCTCCTTGGGAATGTAATTGTTGACCAAACGGCATCAGATGGAGTTGGCTCAGGTCGTTATAAGGCTCTTAGTCGTCTTTTACGACATCCACGAGTAAAGTAAGGGTTGGTAGTATTCGTAGCCGCAACCACACAGCAATTTATTAAACCGTTAATCAGGAAATATTTACATGTTATACTGATTTCACTGCACAGATGGCGTAGTGGTTAAGATATCGACCTTCCGTTCCAGAGCCGTGGTTTCGATTCCTACGCAGGACAACACTTTGAGTGTAATTTGTCTGCTTTAATTACATGTTTGTAAAGTCCCCCGTAATACAAGGTTTATTTCCTTAGTGCAGTCTTAACCTAATCTAATCATACTTATATTAACTTATTTTCCTATATCAAATTATAAGTCATGAATCGATAGTAGATAATAATACGTGTAAGTAATTTTTCAGTTCAATTGACTTAGAGAGATCTAAGCGTTATAATGTCCATCGAAGACAAGGAACTTGTATTGGGTTCAGTAAATAGCGATGAAGAGGGGATACATTTGGTTATAGGGTCGCATGCTTCCTTAACGTTGCCCCGGACGGCTAAGAGCGGCTATGTCCATACCTGTCACAATCATTACTCACCAGAATTATTCCAAGTATGGCTAGTTTCTTGTACATTGCGAAGACAGTTAAATTCATCTAAAATTTCTTGCTTGACTGTTTTTGAACCTCGATAAAACTTAAGTGAATTTAAGGCTTTCTAAAAATATTATTTAAATATTAGAAAAGAAATCATAATGTTTTAAAATGGAAGCAGAATACATATTGTCTCGACTCCAAGTAATTAGGATAAGAGCATGTGAATGATGATCTATTAAAACCTTCTTTTACCATTAGTATTTTATTAAAAAAAATACACATCTGAAATAAAACTATTCTTACGGATTTTATATGATTTTATTTTCTTACGGATTGTATTTGATTTTTAATATCCCAACCTTTCAAACAATGTAAAGTGTTCCGAAACTTTGAGTAATTAAAAATCAAATACAAACGCGATAAAACCCGTAAAAATAGTTTATTTCAAATGTGTAAATACTCGCGTAAATATTAAATGACACATCATCAAATTAAACTCTGTGTCATTTTGATATTCTACGCGACCGCCATTTTGATTACTGTAAAAAGTCTTTAAATGCGGGTACTATAAATATTGTTTTCTTTATTAATGTCACTTTTCTTTTTAATCAACGATATATTCAAGAGAATAAAACCTTGAAATTACATCCTATGCTAACCCTGGACGGGTTCAATGTGTCGTAGTAGGTCAATTCCTCGCTATTATTGGAGGAGGCTCAAACTCAATAGTGGGAGAAAATATGAGCCAAAATATGATGACGATTATTCATCAAAACTATTTTTATCATGAAACATCCCTCATAATATTTCATCAACTTTAATGTTATAATACGAAATTTTCAAGATTATTTTCCATTCTTGTGGCAAAAGGAGGGATCCATTTTAAAGGAGGGTTAATCTACCACGCAGGTCAGACCTGTTGCATAGGATTTTGAGTTTGTTATATCGAGTTTTAATTTTCTCGATAGATATTATATATGTATCATCAATTAGTCCGGAAATATGGTATCTAAATATCGACCTAATACTAAGACTCAAAGTCGCCCAGTATGCTATGGAAAAGAGTTATGCTCGGTATATTTCTACATGATAAAATCCAAAATACGTTAATCCATAAAAGAACGGTTTTATTCGCCATAGCTCGAAGAATTAGCACGTTGAAGTTTCAGGCCACGTCACGTTATAAAAGAAAGGTTCCCAAATGGTGACTACGAATCGGACGATGTGGCGTAGGACGACCCCCACTAGGTAGACTGACGACTCGAAAATCACAGGAAGCCGTTGGATGTATGTGGCACATAATCGTTCTGAGTTGCTTTCTCGAGTCCTTAGTCCAACAGTGGACGTCTATAGGCTGATATTTTGGATGGATGGATCTTTTATGTGCCTTTTACGAGACCCGTGCACAAAAGAGGGTTGTAATTCTTACCCTGGTTATATACAAAGTTAAATATAAGGGGTATAAAATATAATTACAACGTCAATAATTAGAAGATTGAACTGTGTTCGGAACTCACCTTTTCCTTTCCCTGCCTAATCAAATATACAGGCGTTTCTTTCAAAATACAGAATAGAAATACAATCACAACACTCAAAGTCAAATTTGTATAATTAATTATTTGATAACTACAAAACCACCCTTCTATGTACGAAATTAAGTTACCAATATTAAAGGCAAAAGTTAAAACAGTCATCAGAGTCCCACGTAATGCAGTCTGTGATATTTCAGCCACGAACACAGAACCCATTATCGTTTGTATAGAACTAGCAAAACCTATGACCAATCTTCCAATTATTATCTGTATTACACTTTTTGCTGTAGCCATAATAGTCCAAGCTATCTGAAAAATAAAAATATTAATTTGTGAGAGCATTATGATGAGATGAGCTGATTTTGAATCACTTGGAGTGGACACAATATGTACTCCTCTTCTATCGTACACATTGCAATAGTTATTGCCAATAGTTTTATGACTAGCCACCTGCCTTACGTTTATTCTCCTAGGGAATGCAATTATTAACCAGAGGGCATCGGGTGGAGGAGGGGATTACCAAAATTGGTTTATGTCATCTACCACTAAAACTTGATATAACAGATCTTCTGATGAAAAAGTTTAAAGACAAAATAGTGCCTTTTTTCCCCTTGCGTTGGGCTATGGATGTGGTCGCGCTCCTTCAAATCGATCCGGGGCGACGGAAGAGACGGTACGCAACCTCATGGACCCACCCTGCAAGGACTCTTCTCTGTGCGAGCGGGCCACCGGTACCCGATCTTTGTTTTCCGTGGCCCGCCCGGCGAGAAATGTGTAAAAACGACGAAAAATGAGTATAAAAAATAAATGACTATTTGTACGCATTAAATTGACGAGAAATTTTAAACAGAGAAAATATTAATAGTGTTTTTGAATCATTTTATTTTGAATTAAATAAATGCATTGCATTACACGTTCCTTTATCTATTAAAAAAAAAACAGTCCTATTCCTTATGGTATTCATCGCACTTATTAACATTATAAAAGAAAAATACAGAAGACCGAGGAGTATAATTGACCTCTGTATTTTGGACTGTGAGAAATATTGATTCTATTGAAATTTAGTTACTAAACTACAGCTGTCGGCATGTGGCACTGGCTGCGCCCCTATTCTGTTTAAGCCAAGAGAACGTGAACGTCACTCCAACAAGCCGCGTAGTTAACGTTACGTAACGTTAAAAGATGCCCGAACTAGACCCAAATATTTAATCGGGGACCGGATGCTGATCCGCATTTTCGGTGATCGACTCACCGGGGGTGGACCCTTGCGGCGCTCCTTAAGGGCCGACCTAAACACTAGCACTTTGATTCGCCTGGCAATCTCCTCGGTTCTGAGTGTTGTCAGGTGTAGTGTAGTAGTAGTCAGTTTGGAGATAACAGATAACTGGGACTGTCAAATATTATAAAAATAATTTGCAATAAAATAATATTGCGACTATAAATTGAGATGGAAGCTATCCTATCTTTAAGTTGGATCAAACTACACATGCTGTGCAAATTTGATACAAATCGGTTAAGTACTTTAGGAGTCCATCGCGGACAAACAACATGACGCGTAATTTATATATATATTAATATTATACAGCACCGAATTTCTATTTCTATATTACGTCTAGTACGTTACTAGCATTACTAGTAGAGTACTAGTAGAGTAAGAATACAATTCACTACGTTCTATCCTACCCTTGGACGTCTTAAGGTCATCCCCTAAGGTATAATAAGGGATATAAAGCATTTAACATATAAATGTTATATTGGATAGTTATTAGACACGTGTAAGTAATGCGAGTGATGTATCACACGTAATATTACCCGACCGTGTACTGACCCATTACACATTACGCGACTAAACATCACATCACATTAAACATCACATTAAACATGATGCGAACACCCGTGTACTGTTCTGCATTTCTGCAATGTTCAGTGTCTGGCAATTCAATATTTATTTTGAGCATTATTTTTAGAACGTTAAGGCTTATATTTCTTGACGCCGCCCGCCGTATAGAGCACTATCGCATTACGTATCACATATGACATGAAATGTCATGTGTGATGTTTGAAGTGATGGTTAAATGTAATATTACTCGGCACGAAATGTAATGTCATATCACATCACTTCGCGAAGTACTGTTTCGCGCATGCCTAATAGGTATGAGAAGCAAAGCTTGTATAAAATTCTATACCAACCCAGATAGGCTGATATAGAATGGCCAGATGGCCAGCGTAGTATACTAGGACAAATTCTTATTGAGAGGGAGGCCCGAGCTTTGTAGTGGGATATAAATGAGCTGAGATACTTACTACAAAAGATAGGCCACTAAGTATTCCCGTTCCTTTTCTGCCAATTTTATCACTTATGTATCCTACAAATAAGCCTGCTATTAAACAACCCAACATGAACATGGAGCCGATGAGGTTGGCATCGTTTTCACTGATCATGTAATCCAAAGGAGAGTCTTCACCTTGTAACATCCTGAGGCCGTATGAGGGCCACACCATTGCGATGCCAGCATTGAAATGAAGCACTGCAACTATTATAAAAATACGATTAGGTATTATTATTTGTTCTTCTATTAGTGTTACGGACAGACTGCTCACGAGGAGAGGCCAACCACACACTACAGCAGATGCTAAGACTTCCTTGGCAGCAGAAGTTGCTAAGGCATGATCCGAAATGGTACCCGAAAGAGTAACTCGGATGGGCGGCTGAATACAAAACACAGCCTATCCTCAAAAAAAAATAGCGATGCTGCTTACGTGGTATCGATGGCTTGTCCAAATGACGACAGAAAGGGGAATGCTGGTTAAAGAGTTATACGTCGTCTTTTACTGCTATGGGCTGTTTTAGCGGGGTGTATTCGTATCGTAGCTTGTCCCCCAAAAAGTCAAGTATCATACTCTGGCAGAAAATTGACGTCTAAGAACTTCATTGTGAGTATCGTATTAGAGGCGAGATCCTCTGGTAGGTAGTCATAGAAAACAGTTGTAAAAGAATTTAACAGAAGAATGGAAATTAGCACAATTTTTTAGTAGTAGGGAATGTTGCTAACAGTTCTTTTAGTTTTCTACCTGCAGTTAAAAGAGCAAGCTCGTTCTGTATAGCATTAAAGTCTCGCAGAAATACAATGTCTGAGCAGTAGTAATTTGCTATTGTACTTAATGCTCAAACCATGGTAAGGCAGGCAACGACCAGAATGTCCCCATTTTATTTAAAAAAAAGGCCCCCTGATTTTAGTGAGGTCTATGAACAGCCACCACCACACCTTCCACCAGCAATAGTCGGAACACCGAATCGAGACCTCTCCAGGCGGATTGATTAATGGGCGATGACCTTTCGGTTCCGGAGCCCTTTTAAGCGAATTCGCTGGCAATACAGTGCCGTGCTAGCCACCTTCGCTAATAAGTCTTACTCCATAAAACGCACTCAATTATTATATTTCAAAATCAACTAATATCCTATGATAGCGCTGTAACTGTCACAAGTGGTTAGCGGATTGGCTATTGTTTTTTAGGCAATAGCTGATGTCCACATTTTTTAATAATATATTTAGTTGATTCTGTTGAGAGACATAAGAACCAACTAATGGAATTCAGGAAGAAGGCAGCAGCATTTCTGGGAAATTGATAACACAAACTGCTATACCAAAAATGACATAAATAATACTCTACAAGATACTATTAATTGGTTGACGTTGAATAATTTAAATATTAATCTTCAAAAAAACATCCGTAATGACATTTAGAAATATGTAGATTAAATAAATTAGTTGACTTAAATATCAATTTAATGACAAAAAATCTTAGAAGTAGAAACAACAAAATTTTTGGGTATCCATATAGCGATGGGTAATTCGAATCATTTAATTCGAATAACTCGAATAAGACCATTGACTCGTTCATTCGAATCGCCTTTGACCGAAACCGAATCAATTCGTTAACTCGTGTTGTACTCGCAGCGCGGGCGACCGCGGCGACGCGCGACGCAGCGATCAGTCGACTCGGCTTGATTGGACATTCGTTGATTCGCTCTAATACGGAGTCGAAAAATCTAACGAATGAATTCTACGAGTGAGAAAATACGAAAATACATGAAATGTTCTAAGAACCACGAGTTGTTTGGATATAATTCGATTCGTTTGACGTACCTATTACATTTACAAATCGTCCGTCGTCTAGAGGAAATAAAAGTTTAATCTGGGAGTTTTCAATAAAACTGAAGATGGAAACAGTTTCCTGTAAACTATGTTCCTGTAGTTATAAATATATTGGTAATACAACAAACTGTATAAATCATTTAAAATGAACAATAATGTAAACGGGTTATAACTCGCCAACTCGGCTTAACAGGCGGATGATTCGACATACGAGTACGAATTCGACCGTAATGCTTTCGCAAATTCATCGCGCGATTTGATGACTCCCACGTGACGATTCGAATCAATTCGAATTGTGATTCGAATCAATAGTAATTTTAATTCGATTGATTCGAATTGAAAAAAAAAACAATCTCATCTCTACTCCATATTGATAATACTATCAATTGGAAAACGCACCTTGAATTTGTTTGTTCTAAAATTAGTAAATTTTCTTATGCTCTAAAGAAATTAGCAACCACATATAATACACCAACAGTATTGACAGCATACCATGGACATGTAGTTCGCATACTAAATCACGGTATTATTTTTTGGGGAAATTCTGTTAACAGAGATCAAGCCTTCAAAGAATAAAAGAAATACATACGGGCTATGTGTAAGTTAAAAAAAGTGGATAGTTGTAAACCTTTCTTTATTAAACTTAAAATTTTGATAAAATTCATAGTATAAGACATAATCTGAAAATAAGTTGTCCGCGTAATGTCACAACATTTCATAATAAGAGCATACTGTGCATGGCTTCAAGATTGTATAACAATTTACCCAAATTGATCCTGGAAATAGAGGTAACTAAGAAGTTTAAAACTAAAATAAAGAACCTTCTGTTAGAAAAAGCACACTATTCCGTAAATGAATATCTTTTTGACCAATTATGAATTCAATGCGTATTTGTGAAACGTTGACATTTGTATGTAAATATTTGTGATAATTTGACATTTGTATGTAAATTTGACATTGTAAATTTTAAAATCTCAATTATAAGTGTAATTAATTAAATGTATATCATTTTTTTATTATGTAACACATTGCATGCCGAAAGGTTAAATACAGTGATACTAAAATAATGATGTATGTGACAACTTATGTAATTACCTGTATTTGCAATAAATAAATAAATAAAAAAAAAAAAGCGTCTGTAAAAAAGGTGATAATTATAGGTGCGGTGTAGGACCAGCGATAGACTTGAATATGCTGACGGATTAAAAACAGATAAATTTTAACTTACGTATAAATGTAACAAAACATTGAATTCCAACGGCGCCCATTACATATACTTTTCGAATATTTATTTTTTAACAAAGTCACTCACTCGAGTTTTGCAACATACTGAGTAAAATATAAAACATACAATTTGTTGTTATTTTATTATGTATCCAACTGTCATGCGACGTAAATTCAGCTTATAACCATATATTATTTATTATAACCAGTTTTGATGTCACTCATTCCTTATATTTCTTGGTGTCTGTCTGTCAGTAATCAAAATCCAAACTTGACATACTCCTTAATGTTCGATAGATTTATTTTGTACACATATTTAGATCGGGTGATAATGTAATGTACAATATATAATCAATGTTCTAATAATTCCAATATGGTCAACGATCCAAGATGGTGGATTACATTTTCTTTCAAACCCTTTTAATACTCATATATACTACACTACTGTTTAGAACGTGATGACGTGACATTGTTAGGTCGTCATTAACAATTACTATTTACCATGTAATTTTTATTTTAAATTAGTTTTACGAGTTTCAACATTAGATTATTGTACAAGAAAGTTACCCGCAATGTTAATTATTGCAGTTTTCAACACACAAACAGTGAATATTAAACGGTAATTTACAAATTTGCACAACAAATCACGTTACATTTAATATTAACACAGTGATAGAATAACTTTAAAACGCAAAAATCAGTGATGTTAAATGAGTGTAAAATTGGACGGTTAATTTTATTTGAATAGACAGTGATACTCAACTCGTGATTAATAATAACGAGTTACCGTCTTATAAATATAAACACTATTACGTTATGAACTATTACTCTAATTCAACTAAGTTAGCAGAAGCGTGTTTGGTGCATTGCATTAAGAATTGGTAATAAGATGAATTGATATTAGGTCGAGGTATCAAAACTCGGCAAAAATTACTTTTTGATACTTTCGAAACATAAAATAAAGGAAACACAAGAGCTTATTTTTAAGTTTTTGATGGTTGTTTTTTAATTATTTTTTTTATTGTTTTTTTTTTTCGGGCAAAAAAAAACTTTAAATGGGAATTATTTTGTGAGAAACTGTTAACTACTGAAAGTATAAAAATAAGAAAATTGTTAAGCAATAGAACTTGCAGCATTTGCAATATTACAGCATGGCGACCAAAATCGGTAGACGAAAATTGAATACATGTGTTAAATGTAAAAATAAAATTCTCACTAAAAACCTTGTCTTTTGTCAAAACTGTCACCAACCTTATGATATAAAATGCGCAAATATTGTTTGTACCAAAATATTTTTACCTAATGAAGAAAACACTGAATCGTGGATATGTAAACATTGTGACACTAAGGTAAATGGAAAACTGGAAAAAATCGCATGCACACCAAAGAATGACACTGTAATGAACGAATCATTTAGATATACACAATTATTAATAGAAAACAAATCTTTTGAAACTCCATCCGCTGTAGATATAGATTCTGATACTGATGAATCTATCAAAAGTCTACCAAACTTAACGTCAATAGAAAATATAGAAATGACGGAATATAAAAGGCAAATAGAACAATTAAGAAATGAGTTAGCAAGTGCACATAATGAAATTATTCAACTTAGTTTGAACATAACAGAACTGAAGGAAAACTTAGAAAGTAGCAAAAAAATTATTAACTTTTATAACAGACTAGTCGATGAACCAGTTAAATATAAGTCTATTACACCTAAACTAATTAAGAAAAAATACGTAATTAAACACGTGGAAGAAAAAAATAATAATATTAAACCAAAACTAATACAAGATGGTATTATCAACAATAGCATCAATCAGGATTTTTTAGTACAAGAATCAAAAACAAATGGAAATTATCCTAAAAATTGTTCGAAGAATATAGATAAAAACTCTAGTATTTCAGAAATAACAGACGGACTCTACCAAGATAAAAAGAAGAGAGTTATGATATTTGCAGATCAAAATGGATACGGTTTGAGAAAAAATCTTCAAAATTATTTGGGCAACAGGTATTTCGTTACATCGATTATAAAACCTCAAGCCCCGTTGGAGGTAGTATTAAGTTCTTGTATGAATATTTGCAGCGATTATACTAAATCAGACTTTGTATTAATTTTAGCTGGAACAAATGACAAGAACCCGTTTAACATTCAATCACATCTACACTATAGCATAAGTTCTTTAAATTTCACAAATGTAATAGTAGGACAAATTTATAAAAATAGATATTTAAATGTTAACAAACTGAATGACCTATTTAAGCTTATTTGTAATAACTGTGAAAACGCTATGTATACTCCTTTAAATGACTATCATGAATCAATAACTTATTTTAGTAAAATTCAGGCCTCTAAATTGATACATCGACAAATACTACAAATAAATTATAAATATAATTACGAAACATATATAAGCAATTCTATTTCTAATAAGAATAAACAAAATCACCTCAAATGTATTAATGTAGGTACACAAACAGACATGATAACAAGTTGTGATATTAATGGTACCCCAAACCACATAAGTTCTGTGATGGAAACTAATTGCATAAAAAAACAAGAGCTTTTTCGTTCATGATTGTATATTAAATGAAAATACTTGCTATATCAACTCTTTAAAGACTACAAGCATAAATATATTTCATCAGAACGTGTGTGGAATTTCCAACAAAACAAATGAATTGGAAATCTACGTAAATAGCTTAAATAGAAGGTTAGATTATATATGCGTAAGTGAACATTTTCTGAACGAGGGGTCAATTGAGTTTTTTTGTTTGAATCATTACTATATTGCTTCACATAATACTAGGACAAAAATGAAAAGAGGAGGTAGTTTAATTCTGGCACATTCAGACATAGCATGTGAGAAAATTGAAGCAATTAACAATTTGTACAAAATGGGCAGTTTTGAAATATGCGGAGCTAGAGACAAGACTACTGGCTTGTATATATGTTGCTGCTATCGTAGCCCAATAGACAAAAATTTCGATACCTTCTTGTCCAATATGGAGAAATTATTGGATCATCTGTTCAATAGGCGATCCATAATTTGTGGCGATTTTAACACCGATTTATTTTTAGATAATAATAGGCGCACCGAGTTTCTCAGTTTATTAAGGTGTTATAATTTCAGGCATCTTGTTAACGAAGCCACTTTCGTTCGAAATAGTAGTGTATCGTGCATTGATAATATAGTAACTAATTTACCTGACGATTTTATAATAGAGTGTGAAATAGATCATAATGGACTAGCAGATGGTCATGCGGGTCTTCTTTGTCAGCTTAGTCTTGAGAATTTAAATAACTTCACAAATAATAAAACGATTACTTTAAACAAAAGAATTTTCAACAAAACCAATCATCTCGCTTTTGAGATAGCTGTACAACTACATAACTGGCATAATATGGGTATAAACAAGTTCATCAAGATTTTTAGTCAAGTATTTCGTGACAGTTATAGAAAGAGTGAATGTAAAATTAATTTAAACAGAAATCCTCATTTTAAGTGGTTGTCGAAAGGAATACGAGTGTCTAGCAAAATGAAAAGAGTGTTATGTAGTAGTAGTGGTAACTGTCTTGAGGCTAGTATGTTAAAGTATAAGAGTGATTATGTAAGAATCTATAGAAAAGTTATAAGAAACGCAAAAAGAAAAGCAGTAATGAAACATATAGACAGATCACGAAATCAATGCAAGGAAATTTGGAAGATAGTCGGCAATAAAACCAATAAATTTAAAAAAGGTCATACAGAACCTATAAAATTAAATATAGAGGGGAAAATGATTGACAGCCCCGAGGAGGTATCAAATTGTCTTTTACGACACTTTAATTTAACTAAAGAAACATCAGAAGATATGAAAGATCAGGCAATTTTACTTCTTGAACAGTGTACGGAAAGAATTAACAACGAGATGGATATCGCGCTTACTACACCAGATGAAATATTAAAAATTGTGCATAGCATGCCAAATAAACATTCTTCTGGTTATGATGAAATCCCAATTTGTGTAGTAAAGGAGCATATCAGCATATTGGCTCATCCATTGTCAAATTTTTACAATAAATGCATAGCAGTTTCTGTCTTTCCTGAACAACTAAAGGTAGCCAAGATCATACCCATTCACAAAAAAGGTAATAAAACAGAACCGAAAAATTACAGGCCAATTTCCCTAATACCTACACTTTCAAAAATTTTTGAAAAAGTTTTGAAAAGTCGTCTTGTATCTCATCTTAAGATGAATGATATACTCACCAGGAGACAATACGGGTATCAACAAGGAATTGGAACTAGCGATGCAATTTACGCACTATTAGAGGACGTATTAAGACATATTAACAATAGAATGAGAGTTGCTGGAATATTTTTGGATTTAAGTTCAGCATTTGACATGGTGGATCATGACCTACTAATTAGCAAATTGTGTCATTATGGTATAAGGGGTAATTCATTACAGTTATTTTCAACATATCTAAAAAATAGAAAAATGTATGTAGAAGTCTCTAAATCTGATGAAATTGGCCACAGAAAATCTTTTCTATCTAAGACTACTTATACTAAAACAGGTGTTCCCCAAGGATCAATTTTGGGACCAATCTTATTCAATATCTTCACTAATGATTTACCTAATTATGTAAATAAGATAATACCTGACTCTCGGCTTACCATGTTCGCTGATGACACGAATGCCACTGTAGGGGGCAAAGATCTTAATGACTTATCAAGTAAAATTAATGTATTAATGAAAGCTTTTTACACGTGGTTTGCCGCAAATAAGTTAAAAGTAAATACTGCAAAAACCAATATTATGTTGTTCAAAACAACAGCACGTAATAATGACATCATAAAGATCAAATTGGATAGTAAAGAAATAGGATTAGTAAAAGAGGTTAAATTTTTAGGAGTACACATCGATGATATGCTAAATTGGAAACCTGAATTAAAGGCAATAGATTCCTCTGTATCATCAGCGTGTTACGCATTGAGGGTATTAAGAGATGATATTGATGTGGAGAAATTGAGGATGGTTTACTATGCGCTGGTGGAGTCAAGGTTCAGATATAGCATACAATTTTGGGGTCAAAGCTACAGCTATAACCATCAAAGGGCATTTGTACTGCAAAAACGAGCCATTAGGACCATCATGCGTATACCACAAAGAGAGAGTTGTCAACAGTATTTTAAAACTTTGAATATCCTTACTATTCCAAGTCTATATATCCTAGTAGTTTTAACAAATTTCTCTAAATACATAAATAATTTTGAAACAAGTGAAGAGAGACAAGTGAGAGATGAAACTCGTAGAAAAGATTTTAAAACAAAAATGAATCCCAAGTATGATGTTGTCAGACACGGCCCGCATTATCAAGCTGTACAGTTATTTAACAAGTTGCCTAAAGATTTAAAAAATGCTGTTTATACAAATAAGTTTAAGATAAAATTAAAGAAGTACCTATTAAATAGATGTCTATATAGTGTAAATGATTTGTGATGATGCAAAAATTTATTTTATTTATTGACTAATATTCTAATAACTATTATATTACTAAGCACTATTATATTAATATCTATCACATTTTCAACACAATTAAATATTGTTCAGAAATAAATAAATAAATAAATATCGAATAACAGAGCTTGAAGAGTAGACAACAATAAAGTTAGTGACATTACACTAAATTCAGTATGACCATCGATCGAAGATGATTGATTTTATTTTTCTTTTCAAGTCTTAAGCCTGGAAGAATAGAAAATGATACAGTTAGTGAGATTACATTAAGTCTGCCGCTCTGAGATGGCGATTTACTATCTCATTTCAAATCATTTACTTGGGTATCAAGCAAAAGGGCTTGATGAGTAGAAAACGATACAGTTAGTGAAATTACACTAAATTCAGTATAACCATCGATCGAAGATGATTGATTTTATTTTTCTTTTCAAGTCTTAAGCCTGGAAGAATAGAAAATGATACAGTTAGTGAGATTACATTAAGTCTGCCGCTCTGAGATGGCGATTTACTATCTCATTTCAAATCATTTACTTGGGTATCAAGCAAAAGGGCTTGATGAGTAGAAAACGATACAGTTAGTGAAATTACACTAAATTCAGTATAACCATCGATCGAAGATGATTGATTTTATTTTTCTTTTCAAGTCTTAAGCCTGGAAGAATAGAAAATGATACAGTTAGTGAGATTACATTAAGTCTGCCGCTCTGAGATGGCGATTTACTATCTCATTTCAAATCATTTACTTGGGTATCAAGCAAAAGGGCTTGATGAGTAGAAAACGATACAGTTAGTGAAATTACACTAAATTCAGTATAACCATCGATCGAAGATGATTGATTTTATTTTTCTTTTCAAGTCTTAAGCCTGGAAGAATAGAAAATGATACAGTTAGCGAGATTACATTAAGTCTGCCGCTCTGAGATGGCGATTTACTATCTCATTTCAAATCATTTACTTGGGTATCAAGCAAAAGGGCTTGATGAGTAGAAAACGTTACAGTTAGTGAAATTACATTAAAACCTTTCAGACATTGTTTGCTGTTGTCAACGAAAAATGTCAACTATTTTTTATTTTGTTTAAGAGTCTATTTTTAAATTTTTATTTATATTTTAATATAATAAAAAACCTGTTTTATTTTTTTTCTTTACATATTGAAATTCGAGATGAAAGAAGGTCAGAAGTCGTAGGCATATGTGTATCAATAATGTATATGTTAATTTCTAATATATGTAAAGTATATTCAGAAATACCAGTATTTAAGGGTCATTTAAATAAATTAATATTTAATGTTTATTTATACAAGCGACCCGACTTTTTCTTCGTTTCTGTGTGGTGACGGAGTAAGAATACAATTCATCAATCCCTATCTTGCCCTTGGGTGATCGTAAGAGATGACTAAGAGATATATAACGCATATAACATCTATGCAAGAGGAGGAAAACTCGAAAGTAAACTCTATACTAACACACCTGACTAGCGTGGTACAGTCAATTTCCCTTCCATTATCAAGTAGGTTCTAGCCTAAAATTGGAACATATATGAGCTGAGATGATGAAGGACACAAATATTTTCCTATGTAGTGACGACCATGTTTATTTGTGGTAGGACCACGCTGTTGACGGTTCTCTGTCTGCAGCCGCGGGCCGGTCCATCCGGGGTGGTACCACACTCTCGCAAAAGATCGACGTCTGAGTAATGGCAATGTGCTATTGCGCTTCATTCGGTGAGCGAGAGAGCCGGAAGCCCAACTGGGTGGGTTCGGGGTTTGTATTAGTAGGCAGCGGCCTAGCCTATATATACCCTTGGTATTGTAAAGGTCCATGGGCGGCAGTGACACTTAACATCAGGTGGTCTGCTTGCTCATCTGCCACCACAGGCAATAAAAAAAAAAGAGATGTAAAAAAAGAATTCACTGACAGGGGTTGAGTTCTTGCTTTTAGGCGTCTTAAAAGACTACTAAGGGATATGCAAACAACATCAATGAAAGAGAAGGGAAACTTAAAATAAAAACCCTATACCAAACTCTGACCAGGGTGGTATAGTGGGCCACTGAAGAAAAGAACGCGTACCAGTGGCCCACCCGCAATGCGTAGAGAGGTATATTGTAGGGCGGGTCTACGGGGTCGTGCGCCGCTTCTCCCGTCGCCCCGGACGGATTAGCGGGGCGTGACCGTTCCGTAGCCCGCCACCAAAAAAAAAAAAAAAAAAAAGGGTGGTATAGTAAGCCAATTTGTCTTCTATTGTGGAGGAGGCTCGAGCCCGTCAGCCTACAAGTATTATTTAAAACTATTTGTAAAAAAAATGTAAAACGTTTGTGTATGTCATATATAGTAAAAATGTCTATCTAAGCAATAACTTGTAAGTAGGATAATATGGAAATTAATTATTTGCTTGATTTGCTTTCTTGAAAATATTTATTTGCGTGTCATTTTTATTATATAGTTAAACTTTATACCTATGTGAAGCTATGCGATTTTATATACATACATATCATCACACCATATCCCTTGCAGAGTAGGCAGAGAGAACAGAGTGCCAGAGAACTCTATATACTTCACTCGCTTCCTCAACATTCATAATTCTCTTCATACACGCTCGCCGGTTTCGGAGACTCTTGACTCCACCTTCCTTCAGTACGTGACCAATCTGGTCTAGGTAGGTTAGTCTCGGTCTCCCCCGGTACCTACATCCTATTATTAACTATCCTACATCCTATTATTAGGTTTACCTTATGTTCCAAGAACCTCTCTTTCATCATCTCCTTGCCTAGCCTTATCTTATTTAATTTTAAGTCGCGTTTTTACTTCATTTTTCATCAAATGTTTTGGCCCGCCCGCACGGCGTAGAGAGGTACGTGAATGATAGTTTAGGGGTCGCATAAAAAGACCCAATTGAGAGGAAAAATAGATGGCATTCTCATAACACCATCTACAATCTTTAAAACACAAGTAAAAGTGGTGCTTATGACATTATCCCTCCTTTATAGAAAAGCAAATATTCAATAGCAGACAGAAATAGGCTGAGAGATAAATGGTAAGAGTGGCAGCCATTACTGAAACAACTTTTTTTTTATTGCTATTGGTGGCAAACGAGCAAGTGCAAATTATTAGTATTGCAAGTTAAAATACCAAGGATACAGCTAGGTGGCTGCTTACCAATGAAAACTCCAAACCCACTCAGATAGCTGGGCTGCCGGCTCTCTCGCTCACCAAATGAAGTACACCAGCACATTGCCACTGTTCAAATGTCGATTTTCAGCGAGAGTGTGGCACTACTCCGGACAGATCGGTCCGCGATTGTAGACAGAAAACTGTCAACAGCGTAGTCCTACCACTACTATACTTAATGTTACTTAGGCAGTTGACCTTATTTTATTACTAGCTTCTGCCCGCGGCTTCGCCCGCGTAAAAGGTTACTTTCCTAAAGTTTTTGATCCCCTATTTTTATTTTTGACCGTCGGTAATACAGTGCAACGGTTTTACAATACTCAGGTTTGGAACTTCATTACTGGACTGCTAGATGGCGTTGAAGAAGCTAGATTTTGAGATTTTTTGACAAACAATTTATTTTTATTTTTCATATAAAAATTTTGATTTTTTTTTAATAAAAAGTATCCTATGTTACTTTTAATACCTCCAAGAATATGTGTACAATGTTTCATGATGATCGGTTGAGTAGTTTTAGCGTGAAAGCGTAACAAACAAACTTACATTCACATTTATATATTAGTAGGGATATCTCAGCTCATTTATGTCCCGCTGTTGGGCTCGAGCCTCCTCCATAATAGAAGGGAAATTGACTCACCGCGCTGGTCAGGCGTGTTGGTATAGGATTTTGTTTGAGTTTTCCTTCTCTTGCGTAGATGTTATATGCTTTTTATATCCCTTTGTCGTCTCTTACGATCAGCCACGGGTAAGACGAAGGGTGGTGAATTGTATTCTTACTCCGCCACCACACGGATATTTTTTTTTTATTGTTTTTATTTTTATTATGTACTTAAAATTATTAAATTAGGTATATATGGTATTTTCATCATCAATCCAGCTGGCTTGAACCTTCTTTATTATATGATTAAAGCTAATCTATTATACCACGTTGGTCAGATTCATTGGTACAGGGTTGTTTTATATCAAGTTTGCCTTCTCTTGATTTTGTGTTATATATGCTTATCACATCCTTCAGCTGTCTTTTATGGCTGTGTTTAATAACATCCTCATAGGATACTTATTTACTCCATGTCTCCAAGCAAATTGTAATGTATGCGAACTCAATACTATATAATTGGTTCAAGTTTTATCATAATGCAAATAAGCAATTTAATTATACAATATAACAATAAATAAATTCGCGATAAAGTTGGAATCCTTGAAACAAAACATCTTTATCTGATTCATATTAATATTAATTATATTTTTCTTTTTTAAACTTGTTTTTCACAATATGTAATATACTCGTATTTCTTGTTCTATAATATATATACGCAATATAATAATTATGATCGTACTCATGCAATGATTCCATATCATCACGCTATATCCCTTGCAGGGTAGGCAGAGAAAACAGAGTGCCAGAGAACTCTATCCTTGCATACTTCACTCGCTTCCTCAACATTCATAATTCTCTTCATACACGCTCGCCGGTTTCGGAGACTCTTGACTCCACCTTCCTTCAGTACATGACCGATCTGGTCTAGGTAAGTTAGTCTTGGTCTCCCCCGGTACCTACATCCTTTAAATTATAAATTACTCAATAAAAAAATGCTAATTCATTAATTTAGTTAGATACGACTTTTTTTGTAGGCTGTGGTCTTGACATATTCAGCCCAAGCCGTTCAGAGCGACGACAGGGTAGCGTATGGCTACGTAACTGTGTTCCCCATTGCCTTTGGACCGAGAACTAGTACCTTTACCTTAAGATCTTTGGCTGATTAGTTAGATACAATAAGACATGTACACACCTTTAAAGTGAATATTAACATTTTGACAAGTAATACAAGCAGGTATATATAATACGACGTAAGAGAGCGAGTAAGTATGAAAGAGAGTATTGGTGTAAAGATGCGAAAGGGAATGCTTCGATGGTTCGGACATGTGGAAAGAATGCCGAACGAATGTCTGGTTAAGAAAATATACAATGCGAAAGTGGAAGGATGTAGGTACCGGGGGAGACCGAGACTCACCTAACTAGACCAGATCGGTCATGTACTGACGGAAGGTGGAGTCAAGAGTCTCCGAAACCGGCGAGCGTGTATGAAGAGAATTATGAATGTTGAGGAAGCGAGTGAAGTATGCAAGGATAGAGTTCTCTGGCACTCTGTTCTCTCTGCCTATCCTGCAAAGGAAATGGCGTGATGGTATGTATGTATGTATGTATATATAATGCATACGAGGTCTCTTAAATAAGTCTAACATATTAACAGTGCATATACAGGCAAGGGAGGCTCTAGCACATGTAGCGTCCGGGTGCAATCAGTAACCTGGCGCCCTCTTGTATCAAAATGCGTGAACAAAATGGAGGTTGATAGTGTAACTATACACGTTTGACTAAACTCCGAATTTCTCTGGAATGCGTTATCTCATGCTTAGTTTTATTGTTTTGACACGAAACCAGGTAAACGCGATTATGAAGTTACAGTGAGCATATCGACAAAGCAACCTAACCAAACCTGTGAAATAACGCATCCACTACGTTTATAGATGGTTAGGCGCTCGCTGCGTTCGGTGTGCCCGCTCCGTGCGGAACGTTACGGTGGAGGCTCTATGTTTACCGAGCGGCTCTCGGCGCCCCCTAACACCCGGGTGCACCGTACCCTCTCCACTATAGGTAAAACCGCCCCTATATACAGGAATTGATTAGTAAACACGCTCATGTTCACATACTGTGCATTAGGGAACATTTTATGATGTCTGAATGTGAAAAATTATTTCATATACCGAAATATTGGCTTGCAGCTTATTATTCAAAAGAAAATATTAAATGTGGCGGAGCTTGTATCATAGTTAGACGAGGTATCGATTACAAAGAATTAACACTATGCGTTATAAAATTAATTACACTGAACATTATAGTCTTGTGTTTGTATATACCACCAAAAATATGTGACTTGAATATAAATATATTAAAAAAAAACATATTATAAAATTATAATAATTTAGATACAATCTTAAAGGCCCATTCACGACCTTGCCGCTGTAAGCGGCGGTTAAGCGCGGGGCGGCGATCAAAAGTATAAAAATATTTGAAGCACGCCACGAGACACCGCTCATAGCGAAAACGCGCGCGGTTTTTTTCGAGCGAATCGCTACAGCGGCGCGCGGTGTGGTAAGCGCCAGGAACAAATGTACAAGTGAATGAGTGCGACGCCACGAAACACAGCGGCGTGGACAGCGGTATAGGAGGGACGTACTCAGTGGCGTAGATGAAAACAAAAACTTTTAGACGATTTTGTTGCGGTAATGGATACCGAGGCATTATATACTTATATGTGCTGCAGAATATAATCAAAAGTTTGCTTACTCATTCTTGTCTACTCATAAAACTTATCTAACATTTTCTGTAATCTTTGTATAGGTCACGAAATTCGCAATTTAAATACCGATACTTATTTAGTTCGTGCACTCCTTTTCTCATATTAAGAATATCTTATTTTAAAAATGTACTGCTTTCTAATCAGAGAAGGGATAATTTTGATAACGCCATGATTTTGAACACGTTTTGACTACCTAAATACGTCCACCTAGGCCACCGCTACTGAAGGTACGTGGCGTGCAAAACGCATCGCATGCAGACGCCGCCCGGCATGCCGCGCCGCGCTTAGCTAAGACCAAAGTTGTGACCGGGCCGTAAGAAAGGTATGTGCTAACAACAAAATTAAAGTGGTATTATCATCATCATCATCACAGCCCATAAATGTCCCACTGTTGGGCTCGGGCCTCCTCCGTAATGGGAGGGAAGTTAACCTACTATATCGCACTGGTCAGACGTGTTGGTATAGGGTTTTGTTTCGAGTTTTCCTTCTCTCGTATAGATATTATATGCATTTTATATCCCTTAGCCGTCTTGTACGATCACGCACAGGTAAGATATGAGGTGGTGAATAGTATTCTTACTCCGTCACCAGACGGATAAAAGTCAAAATGGTTTTATGCGGTGACCTAATTATGAAAATTTTAAAAAGAAATAACATTGCTTTGGATTTTCAATGCCTTCTTTTAAGCTACAACCTAAAACTGGTAATAGACATATCGACCAGGTTGATTAGTAACAGTTGTTTGAATAATATTGCCCATAATTTTAGTAAAAATTGCGAATATGAAATGATCGACTTAGCTCTTTCTAACCATAGTGTACAAGTAAATACCTATTAAAGATTAAGCTGAAACTATTTTGTGAAATAAAATCTTGGCGTAAAAAAATATTAGATTTATATGTGGCAAAACTAATTAAGTTTAAAAATCATCTCCAAAATTTTGCATTTGGAACTGAACATCCAAATTTTGCAAATGATAAATTTATTGAGCTACAACACAAACAAACTAAACTATGACGTGGCAATAAGGACTACAGATTGCTTTATATATATAATATATATATACATATATATATATATATATATATATATATATATATATATATATATATATATATATATATATATATATATATATATATATATATATTACAGATTACTTTATATATATTTTTTTTTTTTTTCGTATAACATAGCGCCATATATTAAATAATTACTCAATCCAATCAACAAATGCCGCCATCTATTAGAATCGTTTGAAGATAACAAATAATTGTGACTGTCAAATAATAGACAAATAATTTGCAATAAAATAATATTGCGACTATAAATTGAGATGGAAGCTATCGTATCTCTTAAGTTGGATCAAACTACACATGCTGTGCAAATTTGGTTAAAATCGGTCCATCGCGGACAAACATATATATATATAACGGGAATATATATATATATATATATATATATATATATATTACAGATTACTTTATATATATATTTTTTTTTTTTCGTATAACATAGCGCCATATATTAAATAATTACTCAATCCAATCAACAAATGCCGCCATCTATTAGAATCGTTTGAAGATAACAAATAATTGTGACTGTCAAATAATAGACAAATAATTTGCAATAAAATAATATTGCGACTATAAATTGAGATGGAAGCTATCGTATCTCTTAAGTTGGATCAAACTACACATGCTGTGCAAATTTGGTTAAAATCGGTCCATCGCGGACAAACATATATATATATAACGGGAATATATATATATATATATATATATATATATATATATATATATATATATATATATATATATATATATATATATTACAGATTACTTTATATATATATATATTTTTTTTCGTATAACATAGCGCCATATATTAAATAATTACTCAATCCAATCAACAAATGCCACCATCTATTAGAATCGTTTGAAGATAACAAATAATTGTGACTGTCAAATAATAGACAAATAATTTGTAATAAAATAATATTGCGACTATAAATTGAGATGGAAGCTATCGTATCTCTTAAGTTGGATCAAACTACACATGCTGTGCAAATTTGGTTAAAATCGGTCCATCGCGGACAAACATATATATATATAACGGGAATATATATATATATATATATATATATATATATATATATATATATATATATATATATATATATATATATATTACAGATTACTTTATATATATATTTTTTTTTTTTCGTATAACATAGCGCCATATATTAAATAATTACTCAATCCAATCAACAAATGCCGCCATCTATTAGAATCGTTTGAAGATAACAAATAATTGTGACTGTCAAATAATAGACAAATAATTTGCAATAAAATAATATTGCGACTATAAATTGAGATGGAAGCTATCGTATCTCTTAAGTTGGATCAAACTACACATGCTGTGCAAATTTGGTTAAAATCGGTCCATCGCGGACAAACATATATATATATAACGGGAATATATATATATATATATATATATATATATATATATATATATATATATATATATATATTACAGATTACTTTATATATATATTTTTTTTTTTCGTATAACATAGCGCCATATATTAAATAATTACTCAATCCAATCAACAAATGCCGCCATCTATTAGAATCGTTTGAAGATAACAAATAATTGTGACTGTCAAATAATAGACAAATAATTTGCAATAAAATAATATTGCGACTATAAATTGAGATGGAAGCTATCGTATCTCTTAAGTTGGATCAAACTACACATGCTGTGCAAATTTGGTTAAAATCGGTCCATCGCGGACAAACATATATATATATAACGGGAATATATATATATATATATATATATATATATATATATATATATATATATATATATATATATATATGGAGGAACCAATCATGACGCAGGAGGCACCCCCATTGTATTTTTAAAAGGTGTGACGTCACCATTGCTGACGTCACTGTTGTTAGTTACGTGGATTACTCATGGTAGGGTTTTGATCTTCGAGATAAAACTCCACAAGTAACTGTTTAAATGTTGGATTCTTCAACTAGTAGCGTAACGTCGCCTCAGAGAGCTCCGTACGGTACAAAGACTCGAACACGAATGAATGTATTGCGTATCCACTGCGATTGCTGCTAGCCTAGGGGCTGTTACAGTGTAACCGGGCTGTGGGTGAGCGCTGAGGGCTCTCAACCCGAAGAATGTATTGCGACAGTGCGTCCGTATTTATAGGGCTTGGAGCACGTGCACGTGTTTACAATTTTTAGTTCAGAAATTACAATGAGAGAAATAATCACATATTTGTTAATGTTAATTTAACATTATAATAATTTTTAAGTAATCAAATGATGATTTATGAAGTAATTAAACTATTCAATTAATTAGTCTAATTATTTATAGTAGGTGTATTGTTGTATTTGCGCCGATATATATATATACATATATATATATAGATATATATATATAGATATATATATATATATATATATATATATATATATATATAGATATATATATATATATATATATATATATATATATATATATATATATATATATATATATATATATATATATATATATATATATATATATATATATATATATATATACTAGCTTTTACCCGCGATTTCGTCCACGCAGAAATCATCTCTGACAGAGTTAAATTGAAAAAGCAATGCAAGGTGTTAAAGGTTTATCGCTAGGATAATAATCAACAGCGTCAGAAACTGGGATGCGTTGAGGTGTTGATTCTGCGAGTTAGTTGTCTAACGGAATTAGGCAATAGGGTGGGTCCGAGAGAAAATACTTTACGTTGACACGCTCTACAGTCGGTGCTTTGGGCGGCGCAAGCGTGAGTACTTGTAGTTAGGTTGACTGCATGAGGGCTTCGACTCGAGATGATACCGGGTTGCGGTGGCCCGCCCGCACAACGTAGATGTACGTGTACGGCGCACGTGTGTCTATATACCATAGCCGGTCACTAAAGAAAAAGGTGGTTCAAAGTTCTATTAATTCTACAAATTATATTGCCATTAATATACTATTTACGGTATGACCATGGGATAAAAATATAATTATCGCCACCCTTTATTTGACTGTTTTGTTTCACCAGCAGAGTTGCGACCTCGTTAGATATGATATATTATTTGAGTTATAGAGTGAACATTTTTGAAGCTAAACTTAACCTGTATCTTAAACTATTAGGCAAGAACCTATTGTCGTCTACTATGTGTGTCGTGTGAGCTCTCACGCCGGAACTGGTCGCCACAACGGCACTGGTGCGGGGTTGATGGAGAGGCAGAGAGAAACACGTGTTTATTTATTTTTACCGAAGAATATTTGTACGTAATTTGAAAAGAATCGATAAAGAAATTTTCTCCCCATACACACTTTGCCGCTTTGTTACACCCCCTTAGGGGCGGAGTTAATAAAATCCTTTCATATTGAATCTCTATGTCATAAATAAAAACGTGCTTCAAAATTTAATGTTTCTAGCTTTAATAGTTTCGGCTTGGCTACCACCAAACGTTTGAACGACTCATTACCATGAGTCGTTCAACCCGCTTCACAGGCCTAATTTACACAACCAGAGGGTGAAAATTGACAAATGCCGGATATTACTCTAGAATATTTGATTCGACTCGTAATTTGAAAAGAATCAATAAAGATTTTTTTCTCTTCATACAAACTTTGCCACTCTGCTCCACCCCCTTAGGGGTATAATTTCGTAAAATCCTTTCTTAGTGAATCTCTACGTCATATAAAGAAACGACAGTCAATATTTCAAGTTGCCAGCTTCAATAATATCGTCTTGGCGCTAATGATGAGTCGTCTAACCCACTTTGCAGGCCTAATTTACACCTCCAGAGGGTGAAAATCAACAAATGTTGAAACACGTATTTATTTATTTTTACTGAAGATAATTTGTACGTAATTTGAAAAAAATCGATAAAGATTTTTTCTCTGAACATTTTTTAAATTGACATAACTTTTTTTTTTATAAACCAATTGACATAAAATAAAGCCTAAATGTTAAGTGAAGTTTACCACAATATATTAGTGAAAACTGCGTCTAAATCGGATAAGCCGTTTCTGAGATTAGCGTGCACAAACACACAGACAAACAGATAAACAGACAAAAATTTTAAAAATTATTGTTTTGTGTTCTATTAGTGTTGATGAGGGTCCCAGTAATATTTTTTTTCATATATCTTCCATGTACAGACAGCGACCCGTTACATTTTTATTATATGTATAGATAACTGGTTTGATATTTTTGTACTTATCTGATTCCTATGCTAACTTTTAAATAGGATACATATTCTAGCAGACGATGTGGAGCACAGAGTGCCTTTGCCTTTTATAGCTATCCCCAAATATTGTTAGTAGATACAGCTTAGGATAGGAGATATGAGGTAGTCATATATTCACTCTTTTTAATAATTAGTTATTCTAGTATACAACGTATATTCTAATTTAAAAAAAAATCTCAGCATAACACATATATTTCAAATAAAATATACAATATATGATATCTTAGATATACGACATTACTTAAAACTAAATAGCGTAACTATTTATCATAACGATAATTATCAAAAGCAGCTAGATACCGAGAGTATTGTGCAGTCCAATCAAAATAGTTCGTAGCTTTACTCACAGGACATATGTCCGTTACCCATTGGAGGTTCATCTGAACAGGCCTTGAGTTATATGCTTAAAAGTGAATTGGATCTTTAGTTCTTTAAAAGCATTAATTTACGCCTTCTTAAATAAAATCTACAACCTAATTCTAGTTCGAGATCCTGGAATTTTGCAACAAAAATTAATTTACCCAATGAACAGAATCATATCTAATGTGAGTAATTTGAGTCCAAAGTTTCGATCAGAATTGTGGACTCAACTTATCTCATAATAACTATACGTCTGTTTCAGTAGAACACAAATAATACTTTGAATACACATATTTATTTTTTAATATAATATTCAAATCAATAATTTGTTTTCTAAGTTATTTATTAAGTAATTGATTACAGCTTATTTATAATCCTTACTAATATTATAAATGCGAAAGTAACTCTGTCTGTCTGTCTGTTTGTTGCTCTTTCACGCCAAAACTATTGAACCGATCTAAATGAAATTTGGTATACAGATCAGACAGGTCTAGAGCCTGATAATATATAGGTAGGTAATATATAGGCTACTTTTTAATGCAAAAAAGGGTTATAAAGGCGGATGAAAAGTTGTAAGAAATTATCGTCATTTTTAAAGCCGGTAAAATAAAAATAGGGGATGTAAAACTTTAAGAAAGTAACCATTTACGCGGGCGAAGCCGCGGGCAGAAGCTAGTATTTTATAAAAAGGCAAACTGCAATAGAACTATAGTATAGTTAGTGAGCAGGTACAACATAGATAATAGTAGCGTTGCGTCCACGTAGAACAAACCGCATGCTCTCATTTTTGTGAAAGAGTTACGAATCAGCTGCAACAGTCTCTGGTACATGCGCCTCTGTCTCTCTGTAATGTGTTTGTTATTTATTAGAGTAATGAACAGTTACGTTACATATAGAAAGAGCCGCACGTGCTGTGAATTAGTTTCGAATAAGATACTATTGCTTCTTGTACATGCGGTACTATCTCTCTGTAACGTGTTTGTTATTTATTATAGAAAGAGCCACACGTGAATTAGTTGCGAATAAGCTGTTATTGCTTCTTGTGCAAGAAGCATATACATACATATATATGTATGTACATGCGCTCCTATCTCTCTGTAACCTGTTTGTTATTTATCATTGAGCATGTGTAATAAGTAGACGAGTCACACGCGTCCATCTTTATGAACAAGCTGATAGCTAGCTGCAATAACATCTTTTACATGCACCTCAGGCTACCTGACTCTTAATTGTATTAGTTTTATTATGCCTATATGATAACAGATTTATAAATAAGAAAATATGTCATCACGGCATAGATTTTAATAATAAACTTATCAGAAAAGTATTATCCGTGTGGTGACGGAGTAAGAATACCACCCCCTATCTTACCCGTAGGTAATCGTGAGTCATCTGAGTCATCATCATTCTCCTGCTCTTATCCTAATTACTTGGGGTCGACGCAGTATGTACTTCTCTTCTTACATATTGCAAAGGTTATTGGCAATAGTTTTATGACCGGCCGCCTGCCTGACGTCAACCTTTCTTGGGAATGTAGTTATTGACCAAACGGTATCAGGTGGTGTTAGCCCAAGTTGATATGAAGCTCTTAGTCGTCTTATACAACACCCACAAGCAAAGTTAGGGTTGGTAGTATTCGTAACCGCTACCACACAGTGTAAGTCGTTTGACTAAGGGATATAAATTGCATATAACATCTATGCAAGAAGAAAGAAAACTCTAAACGAAACCCGTATACCAACACTTCTGACCAACGTGGTATAGTAGGTCAATTTCCCTCCCGTTATGGAGTGTGACCTATATGAACTGAGTTGAGATAATGATGATAGAAAAGTAATGAAATATGATGCTAAGGTGAAATTAATTGTGAAATATCGACCATATGAATTAATCTATCCATAATGTCGACGATTAAAAGCAAAGGATAAGAGACAACTGAATGTAGCGGAAATGGAAGACGACTGAATGTAGCGGAGATGCGAATGTTCAGAACAACACTGTCATCCGTGAGTTGTAAATGAGTGCTAAATTTCAGTAATTATTCTTCTTACTTCGTTAAATTTGAGAACAGTTGTATCAAGATAATGAACAAAGAGGTACATACCTGTTAGAAAGATATTACTTAAATAGTGACTGCATGTATGTTCGGTGTCCTCAATAATTTCATAGATTTTTTCTAATTGAATACAGAGCTGCACTTGGGACCACCAATCTTTTATCATATTTAAAACGATAACAATAACGGCATAGCTAAAAGCGATCTAAAATAATGACATGTATTTAATTTTATAAACATATTTATTGTGTGAAAAATGGCACATCTATTTATAACATTATTATCACATTATAACGGCAACCTGCATTAGAATAGTTTCAATCTTGGCAATTTTTCAATACAATTAAGATAATGATTTCCGATGTTTACACGAGTATCACACATTTCAAATAAAAACTAATTTTACGGATTCTATCGCGTTGCATTTGATTTTCAATTTCACGATGTTTCGAACATTTTATAGCGTTCAGTCCTCCTGTGACCATGGACGTTGTAAAGTATTCAAAACGTCGGGAAAAATAAAAATTCAATACAAACGCGATAGATTCCGAAAAAATAGTTTTACTTTAAATAGAATTATGATTTAGAATCGAGAACTTTAATTAAAAATTATCCCGAAAATAAACAAATAATATATCTTATACATTTTAATAACATATGGTGATGAGATAAAAATACAATCACCACCCTTTTTGTCTTCGTATTATTCCTCGTAAAAGATGACTAAGGAATGCAATGAAACCATTGCACTAGAAAGAAAACTCCATTCAAATAGTAGGTCAATTTTCCTCCCATTGCCGAGGATGCATCAGTAAGCATGTGAAACGATAAGGTGACGATACATTTACGATTGTGAAAAGTTCGAATTTGAATGTTTACTATTCTATTATCGCCATTCATCAGCTCGTAGACATCGACTTTTGAACATAGCCTGCTCATGAGAATGTCACTATGAATGATCTTGCGCCACTTGCTTCCAAGAGACCCTTGTACGACTACGTCGACGACGACGAATTTAAGATGTTAGTCACTTAGTGCTTTCGTCTTACACTAGGTCTTTAATTCGTAGTCGCTGCTCGAAAACCTTTTTTCCTTAACGTTTGTAGATTTAACGAGCGATACGAACTGCTTAACAGTTTAAAATGCTAATTCTTTGGGTTATGTCAATTACAGCTGTTCTCCTACGGATTTTCCTAATCTGGATTTTATCACGTTGAAAAATATTGAGCATAGCTCAGCATGCTATGAGGATCATAGCATGCTGAACAAATTTGAATACACGAGGCCGACATAAATAATAGTTACACTGATTATAAATAAACCTAGCTTTAGACACTGCGGAATTATTAAATGAAAAGATCCTCATAAGTTTCTGGAACGCTACTCGTGAAATGGATTTCTTAGCTGACTTGGATTCTTAAGTAGAACGGACTGTTTGTCCTACGTAAACATAGTGATAGTTAATTTCGACAGTCGCATACCCAAGCAGGATCCAAATGGGAATGAGGTGGGCATTAGTCATGACTTTTGTCTTATGTAATTGCGCGATGGGCCTTACAAAGTTTCAAATTGACCGCGTGCTACGTACGATTTGGTGATCACTCCCAGTTTTTAATGATCACTCTCATTTTTTAACCCTACTGATAATAGAGATATTATTGCATATTTGTCGTTTGTCGGACAAGGTGAAGTCAAGATGAAGTCTAATTTTTGTTGAATCCTAGGGTCTATTTTAAATCCACTTTTTTCAAAGAGGCCTTCCTACTCCAAAAAGGTCTGCCGGTGTTTGGCCCTTTTGGTTTCTTCTCCAAATCTATATTGCCCTACTCTCAGTTCATCATTTGTGATTTTACCAAGTTTCACGTTGGAGTCTCCTATAACAACCATGAAGTAGGTTTTGCACGTGGGACATGGGATATAGGAAGCTTTCGTCTTCGATGTACGTCGAGGTTGGCGCATAAACCTGTATGACCCGTAATTAATACAATTTGATAATTATGACTATAAGGTACGCTACTCTTGTCAATACACTTCTCGGAGCTGTAAAATACAACGTGTCACCATTCCATGGGAGTAATAAATCCAGCTAAATGCTAATGGGCAACAAAACCCTTGTGAAGAACTTAACTAACCCGGGTGCCAAGCAAACACTCAGTTTCACCTTTTATCTATGATCTGGCCAAATGGTGGCAAACATTTTTCAGACACTTTTTATATCCAATTAATATATTAACAGCATATTTTATAAGTAATACTATAGATTGGTATCGTATGATATCCAACTCTGGTATCACGCGTGCTCATTGGTCAAAACATATAGCTTCTGCTTTCCTGCCTTTCTGTTTCGTAATTCCATTCCTTTTTAGGAAATTACTTCCATAGCGGCATTAAACTTAAGGGGCAAATCAATAAAACTGTCATTAGACCCGTCGTTATGTATTGTTCTGATTGTTGGGTATTGAAAAAACGGATGAGAGAAGATTGCATGCTACTGAGATGCGTATCGTAAGATGGATGTGTGGGGTAACAAGATTAGATAAGATACGAAATGAGTATATTAGGGAAAGTTTGAAAGTGGCACCAGTGATAGAGAAGATTAAGAGCGCGAGATTGTCTTGTTATGGACATATTATGGACTTTAGATTCGTGGGAGACCCAAAAAGAGATGGATGGATTATGTAAACGAGAATATGTGTATAAAAGTTGTGAGTACAGATATCGTGGCTGATAGAAGTTTGTGGAGGGCCAGAACATGTTGTGCCGAACCCAATTAGCGTGGGATGAGGGCAGGCAATTGATTCCATAGATTGCAGCATAGCGGGAGAAATAATATTATATGCTAATGCCAGTACTTGACTGCTATTTATTTGGAATACACTTTTTATTAATAAAAACAATCAAGTTGAAAGAATATTCTCGAAAAAGGAAGATTATGTTGTTGAAAGGATTTGATGGATTTTTTTCATACTAGATGAATTTTAATTCGATGGGAACTTATGGTAAATTAAGTATGAGACATTAGCAACTTCACCATAAAAAATGTTGTTCATATTCATCATTAGCAGCCTCGAGGTTCACTATTCGATATTCCTATATCCCCGAAAAACAAATCATCATCATCATCATCACAGCCCATAAATGTCCAACTGTTGGGCTCGGGCCTCCTCCGTAATGGGAGGGAAATTAACTTACTATACCGAGCTGGTCAGACGTGTTGGTATAGGGTTTTGTTTCGAGTTTTCCTTCTCTCGCATAGATGTTATATGCGTTTTATATCCCTTAGTCGTCTCGTACGATCACCCACGGGTAAGACATGGGGTGGTGAATAGTATTCTTACTCCGTCGCCACACGGAAATATCGAGGTTCACTATTCGATATTTCTATACCCCCGAAAAACAAATAGTAATGAAATAATGTATTTTTACTTCATCACCACTGAGAAAGATAATTCATCATTCACCTGCTCTTATCCCAATTACTTGGGGTCGACACTATATATAGTCTGCTTCCATTGTACATATTGCAAAAAGTTATTTGCTATAGTTTTATGACCGGCCGCCTGACGTGAAACCTCCGTGGGAATGTAATTGTTGATCAAACAGCATCAAATGGAGTTGACTCAGATCGTTATAAAGCGTAGTCGTTATTTACAACATCCACGGGCAAAATAATGGTTGGTAGTATTCTTAGCAGCTACCACATAACAACACTAAGGAAGATACTTATCAGTTATAAATAAACTTTAAAACTTTTACACATACACCATTAAACTTTTTTGATGGCTGTTTGAATATCTGAATTGCTATTTCCACGTAATGTAAACTATGGGATAATGTATCAACTGTGTGATATAATACCTGAAAGCAGAATAGTAATGATTAATAGTGGTAAGACCACATTGGTACTTAAATAGTGGTAGTACTTGGTGTCAACGCATTATTGTACTCCTCTACCATCGTACAATGTGTTTTATGATCGTCCGCCAGTCTGACATCAACCCTCATTGTGAATGTAATTGTTGATCAGATAGCAACAGATGGAATTGGCTCAGATCGGTGTAAAGCTCTTACTTGTTGCTTAATGCTCTTACTTGCTCTTAGTTATTGGCAATAGTTTTATGAACGGCCGCCTGTCTGAAATCAACCCTCATTGGGAATATAATTGTTGATCAGATAGCAAGAGATGAAGTAGGCTCAGATCGGAGTAAAACACTTGGTCGTCTTTTACGACATCCATGAGCAATGTAAGGGCTAACCCTTACATCGCTCTAGTAGTCGTAGCCGCCACTAAATTGCAATGATAATAATATTATATAATATACAATAAGAAAGTGGAAGGATGTAGGTACCAGGGGAGACCGAGATTAACCTACCTAGACCAGATTGGTCACGTACTGAAGGAAGGTGGAGTCAAGAGTCACCGAAACCAGCGAGCATGTATGAAAAGAATTATGAATGTTGAGGAAGCGAGTGAAGTATGCAAGGATAGAGTTCTCTGGCACTTTGTTCTCTCTGCCTACCCTGCAAGAGATATGGCGTGATGATATGTATGTATGTATGTTAAATCTTACCAAAGCTTGAAAAAGTTGTTTATAAAGTTGATAAACATCTAAAATATTCTGAAATACCAAGTACATTTTGTCACAATACTCAATATCTTCTTCATTAGCTAGTACAACAGTTTTGTACCATTCTATCAAATATTTCTTTATTAATTCTATTACAAGTATAGCATGTATGACATTTATTTTAATTTTTAATAATAATATATCAGTTATAATATGATAAATTGTGAAACGTTCATTTAATTTGTTAAAAATAATTGACGCTGTGATATCTAAGCTGAATATAAATAAATATAATATCCAACTTGTTATTATATAATTTCGAAAGTTTTTTTCGATATTTAAATTTTTATGAATTTCTTGTAACGTCAATATGAGTAAAATATTTTTATCGCAATGGATTATGTTGGTAGCGCAAGTGATTATGAGAATAGTACTACGGATGAATAGAAAAAAAAATGTGAAGAAAAAAATAATATTACTGTTATAGTAATCAGATACGAACGACCCAACAACACGGCAGATAAATAATATAATCCATATACATGATATAATCAAAGATATTATATTAACTTTCATTTGATTCGGTGTTATAAAATTGTTTTTTATTTGATATTTTGATGAGAAAAGCAATTTTAACATTAAATTTTGAGGATGAAATAACATTTGAATGTCTTTATCTAAAATATTATTCAGCATAAATTCTGATACATTCTTCTTTAAATTTATTGATATCATTTTTAAAATTTATTCAATCTAATATGCGTATTTTAATATATAAATAATAACCAAAGTATTATACATACATACAGGGAAGAAAAACAAAATGTTATTCGATTCAATATCTAAGTTGATACTCAAATTTACTGAAATTTAGTATTTATCACGCTTGATTATTTATAAAAACTTGATTACGAGCGAAAAATGATTGTCACGATTCAATATCTAAGTTGATACTCAAATTACTGAAATTTAGTATTTAACATGCTTGAGTTTTTATAGATAAAAACTTGATTACGAGCGTAAAATGATCGACACATCTGTACAATGTGTAAACAATTTCGGGTAGATGGCACAAGCCTCCTTTAAAGACAAAAATATAATACGAGACTAAGTTGATACTAATAATAAAATACATGAATATATCAATTCCATTAACTTCAAACTAGTTTGGTAATATTTATCATAATAAATAATGATTTTCTAATGATGTTAATGTTGAAATAATCATTCCAGTCATATTTGTTATCGCTATATCAGTAAATACAAATTAATCATACTAATACTTCTTCATACTAAGCTTCAGTTTGTATGTTTTTAGTAAAAGCACATTCATCATTCACCTGCTTTTATCCTAATTACTTGTGGTCGACTCAATATGTATTTTTTTTTTACACCACCTCGCACTAAGGTAATAATCCTATGGAGAGAAGAACTGGAGTCCCCCGTAGCAGGGCGGGGGACTGTAGAGGCGGTCGCGCCGCATTTCCATCGCTGGATCAACAGAAGGCACGGCAGCCTAAGTTTCAGTGTGGCGCAGGTGCTTACCGGACACGGGGTCTTCGGTAAGTACCTGCACAGAATTGGGAGAGAAGAGGCCCCAGGGTGCCATGAGTGTGGCGCGCCAGTGGACGATGCGCGCCACACACTGGAGGTATGCCCCGCCTGGGGGCCTCAACGCCACGTCCTGTCGGCGGTCATTGGAGGGGACCTATCGCTGTCAACCGTCATCTCGAAGATGCTCGATAGCGACGGGTGCTGGTCGTCGATGGCCTCCTTTTGCGAGGAGGTCATCTCTACAAAAGAGGCGGCGGAGCGGGGACGCGAGGCAATTGCGTCTGCAAATTCGCTCCGCCGCCGGCGGCCAGGGCGGAGGAGGCGTCGATATGCGCACCTCCTCCCACCGCCTTGAATGACGACAGGGCGTGGGCCAATGGCCAAGCGCTGGGGTGCCGGGGATCGAATGTCAGTAGACGATCTCTCTGGCACCCCGTAAAAGCGCGGAAGGGGCCGCTGTGGTTTTAGTGGGTATTCCGGTCAGGCAGCTGGCCGGCGTGTCCCACACTCCCCCTCGTCTGTCACCGGCGGGGGATAGCGCGAAAATGCGTTTCCACAGCGGCAAAAAAAAAAAAAAAAAAAAAAGGAAAGGGAATAATCCTTGTATCGCGGGGGGACTTTACAAACATACAATTAACGCAGACAAATTACACCTAGACTCAGAATAACACTGTGTGTAGCGCACAAAGTATTGTCCCACGTAGGAATCGAACCCACGACACTGGCACGGAAGGTCGGTACCTTAACCATTGCGCCATCTGTGCAGTCAAAAATTATTGACCAAACGACATCAGGTGGAGTTGACTCAGGTCGATATAAAGCTCTTAGTCGTTTTTTACGACATCTATAGGTAAAGTTGAATGTTTCGGGGCCTCCCTCACCAACCTGGAGGCCTCGATACGGCGACTGGCACCGGGCCTCGTCCTGGTTCTGGGGGACTTCAACGCCAAATCCACGGCGTGGGGGTCCCCTAAGACGGACAACCGCGGGCGGGCGGTCATCGAGTGGGCGGCTTCACTGGGCCTCTGTGTTCTTAACAGGGGCTCAGTGAACACGTGTGTGCGGCAGCAGGGCGGGTCGATAGTGAACTTGTCGTTCGCTAGCCCCGCTGTCGCGCCACGGGTGAGGAACTGGAGTGTCCTGGAGGAGGCGGAGACCCTATCGGACCACCGGTACATCCGGATGGAGGTCTCCCCTCTCCGGGACCCCAGTAGGGGTCACAGGGCAGACGGAGCTCCCGCGTTTCCGCGGTGGGCTGTGGGTCGTCTTGACAGGGACCTACTGGCGGAGGCGGCCATCGTTCACACGTGGCTGTCCTCACCGCCCCCAGAGTGCTGGAAGGAGGGGAGGTTGGTTCTCCTGCCAAAGCCGGGACGTGCTCCTCGACGATGTGGGTAAGCTGCTGGAGCGCATCCTCGCTACCCGCATCGTCCAGCACCTGGAGGAGGTGGGGCCCGATCTGTCGGACGCTCAATTCGGTTTTAGAAGGGGGCGTTCGACCATCGGGGCCCTGCTACGACTGAAGCAGACGGCCGCGGAGGCTGTCACCGGCGGGGGAGTGCTGTTGGCGGTGTCGCTGGACATCGCCAACGCATTCAATAGTCTGCCATTCAGCTGCATCAGGGAGGCGCTCCGATTTCATGGGGTGCCCTTGTACCTGAGGCGGCTGGTGGCGGACTATTTGGAGGGGCGCAGTGTCCTCTGCGCGAGTCCCGCAGGGGACATTGTGCGGACGTCCATGTAGTGCGGCATTCCACAGGGGTCGGTTCTGGGGCCGACTCTGTGGGACATCGGGTACGACTGGGCGTTGAGAGGGAGTCTCCTCCCCGGGCTGAGCGTGATATGCTACGCTGACGATACGCTCGTCACAGCCTGGGGCAGGACACTCGAAGAGGCGGCGAGCCTGGCCACTCTCGGCACCGAGGAGATGGTCGGGCGAATCGAGGCGCTGGGGCTCAGGGTGGCCCTAAATAAGACGGAGGCCCTATTGTTCCATGGGCCACGCGTAAGGCCGCCAATCGGCACCTCGCTAGTCGTCAACTCCGTCCACATCAGCATCCAGGCCCATATGAAGTACTTGGGTCTGGTGCTCAACGGGCGATGGTGGTTCCGGGAGCATTTTCGCCGAATTGCTCCCCGGCTGGTCGGCGCGGCGTCCGCCCTTTCGCGGCTCATGCCGAACGTGGGCGGACCCGGTTTCGAGGGCCGACGGCTGTATGCGGGGGTGATCCGCTCGATGGCCATGTACGGCGCACCCGTGTGGGCGAGGGCTCTGAACGCCCAGCTCAGGGCTGTTCTGTGGAGACCCCAGAGAGTCATGGCGGTCAGAGCCATTCGCGGGTACCGCACGGTATCGACCGAGGCGGCATGCCTACTGGCGGGGACACCCCCGTGGGACCTAGAGGCGGAGATGCTCTCCGACCTCTACCGGCGGGTGACCTCACTGCACGACGAAGGTGGCTCCCCATCGCTGAGCGAGATAGCCACCTGGCGCGAGGACGCCCGCCGAGACGTTATCGCCCGTTGGGCTACGCGGCTGGAGAGGCCTAGACACGGTGTCGTCACCGTCGAGGCTCTCCGGCCCGTACTGATGGAGTGGATGGAGCGGCGGCACGGAGTCCTCTCCTTTCGACTGGTGCAGGTGTTGTCGGGGCACGGATGCTTCGGCTTGTACCTGCACACGGTCGCGTATAGGGAGTGGACTCCGGCCTGCCACCATTGCAGCAGTGACGAGGACACGGCGCAACACACGCTGGAGGTGTGTCCGGGCTTTGACCGGCATCGCCGTGACCTCGTCGCTGTTATCGGTGCCGACCTGACGCTGCCGGCTATCGCGAGGGCGATGGTCGGCCGGGGCGGCGCAGGCGCGAATACCTGCGCCTGATGCCGCCCTAACCGAGGCCTCGGGTGATCGGACCGGGGAATTGTCCGGTCACCCGACGTGAGGCCACCACGTGAGGGCGACGCCCCGACGGCGAAATCTGTCGGGGCGTCGACGAGAGGAACCCGCGAGGGTAAACCGCCGGGCGGGCCACCGAAGTCAAAATCGAGTACCGGTGGTCCGCTCGCACGGCGAAGGGAGAAGGTTTTACGGTGGGTCTATGGGGTCACGCGCCGCCTTTCCGTCACCCCGGACCGATTCGGCGGGGCGAGACGCATCCATAGCCCACCAATAAAAAAAAAAAAAAAAAAAAGAGGTAAAGTTGAATGTTTGATGGTTTTCATAGCTGCTACCACACATTATAACTATTTAATGCATTTCTTATTTCTTTATAATCATTTTAATAGGATTTCATCAGCTGCCGATATTTGTTTTTTCACTAAAATATTCATTTTGATATGTTTAACTATCATTTTGCCCGTGTCCTGATTCGAATAAATCATCATCATCATCTTGCTCTTATCCCAATTACTTGGGGTCGACGCAATATGTCATCTTCCTCCATACAGTCCTATCAGACGTCATCTCTGCAGTCACTCCCTGTCTATCCATGTCATACCTCACGCAGTCCATCCATCTTTTCTTTGGTCTTCCTTTACCCCTAAAGCCTTCAACATTCATATTTAAAACTTTCCTCACAACATTTCTTTCGTCCCGTCTCATCACATGTCCATACCATGTTAACCTTTCACTCCTTAACTTTTCCGTCACTGGCGCAACTTTCAAATTTCCTCTTATATGCTCATTTCTTATTTTATCTAATCTCGTCACACCACACATCCATCTCAACATTCGCATCTCCGCTACATGCAGTCGTCTCCCATCCGTCGCTTTTGTCGCCCAACATGCTGATCCATACAGTATAGCAGGTCTTATTAGGGTTTTATATATTTTACCCTTTAATTTAGGGGGTACTTTGGGGTCGCATGTTGTACCCGTGACCTACCGTCATTTTACCCATCACGCATCCATACTGTGTTTCACCGCACGATCCAGGTCGCCATCGCTTTGGATAAGAGAACCGAGGTATCGAAAATCCGAGCATACTGGTATAGGTACTCCATCCAGAGATATGGGTGTAAAATTGGAGAGACCGCCGAAATCGCAGAACATGTACTCTGTTTTAGGTCTGCTGATTTTCAAGCCAACATTCTCCAATTTACAGCGCCACGCCTGATTCGAATAAATATCATACACAAAAACCACCTGAGGGATTATTAAAGAATGGGCAGCATAGATTTACTGTAAACTTATAACACCAATTGCGATCACCATTGCGCCTGCTAAACAATGAAATAATGATGATAATTAAATGGTGAATGATGACATCGTCATTGCTAAGGTAAAGAGCATTCAAAATGGTGTAGCAAGCATACATACATACATATCATCACGCCATATCCCTTGCAGGGTAGGAAGAGGGAACAGAGTGCCAGAGAACTCTATCCTTGCATACTTCACTCGCTTACTCAACATTCATAATTCTCCTCATACACGCTCGCCGGTTTCGGAGACTCTTGTTTTAAAATTACTGAAATTTCTTTTTACATACAAAATATTTTCGTATATATATTGTGATGGACTAGAGGTATGTTAGTCTCGGTCTCCCTCGGTACCTACATCCTTCCACTTTCGCATTGTATATCTTATTAACCAGACGTTCGTTCGGCCTTCTTTCCACATGCCAGAACCATCGGAGCATTCTCTTTCGCATATTTACACCAATATTCTCTTTCATACCTACTCGCTCTCTTACGTCGTCGTTACGAATGCGATCGGTCAGCCTAACTCCACAGATTTTCCGTAGAGATCGCATTTCAACCGCATTAATTTTACTTTCATGCTCTTTTCTGTGTACCCAACTCTCGCTTCCATATAGTAATGTAGTAGCAAGCATTATGGAAGAAATTTCATTAATACAAAAAAAAAAAAACACCTTTGAGACCCTACTAATAATATTACAAATGTTAAAGTTTGTGAAGATGCATATTTGTTAGTCAATTACGCGTAAACTGTTGAACAGATATAGATGAAAATTGGCAAATAGATAGACGATTTCATATTATAGATTGACACGTAGGATAATTTTTATCCCAGTAATGTCTTCCCTTAAGATAATAGTTTAACTTTGGGAAAGTTACTTTTTATGCGGGAAATTAATATTGAAGCTTTAGATGCAATTGATTCAATAGTTAATCCGGGTAATATTTGATGAGCAAGAATTTGTTGTAAAAAAAAACAGTATTTCAGCAAATACAATAATGTCGATTTTTTTTGCCGGGTAGGTAATATATTACGAGCAAGAATTTGTCGTGAAAGACCAGACTATTTCACCAAATACGTTGATGTTTTTTTTTTTTTACAAACATATCGGAGGACTAAGGGCAATGTATTATTTTTGTTAGAATGGATTTAGCAATTTTTAGAATTTCTCAATAACAAGTTTATTAAGGTAATCTGCAATCAGTATTGCAAATAGTATTGGTGTAAAGATGCGAAAGGGAATGCTCCGATGGTTCGGACATGTGGAAAGAATGCCGAACGAACGCCTGGTTAAGAAGATATACAATGCGAAAGTGGAAGAATGTAGATACCGGGGGAGACCGAGACTAACCTACTTAGACCAGATTGGCCACGTACTGAAGCGTACCACGTACCACTATCATTGAAAGTGAAAATACTGAAAGTGCCTACACGAACGATGATAGCAACATATAATTTTACATTCATCTAACAAAGTTTAGGCATCGAATATTTAAAACTAAAAACAAAATTAAGACTGAGCCTGAACAATCCTTGCTAATATTATAAATGCGAAAGTAACTCTGTCTATCGCTCTTTCACGCCACACACTACGTCTGTCTGTCGCTCTTTCACGCCACACACTACTGAACCGATCTAAATGAAATTTGGTACACAGATAGTCTAGAGCCTGATAAAGGCTACGTTTTAATGCAAAAAAGGGGTTGTAAAGGGGGATGAAAAGTTGTAAGGAAGTATCGTCATTTTTAAAGCCAGAAGCTTGAAATTTATTTTTAGGCTATTCATTAGATATAAATAAATATGACATTAACATGTCGTAAAAATTTAACCTTAAGGAGTAAAATAAAAATGGGGGATAAAAAACTTTAGGAAAGTAACCTTTTACGCGGGCGAAGCCGCGGGCAGAAGTTAGTATGATATATTTTAAAATTAGCACTTAATGTATTAAATATCTTGGTCCACATATATTTAGAGCCTTTGTTGGATGTCCATATTACTGATTTTTACTGAGGTTATTCTCCTACTTCCACAAGTAAATTATTATTATTATTGCTGTAGATGTCAAGAATTACGTTACAGAAAGCCAGCGCGTGTACAAGAAGGTACTTAATATGTTTGGTAGTTCATTCACGAAGCTGAGCGCGTGTGGCTTGTACAACGTCGACGCGAAGTTGCTACTCACTTTGTTCTGCCTGTTCACTAAATACACCATTTATAGAAAAGTACTTTTAAAAGATGATATACCCACAAAATTTAATGTTGACATTATTCTTCGTACCAAAATATGAAATAAACAATATATTTATAGTTCCGAACCGTATCGGTATTACAGTTCTTTCGTTCGCTGATTCATTATATTATTAATAATAATATTTGTATACGCGCTACTACGGTCGTTTCGATTTCTTTATACCAATTACTTGCAAATACTTTAAATCATTCGAAGGGGTCGAATATCAAAATAAATCCTTCGAATAAGTGATAAACCCCGAGTTCAACAACCGGTTGAGTTCCTGAATACTCTGCAGGCTCCCGGTCTCCCAACTCACATCTTAAAATAAAAGAGCTGGCGCGCCACCAGTCTGCAAGAATAAACACAATTGCAATGTAATCGGTTCAACTATACTGACCGGTGGCTCTCGAGCAGGGTCTGTATTTATTCCTAGGATTCTTTAAATACCATCAAATTACTACTTCGAATTTCAGAGAGTGCAGTTTGCCATCAAAGTCTGCTTCACAATGACCATAAACAAAGCTCGTGGTCAAATTCTTAAGGTAGCGGGAGTAGACTTGAGAGAAAGCTGCTTCTCCTATAGGCAGTTGTATTTGACATGCTTCAGAGTAAGCTCACAGAGTAACCTGGTAATTCTAGCATCCGAAAGAAAAACAAAAGATATTGTTTACAAAGAAATACTGTAATAGGTGTAGTTTCGCGGGTGGATGTCAAAGAAGTGGTACCAGTGGTCGGCCTAATTTCGATAGAAAAGATGGTGGGTTATGCGGCTGCATACTACACTTCCGTCGCTTCGGTCGTAATGAGCACGGTGTGTTCAAAACATAGCCTGCTAAGAAAAAAGCCACCCATCCATAATATATAACAAAATTTCATGTTATTTTCATGTTTATTAAACCTTCCCTACATTATAACAAAGATTGTTAGCATCATCATCATCACAGCCCATATACGTCTCACTGTTGGGCTCAGGTCTCCTCCATAATGGGAGGGAAGTTAACCTACTATACCGCGCTGGTTAGACGTGTTGGTATAGGGTTTTGTTTCGAGTTTTCCTTCTCTTGCATAGATGTAATATGCATATAAAATCTCTTAGTCATCTCTTACCACCCACGGGTAAGATGGGGGGTGGTGAATTGTATTTTTACTCCGTCACCAGATGGATAAGATTATTGTGCTATATAAGTAGATACCTATACAAACATTTATACATAATAATTTATAAATTATAATAAAATTAATAACGTAAAAAACAAACAAAAATCCTATTAGAACCATTTTCGACTTCTACGCAGACAAAGATGCGGGCAAATGATAATTTAATAATTAATAAAATAATAAAAAAAGGCCAAAAAGTAAATAAGAGAAGGTAAGGATCCGAACCGAGCTCAATTTTCCAACTGAGCTAAATGTCAATTCTTAATGACAGCGTCAAAATTTGAAAACATTCATATTCTAATAGTTTCAATACAACGAAAAATTATATTTTTTGTTGCCGAAAAAACTGACAAAACAATATTTTCTATAAATGAAACCTAGCTAGATCGATTAATGGCCCCCGGAACCCCTTGTATGCTAAATTTGAAGAAAATCGTTGGAGCCGTTTCCGAGATTCAGATTACAAATATATATATATATATATATATATATACAAGAATTGCTCGTTTAAATATATAGTGAGATATACATATATATTTAAATCTAATAAAAACTGGCCAAGTCAAATCTAACCTACTTTTGACAGACCTCCTAGGGAATGTAATTGTTGACTAGTCGACATCAGAAGGTGTCAGCCCAGGACAATATAAAGCTCATAGTCATCTTTTACGACATCTACGAGCAAATTAAGGGTGTGCAGTAATCTTAGCTACTACCACACAACATCAGGTCTATGTAGCACTTACAAAATGTGACTTGATCTATTTTTTTAATACATCAATGCTAGAAACATATAAAATACGATTTGTAAAAATCACTTGATTCCAGCTACAATGAAAAAAATTCGTGCATTGCTAGCTTTTATCTTATCTCTGGAGGAGGCGGAGATCCTTTCCGATCACCGGTACATACGGATGTAGGTCTCCCCCTGGGGCCCCAGTAGGGGTCACAGGGCGGACGGAGCGCCCGCGTTTCCGCGGTGGGCTGTGGGTCGTCTTGACAAGGACCTACTGGCGGAGGCGGCCATCGTTCACACGTGGCTGTCCTCACCACCCCCAGCGGACGGAGTGGACGCTGAGTCTGTCCGCATCCGCAGTGCGTTAACGCAGGTCTGCGATGCGGCCATGCCCAGGGTGCGGCGTCTACCTCCGAGGCAGGGGGTCTACTGGTGGTCCCCAAGACTGGCGGACCTTCGTGCGGCGTGCATTAGTGCCCAAAGGTCCTAAACCCGCAGCCGGCGGCGTCACCGCGACGCTGAGCGGGAGGGCCAGCTGTATGAGGCGTACCGCAGTGCGCGGACTACCTTTCGGCTGGCCATCCGATCCGCCAAGGGTGCGAGTTGGCAGGAGATGCTGGACGGTCTCGACCGTGACCCCTGGGGTCGCCCATATCACGCGTCGCTGAACAAGCTTCGCGCGCAGGCCCCCCCCCTCACCGAGACCCTCCAGCCCGACTTCCTCTGTAGGGTGGTCGAGGAGTTGTTTCCGCGGCAGTCGGAGCACACGCCCCCGGTCATGGCGTCGCCAGATCAAGACCGGGAGGCCGACGATAGTGTTCCGCCCGTGACGGAGTCGGAAGTGGGGGCGGCTGTGGCAAGGATCCGTTACGCCAACACGGCCCCTGGCCCGGACGGAATACCAGTCCGGGTGCTGACGTCGCTCCTTGAGCACCTTGAGCCTTGCCTCAAGCAATTGTAAAACGCTTGCTTAGCGTCTGGACGGTTCCCTGAGTGCTGGAAGGAGAGGAGGTTGGTTCTCCTGCTAAAGCTGGGACGGCCCCCGGATTCGCCGTCGGCCTACAGGCCCATCGTGCTCCTTGACGATGTGGGCAAGCTGCTGGAGCGCATCCTCGCTGCCCGCATCGTCCAGCATCTGGGAGAGGTGGGGCCCGATTTGTCGGACGTTCAATTCGGCTTTAGAAGGGGGCTCTCGACCATCGCGGCCCTGCTACGATTGAGGCAGACGGCCACGGAGGCTGTCACCGGTGGAGGAGTGCTGTTGGCGGTGTCGTTGGACATCGCTAACGCATTCAATAGTCTGCCATTCAGCTGCATCAGGGAGGCGCTCCGATTACATGGGGTGCCCTTGTACCTGAGGCGGCTGGTGGCGGACTATTTGGAGAGGCGCAGCGTCCTCTGCGCAGGTCCCGCAGGGGACATTGTGCGGACGCCCATGTCGTGCGGCGTTCCACAGGGGTTGGTTCTGGGGCCGATTCTGTGGGATTTCGGGTACGACTGGGCGTTGAGAGGGAGTCTCCCCTCCGGGCTGAGCTTGATATTCTATGCTGACGATACGCTCGTCACAGCCCGGGGCAGGACACTCGAAGAGGCGGCGAGCCTGGCCACTCTCGGCACCGAGGAGATAGTCAGGCGAATCGAGGCGCTGGGGCTCAGGGTGGCCCTAAACAAGACGGAGGCCCTTCTATTCCATGGGCCCCTGGCAAGGCCGCCTATCGGCGCCTCGATAGTCGTCAACTCCATCCACATCAGTATCCAGGCCCATATGAAGTACTTGGGCTTGGTGCTGGACGGGCGATGGGCGTTCTGGGAGCATTTCCGCCAAATTGCTCCCCGGCTGCTCGGACCCAGCTTTGAGGGCCGACGGCTGTATGCGGGGGTGATCCGCTCGATGGCCATGTACGGTGCACCCGTGTGGGCGAGGTCTCTGACTCTCCGACTGAGGGCTTTTCTGTGGCGCCCTCAGAGAATCATGACGGTCAGAGCCATCCGCGGATACCGCACGGTGTCGACCGAGGCAGCAGGCGTGTTGGCCAGGACACCCCCGTGGGACCTAGAGGCGGAGATGCTCTCCGAACTATACCGGCGGGTGACCTCAGTGCGCGACGCAGGTGGCTCCCCATCGCTTAGCGAGATAGCCACCTGGCGCGAGGACGCCCGCCGAGACGTCATCGCTCGCTGGGCTACGCAGCTGGAGAGGCCTAGGCACGGTGTTCTTACCGTAGAGGCTCTCCGGCCCGTATTGACGGAGTGGATGGAGCGGCGGCACGGAGTCCTCTCTTTCCGGTTGGTGCAGGTGTTGTCGGGGCATGGGTGTTTCGTCAAATACCTGCACAAGATCGCAAGGAGGGAGTCGACTCCGTCCTGCAACCAGTGCGCAGTGACGAGGACACGGCGCAACACACGCTGGAGGTCTGCATGACCTGGGCCCGGCAGCGCTGTGACCTCGTCGCTGTCATCGGTGCAGAACTGACGCTGCCAGCTGTCGCGAAAGCGATGGTCGACAGCGTCAGGAATTGGGACGCGGTCGCCGCCTTCTGCGAGGCTGTCATCTCGCAGAAGGAGGCCGCGGAATGGGTCCGGGTGGATTCCCGGGACCCGGGCCGCCGCCAGCGGCCGGGGCGGCGCAGGCGCGAGTATCTGCGCCTGATGCCGCCCTAACCGAGGCTTCGGGTGATCGGACCGGGGAATTGTCCGGTCACCCGACGTGAGGCCACCGCGTGAGGACGACGCCCCGACGGCGAAAGCTGTCGGGGCATCGACAAGAGAGGAACCCGCAAGGGTATACCGCCGGGCGGGCCACCGAAGTCAAAGACTGGGTACCGGTGGCCCGCTCGCACGGCGAAGAGAGGAGTTTGCAGGGTGGGTCCATGGGGTTGCGTGCCGCTTCTTCTGTCGCCCCGGACGTTTTTGTCGGGGCGCGACCACATCCATGTTCCACCTTGCGTTAAAAAAAAAAAACAAAAGCTTTTATCTTATCTACTCATTGTATTCTGTGATAATATATTATACAGGGTGAAAGTGGACCGCTCCCGAAAATAAAGACAGGTAACTCTACTAGTCCTACTTGTAATGATAGGCTAAAAAAAAATCGATTCGGATGAAAAAAATATTTTTACAACAATTTTTTAAGTTTTCCACACACCATCGTATTAGGACAGTGCCTTGTAACGATAATTAAAAAAAAATACGTAACTTTACTCAGATGAGAAAATACGCAATGTATTCAAAACTCAGATCAGCTTTTGCAGAGGTGAGCCTACATGCCCGCGGTGAATGACCGCGGTATTGGGCCGATACTCTCGGTCACTTGCGCGCGTGTAGGTATCGGCCGAACAGATGTTTTGATTATTGAATACATTGCGTTTTTCTCATCTGAGTAAAGTTACGTATTTTTTATGAAATTATCATTATACGGCGCTGTCCTAATATGATAAAATGTAGAAAAACGTAAAAATTCTGTATACATTTTTTTTATTTTTCATTCGAATCAATTTTTTTTTCTAGCCTATCATTATATTATTCAGTCTCGAGCGCGAGGTCATTGACCGCGCTCGTGTTATCGGTTAGTGCGCTGCTCGCGCGCAATTAAAAATCATGTCGAATACAGTGAAGTGCGTGTCGTGCAATATTGTTATTGATGAATTATTAGCTTATATACAAAATAAAGTGTCGATCGCTGATGAGGCGACTTTGGCTAAAATATGTACATCGGCTTTCTCCAGTGATCAAATTCATAATTCAAAGACGTTACTCTTAGAGTCGTTGTCGTCCGAAGTGCGAAGTAAAGTACGGAAAGGAAAAGGAAAAGACAATAGAGTGTTAAATGACATCATTGCAATTTTTAAATCCGAACCCGATCATCTGCCAATATTCGTAGAGAGAGATCTTGAGAAGCTGCCACCGATCACCTTCGATCATTTGGATGTCTCAAAACTTCTTAAGGACCTGGTTCTAGTACAAGCGGCAATAAAAAACATTAAATCGTCCTATGTTACGCAAGATGAGCTCCGTACCATGAAAAAGGAGTGTGAAATGAAAGTGTTGGCTTCATTCCCCGATTGGAATCTAAATGAAAACCAAAATGAATATTATAAAAATAATGTTACTCATGTAAGTTCGGAAAATGCACCTGGGTGCTCAGAAATATTATCAGTTGCAATAAATAACAATTCCTCGAATATTAATATAAATCAGATAGAAGGTAGGGGCGAAAAATTGCCGCAGATGGCTAATTGTAGCAACGGCGATAGCAAAGCGGTGACGAACCGTGCGGCGTGCGACGGCGACGTAGGCCGAGTCGATATGACGAGTTTACCGTTATTATCTAGCAGTAGCGGGCCAAGCGCACAGCTGATTGAGAGTGGGACTAATACGACAGCGCAATATCAATCGTATGCAAGCGTTGCGATGCGAGAAACGAATAGTGATTTTACTCTAATACAATCTAAGAAACAGAAATATAAGGATAGGCGTAGAGGGAACATAGGTAGCGTCATTGTGGCATCGGAAGAGATATTCAGATCTGCCGATAGAAACATACCTATGTTCTTATCAAACGTTCATAGAGACACTGTAGAATCCGATATAATTAATTATATACAGAACAAAACGGGGGAAAAAGTCAGCCTCGAAAAAATTAATATTAATAGGCCATGTGAACACAATGCATATAAATTTTTTGTCTCCCAGAGTAAGCTGCAAATGTACTTATATGATAAGCTGTGGCTGCAGGGAGTTGTATTTCGACGTTTTATTAACTATCGACCAAAGTATATTAAACATATAAATGAATTTTCAACGATAACGTCAGTCGGCATACAAAATAAAAATAATGTCGGACAATGATAAGATTTACAAATTTGTTTCTTTTAACTGCAAGAATGTTAAGCGCTCCGTACAAGATATACGTGAATTATGTAAGCAGTCAGATATAATTGCGCTGCAAGAGACCTGGTTATTGCCCGAAGAGATCTCATTTCTTAACACTATTAGTGATGAGTTCAGCTGTACGGGGGTGTCTGCAGTGGACACGTCGGCGGGAATTCTACGCGGTAGGCCGTATGGTGGAGTTGGTCTCTCGATCTCTTTTTCACGACGTGACCACTATACAGTGCGGTAGCCCTCGTATGTGTGCGGTGAAAGTTGTAGTGAGAGATAAAGCTTTTTTAGTGTTCAATGTGTATATGCCTACGGATACAGTGTCAAATTTAACGGATTTCACGGACATATTAAGTTCGGTGAGTGCAATTATTGACAGTTATAGTATAGATTGCGTATACATGTTAGTAGACTTTAATGCTCACCCTAATAGTATGTTTTATGACGAATTATCAAGCTTTTGTATAGAACAAAAATGGATATGTGTTGATACAGAAATGTTAGGGGTACAGTCAGACACTTACACATTCCTTAGCGAAGGTCATGCGACAAAGAGCTGGCTTGACCACTGTCTGGTAACGGAATCAGCAATGAAAACTGTCAAAGGAGTGCATGTATTGTATGACGTGTTCTGTTCTGATCATCTACCCTTGAGTAGAATGTAGTTTAGAGTTAATAACGCCAAGGAATTGTAACAACGCAATAATTACTAGCCGGGTTGTATGGGGTGAGAGAAATCAAAGTCAGATAGAAGTTTACCAGATAGCTTGTCATGATAGTTTGAAACGTATCGATTTTCCACAGCAGCTCAGCGAATGTTGCGATAAAGTGTGTATTAATCCTAATCATAGATCTATTATTGATGGCTTTTACTATGACATCATGCAAGGCATAAGTGGAGCAGCTGTGTCTGGCCTACAAAGCGTGAGAAAGCGCCCTAAAAGGGTGGTTGTAGGCTGGAATAAACACGTTGCGGACGCTCACGTGGAGGCCAGGCAAAAGTTTTTGAAGTGGGTATGGTATGGCAAACCAACTTCAGGGATAACGTACAACGAAATGTGTGAGACTAGAAAAATATTTAAGTCTAAATTAAAATGGTGCCAAGATCATGAGGAACAAATCAAAATGGACATTCTAGCCTCGCACCATTCTAAAAACGACTTTCGTGGGTTTTGGAAACGCACGAACAAATTACAAGCCAAACCTGGAACGCCCGTGAGCGTCAGTGGCGTTACCCAGCCTGTACAAATCGCTAATATGTTTAAAAACAAATTTACTGTCACAGCTCCCCTGGGACCTTCTGAGGTGCTCGATGTTGAGCCTGGTGGGCCAGTTGGAGTAAAATTTGAATCGAAAGATATTGCCAAAATTATACAATCCATGTCACGAGGCAAATCCCCTGGCCATGACGGTCTCAGTATCGAGCACCTCCGATATGCTGGACCACACTTACCACGGGTTCTTGCTATGTTTTATGGCTTTTGTGTGAGTCATGGTTACTTGCCGGCTGACATGATAAAGACAGTTGTAGTCCCTATAGCCAAAAACAGAACTGGTGATTTAGCCGACAGCGATAACTATAGACCCATCTCTCTGGCTACCGTGATAGCGAGGGTGTTTGACGGCATGCTGAACACACATCTCAATGAGTGCACTAACTTCTATGACAACCAGTTTGGGTTCCGTCCAGGGTTGTCTACGGAGAGTGCCGTATTGTGTTTAAAGCATGCTGTAACATATTATACGCAACGTAGTACGCCCATTTATGCCTGCTTCCTGGATCTATCTAGGGCTTTTGATCTGGTTTCCTACGACATGCTATGGAGAAAGTTGTTCAATACTAAGTTACCACATGCATTAGTAAACATTTTTAAGTACTGGTATGGAAACCAGATCAACAATGTGCGATGGGCTGGGTCATTGTCTGACTCATACAGGTTGGAATGCAGGGTTAGGCAAGGGGGGTTGAGCTCACCGACGCTTTTCAACCTGTACATTAATGAGCTAATTGGTGAGCTCAGTAGCGCCAGAGTCTGTTGTTATGTTGATGGCGTTTGCGTCAATAATATCAGCTACGCTGATGACATGGCGCTGCTGAGCGCATCAGTTTGTGGCTTACGAAAGCTTATAGACATTTGTGAAAGATACGCTAAGACACATGGCTTGAAATACAATTGTAAAAAATCAGAGGTCATGGTTTTTGAGGCCAGGGGTAAAACCCTTGATAAAATACCACCTATCATACTCAATGGTATACCATTGCAAAGAGTCTTCAAATTTAAATATCTTGGTTACATATTGACCCCTGACCTCAAAGACGACGACGATATAGAAAGGGAGCGGAGGGCGTTGTCGATCAGGGTGAACATGCTGGCCCGCAGGTTTGCACGATGTTCACTTAATGTCAAAATCACACTCTTCCGAGCTTACTGTACAAGCTTTTACACGTGCAGCCTGTGGGCTAGGTGTGCAAGGGGATCATACAGCGCACTCCGTGTCCAATTCAACAATGCGTTCAGGGTGCTGGTGGGGCTGCCCCGCTTCTGTAGCGCATCAGGAATGTTTGCCGATGCACACGTAGATTGTTTCTACGCTACAATGCGAAAGAGATGCGGTTCTCTGGTGCGCAGGGTGCGGGCCAGCTCCAACAGTATCCTGAATATGATTGCGAGCAGGCTTGACTGCATTTATTTAAGTCGCTGTAGTGCCGTCTCCCATGGGATGTCGCAGCGGTGACTAATGTAAAATGTAGTTAGATATTATTTATTTATTTTCTGTGTGTGTATTCCTTTTATGTGTTCGAATGTTTTTGTATGTATACTAACCTAGTTGTAAGTCGTACTAACACAATGAGTCATTGTTACTTAATCCAATAAAATTTATTATTATTATTATTGTATCTCCATTTATTCACGGGATCTTCCGTAGGGAAGATACCCGGTCCTTTGGTAGGCTTACATGGGGATATGGATCCAACACGCAGAGGCCTTTAGAGAAATTTAATCTAAATATTGGGATGGGAGACCTACCGATGACATTCCACGTCTGCACATAACATACGTGGAATGCCAGCACTAAGTGTAAAACTATTGTGTGATGATGGTATCTAATATATGAATATGGGAGTGGGTGCTTAGTGGACTGGTTCATCTTATATCTATGAAATTATAAACTGTCGTCTGCCTTCAAACCCATGTTAAGAGATGAACGGTGGCAGACGGTGACTCGCTAACTCACTGAATGGGCCCCCTAAACAGTCGCCACAAGCACACAAGCCATACGGGCAACAGGGGGCAACATTGGTGTAAGTGGCTAGGGGTGTCGAGCGGTGCGGCGCCGGTTTCACCATTGAGTCTGCGATAAACAGACCCTTGGTATTTCCCCGTAATTATGCCCTTGAAAATGACACTTCCACCCCCGAGCATATAGCTCTGGCGACCCCTCTCTGACCAGCTGTTTAAGGCAAGCCAGAGCTGAGAGTCCTTCGGGCACTCTTCGGTTTCCACTCTAGCCAGCCAATGAAGGCCAGCTGGAGACGAGTCCCTGATCGACTCCCTGGAGTATTCAGGACCGCAGTGTCGCCACTCACATTCAGCTCGCCACAAGCTGCCCTGCGGTTTATTGGCTTTCCTGTAAATCTTGTGATACATTTTTTTTTATATCAAAAGAACTTAAGGAGCCATATAATGTTCCTCCGAGTTTTGCGTTAGCCTCATGGTGAGGTAACGACTGGCCCGGAGGTTTTTACTATGACACACTATTATTATTATTATTATATCTCCTTTTTTCACGGGATCTTCCATAGGGAAGATACCCGGTCCTTTGGGAGGCTTACATGGGGATATGGATCCAACACGCAGAGGCCTTTGGAGAAATTTAATCTAAATATTGGGATGGGACATCTACCGATGACATTCCACGTCTGCACATAACATACGTGGACTGCCAGCGGTAAGTGTAAAACTATTGTGTGATTATGGTAGCTAATATCTGATTATGGGAGTGGGTGCCAACCAGTCCACTAAGACTGGTTCATCTTAAATCTATGAATTTTTAACTGTCGTCTGCCTTCAAACCCATATTGAGAGATGAACGGTGGCAGACGGTGACTCGCCAACTCACTGAATGGGCCCCCTAAATAGTCACCACAGGCACACAAGCCATACGGGCAACAGGGGGCAACATTGGTGCAAGTGGCTAGGGGTGTCGAGCGGTGCGGCGCCGGTTTCACCATTGAGTCTGTGATAAACAGAGCCATGGTTTCCCCGTAGTTATGCTCTTGAAAATGACACTTCCACCCTCGAGCATATAGCTCTGGCGACCCCTCTCTGACCAGCTGTTTAAGGCAAGCCAGAGCTGAGAGTCCTTCGGGCACTCTTCGGTTTCCACTCTAGCCAGCCAATGAAGGCCAGCTGGAGACGAGGCCCTGATCGACTCTCTGGAGTATTCGGGACCGCAGTGTCGCCACTCACATTCAGCTCGCCACAAGCTGCCCTGCGGTTTATTGGCTTTCCTGTAAATCTTGTGATACATTTTTTTTTTTATATCAAAAGAACTTAGGAAGCCGTATAATGTTCCTCCGAGTTTTGCGTTAGCCTCATGGTGAGGTAACGACTGGCCCGGAGGTTTTATTATTATTATTATACAAGTAGGTCTAGTAGAGTCACCTGTTTTTGTTTTCGGGAGCGGTCCACTTACACCCTGTATATGTGTATATATGTAGATGGAAAGAAAGCTTGAGACTGTTAATAAAACTCAGAACTACTAATCCAATATCTATATATTTATGTTATATGTCAGCAATAAAATGTATTGTTTAATATTACAGAAATGCGAATTGTAACAAAACAACTGTATAATTAGTAAGTAAAATCAACAGAGACAAAGGAAATGCAGCTCCGATATAGAATAGGTTACACGCACTTATTTTTTTGAATTTTGCTCGATATAGACGTATTATATTCTTACAAAGTTTTCGTTTCTCATCTAAAAAAAAATCATATTTCTTTAAGTCAACTATTATTTATTCAGTTATAACTAGCTAACCTCTATATACAAAAAAACTAATAACTACATAGCTCCAATAAGTAGATCTATGTATCGTAAAAGGCGCCACTGAAGACAAAGATCGGGTACCGGTGGCCCGCTTGTATGGCGAAGAGAGGAGTTTGTAGGGTGGTTCTATGGAGTCACGCACCGTCTCTTCCGTCACCCTGGACTGATTCGGCAGGGTGAGACGCATCCGTCATCATCATCATCATCACAGCCCATATATGTCCCACTGTTGGGTTCGGGCCTCCTCCGTAATGGGAGTGAAATTAATCTACTACACCACGCTGGTCAGACGTGTTGGTATAGGGTTTTGTTTCAAGTTTTCCTTCTCTAGCATAAATGTTATATGCGTTTTATATCCTCGTACGATCACCCACGGGTAAGATAGGGGGTGGTGAATTGTATTCTTACTCCGTCACCACACGGATATGACGCATCCACAGTCCACTGCAAAAAAAAATGTATCGTAAAAGGCGACGAAGACATACATATAAGCAGATAACCATTACAAGAGAAGACAAGATTAAAACAAACTTAGGTGCTGATATGGATACTGAAAGACTCCACAATAATTTCCGTAAATACTAATTAAAATATAATAATATTTTAATTAGTATAAATAATGTGAAGCACATTATTGACAATTAGTTCATGCCACACTATTATCGGGTGGTTAAGATTAGATGTTATAATAATTTCCTCTTTTGAGAGTCACTCAGGTACACATCTTGGTATATTTTTCAAAAAATAAATTCAATTGGTCTGAATGGCGTATGCTTCAGTTCAGACGTTATTTGCAATAATAAATAATTATTTAAATGTGATTTTATTAATTTCCCTTTGCATTCGTGTTTTTGTTGTTTTATTTTCTCTTTTATTTGTTTATAATGATTTATGATTAAGAAACCTCATAACACTACCTGGAATAGGCAACTTACCTTCTGACCGTGGCTATCACGTCATTATTGCTCTTTGAGAAGAATACATTTCCATATCAAAGTTTAAAAGTGTTATTCTAAGTTATAAAAAAGCTTACAAGAAACAATTTTTACCTGAGGAATTAGAGCATGCGATAATTGCACAGGTGTTTTGAGTGTTAATCAAAGCTAAATAAAATTTTTCACAACACCAACACAATATCGCCATCATAAAGAATGATTTCATCATCCAACCAAATACAGATATTGTCAGAATCAGCTAAAATAGAATTGAAATTGATAAAATATATGTAAAATAATTTCCATGTGGTGACAGAGTAAGAACAATTCACCACCCAGTCTAGGTTGTAGGTAAATATGATATGCAGATGACAAAGATGCAAACGAAAGAAAATTAAATTAATTAAAGCCCTATGCTAACACATCCGACTATCGTGTAATAGGTCAATTTCCCTTCCATTATGAAGGAGACCCGACATCAGCAGCGACTAATGTTTAACATGATTAATATACAATTCAATAGACTTGCCAACAGACTAATAGGTCTTACGAAATATTTTTATTGAAACAAACGCTATTGACTCACAACAATCGCTCCTTATAATTAGTCGCAATATGATCTAAAACGCATAAAAGTCTCGTCTTTCTCTCTTGTCAATATTGGATTAAAATAGACACATATATGATTTGGCGACATGATTTACAAAGTTAGTGATACCACTCACCATTTTATAGCTGGACTTATACGGGCATAAATATCTGTGGTATTATCCTGGTGATCCGTCTCATAGGTTTACCTTAGTACGGACACTAGCTTTTCATAAAGACTACATATTGTAAACATATAAATGTAATTCAGTATGATGACGAACTAAGAATACAGTTCACCACCTCCTATCTTACCCATGGGTGATCGTAAAACACGACTAAAGGATATAAAACGCATATAACATCTATGCAAGAGAACATAAACTCGAAACAAAACCCTATACCAACACGTCCGACCAGCTTGGCACAGCAGATCAATTTCTCTCCCATTATGGAAGACGCTTGAACCCAACAGTACCATATATGAGCTGAGATGCTGATGATGATGATATATTCAATGTAGCTTACCTGTGTTAATTGTGACCCTTTGTCAAGAGAAATAAAAGGTTATTATTATTATAATTTATATTCTATTCCCACACAGATTCTTACACAGAACAAATTTTTGTGCGATCTACCAAATACTGTTCGGGGTCTGGATGTAAATTGTGGTCTTTAATTACATGTTTATAAAGTCCTCCGCCATATAAAGATTAATTCTTTAGTGTAGTGTTGTACTTAAAAAAAAAACTGTTTTTCACTGACGCCATACCTGAAACGTTATTTCACTGTGAAACTCACATGGGAGTTTAAATATTTCAATAAACGTTTGTACTTGCGATAATACGTTTGAAAATAATTGCAGTATATAATATAAAATCTGAAATGAAATATTTTCAACCATTATTAACTATATCCTTTCTGACACTGAATTGACTAAAAAATGGATGATATGCTAGTGTTTTTTTTTGCTTATAACAAACGGCAAGTAATACCTCTAATGGTAAGTGGTATTGCCGTCCATGAAGCTTTCAATACCAGGGTTACAATTAGGCCGCTGCTTATCAATTAAAACTCTAAACCCACCTAGAAAAATGAGCTGCTCAGTCATCGTTTTATTTATACTTATGCTGTCATTTACATTAATTTAAGTGTTAGCTAAAATTTATGGATCTTTAATGAGCATAGGGTAAAGTACTGTGTAGTAGCGGCTACTAAGCGGCACTTATTTCGACTACAAATACTCCCAAAATTTACTTTGCTCACAGCTTTTTATCGACCAGGGCCAATTCCACCTGATGCCGTTTGGAATTACATTTTCAAGGAAGGTTGATATCAGACATTTCGGCCAATCATAATACTATTGCCAATAACTTTTGCGTTATGTACGAGTACGTATTACATGGACCCCGAGTAATTAGAATAATATGAAAGCAAGAGAATGATAATGATGATGACGATAATGATGACGATGATGAAAATATGATAAATGTTACGACCAATATGAAACACGATATATAAAACATTAAATTGTAAAGGAAACAAATAAAATGGTCATAAACATGAGTTACTTACCATATACTCGAAAATAATTGTATAGTTATTATAACACTCCAGTATATTATCAAAAGCCTGATGCATTCTTTTGTAATATTTTTCATCTTGATCATTTAAAGAAGATTTATATTTTAATACATTTTTATTCCATAGATTAATTTTGTTTGTCAATAGTTGCATACATCTTATAGCATAAATTATATTACCATCAAAATTTATCGTTATACAAAAAGTTGCCAAATCAAATGCATTTAATATAGGCAAATAGTAATAATCTATCAAGCCAACAAAAATATACATAATAAACAAAATAATAACAACAGTCCAATTAACGATTCTGGAAATATTGTATTCTTTCTTGTCATAAATAATTCTATGAACATTTTGAAAGATCATAATAAATTTAATGTTTCTTTTTATTTGTATGATGCTAAGAGCGCAGTGCAGGCTAAAGCCAATAGATGAAGAAATGAAATCATAACAAGAAAAAATGTATAGTATTTTAATATATTTCTTTATCTGTTCGTTAGAGTGATAGTTTAAGAAACGGAATAAGTGACACAGAAATAATAATACAGTTACGCATATTGATGTTAATTTAGATAAAACACTATTATGGCTTATGAAATTATCTTTAATACAATATTTGGGATAGAATAACATAGTTTGCATCATATTGAAAGGCCTGAACATTGACTGAATGTCTTTATCGATCCAATAATTCGAAATACTTTTTTTGCTAAAGGTATCATTTTTGTTCTCTCGTTTGAAAATCTTCATAGTAGAACTTGAATTTTTTAAGTTTTCATATTATAGAAATTGAAATATACATTTATAAAAGCGTTGTCCAATTCTTTCAAATGAAACTTGTCTACAGCACAAATACTTTTAAGGAATTTATTAATTGTCCCACCATTATAGTAATTAATACAAAACTTTCAATATATACTCGTAATTATTTAGAAATGTCAATTTCGTAGCTTGTTTGAATAATTAATAACTCATTAGATATAAACAACTTGAATGGTGAACATGGATCATCATTCATCATCATCATCATTTCAGCCCATCGCCATCCACTGCTGGACGTAGGCCTCCCTCATGGTACGCCACAGAGTGAGGTCCTGTGCCGTTTGCATCCATCGACGCCCAGCAACATTCACTAGATCGTCTGTCCACCTAGTGAGGGGCGTCCTACACTGCGTCGTCCAGTACGTGGTCGCCACTATAGAACCTTTTTTCCCCAGCGGTTGTCGGTTCTTCGAGCGATGTGGCCTGCCCATTGCCACTTCAGCGTGCTAATTCTTCGTGCTATGTCGGTTACACCCGTTCTTTTACGGATTTCCGTATTCCGGATTTTATCACGTAGAGAAATACCGAGCATAGCCCTCTCCATAGCACGTTGAGCGACTTTAGCCTTTTTATGAAGTCGACATTTAGAGACCGATCGCTGGTAACACACTGGTTATAAACCTTTGTCTTCAGACACTGTGGAATATTAGACGAGAAGATCCTCCTAAGTTTCCCGAACGCTCTGCCTAGCGGCGGGACGGTTCCCTGAGTGCTGGAAAGAGGAGAGGCTGGTTCTCCTGCCAAAGCCGGGACGGTCTTCGGATTTGCCGTCTGCCTATAGGCCTATCGTGCTGCTGGACGATGTGGGCAAGCTGTTGGAGCGTATCCTCGCTGCACGCATCGTCCAGCACCTTGACGAGGTGGGGCCCAACCTGTCGGATGTTCAATTCGGTTTTCGAAGGGGGCGTTCGACCGTTGCGGCTCTACTGCGCTTGAGGCAGACGGCGGCGGAGGCCGTCACTGGCGGAGGGGTGCTGTTGGCGGTGTCTTTGGACATCACCAACGCATTTAATAGTCTGCCATTCAGCTGCATCAGGGAGGCGCTCCGGTATCACGGAGTGCCCTTATACCTGAGGCGGCTAGTGGCAGACTATTTGCACGGGCGCAGTGTCCTCTGCGCGAATCGCGCAGGGGACATTGTGTGCACGCCCATGTCGTGCGGTGTCCCACAGGGGTCGGTCTTGGGGCCGACTCTGTGGGACATCGGTTACGACTGGGCGTTGAGAGGGAGTCTCCCCCCCGGGCTGGGCTTAATTTGCTATGCTGACGACACGCTCGTCACAGCCCGGGGCAGGACACTGCAAGAGGCGATGAGCCTGGCCACTCTCGGCACCGAGGAGATGGTCAGGCGAATTGAGGCGCTGGGACTCAGGGTGGCTCTAGATAAGACGGAGGCCATCTTGTTTCACGGGCCCCGCACGGGGCCTCCCGCCGGCGCCTCGATAGTCGTCAACTCCGTCCCCATCGGTATCCAGGCCCATATGAAGTATTTGGGCCTGGTGCTCGACGGGCGGTGGTTCTTCCGGGAGCATTTCCGAAGACTTGCTCCCCGGCTGGTCGGCGTGGCATCCGCCCTTTCACGGCTTATGCCGAATCTGGGCGGACCCAGCTTTGAAAGTCGACGGCTATACGCGGGGGTGGTCCGGTCAATGGCATTGTACGGCGCACCCGTGTGGGCGAGGGCTCTGACCGTCCGCCTTAGGGCTATTCTGCGGCGACCGCAGAGAGCCATGGCGGTCAGGGCTATCCGCGGATACCGCACGGTGGCGACCGAGACAGCATGTGTATTGGCCGGAACGACCCCATGGTACTTGGAGGCGGAAATGCTCGCTGGAATACATCGGCGGGTGTCTTGCACTCGCGAGGAAGGTGGCGAGGTTTCGTCTAGCGAATTGGCCACCTGGCGCGAAGACGCCCGCCGGGAAGTCCTTGCCTGTTGGGCGACGCGGCTGGAGACGCCTCGATTCGGACTTCGTGTCATCGAGGCCGTCCGGCCCGTACTGATGGAGTGGCTGGAGAGGCGGCACGGAGTCCTCTTATTCCGACTGGTGCAGGTCTTGTCGGGGCATGGTTGCTTCGGCAAGTACCTGTACACGGTCGCAAGGAGGGAGACGACTCCGTCCTGCCAGCAGTGCGGCGACGACGAGGACACAGCGCAGCATACGCTCGAGGTTTGCGTGACCTGGGCTTCGCAGCGCTCTGCCCTCGTCGACGCCATCAGTGCCGACCTCTCGCTGCCGGCCGTCGTGAAAGCGATGGTCGACAGTGAGAGGAATTGGGACGCGGTCGCCGCCTTCTGCGAGAGCGTCATCTTGCAGAAGGAAGCGGCGGGGCGAATCCGGGAGGATCTCCTCTTCGAGGATTCGCGCCGCCGCCGGCAACTGGGGCGGCGAAGGCGAGAATACCTCCGCCTTATGCCGCTCTAGCCGAGGCAGCGGGTGACCGGACCGGGGATTAGTCTGGTCACTCTTGGAGAGAGGCCACCGCGGGAAGACGACGCCCTGACATCGAGACATAATATTAGTCGAGATGGCAGCGCGTCGATCCGAGAGGATACCCGTGAGGGTAGACCGGATGGGCCACTGAAGAAAACTGCCACCATTGCGGTAGTGACGAGGACACGGCGCAACATACGCTCGAGGTGTGTTCGAGCTGGGACGGGCAGCGCCGCGACCTCGTCGCTGTCATCGGTGTCGACCTGACGCTGCCAGCTGTCGCGAAAGCGATGGTTGACAGCGTCAGGAACTGGGACGCGATCGCCGCCTTCTCCGAGGCTGTCATCTCGCAGAGGGAGGCGGTGGAGTGAGTCCGGGAGGATTCCCGTGACCCGGGCCGCCGCCAGCGGCCGGGACGGCGCAGGCGCGAATATCTGCGCCTGATGCCGCCCTAACCAAGGCTTCGCGTGATCGGACCGGGGAATTGTCCGGTCACCCGACGCGAGGCCACCGCGTGAGGGCAACGCCCCGACGGCGAAAGCTGTCGGGGCATCGACACGAGAGGAACCCGCAAGGGTATACCGCCGGGCCGGCCACCGAAGATAAAGATCGGGTACCGGTGGCCCGCTCGCACGGCGAAGAGAGGTGTTTGCAGGGTGGGTCCATGGGGTTGCGCGCCGCCTCTTCTGTCGCCCCGGGTCGATTTGCCGACCACATCCATGGTCCAACTTGCGAGGAAAAAAAGAAGAAAAAAAAAAAGAAAAAGGGTCACCTGTCTTTGTTTTCAGGAACGGTCCATTTCCACCCCGTATATATAAGAGATTTCCACCTATGTATTGACTCATCACGATACCTCTGGAACCATAAGGCGACAGACTTTAAATTTGGTAGGATTGTTCCTTTCGCTGAGTAAAGGTCAGCTAAGAACGGATTTCACGAAATTCCACCCGCAAGGGAGTTCACGGGGCTATTAATCTGAAAAATCTACATTTTAAAGACGACAGACTTAATTTTTGGTATGAACATTTTTCTGTTAATGTCAAGCGAAGCAGGCGTGTTACAGCTAGTATTCAATAAAATTAATTAAAAATCATTTTATATCGCAATGTAATTTGTAAAATGCTTATTATATTTATAGCACTTAATATAATTAATTACTTGACTATTCTAAATTTTAGTTGTTTATTAAAGTTAATCCATCCATCCATCCATCAGCCCGTAGACGTCCACTGTTGGACATAGGCCTCCCCACGTGAATGCCATTCAACACGGTCCCGCGCCACCTTTTTTTTTTTTTTTTTTTTTTTGTTTACGCTGTGGAAATGCTTTTGCGCACATCCCCCGCCAGTGACAGACGGGGGGGGTGTGTGGGACTCGCCGGCCATGAGATTGACGGCCGGAATACCCACTAAAACCTAACAGCGGTCCCTTCCGCGCTTTTACGGGATGCCGGAGAGATCGTCTATTGACATTCTATCCCCGACACCCCTACGCTTAGCCATCTGGCCACGACCAGTCAGCCGTCAAGGCGGTGGGAGGAGGTGCGCGTAGCGGCGCCTCCTTCTCCCTGGTCGCCGCCGGCGGAGCGAGTTCGCAGACGCGAGTGCTTCGCGTTCTCGCTCCGCGGCCTCCTTTGCAGAGATGACTTCCTCGCAAAAGGAGGCCATCGACGTCCAGTGCCTGTCGCTGTCAAGCATCTTGTTGATGACGGTTGACAACGACAGGTCTGCTCCAATGACCGCCGACAGGTCGCGGCGCTGAGGCCCCCAGGCGGGACATACCTCCAGGGTGTGACGCGCGTCATCGATTTGCGCGCCACACTCATGGCATCCAGGGGCCTCTTCACGTCCAATTCGGTGCAGGTACTTACCGAAGACCCCGTGTCCGGTAAGTACCTGCGTCAGCCTGAAGGACAGGTTGCCGTGCCTTCGTGTCGTCCAGCGGTGAAGGTGGGGCGCTACCGCCTCAACGGTCCCCCGTCCTGCTACGGGGAACTCTAGTTCCTCCCTCCACCGCTGGACTAGTGCCCTTTGAGCCGCTTCTTTCGCCCTGCTCAGTCCCCTCGTGGTGATGCGTTCACCATTTGCCCGCGCCGCAGCGCAGAACTGGTAGGCTTCCGCCTGAGCCCTAGCCTGAAGTGACCAGGGCGGATCGCCCGCCAACAATGTAGCTGCAGTCCAGGACACCGTACGGTACCCCCGTATTGTCCTCACCGCCATGGCCCTCTGCGCCTTGCGTAGTAAGGCTTTATTGGAGGCGGTGAGTGACTGCGACCAGATCGGGGCACCATACAGCGCCATAGACCGCAAGATACCGGCATAAAGCCGCCGGCAGGACGATCCGGGACCTCCAGTATTGGGCAGAAGCCTACCCAGCGCCGCGGCCGACTTTGAAAGCCTAGGGACGAGCTGGGCAAAATGCGGCCCAAAATTCCACTTACTGTCTAGGTGCAGACCCAGGTACTTCATCCGGGTCTGCACCGGCACGGCAACCCCAGACACACTGAGTTGTGCCCCTCGGGGAAGACCTTGGCTGGGACCATAAAATAGGAGGGCCTCTGTCTTCTCCAATGAGACCCTCAGGCCCAACTTGCCAATCCGGTCAACAACGAGCGCTACTCCGACTCTTGCCAGTCGGGCGGCGCTGCGGAAGTCAGCCCCTCTCACCGTGATGAGGGTGTCATCTGCGTAACAAATAATACCCATTCCGGGGAGAAGCTGGCCCCGCAACATCCAATCAAATCCGACGTTCCACAAAGTCGGACCAAGGACCGAACCCTGTGGAACGCCGCATTCTACCCTATGGCGATGCATGCGCCCGTTGTCCCCCTCCCAGAGCACGTGCCTTCCCTCGAGGTACGCCTCCAACAGCCTCCGGAGATACAGAGGCACCCCATGATATCGGAGCGCCTCCTTTAAAGTCTCGTGTGGGAGACTATTGAAGGCGTTTTTAATATCGAGCGAGACTGCCAGGACCACATCCTTTTTTGCCACCGCTTCGGTGGCCAGGGTCTTCAGGGCGGCCAAAGCGTCGATCGTTGACCGGCCGCACCTGAACCCGAACTGATTTGCCGACAGTCCCGGCCCGATAGCCTCGAGGTGCCGGACAAGACGGTCCGCAAGCACCTTTTCGAATAATTTTGCCGTCTCGTCCAGCAGCACCAGTGGTCTGTATGCAGAAGGAGAGTCGATTGGGCGACCCTCCTTCCGCAGCAAACAAAGCCTTCCGCTCTTCCATTGTTCCGGGAACTGCCCAGACCTCAAACATTCATTGAGCAGTTCCCGGAGTACATCCATGCAGGTCCCGCGCCACCTGCATCCAGCGGTTTCCTGCGACCTTGATAATGTCGTCAATCCACCTAGTGGGGGGTCGTCCTACGCGGCGCCCTCCGATTTCTGGTCTCCACTCGACAACCTTTCTTCCCCAACGGTTGTCGGTTCGTCGAGCGATGTGGCCTGCCCATTGCCACTTCAACGCGCTAATTCTTCGGGCTATATCAGTTACACCCGTTCTTCTACGGATTTCCGTATTTCGGATTCTATCACGTAGAGAAATACCGAGCATAGCCCTCTCCATAGCACGCTGAGCAACTTTGAGCCTTTTGATGAGGCCAACATTTAGAGACCACGTTTCAGTTCCGTAAGTCATCGCTGGTAACACACACTGGTTATAAACGTTTGTTTTCAGACACTGCGGAATATTAGACGAGAAGATCCTCCTAAGTTTCCCGAACGCTGCCCAGCCGAGTTGGATTCGTCGGCTGACCTCTTTCTCGAAATTGGATCTACCTAATTGGACTGTTTGTCCTAGGTAAACATAGTGATCGACAACTTCGAGAATCGCATTCCCAACCAGGACCGGTACAGAAATGACACGGGCATTAGACATGACTTTCGTCTTGTCCATGTTCATTTGCAGCCCTACTAGTTGGGAGGCCTTGCTGAGGTCATTGAGCATGGTGCCAAGGTACTCCAGGGATTCTGCCATGACTACGATATCATCTGCGAATCGAAGGTGAGTGATGTATTCGCCATTGATGTTGATGCCGAGTCCGGTCCAGTCTAAGAGCTTGAAGACATCTTCCAGCGCAGTGGTGAACAGTTTCGGAGAGATAACGTCTCCCTGTCTCACGCCTTTCTGCAGCTGGATCGGTTTCGTACTCTTATCCTGGATGCGGACCGACATAGTAGCGTTTTTATACAAACACTTCAACACTTCGATATATCGATAGTCAATTTGGCACCTCTGAAGGGACTGCAGCACTGCCCAAGTTTCGACAGAATCAAAGGCTTTCTCATAGTCCACAAACGCTAGACACAGAGGCCGATTATACTCCTCGGTCTTCTGTATAATCTGGCGTAGCGTGTGTATGTGGTCTATGGTACTATAACCTTTTCGGAAACCGGCTTGTTCGGGCGGCTGGAAGTCGTCTAGCTTGCGCGCGAGTCGGTTCGTAATGACTCTTGAAAACAGTTTGTATACGTGGCTCAGGAGTGAGATGGGTCTGTAATTCTTTAAGAGCGTTTTATCGCCCTTCTTGAAAAACAGCACCACCACACTCCTGGTCCACGACTCTGGAACGTCGCCCCCGAGAATGACAGAATTAAACAGCCTCTGTAGGGCTTTTAAAACCGGCTTGCCGCCTGCCCTCAGGAGCTCTGTGGTAATTCCGTCACCTCCCGGTGCCTTTCCGTTCTTTAACTGTTTCAGAGCCATTCTGATCTCGTACAAGCTGACGTCCGGGATTTCTTCAGTGTAGTGCCGAGTTAGCTTGGCTCTGGGGTCTTGGACCAAGCCGACAACAGGATTCAAGGATGATTTGTACAACTGCCCATAGAACCTTTCGACCTCTCCCAAGATCTCAGTCTGGGATGAAATGAAAGTACCGTTATCGGTCTTCAGTTTGGTCATTTGGCTCTGCCCGATAGACAAATCTCGTGCGAACACTTTGGAGCCTCGATTTCGCTCTATCGCCTCTTCAATACGCAGTGTATTAAATCGGCGAATGTCGCGTCGCATAGATTTGGAGATTTGTCTATTAAGCTGCCTAAGTTCGGACCAATCGGCTGGAGACTGTACCGTCATTTCCTTTCTCCTCTCCATGAGTTTGAGAGTCTGGTCAGAAAGCTTTTTTGTTCTAGTTGCGCGACGGGCCTTAAAGAATTGTGACCCGACCGCGTGGACAGTTTCCACGAACCTGTTGTTCATATCGTTCGTTGATTCGCACTCTTCCAGGCATTGGAAGCGATTATGTAATTCGAGTTGAAAGCTATCGGGGTTCTGGTATTGGACAGGTGTGGGTCGGAGTATAGACTTCATCAAGCGAGACCGCTCGACTTTCGTACGAAGATTCAATGTGCCTCGAACCATCCGGTGATCACTCCCAGTTTTAATCCTGCTGATCACAGAGACATCATTGAATATTTGCCGTTTGTCCGTCAAGATGAAGTCTATCTCATTTTTAGTGAATCCATCAGGGCTAATCCAGGTCCACTTCCTTTGTGGCCGCTTCTTGAAGAAGGAGTTCATCATAAAGAGGCCTTCCCTCTCCAAAAAGTTGACCAGTTTTTGGCCCCTTTGGTTTCTCTGTCCAAATCCATATTGCCCCACTCTCAGCTCATCGTCTGTCCTTTTGCCTAGTTTTGCGTTGAAATCTCCCATAACTACCGTGAAGTGGGTTTTGGACGTGTGGATGGCTTTCGAGATGTCCTCGTATAAGGCCTCCACTACGTCGTCGGAGTATGTCGAGGTCGGTGCGTAAACCTGTATGACCTTCAACGAATACCGTTTGGTAATTCTGAGTATAAGGTACGCTACCCTTGTCGACACGCTCTCAATCCTCTCCACGTTGTCTACGAGAGACTTACGAACGATAAACCCTACACTGCCTTGGGATGGGTGATCTCCCTCCCGGTAGAAGAGCAGGTTTCCAGACCGGAGGATTATCGTGCCCTCTCCCTCTCTTCGCACTTCTGATAATCCTACAATGTCCCATCGGATTTTGCTCAATTCCTCTTCCAGCTCGATGACCCTCTCGTCGGTCCTAAGTGTCCGAATGTTGTGTGTTACCAGGGCCAAGGGTCGATGTTTTTGGTAGCCAGATCGCGACCGGAGATTCTTCGCACCCCCTGTCCCGCCACCATCGAGCCCGCTACCAAGATGAGCCCGTGGCACAGCGGAACTGCCGTGACTGGGGGCCGTCTCTTTTGGTGCATACATTTATTTTTTGGGGGGGAATAATGCCATAATCGCCACGCCTGGCAGGCGGATTGGCGATCGCGGTAGATGATATTAAGTTTCCCGGGAGATAGCCGCTGCCCACTCTCCCGGTGTGACCCTTAGCCGGTTTTTACGACTCCCACGGGCATGCAAGGGGTGACGACATATGTATTCTCTTCCCGTCGCCACACGGGGCATTAAAGTTAATACTGTAAAGTAATTAAATTTCATTAACTGAATTTGTATTCAACATATTGTTTTCAGTACTATTCAAAGTAATAATGATATATAAAAAATCTAGAATAACACCAACTACAATTATTAATGTTGTCAATTATAAAACGAAGAATGTCTTAAAGCCAGATGTGAAAAAAATAATTTATCCTATATATTTGATAAAAAATATATTTTTATCACCAAATTATATTATTCGAAGAAATATTATTATATCAACCGGAAACAAGATCTTCATAATAATTATCCTATTAATTTTATTGTTATTTTTGTTTAATTGCTACAATGCATCATCAATTATTCCGAAATACAATGATCAATTTTTTAATGTCATTAGGTATGCATCGTTTTATTTTTTTTACACAGATTTTACGATCTTTTTTATTCTTACAATTATTTTACATATGATACATAGAGAAGATCACGTTGAACTTATATTGAAAATACAAAAAATTCATGAAAGCATAAGCTTATAAATACCCGATACGAAACGAAAAATGATGTCACAAACGGGGTTCGAACCCGCACCTATTGGGAATCCGGCCCAACCGTGCTGCCACTTACACCATTGTGAACTATTTTAGGACATGCAAATTTCGAATCATATTATATCTTACGTCTTCAAGGTGACGTATGCCATCTGTCGGACAATGTTTACACATTGTATAGACTTAATACTTCAAACTTTACAGTTAGAATTGTATTAAACGATGACACAACCTTGTTTTCGTTTCGTATCGGGTATTTATAAATAATTAAGCATATTAAATGCTAAAAATTTCAGTAATTAGCATAAGCTTAAATGAAAAATATATCAAGAATTCTATTATCTACAATTGGAGCTTGTGTATTACTTATACTTTTATTAATTTAATTATAATAGTTTTTATTTACGCGTCAATCCATTTTATCGATATATTTGACGCCATATTTAATTATTTAATAATTAAAATTCAAATTTATTTGATTTATAGTATCTGTATTATCGTACTATTAACGAAATACCTTAATGAATGGTCAAATAATATTTTGATATACAATAATATAGATAGTGACAATTATTACATCAAAATGTATAACATCTATCAAAATATAATAAGTACTTACAACTTATGTACAAAGATTTTCAATGCATTGGTAAGTTCTTTAAATAGCAGATTTTATAAAGAATTAAAGGATAGGAAATCAGCATATTTGAAACTAAACGTTATAGATACCGACACGTTTCGTCAATGTGTTATAGTAGATCGATGTTCCCTCTCATCATGGATGAGGGTTGTGCTCAAAAGTGAAACATATCTGGGCTTCTTTTTTTTTTTGTTGCGGTGGACTATGGATGTGGTCTTGCCCCGCCAAATCGGTCCGGGGTGACGGAAGAGGCGGCGCGTGACTCCATAGACCCACCATGCAACTCTCCTCTCTTCGCCGTGCGAGCGGGCCACTGGTACCCGATCTTTGTCTTCGGTGACCCGCCCGGCGGTTTGCCATCGCGAAACATATCCGGGCTGAAAATTAGTGTATTCGTTGTAGAAACATTTAAGTGGTTTTTATTAGTTAGGTTACTGACGTTGTATACTACCTTGGACTACAACCTTCTGCATACAACTTTTCTTGGTCTACCTTAATCGTTCTTGGTGATGGAAGGGTGATATGCAAACGGTTTCTATCATATTACCCATTGCTGCTAAATGAGCAGTCTACCAGAATCAAATCAGAAATTGGGCTACGTTTTGCCTTTTTTTTCTTTGGCAGGCTATGGTCTGGACACACGCCGTCTTTTCCATCCGAGGCGATGGAAGGGTGGCGGGTGGCCCCATAACTCATCGTATTTCCTCCATATCACCATTAGAGCGGCAACGGCTACGTTTTGCCAGAGGTGCCACTAAAACGCCAGGGAGCATCACCCTCACGCGTTTGTTCTCTCAGGTTGTTCTCTCAGGTCAGCGTGGCATTCTTTCTTTCTTACATTTTGTGGAAATATCTAGATTTTGAAAATATTTTTAATGATTTTAAAAGAGCATTAGTCAAGTATCAACAGTGTAATGACAGAGTAAGAATACATTTCACTATCCCTTTGCTTACAAGTAGGTATCATAACAGGTGCTTCGTCAATATCTTGCTCTTATCCTAATACTTGGGGTTGTCGCAATATGTATTCCTCTTCCATCGTACTTACATGCTGCAAAAGTTATTGGAAGTAGAATCATGATCGGCCACTTGCCTGACGTCAACGCTCCTTAGGATTAATTTGGTCAACAATTGTTGATCAGACGACATAAGGTGCAATAGACCCAAATCATTATGAAAATATCGTAAAAGACGGTTGAGGGTTATAATACACAATAACATTTATGTAAGGAAAGGCAAACCCAAGACAAAACCTTAAAACAATCCGTCAGTATAATAGGTCAATTCCTATTGTGAAAGAGACTCGAGTCCAGGAGGCATCATCATCTTGCTCCTTTCCCAATTCATTTGGGGTCGATGCAATATGTCCTCTTCTTCCATAGAACCCTAGTATACGTCATCACTGTGATCAATCCTTTTCTATCCATGGTATGCTTCATGCAGTCCATCCATCTTTTCTTTGATCTTCCTTTACTCCTAAAATCTTCAACATTCATACTTAAAACTTTCTTCGCAACATTACTTTAATCCCTTCTCATAACATGTTTATACCACGTCAAGCGTCAACTTAGCTTAGCTTATCCGTCACTGGCGCAACTTTATAAACTTTCTTATATACATTCATTCCATATTTTATCCATTCTTGTCACACCGCATATCTACTTCAACATTTGCATCTCTGCTACATGTAGTCGTCTCTCATCAGTCGCTTTTGTAGCCCAACATACTGATCTATGCAGTACAGCAGGCCTTATTAAAGTTATGTGCTGGGACAATAGTGGCTCACCTGGTAATACCTTACAATCCCTGACACAGACCAACTTCTTTTAATAAGAAAATATTCGATCTGCGTACAGTGGCTGCTACTTTTATAGGTCATAAGGTGCTCATCGTTTTTTTGGTACCACGTATTACCTATGGCCAGGTGAAACACTAAAGTTACTTGAAGTAGCGTCTCATTACCAGCGTTTCGCATGCCGTACCCCATCCTCCACGCACTTTCATAACTTTCATTTCCCGCTCCTAAGTGTCTATTAAAGTCACCTGGATACATATCCCTTCACTTGCTGGTACTGATACCTATCATAATTTCATCAAAATCCTGTCGAAACTTTTCTTTCACTTCATCCTTACCGGATGTAAGAGAGATCAGTACTAGATGTAAGAGATAATGTATAAGCTTGGTCCTCAAATGCGCTAATGACATTCAGAGCGACGTTCTCTTCCACACTATTTTGACAACTATTAATCTATCATTCATCCTTATTATATTCATCACACATTCGTTCAAATTCCTAATACTACTCCTTCACCATTTGTTTTTCCATCGCTACCACTAAAATAAAACTTGTATCCTTCACCAATTTCTATAGCTCTGATTACCTTCCATTTCTTTTCTCATTCATGTGTGTAACATGCAAATCAAATCAAATCAAATCAAATCATTTATTTTGCATAAGCCCCATAGGGGCACTTACATATTGTCAATTTTACATTGTTTTTTTTTAATTAAATTTAATTAATCTACCACCGGATCGGAAAGCAGCCACATACTGAGAAGATCCGGCAAGAAACTCAGTGGGCTCGTCATTTTTTTTTATTATATTTTTTCACAAAAGAGTTTGGTTACATGTTTAATTTATGTTAGCTCCAGTGATATGCCCTTCGATAAAAGATTCATTTTTAAAATTTTGTATATAATACAAAATTAAACTAAGAATATTTATAAAACAAAAAAGAAAGAAAAATGGCTGGACCAGATCCCACAAGCGGCACCCGATCACGAGTTAACTATTAGAGCAGCCATCACGCCCCTCAACCACATTGGAGGGAAGGGAGAGACCCGCTCCACGTAGCTACCGCAAGCAGAGACCTTTTCAGTGAGCATGACCACACCATAATCTATAAATTTGAAACAGATAGCTTGGATAATTAAATACATAACTCGTTAGGCAAAACACGCTACACTGTACAATTAAGATAATACAAATAATACAAGAATAAGTGATAAACATTAAAAGGGCAATTGCTGAGAGAGGAGCTGCTCATAACCATTCCGTATTATCATTTAGATAATCCGAAATGCTGTAATATCCTTTTCTGCACAGTCTGTTTTTGATAGCTTTTTTGAACTTATTCATTGGCATATCTCGGATATCTTTAGGCAGTTTATTGTAAAAGCGTATACATTGCCCCATGAAAGACCTACTAATTTTTTGTAGGCGAGTATGATAGATAACTAGATTATCCTTATTTCTAGTGTTCACACGGTGAATATCACTATATTTATCAAATTCATTAATATTTTTTTTACATATAGTATGTTTTCGAATATGAATATGAATGATGAATATGAATATGATGAATGCAATATTTATACTTCTCCTTTTTAAGAAATCTGCCTATTTCATTCCTCTTCCAGTCATTGTGCCAACATTCCAACTTACATACCTCACTCTTATCTCTTTCATACCAAGAGCTTGCTTCTTAAGTTGCACCCGCTGGTGGTGCAACGACCCTTGTTTATTTTCCGCATAGTCCCTTGCTTACTTTGCTCATGGATGTCTAAAAGACGACTAGGAGCGTTATATCGACCTGGACCAACTCCTGTGTTTGATGCTGTTTGGTCAACAATTACATTGTGATTCCTGTATATTACACTATTGAAATAAAACTATTTATCGAGTTTGTATGTGATTTTTAATTGCCCGACGTATCGAGCACTTTCGAGTTCATGATCACAGAAATACTGGAACTACAAACGCGATAGAATCCGAAAACAATAGATTTTTAACCAATTACCTTTCCAAGGAGCTTTGATATCAGGCAGGCAAAAGCTATTGCTAATAACTTTTGCATTATGTAAAATGGAAGATGAGAGCAGGAGAATGATGATGATGATGAAGATCATGATAACTAAGATGATAATGATACAGAATCAACTGAACATGTTTATTCTTCCTTTTAGATATGTATATTCGTCGTGCATACATTTTATATAGCATTGTTAAATGTTTTTATAGTATTGGTTTACTTTCATCTTGATAATGCATATTTTGATTCTGTAAGTATTTTTTACTGTTTATAAACTACATTTGCAACAAAATATAACACCACAAACTTAGAGAAAGCAGGAGAAGACAACATAAGAAATAAATCACACCATTATCATCATAACTACATCACAGAGGACAACAACATCTACAAGTAGAAGGGTTTCACCAATAACAAGACAACCAGCGCCAAGAAGAAACCCCAAAAAGGCATGTAGTCACTTAACATCTATGACACATGAATTGCGCTCTTAAAGCTTTAACCAACTGTAATAAAGCCACTTCAAGAAAATTATTTTTGCAAACAAACCACCATAACAATTATATTAAACATAAAATGAGCACGGACAAAAAATCTATGGAATAGCTTAAAATAAATAAAAAAAAGAATCGTGTACCACTTTCTTCACGGGATTACGTAATATAACCGACACATTTGCCAAACTAATTGGCGATTTCAGTTTTTTTTTTTAAAGCCTATGCCTGTTCTAAGGAAATAAACCTCGCAATGCTGGAAGACTTTACAAACATGTAATTGACGGAAATCAATTACACTCGGGCTCATAATACTACTTTGTGAATCGCATAAAATATTTAATATAACTTTAGGCGTAGGAATGGAACTCACTACACTGATACTATAGGCTGGTATATAATTTACTATTTTTTTTTTTAAAGACCCACCCTTTTTTTTCCTTGTGATGGACTATGGATGTGGTCGCGCCCCGCCAAATCGGTCCGGGGCGACGGAAGAGGCGGCGCGCAACGCCACAGACCCACCCTTTTTTTTTTTTTTTTTTTTGTGGTGGGCCATGGACGTCGCACCCCGCCAAATCGGTCCGGGGTGACGGAAGAGGCGGCGCGCGACCCCATTGACCCACCCTGCAAGCACCTCTTCTTCGCCGTGCGAGCGGGCCACCGGTACCCGATCTTTGTCTTCGGTGGCCCGCTCGGCGGTATGCCCTCTCGGGCTCCTCTCCTGTCGACGCCCCGACAGATTTCGCCGTCGAGGCGTCGTCCTCACGCGGTGGCCTCGCGACGGGTGACCGGACAATTCCCCGGTCCGATCACCCGAAGCCTCGGTTAGGGCGGCATCAGGCGCAGGTATTCGCGCCTGCGCCGCCCCGGCCGCGGGCGGCGGCCCGGGTCACGGGAATCCTCCCGGGCCCGTTCCGCCGCCTCCTTCTGCGAGATGACAGCCTCGCAGAAGGCGGCGACCGCGTCCCAATTCCTGACGCTGTCGACCATCGCCCTCGCGACAGCCGGCAGTGTCAGGTCGGCACCGATAATAGCGACGAGGTCGCGGCGCTGCCCGTCCCAGCCCGAGCATTCCTCGAGCGAATGTTGCGCCGTGTCCTCGTCACTACTGCAATGATGGCAGCCCGGAGTCCATTCCCTGTGCACGACCGTGTGCAGGTATTTCCCGAAACACCCGTGCCCCGTTAACACCTGCACCAGTCGGAAGGTGAGGACCCCGTGCCGCCGCTCCATCCATTCCATCAGTACGGGCCGGAGGGCCTCGACGGTAGTGACACCGTGTCTAGGCCTCTCCAGCCGCGTAGCCCAACGGGCGATGACTTCTCGGCGGGCGTCCTCGCGCCAGGTGGCTATCTCGTTAAACGATGGGGAGCCACCCTCTTCGCGCATTGAGGCAACCCGCCGGTAGAGGTCGGAGAGCATCTCCGCCTCTAGGTCCCACGGGGGTGTCCCGGCCAATAGGCACGCCGCCTCTGTCGACACCGTGCGGTACCCGCGAATGGCTCTGACCGCCATGGCTCGCTGTGGCCTCCACAGCACCGCCCTGAGCTGGGCGTTCAGAGCCCTCGCCCACACGGGTGCGCCGTACATGGCCATTGAGCGGATCACCCCCGCATACAGCCGTCGGCCCTCGAAACTGGGTCCGCCCACATTCGGCATGAGCCGAGAAAGGGCGGACGCCGCGCCGACCAGCCGGGGAGCAATTTGGCGAAAATGCTCCCGGAACCACCATCGCCCGTCGAGCACCAGACCCAAGTACCTCATATGGGCCTGGATACTGATGTGGATGGAGTTGACGACTAACGAGGCGCCGATGGGCAGCCTCACACGGGGCCCATGGAATAGCAGGGCCTCCGTCTTGTTTAGGGCCACCCTGAGCCCCAGCGCCTCGATTCGCCTGACCATCTCCTCGGTGCCGAGAGTGGCCAGGCTCGCCGCCTCTTCGAATGTCCTGCCCCGGGCTGTGACGAGCGTGTCGTCAGCATAGCAAATAACGCTCAGCCCGGGGGGGAGACTCCCTCTCAACGCCCAGTCGTACCCGATGTCCCACAGAGTCGGCCCCAGAACCGACCCCTGCGGAACACCGCACGACATGGGCGTCCGCACAATGTCCCCTGCGGGGCTCGCGTAGAGAACACTGCGCCCCTCCAAATAGTCTGCCACCAGCCGCCTGAGGTACAGGGGCACTCCATGGAACCGGAGCGCCTCCCTGATGCAGCTGAATGGCAGACTATTGAAGGCGTTGGCGATGTCCAACGACACCGCCAACAGCACTCCTTTGCCGGCGACAACCTCCGCGGCCGTCTGCCTCAGGCGTAGCAGGGCCCCGATGGTCGAACGCCCCCTCCGAAACCCAAATTGAGCGTCCGACAGATCGGGCCCCACCTCCTCCAGGTGCCGGACGATGCGGGCAGCGAGGACACGCTCCAGCAGCTTACCCACATCGTCCAGAAGCACAATGGGCCTGTAGGCCGACGGCGAATCCGGGGGCCGTCCCGGCTTTGGCAGGAGAACCAACCTCCCTTCCTTCCAGCACTCAGGGAACTGTCCAGACGTCAGACAAGCGTTGAACAGTCGCCTGAGGCGAGGTTCGAGATGCTCGAGGAGCAACGTCAACACCCGGACTGGGACTCCGTCCGGGCCGGGGGCCGTGGTGGCGGAACGAATCTTCGCCACGGCCGCCCCCACTTCCGACTCCGTCACGGGCGGAACACTCTCGACGGCCTCCCGGTCGTGATCTGGCGAAGCCATGACCGGGGGCGTGTGCTCCGACTGCCGCGGGAACAGCTCCTCGACCACTCTACGAAGGAGGTCGGGCTGGAGGGTCTCGGTGAGGGGGGGGCCCTGCGCGCGAAGCTTATTCAGCGACGCGCGATACGGGCGACCCCAGGGGTCACGGTCGAGACCGTCCAGCATCTCCTGCCAACTTGCGTCCTTAGCGGACCGGATGGCCAGCCGAAAGGCGGTACGCGCACTGCGGTACGCCTCGTAAAGCTGGCCCTCCCACTCAACATCGCGGCGACGCCGCCGACTGCGGGTGTAGGACCTTCGGGCACTGATGCACGCCGCACGAAGGTCCGCCAGTCTTGGGGACCACCAGTAGACCCCCTGCCTCGGAGGTAGACGCCGCACCCTGGGCATGGCCGCATCGCAGACCTGCGTTAGCGCACTGCGGATGCGGACAGCCTCAACGTCCACTCCGTCCGCTGGGGGTGGTGAGGACAGCCACGTGTTCACGATGGCCGCCTCCGCCAGTAGGTCCCTATCCAGCCGCCCCACAGCCCACCGCGGAAATGCGGGAGCCCGGTCCGCCCTGTGACCCCTGCTGGGGTCCCGGAGAGGGGAGACCTCCATCCGGATGTATCGGTGATCCGACAGGGTCTCCGCCTCCTCCAGGACACGCCAGCTCCTCACTCGTGGTGCGACAGCGGGGCTAGCGAACGACAAGTCCACTATCGACCCACCCTGCTGTCGCACACACGTGTTCACTGAGCCTCTGTTTAGGACACAGAGGCCCAGTGACGCCGCCCACTCCACGATCGCCCGCCCGCGATCGTCCGTCATCGGGGACCCCCACGCCGTGGAATTGGCGTTGAAGTCCCCCAGGACCAGGACGAGGCCCGGTGCCAGTCGCCGTATCGAAGCCTCCAAGGTGGTGAGGGAGGCCCCGAAATCGTCCATTCTCCTGTTAGGGGAGAGGTATACACTGTAGAGCGTGACCCCTCCCCAATCCGCCGCGACAAATTCCTCGCCCCTATCCAAGAGGGATAAGGACGTGAAGTGCCGCTGCGTGGAGGTGACGATTGCCGCGGTTCCGTTCCGGCTGACCACCCAATTGGGGCGATCAGGCACGACGTACGGTTCCGCGACTACGGCTGCACCGATCGACCACTCCGCCATGGATTGCAGGAGGAGATCCTGCGCACCGGCGGAGTGGTTGGTGTTGGCCTGCAGGAGGTGAGTGGACTGGGCAGCCATTAATGGGCCATGTCCATCATCACCTCCTGGCTTGCGGCGGGCGATCGGGCCGCGCTAGGAGCTGGAGCGGCCGGAGTCGAAGGGCCGCTCCGCTCCTTTGGAGCCGAAGCCGGAGGTCTGCACGCCCCAGAGCCCATGCGGTGCTTGGCAGGCTTATTGCCCGCCGCACACGCGGGGCAGTGGGGCGGGGCGGCGCAGGATGCCGCCATATGCCCAGTCTGACCGCAGCGGAAACAGAGTCCGCCGCAGTCAAAGCAATTAGTGCATGTTGGCCGGGTGTGCCCGACCGCCATGCACTTGAAACACCTCGCAGGCCGGTGCTCCAGCACGGTGACTCGCGCTGAGCTCCAGCCCACGAGGAGCCTGCCTGAGTCGGCCAGTTGCCTGACCGACTCTACTGGGCACTGCACCCAGGCGGCACCTACGCCGCCCGGACCGGGCCGGATGACGCCAACCCGGACGGTGTCCAGGGGACACCCGGTTTTCGAGGCAATGGCCTCCCGGATGTCTTCCACCGTCACGGAGTCGTCCAGACCCGAAATGCGCATTTCGGCGCACTTCACGGGTCTGGCGATTCTAACGCCTCCCTCCTCGGCGAACAGACCTCTCAACTTCGACGCCACGCTATCGGCCGTCCTGGTGCCCTCGGCCCCAGGGAACTCTAAAATTCGAGCCCCTGTCCGGGCCTTGCGGGTCCTGGCTTCAACGCCTCCTATGTCGGAGACGTCGAGCTCCCGCCGGGCTTTCCGCAGAACGGCCTCATAGCTGAGGCCCCTTTCTGCCGCCTCAGGCAGCACAGTGATCACCACTGCGGCTGTCTTCGGCGGCCGGAGCCCCTTGCGCGGCCTTTTCCTCTTCTTCTCGCCTCCTCCGGCTCCTGCTTGGGGAGCGGCGACCTCAGCGGCGCGCTTTGCCGCCGCTCTCCTCCTCTGACCGCGACTTTTACTGCCGTGCTCGACCACCTGCCAACCCTGTTCGGGCGCAGCAGGCGTGGCAGGCGCAGAAGGCGCAGTCGCGGGCGCGCTAGTCGTCGCTGGCGGTGTTGGTGCTGGCGACGACTGCAGTCCGGCAGGAGCCGGTGCCACCTTCTTCTTCTTCGTCGCGGGAGCGGGCCCCTTGGACTTGGGCCCAGCCGCGGCCGCGGCGTAGCTACCCCCCACGCGGCCACCCTGACAAGGCAGCGGGGCGGGGGCTGGTGCCGCATATGGCCGTTTGTCCGCGGCCAGCGGCGGCCGGACACGTGGTTCCGGAGGCAGCCTTGCCTCCAGAACGGCCAAGCGCGCATCGACCAGTTTGACCACCGAGTCGATGATGGCGCGCAAGGCCTCGTCCGGCACGCCTCCAACCGCGGGCAGCGGGAGCGGTGCTATCGGGGCCTGCTCCACGACGTTTGGTGGGCTGGCGACTGTCGGCGGCGCGCGCTCCGCAGTCGCAGTCGTCTTTGGCGCAGCGGCAATCGTTGGGCGGCCAGCTCCTCGGGGTGGTTTCGGAGCGGCGGCATCAGCAGCTCCTTGGCGGCCAGCGCTGGCTGGTGGCGCGGGTGGCGCAGGCGGTATGAGTCTAGCCATCTGCGCCTTTAACTCGGCCACGTCCTTGGTGAGGAGACGGTTTTCCCTCCTCACCGCGGCCAGCTCCGACTCTAGGCGGCGGTTCTGGGCCCGCAGGCCTGACACCTCGCCACCAAGGCGGGCGTTTTCGGCCTGCAGGGCCTTCGCGTCCGGGGCGCTACCGCTCACGCGGGCACCAGCGGCCGCCACTTCGGTGGGAGGGATGCCGGACAACACCCCCAGCACCCTCGCGGCGGCCGCCTCGTTGTCGACCCGCCTACTCGTCTCCGCCCCTCCACGTACTCCGCCGGCCGGGGAGTGGGTCGCCCGACCCGAAGCCGCGGCCCCTCGCCCTCTGCGAGAGGCTGGCACTTTGGGGGGAGGCATGATCGTCACGCTCCCCTCAGAATCGGCGCCTGAGCTACCCTCCTTATCAAGGGGGCGCTTCCGCACCTTCGAGGGGAGGGCCTCCTCCCTTGTCGTCAGGGCCGCGGTTAGGGCCGCTGCCGCAAGACGCGGCGACGACCTGGCGGCGACGGTCTCTGATTCCGACCCGCTGACCATTTTTTCGGCAGATCCACTGCCCTCATCTTTGGACGGCTCTGCGACACTACTGTCGCCCTCGTCCATTGACGGCTCTGCAGTGGATCTGCCGCCGTCTTCCTCCAGTTTGGCGGCAGCGGCCTCCTTCTGCGCCCTCCGCTCCGCCAAACGCTTCCTCTCTGTCGGGGAAGCCTTTCCCGTCGACCAGTTTGTCCGTTTCCGGTACTTCCTCGGCTTCTTCTTTTGGGCCTCCGTGGTTTGTGCCGGGCCCTTGGCAGACGCCTCCAGTCCTGAGGACGAGGCGTCGGTTTGGTCAGTTTTGCATTGGCTTGACGAGGCCGTGATGTGGGAATCCTCTGGATTCCCGTCTTGTTTTGGTGGTTGAGGTGTTTTTAAGAAATCCATAGCAATTCCCACGATTACGGGAGAAATAGACGGTCGACCCGGGCAGAGATCCCTGTACCCGGGCAAGCCTACATTTACCAACCAGGGGGTCGGCCGGTACCCTGGCTGGAGCGTGCTAACGACAGAACAACCCATCTGCCATGCATCTTCTCGCCGCACGCCAGAACTTAAGATTCTGGGTGATTTCCGAATTCGAATGTTAATTCGAACTCTTTATAGAGGTTGTCTTCCTCGCGGTCCGGGCGGTTAAGCCAAGACCCTCGTTCCTGATACTACGCCTCACGACAACTTGTCTTGAAGCAAGATATCAGGTTTACGATATGTCGGCGGTGGCATAAGCCTGCCCAGCCCTCAAATGAATGAGTGACCGGGCCCGTCCGAAATTTCGCCTCCTGTACCCTCTACAACTAGAGGGTCAGGAGCGAATTGGGGCTCAACCCATTGCTGGGGAACCCCCCCTCGCGCCAGAGATTCGCTACGGGCGACAATTCGACAGAGGGATCTGGGGGACTGTCGCCCGCACCCAGGGTACACCACGCGGAGGTTTCTGGCATCGTACCCCCCACAGACCCACCCTGCAAGAATTTGAATGAAACCACCCTGCACTAAGGAAATAAACCTTGTATTCCGGGGGACTTTACAAACACAATTAACGCGGATAAATTACACACAGACTCGGAACAACACTTTGTGGAAGTTTTGAATTTGTAGGAGTCGAACCCGCGGCACTGGCACGGAAGGTCTGTATCTTAACCACCACGCCATCTGTGCAGTCAAACTATTCAATCTGCACAATTAATTAATTTTATAAATTTTGCTAGGTGAGTTTCCAGGAAATAAATCAAGTGATTACAAAGAATCGAGACATAATAATATTCAAAACATGTAATAATACTTTATTTATTTCTCTATCACAGAGGGAAATACAAATACATTATGGTCATGGTAACACTCATTCCTCTGGGAGAGGCCGGTGTCTATAATATATATGCTGTATCACAGAGCAGCAGGCTCCCACCTTCAGGATAAACTGTAGTGATAGCTACTAATCTAAATAATTAATTTTTCATGTTTTCTTATATGAGAAAAAGAAACGTAGTAAATGGTGTTTGTATGTGTGCGTGCGTGCGTGCATGCGTTCGTGAATGCGTGCGTGCGGGGGTGTGTGTGTATGTGCGTGCGTGCATGCGTTCGTGGATGCGTGCGCGCGGGTGTGTGTGCGTGTCTGCGCGTGCGAGTGTGTGGGTTTGTGAGTGTGCATTTTCGTCAACTTACTCCATGGCATGTCGATGTGGCGTCGGCTCTTATGTGGCTTATACCGAATATGGGCGGGCCCAGCGCTACGTGCCGTTGGATGAACGTGGGTTATTCGGTCCATGCATGGTGCACTCGTGTGGGCGGAGTCCCTGGCCTCTCGTAGCAACTACAGAGGACCATGGTGATCAGGGCCATACGCGGATACTGTACGATGGCGACGGAGGCAGCGTGTCTGTTGGCCGGAACTCCTCCGTGAGGCTTGAAGGCCGAGATGCTCGCACAACTTTACCAGCGAGTATCGACGAGGCTGATAGGGGGCGGCAATTTTTCGCCTGGTGAAGCGACGCCCGCCGCAACGTCAGGGAGAGAATGCTGTCCTGCCATCACTGCGATTGCGACAATACAGGGCAGCACACGCTGGAGGTTTATATGGCCTGGGCAGAGCAGTGCCATGAACTAGTCGCAATCACCGTTTGACACTGGGATACGATCGAGAAGACGAGAAGTCGAGGTCATAGATGGATGGACCGAGATTTAGTCAGTCACCCGCAGAGAGGTTGATCACGTAAGGGCGACGGTCAATGGAAGTGATGCCTGAAAGGATAACCCATCGGGCTGATCACGGTTGTCAAGGAAACGGTACCTACTGGTGGTCGGTCGTATTGCAGTGGGAAAAAAAAGGGTGGGTTATGGGGCTACATGCCGTCTTTAGAGGAGCCTTGAGTCCAACAGTAGGACGTGCTTATGCTGACATAATAATAATAATAACTCAATTTTATTTATATTTTAGAGTGATTACTGGCAAATATTATTTGGAAATGTATCATTGATATTAAAAGACATCTTATTAATAATTTTGATATGCTTGAGTTTGGAAACCTTCTATTCAGCTATTCAGAATGCTGAAAGCGTGTGCACGATCCGATCAGCTAACGTGAATCCACCAGGTAAGTTATCTTTAATAGCGATTAAAATAGTACATATATACATACATATCATCACGCCATATCCCTTGCAGAGTAGGCATAGAGAACAGAGTGCCAGAGAAATCTATCCTTGCATACTCCACTCGCTTCCTCAACATTCATAATTCTCTTCATACACGTTCGCCGGTTTCGGATACTCTTGACACTACCTTCCTTCAGTACGTGACTAATCTGAGTCTAGGTAGGTTAGTCTCAGTCTCCCCCGGTACCTATTTTTTGTATTAATATTATTATTACACTAATCGAGCATTCCCTTTCGCATCTTTACACTAATATTCTTTTTCATACCTATTCGCTCTCTTACGTCATCGTTACGAATGCGATCGGTCAGTATTAATTAAAAATAGATTCAACGTAAAATATCATTATCATCATTCAGACTATCGCCTTTCACTGCTGAATGTAGCCTCCCCCCTCCTTATCAAATCAAAGCATTTATTATGCATAAGCCCCTAAGGTCAATTACATATTGTCAATTTCACATCTTTTTTTGGAGTTTACTCCTTAAGAATCGATTTTCATATAAGGCGCCCGGTATGAGAAAAATTTGAGGAGTAAAATCTAGTGATCGAATCACCTCGTTACGTTTTTGGTGCGCCATCTATTCTGCGCACCTTTCACTTTCTGACGTGAGATAATACTTCACTGAACAGTTTTAATAAATGTAAATAAATATATATATATATATATTATTTTTAGTCAAATGAGCTTTTTTTGCGCCTGTTTTGATAATCGTACTTAAGAAGTAAACTCCAGTCGTGCGTCGGAGCTGACACACACACTTTTTTTTAATTAATTTAAATTAATCTACCACCGGATGGGTAGGCGGTCACAAACTGAAAAGATCCGGCAAGAAACTTAGCGGGCTCGTAATTTTTTAATATAATTTATCAATATTATATTTATACACAATAATATTACTTTAGAATTCGAGTTATAATATGCGTAATTAGCGCGTTCAAATAAACAACAGAAATAGTGGTAGGACCACGCTGTTGACAGTTCTCTGTCTACAGCCGCGGGCCGGTCCGTCCGGGGTAGTACCACACTGAGCAGAAGATCGACGTAGAGTAATAGCAATGTGCTACGTTCGGTGAGCGAGAGAGCCGGAAGCCTAATTGGGATGAGTTTGGAGTTTGTATTGGTAGGCGGCGGCATAGCTATACCCTTGGTATTGCAAAGGTTCATGGGCGAGAGTGACACTTACCATCTGGTGTGCTGTCTGCTCGTTTGCCACCACGAGCGAAAAAAAAAAACAACAGCCTTTTAAGTTTTATAATAATAATAGATTAAAAATTCTTAAATGCTGACTAGCTGTACAGATGGTGTAGTGATTACGATACCAACCTTCCGTGCCAGTGCTATGAGTTCGATTTCTATGCAGGAAAATATTTTGTGAGATCCAACAAGTATTGTTCTGAGTCTGGGTGTAATTTGTCTGCGTTAATTATATATTTGTAAAGGATTATTTTCCTTAGTGCAGGGTGGTTAAAAAATAATATGTGATATTTCTTACGTATTTTACTTAGCAATTAAAGTAGACGATAATTAACACATATACCAGGTGTACCGGAAAGTCATTACCGGTTTTTTCGAAAAAATAAGCTACGTGATTTTCAAGAAAATTTTAATAAAAAATAAATAAAAACAAAAATAAAATACATATTCATGAAATATTATATTATTATAGCAGCCAGCAAAAGAGGCTATTGATGTACGAACCTGTAAACATACGTAAGTCCATCAATTCCTAATTGTAGCCATACTTATCTCAAATAATGCGCGGAAATTAATATTAAGTAGTACTAATTTATAGATATGAATGCACGCCTCCTATAAATTAGTCAATGTCTATAAAATCCGATTACGAAATGAAAAATGATGTCACAAGCGGGGTTCGAACCCGCGCCTATTGGGATTCCGGCCCAATCGTGCTGCCACTACACCACCGTGACTAATTGTAGGACATGCAAATTTCACTTCGTATTATATAGTATATTTACGTCTTAAGGTGACGGTATGCTATCTACCCGACAATGTTTACACATTGTTATAGGCTTAATACTTAAAACTTTACAGTTAGAATTGTATTAAACGATGACACAACCTTGTTATTTAAATTACTGAAATTTAGCATTTAATATGCTTTTAATATGTCGAGAGAGTGTCAGATCCATTCGACAAACATCCGGACGTCCTTTTTTTTTTTTTTTTATTGGTGGGCTATGGATGCGTCTCGCCCCGCCGAATCGGTCCGGGGTGACGGAAAAGGCGGCGCGTGACCCCATAGACCCACCGTAAAACCTTCTCTCTTCGCCGTGCGAGCGGACCACCGGTACTCGATTTTAACTTCGGTGGCACATCCGGACGTCCTCAAATATTTTTTTTAATCAACTTCTTTCTCACATTAAACAAAATAATTGCTGTTTAAAAATATTAAATACGTTTAAAAGAACGTTTTTTCTTGACATATGTATGATATTAGCCTAAGTGAAAATAAGTGTAGTGTGAGAAAAATAGGAACATTTTTAGTTTTGAAAAGTCATTGATTTTCATATATCGAGAGTAGAGCATCACCTCAACGCTTCGTTTATGCGGCGTGCAATTACATTTTTTAATTAAAATAATATAAATACATGTTTAATAAGTATTAGTTCCAGTAAGATGACCTTCGAGAAAGAATTCATTTTTTAAAAGTTAAATACAATATTTAAACAAAAAAATATACATATATCAAACAAAAAAAAACAAAAATGGCTGCACCAAATACCATACGAAGCATCCGATCACGAGTTAACTACTAGAGCAACCATCACACCCTTTCTTAGAACGCTATATAACGAGATTACTAATTAGATTGGATATATTTCCATAATCATCAAATTCGACAAGGCCGTTGCTTGAACCCTTGTTGTAATAATAATGAATGTTTATTTTCCTTGACCCATATTATATCGATGCATAAAAATAATAATTCAAATAATATCATATCATATCTACGTATGCGGCGAGCGTGTATGAAGAGAATTATGAATGTTGAGGAAGCGAGTGAAGTATGCAAAGATAGAGTTCTCTGGCACTCTGTTCTCTCTGCCTACCCTGCAAGGGATAAGGCGTGATGATATGTATGTATGTATGTATATCTACGTAAATTAAATTAAAAGAACTTATCATTAAAAAAAAGGTCCATATATATTTATTTAAAATTAAAACCAATTAATTACAATATAAGCAAACAATTATCGGTGTATACCCAGGTGGCTACGTACTAGGCCACCGAAGACAAAGATCGGGTACCTGTGACCCGCTCGCATCGCGAAGAGAGGTGCTTGCAGGGTGGGTCTATGGGGTTGCGTGCCGCCTCTTCCGTCGCTCTGGACCGATTTGGCGGAGCGCGATCATATCCACAGTCCACCTCAAGAAGAAAAAAAAAAGTTGGCTACGTACCTGAAGGTTCTTTAACCGCAATCGGTGGCATTAGGGCTACATTATGTACACGTCAATTACTGGAATATGCGATACTTGATTTCAAACGGACGCTATACATGGCTGCAATTTATGTTTAGATACTATGGATGTCACCAGCTTCGCCATTCGCCTCTTACAATTTGGATGGTGGCGGCGTTTGCATAATGACTGCTGTTACCAGTAATATATGGAAGTTTGTAAGTCGAACACAAACCTCCACAGAAATATAGGCACTCCGTCCTCTATATGACCTTCACTGAGACTATGACTTTTGCTGAAGTCTACAGAGATAATTATTATCAATATTATCCTGCTCTTATCCGAATTAGAATCGAGACAGCATGTACTTTTTTCCTATCGAACATATTGCAAAGTTTTATGACTTGCTGCCTGCCTGACGTCAACCCTTCTTAGGAATGGAACTTGCTAATCAGACATTATCAAGTGTATCTGGCCAAGTCAATATAAAGCTGTTAGTCGTCTTTTACAATATCCACGAGCAAAGTAAGGATTGGTAAGTATTCAAGTAAGTGTTCTTAACTGGTACCACACAGTAATCTATATGGGCAATAAACTACCACTGAATAGGAATTGGACCGTTGACGATAATATTTAGCAACATCAAGATTATTTTTTAACTGTAGTGTAATATGTTCGAACTAGAATATAAAATAATTCTTAAAAAGATTGCAAAAACATGATGGCTGGACTAGATTCCACAAGCGGTACCTGATCACGAGTTAACTACTACACTATTAATCACTACATATTATCAATAAATGCATAAATTTTATTACAGGGCACCAAAGAAAATTTCGTAAGAAATTAATGCGTTTGAACCGCAATGAATTCAGCAAAATGAGCGGATGCGGTTTGTTTTACATAGATGCGATGCTACCGTTGAGACTGAGTGAATTATTTGCTCATTATATAATTGTGATACTTCAATTTGCCTTTCTATAAGTAAAACACTTTCTTCTTTCTCCTGTACGTTGGTAACTAGTTGTAATTGCCTCATGTGTATTAAATCATTAATGCCTTTTGAATTATAAAGCTTTATTTTCTTTATTTCTCTTTTTAGACAATACCATGTGTTTAGGAATTGATCCTTGTATTGCGAGGGACTTCAATATGTTAGTTACTTACCTTATCATACGAAGCGACAGAAAATCTTCTGGAACACAAATTGCCCTACTTGTGAAACTGTCTGTAACAATAATGCCAGCCGTACTAGTAGATACACACACTCTCACACACTCACGCATACACACACGCACACACGCGTAAACACACACACGCAAACACATACACGCACACGCACGCATACACATACTTTGCACTCATAGACTTAACGTATTGCACAACCTTTATGTCATCATATCCACACTGGTTAATGTCTATTTAGTTATATGTTTTGTATTGACTTTTTCTAAAATGTAAAACACCTTACTTAATGTTATTACGAGTTAGGATCAAGTCTTACATACAATCAACTTGTGCTCTGAATCCCAAGATACAGGCTCTGTTGCCTAGTTTGGGAATCTTTGTTTATGTATTTTTTTATGTAATGACTTTATTGGTAATAAACATTATTATTATTATTATTCTCTTTATTATAACTTCATCATCATCATCATCACAGCCCATAAATGTCCCACTGTTGGGCTCGGGCCTCCTCCGCAGTGGGAGGGGAATTAACCTACTATACCGCGCTGGTAAGACGTGTTGATATAGGATTTTGTTTCGAGTTTTCCTTCTCTCGCATAGATGTTATATGCGTTTTATATCCCTTAGTCGTCTCGTACGATCACCCACGGGTAAGATATGGGGTGGTGAATTGTATTCTACTCCGTCACCGCACGGAGAATAATTATTATAACTTATAACTACTTAATACATTTCTAAATATATAATATAAAAAATGATATATTTAAAAATATAAAAAGCATGTTGAGCCACTGGCAGCGAATACAGGGACCAAGCCGCCGGTGGTTAGGGCTCCAAAGAGAGGAACTTTCTCACGATGTATGCCGTGTCGAACAACACCGATTTCTGCATCAGACCTCCAACCCAACTACCTAAAGGGAGCCTCTTAAGGTGTTGAGCGAGGTTCTTGGCGATTAGACCATTGGTCGAAATGACTATCGGTACAACGATTGCCGTGTCTACATCCCACATGTCGACAATCTCGTGAGCTAAGTTTTGATTTTTTATTTGTCTATCTTCCTCAGCCTTCACGAAATTCCCGTCATGAGGAACAGTAACATCGACAATCATTGCACGGCGCTGTAGCCGATCTATCACGACGATGTCTCGTTTATTAGCCAAGATAGTTCTATCAGTGATAATAGATCGGTCCCAGTACAATGTGGCACGACCATTTTCGACAACCGGCTTAGGTATATACTTGTACGGCACTTCTACGCTTACAAGTTTGTATAACAAAGCAAGTTGCTGGTGAATGATCCTGGCTACTTGGTTATGTCTATGCAAGTACTCGTTATTATTATTAATATATGCGTTTTATATCTCTTAGTCGTCTCGTACGATCACCCACGGGTAAGATATGGGGTGGTGAATTGTATTCTTACTCCATCACCACACGGAAAGATAGGGTTTTAATTAATTTAATTTTCTTTTGTTTGCATCGATGTTATCTGCATAGCATATTCATCTACAACCTAGAGTGAGTGAATTATTCTTACTCTGTCCCCATATGAAAAATATTTTACATGTATTTTATCAATTTCAATTCTATTTTAGCTGATTCTGACAATATCTGTAGTTTGTTGGATGATGAAAACTTTCTTTATACAAGCAATATTGTGTTGGAGTTGTGAAAACTTTTATTTAGCATTGTTCAACACTCAAAACATCTGTGGAATAGTTGCATGCTCTAATAGCTCAGGTAAAAATTGTTTGTTGTAAGCTTTTTTAAAGCTAAGAATGAACTTGACTTTTACACTTTGAACTTGACTTTTACACTTTGATATGGAAATGTATTTTTCTCAAAGTGCGTTAATGCCGTAATTGCTACAACTAGAACGTGAGTTGCCTATTGCAGGTAGTGTGATAAGATTCCTTAATCGTGAAAAATTATCAACAGATAAAAGAGAAAATAAAACAACAAAAACACGAATGATAAGGAAAATTAATAAAAACTTTGTATAATAAAAATGTGTAAACATTGTCGGGTAGATGGCACACGTTTCTTTTAAATACGAAAATATAATACGAGCCGAAAATTTAATGTGATACAACAGCTCACGCTGGTGTAAGTGGTAGCACGATTGAACCGGATTTCCAATAGGTGTGGGTTCGAATTCCATGTTTGACAATCATTATTCGCTTGAAATCAATTTTCTTATAAATAATCAAGCATCTTAAATGCAAAATTTCAGTAATTTTGAAATTAATAAAATCATATTTAAATAATTATTCGTATTTTTTCGTAACGATTTTAACTATTCGTAACGACGACGTAAGAGAGCGAGTAGGTATGAAAGAGAGTATTGGTGTAAAGATGCGAAAGAGAATGCTCCGATGGTTCGGACATATGGAAAGAATGCCGAACGAACGTCTGGTTAAGAAGATATACAATGCGAACGTGAAAGGATGTAGGTACCGGGGAAGACCGACACTAACCTACCTAGACCAGATCAGTCATGTACTGAAGGAAGGTGGAGTCAAGAGTCTCCGAAACCGGCGGGCGTGTATGAAAAGAATTATGAATGTTGAGGAAGCGAGTGAAGTATCCAATGATAGAGTTCTCTGGCACTCTGTTCTCTCTGCCTACCCTGCAAGGGACGTGGCGTGATGGTATGTATGTATATTTAAATAATTATTTATTTATTATTGCAAGTAACCATTAAACCGAAGCATATCCCATTCAGACCAATTGTATTTAGAATTGAGAAATAAATACCCAAATGTGTATTTGAGTGACTCTCAAAAGAGGAAATTATTATAAAATTGAATGTAACCCAACTAATAGTGTGGCATAAACTAATAGTCAATAATGTGAAGCTTAATGAGAGCTTACAGACATTATTGTGGAATCTTTCAGTATCCACATAAGCATCTAAGTTTGTTTTAATCTTGTCTTCTCTTGTAATAGTTATCTGCTTATATTATAATAAATAAATAATTATTATATACTCGTGATCGGGTGCCGCTTGTGGGATCTGGTCAAACCATTGGCTATTTTACATTTACATTGAACTATTAGGTTCGAAGAGCATCACACTGGAGCTATTTCTTCCATGTATCATTCTTTTTATATATATAAAAAAAAAATTAAAAGAAATAACAATGATAGACAAACCCGCTGAGTTTCTTGCCGAATCTTCTCAGTAGTGGTCTATTTCCGATCCGGTGGTAGTTTATTAGATTAAATTAAAATGTTAATACTGACAATATGTCAGTGCCCTCGCATGGTTTATACATAATAAATGAATTAGAATTTGAATTAGAATTTTAATAGGCATATACTTATTGCAGCTATGGTATGGTTGCATTTATTATCATTTGTTCTTTTATAAGTTTATTAATATGGTTATAATTGAGTAAAGTAAGCTTAATTAAGAAATATGTTTTATTTACAGATGAAAAACGAAAACTTTATAAGAATGAAAGAAAAGAAAGATACGCCTATATCGAGCAAAGTAACCTATTCTATATCGGAACTGCATTTCCTTTGTCTCTGTTGAGCTTACTTACTAATTATACAATTGTCTTGTTACAATTTGCGTTTTTGTAATATTAGATAATATATATTATTGTTATGAATTTACATAATTTTTAGTTACCGTCTCAATCTCTCGTTTCATCTACCCTAGAATACAACGAGTAGATAAGATAGACGCTAGCAATGTATGAGTTTTTTTCATTGTAGCTTGATTAGTGTAATTTCTACATATCATATTTTATATGTTTCTAGTCACATTTTGTAAGTCCCACATACACCTGTTGCTGTGTCGTAGCAGCTAAGATTACTGCCTACTCTTAATTTGCTCGTAGATGACGTAAAAGATGACTACGAGCTTTATATTGACCTGGGCTGACTTCATCTGATGCCGACTAGTCAACAATTATATTCCCAAGGAGGGTTGATATCAGGCAGGCGGTCGGTCATAAAACTTTTGCCAATTCATTCATTCATTCAATTTCCTACTCTTATCACAATTATTAGGGGTCGACACAATATGTACTCTTCTTTCATAGCACATATTGTAGAAGCTATTGGCAATAGTTATATGACCGGCGGCCTGCCAGACGTCAACCCTCCTTAGAATGTAATTGTTAACTAAATGGCATCAGATGGAGTTGGTTTAGGTCGTTATAAAACTCTTAATTGTCTTTTACAACATCCACGAGCAAAGTGAGGATTGGTAGTATTTGATACCGCTACCACACAGCTGATAAAACTACTGCCAATAACGCTAAGATCAAGATAATGATGATGACGATGATGAATGATATAGACCATGAGAATATTACAGATTTCACTGATATTCTTAACTTAGCAATCATCATCACAGCCCATAAATGTCCCACTGTTAGGCTCGGGCCGCCTCCGTAATGGGAGGGAAATTAACCTTTTATACCGCGCTGGTCAGACGTGTTGGTATAGGGTTTTGTATCGAGTTTTCCGTCACTTGCATAGATGCTATTTGCGTTTTATATCCCTTAAGTCATCTCATACGATCGCCCACGGGTAAGATAGGGGTGGTGAATTGTATTCTTACTCCGTCACCACCCGAATCAACTAAGCAATAATAATTATAAATATAGTCCTTCGAAATAAGCATCAACGAATGAATTACCAATTAAAAAGTAATATTTTGATAATAATTTGTATTGTAATTATATTTTTACCGCAAACGATGTTAGCCGAATGAATAAACAAATTGTATAAAAGCTAGTAACAAAAGAATACATTAAGTTATTAATTAATATGAAGACATTGTGAGTAGTCAAATGAAAATTCCACTATGAATATAGTAATGAATTGAGTCTCAATTCATTACTAAGAAATTATAACCACGGTGCTGACAAACGAATAAAATATTAGAATCATTATTGTACAGGATCCGGTAGAAAATAACCAATTTCATATTGCTTTTAACCATAATTTTATCTCTAATAACATTTAATATAGGGGTGAAGTATACTTATTTGCCTAAAACACACTAATCTCTAGTATTATCAATTGGATTTTGATAAACTTCATTGTGTCTATTAGCGGCTTTATCGAGGAAGGTTATAAGAGATATACCTACTCGTAGTTGATATATAGCTTCGCGATAAATAAAAATGATACAGTGTCCATTGTTCATCACTTGATTTGATAAATTATGTTACAATTGCAAGTTAGTAAAGAATGGGAAACAAATGTAATACAACATACTAATTCACCAAACGACAAATATATACAAAACACTGTTATATATTATATACAGAAGACGGTTACAGAACCTACGTAAAAATTTAGTTAATTTATTATTATCTCTTTCAAAGATACATTTATGATAATTAATAGAAATTAAATAACATACAAAATCTTAATAGTGGATAAACTGTTGATTTTATATTTGTATCTTTTCTTATTCAGTCCATATACGTTGCAATTTTGATCACACGCTTACTAGAGTAAACAATCAGAAGCAAATTTACCTTTTATCCCTAACAGGTTAATTTGCTTAATTTGTGGCTTGTGTTCTTAATGAAGATAAATAAGATATAGGCTGATTAGAATGATTGAAGCCTTTGATACTACTTAAAAAAAAATTAGATACTATAAGTATATTACTGTCTGATCACAACAAAGAAATAAAGAGTAGTATTAAAACTCGTTTAATAAAAAGGTCACCAATGTCTCAAAACTTATAAAGGATAAAGTCAGATAAATCTTAAAGAAAGACGAATTAATTTATAAACATATTGTTATATATAAGCAATGATATTTAGGAAATTAGATTAATTTATGGCTCTTCATAATATATATGGCATTAATTATTAATATGGTGACGTCAATAAACCAAATTCTTTGATATCGCTCGTCAATTCTAGAAATATAATCTACAAAGGCTTCACAAGGCCTCCTTACAAGACCTAAAAGCGGTATTGAATTTTCGCTTCGCCTTTTTGATATTCTTAATATCCCATTTCCGATGTTTAACCACAATTCTTTTTCTACTAGATTTATTCCTTATGTCAAGAATTTATAATTTTCACTGTGTGATAGCGGTTACAAATACTAACAATCCTTACTTTGCATGTGGATGTAATAAAAGATGACTAAAAGCATTATATAGAACTACATCCGAAGCTGTCTGGACAGCATTTAAATTCCCAAGGAGGATTAACATCAGATAGGCGGCGATCATAAAACTATTGACAATAACTTTTGCAATATGTACGGTGGAAGATGAGTACATATTTCGTCTTCCTCGTGTAATCGTGTCTCCCCAATTAATGTGTTTTTATTTGCAACAGAGAACACTATATTGGAAAATAAATAAATGAATATCAAGACTCAACAAAACCTTACAAGAAGAAATTAAAGTATAAACAAAATTTCATAATTTTTACTTTATCAACATCATCCGAAATGTTTCAAAGGAAACCTAATATGATATCAAGTTTGTTTCAAAGTAGGCCAGTAGAATTTTTGCTTAACAATATTTTAGGACAAGATTTGAATAGCATGTTTTACCCTCTATATATTCTTCAGATATTTTTTTTGTCTTCCAAATATACGATAAAAGATAACTTTATTACGCCCAATGGAACTAAAAAATGTGTCGCAAATTGTATAATTATGTTTGTGCTAATAATAACAAGTAGCTATCGTTTAATCTATGGCAATTGGAGACTAATGATATGGAACATTGCCAGCGATGTTACAATACTATTTGTATATCTTAGTTTCATACTTTACTACATTGGATTAGTAGTGGCATTGATAGCCAATATAAAGTACAGCCACGAACATGTTTTAATGATATTAAGATTCCAGAAGATTCACGCATATATTTGCTTCAATGAAAAAAGCTATAGTTTTATTGTTTGGAATTGGATCATTAATATATTTTTTGTGGGGGGTGTTTCGATTTTATTTCCTTTCTCTTGTTTTTTCTATGATAGCTTTGATACATTTGGTTTTATTTGTGATGTTATGACTAACCTAATATTTGACATAAATTTTATCTATGCTCTTCGTATTATTTTATTATTAAAAAGCTATGCTATTCAATGGAATAAAAAGGCGCTGAATATAAATGAAGAAAATAAATATGAAGATTATTTTAAAATGTTTGATGCCTATCAGAATATCTTAGCAGTTTATGAAGCCTATGAAAAGTTATTCGAAGGGCTGGTATGGCAATAATAATCTGTGATGCATAATTTAAAAAAAAAAGCATGCTACTGAACTTAAATACTATAGGATTTATTCATTTTCAGATATTGATACAGTGTGCTAATATTGTAATCAGACCCTTAAGCAATGTTCAATTACAATTTAATTTATTAAAACTGGCGCAAATTGGTGAAACATTTGTAAGTTGTTTTTACTTACACCAACTGTTAAATTAGGTTTTTAGTAGAAATTAATTTCGCGGAATATGACGTCACAAAAATACATTTCACCACCGCCTCTCTTATCTGTGGATGTCGTCACAAACGATTAAGGGATCATCATCATCATTGAGAATGTTAACGAAAATTCGTGGGTAAATACAAGACATAATAAATTTCATAGATATTCTCTAAAATAAAACGTGCACAGTAGTTATATATATATATATATATATATATTCAAGATTTAAAATAAACTTGATATTAGTTGATTCATTCAAGTATCAGAAAATTGTTTGAAATCCGAACGACTATTTTTAATAGTAGTTTCTTTTTTTTTTTTGGGGGTGGGCTACGCTCGGCGCACTCCTCGCACCACTCCATTCGGGGTGACAGAGGGGCGTAAGCACGCACACGCGTAACCCACCCGTGACGTCGCCTTCGTCGTTGGGCCGACCACCGGAGCAGAGTGACTTGATGTCAGTGGTCGGCCCGACAGAATACCCCTGAGGAGTACCCTCTCCTCGACCAACGTCCCACCCCTCGGGTAGGATGTCGGTCTTTCCTCACGCGGTCGGCTTCTCGGCGGGTGACGGACTAATTCCTCGATCCAGTCAACCGCGGCCTCGGCTAGGGCGGCATCAGGCGCAGGTAATCACGCCTGCGCCGCCCCAATCGCCGGCGGCGGCTCGCGTCGTCAAGGAGACGCTCCTCGCGTACGCGCTCCGCCGCCTCCTTCCGCGAGACTACTGCCTCGCAGAAGGTTGTGACCGCGTCCCAGTTCCTGACGCTGCGAGCATCGCCCTGGCGATGGTCGGCAGCGTCAGGTCGGCACCGATGATTGCGACGAGTTCACGACGCTGCTCTGCCCAAGCGGCACAAACCTTGAGCGTATGCTGCGCCGTGTCTTCATCGCAATCGCAGTGGTGGCAGGACGGTGTACTCTCCCTCCTGACGACCGTGTGCAGGTATTTGGCGAAGCATCCATGCCCCGTCAAATCCTGCACCAGTCGGAAGGAGAGCACCCCGTGCCGTCGTTCCAACCACTGCATCAGCACCGGCTGGAAGGCCTCCACGGTCCGCACACCGAACCGAGGCCTCTCCAGTCGGACTGCCCAACGAGCAATGACGTCTAGGCGGGCGTCTACGCGCTAGGTGGTGAGTTACCTCAATGAGACCACACTGCCCTCCGCGCGCACCCCTGATATCCGCCGATACAAATCGGTGAGCATTTCCGCCTCCAGGTCTGACGGGGGATTCCCGGCCAACAGGCATGCTGCCTCCGTCGCCACCGTGCGGTACCCGCGTACAGCCCTGACTGCCATGGCCCTCTGTGGTCGCCACAGAAGAGCCCTGAGTCGGACGGTGAGGGACCCCGCCAACACCGGTGCGCCGTACAGGGCCATCGACCGAACGACCCCCGTGTACGGCTGTCGGCACGTATCGCTCGGTCCGCCCACATTCGGCATAAGCCATGAAAGAGCGGACGCCGCGCCGACGAGCCGCAGAGCGAGCCTGCGGAAATGCTCCCGAAACCACCAATGCCCGTCAAGCACCAGGCCCAAATACCTCATATGGGCCCGGACACTGATGTCAACCGAATTGACGGTGATCGAAACGCCGATAGGAGGGCCCATGCGGGGCCCATGGAACAAGAGGGCCTCCGTCTTGTCTAGGGCCACCCTCAACCCCAACGCGTCGATCCGCCTGACGATCTCTTCGGTGCCGAGAGTCGCCAGGCCTGCCGCCTCCTCCAGCGTCCCACCGTGGGCTGTGACGAGCGTGTCGTCGGCGTAACAGATCACGCCCAGCCCGGGTGGGAGGCTCCCTCTCAACACCCAGTTGTAGCCGATGTTCCACAGGGTGGGTCCGAGGACCGACCCCTGTGGGACACCGCACGTCATGGGCGTACGCTCAACGTCCCCTACTCGGTTGGTGTAGAGGACGCTGCGCCCCTCCAGATAGTCTGCCACTAGCCGCCTCAGGTAAACTGGCATTGAATGTGTTGGCGATGTCCAGGGACACCACCAACAGCACTCCTCCGCCGACGACGGCCTCAGTCGCCATTTTTAATAGTAGTAGGACTACGCTGTTGGCAGTTTTCTGTCTACAGCCGCGGGCCAGTCCGTCCGGGGTAGTACCACACTGAGCAGAAGATCGACGTCTGAGTAATGGCAATGTACTATTGCGCTTCGTTCGGTGAGCGAGAGAGCAGGGAGCCCAACTGGGTGGGTTTGGGGTTCGTTTTGGTAGGTAGTGGCCTAGGCCTAGACTTGTGCAATACCAAGGGTATATAGCCCTTGGTATCGCACAGGTCAATGGGCAGCAGTAACACTTACTATCAGTTGTGCTGCTTGCTCGTTTGCCACCATAAGGAATAAAAAAAAATAAAGACTAGGACCGCCTTAACAAATGAGTCGTAGCTTATGATATTAATCTCCCCCCGAGTGTCCGGAAGCGCCCCCTGTATAAGGGCGGCAGCTCCGACTCGGAGGGGAGTGTCGTCATGCCTACTTCCAAGTTCCGGACCACGCGCTGTGGGCGCAGGGGTCGTGGGTCAGCGGTGGCGGCGAGGCCGGTCTTGGGTCCGGTCGGTCAGGGCGACGAGGTGGCGGCTTTGCAGGCCACGAACGCTCGCCTCAGCAGGGAGGTTGCCGGCCTGCGAGAACGAAACCGAAAACTTGAGTCGGAGCTGTCGGCAGTGCGGAAGGAGAACCGCGGGTTGGCCAAGGACATGGCTGATCTGCGGTCTCAATTCGCACTTTTGGTGCCAGCCGCGCCGCCAACACCGATGTCACCGCCGAAACGGGCTGCGCCGAGGGGGGCGGGCCCGTCCTCTGCGCCCGTGGTGCCCGCTGAGCCAGTTGCGTCCGCGGCGCTGGCCGTGGGCGCCTCCAAGAAGCGCGGAAGGCCCAAGAAGGGGGAGGAGCCGGTGCCTGCGGTGCACGGTGTGCCGGAGGAGGCGATGCGCGTCATCTTCGCCAAAATTGAATTGATGATGGACGCGCGCATCCAGTCCGTGGCGGATCGTCTTCCACCCGAGGCACCCCTCCGACCGCCACTCGCCGCGGGTAAGGCGAAGTGGCCGCAAGCACCAGTTCCCGCGCCGCTGCCGTGTCAGGGTGGCCGCGTGGTGAGCTACGCCGCAGCCGTAGGTGGGTCCAAGAGGGCCAAGAAGAAGGACAGCACAGTGCCGGCTCCTGACAAGCTCGGGCAGCGGCCGGCGCCAGCGGCTACATCGCAGGCTCCGGCCAGCGCATCCGCGACTGCACCTGCTGTGCCCAGCGCTGCTGCCAGGCTCGAACAGGGCTGGAAGATGGCTGAGCGGAGCAGGAAGGCACGCGGCCAGAAGCGGAGTGCAGCGGCCAAGAGTGCCACTGTGGTCGCCGCTCCCCAGGCGGGCGCCGGCAAAGGAGGAAAGAGGTCGCGCAGGGGCCTTAAGTCACCGAACACAGCCGCGGTAATCATCACCGTGCTGCCTGAGGCGGCCGAGAGGGGCCTCAACTATGAGACCGTCCTAAGACGCGCCCGGCGGGAGCTGGACGTCTTCCACATCGGGGGCGTCGAGGCGAGGACCCGCAAGGCCCGGACAGGGGCGCGTATTCTCGAGTTCCCTGGGGCCGAGGGCATCAAGGCGGCTGATAGTGTGGCTGGTGGTGTGAGTGAGCTGAAGGGGCTGTTCGGGCCGGAGAATGGAGTCCGAATCGCCAGGTCCGTCAAGTGCGCAGAGATGCGCCTCACGGGTCTGGACGATTCCGTGACGGTGGAGGACGTCCGAGAGGCCATTGTGGCACGTACCGGATGTGCCTCGGACACCGTCCGGATTGGCACCATCCGCCCTGGTCCAGGCGGCGTCGGTGCTGTCTGGGTGCAGTGTCCGGTGGAGTCAGTGAAGAAATTGGCTGACTCAGGCAGGCTCCTCGTTGGCTGGAGTTCAGCGCGAGTAACCGTGCTGGAGACCCGGCCCGCGAGGTGTTACAAGTGCATGGCGGTCGGGCATACCCGACCGACGTGTCGCAATTGCTTCGACTGCAGCGGGTTATGCTTCCGTGAGATTACGCTTTTCGGAGTACATCTCTCCCCTAACAGGAGCGTGACTGATTTCGGGGCCTCCCTCACCATCTTGGGGGCCTCGTTACGGCGACTGGCACCGCGCCAAGTCTTCGTTCTGGGGGACTTCAACGCCAAGCCAATGGCGTGGGGGTACCTCAAGACGGACGACCGAGGACGGGCGGTCGAGGAGTGGGCGGCGGCACTGGGCCTCTGTTTGCTGAACAGGGGCTCGGTACATACGTGCGTGCGGCAGCGGGGCGGGTCGATAGTGGACTTGTCGTTCGCTAGTCCCAGTGTCGCCGCACGCGTGAGGAGCTGGTGCGTTGCGGAGGAGGTTGAGACCCTAACGGACCACCGGTATATCCGGATGGATGTCCGGACCCTCCCGACGCTTGGCAGGGGTCATGGGGTGGACGGACTTCCCGCGTTCCCGCGATGGGCTGTGGGTCGTTTAGACCGGAACCTGCTGGCGGAGGCAGCCATCGTCCACTCGTGGCTGTCCTCTGCCCACCAGTTGGATGGGGTGGACGCCGAAGCTGGCCACATCCGCAATGCGTTGACGCAAATCTGCGATGCGGCCATGCCCCGTGTAAGGTGTCTGCCCCCGAAGAGGGCTGTCCACTGGTGGTCCCGGGAGCTGGCGGATTTTCGGGCCACATGTATACGCCGGCGGCACCATCGCGACGATGAGCGCGGGAGGGCTGGCTTTATGAGGGTTATCGCAATGCGCGGTCGGCCATCAGGCTGGCCGTCCGTAAGAGAGAGACCCTCAAGCCCGGCCTCCTCACCAGGGTCGTCGAGGACCTGTTCCCACGACGGGCGGAGCACACGCCCCCGGTCATGGCTTCGCCAGACACTGACCAGGAGGCCGACGATGACAGTGTTCCGCCTATCACGGAACCTGAGAGAGGGGTGGCGGTGGCGTGCATGCGCGGCAAATCCGCCGCCCCCGGGCCCGACGGTGTTCCTAACCGCGTGCTGGCCCTGGTCCTCGACCACCTGGGTCCCCGCCTCAGGGGGCTGTTCGACGCGTGTCTAGCGTCCGGGCGGTTCCCTGAGTGCTGGAAGGAGGGGAGGCTGGTGCTCCCGCCGAAGCCGGGACGGTCTCCAGTGTTGGCCTCGGCCTACAGGCTTATCGTGCTGCTCGACGATGCGGGCAAGCTATTGGAGAGGGTGCTGGCTGCCCGCATCGAGCGGGACCTCGTCGGCACGGGGCCCGATCTGTCGGACGCCTAGTTTGGGTTCAGGAGGGGTCGTTCGACGATTGCAGCTCTGTTGCGCCTGAGGGCCGTGGCGACTGAGGCCGTCGTCGGCGGAGGAGTGCTGTTGGTGGTGTCCCTGGACATCGCCAACGCATTCAATAGTCTGCCATTTAGCTGCATCAGGGAGGCGCTCCGATACCACGGGGTGTCAGTTTACCTGAGGCAGCTAGTGGCAGACTATTTGGAGGGGCGCAGCGTCCTCTACACCAACCGAGTAGGGGACGTTGTGCGAACGCCCATGACGTGCGGTGTCCCGCAGGGGTCGGTCCTCGGACCCACCCTGTGGAACATCGGCTACGACTGGGCGTTGAGAGGGAGCCTCCCACCCGGGCTGGGCGTGATCTGTTACGCCAACGACACGCTCGTCACAGCCCGCGGTGGGACGCTTGAGGAGGCGGCAAGCCTGGCGAGTCTCGGCACCGAGGAGATCGTCAGGCGCATTGAGGCGCTAGGGTTGAGGGTGGCCCTGGACAAAACGGAGGCCCTCTTGTTCCATGGGCCCCGCATGGGCCCTCCCATCGGCGTCTCGATCACCGTCAATTCGGTTGACATCAGCATCCGGGCCCATATGAAGTATTTGGGCCTGGTGCTCGACGGGCGTTGGTGGTTTCGGGAGTATTGCCGCAGGCTCGCTCCTCGGCTAGTCGGCGCGGCGTCCGCCCTTTCGTGGCTTATGTCGAATGTAGGCGGACCGAGCGCTACGTGCCGACAGCTGTACGCGGGGGTCGTCCGGTCGATGGCCCTGTACGGCGCACCGGTGTTGGCGGGGTCCCTCACCGTCCGACTCAGGGCTCTTCTGTGGCGACCACAGAGGGCCATGGCGGTCAGGGCCATACGCGGGTACCGTACGGTGGCGACAGAGGCAGCTTGCCTGTTGGCCGGGACTCCCCCATGGGACCTGGAGGCGGAAATGCTCGCCGATTTGTATCGGCGGGTGTCGGGGGTGCGAGCGGAGGGCGGTATGGTCTCATTGAGGGAGCTCACCGCCTGGCGTGTCGACGCTCGCCTAGACGTCATTGCCCGTTGGGAAATCCGGCTGGAGAGGCCTCGGTTCGGTGTGCGGACCGTGGAGTCCTTCCGGCCGGTGCTGATGCGGTGGTTGGAACGGCGGCACGGGGTGCTCTCCTTCCGACTGGTGCAGGTTTTGACGGGGCATGGATGCTTCGCCAAATACCTGCACACGGTCGTTAGGAAGGAGAGTACACCGTCCTGCCACCACTGCGACTGCGACGAGGATACGGCGCAGCATACGCTCAAGGCTCGTGCCGCTTGGGCAGAGCAGCGCCGTGAACTCGTCGCAATCATCGGTGCTGACCTGACGCTGCCGACCATCGTCAGGGCGATGCTTGACAGCGTCAGGAACTGGGACGCGGTCGCAGCCTTCTGCGAGGTAGTAGTCTCGCAGAAGGAGGCGGCGGAGCGCGTGCGCGAGGAGCGTCTCTTCAACGACGCGAGTCGTCGCCGGCGACTGGTAGCGATGAGACGAATTGTTTATTTTTTCAATTCGAATCAATCGAATTAAAATTACTATTGATTCGAATCACAATTCGAATCGTCACGTGGGAGTCATCAAATCGCGTGATGAATTTGCGAAAGCATTACGGTCGAATTCGTACTCGTATGTCGAGTCATCCGCCTGTTAAGCCGAGTTGGCGAGTTATAACTCGTTTACATTATTATTCATTTTAAATGATTTATACAGTTTGTTGTATTACCAATATATTTATAACTACAGGAACATAGTTTACAGGAAACTGTTTCCATCTTCAGTTTTATTGAAAACTCCCAGATCAAACTTTTATTTCCTCTGGACGACGGACGATTTGCAAATATAGTAGGTACGTCAAACGAATCGAATTGTATCCAACCAACTCGTGATTCTTAGAACATTTCATGTATTTTCGTATTTTCTCACTCGTATAATTCATTCGTTAGATTCTTTGACTCCGTATTAGAGCGAGAGAGCGAATCAACGAATGCCCAATAAAGCCGACTGATCGCTGTGCCGCCACGGTCGCCCGCGCTGCGAGTACGACACGAGTTAACGAATTGATTCGGTTTCGGTCAAAGGTGATTCGAATGAACGAGTCAATGGTCTTATTCGAGTTATTCGAATTAAATGATTCGAATTACCCATCGCTAGCGACTGGGGCGGCGTAGGCGCGATTACCTGCGCCTTATGCCGCCCTAGCCGAAGCCGCGGGTGACTGGACCGGGGAATTAGTCCGTCACCCGCCGAGAGGCTGACCGCGAGGAAAAGACCGACGTCCGCCCCGAGGGAGGGGATGTCGCTCAAGAAGAGGGTACCCCTCGGGGGATATTTCGTTGGGCCGGCCACTGACGACAAGTTCACGCTGCTCCGGTGGCCGGTCCAACGACGAAGGCGAGGTTCAGGGGTGGGTTATGGGTGTGCGTGCTTACGCTCCTCTGTCGCCCCGGACAGAGTGGTGCGAGGAGCGCAATGACAGTAGCCCACCCCACAAAAAACAAAGCTTATGATTTTAATAATTTTCTTTAAAGGTGAACAGTAAACTCAAATGCACTATTAAGCTATGACATATATATTTCCACGACTTATATCTCACAGAGCTACGACTATAGTAGTAACCAATGTATTTATTTTGTTTTTATTTTAGGATCAATACGTAGGCTTCATTTTATCTTCATCGTTATGGATTATAAAGGATATGTTTTTGATTATAATTTTTTGTATAAATTGTGAGCAGATCTATGCAGCTATAGAGGACGCAGAAACGAAGTGTATAGTTCGATTAATAGATACGAACTGTTCAGGTAATATTTCTAATAGGATATATCTGGGGTTAGATAGTTAATAATAAGTCTCGTGTTTTAATATCATTATCATCATCTTGCTCTTATCTCAATTACTTTGTCAACGTTATATGTCCTCTTTTTCCATACAGCTCTATTAACATCTTCTCTGTAGTCACTTCCATCCTATTCATGTCAAGCTTTACGCAGTCCATCCATCTTTTCTTTGGTCTCCCTCTACTTTTAAAGCTTTCAACATTCATACTTAAAACTTTTCTCATAACATTGATTTCATCCCGTCTTATCACATATCCATACAAGCTCAAGCGTTCACTTCTTAACTTATCCGTAACATGTCCTTAACGTACGTCGTATTACAAAGAGACGTGAGGAGGACGAAGAGTAATTCTAAAGAAACACATTGGGCAATAGAATATCAGATAATATCATATCATAAAAACTATATGATATAATTATAAAATAATTATTAGTAATTATTTTTTTCAGAGATGATGTGGATGCAGATAATTTACTTGAACCGGCAGACTTTTAAGAAATTAAGTATTTACAGTTTATTTCGTGTCGATATACAACTATCAATAGATTTATTAACGTTGCTTACAAATCATGTTATCGTGATACTACAGTTTCATATTCTATAACATATTTTCATTAATGGCTATCATTTGATAAATCTGTTTTAGTTACAGCTTTAATTTTAAAATTATCTGTCCTAGTAGTAACAGTACCAATATGATATTCAAAGGAAGAAGAATTTTAATTAGAAGACTTGTTTGATTAATTTTGATTTCATTTAAAAATGTCTTCATTTATAAAGTAATAAAAAAGTAACGTTTACATAAGAATTATAAAATAAATCTAACTGTAATGGATTTCGAAATGTTAAATAATATTACTTAGGGTACGTCTTTATGAACTTTTGGCATCGATACAATAATTATTATAAAGCAACAAAGATAATATGAGAGTAACTAAGTTATTTACCATATAATCTCTATTTAGAAAGTAAATTGCAAAAGTGAGTCAGGAAGAAATTGTCTTTTCAAGTGATTGGATAAATTTGAAATTGCTTATAATTAAAATTAAAATGTTTGGAGACGGTGTTAAATTTTAGATCACTTGTATTTGTGTCTTGTTTTGTTTTTTGTTGTATGTGACTTAGTTGTTACATACATACATACATATCATCACGCCATATCCCTTGCAGGGTAGGCAGAGAGAACAGAGTGCCAGAGAACTCTATCTCTGCATACTTCACTCGCTTCCTCAACATTCATAATTCTCTTCATACACGCTCGCCGGTTTCGGAGACTCTTGACTCCACCTTCCTTCAGTACATGACCGATCTGGTCTAGGTAGGTTAGTCTCGGTCTCCCTCGGTACCTACATCCTTCCACTTTCGCATTGTATATCTTCTTAACCAGGCGTTCGTTCGGCATTCTTTCCACATGTCCGAACCATCGGAGCATTCCCTTTCGCATCTTTACACCAATACTCTCTTTCATACCTACTCGCTCTCTTACGTCGTCGTTACGAATGCGGTCGGTCAGCCTAACTCCACAGATTTTCCGCAGAGATCGCATTTCGACCGCATTAATTTTACTATCATACTCTTTTCTGCATACCCAACTCTCGCTTCCATACAGTAATGTTGGGACAAGCACTGCGTTATGTATTGCTACACGTGCCTTCTGGCTGAGGTGGTGGCTGCCGAGAAGTTGCCCCAACGCTCCGTTCACTCTATTTCCCGCATTCACTCTTCGCTCTATATCAGTGGTGTACCTTCCATCTCGGCTAAATCCACATCCAAGATATACAAATTCATCCACTTGCTCTAGTACATCATTACCTATTGTTACTCTTACATCTGTTCTGGTTTTATCTCTTTCAAAGACCATTATTTTGGTTTTGCTCACATTCACGCGTAGACCCCTTTTCTTACAATCTTCTGTCATTGTGTCGACTAGGGTCTGCAGGTCAATCGCTGACTGTGCCAGCAGGACTGCATCATCTGCATAAAGCAGAGCAGTGACCACTGAGTCGCCCATCTGGACTCCCACATTCATATCGTTCAACCTTTGGAGACATTTATCCAGATATATGATAAACAGCCTGGCTGACAGAACGCACCCCTGCTTAACGCCGATATTGACGTCAAACCAAGGCGACATTCCATCATCCAGCCGCACACAGGCTCTACAGCCCATGTAACTGGACTGCACAGCCTGTAGCAGTTTACCGTTAATACCATACTCCGGTAAAATGTCCCAAAGTTCCTTTCGTACAACCGTGTCAAATGCTCTCTCCAGATCCACAAAACTGCAGAAAACCCTCTGACCTAGAGCCAGATGCTTCTCCACAATGTTGCGCAGAGAGAACACTTGATCCATGCATCCCCTTCCACTCCTGAAACCTCCTTGTGTCTCACACAGTAAACCATCGGACACCATCCTCATTCTCCTTTCAATAATTTTTCCATACACTTTTGCTGCCAAACTGGTCAAGCTTATGGCTCTGTAATTTGCGCAGTCATAACGTGAACCCTTGTTTTTAAACAAAGGCACGATGACTGCGCTATTCCAGTCCCTGGGAACCATTCCCGAGCTCCAACATAAATTGAGGAGCAACAGGAACGCCTCCCAGACACAAGAGCCACCAAGCTTGATCATCTCGGCAGACACCATATCAATGCCCGCTGCCTTACCATTTTTCAAACTTCTTATCGCCCATTCAACTTCATCCATACTGATGCCATCGGAGGACGCCGTTGTCGAATGTTGATCTACTAAACCACATCCAACACCGGCGCCAACCGTAGCATCCGCATACATATCGCCAAAATATTCACTCCATCGGCTTAACACGTCTTGTGTTTGTGTAAGAATGTCTCCACCTTTAGACCTTATTTTATTCATTCTGAAGGCTGACCAACCACCCCGAGACTTCTTCACCTCCCTCCAAAAGAGTTTGGTGTTACCCTCGAAGTTTTTAGTCAGCCTATCTTCTGCACTCATACTTGCTCTATCACGTTTCTCTTTCACTAAGGCCTTGGTGTCATTCTTACATTGCCGATATATTTCTTTCTTCTGTTCAGTCATACTGTCATTCAGATTCAAAGAAGAGACATAGTCCAGCCACGCTTTCTTCTTTTGCTCTACGGAAGCTGCCACTTCCGCATCCCACCATGCATCACCATTTGTTTTTCTATGCTTCTTTGAACTTCCACATACTTCTTTCGCTGTATCTACCATACTCTCTTTCAATACTCTCCAGCATTCTTCAATGTCCGATTGCGGCTGGCTTGCCATCGTCAGCCGTTCTCGGACACCCTCTGCATACTTTTCTCTTACACACTCTTCTTGCAACCTTTCAACCTTTATTCTTTCAAGCCCTCCGAAGTGGACACGCTCTCGCCAGTGCCTCCACTTTCTGAACAGACCACTAAATATCGCAATAACGAGATAGTGGTCCGTGTCGACTGTGGGGCCCCTGTAGGCTCTTGCGTCCAATATTTTGCTTCGGAGGCGACTGTCTACCAAAATTAAATCTATTATGCTTTTCTGTTCATTCCTTCTCCATGTATACATATGGATGTCCTTATGTTGGAAAAATGTGTTTGACACAATAAGGTTTCTCTCCATGCATACATCCGCTATGAGCCTACCTGCGTCGTTCACTCTCTTATCACCAAATGGACCAAGTACGTCCTCATAGTCGGGACGCTTGGTCCCCACCCATCCGTTCAAATCTCCGCATACAATCACGCGTTCACTGGTTTCTGCCATATCCAGAACTTCCCTAACATTGTCCCAAAACTTCTCTAGGTCTGATGCCACCGAGGATCCTACGGGAGCATATGCTACAACCATGAATACCTTGGTGACACCTAGTTTTATACGGACCCAGAGAAGTCTCGGATCATACATTCCGTAATCCTTCACACCTGAGGCCAAGCGAGAGGACAACAGCACTCCTACCCCCATGCTGGCTCGATCGCTCTGTGGTACACCAGACCACAGAGCCATCCCGCCACCAGGAAGATCGCAGGCGTCGCTGCCCCTTCGCTTGGTCTCTGTTACACAGAGCACGTCTAGCTGTTTGTCCGCCATGACGGATATCAGCTCGTGCAACTTACCTTCCACACAACCTCTTACATTCCACGTGCCCACCCGGCACTCCGTTCTCCTCGACTCGCCTAACTGGGCAAGGCGTGATGGGTGGCGGCCCCCATCGCCGCAACTGCCGATGTTCGTACCGACGGGGGCGGGTCGGTACGCGTCGCCTCCGGGGGACGCCCTAACCCGCATTGCGGTACGCATTTCGAGCCGGATTAGCAGTCTAATTAGACTGGCAGGGGACGCGAACGAGCACGCTCCGGACTATGCCCCCCAACTTAGTTGTTAGCTGCAGATAACTATGCCAATTTTACCCGGAATGAATGAAATGAGGGCCGTCTATTCGAATCTATATTTTGGGAGAGTATGAGGCTTATTAGAGCGGTTAAGTTCTTCAGAAGGACCTCACTGGCTATACCTGCAGTTGGACAACCAAGAAAACTCTTTTAAATGTTATGGTGTCAAAATGGTGTTTAAGAGCTATAATGGCATAAAGAGCCATACAGACACAGACACATCAAACTTATAACACTGTTTTCATCGCGTCGAAAAAACTGGTTATTAAAAACAAAACAAGCTGGGTATCTTATCAGATCTCAGTGGCGACCAAGCTCCAAACTTGTGGTAGATGATTGCATTAATTTAGTTATAATGTAAGATTTATTAATAAATGATTTTGAATTTGAATCGACTTTTACTATTGAAAATCGACTTACCCCGGCAAGCTAGAATATTTCTATAATGGTCATGGCTTTAAAGAAAGTTTGGTTATCATACTTCATGTTATGAATTTTATAAGAGACCGTTACTATATAATTCCATAGTGTGCTCTTAGCTGCTTTCTACAACGCCTGCCTATCTAAATTTACTCATATAGTAATAGTTTTTATTGGCTATGTACATACTCCTCTTGTTAGTGAAGATTTCATACTTAAAGCGGTATTGTTTTGCCATTGTGAGATGTTTAATTTATTTTTAGTTAATTCTCAAGACTCTTGCACAAATTTCTAGGCTCTAATTATTTAGGATAAAATATATTTACTTATAACTTTAGATAAAATTAAGATTAAAGAAGAACAAACACAACATAATAAAACATGTTATCTGTATCATTTCAAACTTCTACTGTCAACTATTTGTAGTATACGCAAAGTACTTCTATTGTGGGGTTTTCTAAATTCTAAATAATGCAACTTATTTCTATGTAATTTGAAAACAAAATATAATGTATCATGATCGCTTGTTCATCACCTAGATGTCATACAAATCGACTAAATCAATGACCTAATAAGAAATAATCTAAAAAATCGTGAATTGAGCCTCTCTTTCCTTTCATGTAGTCTTCCTACATGAAAGGAAAGAGAGGCTCAATTCACGATTTTTGTCATCGAGAATAGAACAATCAAGTTTTTGAAAGGTTCAAATTAGATTTATTTTTTCCATATTGTGAACTATATCTATCAGTAAGAATTCCAGATATTTCTAGTCTTAGAGTGACACTTAACATTAGTGGGCTTCTTGCTATTTTGCAACCGAAGGGAAATAAAAAGGCAATTACTAACAGTTAATTACACTTAATTACTCCGAAAAATACCAAATGCATAGACTCAATATATTTTTAGATAATCACTTTATAGATACACGTAATTATACGTAGCAAAAGAATTTTTCTATACGTATACATATGAAAATTTTCAGGCATAAAACAAAAAATATGTATGATGTTTGTATAAAACATATTTCGGGATAACTGCATGCAACCTGGTCTAAATTGGAGCTAAACTTCTTCTGTCAATGCTGAATCTCTTTTTTAGCTATATATGGCTTGGACTTGTTATATATTTTATAATAATTGTGGTTATTAATAATAAAATTAATAGAGGGGCTAATGTGTTACCTTGAGCTACACCACAAATATTAATAAATATGCTCTGCAATATGTATAATTGGTTTTGCAAATTTTGGTTATTTGAATACACATACATACATACATATCATCACGCCATATCCCTTGCAGGGTAGGCAGAGAGAACAGAGTGCCAGAGAACTCTATCTCTGCATACTTCACTCGCTTCCTCAACATTCATAATTCTCTTCATACACGCTCGCCGGTTTCGGAGACTCTTGACTCCACCTTCCTTCAGTACATGACCGATCTGGTCTAGGTAGGTTAGTCTCGGTCTCCCTCGGTACCTACATCCTTCCACTTTCGCATTGTATATCTTCTTAACCAGGCGTTCGTTCGGCATTCTTTCCACATGTCCGAACCATCGGAGCATTCCCTTTCGCATCTTTACACCAATACTGTCTTTCATACCTACTCGCTCTCTTACGTCGTCGTTACGAATACGTTATTTGAATACTTTGTAAAATATTGTTACCATAATTATTAATACATTCATGATGATGAATCCGTAAAAATGGATTTATTTCAAATGAGTTACTTACATCAAAAGTATCATATGTATTTATTGATATAGATATATTGTTTTACCTATTGGTTTGCGGTACAAAACTTTAGCTTTAGGCTTTCGTCGGTTATTAGGATGCTACTAAGAAGTGTACAATGAATTGTAGAATACGTTAAAAATATATAGATGTAATAACGTTTCCAAAAAAAGAAGATCTTAATTTTTTTTCTGCTTTATAAAAGTCTCTTTTAATTTTAGTTGTTTCATTTATAAAATATTGTGCTATTCAGATTTATTATGATTTTTTTTTACCTTTTATTGTTTGTTGGTAGTGCTTTATTTATACACTGTTTCATTGTTGTTATGTTCATACCTATTTGATCCTAATTAATATTTATTTTATCCTTGACAACATGATGGATGTTTAATATCCTAGATAGTTATTACGGGTGAAAGCGTGTCACTACTTTTATATTCAATGATTATGTCAATTAAAATGCTAGAGTTAACTTAAGAGATATAAAAATCAGCTAAATTATTTATAATTTGAAACTATTTTGAATCATTACTTTACAAATTTTGCAGAAGTTAATTTTGTTTCACTATACGATCTATATCGCCAGTTGATATGTCATAGTACGTCAAAATTTAATTTCAATGTCTAACTTAATTTTAATCCGTTTATACGAGTATTACGAAGAAATAAGAGGTGGTTATATATTCATAACCTATCACAAAACGGGTTTGCCATGTGGTGATGGAATAAGAAAGCAATTTACCACCCTTCATCTTAACCATGGGTGATCGTAAGAGATGACTAAGGGATATAAAACGCATATAACATCTATGCAAGATACGCAAAACTCAAAATGAAACCTTATACCAACACGTCTGACGTCTGTATTATAATAGGACAATTTCTCTCGCCTTATGGAGAAGGCTCAAACTCAACAGTGGGACATAAATAAGCTGAGATTATTATGATAATGAGACGAGTATTTACATGCTTTTATATCAATAGTTTTTAAACCCTAAAATACCAGTATTTATTAATATCGAATGAATTTTTAATTATTCAAACAATCTATGAAATTGACATTTCTAGATAACGTAGGAAATTATGAGTATGTATTGAAAGCTTTGTATTAATTTCTGTAATGATGGATGAATAATTAAATTACCTAAAGGTGTTTGAGCTTGATTGAACGACGCTTGAATTGGACAAAGCTTTTATAAATATTATAAGTTATATTCGTTAAAAACTAAAAATCCAAGTTTCACTATGAAGTTTTTCAAACGAGAGAGCAAAAACGAAACCCTCAGCAAAATAAATATTTCAAATTATTGGGTCGACAAAGACATTCAGTTAATATTCAGGCCTTTAAATATGATGCAAACTATATTATTCTATCCTAAATATTGTATTAAAGATAATTTCATAAGCCGTAATAGTGCTTTGTCTAAATTAAGATCAATAGTCATAACTGTATTATTATTTATGTGTTACTTATTTCGTTTCTTGAATCTTCACTCTAACGAATTGATAAAGAAATATGTTAGAATAGTATACATTTTTTGTTGTTATGATTTCGTCTATTGTACTATTGGCTTTAGCTTGAACTGCGCTCTTAGCATCATACAAATAAAAATGAACATTAAATTTATTATGATCTTTCAAAATATACATAGAATTATTAACGACAAGAAAGAATTCAATATCAGAATCGTAAATTGGACTGTTGTGATTATTTTGTTTATTATGTATATTTTTGTTGGCTGGATACATTATTACTATATGCCTATATCAAATGCATTTGATGTGGTAGTTGTTTGTATGTTGATAAACTTTGATGGTAATATCATCTATGCTATAAGATCTATACAACTATTGACTAACAAAGTTAATCTATGGAATAAAAAAGTATTAAATTATAAATCTTCTTCAAATGATCACGATGAAAAATATTACAACAGAATGCATCAAGCTTTTGATAATATACTGGAGTGTTATAATATCTATATAATTACTTTTGAGTATATGGTAAGTAACTCATGTTTAGGACCATTTTGTTTGTTTTCTTTATATTTTAGGTTAATGTCTCAAATATCGTGTTTCATGTTGGTTGTAACATTAATCCTATTTTCATCATCATCATCATCATTGTTATTATTTTCTTGCTCTTATTTTATTCTCATTACTGGGGGTCGATATAATTTTTTCTTTATTTTTTGCGCTGTGGAAAATGTATTGACGTATCCCCTTTACTTGTAACAGCAAAGGGGTATGTATGTAGGACTCGCTGACTCAGTATGGTTTTACTACATCAGAAATCCTACTAAAACTACAGTTCTGGGATGCCAAAGGTTCGCCTTTTTGGTTGAGGGCGCTCGCGATATCGAGGGACACCGCTAAGACGACCTTCCCATCAGCCATTGCTGCATAAGCAAAGGATTTCAATACAACCAGTGTGTTAATAGTTGACCGGCCCGCCCGGAACCCGAATTGAGCGCCTGACAGACCCGGTGTCACCTCTTCGAGATGCTGTACGAAGTGGTCCGCAAGTATTTTCTCGAAGAGCTTTGCAGTCTCAATCAGTAATACAAGTGGCCTGTATGCTGAGAGGAGCCGGTGGGCCTACCGTTCTTCTAAAACAAGTATATTTTGCCCTCCTTCCAGGATTCCGGGCACTGCCCAGATCTTAAGCATTTGTTGAGCAGTTTCCGAAGTTGTCCCTAAAGAATTCGGCAGCAATACTGAGAGCTAGTCCAGGGATTTTGTCTTGGCCTGTAGCTTTCTTCTTAGCTTGGAGACGTAAAAGAGCCGTACTTATCTCTTTCTTACCCTTAGGGGAGATTGCCAGGGGTACGAGGCCAGAAACTTCCGCGTGGTGTACCCTGGGTGCGGGCGACAGTCCCCCAGATAGACCCCCAATTCGCTCCTGACCCTCTATTTGTAAAGGGTACAGGAGGCGAAATTTCGGACGGGCCCGGTCGCTCATTAATTTGAGGGCTGGGCAGGCTTATGCCACCGCCGACATATCGTAAACCTGATATCTTGCTTCAAGACAAGTTGTCGTGAGGCGTAGTATCAGGAGCGAGGGTCTTGGCTTAACCGCCCGGACTGCGAGGAAGACAACCTCTATAAAGAATTCGAACTTCGTTCGAATTCGGAAATCACCCAGAATCTTAAGTTCTGGCGTGCGGCGAGAAGATGCATGGCAGATGGGTTGTACTGTCGTTAGCACGCTCCAGCCAGGGTACCGGCTGACCCCCTGGTTGGTAAATGTAGGCTTGCCCGGGTACAGGGATCTCTGCCCGGGTCGACGGTTTTTCTCCCATACTCGTGGGAACCAGATGGATTCACCTAAACTTTTACCACACCAACAAGACGGGAATCCCACGGATTCCCACATCACGGCCTTGTCAAGCCAACATAAAACTGACAACGACGCCTCGTCCTCAGGAGTTGAGGCGCCCGCCGAGGGCCCGGCACAAACAACGGAGGCCCCAAAGAAGAAGCCGAGGAGGTACCGCAAACGGGGCAACTGGTCGACGGGAAAATTTTCCACAGAGAAGAAGCGTATGGCGGAGCGGAGGGCGCAGAAGGAGGCCGCTGCCGCCAAACGGGAGGAAGACGGCGGCAGATCTACTGCAGAGCCGTCTATGGACGAGGGCGACGGTAGTGTCGCAGAGCCGTCCAGAGACGAGGGTAGTGGATCTGCCGATATAATGGACGAGGGCGGTAGTTCCGCAGAGCCGTTCAAAGAGGCTAGCGGGTCGGCGCAGGAAATCGCCGCCACCAGGTCGTCGCCGCGTCTTGCGGCTGCGGCTCCGACGACAAGGGAGGAGGCCCTCCCCTCGAAGGTGCGGAAGCGCCCCCTGAACAGGGATGGCAGCTCGGGCGCCGATTCCGAGGGGAGCGTGACGATTATGCCTCCCCCCAAAGTGCCGGCCTCTCGCAGAGGGCGAGGGGCCGCGGCTTCGGGTCGGGCGACCCACTCCCCGGACGGCGGAGTGCGCGGGGGCGCGGAGACCGGCAGACAGGCCGAGAACAAGGCGGCCGCCGCGAGGGTGCTGGGGGTGTTGACCGGCATCCCTCCCACCGAAGTGGCGGCCGCTGGTGCCCGCGCTAGCGCCCCAGCCACAAATATGGAGGCCCTGCAGGCCGAAAGCGCCCGCCTTGGTGGTGAGGTGTCAGGCCTGCGGGCCCAGAACCGCCGGCTGGAGTCGGAGTTGGCCGCGGTGCGGAGGGCCAACCGCGCCCTCGCCAAGGATGTGGCTGAGCTGCGGGCCCAAATGGCGCGGCTCGTGCCGCCTGCGCCACCTGCGCCGCCGGCCAGTGCCCGCCGCGGAGGAACCGCCGTCGTCGTCGCTCCGAAGCCGCCCCGAGGTGGTGGCCGTCCAGTGGCTGCCCCCGCATTGAAGACGGCTCCAACAGCGGAGCGCGCGCCGCCAACCAGCGCCAGCCCACCCAATGCCGTGGAGCAGGCTCCAACAGCGGCTCAGCTGATAGCTCCGACCCCGCTGCCTGCGGTGGGGGGCGTGCCGGACGAGGCCTTGCGTGCCATAATAGACACCGTAGGCAACATGGTCAATGCGCGCTTGGCCGTTCTGGAGGCAAGGCTGCCTCCAGAACCACGTGTTCGGCCGCCTCTCGCCGCGGACAAGCGGCCATATGCGGCACCAGCCCCAGCACCGCTACCCTGTCAGGGTGGCTGTGTAGGCTACGTCGCGGCCGCGGCTGGGCAAAAGAAGAAGGGGCCCGTTTCGAAAAGGAAGACGGCACCGGCTCCTGCCGGACCGCAGTCATCACCCGCACCGACACTGCCGGCGACAACTAGCGCACCCGCGACCGCGCCTTCCGCGCCTGGCACGCTCACTGCGCCCGAACAGGGTTGGCAAGTTGCCGAGCGCGGCAGAAAGAATCGCGGGCAGAGAAGGAGAGCGGCGACAAAGCGCGCCGCTGAGGTCGCCGCTCCTCAGGCAGGAGCCGGAGGAGGCGGTACAAAAAAAAAGAGGCCGCGCAAGGGGCTCCGGCCGCCGAAGACAGCCGCAGTGGTGATCACTGTGCTGCCTGAGGCGGCAGAAAGGGGCCTCAGCTATGAGGCCGTTCTGCGGAAAGCCCGGCGGGAGCTCGACGTCTCCGACATAGGAGGCGTTGAAGCCAGGACCCGCAAGGCCCGGACAGGGGCTCGGATTTTAGAGTTCCCTGGGGCCGAGGGCACCAGGACGGTCGATAGCGTGGCGTCGAAGTTGAGAGGTCTGTTCGCCGAGGAGGGTGGCGTTAGAATCGCCAGACCCGTGAAGTGCGCCGAAATGCGCATTTCGGGTCTGGACGACTCCGTGACGGTGGAAGACATCCGGGAGGCTATCGCCTCAAAAACCGGGTGTCCCCTGGACACCGTCCGGGTTGGCGTCATCCGGCCCAGTACGGGCGGCGTAGTTGCTGCCTGGGTGCAGTGCCCAGTGGAGTCGGTCAGGCAACTGGCCGACTCAGGCAGGCTCCTCGTGGGCTGGAGCTCAGCGCGAGTCACCGTGCTGGAGCACCGGCCTGCGAGGTGTTTCAAGTGCATGGCGGTCGGGCACACCCGGCCAACATGCATAAATTGCTTTGACTGCGGCGGACTCTGTTTCCGCTGCGGTCAGACTGGGCATATGGCGGCATCCTGCGCAGCCCCGCCCCACTGCCCCGCGTGTGCGGCGGGCAATAAGCCTGCCAAGCACCGCATGGGCTCTGGGGCGTGCAGACCGCCGCCTTCGGCTCCAAAGTGATGATGAACATGGCCCATTAATAGCTGCCCAGTCCACTCACCTCCTGCAGGCCAACACCAACCACTCCGCCGGTGCGCAGGATCTCCTCCTGCAATCCATGGTGGAGTGGTCGATCGGTGCAGCCGTAGTCGCGGAACCGTACGTCGTGCCTGATCGCCCCAATTGGGTGGTCAGCCGGAACGGAACCGCGGCAATCGTCACCTCCACGCAGCGGCACTTCCCGTCCTTATCCATCTTGGATAGGGGCGAGGAATTTGTCGCGGCGGATTGGGGAGGGGTCACGCTCTACAGTGTATACCTCTCCCCTAACAGGAGAATGGACGATTTCGGGGCCTCCCTCACCACCTTGGAGGCTTCGATACGGCGACTGGCACCGGGCCTCGTCCTGGTCCTGGGGGACTTCAACGCCAATTCCACGGCGTGGGGGTCCCCGATGACGGACGATCGCGGGCGGGCGATCGTGGAGTGGGCGGCGTCACTGGGCCTCTGTGTCCTAAACAGAGGCTCAGTGAACACGTGTGTGCGACAGCAGGGTGGGTCGATAGTGGACTTGTCGTCCGCTAGCCCCGCTGTCGCACCACGAGTGAGGAACTGGCGTGTCCTGGAGGAGGCGGAGACCCTGTCGGATCACCGATACATCCGGATGGAGGTCTCCCCTCTCCGGGACCCCAGCAGGGGTCACAGGGCGGACCGGGCTCCCGCATTTCCGCGGTGGGCTGTGGGGCGGCTGGATAGGGACCTACTGGCGGAGGCGGCCATCGTAAACACGTGGCTGTCCTCACCACCCCCAGCGGACGGAGTGGACGTTGTGGCTGTCCGCATCCGCAGTGCGCTAACGCAGGTCTGCGATGCGGCCATGCCCATGGTGCGGCGTCTACCTCCGAGGCAGGGTCTACTGGTGGTCTCCAAGACTGGCGGACCTTCGTGCGGCGTGCATTAGTGCCCGAAGGTCCTACACCCGCAGTCGGTGGCGTCGCCGCGATGTTGAGCGGGAGGGCCAGCTGTACGAGGCGTACCGCAGTGCGCGTCCCGCCTTTCGGCTGGCCATCCGGTCCGCCAAGGACGCAAGTTGGCAGGAGATGCTGGACGGTCTCGACCGTGACCCCTGCGGTCGCCCGTATCGCGCGTCGCTGAACAAGCTTTGCGCGCAGGGCCCCCCCTCACCGAGACCCTCCAGCCCGACCTCCTTCGTAGAGTGGTCGAGGAGCTGTTCCCGCGGCAGTCGGAGCACACGACCCCGGTCATGGCTTCGCCAGATCACGACCGGGAGGCCATCGAGAGTGTTCCGCCCGTGACGGAGTCGGAAGGGTGGGCAGCCGTGGCGAAGATTCATTCCGCCACCACGGCCCCCGGCCCGGACGGAGTCCCAGTCCGGGTGTTGACGTTGCTCCTCGAGCATCTCGGCCCTCGCCTCAGGCGACTGTTCAACGGCTGTCTGACGTCTGGACAGTTCCCTGAGTGCTGGAAGGAAGAGAGGTTGGTTCTCCTGCCAAAGCCGGGACGGCCCCCGGATTCGCCGTCGGCCTACAGGCCCATTGTGCTTCTGGACGATGTGGGTAAACTGCTGGAGCGTGTCCTCGCTGCCCGCATCGTCCAGCACCTGGAGGAGGTGGGCCCGATCTGTCGGACGCTCAATTTGGGTTTCGGAAGGGGCGTTCGACCATCGGGGCCCTGCTACGCCTGAGGCAGACGGCCGCGGAGGCTGTCGCCGGCAAAGGAGTGTTGTTGGCGGTGTCGTTGGACATCGCCAACGCCTTCAATAGTCTGCCATTCAGCTACATCAGGGAGGCGCTCCGGTTCCATGGAGTGCCCCTGTACCTCAGGCGGCTGGTGGCAGACTATTTGGAGGGGCGCAGTGTCCTCTACGCGAGCCCCGCAGGGGACCTTGTGCGGACGCCCATGTCGTGCGGTGTTCCGCAGGGGTCGGTTCTGGGGCCGACTCTGTGGGACATCGGGTACGACTGGGCGTTGAGAGGGAGTCTCCCCCCCGGGCTGAGCATTATTTGCTGTGCTGACGACACGCTCGTCACAGCCCGGGGCAGGACATTCGAAGAGGCGGCGAGCCTGGCCACTCTCGGCACCGAGGAGATGGTCAGGCGAATCGAGGCGCTGGGGCTCAGGGTGGCCCTAAACAAGACGGAGGCCCTTTTATTCCATGGGCCCCGTGTGAGGCTGCCCATCGGCGCCTCGTTAGTCGTCAACTCCATCCACATCAGTATCCAGGCCCATATGAGGTACTTGGGTCTGGTGCTCGACGGGCGATGGTGGTTCCGGGAGTATTTTCGCCAAATTGCTCCCCGGCTGGTCGGCGCGGCGTCCGCCCTTTCTCGGCTCATGCCGAACGTGGGTGGACCCAGTTTCGAGGGCCGACGGCTGTATGCGGGGGTGATCCGCTCAATGGTTATGTACGGCGCACCCGTGTGGGCGAGGGCTCTGAACGCCCAGCTCAGGGCGGTGCTGTGGAGGCCACAGCGAGCCATGGCGGTCAGAGCCATTCGTGGGTACCGCACGGTGTCGAGAGAGGCGGTGTGCCTATTGGCCGGGACACCCCCGTGGGACCTAGATGCGGCGATGCTCTCCGACCTCTACCGGCGGGTTACCTCAATGCGCGAAGAGGGTGGCTCCCCATCGTTTAACGAGATAGCCACCTGGCGCGAGGACGCCCGCCGAGAAGTCATCGCCCGTTGGGCTACGCGGCTGGAGAGGCCTAGACACGGTGTCACTACCGTCAAGGCTCTCCGGCCCGTACTGATGGAATGGATGGAGCGGCGGCACGGGGTCCTCACCTTCCGACTGGTGCAGGTATTAACGGGGCACGGGTGTTTCGGGAAATACCTGCACACGGTCGTGTACAGGGAATGGACTCCGGGCTGCCATCATTGCAGTAGTGACGAGGACACGGCGCAACATACGCTCGAGGAATGCTCGGGCTGGGACGGGCAACGCCGCGACCTCGTCGCTATTATCGGTGCCGACCTGACGCTGCCGGCTGTCGCGAGGGCGATGGTCGACAGCGTCAGGAATTGGGACGCGGTCGCCGCCTTCTGCGAGGCTGTCATCTCGCAGAAGGAGGCGGCGGAATGGGCCCGGGAGGATACCCGTGACCCGGGCCGCCGCCCGCGGCCGGGGCGGCGCAGGCGCGAATACCTGCGCCTGATGCCGCCCTAACCGAGGCTTCGGGTGATCGGACCGGGGAATTGTCCGGTCACCCGACGCGAGGCCATCGCGTAAGGACGACGCCTGAAATCTGTCGGGGCGTCGACAGGAGAGGAGCCCGAGAGGGCATACCGCCGAGCGGGCCACCGAAGACAAAGATCGGGTACCGGTGGCCCGCTCGCACGGCGAAGAAGAGGTGCTTGCAGGGTGGGTCAATGGGGTTGCGCGCCGCCTCTCCCGTCACCCCAGACCGATTTCGGGGTGCGACGTCCATGGCCCACCACAAAAAAAAAAAAAAAAGGGGGAGATTGCCAATTATGGGGGTGCCATTACTGGAGGAGCATGATCTGTAGGAGACGATAATAGGGCCTGGGTCAACCTCAGTAAGTGATTCTGTGGTAATGTTTCAGTAATAGGGACGCCATGGATGCGAAGCTCATGTCTGGCTGCTAAATAGGGGCGTTGCCATGGATTTCTATTCAGGCTTGTCACTGGCTCTTCCCGGGCTCTCTCTCTGTGGCTTGACTGATTTCTAGCCGCAGTAGTGTTTTTTCCTGCGTTTGTATTCATTTCTCAGTTGAAACTCTATGGCAGCATCGTAGCCAGCTCGCTCACGTCGCAAACTTCCTTAAGGGCTTTGCGCTTTGAGCTCTTCTTTATTGGCACTTACCTGTCCTACAGCGCTTCAGTGCTGCTCCATGGTAGCCTCCCGTACCATATCTGGATCCAGCTTACTGAGAACCCAACATGGGAATCTGCCAGTACCCCGCCGATTCCCTGTTGGCTCTAGAAGCGTGAAAATCCCATACTCTTATATGGGGTCGACGTAACACGTATTCGGACATAACACAAAAGTTATTGGCAATACTTCTATGACCGGCCGCCTGCATGACGTAACACTCTAATTGTTGACTAAATGGCATCATGTGGAGTTGGCCCTGGTTGATATAAACCTTTTAGTTATCTTTTACGACATTCAAGACAAAGAAAGGGTTGGTAGTATTCGTGGCCACTACCAATGAAAAATTGGTAGTTAACGGCCTAGCTGTACCCATCAAGGATCTATGGATGGCGATAACACTTACCATCAGATGTGCTTGTTGCTCATTTGCAACCAAATTAGATACGCAAAAAAAAAAAAATTAATTGCACTCCGGGAGTGCCGGCAGTAGTGAAAACTTGAACATTAACGATATGCATTTTTCAATATTTTGGAATGGATAGGGAATAATTTTTGGACGAATTGCTTTATTTATCAGTATAGAAGTACTATCATTTATGTGATTAAATTCAATATTCATTTATTGCACTATCGTACACAAATATGACAATTTATATTACATAAAAAAATTAACACCTCAGAACTATTACAATTATATCATATTAAAAAGTTTATCTCTCAGAAGAATTTTAATCAATAATTTCAAGGACTCTTTTACCATCATCATTAACAGCATCATCATCGCCAACCTCTAAAACTGATAAAATAGGTTTATAGTACCTGAAGTAAGAAATGAACAAATTTAATTCGAATCTATTTAGATGTCTATAGTCCTTAAAATATAGCTTGATCTCTGTGCAGATAGATACAACACCGATGAAGTGATTTTGGATACGCGTCATGTTTACAATTTTAATTTGTATCGCCTAAATTTTCATTCTTTACGTACCAGTTATATCTCAACTGAATTATGAAAATAAAAATATGAATATTTACGCCAAAACTTGTACCTCATATTTTTTAAAATACTTAGTAACCATTTTATAAAAAAATTGATACTTACGAAGTACAAGGTCATACTGGACTCAGAATAAGATAAAGATGGGACAGTTGATAAACGTAAATCGATAGCATCCTTATTGGTTATTTATAAAACAAGTAAAACCAATATATTACCTATATAATACATGGTTACGCTATAAAATAAGTAAATTGTGATTATAATAGTAATACTATTTCTTTTATATTATATAGATAATTTTTTTCATAAAATAAACTTGATTATTCATGAAATAATCTGACTAAGAACTCATCATCAACCTGCAGGAATGCTCTAGCAATGATGATAATAGTGACGATAAACTTGGATGTACTCCTTTCGAATAATAAAAACAATTAATTAACACCTTTAGTTTAAATTAAAGAAAATCCATTGATGAAAGAAAATAAAAAATAATCCATGAAAGCTTGGTGGCTCCTGTGTCTGCGAGGCATTCCTGTTGCTCTTCAATTTACGTTGGAGCTCGGGAATGGTTCCCGGGAACTGGAATAGCGCAGTCATCGTGCCTTTGTTTAAAAACAAGGGTTCACGTTATGACTGCGCAAATTACAGAGCCATAAGCTTGACCAGCTTGGCAGCAAAAGTGTATGGTAAAATTATTGAAAGGAGAATGAGGATCGTGTCTGATGGTTTACTGTGTGACACACAAGGAGGTTTCAGGAGTGAAAGGGGATGCATGGATCAAGTGTTCTCTCTGCGCAACATTGTGGAGAAGCATCTGGCTCTAGGTCAGAGGGTTTTCTGCAGTTTTGTGGATCTGGAGAGAGCATTTGACACGGTTGTACGAAAGGAACTTTGGGACATTTTACCGGAGTATGGTATTAACGGTAAACTGCTACAGGCTGTGCAGTCCAGTTACATGGGCTGTAGAGCCTGTGTGCGGCTGGATGATGGAATGTCGCCTTGGTTTGACTCAATATCGGCGTTAAGCAGGGGTGCATTCTGTCAGCCAGGCTGTTTATCATATATCTGGATATTTAAATGTCTGCAAAGGTTGAACGATATGAATGTGGGAGTCCAGATGGGCGACTCAGTGGTCACTGCTCTGCTTTATGCAGATGATGCAGTCCTGCTGGCACAGTCAGCGACTGACCCGCAGACCCTAGTCGACACAGTGACAGAAGATTGTAAGAAAAGGGGTCTACGCGTAAATGTGAGCAATACCAAAATAATGGTCTTTGAAAGAGATGAAGCCAGAACAGATGTAAGAGTAACAGTAGGTAATGATGTACTAGAGCAAGTGGATGAATTTGTATATCTTGGATGTGGATTTAGCCGAGATGGAAGGTACACCACTGATATAGAGCGAAGAGTGAATACGGGAAATAGAGTGAACGGAGCGTTGGGGCAACTTTTCGGCAGCCACCACCTCAGCCAGATGGCACGTGTAGCAATACATAACGCAGTGCTTGTCCCAATATTACTGTATGGAAGCGAGAGTTGGGTATGCAGAAAAGAGTATGAAAGTAAAATTAATGCGGTCGAAATGCGATCTCTGCGGAAAATCTGTGGAGTTAGACTGACCGACCGCATTCGTAACGACGACGTAAGAGAGCGAGTAGGTCTGAAAGAGAGTATTGGTGTAAAGATGCGAAAGTGAATGCTCCGATGGTTCGGACATGTGGAAAGAATCCCGAACGAACGTCTGGTTAAGAAGATATACTATGCGAAAGTGGAAGGATGTAGGTACCGAGGGAGACCGAGACTAACCTACCTAGACCAGATCGGTCATGTACTGAAGGAAGGTGGAGTCAAGAGTCTCCTCCGTCGAGCGTGTCTCCGAAACCGGCGAGCGTGTATGAAGAGAATTATGAATGTTGAGGAAGCGAGTGAAGTATGCAGAGATAGAGTTCTCTGGCACTCTGTTCTCTCTGCCTACCCTGCAAGGGATATGGCGTGATGATATGTATGTATGTATGTAAAATCCATTGATTTAAATTCAATAGGATTTTCATAGATTGTTTTACAATTATAATCAATTCACCCATCCATTTGATTGAAGTTCAATAAGATTTTCATACATTAATTTTAAATTGCAGTAGCAAATAACTTTAAAAAATAAATTATTATATCGACAAAAATACGGACAACATCGTAAGCGTGCAGCACTAGTGACAACTGTCACAGAGACCAGAAAATATAGCTTATTTTATGGACTATAATAAAGACCGCATCAATAGTAATTTTGCATTTCGTTGTGCTAAGATTACAATCATTTGATATCGTTAAACCAAATTCATTATTTAAAAATTAAATTAATAGACACACACGCACATTCGTGCAAGCGCCATGCGCCGCTTAAATGAAACAGCAGCAGCTGGCATACATTTTCGCCACGCGGTAGAAAGAGAGGGGGATATTTACGTCTTAGGTCCATCTTACGAATTTTCGATCAAGTTACGAGTCCTGACGCAAGTTTCATACTTTTTACCCATCCCATACAAGTGCACAACGTTGCTAAAGAAGTTTTCACTTCAAAAAATACATTGCCCGGCATTACGTCCTTTTCAGGCTTTATCTGAGTATTAGGATAAAGTCAACAATTATTCTAAATTTCTCATTTCAGATTCTACATTATATAGTGCAATTATTTTCACACGCTTTATTGTACGTACAAACGTTGATTGAAATATTTAAACTCGGAATGGACCACGATGAAATAACGTTTAAGGTATGGCACCAGTGAATAACCGATTTTTTTAAACACGACACAAAAAAAAAAACTTTTATTGTGGGGTACTTCATAAACATATAATTAAACACCATAATTTACAACCAGATGCCGGACAAGATTTGGTGAGTCGTTCAAAAGTTTGTTCTGCGTGGGAATCAGCGTGGAAATAGAATATAGTTAATAATAATAATAAAGGAATGCCAGTAAACTGCAGGGCAACTTATGGCGAGCTGAATGGGAGTGGCGACACTACAATCCTGAATACCCCAAAGTCATGTCCCCATGTAAGTCTCGAAAGTAACGGGCATCTACGCTACTGAAGATCCTGTGAATATAAAGAAGATACAAAGTAATAATAATAATAACCATTTATTTCTCCTCACAAAGAGTCATAATTAAGACATAGATTTGTGAGGAGTTGGTGTCCGTACTAGGATAAACCTGTGTAACGGATCCATCAGGATAACAACATAAATCTTAAAGTCCAGCTATAAAATGATCAGTGGACTCACTAACTTAGTAAACCATGTCGCCAAATGATTATACGTGTTAATTTTAATCCAAAATTCAAGGCTTTTATGCATTTTAGATCATTTGGCGATTGCTGTCAAGCAAAAGCATTTGTTCCAAGAAAAATATTTTATAATAACTATTAGTCTATTGACAAATAGTCTATTGAATCTTATAAATCGAATAATATATGTCCTAAACAATTTATAAATAAATTACACAATGGAAGGATTTTACTTATTATTACACGTTTTTGCATAGGATTTTAAGACGACTTTTCCTTCGTTTGCAGCGATGTTATATGCATAACATATTCAGCTACAACCTAGAGTGGGTAGTGAATTGTTCTTAGTCTTTCACCATATGGAAAATATTTTACGTGCATTTTATCAATTTCAACTCTATTTTAGCTGATCCTGGCAGTATCTGTAGTTTGTTGGACGATGAAAACTTTCTTTATGCAAGCAATATTGTGTTGGAGCTGTGAAAACTTTTATTTAGCTTTGATCAATACTCACGATACCTGTGCAGTAGTTGCATACTCTAACTCCACAGGTAAAAATGGCTTTTTGTAAGCTTTTTCAGGGCTAAGAATGAAATTTTACACTTTGATACCAAAGTGAAAATTTTGAAATGGAAATTGTATTCACAACTATAGATATCATTCAAGCTGTGTGGTAACGGCTACGAATACCAACCCTTAATTTGCTCATGGATGTCGTAAAAGACGATTAAGAGCGACCTGGGCTATTTTCACCTGATGCCATTTGATCAATAACTACATTTCTAAGGAGGGTTGACGTCAGGTAGGTGGTTGGTTGTAAAACTATTACCAATAACTTTTGCAATAAGTATGTTTACGTTTTGCGTCAACCTCAAGTAATTTGGGATAAGAGCAGGGGAATGATATATCGACGTCCACTGTTAAAAATAGACTATAATTGCCACGGTTGGCAGGTAAATTGTCTAGTCGCAGCAGTCGCAGGTGGTGTTATAAGATTTATTAATAGTGAAACATTATAAATACGTAAAACCGAAAATAACCAATACTTCAAAAGCATAAATGCAAATGAAATATTATAAAATCACATTTGAAATACAACACACAGTTACAAATAATAACAGCATTAAGAAAAGTAAGCAAAACAGTGCGATATAAATAGAAAATTTGTTCCATCCATCCATCCATCCATCCATCAGCCCGTAAAGGTCCACTGTTGGACATAGGCCTCCCAACGAGAATGCCATCTATAACGGTCCTGTGCCACCTGCATCCAACGGTTTCCTGCGACCTTGATGAGGTCATCAGTCCACCGAGTGGGGGGTCGTCCTACGCTGCGTCGTCCGATTCGTGGTTGCCACTCGAGAACCTTTTTTCCCCAACGGTTGTCGGTTCGTCGAGCGATGTGGCCTGCCCATTGCCACTTCAACGTGCTAATTCTTCGGGCTATGTCGGTTACACCCGTTCTTCTACGGATTTCCGTATTTCGGATTTTATCACGTAGAGAAATACCGAGCATAGCCCTCTCCATAGCACGCTGAGCGACTTTGAGCCTTTTTATGAGGCCGACATTTAGAGACCACGTTTCAGTGCCGTAAGTCATCGCTGGTAACACACACTGGTTATAAACCTTTGTTTTCAGACACTGCGGAATATTAGACGAGAAGATCCTCCTAAGTTTCCCGAACGCTGCCCAGCCGAGTTGGATTCGTCGGCTGACCTCTTTCTCGAAATTGGATCTACCTAATTGGACTGTTTGTCCTAGGTAAACATAGTGATCGACAACTTCGAGAATCGCATTCCCAACCAGGACCGGTACAGAAATGACATGGGCATTAGACATGATTTTCGTCTTGTCCATGTTCATTTTCAGCCCTACTAGTTGGGAGACCTTGCTGAGGTCATTGAGCATGGTGCCAAGGTCCTCCAGGGATTCTGCCATGACTACGATATCATCTGCGAATCGAAGGTGAGTGATGTATTCGCCATTGATGTTGATGCCGAGTCCGGTCCAGTCTAAGAGCTTGAAGACATCTTCCAGCGCAGTGGTGAACAGTTTCGGAGAGATAACGTCTCCCTGTCTCACGCCTTTCTGCAGCTGGATCGGTTTCGTACTCTTATCCTGGATGCGGACTGACATAGTAGCGTCTTTATACAAACACTTCAGCACTTCGATATATCGATAGTCAATTTGGCACCTCTGAAGGGACTGCAGCACTGCCCAAGTTTCGACAGAATCAAAGGCTTTCTCATAGTCCACAAACGCCAGACACAGAGGCCGATTATACTCCTCGGTCTTCTGTATAATCTGGCGTAGCGTGTGGATGTGGTCTATGGTACTATAACCTTTTCGGAAACCGGCTTGTTCGGGCGGCTGGAAGTCGTCTAGCTTGCGCGCGAGTCGGTTCGTAATGACTCTTGAAAACAATTTGTACACGTGGCTCAGGAGTGAGATGGGTCTGTAATTCTTTAAGAGCGTTTTATCGCCCTTCTTGAAAAACAGCACCACCACACTCCTGGTCCACGACTCTGGAACGTCGCCCCCGAGAATGACAGAATTAAATTCCTTCTGTGAATGACAGAATTAAATTGCTTCTGTAGGGCTTTTAAAACTGGCTTGCCGCCTGCCCTCAGGAGCTCTGTGGTAATTCCGTCATCTCCCGGTGCCTTTCCGTTCTTTAATTGTTTTAGAGCCATTCTGATCTCGTACAAGCTGACGTCCGGGATTTCTCCGGTATAGTGCCGAGTTAGCTTGGATCTGGGGTCTTGGATCAAGCTGACAACAGGATTCAGGGATGATTTGTACAACTGCCCATAGAACCTTTTGACCTCTCCCAAGATCTCACTCTGGGATGAAATGACAGTACCGTTATCGGTCTTCAGCTTAGTCATTTGGCTCTGCCCGATAGACAAATCTCGTGCGAACACTTTGGAGCCTCGATTTCGCTCTATCGCCTCTTCAATACGCAGTGTATTGAATCGGCGAATATCGCGTCACATAGATTTAGAGATTTGTCTATTAAGCTGCCTGAGTTCGGACCAATCGGCTGAAGACTGTACCGTCATTTCCTTTCTCCTCTCCATGACTTGAAAAGTCTGGTCAGAAAGCTTTTTTGTTCTAGTAGCGCGACGGGCCTTAAAGAATTTTGACCCGACCGCGTGGACAGTTTCCACGAACCTGTTGTTCATATAATCATATCGTTCGAAGATTCGCACTCTTCCAGACATTGGAAGCGATTATGTAATTCGAGTTGAAAGCTATCGGGGTTCTGGTATTGGACAGGTGTAGGTCGGAGTGTAGACTTCATCAAGCGGGACCGCTCGACTTTCGTATGAAGATTCAATGTGCGTCGAACCATCCGGTGATCACTCCCAGTTTTAATCCTGCTGATCACAGAGACATCATTGAATATTTGTCGTTTGTCCGTCAAGATGAAGTCTATCTCATTTTTAGTGGATCCATCAGGGCTAATCCAGGTCCAAAATATTGTTAGTTGTAGGAGAATATATTTTTTTTTGTAAACAATGATATCTATCAGTACGTATAGTAGTAGTTATTTACAATGTAGTTACTCAAGATATATGATTTATTTTCAGATGAAAAAAGAAAACTTTGTAAGAATATTATACGCCTATATCGAGCAAAATTTAAGAAAATAAGTGCGTGTAACTTATTCTATATAGGAGCTGAGCTTCCTCTGTGTCTATTGGGTTTTCTTACTAATTATATCGTAGTCTTGTTGCAATTTGCATTTCTGTAATGTTAAGATTAGATAAGTACATTTTATCTTAATAATTAATTTATTACTGTTAATTTAAATAAATATATAGATACTGGATCAGCAGTTCTGAGTTTTAGTTATCATCTAAACCTTTCTTTCTAAATATTCCAGAATATAATGAGTAGATAAATTTTATAAACTCGTAATTAAAGGGCATAATGTCAAATATGAGAATTAGAATGATGACTTTTAATTATATTTATTACTTAGGAATGGAAAGGACGAAGAAATAATTAAGAAAAAAACTAGCAATGTATAAATTTTATCATTGTATTTTGAATTTTCCAAGTTATATTTTATATGCTTTTTAGTTATATTTTGCCCCACGTAGACCTGATGCTGTGTGGCTGTATGCGGGGGTCATCTGCTCGATGGCCATGTACGGCGCACCCGTGTGGGCGAGGGCTCTGAACGCCCAGCTCAGGGCGGTTCTGTGGAGGCCACAGAGAGCCATGGCGGTCAGAGCCATTCGCGGGTTCCGCACGGTGTCGACAGAGGCGGCGTGCCTGTTGGCCGGGACACCCCCGTGGGACCTACAGGCGGAGATGCTCTCCGACCTCTACCGGCGGGTTATCACAGCGCGCGAGGAACGTGGCTCCCCATCGTTGACCGAGATAGACACCTGGCGCGTGGATGCCCGCCGAGACGTCATCGCCCGTTGGGCTACGCGGCTGGAGAGGCCTAGGCACGGTGTGGAGACCGTTGAGGCCCTCCGGCCCGTATTGATAGAGTGGATGGAGCAGCGGCACGGAGTCCTCACCTTTCGGCTGGTGCAGGTATTGACGGGGCACGGGTGTTTCGGGTTGTACCTGCACAGGGTCGTGTATAGGGAGTGGACTCCGGCCTGCCACCACTGCAGGAGTGGCGAGGACACGGCGCAACACACGCTGGAGGTGTGTCCGGGATGGGAGCGGCAGCGCCGTGACCTCGTCGCTGTCATCGGTGCCGACCTGACGCTGCCGGCCGTCGCGAGGGCGATGGTCGACAGCATCAGGAACTGGGACGCGGTCGCCACCTTCTGCGAGGCTGTCATCTCGCAGAAGGAAGCGGCGGAACGGGCAAGGGAGGATTCCCGCGCCCCGGGCCGCCGCCAGCGGCCGGGGCGGCGCAGGCGCGAATACCTGCGCCTGATGCCGCCCTAACCGAGGCTTCGGGTGATCGGACCGGGGAATTGTCCGGTCACCCGACGTGAGGCCACCGCGTGAGGGCGACGCCCCGACGGCGAAATCTGTCGGGTCGTCGACGAGAGGAACCCGCGAGGGTGAACCGCCGGGCGGGCCACCGAAGTTAAAAATCGGGTCCCGGTGACCCGCTCGCACGGCGAAGAGAGAGGAGTTTTTACGGTGGGTCTATGGGGTCACGCGCCGCCTTCTCCGTCACCCCGGACCGATTTGGCGGGGCGAGACTAATCCATAGTCCACCAAAAAAAAAAAAAAAAAGACCTGATGCTGTGTGGTAGCGGCTAAGAATACTACCAACCCTTACTTTGCTTGAGGAAATACTAAAAGATGACTGAGAGCTTTACATCGACCTGAGCCAACTCCATCTGATTCCGACAGGTCAACAGTTACATTCCCAAGGAGGATTGATGTCGGCCAGGTTGGTCATAAAATTTTTGTCAATAATTTTCGAAAAAAGTACTGTGGAAGTGGAGTACATATTGCATCGACCCCAAGTAATTGGGATAAGATCAGGATAATGATAATGAAAAAATATAATAATGAAAAAAAAAATAAAAACAAAATAAAAACAAAATAAAAATTGAATAATGCCTGCCGCCATAAAAAAAAAAGAAAATGATGATGATGAATGACATAGATCAAGAAAATATTACAAATTACACTAATATTCTTAATTAAGCAATAATACTTATTAGTCATTAAGTCTCATCAAATTAAGTACCAGCAAGAAAATAATATGTTGAAAACATTGTGTAGTATATATATCTTTTACCTTGATGATGTCTGTCGAGTAAATAGATAGAATAGGTCAGATGGTAAGTGATCATAGGTATTCATACAATTATCCCTGTACGTGTCATCAAATCAAGACGTTAAATTGTATCGTAATAATACTGAAATTGTAAACTAAGTGTAAGTTGAAGTTTTCTATGTAAATATAATGTAATCTCATATCGTAAGAACAATTTATCGTTAATATATTATTACTAGTGAACCCGTCAGACTTGGTCCTGTCCGAAAAAGCACAGCCACATTAAATACCATATTCTTTTATATTATTAATTGTACAGCAAATGAAATTTGAGAAGATAACATCAAATCCATGAAATTTGGTGATAAAATTATAAAATCAAATCTGTACTACACGACATTCGCTGATTCAATAGACAGCGTATTGAAAAATGATAAAGCGGAACCGTGGCTCGAAAGTGTTTGCATGAGATTTGCCTATTGGATAACGTCACATTACTACGTTAAAGACCGATAACGGCACTGTCATTTCATTCCAGAGTGAGATCTTGTGAGAATTCAAAAGGTTCTATGGGCAGTTGTACAAATCATTCCAGAATCCTGTTGTCGGCTTGTTTCCAGAATCTAGATACAAGCTAACTCGACACTATACCGAAGAAATCTCGTACGTCTGCTTGTATGAGAGCAGAATGGCTCTGAAACAATTAAAGAACGGCAAGGTAACTGAGCAGTGCTGCAGTCCCTTCAGCGGTGCGTGGCGATATGTTGAATTGTTGAAATATTTGTGTAGAAATGTTACTATGTTGGTCCGCACCCAGAATATGAGTACGTAATAAATCCAGTTGCAGAAAGCTAAAAAACATGTTATTTCCAAAACTGTTCACTACTGCGCTGAAAGATGTCTTCAAGTCCTTTGATTGGACTAGACTCGGTATCACGGCATCTTCGATTCTTAGATTATATCTTAGGCTTAGCGGAATTCGTGGAGAACCTGAAGAAATATTCATAGTTTTATGTTGATTTATGGCTCAAAAGTCTGAAAAAAGGCTATGTAAAAATAAAAATGATCAGTAAAACTTAGAATGTATATTTTTAGACGGACAAAGATATAACCATTCTATAATGTATCTTAATCGTGAAATATTACAAATAGTTGTAATATAGACTATCATCATCATCATCATCACAGCCCATAAACGTCCCACTCTTGGGCTCTGGCGTAATGAGAGTGCAATTAACGTAATATACCGCGCTGGTCAGACGTGTTGGTATAGGCCCTACACCTATACTATAGGGTTTTGTTTCGATATTCCTTCTCTTGCATAGATGTTATATGCGTTTTATACCCCTTAGCCGTCTCGTACGATGACCCACGGGTAAGATCACCCAGGGGTGGTGAATAGTATTCTTACTCCGTCACCACGCGGAAATATAAGAATATAGAATATGCTAAAGCAAAAAAAATATAATTGCAACGGGGAGATTATAAAAATAGTATGAAAACCATTTTTTTGTGATTTTAAAAATAACAGATACAATTACAGTTACAAAAATGATTCAATAAAATAAAGATTACCCAGATAACCTTCTAACTATATTTATAGAAAACTGTTCTTACAAAAGATTAATGCAACAGATATTATAGGATAGACAAACTTTAAAGTAATTACGTATGGAAACTTAAAGGTCAATTGCAAAGTTGCTGTTTGAAAATCAGAAGAACATTCAATGTAACTTGACGAAGAACATTAAAACATTCAAACAAAGATACTTAACGTAATCATCTTAAAAAAAAATATATAAAAAGTAGTTTAAATGTATAGTAGTAGTAATAATCTATATATTACATTAAAACACTTTTATAGCAAAACCAATGAGAGATGTGGAAACTTATGTGAACCTATTCATCAAAAGACGGTTACGATTTACAACTGCTAGAGAAAAGTAAAATATGGTGGTAGTGCCTACCACTGTGACTGTGCCACTACCAAGTGATATTATTTATCTATCACCACATGAGGAATAATTTGATTTGCATTGATATTTTTAACCCCTATATAAATAATGGTGTAAATTAAATATAACAGTAATTATTTAATATAATTCAGTTATTAATTATTCAAATAAAATACAAAATTGACGATTGTAGATAACTAAATGAAATTACAAGTATGTACAGAAACTTTCGTTTTAATTACTGTAATGGTATTCAGAGAATTAAATGCCTTATAAGTATTTGTGCTACATACATGTTCTACCAATTTAACGAAGCTGAACAAGGTTTTAATAACTCAATAAATTAATTTATATTATCTTAAAACTAATATAATTTAATTATTCAATATGAAGTTCTTCAAACGAGAAAAGAGAAACATAACCGGCAGCCAAAAAAGAATTTTAAACTACTGGGTCGATAAAGATATTCAATCATTATTCTGGCCTTTAAATATGATGCAAGCCATATTATTCTATCCCAAATATTGTATTAAAGATAATTTCATACATCGTAACAGCATTTTATCTAATTTAGTATCAATATGTGTAACTGTACTATTATTTCTGTGTTTCTTATTCCATTTTCTGAATCTTTACTCTAACGAAGTAATGAAGAAATTTTATAAAACAGATTATATTTTTGCATGTTATGATTTTATATGTTGTTCTTTCGGCTTTAGCTTAAATTGTGCTCTCAGCATCACGCAAGTTAAAAAAAAACATAAAGTTTATAGTTAGTTTTCAAAATGTTCATAGAATTATTAATGATAAGAGAGAATACAACGTTTCCAGAATCATTAATTGGGCTGTTGTCATAATTTTGTTTATGATGTATACTTTTTTTCTCGTCTTATATAGTTGCTATTTCTCCGTAACAAATGTATTTGAATTGCTTATTGCTTATATGTTGATAAGCTTTGATGGTAATATCACCTATGCCATAAGATGTATGCAACTATTGACAAACCAAATTAATAAATGGAATAAAAACATATTAAAATACAAATCTTCTTCAAATGATCAAGATGAAAAATATTATAAGAGAATGCATCAAGCTTTTGATAATATATTGGAGTGTTATAATATCTATAGAATTACTTTCGAATATATGGTAAGTAACTCATGTTTATGACCATTTGGTTTGTTTTCACTTTTATATTGATGTCATACATATCATGTTTTATATTGGTTGTAACATTTATTCTATTTTCACCAACATCGCCATCATTTTCCTACTTTCATCTTATTATTTGGGGTCGACGAAATATATACTCATACATAATGAAATAGTTACTGGCAAGTTTTATGACGTCAATCCTCCTTGAGAATGTATTGTTGACTAAACGACATAAGAGGGTATGCAGAAAAGAGCATGAAAGTAAAATTAATGCAGTCGAAATGCGATCTCTACGGAAAATCTGTGGAGTTAGCCTGACCGATCGCATTCGTAATGACGACGTAAGAGAGCGAGTAGGTATGAAAGAGTATATTGGTGTAAATATGCGAAAGGGAATGCTCCGATGGTTCGGACATGTTGAAAGAATGCCGAACAAACGTCTGGTTAAGAAGATATACAATGCGAAAGTGGATGGATGTAGGTACCGGGGGAGACCGAGACTAATCTACCCAGACCAGATTGGTCACGTACTGAAGGAAGGTGGAGTCAAGAGTCTCCGAAACCAACGAGCGTGTATGAAGAGAATTATGAATGTTGAGGAAGCGAGTGAAGTATGCAAGGATAGAATTCTCTGGCACTCTGTTCTCTCTGCCTACCCTGCAAGGGATATGGCGTGATAACATGTATGTATGTATAAAGCTTTTAGTCATATTTTATGATATTCACAAGCAAGGGAGGCTTGATAGTAGCCGTAGTCGCTACCACACAGCACTTTATCCTATTTTCAACATCGATCCATAAATTTGAGGCAATACTTAAAGTTATGTAAATGACATCATAACTTAAATATTACATATTACTTCTGTTATCTTAGGCGTTACCTCCATTTTAATTATATTTAACTTCACGTAATCACAATAAACAAAAAAAAATAACATGAACATTATGTGTCCCTTATATTGCTTAAGCCTACAATATAGGGGTTATTGATGAAAGTGGCCATTCCAACTAAATGAAACTTCAAAAGGCACCAAATCATATGAACTTATATATTTTCTTTGTCACATTCTATTTTCTCAAGTCTTTAAGAAAATTTTATTAGATAGACATAGAAAGTTATAAGCAACTACATCTAACAGTTTTTGAAAAAAATCGTAAATTACCTTGCAATGGTTAGTGTAATAAAATACATACATACCATCACGCCATGTCCCTTGCAGGGTAGGCAGAGGGAACAGAGTGCCAGAGAACTCTATCCTTGCATACTTCACTCGCTTACTCAACATTCATAATTCTCTTCATACACGCTCGCCGGTTGCGGAGACTCTTGACTCCAACTTCCTTCAGTACATGACCGATCTGGTCTAGGTAGGTTAGTCTCGGTCTCCCCCGGTACCTACATCCTTTCACTTTCGCATTGTATATCTTCTTAGTCAGACGTTCGTTCGTTAATAAAATACACTGTCTGGAGTATCATTCTTTGTTCAATAAAGTACTGAATATAGTTAATGATCGTTCTAAATTTCTCATTTCAGATTTTATATTACATAGTGCAGTTATTTTCACACGGATTATTGTACGTACAGACGTTAATTGATATATTTAAACTCGGACAGGATCACAATGAATTAACATTTCAGGTATGGCGGCAGTGAAGGATAGATTGTTTCTAAGCACAACACCCTGCATAATCATCATCATCATACTCTTTTTACATTACCCTTCTCTTATTCTAATTATTTGGGGTCGATGCAATATATTCTTTTCTATCACACAATCCTATCAGATGTCATCTCTGCCTTCACTCCGTTTCTATCCATATTATGCTTCACACAACCCACCAATATTTTCTTCGGTCTTTCCTTACCCCTTAGCTTTCACATTCCTACTTAAAACTTTTCTTTCAACATTATTTTGATCCCGTTTCATCACATGTCCATACCATGTCAGGCGTTCACTCTAACTTTTCTGTCACGGCGCCACTTTTAACCTTTCTCTTATATACGCATTCCTTATCTTATCCATTCTCGTCACGCCACACATCCATCTTAACATTCGCATCTTTATTACATGCAGCCGTTTCTCATTCATTACTTATGTAGCTCAACGTGCTGATCCATAAAATACGGCAGGTCTTATTAAGGTTTCATATATTTTACTCTTACATTTTCGGAGTACTTGAGAGTCACGTATTGTACCCATGACCTGCCGCCATGTTAATCAATCCGCAACAATTCTGTGCTATATCGCACGATCTAGGTAACCTTTGCTATGGATAAGCAAACCGAGATATCGAAAGTTCGAGCGTACTAATTAATATAGGTACTCCATCTAGAGATACGGGTGTAAATTTGGAGAGACCACCGAAATGCCAGAGCATGCACTCTTTTTTTGTTCTGCTGATTTTCAAGCCAACATTCTCCAATCTACAGCACCATTTTTCAGCATTTTCTCGACCTCAAGTCCATATTTTCCAATGAGAATAATATCGTCAGCAAATAGTATGCACCAGGTTGCCTCTTTCTGTATCTACGATGTTAAGGCATCCATTATCAACAGGAAGACGTAACGATTTAACGCCGATCCTTGGCTCACCCCAATACTGAATTTATTGCAGTTCCCAACAACTGATCTTATGTACGACCTAAATCGTTGGTACATAGCACAGACTACCCCTATATGCTTCACAGGCACACTTTTCTCTTTCATTGCCCACCACAAAACCGTTATCGGTATTTTGTTGTATGCCTTCTTAAGATTAACGAATACTAAATGCAAGTTTTATGTGGATCACGAAAATTTTCGCATTGTTAGCGCAGTGAAAATATGTCCGGATGTCAATCCGGTGTCCCATGACTCAGCATAGATCCGAACTGGTTTCGGGTGACCTCACTTTCCTCTTTTTTCATTCAATTAGTTTTCCTTACACTTTAATACTATGTGACATGAGTTTTATTCCTCGATAATTGCCGTAGTCTCGAACATCATTTAGTTTTATAAATGGGTATTAGTGAACTATTGCACCATTCATCGGGCTTTTTTATTCCTGCAGCAACCTATTGAAGAACAAAATCAGCCACTCATATCCATACTTTTCCAAGATCTTCCGTACTTCAACTTCATTAATCTTTCAAAATACACCTGCCAACGCTCTTTTATTTCCTCATTTTATATGAGAATTAATACTTGTATTACAGGGGACTTTAAAAACATATAATTAAAGGCCACAAGACTCTGGACAACAATTGGTGGATCGCACAGAGGTTTTTTCTGCGTAGGCATCTGCGATTTGGAAATAGAATATAACTTATGATAATATAGATCTTAGAGCCCATATAAGTCCAGTTAGACTCGTAAAATGATTAGTGGAATCACTAACTTAGTGGACCATGTCGCTAAATGATATAGTGTCTATTTAAATCCAAAATTCAACGCTTTTATGTGATATAAATCTTATTGCCACTTATGGGCAATTGTTGTTAAACGATAGCATTTGTTTCAAGAAAAATATTTTGTAATACCTATTAGAATGGTGACAAGTCATGTAAATTGTATTAATCGAAAAATATATATTTTTCCTATATAACCAGCTAACCCACGTGTACTCTATTGCCCGCATTCACTCTTCGCTCTATATCAGTGGTGTACCTTCCATCCCGGCTAAATCCACTTCCAAGATATACAAATTCATCCACTTGCTTCAGTACCTCATTACCTATTGTTACTCTTATATCTGTTCTGGTTTCATCTCCTTCAAAGACCATTATTTTGGTTTTGCTCACATTCACGCGTGAACCGCTTTTCTTACAATCTTCTGTCATTGTGTTGACTAGGGTCTGCGGGTCAGTCGCTGACTGCGCCAGCAGGATTGCATCGTCTGCATAAAGCAGAGCAGAGACCACTGAGTCACCCATCTGGACTCCCACATTCATATCGTTCAACCTTTGGAGACATTTATCCAGATATATGATAAACAGCCTGACTGATAGAACGCAGGCCTGCTTAACGCCGATATTGACGTCAAACCAAGGCAACATTCCATCATCCAGCCGCACACAAGCTCTACAGCCCATGTAACTGGACTGCACAGCTTGCAGCAGTTTACCGTTTATGCCATAATCCGGCAAAATGTCCCAAAGTTCCTTTCGTACAACCGTGTCAAATGCTCTCTCCAAATCTACAAAACTGCAGAAAACCCTCTGACCTAGAGCCAGATGCTTCTCCACAATATTGCGCAGAGAGAACACTTGATCCATGCATCCCCTTCCACTCCTGAAACCTCCTTGTGCCTCATATATTTCATCTATTCATTTTTATTTATATATATATTTATAAATAATTTGTACCATCTAAAACATCTTATCCCGTTGTTATACTCGACTCTTCTCTACAATGAAATGTTAATTAAGCTACTGTTACACAATAGGCACACATGCATATATGATTTTGAGTTGAGATTTCCTTTGCTTGCGTCGATGTTATCTGCATATCTATTCTGAAAACATGTTATACGACAACTACAGCCAATACATGGTGGTGGATAGTATTCTTACTCTGTCACCATATGAAAAATATTTTATACAGATTTTATCAATTTCAATTATATTTCCAGCTCATTGTGACAATATCTGTAGTTTTTTGGATGATGAAATCTTTCATTATTCAGGCGATATTGTGTTGCAGTTGTGAAAACTTTTATTTAGCTTTGATTAACACTCAAGACACCTGTGCAGTAGTTGCGTGTTCTAGCTCCTCAGGTAAACATTGTTTCTTGTAAGCTTCTGTATGGCCTAACAATTAAACTTCTACTCTTTGTTATAGAAATTGTATTTACAGCTATAGATACCTTTCTTACGTTCCATCCATCAATTTAAGGACGTCCATTGTTAGAATGAGATTATTGTAGAACCTTTCAATATCCACATAAGCATCCAAGTTTGTTTTAATCTTGTCTTCCCTTGTAATGGTTATCTGCGTATGTGCCTTAGTCGCCTTTTACGATACATAAACATTTACTTATTTCAGTTATGGTATGATTGTATTTTTTATCATTTGTTCTTTTGTAAGCATATAGAAAAGAATTACATAGTTAAATGGAGTAAAGAATAGTTTACTTAAGAAATATGATTTATTTTCAGAAGAAAAAAGAAAACTCTGTAAGAATATAATACGCCTATATCGAGCAAAATTCAAGAAAATAAGTGCGGGTAACTTATTCTATATCAGAGCTGAGTTTCCGTTGTCTCTGTTGAGTCTTCTTACTAATTATACAGTTGTCTTGTTACAGTTCGCATTTCTGTAATGTAACACTACATTTTATTTTAATGATTTATTGCTGACAGTTTAAATAAATATATAGATACTTGATTAACAGTTCTGAGTTTTAGTTACCGTCTCAAGATTTCCTTCCAAATACCCCAAAATATATTAAGAAGATAAATTTTATAAACTCGTAATAAGAGAGGATAAGCCCTAATTCAGAAATTAGAATTATGAAAATTTTAATTAGATTTATTCGTAAGAAGAGAAAAGACGAAAAAGTAATTAAAATAAAATCTCCATGAGTATTTTTCATTGCAGCCTGATTAACGTGAATTTCACAAGTCATATTTTATATGTAAAACATTTATATTACTAGTCTTATTTTATACGTCACATTTTGTAATTACCACATACACCTGTTGCTGTGTAGTAGTGACTACGAATACTGCCAACACTTAACTTGCTCGTAAATGTCATAAAGACGACTGAGAGCAATATATTGATTTCGGCTTACTCCATTTGTTGCCGACTGGTCAATAATTACATTATCAAGGACATCAGGTAGGCGGCCGGTCATAAAACTAATTGTTAATAACTATCGCAAAACACTTCCCTCCCCGCCTCAGCTTGGTGCAGTGTGTAGTTGATTCGTGTGCTGATTAAAAAATTAGTTTTGTCCTTTTAAGGATATTCTATCGGCTCGTGCTGTGTTTCCAATTGTGTTTTATTGTGTTTAGTTCGTGTTTACGTAAATTACGATAAGTATTTGTTCTTGTTTATGCTTAAATACGGATTAACTAACGGTAAGTTTTTTCTATTTTCTTGAGTAGTAGGTAGATTTAAAATTATTATTGAGTTAGACATTTAAGTTTTGTTTACTTCGATGATTTTATATTATACATAATTTGAAATGCCGAAATGTTATAACGTTAACGAACCGCCTGATCGTAGCGCTGATGTATTTCGTCTAAGTCAATTAACACCACGCTCGCCACCGGCTGATACCAGCAGACGTGCCCTTTACAATGAGCCGTCGCCAGCTTACGTTACTCCCGAGCCGAAACCTTCACCGGTACCTAGCGCGATTAATTTGTCACCATTTAGTGTTAGCGACGGCGGACACCCTAATTATTGTGAACTAGTTTCAGAGGCCTCCACATTTCTGTCAAAAATAAACGAGCTCGTCAATGACCAGGGTTCACGTATGAATAACGCGAATAAAACGGCAATAATGGACTACACTCAACGCATTACTGCCATCGTATCATTACTAGCGTTAAAGTCATCTTGCAATGAGACGAAACTGGCAAATATTGAACGTCAATTAAACCAGACCAAAACAACACGGCCTTTAAACGATATTCAGAAACCATCGTACGCCGATAAATTAAAACTATCAAATTTCGTGCCACAAGTGGAGGTTCGTTCGTCACGCGCTCCCTGTGTAATCGCATTTATTTATTTATTTATTTATTTATTTATTCAAAAACATAAAAGCTTACAGTTAAAACCAAAACGCTTATATGCTATACTACACAATCTAAATATCTACTTATTATATCTAATATTTAATTAACAAATAAAATAACATTAACAATACATAGACAGAGCCAAACTTAACGTAGCGCCCAATTTAAATATTTATTTATTTGGTTGTTTATTGCACATGTTCTATCAGTAAATATATCTACATCTGGAATCATTTTCAACATGTTGTTCATTAGAATAATAGCCCTCCCAGTAGGGCTATTACTAGCTTGGCATATCCTACGGCCGAGCGTTCAGCTGATTACGCGTCGTCTTCAGCTACCAAACAGGCATTACTGAAGGCAATTAAACCTATAGACGGCGCCGCGTATAAAATTCAATAATATGACTGTCAAAAAGAAAGAATCAATTTGCTATCTCGGCCTAGTCTTAGAAAAAAAAATTTCATTTATTCAGCATATTAAAACTGTAGGTGAAAAAGCGAAACGCAATTTCTATGCGCTTACTAGAATATCTACATCTACTTCAGGCCTTCGCTTTAATACACTTAAAACCATATACATGGCCACATATTTGGGGTGTATTTGTTACGCTGCACCTGTATGGGCCGATAGGGCCACCATAGGGGCGGCTAGCCTTAAATTACTACAGAGCCAACGATTGGCCCTAATATTCTTATGTAAAGCCTATAGAACGGTTAGTACCGAGGCCTTGCCAGTGCTCGCGGGTGTGCTTTCGGTTGATTTGGAGATTCAGAGACGAGCGTCAATGTATTACACCACAAGGGAAACTATAAATATCGATTTCCTTCTACCGTGCGAACGAATTAAAATTGCTAGATTGTTTGCGCCACATTCCAATGTCTATGAAGAGCTTTTAACTGAATGGCAAGAAAGATGGGATTCATCATCGAAAGGCCGTTATCTTTATCAATTTTTTCCATGCATCCGACAGCGCCTGGAGAAAGTGTGGCTAGAGGTTGACCATTTTGTGGCCCAATTTTTAACTGAACATGGCAACTTTAAAAGTAAATTATTTTCTTTTAAACTCGTACCTTCACCACTATGTCAATGTTCCACACCTGACCATAAGTATGAACAATCAGCACATCACATTCTCTGGGAGTGCGATCTCTGGCGAAACGAGCGTAACCTTATGTTAAACAGTTTGCAAGTCACCTGTGGAGTAGTATACTATACGGACCTTGTGGCAACTCGAGAAAATTTCCGTGCGTTCATGCGTTTCTGCCATACCTACTGTAGCAATCAATCTTAACGCTCACATATAGGCCCCGTTAAGCTCTTCCGTATCCGTGGTGCCGTACGGCTGAGCTTATCGTAGCCGTACACCTCTTTAATTATTGGCTGACTAGTCATTTTGTTTTCCTGTCTCCCGCTTTGCCTAGGAGGGAAGTGGAATCACTCTTTCCAACTCCTCCTCTTTAACCTTTTCTAATTTAATTTGTTGCGGGTTCCAAGACAATTAAAATTATATCCCGGGACTGCCTGAGGGTCAAACCTTGGTGTCATTTATAGTGACCATTGTGGATCCTGGCTTACAGTAGTTACAATGGTGGGAATGTGTGGTGGGATTAGTCCCAAACAAAAAAACAAAAAAAAAAAACTATCGCAAAATATACTGTGGAAGTGTAATACATATTGCATCGATCTCAAGTAATTGAGATAAGATCAGGATAATGATGATGGTGAATGACATAGACATTACAGGTTACACTGATATTCTTAACTAAGCAATAATACTTATAACTATAGCTCTTAAGTCTCAACGAATGAAGTATCAGTAAGAAAATAATATATTGAAAATAATTTATATCGTATTTTTAATTTTACTGCAAACATTATCAGTCGAGTGAATAATGGACACCATGGTACGTGATCACAGTCATATCATACCAACCCTTACTTTATTAGTGGATTTTGTGAAAACAACTAAGAGCATTATAACAACCTCGGCTAACTCCATCTGATGCCGTTTGGTCAGCAATTACATTCTCAAGGAGAGTTGACTTCAGGCAGGCGGCCGATCATAAGACTATTGCCAATAACTTTTACAATATGTACTATGATAATGGTAAGTGATCACGGACTCTCATATAATTACCCCTTTGCGTGATTTCAAATCAAGACGTGAAAATGTATCATCATTACTATGTACATTTTCACGCATTTGTAAAGTAAGTGTTTCTGAATTTGTGAAGTAAGTGTAAGTTGGAGTTTTCTGTGTAAATAAAATGTAAACTCATATCGTATGAACTATTCATCGTTAGTATATTATTGTTAGCGAGCTCGAAAGATTTCGCACTGTTCGCAAAAGCAACGTCTCATTAACTGTTGAAACTTGAACAGTACTGTAATCTCTTCAGGGGTGCCAAATCAACTATATATATTTATTTATTTATTTATTTATTTATATTTAATTTCATTATTGCTAACAGCGTGCCATACACAATAATAGACAATATTTTTATACAAACTGAGGAGAATAACATATTATAAAAGATGTATTGAATCATTACAATAAAGATAAAATATAATAAACTTGGATCAACATATACTACTGCTAATGGTCAGTGCCTCCACATACTTCTCGGCTACAGACATAAAATATCTCTCTGTACAAGAAAATAAGTCTAGTGAAGGTTCAGAGGCTAGTATCTCATTGATGTAGTGTAATGCGCGAGGAAGCGGTGCGAATTGACCTATGTTAGTGCGCGCCGTATGTGACGCCAGTAGAGGTCGCCTCGAGGGCGAGGCACATTGAATTTTATTTCTGCTAAAAGTAACGGATTGTGGGCAGAACCTCATATTAGTCTGAAGAAATATTTCAATAATGCTGTGTTACGTCGCGTCGCCAACATATGATGATCTACCATACCTATTACATATAATGTGGGGTATAGATAGGGGTAATAAAAATAAATTCTTTTGTATAGGTAACGAATAAATGTTTTTTGTATTCTCTCAACTTTTTGAGTTAATTGTATTGTGTTGGGATTCCCAACAATAGCATTAGTTTCTAAAGTACTACGAACATATGCATTGTATAAAATATTAAATGTTAATTTATTATTAAAATTTTTTGACTGTCGCAGTACAAAACCTAAATTCCTCCTAGCTTGGTCACATATTTTAGAAATATGGTTTTTAAATGTACAGCTATCAAACCATGTACCTAGATCTTTTACGGTGTCAACACGTTTCAGTTGTTTGCTAGCAATGTGATAGTTATAGTTTATTGGGGACCGAATACGACTATACGTTACAACAACACATTTATCAATGTTTAGGTTCAAGCTGTTGAGTTTGCCCCATTCTTGAACGCTATTAATGTCCGCTTGTAATAGCGCGTAATCTGATGGTGAATCTATGGTCAATGCAAGTTTGACATCATCTGCAAACATTAGACAGAGACTATGCTTAATTTTGTATGGTAAATCATTAATTAGTATTAAAAACAGTAATGGGCCCAAACAGCTGCCCTGACCTATACCAGAATTTACACTACATGTGGAAGAAGAGCATCTTGTGTACGCAACATATTGCTTACGGTCCGCCAAATAGTTGCAGAAAAAGAAAATAAGCTGTTCCGAGAATCCTATTGATGCCATTTTGAACAATAGGTGGTCATTATCCACTAGATCAAACGCCTTCTGAAAATCAAGGTAAGCCACGTCCACTTGCTTTTTAGCATCTATTACATTTGATATCATGGATGATATGGTTAATAGATTAGTTGTAGTGGATCGGTTAGGTAAAAAGCCGTGCTGTTGATCACTAAACCATCCACGTAATTGCTTGTAGATCAGTCCATATAATACTGATTCTAGAATTTTTGCAAATACTGACAGTACCGCAACAGCGCGATAATTTTTTATCTCTGATTTCGACCCACTTTTATGTATGGGAATGACCTTACTTGTTTTCCATAGACGTGGGTAGGTTTTTTCTTTAATAGACTGATTAAAGATGTGTAGAAAAAAAAAAAAAAAGAAAAAGGCTCTAAAAATATCTGATAGCAGTCTCTAACAATGAACTGTGGAATACCGTCGGGCCCTTGAGTCCACTTCGGCTTGAGTTTTTTTAAGGCTAATAAAACATCTGATTTCTCGATATTACGCACACAGATGAACACATCGGGGGCAAGAGGTGGCGGCGGTACCGGTGAGGCCGCGACCGCTGCCAGTGTCGCTTGAGCATCAAGCGTAGGCGCATGTGATTGAAATACACTCTGAAAGTGTAACGCAAATGCGTTAGCAATTTGTAGTGGTTCGGTCATTCCAAAAGATGACGGTTCGTTAGAATGTTTATGCTCCTTAATGTGTGTCCAAAATGTACTAGGGTTATATAATATGTCGTTTTCTATTTTACCTAAGTGTATTCTCATGCTGGTGTCTGATGAAGATTTAAATTGTTTACGATAATACGTAAAAATGCATATATATATATATATATATAGCTATATATAGCTGTGTGGTAGCGGTTACGAATACTACCAATCCTTACTTTGCTCGATGTCGTAAAAGCCGACTAAGAGCCATATAACGACCTGGGTCAACTCCATCTGATGCCATTTGGTCAACAATTACATTCCCAAGGAGGGTTGAGGTCTGGCAGGTGGCCGGTCATAAAATTATTGCCAATAACTTTTACAATATGTGCTATGAAAGAAGAGTACATATTGTATCGACCTCAAGTAATTGGGATAAGAGAACCGTTAAACTCAATAATGTTGTCAGTGACAAATTGCCTGTCACTAAAGGAACAGCTCAAGGTTCTGTACTTGGTCCTCTTCACTTTATAGTATATGCCAACGATATGAACAGCGTACTAAACTACTGCACTTCATACCAGTACGCAGATGACATGTGCTTGATAATTGCAAATCGTGATGCCAATGTTGCCATAGCATATCTACAATCAGATTTTAACAACATATGCAAGTAGATTTGGTTATAAATGCTGCTAAGACCAAAATTGTGCACATTAGATCACCGTTTGCTAAAGAACATCAAAGCATACAATCCCAAAATAATAGCACATGAACACTCCTGTCTTCATAAACCTAATAATGCATCATGTTCTTGCCCTATTGTGGAGAATACTAATAACCACAAATATTTGTTTAATTATTGATAGCAAATTTAACTGGTTACCTCAGATAAATCGCTTATGTGATAAACTCAGAGCACTGTTAGCCAACCTGTACGTAATTGAGAGGCGAGTGCCTTGCAAAATCAAACTTATGTTATACCATGCACCGGCAGAATTAACTATCACTTATAGGATTACAAGCTATGGTAGAACGTTTAAAACTTACCTTGATGGAATTTATAACCTACAACTACAGATTTTGAAGCTAATTGTTTCATCAAAAATACAAATTCAATTCAAGGATAACGCTTCTCAGTATTATTATTATTATAAAGTTATGCTCGTCTATAAAAAAGTTACATATAGTTTACTAATAGAACAATATTTTAATTCACAAATACAAAATTACATATCACATAAAATATAGACAAGACAACAAACAAATAAGAATCTTGTAATTATAAAAGCCACGAATTATTATGGTAAAAAAACTATGGCCTATTTAATTCCTAGAATAATTAATCAACTTGACCTATCCTTAAAAAACAACATTACAAAAGAAAATATAAAAAAGAAGTTAAAAATATACTTTACAGTCTGTAGATCACACATAAAACGATATCTATTCATAATTTTGTACACTTACCTACATTGCCATAATAATGAAATCTAAGCAATGAGGGTAGGTAGATTGATTGATGTACCTAGTTATGTGATTATTGATTATGTTGTTGTTTCGGCTACGCAGAATGTTATTGCAATCTGGACAAACCTTAGTGGTTTTAGATGATAAGCAAACAATTGATAATTTTTGTAAAAATATATAACAGTAATAAATGAAAAAAAGTGATGAAGTGTATATATAGAAACACTACTATGTCGGTCTGCTTCCAGAATAAGAGTACAAAACCGATCTAGTTGTAGAAAGGTGTAATACAGGTAGATGTCATCTCTCTGAAACGGTTCACCACTGCACTGGAAGATGTCTTCAAGCTCTAAGACTGAAACAGATTCAGCGTCAATATCGGCAGCGGATGCATCACTTAGCTTCGATTCGTAAATGATATGATATGATCTCTGTAGAATCTGTGGAGGACCTAAAGAAATATTCAAAGTTTTAGATTGAAAATATATTCCACTGTCTTTTAAATATCTCTATTTCCAAACAAAAGCAATCAAAAAAACTTCGAAAGACTATGTTTAGAACAATAATATTCAACTAAATAATTAAATTAAAACAGATTTGCAGCAAAATCAATGAGAGATCTGGAAACTTATGTGAACCTATAGTTACATCAAAAGACGGTTACGTTTTACAACTGCTACAGAAAAGTAAAATGTGGTGGTGGTACCTACCGCTGTGACTATGCTACTACTAAGTGATATTATTTATCTGTCACCACATGAGGAATGATTTATTTTTCGTTGTAATAATATTAACATAATATGTAATATAGTTAAATTATTAATCTGTACATATCTATACATATAATAAATCAGTAGAAATCCCGTGTTTGTACATTTAATAAATTTGTTTAAAAATGAATCTAGGCAGTAAGAAAACACTAACAGAAAACAAAAAAATAATTTTGGGATTTCTTGTCTATCTGTATGTATGTAATCGCTAATCTCCGAAGTTACTCAACAGATTGTTTCGCAGTTTTGATAAAAAGATTAAGTCCAATTCAGAGCAACATTTAGTCTTTGTTTCATTGAAATCTGATGTCTGTAAAAAAAGTTATGGTCATTTAAGTTTTTAAAATCACCGCTCGCCTTTTATGTCACTAGAAGGTTCAATTCAAAATAATTATTTAATTTATCTATAGTGTAAGGAAAGTATTTGTATTACTTAATAAATATTAGTTTCATCAATTCAGCTCATATACATCCCACTGCTGGACTCAAACCTCCTTCAAAGTTAAAGGGAAGTTGACATAATACATAACATTAGTCAGGTAGTCAAAATAACTATTAAAACTATTTGTGATAAAAAATAATGTTTTAATTAGTTGATAATATATAATTTAGTTATAAATTCATAAAAATGCATGATTTATTTAGTTTGTTAAATGAGAAATAGATGGCGCTATAATTTAATTTAAAACTTTAAATAATTTTTTTGTTATATTTTCAAAAGCTACTACATTAATTTCTTCAACTTAGTAAAGGTACTTTGGATGGAAAGCTCTCAGCACTCACCTAACGTCTCACGTCTCTGCGGGTGGTAGATTAATTGGTCATCTACCCGCGACCTCAGTTAGGATGACAACAGGTGCAAGTACCGCGCCTGTGACGTCCGATGCGCCGCGCGCCGGCGGCAGATTGTGTCAGTATGGAGAGTCTCCTCTGTGACACGCTCCGCCGCCTTTTTCTGTGAGACGACTTTCTCGCAAAAGGCGGTGACCGAGTCCGAGTTTCTGACGCTATCGAGCATCGTTTTTGCGATAGTCGATAGTGCCAGTTTGGCACCGATAATTGCGATGAGGGCACGACCCGGTTTTCGCAGGCCACGCAAACTTTAAGCGTCTGCAGTGCCGTGTTCACCTCGCAATCGCAGTAGGGGTTAGACGGTGTGCTCTCCCTCCTTGCGACCGTGAGCAGGTACACGCCGAAGCAACCATGCCCCGTCACTACATCAGTCACTTTAGCAATAGTGCTGTTACTGCCGCCTGTTGCTGCATATTATGCGAGGGTCTACTTTTTTACATTTTTATACACTGTTGATTGCATAGAGTACGTTTCAAGCAGCTTGCAGAGCACTTGATCAGCGCTGAGATGACACCCTTGACGAGGCCTGTAACAGTCATAGCCCCATTCGTTTGAGTCTTTTGCTTTTAATGATCGTATCGTTTTACAGTCTTTCAAATCCTTTGACATTATTATAAAATATAAAAGATATCCCATCTGAAGATATTCTACGCTACTAAAACGCGACATGAACCAAAAAAAAACATTTTTATTAATTGTTTCGTAATGAAAGCCATTTATTATATATTTATCCGTGCGGTTGCGCAGTTAGAATACAATTCACCAACCGCTTTCTTACTCGTGGGTCGATCACCCACGAGACGACTAAAGGATATACATCTATGGAAGAAAAGGAAAACTCGAAACAAAACCCTATACCAACACGTTTGACCAGGGTGATATAGTAGGTCAGTTTCTCTCCCATTATGGACGAGGCTTGAGCCCAATAGTGGGACTTATATAAGCTGAGATGATAGATGTCCATGACCACAGATAGGCCTGAAAAAACTTATGTGAGCAGAGCAATCTTACCAAAATGAGGAGACAGCGTAAAATAACTTTGGAAGTAATACATCAGAAACTGCAGCTGCATTACTTCTTGGTGGTAAAAGAGCTTTGTTTAAAACCCGATAGATTTCTGCACATTGCTTATAAACCCGATAGATTTATAAAGCAATGAAACACCGAGATGTTCAATAACACGAAACTGCGTAGGTAACACGAAACTGGTAAACGAGCAAGCAGCATGCACTCATTTTTTTGGCAGGTCATGATCTGGGTACACGCCTTGCATTCCGTCCGCGTGGCCCCATAACCCACCGTTTCCCCCCCCATCACCATTGGGCCTTTCGAGTACCATCCCCGATAACGCCCCTGGCCGTCAGTCTTCACCCTCACGTGGTCAGTCACCTCTCCGCGGGTGATGGACTATTCCCCGTTCCAGTTACCCGCGGCTTCGGCTAAGGCAAGTAGACGCAGGTAACGCGCCTGCGCCGGCTATTACGAATGAAGCGGCAATAATAAATTGCCACTGTTCAGACGTTGCTTTTCTGCAAGAGTGGGGTACTAGGTCCGACTGGGGGTCGGACTGGCCCGTGGCTGTAGAAAGAATACTATCAACTGTGGCTTTACCACTGTTAGTGTTTTATTAAGGATTGCTGTCTAATCGTTTGCGTTGATTGGACAATTATAAATTAAAAAAAATCGTAGAGGCCGTAGATCGAGCACTACGAGATCGTAATGAAATGTCAATGGTGCTTTTCTTTGGAGATTTTCGGCAAATTCTTCCTGTTAAAACTCGAGGAAATAGAACTGATGAGATTAATGCTTTACTGAAGTATTCTTATTTGTGGCCCCAAGTAGGAAAGCTGACCCTAACCATCAACATGCAAGCAAAGCCAGGGTTATCATTTACATTAGTGTTGCCCAAATGCAAGACCAAGACTTGCTGCAAGAGTTTCGCAGTGCTCCCTTAGACATCATTTTACGATTTTCTTAGCAAAGAAAGGATTGTCAACATTTCGTATTCTTACGAGTAATACCAGTACACGGAAGAATAATAACCCCACTTCTGTTTGGTGGTATATACCTAATTATTGATAGTTGTACAGTAACTGCCACTAGATGAAAGGAATTTCATTAATTTAATTGGTTTTTTAATGTCTATGGAGATTTTTTATTTTATCAAAACAAGTGACTTTGTGTTATTCTAAAAGCAAAAGTTACAAGATTTGCGAGACTCGCAAGAGTCTTGCATGTGGGCAACACTAATTCACATGCCTAAGAATTTGCCGATGTTTTAAAGAAAATTGGAGAAAGCGTCCATCCTTGATGAAAATGATCAAGTGGCTGCCGGAAATACTTGGTCGAGTTTGAATTTTTAAGTTTTAAATAGGGGTGCAAAGTAAAACTGAATGTCACGCGGACGAAGTCGCGGGCATCAGCTAGTTATTCAAATAAAAATACATAATTGACGGTTGTAGATAACTAAATAAAATTACAAGTATGTACTAAAACTTTCGTTTTAATTACTGTAATGGTATTCAGAGAATTAGATTCCATATAAGTATTTGTGCTACATACATGTTCTATCAATTTAACAGAGCTGAACAAGGTTTCAATAACTCAAAAGATAACTTTGTATCATCTTAAAACTTATTCAATATGAAGTTCTTCAAACGAAAAAAGAGAAACAAAACCGGCAGCCAAAAAAGAATTTCAAACTACTGGGTCGATAAAGATATTCAATCATTGTTCTGGCCTTTAAATATGATGCAAACCATATTACTCTATCCCAAATATTGTATTAAAGATAATTTCATATATCACAACAGCGTTTCATCTAATTTAATATCAATATGTGTAACTGTACTATTATTTCTGTGTTACTTATTCCATTTTCTGAATCATTACTCTAACGAAGGAATGAAGAAATTTATAAAAGAGATTACATTTTTGCTTGTTATGATTTTATATATTGTTCTTTGGGCCTTAGCATAAATTACGCTCTCAGCGTCACGCAAGTTAAATATAACATAAGGTTTATAATGAATTTTCAAAACTTTCATAGAATTATTAATGATAAGAGAGAATATAACGTTTCCAGAATCATTAATTGGGCTGCTGTCATAATTTTATTTATGATGTATACTTTTCTTCTCGTCTTATATAGATGCTATTTCTCCGTAACAAATGCATTTGAATTGCTTATTGCTTATATGTTGATAAGCTTTGATGGTAATATCACCTATGCCATAAGATGTATAGAACTTTTGACAAACAAAATTAATAAATGGAATAAAAACGTATTGAAATACAAATCCTCTTCAAATGACCAAGATGAACAATATTGTAAAATAATATATCAGGCTTTTGATAATATATTGGAGTGTTATAATATCTATACAATTACTTTCGAGTATATGGTAAGCAACTCATGTTTATGACCATTTTATTTGTTTTCTTTACACTTTTATGTTAATGTCATAAATATCATGTTTCATATTGATTGTAACATTAATTCTATTTTCATCAACATCGTCAAGTTTAATATTGCATATTATTTCTGTTACTTTAGGTGCTACCTCCATTTTAATTATATTTAAAATCACGTAATTACAATAAACTAAAGAAAATAACACGAATATTATGTATCCCTTATATTGTATAAGCCTATAATATAGAAATTATTGATGAAAAAGGGCATTCCAACTTAAGCGAAATTTCAAAAGGTACCAAATTATATGAACTTACATATTTTCTTTGTCCTATTCTATTTTCTCAAGTCTTTAAGAAACTTATATTAGATAGACATAGAAAGTTATAAGCAAGTACATCTAATAGTTTTTGAAAAAAAATCGTAAATTTCCTTGCAACTGTTAGTGTAATAATATATACTGTCTGGTGTATCATTTTTTGTTCAGCTAAGTACTGAATATAGTTAATAATCGTTCTAAATTTCTCATTTCAGATTTTATATTACATAGTGCAGTTATTTTCACACGCATTATTGTACGTGCAAACGTTAATTGATATATTTAAACTCGGACAGGATCACAGTGAATTAATGTTTCAGGTATGGTGGCAGTGAAAGATAGATTGTTTCTAAACACAACACCCTGCATAATCATCATCATACTATTTTTACATTACCCTTCTCTTATCCTAATTACTTGGGGTCGACGCAATATGTTCTTTTCTTTCACACAGTCCTATCAGATGTCATCTCTGCGTTTACTCCGTTTCTATACATACTATGCTTCACTCAAACCATACGTCTTTTCTTCGGTCTTCCCTTGCCCCTAAAGCTTTCACATTTATACTTAAAACTTTTCTTACAATATTATTTTCATCCCGTCTCATCACATGTTCATACAATCAGGCGTTCCCTCTAACTTTTACGTCACTGGCGCCACTTTCAACCTTTCTCTTACATGCTCATTCCTTATCTTATCCATTTTCATCACGCCACACATCCATCTTAACATTCGCATCTCTATTACATTCAGCCGTCTCTTCCATCGCTTTTGCAGCCCAACATGCTGTTCCATAACATACGGCAGGTCTTATTAAGGTTTTATATATTTTACTCTTAAATTTTAGGGGTACTTGAGAGTTACGTATTGTGGCCATATACACCCGCTAACGCTTTTTTATTGCCTCATCTTACATGAGAATTAATACTTGTATTACAGGGGATATGTTTATAAAACATATAATTAAAGGCCACAAGACTCTGGACAACAATTGGTGGATCGCACAGAGTTTTTTTTTTGTGTAGGCATCTGCGATTTGGGCATAGAATATAACTTATGATAACATAGATCTTAGAGCCCGTATAAGTCCAGTTAGACTTGTAAAATGATTAGTGGAATCACTAACTTAGTGGACCATATCAGTAAATGATATACGTGTCTTTTTAAATCCAAAACTCGACGCTTTTATGTGATATAAATCTTATTGCCACTTATGGGCGATTGTTGTTAAACAATAGCATTTGTTTCAAGAAAAATATTTTGTAATACCTTTTAGTCTGGTGATAAGTCAAGTAAATTGTATCAATCGAATAATATATATGTTTCCTATATAACCAGCTAACAATATAATTGCATTCAATTTTAGTAGTTAACTCATACAACATATATATATAACCAGCTAACAATATAATTGAATTCAATTTTAGTAGTTAACTCGTAATCGGGTGCCGCTTGTCTCAGGGATTTGGGCCAATCATAATTTTCTACATTGTGTTTGAATTTTATGTCATATCATGGTTCGAAAGTCATCACACTCGAGCTATCACACATTGCACTATTTCTTTTAAAATCATCAGTAATGATATAATAATAATAGACAAAACCGGTGAGATTTTTGGCGGATCTTGTCAGTATCGGTTACGTTCCGATCCGGTGGTAAATTGTTATGTTTATTTACATACATACACATCATCACGTCATATCCCTTGCAGGGTAGGCAGAGAGAACAGAGTGCCAGAGAACTCTATCCTTGCATACTTCACTCGCTTCCTCAACATTCATAATTCTCTTCAAGCACGCTCGCCGGTTTCGGATACTCTTGACTCCACCTTCCTTCAGTACGTGACCAATCTGGTCTAGGCAGATTAGTCTCGGTCTCCCCCGGTACCTACATACTTTCACTTTCGCATTGTATATCTTCTTAACCAGACGTTCGTTCGGCATTCTTTCCACATGTCCGAACCATGGAGCATTCCCTTTCGCACCTTTACACCAATACTCTCTTTCATACCTACTCGCTCTCTTACGTCGTCGTTACGAATGCGATCGATCAGCCTAACTCCACAGATTTTCCGTAGAGATCGCATTTCGACCGCATCAATTTTACTTTCATACTCTTTTCTGCATACCCAACTCTCGCTTCCATACAGTATTGTTGGGACAAGCACTGCATTATGTATTGCTACACGTGCCTTCTGGCTGAGGTGGTGGCTACCGAGAAGTTGCCCCAACGCTCCGTTTACTCTATTTCCCGCATTTACTCTTCGCTCTATATCAGTGGTGTACCTACCATCTCGGCTAAATCCACATCCAAGATATTCAAATTCATCCATTTGCTTCATACCTATTGTTACTCTTATATCTGTTCTGGTTTTATCTCTTTCAAAGACCATTATTTTGGTTTTGCTCACATTCACGCGTATACCTTTTTCTTACAATATTCGATCATTGTGTCGACTAGGGTCTGCAGGTCAGTCGCTGACTGTGCCAGCAGGACTGCATCATCTGCATAGAGCAGAGCAGTGACCACTGAGTCGCCCATCTGGACTCCCACATTCATATCGTTCAACCTTTGGAGACATTTATATATGGAAAATATTTTATACAGATTTTATCATTTTCAATTATATTTTCAGCTCATCATGGGGTACTATCCCAGAAACCTCCACGCGGTGTACCCTGGGTGCGGGCGGCGGTCCCCAGTTCTTCTGTTGTACTGTCGTCCGTAGCGAATATCTGCGCGATTTCGCTCCTTACTCTACTACAGTCGTAGTAGAGGGTATAGGACGCGAAATATTGGGACGGGCTCAGTCACTCATTCATTTGAGGGCTAGGCAGGCACATGCCACCGCCCACACATCGTAAACCTGGTATCTTGCTTCAAGACACGTTGTCTTGAGGCGTAGTATCAGGAGCGAGGGTCTTGGCTTAACCGCCCGGACCGCGAGGAAGACAACCTCTATAAAGAGTTCGAAGTAACATTCGGACTCGGAAATCACCCAGAATCTTAAGTTCTGGCGTGCGGCGAGAAGATGCATGGCAGATGGGTTGTTCTGTTCTTAGCACGCTCCAGCCAGGGTACCGGCTGCCCCCCTGGTTGGTAAATGTAGGCTTGCCCGGGTAAAGGGATCTCTGCCCGGGTCGACGTTGTGTATCTCCCCTACTCGTGGGAATCTCATGGATACCAATTTAAAAAACCTTTTTAACACCGACGGGAATCTGTGTGATTCTCACACCACGGCCTTGTCAAGCCAAAGAAAAACTGACAACGACGCCTCGTCCTCAGGACTTGAGGCGTCCGCCGAGGGCCCGGCACAAACCGTGGAGGCCCAAAAGAAGAAGAGGAAGTCGCCCCGAAAGTCTCGGGGCAACGGCCTGAGCCACAAGAGGCGGCTGGAGGAGCGGCGAGCGCGCAGGGAGGCTGCCGCCGCTGAAGAGAAGAAGGACGGTAGACTCGCAGCAGAGCCGTCGACGGACGAGGGCGACAGCGATGTCGCAGAGCCGTCCGAAGACGAGGGCGGCGGATCTACCGTCAGAATGGACGAGGGCGGTGATATTCCCGCAGGGCCGTCCAAAGAGGACAGCGGGTCGGCTGGTGAAGGCCCCACTAGGTCGTCGGCGCGTCTAGCAGCAAAGACGCCGCCGGCGACCGCGACTAAGAAGGAGGGGGCCCTCCCCTCGCAGGTGCGAAAGCGCCCCCTGAGCAAGGGAGGCAGCTCGAGCGCCGAAACTGAGGGGAGCGTGGCCAACATGCCCCCGCCCAAGATCCAGGCCTCCCGAAGAGGGCGAGGGACCTCGGCCATGGAAAGGGCGGCGGCGGTCGCTGTCCGCGCCGGCGAGGCCACGGATCTGCAGGCCAAAAATGTCCGCCTTAGAGGCGAGATGTCAGGCCTGCGGACCCGAAACCGGAACCTGGGCGACATGCTGGCGGAAATGCGTCGGGCAAACCGCCAGCTATTGATAGACGTGGCCGACCTCAAGGCGCAGGTGGCGCTGTTCGTGTCACCCGCGCCAGCCGCGCCATCGGCCAGGGCCGGCTACTCAGCGGCCGCTGCGGCGCCAAAGCCGCCTCGCGCTACGGCGCCGACGACGTTGGGTGATGGCGTCTCCGTCACACCCGTCCCCGCGGCGAGGAAGACGCCTGCCGCCGCGAAGCGCGCGTCGCCGGCTGACGCTGGCGCGGTCGCCGCGGCGAAACTCCCCGTCACGGTGGTGAGGTTGACGCCTCTCCCCGCGGACCGCTTGCCGCCGGCTAGCGCCCCTGCGGCGCCAAAGCCGTCAGGCGCCGCGGAGCGGGCCCCTGGAGAGGCTCAGCCGACCCCGACGCTGGAGGTGGGAGGCTTGTCGGACGAGGCCCTCGCCAAAATCATCAACGCAGTTGGCAAACTCGTTGATGCGCGTGTGGCCGTTCTGGAGGCAAGACTGCCTCCAGAACCACGTGTCCGGCCGCCTCTAGCCGCGGATAAGCGGCCGCATGTGGCACCAGCCCCCGCCCCGCTGGCTTGTCAGGGTGGCCGCGTGCGGAGCTACGCCGCGGCCGCGGCCGGGCCTCAGCCCAAAGGCCCCGGCCCAGCTCCGAAGGGACCCGCCCTGAGGAGGAAGACGGCTCCGGCTCCTGCCGGACCGCTGAAGTCAACCGCAACAACACTGCTGGCGACGACCAGCGAGGCTGCGACGAGGCCTTCCGCGTCTGGCACGACTGCCGTACCCGAACAGGGTTGGCAGGTAGCCGAACGCGACAGAAGGAGTCGCGGCCAAAGGAGGAGATCGGAGGCCAAGCGCGCCGCTGAGGTCCCCGCTCCACAGGCAGGAGCCGGACGGAAGAAGAGACCGCGCAAGGGGCTCAAGTCGCCGAAGACGGCCGCAGTGGTGATCACTGTGCTGCCCGAGGCGGCCGAGAAGGGCCTCAGCTACGAGGCCGTCTTGAGGAAGGCCCGGCGGGAGCTAGACGTCTCCGATATTGGAGGCGTCGAAGCCAGGACCCGCAAGGCCCGGACGTGGGCTCGAATTCTCGAGTTCCCAGGGGCCGAGGGCGCCAAGACGGCCGACAGCGTGGCCGAGAAGCTGCGAGGTTTGTTCGCCGAGGAGGGTGGCATCAAGATCGCCAGGCCCGTCAAGTGCGCCGAAATGTGCATTTCGGGTTTGGACGATTCGGTGACAGTGGAAGACATCCGGGAGGCTATTGCCTCGAAAACCGGGTGTCCCATAGACACCGTCCGGGTCGGTGCCATTCGTCCCGGTCCGGGTGGCGTAGGTGCTGCCTGGGCGCAGTGCCCGGTGGAGTCGGTCAGGCAACTGGCCGGCTCAGGCAGGCTCCTCGTGGGCTGGAGCTCGGCGCGGGTAACCGTGCTTGAGCACCGGCCTGCGAGGTGCTACAAGTGCATGGCGGTCGGACACACTCGACCGACGTGCACTAATTGCTTCGACTGCGGCGGATTGTGTTTCCGCTGCGGTCAGACCGGGCACGTGGCGGCATCTTGCGCCGCCCCGCCCCACTGCCCCACGTGTGCGGCGGGCAATAAGCCCGCCAAGCACCGCATGGGCTCTGGGGCGTGCAAACCTCCAGCTTCGGCCCCAAAGGCGCGGGGTGGCCCTACGACCACGGCCGCTCCCGCTCCTTGCGCGGTCCGATCGCCCGCTGGCGAGGAGGTCATGGATACAACCCGATAATGGGTACACCATCTATGCACCTCTTCCTGCAGGCCAACACCAACCACTCCGCCGGAGCGCAGGATCTCCTCCTGCAATCCATGGCGGAGTGGTCGATTGGTGCAGCCGTAGTCGCGGAACCGTACGCCGTGCCTGATCGCCCCAATTGGGTGGTCAGGCGAAACGGTACTGCGGCAATCGTCGTCTCTACGCAGCGGCACTTCCCGTCCTTGTCCCTTTTGGATAGGGGCGAGGAATTTGTCGCGGCGGAGTGGGGAGGGGTCACGCTCTACAGCGTATACCTCTCCCCCACTAGGAGGATGGACGATTTCGGGGCCTCACTCACCACCTTGGAGGCCTCGATACGGCGACTGGCACCGGGCCTCGTCCTGGTTCTGGGGGACTTCAACGCCAAATCCACGGCGTGGGGGTCCCCTACGACGGACGACCGCGGGCGGGCGGTCAACGAACGAACGTGAACACGTGTGTGCGGCGGCAGGGCGGGTCGATAGTGGACTTGTCGTTCGCTAGCCCCGCTGTCGCGCCACGGGTGAGGAACTGGAGTGTCCTGGAGGAGGCGGAGACCCTGTCGGACCACCGGTACATCCGGATGGAGGTCTCCCCCCGGGAACCCGGTAGGGGTCACAGGGCGGACGGAGCTCCCGCGTTTCCGCGGTGGGCTGTGGGTCGTCTTGACAGGGATCTACTGGCGGAGGCGGCCATTGTCAGTACGTGGCTGTCCTCACCACCCCCAGCGGACGGAGTGGACGCTGAGGCTGTCCGCATTCGCAGTGCGTTAACGCAGATCTGCGATGCGGCCATGCCATGCCCAGAGTGCGGCGGCGTCCGCCTCCGAGGCAGGGGGTCTACTGGTGGTCCCCAAGACTGGCGGACCTTCGTGCGGCGTGTATCAGTGCCCGAAGGTCCTACACCCGCAGCCGGCGGCGTCACCGCGACGTCGAGCGGGAGGGCCAGCTGTACGAGGCGTACCGCAGTGCGCGGACTGCCTTTCGGCTGGCCATCCGAGCCGCCAAGGGCGCGAGTTGGCAGGAGATGCTGGACGGTCTCGACCGTGACCCCTGGGGTCGCCCATATCGCGCGGCGCTGAACAAGCTTCGCGCGCGGCCCCCCCCCCCCTCACCGAGACCCTCCAGCCCGACTTCCTTCGTAGGGTGGTCGAGGAGCTGTTTCCACGGCAGTCGGAACACACGCCCCCGGTCATGGCTCCGCCAGATCAGGACCGGGAGGCCGACGACGACGAGAGTGTTCCGCCCGTGACGGAGTCGGAAGTGGGGTCGGCCGTGGCGAAGATTAGTTCCGCCACCACGGCCCCCGGCCCAGACGGAATTCCAGTCCGGGTGCTGACGTCGCTCCTCGAGCACTTCGAGCCTCGCCTCAGGCAGCTGTTCAACGCCTGTCTGACGTCTGGACGGTTCCCTGAGTGCTGGAAGGAAGGGAGGTTGGTTCTCCTGCCAAAGCCGGGACGGTCCCCGGATTTGCCGTCGGCCTACAGGCCCATCGTGCTCCTCGACGATGTGGGTAAGCTGCTGGAGCGTGTGCTCGCTGCCCGCATCGTCCGACACCTGGAGGAGGTAGGGCCCGATCTGTCGGACGCTCAGTATGGGTTTCGGAGGGGGCGTTCGACCATCGGGGCCCTATTACGCCTGAGGCAGGCGGCCGCGGAGGCCGTCGCCGGGAAGGGAGTGCTGTTGGCGGTGTCGTTGGACATCGCCAACGCATTCAATAGTCTGCCATTCGGCTGCATCAGGGAGGCGCTCCGGTTCCATGGAGTGCCCCTGTACCTCAGGCGGCTGGTGGCAGACTATTTGGAGGGCCGCAGTATCCTCTGCGCGGGTCCTGCAGGGGACATTGTGCGGACGCCCATGTCGTGCGGCGTTCCACAGGGGTCGGTTCTGGGGCCGACCCTGTGGGACATCGGGTACGACTGGGCGTTGAGAGGGAGTCTCCCCCCCGGGCTGAGCTTGGTGTGCTACGCTGACGACACGCTCGTCACAGCCCGGGGCAGGACACTCGAAGAGGCGGCGAGCCTGGCCACTCTCGGCACCGAGGAGATGGTCAGGCGGATCGAGGCGCTGGGGCTCAGGGTGGCCCTAAACAAGACGGAGGCCCTACTTTTCCATGGGCCCCGTGTGAGGCTACCCATCGGCGCCTCGATAGTGGTAAACTCCATCCACATCAGCATCCAGGCCCATATGAGGTACTTGGGTCTGGTGCTCGACGGGCGATGGTGGTTCCGGGAGCATTTCCGACAGATTGCTCCCCGGCTTGTCGGCGCGGCGTCCGCCCTTTCTCGACTCATGCCGAACGTGGGCGGACCCAGTTTCGAGGGCCGACGGCTGTATACGGGGGTCATCCGTTCGATGGCCATGTACGGCGCACCCGTGTGGGCGAGGGCTCTGAACGCCCAGCTCAGGGTGGTTCTGTGGAGGCCACAGAGAGCCATGGCGGTCAGAGCCATTCGCGGGTATCGTACGGTGTCGACAGAGGCGGCGTGCCTGTTGGCCGGGACACCCCCGTGGGACCTAGAGGCGGAGATGCTCTCCGACCTCTACCGGCGGGTTATCACAGCGCGCGAAGAAGGTGGCTCCCCATCGTTGAGCGAGATAGCCACCTGGCGCGTGGATGCCCGCCGAGACGTCATCGCCCGTTGGGATACGCGGCTGGAGAGGCCTAGCCACGGTGTGGAGACCGTTGAGGCCCTCCGGCCCGTATTGATAGAGTGGATGGAGCGGCGGCACGGAGTCCTCACCTTTCGGCTGGTGCAGGTATTGACGGGGCACGGGTGTTTCGGGTTGTACCTGCACAGGGTCGTGTATAGGGAGTGGACTCCGGCCTGCCACCATTGCAGGAGTGACGAGGACACGGCGCAACACACGCTGGAGGTGTGACCGGGATGGGAGCGGCAGCGTCGTGACCTCGTCGCTGTCATCGGTGCCGACCTGACGCTGCCGGCCGTCGCGAGGGCGATGGTCGACAGCATCAGGAACTGGGACGCGCCGCCAGCGGCCGGGGCGGCGCAGGCGCGAACACCTGCGCCTGAGGCTTCGGGTGATCGGACCGGGGAATGGTTGAAAAAAAAAAAAAAAAAAAAAAAAAGCTCATCATGACAATGTCTGTAGTTTTTTGGATGATGAAATCTTACTTTAGGCAGGCAGGCGATATTGTGTTGGGAGTTGTGAAAACTTTTATTTTGCTTTGATTAACACTCAAGACACTTGTGTAGTAGTTGCGTATTCTATCTCCTCAGGTAAACATTATTTCTTGTAAGCTTCTGTATGGCCTCACAATTAAACTTCTACTCTTAGTTATAGAAATTGTATTTACAACTATAGATAACTTTCTTACGTTCCATCCATCAATTTATGGACGTCCATTGTTAGAATGAGATTATTGTAGAACCTTTCAATATCGACATAAGCATTCAAGTTTGTTTTAATCTTATCTTCCCTTGTAATGGTCATCTTCTTATGTGCCTTAGTCGCCTTTTACGATACATAGACATTTATTTATTTCAGTTATGGTACGATTGCATTTTTTATCATTTGTGCTTTTGTAAGCATATAGAAAAGAATTGTAATTTAGTATAATATAATAATATAGTTAAATGGAGTAAAGAATAATTTACCCAAGAAATATGATTTATTTTCAGAAGCAAAACGAAAACTCTGTAAGAATATAATACGCCTATATCAAGCAAAATTCAAGAAAATAAATGCGGGTAACCTATTCTATATTGGAGCAGAGTTTCCTGTGTCTCTGTTGAGTCTTCTTACTAATTATACAGTTGTCTTGTTGCAATTCGCATTTCTGTAATGTAACATTACATTTTATCTTAATGATTTATTGCCGACAATTTAAATAAATATATAGATACCACCATGATGAATAAATATATAGATAGCACCATGCTCGATGACCTCAGCAAGGCCTCCCAACTAGTAGGGCTGCAAATGAACATGGACAAGGCGAAAGTCATGTCTAATGCCCATGTCATTTCTGTACTGGTCCCGGTTGGGAATGCGATTCTCGAAGTTGTTTATCACTATGTTTACCTAGGACAAACAGTCCATTAGGTGGATCCAATTGCGAGAAAGAGATCAGCCGACGAATCCAACTCGGCTGGGCAGCTTTTGGGAAACTTAGGAGGATCTTCTCGTCTAATATTCCACAGTGTCTGAAAACAAAGGTTTATCATCTGTGTGTGTTACCAGCGATGACTTACGGAACTGAAACGTGGTCTCTAAATGTTGACCTCATCAAAAGGCTCAAAGTTGTTCAGCGTGCTATGGAAAGGACTATGCTAGGTATTTCTCTACGTGATAGAATCCGGAATACGGAAATCCGTAGAAGAATGGGTGTAACTGACATAGCCTTTGAATTAGCACGTTGAAGTGGCATTGCAAAGTGTTAGAATCGTTAGGCAATTAAATATCAAATACAAACGCGATAGCATTCATAAAAACAGTTTTATTTGATATTCAAAACATCTGAGATATACCTATAATGTCTAATCTAAAAAAAACCTTGAATAATAAATTTATTTCTTAATTACTTGTATGTAAACTTATATTAAAGAATAGAAATGGTAAAAGTTATATTAAATTAAAATACATTTGTACCAAAATTAACGACAAATGTTAAAACTTAAGCTTATATATCAAAAGACGGTGACAATTTACAACTGCTACAGGAAAGTAAAATGGTGGTGTGGTAGTGGTATTATGTATCTGTCACAACATGAAGAATGATTTGTTTTTCGTTGTTATTGTTAACCCCTATACAAATAAATGAGTAAATTTAATATATCAGTAATTATCTAATCCCTACTATTATTATATCCCTACTAATATCTACTTCCCTATTAATATTATAAATGTGAATGTAAATTTGATTTTTTCGTTTTCACACCAAAACTATTTAACCGATTATCATGAAAATTTGTACACATAGTCTTTGAGGTATTAGAAAGGACATAGTACACATACACATGGCATAGACAAGACATAGGATACATACTTATTATGAAAAAAAAACTTGTTTACGGTGGTAAAAAATATATTTTAGCGGGCATGATAGCTGAAGTTAAAGTCGGTAAGATATTAATACAGCACCTAGGTTTTGCAAGTAATTTTTAAATACTGAATCACATTGATTCAGTTCTATTGGAGTGTTTGATCTTTGATATTATTTAAGGGCTTCAACGCGAGCGAAGCTGCGGGTAAAAGTCTGTAAAGATGTTTGGATGTTTGTTCCTCAATCACATGTAAACCGTTGACAATTAGCATATAAATAGAACATTTACTCGATTAACATATAGAATATTAGATTAAATTAAAAAGTTAATACTGACAATATGTAAGTGCCCTCGCAGGGTTTATGCATAATAAATGAATTTGAATTCGAAATTGAATACTTTTGTCCCGTTAATGTGTTCCCTTAAAATAATAGTTCAATTTTAGAGAAGCCACTATTTACGCGGGTGAAGCCATGAATAGAAGCTAGTATCTAATATAATCGAGTTATTAATTATTCAAATAAAATACAAAATTGACGATTATAGATAACTTAATGAAATTACAAGTACAGAAACTTTCGTTTTAATTACTGTAATGGTGATCGAAGAATTAAATTCTTTATAAAAAATCATGCTACATACATGTTCTACCAATTGAACAGAGGTTTTGATAAGTTAATTGATTAATTTGTATTATCTTAAAACTTATAGAATTTAATTCTTCAATATGAAGTTCTTCAAACGAGATAACAGAAATAAAACCGTCAGCTAAAAAAGAATTTCAAACTACTGGATCGATAAAGATATTCAATCATTGTTTCGACCTTTAAATATGATGCAAACCATATTATTCTATCCCAAATATTATATTAAAGATAATTTCATAAATCACAACAGCGTTTCATCTAATTTAATATCAATATGTGTAACTGTATTATTATTTCTGTGTTACTTATTCCGTTTTCTGAATCTTTACTCTTACGAACTAATGAAGGAATTTTATAAAACAGCTTACATTTTTGCTTGTTATGATTTTATATATTGTTCTTTTGTCTTTACCTTAAATTGCGCTTTCAGCATCATGCAAGTTAAAAAAACAAAGTTTATAGTGAACTTTCAAAACGTTCATAGAATTATTAATAATAAGAGAGAATACAACGTTTCCAGAATCGTTAATTGGACCTTTGTCATAATTTTATTTATGCTGTATACTTTTGTTCTCGCCTTAAATTATTATTATTTTCCTATATCAAACACATCTGAAGTGGTAATTGCTTATATGTTGATAAGCTTTGACGGTAATATCATATGGCATACCATAAGATGTATGCAACTATTGACAAACAAAATTAATAAATGGAATAAAAACGTATTAAAATACAAATCTTCTTCAAATGATCAAGATGAACAATATTATAAAAGAATGCATCAGGCTTTTGATAATATATTGGAGTGTTATAATATCTATACTGTTACTTTCGAGTATATGGTAAGTAACTCATGTAACTCTTGCCCCTGATATGTTCGTCTGTGTGCGTAATATCGAGAAATCAGATGTTTTATTAGCCTTAAAAAAGCTCAAGCCGAAGTGGACTCAAGGGCCCGACGGTATTCCACAGTTTATTGTTAGAGACTGCTATCAGATATTTTTAGAGCCTTTGCTACACATCTTTAATCAGTCTATTAAAGAAAAAACCTACCCACATCTATGGAAAACAAGTAAGGTCATTCCCATACATAAAAGTGGGTCGAAATCCGAAAATCGGAAAAATGTCAGTATTTGCCAAAATTTTAGAATCAGTATTATATGCACTGATCTACAAGCAATTACGTGGATGGTTTAGCGATGAACAGCACGGCTTTTTACCTAACCGATCCACTACAACTAATCTATTAACCATATCATCTATGATATCAAATGTAATAAATAGATGCTAAAAAGCAAGTAGATATGGCTTACCTTGATTTTCAGAAGGCGTTTGATCTAGTGGATAATGATCACCTATTGTTCAAAATGGCATCGATAGGATTCTCAGAACATCTTATTTTCTTTTTCTGCAGCTATTTGGCTGACCGTAAGCAATATGTTGCGTACACAAGATGCTCTTCTTCCACATATAGTGTAAATTCTGGTATAGGTCAGGGCAGCTGTTTGGGCCCATTACTGTTTTTATTGCTAATTAATGATCTACCATACAAAATTAAGCATAGTCTCTGTCTAATGTTTGCAGATGATGTCAAACTTGCATTGACCATAGATTCACCATCAGATTACGCGCTATTACAAGCGGACATTAATAGCGTTCAAGAATGGGGCAAACTCAACAGCTTGAACCTAAACATTGATAAATGTGTTGTAGTAACGTATAGTCGTATTCGGTCCCCAATAAACTATAACTATCACATTGCTAGCAAACAACTGAAACGTGTTGACACCGTAAAAGATCTAGGTACATGGTTTGATAGCAACTGTACATTTAAAAACCATATTTCTAAAATATGTGACCAAGCTAGGAGGAATTTAGGTTTTGTACTGCGACAGTCAAAAAATTTTAATAATAAACTAACATTTAATATTTTATACAATGCATATGTTCGTAGTACCTTAGAAACTAATGCTATTGTTTGGAATCCCAACACAATACAATTAACTCAAAAAGTTGAGAGAATACAAAAAACATTGATTCGTTACCTATACAAAAGAATTTATTTTTATTACCCCTATCTATACCCCATATTATATGTAATAGGTATGGTAGATCATCATATGTTGGCGACGCGACGTAACACAGCATTAGTGAAATATTTCTTCAGACTAATACGGGGTTCTGCCCACAATCCGTTACTTTTAGCAGAAATAAAGTTCAATGTGCCTCGCCAGGTTGTAGGTAAATTGCGCGAGCGACAGCGACCTCTACTGGCGTCATATACGGCGCGCACTAACATAGGTCAATTCGCACCGCTTCCTCACATATTACACTACATCAATGAGATACTAGCCTCTGAACCTTCACTAGACTTATTTTCTTATACAGAGAGATGTTTTATGTCTGTAGCTGAGAAGTACGTGGAGGCACTGACCATTAGCAGTAGTATATGTTGATCCAAGTTTATTATATTTTATCTTTATTGTAATTATTCAATACATCTTTTATAATATGTTATTCTCCTCAGTTTGTATAAAAATATTGTCTATTATTGTGTATGGCACGCTGCAGCAATAATAAAGCAGCAATAATAAAATGAAATTAAATAAATAAATAAATGTATATGAACATTTTGTTTATTTTCTTTACATTTTTATCTTCATGTCATAAATATCGTATTTCATATTGGTTGTAACATTTATCCTATTTTCATCATCATCGTCATCATTTTCCTGCTTTTATCTTATTCTAATTATTTGGGGTTGACGAAATATGTATACGTACATAATGCTAAACTTATTGATATTAGTTTTATGACCAGCTGCCGGTCTGACGTCGACACTCTTTGAGAATGTAATTGTAGAATAAATGACATAAGGAGTTGGCCCAGGTATACATAATTAACCCTTAGTTTCTTCAGTACTTTAAGTATCATCAGCTTAATGATGATATCAATGATCGCCAATATGGCTTCCGTCATAGTCGATCACCTGGTGATCTTTTCGTGTATCTTACACAACGTTGGGCAGAGGCCTTGGAGGACGAAACGATACGGTCCTTGACTCTACGTTTTAAACAATCATTTCTCCCACGCACGTGCAAGGTCTGTAATGAGCTACCTGCTACTGTGTTGACCGAGCGCTATGATATGGCCTTCTCCAAATGATGTTTGAAAATATCACTTTCTTTACGGTAGGCTGTGCTCCTGGTGTTTCTAAGGTCCGTGAGCAGCAGGATCACTTACCATCAGGTCGGGTCAGGGGTTGCTCGTTTGCTACTACCGGCAAGAAAGCTTCCTAAGTTAAATATTATATATTATTCCTTTTGCCTCAGGTGTTAACCTACATTTTAATTTTATTTAACATAACGTTACTGCCATAAATAAATATGACGAAGGAGTAACCACCATTGTATTTTTTAAAGGTGCGACGTCACCATTGCTGACGTCAGTGTTGTTAGTTACGTGAATTACTCATGGTACGGTTTTGATCTTCGAACTAAAACTCCACAAGTAACTGTTTAAATGTTGTATTCTCAACGAGTAGCGTAACGTTGCCTCTGGGGCTCCGCACGGTACAAAGACTCGAACACGAATGAATGTATTGCTTGTTTTTTTTTTGCCCCCGCCTGTCGGAAAAACAGACGAGGAGTGTGGGACTCGCTAGCCCCGTGGCTAGAATACCCACTAAACTCTTTCCACTGCGATCGCTGTTAGCCGAGAGGGCTTTGACAGCTTTTAACCGGACTATGGGTGAGCGCTGAGTGCTCTCAACCCGGAAATGTATTGCGACAGTGCGTCCGTATTTATAGGGCTCGGAGCACGTGCACGCGCACATGTTTACAATTTAAGTACAGAAATTTCAATGAGAGCACTAATCACATGTTTGTTAATGTTAATTTAACATCAAAATAATCTTTAAGTAATCAATTGATGATTAATGAAGTAATTAAACTATTCAATTAATTAGTCTAATTATTTATAGTAGGTGTATTGTTGTATTTGCGCCGATAAATATAAAAAAAATAACCATAAATATTACGTGTCTCTTATACTGTCTGTCTTAGGTGTTACATATAATGTAAGGATTATTGATGAAAATGGTCATTCAAATTTAAATTAAACTTTTAAAGGAACGGTGAATTATATGAACTTTTCCTTATTTCCTTTGTCATATTCTATTTTCTTAAAATTTTAAGATAATCCTATTAGATAGACTTAGAAAGTTATAAGTACTACTACTCTAATAGTTTTTGAAAAATTTCGCTACCTTGCAATGGTTAGTGTAATAAAAAACACTGCCTGATATATCGATCTTTTTTCAGCAACGTACTGAGTGTCCGGATATAGTTAATAATCGTTCTAAATTTCTCATTTCAGATTTTATATTACATAGTGCAATTATTTTCAAACGCATTATTGTACGTACAAACGTTAATTGAAATATTTAAACTCATACCGGACCACAATGAAATAACGTTCCAGGTATGCCGGCAGTGAAGAACCAATTTTTATAAACACAATACCCTACTACACACACAATACTTTTTTTTTTTGTCAGGATATGGTTTGGAAACACGCCGCTATCTCCATCTGGAGCGACGGAATGATAGCGCATGACCCCATACCCCACTGTAATGCCTCCCCATCGCCATTGGGCCAGCCATTGGTACCGCTTCCTTGACATTTGTGGCCAGCTCGGCGGATTAACGTTTCGTGTACCATCCCGCGTCGATGCACCAGCGCGCGGCCAGGGCGTTACCCTCACGCGGTCAGCCTCTCTGCGGGTGATGGCTATCTATAACTATTCCCCAGTGCAGTCACAGTTCGGAAACTGAATTGGGCGTCCGGCAGATCGGAGTCGACCTCGCTTAGGTACTGGCCGATGCGGGCAGCTAGGATTCCTTCCAACAGTTTGCTCGCAACGTCCAGCAGCACGATGGGCCTGTAGGTCGTGGCTGAATCCGGACGCCGTCCCGGCTTCGGCAGGAGAACCAGCCACTCCTCCTTCCAACACCCAGGGAACTGCCGAGATGCTAGACAAGCGTTGTACAGTCCCCTATGGCGGAGTTCCAGGTGCTCAAGGACCAGGGCCAACACCCAGTCGAGTACACCGTTTAGCCCGGGAATGGTTGTTTTAGCACGTTTTCGCGCTACCGCCATCCCTATCTCCAACTCCTTGACGAGCGGAATAGTTACGTCAACCTCCCGGTCGTTGTCTGGCAAAGCCATGACTGGGGGCGACATACAACACACTTTTTTTTCTTTTTTTTTTTTTTCTTCGCAAGGTTGGACCATGGATGTGGTCGCGCCCCGGCAAGTCGGCCCGGGGCGACGGAAGAGGCGGCACGGAACCTCATGGACCCACCCTGCAAACACCTCTCTGCGCCGTACGAGCGGGCCACCGGTACCCGATCTTTGTCTTCGGTGGCCGACATACAACACACTAAGAAATTATCTTTGTATTATGAAGAATTTTACAAACAAATAAATAAAGGCCAATTAACACCTAGACTCTGGACAACATTTGGTGGATCGAGTAAAAGTCTGTTTTTTATTGCTAATGGCAGCAAACGAGCAAGCAGCACACCTGATGGCAAGTGTCACTGCTGCCCATGGACTTTTTCTATACCAAAGTTATAGCTAGGCCGCTGCCTACCATTACTATCCCCAAACCCACCCAGTTGGGCTGCCGGTTCTCTCGCTCACCGAACGAACCGCAATAACACATTGTGATTACTCAGACGTCGATCTTCTGCGAGAGTATGGTACTGCCCCGCGGCTATTGACAGGGTGCTACCACTATTGTTTTTTGTTCTGCGCAAGTCTTTGCGATTTGGGAATAGCAAATAAATTATAAAAACATAAACCTTAAAACCCGTATAAGTCCAGCTATACCATAAAAAGTAAGTGAAAGCACTAACTTAGTTAACTATGTCGCCACATGGCATACTTGTCTATCTAATTCAATATTCACATTTCTTACTATATACATACATACATACCATCACGCCATGTCCCTTGCAGGGTAGGTAGAGAGAACAGAGTGCCAGAGAACTCTATCCTTGCATACTTCATTCGCTTCCTCAACATTCAAAATTCTCTTCATACATGCTCGCCGGTTTCGGTGACTCTTGACTCCACCTTCCTTCAGTACATGACCGATCTGGTCTAGGTAGGTTAGTCTCGGTCTCCCTCGGTACCTACATCCTTTCACTTTCGCATTGTATATCTTCTTAACCAGACGTTTGTTCGGCATTCTTTCCACATGTCCGAACCATCGGAGCATGCCCTTTCGCAACTTTACACCAATACTTTCTTACATACCTACTCTTTTTCTTACGTCGTCATTACGAATGCGATCGGTCAGCCTAACTCCACAGATTTTCCGTAGATCGTAGATCGCATTTCGACCACATTAATTTTACTTTCATACTCTTTTCTGCATACCCAACTCTCGCTTCCATACAGTAATGTTGGGACAAGCACTGCGTTATGTATTGCTACACGTGCCTTCTGGCTGAGGTGGTGGCTACCGAGAAGTTGCCCCAACGCTCCGTTCACTCTATATCCCGCATTCACTCTTCGCTCTATATCAGTGGTGTACCTTCCATCTTGGCTAAATCCACATCCAAGATAAACAAATTCATCCACTTGTTCCAGTACATCATGACCTATTGTTACTCTTACATCTGTTCTGGCTTCATCTCTTTCAAAGACCATTATTTTGGTTTTGCTCACATTCACGCGTAGACCCCTTTTCTTACAATCTTCTGTCATTGTGTCGACTAGGGTCTGCAGGTCAGTCGCTGACTGTGCCAGCAGGACTGCATCATCTGCATAGAGCAGAGCAGTGACCACTGAGTCGCCCATCTGGACTCCCACATTCATATCGTTCAACCTTTGGAGACATTTATCCAGATATATGATGAACAGCCTGGCTGACAGAACGCACCCCTGCTTAGCGCCGATATTGACGTCAAACCAAGGCGACATTCCATCATCCAGCCGCACATAGGCTCTACAGCCCATGTAACTGGACTGCACAGCCTGTAGCAGTTTACCGTTAATATCATACTCCGGTAAAATGTCCCAAAGCTAAAGGAGCTTTGGGACATTTTACGTACAACCGTGTCAAATGTTCTCTCCAGATCCACAAAACTGCAGAAAACTCTCTGGCCTAGAGCCAGATGCTTCTCCACAATGTTGCGCAGAGAGAACACTTGATCCATGCATCCCCTTCCACTCCTGAAACCTCCTTGTGTCTCACACAGCAAACCATCAGACGCCATCCTCATTCTCCTTTCAATAATTTTACCGTACACTTTTGCTGCCAAACTGGTCAAGCTTACGGCTCTGTAACTTGCGCAGTCATAACGTGAACCCTTGTTTTTAAACAAGGGCACGATAACTGCGCTATTCCAGTCCCTGGGAACCATTCCCGAGCTCCAACATAAATTGAGGAGCAACAGGAACGCCTCCCAGACACAGGAGCCACCAAGCTTGATCATCTCGGCAGACACCATATCAATACCCGCTGCCTTAACATTTTTCAAACTTCTTATCGCACATTCAACTTCATCCATACTGATGCCATCGGAGGACGATGGTACTGAATGTTGATCCACTAAACCACATGCGACACCGGCGCCAACTCGAATATCCGCATGCATATCGCCAAAATATTCACTCCATCGGCTTAACACATCTTGTGTTTGTGTAAGAATGTGACAGTGGCGCGGCAGTCATTGATGCAAGCGCACGTACGTCTTGTTTATCTTTATTTATCACACACTTATATTTGTAATAACTTTCTTAACAAAGTGAGGGTACTGGAATATTTAGATAATGGAAGAAACCCTCCAATTTGATGACTCCGGCGGGAGTGACTTGGAAATTGAAGATTGTGTAGAAAGTAATATGGGACAAGTAGAAGAGAGGCAGAGATTGAGAAGGGAGAGTGATGAAGAGAAAAACTCAAATGAAAGTTTTATCGAAGTAACTAAAAGAGCTAAACGTCCAAAGATGAGGTTCCAGGATAGAATAGGTACAGCAGCAGTAGAGACAGAGAAGAATGTGGTAGCTATTACGTCTAAAGAGATTTTACCTAAGCAATTTGGTATGGCTAAGTTACTTCAATCACAAAACATTCCTAACATATTGAAAATATGTTATAAAAATCCGTATAAAGTTCATATTGAGTTCGAGAAGAGGTCTGATTGTGACAAACTAATTAATTGTGAAAAAATAACAGGTCTAGGATACAGATGTCAGTTAACTGATGAAATAAATATTTCCTATGGCTTAGTAAGACAAGTGGACTTAGACATTGACGAAGAAGAAGCTTTGAAAAACCTTACATGTACGCATGAGATAATTGCAGTGAAAAGACTGAAACGACTCGATACAGAAGTAGTTAAGTGGGTAGATAGCGAGACCGTCCGATTGAGTATTAAAGGTGCCACCTTGCCCCCGTATGTCTACGGATACGGGTGTCGGTTTAAGGTGGATGCATATACATTTCCAGTGAGCCAATGTTCCCATTGTTGGCGCTTCGGACACCTTTCGCGGGCTTGTCCTGCCCACAAGCCTGTCTGTCCGAAGTGTGGAGGGGAGCACCCTAACTGTGAAGTAACTAAATTTAAATGTGTTAATTGCGGAGGATCACATTGGTCAATGAACAAACAATGCCCTGTATTCCTAAAAGAAAAGGAAATAAGAAGACTGATGTGTTCTCTTAATTGTACCTACAAAGCAGCATTAACAACTTACTTAAGGAAAACAAATATCAGTCGGGAAAACGTGGACAATATAATAAATGTTCCATCAGAAGAAAATAATCATGAAAACAGAATATCATACCGTGACGTTGTTAAAATGGGAACTGATGATGTTTTTAGAATTGTTCATCAGGAAGAACCAGATTCTGAGGAAGGCGTTCTGTCAACTACTGAAAATATAATAAATACTCAAGGAGATGATAAAGCCCCATCAGAAGCGAAGAAGATAGAGAAGAAAAAGAAGAAACAGAGAAAATCTGAGAGCTATAGACAAGATGTAGTATTAAATGATATGGAATGGTCGCAAGAAGAAGGAGAAGAAGAAGAAGAAAACAGTAGAGAAGATAGGGTAAGGAAAGAAAGTAATATTGTTAGTGTTTTTTGGCAGATAGTGAATAAAATTAAAAAAGTTTTTAAGAGTGAAAAAAGTTTTGAAAACAAATTGCAAACTATTTTTAGTATTATACTAGAAGAGTGTCTGCAATGTATACTGAAGTTAGTTAATAAGGACTCCTTGTTTAAAAAGTTATTCATATTTTTAAGTAACGATGGATAGAATGTATAAAGGTTTCTCTTTGTACATAGTGCAGTGGAACGCTCAGAGCTTACGTAATAAATGGACTAATTTCGATTCCCTACTGGTGCAAGAAAAAGTTCACTTAGCTTTTGTATCAGAAACATGGTTTAAAAAAGACTATGATATTAGTCTTTCAGGATACAATATTTACCGAAAGGATAGAAATGACGGTTGTGCAGGTATTGCTATTTTTGTTCATAAAACGGTGAAAGCACAACAATGTAACGTATCGCTTCCCAATGTAGATATTCAAATTTTATGTTTGAAGTTATTGAACTGCAATACTCTTAAAAATGTTGTACTTATCTATTGTCCATCCTGGGTTATTACGACCCAGGATGACTGGGATACAGTATTTTCTATATTTCCTAGAAATTGTTTAATTGTTGGCGATTTTAACGGCGCACCACACTGACTGGTCATGTAAAATTACAACGAGAGGTAGATATATCCACGATTCGGCTGTAGAATTTAGTTATGTATCACTTAATGATGGTCAACCAACACGAATTAAGATGGTTAGTAATTGTTTGCAAAGAACATCGCCAGACATCTCTTTTGCTTCGTCGGACATAGCTATTCATTTTGATTGGAGAGTTTTAAGTGAGAATCTTAATAGCGATCATATGTTTTTAAAAATGCGATTCGAATATAGTGATATCATTAACTTTATTGGCCAATGAAATTACAAAATCGCCAACTGGGAGAAGTACACGGCATTCATTAGTAAAGGTGTATTAACTCATATCGACATATCCAACGTACAGGCTTTGCACGATTCGTTGATGAATCATATTATTAAAGCAGCTGATAAGTACATCCCTATAATTAAAATATGTCAAAATCCAACTAGCAAATTTAAGCCGAAGCCATACTGGACACCTAATCTTTCTAAAGTTGTAGCCGAACGTAGACTAGCCCTAGCCAAATTTAGACGAAATCCCACGCCTTCAAATTTATCTTCTCTCCAAATAGTATCAGCAAAGGCCAAGGTAGAGATTAGTACAGCTAAAACGAAGGGATGGCAGACAATGTGTGATAGTGTGGATGAATCTACAACAGTATATGATATGTGGAAAAGATTAAGGTGGATTAAGGGATATCGAGCCCCTAAAGTACACTTTTCTCAAGAAGAGAAAGATAACCTACTTTGTAACTTGGCACCAGATTATGTTATACCTAAGCCACCCACATTTACTTCTTTTAATACAACTTTAGAAACAGAATTTACACTTCATGAAATGATTCATTGTCTTAAAAAAAAGATACGGCTCCAGGTTGCGATGGCGTTACGTATTCTATGATCTATCATCTACCGAACAACGCTAAGCAGTATCTACTTAAGTTATTTAATCTAATGATATCTTCCGGTGAAGTCCCGTATCAATGGCGTAATATTACTGTAGTTCCAATACCAAAACATAGTTCAGCCTCAGAATTAAAATTAAGACCAATCTCTTTAATCTCTTGTTCATGTAAGATACTCCACAATATGCTTAAAAAACGACTTGAATGGTTTGTAGAAAGAAATAATTATTTATCCCCATTCACTACTGGCTTTCGCAACGGGCAATCATGTTTGGATTGCTTGACTCGTCTCGTGTCGCAGATACAAATAGGACTGACCAATAATTTACCGACAGTCGCATGCTTTTTAGACATTGAGAATGCATATAATAATATTCTTATAGAAAAAACAACAAAAATTCTTGACGAATTAGGAGTAGGCAAATTATTATGTCAATATTTATGGAATTTTTTAAGTAATAGATGTCTTATAATGAAAGATGACACAGGTCTTTTAAGAGATACATGTAGATATGCAAGCAGAGGCCTGGCTCAAGGTGACCCCATTTCCCCATTGTTGTTCAACGTAACGACGGCCAAAATTTGCAAAATAATCGATTTTGTTTATATCTGTCAATACGCGGACGATTTTGTAGTATTTAATAGCAATAAAAATCTTGATAGAAGTGGTGAAATCATACAAAATGCAATAAATGTTTTTGTAACATTAATTAATGAACTAGGACTGCAATTGTCTATATCAAAATCGAAATTTTGTATATTTAGCAGAGGGCAGAGGAAAAGAATTATAAAAATACAAGTGAATGGCTGTGAGATTGGACGGGTTGAGTCGTATAAATACTTGGGTCTTTGGTTGGATTATTCTTTACTTTGGAGAAAACATATAAATGAGATAGTAAACAAAACTCAAAGACATTTAAATATACTAAAAATTTTAACTGGTTCAAATTGGGGTACTCACCCAATTCATTTACGTAAATTATATATTTCGTTAGTTAGAAGTAGACTAGATTATGGATCATATTTGTTTGATAATAGTGCACATGTTCATACCTATAAATTAGACAAAGTACAAAACCAGGCTTTGAGAACAATCGGAGGATTTATAAGGAGTACTCCGATACATACTATGGAGAGTGAGCTCTGTGTGCCTCCACTACACGTAAGGAGAAGGTATTTAGGTTTGAAATATTGTATTAAATTAAGTTCATGGACGGATAACGAAACTTTCAAAACACTATCTGCTCTTCATATTGTGTGTATGACGTCAATAAGCAACTGCGGTTATTGGTTCAATAAGAAAACACCGTTATTGGTGAGATCTTTGACGGAGACTAGTAATGAGGAGATATGTTCTTACTCTCCTCTAGAGAGGTTCTCTATATGCACTTGGATAACTGATGTCAATAATATTATAAGTATTAATTTAGATTGTATAAAAGGTTCGAAAAAAGCTCAGGAAGTGAATACGTTAAGATATGAAGTTGTCCAAGAGCTTTGAAGGCGATGGTAAGACTCGGAAGGTGTAGCAGCGGTGAAGGGTGAAGGCAATGACGCTTGATGGCGCCAAAAAATTATTCAATATCTTGAAAAGTATTTATTATCTTCAACATTGACAGTTTATATAACTAATAAGTACAGGACTAGTATTTGTAATAATTATACGTAAAAAACAATTGCATAAGGGCTCGTATTTAATAAAACTTGTGGTCGTAGGTATATATAAGAATGTAATGACTCGAGGCGAGCGGCGCGCGCGCGCGCTGCGGTACCTCGTCCCCCGGCCCCTTCGTGACACCGCGCGTTAAAGGATTTATATAATAATATTATTGTAGATCATCGAGATTATATTAACGTAATATCTTTATAAATTGCGTCGCTTACATTCCCCACCCCAGTGCTGCTTAGCAGCACTCCTCAGTCAACGGAATCCGAGCGACGCGTGAAGCTGACCTGGTAAGTATTCCAGACTTCGTTTTTATCTGTACTACTCGTACCCGTCCATCTTTTCCTGGCATTACTGCCACTACCAGTCCTTTCAACCAGGTGTTTCTAGCACCGTCTGGATCACTAACATAAACAAGATCTCCTTCTTTCAGGGCTCTTTCTTCCTTACACCATTTCTTCCTCGGGATCAAGTCCGGTAATATTTCTCGCACCCATCTATTCCAGAATAAATCGGCTAGGCGCTGTGAGATTCGCCAATGTTTTCTTAGGTATATGTCATCATTGTCATATTTGCCTATTTGTGGTAAATTTGATGAAGTTCCAATCAAAAAATGGTTTGGGGTTAATGTCTCCTTGCTATTAGGCTCAACTGAAACGTGAGCGAGGGGTCGACTGTTTACTATATTTTCGATCTCCGATAGCAAAGTTATGAGAACTTCTTCGCGTGGAGCTCTTTCCTTAAGGACAACTCTTAATGCTGTCTTTACGCTGCGTATGAGGCGTTCCCAAGCCCCACCCCAATGCGGACTGGCAGGGGGTATAAATGTCCATGACATGCCATGATTAATGGCTTCGTTTTTTAGGTTTTCCTGGTCCAATTCCTGAATGGACCGTTTTAATTCAGCGTGAGCGCCCCTGAAGTTGGTCCCATTGTCAGAGTACATTCTCTGTGGCCAACCGCGTCTCGCGGCCATACGTCGAAGAGCCATTATGAATGAGTCCGTTGTCAAGGTTGGAACAGTTTCTATGTGTACGGCTCTCACTGTAAGGCAAGTAAATAAAACGCCGTATCTACGTTCGTGACGTCTTCCCACAGTCACCTCCATGGGGCCGAACAGGTCAACTCCACAATGTGTGAATGGACGTCGATGGTGAGTCATTCTGCCTTCAGGTAAGTCACCCATTCTTGGCATTTCAGGTTTAAATTTTTTCAATCTACATAACATACATTTCGATACCACATTCTTCACAGTTGGTCGTAATCTAATTATCCAATATCTTTGTTTTATCTCATTAACTACTGTTTCTTGATTGCCGTGAGCAGCGTTAATGTGGTAGTATCTTATTATTAATCTAGCGATGTAATCTTTTCCATCAAGTATTGCAGGTCTTTTCATTTCAGATGGTACATTAGGGGCGGCGTCGATGCGGCCACCAGCGCGGAGAACACCGTACTCATCCAGGTACGGCGTCAAGGTAAGTAACTTACTAGTTTTAGGTAAATTTTTAGCATTTTTCAAAAGGGCAACTTCTTCTCTAAACGATTGTGCTTGTGAGTATCTCAATATAAGACGTTCGGCTCTTTCTAACAAGTCATCATGTATGTTGTAATGAAGTAACCCATTCTTGCGTGAGCGATTTATCGACTCTACTCCACGATCAACAAAGGTAAGTACATAACCCGTAGATCTAAGTAATCGTAACCATGAAGAAAACTTGGCAGGTTCAGGCACAGGTAAGTTCTCATCCTCCATTTGTATGACTGTTAAACTTTCTAATTGTAAATTATTATTTTCAGGTGCAGCGACGTCCCGTGGCCACTCGTCACAATCCTTGTATAAAAATGCCGGACCATGTAACCATTCATTTGGTAATATAGGAGAATCGTAGGTCTCCCGCGTCGCAATGTCGGCCACATTATCCTTCGTGGGTACATATCGCCACTCTTTTATTTGTGTGAGCTCATCAATTACACCCAATCGATTACCGATAAATATATTGTAATTACGAGCATCATTACGTATCCAGTGGAGGACTGTCGTCGAGTCACTCCAAAAAATCCTTTTTACGGGTTTTATTCTATGTTCACTCGTAATAAGGTCGGCCAATCTGGCCGCTAGAACGGCGGCCTGTAACTCCAAGCGCGGGATAGTGGTCGTTTTCGTCCCCGCCACTCGACATTTACTTGCGATAAATGCGATGCGCGTATATGACTCATTGTCTATCCACTTCCAATACGCTACAGAACAATAGGCAGTCGACGATGCGTCGCAAAATATATGCATCTCTAAGTTTCTATAACCACCTAAGCAGTTATGTTCAATGGTCCCAATAACAGATGAATTGAGTACGCATTTATCGGCTACGAGCGTAGCATCGCACGTAGCAGGTTGCGTAGACGCAAGATATGAACGCGATGTAGTTATCTCATCTTCCATCTCGCTCACTCTAATGGAGGCTGCCGGGTAATGTCTCGGCAGTTTAATATCACGCAATGTACGTAATAACGTTATCCATTTTAACCATTTTGTATAAATCTTGTCATTTATAACTTCATCCCATCCAATATTTAAACGCCATATTTCTTGTAAAATTATTTTACCATTAATCGTAAACGGTGACAGGATCCCGTATACATCGAATATGGACATCACGACACGCAGTATTTCTCTTTTAGTAGGTCTCTTTTTTCCATTAAGTAAGTCTTCTGGCAGTCTTCTTAGTGATACATCAAATGATAAAATGTCGTCCGCCGCATGCCATATGAGACCGAGTGTTCGATGGCCGTCATATTGCTCGCCCATTTTGAACTTTACGGCAGCGTCTCCAAGGATCTCTTTATCTAAACTGTTTAATATTGTTTGACTGTTGCTGTTCCAGTTACGTAGTTCAAAATTACCTTGTTTATGTATGTGCATAATTTCTTTTATTAATAATATCGTAGTGCATTCGTCGGGTAAGCTATCTATATAGTCGTCCATATAGTGTTGATTGTAAATAGCTGTTGTTGCCGCCGGCATCGTAGGCGCGAAGCGTTCCGCGTTCTTATTCTTTATAAATTGCGCTATAAATGGTGAACAGTTAGCGCCAAAAATTAATGACGTCATGACATATGATTGTATAGGTTCTTGTAGCATATTATCGTCGTAGGGTTTGGTTGGATCGCCACGAAATATGAATCGAAATGCATCTCTGTCCTCTTTTCGAATTTTCACTCGTAAAAACATATCCTTTATGTCTGCAGTTACGGCGACTTTATGTTCACGAAAACGCAACATGATTCCAAAAAGAGATACTAATAGGTCGGGCCCTTTAAGTAAAAAATCATTAAGCGACATTCCATTTGTTTTAGCGGCGGCATCGAATACTAAACGTAATTTTCCTTTGTTGGGGTTATCAACTCCGAAATGTGGTAAGTACCACGTTCTAACCGTACTGCCATTACTTATTGGTTCGGCGTAATTATTTTTTATTAAATGTTGTATTCGCTCGTGGTACCTAATAGCATATTGTTTATTTTTTCTTATTTTTATTTCTACACCCCGTAGTCTGGCCATAGCAGTAGGTAGTGAGTTGGGCATTACGATATTGTGGTCCTTCCAGGGTAAGCCCACTTGCCACATACCATCCGTGAGTGAAGCGGTCTGCTCCAAGTGAGACCATACTCGTTGGTCTGCCGAGTTTTGGCGTGGTTTATGGGTAGCACCTAATAAATCATTAGAAAAATAACGTTTTATGTTTTCGTGAAGACTACGAAGATCATCTTCTTCACCACTGTCAGTGGTGCGGTCTTCAGAGATGAAGCATGAGGAGTGAAGCGTAGACGAGATCGCAGACGGGCGCAACACTCTCCCATGCACACACCAGCCCATTGCTGTGCGGGTGGCGTATGGCTCACTGGCTTTACGTGTGATGGTTTCCAGTGGTGAAATTAAATGATGGTTATCTTGGCCGATGAGTATTTGTGGTTTACATTGTTCGGTACAGAGGTAGTCTTTTACTTTATTTAAGTAGGGATAGTTATCCGCGTTTACTAATTTTAAATAATTTTGTTTGGGTAAGTTAAGTTCGTTTACACTACGAATACAAATTTTATGTTTCTCACCAAGTTTATTAGAGAGCGTGAATTCCAGTAGTTCAACTTCACACAACAGTTCAGTGCAGTCCCACGCGCCGCGCATTCGCATCGTCTGTTTGAGCCCGCACAGGCCGGCGCGGGCGGCTAACGATGCACACATCATAGACACGGTGGAGCCGTCATCTAACAACGCGTTCGCACTAAATGTACCGTTAGGTCCGTGAACGTACACGGGTACGACCTTTAGTAATACCGCACAGTTCGTGTTAACATAATTTACAATTTCACTCTGTCCACTAGTCTCACTCTCTGTAGGTTGAGGTTGGACTATTTCGTTAGTACGCGAGCTGGGCACGTAATGCAACAGACGGTGGTGTGACTGCCCGCAGTCATCCACATCGCACGGGGTGGCCGGGCATGTGCGCCTATCGTGGCGCGCGCTTAAACACTTATAACATATACCTACACGTTTCACAAACGACCACCTATCCTTACGTAAAGATCTTTTAAATTTTTTACAGTCTGGTAAACTATGCTTAGAGTTCTTACAGAAATTACACTTGTAATCACTTTGCTTCTTCTCATGTTCTAATAAAATAGTTTCGCCTTTATAAGTATCACTATTATAACGTTTACTGTCCCATCGTGGGTTTATCAAATTAACACTACACGTCGATACTTTTATGGCTTCCTCATTTAAAAAATCAGAGAGGATTTCTAATTTAAATTTTCTTCCTTCGATTATTAGCGGGTAACTGTAATCTACCCACTTGGACATTAATACTGTTGGTAGTTTATTAAGTACAATGTTAACTAAGCTGACACCCTGCAGGTACTCCTGCCGTTTTAGTTCACGTACGCATTCGACGTAATTTTTAATTTTAACTGAGAACATTACTATTTCCTTTCCATATTCCTGCGGCAATGGTTGTAACTTCTTCAAATCATTAAATATTTTTGATATTATTATATCCGGGTTGCCAAATAATAATTCCAGCGTGGATATTATGGCCTTTGTCGACGTAGTGCTGATCAAGAGGGCTGATACCGCTTCCTTAGCGGGACCGCGGAGGCATTTTCGTAGACGCCAAAGGTTTTCTTTCTCGCTGTAGCTGCAGATACTGGTTGACTCTTCGATCGCGTGTTTGAACGACAGCCATTCCATAGGGTCACCAGAGAATATTGGGAGTTCTCTTGGTGTGCTGAGGCGACTGAGTAATCTCGTATCGTGGCTAGTAGTCGTATGGGTGGCAACTAATTCCTTTAGTGCGTTCGTCAACTGCTGCACTGGACCGTTAGTACCGTCGTTATACGACGATGGAAGCACTGGGCCTTTTGAAGATCCATTCTCGTTGGCCCTTTGCCTCTCCAGTTCATGTTGACTACGCTCGAGCCACTCCTCGATGTCCTTGCCGTCACCTTGGCTGTCACATTGCGATGCTTGTGGACTGTATTTTTCATCTACGGCTGCTAGATCTGCTGCTAGCTGTTTGTCTAGTAATTCCATTTGTATACGAGCCTTTTGCTTAGCTATTTCTAATTCTAGTCTTTTCTTTTGTGCTGTCATCGAAGACGCCGACGTGCCTGTTTTGCGCGAAGAAGGTTGTTTTATACTTTCAGCTTTTGGTTCTAAGTTGCTATCACTTTTAACACTAGTGGTAGGCTCCTGCTCTGGTGGTATTTGCGGCGCAATTGTGGCTTCACTCTTCAAATCCTCTTGGCGCTTTGTTCTACGTGTCTTAACCATCGTTTGCTTTTTGGGTGGTGTGCTAAACATTTCAGATGCGGCTCGATGGACCAGATTGAAGGCGATGGTAAGACTCGGAAGGTGTAGCAGCGGTGAAGGGTGAAGCCAATGACGCTTGATGGCGCCAAAAAATTATTCAATATCTTGAAAAGTATTTATTATCTTCAACATTGACAGTTTATATAACTAATAAGTACAGGACTAGTATTTGTAATAATTATACGTAAAAAACAATTGCATAAGGGCTCGTATTTAATAAAACTTGTGGTCGTAGGTATATATAAGAATGTAATGACTCGAGGCGAGCGGCGCGCGCGCGCGCTGCGGTACCTCGTCCCCCGGCCCCTTCGTGACACCGCGCGTTAAAGGATTTATATAATAATATTATTGTAGATCATCGAGATTATATTAACGTAATATCTTTATAAATTGCGTCGCTTACAAGCTTAATGAGAAATATTACAATTGGTATATGCTGTACACAGATGGTTCAAAGAGTAAAGTTGGAGGAGGTGCGGCATTTTATGACCCTTTCTGTGATAACAATACAAATGTTAGAAACTGCTTCAAAATAAACAATAATTATATATCAATAATGACGATGGAATTGGTTGCATTATCTGAGGCACTCTCGTATATCATTAGTTATAAAAAACAAAACACAGTTATATACACTGACAGCAAAAGTGCATTGCAACACATCATTCGATGCGCCTCTGGCGGGAGGGGGTGTCGACTGCATACAAGTGATCTCACAATTGGGTGATATAATGAGTAGCGGGTTCGAAGTTAAAGTGCAATGGGTTCCATCGCATATTGGTCTAACAGGTAATGAGGAGGCTGATATACTCGCAAAAAAAGCAGCTTTAGAGGTAGTGATTATCACATCTTGCCAAATTATAATGAAATTTTACCTAAATTTAAGAAGAAATGTTTTAATATATGGAAGGAATATTTTGATGTTCGGTCAGTAACCAAAGGTATATGGTATAAAACTATAGTATCTGAGCCTCCTCACATACCGTGGTTTAGTGATATGAGTTTGACATGAAAACTGGTTGTAACAGCGCATAGATTAAGAACAGGTCACATGCCACTAAAAAAATTTGCCTTTCTCATGCGGAAAGCTGATACACCCAATTGTGACACATGTGGGATTGTTGAGGACGTGTATCATTTACTTGTGGAGTGTGTCCGCTTTCAGCGCGAGAGGAAAGCACTCGAACTGAGGTATAATTTTAATCGGCTGGATGTCGGTTGGCATAGTGATATACTGGCTGAGCCCAGCTCTGACGCTGCAAAACAACTTTTTAAGTATATGAGCCAACTTAGATAACAGACCCAATTCTCTCTTTTATAGTAGCTTCGACTTGTAATTATTGTATTTTTGTGTTACCTTAGTATATACAATGGGACGGACATATTTTTTTAATAATAGTCCCCAAATAAATGAGATTAAAAAAAAAAAAAAGTGTAAGAATGTTTTTAAACCTTTAGACCTTATTTTATTCATTCTGAAGGCTGACCAACCACCCCGAGACTTCTTCACCTCCCTCCAAAAGAGTTTGGTGTTACCCTCGAAGTTTTTAGTCAGCCTATCTTCTGCACTCATATTTGCTCTATCACGTTTCTTTTTCACTAAGGCCTTGGTGGTGTTATTCTTACATTGCCGATATATTTATTCCTTCTGTTCAGTCATACTGTCATTCAGATTCAAAGAAGAGACATAGTCCAGCCACGCTTTCTTCTTTTACTCTACGGAAGCTGCCACTTCCGCATCCCATCATGCAACACCATTTGTTTTTCTATGCTTCTTTGAGCTTCCACATACTTCTTTCGCTGTATCTACCATACTTTCTTTCAATATTCTCTAGCATTCTTCAATGTCCGATTGCGGCTGGCTTGCCATTGTCAGTTGTTCTCGGACACCCTCTGCATACTTTTCTCTTACACACTCTTCTTGCAACCTTTCAACCTTTATTCTTTCAAGCCCTCCGAAGTGGACACGCCCTCGTCAGTGCCTCCACTTTCTGAACAGACTACTACTGGGCAAGGCGTGATGGTTGGCGGCCCCTATCGCCGTATCTGCCGATGTTCGTACCGACGGGGGCGGGTCGGTACGCGTCGCCTCCGGAGGACGCCCTAACCCGCACTGCGGAACGCATTTTTAGAGCCGGATTAGCAGTCTAACTAGACTGGCAGGGGACGCGACGAGCACGCTCCGGACTATGCCCCCCATTGTCATTATTATATATATATATATGCCCCCCATATTTCTTACTCACTCTACATATTACGAGATTTCAACCAGGTGACCCGGGGCAATTTTAAACTAATATACTTTATTTTTGCGTTGGTCGTATGGTTCGAACGTTTGTGTAGCCGGAGATACGATCTTCATCTACCCACTTTATTGGTACGTTCAGTGCAGCGCCGCGTCCACTGGGAGATACATATGCGTCAAGTGAAAACGGGTAATTATGACCTAGCGTCCTCGCTGAGGTAGTAATTTTGTGACATACGTTTACTTGCTTAACGTTAATTGACCTTGTGTTTAACGTAAATTATCCTTGCTTATTATAGGTTTTTAGTTAAATGTTATTGACAAATGACCCAGTTAAAATTGTAGCGTTATTAGAAGAGTCTGATCCCGACAATGAAGACTCTCAAGCTGCTTCAGATGTGGATATTGACGACCATTTATCTGAACGCAGCAATGACAGTGAAAGTGAACAAGAAATTAGTGATACGGGGTCAGATTCAGATAATATCGCTCTTGCGTCTGTACAACACCAATTACGGTAACAATTTTATAAAAAAAAGGATGGAAGAATGTGGAAAAAAGCATCTGCACGACCGAATGTACGTATCAGATCTAAAAAATATATTATCTGAATGGCCTGGTGTAAAAACTTTAGCTCAAGCCATAAAACTAGGATTCGTTATCGAGTTTATAAATGCTCGTTCACAAACATTTACAAAGTCGAAAGACACACGTAAATTTGCCTCGTCAATTGTGCAAAAGAATAGAGAATTGCCTGGGTGATCCAAGTGAAGAGTCTACCCAAAAAATTCCAGGAACACGCAAAAGATGTCGAGTCTCGCACTTGTCACGCGTGCCATATTTACTTTTGCCCAGATCATTTGATTCCACACTACAATAATTGCTGTAGATGGACCACAGAAGGTACTCAATGATGACGTAGAAGACTGATTGGTTTTTATTTCCATATTATAAAGGTCATTTGATCTGCCTATTAGTAGAAAAGATTAAACATACATACATATCATCACGCCATATCCCTTGCAGGGTAGGCAGAGAGAATAGAGTGCCAGAGAAAAGATCATTATTGACAAAGTTAATTAAAGTTAAATTTCTAGAACTTATTGTTATTATTTTTATTTTACTACCCAAGCAAAACTCCTTTTTATTAAACAGTGATTAAAATGGTAGCGATGGTAACTACTATGCATGAAGCTTTTGAAAGAAAAGGCATGAAAGTAAATGTACGTAAGACGAAAATAATGGTTTTTGAAAAGGATAAATGTATGACGGAATGTAAAATTAGTATAAATGGTGAGGAATTGGAACAGGTGAAAGAATTTTTGTATTTGGGTGTATTATTCACTCGAGATGGTAAAAATGATAATGATGTTGAAAGAAGAGTAAATGCTGGTAATAGGGTGAATGGGGCACTGTACACCTTTATGAGAAGCAGAAATGTGTCCAAAAAGGCACGTCTAGCTGTGCATAAGGGAGTATTAGTACCTACCCTCATGTATGGTAGTGAAAGTTGGATTTGGCAGAGAAGACATGAAAGTAGAATAAATGCTGTAGAGATGAGAGCTCTTCGTAGTATGTGTGATGTGACCCTGAAAGATAAAATTAGGAATAGTGTTATAAGAGAGCGCTGTGGTGTGAATGAAGAAGTAGTGACAAAGATCAAAAAGAGTATGCTGAGGTGGTTTGGACACTTAGAAAGAATGAGTGAAGAGAGGTTGACGAAGAAAATATATAAAGCAAGCGTGAGTGGGACGAATACAAGGGGAAGACCTCGTCATAATTTTCTGGATCAAATTAGCGATGTATTGACGAGAGGTCATATTAAGAGTATGCGTAATCGTAGAGTATGCATGAAGACTGTTATGAGTGTGAATGAAGCGATAGAAGTATGCCAGGATCGTGGTTTGTGGCAATCCGTAGTCTCTGCCTACCCCTCTGGGAAACAGGCGTGAAGCTATCTATGTATGTATGTGATTAAAATTAAAGTGACTTGCTAAATTTCTTAAAAAAATATCGATAAAATTCGGGTCATTATGACCCGCCGTCATCTTCCTAGTAATAATTTTCATTTTGGAGCGGGTCTTTCCCTTCCCTCCAATGTGGTTGAGGGGCGTGATGGCTGCTCTAATTGTTAACTCGTGATCGGGTGCCGCTTGTGGGATCTGGTCCAGCCATTTTTGTGTCTTTTTTGTTTTATAAATATTCTTAGTTTAATTTTGTATATACAAAATTTAAAAAAATGATTCTTTACTCGAAGGGCATGTCACTGGAGCTAACATAAACTAAACATGTAACCAATCACTTTCGTGAAAATATATAATCTGATCTTCTCAGTATGTGGTTACTTTCCGATCCGGTGGTAAAAAAAGCGTCATTTGCGCCGAGTTAAAAAAATCAACTAGATTTTATAAATTTTCTTTTATAAAAACTTTGCCCTGACAATAAGGAGCACAAAAAAAGAATTAACCAATTTGGTGCACTCGTTCAAAAGTTATAATTTAAACCATCTATAACATCAAATCCCGCTATTGGGCTCGGATCTTCTCTACAATGGAAAGGTACTTGAGCTACTTTTACACGATAGGCACTCATGTTGGCATATAGGATTTTGAGTTTTGACTTTTCCTTCGGTTGTATAGATGTTATCTGCATAGTGCATACTGCATATCTATTCCGAAATCGTCTTATACGGCAACTACAGCCAAGAATTGATGGTGAATTGAATACTTTATCAGTCATCACATGCAAAATATTTTATAGAGATTTTATGAATTTCAATTATATTTCTAGCTGATCCTGACAGTATCTGTAGTGTTTTGGACATTGAAATCTTTCTTTATTCAGGCGATATTGTGTTGGAGTTGTGAAAACTTTTATTTAGCTTTGATTAACACTCAAGACACCTGTGCAGTGCTGGCATGCTCTTACTCCTCAGGTAAACATCGTTTTTTGTAAGTTTTTATAAAGTTAACAAGAAAGTTTTACACTTTGTTATAGAAATTGTATTTACAGCTAGATACCTTTCATACATCCATCCATCCAATAATCTATGGATATCTTCTGTTAGTATGAGATTATTGTAGAACCTTTCAATATCCACATAAGCATCCAAGTTTGTTTTAATCTTGTCTTGACTTGTAATGGTTATCTGCTTATATATCTTAGTCGCCTTTTACGATACATAGACCTTTACTTATTTCAGCTATGACATGATTTTGTTTTTTATCATTCGTTCTTTTGTAAGCAAATAGAAAAGGTTATTTAGTTAAATGAAATAAATAATAGTTTATTCAAGAAATATGATTTATTTTCAGAAGAAAAACGAAAATTCTGTAAGAATATAATACGCCTATATCGAGCAAAATTCAAGAAAATAATTGCGGGTAACCTATTCTATATTGGAGCTGAGTTTCCTGTGTCTCTGTTGAGTCTTCTTACTAATTATACAGTTGTCTTGTTGCAATTCGCATTTCTGTAATGTAACACCACATATTTTCTTAATGATTTATTTATATAGTTTAAATAAATGTATAGATACTGGATTAGCAGTTCTGAGTTTTAGTTACCGTCTCAAGCTTTCTTTCCAAATATCCCAGAATATATTGAAAAGATAAATTTTATAAACTCGTAATAAGAGCCCAAATTCGAGAATTAGACTTAAGAAATTAGATTTTTTACTTAAGAAGAGAAAAGACTAAAACGTAATTAAGATAAAAGCTGTATGAGTTTTTTTTATTGTAACTTGAATGACGTGAATTTTACAAGTCATATTTTATATGTTTTAGTTACATTGACAGACCTGTTGCTCTGTGGTAGCAGTTACGAGTTTCACTAACGTTTACTTTGCTCGTAGATGTCGCAGGAGAGGATTAAGAGAATTCTATTGATCTAAGCTAACTCCATCTGATGCCGACTGGTTATTAATTACATTTTCAAAGAGAGTCAATGTCAGGTAGGTGGCCGTTCATAAAACTATCAGCCGCCTGCCAGAGGTCAACCCTCCTTGGGAATGTAATTGTTGACCAAACGGCATCAGATGGAGTTGGCCCAGGTCATTATAAGGCTCTTAGTCGTCATTTACGACATCCACAAGCAAAGTAAGGGTTGGTAGTATTTATTGCCGCTACCACACAATAATAAAAGATCATAAACAATATGAAATTTTTTACATAGAATCATTCTGTTTTTGTACTGGCAATGAATTTGTATTAATTTTGTATTAAAAATGTGGGTCAATATTTAATCTTGTAGCGTATATAAATTGCGTAGGTATTATTATCTGTACAGCAAGCCGAAGCAACCGTGCCCCGACAATACCTGCACCAGCCGAAAGGAGAGGACTCCGTGCCGCCGCTCCATCCACTCCATCAGTAAGGGCCGGAGGGCCTCAACGGTAACAACACCGTGTCTAGGGCTCTCCAGCCACGTAACCCAACGGGCGATGACGTCTCGGCGGGCGTCCTCGCACCAGGTGGCTATCTCGTTAGACGATGGGGAGTCACCCTCGTCGCGCACCGAGGTTACCCGCCGGTAGAGGTCGGAGAGCATCTCCGCCTCTAGGTCCCAGAGGGGTGTCCCGGCCAATAGGCACGCCGCCTCTGTCGACATTCATTGCATTCCTAGGGAAATGTCATGTGTGAGAGGAGGGTTAAAGAGTACACTAATAAAAATGCTAAGTATATTTCACAGTATATTGGTTGAAAACATATTATATAACATTACTCCTCTTGGGATGGTACCCAGGTTACTATTACAATGGTTTAGTACTGCTTATTAATAATACCTATGAGTCTATATATATGTTGGCTGCACACGGCCGACCACACGCGGTCATAACCACTACATTCACTGATAATTTACTGAGTGAGAGAAAATTCATTGCATGCGATACGTTACACTTACTATGAACGTGACACAAACAGGACGTCAACAAAGACTGCATCCCTTCAAAAGGACGCCACGATGTGTACAAGACCTGGACGTCCGCGGGGAAACGCACGCCCTCAGGACGACGTGTCATTATCGCTTGGCGAACTAGATGATGCGATCTCCAGCATCCATTCTTTGTCATTGATTATGCGGATAAGCACGTAGTCTCAACCGGACTGGTAATCCGTCATGCACATCCATACATGTAAGGGGAATGTTGCGGCACAATGCTGGAGCGATAGCTAGCGCAGCTTATGCAGCAAAGCTGACCCATGACGTGGCATGTGGCCAGGAAAATAAGTGTTCGAAAGACTCACCGGTCACGAAACCATTTTTGGACAGGTTGCTAGCGTAATACAAAAAAATAACGGCAACAAGAGAAGTTCAAGCAAGCCCCGCGCGCTCGGCACGCGGGCTCCCACGTAGTCTTACATAGCACGTCCAACCTCGCTCGATGACGGGATCCAAAAGAGAAAGACTTTACGACGCAACGCTCCGTGTCATGTCGCATTAAAGATGACGTAATTCTACGTAATTAAATTTATAAAGAAAGGTTTCTATTGGCCAGCTATCCAAGCATAGATCAACACCAATCCATGAACAAATGTTATTATGGGGGTCCGGCTGTTTGACCAAAAGTCATTTGGCAAAATTACACTTGACAAGCAACGTTTGGCAAAACAATGGATTCGCCTATTGATCATTTTACTACTGATCATTTTACAAATGTTTCACTTTGCCAAATGATCAACACTTATATTTACATCTGATAAATGATTACTTTACAAAACGAACATTTAGCAACTGAGTTATCAGATAAAACTAATAAAAAAAATGATATTATACATTATTTGGAAAATAATTACTTATTAACCCGTTCATCTTTGGAGATACCTATATTTATTTTATTAGGTTGGGTTAGGTTAGGTTAGAACTTTAACCCCAAACGCCAGAAGCGATTTTAGGTCATTTCTCCCTCTTAGATTTAAACACTTCCCACACAACCTTATCACCCATTTTGCAATAAAAATAACTAACAACTGATTGTCACGGCGATATGGGGGTAGAAATAACTTTTTGTTAAATGACATTTTAATACTTAACACATTTAACAAGTGTAGTGTTTGCTAATGGATCATTTGCTAAGTAAGTTTTTGTAAGATGATACTTTTGTCAAATGTATCGTTTGCCAAATGATCATTTGGTGAAACGTTGTTTGTCGAATGACCATTTCTCAATAGTTTTTTGGTGAATCATTAGGGAACCGTTATTATGATTTTCACTTGGCGATGGAATTCTGTATTTTATAAAATATGAAGATGATATGACATTATGTGCTATTTAATCCATCTTCTACATATAAATATCTACACGAATATTAATTGATTTGAATAAAATTGATCCACGTTATTGCGGATGCCATCTAGTAGTTTGAATGTGTAACTTATATTAAACACAACTGGCTTTATCTAATGACCTAGTGCCATCTATCGGCTCACTATGGAATCCTAATAAATTTATTATGTTAAACGGTTTTTGAATGAATGTATGATAATAATATGCAGCGACATATTATTTCACTATAATATTTTACAGGGTAATAACAATGACATTGGACGTGAGACACCTTAGTCCTCCCGTGACCATGATCACTGTAAAAGGTCCGAAACGTAGGAAAATTAAAAATCAAATACAAACGCGATAGAATTCGTAAAAGTAGTTTTATTTCAAAACCTGTTCAGTGTAAAATCGTATTTATGAGCGAAAAATGAATGTCCTACGTGGGGCTCGAAATTACTTATTGGTAAACCGTTCCTATCGTCATACCACTTATCTAAGTTTTTGATTGGAGCTGCCGTATCATAATTAATTTACGGCTCGTATTATTTTCGTCGTTGGAGACGTGTGCCATCTAGCGGACAAAGATTACACATTTGACTGCACAGATGGCCTATTGGTTAAGATACCGACCTTCTGTGCCAGTGACGTGAGCTCGATTCCCACGCAGAACAATACTTTGTGCGATCCACAAAGTTTTGTTCTGAGTCTGGATGTAATTTGTCTGCGTTAATTGCATGTTTGTAAAGTCCCACGCAATGCAAAGGTAATTTTTTTGCTGTCTTTTTTTTAACCCTTTTAAGGCTGAGGAAATTAAAGGTGATAACAAAGTATATTAAACAAAAAGTGAAAGATAATACTTTTATGATGAAAATAATGTTTTTATTTCTTGTGAAAATCGATGGAAAATTTTTGGAAAATGTGTTGGCAATATAGTTGCCACTGCCTGGCAATGAAACTTAACTTTTCAAATATAGTCTTTTATTATAAAAAAAAACAAGAATTTAAATGCACATACATCTGTTAATATTCTGTTTTGATATATTCTACATTTAATTCTGCTGACTGTGGAATATATCAAAACAAGGAACCACACAAAGTGGCACTTTGCATGTGGAGCATTGTATTTTTGATCTTTTATTTCGTGTTTTTGTGCTACATAAACGACAACGTCGTCATGAACTCAGTTGCTCATGTCGATGACTACCCACATTAGCTAAACGTATCTCATCCATCACTCCCACCACTTTTTGTCGATTAGTAGATAGCTTTGGCCGTTTCATCGAATATTGTGGCTGAGACTGCAGGCTCCTCTTCCTCGATGAATAATTATTTATAAGACCACGGGCCAAACACAACCTAAAATGCATTTGTGAAAGTGGGTTGTGCACCCTCTTGTTGCTAGAGTAAAGCAAAAATGCATTTGTTATTGCTAAATCTACACAGAAATAAAAGATCCGGAGCCACCACCTTTTACTTCTTCTATCAACTTCATAAGTGGTCCGCTTCTGATCAAATCGATCCACTCCACCCATACGCTCTGTATACTGCAGTACAGTTGATGGACATAAAAAAGACTGCTTAGAACCATCTTTTTGAGTCCGGTCACAGAAACTTTTATTTATTTTTGTATGAAAAGCAGTGGTTAATAGTGTAACTAGTTTTGTGTCTTGCCACATTACAAATGCTACATTGTTTTTAGTGCGCCATCTAAAATCGCCTCTTGACAAAGATATTTTTAAGTTCCTTGGCGTATTCTTATTTTTTGCCCTTTTTACTATAAGTGGTAGGTCTGATCTATTGGAGTTGACTGTAGATGTAGCGTATATACCGTTACTGAATAAATATTGCATTATTTCATAGGATGAAAAAAAATTATCAAATGCCACATGTCCACGGAACCCCCCATCTATAAGCTTCTGTGTAAGAGATTTTACAACATTAGCTCCTAATCCAAATTCTGTTGTTTGATCATCACGTTTGTCTGTATAAATTTGGAACTCAAAAACGTACCCTGTCTCGCTGTCTGCTCTAGTCCACACCTTATAGCCTCTTTTTATAGGTTTTAGTGGCATATACTGTTTCAGTGAGGAGATGCCTTTAAATTTAATCATAGACTCATCTATTGATTGCGATGTTGTAGTTTTTGCAGCATTTTGACAAGCTGTGTTGAGCATCTCAACAAGCGGGCGAACTTTGTACAACTTGTCATAATGAGGTGTTCCTCTACTCGGCATCTTTGAATTGTCGTTCAAATGTAGATTTTCTAATACCTTTTTAAAACGTTTACATGTCATAACTGATGCTATCTCAGTAACACAAAAAAATGGATCACTCGTCCAATACAAATCTATAGTAGGTACTAGGTAGTGGGTGGAGTCCCATCAAAATAATGATGCCTAAAAAAGCTTTGATTTCAGCAGTGTCAACGGGTGTCCAGCCACGGCTTCGGTTTTGCTCAGCATAAATATTGGTTTGTTTTACAATGACATCTATTACATTGTGGTCAAAGAAATGTGTAAAATAAGTAACGGGTTTGGTCCTACTTGGAATAAATTGATGTGTTCTAAATGTATCCTATCAAAATATTCTATATCGGGATTCCGTGGGAAAAGAAACTTCTTCCAATTATTTTCTTCAGTATCCGACTCATGTGTCAGACAATGTGGCTGTACAAGTTACTGAAGATGTTGGTGATTGAGCTACGACACTGTGGTCACAAACGGGAGGAACTTCTGGAGATGAAGATTCGCTGATACGACAGCGATGCCTGTCTAAATGAAGACCTGATGTTGATGGCTGAACTTCATAAACGCTTATTGAAGGCTGTTCAATATACCTAATTATTTGAAGAAACTAACTCAACAGGATCCTGTTGCGGCTGCTCAACTTCGGAACAAGAAGGGGAAGCGTCCACATCAATTCCACTCAATATGTTACTGACATCTAAGTCGGTAATAATTTCTGATTCAGGTTCATATTCGTCCTCAGAAACTTCAGGATCGTCGAGCAAACCAAACAAGCGCTGCAACTCTTCCTCGATTGCGTCATCGTTTAGAAATCGCGACATTATTACCTGCAACAGAAAAGCAACACCAACTCCAAAACCAAGCCATGCACCGACTACATAAGGCAATGGCAATTATATTGTCACCTAAAAAAGCCCATTGTATGCATATAAGCATTGAATTCAAATTTGAAAATTATAGCTTCATGCTATCACTATTGCCGTAATACATTGAAATAATAAAAAAGACTTACCAAAACAGAAGCACAATTTCAAAATATAACTAGATTTGAAAAATTGTCCGTAAAACAGCCAACTTCGAAACTCACATCAATTTGAAATAACAGTTATGATATTTGACAGTATAAAAATAAATTTGACATTAAGGTGTGTTTTACAGAGATCGATACAGATAAAATATATCGAATAAAATGTAAAAACTTGGCGGATAATCAACAAAATACATGGTGGCAACATAGTTGCCAAAAAGATCATACAGATTTTAATACTCTAACTTTATAGATAGAATTACATTAAATAATGTCACGTCCCTGTCACTCAAATTACAATTATTTTTTAGAAAGACCAGACCCTGCACTAAGGAAATAATCTTTCTATTGCGGGGGACTTTACAAACATACAATTAACGTAGACAGATTACACACAGCCTCAGATCAACACTTTGTAGAAAGCACAAAGTACCTATTGTCCTCCGCGGGAATATTTTGTACAATCTACCATGTTAAATGCTAAATTTCAGCAATGTATATTTTGTATATTAATATTAATAAGAATTATTGTGAAAGAAATTTTATAAAAAAGCAAACTGCAGCAAAACGACGGTGTAATTAGTGAGGAAGTACATTATAGTAACAAATAACTTCACGTCGACGTTGAACAAGCCACATGCGTTCATTTTTCTAAATGAATTATCAGTCAGCTGCAACACCATCTTGTAAACGCGCCTCTGGCTTTCTGAAATGTGATTGTTAGTTTCAATTTAAAATTATGATTTATTAATTTTATTTCGTGTAAAACAATATATACGTAAAAAAAATCGGCCAAGTGCGAGTTGTACTCACACACGAAGGGTTCCGTACAAAATATGTGTACATATAAATAAACGGCGAATACCTCTTTTATTGTATGGGAGCCACCTTAATTATTTATTTTATTTTAATTAATTATATTTAAAGAGAACATAAAACGAAATATTCTGTGAATAGTTAAAACGTCTACCTGTCACCGTTATTAGTATCGAGCAAGAAATGGTAAAAAAATCAAGTTTGTTGTATGGGAGCACCCCTTAAATATTTATTTTATTTTATTTTTAGTATTTGTTGTTATAGCGACAATAGAAATACATCATCTGTGAAAATTTCAACTATCTAGTTATCACCGTTCTTGAGATACAGCCTTGACAGACGGACGGACGGACAGCGAAGTCTCACTAATAGGGTTCCGTTTTTACCCTATGGGTACGGAACCCTAAAAAGTATGCATTTTTATTCATTACTATTTTATTGAAGTGAAAACTTCTTCAGCAGCGTTGTGCACCTTTTTGGGATAGGCAAAAAATGTTAAACTCGCGTTACGACACGTGATCTGATCGATAATTTGTAAGATGGACGTAAGACGTAAATATCTCTCTCTCTTTCTACCGCACGGTGAAAATGTATACCTGCTCCTGCTGTTTCGTTTAAGCGGCGCAGGGCGCGAGTGTGCGTGTGTGTCTATTAATTGAATTAATAAATAATGAATTTGGTTTAATGATGTCAAATGATCGCAATATTAGCACAACGAAATACAAATTACTATTGATGCTGTTTATTATTAGACATTTAAATAATACCGAGGGAGACCGAGACTAACCTACCTAGACCAGATGGGTCATGTACTGAAGGAAGGTGGAGTCAAGCGTCTCCGAAACCGGCGAGCGTGTATGAAGAGAATTATGAATGTTGAGAAAGCGAGTGAAATATGCAGAGATAGAGTTCTCTGGCACTCTGTTCTCTCTGCCTACCCTGCAAGGGATATGGCGTGATGATATGTATGTATGTAAATAAATTCAAATCAAAATTGTTCGTTTCTTTTATTTACTTAAGTGGCTATAAACTGATTAAGTAATTTCATAGTTTAGAAATCATTACTTCGATTCGTTGTAATCTTGAAGGCTGAATTGTGAAAAAAGGGGGCCTTTTATTACTTGTCATACGTTGCATTTATAGAATTATCAGACCTTTGTTGTGAGGTCTATTTTTCAAGATTTATACGTTATACGTGCATAATTTAAAATATTCATACCGGTATTAGCATCGCATAAATACTGGATACATTCGGTTTTGGTATTCCGAACAGCATCATAGATTTTTTCTAATTGTAGGCAGAGATATATTTGTTGGCACCAATCTTTGAACGACCATAATACAGAAATAAACAGTGCATCATCAAATTCTATCTGGAAATAAAAGAAAGAAAGATAGAACAAAGAAAAAAAGAAATAAATAATTTTATTCCAGCAAAAGCACATAGTAAAATAAAGAACTTAAAGGTACAAAAAATAAATCATGATAATAGATCATGAAAGTAGAGTTTCGGCCAATAGGCACGTTGCCTCGGAGCCCTAAATCGAACGGTCAGAGACCCCGCCCACACGGATCCGCCATACAGGGTCATCGACCGGACCAACCCCCGCGTACAGCTGTCGACACGTAGTGCTGGGTTCGCTCATATTCGGCGTGAGCAATGAGAGGGAGGACAAGTCTAGAATCAATTCAACAAGAAATCAAGAATGAATCGACAGAAATCCTCACGAAACCACTAAGGCCCGGGCCAGGATGCTGATGGGAACCGAATTGACAGTGATTAAGGCGTAGGTGGGTTGACCGATACGATCCCATGGAACAATAGGGTCTACTTCTTGTCCAAGGTCACCCTTAACCCCAGTACCTCGATCCGCCTGACAATCTCTTTACTTTTAAAAGTGTTGTGATTTTTTTTTAATTACAAAAAAATACTAAAAACAAAATTTTAAATTCAGAAAAAAACAATTTCACAAAATTCATTTCATAAAAAGAATTTTTTTTCTTACCAGGCCAGTTTTCTCTGAAGATAGTTTGAATGTCTGAATCAAAACCTCTACGTACAATAAACCGCGAACAATTATGTTGATTGTATGATATAAAATCTAAAATAAAATCAATATTATTACAATTTAATAATTATTAACTGCCAAAAAACGCTGTTTTCGTACAAATTAAAAAACAAAAATAAAATAGAAATGCCTTGAAATCGACTACAGCGCCACGTCATCATCATCACAGGCCGTATAAGTCCCACTGCTGGGCTCGGGCCTCCTTCATAATGGGAGGGAAATTAACCTACTATACCGCGCTGGTCAGACGTGTTGGCATAGGTTTTTGTTTCGAGTTTTCCTTCTCTTGCGTAGATGTTATACCTATGCATTTTATATCCCTTAGTCGTCTCCTACGATCACCCACGGGTAAGATAGGGGGTGGTGAATTGTATTTTTACTCCGTCACCACATGCATGAAGCAACGCAAACAGCACGGATGAACGAACAGCGCCACGTAGCGAGTCCTAATTGAATGAATTATTTATTAGTATCAAATCATCTTCGCATTATTTTGAAGGGGAACAAAAAAGAAATTGTGTTTGAGAAATATTTTGCTATTTGTTTATTACTAATGATTTTTGATATTTAATAAACTAACCTACCTAGACCACATTGGTCACGTACTGAAGGAAGGTGGAGTCAAGAGTCTCCGAAGCCGGCGAGCGTGTATGAAGAGAATTATGAATGTTGAGGAAGCGAGTGAAGTATGCAAGGATGGAGTTCTCTGGCACTCTGTTCTCTCTGCCTACCTTGCAAGGGATATGGCGAGATGATATGTATGTATTTCTAATATTTACGCGAGTATTAGACATTTGAAATAAAACTATTTTGACGGATTCTATCGCGTTCAGAGTTCATGGTCACGGGAGGGGTTACGTGACCATGAACGCTGTACAATGTTCGAAACGTCAGGAAATTAAAAATCAAATACAAACGCGATAGAATTAGTAAAAGTAGTTGTATTTCAAATGTATATTACTAATACTTACTTCATGTAAGTTGTAAGATTATAGATGTCTTGATAAATGTTAATGTACGAGCTTACATTATATTGTAAATAACATTGCAAATTTAAAATGAATCCAAATTTTACGAATTTTCAAACTAAAATTATGAAATAACTTGAGAGGTAATATTGTTCAGTATTGTGCAATTTTAACTAAAAAGACAAATTAATGTTTATCATATTTATAAAAAGTTTAGAAAATCCAAAGGTGCTGAGGCGTGCACCTTTGGATTAACGATTAACGTAATTTTTTTACAATGAAATTGATTATCTGTAAAAGTGTGTAAAAGTACATAGATGCACTTGTTATTATGTGCCAAAGCTCTTGTATTGTATAAAGGCCTTCTAAGGTGTCTCTAATGCCGAATTGGGTGGTAATTCAAAGGTGCTTACCAGACACAGGGTATTCGGTAAATACCTGCACAGAATTGGGAAATAATAGACCCCAGGGTGCCATGAGTGTGGCGCGCCAAGGGACGATGCGCGCTACATACGGTTGATACTGGTTGACGTCTGCGAGGCGGCCAGTCAAAAAACTATTGCCAATAACTTTTACAATATGTACTATGCAGTGGCTGACATGTGCTTGCGGTAGCAAGACGTTTGATAGGCAAATAGTTCCTTTCTTACATTAAATCTTCGAGTTAAGTTGTTGTTCGGAATCGTAATGAGTAATATACCCCCCAGCTATGGATAGTGATAATATTTTGTCGGACGAAGACCAACTTACCGATGTAAATAACTTGTTAGAAGTTCAAGCGGAGAATAACATGGAAAGATTATTACTACCAGAAACGAGGGTAGTTTTAACGGAGGAGATTAACAATTGTAGAGCTGAAAAAAGATGTCGGGACAGAGATGAGGAGGAGATATGGACAGAGGTAGGTAGAAGAGTTAAAATCATGGCGCGTAGTATCAATGAGAACAGTAAGAATACCGGAGGAACAAATTGAAATGAGCATTACATCAAAAAATGATAAATTACCTAAGCAGATAGGGCTGGCACGCATACTTAAAGGTGAGAATATATTAAATATCATAAAAATAAAATATATTAATCCTTACAAAGTTCTACTACAATTTAGTGATGAGAAAAGTGCAGACAAATTGACACATTATAAATATTTTACAGACAAAGGATATAAAGTTCAGAAAACATTGGAGGTAGTCATTTCTTATAGCATTATTATGGATATTGAAAAGGAGTTAAGTGAAGAAGAAATTGCCCGAGATTTAGATAGCACTGTCCCTATAATAAGTGTGAAATGCCTACAACGTCGAAATTATGCTAGTGGTCACTTTGAAGACAGTGAATGTGTGAGGCTATGTTTTGAAGAACCATCCCTCCCACCATATATCTATACCTATGGCGTAAGGATAAAAGTAGAGCCATACGTCTTCCCCGTTACACAATGTTCAAAATGTTGGAAGTTCGGCCATCATTTTAAAATGTGTTCGTTGAATGAATGCCTTTGCCCAAAGTGTGGTAAGCCGTACCCTAACTGTGAAACTACTACTTTTAAGTGTCGTAATTGTGCGGGCAATCATATGGCATCATCAAAACTTTGCCCAATCTATAAAAAAGAAAAACGAATCCGAGAATTAATGGCCGAGTTTAACTGTATGTACAAGCTTGCGTTAACCATCTACGTTCCACCTTCTCCACCAACCGAGCCTATCATACCCAAACCCTCTAGAAATGTAGGGAATAATGAGGCATTGTCTATACTTAATCCCGGTATTCAAACATATAGTGCGGCCGTGAACAATCGTATCCTTACGCATAGTCCGGATAGCATTAATACTCCACTAGTAACACCAACACTCAAGAAGTCAAAACAATGCAATAGTAATGAAAGTACCAGTCATTTAGAATATAAGACTCGCACCGAAGATTCTACCGAAGACATAGACGTTGAGGAAAAAACTCAACAACATTCACAAAATAACAAGAATAAGACAGATTATAAAAAAATACTAGAAAAGATCCAACATATTATATTCATGAAGCAAGCAACGTTTATTGAAAAATTGAAGTCTTGTGTGGAACTTTTATATGACTAGTTCATTAATTTAATTACGGATTATTTATCTGCGTGGCCCTTGCTAAAAATCTTTATCCAAAATGGATAGTCAACTATACATTGTTAATCGCCTACAATGGAACTGTCAAAGTATTCGCTCAAAATTACAAGAATTGGAACAACTTTTAATACAAGAAAAGATTCATTTTGTTATTTTGAGTGAGACATGGTTAAAATCAGACTTTGTGTTAAATGTATCAAGGTATAACATATTACGCCAAGATCGTGACGATGGTTATGGTGGGGTAGCCATTCTTATACATTCCTCGATCAAATACTACGTATGTCAAGTTCCAAACATCAATCCTGGTATTCAAATTATACATGCCAAAATTCTAAACTGTCCCAGTGTACAAAATATTCTATCTGCTTACTGCCCATCATCTGTTCAAACTTCGCTCAATGATTGGGACTTCATTTTTAGCCTTTGTCAAAATCACACAATAATAGGAGGTGATTTTAATGTTCATCACTCTAGCTGGTCTTATAAGACTGATACTAGAGGAACACAGCTTTTTGATGCAATGCTAGACAAGAATTATGTTACATTGAATGATGGATCACCAACGAGAATTAAATTAATTAATGGCAGGTTACAAAAATCATCCCCTGACGTCACCATGGCTACAAATGACATTGCTCTGAAATTCGAATGGAGAACCATGAGTGAGAATCTTGGCAGTGATCATATTATTATTAAAACCAGCATCAACGTCAACTCATACTCAAATACAGAAGAGAAACGTAACTTTAATAAAGCGAATTGGAAGGAATATACGAGCTTTCTCAGGAACATTTTTTCAGTAATGCAATTATCGAGTGATCCCCAAGAAGCATAAAATAAATTTCTTTGTGCAATAAAAATTGCGGCTGATAAATACATCCCTGTTACAAAATACTGTCTAGACCCACTGCGACTTAAAAAATTCAGACCAAAACCATACTGGAATGCTGATACTTCACGTGCTGTGGCTGAACGAAGACTTGCTTTAGCCTCCTTTAGAAAAAACCCTACGCCTGGAAACTTAACCAACCTTTAAATTAAGATTTCTACAGCACAAAAAATAATCCGAAAAGCGAAACGAAATGCCTGGCGTAAATTCTGTAGCAGTATTGATGAAAGCACATCAGCTAATGATATGTGGAATAAAATGAAATGGCTTAAGGGGTTCCGTGGTTCAAGATCACAAGTTGATGAAAGTACAGCCAATAACCTTTTGCATAAGATTTGTCCGGATTTTACTTGTCCACAAGACCCAGTCTTTACATCGGTTAACCAAGACCTTAACAGTTCTGTAAATATACAAGAACTAAACCGTGCAATTAAAGCCAAAGACACAGCTCCAGGCGACAATGGAATTTCTTTTTCTATGATAAAACAGCTGCCATATAATGGTAAGCACATCTTGACTGCGATCTATAATATGTTCTTGGTTCTTGGCTTTGTCCCAGAACAATGGAGACAAACTAAAATTGTAGCCATTCCAAAATCTAATAGCGATATACAACTAAATGTTCGACCCATAGCACTTATGTCATGTCTATGTAAATTTTTTCACAGTATTCTTAAACATAGGCTAGAATGGTTTTTAAAAAAGGAAGAATGTTTCTCAAAATATACCGTAGGTTTTAGAAAAACACGTTCATGCTATGATGGTCTTGTACAAATTGTATCACAAATCCAGCTTAGACTTGGTAATAATTTAATTACGTTAGGTTGTTTTGTGGATATAAATAGTGCCTACGATAGTGTTGATATTTTAGCCTTATTAAACACATTGGATATCTTGCAGTGGATTCTCACATCTGTAACTATTTATGGAACTTTTTAAAATGCAGGAAACTAACTATAAAATATCCACACATTTATAATATTGAAAGATCGACTGGACGTGGTCTCGCACAAGGTGACCCGTTATCACCAATCCTATTTAACGCAGCTACAGCCCATATATGTCGTAATATTATAAATGTTTACGTTTCACAATATGCAGACGACTTTGTACTATACGGCACTTATAAAACAATAGGAGATGGTTGTATTAATTTACAATTAGCTTTAGATACCATGTGTAAACTAGTTGAGGGCCTTGGTATGGAGATATCGCTTAAAAAAACTAAAATTTGTTTATTTCGCAGGGGTTTCAATAGGCAGGACGTTAATATTAATGTTAATGGTACACGAATATCACTGGTTGAAAATGTGCGGTACTTAGGCATGTGTTTAGATAGATCTTTAAAATGGGGTAAACACATAAATGACATTGTTGTTAAAACTTTGAAATTCATCAATGTATTCAAAGTATTGGCGGGTAGAGGGTGGGGTGTACATCCAAAATATCTGAGAAAACTATACATTTCTATCATTCGAAGTCGTTTGGATTACGGTAGTTATCTCTACGACACAAGTGTAAAAAGTCATTTGTATAAACTTGAAAGAGTACAAAATCAATGCATGCGTGTTATTGGAGGGTTTATAAAGACCACCCCAATCCACGTAATGCAAAACGAATTGTGTTTGCCACCATTGTATCTTCGCAGATATTATCTCGCTGAAAAATTCTAATTAAAGAGCCGCTCACTGCAAGTTAACGATAACGTCCAACTGATCAATAGATTGTCTGAACAATGTGCCAGACCCGGATATTGGAGCCGTAAGAAAAAACCGTTGTTGGTTGACATTCAGATCAGAACAACAGAGGGTGCTAGAGCACTGTACAAGCTTGTCCAGTTTGGTATTCGAGATAGGAAGTAATATATTATTTAGGTTAATAACAGTAATTTTGTATAGTAGTATTAATTTGGTAGTATTACGAGGACGACATGATCACTCTATTGTTGTGAACCAAGTCCTCAAAAAAAATAGCTTAAAAAAAAAAAATGTACTATGAAAGAAGAGTTCATATTGTATCGACCCCAAGTAATTGGGATAAGAGTAAGAGAATGATGATGTTCTAACTACAGTGTAAGATTAATATTAGTGCCAATAAAATATTTACAACGTTAATGAAAATACCCACATACCAAGCCAAAATATTGGATATCATATATGAAACTATCAACATATATTTGAAAGAGCCTATCGATAGATAGCGATCAAATAAATTGAAAACTACCCACTTTATATAATTACTTTATTTATCCATTGGCAACCCTACAACAAATACATTACCAGAAACCCTACTGCTACATAACTAAATTAAATAAAAAAAAAATCAGTTAATTCTTTTAATTTGATTACAATCCGTTCATCCTGATGAGTCAAGACGCTTGAAATTGCATGGCGAGTGTACGCCCACAGACCTCTTTACGCCGTGATTGTGGCATATGTGTATTTATCAGTAGATACTAGACAGAATGTGTGCCTTACCAGTACTTCGAAGATTTTCTTATACAGAGTATATGCATCCAAAATATTATAGTATGTTTGAAAAATTTTGCCATAATCATTTTCTCCGGTATTTGTCAACATATGTTTCAACCAAACTTCAAGATATAATCTTATTAATACTATAATTCGGACTGCATAAACATAATTCACTTCAAAGGTCAAGTAAAGGATGTTGATAATTATGTCAATCAAAGAGTAATAGCCAGTTCTTGTCAAAGAGAAAATTATCATTACTAAATTAAAGAAGAGCATAGTAAAATGTAAGAGCCAATTCATAATTGAATAAAATTCAAAATTTTTGTATTTCACGAGAATTTTATAAACTTTTTGAAGTGTCAATGTTAATAATATATTTTTATCAGAATGAATAATATTGAGTATACAAAATATAATTAAAAAAACACTAGAAATAAACGAAAAACATATTGTAAATATTATAACAATATAGTTACTAAATAATTGTAAATTTACAGCAACAAAATAATAGCGGTATACAGATAGCGTTATTATTAATAATGAAACAGCGAATGAAAGAAACGTAACACCGATTCGGTTTGGAACTATAAAAATATTGTTCATTTCATATTTTGATAAGAAGAATAACGTCAACATTAAATTTTGTGGGTATATCATCTTTTGAAAGTCTTTTTCTATAATATTATTGAGTAAACATTCCAACGGGATTCTAGATAACTTTGGAATCATACTTATCATATTAAAATTTATATTATTTAATATCAAAACCTTTACTAACAAAAGATAATAACGAACAACTAGTCTTTCTATAACATCGGTCAATAAAATTACTTTAACTAATGAATATTTTAACTTCAATTTCAATAAGTTCTAGTAACTACTGTTCTACATTAAAGCATGTTTCCTTTCATTATATTGATTAGATTTCTACATTATACATACTGATTACATTTTATTTGGAAACTACTTCTATACATTCCTCAACTTATCAATATTGATTGTTAAATGACTCCCCAAATCGAGATAAAAAATATGATCATTGTGCTTAGCAGGCAGGGTGAGTGAGTGTTGCTAGTCCTCCTAGTAATCTCTCAGCCGGTTTGTCACGAATCCTATGATAAAGGATAGATTGTATTCTTAATCTGTCATTATATTGATTATGTTAATGCTTTCCGGTTGAGACTAGGTTAGGCTATCTAGGTTTCGGCGACGAGTCATTGGGTGTTTTGTAAGCACTCGATGTTGGTAATCATATTTATGTGCATGTACGGCTGTGTGGTGTTTTATACGTTGTTGAGGGTGATTAAGATTTTCACTAACGATTTTTGCTGGGCTGTATTGATTTGTGACTTACTACAATAGTCATACATTGATGCATCCTTGACTATCAGACTGATCTTTTGTTCTAGCCACTATGGGATTTAAATCGTGCTCTTCAGCCTAAGCATGCTAATCTTGTTCTACTATTTACAGGCTGACATTCGGGGCAGATCACTCTTGGTACTTGATCCAGCTTTCTGTCAAGGTCCTAACGAGGACATCAGGGTGGCAGGAGGGGCCGTGTATTGGCCAAACCACGTAGTATTTTATTTGATACTTAATATTATCAACAAGATTTTTCTTGGACCTTTATCAAACTACACAGATGACGATCAGATTTTATTTTTAAGATTAAGTAATAAATTGTTAATCATGGGGGACTTTGTAAATGTACTATAACAGATAAAAATTATACCTTTTTTTTTTTTTTTTTTTGCAAGCTGGGACCATGGATGTGGTCGCGCCCCGGAAAATCGGCCCAGGGCGACGGAAGAGGCGGCGCGCAACCCCATGAACCCACCCTGCAAACACCTCTCTTCGCCGTGCGAGCGGACCACCGGTACCCAATCTTTGTCTTCGGTGGCCCGCCCGGCGATATACCCTCTCCGGTTCTTCTCTCGTCGACGCCCCGACAGCTTTCGCCGTCGAGGCGTCGCCCTCACGCGGTGGCCTCACGTCGGGTGACCGGACGATTCCCCGGTCCGATCACCCGAAGCCTCGGTTAGGGCGGCATCAGGCGCAGGTACTCGCGCCTGCGCCGCCCCGGCCGCGGGTGGCGGCCCGGGTCACGGGAATCCTCCCGGGCCCATTCTGCCGCCTCCTTCTGCGAGATGACAGCCTCGCAGAAGGCGGCGACCGCGTCCCAATTCCTGACGCTGTCGACCATCGCTTTCACGACAGCCGGCAGCGTCAGGTCGGCACCGATGACAGCGACGAGGTCACGGCGCTGCCCGTCCCAGCCCGAACATACCTCAAGCGTATGTTGCGCCGTGTCCTCGTCGCTTGTGCAATGGTGGCAGGACGGAGTCCACTCCCTCCGCACGACCGTGTGCAGGTACTTGCCGAAGCAACCGTGCCCCGACAAGACCTGCACCAACCGGAAGGAGAGCACTCCGTGCCCCCACTCCATCCACTCCATCAGTACGGGCCGGAGGGCCTCGACGGTAACAACACCGTGTCTAGGCCTCTCCAGCCGCGTAGCCCAATGGGCGATGACTTCTCGGCGGGCGTCCTCGCGCCAGGTGGCTATCTCGTTGAACGATGGGAAGCCATCCTCGTCGCGCATTGTGGTAACCCACCGGTAGAGGTCGGAGAGCATCTCCGCCTCTAGGTCCCACGGGGGTGTCCCGGCCAATAGGCATGCCGCCTCGGTAGACACCATGCGGTACCCTCGAATGCCTCTGACCGCCATGGCTCGCTGTGGCCTCCACAGTATAGCCCTGAGCTGGGCGTTCAGAGCCCTCGCCCACACGGGTGCGCCGTACATGGCCATTGAGCGGATCACCCCCGCATACAGCCGTCGGCCCTTGAAACTGGGTCCGCCCACGTTCGGCATGAGCCGAGAAAGGGCGAACGCCGCGCCGACCAGCCGGGGAGCAATTTGACGGAAATGCTCCCGGAATCACCATCGCCCGTCGAGCACCAGACCCAAGTACCTCATATGGGCCTGGATACTGATGTGGATGGAGTTGACGACTAACGAGGTGCCGATGGGCAGCCTCACACGGGGCCCATGGAATAGTAGGGCCTCCGTCTTGTTTAAGGCCACCCTGAGCCCCAGCGCCTCAATTCGCCTGACCATCTCCTCGGTGCCGAGAGTGGCCAGTCTCGCCGCCTCTTCGAGTGTCCTGCCCGGGCTGTGACGAGCGTGTCGTCAGTATAGCAAATAACGCTCAACCCGGGGGGGAGACTCCCTCTCAACGCCCAGTCGTAACTGATGTCCCACAGAGTCGGCCCCAGAACCGACCCCTGCGGAACACCACACGACATGGGCGTCCGCACAATGTCCCCTGCGGGGCTCGCGTAGAGAACACTGCGCCCCTCCAAATAGGCTTCGCGAGAAGCTTATTCAGCGACGCGCGATACGGGCGAGCCCAGGGGTCACGGTCGAGACCGTCCAGCATCTCCTGCCAACTCGCGTCCTTGGCGGACCGGATGGCCAGCCGAAAGGCGGTACGCGCGCTGCGGTACCCCTCATACAGCTGGCCCTCCCGCTCAGCATCGCGGCGACGCCGCCGGCTGCGGGTGTAGGACCTTCGGGCACTAATGCACGCTGCACGAAGGTCCGCCAGTCTTGGGGACCACCAGTAGACCCCCTGCCTCGGAGGTAGACGCCGCACCCTGGGCATGGCCGCATCGCAGACCTGCGTTAGCGCACTGCGGATGCGGGCAGCCTCAGCGTCCACTCCGTCCGCTGGGGGTGGTGAGGACAGCCACGTATTCACGTTGGCCGCCTCCGCCAGTAGGTCCCTATCTAGACGCCCCACAGCCCAAAAAAAAAAAATATACCTGGACTAACAAAAATCATTTATGGATCGCTATATATAATATCGATAGATATAATATATAGCGATGATAATAACAACGTTAAAGTAATGGAAAGCCCCCTTTTTTTTCGGATCGTGAAAACGCCTTGACGTGTCTGCTAGCTATTCTCTTTGATAATCATAAATAGGTAACTCATTTAATAAATTATCCAAAAAGTTAAAAATAAGTGAGTGAAATTTAGTTCGAGTACCAGACAAGCAATAAATAAAGATCGATCGATACTGATCGCATTCGTAACGACGACGTAAGAGAGTGAGTAGGTATGAAAGAGAGTATTGGTGTAAAGATGCGAAAGGGAATGCTCCGATGGTCCGGACATGTGGAAAGAATGCCTAACGAACGTCTGGTTAAGAGGAGGAGGAGAGTCAATGGCGAAAAAAATATGAGCCATTCGCCTAAGAAAACTGCATCAGACAGAGTGATCTCTCTAAGCAACAACAGTCTACTTTGTTGGCTTTATTTATTACCACAATGGTGAAGAGAAATCATAGATCCTTTTTTTTTTTTTTTTTTTTTTTGGGGTGGGTTATGGTCGGCGCTCTTCTCGCACCACTCCGTCCGGGGCGACAGAGGGGCGTAAGCACGCATACGCGTAACCCACCCACGAACCTCGCCTACGTCGAAATCATAGATCCTGAAGGAAGAACAAGATATCAAGTTAAACAAAATGGAAGGCTCACTAATTAATTTTTAAAAAACATGTCGAGGGTTCAACCACTACGCCGGACAATACTTTGTGTGATCTACAATTTGTTGTTTTGAGTCTGGCTGTAATTTTGTCTACGTAATTATATGTTTGTAAAGTCCCCCGGAATACAAGGATTACCTTAATGCAGGGTGGTGCTTTTAAAAATAAAATAAATATTTTTTTAATAATAACATAATTGCCATATCTGGCACGCGGATTTTCGGTCGCTATAGGTGCTATAAGTTTACTTGGAGATATCTGCTCTAGGTGAGACCCTTTCTTGTTTTTTTTATTTTTATTTTCTTTTTTTTCCTTTTTTTGCGGTGAACTATGGACGTGGTCGCGCCCCGCCAAATCGGTCCGGGGCGACGGAGGAGGCGGCGCGCAACTCCATAGACCCACCCTGCAAACACCTTCTTCGCCGTGCGAGCGGATGAGACCCTCAGCCAATTCCTACGACTCCCTACGGGCAAGCAACAGGTGACGACAATTGTATTCTTATCCTGTCGCTAGATAGCGTTCCATACCATATTTTTTTGGAGATAACAGATAATTGTGACTGTCAAATAATAGACAAATAATTTGCAATAAAATAATATTGCAACTATAAATTGAGATGGAAGCTATCCTATCTTTTAAGTTGGATGAAACTACACATGCTATGCAAATTTGATTAAAATTGGTTAAGTACTTTAGGAGTCCATCATGGACAAACAACGTGACGCGTAATTTATATATATAAAGATATAATTTTAATAAATTGGATTAAGTTCTCATATTGTTAAGTGGCAAACAATATGAAAGTACAAGTAAATAATGTAATTGCAAACATAATGTCTAGAGTAATGATTAGAATTACATTAATGGCAATTACATGAACTAGTATAGCTCAACATTTATTTGTGCTAAAGCTCTTATTGAATGATATCGAACAATATTCATATTTAGATGGATGTTTTAAATTATAATATCTCCAAAAAAAAATATCGAGATTGATATGAAACTTTTCGCACAGATAAACAAGAACAAATGCTTTTGGTTAAAATTTAAAACAAATAAATGGATAGATAAAGATGTTCAATTCATATTTTGGCCTTCAAATACAATGGAAACCGTATTAATCTATCCCAAATATTTTATCAAAGACAATTTCATAAGACACAATAGCATAATATTTAAAATTTTAACTATATGTCTACTATATTGATTACGGGATATTTACAACGTTTATTGAACATAAATTTCAGACAAACGTTCAATAAATACGATAAAATAATTTTTATGACATCTTGTTTGGAATTCGTATCTTATAGCTTTGGTTTTATATTGAGCGGCATCCTCGCTGCCATTCAAGGAAATGAGAATATTAAATTCATTTTGACATTTCAAAATGTCCATAGAGTTATTAATGGCAAACAGAAGTTAAAAATGTTTATCATTGGAAACAGGGCTAGTGTAGTGTATAAGTTTGTTTATATTCTATACTACTTTTTGTATAATGTATGATATATATCTGCTTGTATCAAATGTATTTGAACTGTTCATTTACACTATGCTGATAGTATTTGATGCCAATATAGTCTACGCTATATGTTGTATGCATTTACTGATTTGGAAACTTAATCTATGGAATGAAAAAATAATATAAAACAAGTTGAAAATGTCGATAGATGAAAAATATTGCAGAGTAATATATCAAGCTTTTGCTGATTTTGATATTTACAAAAATATCTACAAACATATGGTAATAGAAACTTTCTTTAAAATTTAAACTAGATTTGTAAAAAAAAACTTGTTACTTTAGTGACATTTAGGATGTAATTAAATTATGTTAGAAAAATATTCAATTTCTTTTTTTTTTGTACAAAATACTAGAAAAATATTCAATTTCTTTAGTTTTTGTACAAGTATAAATGCCAGCTAGAATATTTTAAACAGTTTATGACATCAGCACTGTACAAAATGAAGAGAAGTGGCCCCAGGATAGAATCTTGGGGAACACCTCTATTCATCTCTTTTGTAGACAATGAAGAATAAGTGCCGTCTCTATTTTGAATCTGGATGAATTGTGAACGATTAGATAGGTAGCTGTTGAACCAGTTAAGAGTTTCAGAATGACATCCGTAGTAAGCTAATTTAGAGAGAAGGAGCGAGATATTTATTGAATCGAAAGCACGAGAAAAATCCAAAAGAACAAGCAATGTAGCTTTACCTTAATCTCTGGCTTCAAGCACATTGTCAACCACATCAAGGAGAGCAGTTGTTGTGCTATGTTTTTGTCGAAGCCCAGATTGTCAGTTCGGTAATATATTGTGACGCTCAAGATATTGTCGTAATTGATTACTTACAGCTTTTTCTAGAATCTTAGAAATACATGGCAACAAGCTGATAGGGCGAAGGTCATTTGCAGTAGTAGGACTATGCACTTTTTGAATTGGTTTTTTAATCGCTACTTTCCATAACTCGGGAAAAATTGATTCAAATATCGACTTATTTATAATAGAGGTAACTGTAGTAAGTGCGCGAGGTAGTATCATAGTCAACATATTTAGAGATATATAGTCACAGCCCTGGGCATTGGCCTTGATACTGCGCAACAGGTTAAGCACATCCTCCTCCTGTATCATCTCAAATCGAAAGCTACTGTTCCCGAATCTATTGAATTCAAAGAAAGTTAAATCCGAAATAGTGACCACACCACTACCGGAAACCGCCAGAAAATGTGTATTTAAAATGTCAAGATTCTTACAAGAGTAAGGGAACTCTTGTATTCCCTTATCGAAAGTGGTAATTACTTTTTTAATATTATTCCACAGTTTTTTAGGATGATTTATATTATTATTTATATATGTTGTGAAATATGCAGACTTTTCACTCTTCATTGCGGCTCTAACAAGATATTTTAGTTTAATATAAAAAAGTAAAAGTCTTTTGAAAGTGGCGCCAATGACGGAAAAGTTGAAAAGTGAACGTCTGACTTGGTATGGACATGTGATGAGATGGGATGAATGTAATGTTGGGAGAAGAGTTTTAAGTATGAATGTTGAAGGCTTTAGGGGTAAGGGAAGACTGAAGAAAAGATGGATGGATTGCGTGAAGCATGATATGAATAGAAAGGGAGTGAACGCAGAGATGACATCGGACAGGATTGAGTGGAAGAAAAGGACATATTGAGTCAACCCCAAGTAATTGGGATAAGAGCAGGGTAATGATGATGATGAATGATGATAAAAATTATAATGTCCTTCACTTCTCGAAGATTTATATTTTTTATGATATTTGTCCCTTAGCCTTATCATTTCTTTGATCGTATCTGTAATCCAAGGATATGATTTATTTTTAATTGGAACTGATTTTAATGGTGCATGAGCATTAAATAAACTTGAAATACAAGAATTAAACACTGCTTTTTTTTTTTTTTTTGGGTTGGGCTACGGTCGGCGCACTCCTCGCACCACTCCGTCCGGGGTGACAGAGGGGCGTTAGCACGCACACCCGTAACCCACCCGTGACGTCGCCTTCGCCGTTGGGCCGACCACCGGAGCAGAGTGACTTGACGTCAGTGGTCGACCCGACGGAATACCCCTGAGGAGTACCCTTTCTTCGACCGACGTCCCCCCTCGGGTAGGATGTCGGTCTTTCCTCACGGCCTCTCGGCGACGGGAGACGCTCCTTGCGCACGCGCTCCGCCGCCTCCTTCCGCGAGAGTACTGCCTCGCAGAAGGTTGCGACCGCGTCCCAGTTCCTGACGCTGTCGAGTATCGCCCTGGCGATGGTCGGCAGCGTCAGGTCAGCACCGATGATTGCGACGAGTTCACGACGCTGCTCTGCCCAAGCGGCACAAACCTCGAGCGTATGCTGCGCCGTGTCTTCGTCGCAATCGCAGTGGTGGCAGGACGGTGTACTCTCCCTCCTGACGACCTTGTGCAGGTATTTAGCGAAGCATCCATGCCCCGTAAAAACCTGCACCAGTCAGAAGGAGAGCACCCCGTGCCGCCGTTCCAACCACTGCATCAGCACCGGCCGGAAGGCCTCTACGGTCCGCACACCGAACCGAGGCCACTTTAGCCGGACTGCCCAACGGGCAATGACATCTAGGCGGGCGTCGACGCGCCAGGCGTTGAGTTCCCTCAAAGAGACCACACCGCCCTCCGCGCGCACCCCCGACGAATTAAACATAGCTACCATCATATTTACATCTCCACAGCTCTGAATTACCTCCCAGTTGATACTATTCAGATCAAGATTGAAATAGTCAAGTACAATATCCTTGAGTGGCCTATAGGTGACCCAGTGTGGTACAGGCTTTTTTGTTTTGAAACGAAATTCCGCTAAGATTATGGCATGGTGTCCAAGCTCGGGAATATGCAATACTGAAGTCCCGCATACTCTGGCATCGGTGCATATAATATCTATTAGAGTCTCACTATGTTCTGTGAAGTGAGTTGGCTTATTAATAATTTGATTTAAATTAGAGTAATGAAGGAACGTGGTTAGCAGTTTGGTTTTATTATCGCTTCCATCGAGAATATTAATATTAAAATCGCCGAGAAGCACAACTTTGTCAGTGTAAGAAAAATAAGTTAGTGATTCGGTAATCGCGGCAATAAAAACGCTAACATCTAGCCAAGGTGGTCTATAAGCCGTACCGATAACAATTATCTGCGCGTTGAGATTCAGTGATAACCACATCTGTTCAACGCAAGACGCACGAGGATGTGGTACTGTTCGCGCGCGAACTTCGTGGCGAATGTAAAAACTCACCCCACTGCCTCGCCCGCCGCGCACCGTGGTCGGGCGCGGTATGTGCCGGAGTCGGTAGTCGGCCAGTGATGGCGCGTGACCTTCCTCACCTACTCTGATCCACGTTTCATTTATCGCCATGATATCGACATGTACATCCCACTTCTAGGCCTGTAGCCTTTTCTACATTATTTTATCTCTAGACTAGTAAGCTATATGATGTTCCAGTATCATATTAAAGTTTAATCCAAATTTTGAAGCTGCTTTCATTGCCATATAACTTAATTTGTTATTCATGATCACATTGCCATCAAAGTTTTCTTAAACCCTAGCATATTTAGAATTTCAAATATGGGTTGTGATATGAAACTATTTTGAGATTTTACAGTAGTGCAGCATATGTGGACCGGCTTGGCCATAGTATCACTACACTAGTGTATAAAATCGATGTCTGTGGTACCAACTTGCTAATGGGTTTGATTCAGTATAACAAATAATAATAATAATCATTTATTTCTCAGAATGGTACATTTAGTTATAATATAATATTTTGTGCATCTCACACATTTTATCGTATGCTGTAACCACAAGAGCTGATGTATCAAACTCATTCTTTTCCTTTTCTGTCCTCATTCCATTTGACCCTATACTATACTTTTTAATAGATAGCAAATTAGCTGAACTGCGGATATTTCGGAAATCTATAAGCCAGCAGGGTACTTGCTCGTGTACAACCAATATAAATAAAAAAATCTTAATTGCCTTACTTCTAATTATCTTGAAAAATACCAAAAAAAATATTCTCGTGATGACTTATTTCATTCTTAGGGAATCACTATGTAGACACAGGTAAAAGAAATTTGTCTGAAAATATATGATAATTTTCAGGTGAAAAACGAAAATTATGTAAGAATATTCTACGTTTGTATAAAACAAACTTCAAGAAAATGACCGCATGCAACTTGTTCTACATCGGAGCTGAACTTCCTCTGTCTTTGCTGAGTCTTCTTACTAGCTACACTATTGTCGTGTTACAGTTTGCATTTCTTTAAACATCTTCATCGTCATAATCATCTTGCTTTTACCTCAATTACTTGGCGTCGGTGCATTGTGTACTTTTCGCCCGTGGTATATTACAATATGAATGTGAGCAAAACCAAAATAATGGTCTTTGAAAGAGATGAAGCCAGAACAGATGTAAGAGTAACAATAGGTAATGATGTACTAGAGCAAGTGGATGAATTTGTATATCTTGGATGTGGATTTAGCCGAGATGGAAGGTACACCACTGATATAGAGCGAAGAGTGAATGCGGGAAATAGAGGGAACGGAGCGTTGGGGCAACTTCTCGGCAGCCACCACCTCAGCCAGAAGGCACGTGTAGCAATACATAACGCAGTGCTTGTCACAACATTACTGTATGGAAGCGAGAATTGGGTATGCAGAAAAGAGTATGAAAGTAAAATTAATGTGGTCGAAATGCGATCTCTGCGGAAAATCTGTGGAGTTAGGCTGACCGATCGCATTCGTAACGACGACGTAAGAGAGCGAGTAGGTATGAAAGAGAGTATTGGTGTAACGATGCGAAAGGGAATGCTCCGATAGTTCGGACATGTGGAAAGAATGCCGAACGAACGTCTGGTTAAGAAGATATACAATGTGAAAGTGGAAGGATGTAGGTACCGGGGGAGACCGAGACTAACCTACCTAGACCAGATCGGTCATGTACTGAAGGAAGGTGGAGTCAAGAGTCTCCGAAACCGGCGAGCGTGTATGAAGAGACTTATGAATGTTGAGGAAGCGAGTGAAGTATGCAAAGATAGAGTTCTCTGGCACTCTGTTCTCTCTGCCTACCCTGCAAGGGATATGGCGTGATGATATGTATGTATGTATGTATGTGTATGTATATTACAAAGATTTAGTAATAGTTTTATGATTGACCGTTTGTCTAACATCAACTCTCTTTAGGAATGTAATTGTTCCGCGACGGACGACCGAGGACGGGCGGTCGAATTGTGGGCGGCGGCACTGGGCCTCTCTTTGTTGAACAGGGGCTCGGTGCAAACGTGCGTGCGTCAGCAGGGCGGGTCGATAGTGGACTTATCGTTCGCTAGCCCCATTGTCGCCGCACGCGTGAGAAGCTGGCGCGTCGCTGAGGAGGTTGAGACACTATCGGACCACCGATATACCCGGATTGAGGTCTCCCAGACCCTCCCGACGCCCAGCAGGGGTCACGGGGCGGACGGACGTTCCGCGTTCCCGCGATGGGCTGTGGGTCATTTGGACCGGGACCTGCTGGCGGAGGCAGCCATCGTTCACTCGTGGCTGTCCTCTGCCCACCAGTTGGACGGGGTGGACGCCGAGGCTGGCCGCATCCGTAATGCCTTGACGCAGATTTGCGATGCGGCCATGCCCCGTGTGCGGTGTCTGCCCCCGAAGAGGGCTGTCCACTGGTGGTCCCGGGAGCTGGCGGATCTTCGGGTCGTGTGTATATGCACCCGAAGGGCCTACACCCGCAGCCGGCGGCACCATCGCGACGAGGAACGGGAGAGCCGGCTTTACGAGGGCTACCGCAATGCGCGGTCGACCTTCAGGCTGGCCGTCCGTACCGCCAAGGACGTCAGTCGGCAGGAGATGTTGGATGGTCTCGATCGTGACCCCTGGGGTCGCCCCTATCGCGCAGCGCTGAGTAAGCTCCGCGCACGGGGCCCTGCCCTCACCGAGACTCTCCAGCCCGGCCTCCTTACCAGGGTCGTCGAGGATCTGTTCCCACGACGTGCGGAACACACGCCCCCGGTCATGGCTCCGCCAGACACCGACCGGGAGGCCGACGATGACAGTGTTCCGCCCATCACGGAACCCGAGATGGGGGCGGCGGTGGCGCGCATGCGCGGAAAATCCACCGCCCCCGGGCCTGACGGTGTTCCCAACCGCGTGCTGGCCCTGGTCCTCGACCACCTGGGTCTCCGCCTCAGGGGGCTGTTCGACGCGTGCTTAGCGTCCGGGCGGTTCCCTGGGTGTTGGAAGGAGGGGAGGCTGGTTCTCCTGCCGAAGCCGGGACGGTCTCCAGAGTCGGCCTCGGCCTACAGGCCCATCGTGCTGCTCGACGATGCGGGCAAGCTATTGGAGAGGGTGCTGGCTGCTCGCATCGAGCGGCACCTCGTCGGCACGGGGCCCGATCTGTCGGATGCCCAGTTTGGGTTTAGGAGGGGTCGTTCGACGATCGCGGCTCTGTTGCGCCTGAGGGCCGTGGCGACTGAGGCCGTCGCTGGCGGGGGAGTGCTGTTGGTAGTGTCCCTGGACATCGCCAACGCATTCAATAGTCTGCCATTTAGCTGCGTCAGGGAGGCGCTCCGATATCACGGAGTGCCAGTTTACCTGAGGCGGCTAGTGGTAGATTATTTGGAGGGGCGCAGCGTCCTCTACACCAACCGAGTAGGGGACGTTGTGCAAACGCCCATGACATGCGGTGTTCCGCAGGGGTCGGTCCTCGGACCCACCCTGTAGAACATCGGCTACGACTGGGCGTTGAGGGGGAGCCTCCCGCCCGGGCTGGGCGTGATATGTTACGCCGACGACACGCTCGTCACAGCCCGTGGTGGGACGCTGGAGGAGGCGGCAAGCCTGGCGACTCTCGGCACCGAGGAGATCGTCAGGCGGATCGGGGCGCTGGGGTTGAGGGTGGCCCTGGACAAGACGGAGGCCCTCTTGTTCCATGGGCCCCGCATGGGCCCTCCCATCGGCGTCTCGATTACCGTCAATTCAGTTGATATCAGCATCCGGGCCCATATGAGGTATTTGGGCCTGGTGCTCGACGGGCGATGGTGGTTCCGGGAGCATTTCCGCAGACTCACTCCACGGCTCGTCGGCGCGGCGTCCGCCCTATCATGGCTTATGCCGAATGTGGGCGGACCGAGCGCTACCTGCCGACAGCTGTACGCAGGGGTCATCCGGTCGATGGCCCTGTACGGCGCACCGGTGTGGGCGGGATCCCTGACCGTCCGACTCAGGGCTCTTCTGTGGCGACCACAGAGGGCCATGGCGGTCAGGGCCATACGCGGGTACCGCACGGTGTTGACGGAGGCAGCGTGTCTGTTGGCCGGGACCCCTCCATGGGACCTGGAAGCGGAAATGCTCGCCGGTTTGTATCGGCGGATGTTAGGGGTGCGAGCGGAGGGCGGTGTGGTCTCGTTGAGGCAGCACACCGCCTGGCGTGTCGACGGCCGCCGCGACGGCAGCATGGGGTGCTCTCCTTCTGACTGGTGCAGGTTTTTACGGGGCATGGATGCTTCGCCAAATACCTGCACACGGTCGTAAGGAGGGAGAGTACACCGTCCTGCTACCACTGCGATTGCGACGAGGACACGGCGCAGCATACGCTCGAGGTTTGTGCCGCTTGGGCAGAGCAGCGTCGTGAACTCGTCACAATCATCGGTGCTGACCTGACGCTGCCGACCATCGCCAGGGCGATGCTCGACAGCGTCAGGAACTGGGACGCGGTCGCATCCTTCTGCGAGGCAGTAGTCTCGCGGAAGGAGGCGGCGGAGCGCGTGCGCGAGGAGCGTCTCCTCGACGACGCGAGCCGCCGCCGGCGACTGGGGCGGCGCAGGCGCGATTACCTGCGCCTGATGCCGCCCTAGCCAAGGCCGCGGGTGACTGGATCGGGGAATTAGTCCGTCACCCGCCGAGAGGCCGACCGCGTGAGGAAAGACCGACATCCTACCCGAGGGGGGGACGTCGGTCGAGGAGAGGGTACTCCTCAGGGGTATTCCGTCGGGCCAACCACTGACGTCAAGTCACTCTGCTCCGGTGATTGGCCCAACGACGAAGGCGACGTCACGGGTGGGTTACGGGGGTGCGTGTGCCGACCGTAATCCGCCACCAAAAAAAAAAAAAAAAAAGGAAGGTAATTCTTGGCCAGATGACAGCGAATTAAATTAGCCCATGTTGTTTTATAGCTCTCAGTTGTATTAAATATCCACGAGCAATGTTGGTGTCGGTAGTATTTGTAGACCGAACAGCACGCACAGTTCGTAGATATTAAAAATCTATTAAAAAAATTTTTTGCAAATAAATAGCGTATATTATTTTCCATCTTAAGCACAATAAAGGTCATTTTTATTTCACTATTTTATTGTTAAAAAAATATATCATCATTATCATCATCACAGCCCATAAATGTCCCACTGTGGGGCTCGAGCCCCAAGGCTGCGTTAAACGTTTAACGTAATGGCACTCGAACGCATGAGGCGTAGCATACCTATTACAGGTCAGCGCGAGCGTTAGAAACGAGTAGCGTCCAATATTCCAACGCAAGAGGGAGAGAGAAAGAAAGATACATGAAGCTAGAAAAAGTAGGAGAGAGAAAGAGAGTGAGTCGGTAGATCCCAAGCACATGCGTGTGGTATTCTTGCTATGCAGCAAAGTAAACAGCGTAAGCGTAGTAAAATTAGCTGAAATACGTACTTTTTGTCTCTATTTTAATTTATAATATTAATTATTTTCATATGTTTAAGTTTTCACTTCTGTCGGCAGTCCTCATGACTGCCTTATGCTTTTTTTTAAGTTAATCTCCTTAAGTTAGTCTCCTACCAGATTGGAAAGCGGCCTCAAACTGAGAAGATCCGGCAAGAAACTCATCGGGCGCATCATTTTATTTTAATTATATGTTTTCTCAAAATTATTGGTTACATATTTATTCTATATTCGCTCCAGTGAGATGCCCTTCGAGTAAAGATTGACAAAATCCTTTTTGTTGTGGAATTTCGGCATTGTTTTAGTGACTTCAATCTGGGTTTCAATAAAGCCTTTTCCTGCTGTTTTGCCATTGCTTCTATTATTACATAAAGTAACAAAAGTTTAAGGTTGATCCAATATATAATTTTTAACAAAAAAAAACCGTCTTCTAAAAGTACCTAAACTAAAAAACAAAGATTAGTTATTACGTATAAAGATTACGTTATACGTATATTCAATTAATTAAACAGAAATGATTAAATAATTATTTTATAATTTCGATATTGCATCCAAGAAAAAAATGCTGGTCCGGGCGAAATTTATGCCACACATTTTAACGGCTTAGCAGAGGCAGCTGTCCGCTCAACTAAACATCAATTGAAAAGGTTACTTCAGTTAACACACTTCACCTACAAAGAAATGGGCAATTCTTTGTGTCACGATTTCTCAAAAAGTGTCATTTCACATGTTACAAATCATACATTATAACTATCTTCAAGTTGTTGGTTGATTTGGGTTAATTAAAAGTAAAGTACGATTCATAGTAATTCATTGCGAGGCGTGCTTTGGTGGAAGCAACACAGAGTCAGAGTCATAGGCTGTTCGAATAAGACCCGATAGATCTACAATATAACGATCGTAACACTTGACTCAGTTAGAGGCAGTCCTAAACTCACGTCCACTTACTCCTATATCCTCTGATCCTCTAGACCTAACAGCTCTAACTCCAGCTCACTTCTTAATTGGAATCGCTTATGTCTTTTTCGCATCCTCAAATTGATAACATTAATATCATCAACCTGCAGCGTTGTCAACGAATTGAAATATTAAGTAACATATTTGGAATCGGTGATAAATTCACTAGAGTTGCCGAACTGAAAACTTTCCGAGAAACCATGCTTCGAGCCTTCAACAACATTTACCCGCTTTCAAAATCTTGATACAATCAAACCGGGGGGATGTTTTTTTTTTTTTTTTTTTTTTTTTTTTTGTTGTTTGTCCGGGTCACAGACCCGGCCCGCGATGCCCCTAACATGATCAGGGATTTCATATTTGGGAGGTGAAGACTACTCAGGTATTTTTATTTAAAAAGAAAAAAGTTACATTATTTGTGCTTATATATCTAAACTTATTATAGCTTATTAATATTACATTGTATTCATGGCTTTATTCGCCATGTTTATTACACATTAGTTTCAAGAGCGACCGTGCGTTATTGTTTGTGTGTTTGTTGCTTGTACAGTTTCTTTGTATGTTTACATGTTGTGTATTGCTTTTGTGTATAACGTGTTATTGTATTTTGTGCGTTTTGTATATTTGTGTATGTTTATTATTGTTGGGTGTTTTATGTTATTAGTTGTGTTGTGTGTTTTCATTTCGTGTTTTATATTATTTAATTTATTGTTTTTTATTGTTCGTATTAGTATATAATTAGGTGCTCCATGCATATAATTATATTAATTGTAATTATAATTGAGTATTTTATGTTATTAATTGTTTTATGTGTTTTCGTTTTGTATTATATATTATTGTATTTATTGTTTTTTATTATTAGTATTATATAATTAAGTGCTCCATGCATATAATTATATTAATTATAATTATTGTTTAGTGTTTTATGTTATTAATTGTGTTATGTGTTTTTGTTTTGTATTATATATTATTGTATTTATTGTTTTTTATTATTAGTATTATATAATTAAGTGCTCCATGCATATAATTATATTAATTGTAATTATTGTTGAGTGTTTTATGTTATTAATTGTGTTATGTGTTTTTGTTTTGTATTATATATTATTGTATTTATTGTTTTTTATTATTAGTATTATATAATTAAGTGCTCCATGCATATAATTATATTAATTGTAATTATTGTTGAGTGTTTTATGTTATTAATTGTGTTATGTGTTTTTGTTTTGTATTATATATTATTGTATTTATTGTTTTTTATTATTAGTATTATATAATTAAGTGCTCCATGCATATAATTATATTAATTGTAATTATTGATGAGTGTTTTATGTTATTAATTGTGTTATGTGTTTTTGTTTTGTATTATATATTATTGTATTTATTGTTTTTTATTATTAGTATTATATAATTAAGTGCTCCATGCATATAATTATATTAATTGTAATTATTGTTGAGTGTTTTATGTTATTAATTGTGTTATGTGTTTTCGTTTCGTATTATATATTATTGTATTTATTGTTTTTTATTATTCATATTATATAGTTAAGTGCTCCATGCAATAATTATATTAATTGTAATTATTGTTGAGTGTTTTATGTTATTAATTGTGTTATGTGTTTTCGTTTTGTATTATATATTATTGTATTTATTGTTTTTTATTATTCATATTATATAATTAAGTGCTCCATGCATATAATTATATTAATTGTAATTATTGTTGAGTGTTTTATGTTATTAGTTGTGTTATCTATGTGTTAATTTTGTATCATATGAATAAAAATAAATATTTACTACATACATATTTTTGGTGTGTATTGTTATATATGTTTGTGACGTGTTTGTGTGTATTGTAGTCATTATGGCGATCTGTGTTTGTGTGTATGTGTGTTGTGCTATTTGACTATGTGATTGTTGTTCAGTTTTTTATTTATTTTAATATAATTTACTATGTTACAAACATAGTAAATTATTTGTGTGTTATATGTCTAGATGTGTAGTTGTGTGTACTATGCGTATATATTAGTATGACATATGAGTGTGTTACCTGCATGCGTGCGCGACGCGGTATTCACGCCCACTCGCATGCTCTCGCATGTTGTGCGTTTGTGATGTTAGATGTAATCATTTGTTGATGTTAAGAGAATGTGATGAGAGTATGGTGATATGTGTGTTATGTTGATGTATGGCTGATATTGTTTGTGTGATGACTTTTCGTAGGTAGTTAGTTGGTGTTAGATTGGTGCGGTAATGTAAGGTTACGTTGCGATGTAATGTTGGTGTGGTGATGTATGACTGGTGGGGTGTAGTGAGTTGGTGTACCGGGGGGATGTTGGCACCGAGTAGGTGCCATCTGGAGGGCTCTGCGCTGTATGGGGAGCCAGTGGCAGAGAGCAATAGTTGACCGAGGTTCGGGAATTCTCACTTTCTGAGTACACAGCGCGCACGTGTATACATTATTATTTTTTCAGTTAATTTTATGTAATATACTAGCATTATATTGGTCTACAGTTTTATTTACATACCCCTCATTAGAGTATCAAACTCATTCCACATAGGCTATTCTTTTTTGCTCTTTCAATACCGGGTTCATCACTCACATTTTTCTATTCTTTTAAAACATTCTTCTTTACTTTCAAAACCTTTTGTACACTATCATTCAACCACCATGTATCTCTATCAATCATTTCTTTACCTTTTATCTTATCCAGAACATACATCGCTACATCTCAAAACTGTAATTTATATTAATATAATTTTAAATGTCTTTTTTTAAGACACCATCATTAAGGAAATTTTCCTTGTATTGAGGGGAACTTTACCAACACACATAATTATTGCAGATAAATTACACTTAGACTCAGAACAATACTTTGTGGATCTCACAAGGTATTGTTCTACGTTATAATCAAACCACTGGCATGGAAGGTATCTTAACCACTACGCTATCTGTGCAGTCAATTAATTAGATACCTATTCATATTCTTAAGTGTCAAACAATAAGAAAGTACAAATAAATTATGTAATTGAAAAACACTACGTTTAGATTAAAGATTATAAATTATGTTAAAGAGAAAATTATTAAACTATATAATTCTTAACACGTATTTGTGTTATAGCTCTTATTGAATGAAATCGAACAATATTGCCATATAAGTGATCTTTCAAAATTTTAATATAACATAAAAGATATCGAAATTCAAAAATTGAAATGAAACTTTTCACACGGACAAACAAAAGCAAAAGCTTTTGTGTAAAATTTAGAACAAATAAATGGATTGATAAAGATATCCAATCAATATTTTGGCCTTTAAATATAATGGAAACAATATTAGTCCACCCAAAGTATTGTATCAAAGATAATTTCATAAGACCCACTACTATAATGACTAAAATTTTAACTATATGTGTTTCTATTCTATTGATTGCGGGATATTTGTACCGTTTCTTGAACATTAATTTCAAAGATATTTTAGAAAAGTATGTTAAAACAATTTATATTACTTCTTGCTTGAAATTCGTATCTTATAGTTTTGGCTATATGTTAAATGGAATCCTCACTATCATTCATGTTAAAGAGAACATTAAATTCATTTTGACTTTTCAAAATGTCCATAGAGTTATTGATGATAAACAAATGTTAAAAATGCTTATCATTGGAAACTGGGCTAGGGTGATAACTGTATTTATCTTTTATATTACTTTTTGGATATTGTACATTATATATTTGCCGTTATCAAATGGATATGAACTATTCCTTTATATTATGCTGATAAAATTTGATGCTAATATCGTCTATGCTATAAGTTGTATGCATTTACTGATTTTGAAAGTTGATATGTGGAATAAAAAGATACTAAAAATCAAATTGAAAAGTGATATAAACGAAATGTATTGCACGCTAATGTATCAAGCTGTTGCAGATATAATTAAGTGTTTTGATATTTATAAAAATATGTTTAAATTTATGGTAATAGAAACTTTTCTTAATATTTATACTAGATTTAAAAATACTTGTTCCTCTCTAAACATTTAGATTTTAATCAAAAGAGTTACATTTTGCCTTTCACTTAAATTCCTTTAATGTTATAAAATAATATTAAATATGAGACAAATTTTGAGAAAAATCAAAATTACCAACAACAACACAACAACCAAAAAACACCAATCTTTACACTTTAAATAACATCTAACGCTTAACATTATTGTTTTGACATTTATATTGTCATAGCTGTGTGGTAGCGGCTACGAATACTATCAAACCTTACTTTGCTTGTGAATGTCGTAAAAGACCACTAAGAGCCTTATAACGACCTAGGCCAACTCCATCTGATGCCGTTACGCCATACGATGCCAATTACATTCCCAAGGAGGGTTAACGTCAGGCAGGCGGCTGGTCATAAAACTATTGCCAATAACTTTTACAATATGTACTATGAAAGAAGAATACATATTGTATCGACCGCAAGTAATTGGGATAAGAGTAGGAATGATGATTGTCATAGCTGTTACCAAAAATTTAGAGGACAATAGTTACAATGAAAAATAATCTAAATTACATTGGAGAATAAACCATATACCGGGCATATTTAAAATCTAAATTATTTGCAAACTTAATAATTTTTACACTAAATCCAACTAACCTTTGCAGTACCTACATAGTTGTATATCCCTTATGCTACTTTTTCATATAAAACAAATAACATCTATTGAGAACTAAATATCAAATTTGAAGGCAACAGCCAGATCATTGCTTACTGCAGGGTGGGGTCTGCATACCGAAGACAAAGATCGGGTACCGGTGGCCCGCTCCCACGGCGAAGAGAGGCGCTTTGCATGGTGGGTCTATGGGGTTGCGCGCCGCCTCTTCCGTCGCCCCGGACCGATTTTACGGGGCGTGGCCACTTCATAGCCCACCGCAAAAAAAAAAGAAAAAAGGGTGGGGTCTGCATCTTCAGCTCTCTAACTTATTGATGAAAGTGTAATAGCAATTTCTATTACTCAGACGTCGATTTGTTGCACAAGTGTAGTAATATCTGCATAAAGCGATCCTTTGCTGCAGACCACTGCTCACTGATCACCTTGTGCAGGTACTTGTGTAGGTACTGCAGGCTGTAGTGGTCTGCAACATTGTTCATGTTCATGACCTATCAGCGGCGTGGCTACCGTTAGTAATTAATGTCTTAATTTCTCATTTCAGTTTTTGTATTACGTAGTACAATCATTATCGCACGCATTATTATATATTAATGACATGATTGAATTTATAAAAATTACAATAGCTGATAGTGAAATAATTTTTCAGGTAGGTACGAGTATCAAAGTTTCAATTATTATTGGTTTTAAATCTAAAATATTCATGGCAAGTGTTATGTTTAAACACCACTAGTTCGCCTGTCTGTTTATTACTTTTTATTCCATCAACAAGTGTACTATATCTAGTAATTTATTAGTAATCAGGTGTTGCTTGTAAGGTGCGGTCCAGTTATATTCTTGTATTATATTTAATATTTGACCAAATATACATACATACATACCATCACGCCATGTCCCTTGGAGGGTAGGCAGAGAGAACCGAGTGCCAGAGAACTCTATCCTTGCATTCATTATATGACCGATCTGGTCTAGGTAGGTTAGTCTCGGTCTCCCCCGGTACCTACATCCTTTCACTTTCAATTGACCAAATACTTTTTTAAAAATGCTGTACATTATTTTATTAAAAAAACAAATCATTAAAAAAAATAACACCAGTCGCGACTTCTGTCCGATCTTCTCAGTGGTGGCTACGTTCTAATCCGATGGTAGATTATTAGATTAATTAAAGTAAAATCTAAAATAGATAATATTTTAGTGCGACCGCAGGGCTTATATTTAAGTAATTATTTTGAAATTCTAATTGAGCATAGTTGTATACAAAGGAGGATTATTTCTATAATCGCGGTTTAGCTACCGCAGTTGTTCTGAATTTCCAGGATACTGCTGCAACGCATTTCTACAACTTCTATGGAAATTAAAGGGTGGCTACGTATAGACTTTTATTAGCAAAATATACATCATGTAGATATTCATTACACGTGATTATAAGTGATAACAGCTATTTATAAATATAAGTAATATCAAGGGCACAGTCACGTTATTGTTTATCTAATTTTACTCATATTTGCAGCCTTCATTGGCAATATGCTTACTTGCCTGGTTAATAAAGACTTTCATACTGCAAGCGGTATTTTGCTGGTATTGTGAGATGTTTTATTTATCATTAGATAATTCTCAAGACTCTTGCGCACTGCTTCTAGGATCAAATTGCTCAGGTAAATATTTTTATCATTTTCTGTAATACAAATGTAAAATTGATAAAAAATTTGTAATATGACTTATCCCACCACCGGATCCACTAAGGTTTTCCTTAAATGATACCAAGATTTCACTCTTAAGAAGTTCCGGGAAATGATTTTAATTTTGTTGAAACTCGCAACTAATTTAATTAGAAAAGAAAAACAGGAGAAGTTAAAGGAATTGCACTTACCTCTATGCAAAGCAGAAGACATAGCAAATTTGATTATTAAGCCAATATATAAGAGGATATACAGCTATGATAAGTGCCACAGTCAAAGACCATGGATCTTAAGGGAAGAATCTTAAGGAAGGATCTAAAGAGCTTAAGGGGCCTATATGAGAACCATTACATGATGGCAATACAATGGCAGAAACCTCTGAATCCATGAAGTATACTACCCCAAACACGACTTGCAAGCTGCCTATCATAAGGGTGTGCTCGTTACACTTACAGACATTATACTCCCAGAAGATTTAATGAGATGTTTGTTCATAATCACAGTTAGACAATGAACATTGACAAAATGGTGAACGTATTAGCTAAAAATAAAAGTATTGCCCCCAAAAATTCCCATGGCTATTGAGGAATTGGGCTACAAATAGGTCTATGACTAACTTCATACTATCTAAATATGCAGTAGCAGCTAAGAAAGAAAGAATAGATATAAATAGCAGCTTTTCTTTGATGGATTCTACCTTTCCTGCTATTTGGTCAGAAGTTCTTCACACACATTTTATTGCGTCACGAAGATTAATAACATAGAGTATATGTGGATATGCTACACTAGTTGCGTGCGTTTATTCGGCTGCTGCGTTTTATTCATTAAGCGAGAGACACGAAGGGTCAAATTCATTCCTCCTTCTTCTTGCCTGTCCTCCCTTAATTTTGTTCAATATTGCATCTATGGTAAATAGCAAATTAGCTATATTTCGGGTATTTCTGGAGTCCATGAGTTAACACAGCGCTTGCTCGTGTGCCACCAAAGTAAATTAAAAATGCGACTTAAATAATAAAGATGTAAATTAAAAAAACGACTGCACAGATGGCGTAGTGGTTAAGATACCGACCATCCGTGCCCGTGCCGTGGGTTCGATTCCCACGCAGGACATTACTTTGTGTGATCCACAAAGTGTTGTTCTGAGTCTGGGTGTAATTTGTCTGCGTTAATTGCATGTTTGTAAAGTCCCCCGCAATACAAGGTTTATTTCCTTAGTGCAGGGTGGTGTCTTTGTTAAAAAAAAAAAAAAAAAAAAAAAAATATCTTAATTATTATACTCAACTTAATTATCTTGAAAGATACTAAAAGAGTACTCTCACGACAACATATTCTATTCTTAGGTAGTCATTATCATGCCGTAGTTAAAAGGAATTTGTCTTGAAACTTATGATAATTTTCAGGCAATGTACGAAAATTGTGCAAGAATATACTGCGTTTGTATAAAACAAACTTCAAGAAAATGACCGCATGCAATTTGTTCTACATCGGAGCTGAACTTCCTCTGTCTTTGCTGAGTCTTCTTACTAGCTATACTATTGTATTATTACAGTTTGCATTTCTTTAATCATCATCATCATCATCGTCATCCGACTCTTATCCCAATTACTTGGCGTCGTCGCAATATGTACTTTTGGCCTATGATTTATATTGCAAAAAAATTGGCTATAGTTTTATGATTAGCCTATCTGACATCGTCTTTGCAAGGTAATTATTGACCAAATAACATCAGATAACATTAGCCCAAGCTGATTTAGAGCTGTCCGTTGTATTCGATATTCATGAGCAATGCACTAACGCTTAGTGGTATTTGTGGGTGCCACCACATAGCATCCAATGACTGTAGATATTAATATTCTCATCATCATCATTTCAGCTCATATATGTCTCATCAACATCGAACCTTGTAACATAAAAAATATTATGTTATCCTTATATTATAAAAATATGTATGTTCTGAATAATATTAAAAAAATAGTAAAAAAAATAATTATGTTTCAACATACATGCAAACATTTTTAATTAATTTATAAATTAAAAATTCCTTCGGTCTCCGCGCTCGCTAAACCGGTTATCGCCAGATATCGGTAGCTCGGGTCGCTGCGGCATTCGATCGTGGCTCACGGAGAAGCCGGCCGTTCTTCTCAATATACAGCCGTTATTCGTTTTTTTAATAAATACTATGCGGCAGTAGATATAGATTACTAAACTGATTAATATATATATTGTATTGTTATAAAGTATTGTTTTCTATCACTGTGCTATTATATTTTAATAGTGTTGAATCCCCGTACTGGGTAAGTTGTGTATAATTTATTTTTGTAGATTATTATGATTTAATGTAACGTAGCTATTTAGAGCCTATCAGTCTATTTAAACACTTTAGTAGATATTGTTTTCATTTAGATGCTTACGCTATTCATCCATGTACCTACAGCTAAAAACCGTTACTGAATGTTTTTTTTAACTGCCACTTCCACCCAGCTGTAATATTTAAATAACTCTATCCTCTGCTCCTCGTGCTTATTAGTAACTTCATCCGGCTTCGCTCGCTACTCATCATGTCGAAGATCATCCGCTTGGGATAGTGGCAGTACATGATTTTACCCACTTAATGCTAAAATAAGTTTAATATCGTCTACGCAGGAACTCCCCGTGGACTGGACGCTGGCGTCTCAGCCCTGATCTGGTGCCCACTTCAGGCCGGGGTATATCAACGAAGAATAAAGCACAGGAGAGTGGGTTATATTGATGCTGTTGTAGAACGCCGAACCTACCCGCGACTGAGACCTTGATTTTGTTAAAACTTATTAAACTTTATTTCATAAAATAATATTGTTCATTAAAGTCCTGCTTATTATTTGTGAGTAGTATTATTTTATTTTCTTTTGGCAAAGTAAAGACGTGACAACCTCTTCCATAAAGGGAGGGAAATTGACCTACTATACCACGCTAGTCAGACGTGTTGGTATTCTTTTTTTTTTTTTTTATATGGCGGCGGGCTATGGAGTGGTCACGCCCCGCTAATCCGTCCGGGGCGGCAGTAGAAGCGGCGCATGACCCCATAGACCTGCCCTACAAGTAACGCTCCACGCCGTGCGAGCGGGTCACCGGAACCCGGTCTTTGTCTTCGGTGGCCCACCCGGCGGTTTACCCTCGCGGGTATTCTCTCGAGTCGACGCCTCGGCAGCTTACGCCGTCGGGGCGTCGTCCTCATGCGGTGGCCTCGCTTCGGGGTGGCCAGACTAATCCCAGGTCCGGTCACCCGCTGCCTCGGCTAGGGCGGCATCAGGCAGAGGTACTTGCGCCTGCGCCGCCTAAGGCGCCGGCAGCGGTGCGTGTCGCCGTAGAGGAGTTCCTCACGGGCACGCACCGCCGCTTCCTTCTGCGAGATGTCCATCTCGCAGAATGCGGCGACCGCGTTTCAGTTCCTGACGCTGTCGACCATCGCTTTCAGCCGGCAGCGTCAGCTCGGCACCAATGGTTGCAACGAGTTCACGACGCTGCTGTGCCCAGGTCACGCAGACCTCGAGCGTATGCTGCGCCGTGTCCTCGCTGCAACCGTACTGGTGGCAGCGCGGAGTCGGCTCGCACCTTGCGACCGTGTACAGGTATTTGCCGAAGCATCCATGCCCCGACAAAACCTGCACCAGTCGGCACGAGAGGGCTCCGTGCCGTCGTTCCATCCACTAGACGTGTTGGTATAGGGTTTAGTTTCCAGTTTTTTGGAGTTTACTCCTTAAGAATCGATTTTCGTATAAGGCGCCCGGTATGAGAAAAAATTGAGGAGTAAAATCTAGTGATCGAATGACCTCGTTACGTTTTTGGTGCGCAACCTATTCTGCGCACCTTTCACTTTCTGACGTGAGATAATACTTCACTGAACAGTTTTAATAAATGTAAATAAAAATATATATATATTATTATAAGTCAAATGAGCTTTTCTTGCGCCTGTTTTGATAATCGTACTTAAGGAGTAAACTCTAGACGTGCGTCGGAGCTGACACACACACTTTTTTTCTTTTTGTATAGATGTTATATGCATTTTATATCCCTTAGACGCCTGTTACGATCGGCCACAAGTTACATAGGGGTGGTGAATTGTATTCTTACTCCGTCACCACACGGAAAACTATCTGTTAAAATTAATTTTATAGATAAATATTAGCGGCCATCTTAAGTATCATCGATGTCATTTTTTAGTTCACTATTTTATGATGCAAGAATATATATATCAGTATAATTTGCGGATTAAAAAAATAAAACCTAAAAGTTTTTAAATATATTTATATTTAATGACTTCTAATGCTTAGGTACGCGAGTATTACACATTCGAAATAAAATAAATTTCATTTAATAGCTCAAGTAAGGTAGGTAGCTATTTTAAAAGTTATCAAAAGTTAAGCGTGTAGTAATTATTATATTATAGCCACAAAAAAATGATAAGACAAAAAACTATTTAACAAAAAAATTAAAGTGCCGAAAAAACTGAAAAGCTAAAAATAATAAACTTTGTTTTTATTGACCTTAATAACTAAGTTCTTAAAATAATTTAAGTACACCTAAGTAATTTTGAGTCGGCGCCAAACAAACAAATTAGTGTGTATGAACTATCTGAATGTTACTACACACTTAATAGTGACAAAGATGGGTATTATTGTAGCTTGTTTACCATATTCCGTTAGCGCCGAGTCAAAATTACTTAGGTATACTTAAATTGTTATAAGAACTTAGTTACTAAGGTCAATAAAACAAAGTTTATTATTTTTTGATTTTCAGTTTTTTATAATTTGTTCAGTTAAATTTATTTTATACAAAAACAGTACAGAAACTTTCTTGTTTTTAACTTTTTCCATGCTGGATAATACTTTGAGCGTTCCAAAAAATGTTGTTCTAAGTCTGGATGTAATTTGTTTGCGTTAATTACATGTTTGCAGAGTCCCCCGCAATATAAGGATTATTTCCTTAGTGCAGCGTGGTATATGTGTGATGGTGTGACAATTTCCTTTCGGAACCGCCCCAGAGCTCCTTCCGCGTGACAACTACCTCAAAGAAGGCGGTGTCCGCATCTCAGTTTCTGACACTATCGATCATCGCTTTAGTAACGACCGGCGTCAGGTCGGCTCTAATAGATGCAACGAGTTGGGTTCGGGCCTCCTCCGTAATGGGAAATTAACCTACTATACCACGTTGGTCAGACGTGTTGGTATAGGGTTTTGTTTCGAGTTTTCCTTCTCTCGCATAGATGTTATATGCGCCCTACATCCCTTAGTCGTCTCGTACGATCACCCACGGGTAAGATATGAGGTGGTGGATAGTATTCTTACTCCGTCACCACACGGAAAAAACGGAAAAAAAAATGATTGATTTTGATTGAAATATTGATTAGAGTGATTGTCACAAGTGCCAGTAATTTGAATAACAGGGTTGTATCATCGTTTAATGCAATTCTAACTGCAAAGTTTGAAGTATTAAGCCTGTACAATGTGTAAATATTGTGGGGTAGATGGCACGCGTCTCCTTAAAGACGAAAATATAATACGATGCGAGAATTGAATGCCAGACAATAGGTCACGGTGGTGTAAGTGGCAGCACGATTGGAACGGATTTGCAATAGGTGTGGGTTCGAATTCCACTTGTGACAATCATTTTTTGGCTCTTAATCGGGTTTTTATAAATAAATAAGCATCTTAAATACTAAATTTCAGTAATTTGAATAGTCCGGCATAATTAACGAAATATTGGTAAGTCCTATATATGAATCACTCTTTCCAAATGGTGGGAATGCGTGGTGGGATTAATCCTATTAAAAAAAAAGTCCTATATACAGGTTGCCGATTTAATTAATAGAATCCTTGAAGGGGGTATATCAGACCATGACTCACAACCCAAATCAGAAAAAAATAGGAGCTAACTTTTGGTTAAATTGCCCTACTGATAAGCGGTCAATACACTTGTACTATAAAAGTTCGATGTAGGCATATACTCATGCGTGTGACATTGAACTAGTAGGCAAATAGCTCCGCGCTCGCTGCGCTCACCGCCGCATAGCTGGGTCGAAATGTACCTACAGGTCAATGTACGCTGACAAACCTACTGTTTTGATAAGAAACAAATCACTTTATCTCGGGATTGGGCAGAGCTAGGAGTCTGCAGCTAACTTTAATGTTTTATATGGCGTCATTCCTACACCTAGTTTAAGTTATTCTAGTCATAAAATTGGCACCCTGTGTGTATATGGGCCAGTGTGAAAAATTACATCTTTTCAATAGAAGGTTTTAAAGTTTAAATGTGATATATCTTTATGTGTTTCAACTGATGGTGATGTTGGATATTTTTATATACTGATGAGTTGTATACTTTTATTTTAAAATTAAATAGTGTGATCTTCTTTTTTAATTATGATTACATAAGTATTTTAAATTCATAGTGTAACCACTTCATCATCATCATCATCATCATCTTGCTCTTATCCTAATTACTTGGGGTCGACGCAATATGTCATCCTCCTCCATACAGTCCTATCAGACGTCATCTCTGCAGTCACTCCATGTCCATCCATGTCATAGTGTAACCACTTGTCCATAAAAATATCGGATGAATTTTTTATTGTGAATTTTAGATAGAAATTACTCTAATTATATTATATATTAGTTCTTAAGTACACGGTCAAGTATTACGCATCAAGAAATATCCCTGTTTTCATTGCGTTCCTGGATCTGTCTGTCATTTGACTTACCCGGTGCCAGTGGCCCACTCGCACGGCGAAGAGAGGTGTTTGCAGGGTGGGTCTATGGGGGTCGCACTCCGCCTCTTCTGTCGCCTTGGACCTATTTGGCGTAGCGTAGCCACTCCATAGTTCACGGCAAAAAAAAAGAAAAATGAAAACAGCTTTTGAGTTGGTTAACTATGATATGAGAAACTTGATAGTAATCAAAATCAATCTTCTGCCTCCAGTTTCATGTCGAAATTTCAAAAAGAGGAGGCCAAAAGATTACTCGATCAATGTTATCTGTAAATGAAAGTCTTAAATAAATAACAATAAGTGTGTTTATTAAAGAGACTAAAATTGCAAATATTTTTTACGATAGATAAAACAAAAACTAATAATAAACTACTGGAAAAAATTAAGGGATCAAAAAAAAAATCCAAATTTTTGGGCAATTTTCAACAAGTAATAACTTCGAGAGAAAAGGTCGTACAGGAAATCAAAAAAAAGGAAATTGTAGCTCCAAGTGTCTAGTTTTTGGATTGGATGAGAGAATTTAAAATTTTGTAGCCTCTGCGGTTTTTGAGAAATCGTAGAAAACCAGCATCAAAAAAAATGACAATTTTTTTTTTATTTTTTTTTCGGTCTACGGGCGTAGAAAAAGTTTTCCAACTTAACTACTATATTTATCAGATAACTTGTTTATTCAGCTTGAATTTGCTTTTTTAAAAAGTTCGATATAATCATTTCTCGCTCATTTTTTCGATCATTTTTTGTTGCTGGTTTTTCTACGATTACCCAAAAACCGCGAAGGTTACAAAGTTTTAAACTTCCAATCCAAAAACTAGACACTTGGAGCTACAATTTCCTTTTTTTTTGATTTCCTGTACGACCATTTCTCTCGAAGTTATGGCCTGTTAAAAATTGTCCAAAAATAAGGATCTTTTTTTTGATCCCTTAATTTTTTCCAGTAGTGTACATTGAGAGCTTAATTAGAGGCAAATCAAATCAAATTCAAATAAAATTGACTGCACAGATGGCGTAGTGGTTAAGATACCCAACTTGTCAGTGCCGTGGGTTCGATTCCCACGCAGGACGTTACTTTGTGCTATCCACAAAGTGTTGTTCTGAGTCTGGGTGTAATTTGTCTGCGTTAATTGCATGTTTGTTAAGTCCTCCGCAATACAAGGTTTATTTCCTTAGTACAGGGTGGTGTCTTCAAAAAAACAAAAAAAAAACATTTATTACCCATAAGGGCACTTACATATTGTCAATTTTACATATTTTTGAAATGAAACTTCTAATGCGACTGCCAACAAGGTTGCGTTAAACGTTTAACGCAATGGCACTCATGAGAACGAAATGAATGCATGAGGCGTAGTATACCTGTTACAGGTCAGTGCGAGCGTTAGAAACGAGTAGCGTCCAATATTCCAACGCAAGAGGGAGAGAGAAAGAAAGATACACAAAGCTAGAAAAAGTAGGAGAGAGAAAGAGAGTGAGTCGGTAGATTCCAAGCACATGCGCGTGGTATTATTGCTATGCAGTGAAGTAAACAGCGTGAGCGTCTTGAAATTAGCTGAAATACCTACTTTTTGTCTCTATTTTAATTTATAATATTAATTATTTTCATATGTTTAAGTTTTCACTTCTGTCGGCAGTCCTCATGACTGCTTTATGCTTTTTTTTAAGTTAATCTCCTTAAGTTAATCTCCTACCAGATTGGAAAGCGGCCTCAAACTGAGAAGATCCGGCAAGAAACTCATCGGGCGCATCATTTTATTTTAATTATATGCTTTCTCAAAATTATTGGTTACATATTTATTCTATATTAGCTCCAGTGAGATGCCCTTCGAGTAAAGATTGACAAAATCCTTTTTGTTGTGGAATTTCGGCATTGTTTTAGTTACATCAATCTGGGTTTCGATAAAGCAGTTTAAGGTTGATCCAATATATAATTTTTAACAACAAAAAAACCGTCTTCTAAAACTACCTAAACTAAAAAACAAAGATTAGTTAATACGTATAAAGATTACGTTATACGTATTTTCAATTAATTACACAGAAATGATTAAATAATTATTTTATAATTTCGATATTGCATCCAAGAAAAAAATGCTGGTCCGGGCGAAATTTATGCCACACATTTTAACGGCTTAGCAGATGCAGCTGTCCGCTCAACTAAACATCAATTGAAAAGGTTACTTTTAGTTAACACACTTCACCTACAAAGAAATGGGCAATTCTTTGTGTCATCATACAAATCATACATTATAACTATCTTCAAGTTGTTGGTTGATTTGGGTTAATTAAAAGTAAAGTACGATTCATAGTAATTCATTGCGAGGCGTGCTTTGGTGGAAGCAACACAGAGTCAGAGTCATAGGCTGTTCGAATAAGACCCGATAGATCTACAATATAACGATCGTAACACTTGACTCAGTTAGAGGTAGTCCTAAACTCACTTCCACTTACTCCTATATCCTCTGATCCTCTAGACCTAACAGCTCTAACTCCAGCTCACTTCTTAATTGGAATCGCTTATGTCTTTTTCGCATCCTCAAATTGATAACATTAATATCATCAACCTGCAGCGTTGTCAACGAATTGAAATATTAAGTAACATATTTGGAATCGGTGATAAATTCACTAGAGTTGCCGAACTGAAAACTTTCCGAGAAACCATGCTTCGAGCCTTCAACAACATTTACCCGCTTTCAAAATCTTGATACAATCAAACCGGGGGGATGTTGGCACCGAGTAGGTGCCATCTGGAGGGCTCTGCGCTGTATGGGGAGCCAGTGGCAGAGAGCAATAGTTGACCGAGGTTCGGGAATTCTCACTTTCTGAGTACACAGCGCGCACGTGTATACATTATTATTTTTTCAGTTAATTTTATGTAATATACTAGCATTATATTGGTCTACAGTTTTATTTACATACCCCTCATTAGAGTATCAAACTCATTCCACATAGGCTATTATTTTTTGCTCTTTTAATACCGGGTTCATCACTCACATTTTTCTATTATTTAAAAGCATTCTTCTTTTCTTTCAAAACCTTTTGTACACTATCATTCAACCACCATGTATCTCTATCAATCATACCTTTACCTTTTGTCTCACCCAAAACATACTTCGTTACTTCTCAAAACTGTAATTTATCATCTATATTCTACTTTTATACCAATTACATGGGGTCGATACAATATCTTCTCTCATAGTACATATTGTAGAAGTTATTGGCAATAGTTTTACAACCGGCCGCCTTCCAGACGTCAACCCTTCTTGGGAATGTAATTATTAACTAAAAGGCATCAGATGAAGTTGGTCTAAGTTGTTATAAGGCTTTCAGTCGTCTTTTACTACATCCACGAGCAAAGTAAGGGTTGATAGTATTCGAAGTCGCTACCACACAGCAAAAAAAAAACTATAATTTATATTAATAGTAATATAATTTTAATTGTTTTTTTTTTAAACTCCACCTTACGCTAAGGAAGTAATCCTTGTATTGTGGGGGACTTTACAAATATACAATTATCGCAGACAAATTACACTTAGACTCAGATCAATACTTTGTGGATCGCACAAGGTATTGTTCTACATTGGAATCAAACCACTGGCATGGAAGGTATCTTAACCACTACGCCATTTGTGCAGTCAATTAATTAGATACCTATTCATATTCTTAAGTGTCAAATAATAAGAAAGTACAAATAAATTATGTAATTGAAAAACACTACGTTTAGATTAAAGATTATAAATTATGTTACAGAGAAAATTATTAAACTATATAATTCTTAACACGTATTTGTTTTATAGCTCTTATTGAATGAAATCGAACAATATTGCCATATAAGTGATCTTTCAAAATTTTAATATAACTTAAAAGATATCGAAATTCAAAAATTTAAATGAACCTTTTCACACGGACAAACAAAAGCAAAAGCTTTTGTGTAAAATTTAAAACAAATAAATGGATTGATAAAGATGTCCAATCAATATTTTGGCCTTTAAATATAATGGAAACAATATTAGTCCACCCAAAGTATTGTATCAAAGATAATTTCATAAGACCCACTAGTATAATAACTAAAATCTTAACTGTATGTGTTTCTATTCTATTGATTGCGAGATATTTGTACCGTTTCTTGAACATTAATCTCAAAGATATTTTAGAAAAATTAGTTAAAACAATTTATTTTACTTCTTGTTTGGAATTCGTATCTTATAGTTTTGGCTATATGTTAAATGGAATCCTCACTATCATTCATGTAAAAGAGAACATTAAATTCATTTTGACTTTTCAAAATGTCCATAGAGTTATTGATGATAAACAAATGTTAAAAATGCTTATCATTGGAAACTGGGCTAGGGTGATAACTTTTCGACGGGCATTGGTGGTTTCGGGAGCATTTCCGCAGGCTCGCTCCGCGGCTCGTCGGCGCGGCGTCCGCCCTTTCGTGGCTTATGCCGAACGTGGGCGGACCGAGCGCTACGTGCCGAAAGCTGTACTCGGGGGTCGTCCGGTCGATGGCCCTGTACGGCGCACCGGTGTGGGCGGGATCCCTGACCGTCCGACTCAGGGCTCTTCTGTGGCGACCACAGAGGGCCATGGCGGTCAGGGCCGTACGCGGGTACCGCACGGTGGCGACGGAGGCAGCGTGCCTGTTGGCCGGGACTCCCCCGTGGGACCTGGAGGCGGAAATGCTCGCCGATTTGTATCGGCGGGTGTCGGGGGTGCGAACGAGGGGCGGTGTGGTCTCACTGAGGGAGCTCACCGCCGTCGCCAGGGCGATGCTCGACAGCGTCAGGAACTGGGACGCGGTCGCAGCCTTCTGCGAGGCAGTAGTCTCGCGGAAGGAGGCGGCGGAGCGCGTGCGCGAGGAGTGTCTCCTCGACGACGCGAACCGCCGCCGGCGACTGGGGCGGCGTAGGCGCGATTACCTGCGCCTGATGCCGCCCTAGCCGAGGCTGCGGGTGACTGGACCGGGGAATTAGTCCGTCACCCGCCGAGAGGCTGACCGCGCGAGGAGGGAACGACGTCCGCCCCGGGGGGGGGACGTCGCTCAAGGGGAGGGTACCTCTCAGGGGGTATTCCATCGGGCCGGCCACTGACGACAAGTTCACGCTGCTCCAGTGGCCGGTCCAACGACGTAGGCGAGGTTCGTGGGTGGGTTACGGGTATGCGTGCTTACGCCCCTCTGTCGCCCCGGACGGAGTGGTGCGAGAAGAGCGCCGACCATAACCCACCCCAAAAAAAAAAAAAAAAGGGTGATAACTTTATTTATCTTTTATATTACTTTTTGGATATTGTACATTATATATTTGCCGTCATCAAATGGATATGAACTATTCCTTTATATTATGCTGATAATATTTGATGCTAATATCGTCTATGCTATAAGTTGTATGCATTTACTGATTTGGAAAGTTGATATGTGGAATAAAAAGATACTAAAAAGCAAATTGAAAAGTGATATAAACGAAATGTATTGCACGTTAATGTATCAAGCTGTTGCAGATATAATTAAGTGTTTTGATATTTATAAAAATATGTTTAAATTTATGGTAGTAGAAACTTTTCTTAATATTTATACTAGTTTAAGAAACACTTGTTCCTCTATTGACATTTAGATTTTCATCAAAAGAGTTACATCTTTACTTGCAAATTATTAAATTTCTTTAATTTTATAAAATATTATTAAATAAATTCTCTCCGTGGGTGATCGTAATCGTCTATGCGAGAATAGGAAAACTCGAAACAAAACCCTATACCAACACGTCTGAGCATCGCGGTATAGTGGGTTAATTTCCCTCCCATTACGGAGGAGGCCCGAGCCCAACAGTGGGACATATATGGGCTGTGATGATCATGATGATGAATATTAGATATGAGGCAAATTTTGATAAAAATCTAAATGTAAAATCAAAATGTAGCTCCAATTGCGTAATGAGAAAAAATTGTATCTTATATGTTTTCTCATCAATCTTTACATTTTAAGTTGTTAAGTGTTTCTAATGCGACATAATATTATTGTTTTGACATTTATAATTAACGAAAATTAATCTAAATTACAATGCAGAACAAATCATGTACCGGAAATATTGAAAATATAAATTATTTGAAAATTTTGAAAACTGAAATATAAATAATTTTTGCACTAGATCAAACTAGCCTTTGCAGTAAATAGTTGCATGTTCCTTATTCCTCATTCTTATAAAAAAAATAACACTAATTGAGAACTTAATATCAAATTTAGAGGCCACAGCCAGATCACTGCTTTCTGCAGGGTGGGGTCTATCTATCTTAGGCTCTCTAACTTATTGATGAAAATATAATAGCAATTTCTATTACTCAGATTTCGATTTGTTGTATGAATATTATACTACCCGCACCAAGCGATCCTTTGTTGCAGAACAGCCTGCCAACATGAACTTATCAGCGGCATGGTCACCGTTAGTAATTAATTTCTTAATTTCTCATTTCAGTTTTCGCATTACATAATACAATCATTCTTGCACGCATTATTATATATTCATGCCATGATTGAGGTTATAAAAATTACAATAGCTGATAGTGAAATATTTTTTCAGGTACGTACGAGTGGCAAGTCTCAATTATTATTAGTATTAAATGTAAAATATTCATGACAAATTTTATGTGCCTCCGCAGGGTTTATACCTTTTTTTTTGCACGCTGGACTGTAGATGTGGTCGTGCCCCGCACAAACCCACCTTGCAAACACCTCTCTTCGCCGTGCGAGCGGGCCACCGGTACCCGATTTTTGTCTTCGGTGGCCAGGGTTTATACTTAAGAAATTAATTTAAAATTGAGCTTGGTTTTATACAAAGGAAGATTAATTCTATAATAGCGGTTTGGTTGGACCACAGTTGTTCTGATTTTTCCAGGAAACTGCTGCAACGAATTCTTTTGTTGCTCTCATAGCCTATTTCTTCAATTCCTATGGATATTAAAGGGTATCTATGCATTGCATTGTTAACGCGAGACTTTCATTAGCAATACATATACAGGGTGTCCCAAAATTCAACGATAAGCCGGCACCAGCAGGTGGACCTACATATGACTACTCGAGAACAAAAAAGAAAAAAATTCTACCTTGATTTTTTTTTTCATTACGACAAAAAAACCGATTTCTTTAAAAATCGACATCTTTTATTATATTATTAAGTGCCATTGCTACAATTTTACAAGTAATTCTGTGTTTTTTTTTGTATTGGTAAGGTAAGTAGCACTACTATCGATCACAACCATTAAAAATTCCAGAATATCTATAGTTTTTACACAAAAATCAACCAAAACTATGTTTTTTTCATAAATTATGTAAGATTTTGACTTTCAGCTCACTTTCACTCATCACAGTGAAAAAAAAAAGTATGGACACTACTGTGGCAAATAGTATTAAAAATTGGCGCAACTAACTACAATTCTAAAATGGTATAACATTCTAGGCAAACTAGCCACAAAAATATACTTAGGTGTACTATTTCAAAATAACAACCATACTTCGAAAATTGTTAGTGTTGATAGTAATCACTTTTACTATGTAGCCCAAATGTTTTTGTTGCAAGTTCTCAGAATTTGAATGAGACATGTGCGTAGTCCATAAGATAACATAAGTTAGACAGAGATAGAGAGATTATACGTTAGAGGGAGATAGATAGATGCTAATTGTTTAGTAACATTAATGCAGGTAGAGAAGTAATTAATGTCCTCAGCAGCACAGCAAGTCAGTACGCTCTACTTCTTTGTTTACTGCACACCGTTCTGTTTTAATTAAAGTGGCTCTGATACTAACGACTTTGGATTGAATTAAGTGACCTGGAAATTGACCTGACTTGGCATTATTTTAGACTGTGATTTTGTGTTTTTTTAAAGAAGTTTTGCCTTATTTTCAAGTGTTTAGCATTCATTATGCCGCTACCATATACAGCGTTAGAATACGCTAATATGCACCTAATTTATGGAGAATGCCGATGCAATGCCAACGCTGCTAGCAGATTATATCGAGCAAGGTACCCTACTCTTCAAAGGTATCCGGATTATCGCGTATTTATTAACGTGCATCAAGCATTTTCGGAGGGTCGTATACCATCTGACAGGAGAAACGCTGGAAGACCTAGATCGGAACACGATGAAGAAGTTCTCAAAGAAATAGAAAGCGATACAACTACCTCTGTACGTGGCATACAAGTAGCAACGGGAAGTCCAAAAAGTACTGCACATAGAATTTTAAAACGTCACCAGTTTCATCCATATCATTACAGGCGCGTGCAGGCGTTATTACCGCGGGACTATCCACTGCGGGTCGCATTTTGCCGTGTAATGCTGCAAAAACACAGGGAAGATCCCCAATTCTTAGACAAAGTCTTATGGTCGGATGAAACAACCTGCAAGAAAGATGGCTATTTAAATCTTCACAATCTTCATAGCTGGAACAATGAAAATCCGCACCTGGTGAGAGAAGACAAATCCCAATATCAATTTAAGGTTAACCTATGGACGGGCATAATAAATGGAAAAGTGATAGGGCCCTTTGAGTTACAAGGAAACATAGATGGCAATAGCTATTTGAACTTCTTACAAAATGAGTTACCAGGATTATTAGAAGACGTGCCCTTAAGTGATTTGCAAAACATGTGGTTTCAAAACGATGGTTGCCCAGCTCACTATGCCCGCCCTGTGCGAGAGTACTTAGACCAAGAGTACCCAGGGCGTTGGATCGGGCGACTTGGTCCTATCTTATGGCCACCCCGTTCACCCGATCTAAATCCCCTGGATTTTTTCTATTGGGGTTGTCTAAAGGACAGAGTCTACTCAAAACCCATTGCAACCTTGGACGAGCTTCGCCAAAAAATAATTCAGGCTGTGGATCACATGAACAGAATCAGATATGCAAGAAAAATAAAACGTTCATTTTTAAGGCGATGTCGTGCCTGCATTACTGCCAATGGCAAACAATTCGAACATTTATTGTAATTTTAATAATATAGTAAATTCTAATCTCTCTATATCTATCTCTTTCTAACTTATGTTATCTTATGGACTACGCACATGTCTCATTCAAATTCTGAGAACTTGCAACAAAAACATTTTGGCTACATAGTAGAAGTGATTACTATCAACACTAACAATTTTCGAAGTATGGTTGTTATTTTGAAATAGTACACCTAAGTATATTTTTGTGGCTAGTTTGCCTAGAATGTTATACCATTTTAGAATTGTAGTTAGTTGCGCCAATTTTTAATACTATTTGCCACAGTAGTGTCCATACTTTTTTTTTTCACTGTGATGAGTGAAAGTGAGCTGAAAGTCAAAATCTTACATAATTTATGAAAAAAACATAGTTTTGGTTGATTTTTGTGTAAAAACTATAGATATTCTGGAATTTTTAATGGTTGTGATCGATAGTAGTACTACTTACCTTGCCAATACAAAAAAAATCACAGAATTACTTGTAAAATTGTAGCAATGGCACTTAATAATATAATAAAAGATGACGATTTTTAAAGAAATCGGTTTTTTTGTCGTAATGAAAAAAAAAATCAAGGTAGAATTTTTTTCTTTTTTGTTCTCGAGTAGTCATATGTAGGTCCATCTGCTGGTGCCGGCTTATCGTTGAATTTTGGGACACCCTGTATACATCATGTAGATATTCATTACACGTGATTATAAATGGTAATAGCCACTCATAAATATTAGTAATACCAAAGGCACAGTCACGTTATTACTTATCTAATTTTACTCATATTTGCAGTCTTCATTGGTAATTTGCTTGTTCGTCTAGTTAATGAAGACTTTCATACTGCAAGCGGTATTTTGCTGGTATTGCGAGATGTTTTATTTATCTTTGGATAATTCTCAAGACTCTTGTGCACTGCTTCTAGGATCAAATTGCTCAGGTAAATATATTTTCTTATAATTTTCTGTAAGATAAATATAAAACTGATAAAAAAATGTAATATGACCAATCCCGCCACCGAATCTACCAAGGTTTTCCCTAAATAAGACTAAGATTTCACTCTCAGGAAGATTCGGAAACGATTTTAATTATATTCGGACGCGCAACTAATTTAATTGAAAAAAGAAAAACAAAAGAGGTTAGAAGAGTTCCCTTTCCCTCTATGCAAAGCGGGAGACAAAACAAAAATGATTAATAATATAAGAGGGTGTACAGCTATGATAAATCAAATATTATAGATATAGAAGAGCTTAAAAGGCCTATATGTGAAACTTTATATTGATTGCAATATAACGGTAGAAAAGTTTGAACCCGTGAAGTATACTACTCCAAACATGACTTACAAGCTGCTAAGCCTAAGGGTGAGCTCGTTACACTCACAAACGCTGTACTTCCAGAATATGTAATGAACTGTTTGTTCATAATCACAGTTAGATGTTAAAAATTGACAAAATGTTCATCGTACTAGTTTAAAATAAAAATATTTACTTTAAAAATTCCCATGGTCAGTGGGGAATTGGGCTACAAATCAGTCTATATACTAACCTCATATTCTCCAAAAATGCACTAACCTCTAAGAAATAATAGATATAAATAGCAGTTCATCTTTGATGAATTCCACCTTTCCTGCCATTCGGTTAGGAGCTCTTTGCACACAATGTATTGCGGCACGAAGATTAATACCATAGAGCATATACACTAGTTGCATGAGTTTATTCAGCTGCTGTGTTTTATTCGTTAAGCGAGAGACACGAAGGATCAAATTCATTCCTCCTCCTTTCCTGTCCTCATTCAATTTGCTTCAATATTGCATCTATGATAAATAGCGAATTAGCTATATTTCGGGTATTTCTAGAGTCCATGAGTTAGCAGAGCGCTTGCTCGTGTGCCAACAAAGTAAATTAATAATATCCTAATTATTATACTCAACTTAATTATCTTGAAAGATATTAAAATAATACTCTCACGACAACATATCATATTCTTAGGTAGTCATTATGTTGCCGTAGTTAAAAGGAATTTGTCTTAAAACTTATGATAATTTTCAGGCAAAGTACGAAAATTGTGCAAGAATATACTACGGTTGTATAAAACAAATTTCAAGAAAATGACCGCTTGCAACTTGTTCTACATCGGAGCTGAACTTCCTTTGTCTTTGCTGAGTCTTCTTACTAGCTATACTATTGTATTGTTACAATTTGCATTTCTATAAACATCATCATCGTCATCATCATCCGACTCTTATCCCAATTACTTGGCGTCGTCGCAATATGTACTTTTGGCCTATCGTTTATATTGCAAAAAATTGGCTATAGTTTTATGATTAGCCTATCTGACATCGTCATGTATTCAATATTCATGAGCAATGTAAGGGTTAGTGGTATTTGTGGGTGCCACCACATAGCATCCAATGACTGTAGATATTAACATTCTCGTCATCATCATTTCAGCTCATATATGTCTTATCATTAGGCTCGAACCTCCTCCATAAAGGGAGGGCAATTGACCTGCTATACCGTGCTTAATTATTAGCGGGCATCTTAAGTACCATCGAGGTTATTTTCAGTTCACTATTTTATGATGCAAGAATATACATATATATATACGGTATAATTAGCGGATTAAATAAATAATATAAAATAAACTCTAAAAGTTTTTTAAATACATTTATATTTAATGATCTCAGATGCTTATGCGAGTATTACACATTCGAAATAAAACAAATTTCAGTTAATAGCTCAAGTAAGGTAGGTAGCTATTTTAAAAGTAATCAAAAGTTAAGCATGTAGTAATTATTATATTATAGCTACAAAAAAAATATAAAACATAAAACTTTTTAACATAAAGTTTAACTGGCGAAAAAACTGAAAGCTAAAAATAATAAACTGTTTTTATTGACCTTAATAACTACACATACATACATACATATCATCACGCCATATCCCTTGCAGGGTAGGCAGAGAGAACAGAGTGCCAGAGAACTCTATCTCTGCATACTTCACTCGCTTCCTCAACATTCATAATTCTCTTCATACACGCTCGCCGGTTTCGGAGACTCTTGACTCCACCTTCCTTCAGTACATGACCGATCTGGTCTAGGTTGGTTAGTCTCGGTCTCCCCCGGTACCTACATCCTTCCACTTTCGCATTGTATATCTTCTTAACCAGGCCTTAATAATTAAGTTATTAAAATAATTTAAGTACACCTAAGTAATTTTGAGTCGGCGCCAAACAAGCAAATTAGTGTGAATGAACTATCTGAACGTTACTACACACTTAATAGTGACAAAAATGGGTATTATTGCAGCTTGTTTACCATATTCCGTTAGCGCCGACTCAAAATTACTTAGGTATACTTAAATTGTTTTAAGAACTTAGTTATTAAGGTCAATAAAACAAAGTTTATTATTTTTTACTTTTAAGATTTTTATAATACGTTCAGTTAAATTTATTTTATACAAAAATAGCACAGAATAATTATTGTTTTTAACTTTTTCTAAAAGCTGAAAGTATTGTTCATGCAGGACAATAATAATAATAATAATAATTTTTATTTCAGAGTATAGAGCTCCATATTTTGTTAGTAACAATAAAAACTTAAGAACTAGTGTTAGTAACATTGACATAATTGACAATACTTTATGCGTTCCACAAAATGTTCTTCTGAGTCTGGGTGTAATTTTCCTGCGTTAATTACATATTTGCAAAGTCCCCAGATATAAGGATTATATTCTTAGTGCAGGTTGGTGTAACTGTGATGGTGTGAGTGTGTTACTGCAGAGAATTTCCTTTCGGAATCGCCCCAGCGCTTCTTCCACGTGACAACTACCTCAAAGAAGGCGGTGTCCGCACCTCAGTTTCTGACACCAATCATCGCTTTAGTAACGACCGGCGTCAGGTCGGCTCCAATAGATGCAACGAGTTCATTTGCTTGTACATTGCTCTGACCCGATCACACAGACCTCACGGATGGAGTCGTTTCTCTCCTTGCAACCATGTACAGATATTTGCTGAAGCAACCATACCCCGACCAAACATATACCAGTTGGAAATTGAAGGCTCTGTGCTGCCACTCCATTTATTCGATAAGTACCGCCCTGAGGGCCTCCACAGTTTGAACATCAAACTGAGGCCTCTCCAGCCGTATTGATCATAGTTTCTCACATGGAAATTTACCGGTTACATTATTAAACGACGTTATTAGTAGCGTTGGATATTTCGGGGGCCTTCGACAACGCTTGGTGGCCCATGATTCTCATGAAAGTCAAGCAATATGGCTGTCCGCCCAACATCTATAGGACCATAGTCAGCTCGAGACGAGTAAGAATCTTCATGGGCGCCCAGGCACTGTGGGAGAGCGCCATAATGGGGTGCCCCCAGGGATCCGTGTTAGAACCGACATTATGGAATTTCCTGATTGACGACATCCTTCGGCTACCGATGCCAGTCGGCGTCAGCTTGGTGGCCTATGCAAATTATGTAACTGCCGTGATTGAGGCGTCGTTTCAAGTGATGACTGAGCGTGATATCCAGTTGGCGCTCGACTCCGTTTCGGTTTAGGAGATTAGGAACCATCTCAGTTATTCGTCATAGAAGTCACAGACTTAAAGGAATGTGGGACTATGCATTGACAAAGTTAGCTCCTACGTGCCGCATACGAGTTTGGCCGCGCTTATAGTGAAGCTTAACTACGATTTAATAAAACGGCTAAATTTGTAGATTTCTTATAATGAATAAAAATGAGTAGGTACATGATACAGCAGAGGAGCGAATGGTAATGAGTCTATATAAACTTAAAATTAACGGCTGATTAGATTTTGACAGAAACGTCGATGTATATGAGCTTCGTTCGTAAACATCATCATCATTATCATCATATTACCACTGTCATACTAAGAACTTGGGGTCGATGGAATATATACTCACCTTACATCATGCATTTTGGAAAATATTTGACAACAGTTTTAGGACCTGCCTGCCGGATGTCAATCCTCCTTTTGTAATTATTGACCAGAGTGTATCAGATAGAATTACGCTTCACGCAGTAAAAATAATTGTATTTATTAATTCTCATTAATTAAGTGATTGCATAACATAGTAGTTTATGGTAAGCAAGGACTTACCTAAAGGTATTACCGAGTTCCACGGGCGGCAGTCAATCAACACTTGCCATCAGGTGGGCTGCTAGATTTTTTGCGCTGTAAAGCAGCAAAAAATAAAATATTATGTAAATATGTCTTTTATCAATTTTAAATTATTTGATGGTGTATAAGAAATAATCCATTAGTATAATTAATTTTAATTTCATTAATTATAATAAATAGAACACAAATAAATAGTGACCTTCTGTACTTTTAATCGAAAATTGTATTTTCAATCATACTGAAGTTCAGTTATTGTATTCAATTATTTAATAAAATTATTATTTAAATTAACTCTGGTAATATTGTGTTCAAACCTTTTACATATTACGTACTGTTTTTCTCACTTTTAATAACTTAAAAATGTTATTTAACTATTCAAAAGTTAAACCAATTAAAAATATTAGACATCACAAAAATATTTACCTCATAAAGTCTGATATGAGTAGAGGATTCGATCCCGGTCTATTTTTCTAATCCCGGGATTTCGGGATTATCTACAGCTAATCCCGGGATCCCGAGATAGTCCCGGGATTGTATTGGTAAATGGTAACAAAAAGTCACTAAACATATCAAAATCAATTTTTGAGGACATATAATATTTAAGTTTTACATACATACATATATACATATCATCACGCCATATCCTCCGCCTTGCAGGGTAGGCAGAGAGAACAGAGTACCAGAGAACTCTATCTCTGCATACTTCACTCGATTCCTCAACATTCATAATTCTCTTCATACACGCTCGCCGGTTTCGGAGACTCTTGACTCCACCTTCCTTTAGTACATGCCCGATCTGGTCTAGGTAGGTTAGTCTCGGTCTCCCTCGGTACCTACATCCTTCCACTTTCGCATTGTATATCTTCTTAACCAGGCGTTCGTTCGGCATTCTTTCCACATGTCCGAACCATCGGAGCATTCCCTTTCGCATCTTTACACCAATACTCTCTTTCATACCTACTCGCTCTCTTACGTCGTCGTTACGAATGCGGTCGGTCAGCCTAACTCCACAGATTTTCCGCAGAGATCGCATTTCGACCGCATTAATTTTACTATTATACTCTTTTCTACATATCCAACTCTCGCTTCCATACAGTAATGTTGGGACAAGCACTGCGTTATGTATTGCTACACGTGCCTTCTGGCTGAGGTGGTGGCTGCCGAGAAGTTGCCCCAACGCTCCGTTCACTCTATTTCCCGCATTCACACTTCGCTCTATATCAGTGGTGTACCTTCCATCTCGGCTAAATCCACATCCAAGATATACAAATTCATCCACTTGCTCTAGTACATCATTACCTATTGTTACTCTTACATCTGTTCTGGTTTTATCTCTTTCAAAGACCATTATTTTGGTTTTGCTCGCATTCACGCGTAGACCCCTTTTCTTTCAATCTTCTGTCATTGTTTCGACTAGGGTCTGCAGGTCAGTCGCTGACTGTGCCAGCGGGACTGCATCATCTGCATAAAGCAGAGCAGTGACCACTGAGTCACCCATCTGGACTCCCACATTCATATCGTTCAACCTTTGGAGACATTTATCCAGATATATGATAAACAGCCTGGCTGACAGAACGCACCCCTGCTTAACGCCGATATTGACGTCAAACCAAGGCGACATTCCATCATCCAGCCGCACACAGGCTCTACAGCCCATGTAACTGGACTGCACAGCCTGTAGCAGTTTACCGCTAATACCATACTCCGGTAAAATGTCCCAAAGTTCCTTTCGTACAACTGTGTCAAATGCTCTCTCCAGATCTACAAAACTGCAGAAAACCCTCTGACCTAGAGCCAGATGCTTCTCCACAATGTTGCGCAGAGAGAACACTTGATCCATTCATCCCCTTCCACTCCTGAAACCTCCTTGTGTCTCACACAGTAAACCATCGGACACCATCCTCATTCTCCTTTCAATAATTTTACCATACACTTTTGCTGCCAAACTGGTCAAGCTTATGGCTTTATAATTTGCGCAGTCATAACGTGAACCCTTGTTTTTAAACAAAGGCACGATGACTGCGCTATTCCAGTCCCTGGAAACCATTCCCGAGCTCCAACATAAATTGAGGAGCAACAGGAACGCCTCCCAGACACAAGAGCCACCAAGCTTGATCATCTCGGCAGACACCATATCAATGCCCGCTGCCTTACCATTTTTCAAATTTCTTATCGCCCATTCAACTTCATCCATACTGATGCCATCGGAGGACGCCGTTGTCAAATGTTGATCTACTAAACCACATCCAACACCGGCGCCAACCGTAGCATCCGCATACATATCGCCAAAATATTCACTCCATCGGCTTAACACGTCTTGTGTTTGTGTAAGAATGTCTCCACCTTTAGACCTTATTTTATTCATTCTGAAGGCTGACCAACCACCCCGAGACCTCTTCACCTCCCTCCAAAAGAGTTTGGTGTTACCCTCGAAGTTTTTAGCCAGCCTATCTTCTGCACTCATACTTGCTCTATCACGTTTCTCTTTCACTAAGGCCTTGGTGTCATTCTTACATTGCCGATATATTTCTTTCTTCTGTTCAGTCATGCTGTCATTCAGATTCAAAGAAGAGACATAGTCCAGCCACGCTTTCTTCTTTTGCTCTACGGAAGCTGCCACTTCCGCATCCCACCATGCATCACCATTTGTTTTTATATGCTTCTTTGAACTTCCACATTCTTCAAAAATAACCAAAGTAGGCACTTCTGTAAATAATTTATGAAACCAACAATACATACATACATACATATCATCACGCCATATCCCTTGCAGGGTAGGCAGAGAGAACAGAGTGCTAGAGAACTCTATCTTTGCACACTTAACTCGCTTCTCCAACATTCATAATTCTCTTCATACACGCTCGCCGGTTTCGGGGACTCTTGACTCCACCTTTCTTCAGTACAGACAACCAAACCAACAATAAACTTCAAAAAATCAACTTCTTTCTACTTATATTTATGGGTACTTATATTTTAAATTAAATTGACCAGAAACTTTATAGAGTACTTATTTAAAACACGAAAATGAAATCATTAATGCAGTTTTGCTTTTTAATAACACCGGCACACAAAAAAAAGTTCTCTGTACTTTTGACGAGACAACAGAGTGGATAATATGTTTTTTTTTATTTATTTTTATTTAAAAATTGATTTTTATTATAACAAATTTGATTTTTTTTATTTTTGGCTCTTTTTCATAATCTCTGAGTGTTTTTTGAAATTTACTTAGACTTGAAACGGCTAATGGTCCAAATAAACTTCAGATAAGTATTTAGCGGATCAAAATACATAAAAATCACGCTTGGTATAGATCAAAAAATTTTTTTACATCACCGAAAACGCCGATTTTCGTCATTTTTTTCGGTTTTTTAAAGTTTTCTCGAAATTTTGAGGGTATACAAGTTAAATGGACCTCATATTTGGATTCAGCAGGTCAAAATACACAAAAATATAGGGGTCTCGTCAAAAGTACAGAAAACTTCTTTTTTTTTGTGTGCCGGTGTAATTTGATTACCACCAATTAACAAAGAAATATCAATACTTACACGAATGAAGCGCCAATTTTTACACACTTTTACACATAATCCGGTTATTAACAAAAACAAATGAAATTACTTAGTATGAATCAATTAATAATATGTGTATTCTAAGTGAAATCAGCCGTGTAAACAAGGTGGCTGTTAAAACGTCAAATCAAGGTAAGTACGTTTCATCTCACGCACATTTTTATTGACTAATTTAAAAAATGTATCAATCCCGAAAATCCCGGGATTCATTAAATTTGATTCCGAAAATTTCGGGACTAAAATATGACTGGGATCCCGGATCTCGGGATCGAATCCTCTTTTTTGTTTTTTTTTTTTTTTGGTGGACTATGGATTAGTCTCGCCCCGCCAAAACGGTCCGGGGTGACGGAGAAGGCGGCGCGTGACCCCATAGACCCACCGTAAAAACTCCTCTCTCTTCGCCGTGCGAGCGGGTCACCGGGACCCGATTTTTAACTTCGGTGGCCCGCCCGGCGGTTCACCCTCGCGGGTTCCTCTCGTCGATGCCCCGATAGATTTCGCCGTCGGGGCGTCGCCCTCACGCGGTGGCCTCACGTCGGGTGACCGGACAATTCCCCGGTCCGATCACCCGAAGCCTCGGTTAGGTCGGCATCAGGCGCAGGTATTCGCGCCTGCGCCGCCCCGGCCGCTGGCGGCGGCCCGGGGCGCGGGAATCCTCCCTTGCCCGTTCCGCCGCTTCCTTCTGCGAGATGACAGCCTCGCAGAAGGCGGCGACCGCGTCCCAGTTCCTGATGCTGTCGACCATCGCCCTCGCGACGGCCGGCAGCGTCAGGTCGGCACCGATGACAGCGACGAGGTCACGGCGCTGCCGCTCCCATCCCGGACACACCTCTAGCGTGTGTTGCGCCGTGTCCTCGTCACTCCTGCAGTGGTGGCAGGCCGAAGTCCACTCCCTATACACGACCCTGTGTAGGTACAACCCGAAACACCCGTGCCCCGTCAATACCTGCACCAGCCGAAAGGTGAGGACTCCGTGCCGCCGCTCCATCCACTCTATCAATACGGGCCGGAGGGCCTCAACGGTCTCTACCTTACTTTCCCGTAAGAGTCTCCAAACCGGCTGCAGGATCATCAGTAAATTGAACTGAATTCTACTTTTGGGAAGCTTTTAACATCAACTACTACACGTAGTTATATATGGCTAGAGTAGCGATTATGGTATTATATCCTTTCAGTAAATTATATAACCAATAGATAGTGGAAATCAATAGACTGGCAAAAATGTATGCATTTATAAAACAAATGAATGATTTTAAATATTAACTATGGCTAACAGTTTAAATGGTATTTCAAAATGTCAATAGAAAAAAAAAAAAAATTTAAGAAGAGCTAGTAATTGAAACATTATCGATATTATTTGGATGACCGAGTATTGCTCGGTATTTTCTTTGTAGTATATTTTGGAAGATATACCTATTTAAATATAATAAAAATATTTAATAAAGACAAAAAATAATAAAAAAGGGAAACCAATAACCCGAACCGGAACTTTTTGGATTAGACTGCTCGATTGCCAAACTATATTATATCTATTCTTAATGACAGCGTCAAAATTTGCCTTCATATTCTAATAGTTTTCAGCCAACTGGGCCGGAATCCCAATAGGGGTTTGAATCCCGCTTGTTACATTATTTTTCGCTTCGTAATCGGGTATTTATATATAATTAAGCCTATTAAATGCTAAAAATTTCAGTATTTTGAATAACAAGGTTGTGTCATCGTTTAATACAATTCTAACTGCAAAGTTTGAAGTATTAAGCCTATAACAATGTGTAAACATTGTCGGGTAGATGGAATACGTCACCTTAAAACGTAAATATGATACGAAGCGAGATTTGTATGTCCTATAATAGTTCACGGTGGTGTAGTGGCAGCACGATTGGGCCGGAATCTCAATAGGTGCGGGTTCGAATCCCGCTTGTGACATCATTTTTCGCTTCGTAATCGGGTATTTATAAATATTATAATATAAGCTTACTTTAAGCAGTCATGATGTTGGGGTCGATAAAAATTGACAAAAAGTGAGTATAAAAGATATAAGTAGATATTTTTAAAACGGTGCCATTACTTAAAGATATTATGATATATATAATGAGCAAATTTTTTACATATTTTATATTAAAATTGTCATCTTTCCCCTTCAAAAACTTCAAGTGGGTAGATATTTTAAAAATTAATACAACATGAAAATCTGCAATGCGGTGGGCTATGGATCGGTCGGATGAATCGGTCCGGGGCGATGGAAGAGGCGGCGCGCAACCCCCATAGACCCACCCTGTAAGCACCTCTCTTCACCGTGCGAGCGGGCCACCGGTACCCGATCTTTGTCATCGGTGGCGCGCCCGGCAGTTTACCCTCGCGGGTTCCTCTCGTGTCAACGCCCCGACAGCTTTCACCGTCGGGGCGTCGCCCTCCCGCGGTGGCCTCACGTCGGGTGACCGGATTATTCCCCGGTGCGATCACCCGAAGCCTTGGTTAGGGCGGCGTCAGGCGCAGATATTAATGCGACTAGGCCTAAGGTATGATATCTGCCTCTGAAGTAGAGGGTGGGATCCCAGGAGCTGACCAATGTTCATATCCAGAAGGTCCTACACCTGCAAACGGCGATGTCACTACGGTGCTGGGCGGAGGCGACAGCAGCTGCCATACCGCTGTGTATGATCTACCTTCAGGCTGGTCATCTAACGCACCAATGATACGAGTCAGCAAGACATGCTAAACAGTCTAGAGTATTACCTGGGATTACTCTGGGATTACCCGTTTCTGTGAAAAAGCTCTGCGCGCCGGCCTATCACTCACCGAGATGTTTCAGCATAACTTCCTTACGAGGGTGAGCGAGGACCTATTGCAGCAGGCAGAAGAAACGCCCCTAGACATAGCTGTCAGAAGATGAATGACTGGGAGGCCGAGGAAAGTACTCTACCGATGAAGTAAGCGTAGTAGGAGCGGTTACATTGAGAATTTGAATGCATGTCTGCATGTCCACCGCCCCCGGACTAGACATAGTAACCATCCGGATGCTGAATCCGTTCCTTGACTACTTAGAGTCACCATTCAAGGAGCTATATAACGCTTGTCTACCGTCTGGGCGATTTCAAGAGTGCTAAAGAGCGAGACCTTAGTGCTCTTAGAAAAGGCTTTGGATTCACGGATAACCTAGAGGCTGATTAAGTTGCTGGATAATGTGGACAAACGACGGTCACGACATTGCTGAGGCCGAGGACCGCAGTTATAGAGGCGGGCACCGTCACATTAGTGCTGTTGGTGGTGCCAACACATTCAAAAATGCATTTAGCGTAATAAGGCTCGACCTCCGATACACTACCATGGGTCTACTCGGAGACACTACCACGGGGTGCCCATCTACCTGAGGTGTCTCATCATTATCATCACAGCCCATAAATATCCCACTGTTGCGCTCGGGCCTCCTCCGTAATGGGAGGGAAATTAACCTACTATACCGCGCTGGTCAGACGTGTTGGTATAGGGTTTTGTTTTGAGTTTTCCTTCTCTCTCATTGATGTTATATGCGTTTTATATCCCTTAGTCGTCTCGTACGATCACCCACGGGTAAAATATGGGGTGGTGAAAAGTACGTTTACTCCGTCACCACACGGAAAAGAGGTGTCTGTTGGCGGACTATATGAATGTGCGTAGAATGTTATGCTTGAAGCGCATAGGGAGCGCGTTGTATGAGTACTCATGTCGTGAAGTGTCCCGCAGGCTTCCGTGTTAGTGCTCTGTCTCTGTGCTATATTGAATACGATTGGTCGTTGAGAGGGAGTCTGTGCCTACGACACGCTTGTTGTCACTAACTGAGGTAGAACAAAAAGAGACGTTACGCCTGGCCACTCTCGACACCGCGGAGATGGTCGAGGACCTGGAGTTGGAAACTCAAATCAGCTGCGGCTAATTGCCCAAAGAAGTTTAACTGCTTAATAATCAAAGTTATTTTAAACGTTTAAACACAAAATATATATTTTTTTTTATTATAAATTAAAGACAGCCATAGCATTTCATTACTTTAATAAAACAAAGCATGTAATTATATTTAATTTTTATTTATTTAATTCTAAAATCTTATAAATTAAAATGCAAATTGTAATAAAACAATAGTATAGTTAGTAAGAAGAGTGAATAGAGATAGAGATAGTTCAGCTTCGATATAAAATATATTAAATAAAGTCATCTTTTTGAACTCTGCTCTGTAAAGGCGTAATATATTCTTGCCTAGTTTTTGTTTGTGATCTGAAAATATTAAAGGTTATAAAGCCTCAGTAAAAATAAAATCCTTGTAAAAAAGCTAACAGAATACGGTATCTTCTAAAACCTTAACTATTTTATAACTGATTTCATTTCTTTATAAATATTTAATTAACCGACTTCAAAAAGGAGGAGGTTCTATGTTTCATATACTTGGATGTGTACGTGAGTAGTTCAAATATAAACCGGAATTTTGCTATAAAAAATATTATTAAATTAGAGAGCTGAAATTTTTTATAGTTTTTCTAGATACTTCACACTCTACACATTTTTTGCCACCTTTCCAGTAGTTTTCGGATGCTTATTTTTCGTAAATATCTCGCGGCTTGTCACGCAACCATTTGCACACGAAGAAGTAACACTTGTTTTGAGGCGCCGCGCATGTGGCAAGTTTGTCACTCCTTCTCAGCTTTTTTGAAAAGCAGAACACCGTTCATATACTTGAGTCTTGGAGATGCACTCATCCCCAAACTGGTCGAGTAATTTTCGACAAATCTTAGTGGATTTTATCTTGTCTTTGACCAAAAAAACGAATAATTAGGCGTTGCGCAACAGACATTAGTACATCCTTCTCGCTCATGGCTATAACATACCGAAAAGCTAGGTTACGCAGTCCTAGCTTTTCTCTGCGCTTCGTAACAGACTAGTCTAACATCTAGTGCAGCTACTTTTACGACACTAAATTTTTCGCGCCTTTATGAAAAATATCCGGTTTATATTTGAACCGGTTGAAATCCGGTTTATATTTACAGCACTGAAACGTAGTCTCTAAATGTCGGCCTCATAAAAAGGCTCAAAGTTGCTCAGCGTGCTATGGAAAGGGCTATACTCGGTATTTATCTACGTTATATAATCCAAAAATTAAAAGTAAAATAATTGAAAGGAGAATGAGGATGGTGTCCGATGGTTTATTGTGTGAGACACAAGGAGGTTTCAGGAGTGGAAGGGGATGCATGGATCAAGTGTTCTCTCTGCGCAACATTGTGGAGAAGCATCTGGTCCTAGGTCAGAGGGTTTTCTGCAGTTTTGTGGATCTGGAGAGAGCATTTGACACGGTTGTACGAAAGGAACTTTGGGACATTTTACCAGAGAGAGAGCATTTGACACGGTTGTACGAAAGGAACTTTAGGAGTATGGTATTAACGGTAAACTGCTGCAGGCTGTGCAATCCAGTTACATGGGCTGTAGAGCCTGTGTGCGGCTGGATGATGGAATGTCGCCTTGGTTTGACGTCAATATTGGCGTTAAGCAGGGCTGCGTTCTATCAGCCAGGCTGTTTATCATATATCTGGATAAATGTCTCCAAAGGTTGAACGATATGAATGTGGGAGTCCAGATGGGTGACTCAGTGGTCTCTGCTCTGCTTTATGCAGATGATGCAGTCCTGCTGGCACAGTCAGCGACTGACCTGCAGACCCTAGTCGATACAATGACAGAAGATTGTAAGAAAAGGGGTCTACGCGTGAATGTGAGCAAAACCAAAATAATGGTCTTTGAAAGAGATGAAGCCAGAACAGATGTAAGAGTAACAATAGGTAATGATGTACTAGAGCAAGTAGATGAATTTGTATATCTTGGATGTGGATTTAGCCGAGATGGAAGGTACACCACTGATATAGAGCGAAGAGTGAATGCGGGAAATAGAGTGAACGGAGCGTTGGGGCAACTTCTCGGCAGCCACCACCTCAGCCAGAAGGCACGTGTAGCAATACATAACGCAGTGCTTGTCCCAACATTACTATATGGAAGCGAGAGTTGGGTATGCAGAAAAGAGTATGAAAGTAAAATTAATGCGGTCGAAATGCGATCTCTTCGGAAAATCTGTGGAGTTAGGCTGACCGACCGCATTCGTAACGACGACGTAAGAGAGCGAATAGGTATGAAAGAGAGTATGGGTGTAAAGATGCGAAAGGGAATGCCCCGATGGTTCGCACATGTGGAAAGAATGCCGAACGAACGTCTGGTTAAGAAGATATACAATGCGAAAATGGAAGGATGTAGGTACCGAGGGAGACCGAGACTAACGTACCTAGACCAGATCGGTCATGTACTGAAGGAAGGTGCAGTCAAGAGTCTCCGAAACCGGCGAGCGTGTATGAAGAGAATTATGAATGTTGAGGAAGCGAGTGAAGTATGCAGAGATAGAGTTCTCTGGCACTCTGTTCTCTCTGCCTACCCTGCAAGGGAAATGGCGTGATGATATGTATGTATGTATGTACATTGTAAAAGTTAATTGGTAACTGATATATGAGTGCAGTGCAGTAAATAAAGTCTTAGGGATCAGTGTGGGTATTACTATCTTTACAAGATGCTTCGATAAACAAGTGATTATGGGTGATTAACGTATATATTGAAAGGAGAAAATATAACTACCTGAAATATTTGATGCTGAAAGTAATATGCAAGAATCTTGGGTTTTCATCAGAGTTAAATAAAATATTTCGCAATACCATATCATTACTGCTTGGAGAATATATGTTTTCATCAACCATATTGAAACTAATAATGTTAGGCTCAACTATGAATAAAATCAAAATTAGTCTCTATTATTACACACAGAAAAATGTAGCACAGTTATCCTTACTAATATTATAAATGCGAAAGTAACTCTTTCTGTCTGTATGTCGCTCTTTCACGCCAAAACTAAAGAACCGATCTAAATTAAATTTGGTACACAGATAGTTTAGAGCCTGATAAAGGATATAGGCTACTTTTTAATACAAAAAAGGGTTGTAAAGGGGGATGAAAAATTGTATGGACTTATCCTCATGTATAAAGCCAGAAAATGGAAACTTATTTTTAGACTATTGATAAATAAATATGACATTAAAATTTACCCTTAAGGGGTATAATAAAAATATCATAATAAAAATATAATCTTTAAGAAAGTATCGTTTTACGCGAGCGAAACCACGGTTAGAAGCTAGTTGATTTTAAACTCTATTTTAAATACATATATTGTTATAGAAATAGGCTCGAGACTAATCAATACTGGGAGAGATATTGACCTACTATACCACGTCGGTCAGTTGTGATGGCATTGGGATTTATTTCGAATTTTCATATTATATTCGTTAGTTATCTTTTACAACACTCACGGACAATACGAGGTAGTGAATTGTATGATAGATAAAATATGGTCTTAAAATGTATTGCTTCTATTGTCTCTGTGGAGGTATAAAAGAAGAACTTAAGGTTTGCTATAAAATATAAATTATTAAATCTTGTTAAATGTACCACGAGGATCCATTTTTTTTTTCGATCTAACCATTAAAGTTTTAAGTAGTAAAATGTAAGCCTTTTTTTTTTTTTTTTTTTTTTTTTTTTTGGGGGCGGGTTACGGTCGGCACACTCCTCGCACCACTCCGTCCGGGGTGACAGAGGGGCGTAAGCATGCACACCCGTAACCCACCCGTGACGTCACCTTCGTCGTTGGGCCAACCACCGGAGCAGAGTGACTTGACGTCAGTGGTTGGCCCGACGGAATACCCCTGAGGAGTACCCTCTCCTCGACCGACGTCCCCCCCTCGGGTAGGATGTCGGCCTTTCCTCACGCGGTCGGCCTCTCGGCGGGTGACGGACTAAATCCCCGATCCAGTCACCCGCGGCCTCGGCTAGGGCGGCATCAGGCGCAGGTAATCGCGCCTGCGCCGCCCCAGTCGCCGGCGGCGGCTCGCGTCGTCGAGGAGACGCTCCTCGCGCACGCGCTCCGCCGCCTCCTTCCGCGAGACTACTGCCTCGCAGAAGGATGCGACCGCGTCCCAGTTCCTGACGCTGTCGAGCATCGCCCTGGCGATGGTCGGCAGCGTCAGGTCAGCACCGATGATCGCGACGAGTTCACGACGCTGCTCTGCCCAAGCGGCACAAACCTCGAGCGTATGCTGCGCCGTGTCCTCGTCGCAATCGCAGTGGTGGCAGGACGGTGTACTCTCCCTCCTTACGACCGTGTGCAGGTATTTGGCGAAGCATCCATGCCCCGTCAAAACCTGCACCAGTCGGAAGGAGAGCACCCCGTGCCGCCGATTTAGCCACTGCATCAGCACCGGCCGGAAGGCCTCCACGGTCCGCACACCGAACCGAGGCCTCTCCAGCCGGACTGCCCAACGGGCAATGATGTCGCGGCGGGCGTCGACGCGCCAGGCGGTGTGCTCCCTCAACGAGACCACACCGCCCTCCGCTCGCACCCCCAACATCCGCCGATACAAACCGGCGAGCATTTCCGCTTCCAGGTCCCATGGAGGGGTCCCGGCCAATAGACACGCTGCCTCCGTCGACACCGTGCGGTACCCGCGTATGGCCCTGACCGCCATGGCCCTCTGTGGTCGCCACAGAAGAGCCCTGAGTCGGACGGTCAGGGATCCCGCCCACACCGGTGCGCCGTACAGGGCCATCGACCGGATGACCCCTGCGTACAGCTGTCGGCAGGTAGCGCTCGGTCCGCCCACATTCGGCATAAGCCATGATAGGGCGGACGCCGCGCCGACGAGCCGTGGAGCGAGTCTGCGGAAATGCTCCCGGAACCACCATCGCCCGTCGAGCACCAGGCCCAAATACCTCATATGGGCCCGGATGCTGATATCAACCGAATTGACGGTGATCGAGACGCCCATGGGAGGGCCCATGCGGGGCCCATGGAACAAGAGGGCCTCCGTCTTGTCCAGGGCCACCCTCAACCCCAGCGCCCCGATCCGCCTGACGATCTCCTCGGTGCCGAGAGTCGCCAGGCTTGCCGCCTCCTCCAGCGTCCCACCACGGGCTGTGACGAGCGTGTCGTCGGCGTAACATATCACGCCCAGCCCGGGCGGGAGGCTCCCCCTCAACGCCCAGTCGTAGCCGATGTTCCACAGGGTGGGTCCGAGGACCGACCCCTGCGGAACACCGCACGTCATGGGCGTTCGCACAACGTCCCCTACTCGGTTGGTGTAGAGGACGCTGCGCCCCTCCAAATAGTCTGCCACTAGCCGCCTCAGGTAAACTGGCACTCCGTGATATCGGAGCGCCTCCCTGACGCAGCTAAATGGCAGACTATTGAATGCGTTGGCGATGTCCAGGGACACCACCAACAGCACTCCCCCGCCGGTGACGGCCTCAGTCGCCACGTCCCTCAGGCGCAACAGAGCCGCGATCGTCGAACGACCCCTCCTAAACCCAAACTGGGCATCCGACAGATCGGGCCCCGTGCCGACGAGGTGCCGCTCGATGCGGGCAGCCAGCACCCTCTCCAATAGCTTGCCCGCATCGTCGAGCAGCACGATGGGCCTGTAGGCCGAGGCCGACTCTGGAGACCGTCCCGGCTTCGGCAGGAGCACCAGCCTCCCCTCCTTCCAACACCCAGGGAACCGCCCCGACGCTAAGCACGCGTCGAACAGCCCCCTGAGGCGGAGACCCAGGTGGTCGAGGACCAGGGCCAGCACGCGGTTGGGAACACCGTCGGGCCCGGGGGCGGTGGATTTTCCGCGCATGCGCGCCACCGCCGCCCCCATCTCGGGTTCCGTGATGGGCGGAACACTGTCATCGTCGGCCTCCCGGTCGGTGTCTGGCGGAGCCATGACCGGGGGCGTGTGTTCCGCCTGTCGCGGGAACAGATCCTCGACGACCCTGGTGAGGAGGCCGGGCTGGAGAGTCTCGGTGAGGGGAGGGCCCCGCGCGCGGAGCTTACTCAGCGCTGCGCGATAGGGGCGACCCCAGGGGTCACGATCGAGACCATCCAACATCTCCTGCCGACTGACGTCCTTGGCGGTACGGACGGCCAGCCTGAAGGCCGACCGCGCATTGCGGTAGCCCTCGTAAAGCCGGCTCTCCCGCTCCTCGTCGCGATGGTGCCGCCGGCTGCGGGTGTAGGCCCTTCGGGCGCGTATACACGCGACCCGAAGATCCGCCAGCTCCCGGGACCACCAGTGGACAGCCCTCTTCGGGGGCAGACACCGCACACGGGGCATGGCCGCATCGCAAATCTGCGTCAAAGCATTGCGGATGCGGCCAGCCTCGGCGTCCACCCCGTCCAACTGGTGGGCAGAGGACAGCCACGAGTGAACGATGGCTGCCTCCGCCAGCAGGTCCCGGTCCAAACGACCCACAGCCCATCGCGGGAACGCGGAACGTCCGTCCGCCCCGTGACCCCTGCTGGGCGTCGGGAGGGTCTGAGAGACCTCAATCCGGATATATCGGTGGTCCGATAGGGTCTCAACCTCCTCAGCGACGCGCCAGCTCCTCACGCGTGCGGCGACAATGGGGCTAGCGAACGACAAGTCCACTATCGACCCGCCCCGCTGACGCACGCACGTTTGCACCGAGCCCCTGTTCAACAAAGAGAGGCCCAGTGCCGCCGCCCACAATTCGACCGCCCGTCCTCGGTCGTCCGTCGCGGGGGACCCCCACGCCATGGACTTGGCGTTGAAGTCCCCCAGAACGAAGACTTGGCGCGGTGCCAGTCGCCGTAACGAGGCCTCCAAGATGGTCAGGGAGGCCCCGAAATCAGTCACGCTCCTGTTAGGGGAGAGATAGACTCCGAAAAGCGTAATCTCTCCCCATTCCGCCGCGACGTATCCGACGCCCCTGTCCCTAAGGGTCAGAGACGGCGAAGGCCACAACGTGGAGGCGACGATTGCCACAGTGCCGTCGGTGCTACCCAGCCAGTTAGGTCGGTCGGGCACCACGTACGGCTCCGCGGCTACGGCTACTCCTATCAACCACTCCGCCATGGCTTGCAGGAAAACATCCTGCGCACCGGCGCAGTGGTTGAGATTGGCTTGGAGGAGACGGATGGATTCGTGGTCCATTAACAGACCGTATCCATCGTCTCCTCCTCCGTGCTAACGGGCGATCGGGTCGCGCTCGGAGCGGGCGCAGGCCCGGTCGATGGGCCGCCCCGCCCCTTTGGGGCCGATGCCGGGGGTCTGCAGTCCCCAGAGCCCATGCGGTGCTTGGCAGGCCTATTGCCTGCCGCACACGCGGGGCAGTGGGGCACCGCAGAGCACGATGCCGCCTGGTGTCCAGCCTGACCGCAGCGGAAGCATAACCCGCTGCAGTCGAAGCAGTTGCGACACGTCGGTCGGGTATGCCCGACCGCCATGCACTTATAACACCTCGCGGGCCGGGTTTCCAGCACGGTTACCCGCGCCGAACTCCAGCCCACGAGGAGCCTGCCTGAGTCGGCCAATTTCTTCACCGACTCCACCGGACATTGCACCCAGACAGCACCGACACCGCCCGGACCAGGGCGGATGGTGCCAATCCGGACAGTGTCCGAGGCACATCCAGTACACGCCACAATGGCCTCCTGAACGTCCTCCACCGTCACGGAATCGTCCAAACCCGTGAGGCGCATCTCTGCGCACTTGACGGGCCTGGCGATTCGGACTCCATCCTCCGGCCCGAACAGCCCCCTCAGCTTCAAGGCCACACTATCGGCCACCTTGACGCCCTCGGCCCCAGGGAACTCGAGAATACGAGCCCCTGTCCGAGCCTTGCGGGTCCTCGCCTCAACGCCTCCGATGTCGGAGACGTCCAGCTCCCGCCGGGCGCGTCTTAGGACGGCCTCATAGTTGAGGCCCCTCTCAGCCGCCTCAGGCAACACGGTAATGATGACCGCAGCTGTCTTCGGCGACTTGAGGCCCCTGCGCGACCTCTTTCCCCCTTTGCCGCCTCCCGCCTGGGGAGCGGCGGCCACAGCGGCACTCTTGGCCGCCGCTCTCCGCTTCTGGCCGCGCGCCCTCCTGCTGCGTTCAGCCACCTGCCAGCCCAGTTCGAGCCTGGCGGCAGCGCTGGGCGCAGCAGGCACAGTCGCGGGTGCGCCAGCCGGAGCCTGCAGTGTAGCTGCTGGCGCCGGCCACCGCCCGGCCATAGCGGGAGCCGGCACCGTGCCAGCCTTCCTCGTGGCCCCCTTGGGCCCGCCTACGGCCGCGGCGTAGGTCACCACGCGAGTAAAATGTAAGCCTACCGAATGTATGTCGGTACTAAAGCCTCCAGTTACTTTAAACATTTCGATCCATATTTGCATATCCAGTAGTGCATGTGATATTAATTGTACTATATAAATTAAAACCTGAAATAAAGAAAAATGCATCCAAGTTTTAAAGAAAACCAATTAACTTTAAGCGTTTTTTCTAATTGCTTATGATGGCAAATGAGCAAGCGGCACACCTGATGGTAAGTGTTACTGATGCCCTTTGCATTACCAGGGGTTACAACTAGGCCGTTGCCAACCAATGAAAACCCACCTAGAAAGTTGAGCTGCCGCCTCTCTTGCTTACCAAACGAAGTACAATAGCACATTGTCACTGCTGCTGCGTCGGTTTTTTGCATGAGTATGGTACTACCCCGGAGGGACTGGACCGAGGCTGTAGATAGAAAACTGTTAACAGTTTTTTTTTATTACTCTTGGTGGCAAACAAGCAAGCAGCACACCTGATAGCAAGTGTTACTGCCGCCCATGGACCTTTGCAACACCAAAGACTATACCTCTGGCCACTGCCTACCAATAATCCCAAATCCAATCAGAAAGTTGGACTTCCGGCTCTCTAGTTCACCACACGAATTACAGCAGCATATTGCCACTGCTCAGGCGTCGATCTTCTGCGAGAATGTGGTACTACCCCGGACGGACCGGCCCGCGGCTGTAGACAAAACTGTTAGCAGTGTAGCTCTACCACTGTTTGACGTAATGTTGATATTATATACAGATCATACGCTGATGGAATATGACGTGGTCACACACGCCCAAGTCACGACAATAGGAGGAATTACTTACTGTACCAGTTTCAATTAATTGAGTGGGTCATCTGAACTGATTATTTGAAAAGGATTAAGTTAGGACCTCAAAAGATAATCTCTTCCTCGATCTTTTTACTGGGAGGATTCACTTCGCTTGTGCCTAATCGGAGTGAGCTGCGTGCTGAAGATTGGAACATACGATGTTCTGTTTGTTATAAATTATGTTCAGTAAAACTTACCATATGTTTGAATGTTACTTTATAGATGTCATAACATTCCAATATATGAACAAAAGCATGATAGATTCTTATACAGTGTTCTTGATCACTTGTACTTACGAAATTTTTGAGTCTAATTAGTTTTTTATTCAATACATTAACTTTGTCTATCAATAATTTTATGCATCGTGTAGCGTAGATGATATTCGTATCAAATCGTAATAGTATTATGAAAACGGATAACTCATGGATATTTCTTTTGGGTGAAAATACAAAATATACTACTAATACAAAACTATGCATACAAACAATCACTATCATACTGAACCAATTTTCAACAATTGATTTGTTGAATGCCTTATTGTTATTAATAATTCTATGAACGTTTTGAAAGTTCAAAATGAACATTATGTTCTTATTGACTTGGAAAATATTAAGAATGTTATTAAAATTAAAACCAATAGAATAAATTAAGAAATCAGTACAAAAGGCAATATTAATAACCTTATTGGCCAGTTTTATCTGTTCGTCGTTAATTATATAGTACGTATGATGTAAATATGAAGCGCTTAGTAATATTCCACTGCACAGTATTATAAATTTGGATAATAGATTATTGGGCTTAATGAAATTATCTTCGATGGTATATTTTTGACCAAACGATAGTGTATGCATTATATTTAAAGGTCTAAACAATGATTGAACATCTTTATCGACCCAGTTATACGATATCATTGTGATGAAAAGGTATGAAAAATTTAACAATATTATGTATATAAGTTTCAAACGTCAGAGTCATAATGTAAGTAAATTAAAGTAGGGAAGTAACAGAAAATATTACTGAATAATAAATTACATCCAATCCAAATTAATATTTATGATGTTGTTTTATTTCTTACAAGTCATTATTATAATTAAAATCGATAACTCAAGTACATGTTACGTTTATTTTGTTTTTTTGTTTTTTATATGTTACAAGTTGTCATATATACATATCTTAGATAATATTCCATTTTCTAATAGATGACAATTTCACTACTCGATAAAGTTAGTAAGCGTTTTTAGATTTTGTGAATATGATTTGCGTTATATGATAGAATTACCTTGTTGTCTGGGTGGTAACTTATCTTAAAGTAGACGTTTTCGAATCAACTTAGTTTTTTCTTCAACTGATATAAGTCTCGCTTTTGGACTTGGGAGTCATTTACAATAATAAAGCAATCAACCTCTTCTACCGGGCTGGTTAGATGGACTAACGTAAGATTTTATTTCGATTTTGCCTTGTATTCTATCGATATTTGGTCACACCAATGAATTTATTGTCTTTTAAGATATCCACGAGAAAGAATGACAAATGATATTCTTACTCTAAAGAACTTTTTATATTATCATTATCAAATAAATCCGAACAGATGCTATCCTTGGGTTCTGGGCTTTTGGCCTTGAATTGTTGTACTAGCGCCCTAATTTGTAACTCATCTATCTTGAGAAGGCCGTTCTTATTTAACATCCTAAAAATAATTAATTGAGATGAAGTTATTGTTGGTTTGGTTAGAGTTATATATTTTGTTCTATTAAATATTTTATGTAGGTACCGAGGGAGACCGAGACTAACCTACCTAGACCAGATCAGTGAGGAACTGAAGGAAGGTGGAGTCAAGAGTCTCCGAAATCGGCGAGCGTGTATGAAGAGAATTATGAATGTTGAGGAAGCGAGTGAAGTATGCAGAGATAGAGTTGTCTGGCACTCTGTTGTCTCTGCCTACGATATGGCGTGATGATATGTATGTATGTATGTAATTATTTTATTTATATATTTCCCATATTCTTATAAAATTAAATCACTAGTATAGTAAACCGTACCACTTAAACCACGAACCGTACCACTTAAATCTGGGTTGCGGTGAGTCGTTGTCACAACAATCTATATTTATCAATATTATCTATTATTCATATTGATTATTTACATACAATTTCTTAAGTTGTTATTTAAAATATTTTTTTTTTTTTGGGGGTGGGCTACGGTCGGCGCACTCCTCGCACCACTCCATCCGGGGTGACAGAGGGGCGTAAGCGCGCACACCCGTAACCCACCCGTGACGTCGCCTTCGTCATTGTGCCGACCACCGGAGCAGAGTGACTTGACGTCAGTGGTCGGCCCGACGGAATACCCCTGAGGAGTACCCTCTCCTCGACCGACATCCCCCCCTCGGGTAGGATGTCGGTCTTTCCTCATGCGGTCGGCCTCTCGGCGGGTGACGGACTAATTCCCCGATCCAGTCACCCGCGGCCTTGGCTAAGGCGGCATCAGGCGCAGGTAATCGCGCCTGCGCCGCCCCAGTCGCCGGCGGCGGCTCGCGCCGTCGAGGAGGCGCTCCTCGCGCACGCGCTCCGCCGCCTCCTTCAGATGGACTACTGCCTCGCAGAAGGTTGCGACCGCGTCCCAGTTCCTGACGCTGTCGAGCATCGCCCTGGCGATGGTCGGCAGCGTCAGGTCCGCACCGATGATTGCGACGAGTTCACGACGCTGCTCTGCCCAAGCGGCACAAACCTTAAAATTAAAATATTTAGGATTTGATTTGTACATTTGTTGTGATTTATCAGAAAGTTTATTTAACAAGAAAGGAAGTAAATATTTTTCGACTCTTTCTCCATAACAATTATTCGTCCTAGGTAATTTTTAATGATCTTTAACAGAAATTATTCTCAGATAGTTTCGTCTGTTTTCGTGTACCAACAATGTGGTCGATTAATTTCAGTAAGAATTCTAAATTTTAATTTGTCACAGACATACATCGCTTTACAATATTAAAATATTTCACTTTCATTATTTTTATATCTCTCCCTTATATGTTTAGGTACAATCATTTTCAATAATCTTAAATGTAAGTGATATATTTATTTTAAATAGGTTTTATTCGTTCTGCCGTAACTACATACATACATACATATCATCACGCCGTATTCCTTGCAGGGTAGGCAGAGAGAACAGAGTGCCAGAGAACTCTATCCTTGCATACTTCACTCGCTTCCTCAACATTCATAATTCTCTTCATACACGCTCGCCGGTTTCGGAGACTCTTGACTCCACCTTCCTTCAGTACGTGACCAATCTGGTCTAGGTGAGTCTCGGTCTCCCCCGGTACCTGCATCCTTCCACTTTCGCATTGTATATCTTCTTAACCAGATGTTTAGGTCTGGAACTGAGGAACTGAACTAACGTTCGGGCCATCCACCCGCTTATATAGACAAAATGAATAAGCTAGTTTAGAATAATTGAGAAGCAATAAATCTTTTGATAGAATATAATTGACACCACACCACCACGATATTACCATCTACGAGTTAAGAATACAATTTAAGTTGCCTAAGAATTGTCTGGCATATAGCATAAGACTATTAGTTCAAGGACCTCTTATGGAAGTATTTATTGCACTCCTAGGAAAATATCGCCTGCGAAAGGAGGGTTATAAGAATACATTTTAATAAAAACGCTAGGTACATTTTATCTTATATTAATTCAAAATATATTGTATTATGTCGTCCGTAGTGGAACAATACCTAGGTTATTATTACAAAGTGGCCCGGGCCGTCAGTGGCCGGGGCGGCGCAGGCGCGAATATCTGCGCCTGATGCCGCCCTAACCGAGACTTCGGGTGATCGGATCGGGGAATTGTCCGGTCACCCGACGTGAGGCCACCGCGTGAGGGCGTCGACATGAGAGGAACCGGCAAGGGTAAACCGCCGGGCGGGCCACAGAAGTCAAAGATCGGGTACCGGTGGCCCGCTCGCACGTCGAAGAGAGGTGCTTGCAGGGTGGGTCTATGGGGTTGCGCGCCGCCTCTTCTGTTGCCCCGGACCGATTTGACGGGGCGCGACCACATCTATGGTCCACCTAGCAGAAAAAAAAGGAAGGTTATTATTACAAATACTTATTGCTACTTATAGCTACTTATTTAATAATACCTGCAAGTCTATAAGCTATCGGTAACACACTGCATATTACACGTGGTCATAACTGCACATAAAATGCACGCCTTCAGCGTGACGTGGCATTACCGCAAGCAACTCCATCATTAGTTTGGCTCAAAAGCACACAGTCATCACCTGACTGGTAATCTAATATGCATATTCATACACGTAAGCATTCGGGCACTAGCAAGATGCTAAGGTAATAGGTAGCGCAGTCCCATAGCAAAGGAGACCACGACGTGACACGTAGTCAGGAAAATAAATATTCCAAAGACTCATCAGTCGTAAAGAAATCATTGTGAAAAAGTTGCCAACTCAATGCAAAAGCAGAGTACCAGCATGTCGGTGAACTCCACACGCTGGACACGTGGACACCTAATCGAACTACATGACTGGCTTTTGGGATCCGAAAGGGGAAATTTTACGACGTAACCCGCTGTGTCATGTCACGTCTTAAGATGGCGACTCCTATGTCAAAATGAAAGGCTCCTATTGGTCAACAGTCCAAAATATAGACAGCAATCAATCTACGTAAACACCTGTCATTCGTCAATGATCACACTCTAATAGAATTCTACATTTTATAAAATAATAAGATGATATGACATTGTGTACTATTCAATCCATCTTCTTCTATATCTATTACTTATATATCTACACAAATATTAACTAATTTGAATAATTGATTTATGTTATAGGATTAGCTGGTGCCATCTAGTAATGTGAAACTCATATTACATATAATTGATTCTAACTATTTGTCAGTGCCATCCATCGGTTCACTATGGAATCTTAATAAATCGATTATGTTAGACTGTTTTTGAATGATTGTATGATAATATCATACAGTGATATATTATATCACTGCAGGCCCCAATGGGGATTAGCATCGATGGTAATACCTAAAAATTCCGTTCACTCTACAAGATCTAGGACCACACCATTCATTTGAACATTAGTTTCCACCAGTCTCACATTAGGTTTGGTAAATTATTATTAAAAATACATTTGGTTTTCTTTTCATTAAGAATCAAGTTGTTTGTACTGAACCAATGAACAAAATTTGACACAGCATTGTCCACATTGTCGTAATTAAGCTTGTGTCTTTTAATTTTAAACAATAAAGAGGTATCATCTGCGAAGTACACTATGTTTTGTTTGTCATTAATATATACAAAGAAGAGAACGCGAAGAGGCCCCAGAATGAATCCTTGTGGAATGCCCATTTTTATAAGAGGACCACATGATCTTACAACATTAACATCGACTTTCTGAACTCCTTTGCATAAAAATGATGTTAAAAATTCGAGAGCCTTATTCCTGAGCCCATAATGGTAAAATTTCTTGACGAGAGTTTGGTGGTGCACACATTTAAGCCTTGGATAAATCGCAAAATATACCCAAAGCATAATGCAATTCCTCCCAGGTTGTAAAGTTAAAAAAAAAATAAAGTTAAAATATTATTTGATAATTCTACACCCGCATCAGTAGTAGAGAAATTCTTTGTGAAGCCAAATTGATGTTTGTTAAAGATTTTATATCTCATAAAATTATTTAAGATTTGACTAAGCATAAGTCTTTCAAAAACTTTACTAAGTGAAGGCAGTATGGAAATTGGTCGAAAAATTTGAAGATGTCAGATCTTATATATACTACTCGCTTTGAACAAGAAAGAAAATAAAAGGCAGCCATAGCATTTCATTACTTGAATAAAGCAGACAATGTAATCATATTTAATTTTTGTTTATTTAATTCTAAAATATATAAATTAAAATGCAAATTGTAATAAAACAATAATATAGTTAGTAAGAAGACTAAATAGAGATAGAGAAAGTTCAGCTTTGATATAGAATATGTTACATACGGTCATCTTTTCGAATTCTACTCGGTAAAGGCGTAATATATTCTTGCCTAGTTTTTGTCTTTGATCTGCAAATATTAAAGATTATAAAGATTCAGTAGAATTTTTTTTTTATATAAAAAGTACCAATCTTCTAATACTTTCACTATTTTATTTCTGATTTCATTTCTTTGGAAATATTCAGTATTCTTAAAGTTATAATATAATTGACTATAAAAGATTCCCATCAGTTGAGTCAATGATATTGTGAAAGTTACAGGGAGTTGTTGAAAGTAAATTGCATAGGTACATTTTAAAAGTTAATTGGTAACACAGTAAAAGTTAATTAGCAACTGATATATGAGTGCAGTGTAGTAAATAAAGTCTTAGGAATCAGTGTGGGTATTGCTGTCAAATTTAAATGATGCTCCGGTAAACAGGTGATCATGCGTGCCTAACGTATATTTTGAAAGAAAGAAAGTAATTACCCGAAATATTTGATGCTGAAAGTAATATGCAGGCATCTTGGGTTTTCATCAGCGCTAAATAAAATATTTCGGAATACCAGATCATTACTGCTTGGAGAATATATGTTTTCATCAACCACATTGGAACTGCTAATGTTAGGCTCAACTATAAAAACAAATCTAAATTATTAGTCTCTATTGTTCTACACAGACAATTGTGACATTCTGTTGATTAGAATGTCTATAATAGATACCTATATTATTATAGAAATAGGTTCGAGTCTTATCTATACTGTGAGGGATATTGATCTACTATACGACGCTGATCAGATGTGTTGGTATAGGGATTTATTTCGCTTTTGCCATCTCTTGCATAGATGTTAAATTCATATTATAGTCGTTAGTCATCTTTTACAATACTCGCAAGTAAAACGAGAGAGGTGGTGAATTGTATGGAAAATAAAATAATGTCTTAAAATACATTGCTTTTGTTGTTTCTGTGGAAGTATAGAAAAACAACTTAAGATATTCTATAAAATATAAATCATAAACATCTTATTAGGTATGCCACGAGGATATTTTAATTTTGTTTATCGATTCAACCAATAGATATCATAGTATCTAAAGCCTACCGAAAGTGTGTTGGTGCTATAGTCTCCAGTTATTTTAAAGATTTCGATCCATATTTGTATATGCAGTAGTGCATGTGATATTAATTGTACTATATATATTGAAATCTGAAATAAACAAAAAAAAACATTCAAGTTTTAAAGAAAACTTATTAACTTTAAACGTTTCCTTTTTTGCTTATGAATGAACAAGCAGTACATTTGATGGTAAGTTTTACTTTGATGGTAAGTGTTGTTGTTTTGCAATAACAGGGGTTACAGTTAGGCCACTGCCTACTAAAGAAAACCTTAAACTCACTCAGACAGTTGGGCTGCCGGCTCTCTTGCTGACCGAATGAAGCGCAATAGCAAATCGCCATTGCTTAGACGTAGATTTTTGAGAGAGTGTGGCACTACCCCGAAGGGACCGGTCTGGGGCTGCAGACAGAAACTGTCAACAATGTGGCCCTACCACTATTTGACGGAATGTTCATATTATATACAGATCATAATAATATATAATGAATTCCGTTTTTGACAGGCTATGACGTAGTCACATCCCGCTCAAGTCATGATGACAGGAGGACAATGTATAACTTGCTGTACCAGTTTCAATTAATTGAGTGAGCCACCTGAACTGATTGCTTGAAAAGGCACGCCCGATGGATCAAGTTAAGTACCTGAAAGGTTAATCTCTTCCTCGACGTCCTTACTGGGAAGTCGATTCTCTGTTTGGTATAAATTATGTTCAATAAAACTTACCATATATTTGAAAGTTTCTTTATAGATATCATAGCATTCCAATATATCAATAAAAGCATGATACATTCTTATACAGTGCTCTTGATCACTTGTACTTCCGAAATTTTTGATTCTAATTATTTTTTTATTCAATATATTAACTTTGTCTATCAATAATTTTATACATCGTGTAGCGTAGATGATATTCGTATCAAATTGTAATAATATTACAAAAATAGATACCTCATTGATATTTCTTTCGGGTATAAATCCAAAATATACAACTATTACAAAACTATACGCACAACCAATCACTATCATACTGAGCCAATTTTTAACAATGAATTTTTTAAATCCCTTACTGTTATTAATGATTCTATGAACATTTTGAAAGGTCAAAACGAACTTTATATTCTTATTGGCTTGGAAAATATTGAGAATGTTATTAAAATTAAACCCAACGGAATGAATTACGAAATCAGAACAAAGGGCAATATAAATAACATTATTAGCCAGCTTTTGCTGTTCGTCGTTAATAATATAGCACACATAATACAAATATGAAGCGCTTAGTAATATCCCGCTGCACATTATTATAAATTTGGATAATAGATTATTATGCTTTATGAAATTATCATCGATGGTATATTTTTGACCAAACGATAGTGTATGCATTATATTCAAAGGTCTAAACAATGATTGAACATCTTTATCGACCCAGTTATACGATATCATTGTGATGAAAAGATATGAAAAATTTAACAATATTATGTATATAAGTTTCAAACGTCACAGTCATAATGTAAGTAAATTGAAATATACAATTATTATGTTGCTCAATTAGTAAGTAACAGAAAATATTAGTGATACATTACATACAATCCAAATTAATATTTATATTGTTTTATTTCTTACAAGTCATTATTATAATTAAAATCGATAACTCAAATACGTGTCACGTTTATTATAAGCTTTTTTTTTATTTTTAACTTGCAATGAATGTATGTAAGTTCAGGTGGAAACTTGCAAGATAAATTTGACCAACTTTCCGGTTTCCGATTGAGCTGAAATTTTGCACACATATGTATATCACGTGAAAATGCAATAATATGGTAGCTGATCTGATGATGGAGTCGGAAGGTGGATACTTTGGGAACCACTATCCCTCGTCGAGCACCAGACCACGTAATTTATCTGGCTTAGGAAGCTGGGAACAAAAGATCTTCAGTCTTTTATTTTATTGCTCATGGTGGTAAACGAGCAAGCAGTTCACCTGATGGTAAGTGTATGTGCTACCCATGGACTTTTGCAATGCCAAGGATATAGCTAGGCCGCTGCCTAACAATACAAACCCCAAACCCACCCAGATGGGCTTCCGACTGTCTCGCTCACCGAACGAAGCACAATAGCACATTGCCATTACCCAGACGTTGATATTCTGCGAGAGTGTGGTACTGCCCGCGGCTGTAGATAGAACATTGTCAACAGCGTGGTTCTACTACTAAAAAAATCTCTTATTAGTCTTCGCTTTTAACCAACTACCAATCCTCGAGACCGATAGTTTCCAGGCATGCCGTGCCGTGGGCTATGGAGCGGCCACGCTCCGCCAAATCAGTCCGGGGCGACGGAAGAGTTGGCGCGCGACTCTTTGGACCCACCCTGTAAGCACCTTTCATCGCCGTGCGAACGGGCCACTGGTAGCTGATCTTTGCCTTCGGTGGCCCGCCCGGCGGTTCACCGTCACGGTTCCTCTCGAGTCGATGCTCCGCCAGTTTTTGCCGTCGGGGCATCATCCTCATGAGGTGGTCTCACTTTGGGTGACCGGGCTAGACCCCAGTCCGATCACCTGATGCCTTGACTAGAGCAGCATCAGGCGCAGATAGCACCTGAATTCCCTGATAATGTGGTGAGCTGTTTGTGCAAAGTCACAGTAATATGGAACATTAAAAAAATGGTGAAGCTTCTTCTATTTTAAAATAGAACAATTTATTTCGAAAAGTCCCATGGTCGGTGAAGAATAAACGTCAATTTCCAACCATATTTGCTTTAAACGCTTACAAAGAAATGGAAGAAGTAGATATAGATGAGGGTCTTTCGTTGATGAATCCTTATTTTCTACCATTAGATCAGTTCATCGTGCGCGACGGATTGCAGTGTGCAAATTAGCCGTAAATTAGAACAAATATCATATCCAATGGTTTTGTTTGCTGATGATAGCACTATAATTCTAAGACATGATAGCAAAGAAAATCTTCAAAAGGATATAAAGATAGCAGTAACGCAATCTATTAACTGGTTGGAGCAAAATAATCTATCAATAAATTTAAATAAAACTAAAATAACAAACTTTTCTCATAGATTGCATAAAAACTATGACCTTAACATTCACTTTAACAATGAAATCATTGAATTTGTAACAAATACTAAATTCCTTGGCCTTACTATTGATAACAAGCTAACGTGGAAGGAACATATAGATTCATTAAGTAAAAAGCTAAGTAAATTTTCATTTGCTTTGTATAAGTTACGAAAAATAGTAAACCAGGAAGCAGTTTTAATGGCTTATCATGGATACGTTGACTCTATTCTTCGTTACGGTGTAATATTCTGGGGAAATTCTACTGGCAAAGACATTATTTTCAAAGCACAAAAAAGATGCATTAGAGCAATATGTGGACTAAACTCAAGAGAAAGCTGTAAAACTTATTTTAAGCAATTAAATATATTAACATTTCCATGCTTGTATATGTATGAGACTGCCCTCTTTGTAAGACAGAATCAGCACCTATTTAAAAAAGTTTCAGAAAGTAGGATGCGTCCTGTTAGAGAAATATATAAACATAACTTTTGTATACCTAATTCTAAAACTGCTTTAATGCAAAAAAGTATATGGTTTATGGCTCCTAAAATCTACAACGCAATACCAAATCATATAAAACTGTTAAATACAATACAATTTAAACATAAATTACGTTTATTATAAATTAATAAGAGTTATTATACAATTAATGAGTTTTTTACTGACAATTTATAATCCTAGTATTAAGTATATAACATAGTATTGTATATTAATAATTATAATGATACTTGACATATATGAATAATATTAATAATTACTATGAAACTTGACATGTTCCACAATTTATTATCTAGATGACATTTCACTTATTGCCTTTGCCTCTTATATATGACATGCATGTTAAAATACACAATAAATTGATAAACTTGTACATTTTGTTAACAGTGTAAGCCAACTGGCAGATTTTGGAGGACTTCATATGTAATGTAATAATAAGACCAATTGTACCCATTATCACACTAATAAAAAATTCTAATTCTAATTCTAATTAGCTTCAGAACTCATTTATTGAGCTTTTAGCCATTGCATTACCAATTGTATTACTATTTTGAATATTATGGTTATCTAAGTTATTATAAACATTATTGTATGTCAAAAAATCGAGAGGTCATCTGCAAATAAAATGCATTTATGTGGTATAATGTCAGTTAGGTCATTCATATAAATCAAGACGTATAGAGGTGCAAGAATACTTCCTTGGGGAACTCTATATCAGTTTATTACATTGTTAGGTCTATAAAAACCGAAAACGAGCGAAAAATGTCACAAGTGGGATTCGAACCCATACCTATTGGAAATCCGTCCCAATCATGCTGCCACTTACACCATCGTGAACTATTTTAGGATATTTAATTCTCGTATCATATTATATTTACGTCTTTTAAGGAGACGTTTGCGTGTGTGGGTTCGAATCCCACTTGTGATATTTTTCGCTCGTATTCGGTTTTTACAAATAATCAAGCATATTAAATACTAAATTTCAGTAACTGGTAGGTCTGCTTTGAGTTAAACAGCTTCCATAGATAGATAGTATTGTCAAATATTGCTGGCGATTACTTAAATATTTTTAGACCATTTTAGAGCTGGTCCTCCGATGCCATAGTTCTTTTAATAGTAGTGTATGCGAAACAAAGTCAAGTCAAAAAGATTGATTACAATAGTAGGTATGCCACAAGCACCTGAACACACCGAAATTTTGTCGAGTTTTGACGTAAATTTTGTATGTAACGCGAAACTGTAGCAAGTCGACAAAATTTCTATCCCAGATGTGACTTAATGAAATGGAAAGAAATGAAAGATATAGATATACATAGATGAGGGTCTTTCGTCGATGAATCTCCATTTTCTGCCATTCGATCAGATCTTCGTGCACGACGGATTTCAGTGTGAAATTTAGCTGAAAATTAGCTTCACAAGTCATTTATTAATGCAAAAAGCAGGACTGCGTCATGGTTAACCATAACATACTTGTATTACGCCAGATTGCATATAATAAGTTTGCCGTATATTGACGTATCGTCTAAAAATTCTGACATAATTTGCTGAGAATATAAAAAGATTGTTATCAAACCTTAGGGCTAAGCTATTCCGGGGTGCCATCGCCCGTTGGGCAGCACGGCTCGAGAGGCGTCAATTCGGTGTACGTACTGTGGACGACGTTCCGATGGCGAAAGCTGTCGGGACGTCGACTCGAGAGGATACCCGCGAGGGTAAACCGCCGGGCGGGCCACCGAAGACAAAGACCGGGTTCCGGTGGCCCGCTCGTACGGCGTGTATAGGTTACATGTAGGGCGGATCTACGAGGTTGTGCGCCGCTTCTTATGTCGCCCCGGACGGATTTAGCGGGGCGTGACCACTACATAGCCCGCCGCCAAAAAAAAAGGGGTAAGATATTGAAAAACAGCTAATATTATGTGGAATACAAGGCAGAGGTGGTGAATCGTAGTCATATTACGATCATCATCATCATCATTTCAGCCTATTGCCGTCCACTGCTGAACGTAGGCCTCTCTCATTTTACGCCACAGAGTGCGGTCCTGTGCCGCCTGTATTCAACGACGCCCAGCAACCTTCACTAGGTCGTCTGTCCACGCCACCGAAGTTAAAATCGAGTACCGGTGGTCCGCTCGCACGGCGAAGAGAGAAGGTTTTACGGTGGGTCTATGGGGTCACGCGCCGCCTTTTCCGTCACCCCGGACCGATTTGTCGGGGCGAGACGCATCCATAGCCCACCGATAAAAAAAAAAAAAAATTGTCGTCTGTCCACGTAGTGGGGGGGCGTCCCACACTGCGTCGTCCGGTACATGGTCGCCACTCTAGAACCTTTCTTCCCCAGCGGTTGTCGGTTCTTCGAGCGATGTGGCCTGCCCATTGCCACTTCAGCGTGCTAATTCTTCGTGCTATGTCGGTTACACCCGTTCGTCTGCGGATTTCCGTATTTCGGATTCTATCTCGCATAGAAATCCCGAGCATAGCCCGCTCCATAGCACGGTGAGCGACGTTGAACCTGGTTATGAGGCCTACGTTTAGGGACCACGTTTCCGTGCCGTAAGTCATCACTGGTAACACACACTGGTCATAGACCTGTGTTTTCAGACACTGAGGTATGTTGAATGCGAAGATCCTCTTAAGTTTCCCGAACGCTGCCCAACCGAGTTGGATTCGTCGGCTGACCTCTTTCTCGAAATTGGATCTACCTAACTGGACTGTTTGTTCAAGGTAAACATAATAATCGTCAATTTCGAGAATCGCATTGCCAACTAGGACCGGTACAGGAATGACATGGGCATTTGACATGACTTTCGTCTTGTCCGTGTTCATTCGTAAACCCACTAGTTGGGATACCCTGCTGAGATCGTTGAGCATGGTGCCCAGGTCCTCCATGGATTCTGCCATGACGACAATATCGTCTGCAAATCGAAGGTGAGTGATGTATTCGCCATTGATGTTGATGCCGAGTCCGGTCCAGTCTAAGAGCTTGAAGACATCTTCCATATTACGATAATCGTCGATAAACTATGTACTCTTCTTTCATAGCACATATAGTAGAAATTATTGCCAATAGTTTTATGAAGAAGCCGCTACCACACAGCTAGTATTATTATATATTAATAAGTTATGTAATATTAATTCTAATTTATTAAATATAATGATTACGTCAATAGAATAAGATAAAGAAAATTAATTAAAATCGAAATAAATAATTGATTAAAAAATTAATATAACCGGAGACCTTTCAGGACGACATTTATCACTTTGCGTTCAATGTATCGCAATCGTAATAATGGAATAAATATGTTTTTTAATAAGCCAAAGCACGCTTTAAAATCAACTATAAGAGTTCCCTTGGAATGTTTATCTAATAATCTTATAGAAGATGACATACGAAAGGTATTGTGGCCTCTTAATTAAATGCTTTCTTTTTGAGCTTGCACGGCGGTCCATATACTTGAGTGTGACACGGTATCAAAAGCGTTTTTATAATAAAAATAATAATAATACATGCGATGTAGAGAGCTCTTTGCTTCTCTTGGTATTTTTCCATTATTTGTTCCAGAGTATGTATATGGTCGATTGTTGAGAAGCCTTTGCGAAAACCTGCTTGTTCTATTGGTTGGTTTGCTTCTATTTTAACACTTATTCTTTTGTTAATTACAGAAGAAAACAGTTTGTAGATAACTGAGAGTAAGCTTATAGGCCTGTAGTTTGTTATATCTTTTGAGTCACCTTTTTTGTGAATTAAAATAATTTCCGACTCTACCCATTGCGATGGTATTTCATCAGTTTTTAATATAAGGTTAAATAAGTGTGTTAATGGGGTAGTCAGTAGTAGCCAGGCTGTCTTTATAGCTTCATTTGTAATGCCATCTGGCCCTGGGCTCTTATCTAGCTTTAATCTTTTTATTTCTTGTGTGAATTCTTTTTCAGTTATTGTTATTATATTGCCGCTCTTGTTTGTAGAGTTAATATTATTTGCATTGCTATGACTGGTACACTTGTTTCCTTGTGCTTTATAGAAATTGATTGCTGCATCTATGATTTCCTTGCAATTATTTACGATTTTGTCTTTATAGTTTAAGCCATCTATCCAATATTTATTTGTTCTTAGTTTTTTAAGGGCCTTTTTTGAGCTGCCTGCTTTCTCCAAATGTTTTTCGATAGTCTTCGATCTGTAGCTTTTGTAGTCATGTTTAATGAGTTTACTTATTTGTTTGTATAGAGCTGATAGTTCATTTTTTGTGGCTCGAGTTTTTATCTCAGTATGCTGTAACTCTTGTCTTCTCTTGATGAGTTCCAGTGTACATGTTCGCTACCCTAGTGATGCCATCACTGCCTGCGTAGCAAAATATCCAAGCAAAAACGTTGCCAGAAGTGCTGTTTTATGAGTTCTACTCTTTAGTAGCATTTAAGGGCATTGATGTTAGCTGCTAATACTGCTAGCTGTGAAATAGAATGTCTATTTCACCATTAGCCATTGATCTTAAGGTTGTAACAGAAATTAGGGGCACAACCACTACAAAGTATTACTACTGATGCAATCAGCCTTCACCCCTTGGGAAAGAAGACCCGCTGGGTTGTACTACGACGAAAAATACGAAATTTTTTCACTGGCATAGATACCACAAATCTACCATCATTATTACGAGAAGTACTCGTTAAAAAATTCTGTTCACACGTACGCTCTTCTGGCGATAAAGAGTGCTTAGCTGCTATGGTACCTAAGTGATTAAAAAAATTACAAATGGAAGTGGAATTGCGTTGGTTAGGATGGGCGACATATCCAGATACCAACCATCCCAATTTGGTTTCGTATAGTTTAGGCAAATTCTTACATCATTTTTGCCTAAGACCGACCAGAATATGTGAGCACCGACTAATATATCTATAGTTGAGGGTTCGTTAAAGAAAGAGTCGGCTAAACATAATCCCGAAGGTATGGGAATATTTTTTATGTTTATATGTGAAGACGGCAAAGTTTTAGTCAATTGAGGCAAGACATGACAGTCTAACTTTGCTTTGTAGCCGTTATGAAGTGACTTTAAAGTAAGAGTACACATTTGAGAACTTACTGCAGTATTGTTATTTATTCCTGTCACAGTAGCAGTCTCATTCCGCCGTGACAAGCCGAGCTTATCACATAAAGACGAGGTGATGAAGTTGGCGGTGCTACCGTTATCCAACAACACCCTCGCAATATGCGTGTCGCCCTTGCTGTCAACCACCTTCACACGCGCTGTGGACAGCAAGACGTGTGGAGGAGTAGTAAGCTGATGAGTGGAGTTGGCGAAGTTATTTATGGGAAGTGTAGGCTCAGCAGCCTCTACTGTATGTAAGTGTAAAAGTGTGTTGTGACTTTGCCTACAATATTTGCAAGAAACTAAATTACATTTATTCTCCGTGTGACCTGGCCGTAAACAGTTAAGACAGACCTTAGTCTCTTCAGCCTTTTTTAATCGGTCATCAACAGAAAGGGATCTAAAAGATTCACAATTAAATCAAAAATGATTTTGATTGCACATAGGACAACTTAATGGTTTTTTATAAATAATATTAGATTTTTTAGTTATATTATCAGCATATTGATCTTGTTTTATATCTATGTGTTTCCCACTCCCTGCGAGTAGTGGCATCGAGCTTCTCTGCTATCATATGTATAATTAAGGTGTCCCAATGCTCAGTAGGCTGGTCTAACGTGGACAAAGCACGTTGATTTTTATTTGTTATGTCTATGAGATAGCGAATAGCTCGAGAAGACTCCTTCTGTATTTGATCAACATTAAATAAGGCTTGGACGTGATTATTCACAAGCAACCTTTTGTTGTCATACCTGTTGCATAACAACCGCCACGCGTTCGCATAATTATCACCCTTTACATCTAAACTATCAATAATTAGCAAATCACTGTCTTTTAAGGATGCATGAAGATAATGCACCTTATTAATTTCATCTATGTCAGTTCTCAAGTGTATTAGAGAAATAAAAGTGTCCCGATATTCAAGCCAGTGTTGATAGTGATCTTTAAAGGTGGGTAATTCAATTTTTGGTAATCTAACGCAATTATATTTAGAACCACCTGCCTGAGCATCCTCGAAACTTATCAGGGAGACATCGCGAACCTCACGCTGCTGAGTGGGTCGCTCACCAAGCAGGTTCCGGGCTTCGGCCACTAGCTTGTGGTATAAATTTTCAAATTGTTCGCGCTCTTTACATTCATCATCTAAATCCTCTGAGGTCATTTCAATGTCACACTGTAATTGATCAAAATCAGCATATAAGGCATTGAATTTATTAAATCGGCTTTCTAAATCTAACCGTTGTAAATGGCTAAGTTCTTTAGAACTTTTAAGTAAATTTATACACCGTGGAATCTAATTGGCTGTTTTCCCGAAACGTATATACTCAGTTAATGATATAAAACCATAATATAGCATTCATTCAATAAAATAAAAACATAAATTCTAGTCATTTGCAATCCCGGACGTTACCTTAAAATATAATTTTTGCATAACTGTAACATGTTTTGTCTAATAATTTTGTTATACCTACGGTCGTTTGAGAGCATCGACCGTAGCTACCAACCTACGGTCAATGCTCTTACCTTGGTTACCTACTTTCTTTAATTACTTTAAAACCATGCCTCCATTTTCTCAAGAATTACTTCTTCTAATCGAGCAGAATGTCGGCGATACCTACCTCTAGCCTGAGCACGTGTAAGCACTCAAAACTGCCTATGGGTTAGTAGGCGTTATGTGCCTGATAAAATTATCGCTGTTGTAGGCACAGGCGGATTTATAATGCCACATCTGCGTAACAAATCCAGGTGTTCTGGCTGAGCGTACAGGCATCTAGCCTTCGCCAAGTTGTCTCCAGCAATCGCATAAAAACGAACCATGTCTAACCACTCTACGTCAGAATACTGGTAATGACTTGTCATTTTTTCGCACTTACTAGCACTCGCGTTCGAGATTTGTTATAAACATATGATATACGTCTAAGCCGTTTGGCAAAAAATTGCAGACTAACCTATTAAAACATAGAACAAGGTCGCGCGGCTCGCGCGCATCAAAAGCAAGGGGTGCGTGCGGGACGCGGGCGGGCTACGAGCTACAATGCCTAAATATTTTTTACCTATTATTGCGATTTAATTCGAATGCTATGTGGTAGGCATGTTGGGAACAATACCGTTGCATATCAGACAAACTTAAGAACGTCTATTTATCAGACTTTTTTTTCAATGTATTATGTTTTTAGTTATGTGGGGATATTAAGAATGATTAACTGAGTATATACGTTTCAGGAAAACAGCCAATTAGATTCCACGGTGTATAATTACCAAAAATAGTTAGTTTAGATTTGATGCAACCGCGTTTTTTAATTAATTTATCCATACTTGATGAGATAGTGAAGTTAAAGAAAAAAGTAAAGTACTCACAATATTATAAAAATATAAAAAGTAGCGATAAGAATAAAATGTTGCGAGAACAAAAGATTAGCGAACACCTGCGTGCGGTCGATCAGCTGTTTCTAACGGTAAATTGCTAGCGAGCGAGTATGCTCAAGTGCATCGCGCGATATTAGTTAGCAAATGCACAAATTGAAATATAAAAATTAATATAGCTCGTTAGAAGCGTGTATTTAAGAAATTAAGCGGTTAAACTATATGAAATCTATATGATTAAGTAATAAATATGCAAAGCTCACTAAATAAAGGCAATTTTAAATTTAAGAAGATAAGTAAGATGAAGAACAGGAAAGGTACATCAAGGAATAAATTGGAACGAACTCACAAATGTATATCCATCCATTCGATGTTCATATTTTCTTATCCTTTATATGTACGTTATTAATGAAGTGACTCGCAAAGTTCAAAGTCCTCACAGTTATGACCTCTAAGTAATTTTTGTCGTGGCGCGTGTAGATGCTATGCAAAATTCTCTTCGGGTTGATGAGTCCACATTGAAGAGCCTCAAATGGTATATCTTCTTCTGCGACCAATAAGTGCAATCCAAAACGGCGAGAATCCTAAAGGATCATTGTTAGGGTCCTTGGGACGTTTAAATAAGACGTGGACTGTATTTCTTAAGGCTGGTTTATTCTCGCTAATTTGTAATTACAATAGTTACAGAATTAGAAATATGACAAGATAATAGTTGATACCTAACCGTAAACATATAATACTTCACCGTAAACGGACCTACCGTTTACGGTGAAGTTTAGTGCGAGTGTCGGTCATCGCTGCGCCGATACTGCGCCCGCGCGCGTTCTCCCCGCGTAGACCGCACCCCCGCAATTGTTGCGAATACTGCACCGCAACACCATTAAGAATAGATATAGCTTAGTTGGGCAATCGATCAGTCTAATCCAGAAAGCCCGTTTTGGATCATTAGTTTCCCTCTTTTATTATTTTTTGCCTTTATTAAATTGTATTATTATATTCAAATATAGATATATTTCGTATCATCAATAATAGCTCACTAATTAAATATTATTAACAAAGAGCAGAAAGTTCCTGAACAATGAACTAAATCAAATATTATACACTACTGTATAAGAAAGAAGACCCAAAATATCGATCTATTAGCTTACTAGCAAAAATTGACGAAAATCGACCGGTACATTAGGCAGGATTTCATAGAGGATACTTAAAGGTTGACCACATTCAAACTCTAGAGAGCATAACAGAGAAATACAAGAAATTCCAAAAACCACTATACCTAGCCTTCATTGATTATCAAAAAGCGTTTGACTCTATCTCACATAATTAAATCCTGCACTAAATAGGAAAAACATAGAGACAACGTATTAACTGTAATATAATTAAAAATGTTTATAAGAGAAGCACAAGTAGAATCAGCTTAGAAATAAATGGACCTGAAATGAATAAGACCTTTCCGTGTGGTGACGGAGTAAGATTACAATTCAACACCACCTGTCTTACCCGTGGGTGATCGTACGAGACGACTAAGGGATATAAAACGCATATAACATCTATGCGAGAGAAGGAAAACTCGAAACAAAACCCTATACACCCCTAACACGTCTGACCAGCGTGGTATAGTAGGTCAATTTCCCTCAAATTATGGAGGAGGCTCGAGCCCAATAGTGGGACATATATGAGCTGAAATGATGATGATGATGAAATTAAAATCCAAAGAGGCCTAAAACAAGGCGATCCGTTACCACTTATCACCACGCACTTTATCACAGCACCGACATAGAAGGTGAGTGGTAGCGGCTAAGAATATTACCAATCCTTATTTTGCTCGTGGATGCCGTTAAGATGACTAAGAGTTTTATAACGACCTAGGCCAACTCCACCTGATGTTCTTTGGTCAATAATTATATTTCCAAGGAGAATTGACGTCTGGCAGGCGGCCGGTCAGAAAACTATTGCCAATAACTTTTACAATATCTACTATGAAAGAAAAGTACATATTATATCGACCTCAAGTAATTGCGATAAGAGTAGGAGAATGATGATAGAAAGTATTCAGAAAACTTGATTGGCAAAATATTGGCATGGAAATAAATAGGAAGTATATCACCCATCTCCGTTTTGCTGACGATATAATATTATTCTCTCAATCAAGCTCACAATTGGAACAAATGTTGTAACACCAGCAGGCAGAAAGTTTATATGTGGGGGTACTATCCCAGAAACCTCCACGCGGTGTACCCTGGATGCGGGCGGCGGTCCCCAGTTCTTCTGTTGTACTGTCGTCCGTAGCGAATATCTGCGCGATTTCGCTCCTCACTCTACTACAGTCGTAGTAGAGGTTATAGGACGCGAAATATTGGGACGGGCTCAGTCACTCATTCATTTGAGGGCTGGGCAGGCACATGCCACCGACCACACATCGTAAACCTGATTCTTTGCTTGTCTTAGTTTCAGGAGCGAGGGTCTTGGCTTAACCGCCCGGACCGCGAGGAAGACAACCTCTATAAAGAGTTCCGAAGTAACATTCGGACTCGGAAATCACCCAGAATCTTAAGTTCTGGCGTGCGGCGAGAAGATCCATGGCAGATGGGTTGTTCTGTCGTTAGCACGCTCCAGCCAGGGTACCGGCTGACCCCCTGGTTGGTAAATGTAGGCTTGCCCGGGTAAAGGGATCTCTGCCCGGGTCGACGTTGTGTATCTCCCCTACTCGTGGGAATCATATGGATACCTTAAAATTAAATACATTTACCGACGGGAATCCCTGTGATTCTCACACCACGGCCTTGTCAAGCCAAAGAAAAACTGACAACGACGCCTCGTCCTCAGGACTTGAGGCGTCCGCCGAGGGCCCGGCACAAATCATGGAGGCCCAGAAGAAGAAGAGGAGGTCGCCTCGAAAGTCTCGGGGCAACGGCCTGAGCCACAAAAGGCGGCTGGAGGAGCGGCGAGCGCGCAGGGAGGCTGCCGCCGCTGAAGAGAAGAAGGACGGTAGACTCGCAGCAGAGCCGTCGACGGACGAGGGCGACAGCGATGTCGCAGAGCCGTCCGAAGACGAGGGCGGCGGATCTACCGTCAGAATGGACGAGGGCGGTGATATTCCCGCAGGGCCGTCCAAAAAGGACAGTGGGTCGGCTGGTGAAGGCCCCACTAGGTCGTCGGCGCGTCTAGCAGCAAAGACGCCGCCGGCGACCGCGACTAAGAAGGAGGAGGCCCTCCCCTCGCAGGTGCGAAAGCGCCCCCTGAGTAAGGGAGGCAGCTCGAGCGCCGAAACCGAGGGGAGCGTGGCCAACATGCCTCCACCCAAGATCCAGGCCTCCCGAAGAGGGCGAGGGACCTCGGTCATGGAAAGGGCGGCGGCGGTCGATGTCCGCGCCGGCGAGGCCACGGATCTGCAGGCCGAAAATGTCCGCCTTAGAGGCGAGATGTCAGGCCTGCGGACCCGAAACCGGAACCTGGGCGACATGCTGGCGGAAATGCGTCGGGCAAACCGCCAGCTGTTGATAGACGTGGCCGACCTCAAGGCGCAGGTGGCGCTGTTCGTGTCACCCGCACCAGCCGCGCCATCGGCCAGGGCCGGCTACTCAGCGGCCGCTGCGGCGCCAAAGCCGCCTCGCGCTGCGGCGCCGACGATGTTGGGTGATGGCGTCTCCGTCACACCCGTCCCCGCGGCGAGGAAGACGCCTGCCGCCGCGAAGCGCGCGTCGCCGGCTGACGCTGGCGCGGTCGCCACGGCGAAACTCCCTTTCCCGGTGGTGAGGTTGACGCCTCTCCCCGCGGACCGCTTGCCGCCGGCTACCGCCCTGCGGCGCCAAAGCCGCCAGGCGCCGTAGAACGGGCCCCTGAGGAGGCTCAGCCGACCCCGTTTGAGGTGGGCGGCATATCGGACGAGGCCCTCGCCAAAATCATCGGCGCAGTGGGCAAGCTCGTCGATGCGCGCTTCGCCGTTCTGGAGGCGAGGTTGCCTCCAGAACCACGTGTCCGCCCACCTCTCGCCGCGGACAAGCGGCCGCATGTGGCACCAGCCCCCGCCCCGCTGCCTTGTCAGGGTGGCCGCGTGGGGAGCTACGCCGCGGCCGCTGCCGGGCCTAAGCCCAAAGGCCCCGGCCCAGCTCCGAAGGGACCCGCCCTGAGGAGGAAGACGGCTCCGGCTCCTGCCGGACCGCTGAAGTCGCCCGCAACAACACTGCCGGCGACGACCAGCGAGGCTGCGACGAGGCCTTCCGCGTCTGGCACGACTGCCGTACCCGAACAGGGTTGGCAGGTAGCCGAACGCGACAGAAGGAGTCGCGGCCAAAGGAGGAGAGCGGAGGCCAAGCGCGCCGCTGAGGTCCCCGCTCCACAGGCAGGAGCCGGACAGAAGAAGAGACCGCGCAAGGGGCTCAAGTCGCCGAAGCCGGCCGCAGTGGTGATCACTGTGCTGCCCGAGGCGGCCGAGAAGGGCCTCAGCTACGAGGCCGTCTTGAGGAAGGCCCGGCGGGAGCTAGACGTTTCCGATATTGGACGCGTCGAAGCCAGGACCCGCAAGGCCCGGACGGGGGCTTGAATTCTCGAGTTCCCAGGGGCCGAGGGCGCCAAGACGGCCGACAGCGTGGCCGAGAAGCTGCGAGGTTTGTTCGCCGAGGAGGGTGGCATCAAGATCGCCAGGCCCGTCAAGTGCGCCGAAATGCGCATTTCGGGTTTGGACGATTCGGTGACGGCGGAGAAGGCATCCGGGAGGCTATTGCCTCGAAAACCGGGTGTCCCATAGACACCGTCCGGGTCGGGGCCATTCGTCCCGGTCCGGGTGGCGTAGGTGCTGCCTGGGCGCAGTGCCCGGTGGAGTCGGTCAGGCAACTGGCCGGCTCAGGCAGGCTCCTCGTGGGCTGGAGCTCGGCGCGGGTAACCGTGCTTGAGCACCGGCCTGCGAGGTGCTACAAGTGCATGGCGGTCGGACACACTCGACCGACGTGCACTAATTGCTTCGACTGCGGCGGATTGTGTTTCCGCTGCGGTCAGACCGGGCACGTGGCGGCATCTTGCGCCGCCCCGCCCCACTGCCCCGCGTGTGCGGCGGGCAATAAGCCCGCCAAGCACCGCATGGGCTCTGGGGCGTGCAAACCTCCAGCTTCGGCCCCAAAGGCGCGGGGTGGCCCTACGACCACGGCCGCTCCCGCTCCTAGCGCGGTCCGATCGCCCGCTGGCGAGGAGGTCATGGATACAACCCGATAATGGGTACACCATCCATGCACCTCCTCCTGCAGGCCAACACCAACCACTCCGCCGGAGCGCAGGATCTCCTCCTGCAATCCATGGCGGAGTGGTCGATTGGTGCAGCCGTAGTCGCGGAACCGTACGCCGTGCCTGATCGCCCCAATTGGGTGGTCAGTCGAAACGGTACTGCGGCAATCGTCGTCTCAACGCAGCGGCACTTCCCGTCCTTGTCCCTTTTGGATAGGGGCGAGGAATTTGTCGCGGCGGGTGGGGAGGGGTCACGCTCTACAGCGTATACCTCTCCCCCACTAGGAGGATGGACGATTTCGGGGCCTCATTCACCACCTTGGAGGCCTCGATACGGCGACTGGCACCGGGCCTCGTCCTGGTTCTGGGGGACTTCAACGCCAAATCCACGGCGTGGGGGTCCCCTACGACGGACGACCGCGGGCAGGCGGTCAACGAGTGGGCGGCTTCACTGGGCCTCTGTGTTCTGAACAGAGGCTCGGTGAACACGGGGCGTGCGGCGGCAGGGCGGGTCGATAGTGGACTTGTCGTTCGCTAGCCCCGCTGTCGCGCCACGGGTGAGGAACTGGAGTGTCCTGGAGGAGGCGGAGACCCTGTCGGACCACCGGTACATCCGGATGGAGGTCTCCCCCCGGGAACCCGGTAGGGGTCACAGGGCGGACGGAGCTCCCGCGTTTCCGCGGTGGGCTGTGGGTCGTCTTGACAGGGATCTACTGGCGGAGGCGGCCATTGTCAGCACGTGGCTGTCCTCACCACCCCCAGCGGACGGAGTGGACGCTGAGGCTGTCCGCATTCGCAGTGCGTTAACGCAGATCTGCGATGCGGCCATCCCCAGAGTGCGGCGGCGTCCACCTCCGAGGCAGGGGGTCTACTGGTGGTCCCCAAGACTGGCGGACCTTCGTGCGGCGTGTATCAGTGCCCGAAGGTCCTACACCCGCAGCCGGCGGCGTCACCGTGACGTCGAGCGGGAGGGCCAGCTGTACGAGGCGTACCGGAGTGCGCGGACTGCCTTTCGGCTGGCCATCCGAGCCGCCAAGGGCGCGAGTTGGCAGGAGATGCTGGACGGTCTCGACCGTGACCCCTGGGGTCGCCCATATCGCGCGGCGCTGAACAAGTTTCGCGCACGGATCACCCCCCCCCCCTCACCGAGAACCTCCAGCCCGACTTCCTTCGTAGGGTGGTCGAGGAGCTGTTTCCACGGCAGTCGGAACACACGCCCCCGGTTATGGCTCTGTCAGATCAGGACCGGGAGGCCGACGACGACGAGAGTGTTCCGCCAGTGACGGAGTCGGAAGTGGGGGCGGCCGTGGCGAAGATTCGTTCCGCCACCACGGCCCCCGGCCCGGACGGAACTCCAGTCCGGGTGCTGACGTCGCTCCTCGAGCACTTCGAGCCTCGCCTCAGGCAGCTGTTCAACGCCTGTCTGACGTCTGGACGGTTCCCTGAGTGCTGGAAGGAAGGGAGGTTGGTTCTCCTGCCAAAGCCGGGACGGTCCCCGGATTTGCCGTCGGCCTACAGGCCCATCGTGCTCCTCGACGATGTGGGTAAGCTGCTGGAGCGTGTGCTCGCTGCCCGCATCGTCCGACACCTGGAGGAGGTGGGGCCCGATCTGTCGGACGCTCAGTATGGGTTTCGGAGGGGGCGTTCGACCATCGGGGCCCTATTACGCCTGAGGCAGTCGGCCGCGGAGGCCGTCGCCGGGAAGGGAGTGCTGTCATCTGTGTTGGCATCGTGTGTGCTGACATCGCCAACGCATTCAATAGTCTGCCATTCGGCTGCATCAGGGAGGCGCTCCGGTTCCATGGAGTGCCCCTATACCTCAGGCGGCTGGTGGCAGACTATTTGGAGGGCCGCAGTATCCTCTGCGCGGGTCCCGCAGGGGATATTGTGCGGACGCCCATGTCGTGCGGCGTTCCACAGGGGTCGGTTCTGGGGCTGACTCTGTGGGACATCGGGTACGACTGGGCGTTGAGAGGGAGTCTCCCCCCTGGGCTGGGCTTGGTGTGCTACGCTGACGACACGCTCGTCACAGCCCGGGGCAGGACACTCGAAGAGGCGGCGAGCCTGGCCACTCTCGGCACCGAGGAGATGGTCAGGCGGATCGAGGCGCTGGGGCTCAGGGTGGCCCTGAACAAGACGGAGGCCCTACTTTTCCATGGGCCCCGTGTGAGGCTGCCCATAGGCGCCTCGATAGTGGTAAACTCCATCCACATCAGCATCTAGGCCCATATGAGGTACTTGGGTCTGGTGCTCGACGGGCGATGGTGGTTCCGGGAGCATTTCCGACAGATTGCTCCCCGGCTTGTCGGCGCGGCGTCCGCCCTTTCTCGACTCATGCCGAACGTGGGCGGACCCAGTTTTGAGGGCCGACGGCTGTATGCGGGGGTAATCCGCTCGATGGCCATGTACGGCGCACCCGTGTGGGCGAGGGCTCTGAACGCCCAGGGCGGTTCTGTGGAGGCCACAGAGAGCCATGGCGGTCAGAGCCATTCGCGGGTACCGCACGGTGTCGACAGATGCGGCGTGCCTGTTGGCCGGGACACCCCCGTGGGACCTAGAGGCGGAGATGCTCTCCGACCTCTACCGGCGGGTTATCACAGCGCGCGAGGAAGGTGACTCCCCATCGTTGAGCGAGATAGCCACCTGGCGCGTGGATGCCCGCCGAGACGTCATCGCCCGTTGGGCTACGCGGCTGGAGAGGCTTAGGCACGGTGTGGAGACCTTTGAGGCCCTCCGGCCCGTATTGATAGAGCGGCGGAGGATGGAGCGGTGGCACGGAGTCCTCACCTTTCGGCTGGTGCAGGTATTGACGGGGCACGGGTGTTTCGGGTTGTACCTGCACAGGGTCGTGTATAGGGAGTGGACTCCGGCCTGCCACCACTGCAGGAGTGACGAGGACACGGCGCAACACACGCTGGAGGTGTGTCCGGGATGGGAGCGGCAGCGCCGTGACCTCGTCGCTGTCATCGGTGCCGACTTGACGCTGCCGGCCGTCGTGAGGGCGATGGTCGACAGCATCAGGAACTGGGACGCGGTCGCCGCCTTCTGCGAGGCTGTCATCTCGCAGAAGGAAGCAGCGGAACGGGCAAGAGAGGATTCCCGCGCCCCGGGCCGCCGCCAGCGGCCGGGGCGGCGCAGGCGCGAATACCTGCGCCTGATGCCGCCCTAACCGAGGCTTCGGGTGATCGGACCGGGGAATTGTCCGGTCACCCGACGTGAGGCCACCGCGTGAGGGTGACGCCCCGACGGCGAAATCTATCGGGGCGTCGACGAGAGGAACCCGCGAGGGTGAACTGCCGGGCGAGCCACCGAAGTTAAAAATCGGGTCCCGGTGACCCGCTCGCACGGCGAAGAGAGAGGAGTTTTTACGGTGGGTCTATGGGGTCACGCGTCACCTTCTCCGTCACCCCGGACCGATTGGGCGGGGCGAGACTAATCCATAGTCCACCAAAAAAAAAAAAAAAAAAGGCAGAAAGTTTATATGTGGTATTAGAATTGAACCAACAAACAACAAAATTAATGACCAACCACAAAGCCACCCGCAAAAATAGGAAACGAGTCACTTGAATACGTATTCAAAATGTAACGCACTGTTTTTACTTAGAGTAATACTTTATTTTAATTAAAATTTACAGTGTTCTAATGCAATTCTTACAACAATTCGGTAAGTACCTGTACACGGTCGGAAGGAGGGAGTTGACTCCATTCTGCCAAAAGTGCGGCAGTGACGAGGACACGACACAGCATACGCTCGAGGTTTGTACGACCTGGGCTCAGCAATGCCGTGGCCTCGTCTATGTCATTGACGCCCTGACATCAAGATTTAGTGGTCGAGATGACAGGGTGGCGACTTGAGAGGATACTCGCGAGGGTAAACCGCCAGGTGGGCTACTAACGACAAAGACCGGATTCCGATGGCCCATTCGCTCGGCGTACAGAGGTACAAAACCCATACGCCCAAATATAATAAATTTTCGTTCTAAAATAAAGTGTTTTTTTTTTTTTAATCTGGCATGTTCAGTGTTGCTACTAAAGAGTTTTACTCTGAATCTGAGCAAAGAACAAATGCCCAGGCCAAAATTAAGAGTACGCATAATCGTAGAGCATGCATAAAGATTGTGATGAGTGTGAATGAAGCGATGGAGGTATGTCAGGATCGTGGTTTGTGGCAATCCGTAGTCTCTGCCTACCCCTCTGGGAAACAGGCGTGAGGCTATGTACGTATGTAATATTATAAATACTATTCAAGATGTCTGTGGAAAATATTACTATAAAAAAGCGCCGAAGGTCACTCTTCTTTATTTTAAATTTCACCAAAGGGTCATTCACATCCAATATGTCAGATTTACGGTCTTCCAAGCCTACCTGATTTGGGGTACGATGTCAGAAACCTCCACGCGGTGTACCCTGGGTGCGGACGGCGGTCCCCAGTTCTTCTGTTGTACTGTCGTCCGTAGCGAATATCTGGCGCTTCGCTCCTAGCCTTCTATCCGTAGAAGGTGACCGGACGCGAATCCGCGACGGGCTCAGTCACTCATTCATTTGAGGGCTGGGCAGGCATGTTCCACCGCCACCGTCGTCAAATCGTAAACCTGATTCTTTGCTTGTCTTAGTTTCAGGAACGAGGGTCTTGGCTTAACCGCCTGGACCGCGAGGAAGACAACCTCTATAAAGAATCTCGAATGTACATTCGAATTCGGAAATCACCCAAATAATCTTAAGTTTTGGCGTGCGGCGAGAAGATGCATGGCAGATGGGTTGTTCTGTTCTTAGCACGCTCCAGCCAGGGTACCGGCTGCCCCCCTGGTTGGTAAATGTAGGCTTGCCCGGGTACAGGGATCTCTGCCCGGGTCGACGTCATAGTTTCTCCCACACTCGTGGGATCATTATGGAAACTCTCAATTTTAATAATATTTACGACGGGGATCATAATGATTCCCACCTCAAGGCCCGGTCATGCCAACGCAAAACTGACCAAAACGACGCCTCGTCCTCGGGACTCGAGGCGTCCGCCGAGGGTCCGGCACAGCACATGGAGGCCCAAACAACACCGAAGCGGAGGTCGCCCAGGAGGAGCCGGGGGAAGACCTCTAGCTTCAAACGGCGTTTGGAGGAGCGGCGAGCGCGCAGAAAGGCTGCCGCCGCGGAAGCGAGGAAGGACGGCGGTAGAGCCGAAACGGATCCGTCGACGGACGAGGGCGACAGCGATGTCGCAGAGCCGTCCGGGGAAGATGGGGGTGGCGGTTCTACCGCCAAAATGGACGAGGGCGGTGACATTCCCGCAGGGACGTCCGAGAAGGATAGCGGGCCGGCTGTTGAAGGCCCCGCCAGGTCGTCAGCGCGTCTTGTGGCAAAGAGCCCGGCGGCGACAGCGACAACGCTGACGACCAAGGAGAAGGCCCTCCCCTCGCAGGTGAGGAAGCGCCGCCTAAGTAAGGGTGGCAGCTCGGGTGCCGACTCGGAGGGGAGCGTGGCCAGCATGCCCCCACCTAAGGTGCCGGCTTCCCGAAGAGGGCGAGGGGCTTCGGAAGAAGAAAGGGCGGCGGCGGTCGCTGCCCGCGCCAACGGCGACCCCCCCGACCTGCGGGCCGAAAATGCCCGCCTTAATGGCGAGATGTCGGCCATACGGACCCGGAACCGGCAGTTGGGGGACATGCTGGCGGGGATGCGGCGGGCAAACCGCCAGTTATTGAAGGACGTGGCCGACCTAAAGGCGCAAATGGCGCTGCTCGCGCCGCCTGCGCCAGTTGCGCCACCGGCCAAGGCCGGCCACTCAGCGGCCGCTGCAGCGCCAAAGCCGCCTCGCGCTGCGGTGCCGACGACGCTGGGCACTGGCGTCACCGTGACACCCGTCCCCGCAGCGAGAAAGACGCCTGCCGCTGTGAAGCGCGCGTCGCCGGCTGACGCTGGCGCGGTCGCCGCGGCGAAACGGGTCCCCGTGGTGAGGATGACGCCTCTCGCTGCGGACCGCATGCCGCCGGCTGGCGTCCCTGCGGCGCCAAAGCCGCCAGGCGCCGCGGAACGGGCCCCCGAAGACGCCCAGCCGACCCCGATACTTGCGGTGGGAGGCTTACCGGACGAGGCCCTGCGCCAAATCATCGACGCAGTCGGGAAACTCGTCGATGCGCGCGTGGCCGTTCTGGAGGCAAGGTTGCCTCCAGAACCACGTGCCACTCCACTCCACGAACCACTCTCGCCGCGGACAAGCGGTCGCATGTGGCATCAGCCCCCGCCCCGCTGCCTTGTCAGGGTGGCCGCGGGGGTGGCAGCTACGCCGCGGCCGCGGGTGCGCCCAAGCCCAAGGGGCCCGCGCCGAAACCTAGGAAGAGGACGGTACCGGCTCCTGCCGGACCGCAGTCATCGTCGGCAACAACACCGCCGGCGACGACCAGCGCGTCAACGACTGCGCCTTCCGCGCCTGTCGCGCCTGCTGCGCCCGAGGGTAGGCAGGTGGCCGAGCGCGACCGGAAGAGTCGCGGTCAGAGAAGGAGAGCGGAGGCCAAGCGCGCCGCTGAGGTCCCCGCTCCCGCTCCACAGGCAGGAGCCGGTAAAAAAAAGAGGCCGCGCAAGGGGCTCAAGTCGCCGAAGACAGCCGCAGTGGTGATCACTGTGCTGCCTGAGGCGGCTGAGAAGGGCCTCAGCTACGAGGCCGTCTTGAGGAAGGCCCGGCGGGAGCTAGACGTCTCCGATATTGGAGGCGTCGAAACCAGGACCCGCAAGGGCCGGACAGGGGCTCGAATCCTCGAGTTCCCCGGGGCCGAGGGCTCCAAGACGGCCGACAGCGTAGCTGACAAGCTGCGAGGTTTGTTTGCCGAGGAGGGTGGCATCAGGATCGCCAGGCCCGTCAAGTGCGCCGAAATGCGCATCGCGGGTCTGGACGACTCCGTGACGGTGGAAGACATCCGGGAGGCTATTGCCTCGAGAACCGGGTGTCCCATAGACACCGTCCGGGTTGGTGTCATCCGCCCCGGTCCGGGCGGCGTAGGTGCCGCCTGGGCGCAGTGCCCGGTGGAGTCGGTCAGGCAACTGGCCGGCTCAGGCAGGCTCCTCGTGGGCTGGAGCTCGGCGCGGGTGACCGTGCTTGAGCACCGGCCTGCGAGGTGCTATAAGTGCATGGCGGTCGGACATACTCGACCGACGTGCACTAATTGCTTCGACTGCGGCGGACTGTGTTTCCGCTGCGGTCAAACCGGGCACGTGGCGGCATCTTGCGCCGCCCCGCCCCACTGCCCCGCGTGTGCGGCGGGCAATAAGCCCGCCAAGCACCGCATGGGCTCTGGGGCGTGCAAACCTCCAGCTTCGGCCCCAAAGGGGCGGGGCGGCCCTCCGACCACGGCCGCTCCCGCTCCTAGCGCGGTCCGATCGCCCGCCGGCGAGGGGGAGGTCATGGATACAGCCCGTTAATGGCTACACCATCCATGCACCACCTCTTGCAAGCCAACACCAACCACTCCGCCGGTGCGCAGGATTTACTCCTGCAATCCATGGCGGAGTGGTCGATTGGTGCAGCCGTAGTCGCGGAACCGTACTGCGTGCCTGATCGCCCCAATTGGGTGGTTAGCCGAAACGGAACTGCGGCAATCGTCGTCTCAACGCAGCGGCACTTCCCGTCCTTGTCTCTTTTGGATAGGGGCGAGGAATTTGTCGCGGCGGAGTGGGGAGGGGTCACGCTCTACAGCGTATACCTCTCCCCTACCAGGAGAATGGACGATTTCGGGGCCTCCCTCACCAACCTGGAGGCCTCGATACGGCGACTAGCACCGGGCCTCGTCCTGGTTCTGGGGGACTTCAACGCCAAATCCACGGCGTGGGGGTCCCCTATGACGGACGACCGCGGGCGGGCGGTCATCGAGTGGGCGGCTTCACTGGGCCTCTGTGTTCTTAACAGGGGCTCAGTGAACACGTGTGTGCGGCAGCAGGGCGGGTCGATAGTGGACTTGTCGTTCGCTAGCCCCGCTGTCGCACCACGGGTGAGGAACTGGAGTGTCCTGGAAGAGGCGGAGACCCTATCGGACCACCGGTACATCCGGATGGAGGTCTCCCCTCTCCGGGACTCCGGTAGGGGTCACAGGGCGGACGGAGCTCCCGCGTTTCCGCGGTGGGCTGTGGGTCGTCTTGACAGGGACCTACTGGCGGAGGCGGCCATCGTTCACACGTGGCTGTCCTCACCGCCCCCAGCGGACGGGGTGGACGCCGAGGCCGTCCGCATCCGCAGTGCGTTAACGCAGATCTACGATGCGGCCATGCCCAGAGTGCGGCGGCGTCTACCTCCGAGGCAGGGGGTCTACTGGTGGTCCCCAAGATTGGCGGACCTTCGTGCGGCATGTATCAGAGCCCGAAGGTCCTACACCCGCAGCCGGCGGCGTCACCGCGACGCTGAGCGGGAGGGCCAGCTGTACGAGGCGTACCGCGATGCGCGGACGGCCTTTCGGCTGGCCATCCGAGCCGCCAAGGACGCGAGTTGGCAGGAGATGCTGGACGGTCTCGACCGTGACCTCTGGGGTCGCCCGTATCGCGCGTCGCTGAACAAGCTTCGCGCGCAGGGCCCCCCCTCACCGAGACCCTCCAGCCTGACTTCCTCTGTAGGGTGGTCGAGGAGCTGTTTCCACGGCAGTCAGAACACACGTCCCCGGTCATGGCCTCGCCAGAACAAGACCGGGAGGCTGACGACGAGAGTATTCCGCCCGTGACGGAGACGGAAGTGGGAGCAGCTGTGGCGCGGAATCGTTCCGCGACCACGGCCCCCGGCCCGGACGGAATACCAGTCCGGGTGCTGACGTCGCTCCTCGAGCACCTCGAGCCTCGCCTCAGGCAGCTGTACAACGCCTGTTTGGCGTCTGGGCGGTTCCCTGAGTGCTGGAAGGAGGGGAGGTTGGTTCTCCTGCCAAAGCCGGGACGGCCCCCGGATTCGCCGTCGGCCTACAGGCCCATCGTGCTCCTCGACGATGTGGGTAAGCTGCTGGAGCGCATCCTCGCTGCCCGCATCGTCCAACACCTGGAGGAGGTGGGGCCCGATCTGTCGGACGCTCAATTCGGTTTTAGAAGGGGGCGTTCGACCATCGGGGCCCTGCTACGACTGAGGCAGACGGCCGCGGAGGCTGTCACCGGCGGGGGAGTGCTGTTGGCGGTGTCGCTGGACATCGCCAACGCATTCAATAGTCTGCCATTCAGCTGCATCAGGGAGGCGCTCCGATTCCATGGGGTGCCCTTGTACCTGAGGCGGCTGGTGGCGGACTATTTGGAAGGGCGCAGTGTCCTCTGCGCGAGTCCCGCAGGGGACATTGTGCGGACGTCCATGTCGTGCGGCGTTCCACAGGGGTCGGTTCTGGGGCCGACTCTGTGGGACATCGGGTACGACTGGGCGTTGAGAGGGAGTCTCCCCCCCGGGCTGAGCGTGATATGCTACGCTGACGATACGCTCGTCACAGCCCGGGGCAGGACACTTGAAGAGGCGGCGAGCCTGGCCACTCTCGGCACCGAGGAGATGGTTAGGCGAATCGAGGCGCTGGGGCTCAGGGTGGCCCTAAATAAGACGGAGGCCCTATTGTTCCATGGGCCACGCGTAAGGCCGCCAATCGGCGTTTCACTAGTCGTCAACTCCGTCCACATCAGCATCCAGGCCCATATGAAGTACTTGGGTCTGGTGCTCGACGGGCGATGGTGGTTCCGGGAGCATTTTCGCCGAATTGCTCCCCGGCTGGTCGGCGCGGCGTCCGCCCTTTCGCGGCTCATGCCGAACGTGGGCGGACCCAGCTTCGAGGGCCGACGGCTTTATGCGGGGGTGATCCGTTCTATGGCCATGAACGGCGCACCCGTGTGGGCGAGGGCTCTGAACGCCCAGCTCAGGGCTGTTCTGTGGAGACCCCAGAGAGTCATGGCGGTCAGAGCCATTCGCGGGTACCGCACGGTATCGACCGAGGCGGCATGCCTACTGGCCGGGACACCCCCGTGGGACCTAGAGGCGGAGATGCTCTCCGGCCTCTACCGGCGGGTGACCTCACTGCGCGACGAAGGTGGCTCCCCATCGCTGAGCGAGATAGCCACCTGGCGCGAGGACGCCCGCCGAGACGTCATCGCCCGTTGGGCTACGCGGCTGGAGAGGCCTAGACACGGTGTCGTCACCGTCGAGGCTCTCCGGCCCGTATTGATGGAGTGGATGGAGCGGCGGCACGGAGTCCTCTCCTTTCGACTGGTGCAGGCGTTGTCGGGGCACGGATGCTTCGGCTTTTACCTGCACACGGTCGCGCAAAGGGAGTGGACTCCGTTCTGCCACCATTGCAGCAGTGACGAGGACACGGCGCAACACACGCTGGAGGCGTGTCCGGGCTTTGAACGGCAGCGCCGTGACCTCGTCGCTGTTATCGGTGCCGACCTGACGCTGCCGGCTGTCGCGAGAGCGATGGTCGACAGCGTCAGGAACTGGGACGCGGTCGCCGCCTTCTGCGAGGCTGTCATCTCGCGGAAGGAGGCGGCGGAACAAGTCCGGGAGGAGTCCCGCGACCCGGGCCGCCGTCAGCGGCCGGGGCGGCGCAGGCGCGAATACCTGCGCCTGATGCCGCCCTAACCGAGGCCTCGGGTGATCGGACCGGGGAATTGTCCGGTCACCCGACGTGAGGCCACCGCGTGAGGGCGACGCCCCGACGGCGAAATCTGTCGGGGCGTCGACGAGAGGAACCCGCGAGGGTAAACCGCCGGGCGGGCCACCGAAGTTAAAATCGAGTACCGGTGGTCCGCTCGCACGGCGAAGAGAGAAGGTTTTACGGTGGGTCTATGGGGTCACGGGCCGCCTTTCCGTCACCCCGGACCGATTCAGCGGGGCGAGACGCACCCATAGCCCACCAATAAAAAAAAAATTAAAAAAAAAAAAAAAAAAAAAGCCTACCTGATTTGACTATTGGACGTAATGTTGACGAACTATTGCGGATAATAAAATTCTTGATATATTTTTCATTTAAGCTTATACTTTCATGATTTTTTGTATTTTTTATGTATCATATATAAAATAATTGTAAGAATAAAAAATATCGTAAAATCTATGTAAAAAAAATAAAACGATGCGTACGAAATTTAATTATATTATATGCCGAGATAATTGATGGTGTATTATAGCAAGTAAACAAAAATAGCACTAAAATGGATAGGATCATTATTACGAAGATCTTCTTTCCGATTGCTGTAATAAGATTTCTTCGAATTATATAATTTGGTGATAAAAATATATTTTTTATCAAATATAGAGGATATATCATTTTTTTCACATCTGGCTTTAAGATATTCTTCGTTTTATAATCGACAACACTCATCACTGAAGCTCAGATAGGTCACTGACCTGGATTTCTGGACTTTAGAAGCTTCCGGTTTCACTTTCGGATATCTGCAGCCAAACTAATGGTATGTGATAAATGCCACTTATGGACCTGTTACTGTTGTGTTCCTGTACGTGTTAATATTGGGTTATCTAATACTTACTGTATGAAATATATAAATTGAACGTTAAATTAATTCTATGCACAAAAACAATAAATAATGATAATTATAAAGCTACTTACGCTTAGCTCGCAAAGTTACCGAACCCGAAAAACGGTATGAAAGTTTTGTTTCAAAGACAAGCTCGTTGAGTTTTTGCTGAACCTTTTTAACTGCGTCCATATACAGATCTAGTAGTATATTATTGAATTCTTTTAAAAACTTAACCTGGGAAGCTTGAAGAGAATTAAAATAAAACAGATGCAATTAAGGATTCCAATTTATTTATTGTTCATTTTACCAATAAATAATTTCTGTATAGCGTACACAGGCAACCCTTTAGTTTCAGGTAGATAGTAAAAAAAATAAATGGAAGCACTAAAACATATTAGTGAAAAGAAAAAAAATACCGGTGCCAGACCAGCTGCTTCTACAACAAGATTAAATAGGAAAAGACAGAGAAAGAAACAGATCCACGCCCATTCAACAGCCATCATTGATAAAATGCTCTTTACCTGAAATTCAAAATTTCTATTTAATTATAAATACCTAGTATTTTTCGTATGGTGATATAGTTAGGGAATTCATTTCCTTGCACATGGATGTCGTAAAAACAGCTAAGGGATGACATCTTTGCAAGATGGGAAAGGTTTAAATGAAACCCTATACCATTTCACTAGCTTAGTATAGTAGGTGAATTTCCGTTCTATTATGGAGGAGGCTCGCACCTATCTGTAAGACCTATATGAGCTAAGATAATGTCCTAGATCTTCAAATTACTGAAATTTTTAGCATTTAATATGCTTAATTATTTATAAATACCCGATATGAAACGAAAAATGATGTCACAAGCGGGATTCGAACCCGCACCTATTGGGAATCCGGCCCAACCGTGCTGCCACTTACACCATCGTGAACTATTTTAGGACATGCAAATTTCGATTCATATTATATCTTACGTCTTCAAGGTGACGTATACCATCTATCGGACAATGTTTACACATTGTATAAACTTAATACTTCAAACTTTACAGTTAGAATTGTATTAAACGATGACACAACCTTGTTATTCAAATTACTGAAATTTTTAGCATTTAATATGCTTAATTATTTATAAATACCCGATACGAAACGAAAAATGATCGGTTGGGCCGGATTCCCAATAGGTGCGGGTTCGAACCCCACTTGTGACATCATTTTTCGTTTCGTATCGGGTATTTATAAGTCCTAGATCTTGATGAAATTTTAAATATGAAGCTTAACCTAAGGAATCGCGATTGCTAACGTCTGAGTTGGCCTTGTTCAATCCACAAGCTGTTGTTCTGAGTCTCGGTGTAACCTGTCTACGTCATTTATATGTATGTAAAGTCCCCCGCACTACAAGGATTATATCCTTAGAGTAGAATGGTGTCTTCTAAAAAAGAAATACATATTGTATATAACGTGGTGTTCTTAATGTAGATTAAAATTGCCCTTTACAGCTTATCCTTCAAATGAATATCTTAAAGTTTAACAGAACTTTAAAATGCAGGAGCCGAACGGCTAAAAGTGAAGCGAATTGAGTACGCATTGCTATTTGGTTAATATAACACCTAAATTGATAAAAAATAAATTTCAATTTATATAATAAAATATATAAATATTAAAGTTTATTATGCTATAAAAAAAACATTAAAATAATGTGTAGCGACATTTTAAAACCACCTTTAAAATATTTACTATCGGTTTAACACTAGCAAAACATTCGAGGTAGCCAATTTACTAAAACCATTAGACACTCTAAACATAAAAAATTTGAGTTTAAATATTTTATTGAATTTATTAATATGGATCATGTGAAATCGAGCTGTATTTAATTGACCGGACTTGTCATGAATGTAAAATAGAAGTAACTTCATCCTCAGGTCTAAAGTGAATCGACTAGCATTCATATGAACCAATGTAATATTTTTCGTTGAACTCTATTATTTCTAGCAAGTACACCAAATTGTTCGCAATGATCTGCTCTGAAGCTCTTACAGTAAATTTCCATATGAATTTAACATTTATAAATTTATAAAGTCAAGACATTACACAATAAAAATCGGTAGTTATCAATAAAAATACCCACCTCTGGTAAAAATACTTCACTTAAAACCACAAGAGTAACTGTCCCAGAGCCTGATGTGTGGAGTATGGCTGCAGCATAAACAAAAACAGGTACAGTCCATTTTGGTAGCCATTCAGTCATCATCTGAACTCCAAGTATAGCGCAACAAACTGCTGTAGCTAATGAAGAATAAATTTGTAGAGGCTAGAAGAGAAATTTTATCATTAACATCACCAATCTGCCGTAAACTATTGGACGTAAGCCTCCATCACACAATACCACAAGGCGCACTCCCATGCCATCCACATCCAAAGATTCCCAGCAACGTTCATTATGTCATCGGTCCACCTGGTACGGGGATATCCTACACATTGTCATCTGATACATGGTTGCCACTCGATAAGCTTTCTTCTCCAGTGGCTGTTAGTTCATTGAGCGATGTGGCATGCCTATTGCCACTTCAACGTGTTAAGTTGTATTTGTGTATAAGTCCTGAGCATAGCCCATTTCATAGCATGTTGAGCGAGTCAGAGCTAATTCTGAGACTGAAATTTAGGGACTAAGTTTCCATGCCACAAGTCTTCACTAGTAACACAAACTGTCGTAGACATAGTTCTACGTCTAAATTGCCTGCCTGTGAGCCTGTGCTTTCGGAAGTCAAAAGCTGGAAAAGGAAATCTTAAGTCAAAATCTCAGCAATTTCTCACAATCTGAAAAACTCTTACTTTTAATCTCATATAAATTCCACTGTTACTGTCTTCTTTTGAATGAGAGAAAAATTAAAAACTTCATCAAGGTAGTCTGAGACTTGGTTTGAAATGAAACCCAATATTTATTTATGTTCCTTTTTCCCAACCCTTTTGAGCAGATTATGATAGTAGAATATTTTGAAAAATTAATGAATAAATTTATAAATGAAGATTAATTTACCCGTCTGCCAGTAATATCGACAAGATACGCTGATACGGTACCAGAAACTAGAACCAGGACACCGAAGATAACGCTGCATAAGTTTGGTGATATAAGGTCACCAGCTGCTGCGGCAAACATAGGCTCGGCGTATACCTGCAGTATGGGAAGACCTTGACAGATGTATGCTGTTTTTAGTGCCATCACTAAGTAGAACTCACGACGGGTTGAAGGACTGCTCCCTAAAAGAATCATATATAATCACAATATACATCACTGTACATGTATGGCCTTTATTGTTATTTCATCGTATGATTACTATCTGTGCCAAACAGTATGTAATATAGTTCTGTTGCAAGAATCTGTTAGTTGTGACTATTATCAATTTAGTGTTAAAAGTGATTATTGATTTTAATTATCTAGCATTTGACTACCAGCAATTCGCTTTTACACAAAAAAAAAGTGTGTGTGTCAGCTCCGACGCACGACTGGAGTTTACCCCTTAAGTACGATTATCAAAACAGGCGCAAAAAAATCTCATTTGACTAAAAATAATATAAATATTTTATTTACATTTATTAAAACTGTTCAGTGAAGTATGATCTCACGTCAGAAAGTGAAAGGTACGCATAACAGGTTGCGCACCAAAAACGTAACGAGGTCATTTGATCACTAGATTTTACTGCTCAAAATATTCTTATACCGGGCGCCTTACATGAAAATCGATTCTTAAGGAGTAAACTCCAAAAAACACTTCAGAACCTAAGGTCAATAGCGTTAGTATTGTGTATCATGATTAAGACAATATTGACGCTGTGTGGTAGCAGCTACGAATACTACCAACCCTCACTTTGTTCGTGGATGTCGTAAAAGACGACTAAAAGCCTTATAACGACCTGGGCCAACTCTATCTCATGCCGCTTGGTGAACAGTTACATTCCCAAGGAGGGTTGACCGGCTGCCTGCCAGACGTCTGGCAGGCAGCCGGTCATAAAACTATTGCCAATTATTTTTGTAGTACGTAGGAAGAGGAGTGCATATTGCGTCGACCCTAAGTAATTGGGATAAGAGCAAGAGAATGATGATGAGATGGATAGGTGACTTACTGTAAAATTGCCAACAAGACTTCTTATTAGGTCCGAGTTTTCGTTCCATTTTTGTTTCCCCTTGTGACAAAGATTGAGCATCTGGAAAAATAAATGATAAAATAAAATATTTTGTATAGTAGGTACGTCTAATTATTCATAGGCGCCGTAATATCAGTGAAGGATGTAGTGAGAATAGCATGTGTTTCTTTTGCTGTGGATGATGGTAAGAGACGACTAAGGACCGCCAATATCTTTATTCGATAAGAGTACCAGATACTCAGATACCACTTTACGGTAGGCAGAAGCCGAGTAACTGAGTGTCTTGTATTTCACATGTTCATAAGCGGTAACCACTTACTGCGTGGACTACTTGCTTGGTGGTTGTGGATTAATTATCTGCCAAAAACTGCATCAATTCTAAAGTTTGATATGCCATTTTGGATAATATTTGCCTTTCGTCTTTGTAGTGGTGAGACCACACTGTTAACAGTTTTCTGTCTACAGGTGTGGGCAGGTCCATCCGGTGTACTGCCACACTCTCGTAGAAGATCGACGTCTGAGCAATGGTAATACGTTGTTGAGCTTCATTCGGTGAGTGAGAGAGCCGGAAGCCCAACTGGGTGGATTTGGAGTTTATATTGATAGGTAGCGACCTAGCTATATCCTTGGTATTGTAAAGGTCCATAGGTAAAAGTAACACTTACCACTGGGTGTGCATAAGCATAAAATAAAAATCTAATAACGAAAAATAAATAAATGTTTTAAAATATTCTCCTTAAAATAAACAGTAGATTAGGCCGCGTGTATGTTGATACACGAACATGAAGCATTAAGAATATAAGATTTGTAAATGTGTATAAATATTCCATTGCTAGATAACAGTTATAAATATAATACGACCTCTACTAATGTTGTGAGGCATGAAAATATTCACGAAAGTCTTCTAATAGATCATCATTATCCTGCTCTAAAACCCAAATACTTAGGGTTATCGAAATATGTACTCCTTCGTACATATCGCAAGAGTTATGGGCAGTTTTATAACTGGCCATCTACCTGATATTCAGCCTCATTGGGTATATAATTATTGACCAGTCAACATCAGATGGAACCAGTCCAAGACGATATAAGGCTCTCAGTCGTCTTTTGTCAATCAGCTGGTGATTTGCTTGCGTACCTTTTTTTTGCCATGCTATGGTCGTAACATACATCATTCGGGGAAAGGGCGGTGCATGGCTTTGACTTGGTACCACCGTTACCGTTTCATCATCAAAGCACTCGAAATCGTAGCAGGGTTTATCTATTTCTCCTGGAAACGTTACAGTCTTCAACTACACGTTTTCAGCGATAATTTCTCCCATGTACGTACAGGATATGGAATGAACTAAGTGTTGCTGTGTTGCCCGAGCGCTATGACATGTCTTTTTATAAATGAGGTTTAAGAAGAGCACTTTATTCACTTTTCTAGCTATGCCATGGCATTGCAAAGGTCTATGAGCGGCAGTATCACTTACAATCAGGTGTGCTGCTTACTCGTTTGCCACCACCAGCATTAAAAAAAAAATTGAAGATAATATTGAATTTGCATATTTAGTGTACTTACCGCTCGAGTCTGGGTTGAGGCTGCGTCTGATGTTGTTCAACTCATTAATAACTTCCACTGAGGAAGCATTTGTGCTACGATAAAACGCAATAGATTTAGCAGCAGCCTGAGAATGGTATGAATTATGAAATCACTAATTACTTTTAACTTAATTTAAAGACTTTGTCTATTTGGCATAGGTTGTAATTTTTGTTAATAATTAGTATTATTTGTAGTGCCCTCTACAACTTATAATTACTTTCGACAAGGACACCTGAACTAACAACATCTAGATCAGTTTAATTATTTAGATTATATCTATATATATATATATATATATATATATATATATATATATATATATATATATATATATATATATATATATCAAATGGCACCAACAATTTTCTTGAAATTTAGCATGCAGAGGGTTCCGGAGACAGTTAATCGATCTAGCTAAGTTTTATTTGTAGAAAATATTGATTTGTCAATATTTTCAAGTAGGTAATGAAAAAATATAATTTTGCGTTGGCTGACAACTATTAAAATATGAAGGCAAATTTTGACGCTGTCATTAAAACACCTCAATTGGATAATCGAGCAGTCTAATCGAGGCTGGTTCGGATCCTCTTTTTTATTACTTTTGACTTTTAATTTTTTATAATTGTTTAATTAATTATTTTTATTGTATTAAAATATATCTTCAAAACGCACTAAAAAGAAAATACGATGCGGATATTTTTTTTTTAATGACGCATCATAATATTATTCGATCATCGATGCTTTTGTCATATAGCTTGTCTTAAATGTTATTTGAAATTTAGGTCAGGCCATAGTCACTGTAAGAAAGTATTTCACCAATACTTTTCTTGCCTATTGATGTTGCACTTGCCGTAAAAATTAGTAAGATATACAAAGATATCATTGATACAACGAGAGACAAACTCGACATAATATTCTATGGCAAACCATTTCATCAGCCTTATAATTAATTTTAGCTTCCATTTAAAGGAGACTAGAGTCCAAGATGGGCTGAATTGAAGAAGAAAATTTAAGTCATCATCCTCTTATACCAATTACTTGGGGTCGATACAATATGTACTCTTCTATTATAGTACATATTGTAAAAGTTATTGGCAATAGTTTTATGACCGGCTGCCTTCCAGACGTCAACACTACTTGGGAATGTAATTATTGACCAAACGGCATCAGATAGAGTTGGCCCAGGTCATTATAAGGCTCTTAGTCGTCTTTTATGACATCTACGAGCAAACCTAGGGTCGGTAGCATGCGTAGCCGCTACCACACAGCAAGAACATGAAGAAAATTTAAGTGTCAACTAAATATTGCTGCTAAAAACAAGCATCAATGATATATTTCTAGCTTTGTGCCTCTTTGACAAGTTCCCTTGTAATATAAGATTTTATTATTCATTGATGTTCTTTAAAATAAAATGCTTATTCTTACATCCTCATTTCCTTTCATCATAAGAGTTAGTGGAGACTCCTTCAGCATTGAAATCATGAGAACACTGAGCGCAGATAAGGAGAGACATGCATACACCATAGCGTGATATTCCAATACGCCCCCAAGTAGGTACGATACCAGAAAACCCAAACAATAGAACTGGTTTGGACAAGCACTTAAAGTTCCTCTTATTGAATCTCGTGAAATTTCGCTAATATATATGGTAGCTTCTGGAAAGACTGCACAACCAGCGCCTCCTAGAGCCATGGCGATCAAAATAACTTCAATCCGATCTGTTATAGATATTAGTGACCATGCCATCTGAAAAACAGGAAAATGCAGTTAAAAAAAATTGTTATCCATCTATCTATCTTTTTATATATTCAACAGCCAACGGAACTCCACTAACGGACACAAGCCTCCCCACAAAAACGCACTCGGCATAGTTTTAAGCACCCAGCTTGCCGGTTCCCAGTGACTTTTAAATCATTCGTAGTATAAGGTTAATAATTTAATAAAAAGGTTATGTGAAGAAATAAAATAGAGATTTTCAAAAAAATTAAATTTAAAATAGCTTAGAATGTAAAATTCTTTTAAGGCAAAGCAACCACTGCCGCAGTCATTAAACACTACTAATTCGTGGCATGGCCACCTCTCCGCTCGCAGACCTAGCCGCCGCTTGCTACTAAGGCCAAAACTCGTGACCGGGTCTTAACGACCATCCATTCATTCTCCTACTCTTATCTCAATTACTTGGGGTCGATACAATATGTACTCTTCTGTCATAGAACATATAGTAGAAGTTATTGGCAATAGTTTTATGACCAGCCGCCTGCCAGACGTCAACCCTTCTTGGGAATGTAATTGTTGAGTAAACGGCATCAGATGGAGTTGTACTAGGTCGTTATAAGGCTCTAAGTCGTCTTTTACGACATCCACGAGTAAAGTAAGGGTTGATAGTATTCGAAGCTACTACACAGCAGGTCTTAACGACCATTGTTTCTAAATTTCACGCGATTTACTAACAATTATATACACTACTATTTATTGTAGCGTTAACAATTATAACCTGATTTTTTTCTTGGTCAACATCAACAACAACGTCGGTAATTTTGGTGTTTTGGAAGATATATTTAAATATTATTATATAATAAAAATAATTTATAAAATAAGAAAAAAAATTAAAAGGCAAAAAATAACAAAAAAGAAACTAAGGGTCAGAACCGGTGCTGTCTTGATTAGACTTTTTTTTTTTTTTTTTTTTTGGTAGGCTATGGCCCGGTCACACGTCGCCCGTACCGTCCGGGGCGACGGAAGGGCAGCGCGTGGCCCCATAACCCACCGTATTCCCTCCCCATCGCCATTGGGCCGGCCACTGGTACCGCTTCCTTGCCTTCCGTGGCCAGCCCGGCGGGTTACCCTTTCGGGTACCATCCCCCGTCAACGCCCCAGCTAACTGCCGGGGCGTCGCCCTCACGCGGTCAGCCTCTCTGCGGGTGAAGGACTATTCCCCGGTCCAGTCACCCGCGGCCTCGGCTAGGGCGGCATTAGGCGCAGATACTCGCGCCTCCGCCGCCCCAGGCGCCGGCGACGGAGCGTCTCACCGAAGAGGATTTCCTCTCGGAGTCGCCCCGCCGCCCCCTTCCGCGAGACAGCTGTCTCGCAGAAGGCGGCGACCGCGTCCCAGTTCCTGACGCTGTCGAGCATCGCCTTAGCGATGGTCGGCAGCGCCAGGTCGGCACCGATGATCGCGACGAGTTCACGGCGCTGCTCTGCCCAGGCCACACAGACCTCGAGCGTGTGCTGCGCCGTGTCCTCGTCGCAATCGCAGTGGTGGCAGGACGGTGTACTCTCCCTCCTCACGACCGTGTGCAGGTACTTGCCGAAGCAACCATGCCCCGTCAAGACCTGCACCAGTCGGAAGGAAAGGACCCCGTGCTGTCGACCAAACCACTCCATCAGCACTGGCCGGAAGGCCGCGATGGTCCGAACACCGAACCGAGGCCTTTCCAGCCGGATTGCCCAACGAGCAATGACGTCACGGCGTGCATCGCCCCGCCAAGCGGCCATCTCACTAAGCGAGACGGTGCCGTCCCCTGCCCGCGTCGCTGACACCCGCCGGTACAGTCCGGCGAGCATCTCCGCCTCCAAGTCCCACGGAGGTGTTCCGGCCAACAGGCATGCTGCCTCCGTCGCCACCGTGCGGTATCCGCGTATGGCCCTGACCGCCATGGCCCGCTGTGGTCGCCATAGTAGAGCCCTAAGTCGGACGGTCAGGGACCCCGCCCACACGGGTGCGCCGTACAGGGCCATCGACCGGACCACCCCCGCGTACAGCAGTCGGCACGTAGCGCTGGGTCCGCCTACATTCGGCATAAGCCAGGATAGGGCAGACGCCGCGCCGACAAGCCGTGGAGCAAGCCGACGGAAATGCTCCCGGAACCACCATCGCCCGTCGAGCACCAGGCACAAGTACCTCATATGGGCCCGGATGCTGATGGGAACCGAATTGACGGTGATCGAGGCGTCGGTGGGTGGACTGGTGCGGGGCCCATGGAATAATAAGGCCTCCGTCTTATCCAGGGCCACCCTTAGCCCCAGCGCCTCGATCCGCCTGACAATCTCCTCAGTGCCAAGAGTTGCCAGGCGTGCCGCCTCCTCCAGCGTCCCACCCCGGGCTGTGACGAGTGTATCGTCGGCGTAACAAATTACGGCCAGCCCGGGCGGGAGGCTCCCTCTCAACGCCCAGTCGTAGCCGATGCTCCACAAAGTCGGCCCCAAGACCGATCCCTGCGGAACACCGCACGACATGGGCGTTCGCACAACATCCCCTACTCGGTTCTTATAGAGGACGCTGCGCCCCTCCAAATAGTCTGCCACCAGCCGCCTCAGGTATACAGGCACCCCGTGATACCGGAGTGCCTCCCTGATGCAGCTGAATGGCAGACTATTGAATGCGTTGGCGATGTCTAGAGACACCGCCAACAGCACCCCACCGCCAGTGACAGCCTCCGCGACCCGCGCGCGTAGCTTACTCAGCGCCGCACGATAGGGGCGACCCCAGGGGTCACGCTCGAGACTGTCCAGCATCTCCTGCCGACTAACGTCCTTGGCTTGACGGATGGCCAGCCTGAAGGCAGACCGCGCACTGCGGTAAGCCTCGTACAGCTGGCCCTCCCGCTCAGCGTCACGGTGACGCCGCCGACTGCGGGTATAAGATCTCCGAGCACGTATGCACGCAGCTCGGAGCTCTGCCAACTCCCGGGACCACCAGTGAACCGCCCTCTTCGGGGGAAGACACCGTACACGGGGCATAGCCGCATCGCAAATCTGCGTTAACGCACAGCGAATGCGGCCAGCCTCGGCGTCCACCCCGTCCACCGAGGGCGGTGACGGCAGCCACGAATGCACAATGGCTGCCTCCACCAGTAGGTCCCGATCAAGTCGACCCACAGCCCACCGCGGAAAAGCGGGAGCTCCGTCTGCCGTGTGACCCCTGCTGGGCTGGCGGAGGGTCCGGGAGACCTCTATCCGAATGTATCTATGGTCGGATAGGGTCTCAACCTCCTCCTGGACATACCAGCTCCTCACACGTGGTGCGACATCGGGGCTAGCGAACGACAAGTCCACTATCGACCCACCCCGCTGCCGCACGCACGTATGCACTGAACCCCTGTTCAGCAAACAGAGGCCCAGTGACGCCGCCCACTCTTCAACCGCCCGCCCGCGATCGTTCGTCCTGGGGGACCCCCACGCCATAGACTTGGCGTTGAAGTCCCCCATTACGAAGAGCTGGCGCGGTGCCAGTCGCCGTATTGAGGCCTCCAAGTTGGTGAGGGAGGCCCCGAAATCTGCCACACTCCTGTTAGGGGAGAAGTACACGCCGTAAAGCGTTACCTCTCCCCAGTCCGCCGCGACGTATCCATCACCCCTGTCCTTTAGAGACAGAGGCGGGGAAGGCCACGACGTTGAGGCGACGATTGCCACAGAGCCGTCACTGCTACTCAACCAATTAGATCGGTCGGGCACGCAATACGGCTCCGCGGCTACGGCTACACCTATCAACCACTCCGCCATAGCTTGCAGGAAAAGGTCCTGCGCACCGGCGGAGTGGTTGAGGTTGGCTTGCAAGAGGTGGTGGATGGTCTTGATTAGACTGCCCAATATTCCAACTGAGCTATGTCTATTCTTAATGACAGCGTCCAAATTTGCCTTCATATTTTAATAGTTTTCAACCAACGAAAAATTAAATTTTTTATTGCCTGAAAAAACCAACGAAACAATATTTTCTATAAATGAAACCTAGATCGATTAATCGCTCCCGAAATCCCCTATATGCTAAATTTTAAGAGAATCGTTGGAGCCGTTGCCGAGATTCAGACTACATATCATCATCATCATCTTGCTCTTATCCCAATTACTTGGGGTCGACGCAATATGTCATCTTCCTCCATACAGTCCTATCAGACGTCATCTCTGCAGTCACTCCCTGTCTATCCATGTCATACCTCACGCAGTCCATCCATCTTTTCTTTGGTCTTCCTTTATCCTTAAAGCCTTCAACATTCATATTTAAAACTTTCCTCACAACATTTCTTTCATCCCGTCTCATCACATGTCCATACCATGTTAACCTTTCACTCCTTAACTTTTCCGTCACTGGCGCAACTTTCAAACTTCCTCTTATATGCTCATTTCTTATTTTATCCAATCTCGTCACACCACACATCCATCTCAACATTCGCATCTCCGTTACATGTACTCGTCTCTCATCCGTCGCTTTTGTCGCCCAACATGCTGATCCATACAGTACAGCAGGTCTTATTAGGGTTTTTATATATATCTTGATATATATAAATTACGCGTCACGTTGTTTGTCCACGATGGACTCCTAAAGTACTTAACCGATTTTAATCAAATTTGCACAGCATTTGTAGTTTTATCTAATTTATAAGATAGGATAGCTTCCATCTCAATTTATACAGTCACAATTATCTGTTATCTCCAAACAATTCTAACAGATGGCAGTATCTGTTGACTGGATTCAGTAAAAAATTAATAGATGGCGCTATGTTAAACGTGCAAAGATTTCATATAAGCTATAATACAATTTATTAGCATATCCACCATGTGTTACTGAGGCTACCTTAGCCACAGCAACGCGTGGCCGCGTCTGCTAGTATATATATATATACAAGAATTGCTCGTTTAAAGATATTAGATAAATAGTATAGACATATAGAAAAAATAAGTTGTATAAAGTTATTAAACTCACCACATAAATCAACGAGCTTAATATTGTAGTATATTTTCGACCCAGTCTATCCATTAGGAGTCCGCTAAGTGGTATGAAAGTTAAAGATCCAACAGCAGATATACTGCCCAGTAGCGATATTTCTATGTCGTTCATAGGTCGTTGTAACGTTGTGTTCTCTGATTTGAATAACAAAATCGTTGATGATGGCCATCCTAGTATTATGCCCATATTCATGCATGATGAAGATACTGAAAAAATAACCTTTCCTGATTTACGTTTTGTAATTCAAAAATAAAACTATCATTACGGATTTAATGGATTGAAGGATTTTATCAAAACTGAAGAGCAGAAAAGTAGAAAATATCTGAAAAATAAAAATTAAGTACATATATACATACCATCACGCCATGTCCCTTGCAGGGTAGGCAGAGAGAACAGAGTGCCAGAGAACTCAGTGAAGTATGCAAGGATTTGCATACTTCACTCGCTTCCTCAACATTATTCCACGTGCCCACCCGGCACTCTGCTCTCCTCGACTCGCCTGACTGGGCAAGGCGTGATGGGTGGCGGCCCCCATCGCCGCATCTGCCGATGTTCGTACCGACGGGGGCGGGTCGGTACGCGTCACCTCCGGGGGACGCCCTAACCCGCACTGCGGTACACATTATTCGAACCGGATTAGCAGTCTAACTAGATTGGCTGGGGACGCAACAAGCACGCTCCGGACTATGTCCCCAAAATTAAGTACAAACGCAATAAAATACTTAAAAATAGTTTTATATCATGTTTAAATATCAGAATTCGTCAAGATAGGTTTGGCAAATCTATCACTTTCCAATGAAATTATTTTATTTAATTTCCACAGCCCAAAACAAATAACCTCATATGATGACGTCAGAGTCATAAACTTCAATTAATCTAAGAGGTAATAAGCTAAGGCTATTTAGTTAGATTTATGGCTCCCACACAAAATTAGTAAAAGGGTAAAAAAAAATATCTGTCACTACGCTTTTTTTTCTTACGGTGGACTATGGAGGTGGTTGCACCCCGCCAAATCGGTCCCGTTACCCGATCTTTGTCTTCGGTGACCCCACCCGGCGGTTTACCCTCACGGGTTCCTCTCGATGCCATGCTCCGACAGCTATCTGTCACTACCCTTTCGTTATCCGCAGATAATTGTAAAAGACGACTAAGAGACGCAAACTGATAACAAGATTCATCATCATCATCATCATTTCAGCTCATAATATGTCCCACTATTGGACTCGAGCCTCCTACGTAAAGGGAGGGAAATTGACCTACTATACCACGCTGGTCGGACGTGTTGGTATAGAGTTTTGTTTCGAGTTTTCCTTCTCTTGCATAGATGTTACATGCGTTTTATATCCCTTAGTCGTCTCTTACGATCACCCACGGGTAAGATAGGGTTGGTGAATTATATTCTTACTCCGTCACCACACGGTAGATACAACCAACAACAAGATTGCAAGAGACGAAAACCTTGCAATAGAGCCTAATGCCAAACCGTCTTACCAGCTTGATTACTATTTCAAAATTGACATTGACACATATTTATAGTGGTAGGCCTATAGTGTTGACACCTCTCTGAACACAGCCGCGGGTTGGTCCGTCCGGGGTAGTATTACCCTCTCGCAGGAGATCGTCACCTGAGTAGTGGCAATATGCTGCTGTAATTTGTTCGGTGAAGGAGAGAGCCGGAAGCCGAACTTTCTGGGTAGGTTTAAGATTATTGGTAGGCAGCGGCCTAGCTATACCTCTGGTATTGCAATGGTCCATGGTCGGCAGTAACACTTGCTTGCAGGGTGGGTCAAAGGGGTTGCGCGCCTCTTCCGTCACCCCGGACCGATTTGGCGAGGTGCGACGTCCATAGACACCGCAAAAAAAAAAAAAATCTGGTCGGCAGTAACACTTATTATCAACTGCGCTGCTTGCTCGTTTGCCACTAAGCGCAATTTAAAAAAAAATCTACATACTAATTTCAATTTCTATGTGGTGACGGAATTAGAATAAAAATCACTACCTTGTATTTTATCCATGGATGCTGTTAAATAATACTAGGCGATAGGTGTATATTGTGTGTTTTAATATTTTAATTATGCTGTTAGACTTCCAAATAAAAATAATTAAATAAAAAAATAAAATATGCGTATAACATCTATGCGAGAAAAGCAAAAGTCATAAAACCATATACCATCTGAATAATGCGCTAGAGCATACATATATATCTCCCTCCCGTTATGGAGAGAGAGCCGGAAGCCCAACTGGGTGGGTTTTGAGTTTGTATTGGTAAGCATCCTGGCTATGCCTTTGGTATTGCAAAGGTCACTTAACCATCAGGTGTACTGCTTGCTCGTTTGCCACCAATAGCAATTAAAAAAATGGAGGAGGCTTGAACCCATGAGTAAGATGTATATAAGCGGATATGATGATGATGATGATGAACAATTTAACATATTTTTTTTACCTATTGTAAATAGACTCGAACCTATTAGAGAGACATATGTATATGAATTATGCTGTGTGGTAGCGGCTACGAATACTACCAACCCTTACTTTACAACAAGTAGTACTTGTTTTTTCTATATCTAAATAGTTTCATTATACTATTAAGTGCTATTAATTTTCTCTTTTACATTTTAAATACTTTCTTCCTTCTCTCTTAGTATAATTATTTTTCATATTTCCTTGTTAAATTTATTTTAATTCTTATAATGTTTCTTCATCTTCTACCTTTTATTGTAACTGCTAATAAATTATCACAACAAATTTAGGTCCCTGATCAAGTCCGGGGTAATTTAGACTAAGTTCATGATGACTTAGAACTATAAAAAAACCCTTACTTTGCTCGTGGATCTCATAAAAGACGACTAAGAGCCTTATAACAACCTGGCTGAACTCTATCTGCTGCCGTTTGGTTAACAATTACATTCCCAAGGAGGGTTGACGTTTGGCAGGCGGCCGGTCATAAAACTAGTACGAATAACTTTTACAATATGTACTATGAAAGAAGAGTACATATTGTTTCGACCCCAAGTATTTGGGATAAGAGTAGGAGAATGATAATGATGATGATATGAATTAAGATGATAAAAGAAAATTAAAAGGAAACTATAAAGTTCTCATGTCTGGGTGATAAAAAATTGTAAAAAATACTTACTGATAATAGTGCTTATTATTTGAACAAACAATTTCATTATGTATTATTATATTAATAGATATTTTAACTAATAAACCTATTCACAATACGTGGTGCGTTTCAACTGCGAATTTCACGAATCTGTAAACGTAGACTCATATATGTTATATACAGTAGGGATGTGAGGTTAATGAAAAAGAATCGATTAAATGAAATCGATTTTTCTTTATTCAATATTAATCGATTTGCCAAAAATCGATTTTAATAAAAATAAATAATCGATTTATAAAACCCGATTACGAAGCGAAAAATGATGTCACAAGCGGGATTCGAACCCGCGCCTATAGGGATTCCGGCCCAATCGTGCTGCCACTACACCACCGTGACTTATTGTAGGACATGCAAATTTCGCTTCGTATCATATTTACATCTTAAGGTGACGGTATGTCATCTACCCGACAATGTTTACACATTGTTATAGGTTTAATACTTTAAACTTTGCAGTTAGAATTGTATCAAACGGTGGCACAAACTTGTTATTTAAATTACTGAAATTTAGCATTTAAAATGCTTAATTATTTATAAAACTCGATTACGAAGCGAAAAATGATGTCACATTCGCTTTCTATTTTCTGTGTTAAATTTTAGTTTAATAGGTAATTTTTAAAATACACTCATTTGCAAAAAAAACGGGCACCTAAGCAATGAACCATTTCAAATGTTAATATTTCTTTGTTTGATAATTATAGGTAGTTTTATCCACACAATTTGGTAAATTAATAAGAAAATAATCGTTTTCATCAGTATTTCATAAAATTTAGATACAATTTATGGGAAATAATGCTAAACCTCGCTAGTAGTGTATATTCGCTAGTAGTGCATATGCTCATGAAGTAAAAATAAAAAAGTTTTTTTGTTTGTTTTTCTTTAATAAAGTAAAAGCAGATAAATGTTTAGTATCGAGTGTGACCCCCTCTAGCTAAAATCACAGCTTGAATTCGTCTGGGCATGCTAGCGAGTATATCCCGGATACTTGCTTGCGGAATACGTTCCCACTCCGCAGTAATCACATTCTTCAGCTCTCTGATGGTCTGCGGAGCCGGGTGTACTGATCTCACACGCCGTTTCAGAACGTCCCAGACATGCTCTATGGGATTGAGGTCGGGACTTCGAGCTGGCCAATCCAAACGACGAATGCCGACCTCTTGCACATACGCATTAACATCGCGGGATCGGTGGGCGCGAGCATTGTCGTCCATAAAAATCGAGTCTTCACCTAGAGCGGCCAATGCGGGTTGTGCATGAGAAATTAGAACTTCCGTTATGTATCGATGCCCAGTCAGTGAGCCGTTTTCAATGAAGACTAACTTTGTACGATCCATTGAATTTATTCCTGCCCAAAACATAACAGAGCCCCCACCATAAGGTGTGATTTCTTCGAAACATGCCTCTGCAAAGCGTTCTCCTTGTCTTCTTAGCACTCGCCGACGTCGATCTTCACCGAACAGAGATATCCTGGCTTCATCAGAGAACAAAACCCTATTCCAATCGTCTTGAGTCCATGATTCACAATTTCTAGCGAACCTAAGCCTGTGAACTCTGTGCTCACGGAGTAATTTGGGGCCGCGGGCCGGGCGGTGACTGCGTATATTGGCAGCGAGAAGCCTCCTCCTGACCGTCCATAGACTAATATGCACATTTCTTACTTCTTGGAGGTTGTTCTTAAGATCCACATACGAAGATTTGCGATTTCTCAATGCGCGACTCACAAGAAAACGATCATCCCGTGGTTGGGTACATGGTTTTCTTCCAGAACCAGGCCTTCTCTCGACGGAACCAGTCTCCTGATATCGCTGCCAGGTCCTTTGGACTGTCGAGCGACTAACATTTAGCCTCCTAGCCACGAAACATTGGCTGCAACCCTCTTCAAGCAGCGCGATAATTTTGGTAGCTTTTACCACTTTATCTACCATTTTTGATACAGCCAAACAGCATTAAATAAAGCTTTGACAGTCAAGGATATGAAATTAATCGATAAAAATTGAATAAAAGTTATGAAAGTCGATGTTAACTTCTGGAACTTCGCGCCAAAAATGTAGGATAAAAAGGGGTTTTCTGTAAAAATGAACATCAAATGAAAAATTGAATTTAGAACGTACTTTTTTAAATACCACAGCATTTTTAAAACCGGCCAGTAACGTGTACAAACGATTGAAACCTTTTTGGTATTGTATTTTTTTAAATATGAATGAAAATCAAAACCGCCCGTTTTTTTTGCAAATTAGTTTATCTTCTTTTGGTACAATGATCACTGTAGTGTTTGAAATGTCGGGCAATTAAAAATCAAATACAAATTGCGATAGATAGGTAGTTTTATATCAAATGTGTCATACTCGCGTAAACATCAGACACCACTAAGTAATTATTATTGGAGTTTACTCCTTAAGAATCGATTTTCATATAAGGCGCCCAGTATGAGAAGAATTGGAGGAGTAAAATCTAGTGATCGAATGACCTCGTTACGTTTTTGGTGCGCAACCTATTCTGCGCACCTTTCACTTTCTGACGTGAGATAATACTTCACTGAACAGTTGAAATAAAACTACTTTTACGGATTCTATCGCGTTTGTATTTGATTTATAATTTCCCGACGTTTCGAACACTTTACAGTGATCATGGTCACGGGAGGACTTCACTGAACAGTTTTAATAAATGTAAATAATATATATATATATATATATATATATATATATATATATATATATATAATTTTTAGTCAAATGAGCTTTTTTTTGATAATCGTACCTGAGGAGTAAACTCCAGTCGTGCGTCGGAGCTGACACACACACTTTTTTTTTATTATCTTATGGTAGTTCAGCTCAGTCCACATATGTGCCACTCTTGGGCTCCTCCTCCATAATGTGAGAGAAATTGACCTACTATACTGCGCTGGTCAGACGTGTAGATATAGGGTTCTATTTCGAGTTTTCCTTCTCTTGCACAGATGATATATGCATATTATATCCCTATAATTGACTTTTACGATACCCACAGGTAAGAGAGGGAGTGAACTGTATTCTAACTCCGTCACCACACGGAAAGTAGTCTTATGGTAATTATGGTAACTATTTTAGCATTTATTATTTATTCTTACAATTATTGTAATCCTGTCGTATGAAGGCGTTTTAGTGCTTGGCCAGACTGGCAGCGCTGTGCGGTGAGCGGCGCGGGTGCGGGAATGCGGGCGATTGTGCCTGTCCTCAGTTGACCACGGCAACAACGCGCGCGGTTAGCTCGAACCAGTTTGGTATGCCCGCTCCCGCGTGGGTTGTCGCTTGCCACCCGCGCACTCACTGCAGCCACTTGTATGAACGAACTATGGCGCGAGTTGCCCGCGCGCTCCCCGCGCCAAGTAGCCCGCGCTGCTTCCCGCGTCCTCCCCGCGCCCGTGTGTCCACTATGGACACTTAAATGAAGTTCTTATGTTTGAGTACGTCGCGCCGCGCCCGCCCCGCGCGCGCGTTCGCAGTCTGGCCTCACACTTAGTCTGATATTGGTTATTGTACAATTTTCAAGTTCCCTTTTATTTATTACCCATATCAGTGTTTGATAATAAAAATGTAATGGCCATATTAATGTTAGTGCAATGTCACTGACTATATAGTTTCCTATTTTTCAAGCATTTCCTATTTTTCCTCAGTTTCCTATTTTTTAAGTATTCAAGGATAGAGTTCTCTAGCACCCTGTTCTCTCTGCCTACCTTGCAAGAGATATGGCGTGATGATATGTATGTATGTATGTATTTTTCAAGCCTTTTCATTTGGTATCTATATTAAAGGGTTTGAAAAAGAATGCAATCCATCATTTTGAGAGACCAATCATAATGCAACTATTTGAATATTGAGTATTGCACTGTCACCAGCATTGTTAGCAAAATTTCAGCTCAATCGGAAATCAAGAATTAAGTAAATTAAGCCTGTGATAGATTAATAATAAAAAAAAATGTATATGTAACATTTAAAAAGTAATAAGATTCTATTTTATGTAGATTTAAAAAATAATAATACATTACGATATGATTTGTGTTATTAAGTTAAAAAATAAATTAAAATTAATTAATAGTCACTGATTTGACATCCAAGTTGTGAGTTATCATCAGTTGTTTGTGCAGTTTGTAGGTATTTAAGGAGCGACAACGCGGCGAAACGGACTACGGGTTGAGAGCCCTCAGTGCTCACCCACAGTCTAGGTAAAGTTGTCATAGCCATCTGAGGCTAACAACTAAGAAAAAAAAAATGTTAAACGGACAGATGCTGTTGGCTATCGGACTGCTAACACCTAAGGTTATATTTTGGTATCATTATGTAGTTGTGTATTTAAGGGTAATACTATTACTTATATTACACATATATTAGGGTGGCTCACACATGTATGGAATTTTGTTTTTTCGTAATTTAAATTCTAATAGGGGGGGTTCGGTGCGTATTATTGGTATGAAAATACATGCACTTTTAATTTTTTTATATAACTCCTGCCCCCGCACAGCCCACAAATTCTCAAAAAAAAAAGTTTCACTTGAGGCAAAACATAAGAATTTCTTTACAAAATTATTTAGATAGTTATTAAAATTCAGTATTTTTACAATAAACATATTTATTTATTAGATATAAAATTACAAAACGAAGTAAAATTCTATGAATAAAAGAGACCAACTTATGTCACTTAATTAGCTTGAAAATCTCTTTTTGAGTCAAATTTGGGCATTATTTTCCTCGACTCCAATTTGACTTTTATTGCACCTAAACGGGCTTTTCTCGTGCACAAAGAAGTTGAAACTTCAATAGTTAGTTTAACTGCCCATTCAACGGCTTGATTATGACAGGGAAGTCTCAGAAACAGCAGCTCGGCCTCAGCTCCAGTTTCAACGACGTGCTGGATTTCTTGATCAGTCAAGTTTTTTAAAATAGGTGGGTCAGTCAGACTTTCCTGCCAATTTATTAAGTCAGTATATGTCGAGGCATTGAAATTTATATGGGGCACTTCAAATAGTCTTGGTACTGAAGGCTGAGGCATGCTGCGTGCCTTTAATATACGCCGGGCTGCTAATTCTCTAATGTGTTTCCTGTCATCTGTAATCATTGCAAGAAGAATGCTCTCTGGATGTGCAAAGTAGCTATTGCGTTGAATGACAGGATCAATAATACTTTTGAGATCTTCTGGCAGGTATCTGGAGGCTCTAATTATATTGTAAAGATGACGTGAACCATCTTTGCATGACGGCTTATGTTTAATTTGAAACCAAGATGGTGCATAAACTTTTACGATAAATGCAGCCAGAGTTTTCAAATTTTGCAATGGTGTCTCAGATGTAATGTACAAACGTAAGATCCGGTTGGCTCGTGTGAGCCAGCGAGCATGAGAGAGTTTTCCCGAAGACTTATTTGCTAAGTCATCTGGAAAATTACCTGAAATTACCGCAGATACTATTTTGTGCAAGTACTGTTGATCTGTACTTAAATCTTTCGACATTTCAGGAAGTAACTCTCCCTCGATGTGTGGAAAGTTTTTCACAGGCAGAAATTCACAGGTTTCCAGAGCTTTACCTAATGGTCCAATGTATGATTTAGGTCCCGAAGTACATCCGTCAAGATGAAGAAACAAGTGTCTTAAAGGAAGTTCGTTCATGTGTAGTAAACAAATAATCCACTGAAGTGGTTTTTGAAGATTTTTTTCAAGCAGTCTTATGATACCACCATACTTTCCAGTATTAACATTTGTACCGTCGCAACCAATTGCCATGAGATGATATGTGGCAATACCTTCACTAGACAGGAACCTTGTTATTGTGGTTTCAATTTCTTTGGCAGTAGACGTCTTGGGTACGACGTATCCCATATAAAAGGATCCCGGCTCTCGTATCAGCGAAATATGTTCTTTAACAACAGTAGTTCTGTAGCATTTAATGACTTTTTTGAAATATCACGCTTGTCTCTTTAGTTCAGCAACTCGCCTCTAGATGGCATTGGTTGTATCGGCGTTACTTCGCCCCGCAATCTGGTGACTCATGCCTGCTTAGAGTTTCGGCGTTAGGGCACCTCCTCTTTGTATTTACTTCATGGTATGACTCTACGAAGCTCGCACGAATCGAGACGAGCTGCTCCGAAATCGGACGAATATGGGACCACCATTGACGCGGTATTTTTCAGATATTTAGAAGATATAAACCTATAGTTTCAATGAGAAATATTCCTGAATAACCTACATGTATTGTAAGATAATAAAAATATTTTGAACAATATTAACTTCTCATTTATTTAATAAAAGAAAAAAAATTGTTTTCTTATCGGTCACCACGCTCAAAAAGTGTAACTTGAATTAATATCAAAGAAAAAAAAACAAAGGATAAAAAATACTGCATAAATAAAATAAATAAATAATTATAATTGCATAAGTTGATAAAAAATGCTATGCAATAGCTTTACCGCGGCAGTCCCCGAGTGCCACCCGGTTTTTTTTATTACTACGTTTGATAGTGGACTCTTGTGACGTTATTGTTGATGCCGAAGAAGTACTATCATCTAAAACGGCAACAGTTGAAGTAATTCCGGATGTACTTGGACGGTTCTCTCGTTCATGTTTTCTCTGAAGGGTCTTTTGTAACTTCTTCGTCGCAATTACATCGACTCCACGTATCACCATACCTCGAGAGGTTCTTTGATCGACTAAAAATGTTTGCTCTTGTTTAGGAACTCTTTTTTCTTTAGGACAGATGCATTGAGCGAATTCTCTGCACTTACACTGCACATGAAGATATATCAAAAAGTAACTTACTGTTTTGTTGAAAATCTTTTAACTTGTCAGGTGTAAGTAAGCCTCTTTGCCGACTTGAGTAGATTTTTATATTTCAAGTGATACGTTTTTAGCATCTGTATGACTCTTGTTCGAGAAACTATTGAAATAGATGCAGTTTGCCATATAGTTTCGATCCTGGGTACTATAATATCTGCTATTTCCCCAAACACTGGTTCTTTTGCGGTTTTCAATTGCAATTTTAGTTCATGTCTGGCCCATTCGTAATATTTCATAATATCTTGATAAGTAGGTAGAACATTATCTTTTAAGTCATAAACATCACCAAGAAGAGGACATTTAAATACAGTCCTAGTTCTTTGCATACTTGTTACAAAAAGAAATAGGTATCAAAAATTTGCTAAATAATTGTGCGTTCGGCCGATGCGTTCGAAAAACAATAGCGCAGTAGGCGATGACGGACAATACAACACGTTCGGCTAACTGCCCCCTCCCGCACTCCTCCACGCACCTAAAACATATGGCCGAGCATTATTGTTATATTTGTTTAAAATAGGAATAAGTCAGTGAAAAAAAAAGTCGGCTGATTTAGTTTTTATACAGTAATGTAGCATCAAAATAGATTCTAAAATCATGTTTTTTTTTTAATATTCGATGACCTTGCGGAGGCAGTTACTGTTAATTAAATCAAATAATATTTTACATAGTCAGTTTCTAACCAAAAACGCACAAACTTTTCGCTATTACGTTACCGTAAGTTAAAAAAAAATTTTTCGAGCCACCCTAACATATATATTTCAACTTTAAAGCAAAAACTTATTCTGCATACCCTTCTCATTCCCTTGAACTTCAAACCTAAACTTATTCTTCTATTCTTAATCTCCAGAAAATATGGTTTCCATCCGTGACTTTACTATTATTATTTCGTATGCCTTCCAATATTCATATGTAAAATATTATTGTTTTATCTAAATGGTTTTGACATCAATGTGTCGAAAATATAGACCTTCTAATTATCTCATTGCAGGAAACGAAGGTCATGTAGCTATGTTGGAATATGAAACTTCTTTGGCATCATTGTGATTTAAAACTCGAAATAAAAAATGCATCACAACATAAATAAAGACATATATGTATAGGATGAAGTTGCGTACCGCAGTGCGGGTTAGTGCGTCCCCCGGAGGCGACGCGTACCGACCCGCCCCCGTCGGTACGAACTTCGGCAGTTGCGGCGATGGGGGCCGCCACCCATCACGCCTTGCCCAGTCAGGCGAGGCGAGAAGAGCAGAGTGCCGGGTGGGCACGTGGAATGTAAGAGGTTATGTGGAAGGTAAGTTGCACGAGCTGATATCCGTCATGGCGGACAAATAGCTAGACGTGCTCTGTGCGACAGAGACCAAGCGAAGCAAGCGAAGGGGCAGCGACGCCTGCGATCTTCCTGGTGGCGGGATGGCGCTGTGGTCTGGTGTACCACAGAGCGATCGAGCCAGCATGGGGGTAGGAGTGCTGTTGTCCTCTCGCTTGGCCTCAGGTGTGAAGGATTACGGAATGTATGATCCCAGACTTCTTTGGGTCCGTATAAAACTAGGTGTCACCAAGGTATTCATGGTTGTAGCATATGCTCCCGTAGGATCCTCGTTGGCATCAGACCTAGAGGAGTTTTAGGATAATGTTAGGGAAGTTCTGGATATGGCAGAAACCAGTGAACGCGTGATTGTATGCGGAGATTTGAACGGATGGGTGGGGACCAAGCGTCCCGACTATGAGGACGTACTTGGTCCATTTGGTGATAGGAGAGTAAACGACGCAGGTAGGCTCATAGCGGATGTATGCATGGAGAGAAACCTTATTGTGTCAAACACATTTTTCCAACATAAGGACATCCGTATGTATACATGGAGAAGAAATGAACACAAAAGTATAATAAATTTAATTTTGGTAGATAGTCGCCCCCGAAGCAAAATATTGGATGCAAGAGCCCACAGGGGCCCCACAGTCGATACGGACCACTATCTCGTTATTGCGAGATTTAGTGGTCTGTTCAGAAAGTGGAGGCACTGGCGAGAGCGTGTCCACTTCGGAGGGCTTGAAAGAATAAAGGTTGAAAGGTTGCAAGAAGAGTGTCTAAGAGAAGTTAGTTAGTGAAAGAGAAACGTGATAGAGCAAGTATGAGTGCAGAAGATAGGCTGACTAAAAACTTCGAGGGTAACACAAAACTCTTTTGGAGGGAGGTGAAGAAGTCTCGGTGTGGTTGGTCAACCTTCAGAATGAATAAAATAAGGTCTAAAGGTGGAGACATTCTTATACAAACACAAGACGTGTTAAGCCGATGGAGTGAATATTTTGGCGATATGTATGCGGATGCTACGGTTGGCACCGGTGTCGCATGTGGTTTAGTAGATCAACATCCGACAACGGCGTCCTCCGATGGCATCAGTATGGATGAAGTTGAATGGGCGAAAAGAAGTTTGAAGAATGGTAAGGCAGCGGGCATTGATATGGTGTCTGCCGAGATGATCAAGCTTGGTGGTTCCTGTGTCTGGGATGCGTTCCTGTTGCTCCTCAATTTATGTTGGAGCTCGGGAATGGTTCCCGGGGACTGGAATAGCGCAGTCATCGTGCCTTTGTTTAAAAACAAGGGTTCACGTTATGACTGCGCAAATTATAGAGCCATAAGGTTGACCAGTTTGGCAGCAAAAGTGTATGGTAAAATTATTGAAAGGAGAATGAGGATGGTGTCCGATGGTTTACTGTGTGGGACCTCTCGATCCTCACCACGTTGCCTACGAAAGATCTGCGAACGATAAACCCTATACCACCTTGGGAAGGGTGATCTCCCTCCCAGTAGAAGAGCAAGTTTCCAGACCGGAGGATTATCGTGTCCTCGCCCTCTCTTTACACTTCTGATAATCCTACAATGTCCAAGCGGATTTTGCTCAATTCCTCTTCCAGCTTGATGACCTTCTCGTCGGTCCTAAGAGTCCGAATGTTGTGTGTTATCAGGGCCAAAGGTCGTAGCTGGATCGCTGCTGGGGATTCTTAGCACCACCTACTCCATCGCTACCACAATGAGCCCGTAGGATAGTGGAGCTGCCGTGACTGGGGGCCGTTTTTTTATTTGTGCTTATCATTAAGGGGTTTTGAGCCATAATCCCTACGCTTGGCAGGTGGGTTGGCGATCGCAGTGTGGTGTTATACGTATCCCAGGAGCGAGCTGCTGCCCTCTCTCCTGGTGAGCCCTCAGTCAATTTTTTCAAGGGGTGGCGACACTTGTATTCTATCCCGTCACCACACGGGGTATTCATGGGGGTTCATGATATATCTCCCATATATTCTCCTGAACAAAATGTCTCATGTTATTTGGTTTGAAATATTTTAGTCGTCTTTTACGATAGCCGAGGTAGAGGATGACGACTACAGAATTTTAAACTTCATTATCACGTAGATTTGAAATAAAATAGGTGAGGGGAATTTTTAGTCAGTATAAAAAAAAATAAGAAAAACTTCTTTGGGTGAATGTACTAGTTGTATCAGGCTTGTTTTTTGTTCTTAAAATGTTACATTTAGAAAAAGAAAGAAAAAAAAAATAGAAGAAATAAAATGTTGTTTCTCGCCAATTTTCATTTGTTTTTCTTTCTGTCAAAATAAGTGAATCTAATGAAGAAATTTTCCCGTGTGGCGACGAAATAGGTATACCGTTGTCACCACACTTGTTTGCCCGTGGGAGTCGTAAAAATGGGCTAAGGGTTCACCAGGAAAGTGGGCAGCAGATCTCTCCTGAGCAATGTATAACATCTCATTGCGATCGCCAACCCGCCTGCCAAGCGTGGTGATTACAGCATTATTTCCTCATGATGAGCAGAAAAGAAATGGCCCCCAGTTACGGCAGCTCCGGTACCCTACAGACTCATTTTGGTGGCAAGCTCGGTAGCGGTGAAACGGTGGGTGCGAAAAATCGCCGGCAGCGATCCAGCTACCGATCAAAACGACCCTTTGGCCCTGATAACACACAACATTCGGACACTTAGGAGCGACGAGACGGTCATTGAGCTGGAAGAAGAATTGAGCAAAATCCACTGGGACATTGTATGATTATCAGAAGTGTGGAGAGAGGGTGAGGGTACGATAAACCTCCGGTCTAGAAACTTGCTCTTCTATTGGGAGGGCGATCACCCATCCCAAGGCGAGGGTTTATCGTTAGCCAGTCTTGCGTAAGTAAAGTGGAAAGGATCGAGAGTGTGTCAACAAGGGTAGCATACCTTATATTCAGAATTACCAAGAGGTATTCGTTAAAGGTCATACAGGTATACGCACCGACCTTGGCATTCTCCGACGACGGGGTGGAGGCATTTTACGAGGGCATCTCGAAAGCCATACACGCGTCCAAAATTCACTTTATGGTGGTTATGGGAGACTTTAACGCGAAGCTAGGCAAAGGTAGTAATGATGAGTTGAGGGTTGGGAAACATAGATATGGACAGAGAAACCAGAGGAGCCAGAAACTGGCTGATTTGCTGGGGAAGGAAAGCTTCTTTATGATGAATTCCTTCTTCAGGAAGCAGCCACAAAGGAAATAGACCTGGATTAGCCCGATGGTTTAACAAAAAACGAGATAAACTTCATCTTTTCGGAGAAATGACAGATATTCAATGAGATCTCCAGTGATCAACAGGATTAAAACTGGGAGCGATCATCGATTAGTACGAGGCACTTTAAATATCCACATTAAAATCGAGCGCTTAAGCTTGATGAAGTTTACACTCCGACCTACACCAGTCCAATACCAGAACCTCGATAGCTTTTATCCCGAACTACACAATCGCATCTAATGTCTAGACAAGTGCGAATTGCCGAACGATACGAGCAACAGGTTCATGGAAACTGTCCACGCGGTTGAGTCGAAATTTTTCAAGGCTCACCACGCTAATATACCTAAAAACCTTTCTGACCAGACTCTCAAGCTCATGGAGCGGAGAAAAGAAATGACGATGCAGTCTTCAGCCGATTGGTCCGAATATAGGCAGCTACATAGGCAGATCTCCAGGTCTGTGAGTCGCGATATTTGCTGATTTAATACCCTCCGTGTTAAAGAAGCGATAGAGCGGAACCGTGCCTCAAAAGTGTTTGCACAAGATCTGTCTATTGCCCAAACCCAAATGACTTTTTTTTTTTTTGGCGGCGGGCTACGGTACGTCAAACCCCGCTAATCCGTCCGGGGTGACAGGAAAAGCGGCGCAAGACCCCGTAGACCCGCCCTACAATATACCTCTCGACGCCGTGCGGGTGGGTCACTGGTACGCGGTCTTTTACTTCAGTGGCCCACCCGGCGGTCTACCCTCACGGGTATCCTCGCTGTAATGTCGACGCCCGGACAGTTTGCACCGTCGGGGCGTCGTCCTCACGTGGTGGCCTCGCTCCCAGGGCGACCAGACTAATCCTCGGTCCGGTCACCCGCTGCCTCGGCTAGGGCGGCATGAGGCGGAGGTATTCACGCCTCCGCCGCCCCAGTCGCCGGTGGCGGCGCGAATCCTCGAAGAGAAGTTCCTCTCGGATTCGCCCCGCTGCTTCCTTCTGCGAGATGACGTCCTCGCAGAAGGAGGCGACCGCGTCCCAATTCCTCTCGCTGTCGACCATCGCTTTCACGACGGCCGGCAGCGAGAGGTCGGCACCGATAGCGGCGACAAGGGCACGGCGCTGCTGAGCCCAGGTCACGCAGACCTCGAGCGTATGCTGCGCCGTGTCCCGGTCGCCGCCGCACTGTTGGCAGGATGGAGTCGTCTCCACCCTTGCAACTGTGTACAGGTACTTGCCGAAGCAACCGTGCCCCGTCAAGACCTGCACCAGCCGGAAAGAGAGGACTCCGTGCCGCCTCTCCAGCCACTCCATCAGTACGGGCCGGACGGCCTCGATGACTCGTAATCCGAATCGAGGCCGCTCCAGCCGTGTTGCCCAACGGGAAAGAACCTCCCGGCGAGCGTCCTCACGCCAGGTGGCCAATTCGCTAGGCGAAATATCGCCACCTTCTTCGCGAGTTGAAGACACCCGCCGATATATTTCGGCGAGCATTTCCGCCTCCAAGTCCCAAGGGGGCGTTCCGGCCAATACGCATGCAGACTCGGTCGCAACCGTGCGGTATCCGCGGATAGCCCTGACCGCCATGGCTCTCTGCGGTCTCCGCAGAATAGCCCTAAGGCGGACGGTCAGAGCCCTCTCCCACACGGGAGCGCCATACAATGCCATTGAACGGATCACCCCCGCATATAGCCGTCGACTCTCGAAGCTCGGTCCGCCCAAGTTCGGCATCAGCCGAGATAGGGCGAACGCCGAGCCGACTAGCCGGGTAACAAGACTTTTTTTTTTTTTTGCGGTGTGCTATGGACGTCGCACCCCGCCAAATCGGTCCGGGGTGACGGAAGAGGCGGCGCGCAATCCCATCGACCCACCCTGCAAGCACCTCTTCTTCGCCGTACGAGCGGGCCACCGGTACCCGATCTTTGTCTTCGGTGGCCCGCTCGGCGGTATGCCCTCTTGGGCTCCTCTCCTGTCGACGCCCCGACAGCTTTCGCCGTCGAGGCGTCGTCCTCACGCGGTGGCCTCACGTCGGGTAACCGGACAATTCCCCGGTCCGATCACCCGAAGCCTCGGTTAGGGCGGCATCAGGCGCAGGTACCCGCGCCTGCGCCGCCCCGGCCGCGGGCGGCGGTCCGGGTCACGGGAATCCGCCCGGGCCCTCTCCTGGCCTTTAGGCGGAGGGACGCTGGTAGTCGCCATCCTCGCCGCGTCCCTAGCTCGCGCCGCTTCTTGTTGAGCTCGCCTTTCTTGCGGCTGTAGCCCAGGTACTTCGTCTTCTTTTTTGCGCGTATTTTAACTTTAGGGGCCAAGATGACAGCCGGGCCCCCCGCGGCTAGAACAGAAGGCCCCCCCCCCCCCCCTATACGATATGGAGCAGACTGAGCTGTCATCGGAGCGCGTTCCCAGAACGCGCCCCGATGACAACTCAGCAAGGGACTCCCCGACATCGTCGGGACCCTCAGGAGGATTGTACGCCGTATTATCTTCTGTCATTATTTGTGGGGGTTTAAAGTCCCCCCGGTAGACTGGGTACCGCTCTAACGGCTGACTCCTCCGGAGTAACCATGCATCCTCTCGCCGAGCGGTGAAACTTAGGATTCGGGATTGTTTTTTCTTTGGAGGGGTATCTATCTCCGCACCCTAAATCCCGGCCCTAAATTTAGGATATCCTAAACTCAGGGACACGGGCCGGACATGAGGGACATCTCGAGAGAGACCCCATGCCCTTTGGAGAGGGGACGACGGGGAATGCCATCCCTTCCTACAGGGTCAAATCGTACGCGCTCAGACGGCGCAGAACGCGCCGAGACCCGATCGTTGAACTCTTGGCCGTCAGATGGGGAAAAAGGGTCTGACGTTGCCAGGGTTCCACCACGTGGAGGTGGTTCAGCCTCGCACCCCAAACCCAAATGACTAAGCTGACGACCGATGACGTCACTGTCATTTCATCCTAAAGTGAGATCTTGGGAGAGGTCGAAAAGTTCTATGGACAGTTATATATATCATCTTGAAATCCTGTTGTCCGCTGGGTCCAAGATCCCAGATTCAAGGTAACTCGGCACTATACCGAAAAAAGCCCGGACATCAGCTTATGCAAGATCATAATGTCTCTCAAACAACTAAGAAATGGTAAAGCACCGGGAGATGACGAAATTACAGTAGAGCTTGTGAAAGCGCCTGGCTGGCAAGCCGGTCTTAAAAACCCTTTAGAAGCTATTTAATTCCATTATCCTCGGGGGCGACGTTTCATAGTCGCGGACCAGGAGCGTGGTAGTGCTTTTCTTCAAGAAGGGTGACAAAGCTCTTCTAAAGAACTGCAGACCCATCTCACTCTTGAGCCACATCTACAAGTTATTTTCGAGGGTTATTACCAAATGACTCACGTGCAAGCTTGATGACTTCCAGCTGCCCGAACGAGCTGGCTTCCGGAAAGGCCGTGGCGTGATGATATGGTCTATGGTGCTATATAGCGATTGTGGACTATGAGAAAGCCTTTGATTTAGTCGAAATTTGGGAGGTATTGTACTTTCTACAGCGATGCCAAATCAACCATCGTTATATCGAAGTGTAATACTATGGCCAAGTAAGAAGGGGCACCTGCATTCTTATTTTATTGCCGCATCGACATCACAGGTAAAAACGGTGAACAAAATAAATGATTAGCATTTAAATTTGATCACCTCCATAGTAGATAAAATATTACACAGTACACCTTATCAATTTTTAAAGGAAATTAAGGCAATTGTTATACTTTTTTCGTCAGTTTATGAACTGTGTGCAAGTGACTACCTTATTTATCATTATATTTTAATTAAATTACACACTTAATTATAATAAATGAATTGAGTAATTTAAAGGCATTTTTTTTGTAGATAAGTTAATTAATAGATTATTGGAAGACTACAGCTAAAGCTTAAAGAAATCATAAGTTCAAATCCCAGTACGCAAAAATATTTTCGTCTGTTCGTAACTATCTGTGCATTATCCTCGTACGGTGGGCACCGAAGACAAAGACCGGGTTCCGGGGGCCCGCTCGCACGGCGTGGAGAGGTACTTGTAGGGCGGGTCTATGGGATCGTGCGCCGCTTCTTCTGTTGCCCTGGACAGATCAGTGGGACGTGACCACTCCATAGCCCGCCACCAAAAAAAATTCCTCGTACGGCGACGAAGTAAAATATAGTTGGCGCTATATTTTAGTTGCCGACGGCAGTCGTAATAAATTGGCTGAGGTATAATCAATAGAGAAAGAAAACGATTTCCTGGGAAACGTGTAACACTTTACTACAATCGCTAACCCACTTTTCAAGAGAAACGATTGTTCCAATGACATTCAATATGGCGTAATGAGGCATATGGAATACCAACGGGAGCCAATAAACGTTGATTGGCGATGATGAAGATTTATGCATTCAAACACAAATTATTAATAGTGAATTATGTTAGCGACAGCCGAAGGAAACCAAAATTATCTTAAACTATAAAAGCCTATTACGAAATGAAAAATGATGTCGCAAGCGGGATTCGAACCCACGCCTATTGGGATTCCGGCCCAATCGTGCTGTTATCTTAAACTATTTAATTAATATAAAAAGTACTAACTATATCTAATTAACCTAATCTATCCTAAGTATGAATAAGAAGTGCAGAAGTTATAATAAAACTGATATTTATACTAAAACGTAAATGTGGTCAGCGACAATTGCAGCGTTAGCTCAACGTAAATGGTGCCAGTGACAATTGCAGCGTCAGCTCTTGGTGTCTGGCAGCATAGCGGTGTCGACTCATTACTTCATACATGATCTATCATAATAGTTTAATTAAATATGTACTGCTGCTGAATTCGCGGTCTGCCTGGATTATTAATATATAACAAGCATTTAATAAATACTGTTAGTAGGTTTAGTTATGTTATGTTAGTTATTTAATAGTGGTGGTAACGCTGTTGACAGTTCTCTGTCAACAGCCGCGGGCCGGTCCGTCCGGGGTAGTACCATACTCTCGCAGAAGATCAACGTCTAAGTAATGGCAATGTGCTATTGCGCTTCATTCTGTGAGCGAGAAACTTAAAGCGCTCTCGATATTTACCTTCGTAGGTTATCCTCATAGATTTTATAGGATTAGGAGTCGATTCCTCCTGATGGATACTCTTCGTGAGTTCCTAAATCTTATATTAAATAGAATCCTCTATTTTAGTTTAGTTGAATATTTTGATTACTCGCTATATATCAATTCTGTGATAAACGCAGTAGATGATGATCATCAGACTCAGCTAAGAATTTCACCATATGTGCTAAGTAATGTAGTACTGAATATGAAATTAAATGATTTATTTATGAGAGACACAAGCACAAGTAAAATAAATAGGTAATAATAATAACAAAATGGTTAGTGTTTGCCATAATCCAGTCTCAACTCAGCATAATGCAGACGACCAGCGCTGGTCTTCTATTGTTACTGGAAGGAGACATCACGCACATGCTCTCAATATAACCTAATATAATGTATCACCCATAATGTAGTAACACAATCCAGCTGAAGTCTAAACTTTATATAATATGACATGTTAACAGTAATATAATATGTTAATATTATATTAACAATTGATATTATATTAACAGTTAATATTATACAACAAAGAGAATACAGTTTCGTTTAACTTTACTGCGAAAATAGAATAAAAGAAACATGTGTAACACATAAATAACATAAGTACATATTACAAGCTAAATATTGAAAACTAATCGTGCTGCCACTACACTACCGCGACTAATTGTAGGACATGCAAATTTCATTTCGTATTGTATTTACGTCTTAAGGTGACGGTGTGCTATCTACCCGACAATGTTTACACATTGTTATAGGCTTAATACTTCAAACTTTACAGTTAGAATTGTATTAAACGATGACACAACCTTGTTATTTAAATTACTGAAATTTAGCATTTAATATGCTTAATTATTTATAAAATCCGATTACGAAATGAAAAATGATGCACGCAATGCAGCACGATTGGGCCGGAATCCCAATAGGCGCGGGTTCGAATCCCGCTTGCGACATCATTTTTCATTTCGTAATCGGATTTTATAAATATTGAAAACTAATTATAGCATTATATAAATTCCCAATAATATTAGAAATGATGTTTATACAAGTCATTACTAAAAACCACTGATCTCTTGAACAAGTATTTCCTCATTTCTATGATGTGCATAGATAAAGTTTCTCAGCTTTTTCTTAAATGCATGCATGAATATTAGATATTAATATATAGCTATCCTTGTGAGGTATTTATCACGACTACTAATAAGTAACTGGCAGATAACGAGACATGAGCTGCTGACTCATTCCTAAAACTTAGTAATGCAATTTAAAATTTCTCTGCTTATTATGATTTTTTTATAAAGATTTCAAACGTAACCAATATTTTACTTTCATTGTTTGAAATAAAAAGCAGTCATAGCGTTTCATTATTTTATTAAACCAATACTTACATGTAATCTTATTTAATATTTATATCAATTTGATTATATAATAATAGAACTAAAATGCAAATTGTAATAAAACAATAGTATAGTTAGCAAGGAGACTAAATAATGATAAAGAAAGCTCAGCTTCAATATAAAATATGTTACATGCTGTCATCTTATCGAACTCAGATCGGTACAGGCGTAATATATTCTTGCCTAATTTACGTTTTTCATCTGAAAATATGAAAGGACTCGATAGAAAATAAATTTCTTCTTATTAAGCTGACAAATTTGATTCATCTAATTCATCTCCCGGGACTGTATGATGGTCAAACCTCGGTGTAATTTATGGTAACCATTATGGATCCTGGTTTACGGGAACAATGGTCGGATAGTGTGATGGGATTAGTCCAAAATGACAATGAATGATGATTAATATCGTATTATCTAAATTCTTCACTGATTTTGTTTTGAATTTTAATTTTTTTGAAATATTCAATATGCTTGAATATGTAATGTAATTCACTATTGAAGGCTGTCACCAGCTGGATTGACGATTTTATGAAAGTCACAGAGAGTTGTCGCATGTTGATTGCGTAGGATCATTATACTTAGTATTATCACAGGGAGTCCTGTCTTCATCATCATCATCATCGCCATCATCATCATCATCACTATCCGTCCTGTCATTATAATCGCTTACTCCTATTGCTTTGGGGCCACGCAATATGTATTCTTCCTCCATAGTACATATTGCAACAGTAATAGTTTTATTACCGCCTAAATGACGTCAACTCTTCTTGGGAATGCAATCATTGACTTGATGGCATCAGATGGAGTTAGCCCAGATAACCGATGTAAAGCTCTTAGTCGTCTTTTACGACATCCACAAGTACAGTAAGCGCGTTTCCTCCCGCCACCTTGTCTTGTCGACTGGACGCGGCCAGATGGCCTATCATTAGAGTGACAGGGATAGAACGTGAATAGATGATTTCTCCGGCACCCCGTAAAAGCGCGGAAGAGATCGCTATGGTTTTAGTGAGTACTCCGGTTGAGTTAGCTAGCCGGCGAGCCCTCGACATAGATCCTAACATTGTAAGTCGTGGGGAGTCCAATGCCAACAGTGAATGTTAATAGATTGATATATAAATAAGTATAGCGCTATGTGCGGTTAAATACATATAAAGAAAGAAAAAAGAAAGGAAGAAAGAAAAGAAAAAGAAAGCAAGAAAGACAAAATGAAATTTTATTTTGTTTACGTCATACATTAATATAGACACCAACGAAAGAAATAAGTACTAAGTAGAAACACATGAGTCAAATATATACGAGGCCAAAATATGGTGCCCATCTCAGCTTATGGCACAGTAGACACTATATACTACACCGCTGATATTTTGACGGGCCCGCACAATGAAGATCAGATAAAAGTCTGAAGCATTACTTTGGATATTTCATTGGAAACATATTTCTATAACACAAGTGACAACACGTGCCTGATATATATTTTTAGAAGAAAACAAAATGTATCTACCTGAGCTATTCGATTTTAAAATTAATACGCAGGAATCTTGAGTATTCATTAGAGCCAGATAAAACATCTCGCAGTACCAACCCAGTAATCCTTGTAGAATATATGTTTTTATCAACCACAATGAAACTAATAGAGCTAGGGTGAACTTAAACAAAAATAAATTTATTAGTCTTTATTATGACGTACGTATAGTTGTGACACAAGTATTGATTATAATGTTTAACACGCATACCCATATTTGAAAATATTTGTCTTAACTTAGCTTGTTATCCAAATAACCTATAATAATTATAACTGAAGTTGCCAGTCTTTGAAACAGAATTAAATCACTATTAAGTTAGGTTAGAGAATGATTACCAATATAGATTACCAGAGCATAGGCAGCAACACTCTTCTGAGTATACTTACATACATATCATCACGCAATATCCCTTGCAGGGTAGGCAGAGAGAACAGAGTACCAGAGAACTCTATACTTGCATACCTCACTCGCTTCCTCAATATTCATAATTCTCTTCATACACGCTCGCCGGTTTCGGAGACTCTTGACTCCACCTACCTTCAGAACGTGACCAATCTGGTCTAGGTAGGTTAGTCTCGGTCTCCCTCGGTACCTTATAACACCAATTATATTCACCAACCCACTTGTCAAGTGTGCCATTTGGAGAGGCCCTTTGATATATGTTGAACAGTTGATGCAGGTTTATTTATTAATGAATTAATGTTACTACTTTTAATAATATTTATTATAATACCTATTCATAAAAAAGAAGATGCCAAATTGTATGTTTACTCTGTTATCATATGCAAGGGTAAGATGCAATAATGCTTTGAAATTCATTTCTATTCTCGTTGCTGTAAAATTATAGAAAAGAACGTCTTCCTTGAAATGTGTAGTACCCCAACATTTGAATTCGGCCAATAATAGTGCATTTTTTTTTTTTTTTTTTTTTTTTTTTTTTTTTTTTTTTTTTTGGGGGGTTGGCTACGGTCGGCGCACTCCTCGCACCACTCCATCCGGGGTGATAGAGGGGCGTAAGCGCGCACACCCGTAACCCACCCGTGACGTCGCCTTCGTCGTTGGGCCGACCACCGGAGCAGAGTGACTTGACGTCAGTGGTCGGCCCGACGGAATACTCCTGAGGAGTACCCTCTCCTCGACCGACATCCCCCCCTCGGGTAGGATGTCGGTCTTTCCTCACGCGGTCGGCCTCTCGGCGGATGACGGACTAATTCCCCGATCCAGTCACCTGCGACCTTGGCTAGGGCGGCATCAGGCGCAGGTAATCGCGCCTGCGCCACCCCAGTCGCCGGCGGCGGCTCGCGCCGTCGAGGAGACGCTCCTCGCGCACGCGCTCCGCCGCCTCCTTCTGCGAGACTACTGCCTCGCAGAAGGTTGCGACCGCGTCCCAGTTCCTGACGCTGTCGAGCATCGCCCTGGCGATGGTCGGCAGCGTCAGGTCGGCACCGATGATTGCGACGAGTTCACGACGCTGCTCTGCCCAAGCGGCACAAACCTCGAGCGTATGCTGCGCCGTGTCTTCGTCGCAATAATAATAGTGCATGAACGGCAGTCATATGCAAAATAGTTACTCGCACTTCCATCACGAGAGTGATCGCATCATTTTTACTAACGCAATTTATATCACCCGCTGTTTTATTCCCCCGTAATTCTTCGAGATCTATTACCGCCCAGCATATACATAATGTTATGTGGTTTATCTGCCAATTAGAAGATACCCTTAATAGTCGCGAACGAGACGTCCTACTGGTCGTAGCCGCTGAGAAATTGTTGGATCCCTCCAAAGAAGAAAGCAGTAGAGAAAATCGTGGTGAGTACCACACAACTCTGTTCATTTGCCTCAAATCCCCTGAGCTATTAAAGGCACAAAATTTATAAAATATTGGCTCCACAAATCATCATCATTGTCCTACTCTTATCCCAATTATTTGAGGTCGATACAATATGTACTCTTCTTTCATAGTACATATTGTAAAAGTTATTGGCAATAGTTTTGTGACCGCCTGCCTACCAGACGTCAATCCTCTTTGGGAATGTAATTATTGTAGACCAACTGACGTTTTCACAAATAAAGATTAAAAATCTTAAAATGCAAGCCTACCGAAAATATTTTGGTTCTATAGTCTTCTATTACTTTAAATGTTTCAATCCATATTTGCATATACAACAGTGCATGTGTTAATAGTTGTATTACATAAATTAAAATCTGAAATAAAAAGCACATTATTGACCCGGCGTCAATGACCCTGGGTCATATTAACCCGAGGCAAATTTAAAGTAATATATTTTATTTTTGCGTTGGTCGTATGGTTCGAACATTTGTGTAGCTGGAGATACGGTCTTCTTCTACCCTTTTCATTGATACGCTCAGTGCAACGTCGCGTCCGCTGGGAGATACATCAAGTTAAAACGGGTAATTATGACTCAGCGTCATCGCTGGCGTAGTAATTTCGTGACATAAATTTATTTGTTTAACGTTAATTAACATTGCTAATTATAGGTTTTTAGTGAAAATATCATTAACAAATGACCGAACTAGCATTCTGGTGTTGTTAGAAGAGTCGGATTCTGACAATGAAGACTCAAGCTACTTCAGACGTGGATATTGACGACCATTTATCTGAATGCAGCAATGACAGTGACAGTAAACAAGAAGTTAGTGATACGGGTCAGATTTAGATAATATCGCTATAGTGTCCGTAAAACACGAATTCCGGCAACCGTTTTATAAAGAAAAGGATGGAAAAATGTGAGAAAAAACACCTGCACGACCGAATGCACCTGATCTGAATATATTATTAACTGAAAGGTTTGATGTGAAACTTGTAGCTCAAGCCAAAATCCAGGACTCGCTCTCGAGTTTGTAAGTGCTCCTACACGAGCAATTACAAACTCAAAAGGCACATGTGAATTTGCCTCGTCAATTGCGCAAAAGAATACCGGATTTTCTGGATGACCCAAGGAAAGAGCCTCCCCAAAAATTTGCAGAAACTCAGAAAAGATGTTAAAAAGATGTCAAGTATGTCCGTCTAAAATGTATAAGAAAACCTCTGACACTTGTCATGCGTGCCACATTTACATTGGCCCAGACCATATGATCCTATACTGGAATAATTGCAGCAGTTCTGTGGGCCTGAATGATGACGTAGAAGACTGATTCGTTTTTATTTCTATATTATAAAGGTCATTTGATCTCTCAATTAGTACATAAGATTATTGTTTCCTATTGCTGCTAAGAATACTTTACTAAAAACTCAAAATATAAAGATGTTAAGTTTTCCAAGTTGATTTTGTATGTGTTATTGGCAAAGTTAATAAAAGTTAAATTTCTAGAACTTATTGTAATTATTTTTATTTTACTACCCAAGCAAAGAATCCTTAACAAACAGATATTAAAATTAAGGGGACATGCTAAATTTCTTAAGAAAATATCGTAAAAATTTGGGTCAATATGACCCGGCGTCATCGTCCTAGTAATTATTTTCACGTCATTTACCCTGGAAACGATCGACTTCTTCTGAACTTCTGGATGAAATTGCCACGTGACGTCTATCGGATATTTCAGGTTCCTGGACAGCTTTATCCAATAGTAGTAATTTTCGGGTCAGATAACAACATCCAAGAGAATTTGGCTGAATAATAGTGAGGTTAACGAAAATTTGATCCGCTATTGACTCTTTCACTATGCGCTATTTATCCGCATTACTGTTGCGTAGTGTTGACCAAATGCAAGACCAAGACTTGCAGCAAGAGTCTCATAAGTCTTGCAACTCTCGGTGTTATAATAACACAGGTTCACTTGTTTTGAGCACATACCATAGAAATGAAAAATCCAACTAAATTAAAGAAATTCCATTCATCTATTAGCACTAACTGTACAATTAACTAAAATTAGGTCCATATCACTTACCTGGGTTTTTATCACACCTATCTACTTATGAGACTGATATGCAATACCCAAAGCGAAAATGTGAAGCCCAAGTTCATGAACAGATCAGACCTGTTGAAACCCATGTTACAAAACGTAATTTCTCACTGTTCTGCCGTTATAATAATGACACCTGGATGGTATGCATAATGTTTTTATACTCAAGAAGACATCCAGACACAGAAATATCATCTAAACGAGAAGAAGCGCTGTTGTTTTATAGGCTCCATAGAAATCCATTCATTAGGGCTTCGGTGCTCTGTTTGGTAATTTACTACGATACTAAAACGTGGTCTCTAAATGTCTGCCTCATAAAAAGCCTCAAAGTAGCTCAGCGTACTATGGAGAAAGCTATACTCGATATTTCTCTACATGATAAAATCCGTAATACGGCAATTCGTAGAAGAATGATTTTAACCGAATAATCAGAAGAGTTAGCACGTTGAAGTGGCAATGGGGAGGCCATATAACTCCTCGAACCGATAAGCATTGGGGAAGAAAGGTTATTTCTTGATTAGCGATCATGAAACGGACGATATAGAGTAGGATGACACCCCACTAGGTGGGCAGATGATATTTTGATAGTCATAGAAGACCGTTAGATGCCCTGCATCTAAAAACATTTTGAGTGGTATTCTCGTGGAGAGGACTATGTCCAACAGTGGATATCTACGGGCTGATAAATAGATGGATAGAATCAAACTTACCATATGTTTGAATGTTGCTTTACAAATGTTATAACATTCCAATATATTGACAAAAGCATCATACAATTTTAAGCAGTACTCTTCATCTCTCCTATTTGTGAAATTTTTAAGACTTAGCATTTTTTTATTCCACATATTAACTTTCTTTACCAGTAATTTTATGCATTGTGTGGCGTAGATGATATTAGTATCAAATCGTAATAACATGATGAAAATAGCTACATCATTTATAGTTGTACCGGGTACAAATACTAAATATGGCACGAATACAAAACTATAGACACAAAAAATAATTATTACAACGAACCAGTTTTCAATAATGGATTTTTTAAATTCATTAGTGTTATTTATGATTCTATGAACTTTTTGAATGGTCAAAATGAATTTTATATTCTTATTAACTTGGAATATATTGAGAAAGTTATTAAAATTAAAACCAACAGAATAAATTAAGAAATCAGTGTAATAGGCAATGTAAATTATATTATTGGCCCCATTTAAATGTCCGTCATTATTGATAATATACATACGATAAAAATATGTAGCACTTAGCACTATCCCACTGCATACTGATATAAACTTAGATAATAGATTATGAGGTCTTATGAAATTATCTTCGATACTATATTTTCGACAAAACGATAATATTTGCATTATATTCAAAGGTCTAAACCATGATTGAATATCTTTATCAACCCAGTTATTTGATATCATAATGATAAAACAGATATTAAAAAATTTGATAGTATTTGTATAAGTTTGGATTGTCAGTGTTATGTCTGAAACTTAAGAAATTAATATGTACAATTGTTAGAGCATAATTCTATTAACAATGTTAGCATATGGTTCTCTTATATAAATTTTAATGAATAAATAATCCATACAATTCCAATTAATATTCATGATGATTTTTAATATATTAAACTTCATCATTATTATAATTAAAATCGATAATACGAGTGTTTATTATGTTCCTTTTCCTTTTTTTTTTGGTTTTATAAGAGAAATGTGAGAAGTATAAGCAGTGAGAAGAAAATGACAAGCATGAAGAAGCATAAAAATGGCAAGTCTCTAGGGCCGGTTGGTATCACCGAAGACAAAGATCGGGTACCGGTGGCCCGCTTGCACGGCGAAGAGAGGTGTTTGCAGGGTGGGTCTATGGGGTTGCGCGCCGTCTCTTCCGTCGCCCCGGACCGATTTGGCGGGGCGCGACCACATCCATAGCCCACCGCAAAAAAAAAGGCCCGGTTGGTATATCAATTAAAGTATGGAAGGTTTTGAAAAAGAATGGATATATGTGACTGATGGCAGTAATCTCCAGTAAATAGTATAGTATTAGACCACTGCCTGTTTTTTACCCGACTGCGTATCGCAAAGGTGTGGTATTGTGTTTAACAATCTATGTATGTATGTATGTGTGTTTGTATGCTCCTTTGAAGCACTATATAGACCAAACGCCTGGGCCGATTTATATGATTCAGCCGCCAATCGATTCCTTTTAGTTCGGCGAATGTTACTAAAGACTCATGTCTCATGTCAAAGTCAAGTCAAGACTCATGTCGTTAGTGAAAATTCAATATGGCGGCTACTCGACGCCATATTGTGAAAATTAAAAAAATTAAGGTCAACAAACTATGTCAAGTGGGGTATCGTTGAATAGTGATAGTAATAATGAAAAGGTATTTAAAGATCATTTTTAGTTTTCTCTCAACATTTTTGGATTCGACTGACCGTTTAGGATCTATATGATTTAAATTTTCGTAACAACTTTTCTCACATATAGGTTTTTAGGCAGTAGAAATTTAAGATGAAAAGACGAAAAATTCGCATGACTGTGTGTGTGAATGTGGATGGACATATAGTAGGTATATTGGACTATCTAAAGTTTCTAATGTCTGACACGGTCGCCCATCTCCAATTTCTAACGATTTAGTACTAAACTTCAGTCGAAAAACTATATATAGTTAGGTAACTACTTATTAATAAATAAAACAACTATATACACCTAGGTATGCATAACTAAAAAATATAAAATAAAAAAAAATATTAAAAAAAATTGAAAGCCCGACTGAGTAAAAAGTGAACCAAACTACGTACATAATAAAAAAAACTGAAAAGAAAAAAACAAGCACTTAGATTACCGGTAGTCTAGAATTCAATAATATATCATTGAATCATCATCGTCTTGCTCTTATCCCAATTACTTGGGGTCGACGCAAAATGTCATCCTCCTCCATACAGTCCTATCAGACGTCATCTTTGCAGTCACTCCCTGTGCATCCAAGTCATGCCTCACGCAGTCCATCCATCTTTTCTTTGGTCTTCCTTTATCCCTAAAGCCTTCAATATTCATATTTAAAACTTTCCTCACAACATTACTTTCATCCCGTCTCATCACATGTCCATACCATGTAAACCTTTCACTCCTTAACTTTTCCGTCACTGCCGCAACTTTCACTTTAACTTAACGAAATAAGAGACTAAAATTGTGCCAACAGTAACTTTGTTCCTCGCCAATATTACCACAAAAGTTATTTTCGAATTATCTTTCTGGGGCCGCTGACCCTACCTTTTTTTTTTTTTTTTTTTTTTTTTTTTTGGTGGACCATGGATTAGTCTCGCCCCGCCAAATCGGTCCGGAGTGACGGGGAAGGCGGCGCGTGACCCCATAGACCTACCGTAAAAACTCCTCTCTCTTCGCCGTGCGAGCGGGTCACCGGGACCCGATTTGGATTGGTGCGAGCGGGTCCCGGTGACCCGATTTTTAACTTCGGTGGCCCGCTCGGCGGTTCACCCTCGCGGGTTCCTCTCGTCGACGCCCCGACAGATTTAGCCGTCGGGGCGTCGCCCTCACGCGGTGGCCTCACGTCGGGTGACCGGACAATTCCCCGGTCCGATCACCCGAAGCCTCGATTAGGGCGGCATCAGGCGCAGGTATTCGCGCCTGCGCCGCCCCGGCCGCTGGCGGCGGCCCGGGGCGCGGGAATCCTCCCTGGCCCGTTCCGCCGCTTCCTTCTGCGAGATGACAGCCTCGCAGAAGGCAGCGACCGCGTCCCAGTTCCTGATGCTGTCGACTATCGCCCTCGCGACGGCCGGCAGCGTCAGGTCGACACCGATGACAGCGACGAGGTCACGGCGCTGCCGCTCCCATTCCGGACACACCTCCAGCGTGTGTTGCGCCGTGTCCTCGTCACTCCTGCAGTGGTCGCAGGCCGGAGTCCACTCCCTATACACGACCCTGTGCAGGTACAACCCGAAACACCCGTGCCCCGTCAATACCTGCACCAGCCGAAAGGTGAGGACTCCGTGCCGCCGCTCCATCCACTCTATCAATACGGGCCGGAGGGCCTCAACGGTCTCCACACCGTGCCTAGGCCTCTCCAGCCGCGTAGCCCAACGGGCGATGACGTCTCGGCGGGCATCCACGCGCCAGGTGGCTATCTCACTCAACGATGGGGAGCCACCTTCCTCGCGCGCTGTGATAACCCGCCGGTAGAGGTCGGAGAGCATCTCCGCCTCTAGGTCCCACGGGGGTGTCCCGGCCAACAGGCACGCCGCCTCTGTCGACACTGTGCGGTACCCGCGAATGGCTCTGATCGCCATGGCTGTCTGTGGCCTCCACAGAACCGCCCTGAGCTGGGCGTTCAGAGCCCTCGCCCACACGGGTGCGCCGTACATGGCCATCGAGCGGATGACCCCCGCATACAGCCGTCAGCCCTCGAAACTGGGTCCGCCCACGTTCGGCATGAGTCGAGAAAGGGCGGACGCCGCGCCGACAAGCCGGGGAGCAATCTGTCGGAAATGCTCCCGGAACCACCATCGCCCGTCGAGCACCAGACCCAAGCACCTCATATGGGCCTGGATGCTGATGTGGATGGAGTTTACCACTATCGAGGCGCCGATGGGTAGCCTCACACGGGGCCCATGGAAAAGTAGGGCCTCCGTCTTGTTTAGGGCCACCCTGAGCCCCAGCGCCTCGATCCGCCTGACCATCTCCTCGGTGCCGAGAGTGGCCAGGCTCGCCGCCTCTTCGAGTGTCCTGCCCCGGGCTGTGACGAGCGTGTCGTCAGCGTAGCACACCAAGCTCAGCCCGGTGGGGAGACTCCCTCTCAACGCCCAGTCGTACCCGATGTCCCACAGGGTCGGCCCCAGAACCGACCCCTGTGGAACGCCGCACGACATGGGCGTCCGCACAATGTCCCCTGCGGGACCCGCGCAGAGGATACTGCGGCCCTCCAAATAGTCTGCCACCAGCCGCCTGAGGTACAGGGGCACTCCATGGAACCGGAGCGCCTCCCTGATGCAGCCGAATGCCAGACTATTGAATGCGTTGGCGATGTCCAACGACACCGCCAACAGCACTCCCTTCCCGGCGACGGCCTCCGCGGCCACCTGCCTCAGGCGTAGTAGGGCCCCGATGGTCGAACGCCCCCTCCGAAACCCATACTGAGCGTCCGACAGATCGGGCCCCACCTCCTCCAGGTGTCGGACGATGCGGGCAGCGAGCACACGCTCCAGCAGCTTACCCACATCGTCGAGGAGCACGATGGGCCTGTAGGCCGACGGCAAATCCGGGGACCGTCCCGGCTTTGGCAGGAGAACCAACCTCCCTTCCTTCCAGCACTCAGGAAACCGTCCAGACGTCAGACAGGCGTTGAACAGCTGCCTGAGGCGAGGCTCGAAGTGCTCGAGGAGCGACGTCAGCACCCGGACTGGAATTCCGTCCGGGCCGGGGGCCGTGGTGGCGGAACGAATCTTCGCCACGGCCGCCCCCACTTCCGACTCCGTCACGGGCGGAACACTCTCGTCGTCGTCGGCCTCCCGGTCCTGATCTGGCGGAGCCATGACCGGGGGCGTGTGTTCCGACTGCCGTGGAAACAGCTCCTCGACCACCCTACGAAGGAAGTCGGGCTGGAGGGTCTCGGTGAGTTGGGGCGCGCGAAGCTTGTTCAGCGCCGCGCGATACGGGCGACCCCAGGGGTCACGATCGAGACCGTCCAGCATCTCCTGCCAACTCGCACCCTTGGCGGCTCGGATGGCCAGCCGAAAGGCAGTTCGCGCACTGCGGTACGCCTCGTACAGCTGGCCCTCCCGCTCGACGTCGCGGTGATGCCGCCGGCTGCGGGTGTAGGACCTTCGAGCACTGATACACGCCGCACGAAGGTCCGCCAGTCTTGGGGAACACCAGTAGACCCCCTTCCTCGGAGGTGGACGCCGCCGCACTCTGGGCATGGCCGCATCGCAGATCTGCGTTAACGCACTGCGAATGCGGACAGCCTCAGCGTCCACTCCGTCTGATGGGGGTGGTGAGGACAGCCACGTGCTGACAATGGCCGGCTCCATCAGTAGATCCCTGTCAAGACGACCCACAGCCCACCGCGGAAACGCGGGAGCTCCGTCCGCCCTGTGACCCTTACCGGGTTCCCGGGGGGAGACCTCCATCCGGATGTACCGCTGGTCCGACAGGGTCTCCGCCTCCTCCAGGACACTCCAGTTCCTCACCCGTGGCGCGACAGCGGGGCTAGCGAACGACAAGTCCACTATCGACCCGCCCTGCCGCCGCACACACGTGTTCACCGAGCCCCTGTTCAGAACACAGAGGCCCAGTGAAGCCGCCCACTCGTTGACCGCCCGCCCGCGGTCGTCCGTCGTAGGGGACCCCCACGCCGTGGATTTGGCGTTAAAGTCCCCCAGAACCAGGATGAGGCCCGGTGCCAGTCGCCGTATCGAGGCCTCCAAGGTGGTGAGTGAGGCCCCGAAATCGTCCATCCTCCTAGTGGGGGAGAGGTATACGCTGTAGAGCGTGACCCCTCCCCACTCCGCCGCGACAAATTCCTCGCCCCTATCCAAAAGGGACAAGGACGGGAAGTGCCGCTGCGTTGAGACGACGATTGCCGCAGTATCGTTTCGACTGACCACCCAATTGGGGCGATCAGGCACGGCGTACGGTTCCGCGACTACGGCTGCACCAATCGACCACTCCGCCATGGATTGCAGGAGGAGATCCTGCGCTCCGGCGGAGTGGTTGGTGTTGGCCTGCAGGAGGAGGTGCATGGATGGTGTACCCATTATCGGGTTGTATCTATGACCTCCTCGCCAGCGGGCGATCGGACCGCGCTAGGAGCGGGAGCGGCCGTGACCGCTGACCCTACCTTAGCCTTTGGGAAAATAAGTTCGTTCCGTTTGTTATGTATGTGGATTATGTCTAATTGATTAGATGGATGACCCAATGCCAAGGTGAGCACGTGCCGAATGCTGAACGGTATGAGGGTTTGTAAACATTTCATACCGCTAAAGTTGCGCCTCAGGGTACCAGGACGAACCCTGTTGTACTGAAGACCTTATCCCTCAACAATGGACCTCTAGGGGGATGGACCGTTTTTGTCCTATACTCGTGAGAACAACATGAACAAAAATGAAACTATAAAAAAAAAAACATAATATTTAAATAAAAAATACTAAAAAGTTAAAATTAAATTAATGAAAAAATACTTTTTTAAAAAACAAGCTTTTATTATTTGTTAATAAAATGAAATAAAAATGTAAAAATAAATTAACTTTAATAACTTTATAAGTTCATTGTAACCTTCAACAATAATTAAGCTTCTTCGTCTACGACAAAATAATTCCATATCGTACATACTTATTCTCGTATATTTTATCTAAAACTAAAACTTTACACACTAAAACTTTACACCTTAATTATTAAATCTTCCCGTTTTTATCACAGTACCAATTTTATAAACAAAAGCGTGTTACATTTTGATGGTGTAATTAAGAATATGTAGCAACTTCTTTTTCCTCTTTTTTGATGGTATAATTAAGAACATGTAGCAACTTCTTTTTCCTCTTGCTATCACAATGTAACACGCTTTTATTTATAAAATTGGGACTGTGATAAAAATGGGAAGATTTAATAATTAAGGTGTAAAGTTTTAGTGTTAAAAATATATAATTATGTGCGATATGGAATTATTTTGTAGTAGACGAAGAAGCTTAATTATCGTTAAAGGTTACAATAAACTTATAAAGTGCTATATTTGTTATTAGAGTTAATTTATTTCTAACTTTTTAGGTCATTTCATTAAGAAATAATAAAAGCTTGTTTTTAAAAAAGTTTCTTTTTTCTTTAATTTTATATCTAAAGTCAATATCTTGCACTAAGTAAATAATGCTTGTGCTGCGTAGTACTTTACAAACATTTAATTCATCATCATCATTTTAGCCTATCGCCGTCCACTGGTGGACGTAGATCTCCCTCATATTACGCCACAGAGTACGGTTCTGTGTCGCTTGCATCTAACGACGCCCGGCAACCTTCACCAGGTCGTCAGTCCACCTAGTTGGGTCGGTACTTCCCACACTGCGTCGTACGGTACGTGGTCGCCACTCTAGAATTTTTCTTTCCCAACCGTTGTCGGTTCTTCGAGCGATGTGGCCTGCCCAATCTGCCCATTGCCACTTCAACGTGCTAATTCTTCGGGCTATGTCGGTTACACCCGTTCTTCTACGGATTTCCGTATTTCGGATTCTATCTCGTAGAGAAATCCAGAGCATAGCCCGCTCCATAGCATGCTGAGCGACTTTGAGCTTGATTATGAGGCCTACATTTAGGGACCACGATTCCGTGCGGTAAGTCATCACTGGTAACACACACTAGTCGTAGACCTGTGTTTTCAGACACTGAGGTATGTTGGACGAAAAGATCCTCCTAAGTTTCCTGAACGCTGCCCAGCCGAGTTGGATTCGTCGGCTGACCTCTTTCTCGAAATCGGATCTACCTAACTGAACTGTTTGTCTAAGGTAAACATAATGATCACCCGCCGGGACCCCAGCAGGGTTCACAGGGCGGACCGAGCTCCCGCATTTCCACGGTGGGCTGTGGGGCGTCTAGATAGGGACCTACTGGCGGAGGCGGCCATCGTGAACACGTGGCTGTCCTCACCACCCACAGCGGACGGAGTTGATGCTGAGGCTGGCCGCATTCGCAATGCGTTAACGCAGATATGCGATGCGGCCATGCCCAGGGTACGGCATCTACCTCCGAGGCAGCGGTCTACTGGTGGTCCCAAAGACTGGCGGACCTTCGTGCGGCGTGCATTAGTACCCGAAGGCCCTACACCCACAGCCAGCGGCGTCGCCGCGATGATGAGCGGGAGGGCAGCTGTATGAGGCGTACCGCAAGGCGCGGACTGCCTTTCGGCTGGCCATCCGGTCCGCCAAGGATGCGAGTTGGCAGGAGATGCTGGACGGTCTCGACCGTGACCCCTGGGGTCGCCCGTATCGCGCGTCGCTGAACAAGCTTCGCGCGCAGCCCATCACCGATACCCTCCAGCCCGACTTCTTCTGTAGGGTGTTCGAGGAGCTGTTCCCGCGGTAGTCGGAGTACACGCCCCCGGTCATAGCTTCGTCAGATCACGACCGGGAGGCCGACGAGAGTGTTCCGCCCGTGACGGAGTCAGAAGTGGGGGCGGCTGTTGCGAAGATTCGTTCCGCCACCACAGCCCCCGGCCCGGACGGAATTCCAGTCCGGGTGTTGACGTTACTCCTCGAGCATCTGGGACCTCCACCAAAGAAAAAAAAGGTAAACATAATGATCGACAATTTCGAGAATCTCATTGCCAACTAGGACCAGTCCAGGAATGACGTGAGCATTTGACATGATTTTAGTCATGACCATGTTATATGTATCGTCTGCAAATCGAAGATGAGTAATGTGTTCGCCATTAATGTTGATGCCGAGTCCGGTCCTGTCTTCTTTGACTAGAGCTTGAGGACAATTTTCAGTGCAGTGGTGAACAGTTTTGGAGAGATGACATCTCCCTGTCTCACGTCTTTCTGCAACTGGATGAGTTTTGTACTCTTATCCCAGATACGGTCTGACATTGTGGCGTTCCTGTACAAACGCTTCAGCACTTCAATATAACGGTGGTCGATTTGGCACCGCTGGAGGGCCGCAGCACCGCCCAAGTTCCGACTGAATCAAACGCTTTCTCATAGTCCACAAACGCTATACACAGAGGCCGATTGTACTCGTCGGTCTTCTGGATAATCTGCCAAAGCGTGAGGATATGGTCGATGGTGCTATAGCCTTTTCGGAAGCCATCTTATTCGGGCGGCTGAAACTCATCAAGCTTACACGTGAGTTGATTAGTAATGACCCTCGAAAATAACTTGTAGACGTGTCTCAAGAGTGAGATGGGTCTGCAGTTCTTTAGAAGAGCTTTGTCAGACTTCTTGAGCACCCAGCACAGCACATCATCACTACACTACTGGTCCACGACTCTGGAACGTCGTCCCCGAGGATAACGAAATTAAATAGCTTCTGAAGGGCTATTTTGGCAAATAAAGTTATTATTATTATTATAGTTTGCAGTTTTTTTTCCGTTTAAGTTACAGTAAAACTCATAATTTAAACAAATTTATTATTTTGAACCAAGAAAAGAGAATTGCAGAATTACAACTATATGTTCAACAAGTATGCTTGTAAGTCTCAAAATTAATATGGCATCCAAATAAAATAGGTAACAAATGCTCATTTTGTTGAACGACGCTCTGTGTAACCTTTGGACGTTTCGGCATAACTTCTTTTCGTCTTCTGTGAACAAAAAAATAATAAGTGCGATTTTATACAGACTATATCTTTGTAATTAAGTATACTATTATTTCTTTAATAGCTGAATTGTCATCATCTACGTACTCATTACACTGAGCTTCGATTATCATTATTTCATTGAATGTATTTGAGTAGTTATTTCTCCTAAACTGAACAAATTTCGGTAAAAAAAAATTAAATTACTGAAATTTTTAGCATTTAATATGCTTAACTATTTATAAACACCCGATTACGAAGCGTAAAATGATATCACAAGCGGGATTCGAACCCGCGTCTATAGGGATTCCGGCCCAATCGTGCCCATTTTTCGCTACTTAATCGGGTATTTATAAATAAAAAAAAAAAAAAATTCCACGCAAACGTGTAAATTTACCCACGACTAGTAATCTCTTTTTTGAATCATTCACGACGCTTAAAATTTGAGTAACACCTAAGGTAATTCATATCAATGTAACATTTTGTATGACAAATATTTTCTTCTTTAAATAAAGTCAACACCCCACACAAAGGAATCAATCCTGATGTGAGTTACATTGTAACATTTTGAATGACAAATATTTTCTTGAAATAAAATCAATACCCCACTAAAGAATCAATCCTGATCTGAATTACAAGATGTGACTGATAGTAATTAGATTTTCTTATTTTCAATAAAATATTATAAATCGAGATGGTAATGTTAAAAGATTGTGTGTCCTTTTTATTCCTTTTTTTAGCACTAAGGAAATAATTCATGTATTTTGAGAAACTCTACAAACATACAATTAATGGATACCAATTACACCCAGATTCGGAACAATAATTTTTGGATAGCGATAGTATTTCATGGTTATCGAAGCGATGACAACTGATTTGATAGACCAGTCTCCTGAACACTATGTCTCCTGAACAGTCTAAATAATTTTCTGAATGATCACTTTTACATTGCTCGTGTGTATCGTAAAAGATCAGCTTTATAGCGACCTGAGGCAATTTCATATGATGCTATCTGGTCAACAATTACATTCACACAAGCGATTGATCGTAAAACTCTTGCCAAAAGTATTTCCAATATGTACGATGAAAGCAGAGTACATATTATATTACATCGACCCCTAAGTAATTGAGATATGAGCGGGATGATGATGATTAACAATTATAATAATAAACACAATATACATGTGGACATACAGCCACAGAAATTAAAAGTTAATATTTCAAACATAAGGCATAAGTTAAGAGGAACGTTCTCTTAATTAATATTTTAAATCAAAATAAAAGTTGATAAAAAATCATTATCTCAGCTTATACCACTCGTACTTTCGGGCTTGAGACTCCTCCAAACAGAAGAGAAGTTAACCTACTACCACGTTGGTCAGATATGTTGGTATAGGATTTTGTTTTGAGTTTTTCTTGTCTTGAATAGATTTCCGACAATTAAATGCGTTTATATTACTTGGTCGTTTTTTACGATCATAAAATAAGATAGGGGGTAGCAAATTGTATTCTTACTCCGTCATCACACGGACGATAAAAATTACAAAAAAAATAATATACATATTTGTTTTTTTAATTACCTGAAAATTTTAATTTCAAAATTATAGTACAGTTTTCCTGAACATCGTTTAGAGATATATAGAATAATTCGCACTCATATATTAATGCAAATTCTAATATCAAGTTTTTCATCAGGACTAAGAAGACCATTATTTCTCTTGAAGAATTCATTCCCTGAAATAAATAATAATTTTTATATAGTAGTCATTCGTTTAGCTTCAGATATTACACCGACATAACTACTCATTAATATTATCTTCTAATATTATTATTGTAGACTATTCAAAAAAAAATCATAAAAAAGAATCCCTCTTGCAAAAACGCTCCAAAAATAATTTCAATATCTAAAATTGCAAAAAATACAGCAGTGATCTTAATTCTAAATGTATATTTTACTATATCTATAATTATGTCATCTTTCCAATTGTGACTCAGCTCATACTTAGAATTTAAAATCCTGATATAAAAATTGATGAAGCGATAATGATTTTCAAATTACTAGTTAGATGGAAAGCCATGCATATGTTCTTAGTATTTTTTTTAGATGACTTCGTAGTTTTAACTTAATTATATTGTTAATAACAATTTTTGCTATGTATGTTGCTCAGTGTAGTGTCATTATCATCATTCAGCATTTTTTCGTCCACTACTGGACGAAGGCCTCCCTCATACTTCAGTAGTGCGATCCTGTGTCGCTCATAGTCAACGACTCCTAGCAACTTTCACTAAGTTGTCGGTCTACCTGATGGGGGGCGTCCTACACAGCGTTGTCAGATACGCGGTCGCTACTCAAGAACCTGTGTTAAATATAAGTCATTGGTTCATCATGCAATGTGGCTTGCCCATTGCCTCTACAGCATGGTAATTCTTCATGATATATCGGTTATACCCGTTCTACTGCAGAATTCCTCATTTCAGATTCTATCTGCCCGAGCATAGCCCTCTCCATAGTGTGCTAAGCGAATTTCGGCTTAGTTATGAGATCTATAGTTAGGGACCATAGTTTTGTGCTATGGCACGTTGTCACTGGTAACATATACATACATCATGATTTGGTGACGTCATATTTCCTAGACGAGTGTTGGTGCTAATTCTCCTAGCAATTCATCAGCTGGTTTCTATTACTTTCACATGACCGAAACTATTGACATATTTTATTCTTAATTCGACATCATATAGTAAATTAGAAATATCACATAGGTCATATTATATTATATAATACTAATATATACTGACCTGACCCAGATTTATATCATCTTCTAGGTAGTCAATCCATTTTTTGATATAAACTAAGGAATGTATAGTAATCTCTGTTAAATGATACAGGATCTGAATAACGTTAAAAAATATATTATAATTATCTTTATTTCAAAGGGAATTATTATTTTAGTCGCACGGTTAATTACTTACCGAAATATCATAAGCATGTTTATATAAGTTGTAACATTCCAATATTTTAATATACGCTTGAAATAATATCTTGCATTTGCTCTTTGTCCTTTTTGTCTTTGAAATCTCCTTATTCCATTGCGTAATAAAAATTCTCATTAATTTCATTAATCTTATAAAATCCGATTACGAAATGAAAAATTGATGTCGCAAGCGGGATTCGAACCCGCGCCTATTGGGATTCCGGCCCAATCGTGCTGCCACTACACTACCGCGACCAATTGTAGGACATGCAAATTTTCATCTCGTATTGTATTTACGTCTTAAGGTGACGGTGTGCTATCTACCCGACAATGTTTACACAATGTTATAGGCTTAATACTTCAAACTTTACAGTTAGAATTGTATTAAACGATGACACAACCTTGTTATTTAAATTTACTGAAATTTTAGCATTTAATATGCTTAATTTATAAAATCCGATTACGAAATGAAAAATTGATCTTATTGAGTAAACAATATTTGTATCAAAACATATTAAATAAATTAACCCAAAAGCAACGTAAAGAGATATGTTGCTAAAAAATATAACTCCATATAAAAAAAAGAAGCAGTACATAAATATGAGCGATAAGACACTGATCCAATTTTCAATCATAAATCTTCGGAAACAATTTTTATTTTTTAACAATCTGCTGATTTCTTGAATCTTCAGTACAAAATTAATATTTTTCTTTTGTTGTGTGAATAAAACAATGACATTCGTAAATAATCCCAGGATAAAAAACACCAAATCGATAGTAGAAAAATGATTTTTATTATTTAAATATGACGCCGTATTTTCCATATACAAATAGCGTTTTATTAACAGAGCATAACATAGAACTAATGCACATATAGATATAACATATGTTGTGAGTTTCTTGGTAGTTATATATTGATTTTGAATACTGTATTTAGGCAAACATACAATCGCCTGCATGAGATTTAAAGGTCGAAATAACGCCTCTATGTCTTTACATAAATAGTTATTATCTTCTATTATCACGTTAGGCTTACAATACGAACGATAGTGCATTTTGTTTAAATTTTTTTCTTAGTTTGTCTAATCAAATCAACTTATTCGTTTAATCTGTCGTTATTTTATGTTAAAATGATTATTATTAAATAAAATAGAATGTTTATATGGTTACTGTAAAAATATTATTAATAAGAATATAATGATTGATGGGGTTGGTTCAATATTAACAAGGTTAGATAAACATAACGTATACGCACGTAACGTAATAAAAATATTAATAATTAATAATATACCATTTGATCGAAGAAAGAGAATATGACTACTTTACTTTGTAGATAGTTCCAGAATAAATATTCTGGAACTATCTACAAAGGTAGGTAGTCATATCGATCAAATATAACATGATAATAAAGGGTGAAATTGAATAATATTTGTATCCATTATTCTGATTAAGTACGATTGCCATGAAGACCAAAAATATAAACACAAATTTAATCACGAAAAAGCACTAATTACCTTTGACTTGATATGATTGTGTGAGTATATTTTTTAGTTTCCTAATATCGACCCATCAGCACCTTGAAAACGTCGACTATTGGACACATGCCTCACCTTGAAAGTATTTATTAAGTAAGTTCCTTTGCTTGCCAAGTTAGTTGGCGAGGATATTTTTAATATACGGCTTATTATTTAGAGTGTTTGTTCTTCGATAAATTGTGAAATATTAATTGCCAGCAGTTATGTAAATAATATAGCACCTAATATTGAATCATCATCATCATCACCACAATCTCAGCTCATATACGTTTAACTGCTTCGCTTGAGCCTCCTTTATTTGTTTTTCTCTCTTCGTATATATATATATATATATATATATATATATATATATAGGTTTTATATATAGGTTTTATATATATATATATATATATAAAACCAAAGTTTCCTTTCATGAACATTAGATTTTTAAATGTACTGTCAGACAAACAGCCTCTAGTTGGAGAGTGAATAAAACCTGCTAAAGAAAACAATCTTTCTACAGGTCCTGATGAGCACAAACTTGCTGTTAAATTGTATGAACACTATATTTGGATAGCGCTTAAGAATTGAAAGCTCTTTGCTTCTATCATTTAGGAAGCTGACCAATTTTAACTCTATTTTAGATGTCTGTAGTTGATTATTGTTTCTGTTCCCAAAAACAATAAAATCATCATCTTCTTTACTAGTGGTGCTACTCCTACTGCTTCCATCCATTATTTCATGCTTTTTGTTACTTGTCTCTAAGGCATGAATGGCAAGATTTTTAATTCTTTACCTCTCATCTGCTGTGATGCTTTCTCGCAACTAACGCATTTTATAACGAGGGTGGTAGCGTGATGCCAATATGGCACTCTTTACTTCAGGTGACAGTTTAAATAAATTTATCAAATCTTTTTTCATTTTCATTTTTAATTATGTATTTTAATTACAAGTAATGCAAATACTGCCCAACCCTGTATATATATACATAAATACATACATACATATAATCACGCCATATCCCTTGCAGGGTAGGCAGAGAGAACAGTGTGCCAGAGAACTCTATCTCTGCATACTTCACTCGCTTCCTCAACATTCATAATTCTCTTCATACACGCTCGCCGGTTTCGGAGACTCTTGACTCCACCTTCCTTCAGTTCGTGACCGATCTGGTCTAGGTAGGTTAGTCTCGGTCTCCCTCGGTACCTACATCCTTCCACTTTCGCATTGTATATCTTCTTAACCAGACGTTCGTTCGGCATTATTTCCACATGTCCGAACCATCGGAGTATTTCCTTTCGCATCTTTACACCAATACTCTCTTTCATACCTACTCGCTCTCTTACGTCGTCGTTACGAATCCGGTCGGTCAGCCTAACTCCACAGACTTTCCGCAGAGATCGCATTTCGACTGCAGTAATTTTACTTTCATACTCTTTTCTGCATACCCAACTCTCGCTTCCATACAGTAATGTTGGGACAAGCACTGCGTTATGTATTGCTACACGTGCCTTCTGGCTGAGGTGGTGGCTGCCGAGAAGTTGCCCCAACTCTCCGTTCACTCTATTTCCCGCATTCACTCTTCGCTCTATATCAGTGGTGTACCTTCCATCTCGGCTAAATCCACATCCAAGATATACAAATTCATCCACTTGCTCTAGTACATCATTACCTATTGTTACTCTTACATCTGTTCTGGTTTCATCTCTTTCATGATGATATGTATGTATATATGTATGTATATATATATATATATATATATATATATATATATATATATATATATATATATATATATATATATATATATATATATATATATATATATATATATATATATATATATATATATACACCACTTATAATGAAGAGTTACTTACTAATATTGCTCGAAAGTAATTGCTGTATACATATACTTTTGATTTTTTCTACAGTATTGTAGAGTTTTTCCAATTGTACATAAAAATATATCTGTTTCAACCAATATTTGCTTAGATATAAAACAACAAAAACATGCAGATATACGATATACACGAACTGCAACGACGATACACGAAAGCACACGAACTGCAACGATGATGTAGCGCGTGACGCAAGCAGCGCAGAGAAAGGCGTACTACTACACGACATAAGTTGTCATGAAAACGTTCGCAATTATAAATTACCTATTCTATTCGATTGTAAGATTAAAACATATCAAAAATATATGAGTTTGGTTCCACAATCCTTGGACTACACGAAGTTAACAGCCCCAATAGACGATATCATAAATTTATACATCTAGCAGTTCTTTAATGTACTATATTAAATAATTTTACTTCTTTAATTTGAAAAAATCTGCAGCTAAGGTGCATCAATTACTTGAAACATCATCCATCCATCCATCCATCAGCCCGTAAACGTCCACTGTTGTTCATAGGCCTCACCTTAAAATCTGCAGCTAAGGCGCATCAATTACTTGAAACATACGGTGAGGCAACTTTAATTCAGAGAAGTTAACATGAGTGGTCCAAAAATTTGAAGAGCAGTAAGTTTGACTTTAAAGATAAAGAACGTAGCGGAAGCCCAGGCGAACAGACGTGCAAATTTTGAGGCATTATTATATGCAAATTCGGACCAAACGCAAGCTAAATTTATACCCATATTACAGTTGTAATATATAAAATTACGACAAAAAAATTCACATAATTTTAAATTGTTAAATGACCCAAAAGCAAGAGAACTGGGTTGCATATGAATTGAAGTCATGAAACAATAAATACCTATTCTGCATTTATGAATTAATGCTTGCAGGCATACACATTAGGGTTATTTACGACGTATCGTCATTGGGGATAAAAAGTGAATCTAAAATAATAACCCCAAAGAATTTGGAGACCATATAGCCATGCTTCAATGTCCATATTCAGACCAATTATTGATTTAAAAATTCTTGTTGTATGTTATTGTGTTGTATGCTCTTACCATAACTCCCTTCGTATAGTTCACTGTGTTATATTTTATAGCCTACCGTTCTTATAAATAACCTAAAAAAAGAGATTTTTTCTTTTTCATTAATTTTACATTGCCACTGATGAGACGTCGATTTTCTAGGAGAGTGTATTACTACCTCGGACGAACCGGCCCTCGGCTGTAGAGAGAAAACTGTCAACAATGTGGCCTTACCACTATTAAAGAATTTTGCTAGGCGATTAGAACTTCCTTATTTTATTACCCGACTGCGCAACGTAAAGGAGTGGTAATGTGTTTAACAGTCTATGTATGTATGTATATGTATGCTCCTTTGATGCACTATACAGATTAAACGCCTGGGCCGATTTTTATGATTCATACATCAATCGATTCCTCTTAGCCCGGCAAATGTCACTAAAGACATAATGTTAGTGAAAATTCAATATGGCGACCACTGGACGCTATTTTGTGAAAATGAAAGTCAAACTATATCAGGGGGATATCGTTGAATAGGTATTTAAAAATCATTTATTAGTTTTCTCTTAACATTCTTCGATTCCACTGACCGTTTAGGATCTATATCGATTTAAAGTTGCGTAACAAACGCTTTGACATATAGGTCTTCAAGGTAGAAATTTACGATGAAAAGATGAAAACTTCATGTGACTGTGCGTGTGAATGTAGATGGACATATACTAAAGTATCTAGTTGGTATATTGGACTACCTAAAGTATATAACGTCTAACACGTTCATCCAACTCCAACTTCAAACGATTTAGTACTCAAATTCAGTCGAAAAAGTATATATATGTACCTAATTGTTAATAAATAAAATAACTATAGCCAGCTAGTCATCACTCATAACTAAAAAGTATAAAATAAAATAAAAATATTAAAAAAATCAAAAAATTTTTACGCACTCGGGGTGCGTAAAAAGTGAACCAAATTTTATAGACAATAAAAAACTGAAAAGAAAAAAAAACAAGCACTTAGATGTCCGGTGGTCTATAATTCTATAGTACATTACTACAGCCGCCAGCAAAAGAGGTATTGATGGACGAACGTGTAAATGTGGGGCGAGGCGTAGTCGAGGCACACATACGTAAGTCCATCAAATCCTAGTTGTAGCCAAGGCTTGTATAGTGCTTTTCTCAAATAATGCGCGGAAATTAAAACTAAGTAGTACTAAGTAGAACTGTATACATGACGAACAACGAACAACATTTTCAAGTGCTAAAGGGTTAATTTGTTTTTTTTTTCATTATGAAACAGATTTCTTTTTCAAGTTAGTTCAAAATTTAAATAAAACTCTTATCAATTGACTATTCGTTTACCATATTTTGTAGTAACAAAACGTTCCATTTTTGAAATACACGACAGATACGAATTTACATATATATTTATTTGGCCGCTATAACACGACAGATATGGATTTTCATACATTTTTTGCCGGCCGCTGGTCGCATGTATTTGGTCAGTACAGCAATTTCGATTTATCTCGAAGAAGGTTGTCAAAATAATGTTCAAATTGCCAAGCATGTTTGAGAAAGTATGTACCTATTATTGAATTAATACTATTGAAGAAAATAAATTATATTCTAATAATGGAACATAACAACTAGACACACAAGACCACCGAACATCTAAGTGCTTATTTTTTTCTTTTCAGTTTTTTTTATTTGATTCACTTTTTACGCAGTCGGGTTTTTTGATTTTTTAAATTATTATGTTTTTATTACATTAATCTTCACTTTTATAATAAAATCAAGTTTTACCTGGTGATCCACACATGGTAAGTTTTAAAAGATATGATCTGCAGGTATGATCTCTGGGAACTATAAATATAAGATATAGTGCTACATTATACAGAAATTATTGACTAAATAGAGATCAACGGTATTCATTAGTATTCTACGACTTTGAATTAGATAAAAGAAGGAAACAAAGATATGAAAAATAACTCGTATTAAAAAAAAATAACTATACCAAAATTTGGAAAATTTGCTTGTAAAGGCTATAAGCGTCCACAATAATCTGGTATATTTGGATGATCTTGTTAGAATAAACTTCTTCGGTGATAATGAAAATATTTTTCAGCCACTCTTCGAGATATAAATTTATCAATACTACGATTTGGATTGCATAGATATAATTTACTTCAAAAGTAATATTTGATAAATCAATGTATACATCGATTAAAGAATACCGTTCATGTGCCTTGTAAAAGAAAAATAACAGAATGAGATTAAAACTAACTGTTATAAGTTGTAAAAGCCAATTCATTAATATATAACTCTGAAAGCTATTATAGATGCGGATATTTTTGTGAATAGCTTGAAGCATCAATATCAGCAATATACTCTTGTTACTGTGACAGATATTGAGAACGTATATTATTATAAGACAAGCATTACTTAAACATGAAAATAAAATAATAAAAAATGCTATAATATTGTTATCAATGAACTGAACAATTCCATCAGCATTAAAAAAACGATACCGCCAGAGTTATTAAGCATAATGACGTTGTACAGTTTACCTACAAATTTCGATAGCTACCGAACGGCAATTGAGTCGAGAGATGTTCTGCCAAGTCCTGACAATTTAAAAATAAAAATCGTAGAAGAATACGAAGCAAGAAGGCAAACCGAAGTGAGTGAACCTCAGACTTCAGAAGCATTTTACACAAAGACGAAGAAAAAGGTACAATTTTGCAAGGATTGCAATAAGAAAGGGCATTCCACAGAAGCTTGTTGGTCAAAGAAGAGACCTAATAACCCCAATAAAACTAAAGGTCAAGAAAAGACAAATAACATCTGTTTAACAACAGGAACGTCGAAATGTAAAGGCAATTTATGGTGTCTTGACAGTGGCGGTACCACACATATGACGGGGGATAAAAGTATACTCCATAACTTAATTCCCACGACTGATACTCTAAAGATAGCTTCAGAAAAGCATACGACCGAAGTTAAAGGGAAAGGAAAAGCCGAACTTTATACAAAGGATCGACGCTATAAAATTAGTCTTTCTGACACATTATATGTACCTGATTTGTCGAATAATCTAATTTCTGCAAGCAAAATTACGGATCATGGCTATAAGGTTCTATTTGAAAAGGAACAAGCTAGTGTCACAAAAGGCGGGCAAACTGTATTAAAAGCTAACAGAAGAAATGGATTATACTATCTTGAATTTGATAAACCGGAAACGACAGCAAACTTCACGCCTAGTGATGAAAGCGAAATTATGAAATGGCACAAGAAATTAGGTCACATCAATGAAAGAGACCTAAAAGAAATGGTTAAAAATAAAATGATGCGAGGACTCGACTTTAAAGAAAAAACTTTGGGTACCTGTGGGACTTGCATCAAAGGAAAATTTTCCACTTTACCATTCCAAAGCCATGGACAAATAATCTCTACCGAAGTGCTCCAGATAATTCACAGTGACGTGTGTGGCCCATTTGAGAATGAATCAATGGCCGGATCAAAGTATTTCGTAACATTTATTGATGATTATACAAAATACTGCTGTGTATATTTCTTAAAAGAAAAGAGCGAAGTAATCGATAAATTCAAGGAATATAAAAACTATGTTGAACTGTTTCATAAGAAGAAAATTCAAAATCTACAATCTGATAATGGAGGCAAATACAGTTCTAAACGTTTGAAAAATTCCTCAAAGATAACAGTATAAGCCGAAGACTATCTGCACCTTATACCCCACAGCAAAATGGCATGAGTGAAAGAAAAAAATCGTTCGCTGATGGATAAAGCCACATGTCTAATGCTAGATGCCAATATCCCTGCAAAATTTTGGGCGGAAGCAGTAAACACTGCAAACTATTTGATAAATAGCCCAGCAAGAGCTCTCAAAGGCAATTCCCCATACGAGAAATGGGTACAACGAACACCATCAGGTAATCACCTACACGTATTCGGAAATAGAGCGTTTGTGATGAACAAAAACCAAAGAGGAAAATTCACAGCCAAAGCCACAGAAGGAGTATTCTTGGGATATGGGGCATATACAAAAGGTTTTAGAATCTATATACCCGAAAGGAATAATGTTGTTATCAGCAAAGATGTAAAAGTAATCAAAAAGATGCATTATGGCGGTACTCCTGCTGAGAAACGCGAAGATCTTTCTCCAGAACCTGAAACAGAACAAATTGAAATTGAAATTGAAATTCCAGGAAAAAGAAACAAAATTAATGAGAACTTACCTTTTCAGGAACCTAACCACATCTATTCCAACTCTAGTCAAGATCCTGTTGATGAACCATCTCCCTCAAGTGGAAGACCACAAAGAGACGTGAGACCACCAGCATGGACCAAAGATTATGAGTTAAGTGGCTGCGTGACCATGTTTACGTCAGAAAATAATGACGACTATGAATGCTCTTTACTCACATACAAAGAAGCTGTGACTGGCACCGACAGACGAAATTGGGAGAAGGCGATACAATTTGAAATGGAATCATTACAGAAAAATATGACCTTTTTTTTTTTTTCTGGGGGCGGGTTACGGTCGGCACACTCCTCGCACCACTCCGTCCGGGGTGACAGAGGGGCGTAAGCACGCACACCCGTAACCCACCCGTGACGTCGCCTTCGTCGTTGGGCCAACCACCGGAGCAGAGTGACTTGACGTCAGTGGTTGGCCCGACGGAATACCCCTGAGGAGTACCCTCTCCTCGACCGACGTCCCCCCCTCGGGTAGGATGTCGGTCTTTCCTCACGCGGTCGGCCTCTCGGCGGGTGACGGACTAATTCCCCGATCCAGTCACCCGCGGCCTCGGCTAGGGCGGCATCAGGCGCAGGTAATCGCGCCTGCGCCGCCCCAGTCGCCGGCGGCGGCTCGCGTCGTCGAGGAGACGCTCCTCGCGCACGCGCTCCGCCGCCTCCTTCCGCGAGACTACTGCCTCGCAGAAGGATGCGACCGCGTCCCAGTTCCTGACGCTGTCGAGCATCGCCCTGGCGATGGTCGGCAGCGTCAGGTCAGCACCGATGATTGTGACGAGTTCACGACGCTGCTCTGCCCAAGCGGCACAAACCTCGAGCGTATGCTGCGCCGTGTCTTCGTCGCAATCGCAGTGGTGGCAGAACGGTGTACTCTCCCTCCTTACGACCGTGTGCAGGTATTTGGCGAAGCATCCATGCCCCGTTAAAACCTGCACCAGTCGGAACGAGAGCACTCCGTGCCGCCGTTTTAGCCACTGCATCAGCACCGGCCGGAAGGCCTCCACGGTCCGCACACCGAACCGAGGCCTCTCCAGCCGGACTGCCCATCGGGCAATGACGTCACGGCGGGCGTCGACGCGTCAGGCGGTGTGCTCCCTCAACGAGACCACACCGCCCTCCGCTCGCACCCCCAACATCCGCCGATACAAACCGGCGAGCATTTCAGCTTCCAGGTCCCATGGAGGGTTCCCGGCCAACAGACACGCTGCCTCCGTCGACACCGTGCGGTACCCGCGTATGGCCCTGACCGCCATAGCCCTCTGTGGTCGCCACAGAAGAGCCCTGAGTCGGACGGTCAGGGATCCCGCCCACACCGGTGCGCCGTACAGGGCCATCGACCGGATGACCCCTGCGTACAGCTGTCGGCAGGTAGCGCTCGGTCCGCCCACATTCGGCATAAGCCATGATAGGGCGGACGCCGCGCCGACGAGCCGTGGAGCGAGTCTGCGGAAATGTTCCCGGAACCACCATCGTCCGTCGAGCACCAGGCCCAAATACCTCATATGGGCCCGGATGCTGATATCAACCGAATTGACGGTGATCGAGACGCCGATGGGAGGGCCCATGCGGGGCCCATGGAACAAGAGGGCCTCCGTCTTGTAGAAAAATGTGACCTGGGTATTAGTTGACAAGTCAGAAGCCAAAGGATACTAAATACTGTCGAACAAATGGGTATTTGGGATTAAAGATGACGGTACATGCAAGGCTAGATTAGTTGTACGTGGATGCGAGCAGAAAGGAAACCTGGATTTCGAAGATATTTATAGCCCAGTAGTAAGTCAATCTGCATTAAAAACTTTATTAGCAATTGCCGCATCTAAATCTTACTACTTCATGACATTTGACGTCACGACAGCTTTCTTATACGGAGAGTTAACAGATGAAGTTTATATGAAATTACCTGTTGGCTATGAGACTGACTGCAATACTACTGAAGTAGTTTGCCGATTAAAAAAATCGTTGTACGGATTAAAACAAGCTCCATTTATATGGAACAAAACTTTTACCCAAGCAATGTTTGATTTGGGATTCAAGACAATCAAAACAGATCGATGCGTTTTCATAAACGAAAATAAGTCAATAATAATCTGACTATTCGTTGATGACGGACTTGTCATAGGAAAAGACAAGAAAAAGATCGAAGTTATTTTGAAGAAACTTGAAACCAAATTTGAAATGAAAAAGAATGAAAATCCAAGTACTTATCTGGGTATGGAAATAAAAAACTCAAAAGAAGGAATCATTCTTACTCAGAGATCCAACATAAATGACGTACTGGAAAAATACAACATGAAAAATGCCAAACCTTGTGACACGCCCGCAAGTAGCGATTCAAAGTCGATACAGGAAACTGCCCAGGAGAAGGAATATCCCTATAGGGAAGCAGTGGGAAGTTTACTGTACCTGTCTACTAGAATCAGACCTGATATCGCGCAAGCGGTCAATTTAGTTAGCAGGAAGGTCGAAAACCCCACTAGAGAAGACGTCACAAAAGTCAAGAAAATATTCAAATATTTAGTGGGAACCAAACAGAAAGGCATTTTATTCAAACGAAACAAACCGATAGAGAACATCGATGCTTACAGCGACTCGGATTATGCTGGAGACCCATTGACGCGAAGAAGCACTTCTGGCTCCGTGCTAATCATAGCCGATGGACCGATATCATGGACATCCAAGAGGCAGCCTATAGTAGCGCTATCGTCGACTGAAGCCGAATACATAACCACAGCAGACTGTTGCAAAGAGGCATTGTATCTCAAATCTCTATTACAAGAAATAACCGGTTTGGACATAAAAATAAATTTGCATGTTGATAATCAAAGTTCGAGTCAATTTGTAAAGTCTGGATCCTTCAACAAAAGGTCGAAGCACATAGACGTGCGGTACCATTTTATACATGAACACTTCGTGCATGGATTAATAAATATTAGCTACTGTCCCACAGAAATTCAGTTAGCTGACGTAATGACAAAACCATTGTCAAAAGTAAAGTTTGAAAGACACTGTGCAAGATTAATGCATGTATAGAAACGTGTCTCGGCAACATGAGTGAACATCAGGAGAAGGTGTTGGAAGGTCGTGATGCTGTCCACGTATACTTGTCTATGATGCACTGAATTTGAATTTATATTATGTTCTTTTACTTTTGATGTGCGGTGTCATTATGCAATAAGACTTATAATATATATTTTCTCATATACAAGTAAAACACAATGTTTTCAAGTATTATTAACTTTTTAATTAATTGCTATTTTTTTTTTGGGGTGGGCTACGGTCCGCGCACTCCTCGCACCACTCCATCCGGGGTGACAGAGGGGCGTAAGCACGCACACCCGTAACCCACCCGTGACGTCGCCTTCGTCGTTGGGCCGACCACCGGAGCAGAGTGACTTGACGTCAGTGGTTGGCCCGACGGAATACCCCTGAGGCGTACCCTCTCCTCGACCGACATCCCCCCCTCGGGTAGGATGTCGGTCTTTCCTCACGCGGTCGGCCTCTCGGCGGGTGACGGACTTAATTTTTTTTTTTTTGCTATAGCCGCTAGTCCACCCTATCATTCTTAATATCAAGCGAGACTGTCAGAAGTACTTCCTTATGGGCCACTGCTGCGGTGGCCAGGGACTTCAAGGCATCGTTATTTACCTCGTGGTTCATTTTTTAAGTCCCAGTTTCCACTACGAAAGCGGTCAAATCAAAAACGCAAGGTGCGTTCGTTAACTGTATCTTCTCCAAACACAGCATTGACATTACGAGCCGTTTCTGCCGCGTTAGTCCCACGGAACTCTTATTCGAAAATTACTCTGATTTTCGCCGTATCCATATTCAATTCAAAAGCTGAATGTAAAAACAATTGAACGTCGAACGATCAAATGTCACACATTTTTTAAATTTAGAATGTTATATAGCTTTCGTTTGTAAACAGTTTCACTTTGATGTCTGACACCATGCAGGTTTAATTTTAATTCAAACTGGCTAGAACGTTAAAACAATTTACGCAATTTCATATTTAAACCCCTATTATATGCTTCACAGAAGATGAGAAGAGAGTATACCGAAATATACAAAGATTACACAGATCGAAATTTAATAAGATGAAAGCCTTTCAGTTGTTCTATATGGATGCCATGTTAACTCATGGATTAATAGGCATTCTTGTAAAATAAACTATTGTACATACATACGTACATATCATCACGCCATATTCCTTGTAAGGTAGGCAGAAAGAACAGAGTGCCAGAGAACTCTATCCTTGCATACTTCACTCGCTTCCTCAACATTCATAATTTTCTTCATACACGCTTGTCGGTTTCGGAGACTCTTGACCTTCCTTCAGTACGTGACCAATCTGGTCTAGGTAGGTTAGTCTCGGTCTCCCCCGGTACCTACATCCTTCCACTTTTGCATTGTATATCTTCTTAACCAGACGTTCGTTCGGCATATTATTGTGCATTTGCAATTTACATTTCTGTGAATTTATTAAAGTAAAATGTGTGTGGTCTATGCATTTTATTTTAAATACTGTCTTACTTATCATCCCTTAGTCATCAACTGTTGTGGTTTGGCTTCGCAAAATATCTGCATTCAGCTTCTTTGTAGTCATATATATATATACTTCAAGTAATCCATACATATTTTTTTCGGTTTCCCTTACTCCTAAAGTCTTCAACTCAAAAGCTATAAGTATAAATTACTTAAAACTTTTCTAACAACATGTTTGAATGTGTTTTATATACAAGAATCGCTCGCTGTCCACACAAGAAACGTCCGCTGGGGGTGGTGAGGACAGCCACGTATTCACGATGGCCGCCTCCGCCAGTAGGTCCCTATCCAGACGCCCCACAGCCCACCGCGGAAATGTGGGAGCTCGGTCCGCCCTGTGACCCCTGCTGGGGTCCCGGAGAGGGGAGACCTCCATCCGGATGTAACGGTGATCCGACAGGGTCTCCGCCTCCTCCAGGACACGCCAGTTCCTCACTCGTGGTGCGACAGCGGGGCTAGCGAACGACAAGTCCACTATCGACCCACCCTGCTGTCGCACACACGTGTTCACTGAGCCTCTGTTTAGGACACAGAGGCCCAGTGACGCCGCCCACTCCACGATCGCCCGCCCGCGATCGTCCGTCATCGGGGACCCCCACGCCGTGGATTTGGCGTTGAAGTCCCCCAGGACCAGGACGAGGCCCGGTGCCAGTCGCCGTATCGAAGCCTCCAAGGTGGTGAGGGAGGCCCCGAAATCGTCCATTCTCCTGTTAGGGGAGAGGTAAACGCTGTAGAGTGTGACCCCTCCCCATTCCGCAGCGACAAATTCCTCGCCCCTATCCAAGAGGGATAAGGACGGGAAGTGCCGCCGCGTGGAGACGACGATTGCCGCGGTTCCGTTACGGCTGACCACCCAATTGGGGCGAACAGGCACACAGTACGGTTCCGCGACTACGGCTGCACCGATCGACCACTCCGCCATGGATTGCAGGAGGAGATCCTGCGCACCGGCGGAGTGGTTGGTGTTGGCCTGCAGGAGGTGAGTGGACTGGGCAGCCATTAATGGGCCGTGTCCATTATCACCTCCTGGCTTGTGGCGGGCGATCGGGCCGCGCTAGGAGCGGGAGTGGCCGTGGTCGAAAGGCCGCTCCGCCCCTTTGGAGCCGAAGCTGGAGGTCTACACGCCCCAGAGCCCATGCGGTGCTTGGCAGGCTTATTGCCCGCCGCACACGCGGGGCAGTGGGGCGGGGCGGCGCAAGATGCCGCCATGTGCCCAGTCTGACCGCAGCGGAAACAGAGTCCGCCGCAGTCAAAGCAATTAGTGCATGTTGGCCGGGTATGCCCGACCGCCATGCACTTGAAACACCTCGCAGGCCGGTGCTCCAGCACGGTGACTCGCGCTGAGCTCCAGCCCACGAGGAGCCTGCCTGAGTCGGCCAGTTGCCTGACCGACTCCACTGGGCACTGCACCCAGGCGGCACCTACGCCGCCCGGACCGGGCCGGATGACGCCAACCCGGACGGTGTCCAGGGGACACCCGGTTTTCGAGGCAATGGCCTCCCGGATGTCTTCCACCGTCACGGAGTCGTCTAGACCCGAAATGCGCATTTCGGCGCACTTCACGAGTCTGGCGATTCTAACGCCACCCTCCTCGGCGAACAGACCTCTCAACTCGACGCCACGCTATCGGCCGTCCTGGTGCCCTCGGCCCCAGGGAACTCTAAAATCCGAGCCCCTGTCCGGGCCTTGCGGGTCCTGGCTTCAACGCCTCCTACGTCGGAGACGTCGAGCTCCCGCCGGGCTTTCCGCAGAACGGCCTCATAGCTGAGGCCCCTTTCTGCCGCCTCAGGCAGCACAGTGATCACCACTGCGGCTGTCTTCGGCGGCCGGAGCCCCTTGCGCGGCCTCTTCTTTTTTGTGCCGCCTCCTCCGGCTCCTGCCTGAGGAGCGGCGACCTCAGCGGCGCGCTTTGTCGCCGCTCTCCTTCTCTGCCCGCGACTCTTTCTGCCGCGCTCGGCAACTTGCCAACCCTGTTCGGGCACAGCGGGCGTGCCAGGCGCGGAAGGCGCGCCATAGACCCACCCTACATGTGCGTCTTTTCGTTGAGCGAGTGGGTCATCGGAAACCGGTCTTTGTCTTCGGTGGCCCGCCCGGTGGTTTTTTTTTATTTTTTTTATGTCACCTGGTGGTTTACCTTCACGGGTGTCCTCGCGCGGTGTGGCCTCGCTCCAAGCGACCAGACTAATTCCCGGTCCGGTCACCCGTTGTCTCGTTTAATGCAGCATCAGACGCAGGTACTCGCGCCTGCGCCTACCAAGGCACCGGCGGCGGAGCATGTCACCGTAGAGTAGTTCCTCACGGATCCGCCCCACCGTCCCAGTTCCTGACGCTGTCAACTATCGCTTTCACGACGGCCAGCAGCGTCAGGTCGGCACCGATGTTGCAACGAGTTCCCGACGCTACTCTGTTCAGGTCATGCAGACTTCGAACTTATGCTGCACTGTGTCCTCGCTGCAACCGCACTGTTGGCAGGACGGAGTCGTCTCTCTCCTTGCGACCGTGTACAGATATTTTCCGAAGCATCCGTAGCCCGATGAAACCTGCAACAGTTGAATGAGAGGGCTCCGTGTCACCGCTCCATCCACTCGATCAGCACCGGCCGGCCGACCGGCCGTCTGAGAACCGAACCGAGGCCTCTCCAGCCGTGCTGCCTAACGGGTGATAGCACCCCGACCGGCGTCTTCGCGTCTGTCCTGTATTAGGTAAGTTATTAGTAAATCATTTAAGTTTAAAACCATGTCGTGTCATATATATATATATATATATATATATATATATATATATATATATATATATACATATATATATATATATATATATACATATATATATATATACAGGATGTATCAGAGAATGGAGCAGCTGGTCAGAAGGATGGTAGGTAATGATGCTAGGAACCCATAACAAAAATTTGAAGGGATGTCGATTCGTTAATAAATTACAAGCATTTAAAGTTTTCAATTTTGTCATCGCTTTTTCTTTAAAACGAACGAATGAAATGTACAAAGTAAATGATAAATAGTCTGCTACATACTCATACTTTCTTAAATATTCATTAGTACCTAAATAAATCAATAATTACGTTTGCTACAGTATAACAAACGTCACCTTTACAAACAGCTGACGAGTCAATGTTCTTGAAATTTTCCTTCAAATTTTTGATATGGGTTTCTACCATCATTACCTACCACCCTTCTGACCAGCTGCTCCATTCTCTGATACATCCTGTATATATATATATATATAATTATAACCGCGTAAGACATTAGATACTTTAGGTAGGACTACCTATGGTAGGTACTACCTATGGTATATTGGACAATATACCTACTAGATACTTCAGTATATGTCCATCCACATCCAGTTATATGAACTTTTCGTCTTTTCATCGTAAATTTCTACTGTCTAAAAAACCTATATGTGAGAAAGGTTGTTACGAAACTTTAAATCGATATAGATCCTAAACGGCCAGGTAAATCGAAAAATGTTGAGAGAAAACTGAAAATTATTTTTATATACCTATTCAAAGGGGTATCTTTCTCGACTCGACATAGTTTGTTGACTTTATTTTTTTTTATTTTCACAATATGGCGTCCAGTAGTCGCCTTATTGAATTTTCATTAACGTCATATCTTTAGTGATACTCGCCGGATTAAGAAGAATCGATTGACGTACGATTCATAAAAATCGGCCCAGGCGTTTGGTCTATATAGTGCTTCAAAGGAACATACAAACATACATACATATGTACATAGACTGTTAAACACAATACCACTACTTTGCGTCGCGCAGTCGGGTAAAAAAAGGCGCTTATAGGGGGGTTGAGCCTTTCGATAGCGACAGACATCTACGAAAAACCTTTAATTCTGATAGAATGTAAAAATACGCAAATGATCGTGTGCATGCTTTGCTCGAATGTTACGTTCCATTAGAGTTAAGTGTTGGATTAGAAACACTCATAAATGGAATTGAGACGAAATGTGCCGATGACGGTGAAGGTTAGTAATATGATTTTTGCTAGGTACACACAATACAATTTATGATCATTTTATTTTTATGGCATTGACTGGCCTGTATGGCGATGACTAGCGTGTGTGGCGCTGACTAGTCTATATGGAATTGACTAGTTTGTGTGGTACTGACCAGCTTTTGTGTCTTTGAGTAACCTGTGTGGTGTTGAATAGCCTGTGTGGCTCTGACTGTCCTTTTTGCCGGCGGGGTATGGTGTGGGTACATCCTGGGTCTGACTACCCTGTGAGGCAATTACTGATGTATATGAGACAGTATCTTTAATATGATAAGTTAAGCTAAAGTGATAATTAATGAGCGTAAGTACTTTGGACTCCAAATTAAGAATGTGTGTGTGTGTGTGTGTGTATCAAAGCTTCAAGATGTATTAAAAGATACCATCAGATAGGCCTTCAAGATAAAACAAACAAGTAGAAATTAGCATATTAATTTAAGTACTTCACACACAAGTAATGAGATGTACTAAATTGGATTAAATTTTGGTCTTTCATTATATATTTATGACTTTATTAATCAATATCATCCGATTAACCAAATTTTTGAGTATACTTGGTACTCCAATTTGTTTCGGTTCAATTAATTTCATAACCCCGTTTATATTTGTCGCACAATATAGTTTACTAAAATCGAAGGCAAGCTTATATTTCTGATATTCAGCTACAAATCTTTTTCATCTAGATTTATTTCCAACCAAGAGGAATCTATATAAATTTATATCAGTTCATAACATATATCTCATGAGTAGAAATACTGTATTCCAAAACAATTTTTTATCACTTTCCACTGCGTCAACAATATCCAAAATGTTTCAAAGAAAACCTAACAAAATATCAAGCTTCTTCCATAGCAGGCCAGTAGAATTTTTACTAAACAATATTTTAAGCAAAGACTTGCAAAGAATGTTTTATCCTCTGTATATTCTTCAGAACTTTTTTTTATCGACGAAATATACGATGAAAGATAATTTTATTACACCCGATGGAGTCCAGAAACGTGGAATAAGTTGTATTATTATGTTGATTATAATAATAACAAGTTGCTACCGTATTATTTATGGTAGCATAATATATACGATATCCAGTATTGGTAGCAGTACTAGCGTTCTTATTGTATACCTTAATTTCACATTTTACTATATTGGTTTAGTGATGATATTGTTAACCAATTTGAAGTACAGCCACGAACATGTTTTAATGATATTAAGATTGCAAAAAATCCATAAATATATTTGCATCAATGAAAAAAACATAAACTTTATTATTTGGAACTGGATAATTACTATATTTTTTGTGGGTGGTTTTTTGATTTTATTTTGTTATTGCTGTTTGTTCTACTATTACATTGATGCATTTCAGTTCATTTGTGATGTTATGTCTAACGTAATATTTGACATAAATTTCATATATGCCCTTCGTATTATCTCATTATTAAAGAGCTATGCAATTAAATGGAATAATAAAGTGCTCAAGATATGTGAAGAAAATAAATATGAAGATCATACTAAAATGCTCGAAACTTATCAGAATATTTTAGCTGTATATGAAGCGTATGAAAAGTTTTTTGAAGTGCTGGTATGATAATTTTCTATATTTATAGTTCTAGAATTGTCTATATTTTTATATAATTTTCTATATTTATAGTTCTACAGTTATAGTCCTAGTTGCGGCGATGGGGGCCGCCACCCATCACGCCTTGCCCAGTCAGGCGAGTCGAGGAGAGCTGAGTGCCGGGTGGGCACGTGGAATGTAAGAGGATGTGTGGAAGGTAAGTTGCACGAGCTGATAACCGTCATGGCAGACAAATAGCTAGACGTGCTCTGTGTAACAGAGACCAAGCGAAGGGGCAGCGACGTCTGCGATCTTCCTGGTGGCGGGATGGCTCTGTGGTCTGGTGTACCACAGAGCGATCGAGCCAGCATGGGGGTAGGAGTACTGTTGTCCTCTCACTTGGCCTCAGGTGTGAAGGATTACGGAATGTATGTCCCAGACTTCTTTGGGTCCGTATAAAACTAGGTGTCACCAAGGTATTCATGGTTGTAGCATATGCTCCCGTAGGATCCTCGGTGGCATCAGACCTAGAGAAGTTTTGGGATAATTTTAGGGAAGTTCTGGATATGGCAGAAACTAGTGAACGCGTGATTGTATACGGAGATTTGAATGGATGGGTAGGGACCAAGCGTCCGAAACTATGAGGACGTACTTGGTCCATTTGGTGATAAGAGAGTGAACGACGCAGGTAGGCTCATAGCGGATGTATGTATGGAGAGAAACCTTATTGTGTCAAACACATTTTTCCAACATAAGGACATCCATATGTATACATGGAGAAGGAATGAACAGAAAAGTATAATATATTTAATTTTGGTAGACAGTCGCCTCCGAAGCAAAATATTGGACGCAAGAGCCTACAGGGGCCTCATAGTCGATACGGATCACTATCTCGTTATCGCGTGATTTAGTGGTCTGTTCAGAAAGTGGAGGAACTGGCGAGAGCGTGTCCACTTTGGAGGGCTTGAAAGAATAAAGGTTGAAAGGTTGCAAGAAGAGTGTGTAAGAGAAAAGTATGAAGAGGGTGTCCAAGAAAGGCTGACGATGGCAAGCCAGCCGCAACCGGACATTGAAGAATGCTGGAGAATATTGAAAGAGAGGATGGTAGATACAGCGAAAGAAATATGTGGAAGCTCAAAGAAGCATAGAAAAACAAATGGTGATGCATGGTGGGATGCGGAAGTGGCAGCTTCCGTAGAGCAAAAGAAAAAAGCGTGACTGGACTATGTCTCTTCTTTGAATCTGAATGACAGTATGACTGAACGGAAGAAATAAATATATCGGCAATGTAAGAATGACACCAAGGACTTAGTGAAAGAGAAACGTGATAGAGCAAATATGAGTGCAGAAGATAGGCTGACTAAAAACTTCGAGGATAACACCAAACTCTTTTGGAGGGAGGTGAAGAAGTCTCGGTGTGGTTGGTCAGTTTTCAGAATGAATAAAATAAGGTCTAAATGTGGAGACATTCTTACACAAACACAAGACGTGTTAAGCCGATGGAGTGAATATTTTGGCGGTATGTATGCGGATATTACCGTTGGCGCCGGTGTCGCGTGGGGTTTAGTAGATCAACATTCAGTACCAGCGTCCTCCGATGGCATAAGTATGGATGAAGTTGAATAGGTGATAAGAAGTTTGAAATATGGTAAGGCAGCGGGCATTGACATGGTGTCTACTGAGATGATCAAGCTTATGGCTCCTGTGTCTGGGAGGCGTTCCTGTTGCTCCTCAATTTGTGTTGGTGCTCGGGAATGGTTCCCAGGGACTGGAATGGCGCAGTCATCGTGCCTTTGTTTAAAAACAAGGGTTCACGTTATGACTGCGCAAATTACAGAGCCATAAGCTTGACCAGTTTGGCAGCAAAAGTGTACGGTAAAATTATTGAAAGGAGAATGAGGATGGTGTCCGATGGTTTACTGCGTGAGACACAAGGAGGTTTCAGGAGTGGAAGGGGATGCATGGATCAAGTGTTCTCTCTGCGCAACATTATGGAGAAGCATCTGGCTCTAGGTCAGAGGGTTTTCTGCAGTTTTGTGGATCTGGATAGAGCATTGAGAGATACGGTTGTACGAAAGGAACTTTGGGATATTTTACCGGAGTATGGTGTTAATGGTAAACTGCTGCGGGGTGTGCAGTCCAGTTACATGGGTTGTAGAGCCTGTGTGTGGCTGGATGATGGAATGTCGCCTTGGTTTGACGTCAATATCGGTGTTAAGCAGGGGTGCGTTCTGTCAGCCAGGCTGTTTATCATATATCTGGATAAATGTCTCCAAAGATTGAACGATATGAATATGGGAGTCCAGATGGGCGACTCAGTGGTCACTGCTTTGCAATATGCAGATGATGCAGTCCTGCTTGCACAGTCAGCGACTGACGTGCAGACTCTAGTCGACATAATGACAGAAGATTGTAAGAAAAGGGGTCTACGCGTGAATGTGAGCAAAACCAAAATAATGGTCTTTGAAAGAGATGAAGCCAGAACAGATGTAAGAGTAACAATAGGTAATGATGTACTGGATCAAGTGGATGAATTTGTATATCTTGGATGTGTATTTAGCCGAGATGGAAGGTACACCACTGATATGGAGCGAAGAGTGAATGCGGGAAATAGAGTGAACCGAGCGTTGGAGCAACTTCTCGGTAGCCACCACCTCAGCCAGAAGGCACGTGTAGCAATACATAATGCAGTGCTTGTCCCAACATTAATGTATGGAAGCGAGAGTTGGGTATGCAGAAAAGAGTATGAAAGTAAAATTAATGCGGTGGAAATGCGATCTCTACGGAAAATCTATGGAGTTAGGCTGATCGATCGCATTCGTAACGATGACGTAAGAGAGCGAGTAGGTATGAAAGAGAGTATTGGTGTAAAGATGCGAAAGGGAATGCTCCGATGGTTCAGACATGTGAAAAGAATGCCGAACGAACGTCTGGTTAAGAAGATATACAATGCAAAAGTGAAAGGATGTAGGTACCGGGGGAGACCGAGACTAACCTACCTAGACCAGATCGGTCATGTACTGAAGGATGGTGGAGTCAAGAGTCTCCGAAACCGGCGAGCGTGTATGAAGAGAATTATGAATGTTGAAGAAGCGAGTGAAGTATGCAAGGATAGAGTTCTCGGGCACTCTGTTCTCTCTGCCGACCCTGCAAGGGACATGGCGTTATGGTATGTATGTATAGTTCTAGAATAAAATCACATTGCAAATTTGTACAATGGATTTCATGAAACTTGAACGTCCGTCCATCACATAGTTCACATATATTACATAGTAGAGTCATTTTTATATATTGACGTTACTCAACCATAAAAACTATGGTCTGACTACCTAATCATACAAGGCAACAGCAAAGTAGTATGATGCCCCATAAACTTCCATGTGATCTCTTTATAGCTTTTAAACAAAGCTCTGGTGTCGTAGGAATCACTCTACCAAATATTTAACTTTGACAATTTATCTGCTAATCTCCAGTTGCCATCACCCATGATCATGATTAAGGCTATCAGACGCATCTACTCGTGCCTGTAAGAATCTATAAACTTGTGACAGAACTAGTCAGCGAGAGTTTTCACTCTCTACTCTGACCAAACCCCATCCTTAAAAACACAGCCTTGTAAAAGGTACTAGGCGCATCTTGGTTTCTGGCATTCTTAGAGTGATGGTCAGTATCGACATTTTAAGGCTGCCCATTACAGGAGTAAGATTGCCTTATATCCAATCCCATCTTAATTTTATCCCGTATTTCTTCCTTTCTTGAGGGGTGCATTTTTTTATTAACTGTGAGAAAGTGGTCTGCTTTCCTTTCCTTTATTTTAAAATAATAATGGATTGCCTCCATATGGTTGGTGTACTCCATGGTGCTGTATACGCCATGGTGCTGTGTGGTAGCGGCTACGAATACTACCAACCCTTACTTTGCTCGTGGATGTCGTAAAAGACGACTAAAAGCCTTATAACGACGTGGGCCAACTCTATCTGATGCAGTTTGGTCAACAATTACATTCCCTAGGAGGGTTGACATCAGGCAGGCGGCTGGTCATAAAACTATTGCCAATAACTTTTACAATATGTGCTATGAAAGAAGAGTACATATTGTATCGACCCCAAGCAATTGGAATAAGAGTAGGAGAATGAATGAATGGATTGCCGCTATATATCACCTAACTCAATTAATTAATACTACTCAATTATTTTATTGATTTTAGATATTTATACATTGCATTAATAATGTTATCCGACCTTTAAGCAGTGTCCAAATACATTTTGATTTATTAAAACTGCCGTCATCTGATGTCGCATTGGTAAGTAGTATTAACTAGTATCATCTTCATCTGTTCAGCTTTGAAATCTCTAAGTTTGCCTAGATATACATCTGCTGATCGCTACTGATATCTAGTAGCCACGGTGCCACTAACGTGCGCATTGAATTCTACTATTGCATTCTACGCATTGAATTTTACACAGCCTAGTAATTCTCTCTTGTGATTTTGAATAATCTACAAAGTATGAGAACATGCCAACAAACTATTTGACGACGAAGAACTTTGAAATTATCATACATGATATTTACCTTGGAAGTTAGAAGCAATTTCTAAAAAAAAAAAAAAAAAAAAAAGAGGATAGCTTATTTATCTAACTCAGCTGGGCAGCATTCATTTATTTAAGAGACTTTAGAAGATCTTCTCATCCAATATATCTTAGTATCTAAAACATAAGTCTATGTCTTCTCAAAGTTTAATATAGCATCTGGCAATTTATCAACATTCAATATTGAACATAGAACTTCACATGAATTTGGTATAATATAATAATCGCTACGTTTGATATGAGTTCTGACATACACAGCTGCTCTAATAGTTCTTTAGCAGGTTTTTACAGAACCCAAAGACAAGTAAGAAGTAGGAATATATGTTTTTTTTTCACTCTCACCATATGAAGGGAACTAGTTGTAATATATAAAGTTTAATGTGTGTATTTTTTTTTAATTTCAATATCAGTACAGAGGCTTTGCTTTTTCGACAATATTATGGACGATAAAGGATATATGTTTGGATGTCATGCTTTGTATATACTGTGAACAGTTCTATGCAGCTATAGAGAATGGGGAAACGAACTATATACTCCGCATTATGAATACGAATTATTCAGGTATGAAATACATATATATTAGGATTTATTTTTAGAATAAAATAAAAGTAAAAACAATGTTTTTAAAAAACAAGCTTTTATTTAAATGCACTAAAAAGAAAAAAATAAACTTTAACTTGAAAACTTTTACTTTCAACTTATAACATCATCGCACAAATTATATGTTATAAAAGCTTCTTGCGAGATTTAAGTACTCGTATTAACTATAACAATTTTTAAACTAAGAAACCACACAGACCTCGAGCATGTGCTGCGGCGTGTTCTTGTCATAACCGCAATGGTGTCAGGACGATGTCCTTTCCCTTCTCACGACCGTGTGCAGATACCTGACGACCAACCATGCCCCGTCGAGATCTGGACCAGTCAGAAGGAAAGGACCCCGTGCTGCCAACCCAACCACTCCATCAGCACTGACCGGAAGGCTTCGACGGTCCGAACACTGAACCGAGGCCTCTCCAGCCCGATTGCTCATCGGATAATGACGTCAAGGCGGGCGTCGCCCCGCTAGGCGGCCATCTCGCTGGGTGAGACGGTGCCACCCCCTGCCCTCATCGCCAACACCCGCAGTACAGTCCGGCAAGCATCTCCGCCTCTAAGTCCTACGGGGAGTGCTGGCCAGCAGGCACGCTGTCTCTATCGCTACCATGCAGTATCCGCGTATGGCCCTAACCGCCATGGCTCTCTGTGGTTGTTACAGGAAGGCCCTAAGTCGGACGGTCAGCTGACCGCCCATATGAGCCATGCAGGGTCATCGACTGGACCACCCCCGCGTATAGCCGTCGACACGTAGCGCTGGGTCCACCCAGATCCAACATAAGCCAGGATAGGGTGGACGCCGTACCGAAAAGCTGCGTATAGAAAGTCGACGGAAATAGTCCCGGAACCATAAATTCCCGTCGAGAATCAGGCCCAAGTGCTTTATATGGACCCGGATGCTGATGGGAACTGAATTAACGGTGATCCAGGCGTCAGCAGGTGGACTGGTGTGGGGTCTATGAAAAGATACGACCTCCGTCTTATCCAGGGCTACCCTTAACTCTAGCGTCTCGAACTGCCTGACAATCACCTCGGTGCCAAGAGATCTACCTCGGGCTGTGACGAGTGAATCGTGGGCGTAACAGATTACACCCAGCCCGTGATTGAGGTTCCCTCTCAACACCCAGTCGTAGCCGATACTCAACAGAGTGAGCCCCAAGACCGACCCTGTGAAACACCGCACGACATGAGCGTTCGCACAACGTCCCCTACTCGGTTTTTATAGAGGACGCTGCGCCTCTCCAAATAGTTTACCACCAGCCGCCACAGGTATATTACCCCCCGTACCGCACGGTGTCTACCGAGGCGGCATGCCTATTGGCCGGGACACCCCCGTGGGACCTAGAGGCGGAGATGCTCTCCGACCTCTACCGGCGGGTTACCTCAATGCGCGAAGAGGGTGGCTCCCCATCGTTCAACGAGATAGCCACCTGGCGCGAGGACGCCCGCCGAGAAGTTATCGCCCGTTGGGCTACGCGGCTGGAGAGGCCTAGACACGGTGTTTTTACCATTGAGGCCCTCCGGCCCGTACTGATGGAGTGGTCCGGTTGGTGCAGGTCTTGTCGGGGCATGGTTGCTTCGGCAAGTACCTGCACACGGTCGTGCGGAGGGAGTGGACTCCGTCCTGCCACCATTGCAGTAGCGACGAGGATACGGCGCAACATACGCTCGAGGTATGTTCGGGCTGGGACGGGCAGCGCCGTGACCTCGTCGCTGTCATCGGTGCCGACCTGACGCTGCCGGCTGTTGCGCGAGCGATGGTCGACAGCGTCAGGAATTGGGACGCGGTCGCCGCCTTCTGCGAGGCTGTCATCTCGCAGAAGGAGGCGGCGGCACGGGCCCGGGAGGATTCCCGTGACCCGGGCCGCCGCCCGCGGCCGGGGCGGCGCAGGCGCGAGGATCTGCGCCTGATGCCGCCCTAACCGAGGCTTCGGGTGATTGGACCGGGGAATTGTCCGGTCACCTGACGTGAGGCCACCGCGTGAGGACGACGCCTCGACGGCGAAAGCTGCCGGGGCGTCGACAGGAGAGGAGCCCGAGAGGCCATACCGCCGAGCGGGCCACCGAAGACAAAGATCGGGTACCGGTGGCCCGCTCGCACGGCGAAGAAGAGGTGCTTGCAGGGTGGGTCAATGGGGTTGCGCGCCGCCTCTTCCGTCGCCCCGGACCGATTTGGCGGGGTGCGACGTCCATAGCCCACCGCAAAAAAAAAAAAAAAAAAAAAGGTATATTACCCCGTGATACCAGAGTATCTCCCTGATGCAGCTGAATGACAACACAATACACTAAAGTTCCTTATATTGTGGAGTAATTTACGAATATATAATTGAAGAACACAAATTACAATCAGACTCAGAAGAACAATCTGTGGATCGAGCGGGTGATCGAATCAGATTAAATTCCGTCACCCACAGAAAGGCCGAGGCGTTGCTCTGGGTTGAAACCATATCATAGCCAGATCATACATACCATACCTGACTGTTCCAAAAAAAAGAAAATTAAAATAGTTTCATGTACATTGTATCAAATCGCATAAATTATAGAAATTTCCATGAATTTCATGAGTAAGATTTCTGTTTGAAGGTTAGGTTGCACACATAGTGTAATGGTCTAGATAACATCCTCCCATGCCAAATATGGTATCCTATTGCTTTGTGCTATTTTATATACGAAGTTCTTTGCGCCATTCTTTATGCGAAGTTCTTTGAGCTATATCAAATGATTAATATAGGGCTGGGTTTTATTAGTCTCCGTTTATTGTATATTTTCAAAATTTTTAATGATACAGGGATGAATTTCCTAGTAGGTTCTTTAAGCGATGAATAAGAGATATAAGTAGATGATATTATTGCAATAAATGAAAATCTCAATATAAAACTCTATACCAATCGCATCTGACTAGTGTAAGTATCGGATCTCAATTTTTATTTCATTAAAGAGAAATGCTTGCTCAATAAATAATCATACATATATAGTCTACAAAGAATAGAAAAAAAAAATGTTGGTATCTTCATATTGTTAAATACAAAATATATTTTTTCAGAGAAAATGTGGATGCAAATAATTTATTTGAACCGGCAAATTTTTCACAAAGTAAATGTTTGCTCATTATTTTACGTGGATGCCCAGCTGCCTATTAATTTATTAATATTGCTTACAAATCATGTGATTGTGATACTACAGTTTAATATTTAATAAAATATTTCCATAAAGTGTGATAAGTGAGTATCATTTGACAAAGTTATTCAAGTCACAAGTTTAACATGAAAGCCATTGCTATATCACTCATTTAATCAGTAACGGATGGAAAAGAAAGGTTCTCGAGTGAAAACCAAGTATCGCTCACATGGACCGTCACCGTTATTAGCTACTTGGGTGTCACAGAAGTGTAGTTTATGTTGAAACATGAAAGTGGCTTACGTCTAGCAGTGGACACCAAAAGCTTAATGATGATGTCCGATGTAGACAATTAAACCACCCAATCGAAGTACCGCAAACCGAATTCATTAGCAAGTTAATAAAGTGAAAATGGCATAAACTACTGAAATAATGTATTAGGAATATTCGGTTCATTCATGAGTCAATTTTGACTTTACAACGTTTTTTTACTTCAGTTTAAAAATCTGATTAAATCAAAGCAAATTGAGGTCAGGTCGCTAGTATATAACGACAATAAAATTTGCTGAACTAAATATACCTAGATAGTTGGCTATATTCTTGATATTGCTGACTGCTTCGACAACCATTGTGTTCTGCAAATACAAACAACTTATTTCGGATATGTGGAGCAATCTGTAGAGAGGATAATACTCATAAGATGAGCAGCATCAGAAGTATAATATGGCTGAGCCATGAAAATTGAATGTGTCATCATTTTTATCCATAGAAGTTATAAAAACCCCCTGAACGACCTGGTTTATTTTGTTTTTTTTTTGTCGCGGGCTATGGTCTGGTCACACCCCGCCAGATCCATCCAGGGCAACAGAAGCGGCGGCGCTCGAGACCTCATACACCCGCCCGGCAATGCGTCTCTTTTCACGAACGAAGCGGGCCATCGGAACCCGATCTTTGGCTTCGGTGGCCTGACCGGAGGTTTACCCTCACGGGTTCCTCTCGTTCTCACACGGTGGCCTCATTTCAGGCGACCGGATTAATCCTCGGTCCAATCACCCGAAGCCTCGGTTGGAGCGGCATCAGGCGCAGCTATTAGCGCCTGCGCTGCCCTATGCGCCGGCGGCAGCCCGAATTCTCAGGGAAACCCCCCTGGAAGACCTGTAATTTAGAATTCTAATTAATATAACAGAAGATAAAAGGGTGGACTTTCCGTGTGGTGACGGAGTAAGAATACTATTCACCACCCCATATCTTACCCGTGAGTGTTCGTACGAGACGACTAAGGGATATAAAACGCATATAACATCTATGCGAGAGAAGGAAAACTCGAAACAAAACCCTATAACAATACGTCTGACCAACGCGGTATAGTAGGTTAATTTCCCTCCTATGACGGAAGAGGCCCGAGCTCAACAGTGGGACTTATATGGGCTGTGATGATGATGATGATGATGATGATGATGAAGATAAAATGCTTAAGTGGATACGTAAGCTTAATGAATTAATGTTAAAATAAATATATTACATTACATTAACTTAATTTTATTGACCGATGTTATAGAAAGATGGTGTATTAGTTTTGGTGTTATCATTCGTTACCAACAACTTTAACATTAAATAATAAAATTTTAATATATATAATGCCAAAGTTAAAAGGAATTCCATTAGAATGTTTACTTAATAATATTATAGAAAAGGACTTTCAAAAGTTGATATATCCACAAAATTTGATGTTGACATTATTTGTCCTACTAAAATATGAAATAAATAATAATTCCAAACCGAAACGGAGTTACTTTCCTTTCAGTCACTCTTACTTTTCTATTAATAATAATATCGATATACCGGTCTTATTTTGTTGATACAAACTTACAATTTATTAATAATTGTATTATTTTATTATTTTCAACATTGCTTTCATTCACTTCTAGTGTTTTTTAAATTATATTTTGTACCTATAAAAACCCGATTACGAAACGAAAAATGATGTCATAGGTGGGGTTCGAACCCGCATCTATTGGGAGTCCGGCCCAATCATTGCCGGACTCCCAAAAGGTGTTCGAACCCCGCTTGTGACGTCATTTTTCATTTCGTAATCGGGTTTTTATAAATAATTAAGCATATTAAATGCTAAATTTCAGTAATTTGTATATTTTGTACTTTCAATATTGTTCACAGTGATAAAAATATACTCTTAATATTGACACTTCAACATGTTTATAACAGCCTTAATAAATATAAAAAAAATAAATTGTATTTAATCATGAATTGAGTTTTACATAGTACAATGCTCTCTTTTAATCTGACAATGATATTTTTTTTATAGATTAACACAATTATCATCATCTTTCACTTAATTTTGAAGTGAATTATGTTTATGCAGTCCGCGTTATAGTATTAATAACAATGTATCTCGAAGAGTGGATGAAACACGTGTTGATAAATGGCGAAGAAAATTGTTTCGACAAAATTTTCGGCACGCACCATAATATTTTAGATGCATATATAGTTTATAAGCAAATCTTCGATGTGGTGGTAAGGCTAACATTCTTTTCGATACCGATTTCAACTATATAAGTCGCCGCAATTTCGAGTGTCCTGACTAGTCAGCATTAGCGGGATGATATCAAATGTAAAAATAAAATAACTAAAATAACCCACTAGTTACACCTAATTAGCCAAAGGTAAAGTTACTTAAACAAACGTCACAGAGTCATACAGGAACCACCACCCAATAACTGTAGGAGGTACAGCAGAGCTGTATTAAATTAGTCAATACTGTGGTCAAGAGCAAGACTTGTGTCCTAAAATAGACTAATTAAATGACATGAAGTTGGCAGCCAAAGCTCTGTATTGAGTCCTGTCAAAGGACATCCTACTGAAAAAGGCGATAAGTTGTTATTAAAATAACTTACTTTCCTTTTCCGAATGGAAGACTCCCAAATGGGTTGCTATCTTTAATTAATAAATTTAGAATTCTTGTTACAGAAAGGTATAAATATAATATTGTATAGTCATTTTGCTAAATTCTTTATTAACTTTTACTTAATTTTTAATTCGTAACAATTTGTTATATCTATCTTTTTTTTTCTCTTTCTTTCTTATGTTTTATGAATGCATCTACTTAACACCGTTCACTGACAAAAGACTTCTTAAAAGGAATAGGATAATGCTATAATTGCCACACTTGAAAGCTTCATCGAGCGCTGTAACCTACACATTAGCACCTGAGCGCACACATTTTTGGTGATACGTCGGTTGCGTGTGCGCGTGAGTGTGCGTTTGTGCGTGCTTGTGCGCATGCGTGAGCATGTGGGTGTACGTGTGGGTGTGCGTGTGCGTGTACGTATGCGTGTGCATGTGCGTGTGTATGTGTGTGTGTATGTGTATGTGTACACGTGCGTGCATCCGTTATAAAATAAGTTTGTAAAGATTTTCTTGTTTTTTCTTAATTTAAAGACAAAATTTGCAGGGAGAGTTGTTCTATCACGTATGACCCCACTTTATCATTGTTACGTTCACTGTTTGTCTTATAGGATGTGATAACGTGCTTACAAAGTATATTGTGAATAACAAAAAGATTTCTGACTGTTAGTAAAGAGCATTCACAATATAAAGTAAGTGCGGAATAATATAAGGGTCTTTTAAAAATAACTTTTAAGCCCGCTCTCTGTGTTTGCTCTAACTTAATTAAAATGCTTGTCGCGGCATCACCCCAAACTGGTACACCATATGTAAGAATAGATTGGGTCAGAGAATAGTCATACTATTTTTAATGTTTAGAGATCTGCGGACGATCTCAGAGTTCTAAAAATGAAGATAAGTTGCCTAACATATACTGTAAGTGATTCAATATGTTTATCCCAACGTAGTCGTGAATCTATTTGAATTCCAAGACGCTAGCTGTAGCTATAATGCACAAGCATTTATAGTTGAGGGTACTAGGATTACAAGTGTGAACTTTAATTTGTAGATTATTAATGGATATACGTGTATTTGGTGGATTATGAAAAGCGATATATCTGATCTTATCAATATTCAGTGTAAGAAAATTAATGGACAACCAGGACATAACCTTTTTGAGTGCAATTTCGGCACTTTTATAAGTAACTTCCCAATTTCTGCCATGCACTATTATAGCTCTATCATCTGCATATGTAATAATTCTGGAGATTTCCATAGGAAGTAAACGCAGGTCGTTGCTGTACAATAAGAACAGAGTTGGGCCGGCACACTACCTTGCAGAACACCATACAAGACTGATTTTTCATTACTGATGTGACAACCAATCTTCATCAATTGATGATGAACGGTCTGATAAATAACTATGGAATAAATCCAGACCAATACCATGTTTACTAATCGCCTCAAGCTTATCGATGAGTATTGGAATGGATACGCTATCAAATGCCTTTCTTAGATCTAAAAATACAGCTAAGGTTTTGTTTTTATTATCAACATATTTCACTAATGTATTAGTAAGATCTATCAAAGCATCTTGAGTGCTTTTATTTTTAATAAATTCATATTAGTTAGGTTTGCAAGGATTTTATTTGATTGAATGTCTCTGAGAAGTCTACTGTTCAAAATTTTTCAAATATTTTTGAGATGCTTGTTAAAACTGATATTGATATATAATTGGAAGGACAAGTCTTGCTGCTATTTTTGTAAATTTGGTGTATAATTGCCTTTTTTAAAAACTCTAGGAAAGATGCCAGCAATTATGCTGACATTAAACATATTATATTTCAACAAAGGGATGAAAGTTTTACGAGCAACTTTATCAACTAATGTACAAATTAAATCCCAACCAGTAGTGCGGTTATCCTTCAGCACCTGCACAGCATTGTATGAAAAATTTCAGATTCGTTAATTGATAGTAAAGCCATAGACGTTGAAGAACGTCTTTTTTTGGTAGTCTATGGTTGTGGACACACGGGGTCCCGCTCGTCCGAGGCGACGGATGGGCGACTTGTAGCTACATAACATACCGTATTCCCTCCCCATCGCCATTAGGCCGGCCACTGGTTCCGCTTCCTTGACACGGGGGAGTTCCGGCCAACAGGCACGCTGCCTCCGTCGCCACTGTGCGGTATTCGCGTATGACCCTGACCACCATGGCCCTCTATGGTCGCCACAAGAGAGCCCTGAGATGGGCGATCAGGGACTCCGCCCACACGGGTGCGCCGTACAGAGCCATGAACCGAACCGCCCCCGTGTACAACTGTCGACACGTGGCGCTGGGTCCGCCCACATTAGGCATAAGCAACGAAAGGGCGGATGCCATGCCAACAAGCCGCGCAGAAAGTTGGCGAAAATGCTCCCGAAACCACCATCGCCCATAGAACACCAGATCCAGATATTTCATCTGGGCCCGGATGCTGATTGGGACCGAATTGACGCTGATCGAGGCGTTTGCACGTGGACCATTGCGGGGCCGATAACAGTTACGACATCTACTGCAAGAATAGGATTTGGGTTGATTTCAAGTAAATCTTGTGGCAATGCATTTTATTATTTTATTTTATTTTTTTTGGGAGACCAACAGCTAATAGCAACAATATAAGTGAAATAATTAGATTTTTGAAGCCAATAATAGGTCTCCACGCTTATGTAACAGTACACAAACAAATGATCTGAATACATGAAAGCTTAAAAATAAATAAGTAAAATGTAGTTATTAATTAAACAATAATAAAAATGAAAGTAAAGTTATAAATATTTTTTAAAGAAGTCTAGACTAAGCATCCGTCTTACCGGTTCCACCTTAGTTACAAATATATCAAAGTTTAGTGTTTTTGTTTGACTATTTAAAAAGTTGCTCGCTCGCCACAAAAATGCATTCTGACGATAGTTGGTAAGCGCCACTGGGAGATGAATTGGTGTATAGTGTCTGACAGATTTTGTTGGTATATTAAATTTAATTTTTGATAGAAGATTGGGACTGTCGATCTTCCCTGATATTATATTTAATAAATATATGATATCAGCTATCTGACGACGTACGACTAATGGCAGTAAATGATATTTGGCACATGTCTCTAAATACCTTGTTGATTGATAACTATGTTTAGCCTTATAACATAAATACTTAATAAACTTCTGTTGAATATTTTCTATGCGTGAGATATAGGTATTATATCTCGGATTCCAGACTTGACTATTGTATTCAAGTACGCAGCGAACGAACGTACAGTAGAGTATTTTTAATGTTTTAATTTCATTGAAATCCGCTGATATTCTCATAGCAAAACCCAACATTTGTGCAGCTTTCGCAATTATAGAGTCTATATGTCCCTGAAAAAGTAGTTTAGAGTCATGAATGACACCAAGATCTCGAATACTCGATACTCTATGAACCTGTTCTCCTTGTAGGTAATAGTCGGTGGGGATTGTATTGATTTTCCTACTATAAGTAATTACTGAGCATTTGGATGGATTTAAATAAAGCTTATTAGCATTACAATATTCACTTAGCTTATTTAAATCAGCTTGCAGTGCGACCGCATCTGACGATGAAGAAATGGCTTTAAAAATTTTCATATCGTCTGCAAAGCATAAAACCTTTGAGAAATGGAAGCATGTGTCGATATCGTTCACAAAGATTAAGAACAAAAGCGGCCCTAAAATCGAGCCTTGGGGGACACCACTTGGCACAGGCACCCAACTAGATATATAATTATTGATCACAACTGCTTGGGACCGATTTGCTATATAAGATGTAAGCCATCTCAATAAGTCTCCTCTTATACCAATAAGTTTTAATTTAGTTATTAGCATGTTGTGATCAATTTTGTCAAAACATTTGCTGTAGTCCGTGTAAACGAGATCCACCTGCCTCCCTTTACTCATAGCATCTGTTATAAACTCGTCGAGTTCTATGAGATTAGATGTGGTAGACCGACCCTTAAGAAAACCATGTTGAGATAAACTAAAACTATTCTTCAAGGCTGCGTAAAGCTGATTATACACCAACCTCTCAAGAACCTTGGCCAATATACAAAGCTTAGATACAGGTCTGTAATTGACGACCTCGGATTTGGAGCCTTTCTTATGAATTGGGCTTATAAACGCATTCTTCCATATTAGTGGCACAATACAGTCTTTTAAAGATTTATTAAAAATTAATCTAACAGGTATTGATATACTATCGGCTGTGTTGACCAGAAAAATTGCAGGTATGCGGTTAGGTCCGGCTGATTTAGTGGTATCAAGGGACTTAAGAGTTTTCGCTATATCTATATTGCCTATTTCTACATTAGCTATGTCTACCAATGAATTAACTTGATCTTGTGATTCACCAGAAAGCATCGGTACAGTTTGTGTAGGCTCAAGAAAGGCAGAATGAAAGTAATGAGAAAATGCGTTACATATGTCATCACCTTTATTTGCCGTTATTTGGCCATAGGTAACAAGCCCGGGGATGCCTTGCGTTTTACGACGAGCTTTCACAAAAGTCCAAAAATATTTAGGGTTATTATTTATTGATTTTTCTACCGAAGATATATAATTATTGTAACACTCATGCTCTAAGCGTTTAACCCTCTCTCTCAATAATTTAAAGGTCTCAAGATCAGATAGATTATTATAATTTTTGAATTTACGTAAATATTTATGTTTTTCCTTTATACATTTTTTTAATGCTATTGTGTACCATTTAGGATAAGTATTGTTTTTATGTATTTTAACTTTTGGTACGAATTTTTCAATTAATTGTTCTAGAAAATGGTAAAAATATAGAACAGCGTCATCTATATTTCTATCTTGTAGCTCTTTGTGCCAATCAACACTCTTTATATGTAAGTTTATTTCTGTGTAATCTCCCCTCATGAACATATAATTAATTCGCTCAGTAGGTTCAAATCTGGGCAATTCTATATACTCTAGGCGTATAATTAGCGCTTTATGATGTGGGTCGATAGGGACCAGTGGGTCACAGCATTCCGATACATTCAAAAAGTTGGTAGACAACAGAAGATCTAATATTCTACCAAACTGATTGGTTACATAATTGTATTGTAATAGATTGTACGTGTTTAACGCATCGAACAACGAATATTCGTCACTTCTATTCACGTTATAAGGTGTTAAAAAGTTATCACAATCACCGTACTGCCACATAATTCCACTCAAATTAAAATCACCGATTATTAAAAATTTGTCATCATCTTGTCTTCATCATAATTTTATCTAACCCTAAAAGATAGTTATTAAGTTGGTCAGAGAAAGAAAATTGTAGGTTTTGTTTACATAAATATAATACACACAAATATAAGTAATTATGAGAGTTATTAGTAAAATTTTTAAGAGGCATAGCAATCCACAGATCCTCAGCGGAAGAATTAAAGTGTGGTACCAAATTCGCGGATAATTCTCTTTTAATTGCGATTAACACTCCACCTCCGCGAGTCTGCCCAGTAAGTTCATAATTCCTATCTCGCCGCCACACTACGTATCTACTATCAAATAGCTCAGAATCGCTAACACTGTCCGTCAACCATGTTTCTGTTAATATTATTAAGTCATAAGAACTTAAACATAAGTTTCTATAAAATTGTGTTGTTTTTGAACGAAGCCCACGCATATTTTGGTAAAAAACTGTCGAAACTGCATCACTATTACCGTTTAACATTCCTAAGGACATTGTGAAAAATATATAAATAATACCAATCTAAGTAAAACGTCTGTAAACAAAAATTTAAATATTATAATAGAATAAAATAAAATAGGTGGGTAGTTGTAATTGGCAATATGTTTCAACGTTAAAGCGAAGTTATATGTCCTGATGCAGTCTGACTGCATGATTGATTGAATATAAGACTTCTCTTTCATGCCGAACAGTTTAAATCGGGCGCACCATGGAGCGAGCGAGACAGCTAAATGATTTCGATTTTTTATTACAATGTAAACAGACTTATGGGTGTGACTAATAAAATTATTAAGTGGGGTGATTACTAGAACTTTCGGTAAGACAGATGTACTCAACAATTCACAAAGATTAATTATTTCATAAAACATAAATTTATACATAATTATTCTAATACTAAGTACATTATGGCAAGATATACATGAACTAAATGTAATTAAATGAACCAAACAATCACTGGAGCATGCGAATTTAATAAAATAAACAGAAAATATTGGTTTGCAAATGATTAAGCTACCTTGTTTAAATCACTCAACCTATTGATAATAATCGTACGGGAAGAATCGTTCTTACGCACATGTATTTTTCCAAACTTCGCCCAGACATAATTATAACATCCAACCTTTGCTGCATCTTTGGTTTTATTGAGTAACAATTTTGATTCTGCATTGAGATGGTCATTAACATAGACTCTGTGAGGAGAGTCGCAGTAACCCAAATCCTCTCCTGTCAAGGTCTTCAACGCACGTGCTGAGGCTATAAAATCTTCTTTTACATAGCGGTTTATAAAACTAACAATTACTGACTTACTTTTTGAGTTGTAGGAGGGAGTTCGTGATATATAGTTTATTTGTGCTTTCGGTACTTTGTAATTGACCTTGGCTCCTATCGTATCTAGAACCTTAAAGAGATTTTCATCCTTCTTCTCAGGTATTCCTTTAATCTCGATATTATTAAGCCGCGATCTTTGCTCACTAGTCGTTAATTTAAGCTTCATTTCGGTCATGCTAGTTTCCAATATTACGAAAATACGTTCAAGGTCGTCTACGCGTCTTTCTGTAGTGGTTAGTCTATTGGTGAACTCTTCAATCTTGTCACTTGCAAATTGACAAGTAGATTTCAGTTCGCCAATCTCCCCTCTTAGGCACTTTATGTCTTCCAAGACGGTCGGTATACCAGTAATCTGCAGTTTAATATCCCGGATCTCATTGAGGACATTTTCCAAGGTTATATGTTCTTTAGTGAGTGCTGGGGATGGTGCACTACAAGTTGCACACTTCCATGTTGACCTACGTTCAACTCCAAGTCTTTTCCATTTTGACTCAGTAATATTAGCACAGGTGAAGTCGAGATGCACACCGCATGCACTGCATTGAACACCGTCGATAAACTCACGGTTACAAACTTCACACTTCATTTTAATACTTATTTTAAAAACGGAAAAGGTTGGTGTTTTATGAAACAAAAAAATTTAGGAGCTAAATGCGTGTATATTTAACAACTGACCACGATGTAATGACCTGACCACGACCATTTAGTTGAGAAATATGAGTAAGCATTTTTATTATATCCCAAGTAGCTTTTGAGTTACCCTTGGCATTTTGAAATTAATTTTGTTCATAATTACTTTTAAGTAAATGTAATAAGTTATTTATAAAGTTTCTATGACGAGAATATATTTTCTTTAGTTAATACTAAAGAAAACATATTCAGAATAATGTAATTATTATTTGGGTCATTTTTTAATTTCTGATGAAGCTTATCACGAATTTTGATACATCTAAGTAGATCAGCGGTAACCCAAGCTTTATAATTCTTGTTTTACGAATCATTGTATTTTCTTTAGTGTGAATTTTAATGATTCTTGTAATATTTGAAACAACAATTTGGCACTAAAATTATAGGGGGTTAAAATTATAGGGGGAATATAAGGGTTCTTTGTGAGGTATAAATAACGAAAGTTTGTATTATTTATCTCATCAATTATGGCTGGTAAATCGGTTTTGATTACATTATGACTAGTAGAGCATGTCTATTTTTTGAATCGATAAATAGCAAGAGAGGCAAATGGTCGGTAATGGTGGTGTGCAGAATAAGAGAAATTGATTTTTTAGATGATTTTAATGAAATGTGGTCCAAACATGCATTATCTCGAGTTGGGAAGAGGCGTGCTGCAAGTAGTCCATGGGAGGCAATTATGTTTAAATATTCATCTTGGGGATTATCAGTACATGTTGACGTAATATTCATATTTATATCACCAATAATTGTAATAGTTTTGTATGTAGGTATTTGTTGTTAATAGTATATCATTTGAGCTCGTAAGGAAATTCTCTAGGTTTTTGTAAGATGGAGAGTGGTATATTGTAATTACAGCTGTCTCAGAATGTGTAACTATTAAACAGTTACAATCAGGGAAATTTTTTTGATAAACAGAGTGAATAAAATTGGATTTAATATATAATACGACACCTTCATTTTGGTTTAAATATGTTGTTTGGTAACTTTTGTAACCATCGAGTATAGTTACATTTGATAACTTGCTAAGTCAACATTTGGACAATATAATTATATCGCATAAAACATTAATATTATGTAGTAGAACAGTAAGTTCGTCAAAGTGACTTTAAATTTCGTATGCATATGAAAACATTTTAATGAATTTTGAATAGGTTACACAATAACGTTTAAATTTATGTAACATTTTGCCAAGCAAACAGCGGACGACTAAGAGATGATAATTATGACAGTGTTTAAAATAAAATACATAGACTACACACATTTTACTTTAATAAATTCACAGAAACGTAAATTGCAAATGCACAATAGTATATTTTATAAGAATGCCTATTAATCCTAGCGTTAACATGGCATCCACATAGAACAGCTGACAGGCTTTCATCTTATTAAATCTCGATTTATGTAATCTTTGGATATTTCGGCATAATCTTTTCTCCTCTTCTGTGAAGCATAAACATAAATTAATGTTTAAGATAAAATCAAATTCAATTTCATAACTCACTCACAATAAAGTTTTCGGAGATTTAACAATGAGAGAATAAGAAACAATACATTTTTAAAGATCCGATTTGCCTGTACTCAGCGCAATGACAATAACAATTACAATACAAGCGTGTGTTAGCGTACCCTGTTTGCAATCATAACAGTTTATGCTGTTAATACTACGTACGTTTATATTCTTAGTTTTATTTTTTAAACCATAACTCATATTGAAATTAAAAATAAATACACCACAATGTCTTAATTTGTTCACGTAGTGAGAGATTAAGAGAACACCAGACGGGGCCACACTGAAAAAGATCTGGTAAGAAAACTCAAAGTCATAATACCAATTAATAACATTTAAGAGACAGCTTCTTTTATCTAACTAAAAATTGAATAAAACATCTTTACTACTGTGAGTCTAATTTATAATATAAGTGCTCTAACCAAAACCAACACCATAAGACTTCAAGATTACTATATCTTGCAGTCTTTTGGTCCTTGTTTTCATTTTATTTTTAATTAGGTTAGTGACAGGATCCCAGCTTGATGATAAATCTAGCCATTTACTCTATTGAAATGTTGATGTTTCCTAATTTCAATATCATGATAGCTTGTTGGACGTGAAACACCTTAGTCAGCCGGTGAATAGAAATGCACAAAAGTGTTCGAAACATCTGGATATTAAAAATCAAATGCAATCACGATAAAATCCGTAAAAGTAATTTAATAATAGTTTTTCAAGAAATAGTCAAAAAGAACATAGGTCTGGGTTAACCCTGATAGTACAACAAAAATGATACTGACTTCATCTAGTAAGACAAACAATAGATATACAATAGTATTTTAATGCTCAGTAAGATACAAATTAGGAATGATCATTAGAAGAGGTACGAGGTACATTGGATACTCGTCAAAAAAACATACTAAAGAAGCAGTTTATTCTAATCTGACCAACCCCTGTCTAATGTCAGGAACTCGATAATTCTTAAATTAAGCTTCATAATTACTTCTAACGACTGAAAAAATGCGAATCAGTGAACGATATCAACAATAAGTTTCAAATTACTGAAATTTAGCATTTAATATGCTTGATTATTTATAAAAATCCGATTACGAGGGAAAAATGATTGTCACAAGTGGAAGTCGAAACCACACCTATTGTAAATCCGTCCCAATCGTGCTGCCACTTACACCACCGTGAACTATTGTAGGACATTCAATTCTCGCATCGTATTATATTTTCGTCTTTTAAGGAGACGTGTGCCATCTACCCGACAAGAGCAAGAGTACTAGCATTACCAGAATGTTATTTTTCAACGAAGCAGCTATCGTTTGATATTTTTGGCCGGCTTTTTTTGGTTACCACCGATCAGCCCTTCAGGCAACAGAACGGCATCTTTATGGTGCATATGCGTCCCATGACGTGCCGTGGACCCTATAGCCTTGACCACTTCGGTGTTTTGACCGGCATTATCTGACCTCCACAATCCAATGGGAGTGCTATATTTTGGTATTAGACCAGATTTCTGGGTATTTGAGAGTTCTGACTCAGCATATTGAATAATAAAAATGTTGATTACAATTTAGGATCGACGAGCTAATATGCTTCCTAAGTCATGAATTTCATAAATTGGAATAGTGTACTGATCTCCCAGTTAGAATACTATGGTAAGTTTTTACAATAGAATATTACAAGTTTATAAATATTACCTGAACAATTTGTTCTTAAAATCAATGAACAATTATTCTGGGCCTCGTGAATAGATTTATAGAATGATTCGCATTCATACGCTAATGTAAATAATAAAATTATATTTTTACTGAATATCAAAAACAGTAATATATGTTTCGCTGGATCTGCTAACTGAAACAGAAGATGATATTTTTAAAGTTATTTTTTAGACATTTCAGAAACTTTTCGGACAGACTCACACTAAGATATATATACCTACAGATATGTACACACCACACATAGTGTGATAGCGTAGGGATTGCCATCATCTGCAATGACAGTAGTAAAAGACAATGTTTATAAGTTTGTGAAGCTAAGAATTTTTTACTTTTCATGTGTACTTCTAGAACGATAGTTGTATTTTATTTTAATACAACATGCCGCATTGATTCGTCGAAATTGATGACATCAAATGCGATCACCAGAGAAAGGATGGGAGATATATATTAGAGGTTGGTGTTGAACAGTTGATATTGATGGAAGTGAATGGTGAAATAAGCGTGCGATTGAACCTCCATTACTTAAAGGATCCGTCCATTTCAATTCAAATTCTATTCATACGAACAATTCAAAGGATTCTCGAATTAAACTAGATGTCAGTTTATTTAAGGACTCTCATAACGACCGTCAATTAAGAGTGAGAACAGATAGTTAATATGCTCCTTAATATTCTTAAGAACATTATTTTCTAGAAATTCTAGATGAGTTTGCCGGTTATATTTTCGTTCATCATCAAAGAAAGTAATTAATTATAGATTTAAAAACATAGCTAATGCCGGTACATTAGGTATTATTGTTATCATCTCATTCTGGTCTAGTATTATCTTTCATTATACCTGCTTTATTATTCAATATAATCAATTGCCCTTGGAGAGACAAAATATGTATACGCTTATATAGGTTGAAAATCCTATATTTTCTCTTATAGATAAACCATCCGTCATCCATGCATCATTCTAATATGTGGTCCATTGGTTTGTTCCGTTGGTGAAATCCTCAGCCTATTTTTACGACTCCCACGTGAAATTTGAGGGACTATAATAGGATATAATTTTATATATTTAGATAAACATTAAACATATAGCTATGGTCTTCATATTTTCAAATAAAATAACAATAATTAAGTTTCATATACGGAATACTCACGGAATCCCTAATTATATCCATTTTTAAAACATCAATCCATATTTTGATATAAAATAAAGTATGGACGGTGGTTTGGGTTGTGTAGTATAGAAGCTGAAATAAACATGTCTTTAAATACAAAAAAAGAAATGAAAAGTATATATTATATTTATCACAAAATATAATTCATCTCAGCTCATATACGTCCCACTCTCGGGCTCAAGTCTCCTCCATAATGGGAGGGAAATTGACCTACTATACCACACTGGTCAGACGTGCTGTTATAGGGTTTTGTTTCGAGATTTCCTTCTCTTGGTTAGGTGTAATATGCGCTTTATATCTCTTAATCGTCTCTTACGATCACCCACGGGTAAGGTAGGAGGTAGCGAATTGTATTCTTACTCCATTACCACACGGAAAACTCTATGAAAAGGATATGAAAATATAACTCAATGAAAAGGAAATAATAAGTAACATGATTAAATAAATAAGAAAGATAAACATATGATATTTAGAATGTGATGAATATATTTCACGTTAATTTTATAGATATCACTGATTCACATCTCATTACCTATGTAAATTAGATTAAATAGAATAATAGTGATTAATTGGGAAATGAAATAATAACAAACGGTCAGAAGTTCACATTTCAATGGTAGCATATTTTTATTTTATTGTGCGGGAGCGGTGTTGTATAAGTCGGCTATGACCTTAAGAGGTCTACGTCGACCTGCGCCAACTCCATCTGATGCTATGGCAGATGTCAGACAGGCGGTTGGTCATAAAACAAAACTAAAAAACTAAGCTAAAACCTTTCCAGTATGTACAACAATAAAAATACTATGAGCTAAAATAAAAACTGACCGGTGAATATGTTAACTTACCAAGACTTCATTAGCTTGCTTATATAAATCATAGCATTTCAATATTGCCACATACGTCTGCCATAACATTTTACATTCAGTTTTCGTTCTCTGTGACTCAAAAATTTGTTTATTCCATAACGTAATGAAACTTTTCATTATTTTCATTAATCTTGTTGCATAAACAATATTAGAATCAAAGAATATATATAACAATATTTCATAAATAGCATAAATAGTATAATGTATGTAGACAAAGTATCCATAACATATATAGACAAAATGTATAATGAAAAGAAATAAAACACTGCTCCAATTTCCAATTATCAAACTACGTAAATATTTTTTTGTCTTCATCGTTTCGTTAAGTTCTTGAATTGTTAATACAAATTCAATATTTGTTGATTTTTGAGTGAATGAAATAAAAGTATTACTTAAAAAACCTGCACTATAAAAAAATATATCAATGTACACACGATATCGCATAATACTAATTGAAGACTGCACACTATGTTGCAATATATAGTAGTGGTATATTAATGGAATATACATTAAAATCGTTGCACATATGGTAATTATGTTCGATGTCAGTTTGTTGGGAGCTATAAACTGATCTTGAATCCTGTACTTAGGAAACAATAAAATATTTTGCATGAGATTTAAAGGCCTAAATAATAACTCTATATCCTTTTCTAGGTATCTTGTTAACAAAATGTCCTTATTACCCACTTTAGCCCTAAATCTTGAAAAATACATGATATATTAGTTAAATATATATGTCTTGATTATATAGTTTAGTCAAAGATAAATCTATAATTTTATACTTATAAAATATATTAATCTTATGGCAATACAATGAATAATGTTAAGTATTTTAATAATTATTTAAAACAAAATTAATAGTTTTTTAAAATATTTAAATATACATCTACCGTTATTGGTGATTTTATAATAACTAATGCTTTTATTATAAAAACAAAAAAAATGTTGTGTTATAAAAACAAAACAATTATTGTATTGATAAAACATTCATCATTTTTAAAGCTTCTTCAAACATAACAATTATTTCATAAATATAATGAATTAGATAAGTGAACCATAGTCATTAAACATATAAGACAAATAATGTGAACTCAAACCCATTTGTTTATAATGATTAATAATAAATTTATAAAGTAATGTTGCCTCGTTGAGTACAAAGTAGTAAAAATTTCGAGTAACTATCAGCCACCACGCTATGGATATCGAGGTAGTAAATGAAACCTGGGTGAGAGTGGGAAAGGAGGACCGAACGTCGTCTATAATAGGATATTAATGAAAAAAAATATTTGCATTTAATTTTTAATTTCCCAACGTTAACGATCATGAAAATAGTTTTATTTCTCAGTGATCTGAATGATGTCTCAATGATTACCTGCTTAAAAATCAATATTTAGCGCTTAAAAACTTGCGAAATAAACCAGATATCGTCATCCTGCACGCAGATAAGGGTAATGCTACCCTGGTAATGGACACGTCGGATTACAATGCAAAAATTAACCAACTTTTGTCGGATGAAACTACGTATAAAACGGTCAAAACAGACTAGACCAATACTGTTGTAAACAATACGAAAAAGTTAATTAAAAACACTCCGCATGCATTACATTTTGACGTCAAAAACCTCATCCCATCGTGTGCAAAACCGCCCAAACTGTATGGATTACCGAAGATACACAAACCAAATGTTCCACTGCGACCAATAGTAAGTCAAATCGACACACCGTTTTACAAATTAGCTCAGATGGTTGCGAAAGTCCTCTCACAACTTCGAGGACACACTAGTGCATTTGTGAAAGACTCTTACCATTTTGTTAGCGAAATTAAAGATCTACATCTCGCTGATAATGAATCTATGGTGATTTTTGATGTCACATCACTTTTCACTTGCTTACCTGTTGAGGATTGCATCAAAACTGTAACTAAGAAGTTATCTGACAATAATATGCCCTTGGAATATGCTGAACTGTTATGTCAATGCCTAACAACTGGCTATTTAATGTGGAATGATGAATTCTACAAGCAAGTAGATGTAGTGGCTCTGGGCTCGCCAGTCTCTTCCATTGTTGCCGATATATTCATGGAGGACTTCGAGGAGACTGCCTTAAGAAGCTCGCCTGTCACACCCAGGTTCTATAAGCGGTGCGTAGATGACACATTTACAATATTACCATCAGACAAAGTAACCATATGCCCTTTTTTTTCCGCAGGGTGGACCATGGATGTAATCGCGCCCCGACAAATCCATCCGGGGCAACAAAAGAGGCGGCGCGCAACCCCATGGACCCACCCTGCAAACACCTCTCTTCGCCGTGCGAGCGGCCACTGGTACCCGATCTTTGTCTTCGGTGGCCCGCCCGGCGGTTTACCCTTACGGGTTCCTCTCGTATCGACGCCCCGACAGCTTTCGCCGTCGGGGCCTCGCCCTCACGTCGGGTGACCGGACAATTCCAGGACCGCGCCCGCCATTACATCAGGTTTGATGAACCACAAATCCTCGCAAAAGAACACCGATACCTGCCTAGGATGGTTCGCGAGGCTATTGAAATTAAAAAACATAAAAACTTCAATAGAGAGGATGGCTGGGTATTATCATCATCTTAGAGTTCCCTGGGGCCGAGGGCACCAGGACGGCCGATAGCGTGGCGTCGAAGTTGCGAGGTCTGTTCGCCGAGGAGGGTGGCGTCAAAATCGCCAGACCCGTAAAGTGCGCCGAAATGCGCATCGCGGGTTTGGACGACTCCGTGACGGTGGAAGACATCCGGGAGGCCATTGCCTCGAAAACCGGGTGTCCCATGGACACCGTCCGGGTTGGCGCCATCCGGCCCGGTCCGGGCGGCGTAGGTGCCGCCTGGGTGCAGTGCCCAGTGGAGTCGGTCAGGCAACTGGCTGACTCAGGCAGGCTCCTCGTGGGCTGGAGCTCAGCGCGAGTCACCGTGCTGGAGCACCGGCCTGCGAGGTGTTTCAAGTGCATGGCGGTCGGGCACACCCGGCCAACATGCACTAATTGCTTTGACTGCGGCGGACTCTGTTTTCGCTGCGGTCAGACTGGGCATATGGCGGCATCTTGCGCCGCCCCGCCCCACTGCCCCGCGTGTGCGGCGGGCAATAAGCCTGCCAAGCACCGCATGGGCTCTGGGGCGTGCAGACCTCCGGCTTCGGCTCCAAAGGGGTGGAGCGGCCCTTCGACTCCGGCCGCTCCCACTCCTAGCGCGGCCCGATCGCCCGCCGCAAGCCAGGAGGTGATGATGGACACGGCCCATTAATGGCTGTCCAGTCCACTCACCCCCTGCAGGCCAACACCAACCACTCCGCCGGTGCGCAGGATCTCCTCCTGCAATCCATGGCGGAGTGGTCGATCGGTGCAGCCGTAGTCGCGGAACCGTACGTCGTGCCTGATCGCCCCAATTGGGTGGTCAGCCGGAACGGAACCGCGGCAATCGTCACCTCCACGCAGCGGCGCTTCCCGTCCTTATCCCTTTTGGATAGGGGCGAGGAATTTGTCGCTGCGGAATGGGGAGGGGTCACACTCTACAGCGTTTACCTCTCCCCTAACAGGAGAATGGACGATTTCGGGGCCTCCCTCACCACCTTGGAGGCTTTGATACGGCGACTGGCACCGGGCCTCGTCCTGGTCCTGGGGGACTTCAACGCCAAATCCACGGCGTGGGGGTCCCCGATGACGGACGATCGCGGGCGGGCGATCGTGGAGTGGGCGGCGTCACTGGGCCTCTGTGTCCTAAACAGAGGCTCAGTGAACACGTGTGTGCGACAGCAGGGTGGGTCGATAGTGGACTTGTCGTTCGCTAGCCCCGCTGTCACACCACGAGTGAGGAACTGGCGTGTCCTGGAGGAGGCGGAGACCCTGTTGGATCACCGATACATCCGGATGGAGGTCTCCCCTCTCCGGGACCCCAGCAGGGGTCACAGAGCGGACCGGGCTCCCGCATTTCCGCGGTGGGCTGTAGGGCGTCTGGATAGGGACCTACTGGCGGAGGCGGCCATCGTGAACACGTGGCTGTCCTCACCACCCCCAACGGACGGAGTGGACGTTGAGGCTGTCCACATCCGCAGTGCGTTAACGCAGGTCTGCGATGCGGCCATGCCCAGGGTGCGGCGTCTACCTCCGAGGCAGGGGGTCTACTGGTGGTCCCCAAGACTGGCGGACCTTCGTGCGGCGTGCATTAGTGCCCGAAGGTCCTACACCCGCAGTCGGCGGCGTCGCCGCGATGTTGAGCGGGAGGGCCAGCTGTACGAGGCGTACCGCAGTGCGCGTACCGCCTTTCGGCTGGCCATCCGGTCCGCCAAGGACGCGAGTTGGCAGGAGATGCTGGACGGTCTCGATCGTGACCCCTGGGGTCGCCCGTATCGCGCGTCGCTGAATAAGCTTCGCGCGCAGGGTCCCCCCCTCACCGAGACCCTCCAGCCCGACCTCCTTCGTAGAGTGGTCGAGGAGCTGTTCCCGCGGCAGTCGGAGCACACGCCCCCGGTCATGGCTTCACCAGATCACGACCGGGAGGCTGTCGAGAATGTCCCGCCCGTGACGGAGTCGGAAGTGGGGGCAGCCGTGGCGAAGATTCGTTCCGCCACCACGGCCCCCGGCCCGTACGGAGTCCCAGTCCGGGTGTTGACGTTGCTCCTCGAGCATCTCGAACCTCGCCTCGGGCGACTGTTCAACGCCTGTCTGACGTCTGGACAGTTCCCTGAGTGCTGGAAGGAAGGGAGGTTGGTTCTCCTGCCAAAGCCGGGACGGCCCCCGGATTCGCCGTCGGCCTACAGGCCCATTGTGCTTCTGGACGATGTGGGTAAGCTGCTGGAGCGTGTCCTCGCTGCCCCGCATCGTCCGGCACCTGGAGGAGGTGGGGACCGATCTGTCGGACGCTCAATTTGGGTTTCGGAGGGGGCGTTCGACCATCGGGGCCCTGCTACGCCTGAGGCAGACGGCCGCGGAGGCTGTCGCCGGCAAAGGAGTCCTGTTGGCGGTGTCATTGGACATCGCCAACGCCTTCAATAGTCTGCCATTCAGCTGCATCAGGGAGGCGCTCCGGTTCCACGGAGTGCCCCTGTACCTCAGGCAGCTGGTGGCAGACTATTTGGAGGGGCGCAGTGTTCTCTACGCGAGCCCTGCAGGGGACATTGTGCGGACGCCCATGTCGTGCGGTGTTCCGCAGGGGTCGGTTCTGGGGCCGACTCTGTGGGACATCGGTTACGACTGGGCGTTGAGAGGGAGTCTCCCCCCCGGGCTGAGCGTTATTTGCTATGCTGACGACACGCTCGTCACAGCCCGGGGCAGGACACTCGAAGAGGCGGCGAGCCTGGCCACTCTCGGCACCGAGGAGATGGTCAGGCGAATCGAGGCGCTGGGGCTCAGGGTGGCCCTAAACAAGACGGAGGCCCTTTTATTCCATGGGCCCCGTGTGAGGCTGCCCATCGGCGCCTCGTTAGTCGTCAACTCCATCCACATCAGTATCCAGGCCCATATGAGGTACTTGGGTCTGGTGCTCGACGGGCGATGGTGGTTCCGGGAGCATTTTCGTCAAATTGCTCCCCGGCTGGGCGGCGCGGCGTCCGCCCTTTCTCGGCTCATGCCGAACGTGGGCGGACCCAGTTTTCAGTGCCGACGGCTGTATGCGGGGGTGATCCGTTCAATGGCCATGTACGGTGCACCCGTGTGGGCGAGGGCTCTGAACGCCCAACTCAGGGCGGTTCTGTGGAGGCCACAGAGAGCCATGGCGGTCAGAGCCATTCGCGGGTACCGCACGGTGTCGACAGAGGCGGCGTGCCTGTTGGCCGGGACACCCCCGTGGGACCTAGAGGCGGAGATGCTTTCCGACCTCTACCGGCGGGTTACCTCAATGCGCGAAGAGGGTGGCACCCCATCGTTCAACGAGATAGCCACCTGGCGCGAGGACGCCCGCCGAGAAGTCATCGCCCGTTGGGCTACGCGGCTGGAGAGGTCTAGATACGGTGTTATTACCGTTGAGGCCCTCCGGCCCGTACTGATGGAGTGGATGGAGCGGCGGCACGGAGTCCTCTCTTTCCGGTTGGTGCAGGTCTTGTCGGGGCATGGTTGCTTCGGCAAGTACCTGCACACGGTCGTGCGGAGGGAGTGGACTCCGTCCTGCCACCATTGCAGTAGCGACGAGGACACGGCGCAACATACGCTCGAGGTATGTTCGGGCTGGGACGGGCAGCGCCGTGACCTCGTCGCTGTCATCGGTGCCGACCTGACGCTGCCGGCTGTTGCGCGAGCGATGGTCGACAGCGTCAGGAATTGGGACGCGGTCGCCGCCTTCTGCGAGGCTGTCATCTCGCAGAAGGAGGCGGCGGCGGCGGCCGGGGCGGCGCAGGCGCGAATACCTGCGCCTGATGCCGCCCTAACCGAGGCTTCGGATGACCGGACCGGGGAATTGTCCGGTCACCCGACGTGAGGCCACCGCGTGAGGGCGATGCCTCGACGGCGAAAGCTGTCGGGGCGTCGACAGGAGAGGAGCCGCCGAGCGGGCCACCGAAGACAAAGATCGGGTACCGGTGGCCCGCTCGTACGGCGAAGAAGAGGTGCTTGCAGGGTGGGTCAATGGGGTTGCGCGCCACCTCTTCCGTCACCCCGGACCGATTTGGCGGGGTGCGACGTCCATAGCCCAAAAAAAAAAAAAAAAAAAAAAAAAAAAAAAAAAATGGGTAATATCATCAAGCTGGGGTCCTGTTATTCACATACTTAAAAATAAAACTAAGAAGACCACCACAAAACTGCAAGAAACTGTGACCCACAATAATAGCTAAATATAATATAAATTAATTTTAGTAATATAAAGTAAGCCGTCTCTAAAATTAATCAACAGAAACAGGAAACAGTTTCTTTAGGATTCTATTTTGTGGACATTAAGATACATCTGGCATGGACATCATTTTTCTGTTTTAGATAAAGTTTATCCAACATCTTTAAAGCTGATAAATAATCTGGCACTTCCCTTACATGTACAAATAAACTTGCAGATATATTATTTAATTTGACATTTTTGGTAATTACAAAAGTATTCTTAGCAATATTATCTAACGTAAACTTTCCAATGTTAGTAAATTAAGCTCGCTGTAGATGAACCCGGATCGGCATAAAGTTTGTTCGGACGTAGTAAAGTATTATAGGATCCATATTTGAATACGATACCATTTTTGGAATAAATTGATATACATAAACAAAGATAAAACCAATTAAATTTGGTTTTATTTCAATAAAATGATTGTAATATAATGACAAATATCAATATAGTTTTTAAGTACATAAATTCTAAAATTAAACAAAGTATTTATACCACAACAGGGAGTGTGAATGGTACTCTTACTCCATTACTACACATAAATTATTTTTATAATTTAAAAATTAGTTTTTTTTACGGATTCCATCGCATTTGCATTTGATTTTTAATTTCCCGACCTTTCGAACACTTAACATCGTTCGTAGTCACAAGAGGGCTAAAGTGTCTCACTTCCAACAAGTTATCGTTATTACTGGGATTTATAATATTCACCCGCTACAGTATTAGTTACTAATTTTTGACCCAAATTTTTAAAACAAATTCATTATCAGTAGGTACAGAAAGAAAATGATCAGCTATTATCAAACATTTAATTTATGATAATTATTATACTGTGGCAATTTACTAGTTTAAAAACTAACAAATCTATTCAGCTACCACCGGATCGAAGTGAGGCCACATTGAGAAAAATGCGATAAGAAAAGTTAGAAAAAGAAAAGTTGTTAGTTTCAAACTAGTAAATTTCCACAATATTATTAATTGGTAGACTCAAATATTTCATTTGGACCTGAATACAGGTTGGGACTAAGTTAACGATGATCGAAGCACCGTCAGGTGAACCATTACGGGGCTTATGAAATAATCTTCTCAATTCACCTGACCATCTTCTCGGTGCCATGTGTGGCCAGATGTAATACGTCCTCCGATGTAACACGCGTATCTAAGCATAGTTGAGGCAGTCATGCTAGTGTTACGGTAAGAGGAGGCCCTGTGCGAAGAGTTTTTTCCGCATCGCGCAAATAGAGAAATCCCAGAGATCACGCTCTAGATTGTTCAGCATTTGTCGCTGACTCGAATCATTGGTGCTGCGTTAGATGGCCAGCCTAAAGGTAGACCATTTTTTTTTTTTTTTTTTTTTTTTTTTTTTTTTTTTTTTTTTTTTTTTTTTTGGTGGACTATGGATCAGCCTCGCCCCGCCAAATCGGCCCGGGGTGACGGAGAAGGCGGCGCGTGACCCCATAGACCCACCGTAAAACTCCTCTCTCTTCGCCGTGCGAGCGGGTCACCGGGACCCGATTTTTAACTTCGGTGGCCCGCCCGGCTGTTCACCCTTTTTTTTTTTTTTTTTTTATTGGTGGGCTATGGGTGCGTCTCGCCCCGCTGAATCGGTCCGGGGTGACGGAAAGGCGGCGCGTGACCCCATAGACCCACCGTAAAACCTTCTCTCTTCGCCGTGCGAGCGGACCACCGGTACTCGATTTTAACTTCGGTGGCCCGCCCGGCGGTTTACCCTCGCGGGTTCCTCTCGTCGACGCCCCGACAGATTTCGCCGTCGGGGCGTCGCCCTCACGCGGTGGCCTCACGTCGGGTGACCGGACAGTTCCCCGGTCCGATCACCCGAAGCCTCGGTTAGGGCGGCATCAGGCGCAGGTATTCGCGCCTGCGCCGCCCCGGCCGCTGGCGGCGGCCCGGGGCGCGGGAATCCTCCCTTGCCCGTTCCGCCGCTTCCTTCTGCGAGATGACAGCCTCGCAGAAGGCGGCGACCGCGTCCCAGTTCCTGATGCTGTCGACCATCGCCCTCGCGACGGCCGGCAGCGTCAGGTCGGCACCGATGACAGCGACGAGGTCACGGCGCTGCCGCTCCCATCCCGGACACACCTCCAGCGTGTGTTGCGCCGTGTCCTCGTCACTCCTGCAGTGGTGGCAGGCCGGAGTCCACTCCCTATACACGACCCTGTGCAGGTACAACCCGAAACACCCGTGCCCCGTCAATACCTGCACCAGCCGAAAGGTGAGGACTCCGTGCCGCCGCTCCATCCACTCTATCAATACGGGCCGGAGGGCCTCAACGGTCTCCACACCGTGCCTAGGCCTCTCCAGCCGCGTAGCCCAACGGGCGATGACGTCTCGGCGGGCATCCACGCGCCAGGTGGCTATCTCGCTCAACGATGGGGAGCCACCTTCCTCGCGCGCTGTGATAACCCGCCGGTAGAGGTCGGAGAGCATCTCCGCCTCTAGGTCCCACGGGGGTGTCCCGGCCAACAGGCACGCCGCCTCTGTCGACACCGTGCGGTACCCGCGAATGGCTCTGACCGCCATGGCTCTCTGTGGCCTCCACAGAACCGCCCTGAGCTGGGCGTTCAGAGCCCTCGCCCACACCGGTGCGCCGTACATGGCCATCGAGCGGATGACCCCCGCATACAGCCGTCGGGCCTCAAAACTGGGTCCGCCCACATTCGGCATGAGTCGAGAAAGGGCGGACGCCGCGCCGACAAGCCGGGGAGCAATCTGTCGGAAATGCTCCCGGAACCACCATCGCCCGTCGAGCACCAGACCCAAGTACCTCATATGGGCCTGGATGCTGATGTGGATGGAGTTTACCACTATCGAGGCGCCGATGGGCAGCCTCACACGGGGCCCATGGAAAAGTAGGGCCTCCGTCTTGTTTAGGGCCACCCTGAGCCCCAGCGCCTCGATCCGCCTGACCATCTCCTCGGTGCCGAGAGTGGCCAGGCTCGCCGCCTCTTCGAGTGTCCTGCCCCGGGCTGTGACGAGCGTGTCGTCAGCGTAGCACACCAAGCTCAGCCCGGGGGGGAGACTCCTTCTCAACGCCCAGTCGTACCCGATGTCCCACAGAGTCGGCCCCAGAACCGACCCCTGTGGAACGCCGCACGACATGGGCGTCCGCACAATGTCCCCTGCGGGACCCGCGCAGAGGATACTGCGGCCCTCCAAATAGTCTGCCACCAGCCGCCTGAGGTACAGGGGCACTCCATGGAACCGGAGCGCCTCCCTGATGCAGCCGAATGGCAGACTATTGAATGCGTTGGCGATGTCCAACGACACCGCCAACAGCACTCCCTTCCCGGCGACGGCCTCCGCGGCCGCCTGCCTCAGGCGTAATAGGGCCCCGATGGTCGAACGCCCCCTCCGAAACCCATACTGAGCGTCCGACAGATCGGGCCCCACCTCCTCCAGGTGTCGGACGATGCGGGCAGCGAGCACACGCTCCAGCAGCTTACCCACATCGTCGAGGAGCACGATGGGCCTGTAGGCCGACGGCAAATCCGGGGACCGTCCCGGCTTTGGCAGGAGAACCAACCTCCCTTCCTTCCAGCACTCAGGGAACCGTCCAGACGTCAGACAGGCGTTGAACAGCTGCCTGAGGCGAGGCTCGAAGTGCTCGAGGAGCGACGTCAGCACCCGGACTGGAATTCCGTCCGGGCCGGGGGCCGTGGTGGCGGAACGAATCTTCGCCACGGCCGCCCCCACTTCCGACTCCGTCACGGGCGGAACACTCTCGTCGTCGTCGGCCTCCCGGTCCTGATCTGGCGGAGCTATGACCGGGGGCGTGTGTTCCGACTGCCGTGGAAACAGCTCCTCGACCACCCTACGAAGGAAGTCGGGCTGGAGGGTCTCGGTGAGGGGGGGGGGGCCGCGCGCGAAGCTTGTTCAACGCCGCGCGATATGGGCGACCCCAGGGGTCACGGTCGAGACCGTCCAGCATCTCCTGCCAACTCGCGCCCTTGGCGGCACGGATGGCCAGCCGAAAGGCAGTTCGCGCACTGCGGTACGCCTCGTACAGCTGGCCCTCCCACTCGACGTCGCGGTGACGCCGCCGGCTGCGGGTGTAGGACCTTCGGGCACTGATACACGCCGCACGAAGGTCCGCCAGTCTTGGGGACCACCAGTAGACCCCCTGCCTCGGAGATGGACGCCGCCGCACTCTGGGCATGGCCGCATCGCAGATCTGCGTTAACGCACTGCGAATGCGGGCAGCCTCAGCGTCCACTCCGTCTGCTGGGGGTGGTGAGGACAGCCACGTGCTGACAATGGCCGCCTCCGCCAGTAGATCCCTGTCAAGACAACCCACAGCCCACCGCGGAAACGCAGGAGCTCCGTCCGCCCTGTGACCCCTACCGGGTTCCCGGGGGGAGACCTCCATCCGGATGTACCGGTGGTCCGACAGGGTCTCCGCCTCCTCCAGGACACTCCAGTTCCTCACCCGTGGCGCGACAGCGGGGCTAGCGAACGACAAGTCCACTATCGACCCGCCCTGCCGCCGCACACACGTGTTCACCGAGCCTCTGTTCAGAACACAGAGGCCCAGTGAAGCCGCCCACTCGTTGACCGCCCGCCCGCGGTCGTCCGTCGTAGGGGACCCCCACGCCGTGGATTTGGCGTTAAAGTCCCCCAGAACCAGGATGAGGCCCGGTGCCAGTCGCCGTATCGAGGCCTCCAAGGTGGTGAGTGAGGCCCCGAAATCGTCCATCCTCCTAGTGGGGGAGAGGTATACGCTGTAGAGCGTGACCCCTCCCCACTCCGCCGCGACAAATTCCTCGCCCCTATCCAAAAGGGACAAGGACGGGAAGTGCCGCTGCGTTGAGACGACGATTGCCGCGGTACCGTTTCGACTGACCACCCAATTGGGGCGATCAGGCACGGCGTACGGTTCCGCGACTACGGCTGCACCAATCGACCACTCCGCCATGGAATGCAGGAGGAGATCCTGCGCTCCGGCGGAGTGGTTGGTGTTGGCCTGCAGGAGGAGGTGCATGGCTGGTGTACCCATTATCGGGTTGTGTCCATGACCTCCTCGCCAGCGGGCGATCGGACCGCGCTAGGAGCGGGAGCGGCCGTGGTCGTAGGGCCGCCCCGCGCCTTTGGGGCCGAAGCTGGAGGTTTGCACGCCCCAGAGCCCATGCGGTGCTTGGCGGGCTTATTGCCCGCCGCACACGCAGGGCAGTGGGGCGGGGCGGCGCAAGATGCCGCCACGTGCCCGGTCTGACCGCAGCGGAAACACAATCCGCCGCAGTCGAAGCAATTAGTGCACGTCGGTCGAGTGTGTCCGACCGCCATGCACTTGTAGCACCTCGCAGGCCGGTGCTCAAGCACGGTTACCCGCGCCGAGCTCCAGCCCACGAGGAGCCTGCCTGAGCCGGCCAGTTGCCTGACCGACTCCACCGGGCACTGCGCCCAGGCAGCACCTACGCCACCCGGACCGGGACGAATGGCACCGACCCGGACGGTGTCTATGGGACACCCGGTTTTCGAGGCAATAGCCTCCCGGATGTCTTCCACCGTCACTGAATCGTCCAAACCCGAAATGCGCATTTCGGCGCACTTGACGGGCCTGGCGATCTTGATGCCACCCTCCTCGGCGAACAAACCTCTCAGCTTCTCAGCCACGCTGTCGGCCGTCTTGGCGCCCTCGGCCCCTGGGAACTCGAGAATTCGAGCCCCCGTCCGGGCCTTGCGGGTCCTGGCTTCGACGCCTCCAATATCGGAGACGTCTAGCTCTCGCCGGGCCTTCCTCAAGACGGCCTCGTAGCTGAGGTCCTTCTCGGCCGCCTCGGGCAGCACAGTGATCACCACTGCGGCCGTCTTCGGCGACTTGAGCCCCTTGCGCGGTCTCTTCTTCTGTCCGGCTCCTGCCTGAGGAGCGGGGACCTCAGCGGCGCGCTTGGCCTCCGCTCTCCTCCTTTGGCCGCGACTCCTTCTGTCGCGTTCGGCTACCTGCCAACCCTGTTCGGGTACGGCAGTCGTGCCAGACGCGGAAGGCCTCGTCGCGGCCTCGCTGGTCGTCGCCGGCGGTGTTTTTGCGGGCGACTTCAGCGGTCCGGCAGGAGCCGGAGCCGTCTTCCTCCTCAGGGCGGGTCCCTTCGGAGCTGGGCCGGGGCCTTTGGGCTTAGGCCCGGCCGCGGCCGTGGCGTAGCTCCCCACGCGGCCACCCTGACAAGGCAGCGGGGCGGGGACTGGTGCCACATGCGGCCGCTTGTCCGCGGCGAGAGGTGGTCGGACACGTGGTTCTGGAGGCAACCTCGCCTCCAGAACGGCGAAGCGCGCATCGACGAGCTTGCCCACTGCGCCGATGATTTTGGCGAGGGCCTCGTCCGATATGCCTCCCACCTCAAACGGGGTCGGCTGAGCCTCCTCAGGGGCCCGTTCTACGGCGCCTGGCGGCTTTGGCGCCGCAGGGGCGCTAGCCGGCGGCAAGCGGTCCGCGGGGAGAGGCGTCAACCTCACCACCGGGACAGGGAGTCTCGCCGCGGCGACTGCGCCAGCGTCAGCCGGCGGCGCGCGCTTCGCGACGGCAGGCGTCTTCCTCGCCGCGGGGACGGGTGTGACGGTGACGCCATCACCCAACGTCGTCGGCGCCGCAGCGCGAGGCGGCTTTGGCGTCGCAGCGGCCGCTGAGTAGCCGGTCTTGGCTGGTGGCGCGGCTGGCGCAGGCGACACGAACAGCGCCACCTGCGCCTTGAGGTCGGCCACGTCGATCAGCAACTGGCGGTTTGCCCGACGCATCTCCGCCAGCATGTCGCCCAGGTTCCTGTTTCGGGTCCGCAGGCCTGACATCTCGCCTCTAAGGCGGACATTTTCGGCCTGCAGATCCGTGGCGTCACCGACGCGGACAGCGACCGCCGCCGCCCTTTCTACAGCCGAGGTCCCTCGCCCTCTTCGGGAGGCCATGATCTTAGGTGGAGGCATGTTGGCCACGCTCCCCTCGGTTTCGGCGCTCGAGCTGCCTCCCTTACTCAGGGGGCGCTTTCGCACCTGCGAGGGGAGGGCCTCCTCCTTCTTAGTCGCGGTCGCCGGCGGCGTCTTTGCTGCTAGACGCGCCGACGACCTAGTGGGGCCTTCACCAGCCGACCCGCTGCCCTCTTTGGACGGCCCTGCGGGAATATCACCGCCCTCGTCCATTCTGACGGTAGATCCGCCGCCCTCGTCTTCGGACGGCTCTGCGACATCGCTGTCGCCCTCGTCCGTCGACGGCTCTGCTGCGAGTCTACCGTCTTTCTTCTCTTCAGCGGCGGCAGCCTCCCTGCGCGCTCGCCGCTCCTCCAGCCGCCTTTTGTGGCTCAGGCCGTTGCCCCGGGTCTTTCTGGGCGACCTCCTCTTCTTCTTCTGGGCCTCCACGGTTTGTGCCGGGCCCTCGGCGGACGCCTCAAGTCCTGAGGACGAGGCGTCGTTGTCAGTTTTTCTTTGGCTTGACAAGGCCGTGGTGTGAGAATCACAGGGATTCCCGTCGGTAAATGTATTTAATTTTAAGGTATCCATATGATTCCCACGAGTAGGGGAGATACACAACGTCGACCCGGGCAGAGATCCCTTTACCCGGGCAAGCCTACATTTACCAACCAGGGGGTCAGCCGGTACCCTGGCTGGAGCGTGCTAACGACAGAACAACCCATCTGCCATGCATCTTCTCGCCGCACGCCAGAACTTAAGATTCTGGGTGATTTCCGAGTCCGAATGTTACTTCGAACTCTTTATAGAGGTTGTCTTCCTCGCGGTCCGGGCGGTTAAGCCAAGACCCTCGCTCCTGAAACTAAGACAAGCAAAGAATCAGGTTTACGATGTGTGGGCGGTGGCATGTGCCTGCCCAGCCCTCAAATAAATGAGTGACTGAGCCCGTCCCAATATTTCGCGTCCTATACCCTCTACTACGACTGTAGTAGAGTAAGGAGCGAAATCGCGCAGATATTCGCTACGGACGACAGTACAACAGAAGAACTGGGGACCGCCGCCCGCACCCAGGGTACACCGCGTGGAGGTTTCTGGGATAGTACCCCGCCTCAACGATAACTTCGCATCTATGTAAAATAAGCCGTATGGTCTTAATTTTCCAAATTCATAACGATAAAACCACATAACTTGATCGTAAAGTTTCTTTTGTGCATCTTTAAAAAAAATATATATATAAAAACCAACTTAATTCGTAGGATAATTGGACGTAGTTAAGCAGAAAGGACTTAAACCACACAAAGTTAGTTTTGAGTTATGGAAATTTGAAGTTAAACTGTAAATTTCTTGTAACAAAAAATTATTCTTTAAGGATTTTTAATGATAGATCTATCTTCATAAAATGCAAAAAAAAATCCTTAAAGAATATTTTTTTGTTACAAGAAATTTACAGTTTAACTTCAAATTTCCATAACTCAAAACTAACTTTGTGTGGTTTGAGTCCTTTCTGCTTAACTACGTCCAATTTTGATCAGTTTTATAAATACATACATACATACATATCATCACGCCATATCCCTTGCAGGGTAGGCAGAGAGAACAGAGTGCCAGAGAACTCTATCTCTGCATACTTCACTCGCTTCCTCAACATTCATAATTCTCTTCATACACGCTCGCCGGTTTCGGAGACTCTTGACTCCACCTTCCTTCAGTACCTGACCGATCTGGTCTAGGTAGGTTAGTCTCGGTCTCCCTCGGTACCTACATCCTTCCACTTTCGCATTGTATATCTTCTTAACCAGTTTTATAAATCATTGTTTAAATATAATTACTTAATATAAATTATTACTTTATGACATCGGGTTGAGAGTCCTCGGCACTCACCCATAGTCCGGGTAAAGTTGTCATAGCCATCGGCGGCTAACAATTATAGTCCATAAAATATAGCTTGATCTTTGTGACAGTTGTCACTATTTACGCACGCTTACGATGTAGGCCGTATTTTTGTCGATATAATTCCTTATTTTTTTAAGTTATTTACTACTGCAATTGCAAAACAATGTATGAAAATCTTATTGAATTTCAATCAAATGGATGGGTGAATCGATTATAAATGTAAAACAATCTATGAAAATCTTATTGAATATAAATTAATTGATTTTATTTAATTTAAAATCTAAAGCTTATCTGAAGCCGTTAATTAATTCTTTTTATTATTAAGGAATACATCCAAGTTCATCGTCACTATTATCATCATCGCTGGAACATTCATGATGAGTTCTAGGTCACAGATTATTTCATGAATAATCATGTTTTTATTAAAAAAATATCTTTTTAATATAAAAAAAATGGTCTTATTATTCTTATAACTGATGTTTTGTAGCTATCTGTCACAGAGATCAAGCTATATCTTAAGGACTATATATAAGTCATACACAAAAAAAAACTTTATGCCTTCAAAAATATGTGCCTACAAAAGAATAGCGATTTTATTGCCTATGAAAACTGAAACTATGTTCGTGTAAACTATCATTCGATGCTTAATAGATCTTCTCAATCATCGTAATAACTAAACATATGATCTATGTTTATTTTTAATAAGAATATGATATAAAATACAACATAAATTGCGTTGCGTCATCACGACTGCTAAGTAAAATCATCCCTTAGATTTTTTTTATTGCTTATGGTGGCCAACGAGCAAGCAGCACACCTGGTGGTAAGTGTCACTGCCGCCCACGGACCTTTGCAATGCCAAGGGTATAGCTTAGGCCGCTGTCTACCAATAAAATCCCCAAACCCACTTAGTTGGTCTTCCGGCTCTCTCGCTCACCGAACGAAGCGCTGTAGCATATTGCCATTACTCAGACATCGATCTTCTGCGAGAGTGTGGTACTACCCCGGTTGGACCGGCCCGCGGCTGTAGACAGAAAACTGTCAACAGCGTGGTCCTACCACTATCAAGTAATTGAATTGACTGCATAGGTGGTTCAGTGGCCTAAGTACCTACCCCCCATGCCTGCGCGCTCCACTCAGGCCAATTCTATGTGTCATCTACAAATGGTTGGTCTGAGTCTGAATATAAACCCTGTTTGTTAATTTTGTGTTTATGAAGTCCCCTGCTATACAAATATTTATCCATTAGTGCTAAGTGCTGTCCTTATGTAAACAAAAAAAAAACTACCACGATACTACATATAAATATGGAAGCGAGAATAAATCATTTATCCAATAAATTTCGATACTATTATGGATGATTCCCTGAAAATGTTACGATATTTTGTTTTATATGTATTTCTCGTGTCTGTGTGGTAGCGGCTACGAATACTACCAACTCTTACTTTGCTCGTGGATGTCGTAAAAGACGACTAAGAGCCTTATAATAACCTGGGCTAACTCTATCTGATGCCGTTTGGTCAACAGTTACATACATTTCCATGGATGTTTGACGTCAGGCAGGCGGCCGGTCATAAAACTACTGCCAATAACTTATACAATATGTACTATGAAAAAAGAGTACATATTGTATCGACCCCAAGTAATTGGGATAAGAGTAGGAGAATGATGATGTATTTCTCGTGTGGAGAAGGGATTATAATGCACATATTAGCACTTCTTTCTTGCCCGTAGTAACTATTAAATTGGCCGAGAGATAATCAGGAAAATACTCAGTGGGAATCGCCTGGGAAACTTAATACAGTAAATGCGATCGCAAACCTGTCTACCAAGCGTGACGATTATAGCATTATGAAATATAATGACTGGAGAATGGGAGATGGATACTGACTCCAAAAGTAGGCGTATGGAGTTATGAAAAACCAATAGCTTTTTTAAGCTATTGCATAGCTTTTATCGCGGGCTTTGAGTGCGGCGACCGAATCAAGAAATTCCGTAACGAAAATAAAACCTAAGATTTTATGGTTAAAAAGCAGCAGTTCATTTTCGACTGACTTTAGGCAGGGAGCGTGGCCGAGTGGTCTAAGGCGCTGGTTTTAGGCACAGTCTGAAAGAGCGTGGGTTCGAATCCCACCGCTGTCAAATTCGTTTAGCAATTTATTTTTGCAAAATTTATTTATAATAATTTTAATTTTTTTTACGAATTTCTTGATCTGATATTGCATAAATAAACAATAAATAAATAATTATAATTGCATAAGTTGATAAAAATTGCTATGCAATAGCTTTACCGCGGCAATCCCCGAGTACCATTCATTTTTTTTTTTTCAAATTAGGAGGCAAATACACATAATTGATGAACACTGTGGATACTATAGGTAAATAAAACTTTCAGGAAATAGTAACCAGCATTCTTAAATACATTATTTGAAAGGCAAAGATAACATAAATTATCTTGGACATTGAATGTACGAACAAAAAAATGTAAACGAACCCAATTTTCATAAAGTATACATACACTAATGACTAGGCAATTTAGTTTTTTATTAATTGCAATTAAACGACAAATAATTACCAAATCATTTTTGAAAGGTGTTTCCTTTCGAAAATGGTGTGAATGCACGTCGCGATTATGAAGCTTTTAAAAAAAGGAATATTTTGATAGATTAATTTTTACGGTCGTGTTCATGCCAGATCCAGAATATTTTATCCGACGTCCTCGAATATTTTTTTTAATCAACTACTATCTTATTTTAAATAAAATAATTGCTATTTAAAAATATCAAATACGTTTAAACGAATGTTTTTTCTTGACATATGTATGATAATATTATCCTATAAGTGCAATATGAGAAAAATACAAGAATTTTTAGGTTTGAAAAGTGCTTGATTTTCATAAGTCGAGAGTACAGTAAGACCTTAACGCTTCGCTTATGTGGCGTGCAATATGTCATTGTGCCACTATTGACTACTTGCTCACAATTGTGAATTAATATCGAGATAATGTGTACTCATTAGTAAGTGAATAGAATTATTCTATATTTGAGAAACAAATGAACCAGGATTAATCTTGACTCTAACCAATAGGAATAGGTTTATATAAACTTAATAGAATAAATAGTTATTATAAGTTTCCCCTATATACATACATACATACATAGCTTCACGCCTGTTTCTCAGAAGGGTAGTCAGAGACTACGGATTGCCACAAACTTCGCTCCTGGCATACTTCCATCGCTTCATTCATACTCATAATAGTCTTCATGCATGCTCTACGATTACGCATACTCTTAATATGACCTCTCGTCAATACATCGCCAATTTGATTCAGAAAATTATGACGAGCCCCCTTGTATTCGTTCCATTCACGCTTGCTTTATATATTTTCTTCGTCAACCTCTCCTCACTCATTCTTTCTAAGTGAACAAACCACCTCAGCATACCCTTTTTGATCTTTGTCACTACTTCTTCGTTCTCACTACAGCGCTCTCTTATATCACTATTCCTAATTTTATCTTTCAGGCTCACGTCACACATAATACGTAGAGCTCTCATCTCTACAGCATTTATTCTACTTTCATGTCTTCTCTGCCAAATCCAACTTTCACTACCATACATGAGTGTAGGCACTAATACTCCCTTATGCACAGCTAGACGTACCTTTTTGGACACATTTGTGCTTCTAATAAAGGTGTACAGTGCAATATATAATACAGATTGAAAATGAAAAAAATATAAAATTACTCTAACGAAAAAACATATTGCTAGTAAAAAAAAAAATACAAATTAATACCAATATTTCCTTCTCATGCTCTAACTTAAATTTTTAATCACCTAGACAACTTTACAAACATATATTTATCGCAGACAAATTACACCCTGATTCAGAACAATAGTTTCTGGATCGCACAAAATATTGTCCAACGTAGGCATTAAAGCTACGGCACTAGCATGGAAGGTATCTTAACCACTACGCCATTTGTGCAGTCAATTAATTACATTACATACTCATATTCCTAAGTGTCCAACAATAAGAAAGGACAACTAAATTATGTAATTGAAAAACATTATTTAGATTAAAGATTATAACTCTATTAAGGAAAAGTTATAAAACTATATAATTTTTAACACATATTTGTGTTATAGCTCTTATTGAATAAAACGAACAATTTTCACATTTAGGTGATCTTTGAAATTTAAAGAACGCCTAAGAGATAACGAAATTCAAAAATTGATATGAATCGTTTCGCATGGATAAACAAAAGCAAAAGCTTTTCTGTAAAATTTAAATCAGATAAATGGATTGATAAAGAAGTTCAATCATTTTTTTTGCCTTTAAATATAATGGAAACCATATTAATCTACCCCAAGTATTCAATCAAAGATAATTTCATAAGACCTAGTAGTATAATATCTAAAATTTCAACTATATGTGCTTCTTTTCTATTGATTGCGGGATATTTACACCGTTTCATGAACATACATTTAAATGAAACTGTCAAAATTTATTTTAAAATAACTTATATGACTAGTTGCTTGGAATTCATATCTTATAGCTTTGGCTTTATTTTAAACGGAATCCTCGCTATCATTCATGTAAAGGAGAACATTAAATTCATTTTGACTTTTCAAAATGTTCATAGATTTATTGATGATAAACAAATGTTAAAAATGTTTATCATTGGAAACTGGGCTAGGGTGATAACTCTATTTACCTTTTATATTACTTTTTGTATATTTTACTTTATGTATTTGCCGATATCAAATGGATATGAACTGTTCCTTAACAATATGCTGATAATATTTGATGCTAATATCGTCTACGCTATAGGTTGTATGCATTTACTGATTTTGAAAGTTGATATTTGGAATAAAAAAATAATAAAAAACAAATTGAAATGTGATATAAATGAAAAGTATTGCACACTAATGTATCAAGCTTTTGCCGATATAATTAAGTGTTATGATATATATAAAAATATGTTTAAATATATGGTAATAGTAACTTTTCTTAATATTTATACTAGATTTAGAAATACTTGTTCCTCTCTTGACATTTAGATTTTAATCAAAAGTGTTGCAAAAGATCAAAGATCTTGCTTTGCAAATTCTTAAAATTCTTTAATTTTATAAAATAATATTAAATATGAGGCAAATTTTGAGAAAGATCAAAATATAAAATCAAAATGTAGCTCCAATTACGTACTAAAAAAAATGTAAGGAATTCATATACCTAAAGAACTTCAAATTACTGAAATTTAGCATTTAATATGCTTGATTATTTATAAACACTTGATTAGGAGCGAAAAATGATTGTCACATAAGGGATTTAAACCCACACCTATTGGAAATACGTTCCAATCGTGCTATCACTTACATCAACGTGAACTGTTGTATGACATTCAATTTTCGCATCGTATTATATTTTCGTCTATTTTAAGGAGACGTGTGCCATCTACCCGAGATTGTTTACACATTGTACAGGCTTAATACTCTAACTTTGCAGTTTGAATTGTATTAAACGATGACACGACCCTGTTATTCAAATTACTGAAATTTAGCGAAAAATGATTGTTATATATGAGATTCGAACCCATATGTGACAATCTTTGTTCGCCGTGAAAACCGTGGACATATGGAACATCTAAATTATTTGAAAAATTAATCATTTTTGCATTAGTTCCAACTAATCTTTGCAGTAAATAGTTGTATATTCGTTATGCTGCCAGACCAATGGTTACCTAATACTGCACCTCCCTACCTACTGCAGGGTAGAGTCTCCATCCTCAGTTCTTTGACTTATGGATGAAATAAGAATAGCAATTTCTATTACTCAGATTTGTTGCATGAGTACTACCCACACAAGGCGATCCTTTGCTGCAGACCAGCCTGCCGGCATGAACCTTGCGTGGCGCGTAGCGTGGCCGCCGTTAGTAATTAATATCTTAATTTCTCATTTCAGTTATTGCATTACGTAGTACAATCTTTCTCGCACGCATTGTTATATATTTATGCCTTGATTGAAGTTATAAAAATTACAATAGCAGATAGTGAAATAATTTTTCAGGTAGGTATGAGTATCAAAGTTTCAATTTTTATTGGTATTAAATATATAAATAAAATATATAAAATACTCATGGCAAATTTTATGATAAAACACCACAAGTTCGCTTATTTTACATCAATAAGTCTAGCAGATGTGATGTCTGCTCCAGTATTTTATTAGTAATCAATTGCCGCTTGTAAGCCGTGGCCTTTTTTTTGTTTTTGATAGGCTATGGTCCGGACATACGCCGCCCGTTCAGCCCGGGGCGACGGAGGGGCAGCGCGTGGCCCCATAATCCACCGTATTCCCTATCCAGGTTACCCTTTCGGGTACCATCCCCCGTCGTACGCCCCAGCTAATTGTCAGGGCGTCGCCCTCATACGGTCAGCCTCTCTGCGGGTCCCGTCACCCGCGGCATTGGCTAGGGTGGCATCAGGCACAGATACTCGCGCTTACGCCGGCCCAGGCGCTGGCGTCGCAGCGTATCACCGAAGAGGATTTCCTCTCGGTGCCGCCCCGCCGCCTTCTTCCGCGAACCGACTGTCTCGCAGTAGGCGGCGACCGCGTCCCAGTTCCTGACGCTGTCAAGCATTGCCTTACCGATGGTCGGCAGTGCCAGGTCGGCACCGATGATTGCTACGAGTTCACGGCGCTGTTCTGCCCAGGCCACATAGACCTCGAGCGTGTGCTGCGCCGTGTCGTCGTCGCAATCGCAGTGGTGGCAGGACGGTGTCCTCTCCCTCCCCATGACCGTGTGCAGGAACTTGCCGAAGCAACCATGCCCCGTCAAGACCTGCACAAGTCGGAAGGAAAGGACCGCGTGCTGCCGACTCAACCACTTCATCAGTATCGGCCGGAAGGCCTTGATGGTCCGAACACCAATACGAGGCCTCTCCAGCCGGATTGCCCAACGGGCAATGACGTCACGGCGGGCCTAAGTTGCGGCCTGGTCATATTCTTGTATTATGTTTAACATTTGAGCTTATACTTTTTAAACGTGCCGTATATCATTTTATTAAAAAAGGAAATCATTAAAAAAACAACACAAGTCGAGATTCCTGTTCCATCTTCTCAGCCGTGGCTGCGTTCTGATCCGGTGGTAGATTATTAGATTAATTAAGGTAAAATCTTAAATAGATAATATTTAAGTACCTCCACAGGGCTTGTACTTAAGAAATGATTTTGAATTTGAAATTGAGCATGGGTCTATACAAAGGAGGATTATTTCTTTAATCACAGTTTGGCGACCGTAGTGGTTGTTCTGAATTTTCCAGGACACTGCTGCAACACATTCATTTGGTGCTCTCATAGCCGATTTTTTCAACTCCTATGAAAATTAAGGAGTGGCTACGCATTTTATTGTTAACGCGAGATTTTTATTAGTAATATATACATGTACCGGGGGAGACCAAGACTAACCTAGTTAGACCAGATTGGTCACGTATTAAAGGAAGGTGGAGTCAAGAGTCTCCGAAACCGGCGAGCGTGTATGAAGATAATTATGAATGTTGAGGAAGCGAGTGAAGTATGCAAGGATAGAGTGCGCAGGCACTCTGTTCTCTCTGCCTACCCTGCGAGGGGTATGGCGTGATGATATGTATGTATATATATATTCATCATGTAGATATTCATTACCTGTGATTACGAGTGGTAACAGCCACTCATAAATATTAGTAATACCAAAGGCACATCCACGTTATTGCCTATCTAATTTTACGCATATTTTTAGCCTTCATTGGTAATTTGCATATTTGCCTGGTTAATGAAGACTTTTATACTGCAAGCGGTATTTTGCTGGTATTGCGAGATGTTTTATTTATCTTTGAATAATTCTCAAGACTCTTGCGCACTGCTTCTAGGATCAAATTGTTCAGGTAAATATATTTACTTATAATTTTCAGTAAGAGGAGTTTTTAATATGACTATTCCTAACCACCAAGGTTCTCCTTAAATGACACCAAGATTTCAGTCTCAGGAAGTGCCGGGAAACGATTTAAATTATCTTGGGACTCGCAACTAATTTAATTAGAAAAGAAAAACAGAAGAAGTTAGAAGAATTCCACTTCTCTCTATGCAAAGTGGTAGACAAGCAAAATTGATTAATAAGCAAATATATAAGAGAAATTGCAGCTATGATAAGTGCCACAGTCAAACACCATGGATATTCAAGAGCTTAAGGGGCAAATATGTGAACCTTTACATTGACTGAAATACAACGGCAGAAACGTCTGAACCCGTGACGTATATTGGTAGGCTATGGTCCGGACATACGCCACATGACTTGCAAACTGATTATCGTAAGGGTGCACTTATTCCACTTACGGACATAGTGCTCCCAGAAAATGTTGTTTGTTCATAATCGCAGTTTGACTTTGAATATTGGCAAAATGTAGAACTCCTAGTTTAAAATAAAACTATTTACTTTAAATTTACATGGTCAATGAGGAATTCGGCTACAAATAGGTATATAATAACTAACCTAATTTAAATTCATATTCTCTAAATATACATTAACAGCTAAGAAAGAAAGAATAGATTTAAATAGCAGCCCTTCTTTGATAAATTTCATCTTTTCTGCCATTCGGTCAGGAGCTTTTCGCACACAATATATTGCGGCACGAATAATAATATCATAGAGCATATCCACACACTAGTTGCGTGCGTTTATTCAGCTGCTGCGTTTTATTCATTAAGCGAGAGACACGAAGGATCAAATTCATTTCTCCTCCTTTCCTGTCTTCATTCCATTTGCTCCAATATTGCATCTATGGTAAATAGCGAAATAGCCATACTTCGGGTAATTTTGGAGTCCATGAGTTAGCAGGGTGCTTGCTCGTGTGCCACGAAAATAAATTAAAAATATCTTGATTGAATTAGGCGATACATGGCGGAAATCCATTATTATTATAAAATGGAGGAGAGGAAGGAAAACCCACCACTTTCCCACGGTTAATCAATATACCGTACACCTCAAAAAAGGAAGGAATACGGGATGGGATCAAGGTGGTATAGGATATAAGGAAATCTTACTCCTGTGATGAGCACCGCCTCCAGAACTTCTACTTGCAATTTTCCGCAGAACTTCGAATAAAGATTCGACACGTGTTTCGCCTCTAAACGAGGCATCCTCAGGACGGTTCGGCTTCAAATGCGCTCCGATTGACTGTACGCACGCCTTTTATACCCGCTCCACTATCAAACTACCCGCGTTGAGCCATTTTATTGACACGCAAACAACTTTAAAAGTGGGGATGTATTAAAGTTTGTTTGTTCATTCAGCAATGTATGTTTGCTACATTTTAAAATCTCTAATTGTTCCAATATACACAGCCTGAAATCTTTGTTACAAATATGTAAGGGCTCGAAAGTATTATTATTATTTATACTGTGATTACTGTCTATTAAATGTTGAGAAAAGTTCGATTTATGTGGGTAGTTGTTTCTATATGCGGCTAAATGTTCTTTGTACCTAGTTTCAAAATTGCGACCCGTTTGTCCAATGTAAACATTGTGACACGTGTCGCATTTTAACCTATATACACCGGACTTTTTACTTGTTTCGAGCTTGTCTTTTCCATTACACAGGGTCTTGAGTGTGTTATTTGGTCTATAAGCACAGTGAATGTCATGTACTCTAAGAATTTTCGCTAGTCGGTCAGTCAAGTCACCGAAATAAGTTAAAGTACACGTGAATTTTGTAAGCTCTTTTGAAGAGGGATATAAAAGTTGTTTAACAATATTACTTTCTTTTCTTTTAATTATCCTACACTCTGAACTTTCCTTTCATTTACATAACATTGAATTCGATTTATTAGATCAAATAGCTAGAGAGTTATCATACCGAATAGGTTACGAAAAATATCTCACTCAGCAAAGAAAATTAAGCGAATTAATACAAAAATCACGACATAATAATGCATATAATAATAATCAAAATAATTGTACACATACTTTTTATCCTCGAGTAAAAAATTTATCAAATATTCAGTTAACTAGTAACGAAATGAACTTACTAGAAAAGGGTTTAAAATACAATTTACATAAAAATATTGATAAAAAATCTCTAGAGACCTTGGCTGTTGATACAGAAATAGCAATTTTTAGAAATAAAAAGGACGACATAGTTAAAAGTTTAGCTGCCAACCAATTAAAAAAATACAAAGGCAGTGAACGTTATAACGCAGAATACAAAATATTTAAATCCATTCAAAATAAAATAGAAATTAACGATTTAGTTGTAAATAAAGCAGACAAGGGCAATGCAGTTGTTATTATGAACAAGTCCGAATATAATAGTAAAATAAATGACGTCATATTGACTGATGAATTCGAACGCTTGTCCTCTGACCCCACAAAACGTTTTCAAGCTGAGCTAAAGTTATGTATTAAAGATGCTATACAACTATTTCCACCAAATTCATATTACCGGTTGTTTCTTATGTACACGCGCCTACATATAAATTAGCTAAATATTTGAATACATTAATAAAGGATAAATCGCGCTTTAAACCAAAATACAGTATTAAAAATAGTATTGAATTAATAGACAAAATTAGAGATTTCCATTTACCATTTAATGCCAAATTAGTTTCTTTAGATGTAGAGAGCCTATTCACAAAGGTCCCATATAAGGAATGTTTAGTGTTCTTAAAAAATATGTTTCGAACACAAAATATACATCCAGGACTAACAAACGACATTCTACGCCTTACTGAGCTCTGTATGAAGCAAAATTATTTCTAATTTAATAACGAACACTACATTCAAAAAGAAGGTCTAGCAATGGGGTCTCCTTTAAGTCCTTTAATGGCAGACATCTTTATGGACGATTATGAACGTAAATACGTAGTCCAAGAAAGTAGATTGTTATATTATTACCGTTATGTTGATGATATATTACTAGTATGGACTGGGACTACCCGGCAACTCCATCAATTTGTTAATAGATTGAACACTTTACGTCCCAAAATCAAATTTAAATTAGAAGAAGAAGAGAATAATATGATCAACTTTTTAGATCTTACCATACGTAGGGAAGGCAACAGGCATAAATTTGAAGTTTATCGTAAGCCAACGTGTACAGATACTACAATACCTGTATCATCGTGTCACCCATGGCAACATAAACTAGCAGCATTCCATAGCTTGATACATAGATTATTTAAATTGCCCTTAAGCAATGAGTCATATAGAAAAGAACTCAATATCATATATTATATCGCCCAATCCAACGGATATAATAAAGAGTTGATCGATAGGCTAATTAAAAGAAAAGAAAGTAATATTGTTAAACAACTTTTATATCCCTCTTCAAAAGATCTTACAAAATTCACGTGTACTTTAACTTATTTCGGTGACTTGACTGACCGACTAGCGAAAATTCTTAGAGTACATGACATTCACTGTGCTTATAGACCAAATAACACACTCAAGACCCTGTGTAATGGAAAAGACAAGCTCGAAACAAGTAAAAAGTCCGGTGTATATAGGTTAAAATGCGACACGTGTCACAATGTTTACATTGGACAAACGGGTCGCAATTTTGAAACTAGGTACAAAGAACATTTAGCCGCATATAGAAACAACTACCCACATAAATCGAACTTTTCTCAACATTTAATAGACAGTAATCACAGTATAAATAATAATAATACTTTCGAGCCCTTACATATTTGTAACAAAGATTTCAGGCTGTGTATATTGGAACAATTAGAGATTTTAAAATGTAGCAAACATACATTGCTGAATGAACAAACAAACTTTAATACATCCCCACTTTTAAAGTTGTTTGCGTGTCAATAAAATGACTCAACGCGGGTAGTTTGATAGTGGAGCGGGTATAAAAGGCGTGCGTACAGTCAATCGGAGCGCATTTGAAGCCGAACCGTCCTGAGGATGCCTCGTTTAGAGGCGAAACACGTGTCGAATCTTTATTCGAAGTTCTGCGGAAAATTGCAAGTAGAAGTTCTGGAGGCGGTGCTCATCATAGGAGTAAGATTTCCTTATATCCTATTCCACCTTGATCCCATCCCGTATTCCTTCCTTTTTTGAGGTGTACGGTATATTGATTAACCGTGGGAAAGTGGTGGGTTTTCCTTCCTCTCCTCCATTTTATAATAAAAATATCTTGATTATTATGCTCAACTTAATTATCCTGAAAGATACCCAAAGGAATACTCTCATGACAACATATTCTATTCTTAGGTAGTCATTATGTTGACGTAGTTAAAAGGAATTTGTCTTAAAACTTATGATAATTTTCAGGCAAGGTACGAAAATTATGCAAGAATATACTACGTTTGTATAAAACAAACTTCAAGAAAATGACCGCATGCAACTTGTTCTACATCGGAGCTGAACTTCCTCTGTCTTTGCTGAGTCTCCTTACTAGTTATACTATTGTATTATTACAATTTGCATTTCTATAAGCATCATCATCATTGTCATCATCGTCCGACTCTTATACCAATTACTTCGCGTTGCCGCAATATGTACTATTCATCAACGGTTTATACTGAAAAAAAATTGGCGATAATTTTATAATTAGCCTATCTGTCATCGTCTTTGGAAGATAATTATTGATCAAATGACATAAGATGAAATTAGCCCAAGCTGATTTAGAGCCATCCGTCGTATTCGATATTCATAAGCAATGTAAGGATTAGTAGTATTCGTAGGTGCCACCACAAACCATCCAATGACTGTAGATATTAACATTCTCGAACCTCCTCCATAAAGGGAGAAAAATTGACCTAATATACCACGCTGGTCAGACGTGTTGGTATAGGGTCTAGTTTCGAGTTTTTCTTGTCTTATATAGATGTTATGTGCATTTTAAATCCCTTAGCCTTCTTTTACGATCACCCACGAATAAGATTAGGGGTGTTGAATTGTATTCTTACTCCGACACCACACGGAAAACGTTATCATCATCATCATCATTCGCCTGCTCTTATCCCAATTACTTGGGGTCGACGCAATATGTACCCCTCTTCCTATATAATGCAAAGGTTATTGGCAATAGTTTTATGACCGGCCGCCTACCAGACACAGCCCTCCTTGGGAATGTCATTGTTGACCAAACGGCATCAGATGGTGTTGGCTCCGGTCGTTATAAGGCTCTTAGTCGTCTTTTACGACATCCACGAGTAAAGTAAACGTTGGTAGTATTCGTAGCCGCTACCACACAGAAAAACGTTATATTAAAACGGAAAACGTTATATTAAAATTAATTTTATGGATAAATAGCGTATATATTAATATACGCTATTTATTCATAAAATTGATTTAGTAATTGATTTAGTGTAGTCTCGATCGAGACTACTTTTGGCTCACTATTTTATGGTAAAAGAGTATACAGTATATTTAACAGAATCTAAAAATTAGCCCAAAATATTTTTAAACTAGGTATATTTATATTTTAAAATGAAATAATAAAGAAGGCTCACTTCTTTTTTACTTACGATTACATCTTTTAATTTCAAAGTGGTACCATTTATCATAAATATATCGGATTTCAAATGTTTTTTTTTGTGAATAATGTTGTTGGAGTGCTGTTGGTGGTGTACCTGGACATCGCCAACGCATTCAATAGTCTGCCCTTTAGCTGAATCAACGCCTATGACGTGCGGTGTCCCGCAGGGGTCGGTCCTCGGACCCATCCTGTGGAACATCGGCTACGACTGGGCGTTGAGAGGGAGCCTCCCACCCGGGCTGGGCGTGATCTGTTACGCCGACGACACGCTCGTCACAGCCCGCGATGGGACGCTTGAGGAGGCGGCGAGCCTGGCGACTCTCGGCACCGAGGAGATCGTCAGGCGGATTGAGGCGCTGGGGTTGAGGGTGGCCCTGGACAAGACCCTCTTGTTCCATGGGCCCCGCATGGGCCCTCCCATCAGCGTCTCAATTACCGTCAATTCAATTGACATCAGCATCCGGGCCCACATGAAGTATTTGGGCCTGGTGCTCGAAGGGCGTTGGTGGTTTCGGGAGCATTTCCGCAGGCTCGCTCCACGGCTCGTCAGCGCAGCGTCCGCCCTTTCGTGGCTTATGCCGAATGTGGGCGGACCGAGCGCTACGTGCTGAAAGCTGTACGCGGGGGTCGTCCGGTCGATGGCCCTGCACGGTGCACTGGTGTGGGCGGGGTCCCTGACCGTCCGACTCGGGGCCTTTTCTGTGGCGACCACAGAGGGCCATGGCGGTCATGGCCATAAGCGGGTACCGCACGGTGGCGACGGAGGCAGCTTGCCTGTTGGCCGGGACTCCCCTGTGGGACCTGGAGGCGGAAATGCTCGCCGATTTGTATCGGCGGGTGTCGGGGGTACGAGCGGAGGGCGGTGTAGTCTCATTGACGGAGCTCACCGCCTGGTGCGTCGACGCCCGCCGAGACGTCATTGCCCGTTGGGCAGTCCGGCTGGAGCGGCCTCGGTTCGGTGTGCGGACCGTGGAGGCCCTCCGGCCGATGCTGATGCGGTGGTTGGAACGGCGTTGCTCGTCTTCCGACTGGTGCAGGTTTTGACGGGGCATGGATGCTTCACCAAATACCTGCGCACGGTGGTTAGGAGGGAGAGTACACCGTCCTGCCACTACTGCGACTGCGACGAGGATACGGCGCAGCATACGCTCGAGGCTTGTGCCGCTTGGGCAGAGCAGCGCCGTGAACTCGTCGCAATCATCGGTGCTGATCTGACGCTGCCGACCATCGCCAGGGTGATGCTCGACAGCGTCAGGAACTGGGACGCGGTCGCAGCCTTCTGCGAGGCAGTAGTCTCGCAGAAGGAGGCGGCGGAGCGCGTGTGTGAGGAGCGTCTCTTCGACGACGCGCGCCGTCGTGCCGCGTGGGGCGACGTAGGCACGATTACCTGCGCCTTATGCCGCCCTAGCCGAGGCCGCGGGGACTGGACCAGAGAATTAGTCCGTCACCCGCCGAGAGGCTGACCGCGAGGAAAAGACCGACGTCCTCCCCGAGGGAGTGGATGTCGCTCAAGAAGAGAGTACCCCTCGGGGGGTATTCCGTCGGGCTGGCTACTGACGACAAGTTCACGCTGCTCCGGTGGCCGGTCCAACGACGAAGGCGAGGCTCATGGGTGGGTTATGGATGTGCGTGCTTACGCCCCTCTGTCGCCCCGGACGAAGTGGTGCGAGGAGCGCGACGACCATAGCCCAACCCACAAAAAAAAAGGATCTCATCGAAAAACTTTGCTACGACGTTTCGTAAAAAATTTTACATAATGAATTTGGTTTATCGATGTCAAATGATCGCAATCTTATATAGCACAATGAAATACAAAACTACTATTGATGCAGCCTTTATTAGACATTTAAATACATTCGAATCAAAATTGTTCGTTTCTTACCTCGGCCATCGTAAACCTATTGTATCAGTTTTAGAGATTGGCGATGATGATGCTGGTAATGATAATAGTGCAATAAAAGTTTTCTGACAGATAAACTTTTTACATACATACATATCATCACGACATATCCCTTGCAGGGTAGGCAGAGAGAACAGAGTGCCAGAGAACTCTATCTCTAGTATTTATATCTTAATTGTATTGTATAAACATTTTAATGTAAAATAATTTTGATAGTTCTAAAATGCTAAATTTTTATGTAATATAAATTTTCATGTTTGTGTACGATAGCGCAATAAATGAATATTTTATTTAACCACATAAATTATAGTACTTTTTAACCAACTTTTAAAGGGTTCTCAATTCGATTGATATATTTTTTATGTACACCGATTGCACTAAGAGTTATAATCCGATTTACGTGATTCTTCTTTAGTTTGATGCAGTGCGATGATAGTTTGGTAAAGTAGTTTTCATTTAATGAACCTTTTCTTATTTATAGTGTCGAAAACGCCTATGCAAAACTACATAGCAAGATGTCTCGACAAGTGGGATTTGGTCCGCTACTTATTATTATTGACATATCATGTACTTTTTTTATATAACCTTCATTAAATTCATTAAACTTACTGCAATAGCGTATACGATGATATTACGTATATGATGTCGCTGTGATGATGAGCGGGCGTGTCAGCTGTACGAGGCTTACAGCAATGCGCGGTCTGCCTTCAGGCTGGCCATCCGTTTCGCCAAAGATGAGAGTTGGCGGGAGTTGTTGAGCGGTCTCGACCGTGATCCCTGGGGTCGCCCGTATCGTGCGGCGCTGAGAAAGCGAGACCCTTCAACCGCGCGCAGAAAGCGAGACCCTTTAACCCGACCTCCTCCATAGGGTGGTCGAGGGACTGTTTCCGCAATAGCCGGAGCACACGCCCCCGGTCATGGCCCTGCCAGATGATGACCGCGAGGCCGATGACAGTGTTCCGCCTGTGACGCAATCAGAGGTGGCGGGCGGTAGTGGCGAAGATTCGTTCCGTCAATACCGCCCCCGGCCCGGACGGAGTACCCGTTCGGATGTTGATGATGTTCCTCGAGCACCTGGAGCCACGCCTCAGGCAATTGTACAACGCATGTACAGTTCCTTGAGTGCTGGAAAGAGGGAGGTTGTTCGGTCTACAGGCCTATCGTGCTGCTAGATGATATGGGTAAACTTCTAGAGCGTATCCTGGCTGCCCACATCATCCGGCACCTGGATGAGGTGGGGCCCAATCTGTCGGACGTTCAATTCGGTTTTTGAAGGGGGCGTTCAACCATTGCGGCTCTACTGCGCCTGAGACAGACGGCAAGGGAGGCCGTCACTAGCGGAGGAGTGCTGTTGGCGGTGTATTTGTACATCGCCAACGCATTAAATAGTCTGCCATTCAGTTGCATCAGGGAGGCGCTTCGGTATCACGGAGTGCCCTTATACCTGAGGCGCCTGGTGGCAAACTATTTGTAGGGCCCGCCCATGTCGTGCGGTGTCCCACAGGGGTCGGTCTTGGGGTTGACTTTGTGGGATATCGGTTACGACTTGGCGTTGCGAGGGAGTCTTCCCCCCGGGCTGGGGCTTATATGCTACGCTGACGATACGCTCGTCACAGCCCTGGGCAGGACCCTAGAAGAGGCGACAAGCCTGGCCACTCTCGGTACCGAGGAGATGGTCAGGTGAATCGAGGCGCTGGGGCTTAAGGTGGCCGTTAATAAAACGGAGGCCCTTTTATTTCATGGGCCCCGTAACCGTCCACCTGCCGGCGCCTCGATAGTCGTGAACTCCATCCCTATCGGCATTCAGGCTCAAATGAGGTATCTGGGCTTGGTGCTTGATGGGCGGTGGTTCTTTCGGGAGCATTGCCGCAGCAGGCTTTCTCCCCGGCTCGTCGGTGCGGCGTCCGGCCTCTCACGGCTTGTGCCGAACGTGGGCGGACCCAGTGTGGAATGTCGACGGCTGTACGCGGGGGTGATCCGCTCAGTGGCGTTGTACGGCGCAACCATGTGTGCCAGGTCTCTGACTGTCCGATTCAGGGCTCTAATGTCCACAGAGGGCCATGGCGGTTAGGGCCATTCGCGGATACCGCACGGTGGTGACCGAAACAGCGTGCACATTGACCGGAACGCCCCCGTGGGACCTGGAGGCGGAGATGCTCCTCGAGCTTTACCGGCAGGTGTCAAGTATACGCGAGGAAGGCGACATTGCGTCTCCCGAGGCGAAGGCGAGTTGGTCACCTGGCGCGGAGACTCCCGCCAGGGTGCCATCGTCCGTTTGGCAGGACGATTGCAGAGGCCTCGGTTCGGTACTCGGACCGTGGAGGCCCTCTGTCCGGTACTGATCGAGTGGATGGAGCGGTAGCACGGAGCCCTCTCTTTCCGACTGGTGTAGGTTTTGTCGGAGCATGTTCAGCAAGTACCTGTACACGGTCGCAAGGATGGAGATGACTCCGTCCTGCCAACAGTGCGGTTGCAGCGAGGACACGGCGCAGCATACGCTCGAGGTCTGTGTGACCTGGGCACAGCAGCGTCGTAAGCTCGTTGCCATCATCAGTGCCGACCTGACGCTGCCAGCCGTCGTGAAAGCGATGGTCTACAGCGTCAGGAACTGGAACGTGGTCGCCGCCTTCTCAGTCAGTCTTCTTCTCAGACAGTCATGTCGCAGAAGGAGGCGGTGGGGCGTGCCCGTGAGTAACTCCTCTACGGCGACACTCACCGTCGCTGCACCTTGGGCGGCGCAGGCGACAGTACCTCCGTCTAATGCCGTCCTAGCCGAGGCATCGGGTGACCGGACCGGGGATTAATTCCGGTCACCCGGAGTGAGGCCACTGCGTGTGGACGACGTCGAGTCATCGAGACTTTTGGTCGAGATGACGGGACGTCGACTCGAGAGGATACCTGTGAGGGTAAAACCGCAGGGCGGGCCACCGAAGACAAAGACCAGGTTCCGGTGGCCCGCTCGCTCGAAGTAGATAGATACATGTAGGGCGGGTCTATGGGGTCGCGAGCCGCTTGTTCTGTCGCCCCGGACGGATTAGCAGGGCGTGACAACACCATAGCCCGCTGCCAAAAAAAAAGGCGTCAAATGTTACGTCTTCCCCCTCCAGGAAATTACAAACATAACTAATGTTATCGCCCATCGGAAGGTGGCGATTCAAGGGGGTACGATGTCAGAAACCTCCACGCGGTGTACCCTGGGTGCGGACGGCGGTCCCCAGTTCTTCTGTTGTACTGTCGTCCGTAGCGAATATCTGGCGCTTCGCTCCTAGCCTTCTATCCGTAGAAGGTGACCGGACGCGAATCCGCGACGGGCTCAGTCACTCATTAATTTGAGGGCTGGGCAGGCATGTGCCACCGTCGTCAAATCGTAAACCTGATTCTTTGCTTGTCTTAGTTTCAGGAGCGAGGGTCTTGGCTTAACCGCCCGGACCGCGAGGAAGACAACCTCTACAAAGAATTTCGAATGTACATTCGAATTCGGAAATCACCCACAATCTTAAGTTTTGGCGTGCGGCGAGAAGATGCATGGCAGATGGGTTGTTCTGTTCTTAGCACGCTCCAGCCAGGGTACCGGCTGCCCCCCTGGTTGGTAAATGTAGGCTTGCCCGGGTACAGGGATCTCTGCCCGGGTCGACGTCATAGTTTCTCCCACACTCGTGGGTTTTATCATGGAACTTTTTAAAAATAACAATATTTACGATGGGGATCATGATGATTCCCACCTCAAGGCCCGGTCATGCCAACGCAAAACTGACCAAAACGACGCCTCGTCCTCGGGACTCGAGGCGTCCGCCGAGGGTCCGGCACAGCACATGGAGGCCCAAACAACACCGAAGCGGAGGTCGCCCAGGAGGAGCCGGGGGAAGACCTCTAGCTTCAAACGGCGATTGGAGGAGCGGCGAGCGCGCAGAAAGGCTGCCGCCGCGGAAGCGAGGAAGGACGGCGGTAGAGCCGAAACGGAGCCGTCGACGGACGAGGGCGACAGCGATGTCGCAGAGCCGTCCGGGGAAGATGGGAGTGGCGGTTCTACCGCCAAAATGGACGAGGGCGGTGACATTCCCGCAGGCATGACAGACATTACCGGCAGTTGGGGGACATGCTGGCGGGGATGCGGCGGGCAAACCGCCAGTTATTGAAGGACGTGGCCGACCTAAAGGCGCAAATGGCGCTGCTCGCGCCGCCTGCGCCAGTTGCGCCACCGGCCAAGGCCGGCCACTCAGCGGCCGCTGCAGCGCCAAAGCCGCCTCGCGCAGCGGTGCCGACGACGTTGGGCACTGGCGTGACGGTAACACCCGTCCCCACGGCGAGAAAGACGCCAGCCGCCGCGAAGCGCGCGTCGCTGGCTGGCGCTGGCCCAGCCGCCGCGGCGAAACTGGTCCCAGTGGTGAGGATGTCGCCTCTCGCTGCGGACCGCATGCCACCGGCTAGCGTCCCTGCGGCGCCAAAGCCGCCAGGCGCCGCGGAACGGGCCCCCGAAGAGGCCCAGCCGACCCCGATACTTGCGGTGGGAGGCTTACCGGACGAGGCCCTGCGCCAAATCATCGACGCAGTCGGAAAACTCGTCGATGCGCGCGTGGCCGTTCTGGAGGCAAGGTTGCCTCCAGAACCACGTACCCGGCCGCCTCTCGCTGCGGACAAGCGGTCGCATGTGGCATCAGCCCCCGCCCCGCTGCCTTGTCAGGGTGGCCGCGTGGGTGGCAGCTACGCCGCGGCCGCGGGTGCGCCCAAGCCCAAGGGGCCCGCGCCTAAACCTAGGAAGAGGACGGTACCGGCTCCTGCCGGACCGCAGTCATCGTCGGCAACAACACCGTCGGCGACGACTAGCGCGTCAACGACTGCGCCTTCCGCGCCTGTCATGCCTGCTGTGCCCGAGGGTTGGCAGGTGGCCGAGCGCGACCGGCAGAGTCGCGGTCAGAGGAGGAGAGCGGGAGGTCAGCGCCGCTGAAGTCCCCGCTCCCGCTCCACAGGCAGGAGCCGGTAAAAAGAAGAGGCCGCGCAAGGGGCTCAAGTCGCCGAAGACAGCCGCAGTGGTGATCACTGTGCTGCCTGAGGCGGCTGAGAAGGGCCTCAGCTACGAGGCCGTCTTGAGGAAGGCCCGGCGGGAGCTAGACGTCTCCGATATTGGAGGCGTCGAAGCCAGGACCCGCAAGGGCCGGACAGGGGCTCGAATCCTCGAGTTCCCCGGGGCCGAGGGCTCCAAGACGGCCGACAGCGTAGCTGACAAGCTGGGAGGTTTGTTTGCCGAGGAGGGTGGCATCAGGATCGCCAGGCCCGTCAAGTGCGCCGAAATGCGCATCGCGGGTCTGGACGACTCCGTGACGGTGGAAGACATCCGGGAGGCTATTGCCTCGAGAACCGGGTGTCCCATAGACACCGTCCGGGTTGGTGTCATCCGCCCCGGTCCGGGCGGCGTAGGTGACGCCTGGGCGCATTGCCCGGTGGAGTCGGTCAGGCAACTGGCCGGCTCAGGCAGGCTCCTCGTGGGCTGGAGCTCGGTGCGGGTGACCATGCTTGAGCACCGGCCTGCGAGGTGCTATAAGTGCATGGCGGTCGGACATACTCGACCGACGTGCACTAATTGCTTCGACTGCGGCGGACTGTGTTTCCGCTGCGGTCAAACCGGGCACGTGGCGGCATCTTGCGCCGCCCCGCCCCACTGCCCCGCGTGTGCGGCGGGCAATAAGCCCGCCAAGCACCGCATGGGCTCTGGGGCGTGCAAACCTCCAGCTTCGGCCCCAAAGGGGTGGGGCGACCCTCCGACCACGGCCGCTCCCGCTCCTAGCGCGGTCTGATCGCCCGCCGGTGAGGGGGAGGTCATGGATACAGCCCGTTAATGGCTACACCATCCATGCACCACCTCTTGCAAGCCAACACTAACCACTCCGCCGGTGCGCAGGATTTACTCCTGCAATCCATGGCGGAGTGGTCGATTGGTGCAGCCGTAGTCGCAGAACCGTACTGCGTGCCTGATCGCCCCAATTAGGTGGTCAGCCGAAACGGAACTGCGGCAATCGTCGTCTCAACGCAGCGGCACTTCCCGTCCTTGTCTCTTTTGGATAGGGGCGAGGAATTTGTCGCGGCGGAGTGGGGAGGGGTCACGCTCTACAGCGTATACCTCTCCCCTACCAGGAGAATGGACGATTTCGGGGCCTCCCTCACCAACCTGGAGGCCTCGATACGGCGACTAGCACCGGGCCTCGTCCTGGTTCTGGGGGACTTCAACGCCAAATCCACGGCGTGGGGGTCGCCTATGACGGACGACCGCGGGCGGGCGGTCATCGAGTGGGCGGCTTCACTGGGCCTCTGTGTTCTTAACAGGGGCTCAGTGAACACGTGTGTGCGGCAGCAGGGCGGGTCGATAGTGTACTTGTCGTTCGCTAGCCCCGCTGTCGCACCACGGGTGAGGAACTGGAGTGTCCTGGAGGAGGCGGAGACCCTATCGGACCACCGGTACATCCGGATGGAGGTCTCCCCTCTCCGGGACCCCGGTAGGGGTCACAGGGCGGACGGAGCTCCCGCGTTTCCGCGGTGGGCTGTGGGTCATCTTGACAGGGACCTACTGGCGGAGGCGGCCATCGTTCACGCGTGGCTGTCCTCACCGCCCCCAGCGGACGGGGTGGACGCCGAGGCTGTCCGCATCCGCAGTGCGTTAACGCAGATCTGCGATGCGGCCATGCCCAGAGTGCGGCGGCGTCTACCTCCGAGGCAGGGGGTCTACTGGTGGTCCCCAAGATTGGCGGACCTTCGTGCTGCATGTATCAGAGCCCGAAGGTCCTACACCCGCAGCCGGCGGCGTCACCGCGACGCTGAGCGGGAGGGCCAGCTGTACGAGGCGTACCGCGATGCGCGGACGGCCTTTCGGATGGCCATCCGAGCCGCCAAGGATGCGAGTTGGCAGGAGATGCTGGACGGTCTCGACCGTGACCTCTGGGGTCGCCCGTATCGCGCGTCGCTGAACAAGCTTCGCGCGCAGGGCCCCCCCCCTCACCGAGACCCTCCAGCCCGACTTCCTCTGTAGGGTGGTCGAGGAGCTGTTTCCCCGGCAGTCGGAACACACGCCCCCGGTCATGGCCTCGCCAGAACAAGACCGGGAGGCTGACGACGAGAGTGTTCCGCTCGTGACGGAGACGGAAGTGGGAGCAGCTGTGGCGCGGATTCACATTCGGAGTAGTGGCAATGTGCTGCTATACTTCTTTCGGTGAGCGAGAGAGTTGGGAGGCCAATTTGGGTGGGTTTTGGTTGATAGGCAACAACCTAGCTATATATAGTTAGCTATATATAGCCCTGGTATTCCAAAGGTCCATGGCAGCAGTAATACTTACCATCACGTATGCTACTTACTCATTTACCAACACAAGCGTTGAAAATCAGCATTATTGCTGAATTATAAATTAATTTATATTTCGTTATGTTACAAGAGAAGAATTGGCAGAGGTCGTGTTGCATAAAAAAAATTGTAATTAGCTCAATGTAAATATATAAAAGGATATAAATTATTTAATTAACTTCGTAATAATTACATTTTTAAAAAGCTTATAAAGTTGCATAATATATGTAATAGTTTTTTAATCCGGGTCGTATTGGATTAATAATTATTAGCCATGTTTGATCGTAAATTACACCCGCGTGATTTTTTTTTTTTGGAATGGAATACAGTTACGATTATTGAGAGCTGCTACTGTCGAGTTACATTTTTTTTTCACAAATCATCAGATTCTTCACAACTTTAGTTTTTTTAATATTAGTTATTGTCAGTAAGTTAAATCGTCGCCTTCAACAGTGCTATAGCCGTAATGATATCTACTGGGCAATTTGATGGAAAACAAAAACATTTGTAAAGCACTGTTATATCATATTCGCTACACCCCAGTAGTTCCTTCGCATCACATTACATAAAATGACATTAAAATTATTTATTATACCACGTTAAAACACTAAGATATTGAATATAATACAAGATTATAAAATGACGCTTTCACGTTCCCGCTAAAAGTCTATACAACCAGTATCTTTTACGACGCTTTTATTCTCCTTTTTTGACAGGTTTTAACAAACAATATGCAATTTAAATCGTTTTAAATTTATTTTATAAATGGCTTAGTGAATAATATACCAATCTATCGTGATACAGTGGGTTCGAGTCCCACACAGAATAATATTTTATACGATTCACATATTATTATTCTGAGTTCGAATGTATAAATACAAGGCTTATTTCCTTACTACAGGATATTTCAATACTACTCGCTGGGCTGGCAACAGACCTCCAGGCTTCGGTGCCAATGGCAATAGGGAAGGAATACGGCAAGTTATGGAACCACGCGCCGCGTTTTCGTCGCCTCGGACGGGCAGAACGGCGTATGTCTAGACCATGGCCTGCCATAAAAAGGATATTTAATACTTTTTTTTTAAAAGCAAAGAAAGAATCTCAGCTACGTAATTCAATGTTGGAGGTGCGAGCGGAGGGCGGTGTGGTCTCGTTGAGGGAGCACACCGCCTGGCGCGTCGACGCCCGCCGCGACGTCATTGCCCGTTGGGCAGTCCGGCTGGAGAGGCCTCGGTTCGGTGTGCGGACCGTGGAGGCCTTCCGGCCGGTGCTGATGCAGTGGCTAAAACGGCGGCACGGGGTGCTCTCCTTCCGACTGGTGCAGGTTTTAACGGGGCATGGATGCTTCGCCAAATACCTGCACACGGTCGTAAGGAGGGAGAGTACACCGTCCTGCCACCACTGCGATTGCGACGAGGACACGGCGCAGCATACGCTCGAGGTTTGTGCCGCTTGGGCAGAGCAGCGTCGTGAACTCGTCACAATCATCGGTGCTGACCTGACGCTGCCGACCATCGCCAGGGCGATGCTCGACAGCGTCAGGAACTGGTACGCGGTCGCATCCTTCTGCGAGGCAGTAGGCTCGCGGAAGGAGGCGGCGGAGCGCGTGCGCGAGGAGCGTCTCCTTGACGACGCGAGCCGCCGCCGGCGACTGGGGCGGCGCAGGCGCGATTACCTGCGCCTGATGCCGCCCTAGCCGAGGCCGCGGGTGACTGGATCGGGGAATTAGTCCGTCACCCGCCGAGAGGCCGACCACGTGAGGAAAGACCGACATCCTACCCGAGGGGGGGACGTCGGTCGAAGAGAGGGTACTCCTCAGGGGTATTCCGTCGGGTCAACCACTGACGTCAAGTCACTCTGCTCCGGTGGTTGGCCTAACGACGAAGGCGACGTCACGGGTGGGTTACGGGTGTGCGTGCTTACGCCCCTCTGTCACCCCGGACGGAGTGGTGCGAGGAGTGTGCCGACCGTAACCCGCCCCCCCAAAAAAAAAAGATACGTAATTCAAAATACATTAAAAATAAAACTACTTTTACAGATTCTATCGCGTTTGTATTTGATTTTTAATTTCCCGACGTTTCGAACACTTTACAGCATTCATGGTCGCGGGAGTACGTCCCGTAATCCGTAAAACTAGTTTTATTTCAAATGTGTAATACTCGCGTAAACATTAGAAATCAAAACACATTAGTCAAATTTTTAGACAACCAACGATTAATTTTTGTAGTACTTAATATTCGTAACTAAAATACCTATATGTACATCTCTAAATCATTTGAAAACACCGATACCAAATTTAAACTACTCTATAATTATATTTTATGATGGATTAGTTATTCGTATGCAAGTGTTTACGACATCCTACGTGTGAGTTTGCGTTCAATTTAAAATTAAAATGTCATCTGTTAATGTATTCGTATGATTTTTTTAATACGAACTAGTATATTGAGTATAGTTTAATAAAAAAGTCTTTCGTTATTGATGGAATAGTTTTCTATTATTTTCATTATTATCTCAGTTTATATATATCCCACTGTTAGACTTTTTTTTTGCGGTTGATTATGCTGTGTTCACGCACCGCCAAATAGGTCCGGGGCGACGGAGAGACGGCGCGCCACCCCATAGACCCACCTTGCAAAGCACCTCTCTTCTCCGTGCGAGCGGGCCACCGGTACCCGATCTTTGTCTTCGGTGGCCCATTGTTAGGCTCGAGCCTCCTCCATAACGGTAGGCAAATTGATCTACTATACCACGCTGTTCAGTCGTTTTGGCATAGGGTTTTGTTTAAAGTTTACCTTCTCTTAATAATCTAAAAAGTTAAATCGTGAAACTAAGTAATATATTAATATGAAATAAAACTATTTTTACGCATTTAATGCCGTTATATTTGATTATTACTTTCTCTACGTTTCGAATAATTTTCAGGGTTCATGTTCACACGTCTCTGGACGAGCGTCGATGGAAACGGTACCCGAAAGGGTAACCCGTTGAACTAGCGACTGTTAGATCAAGGAATTCGTACGAACTATCAGTCCAATGGTTATAGGCAAGGAATACGGTGGATTAGGAGGCCACAAGCCGCCTTTCCGTTTTTGGGAACGGATTGAGCGCGGTGTGTCTAGCCTGCCATAAATAAAGAATTCATTATAAATAATATTTGACAACAGAAATTCCGTGTGGTGACGGAGTAAGAATACAATTCACCACCCCTTAACTTATCCGTGGGTGATCGTAATAGACGACTAAGGGATATAAAACACATATAACATCTATACGAGAGAAGGAAAACTCTAAACAAAACCCTATACCAACACGTCTGACCAGCGTGGTATAGTAGGTCAATTTTCCTCCTATTATGGATGAGACGCGAGCCCAACAGTGGGACATATATGAGCTGAGTTGATAAATATTTAACATGTATACACATCAGTATTTTTTTTTTAAATTTTAAATACATTGTTAGTGAATGTACTCTGTATTGTAACAGTAAGTTTTGTGATTACTTTTAATAAAGATTAATAAAAAAACATCGTCAGTCGAACTTATCACAGAGCAATGAGTTTTTGCTTGCGGTCTTGAGAGATATGTTTCAATGCCTCGAGCCTTTTTAGTCAGACGCGGTAATGCATAACAGTGTATAAATAATCTTTATCAGATATATTCGTGATATCCTCCTAAATGGATTGACTAATTTTAATATATTTTTGAAGTTGTACTTCTTTAGGCACGTTTAGCTGTATGGTAGCGGCTCAGAATACTACCAACTCATACTTTGCTCGTAGATGTCGTAAAAGACGACTAAGAGCCTTGTAACAACCTCGGCCAACTCCATCTGATGCCGTTTGGTCAACAATTACATTCCCAAGGAGGGTTGACATCTGGCAGGCGGCCGGCCATAAAACTATTGCCAATAACTTTTTCTTTTATTTCTTACGGTGGCAAACGAGCAAGCAGCACACCTGATGGTAAGTATCACTGCCGCCCATGGACCTTTGCAATACCAAGGTTATAGCTTAGGTGGCTGCCTACCATTAAAATCTCCAAACCCACCCAGCTGCGCTTCCAGCTCTCTCATTCACCGAACGAAACGCAATAGCAAATTGCCATTACTCAGACTTCGATCTTCTGTGAGGGTGTGGTACTACCCCGGACGGACCGGCCCGCGGCTGTGGACAGGACAATGTCAACAGCGTAGGACCTACCACTATTAAACTATAACTTTTACAATATGTACTATGAAAGAAGAGTACATATTGTATCGATCCCAAGTAATTGGAATAAGGGTAGGAGAATGGTGACTTCTTTAGGCGCGTTATCAAAAAATGATTAGAGTGAAATTTTAAGATACGCTCATTAGGTCTCGAAAAACAGCTACCAACAAAATATAAATAAAACCTCTATTTAGTATCTACATTCAAAACACGTATTTTAGTTTCATACAAATGCGAAATATATATGTGCTAATAAATTATACTCAGTAGTGATTTAAATTGAATATTTTGATTAATATTATTTACTATTCGTAAATATTAGTTAAAAATATTGTGCTTATATACTTTTTCAAGTGCTCCAATATATTTAAAATAAAACTACTTTTACGGATTCTATCGCGTTTTTATTTGATTTTTAATTTCCCGACGTAATACAAATTCATTGCCAGTCCAAAGAAAATGATTCTATATATAAAATTTTACATTGTTTATGATTTGTTATTATTAAAGTATTTAATATTTGATGATTATTATTGTGGCAATTTACAATTTTAGAAAAACTAATAAAACTATTCAACTACCAACTAACAACTACAGCTAGTCAGAAATCATTATGCTCCAATAAATAAATTTATTTATGGATATAAATTAAAGTATTATTATTTAATACAATTAAAACCGAATATTATTTAATGATTTCAAAGAAGAATAACTTCACGCGCGTACATAACGTAGGTACACACACCAATTTCTTTTTCTGTGTATGTTTAGATTAATTAATGGATTCAGTAGTTGCAATCCATCTATTCATCAGCCCGTAGACATCCACTATTGGACGTCTTATACTTACAAATGAAAAAAAAAAGGAAATAGATTTTCTGTAACTATCTTAGTCAAAAACTGACTCTTATTATCGTCAGCTTATTGCAGACGTCGAATGTATCGCCATACGGCTCTTAAAAAATATAAACCAGTCATGAGGACTGCCGACAGAACTGAAAACTTAAAACTAAGAAAAATAATAAAAGCATGCCGTGGGGAGTATCTATGGATGTGACCATACCAAGCCAACCGTCAAATAATAACTATTAAAAACTATTGATACATACATACATACATAGCCGCACGCCTGTTTCCCAGAGGGGTAGGCAAAGACTACGGAGTGCCATAAACCACGATCCTGATTTACCTCCATCGCTTCATACGCAGGCTTTACCTATAGTGCAGAGGGTGCGGTGCACCCGGGCGCCGAGTGTTAGGGGGCGCTTCGAACGTGTTGTAACTATCAACCTATTCCGTTTTGTTCACGCATTTTGATACAAGAGGGCGCCAGGAGATTGATTGTACCCGGGCGCTACATGCGCTAGAGCCGACCCTATTCATACACATTCATCACAGTCTTCGTGCATACTCTACGATTACGCGTACTCTTAATCTGATCTTTCGCTAACACATCTTCAATTTAATCCAGAAAAGTACGACGTTGTCTTCCCTTTGTAATCGTCCCACTCACACTCACTTTGTATACTTGTTTAGACAACCTTTCTTCACATATTCTTTCCACATGTCCAAACCACCTCAGCATACCCTTTTTTATCTTTGTCGCTACATCTTCATTCACATCACAGCGCTCTCTTATAACAAAAAAAAAAACTATTGAAGAAAATTAATAATAACAATTATTACATATAAATTGAATATAGTAAAAACATTGACACAGCACTGAAGAGCTACTGACTGTATCTTTCTCGCTCGGGTACACTCGGCGGTCCCGAGTTCACCCGACCGATTTCACCTCAGAGCGTGACGGATCAGCCTCACTTGCAGCTTACAAAAAAAAAATTGTGAGCGGTGCACCAAAATAAGTTTTCACTTCAAAAACAGAATAAGGGAACTGCTACTTATTCTTCGGATGATGCCTCAGCTGAGTTTCAAGTCATGCTTATTCATTTCCCGTCACCACATGTAGACGTCCATCCTAACCCCATATGAATACTGGCATATTATACATTTTTCTAAGTAATTACCAGGAAATCATATAGTAAGGAAGATTGGCTAAGGTCGTTTGCGCCTTGAGCCCACATGTTATGTTTAGTAATAGTTTATTTGACGCCTACATCACAAATTCTCTGATCAATGGTGTTATTAAAACTGCGACCTCATTAGTGTACCTAATGAAGATGTTTGATCACCTTGATTTTATGTGCTCCTAGTACATTAACTGTTTGTTTAAAGATTATTTATTTTATTTAATAGTGGTAGGACCACGCTGTTGACAGTTTTCTGTCTACAGCCGCGGGCCGGTCCGTCCAGGGTAGTGCAACACTCTCGCAGAAGATCGACGTCTGAGTAATGGCAATGTGCTATTGCGCTTCGTTCGGTGAGCGAGAGAGCAGATGCAGCTGAATGGCAGACTATTGAATGCGTTGGCGATGTCCAACGACACCGCCAACAGCACTCCTTTGCCGGCGACAGCCTCCGCGGCCGTCTGCCTCAGGCGTAGCCGGGCCCCGATGGTCGAACGCCCCCTCCGAAACCCAAATTGAGCGTCCGACAGATCGGGCCCCACCTCCTCTAGGTGCCGGACGATGCAGGCAGCGAGGACACGCTCCAGCAGCTTTATTTTATAGCTAACCTACGAGTAACATATCAAATACTTCACCAATAGTGAGGCATAATATGCTTAACATGTTAATTTATGAAGTACATCAATATAGAGGTATATCAGAAGTACACAGTCCTGAAGTAAAAAGATAAAAAAGCCAAGATATGGTTCAGACAGAAGATATCGGTGAGAATTAAAAAAATTAATCGCCAAGCAAGCATTGATTTTATACATTTTTTATTATATTGCTTTTGATAGTAGATGAGCAAACAATTCACCTGATGCTAAGTGGTAACTGCCGTTCTAAGACTTCAGCAATATTAAAGGGACTTCCAGATCGTTGCCTATCGCAACTTGTTGGGGCTTCAAGTACAAATGAAATGACTGCTGCTGCAAATGATTACTTCTTAGACATCGTATTTCTTGCTTGTTGGCCGGAGCTCCGGAATTTGGAGGCGGAGATGCTCGCCTGATTGTACCAGCGGGTGTTAGCGCAGCACACGCTCGAGGTCTGTGTGGCTTGGGCAGCGTCGTGAACTCACCGCAATCATCAGTGCCGACCTGCTGCTGCCGATCATCGCTAAGGCGATTCTCGACAGTATCAGGAACTGGGACGTGGTCGCCACCTTCTGCGAGACAGTCGTCTTGGGGACGGTGGTGGTGGGTGATTCCAAAAAAAAATCCTCATCAGTGACACGCTCCACCGTCGGGGCTTGGGGCGGCGCAGGTGTGAGTACCTGCGTCTGATGCCACTCTAACCGAGGCCGCTGGTGACTCGATAGGGGAATAGTCCATCACCCGCAGAGGGGCTAACCGTGTGAGGGCGATTCTCTGGTAGCAGGCCGGGGTGTTGACGGGGATGGTATATGAAATGGTTGCCTAACGAGTTATTTATTGATTTAATTGAGCGATTTGATTGTAATTTATAGATCTTGGTGTGGTCATGCTTACTAAAAAGGTCTCTGCCTGCGGTAGCTACGTGAGCGGGTCTCTCCCTTCCCTCGAATGTGGTTGAGGGGCGTGATGGCTGCTTTAGTAGTTAACTCGTGATCGAGTGCCGCTTGTGGAATCTGGTCCAACCATTTCTGTTCTTTTTTGTGTTTTTTGTTAATGGTGTATTTAACTTTTAAAAAATAAATCTTTACTCGAAGGGCATCTCACTGGAGCTAATGGGGATTAAACATGTATCCTATAATATTAGAAAACATACTATTTAAAAAAAAAAAAAATGACGAGCCCACTGAGTTTCTTGCCGGATCTTCTCAGTTTGTGGCGGCTTTCCGATCCGGTGGTAGATTAATTTAAAAAAAAAATGTAATACTGACAATATGTAAGTGCCCTTTTAGGGCTTATGCATAATAAATGATTTGATTTGATTTGATTTGAAAGGGTAGCACGACGGGCTGGCCACGAATGTCAAGGAAGCGGTAGTAGTGGCCGACCCAATGGCGATAGAGAGGAAATGCAGTGGGTTGTAGAGCCACGCGCCGCCCTTCCGTCGTCCTGGATCGAGCGGATGACGACGTCCAGACATCGTAAACACAGAACTGCTAAAAAAGGCCATCATATTTCAGCGAGAGTTTGATTCTACATCGAATGAACCAACACTTTTATCTGCAAATAGAAATCTAAAAACACTATTAGTAGCGTTGCCTACTACTAAAAATCCATTCTTCTATTTAATTCTTTTACAACTGCTTTCTACGACTTTCTATTTTTTGGGCCAGCCATCGGTACTGAGTAGCAGTACGGTCTTTTTTTTAGAAGACTGGAGATATTCTGATATTAGCTAGCCCAATCCGTCTGGGGCGACGAAAGAGACAACTTGCTATCGGTACCCGGTACTTGTCTTCGGTGGCCTGTCCGATGAGTCACTCTTTCGGAAACCGTTTCGTGTCGTATCAACTTCTGCTACCAAGCAAATCTTAGCAACTTCTGCTGCGGGTGTCGCATTTGCATGATCGGCTTCACTTCGGGAGTAGCCTGGTCATAATACTAGTAAAAGTACAAATAGGAATAACTAATTGTATTCTGATTATAGTTGCAGTGCTCCATTTCAAGGCTGGCATCGCAATAGTATGGCCTTCGTACGGTCTCAGGATGTTAAAAGGTGCAGACTCTCCTTTGGAATACATGATCAGAGAAAACGACGTTAATCTCATCGGCTCCATGTTCATGTTGAGCTGTTTTATAGCAGGCTTATTTGTTGGATACATAAGTGATAAAATTGGTAGAAAAAGAACTGGAATACTTAGTGGCTTATCTTTTGTAGTAAGTATTTTAGCTCATTTACGTCCTAATACTGGATTTCAGCGTCTTCCACTATATGAAAGAACTTTGACCTACAATACTATGCTGGTCAAACGGGTTAATATAGGATTTTATTCGAGTTATTGTAGCAACTCTTGCGTAGATGTTCTCTGCTTCATATCCCTTATTCGTCTTTTACGATATCTAAGGGTAAGATAGGGGGTGGTGATTTGTGTTCTTACTGCGTTACTATACGAATAGTAAGTGGAGAAATGGAAATTTGGTTCTTTTTTACTAGTGATTCTGTGTATTCAGATAGAAAGCATTTTTGCCTCAACTGAAATGTGCACGCTTCGCTTTCCGTATGGTGTAGGATTAGGAGTATAATATGTTACCCCTTAAATTATTGCCTGTGAGACCGTAAAAACCAGGTACGATAATCAGCACTCCCCTGGGAAACTTTTAACATTGTAGTCACTAACCCGCCTGCTAATCGTGGTAACCCGCTTGCCAACCATGATTTTTTTTTTTTTTTTTTTTTTTTTGGTGTACTATGGATTAGCCTCGCCCCGCCAAATCGGCCCGGGGTGACGGAGAAGGCGGCGCGTGACCCCATAGACCCACCGTAAAACTCCTCTCTCTTCGCCGCGCGAGCGGGTCACCGGGACCCGATTTTTAACTTCGGTGGCCCGCCCGGCGGTTCACCCTCGCGGGTTCCTCTGGTCGGGGCGTCGCCCTCACGCGGTGGCCTCACGTCTGGTGACCGGACAATTCCCCGTTCACCCGAAGCCTCGGTTAGGGCGGCATCAGGCGCAGGTATTCGCGCCTGCGCCGCCCCGGCCGCTGGCGGCGGCCCGGGGCGCGGGAATCCTCCCTTGCCCGTTCCGCCGCTTCCTTCTGCGAGATGACAGCCTCGCAGAAGGCGGCGACCGCGTCCCAGTTCCTGATGCTGTCGACCATCGCCCTCGCGACGGCCGGCAGCGTCAGGTCGGCACCGATGACAGCGACGAGGTCACGGCGCTGCCGCTCCCATCCCGGACACACCTCCAGCGTGTGTTGCGCCGTGTCCTCGACACTCCTGCAGTGGTGGCAGGCCGGAGTCCACTCCCTATACACGACCCTGTGCAGGTACAACCCGAAACACCCGTGCCCCGTCAATACCTGCACCAGCCGAAAGGTGAGGACTCCGTGCCGCCGCTCCATCCACTCTATCAATACGGGCCGGAGGGCCTCAACGGTCTCCACACTCTCTTCCTCTCTCGCTCTTCCTCGCGCGCTGTGATAACCCGCCGGTAGAGGTCGGAGAGCATCTCCGCCTCTAGGTCCCACGGGGGTGTGCCGGCCAACAGGCACGCCGCCTCTGTCGACACCGTGCGGTACCCGCGAATGGCTCTGACCGCCATGGCTCTCTGTGGCCTCCACAGAACCGCCCTGAGCTGGGCGTTCAGAGCCCTCGCCCACACGGGTGCGCCGTACATGGCCATCGAGCGGATGACCCCCGCATACAGCCGTCGGCCCTCGAAACTGGGTCCGCCCACGTTCGGCATGAGTCGAGAAAGGGCGGACGCCGCGCCGACAAGCCGGGGAGCAATCTGTCGGAAATGCTCCCGGAACCACCATCGCCCGTCGAGCACCAGACCCAAGTACCTCATATGGGCCTGGATGCTGATGTGGATGGAGTTTACCACTATCGAGGCGCCGATGGGTAGCCTCACACGGGGCCCATGGAAAAGTAGGGCCTCCGTCTTGTTTAGGGCCACCCTGAGCCCCAGCGCCTCGATCCGCCTGACCATCTCCTCGGTGCCGAGAGTGGCCAGGCTCGCCGCCTCTTCGAGTGTCCTGCCCCGGGCTGTGACGAGCGTGTCGTCAGCGTAGCACACCAAGCTCAGCCCGGGGGGGAGACTCACTCTCAACGCCCAGTCGTACCCGATGTCCCACAGGGTCGGCCCCAGAACCGAACCCTGTGGAACGCCGCACGACATGGGCGTTCGCACAATGTCCCCTGCGGGACCCGCGCAGAGGATACTGCGACCCTCCAAATAGTCTGCCACCAGCCGCCTGAGGTACAGGGGCACTCCATGGAACCGGAGCGCCTCCCTGATGCAGCCGAATGGCAGACTATGGTCGAACGCCCCCTCCGAAACCCATACTGAGGGTCCGACAGATCGGGCTCCACCTCCTCCAGGTGTCGGACGATGCGGGCAGCGAGCACACGCTCCAGCAGCTTACCCACATCGTCGAGGAGCACCATGGGCCTGTAGGCCGACGGCAAATCCGGGGACCGTCCCGGCTTTGGCAGGAGAACCAACCTCCCTTCCTTCCAGCACTCAGGGAACCGTCCAGACGTCAGACAGGCGTTGAACAGCTGCCTGAGGCGAGGCTCGAAGTGCTCGAGGAGCGACGTCAGCACCCGGACTGGAATTCCGTCCGGGCCGGGGGCCGTGGTGGCGGAACGAATCTTCGCCACGGCCGCCCCCACTTCCGACTCCGTCACGGGCGGAACACTCTCGTCGTCGTCGGCCTCCCGGTCCTGATCTGGCGGAGCCATGACCGGGGGCGTGTGTTCCGACTGCCGTGGAAACAGCTCCTCGACCACCCTACGAAGGAAGTCGGGCTGGAGGGTCTCGGTGAGGGGGGGGGGGGGGCCCGCGCGCGAAGCTTGTTCAGCGCCGCGCGATATGGGCGACCCCAGGGGTCACGGTCGAGACCGTCCAGCATCTCCTGCCAACTCGCGCCCTTGGCAGCTCGGATGGCCAGCCGAAAGGCAGTCCGCGCACTGCGGTACGCCTCGTACAGCCGGCCCTCCCGCTCGACGTCGCGGTGACGCCGCCGGCTGCGGGTGTAAGACCTTCGGGCACTGATACACGCCGCACGAAGGTCCGCCAGTCTTGGGGACCACCAGTAGACCCCCTGACTCGGAGGCGGACGCCGCCGCACTCTGGGCATGGCCGCATCGCAGATCTGCGTTAACGCACTGCGAATGCGGACAGCCTCAGCGTCCACTCCGTCTGCTGGGGGTGGTGAGGACAGCCACGTACTGACAATGGCCGCCTCCGCCAGTAGATCCCTGTCAAGACGACCCACAGCCCACCGCGGAAACGCGGGAGCTCCGTCCGCCCTGTGACCCCTACCGGGTTCCCGGGGGGAGACCTCCATCCGGATGTACCGGTGGTCCGACAGGGTCTCCGCCTCCTCCAGGACACTCCAGTTCCTCACCCGTGGCGCGACAGCGGGGCTAGCGAACGACAAGTCTACTATCGACCCGCCCTGCCGCCGCACACACGTGTTCACCGAGCCTCTGTTCAGAACACAGAGGCCCAGTGAAGCCGCCCACTCGTTGACCGCCCGCCCGCGGTCGTCCGTCGTAGGGGACCCCCACGCCGTGGATTTGGCGTTGAAGTCCCCCAGAACCAGGACGAGGCCCGGTGCCAGTCGCCGTATCGAGGCCTCCAATTGCCCGCCGCACACGCGGGGCAGTGGGGCGGGGCGGCGCAAGATGCCGCCACGTGCCCGGTCTGACCGCAGAGGAAACACAATCCGCCGCAGTCGAAGCAATTAGTGCACGTCGGTCGAGTGTGTCCGACCGCCATGCACTTGTAGCACCTCGCGGGCCGGTGCTCAAGCACGGTTACCCGCGCCGAGCTCCAGCCCACGAGGAGCCTGCCTGAGCCGGCCAGTTGCCTGACCGACTCCACCGGGCACTGCGCCCAGGCAGCACCTACGCCACCCGGACCGGGACGAATGGCACCGACCCGGACGGTGTCTATGGGACACCCGGTTTTCGAGGCAATAGCCTCCCGGATGTCTTCCACCGTCACCGAATCGTCCAAACCCGAAATGCGCATTTCGGCGCACTTGACGGGCCTGGCGATCTTAATGCCACCCTCCTCGGCGAACAAACCTCGCAGCTTCTCGGCCACGCTGTCGGCCGTCTTGGTGCCCTCGGCCCCTGGGAACTCGAGAATTCGAGCCCCCGTCCGGGCCTTGCGGTTCCTGGCTTCGACGCCTCCAATATCGGAGACGTCTAGCTCCCGCCGGGCCTTCCTCAAGACGGCCTCGTAGCTGAGGCCCTTCTCGGCCGCCTCGGGCAGCACAGTGATCACCACTGCGGCCGTCTTCGGCGACTTGAGCCCCTTGCGCGGTCTCTTCTTCCGTCCGGCTCCTGCCTGTGGAGCGGGGACCTCAGCGGCGCGCTTGGTCTCCGCTCTCCTTCTTTGGCCGCGACTCCTTCTGTCGCGCTCGGCCACCTGCCAACCCTGTTCGGGTACGGCAGTCGTGCCAGACGCGGAAGGTCTCGTCGCAGCCTCGCTGGTCATCGCCGGCGGTGTTATTGCGGGCGACTTCAGCGGTCCGGCAGGAGCCGGAGCCGTCTTCCTCCTCAGGGCGGGTCCCTTCGGAGCTGGGCCGGGGCCTTTGGGCTTAGGCCCGGCCGCGGCCGCGGCGTAGCTCCCCACGCGGCCACCCTGACAAGGCAGCGGGGCGGGGGCTGGTGCCACATGCGGCCGCTTGTCCGCGGCGAGAGGTGGTCGGACACGTGGTTCTGGAGGCAACCTCGCCTCCAGAACGGCGAAGCGCGCATCGACGAGCTTGCCCACTGCGCCGATGATTTTGGCGAGGGCCTCGTCCGATATGCCTCCCACCTCAAACGGGGCCCGTTCTACGGCGCCTGGCGGCTTTGGCGCCGCAGGGGCGCTAGGCGGCGGCAAGCGGTCCGCGGGGAGAGGCGTCAACCTCACCACCGGGACAGGGAGTCTCGCCGCGGCGACTGCGCCAGCGTCAGCCGGCGGCGCGCGCTTCGCGGCGGCAGGCGTCTTCCTCGCCGCGGGGACGGGTGTGACGGTGACGCCATCACCCAACGTCGTCGGCGCCGCAGCGCGAGGCGGCTTTGGCGCCGCAGCGGCCGCTGAGTAGCCGGTCTTGGCTGGTGGCGCGGCTGGCGCTAGGCCTAATATGCTTAATTATTTATAAATACCCGAATACGAAACGAATTAAATGCTAAAAAGATCAGTAATTTGAATAACAAGGTTGTGTCATCGTTTAATACAATTCTAACTGTAAAGTTTGAAGTATTAAGTCTATACAATGTGTAAACATTGTCCGATAGATGGCATACGTCACCTTGAAGACGTAAGATATAATATGAAGCGAAATCTGCATGTCCTAAAATAGTTCACTATGGTGTAAGTGGCAGCACGGTTGGGCCGGATTCCCAATAGGTGCGGGTTCGAACCCCGCTTGTGACATAATTTTTCGTTTCGTATTCGGGTATTTATAAATAATTAAGCATATTAAATGCTAAAGATTTCAGTAATTTGAATAACAAGGTTGTGTCATCGTTTAATACAATTCTAACTGTAAAGTTTGAAGTATTAAGTCTATACAATGTGTAAACATTGTCCGATAGATGGCATACGTCACCTTGAAGACGTAAGATATAATATGAAGCGAAATCTGCATGTCCTAAAATAGTTCACTATGGTGTAAGTGGCAGCACGGTTGGGCCGGATTCCCAATAGGTGCGGGTTCGAACCCCGCTTGTGACATAATTTTTCGTTTCGTATTCGGGTATTTATAAATAATTAAGCATATTAAATGCTAAAAATTTCAGTAATTTGAATAACAAGGTTGTGTCATCGTTTAATACAATTCTAACTGTAAAGTTTGAAGTATTAAGTCTATACAATGTGTAAACATTGTCCGATAGATGGCATACGTCACCTTGAAGACGTAAGATATAATATGAAGCGAAATCTGCATGTCCTAAAATAGTTCACTATGGTGTAAGTGGCAGCACGGTTGGGCCGGATTCCCAATAGGTGCGGGTTCGAACCCCGCTTGTGACATAATTTTTCGTTTCGTATTCGGGTATTTATAAATAATTAAGCATATTAAATGCTAAAAATTTCAGTAATTTGAATAACAAGGTTGTGTCATCGTTTAATACAATTCAAACTGTAAAGTTTGAAGTATTAAGTCTATACAATGTGTAAACATTGTCCGATAGATGGCATACGTCACCTTGAAGACGTAAGATATAATATGAAGCGAAATCTGCATGTCCTAAAATAGTTCACTATGGTGTAAGTGGCAGCACGGTTGGGCCGGATTCCCAATAGGTGCGGGTTCGAACCCCGCTTGTGACATAATTTTTTGTTTCGTATTCGGGTATTTATAAATAATTAAGCATATTAAATGCTAAAAATTTCAGTAATTTGAATCTAGGCAATAAGAAAACACTAACAGAAACCCAAAAACTTTTTTTGGAATTTTTTGTCTGTCTGTGTGTGTCTGTAATCGCTAATCTCCGAAGTTACTAAATGGATTGTTTCGCAGTTTTGATAAGAAGATTAAGCCCAATTCAGAGCAACTTAAGTCAACAATTTAGTCTTTGTTTCATTGAAATCTGATGTCTGTAAAAAAAGTTATGGTCATTTAAGTTATTAAAATCACCGCTCGCCTTTTACGTCACTAGAAAGTTCAATTCAAAATAATTATTTAATGTATCTATAACGTAAGGAAAATATTTGTATTTCTTAATATGTAGTAGTTTCATGAATTTAGCTCATATACATCCCACTGCTGGGCTCAAACCTTCTGCAGTGTTGAACGGAAGTTGACATACTATATAACGTTGGTCAAGTAGTTAAAATAAATATTAAAACTATTTGTGATGAAAAATAATGTTTTAATTAATTAATAGTATATAATTTAGCTATAAATTAATAAAATGCATGATTTATTTAGTTAATTAAATGAACAATAGATGGCGCTGAAAATTAAGTTTAAATCTTTCGTTATATTTTCAAAAGTTACTACATCATAGAGCGTACAAAACGTACATTCTTAGTTAAGATGCTACTTTGGGGCGAGTATGCAAAGTGCACCCTTTTTGTTATTGTTTTCCTTCCGGGGCAACAGAGGGGCGTGGTGTGGCTCCATAACTGATCGCGTTCTCTCCCCATCGCCATCAGGCTGGCCTCTGGTACCGTTTACTTGACATCCGTGGCCGGTCCGGGGTTTACCCTTTCAGGTATCGCCGCCGTCGACTCCCCAGCAAACAACAGCGTTGTATCACTCTCACGTCGTCAGTGTCTTTGCGAGTGGTAGATTAATTCTCATGGTCCATATACCCACAACCTCAGTTAGGATAGCAACAGGTGCAAGTACTCGCGCCTATAACGTCCGATGCGCCGAGGTAAAGTGTGTCAGCATGGAGAGTCTCCTCTGTGACACGCCTCGCTGTTTCTTCTGTGGGACGACTGTCGGCGGCAACCAAGTACCAGTTCCTGACGCTATCAAACATCGTCTTAGCGATGGTCGACAGTGCCAGTTTGGCATCGATGATTGCGATGAGTTCAAGGCGCTAATCTGCCCAGGCCACACAAACTTTGAGCATATGCAGCGCCGTGTCCACCTCTCAATCGCAGTAGTGGTTGGATGGTATGCTCTCCCTCCTTGCGACCTTTAGCAGATACATGCCGAAGCAACCATGACCCATCACTACACCAGTCACCTTAGCAATAGTGAATACTATTACTGCCGCCTCATCATTCTCCTACACTTATGTGAATTACTTGGGGTAGATACAATATGTACTCTTCTTTCATAGTACATATTGTAAAATTTATTGGCAATAGTTTTATGACCGGCCGCCTGCCAGACGTCAACCATGCCCGGGAATGTAATAGTTGACCAATTGGCATCAGATGTAGTTGGCCCAAGTCGTTATAAGGCTCTAAGTCGTCTTTTACGACATCCACGAGCAAAGTAAGGGTTGGAGGGTTGGTAGTATTCGTAGCCGCTACCACACAGCGCGTCTGTTGCTGCATATTGTGCCTTGCACAACGAGGGCCTACTTTTTTAGATTTTTATACACTGTTGATAGCATAGAGTACGTTTCAAGCAGCTTGCAGAGCAATTGAAGGTGATCAGTGCCGAGATGACACCCTTGAGGAGGCCTGTAACAGCCTTACCCCCATTCGTTTGAGTCTTTTGCTATTAATGATGTTACTGTTTTACAGTCTTTCAAATCCTTTGACATTATAATAAAAATATCCATCTGAAGATATCCTACGCTACTAAAGCGCGACATGGACCAAGAAATTCATTTTTATTAATTCTTTCGTAATGAAAGCAATTTATTATATATTTATCCGTGCGGTTACGCAGTTAGAATATATTTCACCACCCCCTTTCTTACCCGTGGGTCGATCACCCACAAGACGACTAAGGGATCTAAATATATATTACACATATGGAAGAAAAGGCAAAATTGAAACCAAACCCTATACCAACACATTTGACCAGCGTGGTATATTAGGTCAATTTCGCTCCCATTACGGACGAGGCTTGAGCCTAATAGTGAGACGTATATAAGCTTAGATGATAGATGATAGAAAGCCATTTTTCCTAGATACCCCAGGTATAAAATAAGGAGACAGCGTAAAATAACTTTGGCAGTTACTATGTCAGAAACTGCAACTACATTACTTCTTGGTGATAAAACAGCTTACACATTGTTTAAAAACCCGATAGATTTATAGAGCAATATCAATAACACGCGACACATTTAAAGTGTTTTTTGTTTTATTGTGTATGGTGGTAAACGAGCAAACTGCACCCACTTCTTTTTCGGCAGGCCATGGTCTGGACACACGCCGTCCATTTCGTACGCGTGGCCCCATAACACACCGTTTTCTCTCCCCATCGCCATTGGGCCTTTCGAATACCATCCCCCGTTGACGCCATGCGGTGCGTAGTTAAACTGAATGTCACGCGGACGAAGTCGCGGGCATCAGCTAGTTTCTAATAAATTAATTGGCAAGTATCGATATACATGATGATCTTCTTAGATGGCGGGAGTCTTATTTTAGAAATCGTACACAAACTATTACAATTAAAGGTTATACTATCATCTAGTTTTATTTCTGTAACATCTATTGGTCCAGGGATAACACCTTGGTCCAGTTCTTTATATTATTTTAATTAATGATGTAATTCATGTAATCATTCAGTTTTTCTTTTATATGAATATGATACCAAAATATTTAGGAAAATTATCAATCATAATGATTACGGGAGCACAGTCCTCCCGTTCCATGATCACTGTAAAGTGTTCGAAACGTCGGGCAGTTAAAACTCAAATACAAACGCGATAGAATCCATAAAAGTAGTTTTATTTCAAATGATGTATAATACTTGCGTAAACATCAGAAACCATTATAATCATAATGACTGTTCGTCTTGTAGCTGTCGAGCTTGTAGCTGTTACAATATTAAATATAACAACATTGATATTTTTAATGAAATTCTTAGCACTTTTAGATGTCAACTTTCCAAATTTGTGGAACAAATTGTAATTTCTTGTATTTCTTTACTTATTTCCGTTTTTATATAACGACTAATAGACTTATCCATTAATTACTAAAATATATTATAATAAATATTTATTAGAAACTTTGTTGGTGACAGTGTTAATATGTTTTTTCTTGTTGTAAATTTATTATAATACTGTAAGTTTCTTTGAGTCAATAAATAAATGATGATACTACTAGCTTAGTGGTACCATCGTAAACTCTTATTATGGAGCTCGATGATAGCAAATAAACTTCTGTATTATGTATTAGACCCAAAAAAAACCCACTTTGGACTCATTGGATTCGTTATAACTATTTCTGTTCAATAAAGGTTTTTATTGTTGGTGGTTACTTAAGATTTTTAATTTTATCTTATTATATATCTATAGGTTATATCTTAATAGTTTTGTCGTAAAATAATATATTCATAGCTATTATCATATCTATTGATAATTGTAATAATATTATTTATAATATTTGCTTCTTTTCCTACTTTCTCTCAACGTATATACGTCCCGATGTTGAATTCAGCCGCCCTCCTTAGTAGGAGAAATCGACCTACTATACCATACTTGTTAGTTGCATTAGTATAGGATTTTATTCGAGGATTCCTTCTCTTGGCCACTGAAGACAAAGATGAGTTACCGGCGGCCCGCTCGCACGGCGAAGAGAAGAGTTTGCATGGTGGGTCTATGGGGTCACGCGCCGCGCGCTGCCTCCTCCGTCACCCCGGGCCGATTTGGCGGGGCGAGACGCAGCCATAGCCCACCGCAAAAAAAAGAAAAGGATTCCTTCTCTTACATAGATATTAAGTATATATCATACACCTAAGTCATTTTTATATGTAGATATGTCTTCGAGTTAGGAGTATCTTTAAAACTAATATATACACAAATAAACTGGTATTTCTATGGTATTTTATATAATTTAGCAGTAGAACTTCAAGCCCTTAGGAGTAATTACCGCTCAATCAATAGGGAGCTACAATTGTTCCAGCAATGATATTTCTGACACCAAACAAACCCTCGGAACATGTCAAAACAAAGTCGATAATTCTGAGCAACCAGTAGACGCACTAAAACAAAATAAACCCGCGGATATTGCTAAAATGGCGATTATCATAAATAACCTACAAAATGATTTGAATGACCACGACCAAAGATCACTAGCTAATGACGTTGAGATTACGTACCTATCCGAACCTAATTTAGAAACTCTTATTCATACTGTAATGCACATTAAAACTTGGTTCGAAAATAGAAGAACGGGACATCATACCGACCTAGAATGCACAGCGTGATAGCTATGATTCTGCTGGGGCTAAATCCAGACCACGCCTTTTAGTGGTGCGCTTTCTGCGGCGCAGTCTTTGTGACGACTTGAGCAACAGCGCAAGAACACGTTGCAGGGAGACGTTTGCGGATCTGAATATTCCCGAGCCACCTAAGCATTTTTATACTAACAAACAATTAACAAAACTTAACCGACAGTTGTTTCGAATGACACGAGATGTCGGTCAACGTTATAGTTGACAATTCATTTGGACCAAGACAGGTCAAATCTTCGTGCGTAACAAGCCCAGTTATAAAGCGCATCCCATCCACTGCGAAAGAGATATTGATTGTCTTCTTAGTCATGAAACAAACATTATTCGTGCCTCGTGACTGTAGTTATCACTAAAATGTGGATTTTTCTTTCATTTTTTGTAAAGACACCCTGTACTAAGGAAATAATCCTTGTAATAAATATAAAAAATGAAAAATAAAAATAATTCCTTGCAAAAGAACACCGATACCTACCCAGAATGGTTCGCAAAATTATTGAAATGAAAAAACATGAAAATTTCAATAGGTAGGATTTTTTTAATGCTTATGGTGGCAAGCGAGCTAGCAGCATACCTGATGGTGTGAGTGTCACTGCTGCCCATGGACCTTTGCTATAACCAAGGCTATAGCTAGGCCGCTGCCTACCATTACAATCCCCAAACCCACCCAGTTGGGCTTCCGGCTCTCTCGCTCACCGAACGAAGCGCAATAACACATTGCCATTACTCAGACGTCGATCTTCTGCGAGAGTGTAGTACTACCCCGGTCGGACCGGTCTGCGGCTGTAGACAGAGAACTATCAACAGCGTAGTCCTACCACTATTAATGAATGGCTGGGTATTATCATCAAGCATGGCTCCTGTTATTCACTTTATTAAAAAAAGACCAAAGTAGACCACCACAATACTGCAAGATACTGTGAGCACTTATTGTATAGTTTTGGCCCACAGCAATAGTTAAATATAAATTAATTATTTTTTGTCACATAAAGTATGCCACCTCTAAATTCAATAATAAAATTAGTATTATGCCTTCTGAGATTTCTTGTCGAATCTTTCTCAGAGTGACCGCGTTCTGATCCGGTGGTAGCTTAATAGTTTTGTTAGTTTTTTAAACTAGTAAATTGTCACAATATAATGATTACCATAAATTAAAAGTTTAATAATAAGTAATCATATACAATATTTACCGTGAAATTGAGAAAAAGTCTAGTGTAATCGAGATTCTGAAACTTGCATCAAACATCTAGGTAAAAGTGGAACAATTAAATACAACAAATGTAAAAATAATCACATTACAAAATTTTAAAAACTATGTAACAGAAAATCTCGCGTTAACATGGAACACAATTGAATTTACATGGAAACGGAACGTGTTTGTCAAGATAAACTTAAACGCAGATCACGCTGTCATAAATCTGTCAAAACATAAATTAGACGAAACCGAAATTACAACTACCCGAATACCTTACGAGGAAATAATTTGCGCTGTCGAAGATGTTCTAGTTCAAAAAAACTGTGCAAACGGAGGATATGGAGGCCAATCGACAAGACGTCTCTTCATTACTCCATCGAAGTAAACTGCCCACACCTAATCTGCCTAAAAAGCCATATTTAGCGCTTAAAAATATGCGAAATAAACCAGATATCGTTATCCTGCACGCAGATATGGGCAATGCTACCGTGGTAATCGACACGTCGGATTATAATGCCAAAATTAACTAACTTTTGTCGGGTGAAAATACGTAGATATAAAAAGTCAAAACAGACCCGACCAATACTGTTGTAAACAATACGAAAAAGATAATTAAAAACACTCCAATGCATTACGCCTTTACGTCAAAAACCTCATACCATCGTGTGCAAAACCGTCCAAACTGTATGGATTGCTAAAGATACACAAACCCAAGCAAGTTCTATGTGAAAACAAGCTACAAATTCCTCGCCAACATCACGGAGAACATGTGAAACCACTAACAACCGCATGGGGAGCATAGGGGTGTATATATACACACAACTATGAACTGCTCAGACTCAACAAACAAACAAGCAATTTCAATAACACGTTCAACAGATAGTCTTACAATATCTTTTCTTTCCTTAGATTAAATTAATTTGTTTAAAATTTTCAAAGAGCCACATCGTATCATATTGGTTTTGCTGAACGAGCTAACAACACGGGTTATGTATCACCGAAATATTCGATTGTGGCTTCAGTGATTGTAGTAGAATGTTTTCCAATTTTGTTTTAGTATACCCAAAATTAGCTCAAAATACACGTTTGCAGTATTAAATTTCAGTACAAGAACTATCTTATTGCTGGCGGAAATCAAGTTAAAACCATATAACGTTTCAGGAAGCCGATTTTCAGAATATTCCTTGTTAGTAAGTCTGTACGTCATATAAAAAAGATTATATATAGTAGGTACCTGTTTGTGCTAAGCTTTTTAATTCAATAACTAAAAGTATTGCTCCAAAATTTTATGCCTATTTTTAGGAGATGTTAGGAGATGATGACGCATGTTTATTAACTTTACTGAGAAGTATCTGTACACACTTTGAACACAATGGATAAAATTTATTGTTCCTATACAAATTTTACCACTACGTTATAGAGTGGTATTTTGTAAAACCCCATTGGAGTTGAATTTTGTAAAATTGTTTCGTAGTAAGTTTCTATGCCAGAAAAAGACTACTGCAAAAATTCCATGTTTCTATTCAGGAGTTTCGATTCGAAGACGTAGATCGAGTCATTTCTCATCACACAAAATTTGCCATTAGGTTTGAATTGGCCTGAAAAAAAATTAACCTACCACATACACTTTAATTAACCTTAATATAATTAATTAATATAACCTTAATATAATTAAATATCCGTGTCGTAACGGAGTAAGAATACAATTCATCACCCCTATCTTACCCGTGGGTGATCGTAGGAAACGACTAAGGGATAAAAAAATGCAAATAACATCTATTGAAGAGAAGGAAAACTCGAAACAAACCCTATACCAACACATCTGACCAGCTTGGTATAGTAGGTTAATTTCCCTCCCATTACGGAGGAGGTCCGAGCCCAACAGTGGGACATTTATGGGTTGTAATGATGATGATGATGAATATAGTGAAAAGTACTTATATTAATTGATTGACATGCTATTTTAACACGTTCACTCTGCAGCTACGATGAGAGAGACTGGCAAATTTTTTTATTTTTTTTGGTAGGCTATGGCCCGGTCACACGTCGCCCGCACCGTCCGGGGCGACGGAAGGAGAGCGCGTGGCCCCATAACCCACCGTATTCCCTCCCCGTCGCCATTGGGCCGGCCACTGGTACCGCTTCCTTGCCTTCCGTGGCCAGCCCGGCGGGTTACCCTTTCGGGTACCATCGACGCCCCAGCTAACTGCCGGGGCGTCGCCCTCACGCGGTCAGCCTCTCTGCGGGTGAAAGACTATTCCCCAGTCCAGTCACCCGCGGCCTCGGCTAGGGCGGCATTAGGCGCAGATACTCGCGCCTACGCCGCCCCAGGCGCCGGCGGCGGAGCGTCTCACCGAAGAGGATTTCCTCTTGGAGTCGCCCCGCCGCCTCCTTCCGCGAGACAACTGTCTCGCAGAAGGTGGCGACCGCGTCCCAGTTCCTGACGCTGTCGAGCATCGCCTTAGCGATGGTCGGCAGCGCCAGGTCGGCACCGATGATCGCGACGAGTTCACGGCGCTGCTCTGGCCAGGCCACACAAATCTCGAGCGTGTGCTGCGCCGTGTCCTCGTCGCAATCGCAGTGGTGGCAGGACGGTGTCCTCTCCCTCCTTACGACCGTGTGCAGGTACTTGCCGAAGCAACCATGCCCCGTCAAGACCTGCACCAGTCGGAAGGAAAGGACCCCGTGCTGTCGACCCAACCACTCCATCAGCACCGGCCGGAAGGCCTCGATGGTCCGAACCTCCAGGCCTTTCCAGCCGGATTGCCCAACGGGCAATAACGTCACGGCGGGCGTCGCCCCGCCAGGTGGCCATTTCACTAAGCGAGACGGTGCCGCCCCCTGCCCGCGTCACTGGCACCCGCCAGTACAGTCCGGCGAACATCTCCGCCTCCAAGTCCCACGGGGGTGTTCCGGCCAACAGGCATGCTGCCTCTGTCGCCAACGTGCGATACCCGCGTATGGCCCTGACCGCCATGGCCCGCTGTGGTCGCCACAGCAGAGCCCTAAGTCGGACGGTCAGGGACCCCGCCCACACGGGTGCGCTGTACAGGGCCATCGACCGGACCACCCCCGCGTACAGCAGTCGGCACGTAGCGCTGGGTCCGCCCACATTCGGTATCGGTATTCGGTAAGCCAGGATAGGGCGGACGCCGCGCCGACAAGCCGTGGAGCAAGCCGACGGAAATGCTCCCGGAACCACCATCGCCCGTCGAGCACCAGGCCCAAGTACCTCATATGGGCCCGGATGCTGATGGGAACCGAATTGACGATGATCGAGGCGTCGGTGGGTGGACTGGTGCGGGGCCCATGAAATAATAAGGCCTCAGTCTTATCCAGGGCCACCCTTAGCCCCAGCGCCTCGGATCCGCCTAATAATCTCCTCGGTGCCAAGAGTTGCCAGGCATGCCGCCTCCTCCAGCGTCCCACCCCGGGTTGTGACGAGTGTATCGTCGGCGTAACAGATTACGCCCAGCCTGGGCGGGAGGCTCCCTCTCAACGCCCAGTCGTAGCCGATGCTCCACAAAGTCGGCCCCAAGACCGACCCCTGCGGAACACCGCACGACATGGGCGTTCGCACAACATCCCCTACTCGGTTCTTATAGAGGACGCTGCGCCCCTCCAAATAGTCTGCCACCAGCCGCCTCAGGTATACAGGCACCCCGTGATACCGGAGTGCCTCCCTGATGCAGCTGAATGTCAGACTATTGAATGCATTGGCGACTATCACATAAGTGCAAACGCAAATTATAGATAATTTTAAATAACTTTTTTTTTTAAATTATCGATAAGTTCGTCCGGTTTTAGCGTAATATTTTTTCTTAATTTATTGCACATACGTGTAAACCAAAAAAGTGACTAAACTCACACGTGTTTGAGGTTACGAGCCTTAAAATTTGTGAAGACCCATGCCCCACCCGTGGGTCATTCACGTACGATGAGCAATTTGAAATGCCCCACCGGTGGGGCATGCACAGTTAACGTGTTAATAAATATTAACATAAACGAACAAACAAAAAGTTTAATAATATTTAAGGTTATGTTTCTTGATACAATTGTTGTCAGTATGCGGACATATATTGTCTTATATAAGCTTAATTTATTAAAATTGTAAATTAAGGAGTTATACACTTTAATAGTAAATGATTATGACAACGTCCTTCACTTCCTATTATTACGTTCAAAGTTGAATGTATAGTACTTACATTGACACACTGAACTATATTCGTTTCGTTGCATTAAAACAAGAATGTCTTATAAATATTTTAGAGTTACTCCAATAACGTTCATTACTATTCCTGTAAATAAAAAAACAAATTTATTGAATATAGATATCAAAAGATTACTTTATCCGTTATATTTAATACAGAATATATTTTTATCACCAAAATATATAATTTCTAATAACCATATAACGGTGATCGGAAAGAAATTTTATATACCTGCAATTATATTATATCTAATGATATTTATGATATGTTGCTACAATCATTACGGAAACAATTCTGATGAGCAGAGTCAATACAAAAAATTTATAAGTTATGTGTCGTTTTTCTGTCTCTATATAGATTACACCATTATATTTATTACGGCTGCTATTTATAATATTCTGCACAGTAAAGATCATGTCAATTTAATATTAAAAATACAATTTATCCATGAAAGTATTGGTTTAAATGGAAGAAAAATCCAGCGTCGTAATAATATCAATTGGATATTAACTATAATCGATATATTTGTTTATTTATCCATGATGGCTTTTACTTACATGACCTTAAATATGTTTGATGGTTACGGTTGTTTTTTTAGTGTATCATACCTTCAAATGGATATTAATTTGATTTACGCTAATCAACTTATTGTACTACTATCAGATTGTCTTAATGAATGGACAACAGCTGTTGCTACAATGAAGGCTACAGACATTAGTAAATGCTTGAAGAAAATGAGTGTTATCTATGAAAATATTTTGAGAACATACGATTTGTACACAAAGATATATCACAAATTGGTAAGTTTTTATGATATAATTATTTTTTATTTCATAATAGATAATTTTGTGGTTGTTTTTGCAATCGGAGTGGAAGAGTCATTTAAAATTATCTTATTTCATTATTATACGGTAGTATAAAAAAACAAAATCAATATTTTTTTTGTGACTAAATATACTATACGAAAACATGTATTTTTGTATACATTTTGAGCCTTATTAGAACCTTGCATTTAGATTCTTTTAATAAAGTTTGAATTTTTTTTGTTCAAATTAATATTCGTGTCATTATCTATACATCCAATGATGGTACAGATAGTATAGTGGTTATGATAGCGTTTTATCAAGTATCATAGGTTAGATTATCGCACAGGACAACATTTTGAGCGATCCACAAATGGTTATTTTGAGTCTTGATTTTCTTGTTATCTATGAATGTTTATATAGTACAGTTCTCCACGTTATAAAGATTATTTCATTAATACAGAGTTTGTCTATAAAAAAAAATATCAACCAGTCATTATCTTATCTTGCATATATGCCTAATCATTATACTTGGAACTTGCAACTTGTTAAAGTTTGCTGAGAAGTGTGCTGTTGCCCGTTCTGTTCCCTATGTTTCTACCAGTTTTTTGTTCTATCGCCTGGTCGTTATACTTGGCATTGGCAGCTGGTTATGGTTTGTTCAGATTTGTGCCGTTGCCCATTCTCTACCTGATGTTTCTACCAGTGTTTGTTCTATGTCCTACTCTTTTTCGGTTCTTCTTTTGGTGTACGAACGCTGAAAAAAAAAATTTAACTTAACCACCATATGAATCAAATAACTTGTTCATTCAATTTAAATTTTCTTTTTTAAAAAGTTCGATAGGACCACTTATCATTGAGATATCGAACTTTGAATGGAAAAGGATCTTTTTATCTTTAACCATCAATATCTCAGCAACCGCTGATCACACAAAAAACATTAAGAAGGGTTTTGAAATCTTGAATAAATTGCCCAGAAAAATCAGGTTTTTTTTTAATTCTTTACATTAATTTGAAAAAATCAAGAAAGAAGGGGCTTTTGGTGACTTTTGGAATAATAAGGCGCTAAGTTGAACATATCGAGAAAGCCAGTAATATTGAGTATGTCTTTTATAGTGCAATATGCCTGCAAAAACTGCACAAAGTTTCTACTCAACCCATCAAGCCGTTTGTGATTTGATTTAATCGATCGATAATTTGAAATAAAAAATTAAATATTCTCGATTTTGACTTAAAATGATAAAAATCTTTAACAAAATGCAAAAAAAAAGGTGTTTTCAGTTTTTTTATGCATTTTTATTAATAAAAATGTTTCCCACAAGTTTTGAATTAAAAATGTGATGATGGTTATTTACAAAGCGAAAAACATGCGAGTGGCTAGACCGGGAATTAGTCCGCCTACCGCAGAAAGGCCGATCAGGTAAATGCCCCGGCAACATTGTTTTTTGTTGTTGTCTCTATTCCAACTGCGTTCGCGATCACACACTATCGATATTCAGCACTGTAAATTATTGTAATTTTACTTAAATAATAATAAGTATTGCAATCAAAGTCTTGACAATCATTTACTCCTCCCTCACAAGCATAATTACCAATTATATTTTTTTTAAATAATTTAAAATTTTTCCAGATATTTTTGTACGTTGTCAATACATTTGTTATATCATTGTCGAACATTGTATTAATGCTGGAATATATGATCAGCGACAATCGCTTCAGTTACGTAAGTATTTTAAAGTTTTAAATCAAATCAAATTAAATACATTTATTCACCTTAAATAGAGTACAATAATCAGATGTTACAGTCATTTTTACATACATAGATCTATTATATTTAGCCTTGCTTTGGCATGTGAAATACAATCATTTTGATATAAATAATAAAATTAAAATAAATTAGTTTTAAATAAAATTTGCATTTCATACATTAATATTTTGGCAACATTACAATACCAAACCAAAATATGTTTGTAGTAAAAAAAAAATAAAAAAAAATAAAAAATTAAATTGTGCCATATTACAATCATTCATTTAACAAAAAACAAAAAGATATCGAAAAATTTATATTTAATTACTATCAATCCATTCATTTATTGAATATATAACTTCATTTAAAAGTAGGGTTTGAGCTTATTTTTACCCGATTGCAAAGGAGTGGTATTGTGTTTAACAGTCTATGTATGTATGTTTGTATGTTCCTTTGAAGCACTATATATGCCAAACGCCTGGGCCGATTTTTATGATTCGTACGTCAATCGATTCCTCTTAATCTGGCGAGTGTCACTCAAGACATGACGTTAATGAAAATTCAATATGGCGACTACTGGACGCCATTTTGTGAAAATTTAAAAAAATAAAGTCAACAAACTATATCGAGTGGGGTATCGTTGAATAGGTATTTAAAAATCATTATTAGTTTTCTCTCAACATTTTTCGATTTGACTGGCCGTTTAGGATCTATATCGATTTAAAGTTTCGTAACAACCTTTCTCACATATAGGTTTTTAGACAGTAGAAATTTACGATGAAAAGACGAAAAATTCATATAACTGGATGTGGGTGGACATATACTGAAGTATCTAGTAGATATATTGTCCAATATACCATAGGTAGTCCTACCTAAAGTGTCTAATGTCTGACGCGGTCGCCCATCTCCAATTTCTAACGATTTAGTACTCAACTTCGGACGAAAAACTATATATAGTTAGGTACTTACCTACTTATTAATAAATAAGATAACTATAGCTACCTAGGTAATTATAACTAAAAAGTATAAAATAAAAAAAATAATTAAAAAAAATCAAAAAACCCGACTGCGTAAAAAGTCTTGGTGACTTTTTATTTGACAGCAAATCTAATTTTTCAATGGATCCCCACTGTTCAGTTGTCATGTTCTATTATTAAAATATATTTCATTTTCTGCAATAGTATTTATTCAATAATATATTATGGAATTCTAGACCACCGGACAACTAAGTGCTTGTTTTTTTCTTTTCAGTTTTTTTTATTATGTACGTAGTTTTGGTGACTTTTTACGCAGTCGGGTTTTTTGATTTTTTTTAATTATTTATTTTTTAAAAAGTGGAAATGGAAGTCCGCGTATATTACATGGTAGCTAATTGAATATTTTTACATACATGGAAATAACAATTTTTTTGGTAAACACTAGTTCTAGGAGTAAACCCCAGGACAAGTCGATCGCCCTTTCGAGTGTTTCTGGGATAAAATTCGCATGCTTTTACAAAGAGGTTTAGATTATTCCTAACAAATACACATATTTCAAAAATATACAAGCTGGGCAGGGTTAATATGCCCAATTTCTCAAAATGTGGTTTGCACGATTCATAAGGCGGAATGCCAACCATTGCTCTTATACATCTCTTTTGGGAAAGAAATGCCTTGTATGAATCCGTAGAGTTACCCCACAGTATCAAACCATAACGCGAGGCAGAATCTACATGACCATGATATGCCATTTTCAATGTATCGAGTGTGCTTGTAAGTCGGAGTCTATTCAAGACATATACAAAACTGTTAACTTTTTTACATACTGCTTGAACGTGTTCTTTCCAGTCACAGTATTTATCCACTGTCATTCCTAGAAATTTGGTAGAGGATGCTTTGCGTATAGTTATATTATTATAGAGTAGATTACGCGGCACAATATTAAACCCATGAGTTCGAAATTGAATATAACAAGTTTTGTCAAGGTTTGCTCGTAAATTATTTTTCTCTAACCATTGCATTACCAATTTAATTGTATTATTACTTTGAATATCATAATCATCAAAATTATTATAAATATTATTGTATGTCAAAAGAATCGAAATGTCATCTGCGAATAAAAAGCATTTATCTGGTATAATGTCAGGTAGATCACTGATATAAATTAAGAAGTATAGAGGTCCAAGAATACTTCCTTGGGGAACTCCATGTCGGTTTATTATACTATTAGATCTGCTTTGCGCTAAGGAATTACTTTCCATTGATGATATTTCCACATATTGCTGTCGATTACTTAAATATTTTTTGGACCATTCTAGAGCTGGTCCTCTAATGCCATAGTCTTGCAACTTTTCTAAAAGTAATGTATGTAAAACGAAGTCAAAGGCTTTAGTCATATCAAAAAAGATGACTGATCAAATGAGATGTTGGTATTTTCTTGTCAATATTGAGTAGGATGTTATTAATTAAATTAAATGCTGCTAGTGTAGTAGATTTTTTCCTTTGAAAACTATATTGCTAGCTTTTTATTAATTTATGTTTATTTAAAAAGTTAACCAACCTCGAGTGCATGGCTTTTTCAAAAATTTTTGAAAATATGGGTATTAGTGTTATTGGTCTATAGTTGCCCATATCTGATTTATCACCTTTTTTATATAATGGTTTTACTACCGACTTTTTTAAGCGATCCGGAAAACTACCTAGTTCAAATGATAAGTTGATTAGGTGCGTAAGTAAAGGTGCGAGAATTTCTACACAATGTTTTATAACGTTTGTGGTAATTTCATCATAACCTACAGAGTGTACATTGTTTAACGACAAAATAATGGCTCGGACGGACTCGGACCTCACCAACGTTTACTGATTTCAGAAATATGCTACTACTACGATATGAACTTTTCTATTAGTGTTCTGTATGTTTATAGGTTGATTATATCAAAGTAACTTTTTCCTATAACTGTTGGCTTAAAATATGTATGTGAACGGATATATTTGATAAGTTTTCCTCTGGAGTTACTATTAGCACTCTATTGGAGTGCATGTGTCTCCAATACATTTTAGATAATCTAGGTCTGTCATAATCATCTTCTCAGCTCATATAATTCCACTGTTCGATTCGAGCCGCTGTGTAGTAGCGGCTACGAATACTACCAATCCTTACTTTGCTCGTGGTTGTGCCGTTTGGTCAACAATTACTTTTCCAAGAAGGGTTGACGTCGGCAGGCGGCCGATCATAAAACTATTTCCAATAACTTTTGCAATATGTAGGAAGAGGAGTACATATTGCGTCGACTCCAAGTAATTGGGATGAGAGCAGGAGAATGATGATGATTATGTTTGATTCGAGCCTTCTCCGTAATGGGAGAGAAATTGACCTGCTATACCATGAGGTATATATACCTACTATACCAGTAGGTCAATTTGAGAGGTTTTGCTTCAAGTTTTGTTTCTCTTGCATAATTGCTATATGCGATTTATATCCTGTAGTCGTATCTTACGAGCATCCTGAGTAAAATAGGGTGTGGTGAATAATATTCTTACTCCGTCGACATCCTTAGCTTATTCGGGGCATTTCACGTCAAACTGACAACCAATAAAAAAGTGAGGTCGTGAATTTTGTTTATACTCGGGTCAGTTATACTTCTAGTACACATGGATGTGTATTTACAATTTTTTTCGTGTGTTAATTTACTGCTGAGTTATGAGCTTTTAAAAATTTACTAAATCTGAAGTCATGAATTTTTGGAGGTTTATTATTTGTGTTAATTAATTTGTAAAAAAGGCTAAAAAGTATTGTTTCTTATAGTTAAAAAGTTGGAAGTTTTTAATTTTTTTGTCGAATTCCTAATTTGATTTTTTTACGTATAGTAAACTGGAAGTGAAAATTTTGAATCAATATTTGAGTAACTTTGACACTTTTTTTTTTAATATTTTAATCTTCAAATAAAGATTTAAGTGTACCAATTCTTCACAAATAAAATTAAAACGTGATTTCCTATAGTTTAAGACTTAGAGCATATACACATAGCTATGATCACTTTCTAAGCAATCGGTTTTATGCGCCAATATGATAAGGGGACGTCCATTAATCACGTGATCTTTTTTTTAGCATTTTTTAACCCGCCCTCGCCCTTGGTGATACGTGGTGAGATTTAAGACTATGAAGGTTTAGGACTTCTTAATTTTTGTCAAAGCCATGGTTGGATTTGGCAGGGAAGACATGAAAGTAGAATAAATGCTGTAGAGATGAGATCTCTTCGTAGTATGTGTGATGTAAGTATGAAAGATAAAATTAGGAATAATGTTATAAGAGAGCGCTGTGGTGTGAATGAAAGTAGTGACAAAGATCAAAAAGAGTATGCTGAGGTGGTTTGGACATTTAGAAAGAATGAGTGACGAGAGGTTGACGAAGCAAATATATAAAGCAAGCGTGAATGGGATGAATACAAGGGGAAGACCACGTCATACTTTTCTGCACCAAGTTGGAGATGTGTTGACGAGAGGTCTTATTAAGAGTATGCGTAATCGTAGAGCATGCATGAAGACTATTATGAGTGTGAATGAAGCGATGGAAGTATGCCAGGATCCTGGTTTGTGGCAATCCGTAGTCTCTGCCTACCCCTCTGGGAAACAGGCGTGAGGCTATGTATGTATGTATGCACTAAAATATTAGCTAGCTTAGCACTATTAATATTTTATTCTTTCATACTCTCATGCAAAAATATAAATATATTTATTGGACGTGAGACACCTTAGTCCTCGCGTGATTATAAAGGTTTTTTTTTTTTTTACGGGTGGGTTATGGTCGGCGCTCTTCTCGCACCACTCCGTCCGGAGCGACAGAGGGGCGTACGCACGCATACCCGTAACCCACCCATGAACCACGCCTACGTCGTTGGACCGGCCACTGGAGCAGCGTGAACTTGTCGTCAGTGGCCGGCCCGACGGAATACCCCCTGAGGGGTACCCTCTCCTTGAGCGACGGTCCCCCCCGGGGCGGACGTTGGTCACTCCTCGCGCGGTCAGCCTCTCGGCGGGTGACGGACTAATTCCCCGGTCCAGTCACCCGCGGCCTCGGCTAGGGCGGCATTAGGCGCAAGTAATCGCGGCTACGCCATCACAGTCGCCGGCGGCGGTACGCGTCGTCGAGGAGAAGCTCCTCGCGCACGCGCTCCGCCGCCTCCTTCCGCGAGACTACTGCCTCGCAGAAGGCTGCGACCGCGTCCCAGTTCCTGACGTTGTCGAGCATCGTCCTGGCGATGGTCGGCAGCGTCAGGTCGGCACCGATGACTGCTACGAGTTCACGGCGTTGCTCTCCCCAAGCGGCACAAGCCTCGAGCGTATGCTGCGCCGTATCCTCGTCGCAATCGCAGTGGTGGCAGGACGGTGTACTCTCCCTCCTGACGACCGTGTACAGGTATTTGGCGAAGCATCCATGCCCCGTCAAAACCTGCACCAGTCGGAAGGAGAGCACTCCGTGCCGCCGTTCCAACCACTGCATCAGCACCAGCCGGAAGGCCTCCACGGTCCGCACACCGAACCGAGGCCTCTTCAGCCGGACTGCCCAACGAGCAATGACGTCTCGGCGGGCGTCGACGCGCCAGGCGGTGAGCTCCCTCAGTGAGACCACACCGCCCTCCGCTCGCAACCCCGATACCCGCCGATACAAATCGGCGAGGATTTCCGCCTCCATGTCCCACGGGGGAGTCCCGGCCAACAGGCACGCTGCCTCCGTCGCCACCGTGCGGTACCCGCGTACGGCCCTGACCGCCATGGCCCTCTGTGGTCACCACAGAAGAGCCCTGAGTCGGACGGTCAGGGACCCCGCCCACACCGGTGCGCCGTACAAGGCCATCGACCGGACGACCCCCGAGTACAGCTTTCGGCACGTAGCGCTCGGTCCGCCCACATTCGGCATAAGCCACGAAAGGGCGGACGCCGCGCCGACGAGCCGCGGAGCGAGCCTGCGGAAATGCTCTCGAAACCACCAATGCCCGTCGAGAACAGGCCCAAATAACTCATATGGGCCCGGATGCTGATGTCAACCGAATTGACGGTGATCGAAACGCCGATGGGAGGACTCATGCGGGGCCCATGAAACAAGAGGGTCTCCGTCTTGTCCAGGGCCACCCTCAACCCCAGCGCCTCGATCCGCCTGACGATCTCTTCGGTGCCGAGAGTCGCCAGGCTTGCCGCCTCCTCCAGCGTCCCACCGCGGGCTGTGACGAGCGTGTCGTCGGCGTAACAGATTACGCCCAGCCCGGGTGGGAGGCTCCCTCTCAACGCCCAGTCGTAGCCGATGTTCCACAGGGTGGGTCCGAGGACCGACCCCTGTGGGACACCGCACATCATGGGCGTTCGCGCAGCGTCCCCTACTCGGTTGGTGTAGAGGACACTGCGCGCCTCCAGATTGATTATTAACGCTGTGAAGTGTTCGAAACGTAGAAAAATTAAATATCAAATACAAATGCGATAGTAAACATAAAAATAGTTTTATTGTTAAGTATATGCAGCCAATGTTTTTGAACACAATAGGATGTCTTCAAAGGAGACTAGTCGATTATAACTTTAGCACATTTAAGCCAACAAATTAAATATAGTTAATAAAATAGATGCAGTTCGGTACAAATTAAAAAAAGAAAATATAAAATGGCACTCGGGGACTGCCGCGGTAATGCTTATGCATAGCATTTTTTATCAACTTATGCAATTATAATTATTTATTTATTTTTTATTTATGCAGTATTTTTTTTTATATTCTATTCATTTATATTCTATTATTCAAGTTTTTTTTTCTTTGATATTAATTCAAGTTACACCTATTTATTAAAACTACTAATTTATTAAAACATTTAAAGTATAGGTTTTTAAACTGTTTTATTTATAATATTATTAAATAAATTTTGCAAAAAGAGTTTGACGGCGGTGAGATTCGAGTTCACGCCTACGGTGCCTAAAACCAACGCCTTAGACCACTCGGTCACGCTGTCTGCGTATAGTCAGTGCAAAATTAACTGCAGCATTTCAACCATATAATCTTAGGTTTTATTTTCGTTACGGAATTTCTTTATTCGGTCGCCGCGCTCAAAGCCCGCGATAAAAGCTATGCAATAGCTTAAAATATATATAAAAATAGAATTCTTTGAAATTGATCGTAGCGCCACCTGTGGAGTTTTAGTAGTCCGAAACTATTTTCGTATTATGGCTTTTCTAATAAAATTGGTTTCATCTCAACCCACATATGTCCTATTATTGGGTTCGGGCCTCCTCCACAATGGGAGGGAAATTGACCTACTATACTATATGTTGGTCAGACGTGTTGGCATATGGTTCTGTTTCAAGTTTTCCTTCTATTGCACAGTTGTCATATGCATATTATATCCCTTAATCGCCTTTTACGATTCCCACGGGCAAGAGAGGGGTGGCGAATTGTATTCTTAATCCGTCACCACACGGATCAAAATTAGTTTGAGGTACATTAATTAAATGATTTCTAAGTCTATAAACAATACAGAAATATTTTTTGGATTGTATATATATTTATATAATAGATTCCAAATACTAAAATTTGAATGTACAAATGGCGTAGTGGTTAAGACCGACCGACCTTCCGTGCCAGTGCCATGAGTTCGATTCCCACGCATGGCAAATACTTTGTGTGATCCACAAAGTGTTGTTCCAGTCTCGGTGTAATTTGTCTGCGTTAATTGCATATTTGTAAATTCACTCGCAATACAAGGATTATTTCTTTAGTGCTGTATTTCTAAAAAAAAAACTGCATACATACATATCATCACGCCATATCCCTTGCAGGGTAGGCAGAGAGAACAGAGTGTCAGAGAACTCTATCCTTTCATACTTCACTCGCTTCCTCAACATTCATAATTCTCTTCATACACGCTCGCCGGTTTCGGAGACTCTTGACTCCACCTACCTTCAGTACGTGACCAATCTGGTCTAGGTAGATGAGTCTCGGTCTCCCTCGCGGTACTTACATCCTTCCACTTTCGCATTGTATATCTTCTTAACCAGACGTTCGTTCGACATTCTTTCCACATGTCGGAACCATCGGAGTCATTTCATCATCATTATAAAAAAAAAATTATGTGGTACAAAAGAATATATTTTGGTTTCAGTATGATTACATTTATGTGTTTTTGATTAATATATTGTGGATAACAAAACACATCTCAATCTTATCGCTCACATGTATGGGTTGCGAAAAATTTTATATGGCTGTAAAAGAAGCAGAAACCGTATACATGATACAATTAGTTAATAAAAATTGTTCAGGTGTGTATTAAAATTCTCAATAGCCTTTTATTGTGTTACGTTGTGTCGGCATTCAAGATCAAAGATATTTTCAAGATCTTGTTCATTGTATCATTGGAGAAACAAAGCAGTCATGAGGACCGCTGACAGAACCATAACCTATGAAATTATAAACAAATAAAAAAAATAAGCGTGCCCCAGGGAGTATATATGGGTGGCCACCGAAGACAAAGATCGGGTACCGGTGGCATGCACGCACAGCGAAGAGAGGAGCTTGCTGGGTGGGTCTATGGGGTTGCGCGCCGCCTCTGCCGTCGCCCCGGACCGGTTTAGCGCGGCGCGATCGCCTCCATAGCCCACAGCAAAAAAAAGGGAGAACTACTCTCCCTCTGTCTTACGAATTTTCGATCAGGTCACGTGTCCTGACGCGACTTTAAAATTTTCTACCCATACCAAAAAGTGCACTAGTCTGACGGTTAGTATCTTTCAAATATATAATATTTAAATATATAAAAATGCCTTTTTTATTGCAGATCCTCAAAAAGTTCTACACAAGCAAGTGATTCGTTTAAATCAACATGTTTTCAAAAAAGTTAAAGCATTTGGATTATTTAACGTAGACGCCACTCTTCCACTGAAGCTGAGTGAGCTACTTACTGATTATACAATTGTACTACTTCAATTTGTTGTACTAAGAATAATAAATCCAAAAAATATTTATTAATTGTCTTAGATTCATCCTACAAGAAAAAAATACAATATAAGTAGTCCCACTGTTGGACTTGAGCCTCCTCCATAATCAGACGGAAATTGACCCACTTTAGTGACTGCACAGATGGCGTAGTGGTTAAGATACCGACCTTCCGTGGCAGTGCCGTGGGTTCGATTCCCACGCAGGACAATGCTTTGTGCGATCCACAAAGTGTTTTTCTAAGTCTGGGTGTAATTTGTCTGCGTTAATTGCATGTTTGTAAAGTGCCCCGCAATACAAGGTTTATTTCCTTAGTGCAGGGTGGTGTCATGAACGCTGCCGACTGTTGCGCGAGCGATGGTCGACAGCGTCAGGAATTGGGACGCGGTCGCCGCCTTCTGCGAGGCTGTCATCTCGCAGAAGGAGGCGGCGGAACGGGCCCGGGAGGATGCCCGTGACCCGGGCCGCCGCCCGCGACCGGGGCGGCGCAGGCGCGAGTACCTGCTCCTGATGCCGCCCTAACCGAGGCTTCGGGTGATCGGACCGGGAAATTGTCCGGTCACCCGACGTGAGGCCACCGCGTGAGGACGACGCCTCGACGGCGAAAGCTGTCGGGGCGTCGACAAGAGAGGAGCCCGAGAGGGCATACCGCCGAGCGGGCCACCGAAGACAAAGATCGGGTACCGGTGGCCCGCTCGCACGGCGAAGAAGAGGTGCTTGCAGGGTGTGTCAATGGGGTTGTGCGCCGCCTCTTCCGTCACCCCGGACCGATTTGGCGGGGTGCGACGTCCATAACCCACCGCATAAAAAAAAAAAAAAAAAAAAAGGGTGGTGTCATGAAAAAAAAAAAAAAAAAAATACTCTACTCGTTAGACGTGTTGGTATAACATTTCGTTTTGAGTTGCCCTTCTCTTGCATAGATGTTATATGCGTTTAACATCCCTTAGTCGTCTCTTATGATTACCCACGGGTAAGATAGGGGGTGGTGAATTGTATTCCTACTCCGTCATTACATGGATAATCAATTTTATCCATCCATCTATCAGCCCATAAACGTCCACTGTTGGACATAGGCCTCCATACGAGAATGCCATCTGTAACGGTCCTGTGCCACCTGCATCCAACGGCTTCCTGCGATCTTGATGAGGTCATCAGTCCGCCGAGTGGGGGGTTGTCCTACGCTGCGTCGTCCGATTTATGGTCGCCACTTGAGAATTTTTTTTCCCCAACGGTTGTCGGTTCGTCGAGCGATGTGGCCTGCCCATTGCCACTTCAACGTGCTAATTCTTCGGGCTATGTCGGTTACACCCGTACTTCTACGGATTTCCGTATTCCGGATTTTATCACGTAGAGAAATACCGAGCATAGCCCTCTCCATAGCACGCTGAGTGACTTTGAGCCTTTTTATGAAGAGACCACGTTTCATTGCCGTAAGTCATCGCTGGTAACACACACTGGTTATAAACCTTTGTTTTCAGACACTGCGGAATATTAGACGAGAAGGTCCTCCTAAGTTTCCCGAACGCTGCCCAGCCGAGTTGGATTCGTCGACTGACCTCTATCTCGAAATTGGATCTACCTAATTGGACTGTTTGTCCTAGGTAAACATAGTGATGTCAACTCCATCCACATCAGTATCCAGGCCCATATGAGGTACTGGGGTCTGGTGCTCGACGGGCGATGGTGGTTCCGGAAGCATTTTCGTCAAATTGCTCTCCGGCTGGTCGGCGCGGCGTCCGCCCTTTCTCGGCTCATGCCGAATGTGGGCGGACCCAGTTTCGAGGGCCGACGGCTGTATGCGGGGGTGATCCGCTCAATGGCCATGTACGGCGCACCCGTGTGGGCGAGGGCTCTGAACGCCCAGCTCAGGGCGGTGCTGTGGCGACCACAGCGAGCCATGGCGGTCAGAGTCATTCGCGGGTACCGCACGGTGTCTACCGAGGCGGCATGCCTATTGGCCGGGACACCCCCGTGGGACCTAGAGGCGGAGATGCTCTCCGACCTCTACCGGCGGGTTACCTCAGTGCACGACGAAAGTGGCTCCCCATCGTTGAGCGAGATAGCCACCTGGCGCGAGGACGCCCGCCGAGACGTCATCGCCCGTTGGGTTACGCGGCTGGAGAGGCCAAGACACGGTGTCGCTACCGTCGAGGCCCTCCGGCCCGTACTGATGGAATGGATGGAGCGGCGGCACGGAGTCCTCTCTTTTCGGCTGGTGCAGGTATTATCGGGGCACGGGTGTTTCGGTTTGTACCTGCACACGGTCGCGTATAGGGAGTGGACTCCGGCCTGCCACCATTGCAGCAGTGACGAGGACACGGCGCAACACACGCTGGAGGTGTGTCCGAGTTGGGACGGGCAGCGCCGTGACCTCGTCGCTGTTATCGGTGCCGACCTGACGCTGCCGGCTGTCGCGAGGGCGATGGTCGACAGCGTCAGGAATTGGGACGCGGTCGCCGCCTTCTGCGAGGCTGTCATCTCGCAGAAGGAGACGGCGGAACGAGTCCGGGAGGATTCCCGTGACCCGGGCCGCCGTCAGCGGCCGGGGCGGCGCAGGCGCGAATACCTGCGCCTGATGCCGCCCTAACCGAGGCTTCGGGTGATCGGACCGGGGAATTGTCCGGTCACCCGACGTGAGGCCACCGCGTGAGGACGACGCCTCAACGGCGAAAGCTGTCGGGGCGTCGACAGGAGAGGAGCCCGAGAGGGCATACCGCCGAGCGGGCCACCGAAGACAAAAATCGGGTACCGGTGGCCCGCTCGCACGGCGAAGAAGAGGTGCTTGGAGGGTGGGTCAATGGGGTTGCGCGCCGCCTCTTCCGTCACCCCGGACCGACTTGGCGGGGTGCGACGTCCATGGCCCACCGCAAAAAAAAAAGAAAAAAAAAAAAAAAAGGTAAACATAGTGATCGATAACTTCGAGAATCGCATTCCCAACCAGGACCGGTACAGAAATGACATGGGCATTAGACATGATTTTCGTCTTGTCCATGTTCATTTACAGCCCTACTAGTTGGGAGAACTTACTAAGGTCATTGAGCATGGTGCCAAGGTCCTCCAGGGATTCTGCCATGACTACGATATCATCTGCGAATCGAAGGTGAGTGATGTATTCGCCATTGATGTTGATGCCGAGTCCGGTCCAGTCTAAGAGCTTGAAGACATCTTCCAGCGCAGTGGTGAACCGTTTCAGAGAGATATCGTCTCCTTGTCTCACACCTTTCTGCAACTGAATCGGTTTCGTACTCTTATCCCGGATGCGGACCGACATAGTAGCCTTTTTATACAAACACTTCAGCACTTCGATATATCGATAGTCAATTTGGCACCTCAGAAGGGACTTTAGCACTGCCCAAGTTTTGACAGAATCAAAGGCTTTCTCATAGTCCACAAACACTAGACACAGAGGCCGATTATACTCCTCGGTCTTCTGTATAATCTGGCGTAGTGTGTGGATGTGGTCTATGGTACTATAACCTTTTCGGAAACCGGCTTGTTCGGGCGGCTGGAAGTCGTCTAGCTTGCGCACGAGTCCATTCGTAATGACTCTTGAAAACAATTTGTACACGTGGCTCAGGAGTGAGATGGGTCTGTAATTGTTTAAGAGCGTTTTATCGCCCTTCTTGAAAAACAGCAACACCACACTCCTGGTCCACGACTCTGGAACGTCGCCCCCGAGAATGACAGAATTAAACAGCTTCTGTAGGGCTTTTAAAACTGGCTTGCCGCCTGCCCTCAGGAGCTCTGTGGTAATTCCGTCATCTCCCGGTGCCTTTCCGTTCTTTAATTGTTTTAGAGCCATTCTGATCTCGTACAAGCTGACGTCCGGGATTTTTTCGGTATAGTGCCGAGTTAGCCTGGATCTGGGGTCTTGGACCAAGCCGATAACAGGATTCAGGGATGATTTGTACAACTGCCCATAGAACCTTTCGACCTCTCCCAAGATCTCACTCTGGGATGAAATGACAGTACCGTTATCGGTCTTCAGCTTAGTCATTTCGCTCTGCCCAATAGACAAATCTCGTGCGAACACTTTAGAGCAATCAATAATATATTATATATTAGGACCAGCGTAGTATAGTAGATCAATTTCCTTCCAATTTTAGAAGAGGCTCGAGCCCAAGGGTAGGATATGTATGAGCTGAGATAATGATTTCTGCTATTTATGAAATTTATTCTATCTACAGTGCTGTATCAAAGTTAACGTTTGATACATACATACATACATATCATCACGCCATATCCCTTGCAGGGTAGGCAGAGAGAACAGAGTGTCAGAAAACTCTATCCTTGCATACTTCACTTGCTTTCTCAACATTCATAATTCTCTTCATTCACGCTTGCCGGTTTCGGAGACTCTTGCCTTCACCTTCCTTCAGTACGTGACCGATCTGGTCTAGGTAGGTTAGCCTCGGTCTTCCCCGGTACCTACATCCTTCCCCTCTCATCCTTTATAAATTGATATGATTAATTTATATTTAATGATATTAACATTGACATCAATAATCGTTACGATAATTATTTATGATGACAATATTTTAATGGACAGGTTGAAATTAATTGAATTAAAGAATTAATGAAATTAATTCCTATCGATTTAGATATTGTATAATGAAATATTTAATTTTATTTTATCTTATTATACTTATTATTTATATTTCCATAGATACAGAATGACATTAATTATAAATTAATACCAAATTACTGAAATTTAGCATTTAATATGTTTGATTATTTATAAAAACTTGATTACGAGCGAGAAATCATTGTCACATATGGGATTCGAACCCACACTTATTGGAAATCCATTCCAAACGTGCTACCACTTGAACCAACGTGAACTGTTCTATGACATTCAATTTTTCGCATCGTATTATATTTTGGTTCTTAAGGAGACGTGTGCCATCTTTTTTTTTTTTTTTTTTTTTTTTGCCGTGGGCCATGGACGTCGCACCCCGCCAAGTCGGTCCGGGGTGACGGAAGAGGCGGCGCGCAACCCCATTGACCCACCCTGCAAGCACCTCTTCTTCGCCGTGCAAGCGGGCCACCGGTACCCGATTTTTGTCTTCGGTGGCCCGCTCGGCGGTATGCCCTCTCGGGCTCCTCTCCTGTTGACGCCCCGACAGCTTTCGCCGTCGAGGCGTCGTCCTCACGCGGTGGCCTCACGTCGGGTGACCGGACAATTCCCCGGTCCGATCACCCGAAGCCTCGGTTAGGGCGGCATCAGGCGCAGGTATTCGCGCCTGCGCCGCCCCGGCCGCTGACGGCGGCCCGGGTCACGGGAATCCTCCCGGACTCGTTCCGCCGTCTCCTTCTGCGAGATAACAGCCTCGCAGAAGGCGGCGACCGCGTCCCAGTTCCTGATGCTGTCGACCATCGCCCTCGCGACAGCCGGCAGCGTCAGGTCGGCACCGATTACAGCGACGAGGTCACGGCGCTGCCCGTCCCAACTCGGACACACCTCCAGTGTGTGTCTCGCCGTGTCCTCGTCACTGCTGCAATGGTGGCAGGCCGGAGTCCACTCCCTATACGCGACCGTGTGCAGGTACAGACCGAAACACCCGTGCCCTGACAATACCTGCACCAGCCGAAAGGAGAGGACTCCGTGCCGCCGCTCCATCCATTCCATCAGTACGGGCCGGAGGGCCTCGACGGTAACGACACCGTGTCTTGGCCTCTCCAGCCGCGTAACCCAACGGGCGATGACGTCTCGGCGGGCGTCCTCGCGCCAGGTGGCTATCTCGCTCAACGATGGGGAGCCACCTTCGTCGCGCACTGAGGTAACCCGCCGGTAGAGGTCGGAGAGCATCTCCGCCTCTAGGTCCCACGGGGGTGTCCCGGCCAATAGGCACGCCGCCTCTGTCGACACCGTGCGGTACCCGCGAATGGCTCTGACCGCCATGGCTCGCTGTGGCCTCCACAGCACCGCCCTGAGCTGGGCGTTCAGAGCCCTCGCCCACACTGGTGCGCCGTACATGGCCATTGAGCGGATCACCCCCGCATACAGCCGTCGGCCCTCGAAACTGGGTCCGCCCACATTCGGCATGAGTCGAGAAAGGGCGGACGCCGCGCCGACCAGCCGGGGAGCAATTTGGCGAAAATGCTCCCGGAACCACCATCGCCCGTCGAGCACCAGACCCAAGTACCTCATATGGGCCTGGATACTGATGTGGATGGAGTTGACGACTAACGAGGCGCCGATGGGCAGCCTCACACGGGGCCCATGGAATAGTAGGGCCTCCGTCTTATTTAGGGCCACCCTGAGCCCCAGCGCCTCGATTCGCCTGACCATCTCCTCGGTGCCGAGAGTGGCCAGGCTCGCCGCCTCTTCGAATGTCCTGCCCCGGGCTGTGACGAGCGTGTCGTCAGCATAGCAAATAACGCTCAGCCCGGGGGGGAGACTCCCTCTCAACGCCCAGTCGTACCCGATGTCCCACAGAGTCGGCCCCAGAACCGACCCCTGTGGAACACCGCACGACATGGGCGTCCGCACAATGTCCCCTGCGGGGCTCGCGTAGAGAACACTGCGCCCCTCCAAATAGTCTGCCACTAGCCGCCTGAGGTACAGGGGCACTCCATGGAACCGGAGCGCCTCCCTGATGCAGCTGAATGGCAGACTATTGAAGGCGTTGGCGATGTCCAACGACACCGCCAACAACACTCCTTTGCTGGCGACAGCCTCCGCGGCCGTCTGCCTCAGGCGTAGCAGGGCCCCGATGGTCGAACGCCCCCTCCGAAACCCAAATTGAGCGTCCGACAGATCGGGCCCCACCTCCTCCAGGTGCTGGACGATGCGGGCAGCGAGGACACGCTCCAGCAGCTTACCCACATCGTCCAGAAGCACAATGGGCCTGTAGGCCGACGGCGAATCCGGGGGCCGTCCCGGCTTTGGCAGGAGAACCAACCTCCCTTCCTTCCAGCACTCAGGAAACTGTCCAGACGTCAGACAGGCGTTGAACAGTCGCCTGAGGCGAGGTTCGAGATGCTCGAGGAGCAACGTCAACACCCGGACTGGGATTCGTGATTTCGCCGGGGGCCGTGGTGGCGGAACGAATCTTCGCCACGGCTGCCCCCACTTCCGACTCCGTCACGGGCGGAACACTCTCGACGGCCTCCCGGTCGTGATCTGGCGAAGCCATGACCGGGGGCGTGAGCTCCGGCTGCCGCGGGAACAGCTCCTCGACCACTCTACGAAGGAGGTCGGGCTGGAGGGTCTCGGTGAGGGGGGGGCCCTGCGCGCGAAGCTTATTCAGCGACGCGCGATACGGGCGACCCCAGGGGTCACGGTCGAGACCGTCCAGCATCTCCTGCCAACTTGCGTCCTTGGCGGACCGGATGGCCAGCCGAAAGGCAGTACGCGCACTGCGGTACGCCTCGTACAGCTGGCCCTCCCGCTCAACATCGCGGCGACGCCGCCGACTGCGGGTGTAGGACCTTCGGGCACTAATGCACGCCGCACGAAGGTCCGCCAGTCTTGGGGACCACCAGTAGACCCCCTGCCTCGGAGGTAGACGCCGCACCCTGGGCATGGCCGCATCGCAGACCTGCGTTAATGCACTGCGGATGCGGACAGCCTCAGCGTCCACTCCGACCGCTGGGGGTGGTGAGGACAGCCACGTGTTCACGATGGCCGCCTCCGCCAGTAGGTCCCTATCTAGACGCCCCACAGCCCACCGCGGAAATGCGGGAGCCCGGTCCGCCCTGTGACCCCTGCTGAGGTCCCGGAGAGGGGAGACCTCCATTCGGATGTATCGGTGATCCGACAGGGTCTCCGCCTCCTCCAAGACACGCCAGTTCCTCACTCGTGGTGCGACAGCGGGGCTAGCGAACGACAAGTCCACTATCGACCCACCCTGCTGTCGCACACACGTGTTCACTGAGCCTCTGTTTAGGACACAGAGGCCCAGTGACGCCGCCCACTCCACGATCGCCCGCCCGCGATCGTCCGTCATCGGGGACCCCCACGCCGTGGATTTGGCGTTGAAGTCCCCCAGGACCAGGACGAGGCCCGGTGCCAGTCGCCGTATCGAAGCCTCCAAGGTGGTGAGGGAGGCCCCGAAATCGTCCATCCTCCTATTAGGGGAGAGGTATACACTGTAAAGCGTGACCCCTCCCCAATCCGCCGCGACAAATTCCTCGCCCCTATCCAAGAGGGATAAGGACGGGAAGTGCCGCTGCGTGGAGGTGACGATTGCCGCGGTTCCGTTCCGGCTGACCACCCAATTGGGGCGATCAGGCACGACGTACGGTTCCGCGACTACGGCTGCACCGATCGACCACTCCGCCATGGATTGCAGGAGGAGATCCTGCGCACCGGCGGAGTGGTTGGTGTTGGCCTGCAGGAGGTGAGTGGACTGGGCAGCCATTAATGGGCCGTGTCCATCATCACCTCCTGGCTTGCGGCGGGCGATCGGGCCGCGCTAGGAGCGGGAGCGGCCGGAGTCGAAGGGCCGCTCCGCCCCTTTGGAGCCGAAGCCGGAGGTCTGCACGCCCCAGAGACCATGCGGTGCTTGGCGGGCTTATTGCCCGCCGCACACGCGGGGCAGTGGGGCGGGGCGGCGCAAGATGCCGCCATATGCCCAGTCTGACCGCAGCGGAAACAGAGTCCGCCGCAGTCAAAGCAATTAGTGCATGTTGGCCGGGTGTGCCCGACCGCCATGCACTTGAAACACCTCGCAGGCCGGTGCTCCAGCACGGTGACTCGCGCTGAGCTCCAGCCCACGAGGAGCCTGCCTGAGTCGGCCAGTTGCCTGACCGACTCCACTGGGCACTGCACCCAGGCAGCACCTACGCCGCCCGGACCGGGCCGGATGGCGCCAACCCGGACGGTGTCCATGGGACACCCGGTTTTCGAGGCAATGGCCTCCCGGATGTCTTCCACCGTCACGGAGTCGTCCAAACCCGCGATGCGCATTTCGGCGCACTTTACGGGTCTGGCGATTTTGACGCTACCCTCCTCGGCGAACAGACCTCGCAGCTTCGACGCCACGCTATCGGCCGTCCTGGTGCCCTCGGCCCCAGGGAACTCTAAGATCCGAGCCCCTGTCCGGGCCTTGCGGGTCCTGGCTTCGACGCCTCCTATGTCGGAGACGTCGAGCTCCCGCCGGGCTTTCCTCAGAACGGCCTCATAGCTGAGGCCCCTTTCTGCCGCCTCAGGCAGCACAGTGATCACCACTGCGGCTGTCTTCGGCGGCCGGAGCCCCTTGCGCGGCCTCTTCTTCTTCGTGCCACCTCTTCCGGCTCCTGCCTGGGGGGCGACGACCTCAGCGGCGCGCTTGGCCGCCGCTCTCCTCCTCTGGCCGCGACTCTTTCTGCCGCGCTCGGCCACCTGCCAACCCTGTTCGGGCGTAGCGGGCGTGCTGGGCGCTGAGGGCGTAGTCGCGGCCGCTCTAGTCGTCGCCGGCGGTGTTGGTGCGGGCGACGACTGCGTTCCGGCAGGAGCCGGTGCCGTCTTCCTTTTTGGAGCGGGCCTCTTCGGCTTGGGTCCAGCCGCGGCTGCGGCGTAACTCCCCCCCACGCGGCCACTCTGACAGGGTAGCGGGGCGGGAGTTGGTGCCGCATACGGCCGCTTGTCCGCGGCGAGAGGCGGCCGAACTCGTGGTTCCGGAGGCAGCCTTGCCTCCAGAACGACCAAGCGCGCATTGACCATATTCCCTATGGCGTCTATAATGGCGCGCAAGGCCTCGTCCGACACGCCCCCCACCGCAGGCAGTGGGATAGGTGTTACCGGCTGGACCTCTGTCGGGGCCTGCTCCACGACGGCGACATTTGGCGTGCTGGCGTTGGTCGGCGGCGCACGCTTCGCGGTCAGAGGCGTCTTCGGCGCGGCGGCAACCGCTGGACGGCCGTCGCCTCGGGGCGGCTTCGGAGCGGTGACGACGGCGACAGCTCCTCGGCGGCTAGCACTAGCCGGCGGCGCAGTTGGCGCAGGCGGTACGAGCCGCGCCATTTGGGCCCTCAGCTCAGTCACGTCCTTGGCGAGGACGCGGTTGGCCCTCCGCACCGCGGCCAGCTCCGACTCCAGCCGGCGGTTCTGGGCCCGCAGGCCTGACACCTCGCCACCAAGGCGGGCGTTTTCGGCCTGCAGGGCCTCCATATTTGCGGCTGGGGCGCTCGCGCGGGCACCAACGGCCGCCACTTCGGTGGGAGGGATGCTGGACAACACCCCCAGCACCCTCGCGGCGGCCGCCTCGTTGTCAGCCTGCCTGCCAGTTTCCGCGCCTCCGCGCACTCCGCCGGCCGGGGAGTGGGTCGCCCTTCCCGACGCCGCGGCCCCTCGCCCTCTGCGAGAGGCCGGCACTTTAGGAGGAGGCATGATGACCACACTCCCCTCGGAATCGGCGCCTGAGCTGCCCTCCCTATTTAGGGGGCGCTTCCGCACCTTCGAGGGGAGGGCCTCCTCCCTTACCGTCAGGGCCGCGGTCAGGGCCGCCACCGCAGGGCGCGGCGACGACCTGGCGGCGGCGTCTTCCTCAGCCGACCCGCTTACCTCCTTGGACGGCTCTGCGGAACTACCGCCCTCGTCCATCACATCGGCAGATCCACTGCCCTCGTCTTTGGACGGCTCTGCGACAGAATTGTCGCCCTCGTCCGTTGACGGCTCTGCAGTGGATCTGCCGCCGTCCTTGTCGAGCTCACGCGCGTAACGCTCGCGGATTTCGGCATTCCGCTTCTTCTCGCGAGCGTTCGCTTTCGCAGCTTTCCCCCATGTGAAGCGTGCCTGTCGACGCTTCTTCGTCTTCAAGAGGGGGGGGGCCTCCTTGGTCGGTGCCGGGCCCTCGGCAGACGCCTCAAGTCCCGAGGACGAGGCGTTGTTTGTGCCAGTTTTATTTTGCCTTGGCAAGGCCGTAGGTTGGGAATCCGAAGCTTCCCCGTCTTTATTATTTTTTGTAGGCAATTCCATTTTGTTCCCACGATTATGGGAGAAATAAACGGTCGACCCGGGCAGAGATCCCTGTACCCGGGCAAGCCTACATTTACCAACCAGGGGGTCGGCTGGTACCCTGGCTGGAGCGTGCTAGGAACAGAACAGCCCATCTGCCATGCATCCTCTCGCCGCACGCCAGAACTTAGGATTCTGGGTAATTTCCGAATTCAAATGTTAATTCGAACTCTTTATAGAGGTTGTCTTCCTCGCGGTCCGGGCGGTTAAGCCAAGACCCTCGTTCCTGATACTACGCCTCACGACAACTTGTCTTGAAGCAAGATATCAGGTTTACGATATGTCGGCGGTGGCATAAGCCTGCCCAGCCCTCAAATGAATGAGTGACCGGGCCCGTCCGAAATTTCGCCTCCTGTATCCTCTACAAATAGAGGGTCAGGAGCGAATTGGGGCTCAACCCATCGCTGGGGAACCCCCCCTCGCGCCAGAGATTCGCTACGGGCGACAATTCGACAGAGGGATCTGGGGGACTGTCGCCCGCACCCAGGGTACACCACGCGGAGGTTTCTGGCGTCGTACCCCAGACGTGTGCCATCTACCCGACATTGTTTACACATTGTAAAGACTTGATACTCTACTATACTAATAATAATATTTATAAATAATACCAATCATAATCTCCCTGTGGCGACGAAAGAAGAATACAGTTGTCTTCATCCCTTGCTTGCCCGTGGGGGTCGTAAAAATCGGCTAAAGGTCCACCAGGAGAGTGGGCAGCAGCTCTTTCCTAGGAAACGTATAACACCGCAATACGTTCGCCAACCCACCTGCCAAGCGTGACGATTACGATTTTAAACCTCTTAAGGAGCAACACAAAAAGAAAAACGGCCCCCGGTCACAGCAGCTCTGCAATTCTTTTTTCTTTTTTTTCATTGCAGGGTGGACCATGGATGTGGTCGCGCCCCGACAAATCGATCCGGGGCGACAAAAGAGGCGGCGCGCAACCCCATGGACCCACCCTGCAAGCACCTCTCTTCGCCGTATGAGCGGGCCACCGGTACCCGATCTTTATCTTCGGTGGCCCGCCCGGCGGTATACCCTTGCGGGTTCCTCTCTCGTCGACACCCCGACAGCTTTCGCCGTCGGGGCGTCGCCCTCGCGCGGTGGCTTTACGTCGGGTGACCGGACAATTCCCCGGTCCGATTACCCTAAGCCTCGGTTAGGGCGGCATCAGGCGCAGATAGCTCTGCAATCCTACGGGCTCATTGATTGCTGGGCATCATTGGATGCGGGTGGCACAAGACCACACTTTGTGGCGAAATATGAGGAAGGCCTACATCCAGCTGTGGATAGCAAAAGGCTGAATGATGAATAATGTTGACCAATCATAAAATTATCCGTGTGGTGACGGAGTAAGAGTACAATTCAACACCCCCTACCATAATCGTGGGTGATCGTAAAGGACGACTAAGAGATATTAAACTCATATAATATCTTTGCAAGACAAGCAAAACTTGCAACAAAATTCCATATCAACACGTCTGATCGGAGTGGTATAGTACGTTAATTGCCATCCCATTATCGAGAAGACTCGAGCCCAACAGTGGGACATATATGAGCTGTGATAACTAAATGAATAATTATAAAAAGTAATCTATACATCTTATATCTTTAAACGAGCAATTCTTGTATATATATATATATATATATATATATATATATATATATATATATATATATATATATATATATATATATATATATATATATATATTTTCTGGATCTCGGAAACGGCACCAACAATGTTCATGAAATTTAGCATGTAGGGGGTTTCGGGGGCGATTAATCGATCTAGCTAGGTTTCATTTCTAGAAAATATTATTTTGTGTGTATTTTCAGGCAATAAAAATATAATTTTCATTGGCTGAAAACTATTAACATATGAAGGCAAATTTTGACGCTGTCATTAAGAATAGACATAGCTCAGTTGGAACATTGAGTAGTCTAATCCCAACAAACCGGATCTCGGTTCGGATCCTTAGCTTCCCTTTTTTCATTTTTGGCTTTTTTATTTTTTTTTATTATTTTATTAATTACTAACATTTGCCCGCGTCTTCGTCCGCATAGAAGTCGAAAATGGTTCTAATAGATCTTTTTTTAGTGTTTTACGTTATTTGTAATAACATTTATTATAATTTATAAATTATTATGTTTAAATGTTTGTGTACTTATAAAATATAACAATCTTTATTATAGTGTAGGTTATTTAAAGGTCTAATAAACATGACGATAAAATGAAATTTTGTTATATATTATATTAAGAGGCTTTTTTCTTAGGAGACTAAGTTTTGAACAGCTGCGCCCATTGACTGAGGCGACGGAAGGGCAGTGTGTGGTCCCATAACCCACCGTGTTTTGCATCGAAATTAGGCCGACCTCTGGTACCGCTTCCTCGACATCCGTGGCCAGCTCGACGTGTTATCCTTTCGGGTATCATCACCATAGACGCATCGGCAACGAACAACTGTGATGCCATGGCGTCGACCCGGTCCATACACCCACGATACTACACCAACTACAAGTCTTTCTATGTAAACAATATCTTTTGTTTTTCTTTCGGATTGAAATGAGAATTACCAGGCTACTCTGTGAGCATACTCTGAAGCATGCCACATACAACTGCCCATGGGAGAAGCAGCTTTCTCTCAAGTCTACTCCCGCTACCTTAAGAATTTGACCTCGGGCTTTGTTTATGGTCATTGCAAAATAGACTTTGATGGCAAACTGCACTCTCTGGACTGGAATCTTGGAATGTTTTTTCTTGCAAACATTGTATAATTTTGGCGGCCAGATCTCATTTTTAAGATGTGAGCTGGGATACCGGGAGGCTTCGGTGTATTCAGGAACTCGACCGTTTGTTTGAAGCGCGGATTATCACTTATTCAAAGTATTTATTTTGATATTTGACCCCTTCGAATGTTTTAAAATATTTGCAAGAAAATGGTTTAAAGAAATCGAAACGACCGTAGTAGCGCACATAGGTACGTCATGGTGTCTTGCGACCCATCTGATCAGCATCAATATGCTGTCTCCATATCGTATCTTATTGATTGTTCCTAATATAACTTAACCTTTCCGTCTCCATTTATGAAATATGTTAATTAAAAGCTGACTAATTTAATCATTAAATTAAAACGGGTATTGCATCTTATGAACGATGTATTTCAGTTATTCGATGAAATGTGTTATCATGGCTGTCAATTACAATATTCGGCTTAGAAAATTGCTGTCTAACAATTTTAAATTTCAAACTCCACGTTCCTATGACGCCGTGTCCTAAAAGTCTATGACCTCTTTAAAGCTTAGAAACCTTCAAATGCCGTGTTAATACAGTATTGTGACTTTCGAGACATTCCAATTTTAAAGAGTATTTCCATTGTAGGTACCAAGCTTTTATGGGAGTTCAACCTTTTCAGGGTTCCGTACCCAAAGCGTAAAACAAAACCCTATAACTAAAACTTCGCTGTCCATCCGTCTGTCTCTCGGACACCAGGCTGTATCACATGAACCATGATAGTTAGACAGTTGCAATTTTCACAAATGATGTATTTCTGTTGCCGCTATAACGACAGGTACTAAAAAACAAAATAAAATAAATACTTAAGGGGGCCTTCAAACAACAAAAGTGATATTTGCTCATTTTTGCTCGATATTTTTTTAGTTTCTATTTTTATTTTTTGCCGTTTTGATTTGTTTTTTCATTATTTTTATTATATTTAAATATATCTTCCAAAACACATTAAAATACCGAGCAAGGCTCGGTCATCCAGATATTATAAATAAAATTGAAGTGTCTGTTTGTGTGTAATTTGAAATTAACGGCTCTTCACTAAATCCATACAAATTTTTTTTTTTTCAGTTTACCGACTGTCTGTCTGTTTGTTCCGGCTAATCTCTGAAACGGCTGGAGCGATTTTAACAGGTCTTTGCTAGTGAAAGACAGCTGATGCTGTATGCTTTCTCATTAGTATACGAAAAGCATTATTAGATATATTGTATTCTAAGTATGCTATACGACTTTCTTTTGTAAGATGACCATAGTTGACATGTATAGAAATTTTGATAATACGTGGTGAATAGTGTCAGTTTAATATGGTCATTACACTTCGCAAACTTACGCGCGAGCATGTTACACCTGACGGACAGTGCCCGACGCTCACGCTCTGTATCCTCATGGTCCATCAGATCATCCATGAGTACATGCCTCAAGTACTTAAAGTAAGTGACAACCCGCACTGGTGATTCATATATCATTACAGCGGGCACTCTCTGCGGTCTGCCCTGCCATTTATTTAATACAGTTCAGTTTTCTTTTTGTATTTTTTTTTGTGTGTTTTTGTGTTGTTGTATTCAGTTTTTTTTTTGTATTGTATCCAAGACTATGTGACTCAGTATTATTAATACATATATCAACAAGTTGTTTTATTCCTTTGATTGATGGACTAAGAATAATCATGTAATTTATATTGTTTATGCAGACATCACCTATGTGACATCACACCCTTATCTTCCTCAGCTCATCAATCAAATCATTCATGTACAGGTTGAAGAGGATCGGCGAGGTAAGCCTCCCCCTGCTTCACATCATACTCCAACCTGTATTCCTTAGTTTGATTACTATACTAGTGTGCCTTAGGAGATTTATAATGATAATATTTACGTTTTTCCCATAATTTATTATAATTTACTCAAATTCAAATTCATTTATTATGTATAAACCCTGCGAAGGGCACTTACATAATTATTTTCAGTATTAATATTTTAATTTAATCTAATAAATTACCACCGGATCGGAACTAGAGCACTACTGAGAAGATCCGGCAAGAAACTCAGCGGGTTTGTCTTTTATTGTTATTTCTTTCCATTTTTTTAAGCTATTACATAGCTTTTATGGCGGGTTTTGAACGCGGCGACCGAATTAAGAAATTCTATAAAGAAAATAAAACCTAAGATTGTATGGTTGAAAGTAGCGGTTAATTTTGCACTTACTATATGCAGGCAGCGTGACCGAGTGGTCTAAGGCGCTGTTTTAGTACCGTAGGCGTTGGTTCGTATCTCACCGCCGTCAAACTCTTTTTTTGCAATTTATTTTTGCAAAATTTATTTATAATAATTTAATTATATTATAAATAAAACAGTTTAAAAACGTGTACTATAAATGTTTTAATAAATTAGTAGTTTTAATAAATAGGTGTAACTTGAATTAATATAAAAAAAAAAAAAAAAAAAAAAAAAAAAAAAAATGCAAAAATAAAAAATAAATAAAAAATTATAATTACAGAAGTTGATAAAAAATGCTATGCAATAGCTTTACCGCGGCAGTCCCCGAGTGCCACACGTATTTAGTAGTCAGTTGGGCTTCCGGCTCTCTCGCTCACTTAGACGTAGACGTCGATCTTCTGCGAGAGTGTGGTACTACCCCGGATGGACCGGCCCGCGGCTGTAGACATAGATCTGTCAACAGCGTGGTACTATTGATTATTTGCAATTAAATTTCTTCCAAATGTTTCAATTGCAAGAACCCCTCTCAGTGGCAGGTAAAGGCCTCTTCCAGACTAATACAAGAAAATAAATTCATACAAGCATTAAATAATATGGTAAACCGCATTTAGAACATGCTTAATTCTAAGGTATTCCCAACCTAATGACTTCCCCCTCTTTATTTGAGCAACCGCATTAGCTATGTCCTCTGGCTTCACCATGTACATTTCAGAACACTCAGTCGAGGTAACCTTGATGGGCACTTCCTCATTCACTCCTTCTGAATAGGGCAGCGGTGGCACTTGGAAATGCTTGGAGAACAAGTCAGCAATATAATCGTGGTTACTCAAGCTTTCCACAACAACAGGCATAGGACATTAAACTTCAAAATTTTTGTGTCTTTCTAAAAATATTCAAAATTTTTATTATGCCTACCTACCACACTCTCGTAGTACCTACCACACTCTCGCAGAAAAATCGACGCCTGAGCAGTGGCAATGTGCTGCCGTGCTTCGTTTGGAGAGCGAGAAAGCCGAAAGCCTATATTTCTGGGTGGGTTTGGGATTATTGGTTGGCAGCGGCCTTGTATTGCTAAGGTCCATGGATGGCAGTAACATTTACTATCAGGAGTGTCAGGTATGCTGCTTGCTCGTTTGCAATCAAGAGCAACTAAAACAAAACACAAATCCCCGACTGGACTGACCGAGGGGAATAGTACCTAAAAGCCTTTCTACAGCGTGAACAAAAAAAGGGCTATATTTTTTTTTTCTTTATTGCTTGGTGTGTTAAACGGGCAAGTAGCACACCTGATGGTAACTGTCACTGCGCCCATGGACCTTTGCAATACCAAGGGTATAGCTAGGCCGCTGCCTACCAATAAAAACCCCAAACCCACCCAGTTGGGCTTCCGGCTCTCTCAATTAAACAAGAATGAGCAATATTATCCGTGTGGTGATGGAGTAAGAATACAATTCAACTATATCTTACCTGTGGGTGACCGTATGAGACGACTAAGGGATATAATACATATGTATATACCATTTATGCAAGCGAAAGAAAACTCGAAACAAAACCATATACCAACACGTCTGACCAGCGCGGCATAATAGGTCAATTTCCCTCCCATTATGGAGGAGGCTCGAGCCCAACACTGGGACATATATGAGCTGAGATCATGATGATGATTATTACATTCTACCTAAGTGTTTTTGCCTGTCCTAAGCCAGTGTCAAAGTATGAAGGAAAAGAGGCTTTTTTAATGACTGTAACTCGATAGCGCGCCGATTCCTATCGCTCGCGCGGTGACCATCTTGTTAGGAATCCTGACACATTAATATCGTTGAGGTATACTATACAGAATGACAGAAGATTGTAAGAAAAGGGGTCTAGGCGTGAATGTGAGCAAAACCAAAATAATGGTCTTTGAAAGAGATGAAGCCAGAACAGATGTAAGAGTAACAATAGGTAAAGATGTACTAGAGCAAGTGGATAAATTTGTATATCTTGGATGTGGATTTAGCCGAGATGGAAGGTACACCACTGATATAGAGCGAAGAGTGAATGCGGGAAATAGAGTGAATGAAGCGTTGGGGCAACTTCTCGGTAGCCACTACCTCAGCGAGAAGGCACGTGTAGCAATACATAACGCAGTGCTTGTCCCAATATTACTGTATGGAAGCGAGAGTTGGGTATGCAGAAAAGAGTATGAAAGTAAAATTAATGCGGTCGAAATGCGATCTCTATGGAAAATCTGTGGAGTTAGGCTGATCGATCGCATTCGTAACGACGACGTAAGAGACCGAGTAGGTATGAAAGAGAGTATCGGTGTAAAGATGCGAAAGGGAATGCTCCGATGGTTCGGACATGTGGAAAGAATGCCGAACGAACGTCTGGTTAAGAAGATATACAATGCGAAAGTGGAAGGGTGTAGGTACCGGGGGAGACCAAGACTAACCTACCTAAACCAGAGTGGTCACGTACTGAAGGAAGGTGGAGTCAAGAGTCTCCGAAACCGGCGAGCGTGTATGAAGAGAATTATGAATGTTGAGGAAGCGAGTGAAGTATGCAAGGATAGAGTTCTCTGGCACTCTGTTTTCTCTGCCTACCCTGTAAGGGATATGGCGTGATGATATTGATGATATGTATGTATGTATATATATATATATATGTATATATATATATATATATATATATATATATATATATATATACTATGGTTATTTGCTGTGTAGTAGCAATTACGACTACTAAAGACACTTGCTTTGCTCGTGGATATCGTAAAAGACAACTAAGGATTTTGTATTGATCTTTGCATTGCCAATAGCTTTTGTAATATGTGGAATGGAAGAGGCGTACATATTCTGTCGACCACAAGTAATTAGGATAAGAGCAGGAGAATGATGATAAATGTTGATTTATATGGCTGCAGTTGATCAATCTGGTTACACTTCTTTGGTATTGATTGGAAATAAGCTTTTTTATATAAGGACCAAATTAAACTTAATTAAGAAGAAACTGTAGCGTATAAAAAATGGGAATACTAGGGAATACTAGCTTCTGCTCGCGGCTTCGCCCATGTAAAAGGTACTTGCCTAAAGTTGAACTAATTATTGCATGGGAACACATTACCGGTATTAAACTATCCTATATGTTAATCTAGGAAATGATTACAAAGGAAACATAAACATAAGTGATTTTACTGGGATAAGAAAAAATGAAAAATATAGAAAAAAACTAAACAAAATTTATAGTTAATTTATTTATATATAATTAAAATATAAGATAAAATATAACATTTTTATATTATATTTAGCCAAATCATTTTTATATCATTTTTATATTATATTTGGTGTGGAAGGATTGTATTATATTGGCGTGGAAGTGGAAGGATGTAGGTACCGAGGAAGACCGAGACTAACCTACCTAGACCAGATCGGTCAGGTACTGAAGGAAGATGGAGTCAAGAGTCTCCGACACTGGCGAGCGTGTATGAAGAGAATTATGAATGTTGAGGAAGCGAGTGAAGTATGCAGAGATAGAGTTCTCTGGCACTCTGTTCTCTCTGCCTACCCTGCAAGGGATATGGCGTGATGATATGTATGTATGTATATTATATTTAGCCAACTATGCATCTGAGCTGCCAGGCATGGTACCTCGCAGAGCTATTGACAGCGCCAGTCAACGTTATGCCATTTTTATTTAGATCTAATCGAGAGCCTAAAAATAAGATTCAAGCTTCTGGCTATAAAATTACGATACTTCCTTACAACTTCTCATCCCCCTTTACAATCTTTTTTTTTTGGATTAAAAAGTAGCCTATGTCCTTTGTCAGGTTCTAGATTATCCGTGTAACAAATTTCATTTAGATCGGTTCAGTAGTTTTGGCGTGAGAGAGCGAAAGACAGACAGACAGACAAAGTTACTTTCACATTTATAATATTAGTAAGGATAATTGCTGCTACTTAGAATAATAGATGGATGATAGTATGGTAATGAGATGCGATGACGTAAGAATGCAATTGTAAACAATAATATTGTAAATTGAAAGAATGTACTACGTGTTGGCAGAATATCAGCACTACTTTATAAAATGAAATAGCCAAAGCTGAGCCAATAGCCTTTTTTGTTTCTCGTTAATGTCATTTTATACCAGAAGTTGCTTTCTTTAGTTATGTTTATTTTCATTAGTTTTTAACGAGAACAAAATAAATGTTTTCTTTCTTCTTTCTTTCTTTCAATTGTCTGTATGGTGCGCGACCGGGCAACATATACAATTGTCATCACACCTCCGCGATATTACCACCTAAGAATTAAGAATACAATTTAGGTTAGGCCTGGAGTTTGTCTCGCATATAGCAATGGTTTATTAGTTCAAGGACATCTTGTGGAAGTATTTATTGCACCCCTTTTTTTTGGGGTGGGCTATTGAGTGGCCACGCTCCGCCAAATCGGTCCGGGGCGACGGAAGAGGCGCCGCGCGACTCCATAGACCCACCCTGCAAACACCTCTCTTCGCCTTGCGAGCGGGCCACCGGTACTAGATCTTTGTCTTCGGTGGCCCGCCGGGCGGTTCACCCTCGCGGGTTCCTCTCAAGTCGATGCCCCAACAGCTTTCGCCGTCGGGGCATCATCCTCACGCGGTGGCCTGACTTCGGGTGACCGGACTAATATTTATTGCACCCCTTGGAAAATGTCGCCTGTTAAATGAAGACAAGAATACACTTTAATGAAAATGCTAGGTACATTTTATCATATATTAATTAAAAACATATTAAATTGAATCACCCATATCGGGATGATACTTAGATTGCTATTACAATGACTTATTACTACTTAGAGCTACTTATTTAATAATACCTCCAAGTTTATAAGTTGCCGGTTACACACTGCACATTACACGTGGCTAAAACCGCCACATTCACTATTAATTTACTGAGCAAGAGAAAGTTCACTGCACATGATACGTTTACACTAATTACGAAAGTGGACTAAACAATACGACGACAACAACTCATCTCATGAGAAGCACGTCACGATGTGTACAGGATCTGGATATCCGCGAGGATATGCACGACTTCAGGACGTCATATCATTACCGCTTGACGAACGAAATGATGTGGTTTCCAGTGTCCCATCTTCATAGTTGGTCAAGCAGATATGCACACAGTCACGACAGCCAGCACAGTTACTCAGCAAAGCTGACCCATGACGTGCCATATGGAAATAAAAGCTCGCTAGTCACGAAATCGTTTTGAACGGGCTGCTAACGCCATGCAAAAAGCGGCGTAACAACGTATTACATGACGACGCCGTTACGGGCAACAAGGAGGGAAGCAATGGATGGCGAGACCCGCATGCACGATACGCGGGTTTCCACGTAGTTGTACATCGCAGGTACGACCTCGCTCGTCGTCAGGCTGCAAAAGGGGAGAGTTTTCGACATAACGCATATACTATTATTGAAAACAGCGCTATCTATTGAATACTTTGTGATCGTGGTGTTTTTATACTATTATTGAATACAGCACCATCTTTGGAACTTAGTACTCAGTTAAACTAAATTAAAAACTTAGTTGCACATCTCTTCTAATTTATAGTATATTATCTATGGAAAGGGGAGAGTTTTCGACATAACGCCCTGTGTCATGTAGAGTCTAAAATGGCAGATACTATTTCAAAATGAAAGGCCCCTATTGGTTAACAATCCAAGCATAGACAAAACCGATCCATGTACAATTGCTATTGTGATTTATGCAATAATATAAAACAAAAAGATGATAAGACATTGTGTACTATTCAATCCGTCTTCTACATAATATTGATATCTACACAAATATTAATTGATTTGAATAATTGATTAATGTTATAGGTTTAACTGGTGCCATCTAGTAGTTTGAATGTGTAACTCTTATTATGTTTGATTGGTTCTAATTATATGACCTAGTACCATCTGTCGGCTCATTATAAAATCTTAATAAGTTAATTATTTTAGGCTGTTTTTGAATGATTGTATGATAATGTTGTACAGTGATATATTATATCACTATAAAACTAATCTCAATGTGGTGACGAAGTAAGAATACAATTCACCACCTTACACATGGGTGATCGTAAGAGACGGCTAAGGGATATGAAACGCATATAGCATATATCCAAGAGAAGGAAATCGAAATTAAACTCTATACCAACACGTCTGACCAGTGCAGGTCAATTCCCCTCCCGTTATGGAGGAGGCTTGAGCCCAACAGTGGGACATATATGAGCTGAGATGATGATGATAATGATGAACTAATTAATGGAAAAATAATGTTTAATACAGGATTAAATAAATAAAGAATCTCTAAAGGAACAAGGTAGACTATACAAATATTTATCTACTAGCTTCTACCCGCGGCTTTGCTCACGTTGAAGTCCTTAAATAAATCATCATTCTCCTACTCTTATCCCAATTACTTGGGGTCGATACAATATGTACTCTTCTTTCATAGCACATATTGTAAAAGTTATTGGCAATAATTTTATGACTGGTCGCCTGCCAGACGTAAAGTTATTGGCAATAATTTTATGACTGGTCGCCTGCCAGACGTCAACCCTCCTTGGGAATGTAATTGTTGACTAAATGGCATCAGATGGAGTTGACCCAGGTCATTATATGGCTTTTAGTCGGCTTTTACGACATCCACGAGCAAAAGTCCTTAAATAAATATCAAAGATAAATAGACATCCATTCCAGTGGAATTGTTTGTCAAAAAAATTTTTAAATATAGCAACTTCAACGCCAATGAAGTACAAACCCTTGGTGCTGTATTACCGACGGCGGTCAAATTAATATCTTATTGACTATAGCTTCAGTTATCATGCCTGGGAAAAAAATTTTTTTTTACCCTTCATAAAAAAAATAAAGATTTTTTTTTTAATAAATATCCTATGGCTTTTCTAATACCTCGAAGATTATGTGTACAAAGTTTCATGATAATCGGTAAAGTTTTTTTAGCGTGAAAGCCTAACAAACAAATTTACATTAACATTTATAATATTAAATAAAGTAGGGATTTTCAAGTTACTTTAAATATTCCATATCCTCCTCCGTAATGGGAGGGAAATTAACCTACTATACCGCGCTGGTCAAACGTGTTAGTACAGGGTTTTGTTTCGAGTTTTCCTTCTCTCGCATAGATGTTATATGCGTTTTATATCCCTCAGTCGTCTCGTACGATCACCCACGGGTAAGATATGGGGTGGTGAATAGTATTCTTACTCCGTCACCACACGGAAAGAAGGATAATTAACATTAATTAAAGCAATCTATCTTACTCAATAAAGTTTATTAATTTCTCGATATTAGCGCGTCGAAACAAATTAATCAAATTTTTAATAATAACATAAATATAAATGATTGATGACTAAAACATACCTAAATTATAAACTAATACATTTATTAATAATGAAATTAATCATTAATTAATTACGTGTCAATCTTCATACGGACTTCATTGCTTCCTATTTTTTTGTATTAACAGTTTCTAATAAATAAATTACCAAAATGATACCAATGAGTTTAAAAATAAATCCATCAGAATTTATTCTTAATAATATTTTAGATGATGAAATTCAAAAAATATTCCATCCACATAATTTAATGTTGAAATTATTTTATTTATCGAAATATGAGATACGTGATAATTACATAACACCCAATCGTTTAAGTTTTATTATTATGTCATTCATTATTTCTATAATATGGATCGTATTATTTATTTTACGTACATTCAATTTTAATACCTTTAATGCTTTTGATTTTTATAATACCAATATTATTTTTCTCTTTATGATATTTTTTCTGCTACTTCGTAGTAGTGGTCTGATAATTACATGCATTCTCAATGTAATCCACTGCGATAAAAACATATTACTTGTATTAAAATTGCAAAATATTCATCAAAATTTACATATTAATAGAAAATTTAGAAGATATTTAATATGGAGTTGGATTTTCTATTTGGTTATAATTTGTTTTAATTTTACAGTATTAATTATTTTTCATAAATCTAGCGAACGCAATTTTATGATTACTGCTATAGGTGACGTTCTTTTATTTACTTTCGATGTCAATATTATACACGCAATACTAGTAATAATATTAATAAAAAAATATTTGGAAGAATGGCACATAATAATTTCAATGATAAATGTAAAGGAAACAAAATATTGTGAGAACATGTATCGGATATTTCAAGATATCTTAGAGGCTTATCAACTTTATACAACGCTTTATCAAGCAATGGTATGGTATATAGTTATTTTTATATCTTACATTATCTTTATATAAAATGATGAATAAGCGTTTAGGTCTAGATTGATTTTCGCCCTAGCCGAGGCATCGGGTGATCGGACCGGGGACTACTTTAGTCACCCGAAGTGAGACCACAGCGTGAAGACAATGCGACAGCGTAAGTTGTCGCATCGTCTTCAAGCTATATTGTGTTATAGAATTTTAAAGATAAAAAAAAATAAAAATCAGAGTTTCTGTGTTTTTTTAATGGGAAATCTTTACACGCCCTGGTCGAGGACTTAATATTAAGGGACAACTTTTAGGGATTTTTTTCTTCACAATTAAAATTTCACGATGGGACCGAAAATAAAAAATGGTTGAAAATTAAATCATATGGTAAATATTTCTTTATTATCACATATAATAAAATCTTTGGATGCTGACAACACAGGACCGCATTTTGTAGTGAATTATGAGGGCCTACGTTCAGTAGTGGGTAACAAAAGGCTGAATGATGAATAAAATGAGATACTAAAATTGGGGGCACCACATCAATGACAAGTCCTTTAATGGTATCTAATGTTTACGCGAGTATTACACATTTGAAATAAAACTACTTTTACGGATTCTATTCGCGTTTGTATTTGATTGACAATGAATTTGTATTAAAATGTGGCTCAAACTTTAATAACTGATACTGTAGCGGGTAGATATAAAATTCTGTAATAATGATTACTTTTTGGACGTGAAACACCTTAGTCCGCCCATGAATATGATCACTGTAAAGTGTACGAAACGCCGGGAAAATAAAAATCAAATACAAAAGCGATAGAATCCGTAAAAATTGTTTTATTTCAAATACAAGTATTTTCATCACCAAATGTAAATACAAAACTCTTACACGAATTGCTTTCTAATCTGATAAACTTTAAATAGTGGGGCGCCGTAAGATTTATACCTCGGAAACTAGGGCCAGTCAATGAATCTTTATATAAACTTTAAGTATGTGTTTTTAATAGTATACAGGCAGGGTAGGCAGAGAGATGTCAGAGCCATTTGCGGGTACCGCACGGTGTCTACCGAGGCGGCATGCCTATTGGCCGGGACACCCCCGTGGGACCTAGAGGCGGAGATGCTCTCCGACCTCTACCGGCGGGTAACCTTAGTGCGTGACGAGGGTGGCTCCCCATCGTTTAACGAGATAGCCACCCGGCGCGAGGACGCCCGCCGAGACGTCATCGCCCGTTGGGTTACGCGGCTGGAGAGGCCTAGACACGGTGTTGTTACCGTTGAGGCCCTCCGGCCCGTACTGATGGAATGGATGGAGCGGCGGCACGGAGTCCTCTCCTTTCGTCTGGTGCAGGTATTGTCGGGGCACGGTTGCTTCGGCTTGTACCTGCACACGGTCGCGTATAGGGAGTGGACTCCGTCCTGCGACCATTGCGGTAGTGATGAGGACACGGCGCAACATACGCTCGAGGTATGTCCGAGCTGGGACGGGCAGCGCCGTGACCTCGTCGCTGTTATCGGTGCCGACCTGACGCTGCCGGCTGTCGCGAAAGCGATGGTCGACAGCGTCCGGAATTGGGACGCGGTCACCGCCTTCTGCGAGGCTGTCATTTCGCAGAAGGAGGCGGCGGAACCTGCGCCTGATGCCGCCCTAACCGAGGCTTCGGGTGATCGGACCGGGGAATTGTCCGGTCACCCGACGTGAGGCCACCGCGTGAGGGCGACACCCCGACGGCGAAAGCTGTCGGGGCGTTGACACGAGAGGAACCCGTAAGGGTAAACCGCCGGGCGGGCCCCCGAAGACAAAGATCGGGTACCGGTGGCCCGCTCGCACGGCGAAAAGAGGTGTTTGCAGGGTGGGTCCATAGGGTTGCGCGGTGCCTCTTTTGTTGCCCCGGATGGATTTATCGGGGCGCGACCACATCTATGGTCCACCCAGCGTAAAAAAAAAAGGGTAGGCAGAGAGAACAGAGTGCCAGAGAACTCTATAATTATTAGTATCAAATTGGGCCAAAAAAAATTCTCTAGAGCTCAACCCTTCGAAATCAAACTTTTTAGTCGTCGGATCTGCTGATATGATACGAAAAATTCAAAGCAATAACCCTAGTATTAACATTGATGGACAGATAGTCAAACAAGTATCAGAAACTCGTAATCTTGGGGTAGTTTTTGATGGTTTATTATGATTTGAAACTCACATAACTGAAGCCGTACGCAATTGCTTCTACCGTCTTAGGCTTCTGTACTTAATTCGATCCTACATTAATCTGGACTTACGAATATTGCTCTGCGAGTCCCTCGTACTATCCAAACTCAACTATGGTGACGTGGTTTATGGACCTTGCCTTCTCAATAGAACTGACAGACTCATTCAACGAGTGCAGAATGCTTGTGCTCGGTTCTGTTTTACAATTCCTCCGCGTTCACATGTTACACCATTTTTAAACACGGGACAGATGCTGAAAATGGCTTCACGCAGAAAGCTTCATCTAGCGAGTTTGTTATTCGGTGTCATTTTGTACAAAAAACCTGCATATTTGTATGAGAAACTTTTTTGGTCAAGTGACTTTAATAAATATAGAACTCGAGCCTCTTTATATCTTTTAAGTACCCCTGGACACCGCACTGCTGCATTTCGTGGTGGTGTGTGTGTATGTGTCTTTATGTATTTGTATATATGTATGTACGCAGATTTATAGCATGTACAAGATAATTAAATAGATATATGTATGTGTCCACTGATGATTGTAACAATATACACTCAGTTATTATATATAGATCCCACCACTTGTAACTGTATTTAGTATTTCATTGTGATTGTAACTGTCCGTGATTCCACTCTAGGTCTTAGCAGAATACCAGCGTTGCTTCAACGAAATGAAGTAGCATAAGCTGAGCTAAGATCCTTTTTTGTCTCTCAGATTATATTAGCTTTTAGTTTTACTAGTACATAAGTTATCATTGTTTTTACTTTCCTGTTTTCTTCCAAATGTTTTAGATGTAATGTATGAGAGCAAAATAAATGCTTTTCTTTCTTTCTTTCTTCTTTCTTTCTATAATTGCATACTTCACTCGCTTTCTCAACATTCATAATTCTCTTCATACACGCTCGCCGGTTTCGGAGACTCTTGACTCCACCTTCCTTCAGTACATGACCGATCTGGTCTAGGTAGGTGAGTCTCGGTCTCCCCCGGTACCTACATCCTTCCACTTTCGCATTGTATATCTTCTTAACCAGACGTTCGTTCGGCATTCTTTCCACATGTCCGAACCATCGGAGCATTCCCTTTCGCATCTTTACACCAATACCACTTTTCTCTGCCTACCTTGCAAGGGATATGGCGTGATGATATGTATGTATGTATGTAATAGTATACAGAAAATGTTAGAAAAATTTTGACCGATTCCAATTTATTAAATATTTTTATAAATAATTTTTATTTTTTTGGCGTTTTCCTTTATTTATATTAGTTTAATGTTATATTTTAATAAATAGAACTATTACAAACTTGATCTGGGGTCTCAAGGCACTGCAGGTATAAAGATGAATGGTGGGGAGAGGAATAGAGGAGACAACAGTAGCTGTTGGGTGCTGTAAACGCGAGCGGGAAAATTAAAAAAATCATGTAATTAAACAATATTTGATAAAATCATAACTCTTAAAATACCGCAGGAGAAATTTAAGGGAATGTCAAATATTAGAGTAGGATCGTAGATATGCTACGAGAAACAAATACAGAAAATAAAATATTTTCTTGCCAAGCAGAAGCTGATGCTGACAGACTAATAAATTGAAACTGCTCCTAAACTGCAGTCCGAAAACACTATTGTAATGTAAATGTTTTAGTTTTATTGACTGCGCTCTCACCAACAGACTGAGTTTATTTTCGAAAACCTTCCAAAAGCAAAATATCGCAAAAAGTATACTCTTCGAAGAGCTTAGAAAAAGTATTCATCATCATCTCATTATCATCTCAGCTCATACATGTCCCACTGTTGGGCTCGAGTCTCCTCCATAATAGGAGGGAAATTGACCTACTATACCACGCTGGTCAGGCGTGTTGGTATAGGGTTTTGTTCCGAGTTTTCCTTCTTTTGCATAGATGTTATATGCGTTTTATATCCCTTAGTCGTCTCGTACGGTCACTCACGGGTAAGATAGGGGGTGGTGAATTGTATTCTTACTCCGTCACCGCACAGAAAAAAGTATCACCAAGTGTAAACATATTCTGTTTTTACATGCATTCACTGGCTGTGATACGACGTCAGCTTTTTATTCCAGCGTGGCAAAAACGTGTTAGCAAAAAAAGAAAATTGAAAAACGAATGGACTTGCCCAATTCTGCAACAGTTTTTAAAAACGAATGGAAAGATATTAGATGAAATTTTTAAAACTAGTGCTACAGGCACTCTTGCTTTACACGTTGCCCCGCAAATAATAAAAGATCGTAATCTATTAACTCTTTCTTGAAAGCTTTGCTAAAAATAAAAGAAATTGCTAAAAATAACTGCGCTAAACTGCTGTCTTTACCACCTACTACAGATGCCACTTATGAACACTTCAAAGGATTATGAATTATCTACAAATTCAAATATGGCTCAGAAGAGAAATATCACCAGAATGAGGTGGGAAATATGAATGCGGAATATTGATACCGCAAACTGACGCAAAAATGGCGCAGCGAACAGCTTTAGAATCTTTACTAAAAATATTTTTTTTAACATGCATAACAGGATACGGAGCATCTTGTGGTTGCAGGAAAAGTTTTTAATTGTGGTAGGACCATGCTGACAGTTCTCTGTCTACAGCCGCGGACCGGTCCGTCCGGGGTAGTACCACACAGAGCAGAAGATCGACGTCTGAGTAATGGCAATGTGCTATTGCGCTTCGTTCGGTGAGCGAGAGAGCCGGAAGCCCAACTGGGTGGGCTTGGGGATTGTAATGGTAGACAGAGGCCTAGCTATACCCTTGGTATAGCAAAGTTCCATGGGTAGCATTGACACTTACCATCAGGTGTACTGCTTGCTCGTTTGCCACCATAAGCAATAAAAAAATGCTTTAAACTGCACCGCAGCTTGCTTAGAATGCATAGGTGACAGCTCTACTAATCTTTCACCTACAATCTACATTAACAAAATCGAAGACGACGATGACAATATCATTATCAACTTGCTCTTATCCCAATTTATTTGGGGTCGACGTAATATGTCTTCTCCCTCCATACAACTCTATCAGACGTCATCTTTGTGGTCACTTCTTGTCCATCCATGTCATGTTTCAAGTAGTCCATCCATCTTTTCTTCGGTCTTTCCTTGCCCCTAAAGCCTTCAACATTCATACCTAAAACTTTCCTCACAACATTACTTTCATCCCGTCTCATCACATGTCCATACCATGTCAACCTTTCACTGCTTAACTTTTCCGTCACTGGTGCAACTTTCAAACTTCCTCTTATAAATTAACGACGATGACAATAATGTATAGGATATTTTTTTCTGAGGATTATTTTTTTGAAAATTGCTATTTTTTTTTTGCGAAAATGTAATAAACTTACATTACAGTTACTATGCAAATATTATTTATTAAATATAAAATTGGAATCTTTAGAGTAAAAATTTTTTCCACATCCGCCTTTCATTTTTCAATAAAATGATGTACAAAATTTTTGTAATCGAGATTAGCCAATTTTTAATTTTTTAACTTCTTTATTTAACTTTTTAATAATGCAATCGAACACTCGTTACACAGATTCATTGACTAGCCCTTTTTTTTTTGTTTTTTTTTTTGGTGGACTATGGATGCGTCTCGCCCCGTCAAATCGGCCCGGGGTAACGTAAAGGCGGCGCGTGATCCCATAGACACACCGTAAAACTCCTCCCTCTTCGCCGTGCGAGCGGACCATCGGTACCCGATTTTTGTCTTCGATGGCCCTTCATTGACTAGCCCTGGGTTCCGAGATTTTACAATTTTTACGCTTTACGGCACTCCACTAAAAGTACCTATGTACGAAGCATCATAGTACGGTGTGGATGAAATAAAATATATCGTCACTAACAAAGTTTAAAATTAATCTCTGTACCTTATAATGACATACATTTTTATTTTTAGGTATTGTATCATATAGTTGATACAGTATTTCATACTTTATATTTTGTGGAAAAAGTGATAGAAATATTCAAACTACCTTCAAAAAGGAGTAACGGTGTATGTATACAGATACAATTTTTAATAACGCTCCGATGGTTCGAACATGTGGAAAGAATGCCGAACGAACGTCTGGTTAAGAAGATATAGGTACAATGCGAATGTGGAAGGATGTAGGTAGCGGGAAAGACCGAGACTCACCTACCTAGACCAAATTGGTCACGTAGGTACAGAACTGAACCGGCGAGCGTGTATGAAGAGAATTATGATTGTTGAGGAAGCGAGTGAAGTATGCAAGGATAGAGTTCTCTGGCACTCTGTTCTCTCTACCTACCCTGCAAGGGATATAGCGTGATGATATGTATGTATGTACAATTTTTAAACTAATTTATAGATTTTAATTTCATTCTTATTACACGTCTTAGTTTTTATGTGTAGTAGGACCACTCTGTTGACAGTTTTCTGTTTGCAGCCGCGGGCTGGTCCGTCCGGGGTAAAGAGTGTGGTACTCTCGAAGAAGATCGACGTCTGAGTAATAGCAATGTGCTATTGCGCTTCGTTCGGTGAGCTAGAAGCCCAATTGGGTGTGTTTGGGGTTTGTGTTAGTAGGCAGCACTCTAGCTATACCCTTGGTATTGCAAAGGTCCATGGTCGGCAGTGGCACTTACCATCAGGTGTGCTGCTTGCTCGTTTGCCACCATTAGCAATAAAAAAAATAAAAAAAAAATCTCTTGTAATGTTATATTAATTATAGTTATTTTAGATCACCTTTAATACAAAAAAAAAAACTAAATTTAAATCGTTTCATCCGTTCGGGAGCTATGATGCCACAGACAGACAGACATACACATACAGCCGCAGACAGACACGTCAAACTTATAACACCTCTCTTTTAGCGTCGGGGGTTAAAAATGTTATAAAAATGAATATATTAGAGGAATATTGAAAATTGCGCCACTGATGGTAAAGTTAAAGAGTGAACGGTTGACATGGTATGGACATATGGTGATATGGGATAAAAGTAATGTTGTAAGGAAAGTTTTAAATATGAATATTGAAATCTTTAGGGGTAAAGGAAGACCAAATAAAAGATGGATGGACTGCGTGAGGCATGACATGGATAGACAGGGAGTGACTGCAGAGATGATGTCTGATACGACTGATTGGGATAAGAGTAAGATGATGAGATGATTTATCATAGTAACGACCTGGGCGAATTTCAACTGATGCCGTTTGGTCAACAATTACATTCCCAATGAGGGTTGACGTCTGGCAGGCGGACGCTCATAAAACTGTTGCCAATATCTTTTACAATATGTACCATGAAAGAAGAGTACATATGGTATCGACCCCAAGTAATTGGGATAAGAGTATGAGAATGATGATGATGATGAAATAACACATATTTTTTTTTTATATTTTTTAGCTCGAATTTAGATATGCAGCTATTCTTGCCATTTTATATAAACTGAAAGATTGGTTCATGCACATATATCTGTGCATTCAATTAGAAAAGATCTACGAGCTCGTTGAGAACACCAAAACCATAAGCATTCAGTATTTAACTAACATGGTTCTTACAGGTAATGTACCTATATAAATTACTTACCTACAGGTAATGTATGAAATTAAAAAATAGCTGTATGGTAGCGGTTACGAATACTATCAACCCTTAATTTGTTTGTGGATGTCGTAAAAGACGACTAAGAGCTAAGGTCGTTATAAGTAACGACCTGCGTCAATTCTATCTGATGCCTTTGGTCAACAATTACATTCCCAAGAAGAGTTGACGTCTGACAGGCGGCCGGTCATAAAACTATTGCCAATAATTTTTTTCAATATGTACTATGAAAATGAATACATATTGTATCGACCCCAAGACATTGGGATAAGAGTAGGAGAATGATGATGGTTCTTACAGGTAATATACCGTTAGATATGTTGTTATATCGAGATCGAGATATAGTGTCAGTGCCTGAAGACACGTCTATGACTAGTGTGTGCTACCAGTGATGACTTACGGCACGGAAACGTAGTCCCTAAATGTAGGCCTCATAACCAGGCTCAAAGTCGTTCAACGTGCTATGGAGCGGGCTATGCTCGGAATTTCTCTGCGAGATAGAATCCGAAGTACAGAAATCGGCAGAAGAATGGGTGTAACCGACATAGCACAAAGAATTAGCTCGCTAAAGTGGCAATGGGCAGGCTACATCGCTCGAAGAACCAACAACCGCTGGGGAAGTAAGGTTCTAGAGTAGCGACCATGTACCGGACGACGCAGTGTGGGACGCCCCCCCACTAGGTGGACAGACGTCATGGTGAAGGTTGCTGGGCATCGTTGGATACAGGCGGCACAGGACCGTACGCGACCGTAACATGAGGGAGGCCTATGTCCAGCAGTGGACGGCAATAAGCTGAAACGATGATGATGTTGTTATAATAAATTAATATTTTTTGTACATTTATAAAATCCGATTACGAAATGAAAAATGATGTCGCAAGCGGGATTCGAACCCGCGCCTATTGGGATTCCGGCCCAATCGTGCTGCCACTACACCACCGCGGCTAATTGTAGGACATGCAAATTTCACTTCGTATTATATTTACGTCTTAAGGTGACGGTATGCTATCTACCCGACAATGTTTACAAATTGTTATAGGCTTAACACTTCAAACTTTACAGTTAGAATTGTATTAAACGATGACACAACCTTGTTATTTAAATTACTGAAATTTAGCATTTAATATGCTTATATATTTATAAAATCCGATTACGAAATGAAAAATGATGTCGCAAGCGGGATTCGAACCCGCGCCTATTGGGATTCATTCATTTTTATTCATTTTGCATTTCGTAATCGGATTTTATAAATAATTAAGCATATTAAATGCTAAATTTCAGTAATTTAAATAACAAGGTTGTGTCATCGTTTAATACAATTCTAACTGTAAAGTTTGAAGTATTAAGCCTATAACAATGTGTAAACATTGTCGGGTAGATAGCATACCGTCACCTTAAGACGTAAATATAATACGAAGTGAAATTTTTTGTACATTTTTTACAGTAAAAAATATTATTATTTATTAGAATGATTCCGCCAGGCTGGCCAGGGATGTCAAGGAAGCAGTACCAGGGTTCGGCCCAATGGCGATGGGAGGAGAATACAGTGGGTTATGTGGGGCTACGCGCCGCCCTTCCATCGACCCGGACGGAATGGACGGCGTGTGTCCAAACCATAGCCTGCTAAAAAAACCATTCTAATGATAAAAAAGTTAATAAGTCAAAATGATTAAGTCGCTATTTCTCCACATTTCACTGGAGAAAGCTACTACAGACATGGAGAGTGAGCGCGGTAAATTAATAATTCGTAATGATTAAGTCGCTATTTCTCCAAATTTCACTGGAGAAAGCTACTACAGACATGGAGAGTGAGCGCGGTAAATTAATAATTCGTAATGATTAAGTCGCTATTTCTCCAAATTTCACTGGAGAAAGCTACTACAGACATGGAGGGAGCGCGGTAAATTAATAATTCGAAATTATTAAGTCGCTATTTCTCCACATTTCACCGTAGAAAGCCATGGTGAGAGTGCCGGGCTGGCCACAGGTGTTAAGGAAATGGGCCCAGTAGCCGGCCCAATGGCGATGGGGAGGGAACACGGTGGGTTATGTGGCCACGCGCTGGCCTTCCGTTGCTCCCGACGAAACGGACGGCATGTGTCCAGACCATAGCAGTACAGAAAAAAAAGGCACGGAGAGCCAACACCCTCTCCAATAGCTTGCCCGCATCGTCGAGCAGCACGATGAGCCTGTAGGCCAAGGCCGACTCTGGAGACCGTCCCGGCTTCGGCAGGAGCACCAGCCTCCCCTCCTTCCAACATCCAAAGAACCGCCTGGACTCTAAGCACGCGTCGAACAGCACCCTGAAGCGGAGACCCAGATGGTCGAGGACCAGGGCCAGCACGCGGTTGGGAACACCGTCGGGCCCGGGTGCGGTGGATTTTCCGCGCATGCGCGCCACCGCTACCCCCATCTCGGGTTCCGTGATGGGCGGAACACTGTCATCGTCAGTGTACCGCCCGTCGTGGGAACAGATCCTCGACGACCCTGGTGAGGAGACCGGGCTGGAGAGTCTCGGTGAGGGGAGGGCCCCGCGCGCGAAGCTTACTCAGCGCCGCGCGATAGCGGCGACCCCAGGGGTCACGATCGAGACCGTCTAACATCTCCTGCCGACTGACGTCCTTGGCGGTACGGACGGCCAGCCTGAAGGCCGACCGCGCATTGCGGTAGCCCTCGTAAAGCCGGCTCTCCCGCTTGTCGCCGCGATGGTGCCGCCGGCTGCGGGTGTAGGCTCTTCTCGCGCGTATACACGCGACCCGAAGATTCGCCAGCTGCCGGGACCACCAGTGGACAGCCCTCTTCGGGGACAGACACCGCACACGGGGCATGGCCGCATCGCAAATCTGCGTCAAAACATTGCGGATGCGGTCAGCCTCGGCGTCCACCTCGTCCAACTGGTGGGCAGAGGACAGCCACGAGTGAACGATAGCTGCCTCTGCCAGCAGGTCCCGGTCCAAACGACCCACAGCCCATCGCGGGAACGCAGAATGTCCGTCCGCCCCGTGACCCCTGCTGGGCGTCGGGAGGACCTGGGAGACCTCAATCCGGATATATCGGTGGTCCAATAGAGTCTCAATCTCCTCCGCGACGCGCCAGCTTCTCACGCGTGCGGCGACAATGGGGCTAGCGAACGACAAATCCACAATCGACCCGCCCCGCTGCCGCACGCACGTTTACACCGAGCCCCTGTTCAGCAAAGAGAAGCCCAGTGCCGCCGCCCACAAGCGGCGAGGCCGGTGTCGGCGGCGCGGCTGGCACTAAAAGTGCGAATTGAGACCGCATGTCAGCCATGTCCTTAGCCAACCCGCGGTTCTCCTTCCGCACCGCCGACAGCTCCGACTCAAATTTTTGGTTGCGCTCCCGTAGGCCGGAGACTTCCCTACTGAGGCGGGCGTTCGCAGCCTGCAGGGCCGCCACCTCACCTCCTTGACCGGCTTGACCCGGGACCGGCCTCACCGCCACCGCCGACCCATGACCCCAACGCCCACGACGCGTGGTCGGGACTTTAGGAGGAGGCATGACGACACTCTCCCCCGAGTCGAAGCTGCCGCCCTTATGCAGGGGGCGCTTCTGGACACTCGAGGGGAGGGCCTCCTCCTTCTCCCTGACATTTAAGGCCGCCTTCAGAGCCTTCGCAGCAGGGTGCGGCTCAGACTGCTCGGCGGCCTCGGCAGCCGAGCTGCTCTCCTCCATGCTGGACGGCCCTGCGGCATTGCCGCCCTCGTCCCGGCTTCGGCCAACCTCCTCGTCGGACGGCACTGCGGCCTGCCCGCCCTCGTCCGACGACTTTACTAAGGCCGTGTCGGTGTCGAAGCTTCTGGAGTTCTCCGACGACGGCTCTGCGGTAGATCCGCCCTCGTCACTCGACAGCACCTTGGACAGCTATGCGACATCGTCGCGCTCTCCCTCCGCGGCGGCCCTGCGGCAGTACTACCATCCGTATGCGACGGCTCTGCGGCAACTGTGCCGCCCTCGTCGCTGGGAACGCTGGTCTCACGGCGTGCCGCGGCCTCCAGCGCCTCCCTCTCCTTCTTAAGGCGGTTAGCGCGCCGTTTAGCGCGCTCGCCAAGCGGAGTTAACATCCGCCTGCTCTTCTTCCTCCTTTTTGGGGGCTCTTTTGTTGGTGCCGGGCCCTCGGCGGACGCCTCAAGTCACGAGGACGAGGCGTCATTTGTGTCAGTTTTGCTTTGGCTTGACAAGGCCTTGAGGTGAGAATCATTATGATCCCCGTCGTTATTTAGTTTTAAATGTACAGTATCCATAATGAACCCCACGAGTTTGGGAGATACATTCCGTTGACCCGGGCAGAGATCCCTGTACCCAGGCAAGCTTACATTTACCAACCAGGGGGCAGACGATACACTGGCTGGAGCGTGCTAAGAACAGAATACCCCATCTGCCATGCATCCTCTCGCCGCACGCCAGAACTTAGGAATTCTGGGTAATTCTTTATAGAGGTTGTCTTCCTCGCGGTCCGGGCGGTTAAGCCAAGACCCTCACTCCTGAAACTAAGACAAGCAAAGATCAGGTTTACGATATGTCGACGGTGGCATATGCCTGCCTAGCCTTCAAATGAATGAGTGACTGGGCCCGTCAAATTCCGCGTCCGGTCACCCTCTACGAATAGAAGGCTAGGAGCGAATTAGGGCTTTCCCAAAAAGGGGACCCCCTTGCGCCAGATATTTGCTACGGGAGACAATCCATCAGAAGGATCTGGGGGACTGCCGCCCGCACCCAGGGCACACCACGCGGAGGTTTCTGGCATCGTACCCCTTTTTTTTTTTTTTTTTTTTTTTTTTTGTCGTGGTGGGCCATGGACGTCGCACCCCGCCAAATCGGTCCGGGGTGACGGAAGAGGCGGCGCGCAACCCCAGTGACCCACCCTGCAAGCACCTCTTCTTCGCCATGCGAGCGGGCCACCGGTACCCGATCTTTGTCTTCGGTGGCCCGCTCGGCGGTATGCCCTCTCGGGCTCCTCTCCTGTTGACGCCCCGATAGATTTCGCCGTCGAGGCGTCGTCCTCACGCGGTGGCCTCGCGTCGGGTGACCGGACAATTCCCCGCTCCGATCACCCGAAGCCTCGGTTAGGGCGGCATCAGGCGCAGGTATTCGCGCCTGCGCCGCTCCGGCCGCGGGCGGCGGCCCGGGTCACGGGAATCCTCCCGGGCCCGTTCCGCCGCCTCCTTCTGCGAGATGACAGCCTCGCAGAAGGCGGCGACCGCGTCCCAATTCCTGACGCTGTCGACCATCGCCCTCACGACAGCCGGCAGCGTCAGGTCGGCACCGATAATAGCGACGAGGTCGCGGCGCTGCCCGTCCCAGCCCGAGCATTCCTCGAGCGTATGTTGCGCCGTGTCTGGCATCGTACCCCTGAATGAACATCCCAAGCTCGATCCGTATATGAGCTGAAACGATGATGAATTAAAGTATAGTTATAATAAAGATTGCACAGATGGATTAGTTGCTAAAATACTGACCTTCGGTACCAGTGCCGTGTGTTCGATTCCTACACAAGACAATACTTTGTGCGATTCACAAAGTGTTGTTCTGAATCTGGATGTAATTTGTCTGCGTTAAGTATATGTTTGTAATGTCCCTCGCATTACAAGGATTATTTTCTTAGTGTAGGGTGGTATCATTATTATTAAAAAAAAGTGTGTATATACTTATGTACACGCGTTAGAAGTTATTACTTCTTTGGCGTAACAAAATAAAAATATTTTCAAAAATTTTATCTGTCGCCTTATTCCACGTTTGTAGAAAAAACGACACTAACAATAGAAAAAAAAAGGTATTTAATACATTGAAAGTTTTATTATAACGCATTATCTAGTTAAATAAAGTTTATTTAAATATCACAATAAATAAATATCGTGAATACAGTTGTCAGTTCTCACTCAAACATACGTAGATATCTTTACTTTTACTTTGTTGGTAACTTTTTTTGTAAAACTAAAATGTTGACTATAGCTAACTTCAGGGTGTCGGTTTTTTGTGACGGTGTGCGCGAGCATCGTAAAAATTTACTCTCATCATTTTTCCCGAACGCGCCAAAATAAGTATAACTTCAAAAACGTAGCGTGTAGCGAAAAAGAGAGCATTAACAGGACCCAAAAGCGATGCATAAGAGCAATTTTTAATCTGAAAGTCACAGAGAGCTGTATACCAATCTCCAAAAAATATAAATTGTTAACGCTTCCTTGTCTGTATATTTTGGAAATTGCATTATTTGTAAAAACAAATCCTCAGTTGTTTCCAACACTACATGAGACACGTTTCAGTATAGCAAATGTAGCTATGAGATCTAAATACCAAAATTTGCTTCATACTAGTGGTTCTAAAACTGCATTATTCAAGAAAAATGTTATTACCATGGCTCCTACTATCTTTAATAAAATTCCTAAAACTATGAATGATCAAACTGTAAGAAATTTTAAAGTACAGTTAACTGATTTACATACATACATACATAGCCTCACGCCTGTTTCCCAGAGGGGTAGGCAGAGACTACTGATTGCCACAAACCACGATCCTGGCATACTTCCATCGCTTCATTCACACTCATAATAGTCTTCATGCATGCTCTACGATTACGCATACTCTTAATATGACCTCTCGTCAACACATCTCGTTAACTGATTTACTTATAACTAAATGCTATTATTCAGTTTCAGAATTTCTAAATGATGTTAATTAATTAATTAGTAATCATCTATATATTATTTTAAATGTTAATATTATTTTAAATGTTCTACGGAGGCCGCCTGATTTTTATTTTATTGTTAATTATTTAACTTACATACCTACTCAGAGTTTGAGATAACTATATGTTATCATAACAAAATATTTGCATGCCTAAACGGTAGAATGTATAAGGCTCTTACTTTAATGTTTGTCACCTAATTGTAACTACCTGCATTCCAGCGAATAAAATTATTATTATTGTATCTCCATTTATTCACGGGATCTTCCGTAGGGAAGATACCCGGTCCTTTGGTAGGCTTACATGGGGATATGGATCCAACACGCAGAGGCCTTTGGAGAAATTTAATCTAAATATTGGGATGGGACACCTACCGATGACATTCCACGTCTGCACATAACATACGTGGTATGTCAGCAGTAAGTGTAAAACTATTGTGTGATGATGGTATCTAATATATGAATATATGGAGGTGGGTGCTTAGTGGACTGGTTCATCTTAAATCTATGAATTTATAAACTGTCGTCTGCCTTTAAACCCATGTTAAGAGATGAACGGTGGTGTATTATTATTATTATTATAAAAATGTATAATAAATCGGGGTTTGATCTAAAATTTGTTGATACTAATAATTAACTAATACGTTACAGAAAGCCAGAGACGTATGTACAAGAAACTATATCAGCTAGTTCGCAGCTCATTCACAAAGATGCGCACTTACAACTTATTCTACGTGGATGCGCCACTACTGCTCTCAATGTTATACCTGCTAACTAACTATACTGTTGTATTATTACAGTTTGCTTTTTTGTAAATTATTTAATGATCATGTAAATATTATAATTATTTATGTGGCTAAAAATACTAGCAACTCTTAATTTGCTTGTGGATGTCGTACAATAAGACTAAGAGCTTCATATTGATTTAAGCCAACACCATATGATACTGTTTGTTAAAAAAATATATTCCCTAGAAAGATTGACGTCAGGCAAGCGGCCGATCATAAAACTATTGCTAATAACTTTTGCAATATGTAGGAAGAGGAGTACATATTTTATCAACACTAATTGGGATAAAAAGTTGGATAATGATGATGTAAATATTAGTTTATAATTTAAATTAATTGGCATATAGTTTTTTTAAGAGTTGACGTCAGGCAAATGGCCGGTCGTATAACTATTGTCTTTAACTTTTTGAAATATGTACGAGTACATTTTTTACGACGACCGCAAGTAATTGGAATAAGAACAGAAGAATGATTATGATATTGATATTTAGCACATAATGATATGATATATAAGTATTTTGTTACTTAGTTAAAATAATTATTGTCGATAGATTAAATAATAATATTTGGATGATCGAGCTTTCGCTCGGTATTTTCATTTGTGTGTTTTGGAAGATATCTATCTATCTATATCTATACATATAATAAAAATGTAATGGATCGCTGTCTGTACATGGAAGATATATGAGAAAAAATATTACTGGGACCTTTATCAACACTAATAGAATCCAAAACAATAATTTTAAAAATTTTTGTCTGTTTATCTGTTTGTCTGTTTATCTGTTTGTCTGTTTATCTGTTTGTCTGTTTATCTGTTTGTCTGTTTGTCTCTGTGTTTGTGCACGCTAATCTCAGAAACGGCTAATCCGATTTAGATGCGGTTTTCACTAATATATTGTGGTAAGCTTCACTTAACATTTAGGCTTTATTTTATGTTAATTGGTTTATAAAGAAAAAGTTATGTCAATTTAAAAAATTATCGGAGAAAAAAATCTTTATCGATTCTTTTCAAATTACGCACAAATGTTCTCCAGTAAAAATAAATAAACACGTGTTTCAGCATTTGTTGATTTTCACCCTCGGGGGGTGTAAATTAGGCCTGCGAAGCGGGTTGGACGACTCATTAAATCATTAGCGCCAAGCCGATATTATTGAAGCTGGCAACTTGAAATGTTGACAGTAGTTTCTTTATATGACGTAGAGATTTAATAAGAAAGATTTTACGAAATTATACCCCTAAGGGGGTCGAGCAGAGTGGCAAAGTTTTTATGGGGAGAAAAAAATCTTTATTGATTCTTTTCAAATTATGAGTCGAATCAAATATTCTAGGGTAATATCCGGTATTTGTCAATTTTCACCCTCTGGTTGTGTAAATTAGGCCTGTGAAACGGGTTGATCGACTCATTACCGCCAAGCCGAAACTATTAAAGCTAGAAACATTAAATTTTGAAGCACGTTTTTATTTATGACATAGAGATTCAATATGAAAGGATTTTATTAATTCCGCCCCTAAGGGAGTGTAACAAAGCAGTAAAATGTGTATGGGGAGAAAATTTCCTTATCGATTCGTAAAAATAAATAAACACGTGTTTCTCTCCCCTCTCCATCAACCCCGCACCAGTGCCTTTGTGGCGACCAGTGCCAACGTGAGAGCTCACACGATACACATAGTGGGCGGCAATAGGTTCTTGCCTAATGATTTAAGATACAGGTTAAGTTTAGCTTCAAAAATGTTCACTCTATAACTCAAATAATAAATGATATCTAACGAGGTCGCAACTCTGCTGATGAAACAAAACAGTCAAATAAATGGTGGCGATAATTATAAATTTATCTCATAGTCATACCGTAAATAGTATATTAATGGCAATATAATTTGTAGAATGAATAGATTTTTGAACCACCTTTTTCTTTAGTGAATGGCTATGGTATATAGACACATGCGCACCGTACATTTACGTTGTGCGGGCGGGCCACCGCAACCGGGTATTATCTCGAGTCGAAGCCCTCATGCAGTGAACCTCAATACAGATACTTACGCTTGCGCCGCCCAAAGCACCGACGATAGAGCGTGTCAACCTAGAGTATATTCTCTCGAACCCACCCTATTGCCTAATTCCGTTAGACAATTAACTCGCAGAAGGCGGCCACCGCATCCCAGTTTCTGACGCTGTTGATTATCTTCCTAGCGACAAACCTTCAACACCTTGCATTGCTTTTTCTATTTAACTCTGTCAGAGATGACTCCTGCGTGGACGAAGTCGCGGGCAAAAGCTAGTATTTAAATATAATAAGAATAATTAATAAAATAATAGAGAAAAATTAAAAAGGCAAAAATAACAAAAAGAGAAACTAAGGATCCAAACCGGTCTCAATTCTAATCGCTCGAGAAGTCTATTTCTCGATTTTCCAATTAAGCTACGTCTATTATTAATGACAGCATCAAAATTTGGCTTCATATTTTAATAGTTTTCAGCCAATAAAAATATATTTTTTCGTAGCCTGAAAATACTGACTGATCGATTAATCATCCGCGGAACGCTCTGCAGGCACATTTCATGAAATCTGTTGAAGCCGTTACCGAAATTCAGATTATATAAATATACCTATATATACTTTTTTTTTTGCCCGCCCGGCGGTATACCCTTGCGGTTTCCTCTCGTGTCGACGCCCCGACAGCTTTCGCCGTCGGCGCGTCGTCCTCACGCCGAACAATTCCCCAGTCCAATCACCCGAAGCCTCGGTTAGGGCGGCATCAGGCGCAGATATTCGCGCCTGCACCACCCTGGCCGCTGGCGGCAGCCCGAGTCAAAGGAATCCTCCCGGACTCGTTCCGCCGCCTCCTTCCGCGAGATGGCAGCCTCGCAGAAGGCGGCGACCGCGTCCCAGTTCCTGATGCTTTCAACCATCGCTTTCGCAACAGCCGGCAGCGTCAGATCGGCACCGATGACTGCGACGAGGTCACAGCGTTGTCGGCCCCAGGTCACACAGACCTCCAGTGTGTGTTGCGCCGTGTCCTCGTCACTGCCGCACTGGTGGCAAGACGGAGTCGACTCCCTCCTTACGACCATGTGCAGGTATTTGCCAAAGCAGCCGTGCCCCGACAACACCTGCACCAGCCGGAAAGAGAGGACCCCGTGCCGCTGCTCCACGCACTCCGTCAATACGGGTCAGAGGGCCTCAACTTTTTATTTGTTTTTAAAGCTTTTAATGCAACTATTTTAAATCGCATTTGGAATGTAGTAATCATATTTAAATTTATGGACACATCGATTATACAACCAAGCTGCTATTCTTTTTATTCTTCTTTTTATGTGTTGGCAATCAGCTACTTATACGAGCCATTTTTGCCAGTATCGAGTTATAATTTTCTTCACGTCTTTATTCTCTTCATGTTAGTCATTGTCTGTCAGTAAGTCAAATTGTCACCATCAACAGCTATGGCCACACTGTTAATGGTAACTTCTGGGAATTTTGCGGTATACTAGGTTAATTTCCCTTCCATTATGGAGGAGGCCCGAGTCCAGCAGTGGGACATATATGGGCTGTGATGACGATTACCATGATGACATGACGTTTTCCGATTCCCACCAAAAGTCGAAAAGCTGCAGTTCACTGTTTAGTGGTAAATAGAGATGTGCCGATTAGTCGGCGACTAGTTGGTAATGCTAGGAGTGTGGGACTCGCCGGTTGGCTGTTCCACCGGAATACCCACTAAAACCATAGCGGCCCCCTTCCGCGCTTTTACGGGACGCCGGAGAGATCGTCTACTGACATTCGATCCCCGACGCCCCAACGCTTGGCCTTTTGGCCACGTCCAATCGGTGCCGGCCACTATCCTAGTCAGCGACTAGTCGTCTATATATGTGCTGTGTGGTAACGGCTACGAATACTACCAACCCTTACTTTGCTTGTGGATGACCTGGACCAACTCCACTTGATAGTATCTGATCTACATTTACATTCCCAAAAAGACTTGAGGTTATGCAGGCGGCCGGTCATATTATTGCCGATACCTTTTGTTGATATATGTACTATGGATGAGGAGTGCATATTGCACAATCCTGAGTATATTGGATATGATCAGAATGATGATGAACCTTTCTTGATAAATGCACCATGTAACGTATTAAGTTTATTTGAAATTTAACCCGAAGACCCTAAAATTAGCGTTTTCAAACAATAAAACAGACTCTTTTGATATTTAATAGTAACGGAAAATCATCATCATCATTCTCCTACTTTTATCCCAATTACTTGGGGTCGATAAAATATGTGCTCTTCTTTCATAGTATATATTGTAAAAGTTATTGGCAAAAGTTTTATGACCGGCCGCCTGCCAGACGTCAACCCTCCTTGGGAATGTAATTAATGACCAAACTGCATCAAATGGCGTAGACCCAGTCGTTATAAGACTCTTAGTCGTCTTTTACGACATTCTTTTTTTTATTTATTGCTTATGGTGGCAAACGAGCCAGCAGCACGCCCGATGGTAAGTGTCACTGCCGCCCATGGACATTTGCAGTATCAAGGGGCCTAGGGCCTAAACTTTAAGGCCTGCTTAAGCTTTAGGCCCTAAAGCCTAAGCAGGTGCCAACCAATAAAATTCCCAAACCCACCCAGTTGGGCGTCCGGCTCTCTCGCTCACCGAACGAAGCGCAATAGCATATTGCCATTACTCAGACGTCGATCTTCTACAAGAGTGTGGTACTACCCCGGACGGACCGGCCCGCAGTTGTAGACAGAAAACTGTTAACACCGTGGTCCTACCACTATTAATTCGCAAGGAAAGTAAGGGTTGGTCGTATTCGTAGCCGTTACCACATAGCTAATAGTAATGGAAAATATGGATGGGGTATATTTTCCTTTATTGTAGCTTTTAATGATTCTAGGCTAATTCTCTCTTAAGTAAACAAACAAATAAATAATGATATTAGAATTTTATTATTCTTAGTATAGCAAATTGCAGTAAAACAACTGTATAATCAGATACTAATTCACTCAGCTTTAATGGAAGCGTAGCATCTACATCAAATAGTCCACAAGCCCTTATTTTGCTGAAAACCTGATTAGAGCGCATTACTCTTTTGTAGAGACCTTTTTGAGGACCTGTAATAGAAATAATATTAACATCTATTTAAAATAAATCTTTATATATTTTGATATCATCATTCGTTATCATTATCCTGCTCTTATCCCCAATTATTTGGGGTCAACGCAATATGCACTCCCTCACTCAATTTTAATATGTGAGTGACTCAATCGGATAATAAATCATCATTGTTTTTTATCACTGAGTCTCTTAAAATACTTTATCTAGTCTTTATTATTTCGAACTCTATGCCGAGTCCTAAAAGTGCATAACCTCTCTAAAGCTTAGTAATCTTCCAATTATGCCGTACTAGAAGTACTGCATAATTTGAAGGATTAAGGTGGTAGGTAGTACAGTGACTTTCAAAACATTTTAATTTTATAATATTTGCATTGCACCAAGCTTTTATGTGAGTTCAATATTTTTTTTAATAAAATCAGTTTTTAAACATGTTGCAAAATAAAATTTAATTTAAAACAAAAGCACTAAAATTTAAAAAAATAAACGAATTTTGATGTGGACTTTAATTTGCTATGATTAAATAAACACTAAGCTAGCATTGACATTGACCACTCCATAGCTCGCCACCAAAAAAAAAACAAAAAGTCATTCAACATTTTCCCTTTTTTTGGAATGTAGCAACAGAGCCAACGAACAAATGCTTGTTGGCATCAAGTCATATATGGTAGGACCACACTGTTGACAGTTTTCTGTCTACAGCTGCGGGCCGGTCCATCCAGGGTAGTACTACACTCTCATAGAAAATCGGCTTCTGAGCAGCCAAGAGCCGGCAGCCTAACTTTCTGGGTGGTTTTGGAGTTTCATTGGTAGACAGCGGCCTGGCTGTACCCAATATATTACTAAGATTCGTGGGTGGCATTAACACTTAACATCAGATGTGCCATTTGCACGTTTGCCACCACGAGCTATAAAGTACTAAAAACTAAAAAAAAATATGTGATGCAACTAAAAATTTAAGATTTTCGGAATTTTTTATTTATATGTGCTATAAAACATTGCTTCATGCCAAATTTCAAGATTCTAGGTCAACTGAAAGTAGCCTTTAGGTTTTGATTCCCTCGCAAGTAGTTGTGAGTTTCGAAATATGCGACTTAAATTGCTGTTTCTTTTGATTGCGTTCACATAGAAGTTTGATTTTATTACAGCTTAAAGGTATTATAGACCTAAGTATTTGAAATGAATTTCAATTTAATACCTCTACACGTTCAGGAGAAAAAGGCTAGTGAGTTTAAAATTATAAAAAATATTTTTTATACATAATGTAATTAAAAATTTAAGGTTTCACATTTTTTTCTTTATTTGTACTATAAGACGTTGCTTCGTACCAAATTTCAAGATTCAGAGTTCACGGAAAGTACCCTGTAGGTTTTGATTCCCTTGCGAGTGTCAAAAATTTGCAGAAATTTGCGACATAAACAGCTGTATCTTTTGATTGTGTTAACTTAGAAGTTTGACTTTTTCACAGCTCAAAGGGACAGTAGATTTGAGTATTTGATATAAATTTCGGCCTGATGCCTCCCACGCGTTCCTGAGAAAATGGGTCTTGACACACAGACAGACGGACGGACGGACAACAAAGTGATCCTATAAGGGTTCCGTTTTTTCCTTTCGAGGTACGGAACCCTAAAAATGTTATGTAACTAAAAATTTAAGGTGTTCGGTATTTTTCCTTTATATGTGCTATAAATTATTGCTTCATGGCAAATTTCAAGATTCTAGGTCGATTGGAAGTACCCTTTTTAGATTTTGATTCCCTTGCGAGTAGTTGCGTGTTTGAAAATATGCGGCTTCAATTTCTGTTTCTTTTGATTGCGTTAACATAGAAGTTTGATTTTATTACAGCTTATAGATCTGAGTATATGATTTGAATTTCAATTTAATACCTCTACGCGTTCATGAGAAAAGGGCTGGTAAGTTTAAAATTACATACATACATAGCTTCACGCCTGTTTCCCAGAGGGGTAGGCAGAGACTACGGATTGCCACAAACCACGATCCTGGCATACTTCCATCGCTTCATTCACACTCATAACAGTCTTCATGCATACTCTACGATTACGCATACTCTTAATATGACCTCTCGTCAATACATCGCTAATTTGATCCAGAAAATTATGACGAGGTCTTCCCCTTGTATTCGTCCCACTCACGCTTGCTTTATATATTTTCTTCGTCAACCTCTCTTCACTCATTCTTTCTAAGTGTCCAAACCACCTCAGCATACTCTTTTTGATCTTTGTCACTACTTCTTCATTCACACCACAGCGCTCTCTTATAACACTATTCCTAATTTTATCTTTCAGGCTCACATCACACATACTACGAAGAGCTCTCATCTCTACAGCATTTATTCTACTTTCATGTCTTCTCTGCCAAATCCAACTTTCACTACCATACATGAGGGTAGGTACTAATACTCCCTTATGCACAGCTAGACGTGCCTTTTTGGACACATTTCTGCTTCTCATAAAGGTGTACAGTGCCCCATTCACCCTATTACCAGCATTTACTCTTCTTTCAACATCATTATCATTTTTACCATCTCGAGTAAATAATACACCCAAATACAAAAATTCTTTCACCTGTTCCAATTCCTCACCATTTATACTAATTTTACATTCCGTCATACATTTATCCTTTTCAAAAACCATTATTTTCGTCTTACGTACATTTACTTTCATGCCTTTTCTTTCAAAAGCTTCATGCATAGTAGTTACCATCGCCTGTAAATCCTCAGCCGACGATGCAAGTAATACCTGATCATCGGCATAAAGAAGACATTTGATAAGTAACTCATTCATTCTTAAACCACAATCATTATTTAAAATTATTAAAAATATTTTTATTATATGATGTAATAAAAAATATTTTTTATACATAATGTAATTAAAATGTACGGTTTTCACAGTTTTTTCTTTATCTGTGCTATAAGACGTTGCTTTGTATCAAATTTCAAGATTCTGAGTTCACAGGAAGTACCCTGTAGCTTTTGATTCCCTTTTTTTTTTTTATTGGTGGGCTATGGGTGCGTCTCGCCCCGCCGAATCGGTCCGGGGTGACGGAAAAGACAGCGCGTGACCCCATAGACCCACCGTAAAACCTTCTCTCTTCGCCGTGCGAGCGGTCCACCGGTACTCGTTTTTAACTTCGGTGGCCCGCCCGGCGGTTTACCCTCGCGGGTTCCTCTCGTCGACGCCCCGACAGATTTCGCCGTCGGGGCGTCGCCCTCACGCGGTGGCCTCACGTCGGGTGACCGGACAATTCCCCGGTCCGATCACCCGAGGCCTCGGTTAGGGCGGCATCAGGCGCAGGTATTCGCGCCTACGCCGCCCTGGCCGCTGACGGCGGCCCGGGTCGCGGGAATCCTCCCGGACTCGTTCCGCCGCCTCCTTCTGTGAGATGACAGCCTCGCAGAAGGCGGCGACCGCGTCCCAGTTCCTGACACTGTCGACCATCGCCCTCGTGACAGCCGGCAGCGTCAGGTCGGCACCGATAACAGCGACGAGGTCACGGCGATGCCGGTCAAAGCCCGGACACACCTCCAGCGTGTGTTGCGCCGTGTCCTCGTCACTGCTGCAATGGTGGCAGAACGAAGTCCACTCCCTATACGCGACCGTGTGCAGGTACAAGCCGAAGCATCCGTGCCCCGACAACACCTGCACCAGTCGAAAGGAGAGGACTCCGTGCCGCCGCTCCATCCACTCCATCAGTACGGGCCGGAGAGCCTCGACGGTGACGACACCGTGTCTAGGCCTCTCCAGCCGCGTAGCCCAACGGGCGATGACGTCTTGGCGGGCGTCCTCACGCCAGGTGGCTATCTCGCTCAGCGATGGGGAGCCACCTTCGTCGCGCAGTGAGGTCACCCTTTTTTTTTTTTTTTTTTTTTTTTTTTTTGTGGTGGGCCATGGACGTCGCACCCCGCCAAATCGGTCCGGGGTGACGGAAGAGGCGGCGCGCAACCCCATTGACCCACCCTGCAAGCACCTCTTCTTCGCCGTGCGAGCGGGCCACCGGTACCCGATCTTTGTCTTCGGTGGCCCGCTCGGCGGTATGCCCTCTCGGGCTCCTCTCCTGTCGACGCCCCGACAGATTTCGCCGTCGAGGCGTCGTCCTCACGCGGTGGCCTCGCGTCGGGTGACCGGACAATTCCCCGGTCCGATCACCCGAAGCCTCGGTTAGGGCGGCATCAGGCGCAGGTATTCGCGCCTGCGCCGCCCCGGCCGCGGGCGGCGGCCCGGGTCACGGGAATCCTCCCGGGCCCGTTCCGCCGCCTCCTTCTGCGAGATGACAGCCTCGCAGAAGGCGGCGACCGCGTCCCAATTCCTGACGCTGTCGACCATCGCCCTCGCGACAGCCGACAGCGTCAGGTCGGCACCGATAATAGCGACGAGGTCGCGGCGCTGCCCGTCCCAGCCCGAGCATTCCTCGAGCGTATGTTGCTCCGTGTCCTCGTCACTACTGCAATGATGGCAGCCCGGAGTCCATTCCCTGTACACGACCGTGTGCAGGTATTTCCCGAAACACCCGTGCCCCGTTAACACCTGCACCAGTCGGAAGGTGAGGACCCCGTGCCGCCGCTCCATCCATTCCATCAGTACGGGCCGGAGGGCCTCGACGGTAGTGACACCGTGTCTAGGCCTCTCCAGCCGCGTAGCCCAACGGACGATGACTTCTTGGCGGGCGTCCTCGCGCCAGGTGGCTATCTCGTTAAACGATGGGGAGCCACCCTCTTCGCGCATTGAGGCAACCCGCCGGTAGAGGTCGGAGAGCATCTCCGCCTCTAGGTCCCACGGGGGTGTCCCGGCCAATAGGCACGCCGCCTCTGTCGACACCGTGCGGTACCCGCGAATGGCTCTGACCACCATGGCTCGCTGTGGCCTCCACAGCATCGCCCTGAGCTGGGCGTTCAGAGCCCTCGCCCACACGGGTGCGCCGTACATGGCCATTGAGCGGATCACCCCCGCATACAGCCGTCGGCCCTCGAAACTGGGTCCGCCCACATTCGGCATGAGCCGAGAAAGGGCGGACGCCGCGCCGACCAGCCGGGGAGCAATTTGACGAAAATGCTCCCGGAACCACCATCGCCCGTCGAGCACCAGACCCAAGTACCTCATATGGGCCTGGATACTGATGTGGATGGAGTTGACGACTAACGAGGCGCCGATGGGCAGCCTCACACGGGGCCCATGGAATAGCAGGGCCTCCGTCTTGTTTAGGGCCACCCTGAGCCCCAGCGCCTCGATTCGCCTGACCATCTCCTCGGTGCCGAGAGTGGCCAGGCTCGCCGCCTCTTCGAATGTCCTGCCCCGGGCTGTGACGAGCGTGTCGTCAGCATAGCACACCAAGCTCAGCCCGGGGGGAGACTCCCTCTCAACGCCCAGTCGTACCCGATGTCCCACAGAGTTGGCCCCAGAACCGACCCCTGCGGAACACCGCACGACATGGCCGTCCCAGCTCGGACATACCTCGAGCGTATGTTGCGCCGTGTCCTCATCACTACCGCAATGGTCGCAGGACGGAGTCCACTCCCTATACGCAACCGTGTGCAGGTACAAGCCGAAGCAACCGTGCCCCGACAATACCTGCACCAGACGAAAGGAGAGGACTCCGTGCCGCCGCTCCATCTATTCCATCAGTACGGGCCGGAGGGCCTCAACGGTAACAACACCGTGTCTAGGCCTCTCCAGCCGCGTAACCCAACGGGCGATGACGTCTCGGCGGGCGTCCTCGCGCCGGGTGGCTATCTCGTTAAACGATGGGGAGCCACCCTCTTCACGCACTGAGGTTACCCGCTGGTAGAGGTCGGAGAGCATCTCCGCCTCTAGGTCCCACGGGGGTGTCCCGGCCAGTAGGCATGCCGCCTCGGTCGATACCGTGCGGTACCCGCAAATGGCTCTGACTGCCATGACTCTCTGGGGTCTCCACAGAACAGCCCTGAGCTGGGCGTTCAGAGCCCTCGCCCACACGGGTGCGCCGTACATGGCCATAGAACGGATCACCCCCGCATACAGCCGTCGGCCCTCGAAGCTGGGTCCGCCCACGTTCGGCATGAGCTGCGAAAGGGCGGACGCCGCGCCGACCGGCCGGGGAGCAATTCGGCGAAAATGCTCCCGAAACCACCATCGCCCGTCGAGCACCAGACCCAAGTACTTCATATGGGCCTGGATGCTGATGTGGACGGAGTTGACGACTAGCGAGGCGCCGATTGGCGGCCTTACGCGTGGCCCATGGAATAATAGGGCCTCCGTCTTATTTAGGGCCACCCTGAGCCCCAGCGCCTCGATTCGCCCGACCATCTCCTCGGTGCCGAGAGTGGCCAGGCTCGCCGCCTCTTCGAGTGTCCTGCCCCGGGCTGTGACGAGCGTATCGTCAGCGTAGCATATCACGCTCAGCCCGGGGGGGAGACTCCCTCTCAACGCCCAGTCGTACCCGATGTCCCACAGAGTCGGCCCCAGAACCGACCCCTGTGGAACGCCGCACGACATGGACGTCCGCACAATGTCACCTGCGGGACCCGCGCAGAGGACACTGCACCTCTCCAAATAGTCCGTCACCAGCCGCCTCAGGTACAAGGGCACCCCATGAAATCGGAGCGCCTCCCTGATGCAGCTGAATGGCAGACTATTGAATGCGTTGGCGATGTCCAGCGACACCGCCAACAGCACTCCCCCGCCGGTGACAGCCTCCGCGGCCGTCTGCCTCAGTCGTAGCAGGGCCCCGATGGTCTAACGCCCCCTTCTAAAACCGAATTGAGCGTCCGACAGATCGGGCCCCACCTCCTCCAGGTGTTGGACGATGCGGGCAGCGAGGATGCGCTCCAGCAGCTTACCCACATCGTCGAGGAGCACGATGGGCCTGTAGGCCGACGGCGAATCCGGGGGCCGTCCCGGCTTTGGCAGGAGAACCAACCTCCCCTCCTTGCAGCACTCAGGGAACCGTCCAGACGCCAAACAGGCGTTGTACAGCTGCCTGAGGCGAGGCTCGAGGTGCTCGAGGAGCGACGTCAGCACCCGGACTGGTATTCCGTCCGGGCCGGGGGCCGTGGTCGCGGAACGAATCCGCGCCACAGCTGCTCCCACTTCCGTCTCCGTCACGGGCGGAACACTCTCGTCGTCAGCCTCCCGGTCTTGTTCTGGCGAGGCCATGACCGGGGCCGTGTGTTCCGAGCTTTTGATTCCCTTGCGAGTGTCAAAAATTTGGAAACTTTGCGGCACAAACGCCTGTATCTTTTGATTGCATTGGCTTAGAAGTTTAATTTTTTCACAGCTGTAAGGGACAAAGGCTTGAGTATTTGATATAAATTTCAGCTTGATACCTCTACGAGTTCCTGAGAAAAAGGGTCTTGACAGACAGACAGACAGACGGACAGACAGACGGACAGACGGACGGACAGACAACAAAGTGATTTTATAAGGGTATCGTTTTTCCTTTTGAGGTACGGAACCCTAAAAAAGCCTAGTTAGTATTAAAATACATACCTGAACCATTTAAACAAAACTACTTATACAGATTCTATCGCGTTTGTATTTGATTTGGTTAAGAAGATATACAATGCGAAAGTGAAAGAATGTAGAGACCGAGACTAACCTACCTAGACCAGATCGGTCATGTACTGAAGGAAAGTAGAGTCAAGAGTCTCCGAAACCGGTGAGCGTGTATGAAGAGAATTATGAATGTTGAGGAAGCGAGTGAAGTATGCAAGGATAGAGTTCTCTGGCACTCTGTTCTGTCTGCCTACCCTGCAAGGGACATGGCGTGATGGTATGTATGTGTATGTATTGTATTTGATTTGTGTAATACTCGCGTAAACATTAGAAGTCATTATACCTGAACAATTCATTTGCAGCATACAAACAATTTCTGCTTTTTTAACAGCTTCATAAAATTTTTCGCAACCGGAACATAATATCGTTATCACTGATATATCTTTCAATACCCATATTATATTGACCATTATTGCAATCATGTAATCATTCTAAAATAAAAGATACAAAGATTATATATTAAGTTCTATAGATATGTAAGATTTAGTATGGTATTAGTGCTGTGTGGTAGCGGCGACGAATACTATGAAGCCTTTCTTCTTTTTTTTATTGCTTATGGTGGCAAACGAGTAAGCAACACACCTGATTTTGAGTATCACTGCCACCCATGGACCTTTGCAATACCAAGGGTATATATTAAAGCAGCTGCGCACTCGCCCTGATGATGAGCATCGGACATGCTCGAAACCCGGGTCGACATAATGGACTCTAACGCGTGAGTATTGCCTTAAAAACCAATTGTTTAATATGTGTCAAACTCACGATAATTTTAATACCAAGGGCCGCTGCTTATCAAAATAAATCCCACACCCACCCAGTTGAGATTCTGGTTCTCTCACTCACCGAACGAAGCACAATAGTAGATGACTATTACTCAAACTTTGACCTTCTATGAGAGTGTGGTACTACCCCGGACGGACCGGCCTGCGGCTATAGACAGAAATTGTCAACAGCGTCAGTTTTCTGTCAACATTCGCGAGGCTGGTCCATCCGGGGTAGTACCACACTCTCACAGAAGATCGACGTCTGAGTAATGGCAATGTGTTTTTACTCTTCGTTCGGTGAGTAGAGAGAGCCGGAAGCCCAACTGTGTGTTTTGAAATTTATATTGGTAGGCAGCAGCTTAGTTATACCCTTGGAATTGCAAAGGTCCATGGGTGGCAGTGACACTTACCATCAGGTGTGCTGCTTGCTTGTTTGCCACCATAAGCAATAATAAAAAGATAAATTGAAACAGAGATACATGCATAGATGTTAGGAAATTGATGAACATTTTTGGTAATAAGGGACATCGCCCATCAGGAGTCATACAGGCCATGGGCCACGCACTGCCCTTCCGTCGCCTCGGACGGAACGGACGGCCCGGCGTGTGTCCAGACATAGTTTGCATAAAAAAAGAGAGACGTACGTAATCACCGTTATCATAACAAGTACACTGACAAATTTGAAATGACTGCACAGATGGCGTAATGGTTAAGATACTGACCTTCCATGCCAGTGCCGTGGGTACGATTCCCATGCGAGACAATACTTTGTGCGATCCACAAAGTATTGTTCTGAGTCTGGGTGTAATTTGTCTGCGTTAATTGTGCGTTTGTAAAATCCCCCGCGATACAAGGATTATTTCCTTAGTGCGGGGTGGTGTAAAATAAAAAAATAATAATAAAAAAAAAAAAAAATTCGTACGTGAATTTGTTAAACTCGTTGAAACTTAGAAACTACGAGTATTAGTTCAATCCTTACTAATATTATAAATGCGAAAGTAACTCTGTCTGTCTGTCTGTCGCTCTTTCACGTCAAAACTACTGAACGATCTAAATGAAATTTGGTACACAGATAGTCTAGAACTAAGATAAAGGACATAGGCTACCTTTTAACACAAAAAGGGGCTGTAAAGAGGGATGAAAAGTTGTAAAGAAGTATCGTCATTTTTAAAGCCAAAATCTTGAAACTCATTTTTAGACTATTGATTAGATATAAATATGACATTAATATTTTGCAAAAAAATTACCCTTAAGAGGTAAAATAAAAATTGGGGATGAAAAACTTTAGTAACCTTTTACGCGGGTGAAGCCGCGCGCAGAAGCTAATATGAAATATTTTAACATATTAATTAGTTTGTTTTTTATTATATATCGGTAACAGCTAATATGGTGTACGTAATAATACTTACATAACTGTAACAATTTTCGATAAACATATATTCCAGCGTTATCTGAATGTTGGATAATGATAAAAAAAATGAATTTACAACGTATAAAAACATCTGAAAATAGTAAAAATTAATTAAAATCTCAATTATTAATTTTATTTTTTATTATTGACTGCACAGATGGCGTAGTGTTTAAGATACCGACATTCCGTGCCAGTGGGTTTGAATCCCATACAGGACAATACATCATGTGTTCCCTAAAGTGTTGTTCTAAGTCTGGGTGTAATTTGTCTACGTTGCGTATTTGTAAAGTCCTCCGCAATACAAAGATTGTCTTCAAGTGCAGGGGACTTGTGATTTAAATAAAATGTTTTTTTTTTAATATGACAATATTAATCATACCATTATAACCATACTAAGACGATATGGGACATTTTCTGCATTTTTAATGGACCACCGCGCATTGTGATCTTCAAAAGGGCGATTCTATCGCTTTTGTATTTGATTTTTAATTTAACGACGTTTCAAACACTTTACAGCGTATATGGTCACGGGAGGACTAAAGTGACGCACGTCAAACGAGTCATCGTTATTACAGAGATTTATATCTACCCGCTACTTAGTAATCTTCAAAAGTCCAATCGGATTACTCTTTTAGAAAACTAATAACTAAGCGACCTCTCTGTCAAAGAATCTGAGGTCTAGCAAGTCTGCCACAAAGTCCCACAGAGGGCCCGCATTTTGATCGATGCTGTGAAGTAACCATGTACGGTCATAAGTTTTCCTAATACATATTTTTTACTAGGTATGATTCATATATGTTTTCAAATAGATGGTGAGTTCACAGTTTAGGTGTAATTGGATTTTTGAAGTAAAAACTTCTTTAGGCGCGTTGAGCGTTTTTGGAGGGGAAAAACTTATAGGTTCGCGTCACCGACATGTTTAATGTTTAACCTTTATGTCATGAAATGAGTATCATTGTGGTTTAAAGGTTATCTTACTAGCGTGGTAAAACCGATTCCTAGATGTTCGATAATATTTTTTATTTTTATATAAAAATTAGAAAATTATTATTATTTCAATTAGTCTTAGGTCTTAATAGTTTTCACTTCTATCGGCAGTCCCCATGACTGCCTGTTGTTTTTCTTATTCCTTATGGTAGCAAACGAACAAGCAGCACACCTGATGGTAAGTTTCATCGCCACTCATAGACAATTGTAATACCAAGGGTATAAGCTAGGCCGCTGCTTACTAATACAAACCCCAAACCCACTCAGTTGGGCTTCCGGCTCCCTCGCTCACTCAACAAAGCGCAATAGCACATTGTTATTAATCAAGTGTCGATCATCTGCTCAGTGTGGTACTACCCCAGACGGACCGGCCCGCGGCTGTATACAGAGAACTGTCAACAGCGTGGTCCTACCACTACTAACTAAAACGACTTGGATTAGATGTATAAGATGTGCGTATTTAGGTATTATATGCTTGTTCTATACAAAATCAAGACTTATCTGTCTAGCATTGTGTTATTTAAAATACGTAGAACTTTCATTATATTAGTCAGTCACAGTAGATCTAAATTTATATAGGTCTAGACCTGGGTATTATAAAAAGCTCTAAATTCATGTTTTTATAATTGACCTAAATAGCAAAATTGTGCACAAGAAATACACAATTTTGTACTTATATAGTAAGAAATAAATAATTTAATATTTATTCCTTACTATATGAGTACAAAATAAGTCGCCTATTTGATTAACATATTTTGAAGTAACAAATCGTTCCATTTTTAAAATACACGACAGATATGAATTTACATATATATTTACTTGGTCCCTATAACGCGACAGATATGGATTTTCATACATTTTTTGCCGGCCGCTGCTCGTGTGTATTTGGTCAGTACAGCAATATCGATTTATCTCGAAGAAGGTTGTCAAAATAATGCTCAAATTTCCAAGCATGTTTGAGAAAATACTTTATCACATTCCTATTCAATTGAATTTACATTGACTTACGATATCTAACGTGAAACAAAAACTAACGTAAAAAAAACATATTTCTAAACAAAATTCATAAAAAGGCAACTGATATAAAATACTTACCAATTTATGAAATATCTTTGCATACATATCATATGTTTTTAAAATATTTTGATAGATAATATTCATTTTGTCCAAGCATTTATTATCTGTAGCTCTGATTGTTACTACAGCTTTTGTCCACTCACTGAGATACTGTGATAGCAGTAAAATAATTTGATTGGCATAAATTAAACTGATATCAAATTGAATGTATGATATATTAAAGAAAAGATTAAAGGCATCAAAGAAATTTAAAGCTAAATAAGTCACACCCAATATGATTATGTTAATTAAGATATCAAATAGATTTATCATCCAATTCATAATAATGAAACGCTTGATTGTCTCTTGGCTTAAACCAATATTTTCATGAATATATTGTATTTTTATTATAAGATTGATATGGTCATCACGGTGTATAATATTATAAATAACAATTATGATCATTATAAAGCTGAAATCTATGTAAAGTGTGAAAAATACTGTATAAGACATAAAGTTATTGAATTGAAATTGTTTTCCAGAATCGTTTGTGTATTTGTTACAGCAAGATACCACACAGATTGTTATTCGGAACAAAATTATTGGCATAGAAAATTTCTTTCCAATATTTAATATTTGGTCATTGCAGATAATATATTTTGGTGATAGAAATAAATTTTGTATGATATATAAAGGGTAAAGTATTCTATTAATATCCGTATTCAATATATTTGATTTTTTATGTTTTTGAATATTTAAAGACGTTATTGGTATAACTCTTGAGGTTGTATGTAATATTTTCATTTTGAAGAACGAGACGAATAAATATCTCTACGACATTCAACTTACTGATCTGTCTAGTCACGATCGATTCATTATCACTCATCATATCTGAAACTGTGATCATATTCATATATTATTTAAATGTATTTCAATTTGTAGATTATTTAAATGACACCAATGTCATTACCAAATGACAACGGATTAATTATATATGTGTGTGAGTGTGCGTGTGAGTGTGCGTTTGTGCGTGTGTTTATGCGTGTGTTCTAAATCTAGGTAGAAAAGGCTGGATGGCTGGACATTGTAAGGTACAATGTCCTTCGATAACTCACTGGTCGGAGCAGTCCTTAATTTCCTTCGGCTTGCGCTTCGTATTCATTCTACACAAAGTTAATCATATATTATACTTCATGAACAATATTAATTCTTTAGTTAGTTTAAGCGTAAGGCGCGGGCGCAATGCAAAAACATACGTTTTTATGTTCTACGAGTATAACTTGACTTTATGAAAACGAAGCGATTTTCGAGGCGACCAGTTCTTCTTCATTTTAACTGTTACATGACATAGCCAAAGGAAGGGTGCGTTCGGAAAGGGTAATGCCACTTTTGCCATACTTAGCTGGCATGCTTTCTTTTTTCTTTCGCCAATAGTGAGACTTAGACCATATATTAGAGGACTGTTTGAGAAATAAATAGCAACAAAAATGGGATGTATCAACCGTAACCGATCTTCTACGACTCACCCCAACCCTTTAGTTGAAGGGTCGGCTAACTACGTCCCCTTAAAAATATCCGCCATCCGACGACCTCAACACTTACTGAACGAGACTAACGATTTAATTATGATCGCTCAGAAAGAGCATACAGGGCTCGCGCAGCCATAACACATAAATATTCCCGCTTCCATCCCTGAGGCCGGGGTCGACAGACGCGGCGCGTAAAAATCAGTAATTCAAACGTGGGCACACCTACTTTGTTATCAGTGACACCCCAAGCCGAGGTCCGTTCCCCACAGAGATACCCTTGGGCGATGTCGCTTAAAGCTTTTTCCGCGTTGAGAACCCTCAGCGCTCACCCATAGTCCAGGTTAAGCTGTGACAGCCATTTGCGGCTAACGCTAAAAGGCACACACAAAAAAACCGTAACTGAACCAAGTTAGAGGGTGTGTACAACGCACTGTCTAATGTTGTTCATTAGTTCAACACAAACAATCTAGTTCTTAATGAGAATAAAACAAAGTGTATTAAATTTACACCTAATGTGAGACAAGTGGGAACCAATGTTAAAATGAATGATGTGGCTCTGGACCTTGTCGAATCAACCGATTTTTTAGGTATCACTATAGATGCTAAATTGCAATGGGACCTTGATATTGAAAAATTGTCAAGCAAGTTTAGCTCAGCTGCTTATGCGGTCAAAAAAATTCGAGTATTGACCAATATTGAAACAGCTAGAATAGTTTATTTCGCTTATTATCATACTCTCATGTCATACGGCATATTACTGTGGGGGTGCTCCGCGAATCTGAATAGTATCTTTGTTCTCCAAAAAAGGATTGTCCGCGCAATTTATAAACTAGGCCCAAGAGTTTCACTTCGAGAGAAATTCAAAGAAATAAATATTCTGACTATTGTATCACAATATATTTAGGAAAATGTATTGTATGTAAAAATAAATATTAGAAATTTTGAAAGATATTGTGACATTCATTCTATGAATACTCGGAATAAGAACAAATTATCTGTACACACTACTCTTCTCGAAAGAATTACTAGGTCATTCATGGGGCAATGTATACGCTTCTATAATAAATTACCAAAAGATATACGTGACATGCCTGTGCATTTTAAAAGGGCTGTCAAGAACAGACTTTGTAAGAAAGGTTATTATAAATCTCGGATTATCTCGGATTATCTAAGCGATAGTACAGACTAGCTATGAGCAGCTTCTCATTCAGCAATTACAAGGTAATTGCTGAATGAGGAGTCTTTGTAAACTAATCGTTTTTTTTTATAATAATTTTACATAAGTACCTGTAAAGCGTAGCGTGTTTTGCCTAACGAATTTTGGTCATGCTTACTGAATGGTCTACTTGCGGTAGCTGCGTGGAGCAGCTCTCTCTCTTTCCTCCAAGGTGGTTGCGGGGAGTGATGGCTGCTCTAGTAGTTAACTCGTGATCGGGTGCCGCTTGTTGCATCTGTTCCAGCCATTGGTTATTATACATTGTATTTGAACTATTGGGTTCGAAGGGCATCATACTGGAGCTATTTCTAACTTAACATATACCATTATGTTTTTAATTAAAAAAAAATTAAAAGAAATGACAATAATAGACAAACCCGCTGAGTTTCTTGCCGGATCTTCTCAGTAGTGGTCTAGTTCCGCTCCGGTGGTAGTTTATTAGATTAAATTAAAATGTTAATACTGACAATATGTAAGTGCCCTCGCAGGGTTTATGAATTTACATTTGAATTTGAATATAGTAGATTGCTATTGTTTTTCTATCAGGCATTTTTTTATCTTAAATAAAGGTACTGCGTGTGTAATATTGTAGGTAATCTATTTTTAAGTACCTATATTACTCTGCAAAATAATCCTTTCCAGGTCCCTAGCTTTCGTATACATTGCCAAGTGAATCGTCTATGCCTCACCGCCTAATGCCACCGTAGCCGAGGCAGCGGGTGACCGGATCGAGAATTAGTCTGGTTGCCCCGAAGCGAAGCCACCGCGTGAAGACGACGCCCCGACGGCGAAAGCTGCCGGGGCGTCGACTCGAGAGGTTACCCGCTAGGGTTAACCGCCGGGCGGGCCACTGAAGACAAAGACCAGGTTCCGATCCGTGGGTCTATAGGGTCGTGCGCCGCTTCTTCTGTCATCCCGGACAGATTAGCGGGTCGTGAAGACTCCATAGCCAGCCGCAAAAAAGTACAGCTGTGTAGGATATACAGCGAGGCTTCATTAAATAAATAAATACTATTTGAAACAAAACTTTTTTTATGAATTCCAACATTTCCAACACGTTTTCATTTTATTTTTAATATACCGACGTTTCGAATACTTTACAGCATTCATGGTCACGGGTCCCCCCATCCTTTTTCTTACCCGTGGGTGAACGTAAGAGATGACTAAGAGATATTAACTGTATATAACATATATGCGAGAGATGGAAAACTCGAAACAAAACCCTATACAACACGCCTGACCAGCGTGGTATAGTAGGTCATTTCCCTCTCATTATGGAGGAGGCTCGAGCCTAACGATGGGATATATGAATGATGATGAAATCTCTCTTAAACATCAGAAAACATTAAACCAATACTATGGTCAAGAGCAGGAGCTTCGGATCAAATCGTGTTCTAAAACAGACTAATTAAGTTAACTGACATAAAGTTGGGTGCCAAAGCTTTGTACCGAGTCCTGTCAAAGGACAAACTACAGCATAATATGATCAGTTAATAGTTCCTTGCTTCCATTTTCTGAAAGGACTCAGGCAAAACTCCCAAATTTGGTGTTGTTTTTAAATAATAAATTTAGAATTGTCTAAATATTATTATATATTTATAGTGAAAAATTCTTTGTCAACTTATATCTAACTGTTTATTGTAACAATTTCGAATATGTATATATATATATATATTACCCGAGGTTTATTATATGTAGAAACATCGATTGAAGTATGAATACAACCGTCACCGACCCAATTGTCTCAATTAAAGTGGTAATAATTTTTTTTTATATGCACTTAGTGAAATTGTTCATGCTTGAAATCGATATCTGCTTTAAATACTTTGAAGTAATTAAAAAAAAAGCACAAGACCTTTAAACGTAATAGTTGTAACAATAGTCAAATAAGATAATATAGTACTGAGTTGACTCTATCTATTGTGGATGATTCTGCAAATTTCCAAAATAATTCATCGTAACATCTTGGCTACAATTTATTTATTTTATAATACATTTCAACTACCATATTTAATGTTCCTCCTTTGTCAAGGAAAATTTGTTGCCACTCAAAGAGAAAAATCTAGTACATAGAACTCCGTGTTTAGAATATTTCCACCAGGGTGATTGATTACTTTGCAGAGAGCTAGATTCCAGCTAGTATTCACCAGCTTCCACACACTATATGAAGGTAACCTAACTGCTGTTAATTTTGAATTTCAGTGAATTTACTTTTTAATCTTATATTACATACATACATATCATCACGCCATATCCCTTGCAGGGTAGGCAGAGAGAACAGAGTGCCAGAGAACTCTATCTCTGCATACTTCACTCGCTTCCTCAACATTCATAATTCTCTTCATACACGCTCGCCGGTTTCGGAGACTCTTGACTCCACCTTCCTTCAGTACCTGACCGATCTGGTCTAGGTAGGTTAGTCTCGGTCTCCCTCGGTACCTACATCCTTCCACTTTCGCATTGTATATCTTATATTGATCAATCTTATATTGCATATAATTATTAATGTATCTTAAGAATTATAAAGAATATAAGATTTCAAACTATTGTGGTCATTAATACTCACGAAATTATGATTAACGAATTTCATACCAACGAGTTCTCGATATTTCGGCATTGTTCCAAGCCCCATTAGCATGGGAAAACTGTAGTATTTGAGAGTGGATAGTTCATTTGTGGACAGAAATATCAATCTACCCACTTTCTGAATTATTCGTTACGTGCAGTAGTATCACTGTAACCACTATTACTCACTATCGTCTCGATCCCAAACACTAAGCACAATACTAACGATATTGACCCTAGATTATGACGCGTTTTTATTTGTAGAAAGACTATATATACTGATACACTGATCGCCAAATGCTTGATAATTGAAATCTATCGTCTCGTTTAAGATTTTTGTATTTGGTAATTTCAATAGCTTTCGTACCAATCTAATTATCTCTTAATTGTATCTACCATTAAACATCTACCAATCTAATTGTCTCGTATTCTTAAACAGAATAAGTTTTCCAATAAAAAAAAACTCAGCATTTCTAGATGAAATTTGATGATGCTCTAACTTTTTCTATATTATGAATATTGAAATATTAGCGCCAACAAATATACCGTTGCCTACAATTTGAACAAAAATTTGATGCTATTGAGAATACCAAAAGCGAATGTATGCAATATTTATGCGATATAACATATATTACGAGTATTACTGGTATGTACATTTTAAACTTTTTTTTTTATTATGAGTATGTTATTCCACAGACTTTTGGTCCGTTCGTTTTTTATGTTTAATTTAATTGTTATGGTGGTTTGTTTATAAAATTAATGTTCTTGAAGTGGCTTTATCACATTTGGATAAAGCTTGAAGAGCGCAATTCATGTGTCATAGATGTTGAGCAACAACATGTCTTTTGGGGTTTCTTCTTGGCGCTGGTGGTCTTGTTGAGTGAAATAGTGAAATTATAGTAGTTAAGTTGTGATCGAGGCCGCTTGCGAGATTCAGTCCAGCCATGGTCTTTTACATTGTATTTGAACTTTATGTTATATCGGGGTTCGAAGAGCTACACTGAAGCTAATTCTTACTAAACATGTTGTACTATTTAAAAAAATATATATATGTAAAGAAATAATAATAATAGGCAAACACGCTGAGCTTCTTGCCGGATCTTCTCAGTAGTAGACCCGTTCCGATCCGTTGATAGTTTATTGGATTAATTTAAAATATAATAACTGACAATATGAAAGTGCCCTTGCAGGCTTTATAAATAATAAATGAATTTTAATTTGATGATTTTCAAATCATGAAGTTAATTAATCGCTTTACCGCCACTTAGATATGTCAATAATATAATTGTACCAAATGCATACTTTTTTCATAGATATTACTCCGTACGAAATAAAACTTAATTTAGGGGCACTTTAGTCCTGAATTAAAATTTCTCACAATCACATTACAGAAAGTCAGAAGCGCATTTACAAGAAGGTGTTGCAGTTGACTGGTAATATATTCACAAAGATGAACGCGTGTGGTTTGTTCAACGTCGACGCGAAGCTTCTCCTCACTCTGTTGTACTTGCTCACTAACTACACCGTGGTCTTGTTTTGCTTTTTTTTTGTAAAATTTCTCCAGAGTATTTCTTATTAAATTTAAAATACACTAGTTGATGTTACCAGGTCATTGGCTATTGGGTACTTCAGCTAGAGAGGCTTCGATTCGGTTTTTGGAATGTGGAGGTTCGAAATGTGCTTGTGGAATGGATAAAGCGGTAGCACGAGGTCTTCTCATTTCAGTTGATGGACATATTGTCGGGCATGATTGTTTCAGCAAGTAGGTACCTCTTAGGGAGAAGATATCATCCTGCCACCATTATTTTAAAAAAAGCTTCAATTAATTCTGTAATGGTCCTTGTTAATTTGAAGATGTGATGACAATTGATTCTAATTTTTATTAATGTTAAATTTTTTTTTCGATTTTGGCATATTTTATATAACTTTGCTATGATTTTTTTTTATTGCCTTGTATAGCTTCAAAAGTTGAAGAATCAAATTTTATTTTAGAATTATAAGTGATTTTCTTCGAAAAAATCGTTTTCTTTTCAAAAAATTAAAAACAATAACTCCTTTCCCTTATTGACCTTATTTTTTCATCCTTATGAACGATCTTTTTCTTGTACTGAAATATGACTACTTCGAAATTGATATGGGCTTAAAAGTTACCTCCAGTTGACATAACGTAATAATTCACGAACTGTTGATTATTAGTAAGGAAGGTATCATCTAAATTTTAATGGTAGGATTGAAGCATTTTTTATAACATGAACCACATATTCGCTCATCAGTCGACAAATTGTATCGAATTGCTAAATGTTCCGGTATATTTCGCAGCGACCATTTTTTTCTATGTTTTTCCAAATTAAATGGATTGCAACAAGCACCAAAAACTTTGACATTGTATTTTTTTTTATTGCTAGTGGTGGCAATCGAGCAAGCAGCACACCTTTTTTTTTTTTTTTTTGGTGGACTATGGATGCGTCTCGCTCCGCCAAATCGGTCCGGGGTGACGGAGAAGGCGGCGCGTGACCTCATAGACCCACCGTAAAACTCCTCTCTCTTCGCCGTGCGAGCGGGCCACTGGGACCCGATTTTTAACTTCTGTGGCCCGCCCGCCCTCGCGGGTTCCTCTAGTCGACGCCCCGACAGATTTGTGACCGGACAATTCCCCGGTCCGATCACCCGAAGCCTCGGTTAGGGCGGCATCAGGCGCAGGTATTCGCGCCTGCGCCGCCCCGGCCGCTGGCGGCGGCCCGGGTCGCGGGAATCCTCCCGGACTCGTTCCGCCGCTTCCTTCTGCGAGATGACAGCCTCGCAGAAGGCGGCAACCGCGTCCCAGTTCCTGACGCTGTCGACCATCGCCCTCGCGACAGCCGGCGTCAGCGTCAGGTCGCCACCGATAACAGCGACGAGGTCACGGCGCTGCCGGTCCCATCCCGGACACACCTCTAACGTGTGTTGCGCCGTGTCCTCGTCACTCCTGCAGTGGTGGCAGGCCGGAGTCCACTCCCTATACGCGACCGTGTGCAGGTACAAACCGAAGCACCCGTGCCCCGTCAACACCTGCACCAGCCGAAAGGTGAGGACTCCGTACCGCCGCTCCATCCACTCCATCAGTACGGGCCGGAGGGCCTCAACGGTCACAACACCGTGCCTAGGCCTCTCCAGCCACGTAGCCCAACGGGCAATGACGTCTCGGCGGGCGTCCACAAGCCAGGTGGCTATCTCGCTCAACAATGGGGAGCCACTTGCTTCGCGCGCTGTGATAACCCGCCGGTAGAGGTCGGAGAGCATCTCCGCCTCTAGGTCCCACGGGGGTGTCCCGGCCAATAGGCATGCCGCCTCTGTCGACACCGTGCGGTACCCGCGTACGGCTCTGACCGCCATGGCTCTCTGTGGCCTCCACAAAACCGCCCTGAGTTGGGCGTTCAGAGCCCTCGCCCACACGGGTGCGCCGTACATGGCCATTGAGCGGATCACCCCCGCATACAGCCGTCGGCCCTCGAAGCTGGGTCCGCCCACGTTCGGCATGAGTCGAGAAAGGGCGGACGCCGCGCCGACCAGCCGGGGAGCAATCTGTCGGAAATGCTCCCGGAACCACCATCGCCCGTCGAGCACCAGACCCAAGTACCTCATATGGGCCTGGATACTGATGTGGATGGAGTTGACGACTAACGAGGCGCCGATGGATAGCCTCACACGGGGCCCATTGAAACGTAGGGCCTCCGTCTTGTTTAGGGCCACCCTCAGCCCCAGCGCCTCGATTCGCCTGACCATCTCCTCGGTGCCGAGAGTGGCCAGGCTCGCCGCCTCTTCGAGTGTTCTGCCCCGGGCTGTGACGAGCGTGTCGTCAGCATAGCACACCAAGCTCAGCCCGGGGGGGAGACTCCCTCTCAACGCCCAGTCGTACCCGATGTCCCACAGAGTCGGCCACAGAACCGACCCCTGTGGAACACCGCACGACATGGGCGTCTGCACAATGTCCCATGCGGGACCCGCGCAGGGGATGCTGCGCCCCTCCAAATAGTCTGCCACCAGCCGCCTGAGGTACACGGGCACTCCATGGAACCGGAGCGCCTCCCTGATGCAGCTGAATGGCAGACTATTGAATGCGTTGGCGATGTCCAACGACATCGCCAACAGCACTCCCTTGCCGGCGACAGCCTCCGTCTCAGGCGTAGCAGGGCCCCGATGGTTGAACGCCCCCTCCGAAACCAATATTGAGCGTCCGACAGATCGGGCCCCACCTCCTCCAGGTGTCGGACCATACGGGCAGCGAGGACACGCTCCAGCAGCTTACCCACATCGTCCAGAAGCACAATGGGCCTGTAGGCCGACAGCAAATCCGGGGGCCGTCCCGGATTTGGCAGGAGGACCAACCTCCCTTCCTTCCAGCACTCAGGGAACCGTCCAGACGTCAGACAAGCGTTGAACAACTGCCTCAGGCAGCTGTTCAACGCCGACCACCGACGCCGGCGATCCATGGCGGACCGCCGACCACTCCGCCATGGATTACAGGAGGAGATCCTGCGCTCCGACGGAGTGGTTGGTGTTGGCCTGCAGGAGGTGCATGGATTGTGTAGCCATTAATGGGCTATATTCGTGACCTCCCCATCGCCGGCGGGCGATCGGACCACGCTAGGAGCGGGAGCGGCCGTGGTCGTAGGGCCGCCCCGCGCCTTTGGGGCCGAAGCTGGAGGTTTGCAGTCCCCAGAGCCCATGCGGTGCTTGACGGGCTTATTGCCCGCCGCACACGCGGGGCAGAGGGGCGGGGCGGCGCAAGATGCCGCCACGTGCTCGGTCTGACCGCAGCGGAAACACAATCCGCCGCAGTCGAAGCAATTAGTGCACGTCGGTCGAGTGTGTCCGACCGCCATGCACTTATAGCACCTCACAGGCCGGTGCTCAAGCACGGTTACCCGCGCCGAGCTCCAGCCCACGAGGAGCCTACCTGAGCCGGCCAGTTGCCTGGCCGACTCCACCGGGCACTGCGCCCAGGCAGCACCTACGCCACCCGGACCGGGGCGAATGGCACCAACCCGGACGGTCTCTATGGGACACCCGGTTTTCGAGGCAATGGCCTCCCGGATGTCATCCACCGTCACAGAGTCGTCCAGACCCGAGATGCGCATTTCGGCGCACTTGACGGGCCTGGCGATCCTGATGCCACCCTCCCCGGCGAACAAACCTCGCAGCTTTTCAGCTACGCTGTCTTGGCGCCCTCGGCCCCTGGGAACTCGAGGATTCGGCCTCGGGCCTTGCGAGTCCTGGCTTCGACGCCTCCAATATCGGAGACGTCTAGCTCCCGCCGGGCCTTCCTCAAGACGGCCTCGTAGCTGAGCAAGCAGCACATCTGATAGTAAGTGTCACTGCCGCCCATAGACCTTTGCAATATCAAGGGTATAACAAAGCTGCTGCCTACCAATATAAACCCCAAACCCAACCAATTGGGCTTCCGCCTCTCTCGCTCACCGAACGAAGCGCAATAGCACATTGGTATTACTCATCCGTCAATCTTCTGCGAGAGTGTGGTACTACTCCGGATGAACCGGCTCGCGGCTGCAGACAGAAAACTGTCAACAGCGTGGTCCTACCACTATTGAATATATATGAGCTGACATTGTTGGGTGAAAGGCTGATAGTTATACATTTTACAACAACATATATATCACAAATAAAGTTTACATATTTTATTACTAAAATGTCAATACTTCAGTTTTATACAATCAACTTAAAATTACTTTAATCAATCAAGTATTCTAATATGTCAAAACACAATGAAAGCATAATAAAATTATATAATTGAAAAGCACAACATTTGTGGATAAAAATACTAATGGTTATCATTACGCTGATGGAAAGTTCTTAAGCTTTATAATTCTTAACACGTATTTCTGCTATAATTCTTAATAAATAAATTCTAATCATATTTGTATTTAAGTCGATCTTTTAAATTCTAATAATACTTAAAAGATATCAAAATTCAAAAGTTGATATGAAACATTTGGCACAGATAAACATGAGGCAATGTCTTTATATAAAATTTAGATCAAAAAAATGGATTGATAAAGACGTTCAATCAATATTTCGGCCTTTAAACATAATGGAAACCGTAATATTCTGTCCCAAATATTCTATAAAGGATAACTTTATAAGACCAACTAGCGTAAAATCTAAAGTTCTATCTATATGTGCTACCACTCTGTTGATTATTGGATATTTTCACCGTTTAATGAACATTAATTTAAATGAGGCGATAGAAAAATATACTAAAATAATATATATGACTGCTAGTTTTGAATTTGCGTCATATTGCTTGGGCTTTACCTTGAACGGAATCCTCACTATTATTCAAGTTAAAAGAAACATTCAATTTATTTTGACATTTCAAAATGTCCATAGAGTTATTAATGATAAACAAAAGTTCAAAATGTTTATCATTGGAAACTGGACTAGTGTGATAAGTTTATGTACCTTCTATATTATTTTTTGTCTAATGCATAAAATATATATGCCGGTAATGAATATATATGAAGTGTTTATTTTTGCAATGCTGATAATATTTGATGCCAATATCGTCTACGCTACAAGTTGTATGCATTTATTGATCTTGAAAGTTAATGTGTGGAATAAAATAATATTGAAAAACAAGTTAAAATGCGACAACGATGAAAAGCATTGTATAATAATGTATCAAGCTTTCGCTGATATAATCAAGTGTTTTAATATTTATAAAAATATCTTCAAATATATGGTAAGAGAAACATTGTTTGCGTTAAAAATTATACGCGATTTAGAAAAACTTATTCGTCATTGTTTACATTGCTCGATGGACTTTTTTGATTAAATTATATTTAATCAAAAAAGTCCATCGAGCCCAACTATTAATTGTTAAATTTGATTGTAAAAATTTCGATTATCATAATGAAAATGGTAGAAACTCTAATTAACACTTAAACAACCTATATTCATTCTCATCAACGACATCTGAATTTTAAATAACTCCTAAAATAAAACCACATTAATGATGTCCTCATGATCATGTTTATTGCCAACTGACACTTTCAAATCGAATTAAATGATTTTTTAAACTTTTTAAAATCATTGATATTATCGAATTATTGACACCAAATTTGCAAGAGATAAGTTTGAATCACGATTTTCTAGTCTGAATATAATTGCATGCGTACTTTCAAATCATAAAAATGAATCATCATAATGTTAAGCTTACTAAAAAGTGTAACATGGTAATGCCATTTTATTTGCAAATCACTAACAATTTTCATTTATCGACTCGTCATTATCATAAAGAATTATAACAAAAACGAGCCACGTGCTATGCACACATCAAGCGAAGGAGGAAGAGAAGGTAACGAAAACGGGCGAATACATAAGGAACCATGTCTGATTGCAAATAACATTTATTACTTTCACACTTTTACAGTTTAATACATAAATATATTATAAAACAATTTAAAATATAAAAAGATTATTTAAAGTGGTCTCCATTGGCTGCAATAGAGTCCTTTAAACGTTGAAGCCAGTTGTCAATAGAAGCACGCACTCTTTCCATGGGATAATTCTTCATTGCCAATCGTATGGATTGTTTTAAGAACTCCAAATTATCAAGGCGTTTATTGCAAGCTCTCTAAAACTGACCATAAATCATAATGCAGCGGATTAAGATCGGGACTAGGCGAGGGCCAGTCTTCGGCTCTAATGAAGTCAGAAACGTTCGTTTCCAACCAAGACTGTGTAGGCCGAGCTTTAGAAGAGACTGTGTGTGTCCCAGCGCCGAGTCTTGCTGGAAGAACCATTCTTGGTTATTGAACATGGTGTTGTTAAGGGGCTTCACTACATTCTCAAGAATGATATCTTGATACACTTGTGCCAATATTTTGATACTTTTTCACAAAAGTATGGTTCAGTCACTCCTTCATAGTTATAACAATACCCCACCCAACCATCGCTGAAGTCGGATAATGATACATTTAAACGACAAACCACAGGGAAACTTGACTTTAATCAATTTTAAGAATTACAATTAGCTTGTTAGAAAATGTCCATAGTAATGACATATAAATTATAAATTAATAAATTAAATGTTTTATTAATAAATTATATATATGTATATAAGAGATTGCCACCTATGTATTTACTCATCATAATATCTCTGGAACTATAAGGTCTACAGACTTTAAATTTGGTAGGAGTCTTTCACCGAGTAAAAGTCAACTAAGAACGGAGTTTACGAAATTCCACCCGCAAGGGGAGTTGCTGGGTTGTAAAAATCACATTTTTTAAATATAACTCCTCGAGACTTGAATTTCGATAGGCATATTTGGGATTGCGTAGGTGTTAACCCAAAAGATACACATTTTTCAATACTATCTACTATCTATCAGAACAGGGCAGAATGAAAGTTTCGCTATCTATAATATTCTGTTCGTTAAGAAGTGGTGCCAGTTTTCTATTTGAGACAAGACTCTCGACCATCGCTATGTCGAATAAATGAGTAATATGGGTTACTCTGTAAAAGTTCTACCTCTTCCACGTACGTATCATTTTCATTACGCGCATTGAACGCGCACATTCTTTCTATATTAAATTGGTCCTGGAACTAACCAGGATGGCACAGAGTCTCCGTTCACGGATCGCCTCGGATAATTGAAAAGCCTTTCATGAGGCTATTTATTTATGGATGTACATAGAAGTGAACGGATCGAGTGTAGAGCTAAAGGTAAAACATGCTCCCATTTATCTATAGGCAAGTTTTTTGTACGAAGAACAAGCTGAAAAGTCTTCCATAAGGTGCCATTAACACATTCGATCTGGCCATTGCCACAAGGATTATATAGTGTAGTCCGACTAGAAGCAACTCCAAGAGGTTTTAGGAACTCACTTAGTTCTACTGATATAAACGCCGTCCCTTGATCACTATGAAGGTATAATGGAGTACCAAATATTTCAAATATACAGAATAGGTCTTGCAAGCATTTTATTACTGAAACTGAACTCATGTCTTTGAAGGCATATGCAAAAGGGAATCGACTATATTCATCTATAATAGTTAGTAGATATTTATTGGAACCCGGTAGCGGACCTTTGAATTCAATGCTAAGTCTTTCAAAGGGTAAGACCGCGTACCAGTGACCCACCCGCATGGCGTCGAGAGGTATATTGTAGGGCGGGTCTACGGGGTCTTGCGCCGCTTTTCCTGTCGCCCCGGACGGAATAGCGGGGTTTGACGTACCGTAGCCCGCTGCCAAAAAAAAAAAAGAAAGTCTTTCAAAGGCTGCAATAGCTTTAATTAATTGTCCTTTAGATTGACAAAATCGTGGTTTTATTTCAGCGCATACCATGCAAGAAGCTGTCATTGCTTTTACCTCCTCCACAGAATATGATAAATTCTTAACACGTATCCAATGTATCATCCTAACAATACCTGGATGACATAGACCATTATGTGATACCTACAATTTATCAATATTCATATGAGCACAAATACGAGATAATGCGTCTGCGACTATATTTTCAGTACCAGGTCGATATAAAATGTCAAATTTGAAACATGATAATTCAACACGCCAGCGCTCTATTTTCTCGTTCTTAATTTTACTAGTATGATTGCTGTTGAACATAAATGCCACAGACCGTTGATCAGTGATTAAATGAAAATGTCTACCAATTAGAAAATGTCTCCACTTACGAACACTTTCAACGATGGCTCCTGCTTCTGTTTGAATAGAAGATTGTCTACGTTCTAAATCTGTAAGTGTTCGCGAAAAGATTGCTACCGGTCGTCCCTTTTGTGATAAAGTTGCTGCTAAAGCGCTACCAAAACTTGCGCACGCTATGGCGAGATACTAGGTTCTATAACACAATCAGCTAAAAGTTTCTCTACTTCATCGGATATAAATTTTATATCGATGATGTTGTGTCGCCGAGATTTTATTACCACAGGCTGAATATTAGGTGATAAGTTCGTAAAAGGAGAAACAGGAGGCATGTTTGCTTCCATTCCATTGCAGAGTTCTAGTGACGCCTTTGACCTCCAAAATTAAACACAAGTGTCTCGTGTTCATTTAAAATATCATGACCAAATATTAAATCAGCACAGAGATTATTTACAATAAGTAGCGAACTCATTTTACATTTGTGATCACTTATTTGAATAGATGCGTAGCACATACCTTCTACAAACGATACATGGGTCAGTGATGCCAGAGATATCGCTTGTTTGCATATCTTATATATTCTTCAAACTTTTATATCGTATATCTTCTTCAAACTAAGAAGAAGTGCATAATTTTTATTGATAAATATTACTGGGCTACCTGTTTCAATAAGGGCATCCGCACGTATAGCATTTATGATTACAGACTCTTTAGCTTTCCGAAGACTAGCCGGAGACGCAGCTAGAATGTGTGATGCTCCAAGCTGACTAGGAGTGCTGATTTCAGTTGCATTCGTAACGTATTTTGATTGCTTGAGTTGTTCACGACTACTACGACAAACATTTACTATGTGATCTGGCTTAGAACATTTGTGACATATAAACTTATTTGCGGGGTATTTTATTCTTGATTGGATGCTGCCGCCGCAAAAGAAACAACGTTTTCGATATTTCAATGATGATACTGCAGCAAGGTTATTGCTGTCATCCTCTTCAGTACCTTACGATATGGCGTTTGAATGTATGGGTGAAGAAGCTGAACTCTGTGACATCATTAGAGAACTCTGTTCTGCTGCTTCTTAAGATACAGCTTGTTTCACAGCCTCTTCTAAAGATAAATTTATACTTTCTAAAAGCCTTTCTCTTAATTTTTGGGATGGTATTCCTACTATGAAAGCGGTCCATATGGATTGTTCTTCGTGTTATTTAGCTGAAACAATCATGTGTAAGTAGTTTTAGAGCTCTTAAGTAATCTGAAATGGACTCAGTAGAACCTTGTCTTCTTGTATTAAATTTATGTCGGGCAAGAATCTCATTCTTTGGTTTTAAGTATATTTTATTAATAGTATTTAAGGCTATTTCACATGATTTGCAATCCTTTATGTACGCAAATAATATTGGTGATAAATGGTGAATAAGCAATTTTAATTTAGTGGAATCTAATGTCATAGACAAGCAATCTTCAGATAAGAAATTAAGAAAAGTATACCGCCAGTGTTACCATTCAGCATTAGCAGTACTTGTATCTAGTTGTACATGGAATCGTTCCGGTCGCACAAAACGGGATAAATTAGAATATTTGGCTTCGATTATTTTTTCGACTTCGGCTGTATTTGATTTCAACATTTCGATTTTAAAGTTGATTAAATTGATACATTTAAACGACAAACCACAAGGAAATTTGGCTTTAATCAACTTTAAGAATTACAATTAGCTTGTTAGAAAATCTCCATAGTAATGCCATATAAATTATACAGCGTGACTGGTAAAAGATTATACATATTGAGGGGGGGTATTCAGTACTCGATTCTGATACCGAATATATAAAAAAAATTGATACTTCAATTTTGAACTAATTGTCCTATAAAAATGATTATTTACGTACACCTCCGCATATATATAGAAATTGCATTAAAATAGTAACTAGCCGAGCGCGTGACCTTGACAACAGTGCTAAGTAGTGGCTCCCGCGCACACTCTGCCCCGCCCCCCGAGGGATGGCCCCGGGGTGAGTGTCCGTCTGTGGTCAGCTGATCAGTCAAAGCGCGTGCGCCGTATCGGGTGTTTTGCATCTCCGTGTTTGTTAACCTACGCGTCTTTCGATTACCCGCGTTTCGATTTTAACCGTGACTATTTGTGTGTGAAGTGTGATAGAATGTGTTATTCGCACTAAGAGTATTGGGAAATTGCATATGCTCGACCAAATGGCAGTGTATGTACGAGGTGCGATTGATTTGTATCGAGAAATGTTGAGAAGGTGACCATCTTTTTGAGAATCCTGTCAGGATTCACTAATATTGTTGAGGTTTACTATTTAGTTAATTAATATTACCTTCTTATTATATTTTTATTTGTTACATGTGACCATTATCTATCGTCTCCTTCAATATGTACAGTCTTTTACCAGTCATTCTGTATATATATAAAAATACAATAGAATTATCGTGCCAGTAGTATATATAATAATACGGAGTATATATATATATATCAGATAATGCCCACGTTACACTCTGTCGACTAATTGGGAAGCTTCCTTAGAGGTTTGGGCATAAATACGGCATAATAAATATGGCATAATGTTTTTTGTTAAAATGTTGCTAGATTATAAAAAAATTATCATCCGTAAATAAAAAAAGTTTAAGACCCTTTGCGTACCGCTTCAGTAGTTGTTTCGATTTTACCACCCTTTTTTAAATCATTAGTTAAGAAATTACCAGTACATCTCTTATAGGCTGCAAGTCCTAAGTACATACATACATACATATCATCACGCAGTCGATCGATCGCATCAAGTCCTAAGTCATCTTTTAAAATACGCGAGATGGTTCTAGGTGCTATCTTCATCTCCCGAGATAAAAGATTTTGCTTTCTTCGGAATTTGATTGATTCATCAGAGCTGAAAACTAGCCGTCATCTAGTTCCATTCTTAATACGCTGGATTATTATTTGTGGTCAATTTTAGAGAGTACGGCTTGCACTCAACGTCATTATAATTTGGAGTCCCTAATAGAATCCATACGATTGGCAGTGAAGAAGTCTTTTTTTGTGTGTTGTTAGTTGTTAGCCGCAGATGGCTTTGATAGTTTTACGCGGACAATGAGTGAGCGCTGAGAGCTCTCAATCCGATGCAAGTAAACTAAGCGACATCGCCCAAGGGCTCCCCATGTGGGGAACAGACCTCGGTTTGGGGTGTCGCTGGTGACAAAGTGAGCGTGCCCACGTTAGGATCAATGACTTTTACGCGTCGCGATTTCACACCTTGGCGGCGAGGACGAAATTGCGGATATTTTTGTGTTATGACCTCGCGGGCCGCGTATGCTCTAAGTGAAGTGAGTGTAATGTCGTCGTCGCATTCGTCAATCACATGCCGCGGACGTCTGACTTTGGAGATGCGGGAGGGTGTGTAGGAAGCCGCACCAACCACTAGCTGGTTAGGGTGAGTCATGGCAGAGTCAAAGTAGCTCCGGGAGCACTGTTTCATAAATTGCCTGATGGTCGGCAGTTCGAGGTCGATGTGAAGATCAACGTTTCGTATGAACCACGGTGTTCCCGTAGCTCGGCGCATGAACCTATTTTGAAGTGTCTGTAGCCTGTGGATCCTGTGTGCCTTAACATGCAAGAACACTACGCTAGTATAAGTCATGATAGGCCGTATGCAAGCGGTGTATAATCGGACCTAGGTGTTCAAGGTTAATTTTGACCTAGCGTTAAACAAACTATGGAGGCGTCCCATCACAAAGACTGCACATGCGTGGATAGGCCTTATGTGAGGAGCGAAGCTGAGTCGGTCGTCAACAGTTACACCTAAATATTTGGCTTACCTGCTCCACGTGACAGGCTTGTTGAATAGCTTTAGGGGCGGCATACTATCTATAAAGTAGGTGAGGGCTGTTCTACGGATGAACATTACCGCCTGACTCTTATCTGGGTTGATCTTACCTGCACAAAAGAGTGCGGTGTCATCAGCGTAAAGCGCTTTGTGGACTCTGTTGAATTTGGGCATGCCGCTAGCATGTAACGTGAATAAGAATGGGGAGAGGACCGACTCCTGAGGGATGCCGGCCTTGATAGGGTGGGAAAAGACAACGTCCCTTCCATCCTGTAGCGAAAGCTGCGATGACTCAAGTAGTCATTTCTTATTAGAATTAAGTAATCGAGGATCTTTAGATGATAAATTTTGTAAATGAGGCCCTCGTGCCACACTTTATTGAATGCTTTCGCTACGTCTAGGAATAATACACCCGTGAATCTGTTCATCATGAACTGACCACTTTTGTATTCTACCAGTATGTGGACTTGATGTACGCAGCTGTGCCTCTCGAGGAAGTCAAATTACGCATCTGTGATGAGGTTGTTGGCCTCGGCGAATGTTCTAAGTCTACTGAGGACTATGCGCTCGTAGAGCTTGCCTAACCCTCTTAGTAGACTTTTCGGTTGGTTAATCAGAGCACGCTCGGCTCCTTTTATAACAAGCTGCGTGGCGGGGAATGCATGACGCGCTAGAAGGCGTGGTCAGTGAACATGTTAACACATTGTACCACCACTTAAAATTACTTTAATTAATCAAATATTCTTATGTTTCAAAACACAATGAAAGCATAATAAAATTATGTAATTCAAAAACACATTTGTGGATGAAATTACTAATGGTTATCATTACGCTGATGAAAAGTTCTTAAGTCTTATAATTCTTAACACGTATTTCTGCTGAATCATATTTGTAATTAAGTCGATCTTTTAAATTCTAATAACACCTAAAAGATATAAAAATTCAAAAGTTGATATGAAGCATTTGGCACAGATATACATGAAGAAATGCCTTTGTATAAAAGTTATATCAAAAAAATGGATCGATAAAGATGTTCAGTCAATATTTCGACCCTTAAACATAATGGGAGCCATATTATTCTGTCCCAAATATTCTATAAAGGATAACTTTATAAGACCAACTAGCGTAAAATGTAAAATTCTATCTATATGTGCTACCACTATATTGATTATTGGATATTTACACCATTTAATGAACATTTATTCAAATGAGGCGTTAATAAAATATACGAAAATAATGTATATGACTTTTAGTTTTGAGTTTGCGTCTTATTGCTTGGGTTTTATCTTGAACGGAATCCTCACTGTTATTCAAGTTAAAAGAAACATTCATTTTATTTTGAAATTTCAAAATGTCCATAGAGTTATTAATGATAAACAAAAGTTCAAAATGCTTATCATTGGGAACTGGGCTAGTGTTATAAGTTTGTATACCTTCTATATTCTTATATGTATAATGCATACAAAATATCTGCCGGTATCGAATATATATGAATTTTTAATTTTATCTATGTTGATAACATTCGATGCTAATATCATCTACGCTATAAGCTGTATACATTTATTGATTTTAAAAGTTAATCTGTGGAATAAAATAATATTGAAATGCAATAAAGATGAAAAGCATTGTATAATAATGTATCAAGCTTTCGCCGATATAATCAAGTGTTTTAATATTTATAAAAATATCTTCAAATATATGGTAAGAGAAACATTGTTTGCGTTAAAAATTATATGCGATTTGGAAAATCTTATTTGTCACTACTTACATTTATAATTTAATCAGGAAAGTACATCGAGCCCAGCAAATTATTAAATTTATTTAAAACCTTATTAAAATAAAACTACTTTTACGGATTCTATCGCGTTTGTATCTGTAATGATGAAATGATCATTGTAAAGTGTTCGAAACGTCGGGAAATTAAAAATCAAATACAAATGCGATAGAATCCGTAGAAGTAGTTTTATTTCAAATGTGTAATACTCGCGTAAACATTAGAAGTCATAACCTTATTAAATATGAGGAAAATTATGAGTATGAAAATTTTGATTATCATAATCAAATTAGTAGAAATTCAAATTAAAACTTAAACAATCTATATTCATTATCACCAACGACATCAAAATTTTAGATAACTTCTAAAACAAAACAACATTAGTGAAGTCATGATGATTATGTTTATTGCCAAAAATTTAGAGGTCAATATTTAACGAGTACCAGGTATAAATTAATGTTGAGGCAAGACCCACGTCCTCCCCGAGGGGGAACGTCGGTCGAGGAGAGAGTACTCCTCAGGGGGTATTCCGTCGGGCCGACTACTAATGTCAAGTCACTCTGCTCAGGTGGTCGGCCGAACGACGAAGGCGACATGCCACATGGTATACATGGTGGGTTACGGACACGCACACCCGTAACATGGTGGGTTACGGGTGTGCGTGCTTACGCCCCTCTGTCGCCCCGGACGGAGTGGTGTGAGGAGTACGCCGACCATAAACCACCCCAAAAAAAAGGTATAAATTAATATCTAAACAGTTTGATCAAAGTCAGTAAGTTTCGAATTAATTGCACAGATGTCGTTAGATATTGAGCGTGCCCGTTTCGTTCGTTCAAATTCCATGTAGAACAATACTTTGTGCAATCCAGAAACTGTTATTCTGAATCTGGATGCAATTTGTTTTTTTTTAGGTGCGTTACACTCGTATAGTCTCATTCACCTATACAATTGCAGTAGTAATTTCACCTACTAGGATTTCAATTTTGAGATTGTGGTACCACAAACAAGTCGAGCCGTTGCTGCAAAGTGAAAACTTTCACCAGCGTAGTCTTAACACTTGTAATTTATTTCATAATTACTAATTTCAGTTTCTGCACTACGTGATACAGTCATTCTCACACGCATTATTGTATATACAGATGTTAATTGACGTTATCAAAATAACAGGTCACAACGAAATTAATTTCGAGGTGAGTTAAATAAGTTTCAACGTCTAAAAATAAAAATCTAAAATATCCAGAGCAAATAAACAACAGTAATATATGATAGTGGTAAATAAGTTTGTCGATTTGATGAGAAGATTACTTTTCACACTGTCCAAGTCAATTGAGATCTAAACCCATCAATTCTAGAGTCTTCATTCGGAAAGTGTGAGGTACAACATCTCTAAAATGGTATAATTTGATTTACAATTGTGAATTTCCATTACGATCATAGTACATAATTCATTTTGATCTTCGATTAAAGTAGGAGACTGGAGTTCAGACGGAACTGTAATTAGAGATTTAATCGAAGGAAATATATATTGCCTGCCTAGTTCGACAGACTTTAGAACTAGTTATTTGAAAAATGTTCTTGCTGTGATGATGATCTTCTCAGTGGCAACGGTATTCTTATTTAGTGGCAGATATAATAGAGATAGATTCATTTAAGCTAAAATTAACATTATATAATTACCGTTGTGGCACCTATAAATAATTTTAATTTTAATCGGCTTCTTCGTTGAATAGAACATAGGACTAACTACGTAGAAGACAACTCCGTAATCTTTAAAGTCGGCGTAGCTATCGCTGTTGGTGTGACTTGTCCAGGAAAACGCTGCTACCTACATAATTAATGCTCTTTAGCTTTTATAACTACCATGGGAAAATAAAAGGTGGCGTCGCATTTTATTCTTTACTCGTCACTTCTAGAGCTTATAATATGGAGCACGTGAGGCGGACATGAAAAAAAATTTCAGGTTTGGATTTTATTTATAATTAGGTCAATTATAACCTGAATAAATGTGAGTTGTATTTTTTTTTTTTGCTTAGTTACGAATATCTATAATTTCAAACAAATATCAAAATGATAGCAACCAATCTTTCTATAGCTATCAATGGAATTAACCAAGTGGATTGAGTAATAGGTAAGTAGAGTTTATATGAGCAACATCTATTTTCGACGGCATTCTATTTAGTTACGACATCTACTATTTAGTTATCCACCATCGTGGCGACTTCCCCAGGCTGCTAGTACGCCTACTGGAAGAGCCGTCGAACTTGTAAATAATTTTCTTCAAACAAGTCTGAATGCAGACATATTTTTTGACAGGGTAGATCAAATGGAAAAAAAGGTCTCACTATATTTAAATAAACTGTACAGAAATAAATAAAATTAATATAATGTAAATAAATTTCAAGTAATGACTTACCCTAAATTATTGTATATTTATAATTACTACGCATATTTAATTTGTTAAAAATTTAGATATAATATTTATTGTTAAATTATTTTATTAAATTGTATATATAGCATGTAAGCGACTTGGTATTCACTGTAAGCTTATTATGTTTTTGACTTGATAAATAAATAAATAAATAAATGAGGATTCTAATTGCTATTTTGGAAATCTATTAAAAAAATAAAATATCTAATATCGTATAGTAAATCAATTATTCACATTACACTTTAATTAAATTTTAATAGAAAATTAAATAGAAATTAACATTAATCATTTTCTTTTTTTTTCCGATTCACATTTGAAATATTTTTTTTAATTAAAAACTTAAAACATACCTTGTTGCATAAAAATATTTAGTAAAGAAATTAAAACGGTATCTAGATTCGTCAGATTAGGATTTGACAAAAATGATAAAAAATAACAATGCACATTTATTATATATACATACAAGTACAATTGATCCAAATACCAACACAATCAAAAACCTGAATATTTGCACTGTCCGCTTCATGTAAACTACCCCTGCAAGCAATGTGAATCATGAAGTGGTAACCACCGCTATAGAATCTTAGCAATAGCAAGTATAGCCAAGTTATTGTCTACCTAATTTTATTTGTATTTCTAGTTTTCATTGGCAGTGTCCATATTCGGCTGGTTAGTGAAAACTTTGATACTGCAAACAGCATTTTGCTGGTATTGTGAGATGTTTTATTTATCTTTGGAAAATTCTCAAGATTCTTGCGCATTGCTTTTAGGCTCAAATTGTTCAGGTAAAAATATTATATATTTTCTTTTCTTATAAGTATAAAATTAACAAACACAACTTAATAAAATATACAAATTATATCAATCCAAACTTTTGCGGTCCAGTTTTTGTTGCTTGCGCAAAGTAGTTGTCTTATAAGAGTTCCCAAATCCTTAATGATAAAAAAGAATTTTACACAATTAATTACAAATCATTACTTTCCTCTTCACCTAGATATCGTACAAGTCAACTGAACAAAAACATCACAGATATTTCATGCTCCTCACCCTTTCCTCTCAGCTCTTATACGTCCTACTGCTGATCTCGAACCTTCCCTACAATAAGAGAGACATAGACCTACTGTTCCACATTCATCAGACTGGTTGGTATATAATTTTATTTCGAGTTTTCCTTATCTTGCTGTTTATGTTATATGCATATTATTTCCCCTAGTCGTCTTTTAAAGTGTGATAGTATAATAATTTGGAGCACATTATGGAGATTGTTCATCACTCAACTAGTAAATCCATATACACTGAATCATATCCAGTTTAATATTAAGGTAACCCAGACCCGAATCTGGTTTTATTGTCATTCATGTTATAGGAATTTTTCGTATTGCCCTTTGGTGGTAGATAAACAAGCAAACCTATTGAAAGGTAAGTGATAACTGCTGCTTATAGACCGCAGTGATCATAAGAGTAAAGATAAGTCGCTGCCTGCTAGGCGAAAAGAAAATGAAAATGGAAAGTCACAGCGCCCGCAAAATACCGCAGCGACTAGTTACATACATACATACACACATACATATCATCACGCCATATCCCTTGCAGGGCAGGCAGAGAGAACAGAATGCCAGAGAACTCTATCCTTGCATACTTCACTCGCTTCCTTTTATTAAACAGCTCCTCAGAGCATTCCCCAGAGTCTCTCCGTCGCTCTTTCGGCTTCAATCCATCTATAAGGTTGGGATCATCGATACTTTGCACAGCACATCTTTACAAGGAGTCCAATGGGTCGAGATGATATTAGGGCACATCTGCTCTGAGTCGTGAGCAGTACTCCACGTATGGACGAGTTTGAGCAATATTTTTTTTTTTATTGCTAATGGTGGCAAATGAGCAAGCAGCACACCTGATGGTGAGTGTCACTGCCGCCCATGGACCTTTGCAATACCAAGGGTATAACTAGGCTGCTGCCTACCAATATAAACTCCAAACCCTCCCAATTGGGCTTCCGGCTCTCTCGCTCACCGAACGAAGCGCAATAGCACATTGCTATTACTCATACGTCGATCTTCTACGAGAGTATGGTACTACCCCGGACGGACCGGCCCGCGGCTGTAGACAGAGAACTCTGTCAACAGCGTGGTCCTACCATACCTTAAAATGTTTGAAAATTTTCAGACAAAAAAAGAAAATTATGCAAGAATGTACTACGTTTGTATAGAATAAATTTTAAGAAGATGACCGCATGCAACTTGTTCTACATCGGAGCTGAACTTCCTTTGTCTTTGCTGTGCCTTCTTACTAACTATACCATTGTTCTATTACAATTTGCATTTCTTTAATGATTGTGTTTTATTGATTTCTTATTAACAATAAATTAATTATATCTAGATAACGTAGTAGTTTCTTTTTAGTATTTTTTGTTAAATATATTTAGATATTAAAAAACATACATGCATGACGCAGAAATTTTTGGCTAAAGGTCAGAAAATCTTTTGCGCATTTATTGATTTGGAGAAGGCTTATGACTAAGTGAGGAGGAATGAACTGTGGTCGGTACTGTCTATGTATGGGGTGGACAACCATCTTATTCACACTCTGAAATCCATTTATAAGGACTCCAAGGCGTGCGTAAGAATAAACGGATCCTACACGGAATGGTTTAATATTGATAAAGGTGTTAGACAGGGATGTGTAGCATCACCGTGGCTGTTTAACCTATTCATGGATAGTTGTCTGAAAGATCTGAAAGATAATGATTGTGGTTTAAGAATGAATGAGTTACTCATCAAATGTCTTCTTTATGCCGATGATCAGGTATTACTTGCATCGTCGGCTGAGGATTTACAGGCGATGGTAACTACTATGCATGAAGCTTTTGAAAGAAAAGGCATGAAAGTAAATGTACGCAAGAAGAAAATAATGGTTTTTGAAAAAGATAAATGTATGACGGAATGTAAAATTAGTATGAACGGTGAGGAATTGGAACAGGTGAAAGAATTTTTGTATTTGGGTGTATTATTTACTCGAGATGGTAAAAATGATAATGATGTTGAAAGAAGAGTAAATGCTGGTAATAGGGTGAATGGGGCACTGTACACCTTTATGAGAAGCAGAAATGAGTCCAAAAAGGCACGTCTAGCTGTGCATAAGGGAGTATTAGTACCTACCCTCATGTATGGTAGTGAAAGTTGGATTTGGCAGAGAAGACATGAAAGTAGAATAAACGCTGTAGAGATGAGAGCACTTCGTAGTATGTGTGATGTGAGCCTGAAAGATAAAATTAGGAATAGTGTTATAAGAGAGCGCTGTGGTGTGAATGAAGAAGTAGTGACAAAGATCAAAAAGAGTATGCTGAGGTGGTTTGGACACTTAGAAAGAATGAGTGAGGAGAGGTTGACGAAGAAAATATATAAAGCAAGCGTGAGTGGGATGAATACAAGGGGAAGACCTCGTCATAATTTTCTGGATTAAATTAGCGATGTATTGACGAGAGGTCATATTAAGAGTATGCGTAATCGTAGAGTATGCATGAAGACTATTATGAGTGTGAATGAAGCGATGGAAGTATGCCAGGATCGTGGTTTGTGGCAATCCATAGTCTCTGCCTACCCCTCTGGGAAACAGACGTGAAGCTATGTATGTATGTATTAAAAAAATGCCTATATAATAAAATAATGAAAAAAAATAATAAAAGGAAAAATAATAAAAAAGGGAATGCCGTCTTTTAAGACATCGCATCTTTTAAGACAAAGCGTCTTTTACGACATCCACGAACAAAGTAAGGGTTGATAGTATTCGTAGCCGCTACCACACAGCATAGTATTCAAAGACAGCATATATTATTATTTTAGCTGATCTAAGGATGTACTAAATAATACAAGCGAATCTCACTTGCACCCACTCATGTATTTACTGGCTCGCGCTCGTTCCTACAGCTACCCTACATTCTTGTCTGGCAAGGATTTGGAATTATCAACAATGTCTGGCTACTGAGAAAACATCATCTACTTATTACCCAAGTTTTGTATATAAAAATCAGCTTTTATACTATAACGTAAGTAGAATTATAATTTCATGAACAGTAAGACTGTCTGGCAAGGGGTTGCCACGATGTTAAGTGTCTGGCAATGAAAAACGTGATTTTTGATAATATTTTGAAGGTAATACCAAAAATTCGCACTTTATTGTTTGATGAATTTAGATCGGTATTCTACACACCTTAAGTATCTTGTACCTGCCAAAACCACGATCACCCAAACTTTATAATGGCCCATCCTTCTTACCTGTGTTGGGAGCATACGCTGACAAACTTTCAGCTTTTATAAAATAATGAAGGTTTGGGATACACAGGCTCTTAAACCATATGAGTAATGCCTATTCTCAATAACAGCGTCAAAACTTGACTCCATATTTTTTTTTTTTGGGTAGGCTATGGCCTGGACACACTTTGTCCGTTACGAACGGACCGATGGAACAAAAGTGCGGTGCGTAGCCCCATAACAAACCGTACTTCCTCCCCTTCGCCATTGGGTCAGCCAGTGGTACCGAATCCTTGACGTCCGTGGCCAGCCCAATGGGTTACCCTTTTGGGTACCATTTCCTTTCTACACCCCGGCTTACTGGCGAGGCCTTGCCTTCACGTGGTCAGCCTCTCGGATGACGGACTATTCCTCGATCCAGTCACCAGCGGCCTCGGCTAGGCATTAGACGCAGATACTCGTGCCTCCGTCACCCCATGTGCCGGCGGCGGAGGGTGGCACCGAAGAAGATTTCCTATCGGACTCGCCCCACCACCTCCTTCCATGAGACAACTGTTTTGCAGAAAGCGGCGACCGCGTCCCAGTTTTTGACGCTATCGATAATCGCCTTAGCGATGGTTGGCAACGTCAGGTCGGCTCCGTCTTATCCAGGGCCACCCTCAACCCCAGCGCCTTGATTCGCTTGTCAATATCCTAGGTGCCGAGAGTTGCCAGGCGTGCCCCCTGTTAGAGGAGAAATAAATGCCGTTGAGCGTTACCTCTTCCCAGTCCGTCGCGACATATCCATCACCCTGTCCTTTAAAGATAGGGGCGAGGAAGGTCACAACATAGAGGCGATAATTGCCATAGAGTCATCACTACTACTGAATCAATTATATCAGTTGGGAATGCAGTACGGTTCCACGGCTACGGCTACACCTATCAACCACTCCGCCATAGCTTGCAAGAAAAGGTCCTGCGCACCGGTGGGGTGGTTGAGGTTGAATTGCAGAAGATGTATGGACTTAATAGCCATTATTAGACCGTGTCCATCACCTCCTCCGCACCGGCGGGTGATCGGGTCGCGCTAGGAGTGGGAGCAGCCGGGGTCACCGTACCCCCACCCCTTTAGCCGAAGCCGGGGAGTCTGCACTCTCCATTCCCTATGCAATGTTTGGCGGGCTTATTGCTCACCGCATACGCAGGACCTCCAGCCTTGCTACCCAACGGATGATGACGTCCCGGCGGTTGTCTTCGCGCCAGGCGGCCAATTCTATAGGCGACACACTGCTGCCTTCGCATTTACTACACTCACCGGTAGATATTGGAGAGCATCTCCGCCTCTAAGCCCTAGCGAGAAATTTCGGCCAATGCGCACGCTGCTTCGGTCACTACCGTGCAGTATGTCGACAGTCAACACTGGATCCACCCACGTTCGGCATAAGCCTTGATAGGACAGACACCGCGGCGTTGAACTGAGGAGCGCAAGGTGACGACGACGAAAATGGTCCCAGAACCAAATACCCGTCGAACACCTGGCCCATATACTTCGTAAAATGCCAATTGCGACGGAGTTGACAATGAACAAGGCACCAACGGGTGGACCCTTGCGTGGTCTATGAAACTAGAGGGCCTCCGTTTTATTGAGTGCTACCCTAAGTCCTAGCACCTCAATTCATCTGACCATCTCCTCGGTAACGATAGTGGGCGCATCGCCTCTTCCAGTGTACTACCCCTGCCTGTGACGAGTTTATCGTCAACATATCAAATTAAGCTCAGCCCGGGAGGTAGACTACCTCTCAGCGCCTAGTCGTAGCCGGTGTCCCACAGGATCGGCCCTAATACCGATCTCTGTGAGACACCATACGATATTGGCGTTCGCATAACGTCCCTTACGCGATTCATACGGAAGGCTTCACCCCTACATATAGTCCGCCACCAGCCGTCTTAGGTACAAAGGCACTCCGTGATACCGAATGCAAGTTTCAGGCGAAGGGTACTTGCAACTGGTTGTAGATACACAACCAGGCATTATTGAATACACCACAATAAAGGAACCTCAAAATCCCAAGGTGTCGACCGTACGGCTTCAGAGCACCTCATGTAGCTGGTTGGTGGCGAGCACCAACCGACTAGAGGTCAAACGATAAATAAATACCCCCTTGCCAGCGAGGTATATAACAACAGATCAGCGCTCGCTGCCCCGCACTCCACGGCTGTAGTTTAGAAATTACAGTCGGAAGCTGAAAAGAAGATCATGACGCCATGCTTCATGCTGAGTAGGGGGTGAATCGCCAGACATTGGGGTGCCTACGAAGAGGGCCTAATGGTGAGGCGCTCCGTTACTGGGGCTAGGGTTTTCTAGTTATCCAAGTCGCAGACACCGACAACCGCTGACTGAGTGGCAGCTGGCCTGCAAACAGTGTTAACTGGAGAGGTGGACATCGTCTACTCGATTAACGAGCTGACATTCGGTTGACCGAAATGGACGACTCCATCCCAGAAGAAATAATTTAGGCGGCAGCGGTCTGCAAATGTAGTTACATTTACCGCGGCAACCCGAGTTGGGCAAAACCTAATCTGGTACTACGGCATGGGCATGGTTAAGGTGCTGTGCTCTATTGCTACTGCTTAGACACTTGTCGACGCAATAGGACTAGCCGTTGGCTAGAGCTTGACTTGGGGCCCAAGTGCTGGAGAACCTTCCTGGGACTTGTTTATGGTGCTTGGAACTGTGCTCACAAACCCGCTGTATTTGACCTCAATAAAACGCTGTTTGTGTTTTGTAGTAATTGTGTGGTAGCGGCTAAGAATACTACCAACCCTTACATCGCTCGTGGATGTCGTAAAAGACGACTAAGAGCTCTTATTCGACCTGGGCCAACCCCATCTGGTGCCGTCTGGTCAACGATAGCATTCCCAAGGAGGGTTGACGTCAGGCAGGCGGCCGGTCATAAAACCATAGCCAAAACAAATTGCAATATGTCTGGGAATAAATTAAATGACGCTAGGGCTAGGGCGTACCCTGCAAGCGACGCGCAGGGGCAGCACCCGGTCCCTGCGAAAAATGGACAAGGGTTGTTGCACCACGGGCGGGTGCAACGTAAGAAGCAAGCTCTTGGTATGAAAGGGATAAGAATGAGGTATGCAAGTTGGAATGTTGGAACGATGACTGGAAGAGGAAGGGAATTGGCAGATTTCTTAAAAAGGAGAAGAGTAAATATTGCATGTCTGCAAGAAACAAAATGGAAGGGAACGAGAGCTCGAGAAATTGGTGAAGGATACAAGTTATATTATAGTGGTAGCGATGGAAAAAGGAATGGTGTAGGCATAGTCTTAGATAAGAATTTGAAAGAATGTGTGACGAATGTAATAAGAATGAATGATAGATTAATAGTTGTGAAAATAGTGTGGGAGAACGTCATCCTGAATGTCATTAGCGCGTATGCACCCCAAGCCGGATGTAAAGATGAAGTGAAAGAAAAGTTTTGGCAGGATTTTGATGAAATTATGATAGGTATACCAGAAAGTGAAGAGATATGTATAGGAGGTGACTTTAATGGACACGTAGGAGCGGGCAATGAAAGTTATGAAACAGTGCATGGAGGATGGGGGTACGGCATGCGAAACGCTGGGGGGGAGACGCTACTTCAAGCGGCTTCGTCGTTTCACCTGGCCATCGGTAATACGTGGTTCCAAAAAAGAGATGAGCACCTTATTACCTATAAAAGTAGCAACCACTGTACGCAGATCGACTACTTTCTTATTAAGAGAAGTAAGTTGGTCTGCGTAAAGGATTGTAAGGTGCTACCAGGTGAAGCACTAGTATCCCAGCACCGTCCGTTAATACTAGTGATGGAGCAAAGAACACCCTCTATTAAGACCAGAAACCGACCCCCTCCTAAGGTAAAATGGAGTATGCTTGAAAGGAAAGAGTATGCAAGTAGATTTAAAGAAAATGTGATGGATAAAATGATTGAAATGAATGATATGAATGATAAATCTGTGAATGAATGTTGGAATGAAATGGCTAGTTGTATTAGAAATACAGCTAAAGGAATACTAGGAGAAACGAAAGGAAAAGGTATAATTGATAGGGATACGTGGTGGTGGAATGCAGAGGGTGCAAAAGATCGTGAAAGAAAAGAAGAATGTATTTAAGGAATGGCAGAATGAACATAATGAAAGATTGAAGGAAGCAAAAAAGCTTGAATACAAGGAATGCAAGAAAAAAGCTAGACGGGTAATAGCTATTGCGAGAGCACAGGCCGAAGACATGATTTTTAAATCGATAGATGGGCCTCGAGGTCAAAAGATGCTATACCGCATAACTAAAGCCCGAGAAGAAAGAGCAAAAGATATTAGGCATGTCAGGTGTATAAAAGATGAAGCAGGTAAAGTGTTGATAAAAGAAGAGGAAATAAAAGAGCGTTGGAAGCAGTACTTTGAAAGGTTAATGAACGAAGAGAATTCATGGAGTGGAGTGTTAAAAGATGTATCAGAGAACGTCGGCCTAGTAAGGGAAATTACAATAGATGAGGTAAGAGAAGCAGTGAGAAGTATGAAAAATGGAAAGGCTGTAGGGCCCGATGGTATACCAGTTGAAGTATGGAAGATTTTGGAAGAGGATGGGTATATGTGGTTAACTTTATTCTTCGATAAGCTGCTGCGCGACGAAGTAATCCCCAATGAATGGTGCAATAGTACGCTAGTGCCCATTTTTAAAAATAAAGGGGATGTTCAGGACTGCGGTAGTTATCGAGGAATAAAGCTTATGTCACACAGTATGAAATTGTGGGAAAAAGTGATTGAGAAACGATTGCGAGAAGAAAGTGAGATCACCCAAAACCAGTTCGGATTTATGTCGGGCCGCGGGGCAACGGATGCCATGTTTGCACTGCGCCAACTGTGCGAAAAATATCGTGGTGCACATAAAAACTTGCACATGGTATTCGTTGACCTCGAGAAGGCCTATGACAGAATACCGAGAACAGTTTTGTGGTGGGTACTGAAAGAGAAAGGTGTGCCTGTGAAGTATGTTAGGTTAATCTGTGCCATGTACCGACAATCTAGGTCGTACGTGAAATCAGCGGCTGGAGACTCCGACGAGTTCAGTGTCGAAGTAGGTCTGCACCAAGGGTCGGCGTTAAGTCCTTACCTCTTCCTGTTGATAATGGATGCATTAACATCGGAGATACAGGAAGAGGCACCCTGGTGCATGCTATTCGCTGATGACATTGTTCTCGTCGGGAAAGAGGGCCTTGAGGTACAGAGCATGCTGGAAAAGTGGCGCTGTAAGTTGGAGAATGTAGGCTTGAAAATCAGCAGACCAAAAACAGAATACATGTTCTGCGATTTCGGCGGTCTCTCCAATTTTACACCCATAACTTTGGATGGAGTACCAATCCCAGTATGCTCGAACTTTCGATACCTCGGTTCTCTTATCCAAAGCGATGGCGACCTGGATCGTGCGGTGAAGCACAGAATTGATGTGGGATGGATGAAGTGGCGGCAGGTCACGGGTACAACATGCGACCCCAAAGTACCCCTAAAATTAAAGGGCCAAATATATAAAAGCCTAATAAGACCTGCTGTACTGTATGGATCAGCATGTTGGGCGATAAAAGCGACGGATGAGAGACGACTGCATGTAGCGGAGATGCGAATGTTGAGATGGATGTGTGGTGTGACAAGAATGGATAAAATAAGGAATGAACATATAAGAGGAAGTTTGAAAGTTGCGCCAGTGACGGAAAAATTAAGGAGTGAAAGATTGACATGGTATGGACATGTGATGAGAAGGGATGAAAGTAATGTTGTGAGGAAAGCTTTAAGCATGAATGTTGAAGGCTTAAGGGGTAAGGGAAGACCGAAGAAAAGATGGATGAACTGCGTGAAACATGACATGGATAGACAAGGAGTGACCACAGAGATGACGTCTGATAGAGTTGTATGGAAGGAGAAGACATATTGCGTCGACCCCAAATAAATTGGGATAAGAGCAGGTTGATGATGATGATGATGTGTTTTGTAGTAATGTTTTATATTAAAGTTTTGACACACTATTTTACCGTGAGATAACGGACTCATCATCATCATTTGCCTGCCCTCATCCCACGCTAAGTGGGGTCGGCACAACATGTTCTTGCCTTCCATAATCTTCTATCAGCCGTCATATCTGCACTCACAACTTTCATACTCATATCCTCGTTTACACAATCCATCCATCTCTTTTTGGGTCTCCCACGATTCTTACGAGTGAGATAACGGACTAAGAACACAATTTATCATCCCTTTCCTTAACGTAATATCAAGTGTTGTAAAAGTCTACTAAGGCATATAATATGCAAATAATATCTATGCAGGGGAAGGAATTCTCGTAACCCTATACCTTCTCGTCTGACTGACATAGTATAGTACTACAATTTTCCCTTAATTTTGAAGGATAGAATCCCCTTCAGAATAGGAGGGAAATAATAATTGATACCAGCGACGAGACATTTACGAGCTGAGATGATGATGATGTTGATGTAGAAAAGATAATATTAAATACATCACTAATTATCTAATATCCATTACAATCTAGTTATTAATTAATCTATTAAACAACGAAATTAATAATTCTAAGAAAAATAACAAAATTATAGTTATGTAGCTTGGTTTTAATTGCGTTAATGGTGTATGAATAAATAAATATCTTCAAAGTATTAGTGCTATAAACAAGTGTCACATAACATAGTTGGATTACACTTTTATGACAATACTTTTTGTCTCAAAAAGAAATTCAAGTCTTACTATGAATCAATTGAAACAACAAAACAAAATGAAATACTTCAGCAAAACAAAAAAACCAAAATACTGGATCGACAAAGACATTCAGTCATTGTTCTGGCCTTTAAATATTATGCAAACCATATTATTCTACCCTAAATATTGTATTAAAGATAATTTCATACACCATAATAGTATCTTATCCAATTTAACATCAGTATGTGTAACTGTATTCTTATCTTTGGGTTACTTACTTCGTTTGTTGAACCTTCATTCTCATGAGGCAATAAAGACAATTTTTAAAGTAGTTTTTATATTTTCTTGTTATGATTTCATATATTGTTGTTTTGGTTTTAGCTTGAATTGTTCTCTTAGTATTACTCAAGTTAAAAATAACGCAAAGTTTATCATTATCTTTCAAAATATTCATAGGATTATCAATCACAAGAGAGAATACAATATTTCTAAACTTGTTAATTGGGTTGTTGTGATAATTTTATTTATGATGTATACTTTTAGGATTGTGTTACAATATTACTATTTGCCAGTATTAAATATAAATGAATTGATAATTTTTTTTATGTTAATAATTTTTGATGGTAATATCATCTATGCTATAAGATGTATCCAACTATTGACAAACAAAATTGAATTATGGAACAAAAAAGTAATGAAATATAGATTTTCTTCAAAGAAACAAGATGAAAAATATTACATTAGAATACATCAGGCTTTTGACAATGTATTAGAGTGTTATAATATCTATAAAAGTTCTTTCGAGTATATGGTACGTAACATTTTTTTTTTTATATTTATATTGGCAAACGAGCAGACAGCATACCTGACGGCAATTGTTACTGCCGCCCATGGACCTTTGCGATACCAAGAGTATAGCTAGCTAGTATCTCATGTTTATCTCTGTTTTGTTTATTTTTTTTAATTTTTATCCTAAATAATAGTCTTAAATGTCATATTTCATAGTGGTTGGAATATTTATACCTATTTTTATCAAGCCCAACGAACGTCTGGTTAAGAAGATATACAATGCGAAAGTGGAAGGATGTAGGCACCGGGGAAGACCGAGACCAACCTACCTAGACCAGATTGGTCACATACTGAAGGAAGGTGGAGTCAAGAGTCTCCGAAACCGGCGAGCGTATATGAAGAGAATTATGAATGTTGAGGAAGAATGAATTGAATTTTTTTGGAGTCGGTGCCAGCCAAGGACAATTTTTCTACTTTGCGAACATCACGCGGCTCACGCAGTACCTACCTGACCTACGCAAAGACGGACGATCACTGCGAAAAGGGCGATAGCCGGTGTGAGACAAGTGCGAGAAAGGAGAGGCGATGTCACTGACTGGGGTTAGGAACTGGGATAAATATTACAAATGAGAGTGACGAGCAGCGGATCAATAGGCTCAGATGAGGGCATACATAAACTTATCTAGGCGTAATGAAACTACAGAAAGTCATTCTCAGCGACTCAGTTTGATTCGCGAATGTTATCAAACCAAATCGAGGAGCAACGATCTCAACGTATTGGCTTAATACACGAAAGTTTAACAAAATTGAAAAAAAAATATAATATTTAAAAAAAAATTAATGTATATTTATTAAAAAAAATATTTTATTTTTTTTCACTTGTTTTTACCTATTTTATACTACTTATACTACCCCTTAGTAGTGAAATAGTTTTGAAAAAACGCTAACACATATTCTTTTATTTCTAAAAAGATGCAGGTGTGCGAAATTTCGTACTTCTAACTTTGAAAATGATAAACTTCCATATAAATGTTCATCCCGTGACCCTTAGTTTACCCCTTAGTAATATTGTTGTTTTACCATCAGCTAAAGCTCATAAAGATAATCTCCATACAAAAATATGCAAACTATAGTCTGTTCTTCTTCTTCTTCTTCTTATATATTGGAAATCAGCTACATATACGAGCTATTTGTGCCAGTGTCAAGTTATAAATATTTCCACGTTTTTAGTCTTTCAAGTTAGTCATTGTCTAAGTCAAATTGTCGCCATTAACAGTGCAATGGCCACACTGTTAATGGTATCTTGTGGGAATTTTGATGGAAAACGAAAACGTTGTAAAGCACTTTTATATGATATTCACTACATCCCAGTATCTCCGCCGCTTCATATTACATAAAATGCCATCAAAATTATCTAATATAACACCTTAAAACACTAAAATATCGAATATAATACAAGAGCACCACATGACGTTTTCAAATTCCCGTCAAAAGTCTAACTGTAGTCTGTTTAATCTAAGAAGTGCATTTTGACAGCTGTCTGAGTAAGTTGTCTAGGTATGTGAACCAAATAATCGCTATCGAAAATAGCCGATTTTACTGAGAAATCGATATTGATTCTTTATAATTAAAAATCTGTTTACTTTTTATTTTTCAAAAAGGTGATGAATAAATTAAGTGCTAAATAAGTACTAAACAAATTTAATTATTTCAGCATAGAATCTACTCATCATATTTAGTAGGATTAGGTTAATTAAAAACAAAAACTGGATTTGAAAATAGCTATTTATTAAGAATTACTACTATTACTTGAATTATCAGCGTCGCGAACATTAATAATTATTTCCTCAACCATCAAAGTGTCGAAATGTACATCTCTGTCAAAATCTCTATTCGATTAATTGTATTTTTCTAATATTTTTACCGATTATTTGAATATTCGTGAATTGGAAGTTGTCAAGCACTACTGTATAGAACGTGATGACGTGACATTGTTAGGTCGTCACTAACAATTACTATTTACCATTTTATTTCTATTTTAAATTAGTTTTACGAGTTTCAATATTAGATTATTGTACAAGAAAGTCACCCGCAATGTTAATTTTGTAAATAACTTAATAGTTGTTTAAAATTTCAGATTTAGTGTTAACAATCATGTGTATACATTTGACCGAGGTTATTGTGTATTAAAAAATGCAAAACGGTAAAATGCACTTCTTAAATTAGATGAACTATAAATTATGTATAGAGGCATCAGAAACAGCATTTTTGCCCTACATTTTAAGGAATTACTCTCGATTTTCCCAGAATCTCAGCATCAGATCCTGATACTCTGCATATGGGACCACCCTTAGAGTATGCTCTTTCTAACAAAGAAAGAATTATAAAAATCCATCCATAATTGGCATTGCTATCGCGTAACACACATACAAAAAAAAAATATAGCGTTCGAATTGAGAACCTCCTCCTTTTTGGAAGTCGGTTAAAATTCGTAACACTCGAACAAAATAAACTGCTCAAATTTAATTTCAACTTTTCGCGGTATTTTCCAAACAAACCATTAGACCACGTAATGACGTGAGCTGTCAGTTGTGTTTTGTTACATCATCAACAAATGAACGTTTAGAACTGAAGTCTTTTTAAGGATTTTTTTTTTGTTTATTAATATCCATATTTTTATATCCGATATTATTATTATTACGCCTATTCCCGACGACAACAAACTCAAAAACATAAAAATCATAAAAATTGGTGCAGCCGTTCTCGAGTTATAAGTGTTGTAACTAACACAACTTTATATATATAAATGTATGTATGTATGTATGCATGTATGTATGTATGTATGTATATATGTATGCATGCATGTATGCACGTGTGTATGTATGCATGTATGTATGTATATACGTATGTATGCATGTATGTATGTATGTGTGTGTGTGTGTGTGTGTGTGTGTGTGTGTGTGCGCGCATGAGTGCGTCCGTGTGTGCGTTCATGCGTGCGTGCTTGCATGCGTACGTGCGTGCGTGCGTTTGTGTATGTATTTTTATCAAAGACTCCTAAATGTTATTTAACACCAATAATAACATAAGATAAACTTTACATGTCATTTCTAGCACTTTAACTTTAATATCGCTATTTGGTTCAGTAAGAATACTATATATTGCCAGAACTAAGGTGGGACATATTTCCAGAATTGGCGACCAATTGCAGAATAATCCCGCTAGAAGTCTTGCATTCTGGTCGCTTGCATACAAAATTCTATGAACTTATACATATTTCTTTTATACGTAGATAATGGACCTAATAAATGATTTAAAATGATTTAATATTAAAAATTAGTCCTATACCCCATTTCAAGCAAGAAAGACTTCAGAAAAGAATTTTGAATTTTGACCGTTTTATCGAAATACTGAACCATTCCGTGCTATTACTTGTAGTAGTGCGAAAAAATGCTGCCCGCTGCCCCATATCTTTAGCCAGTGATGATGGCAGTAAATTATTAGGATGTAATTAATAATTTATTTATAAAGACCTTGGCCAAAATCATCTGATGCCGTTTGGTCAACAATTATATTCCCAAGGAGAGTTGACGTCTGGCAGGCGGCCGGTCATAAAACTATTGGCAATAACTTTTACAATATGTACTTGGGGTTGATGCAATATGTACTTTACATATTGCATCCATCCCAAGTAATTGGGATAAGAGTAGGAGAATGATGATCACGACTTAATAATAATTTTAAATTTCAGATTGTATATTCTATAGTGCAATTATTCTCACTCGCATTATTTTACGTACAAATGTTGATTGAAATATTTAAACTCACACTTGACCACAATGAACCAATGTTACAGGTATGGTATATATTATTATTAAAGTATTTTATATCGAAAGAATAAGAATACAATGCACCAATCCTTAACTTAGGCGGTGGTACGTTATCTCGCAGAAGGAGTCAGCGGAAAATGCCCGGGAGGACATCCTCTACGGAGACTCGATGAATCCTCCCGGTGCCTTGGATGCGTCGTTTCTTCTGTCGCCCCGAACGAATTTAACGGGGTGTGATCACTCTATAACCCGCCGCCATAAAAATATTGTGGTCGGTTGATGTCGTAACAGACGACTAAGGGCATATCTCTTATCTAAATAACCTCTATGCCAGAGAAGGAAAACCTGAAATATATATATATATATATATATATATATATATATATATATATATATATATATATATATATATATATATATATATATATATATATATATATATATATATATTCGATCCCAAGCAGTTGGGATAAGAGCAAGGGCAATGATGATAATTATAAATATTTTACATATATTCTGTCAATTTCAATTATATTTGTAGGTGGTCCTGCCAACATCTATATTTTTGTGGATAACGAAGTCTTTATTCTTGATAGCGATTTTATGCTGGAGTTGTGAAAAGTTTTATTTAGCTATGATCAACACTCAAGATACCTGTGCAATACTTGTTTACTCGAATTCCTCAGGTAAACATTATTTCTTATAACTTTTGCTATGCTATCAAAATTTTATTTATAACTATAAATACCATTTATCCATCTATCCCTTCATCAGGCATTCACTGTTCTAAATCTGGTCCCCATTGAAAGGTAATGCCATGTTATGAAAGCAAGTTGGCGATCGCAGATAGTATTCTAAGCTTCCCAGTAAAATACTGCTGTCTGTTCTCGTGGTAATGCCTTAGCCTACTTTAAAAAGAACAAAATAATGATATAATGCCTAAAGTTTTAGGTTAGAATTAAATTCAGATATTTAAATAAAAATTAAATACTCTAATTCCACCACACGTTCCCATCATTGTAAATAACTATGTACTGTAAGTAATGCCGAGATTTGTGTTGAAAAAAATCTACTTCCCTCCTCTGCAAAGCGAGAGATGAAACAGAATTAACTAAAAAGACAATATTGATTTTGAACCTCAAGATTGATTCCAATAGTAAGTATGACAAAAAAGTATGAAGGCATGGCAATTTTTCCGAGTTGCTACAAGGTTCGTGTAGTTTACAATTCCAATACGTGAATTGCAGACTGTCTGACATAAGTTCGGGCTCGTTATGCCAAAGTCTGCACAGCCTTGAGAATAAAATATTTTCTTTCTAAAATTTCAATAGCCACTGAGGAATTAGGCTACGCAGTTTTCAAACATATTTTCTTTAAGCGCGTACAAATAGACGGAAATAATTAATATAGGTGATCTTCATTGCTGAAGCCCATCCTGCCTGTAATTTGGTCAAGGGCTCTTCGTGTACGACAGATTACGATGCAAAAAGTCTAGTAATTTTATTAGCATAAGATAATGGAATAACGTCCATACACGTTTTGCCCTTTCGAAATGATATATGGACGATTATGGTGAAAAATATATTATATGGACCTTTGTATTTCCATATCTACTGACAGTACATTACTGCAAGTATTTGTAAAGCTTTGATGGTAATTGCTTAATATGCCTTACATAAAAATATTGTTACCTATCTTTAATTCTATAGTAATTAATGCCATGCTGCTAAGCTGTATCGGTCTAAACTGGTGCACCATAATACATAAACCCCGTATAATATGTAGTTTTTAATTGTTTTATAGTGAGGACTCTCTTGATTCGAGTTTTAAGCTGAGGAAATAATTTGATTCTTTAATTTTGACTCATCATTTTTCTACTCTTATCCCATGAGAGTCAACAATTCAAATGAGAGTCAACTCAACTCTATATGGGAGCCAGATCCCTTTTATTATGTAATAATCAGAGCATTATCAAATAGAGCAACAGAGTTCACTATTTGACCAAAATTGCATGCTCATGGTATAATTTAATCATTCATATGAAACCAAGAACTGAACTAAAGCATTTGCCATAAAGACTAATTAAATTTAGAATTCAAAAAATCAGCCAAGATAAACATGAAGAAAGTGAAAGTTTTTAAAAAGGCGAATTAAATCTGTTATCGTTCGTATAGTATAAACCCACTGTTGACTGGGTAAAGCTTAATGAAAATTTGCGACCATTGATTTCAAACCTTTGTGTGGCCATATATATAAGTATACATCCAAGTTTACTTTAATTTTGCCTTCCATTATAATGATATTATTTACTTGTTTGCTTTAGTCACCTTTTACGATATCTACATCTACTTATTGAAATATAATATTATTTAATTTTATTCGTTCATTAATAACGTATGTTTACAACATATTGTAGATACAATTATATAGTTAAAAGAACAGTTTACTCAAAACATGCGTTATTTTCAGATAAAAACCGAAAACTTTACAAGATTATAGTACGCCTATATCGAGCAAAATTTAAGAAGATCAGTGCGTGTAATCTATTCATTATAGGAGCTGAGTTTCCTCTGTCTCTATTGGGTCTTCTTACTAATTATACCATTGTCTTGTTGCAATTTGCATTTCTGTAATTTATAATATAGGATACTAATAACACGAACTTCTTATCTGAATAATTTATTCATCATTAAATATAGATACTAGATAAGTATTTCTGGTTTTTATTTACTGTCTTAAGCTTTCATTCCAAATTCTTTATGTGGGACCATAGATTGTGCTTACTCCTGATAAGACAGCATAAACCACAATGCACAATCGTAATCATGAAAATTTGTAATAATTTTTTTTCTTAAGGATAGAAATGACAATGAAATTAAATCATGATTAACTTGATTTTTATATGTCAAGTAATCCTTTGCGGTATGCTACGAATACTAATAATCCTTACTTTGCTCGTCGTTGTCGTTAAAGACGACTAAGAGCTTTATATCGACCGGGGCCAACTCTCCCTGGTGCCGTTTGGTCAACAATTACATTCCCAAGGAGAGTTGACGTCAGGCATGCTTTTTTTTTTTGTTTTTTTTTTTTTATTGGTAGGCTATGGGTGCGTCTCGCCCCGCCGAATCGGTCCGGGGTGATGGAGAAGGCGGCGCGTGACCCCATAGACCCACCGTAAAATCCTCTCTCTTCGCCGTGCGAGCGGACCACCGGTACCCGATCTTTGTCTTCGGTGGTCCGCTCGGCGGTTTACCCTCGCGGGTTCCTCTCGTCGGCGCCCCGACAGATTTCGCCGTCGGGGGGTCGCCCTCACGCGGTGGCCTCACGTCGGGTGACCGGACAATTCCCCGGTCCGATCACCCGAGGCCTGGGTTAGGGCGGCATCAGGCGCAGGTATTCGCGCCTGCGCCGCCCCGGCCGCTGGCGGCGGCCCGGGTCGCGGGAGTCCTCCCTGACTCGTTCCGCCGCCTCCTTCCGCGAGATGACAGCCTCGCAGAAGGCGGCGACCGCTTCCCAATTCCTGACGCTGTCGACCATCGCCCTCGCGACAGCCGGCAGCGCCAGGTCGGCACCGATAATAGCGACGAGGTCACGGCGCTGCCCGTCCCAGCCCGAGCATTCCTCGAGCGTATGTTGCGCCGTGTCCTCGCCACTACTGCAATGATGGCAGCCTGGAGTCCACTCCCTGTACACGACCGTGTGCAGGTATTGCCCGAAGCACCCGTGCCCCGTCAACACCTGCACCAGTCGGAAGGTGAGGACCCCGTGCCGCCGCTCCATCCATTTCATCAATACGGGCCGAAAGGCCTCGACGGTCACGATACCGTGTCTAGGCCTCTCCAGCCGCGTAACCCAACGGGCGATGACGTCTCGGCGGGCGTCCTCGCGCCAGGTGGCTATCGCGCTCAACGATGGGGAGCCACCCTCCTCGCGCACTGAGGTAACCCGCCGGTAGAGGTCGGAGAGCATCTCCGCCTCTAGGTCCCACGGGGGTGTCCCGGCCAATAGGCACGCCGCCTCTGTCGACACCGTGCGGTACCCGCGAGTGACTCTGACCGCCATGGCTCTCTGTGGCCTCCACAGAACCGCCCTGAGCTGGGCGTTCAGAGCCCTCGCCCACACGGGTGCGCCGTACATGGCCATCGAGCGGATGACCCCCGCATACAGCCGTCGGCTCGAAACTGGGTCCGCCCACATTCGGCATGAGCCGAGAAAGGGCGGACGCCGCGCCGACCAGCCGGGGAGCAATCTGTCGGAAATGCTCCCGGAACCACCATCGCCCGTCGAGCACCAGACCCAAGTACTTCATATGGGCCTGGATGTTGATCTGGATGGAGTTGAAGACTAACGAGGCGCCGGTTGGCAGCCTTACGCGTGGCCCATGGAATAATAGGGCCTCCGTCTTATTTAAGGCCACCCTGAGCCCCAGCGCCTCGATTCGCCTGACCATCTCCTCGGTGCCGAGAGTGGCCAGGCTCGCCGCCTCTTCGAGTGTCCTGCCCCGGGCTGTGACGAGCGTGTCGTCAGCATAGCACACCAAGCTTAGCCCGGGGGGGAGACTCCCTCTCAACGCCCAGTCGTACCCGATGTCCCACAGAGTCGGCCCCAGAACCGACCCCTGTGGAACACCGCACGACATGGGCGTCCGCACAATGTCCCCTGCGGGACCCGCGCAGAGGATACTGCGCCCCTCCAAATAGTCTGCCACCAGCCGCCTGAGGTACAGGGGCACTCCATGGAACCGGAGCGCCTCCCTGATGCAGCTGAATGGCAGACTATTGAATGCGTTGGCGATGTCCAACGACACCGCCAACAGCACTCCCTTGCCGGCCACAGCCACCGCGGCCGTTTGCCTCAGGTGTAGCAGGGCCCCGATGATCGAACGCCCCCTCCTAAACCCATATTGAGCGTCCGACAGATCGGGCCCCACCTCCTCCAAGTGTCGGACGATGCGGGCAGCGAGGACACGCTCCAGCAGCTTACCCACATCGTCGAGAAGCACGATGGGCCTGTAGGCCGACGGCAAATCCGGGGGCCGTCCCGGCTTTGGCAGGAGAACCAACCTCCCCTCCTTCCAGCACTCAGGGAACCGTCCAGACGTCAGACAGGCGTTGAACAGTTGCCTGAGGCGAGGCTCGAAGTGCTCGAGGAGCGACGTCAAGACCCGGACTGGTATTCCGTCCGGGCCGGGGGCCGTGGTGGCGGAGCGAATCCGCGCTACTGCCGCCCCCACTTCCGACTCCGTCACGGGTGGAACACTCTCGTCGTCGGCCTCTCGGTCTTGATCTGGCGAAGCCATGACCGGGGGCGTGTGTCCCGACTGCCGTGGAAATAGCTCCTCGATCACCCTACAGAGGAAGTCGGGCTGGAGGGTCTCGGTGAGGGGGGGGCCTGCGCGCGAAGCTTGTTCAGCGACGCGCGATACGGGCGACCCCAGGGGTCACGGTCGAGACCGTCCAACATCTCCTGCCAACTCGCATCCTTGGCGGCTCGGATGGCCAGCCGAAAGGCAGTCCGCGCACTGAGCGGGTTTGTCTAATTATATTTTATCTATGTTATTGTTATTTTTTTTATTTTTTATAAAAAAATAAGAAAATAGTACATGTTTATTATTTAATTAGCTTCAGTGCGATGCCATTCGAACGCAATAGTTTAAATACAAAAAAAAAGACCATGGCTGGACCGGATCCCACAAGCCGCACCCGATCGCGAGTTAACTACTAGAGCAGCCATCACTCCTCTCAACCACCTTGGAGGGAAGGGAGAGACCCACTCCACGCAGCTACTGCAAGCGGGCCTTTCAGTAAGCATGACCAATTGGGACGCGGTCGCAACCTTCTGCAAGGCAGTAGTCTCGCGGAAGGAGGCGGCGGAGCGCGTGCGCGAGGAGCGTCTCCTCGACGGCGCGAGCCGCCGCCGGCGACTGGGGCGGCGCAAGCGCGATCACCTGTGCCTGATGCCGCCCTAGCCAAGGCCGCGGGTGACTGGATCGGGGAATCAGTCCGTCACCCGCCGAGAGGCCGACCGCGTGAGGAAAGACCGACATCCTACCCGAGGGGGGGATGTCGATCGAGGAGAGGGTACTCCTCACGGGTATTCCTTCGGGCCGACCACTGACGTCAAGTCACTCTGCTCCGGTGGTCGGCCCAACGACGAAGGCGACGTCACGGGTGGGTTACGGGTGTGCGCGCTTACGCCCCTCTGTCACCCCGGATGGAGTGGTGCTAGGAGTGCGCCGACCGTAGCCCACCCCCAAAAAAAAAAAAGCATGACCAATACCATGTACTACAAATGCAAAAAAGTCAAAATTTGTCAGGCAAAACACGCTACGCTTCACAAGTATGTATAATTATTAAAAAAAAATAACTTAACAGTTTAAAAAACAATGTAATTGCTGAAAGAAGTGCTGCTCATAGCCAGTTTGAACTATCGCTTAGATAATACGAGATTTTATAATAACCTTTTTTACAGAGTCTGTTCTTGACAGCCCTTTTAAACTTGTTCACAGTCATATCTCGGATATCTTTTGGTAATTTATTATAGAAGCGTATACATTGGCCCCATGAATGACCTATTAATTCTTTCAAGACGCGTACAGTGTACAACTATTTTTTCCTTATTCCGAGTATTCACACAATGAATGTCACAATATCTTTCAAAGTTACTGATTTTTTTTTTTACATACAAAACATTTTCGTATATATATTGTGATACAACAGTCAGAATATTCACCTCTTTGAATTTCTCTCGAAGTGAAACTCTTGGGCCTAGATTATAAATTGTGCGGATAGCCCTTTTTTGCAGAACAAAGATACTACTCAAATCCGCAAAGCATCCCCACAGCAATATGCCGTAAGACATAAGACTATGAAAATAAGAGAAGTAAACTATTCTAGCTGTTTCAATATCGGTCAATAATCGAATTTTTTTGAACGCATAAGCTGCTGAGCTAAGCCTGCTTGACAATTTTTCAATATGAGGGCCCCATTGGAGTCTTACATCTATAGTGGTGCCTACAAAAACGGTTGATTACACAAGGTCTAGAGCCACACCATTCATTTGAACATTGGTTCCCACTTGTCTTACATTAGGTGTGCTAAATTTAATACATTTTGTTTTGTTCTCATTAAAAACTAGATTATTTGTGTTGAACCAATGAACAACGCTAGACAGTGCGTTGTTCACATCGTCAAAATTAAGCATTTGTCTTTTAATTTTAAATAACAAAGATGTGTCATCTGCGAACAACACAATGTTTTGATTGTCTCCTATATAGTAGGGTAAGTCATTAATGTATACAAGGAACAGAAATGGCCCCAGAATGGACCCTTGCGGAACGCCCATTTCAATAACAGAACCAGATGATCGTGCACCATTAATATCGACCCTCTGAATTCTGTTGCTTAGGTAAGAAATTAAAAGTTCAAGACCGTTATTCCTGACCCCATAGTGATATAATTTTCTGATAAGGGTTTCGTGGTGCACACAATCAAATACCTTAGACAAATCGCAAAATATACCCATGGCATCATGCGATTCCTCCCAGGCTGCAAAGATATTCTTTAACAATTCAACACCCGCATCAGTAGTAGAGGAATTCTTAGTGAAACCAAATTGAGTTTTATGGCAAATACTATGTTTGTTAATATGACTCAACATCTGATTAAGCAAAATTTTCTCAAATACTTTACTAAGTGTTGGTAGTATGGAAATAGGGCGAAAATTGTTAACATCTAACATACTACCAGATTTGTGCAAAGGAATTACTCTACTAAATTTAATGAGTTCAAGAAACACACCTCGAGCTACACAACCATTAAACACACATGCCAGGTAGAGAGCAATAATAGATATTATAAAATTAAGTCTTTACAGATAAGCCCCACAGATCTGCTGTCTTTTTAATATTAAGAGTTTTAAAAGACTTTAAAATATCATTCACACAGACATCTTAAAATTTAAAGGAAGTGTTACATTTCACAATGCATTGTTTAAGGAGCGATTCAGCTAAATTAGGAGATGACGCTAAAGATTTAGTCATTAGTAGTTTCAAATTCTGTCGCCACTTCGTTATCCGCTTTCACAATTTTATCACCTATTTCTAAATTAAAATCCTCTTTCCGTACAATTTTTCTACCGGTTTCACTATTTATCACTTTCCATGTAATTTTAATTATATCACTAGATTGTATAATTTTGCTTCTCAGATAAGTAGATTTAGAACAGGAACAGGCACGTTTAAATATTTTTGAATAATTCTTAACATATTGCAAAAATACTGGATTGTGGTTATGAGATTTTTCATCATAGAGTTCATATAACCTTTTTCTTCTCATGAAGATACCACAAGTAGCCCATTTACTAAAACCAGTCGGCACTCCAACTTTTAAAACCGGTCATAAAACTATTTTACTACTTTTAGATTACTTCTACATAGTCCAGTGCAATTACGGAAAAAAATGAAAAAAAAAACATAAAATTATGTAGTTTGGGGATTATGAAGGATCGATAGGGGGGTGTATTCTGAGCATATAATCTAATTTGAGGGATTCTGGCGAGATCAGCTCAAGGTCATTTCGATAAAAACGCGTTTAATTCGATATCTCGAGAACGGCTAGTGTTAGGCAAAAAATTGTGGAGACCTTTTCTCTTCTAAATTAAATTTACTAACTTTATTATCAAAAACTTTTTTCATTTTTATCAATATTTTTCAATTTATTGCTTCCGAAAGGCAAAAATTTTACTTTTTTGCCTCCCTTTTTTTATTTTTCGCCATTTTCTCCCCAACCGTTCAATTTTATTGAACTTTACTGATTATCTAAAGTGTAGATCTTTTATTTATGAACAACTTTCTTCTTAAACTTTTTTTCTGTAATGCCAATACCTTCAGAGTTATATGTTACTTTACCGAGCGAAATCCGCGCCACTGTCGCAATATCAGCGACATCAGTGGGTCATCAGTCATCATATCATCATTTTTGAACTCGAATTTTAATATTAAACTACCGCCTTAGCCAAAAATTTCATCTGATTGAATACTGGAAGTGATATTATTATTGTGAAATTTTGTAATTCTGAAAAATATTTTTCATAACGATAGAAAAATAATTAAAAAACACTGATGTCGCTTATATTGCGACAGTGGCGCGGATTTCGCTCGGTAAAGTAACATATAACTCTGAAGGTATTGGCATTACAGAAAAAAGTTTAAGAAAAAAGTTGTTTATAAATAAAAGATCTACACTTTAGATAATCGGTAAACTTCAATAAAATTGAACGGTTGGGGAGAAAATGGCGAAAAATAAAAAAAGGGAGGCAAAAAGTAAAATTTTTGCCTTTCGAAAGCAATAAATTGAAAAATATTGATGAAAAAGAAAAAAGTTTCAGTTAAAAAAGTTAGTAAATTTAATTTAGAAGAGAAAAGGTCTCCACAATTTTTTGCCTAACACTAGCCGTTCTCGAGATATCGAATTAAACGCGTTTTCATCGAAATGACCTTGAGCTGACCTCGCCAGAATCCCTCAAATTGGAATATATGCTCAGAATACACCCCCCTATCGATCCTTCATAATCCCCAAACTACATAATTTTATGTTTATTTATTTCCGTAATTGCACTGGACTATACAATCTGTACGATGAAACAAGAGTATATATTACGTTGACCCCAAATAATTGAAACAAGAGTAGGAGAGTAATCTATACTAATATTATAAAGCTGAAGAGTTTGTTTGTTTGAACGCGCTAATTTCATGCAGTACCGGTCCGATATGAAAAATTCTTTTAGTATTAGATATCATTTATCGAGGAAAGCTATAAGTTATATATCTTTATGCTAAAACTAATAGGAGCAGAGCAAGAGAATCAAAATCGGACTTTTTTTTACTTTTGAGAAGCTTCCGCTGTGTAAATCGTTAAAGTTTCGCGAAAATTATGAACTACATAATTGTTCACATTTCATAGTTCTAAATTTAAGTCCGTAAAAACATATGTCTATCTTTTAAGGTTGATTCATTATAACCTTTTTTATGCTGTTCAAATTTGTTTTTAAATAATGCGATATTTTCGAAGGTGTTTTTAAAAACATAATATTAATCCTTATCCAGATAAATACGTTATTCATCACAAGTATTTAATTTAAAACAAAATTGTTCGCGAGGCTATTGAAATTAAAAAGCATATAAACTTCAATAGAGACTATGGCTGGGTATTATAATCAAGCTGGGATCCTGTTATTCACTTAATTAAAAATAAAACTAAGAAGACCACCATAAGACTGCATGACACTGTGAGCACTTATTGTATAGATTTGACCTACAATAATAGCTAAATATAAATTAATTAATTTTAGTAATATAAAGTAAGCGGCCTCTAAAAATTAATAATAAAATTAGTGTTGTGCCTTCTGGGTTTTTTCGCCCGATATTTCTCAGATTGACCGCGTGCCGATCCGGTAGTAGCTTTATAGTTTTTCTTAGATTTTTTACACTAGTAAATTGCCACAATATAATAATTATCATAAATTAAATGTTTTATATAACTGATCATAAACAATATCAGAATTTTTACATATAGAATCTTTATTTTTTTGTACTGGCAATGAATCTGTATTAAAATGTGGGTCAAACTATTAATGACTGATACTGTGGCGGGTACATATAAATTTCTGTAATAACGATGACTTTTGGACGTAAGACACCTTAGTCCTCCCGTGACCATGATCACTGTAAAGTGGTCAAAACGTCGGGCAATTAAAAATCAAATACAAAGGCGATAGAAATACAAACGCGATAGAATCCGTAAAATATAATCTTTTAGTCTCAAATAATGAAGTACCAGCCAATAATAATATATTTAAATCAATATGTAGTGTATTTTTTTTTCTACAAACGATATCGGTTGAGCGTACAATAGAGTGACAGTTAAGTGCTAACAGTCACTCAAGCAATAAAGCACTCAACATGCCTTCAAATCCAGGCGTGAACAATTGTGCCTATTAAAATTGAAAAGTTGAAGATTTCTGAATACTTAATAAGTAAACTCCATAGCACAGAAGAATTAACCAGGAAAATTTTAATGCGCACACTGGTTAATTCAGATGCATTATGTAAGACTGATGCTTTGAATGCTTGAAAAATGGCTTGTCCAAACACTGTCTTGCCCACCAACCCTCTTTCTCAGAGACAGAGGGACTTGCCGCTTTGCAGATCCATTAAAGAAAATCTCTTAAATACATCTGTTGGATCTGCAGAGCGCGCTCGTTTGCTAGCTGTGTCAGAGTGGGAATCTGGTATTTGAATACAGGCACTACCGTCGCGCAGTATAGGTACTATGCTGGATGATACTACTTTCCATATTGCAATTTACCTTCGTTTGAATGTTCCAGTTCTTTCTCCGCATCGATGTTACTGTGTAGAGCAAGTTGATAGTCTCCGACACCACGGCCTATCGTGTGGCAGGAGCGATGATAGAATATCAAGGCATGCCAATATTAACGAAATTATCCGTCTAGCTCTCGTCACCGCCGGTATACCAGCTGTTAAAGAACTCAACAGTTTGGTACGCGATGATGGTAAGACACTGGACGGCATGTCCTTGTTACCCTGGAGGATGGGTAGGCCTGTGGTATGGGACGCTACCTGCGTCGACACCCTTGCGCCATCACATCTTCCGAGCACGTCAGGTTGTGCTAGCGCTGCTGCCGCATCTGTAGAAAACCTCAAGCGGCGAAAGTATAATAACCTTGTTGGAAATTATATTTTCAAACCGTTTGGGGTCGAAACGCCTTGGGGTCCGAATGCTCACATTTTATTTAAAGAGATCGCAAAAAAAATAATCGCTGCTTCACGTGATCAGAGGACTGGCCCATATTTTGCACAAAGGGTTAGCCGGCCGATAGCACGGTCGCCCATCTCCAACTTCAAACGATTTAGTACTCAACTTAAGTCGAATAACTATATATAATTAGATACTTACTCATTGATAAATAAAATAACTATAGCCTAGCTAGATACTCATAACTAAAAAGTACATATAAAATAAATAAAAATAATTTAAAAAATCAAAAAATCACGACTGCGTAAAAAGCGAACCAAATTACGCACACAATAGAAAAAAACTGAAAAGGAAAAAACAAGCACTTAGATGTCCGGTGGTCTATAATTCTATAATATATTATTGAATGAATACTATTGAAGAAAATAAAATATATTCTAATAATAGAACATAACAACTGAACAGTCGGGATCCATTATTCGACAGCAACTCTAATTTTTCAATGTATTAATCATTATTTGACAGCAAATCTAATTTTTCAATGGATGCCGACTGTTCATTTAATATGTTGTATTATTAGAATATATTTTATTTTCTTCAATAGTATTCATTCAATCATATATTATAGAATTATAGACCACCGGACGTCTAAGTGCTTGTTTTTTCCTTTCTAGGCTATAGTTATTTTATTTATCAATAAGTAGGTACCTACCTATATATAGTTATTCGACTTAAGTTGAGTACTAAATCGTTGGAAGTTGGAGATGGGCGATCGTGTCGTACATTAGATACTTTATTAGGTAGTCCAATATACCTACTAGATACTTTAGTATATGCCCATCCACATTCACACGCACAGTCATACGAAGTTATCGTCTTTTCATCATACATTTCTACTGTCTAAAGACCTATATATGTGAGAATGGTTGTTATGCAACTTTAAATCGATATAGAACCTAAACTAAAATTAATAAATAAATTAAAAAAAATTGAATTAAAAAAAAAATGATTGAAAACCAATAATGATTATTAAATACCTATTCAATTGACTGCACAGATGGCGTAGTGGTTAAGATACCGACCTTCCGTGCCAGTGCCGTGGGTTCGATTCCCACGCAGGACAATACTTTGTGCGATCCATAAAGTATTGTTCTGAGTCTGGGTGTAATTTGTCTGCGTTAATTGCATGTTTGTAAAGTCCCCCGCGATACAAGGATTATTTTCCTTAGTGCAGGGAGGTGTCTTTTTCAAAAAAAAAAAAAAAAAAAAAAAAAAAAAAAAAAAAAAAAAAAAAAAAAATTCAATGATACCCCATTCGACATAGTTTGTAGACTTTAATTTTTTATTTTCACAAAGTCGAGCGTCCAGTGGTCGCCATATTGAATTTTCACAAACGGCATGTCTTTAGTCATACTCGCCGGACTAAAAGGAATCGATTGATGTGTGAATCATTAAAATCAGCCCAGGCGTTTGGTCTGTATAGTGCTTCAAAGAAACATACATACATACATAGACTGTTAAACACATTACCACTCCTTTGCGTCGCTCAGTCGGGTAAAAACTAAGTACATAGATAACTAAGTTTGTTAAAATTCTATTAAAGAAAGAAAGAAGAAAGAAAGAAAAATTTATTGATACATTCTTAACAAACATATACGAATATATTACAAAATTAGAACATGTGTATTTGAAATGTATCAATCAGGATTCCATTTCAGCATGTGCCAGGTAACAGAGTCCTGGCGCTGATTTTCAAATGGAACCTGTGAGTGATGTCACGGACACCTATAGGAACTATATGGCATACATATTGCAAAAATAAAACCTTAAAAAATCTTACATGGTACTAATTAAATAAGTATAATAATGAGCATAAATTATTTTATATATTAAAATACATTTAGTTCGTTTTATAATGTATAATAATGTTTATATATTTTTTCATATTTATTACATATTTAGTAATTAATAATTCATTCGAACTATGAAATCGACAATTCCAAATAACCTAATCAAATAAGTATATAGAAGCTTAGTTTTAATTACTATAATGGTTGATCAATAAATGTATTACTTATAAGTATTTGTTCATATACAATTTCCATTTAACAAAGTTGGACATCACTTTAATAACTGTATCTATATTTTAAGTTTTTTTCATTGTTTCAATACTCAAAAAATTCAAGTCTTACTATGAAGTATTTCAAACGAGAAAGCAGAAACAAAACCTTCAGCGAAGGAAGAATTTCAAACTACTGGATCGACAAAGACATTCAATCATTGTTTAGACCTTTAAATATGATTCAAACCATATTCTTCTGCCCTAAATATAGTATTAAAGATAATGTCATATGTCACAACAGCGTTTCATCTAATTTAGCATCAGTATGTGTAACTATATTATTAACTCTGGTTTACTTGTACCGTTTGCTGAACCTTAACTCTAACGAAGTTGTAAAGGATTTTTATAAAATAGCTTACATATTTTCTTGTTACGATTTATTATATTGTTGTTTTGGCGTTAGCTTGAATTGTACTCTCAGTATCATTCAAGTGAAATATAATATAAAATTTATTAAGATCTTTCAAAATATCCATAGAATTCTTAACGACAAGAGAGAATACAATATTGCCAGAATCATAAACTGGTCTCTTGTGATGACTGTATTCATGATCTATACTTTCATAGTTATCTCACATTTTTACTATATGCCCATATCAAATGCATCTGAAATAGTAGTCTTTTGTATAACGATGAGTTTTGATGGTAACATCATTTATGCTATAAGATGTATGCAACTAATGAAAATAAAAATTAATCTATGGAATAAAAACGTAACGAAATATCAATCTTCTTCTAATAAACAATATGAAAAGTACTACATAAGAATGTATCAGACTTTTGACAATATATTGGAGTGTTATAATATCTATAAAATTACTTTCGATTTAATGGTATGTACCTAACGTCTCTTTTGTTTGTATTGTTTTGAATTTTATATTAATGTTTTAAATATCTTGTTTCATATTGGTTCACTAACAATCTTTAAATTTTATGTAACTACTAATGCAATAAAAGCGATATATTTTACGTCTATCACCTTAAGTGTTACCTAAATTTTAGTTGAATTTATTATTACATAACATAAAAAAAAAACTTATTTAAAATCAAGGTCATTTATATTGCCTTACGTTTGTTTAAAATTTAGGGGTCGTTGGTGAAAGCATTAGATTATTACCTAATTGAACGTAAAAATTTCGATATTTTAGGAGCTTTTACACATTTCCTTGTACGTGACTAATATCCTATATTAGATACTATATATTTTAAATCTAATAGAGGATGTAAAATAGTGCCCATTTTTAAAAATAAAAGGAATATTCAAGATTGTGATAATTATCGGACAATAAAGCTCATATCACATAGTATGAAAATGGGGGAAAAAAAATTGAGAACCGATTACGAGAGGAAAATAAAGTCACCCAAAACCAGTTCAGTTTTATGCCGGATCGTGGGACAACGGATGCCATATTTGCACTGCGTCAACTAAGTGAAAAAAATCGTGGTATACAAAAAAACCTGCATATAGTATTCGTTGATCTCGTGAATGCATACGACAGGATACCGAGAACAGTTTTGTGGTGGACACTGAAAGAGAAAAGTTTGCCTGTGAAGTACATAAGGCTAGTCTGTGCTATGTACCGGTAATGTAGGTCATACATAAGATCAGCTGTTGGAAACTTCATTGTTATCAGTGTTGGGTGGGCCTACAACATGGCTCGGCGTTAAGTCCTTACAGATATGTGAATGTTAAGATGGATGTGTGGCCTGACGAGAATGGATAAGATAAGAAATGAGCAAATAAGAGAAAGTTTGAAAGTGGGGTGAGCGATAAGTTTAAAAATGAACGCCTGACTTAGTAAGGACATGTGATGAGACGGGATATAAGTAATGTTGTGAGAAAAGTTTTAAATATGAATGTCGTTGTCTTGCCTTACCCCTAAGGCCTTCAGGCTTTAGGGGGAAGGCAAGACTAAAGAAAAGATGGATGGATTGCGTGAAGCATGATATGAGGAGGAAGACGGCTCCGGCTCCTGCCGGACCGCTGAAGTCGCCCGCAACAACACCGCCGGCGACGACCAGCGAGGCTGCGACGAGGCCTTCCGCGTCCGGCACGACTGCCGTACCCGAACAGGGTTGGCAGGTAGCCGAACGCGACAGAAGGAGTCGCGGCCAAAGGAGGAGAGCGGTGGCCAAGCGCGCCGCTGAGGTCCCCGCTCCACAGGCAGGAGCCGGACAGAAGAAGAGACCGCGCAAGGGGCTCAAGTCGCCGAAGACGGCCGCAGTGGTGATCACTGTGCTGCCCGAGGCGGCCGAGAAGGGCCTCAGCTACGAGGCCGTCTTGAGGAAGGCCCGGCGGGAGCTGACGTCTCCGATATTGGAGGCGTCGAAGCCAGGACCCGCAAGGCCCGGACGGGGGCTCGAATTCTCGAGTTCCCAGGGGCCGAGGGCACCAAGACGGCCGACAGCGTGGCCGAGAAGCTGAGAGGTTTGTTCGCCGAGGAGGGTGGCATCAAGATCGCCAGGCCCGTTAAGTGCGCCGAAATGCGCATTTCGGGTTTGGACGATTCAGTGACGGTGGAAGACATCCGGGAGGTTATTGCCTCGAAAACCGGGTGTCCCATAGACACCGTCCGGGTCGGTGCCATTCGTCCCGGTCCGGATGGCGTAGGTGCTGCCTGAGTGCCCGGTGGAGTCGGTCAGGCAACTGGCCGGCTCAGGCAGGCTCCTCGTGGGCTGGAGCTCGGCGCGGGTAACCGTGCTTGAGCACCGGCCTGCGAGGTGCTACAAGTGCATGGCGGTCGGACACACTCGACCGACGTGCACTAATTGCTTCGACTGCGGCGGATTGTGTTTCAGCTGCGGTCAGACCGGGCACGTGGCGGCATATTGCGCCGCCCCGCCCCACTGCCCCGCGTGTGCGGCGGGCAATAAACCCGCCAAGCACCGCATGGGCTCTGGGGCGTGCAAACCTCCAGCTTCGGCCCAAAAGGCGCGGGGCGGCCCTACGACCACGGCCGCTCCCGCTCCTAGCGCGGTCCGATCGCCCGCTGGCGAGGAGGTCATGGATACAACCCGATAATGGGTACACCATCCATGCACCTCCTCCTGCAGGCCAACACCAACCACTCCGCCGGAGCGCAGGATCTCCTCCTGCAATCCATGGCGGAGTGGTCGATTGGTGCAGCCGTAGTCGCGGAACCGTACGCCGTGCCTGATCGCCCCAATTGGGTGGTCAGTCGAAACGGTACTGCGGCAATCGTCGTCTCAACGCAGCGGCACTTCCCGTCCTTGTCCCTTTTGGATAGGGGCGAGGAATTTGTCGCGGCGGAGTGGGAGGGGTCACGCTCTACAGCGTATACCTCTCCCCCACTAGGAGGATGGACGATTTCGGGGCCTCACTCATCACCTTGGAGGCCTCGATACGGCGACTGGCACCGGGCCTCGTCCTGATTCTGGGGGACTTCAACGCCAAATCCACGGCGTGGGGGTCCCCTAGGACGGACGACCGCGGGTGGGCGGTCAACGAGTGGGCGGCTTCACTGGGCCTCTGTGTTCTGAACAAGGGCTCGGTAAACACGTGTGTGCGGTGGCAGGGCGGGTCGATAGTGAACTTGTCGTTTGCTAGCCCTGCTGTCGCGCCACGGGTGAGGAACTGGAGTGTCCTGGAGGAGGCGGAGACCCTGTCGGACCACCGGTACATCCGGATGGAGGTCTCCCTCCGGGAACCCGGTAGGGGCCACAGGGCGGACGGAGCTCCCGCGTTTCCGCGGTGGGCTGTGGGTCGTCTCGACAGGGATCTACTGGCGGAGGCGGCCATTGTCAGCACGTGGCTGTCCTCACCACCCCCAGCGGACGGAGTGAACGCTGAGGCTGTCCGCATTCGCAGTGCGTTAACGCAGATCTGCGGTGCGGCCATGCCCAGAGTGCGGCGGCGTCCGCCTCCGAGGCAGGGGGTCTACTAGTGGTCCCCAAGACTGGCGGACCTTCGTGCGGCGTGTATCAGTGCCCGAAGGTCCTACACCCGCAGCCGGCGGCGTCACCGCGACGTCGAGCGGGAGGGCCAGCTGTACGAGGCATACCGCAGTGCGCGGACTGCCTTTCGGCTGGCCATCCGAGCCGCCAAGGGTGCGAGTTGGCAGGAGATGCTGGACGGTCTCGACCGTGACCCCTGGGGTGGACCGTATCGCGCGGCGCTGAACAAGCTTCGCCCCCCCGATCACCGAGACCCTCCAGCCCGACTTCCTTCGTAGGGTGGTCGAGGAGCTGTTTCCACGGCAGTCGGAACACACGCCCCCGGTCATGGCTCCGCCAGATCAGGACCGGGAGGCCGACGACGACGAGAGTGTGCCGCCCGTGACGGAGTCGGAAGTGGGGGCGGCCGTGGCGAAGATTCGTTCCGCCACCACGGCCCCCGGCCCGGACGGAATTCCAGTCCGGGTGTGACGTCGCTCCTCGAGCACTTCGAGCCTCGCCTCAGGCAGCTGTTTAACGCCTGTCTGACGTCTGGACGGTTCCCTGAGTGCTGGAAGGAAGGGAGGTTGGTTCTCCTGCCCTCCATAGTTCTCTGGCACTCTGTTCTCTCTGCCTATCCTGCATGGGATATGGCGTGATGATATGTATGTATGTATGTAAAATAAAACTATTTTTGAGTATTCTTTCACCTTTGTATTTGATTTTTAATTTCTCGACGTTTGGCACTCTTTACAGCGTTGATATTCCTCCCGTGATCGTACTGGGTGAATATACTTAATAATCTTTTTATATTTCTCATTTCAGCTTTTATATTATATAGTGCAATTATTTTCACATGCATTATTGTACGTACAAATGTTGATTGAAATATTTAAAGTCGCACAGAAACAAAATGAACTAAACTTTCAGGTATCGTAGCCGTAAAGAATAGAAACCTAAAAGAATATTTTTGATAAATATTTAATTTGATTGCTATCAGATTTTTAGTATGGGTATAGAATTATAATATAATGTACTAAATAAAGATCTTAGAGTCTGTATAAGTCCCACTATAAAATGTCTAGTGTGACCTATTAAGTAAACCATGTCACCAAATAACATATCTTTTTTTTATGGTGGCGGGCTACGGTACGTCAAACCCCGCTAATCCGTCCGGGGCGACAGGAAAAGCGGCGCAAGACCCCGTAGACCCGCCCTACAATATACCTCTCGACGCCGTACGGGTGGGTCACTGGGACGCGTTCTTTTCTTCAGTGACCCATCCGGCGGTCTACTCTCACGGGTATCCTCTCGGGTCGACGCCCCGAGAGTTTTCACCGTCAGGGCGTCGTCCTCACGCGGTGGCCTCGCTTCAAGGGCGACCAGACTTATATCCGGTCCGGTCACTCATTGCCTTAGCTAGGGCGGCATGAGGCGAAGATATTCACGTCTCCGCCGCTCCAATCGCCGGCGACCTTGCGAATCCTCGAAGATCCTCTCGGATTTGTTCCGCCACTTCCTTCTGCGAGATAACGGTCTCGAAGGTGGCGACTGCGTCCCAATTCCTCTCGCTGTCGACCATCGCTTTCAAGACGGCCAGCACCGATGGCGGCGACGAGAGCAGAACGCTGCTGAGCCCAGGTCACGCAAACCTCGAGCGTATGCTACGCTGTGTCCTCGTCGCCGCCGCACTGTTGGCAGGACGGAGTCGTCTCTTTGCTTGCGACTGTGAACAGGTACTTGCTGAAGCAATCATGCCCCGATAAGACCTGCACCAGCCGGAAAGTGAGGGCTCCGTGCCGCCTCTCCAGCCACTCCATCAGTATGGGCCGGACGACCTCAATGAATTGAAGTACGAATCGAGGCCTCTCCAGCCTTGTCGCCCAATGGGAAAGGACTTCCCGGCGGGCGTCTTCACGCCAGGTGACTATCTCTCTATGGGAGACATCGCCACCCTCCTCGCGAGTGGAAGACGCCCGCTGATATATTTTAGCGAGCATTTCCGCCTCCAAGCCCCACGGGGGCGTTCCGGCCAATATGCATGCTGACTCGGTCGCAACCGTGCGGTATCCGCGGATGGCTCTGACCACCATTGCTCTCTGCGCTCTCTGCAGAATAGCCCTAAGACGGTCGGTCAGAGCTCTCGCTCACACGGGAGCGCCGTACAATGCCATTGAACGGATCACCCCCGCGTATAACTGTCGACTACCAAATAACATACCTACGCCTTGTCCGTTTAAATTCAAAATTCACCACCACACCACATATCTTCAGAGGGACAAGTTCACGCTGCTCCGGTGGCCGGTCCAACGACGAAGGCGAGGTTCACGGGTGGGTTATGGGTGAGCGTGCTTACGCCCCTCTGTCGTCCCGGACAGAGTAGTGCGAGGAGCGCGACGACCGTTGCCCACCCCACAAAAAAAAAAAAAAAAGAGGTGCATATTGTCAAGCAATAGTTTTTTTTTGTGAAAATGTTTAATAATACTTATTCTGATGGCAAGTCTGTTTAATTATATATAATTTATTAATATATCACACATGAATACACACAGATCTATCAATCTCAATTCTATTTGTAGCTCATTCTGATAATGTCAGTAGTTTCGTGGGTGATGAAAACGTTTATCTTCATAGCGATATTATGCTGGTGCTGTGAAAACTTTTATTTAAGTTTGATCAATACTCAAGATATCTGCGCAGTACTTGTGAGCTCCAATTCTTCAGGTAAATATTGTTTTTTATAAGCTTTTAAGTTATGAAATATTATTTTAATAGTTAAGAAAAAAATTTTAGACTGCTATAGAAATCATGTTTACAACTATTGTATATAGATACAATTCATTTATCTATGAATCGATTAACCTATCGATATTCATAGGCTCCTCAAAGAGAGATTAAGCCATAATCCCCTTGGAAGGTGAATTAGTGATTGCAGATATTGTTATAAATTTCCTAACAGAGTGATTCTGTTCATTTTCATGTTGATCCTTTGGCTTACTCTGAAAAGAAGAATAATAATAAACAAAAGTTTGAAAGTTTACATTAAAATTATAATGTTCGCACTAACCACCTGCACTATGGAAATAATCCATGTATTACGGGCGACTTTTACAAACTTATAATTAACGCAGACAAATTATACCCAGACACATGACAACACGATGTGGATCGCACAAATTATTGTCCTGTGCACCTTAACCGCTACGCCATCTATGCAGTCAAGATGTCACTACTATACTATTTGAATTACTAAAGAGGGAAATGTTTAAGAAGATTTCTCATAATCAAAAATAAAGCGACGTCACTTCTACAAATTATTAACAAAGCCAAAGAACTAATTATTAATAAACTGGAAGAAGTAAATAATTATGAAGTAAATATTTATATTAATCCTAGAAGTGAAAAAAATATTTGCCGTCAAGACAAATATTTTTTTCACTTCTAGGATTAATATATATAGTAATTTTAGTATTTGATAGTCTAAACTGAATTTGAGTGAATGACTCTAAAAACATGGAATTATTGAAAAGGTTAACCTAAACCTACCATCAATTATGAGAGATAAGTTATCTGTCAACTATATATAAAACTTAGTAGGCATATAAGAATTTATGGAGATTATCTTAAAACTTTTCGGTATCCACATATATAGCTCAATTTGTTTTAATTATACCTTACCTTGTAATTATAATTTGCTTATGTGACAACTAAGCCTTATACAAGACATCTACTTATTGCACTTTATGCATTATTTAATTTAATATTATTCGTTCATTGGTAGTTACAACTGGAAGCGAAATTTATTCAAAACATATGTTTTATTTTCAGATGAAAAACGAAAGTTTTCTAAGATTATAATACGTCTATATCGAGCAAAATTCAAGAAGATAAATCCGTGTAACCTATTCATCATAGGTGCTGAGCTTTCTCTATCTCTGTTAGTTCTTATTACTAATTATACCGTAGTCTTGTTGCAATTTGCATTTCTTTAACTAATTATTTAATAACATCTTATGTAAACAATTTATTGCTGACACTTTAAATAAATACATTCACTAGATTAGCAGTATTGGTTTTCATTTACTGCCTTTCGGTCCGAATACCCTTTGTGGGTACATATATTTTGTTCAGTCGTAACGAAGAATAATTAACTGGAGTAAGACTATCATAATCATGACAATTAATAATCAAACTTGTTACTTAAAAAAAAAGCAAATGCTAACATACGTATCATCACGCCATATCCCTTGCAGGGTAGGCAGAAAGAACAGAAATGCTAACAATCTCTGATTTTCCACTGCAGCTTCATTAGTGTGATTTTTATAGGTTTAGTGCCATAAAGACCAACAGGGTATGAGTTTAATATTTCTATAGACCAAGAAAGTATAGATTTTATAAGTTTAGTGCCACATAGACCAAAAGAATATAGGTTTTATATATAGTGCCACATAGAACAAGCAAGTATAGATTTTGTTTAGTGCCACATAGACCAAGAGAGTACAGCTTTTATATGTCTAACGCCAATTAGACCAAGAAAGTATAAATTTTATGTTTGATGTCACAAAGACCAAGAGCGTATAGGTTTTATATGTCTAGTGTCACATAGACCAAGAAAGTATAGATTTTATATTTAGTACTACACTGACCAAAAGAATATTGTTTTTATTTGTCTAGGGCCACATAGACCAAGAAAGTATAGATTTTATAAGTTTAGTGCCACATAGACCAAAAGAATATAGGTTTTATATATAGTGCCACATAGAACAAGCAAGTATAGATTTTGTTTAGTGCCACATAGACCAAGAGAGTACAGCTTTTATATGTCTAACGCCAATTAGACCAAGAAAGTATAAATTTTATGTTTGATGTCACAAAGACCAAGAGCGTATAGGTTTTATATGTCTAGTGTCACATAGACCAAGAAAGTATAGATTTTATATTTAGTACTACACTGACCAAAAGAATATTGTTTTTATTTGTCTAGGGCCACATAGACCAAGAAAGTATAGATTTTATAAGTTTAGTGCCACATAGACCAAAAGAATATAGGTTTTATATATAGTGCCACATAGAACAAGCAAGTATAGATTTTGTTTAGTGCCACATAGACCAAGAGAGTACAGCTTTTATATGTCTAACGCCAATTAGACCAAGAAAGTATAAATTTTATGTTTGATGTCACAAAGACCAAGAGCGTATAGGTTTTATATGTCTAGTGTCACATAGACCAAGAAAGTATAGATTTTATATTTAGTACTACACTGACCAAAAGAATATTGTTTTTGTTTGTCTAGGGCCACATAAACCAAGAAAGCATAGATTTTATGCGTTTACTGCCACATAGACCAAGAGAGTATAGATTATATATGTCTAGTGCCACATAGGCCAAGAAAGTGTAGATTTTATGGTTAGTGCCCCATATATCATCGTCATCATCATCATCATCTTGCTCTTATCCCAATTATTTGGGGTCGACGCAATTTGCCATCTTCCTCCATACAGTCCTATCAGACGTCATCTCTGCAGTCACTCCCTGTCCATCCATGTCATGCCTCACGCGTGCTCATAGTGCCCCATATATCAAGAGAGTAATAAGAGTACGAGTTTTAAAAAAAATTCAATTATAAATGTAGTCCTTAAGTTTCAACTTAGGTTTTCTTAAGATTCAAGTCATTTCGACACCTTGAGAGCTCTCAACTTTAGACACAAGTTAAGCCTATTATTCCAGTAACATACTTCGAGGGATATTTTGAGGCTCGATATACTGTTCATCACCTTTGTCACCTGCACAGCAAAGCATATTTTCTGTTGAAAGTATTATGTTTGTTGATATGCAGGTCGTATTAGAAATCATTGATCCGCTGATGATTTTCAAAGTATAACAGAAGCTGGTGGTTTATTATTTTCTTGATGAGTTAGCAAGTTTTCAGAATCGGTCTTTAATTCGACTAGTCAGTCCGGTAACCCCTTTTAAGCATTGAGTAGAGATGAGCTTACTTCCAGGCAGTTGGAACCTTATTAGTAACGCAAGAAAGTCGGTATAGGCGCGTGAATAGGAGAATCAACTTATGGAGGCATAGTCTTAGGATCACTGCAGGTATCCTATCCATTTATTCTTAAACCATTTTGATTAAGTCACAGTTTCACCGCTTTCAAATTACTTAAATGTAGCCTTATGCTTACTGTTATTACAAATATCGTACACAAATAGTGCCGTTGACGACAATCTAATCAAGGTCTCCTCCATCGCTCAATAAGTAATTAATACCCTATAGTACTTTTTTATAGATGAAAGAATCCATGTGACTTGTGATCGCCATCTTTGGTTGTGTAGTATAAGCTGTTGAAAAGGATTAGACAAATCAAGTTTACTGTACTCTCACCCAACAAGGTCCCCGAACTGCCGCTACAAGTAACAAGTAATGGTACTCTTTTAACGGGGAATTAGTGGTTACCACCTAGATAAAAATAATCGATAGCAGTGGTCAGCCCAGAAATGCATTGGTGGCGTAACATGGTGGGTTAGGAGTTCGCACGCTCTACTGCTGTCAACCCGTATGGATGAAGTAAATTGTGTCCAAACATATGGTCTGTCGAAATTTCTACAGCAAAGATGGCTAGGTATTATTGTCAAGCTGGAATTCTGTATTCATCTGATTAAAAATTAAACAAAGAAGTCCACCACAAGATTGAAAGACACTGTTTTGAAAGACACTGTGAGAACTTATTATATAGATTTAACCCATAATAAATGCTAAAAAATATTTTTCAACTTTGGTAGAATAAAGTAAGCTGCATCTTAAAAATCAATACTATATGTAATCTTCTTTCATAGTACATATTATATAAGTTATTGGCAATAGTTTTATGACCAGCCGCCTGCCTGACGTCAACCCTCCTTGGGAATGTAATTGTTGACCAAACGGCATCAAGTGGAGTTGGCCCAGGTCTATAAAAAAGTTCTGCTGTCCTAAAACTAGATATAAATAATCAATTCTTACTATAATTTTTTTCTAACTAGAAAGAGAAAAATAGATAAACCTTTCAGGGAAAAAGAATTGCAAACTATTGAGTCGACAAAGACATTTTGGCAATGTTCTTGCCTTAAATATGGTGCAAGCTGTGTTATTCGGTCCTAAGTTATTAGTGGTAGGACTACACTGTTGACAGTTCTCTTTCTACAGCCGCAGGCTGGTCCGTCCGGGGTAGTATATACTCTCGCAGAAAATCTACATCTAAAGAATGGCAATGTGCTATTGCTCTTCTTTCGATGAGCGAGAGAGCCGGAAACCCAACTGGGTGGGTTTGCAGCGGCCTTGTTATTGCAAAGGTCTATGGGTGGCAGTGACACTTACCACCAAGTGTGCTGCACGCTCGTAATAAAAAGAAGTGTAAAATTCAGGGATACCTTATTACGCTTATTGAATCTTTACTCAAAGTAATAAAGAATTTTATTAAAACAACTTTATTTCTTTTTATAGAGACGATTTTGTATATTGTTCTTTAGGCTTTAGCTTGAATTACTCTAGCATCATGCATGTAAAAAAATATATATATTTAATTTATTACATTCTCTTAAAATGCTCACAGATTTATAATTATCTTCATCTCATCTCCAATATATCCCACTTGTGGGCTCGAGCCTGTACTATTGTGGTGGACCACAATAGTATAGAATTTGACCTACCTACTAAGCCGCGCTGGTCAAACGTGTTGGTATATGGTTTTATTTCGAGTTTTCCTTCTCTTTCACAGATGTCATATGCATATCATGTTATATCCCTTAATTATCTTTTACTATACTCACGGGCAAGAGAGGGGAGGGTAATGAATTATATTTTTACTTTGTTACCACACAGAAAGTTCTAAACTTTAAGTTAAAGGAAATATTAATAACTAGCGACCCGTCCTCGCTTCGCTTCGGTTACGTCAGTTCGTTGTGTAGTTTACTTTCGCGACACAGAATTTCTTTCAGAGAAGGAATTTCTTAAATCCTACTTCATCTGACCTTTACAGGGTAGAAAGAAAATCCACACCAAACTCCAAGTCAGTATTGGCAAATGTGTTTTTTTTTTGGGTTAACGTTATCCCTTTTAGGGGTGCAATTTTTAACAAGCCTTCTTAGTTTACTTCTATATCGTAACACAAATATTCCGACCGAAATTCAAGTCTAGTAGGAGCTGTATTTAAAAAATGTGATTTGTACACCCCAGAAACCCCCTTGCGGGTGGAATTTCGTAAAATCCGTTCTTAGCTGACCTTTACTCGGCAAAAGGAGTATTTCTACCGTGATATCGTGATGTGTGAATAGAAATATATAATATATATATATATATATATAGACAAGAGCGAAAACAATAGTTCCAGAAACGTAAGTCGGGGTTTTGTGATAACATTATTTACGATAATCATCATCATCATCATCCTTCTGCTCTTATTCCAATTACTTGGGGTTAACGCAATATGTAAACAGATTTATTGCAAAAGTTATTGGCAATAGTTTTATCGGCCGCTTATCTGATGTCAACGCATCTTGGGAATATAATTGTTGACGAAACGGCATCTGATGGAAGTATCCCAGGTCGATATAAAAGTCTTATAGTTCCTCTAATCTAAGAAGTCCATTTTGACGTTTCGCATTTTTTAATACACAATAACATTGGTCAAGCGTATACAGATTGCAAACAATAAATCTGAAATTTTAAAGAACTATTAAGTTATTTACATAATTAACGTTGCGGGTGACTCTCTTGTACCATAATCTAATGTCGAAACTCGTAAAAATAATTTAAAATTAAAATAACATGGTAAATAGTAATTGTTATTGACGATCTTACAATGTCACGTCATCACGTTCTATACACTAGCGCTTGACAACTTCCAAATCACGAATATACAAATAATCGGTAAAAATATTAGAATAATATAATTAATCGAATAGAGATTTTGACAGAGATGTACATTTTGACAATTTTATTGATAAGGAAATAATTATTAATGTTCGCGACGATGATAATTCAAGTAATAGGTATTAGTGATTCTGAATAAATAGCTACTTTCAAATCCAGTTTTTGTTTTTACTAAACCCAATCCTAGTAAATATAATGAATAGATTTTATGCTGAAATAATTAAATTTGTTTAGTATTAATTTAGCACTTAATTTATTCATCTCCTTTTTGAAAAAATAAAAAAAAGGGGGGGGGGGGCATAGTCCGGAGCGTGCTCGTTCGCGTCCCCTGCCAGTCTAATTAGACTGCTAATCCGGCTCGAAATGCGTACCGCAATGCGGGTTAGGGCGTCCCCCGGAGGCGACGCGTACCGACCCGCCCCCGTCGGTACGAACATCGGCAGTTGCGGCGATGGGGGCCGCCACCCATCACGCCTTGCCCAGTTAGGCGAGTCGAGGAGAACGGAGTGCCGGGTGGGCACGTGGAATGTAAGAGGTTGTGTGGAAGGTAAGTTGCACGAGCTGATATCCGTCATGGCGGACAAACAGCTAGACGTGCTCTGTGTAACAGAGACCAAGCGAAGGGGCAGCGACGCCTGCGATCTTCCTGGTGGCGGGATGGCTCTGTGGTCTGGTGTACCACAGAGCGATCGAGCCAGCATGGGGGTAGGAGTGCTGTTGTCCTCTCGCTTGGCCTCAGGTGTGAAGGATTACGGAATGTATGATCCCAGACTTCTCTGGGTCCGTATAAAACTAGGTGTCACCAAGGTATTCATGGTTGTAGCATATGCTCCCGTAGGATCCTCGGTGGCATCAGACCTAGAGAAGTTTTGGGACAATGTTAGGGAAGTTCTGGATATGGCAGAAACCAGTGAACGCGTGATTGTATGCGGAGATTTGAACGGATGGGTGGGGACCAAGCGTCCCGACTATGAGGACGTACTTGGTCCATTTGGTGATAAGAGAGTGAACGACGCAGGTAGGCTCATAGCGGATGTATGCATGGAGAGAAACCTTATTGTGTCAAACACATTTTTCCAACATAAGGACATCCATATGTATACATGGAGAAGGAATGAACAGAAAAGCATAATAGATTTAATTTTGGTAGACAGTCGCCTCCGAAGCAAAATATTGGACGCAAGAGCCTACAGGGGCCCCACAGTCGACACGGACCACTATCTCGTTATTGCGAGATTTAGTGGTCTGTTCAGAAAGTGGAGGCACTGGCGAGAGCGTGTCCACTTCGGAGGGCTTGAAAGAATAAAGGTTGAAAGGTTGCAAGAAGAGTGTGTAAGAGAAAAGTATGCAGAGGGTGTCCGAGAACGGCTGACGATGGCAAGCCAGCCGCAATCGGACATTGAAGAATGCTGGAGAGTATTGAAAGAGAGTATGGTAGATACAGCGAAAGAAGTATGTGGAAGTTCAAAGAAGCATAGAAAAACAAATGGTGATGCATGGTGGGATGCGGAAGTGGCAGCTTCCGTAGAGCAAAAGAAGAAAGCGTGGCTGGACTATGTCTCTTCTTTGAATCTGAATGACAGTATGACTGAACAGAAGAAAGAAATATATCGGCAATGTAAGAATGACACCAAGGCCTTAGTGAAAGAGAAACGTGATAGAGCAAGTATGAGTGCAGAAGATAGGCTGACTAAAAACTTCGACGGTAACACCAAACTCTTTTGGAGGGAGGTGAAGAAGTCTCGGGGTGGTTGGTCAGCCTTCAGAATGAATAAAATAAGGTCTAAAGGTGGAGACATTCTTACACAAACACAAGACGTGTTAAGCCGATGGAGTGAATATTTTGGCGATATGTATGCGGATGCTACGGTTGGCGCCGGTGTTGGATGTGGTTTAGTAGATCAACATTCGACAACGGCGTCCTCCGATGGCATCAGTATGGATGAAGTTGAATGGGCGATAAGAAGTTTGAAAAATGGTAAGGCAGCGGGCATTGATATGGTGTCTGCCGAGATGATCAAGCTTGGTGGCTCTTGTGTCTGGGAGGCGTTCCTGTTGCTCCTCAATTTATGTTGGAGCTCGGGAATGGTTCCCAGGGACTGGAATAGCGCAGTCATCGTGCCTTTGTTTAAAAACAAGGGTTCACTTTATGACTGCGCAAATTACAGAGCCATAAGCTTGACCAGTTTGGCAGCAAAAGTGTATGGAAAAATTATTGAAAGGAGAATGAGGATGGTGTCCGATGGTTTACTGTGTGAGACACAAGGAGGTTTCAGGAGTGGAAGGGGATGCATGGATCAAGTGTTCTCTCTGCGCAACATTGTGTAGAAGCATCTGGCTCTAGGTCAGAGGGTTTTCTGAAGTTTTGTGGATCTGGGGAGAGCATTTGACACGGTTGTACGAAAGGAACTTTGGGACATTTTACCGGAGTATGGTATTAACGGTAAACTGCTACAGGCTGTGCAGTCCAGTTACATGGGCTGTAGAGCCTGTGTGCGGCTGGATGATGGAATGTCGCCTTGGTTTGACGTCAATATCGGCGTTAAGCAGGGGTGCGTTCTGTCAGCCAGGCTGTTTATCATATATCTGGATAAATGTCTCCAAAGGTTGAACGATATGAATGTGGGAGTCCAGATGGGCAACTCAGTGGTCACTGCTCTGCTTTATGCAGATGATGCAGTCCTGCTGGCACAGTCAGCGATTGACCTGCAGACCCTAGTCGACACAATGACAGAAGATTGTAAGAAAATGGGTCTACGCGTGAATGTGAGCAAAACCAAAATAATGGTCTTTGAAAGAGATAAAACCAGAACAGATGTAAGAGTAACAATAGGTAATGATGTACTAGAGCAAGTGGATGAATTTGTATATCTTGGATGTGGATTTAGCCGAGATGGAAGGTACACCACTGATATAGAGCGAAGAGTGAATGCGGGAAATAGAGTGAACGGAGCGTTGGGGCAACTTCTCGGCAGCCACCACCTCAGCCAGAAGGCACGTGTAGCAATACATAACGCAGTGCTTGTCCCAACATTACTGTATGGAAGCGAGAGTTGGGTATGCAGAAAAGAGTATGATAGTAAAATTAATGCGGTCGAAATGCGATCTCTGCGGAAAATCTGTGGAGTTAGGCTGACCGACCGCATTCGTAACGACGACGTAAGAGAGCGAGTAGGTATGAAAGAGAGTATTGGTGTAAAGATGCGAAAGGGAATGCTCCGATGGTTCGGACATGTGGAAAGAATGCCGAACGAACGCCTGGTTAAGAAGATATACAATGCGAAAGTGGAAGGATGTAGGTACCGAGGGAGACCGAGACTAACCTACCTAGACCAGATCGGTCATGTACTGAAGGAAGGTGGAGTCAAGAGTCTCCGAAACCGGCGAGCGTGTATGAAGAGAATTATGAATGTTGAGGAAGCGAGTGAAGTATGCAGAGATAGAGTTCTCTGGCACTCTGTTCTCTCTGCCTACCCTGCAAGGGATATGGCGTGATGATATGTATGTATGTATGTGTAAAAAAAACATTATTAATTAAATAGAATCAATATCGATTTCTCACCAAAATCGGATATTTTCGATAGCGATTATTTGGTTCACATACCTAGACAACTTAGTCTGACAGCTCTCAAAATGCACTTCTTATATTAGATGGACTATAGCCGTCTTTTACTACACATATGAACAAAGTAAGGGTTGGTAGTATTCGTAGCCGCTACTACACAGCATTGATAAGTTTATTTATGATATACGTATACTTTTATTGGCCTTATGCATTATTATTATTAGTCCGTATGAAACAGGTACATCTGAAGTTGAAATTATTTGTAAAATATACACATCTTTAAAAATTGTTTAAACTAAAATTCAATCAATCTAAATTAAAACTCTTATCCAATCCAAAACTCTGCCACTAATGATTACAAATATTTTGATGGAATCTTTGATTTAAAACTTATTTTACGGAATCTATCGCGTTTGTTTGAATTAAAAAAAGAAATCAAATACAAACACGATAGAATCCTTAAAACGTAGTTTTATACATATCATCACGCCATATCCCTTACAGGGTAGGCAGAGAGAATAAAGGATATAGTTCTCTGGCACTCTGCCAGAGAACTATATTCTTGCATACATCACTCGCTTCCTCAATAATCATAATTCTCTTCATACACGCTCGCCGGTTTCGGGGATTCTTGACTCCACCTTCCTTCAGTACGTGACCAATCTGTTCTAGGTAGGTTAGTCTCGGTCTCCCTCGGTACCTACATCCTTTCACCTTCGCATTGTATATCTTCTTAACCAGACGTTCGTTCGGCATTCTTTCCACATGTCCGAACCATCGGAGCATTCCCTTTCGCATCTTTACACCAATGCTCTCTTTCATACCTACTCGCTCTCTAACGTAGTCGTTACGAATGCGTTCGGTCAGCCTAACTTCACAGATTATTATAATTTTTTTATTTTAATGTATAATACTTGCGTAAACATTAGAAATCATTATCTTTGATTTAATGAATATTTGTAGGCTATGACGTAAAAGTTAATAATCCTAAGAGATATGAACATTATAATGATTAATAGGTAATAAAAGCAATTAACTTAAACTCACATATAATTCTTTAGTAATGGTACATTTAAGTTATTATGAAATACTAGCTTCTGCCCGCGGCTTCGCTCGCGTAAAACGTTACTTTCCTAAATTTTTCCACTCCCTATTTTTATTTTATCCCTTAAGGGTAAATTTTTACAACATGTTAATGTCATATTTATTTATATCTAATCAATAGCCTAAAAATAAGTTTCAAACATCAGGCTTTAAAAATGACGATACTTCCTTACAACTTTTCAACCCTCTCTACAACCCTTTTTTGCATTAAAAAGGAGCCTATGTCCTTTATCAGACTCTAGATTATCTGTGTACCAAATTTCATATAGATCAGTTCAATAGTTTTGGCGTGAAAGAGCGACAAACAGACAGTGTTACTTTCGCGTTTATAATATTAGTAAGAATTATTACACATTTCATTAACTTATATGGTCATAATAATAGTCATTGAATATTATAAAGTATATCGCAACGTAAGCTAACTGATCAAACAATAAAATGTTCAGCGATAATTTTAACGTCACTCCTAAAACTACTACTAGAAATCAATCATCTGAATATTTACTTGATAATATCCTTGATAAAGATATACAAAAAAATGTTTTATCCATTAAATCTGATGCAAACAATATTTCTAAATTCTAAATATAATATAAAAAACAATTTTGTGATACCGAAATCTAAGAAATATACCATTATCATATTTTCTATTGTATTCACTGTGATGACTTTTTGTTCGTATAGAATTTTCAACTCTAATTTTGATCTTGGATTAGAATTAACCGATGTCACTAACATATACGTATATGCTTTCTTTTTTTTAATATTCTATTATATCGGTTTTACATTTTTATATTTTTTAAATATAAAACAATGTATCAATAATATTACTTTCATACTAACTATACAGAATATTCACAGAGCTGTTGATTTTAGCAAATATAAGCGCGATTTCATCATCTGGAATTGGATATATATTCTTAGCCCAATAGCGATCAATTTGTTCATGTACGTATCCTATTACTCAATTTACAACAATTTCTATGTTGAAGATTTTTTTTGTGATATTGTATTTATGACTTTTGATATAAATTTAGTGTATGCTTTGCGTATGATCATCTTGCTCAAAAAGTTTGTTATTGAATGGATTGAAAATATATTTGTAATGAATTATGATGATGATAATTACAAGTATTGCGATAAAATGTTTAGATTGTATCAAAATATTTACAAGGCTTATAATTTATATAAAGAAATCTACAATTATCTGGTAAGTAAAATTTATATGAACTAAATATGTAAATTTGTTTGTTTTCCGTGTGGTGATGGCGTAAGAATACTATTCACCATCCCATATTTTACCCGTGGGTGATCGTACGAGAGGACTAAGAGATATAAAATGCATGTGGGACATTTATGGACTGTGATGATGATGATGACGAATTGTATTCTTACTCCATCACTACACGGACAGTAAAATACAACAACAAATTAACTACACTGCCATGGATTCTTTTAGTATACCTACAAATATACAAAAAAAAATTCAATCCAGTATAGGGCTAGTATCTAATAGAAGACCAAGATCGGGTACCGGTGGCCCGCTCGGACGGCGTAGAGAGGAGTTTACATGGTGGGTCTATGGAGTTGCGCGCCGCCGTCTCCGTCGCCCCGGACCGATTTGGCAGGCCGCGATCACGTCCATAGCCATCCGCAAAAAAAAAAAAAAAAAAAAGCGTCCAATAGCAGAACATACAAAAGCTGAAATAAAAAAATGAAAATATTTATAATCTCATGTGTTTTATAGATTTTATACCATACAGCAAATACATTCTTTCATACTTTGTGTTATATGCAATTGTTGATACAAGTTCTGAAGAGACCCACAATGGCCGAAACTAATGATGTGAGTATTTCTTAATCACCTAATTCCAATACTATTCTCGATAAAAAAAAACACTTACGTGTACCGTGGGCTTGTAGGTATATAATGGGTCACGCTCCTTGTACTATTAAACATATGTTTTTATGTTTTGAATACATTGCGTTTTTTTCTCATCCGAGTAAAGTTACGTATTTTTATGGAATTATCGTTACACGGCACAGTCTTAATATGATGAAGTGTAAAAACTAAAAAAAATGTTGTCCGAGTATTGCTTTTTCTAGCCTATCATTATAAGTAGCACTAGTAGGGTCACCTGTCTTTGTTTTCAAGAGCGGTCGATTTCCACCCTGTATACATCCTTTTTTATAGAAATAAATTTACTACTTTTCAGCAGCTCTTTCACATAAAATGCGTTTGCGTTATTGCGTTATTATTATGCGTTAAAACACTATGATAGTAAATATAATAGAAAACCACTAAATTACGTTTTTAGATTCCCTCCAAAAGGCGCTAGTTGTCTTTCACAACATCCGCGGTCAAGAAAAGGTGTGCTAAATAATATTCTTGCTTCATCACTACATAGAAAGTCATACAGATATATCCATCCAGTCATATTTAGCTATTCATCAGCTATCATTAAATTAGATACCAATATATTTAACCATATTAATCGCTGTCATGTGAACCATATAAATGATTTTAAAATATTAATGATATCGTCATCATCATCTCAGCTCATATATGTCCCACTGTTGGGCTCGAGCCTCCTCCATGAGAGAAATTGACCTACTATATCACGCTTGTCAGATGTGTTGGTATAGGGTTTTGTTTTGAGTTTTCCTTCTCTCGCATAGATGTTATAAGCGTTTTATATCCCTTAGTCGTCTCTTACAATCACCTACGGGTAAGATAGGGGGTGGTGAATTGTATTCTTACTCCGTCACCACACGGATTGCTATCAAATAATCATTTAAAATATCATCGTGTAATATAAAATTAATCATTACCTCTCCTATCCTTAAAAAAAAAACTGGTAGCGACTTCGAATACTACCAACCCTTACTTTGTTCGTGGATGTCGTAAGGGACGACTAAGAGCCTTATAACGATCTGGGCCAACTCCATCTGATGCCGTTTGGTCAAGAATTATATTCCCAAGGAGAGTTGACGTCTGGCAGTCGGCCGGTCATAAAACTATTGCCAGTAACTTCTACAATATGTAATATGAAAGAAGAGTACATATTGTATCAACCCCAAGTAATTGGGGTAAGAGTAGGAGAATGATGAAATGATGATAACTTTTCTTTTCTTACGGATATTTTCGAAATCAATTTAGACAAGTAGATAATGCGGCAAAAGTAGGTAAACTTGAACTAAAACCACATGCCAAACTGGTATTACTACTCTAGTACTAGCTCTAATGGGCTGATATCTTTCTTCAGGAAGACTCATCTCAAGTAGTATATATTACGTATGTAATCTGAGAGCAAAAATTAAAGAACGATTTTTTTTTATAGCTAAAGTCAGCGGTGTCAAGTTTCATAGTAGTCTTGTGGTTATTTAAGGATATGTCACTGGAACTTCTACAATGTGTACATTCTGAGAAATTTTACATATCTTTAGAAGATGCCGAAAGCATATGCATGCAGCGTTTGAAGAATGTAAATTGTCCAGGTACCATCTTAATTTATAGCTATTATTTTAGGCTTTTTTTTATTGAAAAATTAATAACGCTCACAGAACTGGAATCGACATTTATTAAAAATCCCTTTCAAAATCTATTTAAAATCCGTTAATTCTTTTATTAATGCCGTGGAAATGCCTACTCATGCTTCCTCTGGTGACAGAAGTGGATACTGGATATGTGGTACACGCTATGCGAATGTTAAGATGGATGTGTGGCCTGACGAGAATGGATAAGGTAAAAATGAGTATATAAGAGGAAGTTTGAAAGTGGCGCCAGTGACGGAAAAGTTGAAAAGTGAACGCCTGAGTTGGTATGGACATGTGATGAGACGGGATGAATGTAATGTTGGGAGAAGAGTTTTAAGTATGAATGTTGAAGGCTTTAGGGGTGAGGGAAGACCGAAGAAAAGATGGATGGATTGCGTAAAGCATGATATGAATAGAAAGGAAGTGAACGCAGAGATGACATCGGATAGGATTGTGTGGAAGAAAAGGACATATTGCATCGAACCCAAGTAATTGGGATAAGAGCAGTGTAATGATACTATGCAGGTTCCGTCCGGAGCGACGGTAGGACGGTGTATGGATCCATAACATCACCGTGTTCCCTTCCCATCGTCATTCGGCCAAACACTGGAATCGATTTCTTGAGATCAGAGCGGTAATTCAATTTGCTAACCTGAGGTAAGGTGGTAATATCCGCTAAATGGCCATGTACGGTGCACCCGTGTGGGCGAGGGCTCTGAACGCCCCGTTCAGGGCTGTTCTGTGGCGCCCACAGAGAGCCATGGCGGTCAGAGCCATCCGCGGATACCGCACGGTGTCGACCGAGGCGGCATGCGCATTGGCCGGAACATCCCCATGAGACCTAGAGGCGGAAATGCTCTCCGACCTCTACCAGCGGGTTAATTTAGCACGCGACGAAGTTGGCTCCCTATCTCTTAGCGAGACAGCCACCTGGCGCGTGGACACCCGCCGGGACATAATCGCCCGTTGGGTTACGCGGCTGGAGAGGCCTAGACACGGTGTTGTTACCGTTGAGGCCCTCCGGCCCGTACTGATGGAATGGATGGAGCGGTGGCACGGAGTCCTCTCCTTCCAGTTGGTGCAGGTCTTGTCGGGGCACGGTTGCTTCGGTAAGTACCAGTAGTGACGAGGACACGGCGCAACATACGCTCGAAGTATGTACGAGCTGGGATAGGCAGCGTCGTGACCTCGTCGCTGTCATCGGTGCCGACCTGACGCTGCCGGCTGTCTTGAAAGCGATGGTCGACAGCGTCAGTTTCGCAGAAGGAGGCGGCGGAACGAGTCCGGGAGGATTCCCTTGACTCGGGCCGCCGCCAGCGGGCGGGGTGGCGCAGGCGCGAATATCTGCGCCTGATGCCGCCCTAACCGACGCTTCGGGTCATCGGACCGGGGAATTGTCCGGTCACCCGACGTGAGGCCACTGCGTGAGGGCGACGCCCCGACGTCGAAAGCTGTCGGGGCGTCAACAGGAGAGGAACCCGCAAGGGTAAATCGCCGGGCGCGCCACCCAAGACAAAGATGGGTACCGGTGACCCCACTCGCACGGCGAAGAGAGGTGTTTGCAGGGTGGGTCTATGACATGACCATGATAACTTTGCATCGTTCATCATTTTCTAAGATGTGTGCGTGTGGAGTGTTCTACGTCGACGCTGCTTTACCTGTATGTCTTTTGGAAATGATAACAAGCTACGTTATTATTTTATTGCAAATTGCATTTTTGTAAATTATTTTCTTTATTTTTGTATATTATTTGTATACTATGAAATAATAGTTAATTGTATAGATTATATATTAATTCAGTTGATGTATATTCGATTTAAAAAAAAGGTGGAATTTTCAATTAGAATGATTATTTGTTTTTTTTTATGTACATTTGCTAAGGCATGCAATTTTTTTTGTTATATTTGTAAGAAGTAAACCTCTTTACCTGAAATCGTTAAGAATTTTTTAATTTAAATATATATATATATATATATATATATACGTTGTTCTCGCACAATCTTCTTTGACTCTCTGTGACAAATACATTAAATATTTATAAATCTTACGCAAAAAATACATTAATAATTAATGAATTCTAAATAAGATATATGTAATCTATTAATAAACTCTCCATAAAAAAATACATTAAATATTAATAAAGTTTCCATAACAAGTACTATAAATATTAACAAATCCTACTACATTAGAGAAATACATTAATTATTAACAAAGCTCACGTAAGAAAAGCCTTAATTATTGATATACATGAGAAATAGATTAAATATTAAAAAATCCTGCGTGAGAAATACATGCGAGTAGATATGAAAGAGGAATGCTCCGATGGTTCGTACATGTGGAAAGAATGCCGAACGAACGTCTGGTTAAGAAGATATAAAAATGCGAAAGTGGAAGGATGTAGGTACCCGGGGAGACCGAGACTAACCTACCTAGACCTAATTGGTCACATACTAAAGGAAGGTGGAGTCAAGAGTCTTCGAAACCGGCGAGCGTGTATGAAGATAATTATGAATGTTGAGGAAGCGAGCGAAGTATGCAAGGATAGAGTTCTCTGGCACTCTGTTCTCTCTGCCTACACTGCAATGGATATGGCGTGATGATATGTATCTATGTATGTAGAAATACATTAATTATTAATAAATCCTAAATAATTAATAAATCCTCCATCATCATTATTCCCTTGCTCTTATCCCAATTATTTGAAGTCGATGCAAAATGTGTTGCCCTTCCATAGCACATATTGCAAATAGTTATTGGCAATAGTTTTATGACCTGCTTAATATCAACCCTCCTTGGGAATGTAATTGTTGACCAGACGGCATCGAGGGAAGTTGACAAGTCGATATTAAGCTCTTAGTTGTAGACACCCACGAGCCATGGAAGTATTGGTAGTATTCGTAGTAGCTACCACAAAGTGTTAATTAATAAATTCCCCATAGCAGAGATTTTCTTACGTAAGATTTATTAAAATTAATGTATTTCTCCAATGTAGGATTTGTTAATATTTATTGTATTTCTTATGGAAACTTTATTAATATTTAATGTTTTTTTTTTTATGGAGAGTTTATTAATAGATTACATATTTCTTATTAAGATTTCATTAAATATTAATGTATTTTTTGCGTAAGTTTTATTAATATTTAATGTATTTGTCACAGATAGTCAAAGAAGATTGTGCGAGAACGTGATAACTTTGCATCGTTCATCATTTTCTAAGATGTGTGCGTGTGGACTGTTCTACGTCGACGCTGCTTTACCTGTACGTCTTTTGGAAATGATAACAAGCTACGTTATTATTTTATTGCAAATTGCATTTTTGTAAAATATTTTCTTTATTTTTGTATATTATTTGTATACTATGAAATAATAGTTTATTTTATAGATTATATAATAATTCCGTTGATCAAATTACTGAAATTTTTAGCATTTAATATTCTTAATTAACTAATGAAATTTTTAATTAAAAAAAAAACTATTTATTATTTACTTTGCTTTTGGTCTATCATTACAAATAAGAGACCAAAAGTAATACCTTGTACTTTTAATATTTTTTTTCTAAATATGCATGCATTTAATAAAAACAAATAACTAATAGTATTTTTATGTATATACATTTGTTTTTGTTGTATTATATTATTATCAGTATATTATTATAATAAATTTAAACTTATTTGTGGCTTACTATTTAAGTAATGAGAAAATTTTCTTCTGTAAAATGTACCTATGTATTTGTACTGAAATAAAAATAATATAACACAAAGGACTATTTATTACAAATAAAATACAGTAAAGATACAGGATGTAGGTACCGGGGGAGACCGAGACCAACCTACATAGACCAGATCGGTCATGTATTGAAGGAAGGTGGAGTCAAGAGTCTCCGAAACCGGCGAGCGTGTATGAAGAGAATTATGAATGTTGAGGAAGCAAGTGAAGTATGCAAGGATAGAGTTCTCTGGCACTCTGTTCTCTCTGCCTACCCTGCAAGGGATATGGCGTCATGATAAGCATGTATGTATGTATGTATATTTAAAAATGTTAGCTGTTAGCTGTGTAGTAGCGGCTACGAATACTACCAATCCATACTTTATTCGTGGATGTCGTAAACGATGATCGACGAGATCGACCCCAAGTAATTGGGATAAGAGTAGGAGAATGGTGATGATATTTAAAAATGTATTAAGCAGTTATAAGTTTTAATAATGATAAATAATAATAAATAATATAATATAATATAAAAATATAATATTATTAGGATTGGTGTAAATGTTATTCATATAGTTATTCACGCGTCAGAAAACATTAATATTTGTCTAGTTTTCACACTTCTACAACAATTACGTACATTTTATGAAAAAACAAAATCAGAGCTATTTTCTAGTAGTAGAGTCATAATACTTACAGTTTTCTATTTTTATTTATAATTGGCTCATTCAGAGTAATACCATTATGTCGGAGAGGATTAGGGCTGAACTCCTCAACCATGACACGCTCAGCGCATCGGATAGCGCTGGCGCGAGTACTTGCACCTGATGTCGTCGTAGTTGAGGTTGTAGTTAGACAGAGGATTAGTCCACAACCCGTAAGGAGGACGACGTGAACGCCCCAACATCGAAAGCTAGCGTGCGTATTCGAAATGGTACCAGAACGGGTAACCCGCGAGATGGCGTTGAGAGGTACGTGTACAGTAGACTGTGGAATCCTGTTGTTCCGGATAGACAGGGAAAGGTGTGGCCACACTATAGCCTGCCCCCCAAAAAAAAGGGGTAGTACTGATATCTCGCAAAAACTTAACACCTCAATAGCAGCAATTTGTATGTCGTACAAAAGCAACCTGGTTTTGCTTAAGTCCACGAGCGAGTATTACCACTTGACATTAAATGGCCATAAAACTGTTAGTTATTAATAATAATTACATTGTTAAGATCATATGGCTCGTAGAATCTTGTGCGTTGTATCCTTGCTGTGTGGTAACGAATAGGTATACCAACTCTTAATTTGCTACTGGATAGTACGTAGTTCCGAAGAAGAATCAGTAGTAGTATTCATAACCAGCTGCCATTACCAATATCTAATCTATCTATCTAATATCTTTAAACGAGTGATTCTTGTATATATATATATATTTTCTGAATCTCGGCAACGGCACCAACAATTTTCTTGAAATTTAACATACAGTGGGTTTCGGAGACGACTAATCGATCTAGTTAAGTTTCATTTGTAGTAAATATTGTTATGTTAATATTTTCAGGCAATGAAAATATATAATTTTGCGTTGGCTGACTGAACTATTAAAATGTGACGGCAAATTTTGACGCTGTCATTAAGACACCTCAATTGGATAATCGAACAGTCTAATCGAGGCCGGTTCGGATCCTGTTTCTCTCTTTTATTACTTTTTGACTTTTTTTTTTTTTTTATTATTATATAATAAATTATATTTAAATATATCTTCAAAACACACTAAAAAGAAAATACCGAGCGAAAACTTGGTCATCCAGATATTATCTAATAAATGAGGTAATTGAAGCGTTATTCTTCCATCGTCGAACGATCTAATGGTTGAGCTGATGAATCAATGAATGACTTTTCAAATGGTAATAAAATAAGAATACCATTCAAGAGGCTAGAAATGTATATAACATTTCTTGCCTATCGTATCATAGAAAATAGCTAAGAGATAGATAGATGATATAAATCATCATCATTCTCCTACTCTTATCCCAATTACTTGAGGTCGATAAAATATGTACTTTTCTTTCATAGTACATATTGTAAAAGTTATTGGCAATAGTTTTATGACCGGCAGCCTTTTTTTTTTTTTTATTGGTGGGCTATGGATGCGCCTCGCCTCGCCGAATCGGTCCGGAGTGACGAAAAGGCGGCGCGTGACTCCATAGACCCACCGTAAAACCTTCTCTCTTCGCCGTGCGAGCGGACCACCGGTACTCGATTTTAACTTCGGTGGCCCTTTATGACCGGCAGCCTGCATGACGTCAAACCTCCTTGGGAATGTAATTGTTGACCAAACGGCATCAGATGGTGTTGGACCAGGTCGTTATAAGGCTCTTAGTCGTCTTTTACAACATCCACGATCAAAGTAAGGGTTGGTAGTATTCGTAGCCGCTACTACACAGCTGATTATTTTGAGAAATAAATATCTTAAATCATGAACCATATTGAAACTGTCCCATATGCAGAATATGTTATCATTGAAATTTAATTTGTTTCAAATATAGTGCAAGTAAATGTTGTAAAAAAAAAACATCATTATCATCATCAGAGCCCATAAATATCCCACTATTGGGCTCGGGCCTCCTCTGTAATGGGAAGGAAATTAACCTACTATACCGCGCTGGTCAGACGTGTTGGTATAGTGTTTGCTTAGAGCTTTCCTTCTCTTGCATAGATGTTATATGCATTTTATATCCCTTAGTCGTCTCTTACTATCACCCACGGGTAAGTTAGGGGGTGGTGAATTGTATTCTTAGGGGACGTCCATTAATCACGTGATCTTTTTTAGCATTTTTTTTAACCCCTCCTGCCCCTTGGATCACCAATGTATCAACGTGGTGAGGTTTAAGATAATGACCCCCCCTCCCCCACCAAAATCACGTAAGTTTTAGTACCTACAAAGAAGTAGCCCACAGCTCATTATATTCTCGTTTTTTTGCTTTTTTATACTTCGCAAAAAGGTCTTTATACAGATCTACCTAATTTAAACTTCGTTCGTTGCCTGGCAACGGCAAGTCAAAGTCACTACACGTTGCTTTTCAGTTTAGAAATCAAAGCGTTTGACGAAAAAATAAATACACGTGATATCTTACTACACCCCCCCTCCCCTTGTGATATTTCGTGTATTTTGTCAAAAAGTAATACCCCCCCCTCGCTTTCAAATCTCACGTGATTAATGGACGGCCCCTTACTCCGTCACCACACGGAAAATAATAAGAAACATAAATAAAACTATACAATGATTCTATGTTTTATAATTTAAAAATCTTTAACAATTAATTATTCGAGATAAAATATTATTTAGTTTCTTAATTAACAATTTAAGAATTAATTCTGTTCATTAACAAAAATAATTTAAAATATAATTAAGGGGTTATTATAAATCCCTTGAGTACACATTTAATATTTGAAATAAAACTATTTTTACCGATTCTATCGCGTTTGTATTTCATTTTAAATTGCCCGACGCGACGTATCGAACACTTTATACTTATAGCATTCATGGTCACGGGAGTACTAAAATATCTCACGTCCAACAAGTCATCGTTATTACAGAGATATTACAGTTATTTCATTTTTAAATTTTGAAACGTAGGGAAATAAAAAATCAAATACAGACGCGATAGGATCCGTAAAAATAGTTTTTCTCAAAAATGCTTGGAAATTAGAGCATTATTTTGACAACCTTCTTCGAGATAAATGGATATTGCTGTACTGACCAAATACATGCGAGCAGCGGCCGGCAAAAAATGTATGAAAATCCATATCTGTCGTGTTTTAGCGGCCAAATAAATATATATATGTAAATTCTATCGTGTATTTTAAAAATAGAACGATTTGTTACTTCAAAATATGGTAACCATATAGGCAAGTTATCAGAGTTTTATTTAAATTTCGAGCTGGCTTGAATAAGAAAGCTCTAATAATGAAAAAAAAAAACAAATGAACCCTTTAGCACGTGAAAAATGTTGTTCGTTGTTTGTCATGTATACAGTTCTACTTAGTACTACTTAGTTTTAATTTCCGCGCATTATTTGAGAAAAGTACTATACAAGCCTTGGCCACAACTAGGAATTGATGGACTTACGTAAATGTGCCTCGGCTACGCCTCGGCCCACATTTACACGTTCGTCCATCAATCCCTGTTTTACTGGCTGCTGCAGTAATGTACTATATTTCAAATGTGTAATATTCGCATAAACATCGGAAATCATTACGTTGGATATTGAGATTTTTGAATGATATGTTATGATGCTGACAGTTTTGTGCAGCCATTATTGGGTCAACTCAGTCATTATGGTACCACTTTCGCAGCCTTATTTCTGCGAAAGTGGTACCATAATGACTCGTCTGAGTATTAGTAATCTCCCAATGCACTTCGAAATGAATGAATAAAAGTCCAAACTTCATCTTTCGCAGCGATCTAACTTAGACGTTAATATTACAGTGGCCACAGTTATAACCACTTATCATCCGGTGGGCTGCTGCATCTGCCACCAAAGATAATGAAAATACTGAATTCATTAATCACTTTGCTTTTCAACACAACTTAATATTTTAAAGTCTCTACCAAACATTTCACCATCTTCAAGTGTCTGCGGTAATGGTTGATTGAGTGTTTCAGGAAGAAATAGAGATGTTACACCACCCATTACGCTCAATACACCCATAATGGTTAGTGGTAGTGCTCTAGAATACACCGCCTGTAAATACAACAGTTGAATACATTTTTAATATCATTATTTCTGGTGTCCGATGGTTTACTGTGTGAGACACAAGGAGGTTTCAGGAGTGGAAGGGGATGCATGGATCAAGTGTTCTCTCTGCGCAACATTGTGTAGAAGCATCTGGCTTCATCAACATTGTGTAGAAGCTTTTGGCATCTTTACCCTATCTTGACCTAGAGGTCAAGATAGGGTAAAGATGCGAAAGGGAATGCTCCGATGGTTGGGACATGTGGAAAGAATGCCGAACGAACGTCTGGTTAAGAAGATATACAATGCGAAAGTGGAAGGATGTAGGTACCAGGGGAGAACGAGACTCACCTACCTAGACCAGATTCGTCATGTACTGAAGGAAGGTGGAGTCAAGAGTCTCCGAAACCGCCGAGCGTGTATGAAGAGAATTATGAATGTTGAGGAAGCGAGTGAAGTATGCAAGGGTAAAGTTCTCTGGCACTCTGTTTTCTCTGCCTACCCTGCAAGGGATATGGCGTGATGATATGTATGTATGTATTATTTCTCTTTTTTTGTTGTATGACGGCTACGAATACTCATCTCAGCTCATATAGAAGTATGTCCCACTGTTGGGCTCGAGCCTCCTCTATAATCCCAGAATGGAAGGGAATATAACCTACTATATCACGCTGGTCAGACGTTTTGGTATAGGGTTTTGTTTCGAACTTTCCTTCTCTACCATAAACGTCATATGCTTTTATATCCCTTAGTCGTCTCATACGATCACCCATGGGTAAGATAGGGGGTGGTGTATTCTTACTCCGTCACCACACGGATAGGATAAGATATGAATACTATCAACACTTAAATTCCTCGTGGCTATCGTAAAATATAACTAAGAGCTTGACTAAGATTGAGTTTGACTAAGAACATTTATCTAGCCTAAATTTCAGCTGATGTCTTCTGATCAACAATCGCATTCCCAAAGAGGTTTGACGTCAATTAGGCGGCTGGTCATAAAACTATTGCCAAAACTTTTTCCTGTTTATCATATATTAATGAATGCTCCTGATATACAAGGATTATTTCTTTAGTGCGAGGTGATCCTTTTTTAAAAAAAGAAATAAGTCGGATAACAGCGGGATGATGATGATGATTAAGAGCATATATCTTCTTTCCTTAGTTAAATAATCTTACTCCACAAGAAAATAGAATCCACAAGAATAATAATAACACAGGTCTACAAAAAAAAACTGTACTGAGTGTTCAACACGGATTTTCTGACGTATTTTTTACCGCTGAATCGAAATCAAAATTTGGGGTAATTTTTTTGATATCGTGAAGAAATTTCTCTCCTTGTTCTTCACTAAAGTAAGTGTGAATCAAGAAAGTAAAGTTTGCAATTTATTAGGCAACGTGAACGCTAAAAGTTTGCCATCATATTAGCCACAATATTTTCGTAATCAACATCCTTGTTGTTATCTAAAAATTTGGTACGCACTTCCTTGAAACTTAGCCATGATGCCTTTTCTTGTAGCAGATATTCGTTGCACAGGTCATTTGAGGAGAAAAGGACAAGGAAACGACAGAAATTATAAGATTATAATTATACATACATACATATCATCACGCCATATCCCTTGCAGGGTGGGCAGAGGGAACAGAGTGCCAGAGAACTCTATCCTTGCATACTTCACTTGCTTCCTCAACATTAATAAATCTCTTCATAATCGCTCGCCGGTTTCGGAGACTCTTGACTCCACCTTCCTTCAGTAGGTGACCAATCTGGTCTAGGTAGGTTAGTCTCGGTCTCCCCCGGTACCTACATCCTTCCACTTTCGCATTATATATCTTCTTAACCAGACGTTCGTTCGAGATTCTTTCCACATGTCCGAACTATCGGAGCATTCCCTTTCGCATCTTTACACCAATACTCTCTTTCATATAATTATCATGCAAAGAACATTATTAGATAGTGGATATTATCGGTTTTTTTTTATTTTCTCCGTTTTTTGCAGTTTGAATTGCGTTAAAAACGAATCTGAAGTCCAAATTGGGGGAATTTGGACTTCAGATTCGTATTTAACGGTAAAAATACATCGGAAAATCTGTATCGAACACTCAGCACAAACCACTTTTTTTTGTGGACCTGTGTAATGTACAGAAGAATACCTATATACATTTATAAGAATATAAATAGAAGAATAAACAATACCACTCTCCTGAGCGCTCTCTCTGTTGTCGCCAACCCACCTAGTAAGCATTACATTTATGGCCTATATTCAAAGCTTATGTCTAACTACGGCAGCTATGAGCAGATGGAAAGTTTTTTTTTTAATTTCTTACCAAATGAACTATATAAGGGCATGCTAATAGTCCTAGGCCAGCTATGAAGGATGCTGCTCCTATTGCTTGAGCCCTCAGCACCGTTGGTAACAATTCTCCAATAATAACATAAAATACTGCAAACGCTGATGCGGCAAATAGTCTTCCAAGCATCGAGAGTGACACAGTTATCCAAGGCCACGCTGTAAAAAAAAATATAAAAAAATACAATATAAAAATATATTCTGTGATGATAAAGTAAGAATACAAAATATCAACAATCTATATCAAAGATGACTATGGGACACAAGCAGAAAAAATCACCCCAAGAAAAGTTAAATACGAAATAAAATTCTAAATCAACCAGTTTATCAGAGTGGTTTAGTAGGTCAATTATTCTTCTATTGTGAAAGAAGCTTGAACCAGTAACAGGACGTATCTGAGCTAAGATGATGATGATGAAAACAGTTTTATTAGTGTTAACAGCAACTTGAAAATTTTATAATGCTGTTTTAATTTTTATTCAATATTTTTTATTTTTATCTTTATCATCATGAACACCTCACCTCATATATTTACTGCTGCTGGACTCGAACCTCCCCCAAAATGAGAGGGAAATTAATCAACTGCAGCACGCTGATCAGACGGGTTCGTATAAGATTTTATTCAGAGTTTTTCTTAACTAGCAGTTAACCCAAAGCCTAAAAGGCTTACGTCACTTAGTCGCCTTCTATGATCATTCACGAGAATGGAAGAAACAGTCACATATTGTATTCTTACGCCGACAGCACACGAAAAACCTTACAGATATTTAACCAATATACTACATGTATTTATATATTCTTCCGTGTGGTGACGAAATAAGAATACTATTTATCACCCCATATCTTACACGTGGGTGATAGTACGAGACGACTAAGAAATATAAAAAGCATATAACATCTATGCGAGAGCAGGCAAACTATACCAACACGTTTGACCAGCGTGGTATAGTAGGTTAATTTCCCTCCCAATACGGAGGAGGCCCGAGCCCAACAAAGGGACATTTATAGGCTGTGATGATGATGATGATTTATATACAGATATTTATGCATATCTGTAAAGCTTATGATAACTAATATTTTTGAAAGATCATCTTGAGTTTTGCTTACATTCAGGTACCAATACACAGCTAATACAGGCAACTCCACCAACGCACATGAAAACGCATAGTACCCATCGTCTTCCAAAACGCTCCATACAGCGCCATGCTATAAAATATGAGGGTATTTCTACTGCACCACCTGGAAATTATGAATCTAATTAAAATCTCTTCTCTTAAATATACATAAAAGTGCAAATTAGTAAAATTGTGGAAAGAATGCCGAAGGAACGTCTGGTTAAGAGGATATACAATGCGAAAGTGGAAGGATGTAGGTGCCGGGGCAGACCGAGACTAACCTACATAGACCAGATTGGTCACGTACTGAAGGAGAGGTGGAGTTAAGAGTCTCCGAAACCGGCGAGCGTGTATGAAGAGAATTATGAATGTTGAGGAAGCGAGTGAAGTATGCAAGTATATAGTTCTCTGGCACTCTGTTCTCTCTGCCTACCTTGCAAGGGATATGGCGTGATGATATGTATGTATGTATTAATATTGTATCATTTTTCATTTGATATCGTTACTAACTAAAATTAGTAGATACTCGGAGATAAATGGACAATTCAATACCAGGGGTAGAGCTACGCCACTGCCTACCAATAAAAATCCCAGACCCACTCAGAAAGTTGCGCTTCCAGCTCCCTCGCTCACCAAACGAAGCACAGCAGCACACTGCCACTGCTCAGGCCTCGACTTTCTACGAGAGTGTGGTACTACTCCGGATGGACCGACCCGTGGCTGTAGACAGAAAACTGTCAACAATATGGTCTTACCACTATTATAGCAAACAGAAAGTAGATTTTGTGTAGTTGTATTTTCTTTTGAAGGCACGTGTAGCAATACATAACGCAGTGCTTGTCCCAACATTACTGTATGGAAGCGAGAGTTGGGTATGCAGAAAAGAGTATAATAGTAAAATTAATGCGGTCGAAATGCGATCTCTGCGGAAAATCTGTGGAGTTAGGCTGACCGACGGCATTCGCAACGATGACGTAAGAGAGCGAGTAGGTATGAAAGAGAGTATTGGTGTAAAGATGCGAAAGGGAATGCTCCGATGGTTCGGACATGTGGAAAGAATGCCGAACGAACGTTTGGTTAAGAAGATATACAATGCGAAAGTGGAAGGATGTAGGTACCGGGGGAGACCGAGACTCACCTACCTAGACCAGATTGGTCACGTGCTGAAAGAAGGTGGAGTCAAGAGTTTCCGAAACCGGCGAGCGTGTATGAATAGAATTATGAATGTTGAAGAAGCGAGTGAAGTATGCAAGGTTAGAGTTCTCTGGCACTCTGTTCTCTCTGCCTACCCTGCAAGGGATATGGCGTGATGATTTGTATGTATGTGTTTATTTTCTTTTCTGTTTTTAAGTATATATCTATTAGACGAAGTAAGAATACAATTTACCACCCCCTATCTTACCCGTGGGTGATCGTAAAAGACGACTAAGGGATATAAAACGCATGTAACATCTATGTAAGAGATGGAAAACTCGAAAAAAAATCCTATACCAACACGTCTGACCATCGTGGTATAGTAAGTTAATTGCCCTCCCATTACGAAGTAGGCCCGAGCCCAACAGTAGGACATATATGGGATGTGATGATGATGATATCTATTGAAAACACAACTGTGGGACTCTATTTCTATGTTTTTTTTTTATATATTTAGTGTCAAATTTCTTCGTGGACCATTATTATTTTATTTTTTCTTTTTAAACGAAGCTAGTAAGTATAAAATGGCACAAATATTAAGCCGTCTCTATATAAATAGTGTATATTAAATTTTAAATAAGTTGATATGTTATATAAATATTAACAAATATAAAATAATTGTTAATCCCTCCATCATTTATAATAACTGGATGAACGAGCATTGCTCGGTATTATCTTATTGGTGTGTTTTGGAAGATATATTTAAATATAATACAAATAATGAAAAAATTAATTAAATAGGCAAAAAGTGCAAAAAATTGAAACTAAAAAAATGTATCGAGCAAAAAGGAGCCAAAATCATGTTTGCTGTATGGGAGCACCCCTTTTAAATATTTATTTTATTTTGTTTTTTAGTATTTGTCGTTATAGCGGCAACAGAAGTACATCATCTGTAAAATTTCTTTCTGACTGCTGTCTAACTATCATGGTTCATGAGATACAGCCTAGTGATAGACAGGTGGACGGACGGACGGACAGTGAAGTCTTAGTTATAGGGTGCCGTTTTACGTTTTGGGTGCAAAACCCTGAAAAACTCACAAAAAAGCTTGGTACAATGGAAATACTCTTTAAAATTGGAATGTCTCGAAAGTCACAATACTGTATTAACACGGCATTTGAAAGTTTCTAAGCTATAAAGAGGTCATACATTTTTAGGACACGGCGTCATAGGAACGTAGAGTCTCAAATTTAAATTGTTGGACAGCAATTTTCTGAGCTGAATATTGTAATTGAGAGCCATGATAACACAATGCATCGTATAACTGAAATCCATCCCTCATAAGATGTATTACCCGTTTTTATTTTAAATCATTCGAAGGGGTCGTATATTAAAATAAATCCTTCGAATAAGTGATAAACTCCGACTCCAACGGTCGAGTTCCTGAATACTCTGAAAGCTCCCGGTCTCCCAACTCACATCTTAAAATTGAGAGCTGGCGCGCTAAAATTATACAATGCCACCAGTTTGCAGAAAGCATTACATTGCATTGTAATCGGGTCAACTACACTGAACGGTTGTTCTCGAGCAGAGTCTGTATTTATTCCTAAGATTCTCCAGATACCATCAAATTACTCCTTCGAATTTCAGAGAGTGCAGTTAGCCATTAAAGTCTGCTTCACAATAACCATAAACAAAGCTCGAGGTCAAATTTTTAAGGTAGCGGGAGTAGACTTGAGAGAAAGCTGCTTCTCCCATGGGCAGTTGTATGTGACATGCTTCAGAGTAAGCTCACAGAGAAGTCTGGTAATTCTAGCATCCGAAAGAAAAACAAAAGATATTTTTTACAAAAAATACTGTAATAGGTGTATATCGCGGGTGGATGTCAAAGAAGTGGTACCAGTGGACGGCCTAATTTCGATGGAAAATACGGCGGGTTATAGGGCCGCACACTACCCTTCCGTCGCCTTGGTCGAAATGAGCGCAGTGTGTTCAAAACATGGCCTGCTAAAAGAAAACCTGGTGTCCATAATATATAACAAAATTTCATTTGATCTTTATGTTTATTAAACCTTACCTACACTATAACAAAGATTGTTATCATCATCATCATCACAGCCCATATACGTCCCACTGTTGGGCTCGGGCGTCCTCCATAATAGGAGGGAAGTTAACCAACTATACCGCGCTGGTCAGACGTGTTGGTATTGGGTTTTATGTTATATGCATATTATATCCTTTAGAGGTCTCTTACGATCACCCACAGGTAAGATAGGGGGTGATGAATTGTATTCTTACTCCGTCACCGCATAGATAAGATTGTTATACTATATAAGTATACAAACATTTATACATAATTATTTATAAATAACAATAAAATTAATAACGTAAAAAACAAACAAAAATCCTATTAAAACATTATCGACTTCTACGCAGACAAAGACGCGGGCAAACGATAATAATTAATAAAATAATAAAAAGTTAATAAGAAAAAGTAAGGATCCGAACCGAGCTACGGTTTGTTTGGATTAGATTATTCGATTTTCCGACTGAGCTAAATGAGTCTATTCTTGTCTATTCGATTGTCTAGTGAGAGCCTATTCTTAATGTCAGCGTCAAAATTTGAAAATCTTCATATTCTAATAGCTAGATCGATTAATCGCCCCCGGAACCCCTTGTATGCTAAATTTTAAGAAAATCATTGGAGCCGTTTCCGAGATTCAGATTATATATATACATATATTGCTCGTTTAAAGATATATTGAGATAGTGAGATTAGATAGATACTACATATCACTGACAGAATAATTAAAGGTATTTAAAAATTTGAAAGTGTCTGTAAACATATTTTAAGAAATTTAAATTACTGAAATTTAGCATTTAATATAATCGAGTTTTATAATATAGTAATCGAGTTTTATAAATATTTTAAGAAACTTCGATTTCTAAGGATATAGGTATCGGGGGAGACCGAGACTAACCTACCTAGACCAAATTGGTCACGTACTGAACAAGAGTCAAGAGTCGCCGAAACCGGCGAGCGTGTATGAAGAGAATTATGAATGTTGAGGAAGCGAGTGAAGTATGCAAGGATAGAGTTCTCTGGCACTCTGTTCTCTCTGCCTATCCTGCAAGGGATATGACGTGATGATATGTATGTATTGTATTTTTTTAATGTCTTTTTTTTTTCAAGGATGAAATTAGGTTTAAAAATAAATAAGTAACTATAAAACTTACCAATAAAAAATGCCAAATAATCGTTGACACCCAAATTGGTTGTGTTATAGCTTAGACTATTATAAACAACACCCAAGGCAACCCAATCGAATGTCAATATAAAGAATTTTTTCCTTATATTTGGATACCGAAATATATCTAAAGGAGAAGCTTTACAATCTCCTTCAGAATTTTCATCATCCATTCTTTTATTATCCAAAACATCATCTTCTCCGTCTTCTTGACTAAATATTTTATTTACCAATTGTAAAGATTTTCTTCTTAAAGTACTAGCGGGTGATTTAGTACTATCTGTTTGTGTCGCCTTTTGTTGAGACCCTGTATTTAATTTAGTTGCTTCAGTTACATTTAGTTCTCTTATTTCATCATCTTCTTTTCTTATTCTAGATTTTTTATTTACAATATCTGCTACTTCTAAGGCCAATATTTTTTCTATGTCATCCCTACTTGAATCGTCTGCTTCGGATATTTTTGTTAGATCTGGTTTAAAAGTCAGCATATTACTTATTCTTCTATCTAAATGTCTTTCTGGTATTTCCGAATAATCTGATATATGACCATTGATGTTTGACGTTGTTGTTAATTCTTCTGTAATATCGTCTTCCTCTTGTTCTTTGAACTTTTTCTGTAAATTAATTTAAATAATGAGCTAAGTGTAATCTAAATTAAAATTGTAAATATCATTACATACTAGACACCTAGTCGTGAGTGAACTTACAATCGATATCATAACAATAATTTTGTAATAAAAAAAGACACCACGCATGTCTTTCCGGTGCTTAATATATGAAACGTGGATAATAATATAATATGTTATTGCATATCTAATTAACCAAGATGTCATAATAAGCCAATGTCCCACCTCACCATAGAGGAGGCGTGAGCAGACACTTTGAAATTTCTCAGGAATCTATTCTATCTGTCAGCAAAAGAGATAAATGCTTCTCTTAAATGATACAAAATATTAATGAACGAAAGGTAGCCCTCGTTATTTTTAATCTTGCTTACAATCTAGGTTACAGAATTTTATTATGTTAATTCCATTGTATTATATATCATCGTTACGGCATTTTATAAGAATATTATATACAGTAGGAGTACTTACATGAATTTCCAATAGAAAACCTCTTGGTAAATTTATACCATTTTTTCTAGCAAGATTTCTTAATACTTTTTCTGCTTCGGCGACACGACCTCTGCCAACGAGCCATCTTGGAGATTCAGGTATTAACCAATAGTATCTGTAACAGAAATTTTATACATTTAATAAAGTGCTTTGAGTAATGAATGATTTGTATTATTGACGAATGATATCAAAACATAGACACAAATAAGCTATCAAAACACATTACCATATGCCGTCTATTTCTTTTTTTATGTCGAAATGCCTTATTATAGCGGACTTGTAGAGAGATATAAGTTTAGACAATCCTTTTAACAGCTAACAGATATCTCAATTTAATTTAAAATAATGCGAATTTCGTCAAATATAAACAAGTTGAAACTTAGTTACTAACCCATAAAGCAGAATAAAAGGTAAGCTGGTAACTAAAGATAGATGATATGAATCTTGAACAGCAAAGGCGAGCAGTGACAATAGACACATACCAGCAGCAAACAGCATACCCACCACAATACCTAAAATTGAGAAACTAAATTTAAAATTTTTCTCCTAATCTAAATAACCTAACCTAACCAAAACTTTTAAATTACTGAAATTTAACATTTAATATGCTTAATTATTTATAAAATCCGATTACGAAATGAAAAATGATGTCGCAAGCGGGATTCGAACCCGCGCCTATTGGGATTCCGGCCCAATCGTCCTGCCACTACACTACCGCGACTAATTGTAGGACATGCAAATTTTATTTCGTATTGTATTTACGTCTTAAGGTGACGGTATGCTATCTACCCGACAATGTTTACACATTGTTATAGGCTTAATACTTCAAACTTTACAGTTAGAAATGTATTAAACGATGACACAACCTTGTTATTTAAATTACTGAAATTTAACATTTAATATGCTTAATTATTTATAAAATCCGATTACGAAATGAAAAATGATGTCGCAAGCGGGATTCGAACCCGCGCCTATTGGGATTCCGGCCCAATCGTGCTGCCACTACACTACCGCGACTAATTGTAGGACATGCAAATTTTATCGATTAGAAAAAAAGTATGGTTCAACCAGATCATGTATCTGGACCTGATCAGGACAGAATGAGGCATGCCGGATCCGGCAAACCCTATCAGGACCAGGTCTGGTCCAGACCAGGATAGCCTGATGTGAAATAACATCAAGTATGGTAAGGCATACCGGATCAGGACCAGGTCAGGACCAAATAAGGATAGCCTGATGTGAAATAACATCAAGTATGGTAAGGCATACCGGATCAGGACCAGGTCTGGACCAAATAAGGACAGCCTAATGTCAAATATAATCAAGTATGGTAAGACACACCGGATCAGAACCAGGTCTGGTTTAAATAAGGACAGCCTGATGTAAAATATAATCAAGTATATGGTAAGGCATGTAGTATATCAGGACGAGAAAGAGTTTTCGTAACATAAAAAAAATATCAATCAAAATTCAAAAAAGTATCATATCATGATTGTCATATTTATGCCACGGTGTAAATTGTATTTACATCAGAGGAGATTAATCTGAAATCTTTAATTAATCATATTTATTTAATAATAATAATAATGTTTTTTATCGAATCAGATCAAAACAGATCGATCAGGTCATGAATGGGCGACAGTAGAAGTCGTTAGCATCTGGTGGTTGCGCCCTATTTGGAACAGCTCACTGGGACTCTCTACTCTCTATGATAAGAATGTCTACGTCATATATTAATTAATATTTTTATTTATTAAACATGTTATTTTAAGATATTCATGTTTTTTAAAAGGACCGGACTGGGCATACTCGTTTTGGATCAGGCAAGATATATAACGCAGATGATTGAATTGGATCCGATCAGTAAAATTTCATCGGGACCCGATCAGGAATGCCTAATCTGGACCCGATCAGGAATGCCTGATCTGGACCTGATAAGGTTTTCCTAATCGGGTCCAGATATATCTTCTGCGTTATATACCTTATCTGGTCCAGATCGGGCACGCCCGGTCCGGTCCTGCTAAGGAGGACAAAAAAAAATCTATTCGGGATACGCTTAGCAGCATAGTGCTCACAAGCGATAATTTGTAATATTTTTTTCGTTTATAGCGTTCATAATAAGCATTAGTATTTAAATAATTCTTCTGAATTCTTCATCACTAATAACTGAAGAGCATCTATTGTATAGAGTATAGGTTGCTTTAAGTCCAGATATTTAGTTTTATATTCTTTTATAATTTTCTAGCTGTGTGGTAGCAGCTACGAATACTACCAACCCTTACTTTGCTCGTGGATATCCTAAAAGACGAGTAAGAGCCTTATAACGACCTGGGTCAACTACATCTGACGCCGTTTGGTCAACAATTATATTCTCAAGGAGGGTTAACGTCTGGCAGGCGGCCGGTCATAAAACTATTGCCAATAACTTTTACAATATTTAATATGAAAGAAGAGTACATATTGTATCAACCCCAAGTAATTAGGGTAAGAGTAGGAGAATGATAATGATTACTTTATAAATTTCTTATAATATTCACTATTTAAACCATCACAAAGAATCTTAAATTATTTTCTATACTATAATTAGCATTATTTCATTAATCAATAAAGTTACGAAAAATGCACTATATATTATTAATGACTTCTATCCACTTATTTTTTTTTATTGCTTATAGTGGCAAAGGAGCAAGCAGCACACCTGATGGTAAGTGTCACTGCAGCCCATGGACCTTTGCTATACCAAGTTTAAAGCTAAATCGCTGCCTATCATTAGAATCCCCAAACCCACCTAGTTGGGCTTCCGGCTCTCTCGCTCACCGAACGAAGCACATTTTCATTACTCAGACGTCGATCTTCTGCGAGAGTGTGGTACTACTCCGGACGGACTGGTCCGCGGCTGTAGTTCTACCACTATTGAAGAATAAAAATATTTCATGATCCTAATTAAAATTATTGTTTTCTCTTATATACCTGCATGGTTTCTTTGTCCTGGAGGCATTAACTCCAGTGCTAATATAAACGGTTGCTGATATAGAGCTGGGAAAAATAGTCCGCTGACAACACAGAGTCCAACATAAGTCCAGTAAGACGTGACAAATGCAGCTGCTATTGGTAACGGAACTTCTAACAGAATCATCAAGAGAATTGTGGGTCTGCGTCCATATCTGAAATTAAAAAAAAGAAAAATGGCACTCGAGGACTGCCGCGGTAAAGCTATTGCATAGCATTTTTTATCAACTTATGCAATTATAATTATTTATTTATTTTTATTTATGCAGTATTTTTTTTTTAATATTAATTCAAGTTACACCTATTTATTAAAACTACTAATTTATTAAAACATTTAAAGTACACGTTTTTAAACTGTTTTTATTTATAATATTATTAAATTATTATAAATAAATTTTGCAAAAAATAAATTGCAAAAAGAGTTTGGCGGCGGTGAGATTCGAACCCACGCCTACGGTGCCTAAAACCAGCGCCTTAGACCACTCGGTCACGCTGCTTACATATAGTCAGTGCAAAATTAACTGCTGCTTTTCAACCGTACAATCTTAGGTGTTATTTTCGTTACGGAATTTCTTAATTCGGTCGCCGCGTTCAAAGCCTGTGATAAAAGCTATGCAATAGCTTAATAAATAACAATTTAACAACGGATTAGGGATATAAGGATACATCTTTTTTACCTATGGTTATCTTACAAATCTATTAAGTCATATTAAGCCCTTAAACAATAATATCTGGATGATCGAGCTTTTGCTCGGTATTTTCTTTTTATTATGTTTTGATGATATATTTAATTATAAGAAAAATAATTAATTTAAAAAAAGAGTAATGCGAAGACTTGTTGGACATTAAATGCTTTAGTCCTCCAATGACTAAGAAAGATGGAAAAAAGAATGTTCGAAACAACGGGCTAGTAAAAATTCAATGTCAAAACTATAAAATCTCTAAAAAGATATTTTTTTTTAGGAATTAACTTCTTACCTGTCAGACATCCATCCAAAAAGAAGGTTTCCAAATATTGAGCCCACCCAGAATAAGGTATTCGCTGTTCGCGGCAACCAATCCTTATCACACACCAAAGAAAACTGGAAACCAAAATACAGCAAAATTTTCTACATATGTCATCATAATATTCGTCTATATACATGCAAAACTTTGTAAGATTTCTTGACAGACTACGTATGGCTTGGCCAACTCCTGCCCAAACTATCTGATCCAGATTTGGTGATTCTTAATTTATCTAAGCTATTTTTATTCCTAATATAAAAATAATTTTATCTTCATATTTTAATTATATTTTTTTTCATCGGCGGAGTCAAGAGTCTCCGAAACCGGCGAGCGTGTATGAAGAGAATTATGAATGTTGAGGAAGCGAGTGAAGTATGCAGAGATAGAGTTCTCTGGCACTCTGTTCTCTCTGCCTACCCTGCAAGGGATATGGCGTGATGATATGTATGTGTGTTTTTTCATCGGCTGAGAACATTGAGAAGGAGAGATTTTCTATAAATGAAAAGCAAAAGACCTGTCGAATCGATATTCGCTGTTCTGTGGGAGATTACAAGCTGAAATTCTGGCAGTTTCTCATTACATAGAAGTAAGAAGAATTCCTTATATCCTTTGCCACCTTAGTCCTATCCCGTATTCCTTCCTTTATTGAGGCGCATGGTATTGATTCATCATGGACAAGTTGTGCAGCTTTCTTCCTTCATACATTTTTAAGATATTAGATAGATAAATAGATAGAAATGTAAATCTATTTTATGGATTCTATCGCCTATTATGCGCTTTGAGCTTTCTTGCCGGATCTTTCTCAGTGTGATAGTACTCAGTGCGTAGCAGAGGCCACGGGTGACTGGATCGGGGAATTAGTCCGTCACCCGCCGAGAGGCCGACCGCGTGAGTAAAGACCGACGTCCTCCTCGAGGGGGGGACGTCGGTCGAGGAGAGGGTAGTCCTCAGGGGGTATTCCATCGCGCTGACCACTGACGTCAAGTCACCCTGCTCCGGTGGTGTGCGTGATAAGACCCCTCTGTCGCCCCAGATGGAGTGGTGCGAGGAGAGCACCGACCGTAACCCACACTAAAAAAAGTGTGATTGCGTTCCGATTCAATAATAGCAGAATAAAAGTTTTGTTAATTTTCTAAACTACTAAATTGACATAATTAAATTAATTTTATATTTAATAATAACAGACTATAAACAGTGACAAAAACTACAACTGTGTTACCAGTGATGACTTACGGCACGGAACCGTGGTCCCTAAATGTAGGCCTCATAACCAAGCTCAAAGTCGCTCAGCGTGCTATGGAGCGAGCTATGCTCGGGATTTCTCTGCGTGATAGAATCCGTAATACGGAAATCCGCAGAAGAATGGGTGTAACCAACATAGCACGAAGAATTAGTACGCTGAAGTGGCAATGGGCAGCCCACATCGCTCGAAGAACCGACAACCGCTGGGTAAAAAAGTTTCTAGAGTGGCGACCACGTACCGGACGACGCAGTGTAGGACGCCCATCCACTAGGTGGACAGACGACCTGGTGAAAGTTGCTGGGCATCGATGGATGCAAACGGCACAGGACCGCACTCTGTGGCGTACCATTAGGGAGACCTACGTCCAACAGTGGATGGCGATGGGCTGAAATGATGATGATGATGATGATGATGGCTATAAACAATACTTTGTGGATCACACAAAGTATTATCCTGCGTGGGAATCGAACCCACGGCACTGGCACGGAAGGTTGATCTATACCACTACGCCATCTGTGTAGTCAATTGGGCAAAAAATTCAATTGCATAAACATTAGAAATCAGTGGATATATAAAATTTTAAAAACTAACCTGAGTGACTAGGGTTCTTTTATACTGTTCTTTGTTAAACTTCCAACCATATTTACATGGTAATGTTGTATTCTTTCTTACTTTCAATACAGCAGTTGAGATATTAGCAATCTGTAAATAAAGTTTTGTTTTGATATCATTAAGCAAACTCATATTAAATCAGATTGATCGCGGGCTTATATGATAAATTTAATACTTACAAGGTCATTCTTGATATCATCATCTACGTAATGGAGTTGATAGACTTTTATAGAATTTATGGTGTCATCTTCTTTCACAGTTATAATTCTGTAAGAAGAATATATTAATCATTATTATTCTATTATAATTAATACTACTTGACCCAATGGACGATATCTATACTAATCTATACTAATATTATAAAGCGGAAGAGTTTGTTTGTTTGTTTGTTTAAACGCGCTAATCTCAGGAACTACTGGTCCGATTTGAAAAATTCTTTTTTTGTTGGATGGTCCATTTATAGAGAAAGGCTTTAGGCTATATAACATTACGCTGCGACCAATAGGAGCAGAGCAACAATGATGAATGTGTAAAAATCGGGTTTATGTTTCCTTTTGAGAGCTTCCGCTGCGTAAACGGTTAAAGTTGCGCAAAAATTATGTACTACATAATTGTTACCCTTTCAAAGTTCTAAATAAAAGTCCGCGACAGCATATGTCTATCTTTTAAGATTGGCTCACTATAACCTTTTTTATGCTAATCAAATTTGTTTTAAAATAATGTGATATTTTCGAAGGTGTTTTTATAAACATAATATTAATCCTTATCCAAATAAATGAGTTATTCATCACAAGTATTTAATTTAAAACAAAATTGCTCTGTACATTATTTGATTTCAATGAATATTTTAGGAAATATCGCAGTTTAAAAATAACATCGCAGCAAAATAATGATCAAGTACTGGGCGCGCATTTACGATAAAAATACTGGATCTTATAATCTTATATTAAAAAAAAACTCAAACTAATGTTATTTCAAAGTACTTCTGCACACACTACATTTTTAGTTTTGTTTTCTTCTCATGACCTTCCGTCGGCTTTACACATCCTAAATAATAATAATAAGTATAGGAAGTATTAGTGCCTGCCCTCATGTATGGCAGTGAAAGTTAGATTTGGCGGGGAAGACATGAAAATAGAATAAATGCTGTAGAGCTGACAGCTCTTCGTAAGCTGTGTGTGATGTAAGTATGAAAGATAAAATTAGGTATAATGTTATAAAAGAGCGCTGGTATGCTGAGGTGGGTTGGACACGAAATGGAAGAAATAATGAGTGGGCAGAGGTTGACGAAGCAAACATATAAAGCAATCGTGAATGGGACAAATACAAGGGGAAGACCTTTTCTGGACCAAATTGGCGATTTGTTCACGAGAGGTCATCATCATCATCATTCTCCTACTCTTATCCCAATTACTTGGGGTCGATACAATAAGTACTCTTCATTCATAGTACATATTATAAAAGTTATTGGCAATAGTTTTATGACCGGCCGCCTGCCAGACGTCAACCCTAATTGGGAATGTAATTGTTGACCAAACGGCATCAGATGGAGTTGGCCCAAGTCGTTATAAGGCTCTTAGTCGTCTTTTACGACATCCACAAGCAAAGTGAGGATTGGTAGTATTCATAGCCGCTACCACACAGCGATTTCATACACATTAAAAGTATGTGTAATCGTAAATAGGCGTAAGTGTATGTATGTATGTATAATATACATACATTGTATATATCTATAGAAAGTATAGATAAGACCCAATACTTTTACTTGCATTACTTTATATGGTACTACATTGCATTATATGGATTACGTCAAACTTGAATCACTTTTAAATGCTTATTTTGCGTAACTACAAATACACACAAAAAAAAAAGAAACACATACATGCACGCATACTACATCACAAACACACGCACACCACACACACACACATATACACACACGCACGCACACACAAACACACACACACACACACACACACAAACACACGCACACCACACACGCACACCACACACACACACACAAACAAACGCACAACACACACATACACACGCACACACACACACACACACAACGTGTGAGCGCGCTCACTAACACGTTAATTCTCACTCATTCATTTATTATAGATTTCTTTATCATTAGTCTTTATTACGTAAGATATATATATTCATTATTTATAATGTATGTTACTGTAAAATAATTTGATGTTCAAGATTTATGTATTTCGGGAAGGAACTGTCTCTTGAAACACAGGTATTACCTAATTCAAGAGGCAAAGACATCTATGTCAACTGTCATATGTATTTAGTTTTCAATAAAGATTATTATTATTATTTTACTTAAGGTTAAATGTTCTACTCTTACTAATAAAAGGGTCATGTAGGTACCTAAAACAGCTTTAACGTATGTATTTTTTTAAAAAAAATTCCACCTTTTACGTCAACGAATTCGCGAGTTGAAGTTAACGTTAGCCCAAAGTAACCATTCCACGCGGACGAAGTCGCGGGCAGAAGCTAGTACTGATATATTGAACAAAAAATATATATTATATATCACTCATTTGAATTCATTGCAGTGCCGTCTTGGGTCCGACTGTCAAAGAAACTCGTTTTTAAATTATTTTAATTCGTGAAAATGATTTAAAACCATACATACATATCAGAGTGCCAGAGAACTCTATCCTTGCATACTTCACTTGCTTCCTCAACATTCATAATTCTCTTCATACACGCTCGCTGATTTTGGAGACTCTTGACTCCACGTTCCTTCAGTACGTGACCAATCTGTTCTAGGTATGTTAGTCTCGGTCTCCCCCGGTACCTACATCCTACATTTAAAATCATTATTAATGAATACCTGAAAATTAGAGAGTGGTTTAGCGTATACTACGAATTATCACTAAGAATATGAGGGGTTAAAATTCTAAATAATGGGTCATGTAGAATGAGTATGTTTAGTAAACCTCTCATGCGTTGGACTTCGCGGCGCTCTAATGTGCCCCGTGCAAATAGTACTCAGAAATAGTTCATGAAAGTTAATCGTATATGCTCTCTGACTACGTTAAGTTTTGATTGGTTGATTTAAAAAAAGTCCTAAAAACAATTGCTAATTGTAAAGCGTTTAATTGGGTCAAACCTGTGTCCCAAAAGCGCGTTGAGCACATTTTTTTGGGACAAATGGTGTCCCAATATCGCGTGAGGGGTTAATAGTATGCTTCCTACTGAACAAAGATTTATTTTTTTGGCATGCATGATGTCAGCTCATGCTACTACTGTCAGGATCGAGCCTACTCCACATTCAGAAGAAAATTGAACTATTATACCAAGCTACTCATGTGATATATATATATATATATATGTTTTATTTCGAGTTTTTCCTTCACTTGCAGTAATACTTTGACTGCATAAATGGTATACTGGTTAAGATACCGACCTTCCATTCCAGTGCCACGCGCCGGAATAGTATCACACTCTCGCAGAAGATCGACGTCTGAGTAATGGCAATGTGTTATTCCGCTTCGTTCGGTGAGCGAGAGAGCCGGAAGCCCAACTGGGTGGGTTTGCGATTTGTATTGGTAAGCAGCGGCCTAGCGATACCCTTGTTATTGCAAAGATCCGCGGGCGAAGGGCGAAGGGCGGCAGTAACACTTACCATCAGGTGTGCTGCTTGCTTGTTTACCATCATCCTTACCAATATTAAATGCGAAAATAACTCTGTCGGTCTGTCTATCTGTCGCTCTTTCACGCCAACACTACCGAAATGATCTAAATGAAATTTGGTACACAGATGTTCTAGAGTCTGACAAAGGACATACGCTACTTTTTAATGCAAAAAGGGTTGTAAATGGGGATGAAAAGTTGTAAGGAAATATTGTAATTTTTAAAGCCAGAAACTTGAAACTTATTTTTAGGCTATTGATTATATGTAAATAAATATAAAATTAAAATTTTGTAAAAAATTTACTTTTAAGGGGTAAAATAAAAATAGAGGATGAAAAACTTTAGGAAAGTAACCTTTTACGCGGACGAAACCGCGGGCAGAAGCCAGTTATCAATAAAAAAAACATTGCATAGACCTCAAGTAATTACAATAAAAGCAAGATAAGGAAAATACACTACACACATATTCGCACACTACTAACCAGTAATAATTACAATTTGATTCAACTTATGAATAATAATATTTATCTCAATACATAATTCTAAATTTATATTATAAGCATATATAATCAATCATTAAAATCTAAATTAATATTAATAACGACTGATAATGAATTAATCTATCATCATATAGAGTCGTAGATACATCGTATAATTGATTCAGAGCTCCGTTTTGCAATGTTGTTCTCGATTTATCTATTTTTTTTTTAAATTAAGTCACCCTGCACTGATGAAATAATCCTTGTATTGCGGGGGACTTTACAAACATATAATTAGCTGATGGTTATGTAATGGTTACACTCAAAGTGTTGCCCTGCGCAGGACCCAAAGTATGAACCTACGACATTGGCATGGAAGGTCGGTTTCGTAAGCACTACGCTATCTGTACAGTCATGGATTGTGTGGTCCATCGAGGTTTTAGCTTTTTTTCTTTATTAAAAAAAAAAACATTTATTTATCCCAGGTTAAATATTTAAATGCATAAATGGTATCTATTATAGTTGAGATACTGATCTACCGGGCCAATTGTGGTGGGTTCTAATCTACGCAGGATAGTACTATGTGCGATTGACAAATTGTTATTTGAGTCTGGGTGTAATTTCTGATCGTGAATTACATATTTGTAAAGTCTTAAAAAAATAGTTCAATGTTTTCCTGTGTAGCGACTTAAGCCTACAGTTTTCACCATACTTAGTTGCCCGTAGGACTCATAAAAGTCAGTTGAGGGATCATTTAGGAGGATGGGATACTTCCCACGGAAGAAATCCTAAGTAACTAAATCTGGGGTACGATGTCAGAAACCTCCGCGTGGTGTAAGCTGGGTGCGGGCACCAGTCCCCCAGATCATTCTGATGGATTGTCTCCCATAGCGAATATCTGGCGCTAGGGGGGTCCCCTTGTTTGGGAAGCCCTGTTTCGCTCCTAGCCCTCTATTCGTAAAGGGTGACCGGACGCGAATTCTCGATGGAGTCACTCATTCATTTGAGGGCTGGGCAGGCATATACCACCGTCGACATATCGTAAACCTGATTCTTTGCTTGTCTTAGTTTCAGGAGCGAGGGTCCGCCGGACCGCGAGGAAGACAACCTCTATAAAGAATTCGAATCGACATTCGAATTCGGAAATCACCCAGAATCTTAAGTTCTGGCGTGCGGCGAGAAGATGCATAGCAGATAGGTTGTTCTATCGTTAGCACGCTCCAGCCAGGGTACCAACTGCCCGCCTGGTTGGTAAATGTAGGCTTGCCCGAGTACAGCCGTCCGGAGACGAGGACAGCGGATCTGTCGCTAAGATGGACGAGGGCGGTGTATCCGCAGGGCCGTCCAAGGAAGATAGCGGGCCGGATGCTAAAGCCTCCACCAGGTCATCGCCGCGTCCGTCGTCCTGTCCTACATCGGCTCTGACAGCGGCTGTGACGACCACGGAGGAGGCTCTCCCCTCGAAGGTGCGGCGCCTCCTGAGCAAGGGAGGCAGCTCGGGCGCCGACTCCGAGGGGAGTGTGACCATCATGCCTCTACCGAAGGTGCCGGCTTCTCGCTGAGGGCGAGGGGCCGCAGTAGCAGGAGGAAGGTTGATGACTCCTCGGCGTGAGGTGGCGCCTGCTGCCCGCGTGAGCGACGGCCCTCCGAACCTGCAGGCTGAAAATGCCCGCCTTAGTGGCGAGGTCTCAGGCCTGCGGGACCTGAACCGCCAGTTGGGGGCCGAGCTGGCGGCGGTGCGGCGGGTAAACCGCTTGTTGGCCAAAGACATGGCTGACCTGCGGGCCCAAGTGGCGCAGTTCTTGCCGCCTGCGCCAAAGCCGTCGACCAGGGTGCGCTCAGCTGCTGTTGCGGCGAAACCCGTCCCCGTGGTGAGGGAGACGCCTCCCGCTGCAGAAGACGTGCCGCCGGCTGAAGCTGGCACAACCGCCGCGGCGAAACCCGTCCCTGTGGCGAGGAAGACGCCTCCCGCCGCGGCGACGAAGTCGCCAAGCGTCCCGGAGCGGGCCCCGGTAGAGGCTCAACCGGAGGCGCCGAACCGATGCCGACCCCGCTCCCGATCCCGCTCCCGACCCCGCTGCCTGCGGTGGGGGGATTGCCGGACGAGTCCCTGCGCGCCATCATCGATGCAGTGGGCAAAATCGTGGATGCGCACATGGCCGTTCTGGATGCAAGGCTGCCTCCAGAACCACGTGTCCGGCCGCCTCTTGCCGCTGACAAGCGGCCACATACGGCACCAGCCCCCGCCTCGCTGCCATGTCAGGGTGGCCGCATGGGGAGCTACGCCGCGGCCGCGGCTGGTCCTAAGCCCAAAGGCCCCGACCCCGCTTCGAAGGGACCTGCCCTGAGGAGGAAGAAGGCGCCGGCTCCTGCCGGACCGCAGATGTCACCCGCAACGACACCGCCGGCGACGACTAGCGCGGCTGCGACTAGGCCTTCCGCTTCTAGCACGACTGCTGCACCTGAACAGGGTTGGCAGGTGGTCGAGCGCGACAGGAGGAGTCGTGGCTAAAGAAGGAGGGCGGAGGCTAAGCGCGCCGCTGAGGACTCCACTCCCAAGGCAGGAGCTGGCGACAAGAAGAAGAGGCCGCGCAAGGAGCTCAAGCCGCCGAAGACAGCCGCAGCAGTGGTGATCACTGTGCTGCCTGAGGCGGCCGAGAAGGGCCTCAGCTACTAGGCCGTCTTGAGGAAAGCCCGGCGGGAGCTAGACGTCTCCGATACTGGAGGCGTCGAAGCCAGGACCCGCAAGGCCCGGACAGGGGCTCGAATCCTCGAGTTCCCTGGGGCCGAGGGCGCCAAGACGGCCGACAGCGTAGCGGAGAAACTGGGAGGTTTATTCGCCGAGGAGGGTGGCATCAAGATCGCCAGGCCCGTTAAGTGCGCTGAAATACGCATCGCGGGTTTGGACGACTCTGTAACGGTGGAAGACATCCGGGTGGCCATTGCCTCGAAAACCGGGTGTCCCATGGACACCGTCCGGGTTGGCGCCATTTGCCCCGGTCCGGGCGGCGTAGGTGCTGCCTGGGCGCAGTGCCCGGTGTAGTCAGTCAGGCAACTGGCTGGCTCAGGCAGGCTCCTCGTGGCTGGAGCTTGGCGCGGGTAACCGTGCTTGAGCACCGGCCTGCGAGGTGCTTCAAGTGCATGGTGGTTGGGCACACCCGGCCAACATGCACCAATTGCTTCGACTACGGCGGATTGTGTTCCCGCTGCGGTCAGACCGGGCATGTGGTGGCATCTTGCGCAGCCCCGCCCCATTGCCCCGCGTGTGCGGGGGGCAATAAGCCCGCCAAGCACCGCATGGGCTCTGGGACGGCAGACCTCCAGCTTCGGCCCCAAAGGGGCTGGGCGGCCATTCGACCATGGCCGCTCCCGCTCCTAGCGCGGCCCGATCGCCCGCTGGCTAGGGGGAGATGATGGATACGGCCCATTAATGGCTACAGAATCCATTCACCTCCTGCAGGCCAATACCAACCACTCTGCTGGTGTGCAGGATCTCCTCCTGCAATCCATGGCGGAGTGGTCGATTGGTGCAACCGTAGTCGCGGAACCGTTCGGTGTGCTTGATCGCCCCAATTGGGTGGTCAGCCGGGACGGAACTACAGCAATCGTCACCTCCACGCAGTGGCACTTCCCGTCCTTGTCCCTTTTGGATAGGGGCGAGGAATTTGTCGCGGCGGAGTGGGGGGTGAGGGTCACGCTCTACAGCGTCTACCTCTCGCCTACTAGGAGAGTGGCCGATTTCGGGACCTCCCTCACTAACTTGGAGGCTTCGATACGGCGACTGGCACCGGGCCTCGTCCTGGTCCTGGGGGACTTCAACGCCAAATGCACGGCGTGGGGGTTCCCTATGATGAACCCTCACGCGCGGGCGGTTGTTGAGTGGGCGGCTACACTGGGCCTCTGTACAGGGGCTCGGTGAACACGTGTGTGCGGCAGCAGGGCGGGTTGATAGTGGACCTGTCATTCGCTAGCCCTACTCTCGCATCACGGGTGAGAAACTGGAGTGTCCTGGAGGAGGCGGAGACCCTTGCCGATCACCGGTACATCCGGATAGAGGTTTCCCTTCGGGACCCCAGTAGGAGTCTCAGGGCGGATGGAGCTCCCGCGTTTCCGCGGTGGGCTGTGGGACGACTTGACAGGGATCTACTGGCGGAGGCGGTCATCGTTCACACGTGGCTGTCCTCACCATCCCCAGCGGACGGAGTGGACGCTGAGGCTGTCCGCATCCGCAGTAGGTTAACGCAGATCTGCGATACGGCCATGCCCAGGGTGCGGCGTCTACCTCCAAGGCAGAGGGTCTACTGGTGGTCCCCAAGACTGGCGGACCTTCGTGCGGCGTGCATTAGTGCCCGAAGGTCCTACACCCGCAGCTGGCGGCGTCACCACAACGCTGAGCGGGAAGGCCAGCTGTACGAGGCGTACCGCAGTGCGCGGACTACCTTTCGGCTCGCCATCCGATCCGCCAAGGGTGCGAGTTGGCAGGAGATGCTGGACGGTCTCGACCGTGACCCCTGGGGTCACCCGTATCGCGCGTCGCTGAACAAGCTTCGCGCGCAGGGTCCCCCCCTCACCGAGACCCTCCAGCCCGACTTCCTCTGTAGGGTGGTCGAGAAGTTGTTTCCGCGGCAGTCGGAGCACACGCCCCCGGTCATGGCGCCGCCAGATCAAGACCGGGAGGCCGACGATAGTGTTCCGCCCGTAACGGAGTCGGAAGTGGGGGCGGCTGTGGCGAGGATCCGTTCCGCCAACACGGCCCCCGGCCCGAACGGAATACCAGTCCGGGTGCTGACGTCGCTCCTCGAGCACCTCGAGCCTCGCCTCAGGCAATTATACAACGCTTCTTTGGCGTCTGGACGGTTCCCTGAGTGCTGGAAGGAGGGAGGTTGGTTCTCCTGCCAAAGCCGGGACGGCCCCCGGATTCGCCGTCGGCCTACAGGCCCATCGTGCTCCTTGACGATGTGGATAAGCTGTTGGAGCGCATCCTCGCTGCCCGCATCATGCACCCGCACCTGAGCGAGGTAGGGCCTGATTTGTCGGACGTTCAATTGCACCTGGCGCGAGGACGCCCGCCGAGACGTCATCGCTCGCTGGGCTACGCGGCTGAAGAGGCCTAGGTACGGTGTTCTTACCGAGGAGGCTCTCCGGCCCGTATTGACGGAGTGGATGGAGCGGCGGCACGGAGTCCTCTCTTTCCGGTTGGTGCAGGTGTTGTTGGGGCACGGGTGCTTCGGCAAATACCTGCACACGATCGCACGGAGGGAGTCGACTCCGTCCTGCCACCAGTGCGGCAGTGACGAAGACACGGCGCAACATACGCTGGAGGTCTGCGTGACCTGGGCTCGGCAACGTTGTGACCTCGTCGCTGTCATCGGTGCCGACCTGACGCTGCCGGCTGTTGCGAAAGCGCTGGTCGACAGCATCAGGAACTGGGACGCGGTCGCGTCGCCTTCTGCGAGGCTGTCATTTCGCAGAAGGAGGCCGCGGAACGAGTCTGGGTGGATTCCCGTGACCCGGGCCGCCGCCAGCGGCCGGGGCGGCGCAGGCGCGAATATCTGCGCCTAATGCCGCCCTAACCGAGGCTTCGGGTGATCGGACCGGGGAATTGGCCGGTCACCCGACGTGAGGCCACCGCGTGAGGGCGACGCCCCGACGGGGAAAGCTGTTGGAGCATTGACAAGAGAGGAACCCGCAAGGTTATACCGCCGGGCCGGCCACCGAAGACAAAGATCGCGTACCGGTGGCCCGCTCGCATGGCGAAGAGAGGTGTGTTCAGGGTGGGTCCATGGGGTTGCGTGCCGCCTCTTCTGTCGCCACAGACGATTTGTCTGGGCGCGACCACGTCCATGGTCCACCTTGCGGGAAAAAACAAAAAAAAGAAAAAAGAGGTAACTAAATCTAAAATACATACATATCACCACGCCATATCCCTTGCAGGGTAGGCAGAAGGAACAGAGTGCCAGAGAACTCTATCCTTGCATACTTCACTCACTTCCTCAACATTCATAATTCTCTTCATACACGCTCGCCGGTTTCGGAGACTCTTAACTCCACCTTCCTTCAGTACGTGACCAATCTGGTCTAGGTAGGTTAGTCTCGGTCTCCCCCGGTACATACATCCTTCCCCTTTCGCATTGTATAGCTTCTTAACCAGACGTTCGTTCGGCATTCTTTCCACATGTCCGAACCATCGGAGCATTCCTTTCCGCATCTTTACACCAATATTTAAATCAAAAACTATATTGTTATTACCAAACAAAGAGTGGTTATATCAATAATGCCACCAAGGCATTACAATCATCATCATCATCATCACGACCTATAAATAATCCCACTGCTAGGCTCGGGCCTCCTCCGTAATGGGAGGAAAATTAACCTACTATACCGCACTGGTCAGACGTGTTGGTATAGGGTTTTGTTTCGAGTGTTCCTTCTCTCGCATAGATGTTATATGCGTTTTATATCCCTTAGTCGTCTCGTACGATCACCCACGGGTAAGATATGGGGTGGTAAATAGTATTCTTACTCCGTCACCACACAGAAAATAGTATTGTTAACAAAAACAACAACATTATAATTAATAGTAACTTCTCTGTATTACATTTAATGAACGAGTAAAACTGAAGGCTCAAACCCGAATTTTATAGTTGGCAGCGATCTTATCTACGATATTAAAAATAGTACGGAACTTCATATTATTTTTTTTTTAACACGACGCTACAAAGAATTCTTGTTTAAATTCAAAGTTCATGCTGTCATGTTGTTGTTTTTTTTGTGTTCATGATTGATGGATATATAAGTGACTCGAAATTATTATTGTATTTATAATTGGACCGTTAGTTAAATCATTTGTAAATATATTAATACTTGCTTTTAAATATCAAAAATCATACATTTACTTCCCTTGGTGCTGTATTACCGATGGTCAAATTAATAACTTATTGACTATATATATATATATATATATATATATATATATATATATATATATATATATATATATATATATGCTTATTGACTATATATACATATATATATATATATATATATAGCTTCAGCTATCATGCCTGCCAAATAATTTTTTTATACGCTCAGTATTTTTTTTTTAATAATAAGTATCCTATGTCCTTTTTAATACCTCGAAGACTATGTGTACAAAGTTTTATGATAATTAGTTAAGGTATTTTTGGCGTGAAAGCGTTACAAACAAATTTATATTCATATAGTACATACATATCATCACGCCATATCCATTGCAGGGTAGGCAGAGAGAACAGAGTGGCAGAGAACTCTATACTTGCATACTTCACTCGCTTCCTCAACATTCATAATTCTCTTCATACACGCTCGCCAGTTTCGGAGACTCTTAACTCCACCTTCCTTCAGTACGTGACCAATCTGGTCTAGGTAAGTTAGTCTCGGTCTCCCCCGGTACCTACATTCTTCCACTTTCGCATTGTATATCTTCTTAATCAGACGTTTGTTCGGCATTCTTTCCACATGTCCGAACCATCGACGCATTCCCTTATATTTAAAGCAGAGATATAATATAGATTAATAAAACTCGTGGATGTCGTATAAGACGACTAAGAGTCGTATATCGACCTGGAGCAACACCACCTGATGCCGTTTGGTCAACAATTACATTCCTAAACAGGTTTGACGTCAGGCACGTGACTGTTCATAAAACTATTGCCAATATGTAGGAAGAGTACATATGGTATCGACCTCAAGTAATTGGGATAAGAGGTGGAGAATGATGAATTATAATAGACTAGCTTCTGCCAGCTGCTTCGCCCGCGTAAATGGTTACTTTCCTAAAGTTTTTCATCCCCTATTTTTATTTTACCCAGGGTAAATTTTTTAAAAAATTTAATGTCATATTTATTTATATCTAATCAGCACAAAAATAAGTTTCAAGCTTCTGGCTTTAAAAATGACGGTACTTCCTTACAACTTTTCATCCCCCTTTACAACCTTTTTTTTTTGCATTAGAAAGTAGGCGTTATCAGGCTCTAGACTATCTGTGTACCAAATTTCATTTAGATCGGTTCAGTAGGTTTGACGTGAAAGAGCGACAGACAGACAGAGTTACTTTCGCATTTATAATATTAATGAGGATTAATAAAATTTTTCCGTGTGGTGACGGAGTAAGAATACTATTCACCACCCCATATCTTCCCCGTGGGTGATCGTGCGAGATGACTAAGGGATATAAAACGCATGTAACATCTATGCGAGAGAAGGAAAACTCAAAACAAAACCCTATAGTAACACGTCTGACCAGCGCTGTATAGTAGGTTAATTTCCCTCCCATTATGGAGGAGGCCCGAGCCCAATAGTAGGATATTTATGGGCTGTGATGATGATGATGATGATGAATAAAACTTGCTATTTGCAAGTTCAAAAGTGAATGTTTGACGTGATATGTATATAATATGAGACAATGAAAGTAATGATATAAGGAAAGTTTTAAGCACCAACGTCGATAATTTTAGTAGTAAGGGAAGATCATAGAAATGATGAATGGACTGCGTGAAGTATATATGTATGTCATTTTTTTTTTAAATACCGCCCTGCACTAAGGAAATAATCCTTGTCATACTGGGGACTTTACATAAATGCAATTAACGCAGACAAATTACACCTTTTTTTTTATACGGTGGACTATGGATGCGTCTCGCCCCGCCAAATCGGTCCACGGTGACGGAAGAGGCGGCGCGTGACCCCATAGACCCACCGCGCAACTGCTCTCTTCGCCGTACGAGCGGGCTACAGGTACTCGATCTTTGTCTTCAGTGGCAGACAAATTACACCTAGAATCAGAACAACACTTCGATCCAGGACATTGCACAGTGTTGTCCTGCTTGGGAATCGAGCCCACGGTACTGATACGCCAGGTCGGTATCTTAACCATTACGCCATCTTTGCAGTCAAGAAACAAAATAACAGAAAATGACGTCTTCATTGTTTAGGATCTTACAGGGTAACCGGTGGCCCGCTTGCACGGCGAAGAGAGGAGTTTGCATGGTGGGTCTATGAGGTCACGCACCGCGTTTTCCGTCACCCCGGACCGATTTGGCGGGAAGAGAGGAATCCATGGCCCACCACAAAAAAAAAGGATCTTACATGGTTGTGTGTCAGAACATCGTTATCTGAGCAGTGAAACTATACTTTTGCACTTCATTCAGTAAAAATGCATGGGTTTTGATTGGTAGGCAGTGAACTAGCTGTACTTCTAGTATTTCAAAGGTCCATGGTCGGCAGTAACACTTACTAGAAGGTGTGCTGCTTCCTCATTTGCCACAATAAACAATAAAAAAACTTACCTTTCATCAATATAGTCCTTAAGCTCTTCTCGTAGTTCTTTCGAGTCAATATCATAAGCTTTACAACTTTCATAAGAGTCATGCACTCCTGGTACTGTGAGAGTACGAATAATGTCTTCTGAAAGTCCCAAATGCTGTAACTCCTGAGGTGGAGCGCACCAATGCTCTGGTGTTGCATTTGTGAAGACCTGAAAAATATAGATTTATTGAATTAGAGCATAAATACGTAATGCATCATAGATGATCTTTTCAACGGTTATAGGATAATAAATAAATAAAATAAAATAAAAAGCCTTTTATTTATTACGAATTACATATAATTATCTTATTTATACTATCTTAATTAATATATAGTATGAAAGATATAGGTATCCGTGTGATGACGGAGTAAGAATACAATTCACCACCCCCCATCTTACTCGAGGGTGATCGTACGAGACGACTTTGGGATTCAAAAGGCATATAACATCTATGCAAGAGAAGGAATACTCGATACAAAACTCTATATCAAAACGTCTGACAAGCGTGGTATAGTAGGTCAATTACTTTTCCATTATGGAGGAGGCTCGAGCCCAACAGTGGGACATATATGGGCTGAGATGATGATGAAAGAAAAATATGGAATAATGTTATAAGAGAGCGCTGTAGTGTGAATTAAGAAGTAGTGACAAAGATCAAAAAGGGTATGCTGAGGTAGTTTGAACATTTAGAAAGAATGAGTGAGGAGAGGTTGACGAAGCAAATATATAAAGCAAGCGTGAATGGGACGAATACAATGGGAAGACCACGTCATACTTTTTTACACCAAGCTGGAGATGTGTTGACGAGAGGTCATATTAAGAGTATGCGTAATCGTAGAGCATGCATGAAGACTATTATGAGTGTGAATGAAGCGATGGAACTATGCCAGGATCGTGGTTTGTGGCAATCCGTAGTCTCTGCCTATCCCCCTGGGAAACAGGCGTGAAGCTATGTATGTATGTAATTATTATATATCTTAAAGTATATTTTTCTTAATAAGTATCTTAGCTGTTTTTTTTTTGGTAGGCTATGGCTCGGACAGACGTCGCCCGCTCCGTCCGAGGCGACGGAGGGGCAGCGCGTGGCCCCATAACCCACCGTATTCCCTCAACATCGCCATTGGGCCGGCCACTGGTACCGCTTCCTTGCCAGCCGTGGCCAGCCCAGCGGGTTACCCTTTCGGGTACCATCCCCCGTCGACGCCCCAGCTAACTGCCAGGGCGTCGCCCTCACGCGGTCAGCCTCTCTGCGGTTGACAGACTATTCCCCGGTCCAGTCACCCAGTATCTTAGCCTACTATTAGTATGATTATAATTAAACTAATTTTACATCTAGGAGCTAAGAGTGTTGTTTGTTACTTTAATATTCTTCTCTAAGAGCCCCTCCACGGGTGAAGGCCTCCTCCAAGCAATTCCAAATTTCTCTATTTTGGGCTATTTGCATCCAGTTCGAACCAGCTGTTTTGCTAATATCATCTGCACATCTCGATAGTGAACAGATTATAGGATATAAAGAAATAAATGAATGGTATAAAAAAAATATCATCATCACAGCCCATAGGTATATGTCCCACTATTGGGCTCGGACCCTCTCCGTATTGGGAGGGAAATAAACCTACTATACAGCGCTGGTCAAACGTGTAGGTATAGAGTAGGTGTTTCGAATTTTCCTTCTCTTGTAACTAACCCAAAATTTTACTATCGACTAACCCGAAACTTTATAACCCGAAATTTTTCTATTAACTGAAACTTTACTATCAACTAACTCAAATATCAAATAATCCGAAATTTTACTATCAGCTAACGCAAAACTTTCCGTGTGGTGACGGAGTTACAATTCACCACCCTCTATCTTACCCGTGGGTGATCGTATGATACGACTAAAGGATATAAATCGCATACAACATCTATGCAAGAGAATGAAAACTCGAAACAAAAACCTATCGACACGTTTGTCCAGCGTGGTATAGTGGGTTAATTTAGTATGTCTGACTAACGTGGTATAGTGGGTTAATTTAGTATGTCTGACTAACGTGGTATAGTGGGTTAATTTAGTATGTCTGACTAACGTGGTATAGTGGGTTAATTTAGTATGTCTGACTAACGTGGTATAGTGGGTTAATTTAGTATGTCTGACTAACGTGGTATAGTGGGTTAATTAAGTATGTCTGACTAACGTGGTATAGTGGGTTAATTAAGTATGTCTGACTAACGTGGTATAGTGGGTTAATTTAGTATGTCTGACTAGCGTGGTATAGTGGGTTAATTTAGTATGTATGACTGACGTGGTATAGTGGGTTAATTTAGTATGTCTGACTAACGTGGTATAGTGGGTTAATTTAGTATGTCTGACTAACGTGGTATAGTGGGTTAATTAAGTATGTCTGACTAACGTGGTATAGTGGGTTAATTAAGTATGTCTGACTAACGTGGTATAGTGGGTTAATTTAGTATGTCTGACTAACGTGGTATAGTGGGTTAATTTAGTATGTATGACTGACGTGGTATAGTGGGTTAATTTCCCTCTCTCTATTTAGAGGAGGCTCGAGCCTCGCAATGAGACGTAACGTGAGCTGACATGAAACCGTGTGGTAACGTAGTAAAAATACAATTCACCACCCCCTATCTTTTTTTTTTCATACAGGGGAAAGATGAGGAACTTTCAAATTTTATTTTTAATCATATTATAAACAATCTTATTGATTTTCAGCTCGTTGGGCATTTATGTAGCTTTACTTTAACTTTTTGGTCTAATTTGACCGGGCTATCAGTTATGGAAAATAAAATATTGTCAGCATTTTTAGACGATGAAAAAAAAAATACTAAAATACATTTAGCCACTGCTATCAAGAATAAAAATAAGTCAGTTGCAAAAAAAGAGCAGTCATTTAATTTAGGCAACCCCGGTTTGCACCTTTTCCTTTACTTTTTATTTTTTTCATTATATCATTAATTAATATTTATTAAGTTTTTTTTTAATATTTAAATTACCATTATTTCATTAGTATGTTATTATTCCAAAACGCCTTCATAATTTTATATTATCCAATAGAAACATAGTTTCATCTCAGCTCGTATATGTCCCACTGTTGGGCTCGAGCCTCCTCCATAATGGGCGGGAAATTGACCTACTATACCACGCTAGTCAGACGTTTTAGTATAGGGTTTTGTTTCGAGTTTTGCATCGTTTGCATAAATGTGACATGCGTTTTTTTTAAAGACCACCCCGAAATAAACTACTAAAGAAATAATCCTTGTATTGCAGGGGATTTTCAAACATGCAATTAACGCAGACAAATTCCACTCAGGCTCAGGACAACACTTTGTGGTTCGTACAAAGTATTGTTCTAAGTAGGAATCGAAACCACGGTCCTGGCACGTAAGGTCGTTATCTTAACCACTCTCTTACGATCACCCACGAGTAAGATAGGGGATGGTGAATGGTTCAACTCATCATTCTCCTACTCTTCCTACTCTAATCACAATTACTTGGGTCGATACAATATGTACTTTTCTTTCATAGTACATATTGTAGAAGTTATTGGCAATAGTTTTATGAACGGCCGCCTGCCAGACATAAACCTTCCTTGGGAATGTAATTGTTGACCAAACGGCATCAGATAGAGTTAGCTTATCTCGTTATTATGCTCTATGTCTTTTACGACATCCACAAGCAAAGTAAGATTTGGTAGTATTTGTAGCCGCTACCACACAGCACAACAAAGCTAGGCACTATCATCTAGATATTCGTAAATGAATTAGAATGAAAGACTCGTTAGTAGACAAGCAGTCTACACAATCAATCTGTTATCATTTCGTAAAAAAATTATTAATTGGGTGATGCAATCCAATTAGAACAAGTTTTTTGTTTGATATTTTTTTTTAAATAGCATTCAATTAGTTCATTCATTATAATTGTTCAAGCGGCGAAGTATATGCTGTTATTATATCTGACCGTATCATTCTTTGTTGATTTGACATTGTTGATTTTGTTGTTAGGCGCGGATCGTTTTTTTTTTTTTTTGGTGACGAGCTATGTAGTGGTCACATTCCGCTAATCCGTCCGGAGCAACAGAAGAAGTGGCGCGCGATCTTATATATCCGCCCTATATGTACCTCTCTTCGCTTAGTGAGCGAGCCACCGGAACTCGGTTTTAGTCTTCGGTGACCCGCGCGGCGGTTTAATGTCACGGGTATTCTCTCGAAGCCGCAGATGGCTATAACAATTTTACCGACGCTGGACGCTGAGAACTCTCAACCTAATGAAGTTTAAACGAAATAGTGATAGGGCGATACTGTTTAAAGGTTTTTTGTCTATAAACATGGGCCGGTCGATCCGGGATAAGACCACACTTTCGCGGAAGATCAAGGTCTGTGCAGCGGCAGTGTGCTTTTGCACTTCGTTTGGTGAGAAAGCCGCAAAGGCAGCCTACCTTTCTAGGTGGGTTTGGAGTTTTCATTGGTAGGCAACGGCTTAGCTGTACCCCTGGTATTGGGAAGGTCCATGGGCGGCAGTAACACTTACCATCATGTGTACTACTTGCTCGGTTGCCACCAAGAACAATAAGAAAAGATCCCTAAACAATAATTGTTTAATAGAAAATATATATCTATGAAAGAGGATGTTTGTATATATGACATCGCTAAACTCAGAAACCATGTGTAAACATTGTCCGATAGATGGCATACGTCACCTTGAAGACGTAAGATATAATATGAATCTAAATTTGCATGTCCTAAAATAGTTTACGATGGTGTAAGTGGCAGCACGGTTGGGCCGGATTCCCAATAGGTGCGGGTTCGAACCCCGCTTGTGACATCATTTTTCGTTTCGTAATCGGGTATTTATAAATAATTAATAAGCATATTAAATGCTAAAAATTTCAGTAATTATGGAAATTGTTCACAGAGAAGTTTTGTATGCTATCCCCATTGATGTAACTCGCCACAAGGTGGCGCTGCGATATATCGACTTCTACAAACAACGGGCTGCGTTTGCTAGTAAGATATATACAGAACTTAAAATTCTGATTTACATATCAACTGCACAAATGTTGTATGTATGGCTGTTGTGTCGAATTTCACAAATTCGATTCTTATGCAGGACAACTCTTTTTTTGTCTAAATATCATGATTCTCCTACACTTATCCCAATTACTTGGGGTGGATACAATATGCACTCTTCTTTCATAGTACATATTGTAAAAGTTATTGGCAATAGTTTTATGACCGGCCGCCTGCCAGACGTCAACCCTCTTTGGGAATAATTATTTTTAGTATATAAATATATTTTCTAAAAAAAAAAAAAACACTTAAAGAAAATACCGTGCTAATCTCGATTATCCCAATCATTTAATTACGTGATTTAAGATTCAGTTATACTAATACATTAAGCCTTCGGTAATCTGTGCTTATCAAATCATCTTGGATAGCGGTTTCTAAAGTGGACGGAGCCGGGCTTAATCACTATTACATCACATACATATCATCACGTCATATCCCTTGCAGGGTAGGCAGAGAGAACAGAGTGTCAGAGAACTATATCTCTGCATACTTCACTCGCTTCCTCAACATTCATAATTCTCTTCATACACGCTCGCCGGTTTCGGCGACTCTTGACTCCACCTTCCTTCAATACGTGACCGATCTGGTTTAAGTAGGTTAGTCTCGGTCTCCCTCGGTACCTACATCCTTCCACTTTCGCATTGTATATCTTCTTAACCAGACGTTCGTTTGGCATTCTTTCCACATGTCCGAACCATCGGAGCATTCCCTGTTGTATCTTTACACCAATACTCTCTTTCATACCTACTCGCTCTCTTACGTCGACGAATGCGATCGATCAGCCTAACTCCACAGATTTGCCGTAGAGATCGCATTTCGACCGCATTAATTACACATTTGAAATAAAACTATTATTACGAATTCTACTGCGTTTGTATTTGATTTTTAATTTCCCGACGTTTCGAACACTTTAACGTGATCATGGTCACGGTGTAGAGCATGGTGCCAAGGTCATCAGTCCTCTCTTGACCATGATCACTGTAAAGTGTTCAAAACGTCGGAATATTAAAAAGCAAATACAAAAGCGATAGAATCCGTAAAAGTAGTTTTATTTCAAAAATACGGTATTTTTTTTTTTATTAATTATAGTATTATGCACAATTACTTATTACCCAAAGGTTTATTTAAGACTTTGTCATTCAATATCTGAAACTGTACAATCGAATTATTTCGCTTACCCTTTTTTCTTTTTTTTTTTTGTGTAGGCTATGGTCCGCACACACACTGCCCGTTCCATCCGGGGCGACGGTAGGGCAGCGCGTGGCCCCATAACCCACTGTATTCCCTCCGCATCGCCATTACTACCACTCCCATTACTACTACTACCATTACTATTCCCCGTCCAACTGTAATCGGCGACGCCCCAGCTAATGGCCGGGACGTCGACCTCACGCGGTCAGCCTCCAAGAGAATTATGAATGTTGAAGAAGCGAGTGAAGTATGCAAGGATAGAGTTCTCTGGCACTCTGTTCTCTCTGCCTACCCTGCAAGGGACATGGCGTGATGGTATGTATGTATGTTTATTCCGTGTGGTGACGGAGTAAGAATACAATTCATCAACCCCTATCTTATCCGTAGGTGATCGTAAGAGATATAAAATGCATATAACATCTATGCAAGAGAAGGAAAATTCAAAACAAAACCTGGTGGTATAGTAGGTAAATTGCCCTCTCATTATGGAGGAGGCTCGAGCCCAACAGTGGGACGTATATGGAGCTGATGATGAATTAATGAATATAGAATTAATAACACCATTTATAAATTGTAGTAGTATACATCGATAACATTAATGTATTATCAGTTAATCATTAAATTAATTAATTAATTGTTGATTAATTATCAATAGTTGATAGAAATTATCATAGTATCGCAAAATATTTAGTTGATGATAAAATTATAACATCTTATTCTAAATATAGGATATAAGTTGAAAGATTAAGTAATGATAAAAGTATGGAATTTTTTTGCGCGAATTGTAAAATTTTAGTGTTTTTTTTTTTGCTTGCCGTTTTGGGTTTTTTTTTTGACTTAGTTGTTAGCCTCAGATGGCTATGACAACTTTACCCGGACTGTGGGTGAGCGCTGAGGGCTCTCAACCCGTACCACCGTTTTGGGAAGTAGATTAATTTATTGTTAAACATGCGCGTAGTCGTGCACGGCCATACATGTACAAACATACAGATACGTATAAACACAATCGCATGCAGACACGCACATAAGCAGGCAAGCACACACGTAGGCATTAACTGCGAAATATTATGTACGGATAGTATTTTCAAAATTTCTCTAAAAATTTATTCAGATAATAAATGAAGAATTATAGAAATTATATTTTTGAATTAAAGTAAAAGAAAATAAAAGTGTGAATGTAAAACTTCTTTAGGTTCTAATATATATATATATATATTTTTTTTAATTAAATTGAACAATTTAGTGATATTTATTACAATAAATAATAATTTAGTTGTGTGGTAGCGGCTACGAATACTACCAACCCTTACTTTGGTCGTGGATGTCGTAAAAGACGACTAAGAGCCTTATAACGACCTAGGCTAACTCCATATGATGCCGTTTAGTCAACAATTACATTCTCAAGGAGGATTGACATCTAGCAGGCGGCCAGTCATAAAACTATTGCCAATAACTTTTATAATATGTACTATAGGAAAAGAGTACATATTGTATCGACCCCAAGTAATTGGGATAAGAGTAGGAGAATGATGATTACAACAAATAATCATACATTATTTATTTAAAGGAATATTAACAGGCGTAACTATTTTCGTTATAAGAATCTTAACACCTTAAAATAAAAACTCATAGAATGATAGTTCGGTACTTTCATCATCATCATAGCCCACATATGTCCCACTGTTGGGCTCAGGCCTCCTCCGTAATGAGAGGGAAATTAACCTACTATACCGCGCTAGTCAGACGTGTTGGTATATGGTTTTGTTTCGAGATTTCCTTCTCTCGCATAGATGTTATATACGTTTTATATCCCTTAGTCGTCTCATACGATCACCCACGGGTAAGATATGGGGTGGTGAATAGTATTCTTACTCGTACATAAAACCCTATACCAATACATCTGACCAGCGTAGTTTAGTAGGTCAATTGCCCTCCCATTATGGAGAAGGCTCGACCCTAATAGTGGGACGTGTATGAGCTGAGATGATGATAAAGATGAATGACCTTGCATACTAAGGAATGAGCCGGCGTAAGGTAACATTTCTGTCAAATATTGTGCGTGTAATTGTCTTCTATGTGTTATTATTCTAAGCCTAACACCCCTAATTTTCAACGCTTAGATTGCGGACGTAAAGGAGTTTCACTAAAAAAATCTCAAAAGAGGTTAACCTTAACCTGCTTGTTGTCATAAAAAACACATGCATATTTTATATAATTGCTGACCATGAGCGAGGTAGATAATAATTAACACTTATAAATAAGGACCTCATAATGTTTATTGATTTTTAAAAGCATTTCAATAACGAGTGTGTTTATGGAAGCTCATTAACCTTATAAGGCCATATACAGCTAGGGTTGCCAACCGTACTATAATATATAGTATTGTACTATATTTCAGATCTGCGTTCTATATAATGTTGGAGAAATATATAGTACGCAAAAATAATATATTTTCAACACCGAACGAAATCTAATATTCTTTTCTCAAACTGCTTAGAAATTTAACATTATTTTGACAACCTTCTTCGAGATAAATCGATATTGCTGTACTGACGAAATACACGCGAGTAGCGCCCGGCAAAAATGTATGAAAAGCCATATCTGTCGTATTTAGCGGCCAAATAATGTAAACTCATATCTATCGTGTATTTCAAAAATGGAACGATTTATTACTTCAAAATATGGTAACCAACAAAGGCAATTTATCAGAGTTTTATTTAAATTTCGAACTGGCTTGAAATAGAAACTGTTTGAAAATGAAAAAAAAAAACAAATGACCCCTTTAACATGTGAAAAATGTTGGTCGTTGTTCGTCATGTATACAGTTCTACTTAGTACTACTTAGTTTTAATTGCCGCGCATTATATGAAAAAAAGCTAGTGCTTTTCTATAGTTACAAGCCTTGGCCACAACTAGGAATTGATGGACTTACGTATGTGTGCAGACACAAGGAGGTTTCAGGAGTGGAAGGGGATGCATGGATCAAGTGTTCTCTCTGCGCAACATTCTGGAGAAGCATCTGGCTCTAGGTCAGAGGGTTTTCTGCAGTTTTGTGGATATGGAGAGAGCATTTGACACGGTTGTACGAAAGGAACTTTGGGACATTTTACCGGAGTATGGTATTAATGGTAAACTGCTACAGGCTGTGCAGTCCAGTTACATGGGCTGTAGAGCCTGTGTGCGGCTGGATGATGGAAGGTCGCCTTGGTTTGACGTCAATATCGGCGTTAAGCAGAGGTGCGTTCTGTCAGCCAGGCTGTTTATCATATATCTGGATAAATGTCTCCAAAGGTTGAACGATATGAATGTGGGAGTCCAGATGGGCGACACAGTGGTCACTGCTCTGCTTTATGCAGATGATGCAGTCCTGCTGGCACAGTCAGCGACTGACCTGCAGACCCTAGTCGACACAATGACAGAAGATTATAAGAAAAGGGGTCTACGCGTGAATGTGAGCAAAACCAAAATAATGGTCTTTGAAAGAGATGAAACCAGAAGTATGAATGTAAGAGTAACAATAGGTAATGATGTACTAGAGCAAGTGGATGAATTTGTATATCTTGGATGTGGATTTAGCCGAGATGGAAGGTACACCACTGATATAGAGTGAAGAGTGAATGCGGGAAATAGAGTGAACGGAGCGTTGAGGCAACTTCTCGGTAGTCACCACCTCAGCCAGAAGGCACGTGTAGCAATGCATAACGCAGTGCTTGTTCCAACATTACTGTATAGAAGCGAGAGTTGGGTATGCAGAAAAGAGTATGAAAGTAAAATTAATGCGGTCGAAATGCGATCTCTGCGGAAAATCTGTGGAGTAAGGCTGACCGACCGCATTCGTAACGACGACGTAAGAGAGCAAGTAGGTATGAAAGAGAGTATTGGTGTAAAGATGCGAAAGGGAATGCTCCGATGGTTTGGACATGTGGAAAAAATGCCGAACGAACGTCTGGTTAAGAAGATATAGAATGCGAAAGTGGAAGGATGTAGGTACCGAGGGAGACCGAGACTAACCTACCTAGACCAGATCGGTCATGTACTGAAGGAAGGTGGAGTCAAGAGTCTCCGAAATCGGCGAGCGTGTATGAAGAGAATTGTGAATGTTGAGGAAGCGAATGAAGTATGCAAAGATAGAGTTCTCTGGCACTCTGTTCTCTCTGCCTACCCTGCAAGGGATATGGCGTGATGATATGTATGTATGTACGTATGTGTGCCTCGGCTACGCCTCGGCCCACATTTACACGTTCGTCCATCAATGCCTCTTTTGCTGGCCGCTGCAGTAATGTACTATTTTTCAGTTATGAATTCGAAATGGTGAGAAGAGAGAAACAGTAGTAGTATCACATTAATAAAAAAAAAGTGTGTATGTACTTATGTACACGCGTTAGAAGTTATACTTCTTTGGCGTAACAAGATAAAAATCATTTCAAAATTTTTATCTTTCGCTTTATGTGCATGACCAGGGTGATATTGCTAACCTATTTTGTGAGCACTTTAGAGTTCAATCGTCATTAGAACGTGTGACGTCGTTGCCTGGGTTCGATTCTGAAACTGTATGCCGCGAGCAATTTGCAACATTTAACGTGGAACAGGTTAATGCTACTATTAAAAACATGACGAGAGGTGTCTCCTGGGCATGATGGTTTCAGCATCGAACACTTGCAACACGCTGGTAACCATCTACCACGAGTTTTATGTATGTTTTTTAATTTGTGTTTAAGGCATTCTTATATACCTGCAAAAATGATGCGCACTATTGTCGTACCGATTATTAAAAACAAAACTGGTGACTCGTCTATGCTGTCGAACTATAGACCTAATTCATTGGCAACTGTAATTGCTAAGGTACTGGACAGTCTGCTTGTGCGCGTACTCGATAAGCATGTGTTAATTCATTAATTATTTCGGCCTGGTCTTTCTACTGACAGTGCTATATTTTGCCTTAAGCAGACTGTACAGTATTACACATGCAGTACAGTATTACACATTTGCTCGTTTGCCACCATTAGCAATAAAAAAAAGAGTTAAACTTAGATTAGTTTAAGTCAACATTTCTGTCAGGCCCGAGAAGCTCACATTTTTGGAACGAAGTTCCTTATCGCGCGTTGCGAAAGGGGGCTAGACGGAAAAAATTACTACCGACACACAACAAAGTTGTGACGATACAACATAAAACAAAGTCGCTTTCTCTGTCCCTATATCCCTATTTATGCTTAAATCTTTAAAACTACGCAACGAATATTGATACGGTTTTTTTTATAGATAGAGTGATTCAAGAGGAAGGTTTATATGTATAATATATGCATAATGTAGTAGAGAAACACTCATAATTTTAGAGGTTTCTAATGTGATGTCGTAAATAAACACATTATTTTGCGCTTACATTGCAAACGCTGGCTGAACCCTACGAAATAGATCAAAATAAAGTACTACAGTATTATACAGCTTAAAAAGGCCTACAAAAAAGTCCGCGATGATATATGCCTATCTCTTAAGGATAACATACTATATCCATTTTAATAGTTTAAAAAATGGCCTATTATAAAGCGGTAATTGAAAAGCTATTTCCACAAATACTGTATTAATCCTTATCATTTTAAATACATTACTTGGCTTGAGCATTTCATGGAGATAATTTTTTTCCTTCAGACCATGCAAATTAAATCAATACCTTAAGAGATGTAGCAAAATCAAAATAATGCGCAACGAAATTAATTTCGTTTCGCCGCGCGGCCGGCTCGCGTTCGAGCTCGGGGCCCAAAAGTTTTGGTAGTCTAGTGGAATTATATATCCTATTATCCTATTTCCTATTAATATTATAAACGTGTGGTGATAATCCGTGTGGTGACGGAGTAAGAATATTATTCACCACCCCATGTCATACCCGTGGGTGATCATACGAGACGACTAAGGGACATATAACGCACATAACATCTGTGCAAGAGAAGGAAAACTCGAAACAAAACCCTATACCAACACGTCTGACTAACGCGGTATAGTATGTTAATTTCCCTCTCATTACGGAGGAGGCTTGAGCCCAATAGTGGGACATTTATGGGCTGTGATGATGATGATTATAAACGTGAAAGTTTGTAATAATGTACGAGTATGGATGTGAACATGTTTGTTGCTCTTTCACATAAAAACTACCGAATGGATTTTGATGAAACTTTATAGTAATATAGCTTGCACCTCAGAATAACACATAGGCTATAATTTATAAAGATATTTTACAAATTGGCTAAAATATAACGATAAAAATCGCTTAAGGCAGAAAAAAATTATATAATAAAAATAGTAAATTAAAAATTCAAAATAATTTGATATTTATTGCCGATGCACATTTTATAGTAAGGAATTGATTCTTATGCAAACAAATGCTTTTATTACTTTCGATATTTAAAGTACATATTTTTTGCCTTTTACCGTGTGTCGTTTGGTACAATATTTCAAAAGTTAGGACGATAAGAGTGCGCAGTGCTGTGGTCAGGCAGCAACCGGGCGCACTACAGATCTACAGAAATATGGCAAGAAATCTATGATCGCCGATTGTGTGACCCAAACACAAGTAAAGGCGTGAGAGCAGTCATCGTTGATGATTGTTGTATGTTTGACAGCACTATCGATCTGTTAATAACATACTATACCTGCAGGTATATAGTAGATAGGTATTGAAAGTTTGTGATGTGAAACATCTTTTTGCGCGCCTTGGCAGTAAAATTGTGTCGACTACTGGAAATGATACATTGGGTAGGTACTAAGTCAAACGTGGTCATGTCGTGATACTACGCCGCTATTCTATATTCATTTGTGTGTGCGTGCGTATTACATCGATAGCTGTCTAACATAAGTGTGACATTAAATAATTAAATATTACATCATCTTAAATTCAATTGTTAATTAATATTCACTCTTTTTTATATGTAAAATGTCAATTATAATAATAAACAAAAATAACAAGTTACTTTAGAGACGAGCTTTATTTTTCTTTTTAGTTTATTTTTTCTTTTTAATATTTGCAATAATACCTATTTTTTATTAAGAAATAGTTATCATTCTTGCCATCTGAATTACATTAGCGAGCGCTACCTAAACTGTAGAATTCACACGAAGATAACGTAACATAAATAGTTCTGAACAAAAAATAGCGACAGTTTACTCTTTATGTGGAAGCCAATATATCCTAAATTATAAGCTCATACATGTCCCTTTATTGGGCTCGAGCCTCCTTCACACTAGAAGAGAAATTGACCTACTACACCACGCTGGTTAGATGTGTTGGTATAAGGTAATTTAGTTGAGTTTTCCTTCTCTTGCATAGATGTTATATGCGTTTTTTATCCCTCAGTCATCTTTTATGATCTCCCACAGGTACGGGGGTCAAGGGCTTCGCCAAGGGGGAGCAGCGGGGAGGGGTCAGTTGACCCATAGAGATCAAATGTAGCTTCATGCGTTCGACTTACTCCGTTACCACGCGGAATTATAGTATTTAGTTCATTCTTATCTAAATAGTCATATTTGTCGCTTTCAATATTTAATGTAGATTTCAATATTTGGGAAAATATAACGATATGAAATATGATTCCTTCCATAGCATCTGAACGTTTATCGGAGTAGTTTTTACATGATAAAACACAACACTTCATGATTTTCTTCGTAATAAAATAAAAATACACCTTCTTCACTAATTAATCGAAAGGAACTTCGTCCCATCCGGGTGTCCCTTGACACCTCTCGTTTTTAAATATTGGTACGATAATCAAATAAATCTAGTGAAGTGGGCAGACACATACTCGACAGAGTATAGGTTGGAGTGCGGTGTGAGGCAGGGGGGCTTGACTTCTCCAGCACTCTTTAATAATACATGAACAGTCTGATCGGGGAGCTCAGCAGCACAGGTATAGGGTGTCACATTAATGGTATATGTGTTAATAATATAAGTTATGCTGACGATATGGTGTTGCTGAGCCCATCAATCAAGGCCCTGAGGAAATTGATCAGAATATGTGAATCCTACGCCGGGGCACACGGGCTCAAATATAATGCAACCAAGAGTGAGCTCATGATATTTAAAGCAGGCAATAAATGTTATAGTACTATACCACCTGTCATGCTATGTGGTACAGCTCTGAATATGGTTAACAAATTTAAGTACTTGGGCCACTGGGTCTCGGCGGACCTCAAGGACAATACAGATTTGGAACGGGAGCGCAGGTCGCTGGCTGTTCGAAGCGGTATGCTGGCCCGCAGGTTCGCTCACTGCACTACCCCAGTAAAGGTCACGCTTTTCAAAGCTTATTGTCAAAGTTTTTATACGTGCAGCCTGTGGGCGAACTTTACGCAGAAGGCATACAGTGACCTGCGTGTACAATACAATAACACGTTCCGGGTGTTGTTGGGGCTGTCGCGTTTTTGTAGCGCGTCCGCCATGTTTACTGACGCGAACGTAGATAGTTTTTCGGCCGTTATGCGCAAGAGAAGCGCCTCGCTATTACGTCGTATGCGCGGCAGCCCCAATAACATAATAAAGGGTTTGGCTGATTGGTGGGAATCGCCGATCCTGAGGCGTTGGATACGACTGCATGCAGTTAAGTAGACACCCTCAGGTTCGGACGACCAACAGTTTTATGTCAGTTTTGTTCATACATTATAAGTTAATTATGTCAATGTTACTAACACTAGTTCTTAAGTTTTTATTGTTACTAACAAAATATGGAGCTCTATACTCTGAAATAAAAATTATTATTATTATTTATTCTACGTTTGTAGAAAAAACGACACTAACAATAGAAAAATGGTATTTAATACATTGAAAGTTTTATTATAACGCATTATCTAATTAAATAAAGTTTATTTAAATATCACAAAAAAAAAACTAAAATGTTGACTATAGCTAACTTCAGGGTGTCGGATTTTCGTGATGGTGTGCGCGCGCATCGTAAAAAAATTGGTAAAAAAAAGTGCGAGTTGTACTCGCGCACGAAGGGTTCCGTAAAACTAAAAAAAAATATGTGATGTAACTAAAAATTTAAGGTTTTCGGAATTTTTCCTTTATATATGTATATAAATCGTTGCTTCATGCGTAATTTCAAGATTCTAGGTCGACTGGAAGAGTACCTTTCAGGTTTTGATTCCCTTGCGAGTAGTTGCGTGTTTGAAAATATGCGGCTTAAATTGCTGTTTCTTTTGATTGCGTGGTCATAGAAGTTTGATTTTGTTACAGCTTAAAGTTCTTATAGATCTGAGTATTTGATATGAATTTCACTTTAATACCTTTACGCGTTCATGACGAAAAGGGTAGTAAGTTTAAAATTATTAAAAATATTTTTATTATATGATGTAATTAAAAATATACGGTTTTCGCAATTTTTCCTTTATCTGTGCTATAAGACGTTACTTCGTACCAAATTTCAAGATTTTGAGTTCACGGGAAGTACCCTGTTGGTTTTGATTCCCTTGCGAGTGTCGAAAATTTACGGAAATTTGCGGCATGAGCGCCTGTATCTTATGATTGCATTGGCTTAGAAATTTAATTTTTTCACACGTTAAGGGACAGTAGACTTGAGTATTTGATATAAATTTCAGCTTGATCCTCCACGCGTTCCTGAGAAAATGGGTCTTGACAGACAGACAATAGGACAGACGGACGGACGGATAACAAAAGTGATCCTATAAGGATTCCGTTTTTTTCCTTTTGAGGTATGGAACCCTAAAAATTACTCTCATCATTTTTCCCTAACGCGCTAAAAGAAGTATAACTTCAAAAATCATTTACATTAATCTAAAAATTTAATGTAATAAAGCATATGACACTTTTATTTCAGACAAAACACTTTTAAAAAGTGCAAGAAGTGCAAAAAAATTTAGTTTTCATAAAAATATTAAGTAAATAAAAAATATTTGTTTATTTTAAATCCTTACTAATATTATAAATGCAAAATTAACTCTGTCTGTCACTCTTTCACGCCAAAACTACTGAACCGCTCTAAATGAAATTTGGTACACAGATAATCTAGAGCCTGATAAAGGACATAGGCTACTTTTTAATTATTGCAAAAAAAGGGTTATAAAGGGGGATGAAAAGTTGTAATGAAGTATCGTCATTTTTAAAGTTTAAAACTTATTTTTAAGCTATTGATTAGATATAAATAAATATGACATTAACATTTTGTAAAAAAAAATCCCTTAAGGGGTAAAATAAAAATAGGCGATGAAAAACTTTAGGAAAATAACCTTTTAAGCGGGCGAAGCCGCGGGCAGAAGCTAGTTGTCCATAAAATACTATATTTTTTAGATGTGTACGGGCCTCCTCCGTAATGGAAGGTAATTGACCTACTATAACCGCGCTGGTCAGACGTCTTGGTATATAGGGTTTTGTTTCGAGTTTTCCCTCTCTCGCATAGATGTTATATGCGTTTTATATCCCTTAGTCCTCTCGTACGATCACCCACCGGTAAGATATGGGGTGGTGAATAGTATTCTTACTCCGTCACCACACGGAATACTAATATAGTAAATAAATAATACTTCCTTACAAACTAAAAATAATTCAAAAATAATAATTTAATAGCTCTACAATACAATTTACAAGTTACTTAGTTTCCACTTTTTCATATATTTTTTGGAATTTGTAGTACCTAATAAAATAAACTAATTTTTTTTTTTTCAATTTATAGTACCTAATAAAATCAACTGCAGTTTCATTTTTTTTTTCAATTTATAGAGTACCTAATAAAATAAACTACAAATTCATTTTTTTTTTTCAATTTATAGTACATACATACATATCATCACGCCATATCCCTTGCAGGGTAGGCAGAGAGAACAGAGTGCCAGAGAACTCTATCTCTGCATACTTCACTCGCTTCCTCAACATTCATAATTCTCTTCATACACGCTCCCCGGTTTCGGAGACTCTTGACTCCACCTGCCTTCAGTACATGACCGATCTGGTCTAGGTAGGTTAGGTAGTTTTTTTTTTAGGTTTTTTTTTATTTATAGTACCTAATAAAATAAACTACTTTTTTTTTTCAATTTATAGTACTGAATATAATAAACTACAATTTAATTTTATTTAATTACGTACAATCATTTGTCGCAACATCACAATTGTAAGTAATGTGAAAATCGATTTCTAAACATTATGAAATAAATAATAAATTAGACAGTAATGATTAGAAATCGATTTTCAATTCTTTATATTCTGTATTAACTACTGAAATTTATATAATTATAAACCATTCCGCCATTTTATTTGCATAAATTACGTTTATAAATCTATACATATGAAAGAGGATGTTTGTATATATGACATCACTAAACTCAGAAACTATTTGACCAATCATTATGAAAATTGGTATATATATATATATATATATTTCCACGAAAAAACTGTATAAATATGTTATCTCCGTTGATGTAACTCGCCACAGGTGGTGCTGCGATATTTCGACTTCTACAAACAGACCAACGGTCTAGTATTCTATAAGCACACATCATTATTTAAAATCGGTACAAAATAATTCAGAATAATAATGTAATTCAAATTTGTTTAGTAGTAGGACCACACTGTTAGCTTACTGCTAGTTTACTGTCTACAGCCGCGGGCCGGTCCGTCCAGGGTAGTACCACGCCGGGCGGACCACCGAAGACAAAGATCGGGTACCGGTGGTCCGCTCGCACGGCGAAGAGAGAGGAGTTTTACGGTGGGTCTATGGGGTCACGCGCCGCCTTTCCGTCACCCCGGACCGATTTGGCGGGGCGAGACGCATCCATAGTCCACCAACAAAAAAAAAATAAAAAAAAAAGGGTAGTACCACACTCTCGCAGAAGATCGACGTATGAGTAATTGCATTGTGCTATTGCTCTTCGGTGAGCGAGATAGCCGGAAGCTCGAACTGGGTAGATTTGGAGTTTATATTGGTAAGCAGCGCCTTAGCTATAACCTTGGTATTGCAAAGGTCTATAGGTCTATTAGGTGTGTACTCCTTGCTCGTTTGGCACCATAAGCAATAAAAAGAAAATATTATATCAAACGTTTTTCTTTGTTTAGCTGTGTGGTAGCAGTTACGAATACTACCAACCCTTACTTTGCTTGTAAATGTCGTAGAAGACGACTAAGAGCCTTATAACGACCTGATCCAACTCTATCTGATGCCATTTGGTCAACAATTACATTCCCAATGAGGGTTGACGTTTAACAGGCTGCCGGTCATAAAACTATTGCCAATAACTTTTACAATATATACTATGAAAGAAGAGTATGTACTCTTCTTTCATTGTATCGACCCCAGGCAATTGGGATAAGAGTGGGAGAAAGATGATGATGATGACGATGGTTTCTTTTTTTGTTAACAATAATAAAACAATGTCTTGTCGTTAATACTTTGTCCAATATTCATTTAATGGCCATATTAGGTTCATTTTTATGCTGTCATTCTGTAAACAAATTATCACATACAGGATTTATTTTGTTGAAATCCGTCTTAAATTTTCTTAATCTAGTTAATTTCCGATTAAGCAGGCACGCAATCTATACTGGTAATACCCACATTGTTGACATTTATCTGTCTGCAGCAGCGGACCGCTTCGTTCGAGATAATACCACATTCTTGCTGATCGACCTCTGAGCATTGCCAATATGCTGTTGCGGTTCGTTTGGTGAGCGAGACAGCTGGCAGCCCAATTTTCTAAGTGGGTTTGAGTTTTCAATGGTAGGCAGCGGCTTAGAGGGCGTCAATTAATTACGTAAGGGATTTTTGAGGACTTTTTGACCTATCCTTTTGGTGAGATGTTGTAAGATATTTTTCTACACTCTCCCCCTTCCCTAATCTCACGTGTTATTTTTCAAAATTTGTATTTGTAATTGTAAAAAAAAACACAATTTACTTAATTATTTTTATTTAATACTAGCAAGGACTGAGGCTGAGGCTGAGTATTTGAGATTTTTTCTGTAATCTTAAATCACAGTGATAAAATTAGATAGTAAACACTTAAACGAAAATAAGATATTTATTGCAGTGTTTAGACAGATCCAAAAAAATATAGTTGTATCAGATTTTGCCATATTTTATTCAAGATACTATTTTATTTTCATTTAACTATAATTTAACTTAACTTTCACACAGTATCACTGCTTTCTGCTAGAAAAAAATTATATCATATTTACCAAGACTCTCCGTCAGCGCCAAGTAAGATTTAGTAAGATTCGACTCGATCCTCTCCCACACCTGAACACCTCACGTAATTAATGGATGCCCTCTTAGCTGTATCACTGATATTACAAAGATCCATAGACGGCAGTAACACTTTTTTTTGGCGGCATCTACGGTGCGGTCACGGCCCAATAATCCGTTGGGGGAGACGGGAGAAGCGGCGCACAGCCCCGTAGACCCGCCCTACAACATACCTCTCGACGCCGTGCGGGTGGGTCACTGGTAGGCGTTCTTTTCTTCAGGGACCCATCCGGCGGTCTACCTTCGCGGGTATAGTCTCGAAGACGGCAGTAACACTTACCATCAACTGTGCTGCTCGCTCATTTACCACCATAAGCAATAAAAAAATGAACACGTCATACATATAGATTTTAGTCAGCTAAATAAATGCGTCTCATCATTCAGATATAAAAAGCTCACTCATCATCATTACTGTTCATAAAATATAATTTTATAGCATTAGGTAACTATATTGTAATCTAAGAAATATATTTTGGTTTATCTCAGCTCATACATGTCCCACTATTGAGTTCAAGTCTCCTTCAAATGAAAGGGATATTAAGCTACTATACCACGCTGGTCAGGCGTGTTGGTATAGAGTTTTGTTTCAAGTTTTCTTTCTCTTCTTTTGGTTAGGATTATTGATATTTTGGTTAGGATGTTTCAAATTTCTTACCTCTACAATTTATAAATAGTTTATATTATTATTCATGATACTTAAAGAAATTGGTCAATTATAATATGCTATTTCATTTATTATGAACTTAGCTTAAATATTGTCTTCATAAAGTATAATGACCGCAATTGTATTGAAAATTTAAAAAATGGAAATAATTATATAATATAAAAAATCGAAATTAAAATTTTTAACATAATTAGGTACCTATATATATATTTGAAAATTATAAAATAGCAATTGAAATTTAAAGATCATTTCTATTAATTATTATTGGCACTCATTGGATACGCGTTCACTCTTGCATTTTTATTTAATTAATTTAAAAAAAAACATGGTTAATTTTTTTTTGTCCTCCCGTGACCATGATCACTGATAAGTGTTCAAAACGTCGGCAAATTAAAAATCAAATGTAAACGCGATAGAATCCGTAAAAGTAGTTTTATTTCAAACATGGTTAATTGTTTTAAAAGGCCGTAATGTGTTTCTAAATGATAGGTATAAATATCGATTATTTCGTGTTATGATGGAGTAGAAATATTATTCCTATTTGTCCTCTATTATAAAAGACGTAAGGAAATAAGAAGTAAACATTACTTGACAAGAAGAAAACTTAAATTAAAACTCAATACCAACACATCTAACCAACATGAAATTAATATCCATTTGTTTCTTTTATTGAGATCATCATAGGTCTTAGCAGCTCATATAGAGCTGATATAGAAGAAGAAATATAAATCTTTTGGTGTAATGTATATTCTTTTCCGTCTGGTAACAGAGTAAGAATACTATTCACCACCACATATCTTACCCGTGGGTGATCGTATGAGACGACTAAGGGATATAAAACGTATATAACGTCTATGCGAGAGAAGGAAAACTCGAAACAAAACCCTATACCAACCCAACACGTCTGATCAGCGCGGTATAGTAGGTTAATTTCCCTCCCATTATGGAGGAGGCCCGAGCCCAACAGTGGGACATTTCATGGGCTGTGATAATGATGATAATCTAGGAATAAGTAATACAATATTATGATGGCATTGCCATCTCGCAGATATTATACAATCATTTCAGCTCATATAGGTCTCACAGCTGGGCTCGAACCTCCTTCATATTGAAAGGGAAATTGAGCTACACCACGCCGATCAGCTGTGTTGATATAAGATTTTATTTCAAGTTTGCCTTCTCTTGCATAGATGTTATAAGCATATTTTATCCCTTAGTCGTCTCTTACGATCATCCACGGATAGGGGCGTGGTGAATTGTATTCTTATTCCGTCACCAATAGAAAAGAAGAACGATGAAGATTAGTGTTGCCCAAATGCAAGACTAAGACTCGCTGCGAGAGTCTCGCAGTACTTCCTTAGACAGCATTTTACGATTCCTTTGGCAGAGAAAGTATGGTCAACATTTTGTATTCTTAATACCAGTACACGGGGAAATAATTTGATGTTAATTTAAACAGTCTCATGATAGATGGGTGTGATTATAGCACCACTCCCATTAAGTGGCATGTATCTAATTGTTGATAGTTGTATAGTTAGTGCCACTAGATGAATGGTATTTCATTAATTATAGTTGGATATTTCATTTCTATCAAAACAAGTGATTCTGTGTTATTCTAACAGCGACCGTTGCAAGATTTGCTCGCATTTGGGCAACACTAATGAAAATATTTAATATTGTGAGTAGGTATAGTACATAACAAGAAAATCTCTAATTATAACCATGTACCAACTTGACAAAGCAGACCTGTTAATAGATCAATCTCTCTAGCGCTATAAAAACGTAGCCAATTGTAAAACGTGTATGGGTTGTTGTGTTGTATGGTAGGTTGTTGTGTTGTATGGTAGGTTGTTGTGTTGTATGGTAGGTTGTTGTGTTGTATGGTAGCAAAAAATGAAATCAAAAAGCCACCCGCGACACAAAGAAATAGTTCTTAGTGTAGTTGTAACAAATAAAAAAGATTTAAAAATGATACATACCTGTGAAAATACTAAAAAAGAAGTGGGGATTGCTGCCAATCCACATAGTAAGTAGAACAGTACCACATGCCAGTACCCACACCTGGTGGCAAGTACCGCCGCCTCGTCCAATTCTTTAGTCCACGTCATAATCACCTCAAAACCACTTTTAAAACTAAGAACATAACATTAATACACTTAAAATAAGACATTTTGAAATTTAGTGGTTATTTTTTTTTTTTGTATTTAGATATTCAACACATTTTGAATAAATGTTTTTTTTTTCTAATGTTTAAATTGAAATCGAATAACACACTTTTTAATTTTTTTCTTTTTACACCGATCACATTTTTTAAATTTATATATTTAAAAAGAAAATTTTTAAATTTATTTAACTATTTTTTGTTAGTGTTTTAATTATTAAAACTATTTCCTATATGCAATAATAATACTTTTTGTTATTTTACACTTTAAATTATATTTTAATTAATATATTTAAATATTTTTTCATGAAAATTAAAACGTTTTATTTAGTTTGAAATTTATTCACAAATTATTCAAGTATCTTTTTATTATTTGAATCACTTATAAAGTTTATGAATACTGCATATATATTTTTTACGATCTATAAATACAATATTGACTTATAACAAAGTGTTATACGACTGTCTAACATACTTTCATAATCGTACTAAATCTATGAAACGCGAACGCGCTAAGGGTGGTTATCCGACTAAACACTATCATACATTCCAACGAAACAATAGCAATATATATAATACCAATCTTTATTCAGTCGTATTATACCGACAAGATAGTTTATGTCCCCTACCACCGTTGCAGATCTCACATATTATTCGAAGTTATCAATGCCAAATATTATCTTATATATATTTTAAGGTGTTTGTCTAATGAAAACTCAAAATAATATGTTTTATTTGGTATGTATAGATTAAAAAGTAATTTACACAATTGCAAAAGGATTTGGTAAGCATTCAATCGTTTACAATAGACGTAATAATTTTAGGTAAAACATATGTATAATAATAGAAACTGTTAAAATAAGCACATACGTATTATCAAGGTTATTTATGAACTCATCTCTTTATATGGTAACTAGTTGTTAGTGATAATAAGTTTCTCTACACAATAATTTTATTAATATATTATTAATACAATAATAATTTTCCTTGTGGTGACGGAGTATGAATACAATTCCCCACTCCTTATCTTACCCGTAGGTGATCATAAGAGAAGAAAAACTTAAAAGAAAACCCTGTACCAACACGTCTGACCAGTGTGGTAGGTCAATTTCCCTCCCATTACGGAGGAGGCTCGATCCCAACAGTGGGACATATATGAGCTGAGATGATGAAATATGTAGATATTTATCGAGCTATATTTGCTTTAATTTATGAAATTATTTTATCAAATATTTTCAAATACTATGCAACTCTTTAATGAGTTTGAAAACTTTGAAAACCTTGCCTTTAGGGACAGGCAGATGTGAAAATAAGATATTTTTCTCGAGATTCTATTTTTTTTAATGCTCTTGGTGGCAAACGTTCAAGTAGCACACTTGATGAAGTGTTACTGCCGCCCATGGATCTTTGCAATAACAAGGGTACAGCTAGGCTGAGCTAGGCTGCTGCCTACCAATAAAAACACCAAACCCGCCCAAAAGTTGGGCTGGCGGCTCTCTCACTTACCGAAAGAAGCACGTAAGCACATGGCCACTGCTGAGACGTCGATTTTCTGCGTGAGTATGGTACTGCCCCGAACGTACCGGCCCGGGGCTTAAACAGAGAACTGTCAACAATGTGGTCCTAACACAATTATTCTAAAGCGTTCGTTAATATAGCTTGACACTGTGCAGATTTTAATACACTACTTTAGATATGCCTTGTAAACTGTCTTTACAGAGAATTGCCCTCGCTAGCATATTACAAAATACTATATATATATATATATATATATATATATACAGGGTGTAAGGTGTCCGCTCCCGAAAACAGTGACAGGTAACCTTACTAGTCCTACTTGTAATGATAGGCTAGAAAAAAGTCGATTCGTATGAAAAAAATAATCTTATTTCACCATGAGAGGTCGTTCAACTCTTGAACATATGATCGTGAGTTTTGAATAGATTGCGTCTTTTGTCATCTTAGTATAGTTACGTATTTTTTATAGAATTATCATTACAATGCACTGTCCTAATACGATGGAATGTGAAAAAAACTTAAAATTTGTTGTGAAAAAAAAAATGCATCCGAATCGATTTTTTTTCTAGCCTATCATTACAACCCTACTAGTCCTACACTAGTAGGGTTACCTGTCTTTGTTTTCGGGAGCGGTCCCCTTCCACCCTGTATATATATATATATATATATGTATATGTATATCACATAACAACAACCAGAAAGTTGTAAAGGACAAAAAACCGATATTTTGTAGAGATATGTACATAGTTTTAAATTTTAATTTTCAATCAAAGTTTATCAAAGGTATTGGGTCGATTTTATTAAATTGATTAAAGAATGAGTGCTTCAAAAAACTTAATGATCGAAAGCAAATCTTTGTCTCTATTGCTCAGTAGAAATAGAGACAAAGTTTTAAAATGAATTGTGTTTCACAATCGCAAATGTACAGCAGTGCTCCTGATTCCAAAAATCAATATTATAGGTATACATCATCATCATTTACCTGCCCTCATTCCACGCTAAGTGAGGTTGGCACAACACGTTCTTGCCTTCCACAAGCTTCTATCAGCCGTCATATCTGCACTCACAACTTTCGTACACATATCCTCGTTTACACAATCCATCCATCTTTTTTTGGGTCTCCAACGACTCTTACGCCCATCCACAAGCATATTAGTAACCCTCCTTGTCACATGCCTTTCATCCCTCCTCATCACATGTCCATACCAAGATAATCACGCGCTCCTACACTTCTCTATCACTGGTGCTACTTTTAAACTTCCCTTAATATACTCATTTCGTATCTTATCTAGTCTTGTCACCCCACACATCCATCTTAACATACGCATCTCAGTAGCATGCAATCGTCTCTCATCCGTCTTTTTCAATGCCCAACAATCAGATCCATACATAACGACAGGTCTAATGACACTCTTGTAGATTTTAACCTTAAACTTAAAACTAAACTTAGTTTTAAGTTTAAGTTTAAAGTTTAAGTTTTAAGTTTAAATACTATAGGTATACACTGTTACGAATTGAACACAACGATGAAAAGTTCACATATTTAATGCAATAACTAACTTTGGTCGTACAGTCATTATTGTTCCACCTGCACGTCAACGTGAGCATCCAAACTATACATTAGAAAGTATTCTAGCAATAAAAGCTTGTTCTGGAAGCCCTCTGTCACCTGGCGTATTCACTAGACATTGTATCTACAAATTTCTTTACCTTCTTTTGAAACAACTTTCAATATTAGAGAGGCTAATATTACGTCTTTGAAGAGTTTGTTGCATCACATTCAAATCATTTCTTCAAGCAGTTCATCGATGTACTGCCCCTGCTTTGGCAAAGTGGCACTTTGATTTTATAGAAATAAGTAAAATACTTAATTTCATACAAAACGCGATCTCTTTTTTTTTAAGACTTATAGAAATAATCGTTGTACTGCGAGAAACTTTAAAAACACACATCTAATAGACGCAATTCGCAACCAGATTGAGAACAACAAGTAATGGATCATACAACGTATTTTCCTACGTGGGAAATGAATCCACGCTAAGTCTGTATCTTAAATATTTCATAATTTATCTTATATTTTTTTGCAACCTAAACTTAACTGTAAAAATTAGAGGTAAGTAAAAATTCTAATAATAAATCAATTTAATAGAAATAACTCCTGCATTTTTAAGTGAGTTCCTGTAGTAAGGCATAATGTGCCTAAACCGTCATTAGTACTTATATAAAAGTATGGTGCGTTTAATAGCGATTTTTTCATCATAGTAACAGTATTATATGCCCAATGCAAACTTCGTATAGATATATTGTAAAAATTATTAGCATTAGATTTATGAGCGACCTTTTACCTACCATTGACCCTCCTTGGGAATATAAGTGTTGAACAGACGGCATCAGATTGAGTTGGCGCAGGTTGCTGTAAGGCTCTTTGTCGTCTTTTACGACACGCAGGAGCAAAGTTAAGGCTGGTAGTATTCATAGCCGATTAGCCGCTAACACAGTGCACGTAATGTGTAATGTAGTGTTTATGTGTAAAAAAAAAGTAATGTAGCAATAAATATTTAAAAAAAAAAAAATTACAGTTAAATAATTTTTTAAGCATTTTATTGTCCCTGTGATGACGGAGTAATAATATCATTCACTCTTTTCTTATTTTCATACATTCTTTTCCTGTTTGTGGGTGTTGTAAAAGACGATTAAGGGATATTGTAAGTAATTACCATCTAGTTTTGCCCAAATGCACGACCAAGACAAGACTTGGACTAGTCTTGGTCTTGGTCTTGCAGCATCACACCTAGTTTTGTCATGGTGGTACTCAAGTCTTGGTCTTGATCTTGCCGAACGAGTCTTGCAAGTATTCCAAGTCTCGCAGCTAGAATAACGCAGCAGAGTCACTTGAGCATATAATATAATAGATGTCATGGAAATGGACGTGTCAAGGTAGGGGGTGTTGGATGATGTTCTTACTCTGCCACCACACGACCAGACAAACTATACTCAAATAAAATTTAAGGCATTGTTATGAGGAGTACTAACTCCGATTCCTTCCTGTGAAAAGATGATAGGTACTTTTTTAACCCTAAAATGTGCCTGTTTTTCGTTTTATTTCAACTGTTGCGGAACAACAATGCTATGTGGTGGCTACGAATACTACCAACCTTTGCTTTGCTCGTGTATGTTGTAAAAGACGACTAAAGGCCTTATAACAACCTGAGCCAACTCCATCTGATGCCGTTTGGTCAACAATTACATTCCCAAGGAGGGTTGAGTTCTGGCAGGCGGCCGGTCATAAAACAAATGCCAATACATACATACATACATATAATCACGCCATATCCCTTGCAGGGTAGGCAGAGAGAACAGAGTGCCAGAGAACTCTATCTCTGCATACTTCACTCGCTTCCTCAACATTCATAATTCTCTTCATACACGCTCGCCGGTTTCGGAGACTCTTGACTCCACCTTCCTTCAGTACCTGACCGATCTGGTCTAGGTAGGTTAGTCTCGGTCTCCCTCGGTACCTACATCCTTCCACTTTCGCATAGTATATCTTCTTAACCAGACGTTCGTTCGGCATTCTTTCCACATGTCCGAACCATCGGAGCATTCCCTTTCGCATCTTTGCACCAATACTCTCTTTCATACCTACTCGCTCTCTTACGTCGTCGTTACGAATGCGGTCGGTCAGCCTAACTCCACAGATTTTCCGCAGAGATCGCATTTCGACCGCATTAATTTTACTATCATACTCTTTTCTGCATACCCAACTCTCGCTTCCATACAGTAATGTTGGGACAAGCACTGCGTTATGTATTGCTACACGTGCCTTCTGGCTGAGGTGGTGGCTGCCGAGAAGTTGCCCCAACGCTCCGTTCACTCTATTTCCCGCATTCACTCTTCGCTCTATATCAGTGGTGTACCTTCCATCTCGACTAAATCCACATCCAAGATATACAAATTCATCCACTTGCTCTAGTACATCATTACCTATTGTTACTCTTACATCTGTTCTGGTTTTATCTCTTTCAAAGACCATTATTTTGGTTTTGCTCACATTCAGGCGTAGACCCCTTTTCTTACAATCTTCTGTCATTGTGTCGACTAGGGTCTGCAGGTCAGTCGCTGACTGTGCCAGCAGGACTGCATCATCTGCATAAAGCAGAGCAGTGACCACTGAGTCGCCCATCTGGACTCCCACATTCATATCGTTCAACCTCTGGAGACATTTATCCGGATATATGATAAACAGCCTGGCTGACAGAACGCACCCCTGCTTAACGCCAATATTGACGTCAAACCAAGGCGACATTCCATCATCCAGCCGCACACAGGCTCTACAGCCCATGTAACTGGACTGCACAGCCTGTAGCAGTTTACCGTTAATACCATACTCCGGTAAAATGTCCCAAAGTTCCTTTCGTACAACCGTGTCAAATGCTCTCTCCAGATCCACAAAACTGCAGAAAACCCTCTGCCAAGAAAAATCTCTCTCTCAAAAAATGCCAATAACTTTTACAATATGTACTATGAAATAAGAGTACATATTGTATCGACCTCAAATAATTGGGATAAGAGTAGGAGAATGATGATGTTGCGGAACAACAAATGCGGAGGAGTTAAATTAAAAAAATCCTTATTTTCTAAATAAAGCTCCTGCAGACTTGAATTTCGGTAAGCATATTTGTGCTGCAATGCAGATGTAAACTAACAACGGCTTTTTAAAAAATCCACCCCTAAATGGGATTGTGTAAGTGTTAACCCAAAAATACACATTTTTATATACTGCCCCTATAAAGCTGGAATTTGGTGTGGTCTTTCTTTCTGCCTGTAAAGGTCAGATGAAGTAGGACTTCTATGTCGCGAAAGTAAACTACACAACTGAACTGACGTAACTGAAGCGAAGCGAGGGCAGGTCGCTAGTTTATTAATAAAATAAATCTTATAACATCACATCTTAATACGAGTAGCGCTGTGGTTTAGAGCGAGAGAGAAAGAGCCTGCCTACCGCCGCCGTATGAGTGAGAGAAAGGGAAACCAGTCAGACTGGCGCCGTTATGTGTTACGTAACGGAGCGGTTTATCCCCTCATAAGAAGTTATCACTTCAAAAAGGATTACTTTAATATTATTTACGATGCTATTGAATATCGCTAATTAGATTAATACACATACGTTACTGAGCATTTTCACAACATATAGAAATAAAAATAAACTTGTCAATAATATATTTATAATATATGTACTAAGCATACATACATATCTTCACGCCATATCCCTTGCAGGGTAGGCAGAGAGAACAGAGTGCCAGAGAACTCTATATCTGCATACTTCACTCGCTTCCTCAACATTCATAATTCTCTTCATACACGCTCGCCGGTTTCGGAGACTCTTGCCTCCACCTTCCTTCAGTACATGACCGATCTGGTCTAGGTAGGTTAGTCTCGGTCTCCCCCGGTACCTACTAATATATGTACTAAGTGTAACGTAATAATTTGTAAGTAAATAACTAACTTGTATAAAAACCCTTATTCTTCTTCTTATATATTGGCAATCAGCTACATATACGAGCTATTGGTGCCAGTGTCAAGTTATAAATATTTTCACGTTTTTAGTCTTTCAAGTTAGTCATTGTCTAAGTCAAATTGTCGCCATTAACAATGAACAGTGGAAATCGAAAACGTTGTAAAGCACTTTTATATGATATTCACTACATCCCAGCAGTTCCGTTGCATCACATTACATAAAATGCCATCAAAATTATCTAATATAACACGTTAAAACACTAAGATATCGAATATAATACAAGAGCACCACATGACGTTTCAAATTCCCAATAAAAATCCTATTACAGTTGCGGCACGCTATGATGGCCGTTTTGACATATTACAATAGGGATGTGATATATCAATTTATTCTCGAAAAAAATATAGGTAATGAAATCTATAAGTTTTTATTGCAAGTAGTGCCTGATTAAAAAGGTTTAATAAAATAAAAATATTAATACTATATAATAAAATAAAAATATAAATGATCCTATGTGACGATCGTATTAAATTTCATTTCTTTTAATTTTGAAAAGCAAATGCCGAGTTGTGTAGTAAATAAGTACACCAATAATTGTAATCTTATAAAATTAAAAAATAAATGTTCGCGGGACCCTAATATATATAGTTTAGAAATTAATGTAATAAATAAATTTTGTATCCTAAAATAATACATTCGATAAATTTTATGACTAACTGCACGTCACTATTGACAATAAAGAACAGGATTTTCCTCCTTCAAATGTAATTAATATAAATACGAAACTTCATGAGTGGACACACGTCAAAACGGCCATCATAGCGTGCCGTGGTATAGATTTCATAATTTTATCCAGTTACATAAAATAGATTATCACGATGATGACGATTATCTATTTTTTTTATGAGTCGAATAATGTTTAATACACGAATTTATATCGGCTGCAAAGTATGAGAATGTTTTAATGTAATAATATGGTAATTAAAAATTAAATTTAAGATATACAATGCGAAAGTGGAAGGATGTAGGTACCGGGGGAGACCCAGACTAACTTACCAAGACCAGTTTGGTACGTACTGAAGAAAGGTGGAGTTAAGAGTCGCCGAGACCATCGAGCGTGTATGAAGAGAATTATGAATGTTGAGGAAGCGAGTGAAGTATGCAAGGATAGAGTTCTCTGGTACTCTGTTCTTTCTGCCTACCCTGCAAGGGATATGGTGTGATGATATGTATGTATGTATGTAAACTACTACGTTGCTTGCATTCTCCTACTCTTATCCCGGTTACTTGGGGTCGATACTAAATGCACTCTTTTTCATAGTATATATTGTAAATATTATTGGCAATAGTTTTATGGCCGCCTGCCAGACGTCAACTGTCCTGGGAAATGTAATTGTTGACCAAACGGCATCAGATGGAGTTGGCCCAGGTCGTTATAAGGCTCTTCGTCATCTTTTAGACATCCACGAGCCAAGTAAGAGTTGGTAGTATTCATAGCCGCTACCATACAGCACATTTAATATGTGTATTTATAGTATGGTCACACCCATACATACTTCCTAGGGGCACACCTTTTATTTTTTTGTATTTGTTTCTTTTTTCATAGGTTTAAGTTTTCACTTCTTGTGGCAATCCTCGTGACTGCTTTGTGATTTTTTTTGTAGTGGAGCCTTAGAAACATCTACTACACTCCGTGTGGTGATGGAGTAATAATATAATTCACCCCTTCAACTTATATCATATTTTATCACGTAGATAAATTTCAAGTTTAACCCTCTTCATAGCACGCTAAGTGACTGAGTCTTTTTATGAGGCCGAAATTTAAAGACCACGTTTCTATGTCGGATATCATTGCTAATAATACACACTAGCTGTAGACCTTATTTGCTGATATTGCGGCATATTGAACGAAAAGATCCTCCAAAGTTTCCAGAACGCTGCCCAGATGAATTGGTTTCGTTGGTAGAAATTCCACCTAATTGGACTATTTTATTTTACCGGCTATGGATAACGAAGTGAGATTGTCATTACAATGAAAGAAGTACTTTTTAACGCAATTTTTATTGTAATTTAACAGTCAAAATTAAACAATCATATTGCATTTTATGAAAAGCTTATTGGTCATATATATGTATACCTTACCTTACTATCTTTGATTTTAATGGATTGACTTAATAATATATTTTAATTTATTTATCCATGTGGTGACGGAGTAAGAATACAATTCACCACCCCCCTGTCTTGCCCATGAGTGATCGAAAGAGATGACTAAGGGATACAAAATACATATAACATCTATGCAAGAGAAGGAAAACTCTAAAACAAAACCCTATACCAACACGTCTGATAGCCGCCCAACAGTGGGACATATTGATATTAAAACTAATGTTCATATATGACATTACTAGCAGACCCGGCCACGCGTTGCTGTGGCTAAGGTAGTCTCAGTAACATGTGGTGGTTATGCTAATAAATTCTAGCTTATATGAAACGTTTCTACGTTTAACATAGCGCCATCTATTAAATACTTACTCAATACGTCAACAGATACCACCATTTGTTAGAATCGTTTGGAGATAACAGATAATTGTGACTGTCAAATAATAGACAAATAATTTGCAATAAAATAATATTATGACTATAAATTGAGATGGAAACTATCCTATTTTTTAAGTTTGATCAAACTACACATATTATGCAAATTTGATTAAAATCGGTTAAGTACTTTAAGAGTGCATAGATGATATATGGGCTGTGCTGATGATGCGGCGGAACTACTGGGATGTAGTGAATATCATATAAAATTGCTTTACAACATTTTCGTTTTCCATCAAAATTCCCACAAGATACCATTAACAGTGTAGCCATAGCACTGTTGATGATGGTGACAATTTGACTTAGACAATGACTAACCTGAAAGACCAAAAACGTAAAAATAATTATAACTTGACACTGGCACCAATAGCTCGTATAAGTAGCTGATTGCCAATACACAAAGAGAAGAAGAAGAACGTTTATGTGACATCAACCTTCTTAGAGTTCCATACCCAAAAGACAAAACAGGACCCTATTACTAAGACTCTGCTATCCATCCGCTGCTTTGCCTGTCTGTCACCAGGTTGGTCTCATGAACCGTGATAGTTGATGAATTTCTTTTGCCGCTACAACGACAAATACTAAAAAACAATAAAATTAATATTTAAGGGGGCTCCCATACAACAAAGGTAATCATTTTGCTTGATTTTGATCGATATTAATAACAAAAATAGGTAGACGTTTGAAATATTCACAGGATATTTAGTAATATATTCCCTTTAGAAATAAATAATTAAATTAAAATAAAACAAATAGAAAATTTAAGCTCCCATACAACAAACATGATTATTTTGCCATTTATAGATAATGGTACGGAACCCTTCGGGCGCGACTCCGAGTCGCTCTTAGCCGGTTTTTTGAATATAATCGAATTGAGTTTACAAACATGTGTCAGAATAAAATGTCTTTTAAATTAAAATTACTAAGAAGTATTGATATCAACTTTAAAGCAAGTCACCCGTAAAATAACTTTCCACCCCTTTTTAACCCAGTTAGGAGATAAATCTCAATAAAATATGAATCACATCTTTCATCAATTCTGTTAAAAAATGTTTATGCAAATTTTGAAATAGATTGGACCAAGGAATCACGTTGTCCCATACAAATTTTGCCCTGCTTTTTCACCCCCTTAGGTATATAATTTCGTAAAATCCGTTCTTAGCTGACCTCTACTCGGCAAAAGAAATATTCCTACCAAATTCGAGGTTTGTAGACCTTATGGTTCCAGAGATATCGTGATGAGTCAATACATAGGAGGAAATCTCTTATATATATGTATATATAGATTTACTTCATAGACGCCATGTTGTTTTTCGTAAACCTTCAATTTATAATGTTGATGATTTCATGAGACGTTTTATTAAGATTTATGTTAATAAATATACGGTGTGGTAGCGGCTACAAATACTACCAACCCTTACTTTGTTCGTGGATGTCGTAAAAGACGACTAAGAGCCTTATAACGTACTGAGCAAAATCCATCTGATGCCGTTTGGTCAACAATGACATTCCCAAGGAGGGTTGACGTCTGGCAGGCGGCTGGTCATAAAACTATTGCCAATAACGTTTACAATATGTACTATGAAATAAAGAGTACATATTGTATCGACCCCAAGTAATTGCGATAAAAGTAGGAGAATGATGAAATATATATAAATATGTTTACGACTTGTTGTTATTCAAGATTTATTGCAACGAGGAAAAATTAATCTAAATACTTTAGTCGCATTTCTAAATTTATAATATTAGTCAGGGTGTTCATTTATATAACAAAGGATTATATTTCTCTGTAAAGTGATGAAGTAAGAATACATCGCCATGTTTCGCACACAGTTGTCGTAAAGTATTAATAAAGGATTATGACATGCGAAAGTGAAAGGATATACGTACCGGGGGAGAACGAGACTAACTTATCTAGACCAGATTGGTCACGTACTGAAGGAAGGTAGAATCAAGAGACTCCGAAACCAGCGAGCGTGTATGAAGAGAATTATGAATGTTGAGGTGTTAGCTACGGAGAAATTGCTCCAATGCTTCGTTCACTCTATTTCCCGCATTCACTCTTCGCTCTATATCAGTGGTGTACCTTCCATCTCGGCTAAATCCACATCCAAGATATACAATTTCATCCGTTTGCTCTAGTACATCATTACCTATTGTTACTCTTACATTTGTTCTGGCTTCATCTCTTTCGTTCTCATTCTATTTTATAGTGAACTCAGGAGTCCGTTATCGCACGCATCTCAATATCGCCGGGGGAAGAAAAAGAGACTATCGTGAATCTCACGATCAATAAAGCTACTTATCAAAACCTTGGCTAAATTTTACATACATACATACATATCATCACGATATATCCCTTGCAGGGTAGGCAGAGAGAACAGAGTGCCAGAGAACTCTATCCTTGCATACTTTATTCGCTTCCTCAACATTCATAATTCTCTTCATACACGCTCGCCGGTTTCGGAGACTCTTGACTCCACCTTCTTTCAGCACGTGACCAATCTGGTCTAGGTAGGTGAGTCTCGGTCTCCCCCGGTACATACATCCTTCCACTTTCGCATTGTATATCTTCTTAACCAGACGTTCGTTCGGCATTCTTTCCACATGTCCGAACCATCGGAGCATTCCCTTTCGCATCTTTACACCAATACTCTCGTTCATACCTACTCACTCTCTTACGTCGTCGTTGCGAATGCGGTCGGTCAGCCTAACTCCACAGATTTTCCGTAGAGATCGTATTTCACAATTTTACGACCGTCATTATAGCTTTTATCAAAATAAAACCTAGGTCCAACACAACTGACCAGCGTGGTATAGTATATCATTTTTCTCCTATTGTGGAGGTAACTCGAGCCAAACAATGATGCGTATATTAGCTGAGATGATGATAAATTCGACTAATAATATTAATGTAACTATTCAAATAAAATAAAAAATTAAATCGTCTTCAAAATAACTTCAACCAAAAACCCTACTTAGTTAAAAGACACACAAACACAAACTTAAAATAAAATGAATTATTAAGTTGTAATAAAACTAGTTTTAACGGATTCTATCGCGTTTGTATTTAATTTTAAATTTAATGACGTTTCGAACACTTTTCAGTGATCATGATCATGAGAGGACCGTACTCCCGTACTCCACTAAAAATCAAATACAAACGCGATAGAATCCGTAAAACTAGTTTAATTTCAAATGTATAATACTCTCGTAAACATTAGAAATCATTACGAATTATTCAATTTCAAGGATAATATGGTATATACTAAATGAACATATACAATCTTAATGTTACTATACAAAATTAAAAATCAAATACAAAAGCAATACAATCCGTAAAAGTAGTTTAATTTCAATATTAATATTCTTATCAATCAAGCTAAATATTTACGAATTTTAATATTTATTTATAAACGCATAATATGACAATTCTTCTCTAATTCGAATTATCTATTAATTTTAATAAAATATAATGGGTGCTAGATATCCATTGAAACGATTTGAAGACGGTGTCAAGCCATGTATGTTATGTATGTTCACGAAAAAAATACACACAGTGGAACATGGAACCTCCTTTTTTGAAGTTCGTTAAAAATTCACATCTGATTTTGAAATTTGGTAAGGACTATGCAATAGTATTAATTTAATAGTCATGGTCATGAAATAGAATGACGAATTGTATTCTGACTGCGTCACTATAAACTAAATATAATAAAAAACTAATATTAAAAATTTATCGCTCATTATAGAACCAAACCTTTATCTATTTGTGGCAGTCTTGAATCAAGATTATAGACCTGTTTTCCTAGATAATACTCATACACGTATCAATAATTCTGCTGTGATTAATGAATAATAAGCAGTACTTGATTAATTTGATTAATTTACTTATCAAATAGCGTGGGTATTTTATCTGTGGGCCGTAAAATGACTAATACTATCAACGAAAAAACTTGTATGAATGTTTATATATATTTTTGTGTGTGGTAACAGAATGAAAAAAAAATGATTAGATGATTTGATGACCTTTCTATCCTGTGAATAATCATAAAAAATGACTAAGGGAAGCAAGGAAATGATGTTCACTACAAAAAATAAAATAAAAAATCAAAGAATCATTTAATTCCAATAAAATGAATGTAATAAAATAGCTGTGTGGTAGCGGCTACAAATACTACCAACCCTTACTTTGCTCGTGGATGTCGTAAAAGACGACTAAGAGCCTTATAACGATCTGAGCCAACTCCATCTGATGCCGTTTGGTCAACAATTAGATGCCCAAGGAAGGTTGACATCTGGCAGACGACCGGTCATAAAACTATTGCCAATAACTGTTACAATATGCACTATATGAAAGATTAGTACATATTTTATCGACCCCAAGTAATTGAGATAAGAGTAGCAAAATTATGAAAATGAGTATAATAAAATTGTGAATTTAAAAAGAAATAAAATACAGCAAGTATATATAAATGCTCCAAAAATAAATTACAATTATAAAAAACAACATGAATATATTATAAATAATAAAAGGATCAATCCAAAAGAAATCGCCTCAGCATAAGCTAAATATGGAGACATCCAACGCTAAATTTCAGTTGACACAAACACAGTTCACATCTTATGAATGACTTAATGATGATGATAAATATAATGAAGAGAATGATAATACAAAATCTAGACCAACCCGATGAATCAATTGATATTGATGGTCAATTTTCCTTTCGTTGCAGATAATGCTTGAACTGAATGCTAGTGAATGCAAATTCTACCAACCCTTATTTTGCTTGTCGAATATCCACCGTAAGACAAATAAGAGCTCTTATATCGACCTGGACTAACTCCATCTGAAACTGTTTGATTAACAATTACATTCCCAAGAAGGATTTACGTCAAGCAGGCGGCCGATCATTAAACTATTGCCAATACTTTTGCAATATATGTAATTAAAGAAAGTAGGTAGATACATATTGCATTGATTTGGGATAATTGAGATAAGAGAAGGCTGATAATGGTGATGAAATAATCAACTAACTTTGTATTTTAAACGCCTGATTTTAGTTTAGTTATTTTAATTATTTATCCAAATGTAAAATGTCAAGAACTATCGGTGCATATTGATAAAGCATTAGATATCTGCTTATTGAAAAAGATTAGATAGGTTATAATTTAACGTGCTGAGGCCACGGGTGAACGGAAAGGGGACAGTCCGACATCTGTAGTGAGACCTACTCTGTAGATGTCTCGTTCCATAATGTGGCGAAATATCGTCCAGGGCATAGATACTAGTGATGCAAGAATTCTCAGTCACCTCTGTGGTCACTCCTTATCTAGCAATGTCATGTATCACGTAGTCAATCCATCTTTTCTTCGCTCTTCCCTTATCCCTAAAGCCTTCAATATTCATACTTAAAACTTTCCTCACAACATTACTTTCATCCCTTCTCATCACATGGTCATACCATGACAATCTTTCACTCCTTAACTTTCCGTCACTGGCGCGATACTTTCAAACATTCTCTTATATGTTCATTTCTTATTTTATCCATTCTCGTCACACCACATATCCATCTCAACATTCGCATCTCCGCTACATGCAGTCGCCTAAAATTGACTATATGTAATTAACTTATAGCGAAAGTGGAAGGATGTAGGTACCGTGGGAGACCGAGACTAACCTACCTAGACCAGATCGGTCATGTACTGAAGGAAGGTGGAGTCAAGAGTCTCCGAAACCGGCGAGCGTGTATGAAGAGAATTATGAATGTTGAGGAAGCGAGTGAAGTATGCAAACATAGAGTTCTCTGGCACTCTGTTCTCTCTGCCTACCCTGCAAGGGATATGGTGTGATGATATGTATGTATGTATGTAACTTATAGCGCTCATATATAATAAATTTAAGTTTGAATTTGATGCCATTAAGATTAGAGACCTGGGATTACAAATAAAAATTATACACTAGAAAATATATTTAAATATTATTCTAAAACTTGTGTTAAATGTTTTGAGGCCTTATATCAAATTCAACCTTGATGCCCAAGAATAAAAAAAAAACAATCACTTTAAAACAAATCAAATATTGGCAATAAAAATATATGCTGTTTTTATTTTAAGCAAACATGTTTTTGTGTTTTAAAAAACTTATACTAAGCCTGTCAATAGATTTACTAACTTGAAATAAGCATATAAGAAAAAATAATTAGCAAATATTTAGTCATGTTTTTAAGGTTTTAAAGCTTTTGCAAACAATCACGACTGAATAGATTCCGTAGAAATAAACCTATATGCTTTGTCTAGCATGATGAATTTAACTATAGAAATTCAGCATGACAGCGAATCAAAACTTTTAGAGATTATTTTGGGGCATTTACATGGCAAATATAAAGTTTAAAACGGCATTTGTACGAATCCGTGATTTAACGCGAATGCCTTCCATCGATACATGTAATTCTGCACAGCATTGCGTTTAGAAAGCCCTCAGAGAAAAGGTTAGCTCCAATCTTCGAGTTATCTTACTCGATCATCACATGCATAACATAGATAAGAGATAAAAACCATGTTTGAATTAGAATTGAAGTCTTACAATTATGATACTATTTGACGATTATTCTACTTGTAGATGATTCCTAACGGATGGGAACTCAATGATATTTTTGATTTATACGAAAAGATTTGTCTGCCTGATAGGGATAACCATCTACAAAAGCAGGGATACAGCCAGGTCCCTACCTAATGTAACATTGGTTTAGCCTCTAACTCCCTCACTCATCGAAGCATAATAGTAAAATGCTAATATTGAACTATTTTTATAAAACCCGATTACGAAGCGAAAAATGATGTCACAAGCGGGATTCGAACCCGCGCCGTGACTTATTGTAGGACATGCAAATTTCGCTTCGTATCATATTTACGTCTTAAGGTGACGGTAAGACATCTACCTGATAATGTTTAGACATTTTTATAGGCTTAATACTTCAAACTTTGCAGTTAGAATTGTATTAAACGATGACACAACCTTGTTATTTAAAATACTGAAATTTAGCATTTAATATGCTTAATTAATACAATTCGTATTATAGGAAATACTACGGTTGCGCCGTGTACCTCGTTTTTTTTTTTGGAGGTCTGCGATTGTCAACATGCGCCTTTTAGCGCCGTGCGGGTGAGTCACTGCCTATACAATACCATAGTAGTAGTATCGATACCATATGAGTACTTAGTAGTATCGATTTATCCCTATCGATACCAGTACTCAGTATCGAATGTTAGTGTTATGTACTACAAGTACTAGTATCGATTGGAGAGTATCGATACCATATGAGTACTCGGTAATATCGATTCCTCCCTACTCGTAGGTACGATGGAAATGGAGTACATTTTGCGTCGACGCCAACTTAGTAATTGGGATAAGAGCACGAAAATGATGAATGATGACCTCGATTGACTCTTAGGTTAATTAATAGTTTAAAAAGAGTCATCATTCATTCTATGAAGCTATTGATGTCTTCTGCTAAACATAAGCCTTAGCAAAAAGATATAGTGGCAAAATCATCACGTTTGATAATTAAATTGATTATCTCAGTTGGTATTATAATTATTCCAGGATAGTATCCATTACATTGGAAGGATGTAGGTACCAGGGGAGACCGAGACTAACCTACCTAGACCAGATTGGTCACGTACTGAAGGAAGGAGGAGTCAAGAGTTTCCGAAACCGGCGAGCGTGTATGAAGAGAATTATGAATGTTGAGGAAGCGAGTGAAGTATGCAATGGCACTTTATTTCCTCTGCCTACCCTGCAATGGATATGGTGTGATGATATGTATGTGTATATACATTGGAATAAAAGTGTCATTCATGATATAAAAATACGTTTATACACAAATACGTTGATAAGTATCCGCTGAGGTCCAGGTTAGTAGGTCTTCCGTAAAACAAATCAGTCGTACTGATATCAAGATGATAAATAATACAATTCGTTAGATGACGACCCTCCATAGGAACTGTGCAATTGTGTCTTTGTACCTACTAAATTGTTTTAAGTGCGTTCTTTGAATCTATAGTCTACTAACAGGAATGATATAATAAATTATCGTTTGGATATTTGATAATATAATATTTCGAGTGTAATACTTTTTTTTTCAAACATGCTTGGACATTTAAGCATTATTTTGACAAACTTCTTCGAGATAAATCGATTTTGCTGTACTGACCAAATACATGCGAGCAGCGGCCGGCAAAAAATGTATGAAAATCCATATCTGTTGTGTTTTAGCGGCCAAATAAATATATATATAAATTCATATCTATCGTGTATTTTAAAAATGGAACGATTTGTTACTACAAAATATTGCAACTAAATAGGCAACATATCAGAGTTTTATTTAAATTTCGAACTGGCTTGAAAAAGAAAGCTGTTTGATAATGAAAAAAAAAACAAATGAACCCTTTAGCACGTGAAAAATGTTGTTCGTTGTTCGTCATGTATACAGTTCAGACTTAGTACTACTTAGTTTTAATTTATGCGTATTATTTGAGAAAAGCACTATACAAGCCTTGGCCGCAACTAGGAATTGATGGACTTACGTATGTATGCCTCGGCTACGCCTCGGCCCACATTTACACGTTCGTCCATCAATCCCTGTTTTGCTAGACGCTGCAGTAATGTACTAATATCTTGCATAAATGTTTATTTACTTTTCATACCTTAGTCATCTTTTACAACACTCAGGGCAATAAATAAGGGTGGTGAATCGTATTTTAACCCTTCAACGTACGATTTTTTTTTATTAATTTACTTATTTTACAATCACAACGCAATTTTTTTATTTTTTGTATTGCTGCTTCTTTGGTGACCTACATCGTAGGACGCTGCAGAATCGTTGTGGTATCACTTTTATAGTAAACTAGCGGCCCGCCCCGGCTTCGCACGGGGAGCAGAGTATGCATGCCTAATGTTTATTTTGTCATATAGTCGTATTCACTGGTTGCGTCGATTGTATTACATCGCCTAACTGTTTGAATTTCTGGATCAGAATAAAATAAATCTGCAAGAACTTATGGTCATCAGGTCGATATGGAAGAAGACTACCTGCAAGGTGGTAAACCTGTCCCTGGACTTTAAATGTTTGAATAAAGCCGTGTTTAACTACCCGTTGGCTCTTGAATGACGTCATCTGAAAAGCATTATTGTACCGACGAATATTACATGTAAATTCTGTATGTTTTGGATGACTTCCGTTAACGAGAGAATTGGAAGCATCTGGAGGTGAAACTATGTCGTCTAGTTTAATCTTACCATTAGAGCAACATAAACCTTTGGACTCATCTTTCCATTTGGCAGTCGACGTACTGCGTCCTATATTTGATCTTCGTCGTGTCATGATTATTGAAAGCAATTAAAAAAGAAAACACAAAAACTTAACCAACGCAATTGCAAACTTAAATTGAGAGAAATACATATGCCAGTCGGAGACAACCTATCGCTTTGAAAATCTGTTTCCTATAGGGAAACGCGCTTTTTTTGTGTCTGTCTTTTAGCTGTTAGCCACAGATGACTGTCACAGCTTAACCCGGACTATGGGTGAGCGCTGAAGGCTCTCAACCCGGTAAGAACTATAAGCGACATCGCCCAAGGGCTCTTTCTGCGAAGAACGGACCTCGGCTTGGGGCGTCGCTGTTAGTAAAGTAGGCGTGCCCACGTTTGAATTAATGACTTTTTCGCGTCGCGTCTTTCGACTCTGGCGCTGGAGGCGGAAGCGTGGATATTTATGTGTTAAGGCCGCGCAGGCCGTGTATGCTCTTTCTTGATCTATAGTAATCGAATTGTCGGAGTCCGTCAGTAAACGAACTATGGGTGATGATATGATATGCGTTGGGGGTTCTCAACTCGGCAGGAAACGCACGTTTTTGGAGTTTACTCCTTAAGAATCGATTTTCGTAAGGCGTCCGGTATGAGAAAAATTTGAGGAGTAAAATCTAGTGATCGAATGACCTCGTTACGTTTTTGGTGCGCAACCTATTCTGCGCACCTTTTACTTTTTGACGTGAGATAATACTTCACTGAACAGTTTCAATAAATGTAAATAAATATATATATATATTATTTTTAGTCAAATGAGATTTATTTGCGCACTTTTTTGTGTGACTTAGTTGTTAGCCTCAGATGGCTATGACAACTTCACCCGGATTGTGGGTCATGGTGTGAGACGTGCTTGACGAGTGACGACACAGCTGTGTGGCACTGAACGCGCGCGGTGCTTGAATTTATTTAGTCGCACGGTTGCGATAACTCCTAAGATATTAGTTAAAATTGTATAGTATAAACGGCAATTATGTACGGCATTAAATACTTAAAGTAACTAACGTATTTTATTTGATAATGATTAATATCCTATGCGTCTAATTAACTTTCAAATTATCACGTTACAATGTGGCCATTTTCGTAAACATTAAAATGGGTATTCTACCTTTTTTTTTTTTTTTGGTGGATTATGGATTAGTCTCGCCCCGCCAAATCGGTCCGGACCCGATTTTTAACTTCGGTGGCCCGCCCGGCGGTTCACCCTCGCGGGTTCCTCTCGTCGACGCCCCGACAGATTTCGCCGTCGGGGCGTCGCCCTCACGCGGTGGCCTCACGTCGGGTGACCGGACAATTCCCCGGTCCGATCACCCGAAGCCTCGGTTAGGGCGGCATCAGGCGCAGGTATTCGCGCCTGCGCCGCCCCGGCCGCTGGCGGCGGCCCGGGGCGCGGGAATCCTCCCTTGCCCGTTCCGCCGCTTCCTTCTGCGAGATGACAGCCTCGCAGAAGGCGGCGACCGCGTCCCAGTTCCTGATGCTCTCGACCATCGCCCTCGCGACGGCCGGCAGCGTCAGGTCGGCACCGATGACAGCGACGAGGTCACGGCGCTGCCGTTCCCATCCCGGACACACCTCCAGCGTGTGTTGTGCCGTGTCCTCGTCACTCCTGCAGTGGTGGCAGGCCGGAGTCCACTCCCTATACACGACCCTGTGCAGGTACAACCCGAAACACCCGTGCTCCGTCAATACCTGCACCAGCCGAAAGGTGAGGACTCCGTGCCGCCGCTCCATCCACTCAATCAATACGGGCCGGAGGGCCTCAACGGTCTCCACACCGTGCCTAGGCCTCTCCAGCCGCGTAGCCCAACGGACGATGACGTCTCGGCGGGCATCCACGCGCCAGTTGGCTATCTCGCTCAACGATGGGGAGCCACCTTCCTCGCGCGCTGTGATAACCCGCCGGTAGAGGTCGGAGAGCATCTCCGCCTCTAGGTACCACGGGGGTGTCCCGGCCAACAGGCACGCCGCCTCTGTCGACACCGTGCGGTACCCGCGAATGGCTCTGACCGCCATGGCTCTCTGTGGCCTCCACAGAACCGCCCTGAGCTGGGCGTTCAGAGCCCTCGCCCACACGGGTGCGCCGTACATGGCCATCGAGCGGATGACCCTCGCATACAGCCGTCGGCCCTCAAAACTGGGTCCGCCCACGTTCGGCATGAGTCGAGAAAGGGCGGACGCCGCGCCTACAAGCCGGGGAGCAATCTGTCGGCAATGCTCCCGGAACCACCATCGCCCGTCGAGCACCAGACCCAAGTACCTCATATGGGCCTGGATGCTGATGTGGATGGAGTTTACCACTATCGAGGCGCCGATGGGCAGCCTCACACGGGGCCCATGGAAAAGTAGGGCCTCCGTCTTGTTTAGGGCCACCCTGAGCCCCAGCGCCTCGATCCGCCTGACCATCTCCTCGGTGCCGAGAGTGGCCAGGCTCGCCACCTCTTCGAGTGTCCTGCCCCGGGCTGTGACGAGCGTGTCGTCAGCGTAGCACACCAAGCTCAGCCCGGGGGGTAGACTCCCTCTCAACGCCCAGTCGTACCCGATGTCCCACAGAGTCGGCCCCAGAACCGACCCCTGTGGAACGCCGCACGACATGGGCGTCCGCACAATGTCCCCTGCGGGACCCGCGCAGAGGATACTGCGGCCCTCCAAATAGTCTGCCACCAGCCGCCTGAGGTACAGGGGCACTCCATGGAACCGGAGCGCCTCTCTGATGCAGCCGAATGGCAGACTATTGAATGCGTTGGCGATGTCCAAGGACACCGCCAACAGCACTCCCTTCCCGGCGACGGCCTCCGCGGCCGCCTGCCTCAGGCGTAGTAGGGCCCCGATGGTCGAACGCCCCCTCCGAAACCCATACTGAGCGTCCGACAGAATGGGCCCCACCTCCTCCAGGTGTCGGACAATGCGGGCAGCGAGCACACGCTCCAGCAGCTTACCCACATCGTCGAGGAGCACGATGGGCCTGTAGGCCGACGGCAAATCCGGGGACCGTCCCGGCTTTGGCAGAAGAACCAACCTCCCTTCCTTCCAGCACTCAGGGAACCGTCCAGACGTCAGACAGGCGTTGAACAGCTGCCTGAGGCGAGGCTCGAAGTGCTCGAGGAGCGACATCAGCACCCGGACTGGAATTCCGTCCGGGCCGGGGGCCGTGGTGGAGGAACGAATCTTCGCCACGGCCGCCCCCACTTCCGACTCCGTCACGGGCGGAACACTCTCGTCGTCGTCGGCCTCCCGGTCCTGATCTGGCGGAGCTATGACCGGGGGCGTGTGTTCCGACTGCCGTGGAAACAGCTCCTCGACCACCCTACGAAGGAAGTCGGGCTGGAGGGTCTCGGTGAGGGGGGGGCCCGCGCGCGAAGCTTGTTCAGCGCCGCGCGATATGGGTGACCCCAGGGGTCACGGTCGAGACCGTCCAGCATCTCCTGCCAACTCGCGCCCTTGGCGGCTCGGATGGCCAGCCGAAAGGCAGTCCGCGCACTGCGGTACGCCTCGTACAGCTGGCCCTCCCGCTCGACGTCGCGGTGACGCCGCCGGCTGCGGGTGTAGGACCTTCGGGCACTGATACACGCCGCACGAAGGTCCGCCAGTCTTGGGGACCACCAGTAGACCCCCTGCCTCGGAGGTGGACGCCGCCGCACTCTGGGCATGGCCGCATCGCAGATCTGCGTTAACGCACTGCGAATGCGGACAGCCTCAGCGTCCACTCCGTCCGCTGGGGGTAGTAAGGATAGCCACGTGCTGAAAATGGCCGTCTCCGCCAGTAGATCCCTGTCAAGACGACCCACAACCCACCGCGGAAACGCGGGAGCTCCGTCCGCCCTGTGACCCCTACCGGGTTCCCGGGGGGAGACCTCCATCCGGATGTACCGGTGGTCCGACAGGGTCTCCGCCTCCTCCAGGACACTCCAGTTCCTCACCCGTGGCGCGACAGCGGGGCTAGCGAACGACAAGTCCACTATCGACCCGCCCTGCCGCCGCACACACGTGTTCACCGAGCCTCTGTTCAGAACACAGAGGCCCAGTGAAGCCGCCCACTCGTTGACCGCCCACCCGCGGTCGTCCGTCGTAGGGGACCCCCACGCCGTGGATTTGGCGTTGAAGTCCCCCAGAACCAGGACGAGACCCGGTGCCAGTCGCCGTATCGAGGCCTCCAAGGTGGTGAGTGAGGCCCCGAAATCGTCCATCCTCCTAGTGGGGGAGAGGTATACGCTGTAGAGCGTGACCCCTCCCCACTCCGCCGCGACAAATTCCTCGCCCCTATCCAAAAGGGACAAGGACGGGAAGTGCCGCTGTGTTGAGACGACGATTGCCGCAGTACCGTTTCGACTGACCACCCAATTGGGGCAATCAGGCACAGCGTACGGTTCTGCGACTACGGCTGCACCAATCGACCACTCCGCCATGGATTGCAGGAGGAGATCCTGCGCTCCGGCGGAGTGGTTGGTGTTGGCCTGCAGGAGGAGGTGCATGGATGGTGTACCCATTATCGGGTTGTATCCATGACTTCCTCGCCAGCGGGCGATCGGACCGCGCTAGGAGCGGGAGCGGCCGTGGTCGTAGGGCCGCCCCGCGCCTTTGGGGCCGAAGCTGGAGGTTTGCACGCCCCAGAGCCCATGCGGTGCTTGGCGGGCTTATTGCCCGCCGCACACGCGGGGCAGTGGGGCGGGGCGGCGCAAGATGCCGCCACGTGCCCGGTCTGACCGCAGCGGAAACACAATCCGCCGCAGTCGAAGCAATTAGTGCACGTCGGTCGAGTGTGTCCGACTGCCATGCACTTGTAGCACCTCGCAGGCCGGTGCTCAAGCACGGTTACCCGCGCCGAGCTCCAGCCCACGAGGAGCCTGCCTGAGCCGGCCAGTTGCCTGACCGACTCCACCGGGCACTGCGCCCAGGCAGCACCTACGCCACCCGGACCGGGACGAATGGCACCGACCCGGACGGTGTCTATGGGACACCCGGTTTTCGAGGCAATAGCCTCCCGGATGTCTTCCACCGTCACCGAATCGTCCAAACCCGAAATGCGCATTTCGGCGCACTTGACGGGCCTGGTGATCTTGATGCCACCCTCCTCGGCGAACAAACCTCGCAGCTTCTCGGCCACGCTGTCGGCCGTCTTGGCGCCCTCGTCCCCTGGGAACTCGAGAATTCGAGCCCCCGTCCGGGCCTTGCGGGTCCTGGCTTCAACGCCTCCAATATCGGAGACGTCTAGCTCCCGCCGGGCCTTCCTCAAGACGGCCTCGTAGCTGAGGCCCTTCTCGGCCGCCTCGGGCAGCACAGTGATCACCACTGCGGCCGTCTTCGGCGACTTGAGCCCCTTGCGCGGTCTCTTCTTCCGTCCGGCTCCTGCCTGTGGAGCGGGGACCTCAGCGGCGCGCTTGGCCTCCGCTCTCCTTCTTTGGCCGCGACTCCTTCTGTCGCGCTCGGCCACCTGCCAACCCTGTTCGGGCACGGCAGTCGTGCCAGACGCGGAAGGTCTCGTCGCAGCCTCGCTGGTCGTCGCCGGCGGTGTTATTGCGGGCGACTTCAGCGGTCCGGCAGGAGCCGGAGCCGTCTTTCTCCTCAGGGCGGGTCCCTTCGGAGCTGGGCCGGGGCCTTTGGGCTTAGGCCCGGCCTCGGCGCAGCGTGGCTCCCCACGCGGCCACCCTGACAAGGCAGCGGGGCGGGGGCTGGTGCCACATGCGGCCACTTGTTCGCGGCGAGAGGTGGTCGGACACGTGGTTCTGGAGGCAACCTCGCCTCCAGAACGGCGAAGCGCGCATCGACGAGCTAGCCCACTGCGCCGATGATTTTGGCGAGGGCCTCGTCCGATATGCCTCCCACCTCAAACGGAGTTGGCTGAGCCTCCTCAGGGGCGCCGTTCTACGGCGCCTGGCGGCTTTGGCGCCACAGGGGCGCTAGCCGGCGGCAAGCGGTCCGCGGGGAGAGGTGTCAACCTCACCACCGGGACAGGGAGTTTCGCCGCGGCGACCGCGCCAGCGTCAGCCGGCGTCGCGCGCTTCGTGGCGGCAGGTGTCTTCCTCGCCGCGGGGACGGGTGTGACGGTGACGCCATCACCCAACGTCGTCGGCGCCGCAGCGCGAGGTGGCTTTGGCGCCGCAGCGGCTGCTGGTTAGCCGGCCCTGACCGATGGCGCGGCTGGCGCAGGTGACACGAACAGCGCCACTTGCGCCTTGAGGTCGGCCACGTCTATCAACAGCTGGCGGTTTGCCCGACGCATTTCCGCCAGCATGTCGCCCAGGTTCCGGTTTCGGGTCCGCAGGCCTGACATCTCGCCTCTAAGGCGGACATTTTCGGCCTGCAGATCCGTGGCCTCGCCGGCGCGGACAGCGACCGCCGCCGCCCTTTCCATAGCCGAGGTCCCTCGCCCTCTTCGGGAGGCCTGGATCTTGGGTGGAGGCATGTTGACAACGCTCCCCTCGGTTCCGGCGCTCGAGCTGCCTCCCTTGCTCAGGGGGCGCTTTCGCACCTGCGAGGGGAGGGCCCCCTCCTTCTTAGTCGCGGTCGCCGGCGGCGTCTTTGCTGCTAGACGCGCCGACGACCTAGTAGGGCCTTCACCAGCCGACCCGCTGTCCTCTTTGGACGGCCCTGCGGGAATATCACCGCCCTCTTCCATTGTGACGGTAGATCCGCCGCCCTCGTCTTCGGATGGCTCTGCGACATCGCTGTCGCCTCGGCTCGTCGACGGCTCTGCTGCGAGTCTACCGTCCTTCTTCTCTTCAGCGGCGGCAGCCTCCCTGCGCGTTCGCCGCTCCTCCAGCCGCCTCTTGTGGCTCAGGCCGTTGCCCCGAGACTTTCGAGGCGACTTCCTCTTCTTCTTTTGGGCCTCCACGGTTTGTGCCGGGCCCTCGGCGGACGCCTCAAGTCCTGAGGACGAGGCGTCGTCTTGGTCAGTTTTGCGTTGGCATGACCGGGCCTTGGTGTGAGAATCACAGGGATTCCCGTCGGTAATTGTTTGTAATTTAAAGGTATCCATATGATTCCCACGAGTAGGGGAGATACACAACGTCGACCCGGACAGAGATCCCTTTACCCGGGCAAGCCTACATTTACCAACCAGGGGGTCAGCCGGTACCCTGGCTGGAGCGTGCTAACGACAGAACAACCCATCTGCCATGCATCTTCTCGCCGCACGCCAGAACTTAAGATTCTGGGTGATTTCCGAGTTCGAATGTTACTTCGAACTGTTTATAGAGGTTGTCTTCCTCGCGGTCCGGGCGGTTAAGCCAAGACCTTCGCTCCTGAAACTAAGACAAGCAAAGAATCAGGTTTACGATGTGTGGGCGGTGGCATGTGCCTGCCCAGCCCTCAAATGAATGAGTGACTGAGCCCGTCCCAATATTTCGCGTCCTATAACCTCTACTACGACTGTAGTATAGTAAGGAGCGAAATCGCGCAGATATTTGCTACGGACGACAGTACAACAGAAGAACTGGGGACCGCCGTCCGCACCCAGGGTACACCGCGTGGAGGTTTCTGGGATAGTACCCCTGGGTATTGTACCTACATTATCCGTAAAAGATAGACATATGCTATTGGGGACTTTTTTATAGATCTATGAAAGATAAACAATTCCACTATACATTGTTTTGATATATCTCCAACGGATCAGACAGCGTTTTCGATACAAGATCCCGGGCGGACTTGATTTTTGCCGACCTCTTCGACAATTATCGTCATATTTCAACCAATATACACAAAACAATGATGTATTATACATAGAACCACGAAGGTAGCGGCTTCACACACACACACACACACACACACACACATATATATATATATATATATATATATATATATATATATATATATATATATATATATATATATATTTTAGGGTGATTCATTGCCGCAATTTTTTTTTTTTCGTTGCTCATGCAAAATATTAATCTACACATAGAAAAAAACATTTTCACCAAATTTGAGATCTTAATATATCTTAATATATATATCCCCTTGTGGGGAATTTCACGCTCTTCAAAATAGCCTTAGAGTTTTTTTGTATAACTCGCACTGGTTCACCAGTAGGAGTCGTCAAAGTACAGTTTTTAATAAAAATATATTTTTTTTTAATTTTTTGAGCAAACCGCCAAAATTAGCAAGAAACAAAGGACTGACTCATAAAATAAAAGTTATCCAACCAATATTTAATGAATTTACAGCCATTTTTATACCGGAAAATGTAAGAAATTGATAAATATTAAGTCATAATGTCATTTAGATTCATTTATTACCATTATATTTCTTTATACATACTAAGAACTTTTTCAATGAATGATTTTTACTTATACAAAGTTGGCGTGAACAAAGTTTACGATGAAAAAAATTAAATTTTTACTAATTCTGGAATTGCGCTATAAAATTAAAGTTATCCAACCAATATTTAATGAATTTACAGCCATTTTTATACCGGAAAATGTTGCATGCAAGCAGCAATTAAAAAAAACAGAAGATCTAAATAGCAATAGTATTTTTAATATTCATCATCATCATCTCAGCTCATATATGTCCCACTGTTGGGCTCGAGCCTCCTCCATAATGGGAGGGAAATTGACCTACTATGGTCAGACGTGTTGATATAGGGTTTTGTGACACGCTGGTCAGACGTGTTGATATAGGGTTTTGTTTCGTTTCGTATATGCGTTTTATATACATACATATCGTCACGCCATATCTCTTGCAGGATAGGCAGAGAGAACAGAGTGCCAGAGAACTCTATCCTTGCATACTTCACTCGCTTCCTCAACATTCATAATTTTCTTCATACACGCTCGCCGGTTTCGGAGACTCTTGACTCCACCTTCCTTCAGTACATGACCGATCTGGTCTAGTTAGGTTAGTCTCGGTCTCCCCCGGTACCTACATCCTTCCACTTTTGCATTGTATATCTTCTTAACCAGACGTTCGTTCGGCATTCTTTCGTACGATCACCCACGGGTAAGATATGGGGTGGTGAATTGTATTCCTACTCCGTCACCACACGGAGTAATAATATATTTAGTAAATAATAAATTTTTGGACCACGCTTTTGATAGTTTTGTCTATAGCCGCGGGCCGGTCCGTCCGGGGTAGTACCACACTTTCGCAGAAGATTGACGTCTGAGTGATGGCGATGTGCTACTGCTCTTTGTTCGGTGAGCGAGAGAACCGGAAGTCCAACTAGGTAGGTTTTGGGTTTGTATTGGTAGGCAGCGGCTTAGTTATATCCTTTGTATTGCAAAGGTCTATGGGCGGCAGTGACACTTACCATCGAGTGCGCTGCTTGCTCGTTTGCCGACATAGGCCACAAAAAAAAGAAACAAAGCAGTCATGAGGACTACTGACAGAAGTGAAAACTTAAACCTATGACAAAAAAAAAACAAAAACAAAAAAAAAGCGTGCCGCAGAGAATACGTATGAGTGTGACCATACCAAGCCGTCAAAAAATAACTAATAAAAGCTATTCATTCAATAATTGATAATAATTAATAATAACAATTATTATATATAAATTGAATAGAATAAACACAGCGACACAGCAGTGAAGAGTAGCTGACTGTATCTTTATCGCTCGAGTACATCGCTCAAGGAGAGAGTACCCCTCAGGGGGGTATTCCGCCGGGCCAGCACGTGCACGCTGCTCCGGAGACCAGGCCAACGACGAAGGCGAGTTTCACGGGTGGGTTACGGGTGTACTTACGCCACTCTGTCGCCCCGGACGGAGTGCACCGACCGTAGCCCACACCCCAAAAAAAAAGGTGGATATAAAGCTGGCCACCGAAGAGAAAGATCGGGTACCGATGGCCTGCTCGCACGGCGAAGAAAGGTGTTTGTAGGGTGGGTCTATGGGATTGCGCGCCGCCTCTTTCGTCGCCCCGGACCGATTTGGCGGAGCGCAACCATGTCCATAATCCACCGCTAAAAAAAAAAATAGTGGATATAAAGCTCTTAGTTGTCTTGTAAAACATTCATAACCAAAGTAAATGTTAGTATTCGCAGCCGCTACCACACATCACTATTAGTTTACACAACATTATTAATTTATAAAAACAAATAATGAAAATTTAATATTAGACCTGTTATCAATAAATACATATTAACTTATGTTATTGTTATTCGAGTAGCAGTTTAAATAACGTAAACTATAAATAGGGCCTAAAAACAGAACATATCATATGTTAAATGTTATCCGTATACATTAGGACGCAATTAAGCTATCATATTTGCGATGTTTATAAGTCATAAAAAAAACATGGCTGTACGTAATTTCTATTTATAATATAACGCCATCTAGCGGATGATTTTATAACTAACATGAGAAATATTTAATATTTTTTTTAATTTTACCGTTTTTAACCTCCGATGCAAAGGGAGTGATGTGTTTATATATATTTTATTAAATTTATATACATTATTTATAAAAACTTGATTACGAGTGAAAAATTATTGTCACACATGAGATTGATGACAATCATATAAATAATCGCACTGCTGCGCACCAGGGGAGTGATTGACGTTAGCCTGCAGGAGGTGGATGGACTCACCCACCATTAATGGGCCGTGTCCATGCCCTCTCCCTCGCCAGCGGGCGGTTGAGCCGCGCTAGGAGCGAGAGCAGCCGCGGTCGAACGGCTACTCCGCCCCTTTGGGGCCGAAGCTGGAGGCCTACAGGCCCCAGAGCCCATGCGGTGCTTCGCGGGCTTATTGCCCGCCGCACACGCGGGGCAGTGGGGCGAGCAGCGCAGAATGCCGCCATGTGCCCGGGTTGACCGCAGCGGAAGCACAATCCGCCGCAGTCAAAGCAATTCGTGCACGTCGGTCAGGTATGCCCGACCGCCATGCACTTAAGCACCTCGAAGGCCGGCTATCCAGCACGGTTACCCGCACCGAACTCCAGCCCACGAGGAGTCTGCCTGAGTCGGCCAGTTTCCTGACCGACTGGGCACCGCACCCATGCAGCACCCACGCCACCTGGGCCAGGGCGGATGGCACCAACCCGGACAGCATCAAGAGTGCACCAAACAACTGCAACTTTTCCGTCACTGGCGCAACTTTCAAACTTCCTCTTCTTATTTTATCTATTCACGTCACACCACACATCCATCTCAACATTCGCAGCTCCGCTACATGCAGTCGTTTCTTATACGTCGCTTTTCTTGCCCAAATTGCTGAATCATACAGCAGTTCCTATACAACTATGAAATACATTACTAAATCTAGCAAAATAATCGACCACTAATAAACAAAGTTAATAAACAAAGTTATCTGAAAAAATAAATCAACAGATTGTTAAGATATCTTTGATAACTCCTATATTGAGAGATAACTGATCACTTCTTTGACCTACTCACTGCAATCAGGTCGAAACTGTGATTTTTTAATGATAACCTACTACAGAAATTTACATTTCTTTTTAAATAATACTATTTTTACGGATTTTAAAAGGTTTGTATTGATTGATTTTTAATTTACCGACAATTCTAACACTTTACAGCATTCATGGTCACGGGAGGGTTCCTGTGATCATGAACAATTTAAAGTGTTCGTAATACAAATACAAACGCGATAGAATTCGTCAAAAATAGTTTTATTTTAAATGTGTAATTTTCGCCTAAACATCATTTATATCATTACATATTTACAAATGAATCGATCATTGTTGAAAAAAAAGTTTATAATAAAAATATCTGTACAGAGGTTTGTCTGATATTTTCCGTGTGGTGATAGAGTAAAAATACAATTCACCACCTCCTTCCATCTTAACCGTGGATGATCGTAAAATACGACTAAGGGTTAACATACATATCATCACGCCATATCCCTTGCTGGGTAGGCAGAAAGAACCAGAAACAAGTGCCAGAGAACTCTATCCTTGCATACTTCACTCGCTTCCTCAACATTCATAATTCTCTTCATACACGCTCGCCGGTTTCGGAGACTCTTGACTCCACATTCCTTCAGTACATGACCGAGCTGGTCTAGGTAGGTGAGTCTCGGTCTCCCCCGGTACCTACATCCTTCCACTTTCGCATTGTATATCTTCTTAACCAGACGTTCGTTCGGCATTCTTTCCACATGTCCGAACCATCGGAGCATTCCCTTTCGCATCTTTACACCAATACTCTCTTTCATACCTACTTGCTCTCTTACGTCATCATTACGGATGCGATCGGTCAGCTTACCTCCACAGATTTGCCGTAGAGATCACATTTCGACCGCATTAGTTTTACTTTCATCGTTTTCTCTGCATACCCAACTCTCGCTTCCATATAGTAATGCTGGGGCAAACACTGCGTTATGTATTGCTACATGTGCCTTCTGGCTGAGGTAGTGGCTACCGAGAAGTTGTCCTAACGCTCCGTTCACTCTATTTCCCGCATTCACTCTTCACTCTATATCAGTGGTGTACTTTTCATCTCGGCTAAATCCACATCCAAGATATACAAATTCATCCACTTGCTCTAGTACATCATTACCTATTGTTACTCTTATATCTGTTCTGGCTTCATCTCTTTCGAAGACCATTATTTTGGTTTTGCTCACATTCACGCGTAGAGTCCTTTTCTTACAATCTTCTATCATTGTGTCGACTAGGGTCTGCAGGTCAGTCGCTGACTGTTCCAGCAGTACTGCATCATCTGCAAAGAGCAGAGCAGTGACCACTGAGACGCCCACCTGGACTACCACATTCATATCGTTCAACTTTTGGAGACATTTATCCAGATATATGATAAACAGCCTGGCTGACAGAACGCACCCTTGCTTAACGCCGATATTGACGTCAAACTAAGTCAACATTCCATCATCCAGCCGCACACAGGCTCTACAGCCCATGTAACTGGACTGCACAGCCTGTAGCAGTTTATCGTTACCATACTCCGGTAAAATGTCCCAAAGTTCCTTTCGTACAACCGTGTCAAATGCTCTCTCCAGATCTACAAAACTGCAGAAAACCCTCTGCCCCAGAGCCAAATGCTTCTCCACAATGTTGCGCAGGGAGAACACTTAATCCATGCATCCCCTTCCACTCCTGAAACCTCCTTGTGCTTCACACAGTAAACCTAAGGGTTAAAATATGTGTATAACATCTATGCAAGAGAAAGAACACTCGAAACAAAACCCTTTACCAGCACGTTTAACCAGTGGTGTAGTAGGTCAATTGCCCTCCGAGTATAGAGGTGGCTGAAGACCAACAGTATATCCGATATGCACATCATCATTATACAACTCTTATCCTAATTATCGAGGAGTTAATGCATATGTACTCCTCTTCCATCCTACATATTGCGAAAGTCGCCACCATTTTAATAGTAGCAGGGCCACGTTGTTGACAGTACTCTGTCTACAGACGCGGGCCGGTCCGTCCGGGGTAGTACCACACTCTCGCATAAGATCGACGTCTGAGTAAAAGCATGTGCTATTGCGCTTTCGATAAGCGAGAGAGCCGACAGCCCAACTGGGTGGGTTTGGGGATTTTATTGGTAAGCAGCGGCCTAAGCTATACCCTTGGTATTGCAACGATCCATGGGCGGTAGTGACACTTACCATCAGGTGTGCTGCTTGATCGTTTGCCACCATAAGCAATAAAATGTATATTCATTCTAGATAGAAATAAAGATGTTTATTAATTTTAAAATTTAATTGAAACGTTTGTTTACTTAAACATAGTATAATCTTTATGTGAGATAGCCCGTTTATCGCCAAAGGTTACTTTAGCTATAAATTATAATACTGTAAATTATAACACATAAGATACGAGCAGACATAAATATAGCAATGACAAATCATTTTAGAATAACATAGAACAATTCAAAAGGGCGTGGACCTCTTCCTCATATTTTTGTAATGAAAACTTTTTTACTTCATATAGAAGATATACAATGCGAAAGTCGAAGGATGTAGGTACCGAGGGAGACCGAGACTAACCTACCTAGATCAGATTGGGCAAGTACTGAAGGAAGGTGGAGTCAAGAGTCTCCGAAACCGGCGAGCGTGTATGAATAGAATTATGAATGTTGAGAAAGCGGGTGAAGTATGCAAGGAAAGAGTTCTCTGGCATTCTGTTCTCTCTGCCTACCCTGCAAGGGATATGGCGTGATGATATGTATGTGTATGTAAAACTTCTTTAGGCGCACTGAACAATTTTTTGGTGAACAAAAAGCGTTAAACTCGCGTCACCGCCACCGAACGCTTTCTATTAGCTATACATATAGGGTACACCGAGGCGAATCGGATCAATTTATTTTTGAGAATTAGAAAATCATATTAAAGTGTAATTTACGTATCTTTTATTGATTAAAAGATAATTAGTAACAAACCAGCTATGCAATAAACATTTTAAAACTTACATAGCGCATAAACTTTTCAAAATATTAAATGAAAACTTGAAAGATAGAAATATCCTAATCGCCCCAATTCTCGGGGTGAATGGGATCATTAATAAAATAAATTAATTAAAATTTTCTTATGGCATATAAGCTTCAAAATCACTAATAAAATAAAAAAAAATTCAATAATGTTTAATGAGATCAATATTAACTTCTAGTACGTAAAACACAAATAAAAGGAGCTTTTTTCCTTTTCATGTTAGCACATTTTTCGTGGCATCATTCTTCGCAAGCACTGCAGTGAATCCAATCTTCTGATGGTGGATGAATGAACTGTTCTGAACAGTAAATACAATGCCAATCTTTCTGTTTTGCAGATCAACCTTTGACTTTTATTTGCAGGCGTTCTCTTATTCTTTTTCTTCACATTTTCTTTATCTTCTTTCCGAAGCCTTGACTCGCTAGGTGCAATAGACGGTTTGTTAAAATCTTTTCAGCAACTTCATCTAAAGTTAACTGTCCACCACGTGGTTTAAGGACACCTCTGGAGAATGAGACTCTTCTTTGTAAGCTCGTGTATGGCAATTTATAAATCTTAGTAGCCCAACGTAATGTTAACTCTTTGGTCAACACCCTATTTACGGCTTCTTTCATTTTTTCTTAAGACCACTCTTCCGCATTTGTCATTTTTGTAAATTCGAACCATCTATAAGGAAATAAAAATCATCATTAACGTTAAATATAAAATAAAGCATTTTAAAAAAGTGATCCGATCCACCCCTGATAACTCGATCCGAATAACCCCATGTTAAAGACTTTCGAAATAAATATTTTATACATTAACCTATAATACTGTTTCTAAATAATTCTCAATCAATATAAACCATATAATTCAACATTTTGACACAAATCCTTCGAATTACACCAATAATTGGCAAGTACGTACCTTAGATGAGCGCCAAAATAGTGACGCACACGAACAACTAACTCACTGGCGAGGTGCGCCTGCACTAACACATTAGTCGAAACAAAACACTACCAATTGGCGGGAGGTGTGGGGTGTTCAGGGGTCATAAAACGCCGCTTGTATGCGTTCCAAGTCAGCGCGATATTCAAAATATTAACGAATCTCTTATTTTGATCCGATTCACCTCGGTGTACCCTACTGTATATAATTATGTGTACTTTTTGCGTGAAACCAAAAACGACAAGATTTTGTTGAAAATTATGCATGCTTGTGTTTATTTGTGATAGATTGTGGCTTAAAAATGATATGAAATAATTAATGATATAATAATTAATAATATATTAATAAATAACATTTTTTGTAGTAGGACCACGCTGTTGAGAGTTTTCTGTCTTAAGTTGCGGGCCGGTCCGTCCGGGGTACTACACTCTCGAGAAAATCCATCAAGTGCAAGTAACTCGCGCACGAAGGGTTCTGTACCATATATATATATATATATATATATATATATATATATATATATATATATATATATATATATATATATATATATATATATATATATATATATATATATATATATATATATAAAATATGTGATGTAACTAAAAATGCAAGGTTTTCGGAATTATTTCTTTATATGTGTGTAATCATTGCTTCATGCTAAATTTCAAGATTCTAGGTCGACTGGAAGTACCATTTAGGTTTTGATTCCCTTGCGAGTAGTTGCATGTTTGAAAATATGCGGCTTAAATTGCTGTTTCTTTTGATTACGTTGATATAGAAATTTGATTTTGTTACAGCTTAAAGGTCTTATAGATCTGAGTATTTGATATGAAAATCAATTTAATACCTCTACGCGTTCATGAGGAAAACGGTAGTAAGTTTAAAATTATTAAAAATATGTTTATATTATATGATGTAATTAAAAATTTACGGTTTTTGCAATTTTTCCTTTATCTATGTTACAAGACGTTGTTTTGTACCAAATGCCAAGATTCTGAGTTCACGGGAAGTACCCTGTAGGTTTTGATTCCCTTGCGAGTGTCGAAAATTTGCGGAAATTTGCGACATCCACGAGCAAAGTAAGGGTTGGTAGTATTCGCCGAGATTATTATAAATATCTAGATAATCGATCGTTGCTCGGTATTTTCTTTTTAGTGTGTTTTGAAAGATAAATTTAAATATAAAACTAAAAATTAATAAAGTACCTAATGAAAAAAAAAATATAAAGCACAAAATAATAAAAAAAGGAAATATCAGATATCTGGAGATTTCTGGATTAGAGTGCTCGATTTTCCAATTGAGCTATGTCTATTCTTAATGACAGCGTCAAAATTTTCCTCGCCCATTTTAACATTTTAAGGCGAAAGGGTGATGGCTCGTGGATGTCGTAAAAGACGACTAGGAGCCTTATAATGACCTGGGCCAACTCCATCTGATGCCATTTGGTCAACAATTACATTCCCAAGGATGGTTGACGTCTGGCAGGCGGCCGGTCATAAAACTATTGCCAATAACTTCTACAATATGTACTATGAAAAAAGAGTACATATTGTATCGACCCCAAGTAATTGAGATATGAGTAGGAGAATGATGAATCATGATGGGTAGATAGATGAATGGATGAATAATATTTACGGTCACTAATATATGGCATATGTATGTAATATCAACCAATATGTCTGGATGTACGCTTCAATAGACACGTTAAAGGTCTTGCATGCTCTATCGCGCAAAAACATATGTTGCAATATTTATACAATGAAATAATAATAATTGAAATTAAATAGATAATTATACTAATGCTAGGGCCGCACCTGCGTGTATCGTCCCGAAGTAATGAGTGGCGAAGCTTCGTTCATTTGTACACTAAAATGTTATCGCGATAATACTGTGGTCACATTAGCGACTTCGGTATTTAACACGAAGTATCGTGCAATAATTAAAGATGGCTGAAATCATTTTCATGCGTTTAACTATGGATGACGAATTACTTTACTATAACAGCTATATTATGCTAATAATTACATAATATTTTTTTGTATCCCTTCATGGGTATACAGCTTCATAATGGTGTAAAAATTCTAACACTATTTCATCATTCCACTTCATATTTATTAATTAACTGGAGATCCTCGAACGCGTCTAAACACATCGAAAATTTCTGCTGAATGAAAAACGCTAGTCTGATCACAGAGCGCGATATATTGGCGCGCTAAAACCCTTTGACTTATCACCACCCAAGCGATAACGCACACGAAGCCCGAATGTTCGCGACGATAGCCAATAATGACCGGTCACACCTGCGTGTATCGTCTCATTGCACGAAGCTTCGTGACGATACACGCAGGTGAGGCCCTAGCATAAGAGATACGCTGTGTGGTAGCGGCTACGAATACTACGAGCCCTTACTTTGCTCGTGGATAACGTAAAAGATGACTAAGAGCCTTATAACGACTTGGGCCAACTCCGTTTGATGCCATTTGGTCAACAATTACATTCCCAAGGAGGGTTGACGTCTGGCAGGTGGCCGGTCGTAATACTGCCAATAACTTTTACAATATGTACTATGAAAGAAGAGTACATATTGTATCAATCCTAAGTAATTAGGATAAGAGAAGAGAATGATAAGCTAATAGATGACCAACCTCGTAAAATATTACTTCATCATCATCTTGCTCTTATCCCAATTTATTTGGGGTCGACGCAATATGTCTTCTCCTTCCATACAACTCTATCAGACGTCATCTCTGTGGTCACTCCTTGTCTATCCATGTCATATCATGCTTCACGGAGTCCATCCATCTTTTCTTCGGTCTTCCCTTACAAGGGGTAAGGGTAGTTACCCACCCGGCTACGATTGTACCCTGTCTAACTTCATATACAATCTATTGAATATCAAATGCGATGATTCATAATGGCGATCAAACACATAAAATAAAAAAAATAATTAAAAAAATCAAAAAACCCGACTGCGTAAAAAGTCACCAAAACTACGTACATAATAAAAAAACTGAAAAGAAAAAAACAAGCACTCAGTTGTCCGGTGGTCTAGAATTCCATATTATATTATTGAATAAATACTATTGCAGAAAATGAAATATATTTTAATAATAGAACATGACAACTGAACAGTCGGGATCCTTTGAAAAATTAGATTTGCTGTCGAATAAAGGATCCCGACTGTTCAGTTGTCATGTTCTATTATTAAAATATATTTCATTTTCTGCAATAGTATTTATTCAATAATATAATATGGAATTCTAGACCACCGGACAACTGAGTGCTTGTTTTTTTCTTTTCAGTTTTTTTATTATGTACGTAGTTTTGGTGACTTTTTACGCAGTCGGGTTTTTTGATTTTTTTAATTATTTTTTTTATTTTATACTTTTTAGTTATAAATACTAGAGCTATAGTTATCTTATTATTAATAAGTAGGTAAGTACCTAACTATATATAGTTTTTCGACTGAAATTGAGTACTAAATCGTTAGAAGTTGGAGATAGGCGACCGCGTCAGCCATTAGATACTTTAGGTAGGACTACCTATGGTATATTGGACAATATACCTACTAGATACTTCAGTATATGTCCATCCACATCCAGTTATATGAATTTTTCGTCTTTTCATCGTAAGTTTCAACTGTCTAAAAAACGTATATGTGAGAAAGGTTGTTACGAAACTTTAAATCGATATAGATCCTAAACGGCCAGTCAAATCGAAAAATGTTGAGAGAAAACTAAAAATGATTTTTAAATACCTATTTAACGATACCCCACTCGATATAGTTTGTTGACTTATTTTTTTTTTATTTTCAATTACGTCATATCTTTAGTGATACTCGCCGGATTAAGAGAAATCGATTGACGTGCGAATCATAAAAATCGGCCCAGGCGGATAATAAAGCACCATCTCCAGTATTAATTTCATAATTATCAAGTTAATGTTGACTAAACCAATTAGATTAAGCATGTTTTTGTACTAATGTACTTCTATGTGAATCTATGCACATAAATACACACGTAAAACTGATTGCACAAATGGTGTACTGGTTATGATACCGACGTCCCGGGTGCCAGTGCCGTGAGTTCGATTCCTAAACAGGACAATACTTCTTGCAATCCGCAAACTGTTGTTCTGAGTCTGGGATTATTCTGGGTAATTTGTCTGCGTTAATTGCATGTTTGTAAAGTCCCACGCAATACAAGGATCATTTCCTAAGTGCAGGGTGGTGATTTAAAAAAAAAGAAACACGTAATAGAACTTGCTTTATATAAAATATCTAGATGACCGAGCCTTGCTCGGTATTTTATTTTTAGTGTGTTTTGGAAGATATATTTAAATATAATAAAATAATTAATAAAATAATTAAAAGAAAAAAAAAGCTATAAAGGCAAAAAATAATAAAAAAGGGAAAACAAGGATCTGAACCGAGCTCCGGTTTGTTTAGATTAGATTACTCGATTTTCCAATTGAGCAGTTTCTAGTCTTAATGACAAAATTTGCCTTCATATTCTAATAGTTTTCAACCAATGAAAAATTATATTATTTCGTTGCCGAAAAATACAGACAAAACAATATTATCTATTCATGAAACCTAGCTAGATCGAATAACTGCCCCCGAAACCCTCTGCATGCTGAATTTTAGGCAAATTGTTGCAGCCGCTTTCGAGGTTCGATCTAGCTAAGTTTTATTTGTAGAAAATATTGTTTTGTCAATATTTTCAGGCAATGAAAAAATATAATTTTGCGTTGGCTGTCAATTATTAAAGTTTGAAGCCAAATTTTCCCGCTGTCATTAAGACACCTCAATTAGATAATCGAGCAGTCTAACCGAGGCCGGTTCGGTATCTGTTTCTCTATTTTATTACTTTTGACTTTATAATTTTTTTATTATTATTTAATTAATTATTTTTATTATATTTAAATATATCTTCAAAACACACTAAAACGAAAATACCGAGCGAAAGCTCGGTCATCCAGATATTCGAATATAATACAAGGCCATCATACAAGGTTATTACTTGCCCGCCAAAAATTTTTCAAATACCTTCAATGACTATAACTCCTACAGGAACGAGACTTGAAATATTGTATTGTATTGTATATGTATTCAACGCAAGGACATAATAAGTAAACAATACAATACAATAATATATCTATATATATAAGAGATTTCCATCTATATATTGACTCATCACGAGATCTTAGGAACCATAAGGCCAACAGAATTTAAATTTGGTAAGAATACTCCTTTCGCCAAGTAAAGCTTAGCTAAGAACGGATTTTACCAAATTCCACCCGCAGCTCCCCTGCGGGGTTTTGCTGGGGTGTACAATGCACATTTTTTTAAATATAGCTCCTACAGACTTGAATTTCGGTAAGCATATTTATGTTACGATACACATGTGAACAAAGGAACGGCCTTTTAAAAATTCCACTCCTAAAGGGGATTGCGTAAACCCAAAAATCTACATTTTCTAATACTGCCCCTACAGACTTGGAATTTAGTGTGGACAGAAAGTCCGCGCGTTCTGCCCTGTAAAAGTCAGATGAAATAGAATTTTAATAATTAAATAATTTCTTCTATGAGAGGAATTCTTTGTAGCGAAAGTAGACGTAACCGAAGCGAAGCGAGGGCGGGTCGCTAGTACTTTAATAAAACACTTAACTTTATAGGGGGAGTGGTCTAAGAATTTTTTTTAAATCACCTCACCCTGCACTAAAGAAATAGTCCTTGTATTGCGGAGGACTTTACAAAATGTAATTAAAGCAGACATATTACACCCAGACTCAGAATAACATTTTGTGGATCGCACAAAGTACCTATTGTCCTGCGTGGGAATCGAACCGCCGACATTGGCATCATCATCATGGATCGGCTTAACCACTACGCCATCAGTGCAGTCGTATAAGTAAAAATCAGGTCTAAATAAGTTCAAATTCAAATTCAAATTCATTTATTATGCATAGGCCCTGCGAGGGCACTTACATATTGTCAGTTTTAACATATTATATTAATTCAATTAACTACCACCGGATCGGAAGTAGACCACTACTGAGAAGATCCGGCAAGAAACTCAGCGGGTTAGTCTGTTGTTTTTTCTTTTAAATCTTTTTTATACAAAAAATGGTACAACATATGTAATAAGAAATAGCTCCAGTGTGATGCCCTGCGAACCCAATAGTTCAAATAGAATGTAAAAATAACCACGGCTGGACCAGATCCCACAGGCGGCACCCGATCACGAGTTAACTACTAGGGCAGCCATCACTCCCCTCAACCACCTTGGAGGGAAGGGAGAGACCCGCCCCACGCAGCTACCGCAAGAAGACCTTTCAGTGAGCATGACCAATACCATGAGCTACAAACGCTAACCAAAGTCAAAATTCGTTGGGCAAAACACGCTACGCTTTACAAGTATGTAAAAATATTATAAAATAAAAACGAACAGTTTACAAATATATAGTAATTGCTGAATGAGGAGCTGCTCATAGCCAGTCTGTAGTATCGCTTAGATAATCCTCGATTTTATAATAACCTCTTTTACAGAGTCTGTTTTTGACTGCCCTTTTAAATTTATTCACAGGCATGTCTCGGATATCTCTTGGTAATTTATTATAAAAGCGTATACATTGCCCCATGAATGACCTATTAATTCTTTCCAGACGAGTAGTGTGTACAACTAATTTGTCCTTATTCCGAGTATTAACACAATGAATGTCACAATATCTTTCAAAATTACTGATATTTCTTTTTACATACAATACATTCTCGTATATATATTGTGATACAACAGTCAGAATATTTACTTCTTTGAATTTCTCTCGAAGTGAAACTCTTGGGCCTAGATTATAAATTGCGCGGACAGCCCTTTTTTGGAGAACAAAGATACTACTCAGATCCGCGGAGCATCCCCACAGTAATATGCCGTATGACATAAGACTATGAAAATAAGCGAAATAAACTATTCTAGCTGTTTCAATATCAGTCAATACTCGAATTTTTTTGACCGCATAAGCCGCTGAGCTAAGTCTGTTTGACAATTTATCAATATGAAGGCCCCATTGGAGTCTAGCATCTATAGTGATACCTAAAAATACAGTTGATTCCACAAGGTCTAGAGCCACACCATTCATTTGAACATTGGTTCCCACTTGTCTCACATTAGGTGTGGTAAACTTAATACATTTTGTTTTCTTCTCATTAAGAACTAGATTATTTGTACTGAACCAATGAACAACGTTTGACAGTGCGTTGTTCACATCGTCATAATTAAGCTTTTGTCTTTTGATTTTAAATAGCAAAGATGTGTCATCTGCGAACAACACAATGTTTTGACTTTCTCCTATATAGTAGGGTAAGTCATTCATGTAAACAAGAAACAGAAATGGCCCCAGAATGGACCCTTGTGGAACGCCCATTTTGATGACAGAACCAGATGATCGTGCACCATTAACATCGACCCTCTGAATTCTGTTGTTTAGGTAGGAAGTTAAAAGCTCAAGAGCGTTATTCCTGATCCCATAGTGGTATAGTTTTTTGATAAGGGTTTCGTGGTGCACACAATCAAATGCCTTAGACAAATCGCAAAATATACCCAATGCTTCATGCGATTCCTCCCAGGCTGCAAATATATTCTTTAACAATTCTACACCCGCATCAGTAGTAGAGCAATTCTTTGTGAAACCAAATTGATTTTTATGAAAAATACTATATTTATTAAAATGACTTAACATCTGATTGAGTAAAATTTTCTCAAATACTTTACTAAGTGTTGGTAGTATGGAAATAGGGCGAAAATTGTTAACATCTGACATACTACCAGATTTGTGCAAAGGAATTACTCTACTAATTTTCATGAGTTCAGGAAATACACCTCGAGCAACACAACCATTAAACACAAATGCCAGGTGGGGAGCAATAATAGATACTATAAAATTTACAGTCTTTACAGATAAGCCCCACAGATCTGCTGTTTTTTTTATATTAAGGGTTTTAAAAGACTTTAAGATGTCATTCACACTGACATCTGAAAATTTAAAGGAAGTGTTACATTTCACAATACATTGTTTAAGGAGCGATTCAGCTAAAATAGGGGACGACGCTAAATATTTTGTTGTTAGTACAGGCACATTTGTAAAATAGTTTTCAAATACTGTCGCCACTTCTTTATCCGCTTTCACATTTTTATCACCTATCTTTAAGTTGAAATCCCTTTTCCGTACAATGTTCCTACCGGTTTCACTATTTATCACTTTCCATGTCATTTTAATAATATCACTAGATTGTGTAATTTTGCTTCTCAGATAAATAGATTTAGCACAGGAACAGGCACGTTTAAATATTTTAGAATAATTTTTGACATATTCTAAAAATACTGGGTTAAGGTTATAAGATTTTTCATTATAGAGTTCATATAACCTTTTTCTACTCTTGAAGATACCACATGTAGCCCATTCACTAAATCCAGCAGGTACTCCAACTTTTAAAGTTTTGGGTTTAAATATTGTATTAAATTCAGTATCAATTACGCGGAATAGGGATGTATATAATTCATTAGGATTATCATGAATAGGCAACAGCGGTAACTTCATAGTCAAATTGTATCTAAAATGGTCTAAGCGGTTAGCGGTCATAGGAACAAAGGTAATACTTTCAGGTTGAATCCTACTAGTTCCAGGAAGTACAACAAGTTGCCCACAATGATCTGATTCTAAAGCACTTATAATAGATTTATTTATGGGCTTGAGATTTATGAATATATTATCTATACAAGTTGCACTCCCAGCAGCTATCCTAGTAGGTTCTAAAAAGACATTATATAAATTGTATGATTTCATTAATGTTATAAATTTTTGTGTAATGTTATTATTGTCTAATAAATTTATATTAAAATCCCCACATATCGCAACATTTTTATTAGAACTGGAGGTTTTGAATAAGACATCCTCTAGGTATTTTTCAAAAACACCATATGGTGAACATGGAGGTCTGTATATGCACACGACTATGAGCTGCTCACACTCAATACAGGAAATTTCAATTGCATGTTCAATAGAGAGTCTCACAATATCATTTCTTTCTTTAAATTTAATGGTATTATTTAAAATTATTAATGAACCACCTCGTATCATACTGACTCTATTGAATGAACTAGCAACATGGTGATTTGGAAAATTAAACACTTGTTGATTATTTTTGAGCCAGTGTTCAGTAATACAAAGAATATCTATCTGGTAATCATTCAAAAATAATTCAATTTCCAAATCTTTACATAACATACCCTGAATATTTTGATGTACCAGGTTAATACACTTAGAACTATTCTTAAGACTTAAATTCTTTGCAAAGCAAGAGTAGTCCTCTATTGTCTTAATGGCTAATTTAAATTATAATTTGAATTGATGTCATTATTTCCATTAGTGGAAATTAAAATTAAATTATTTATGTCAACATTACATTGCTCAATAGAAGCAATTTTGTTAGCCAAATTCTTGGCTGATGTAAAAAAAAAATAAGATAGCGAATCAGCTAACATATTTTTATAATATTTAGATAGATAAGAACTATCTTTTGTCAAAAAATGTTTTTTTTTTACATAATTGTTAATGTCAATTACATGGATTTTATTTCTAGTAGTATAATTCGATATTGATCTCATATTATGCAATGTCAAGTTTAAATTATAGATGGATTCATTTTCCATCTGTGTCAAATATGTTTTATAAGGAAATGTGAACATTACAATTTTGTCAATATTTAATTTACAAAGTTTAAGATTATATTCTTGCAATTGTTTTTTGCTCACACTTCGCATATTGCCAACAAATATCAATAATATACTACCAGTCTCAAAATTGTATTCAAATATTTTGTCCATTATATTATGGTATGACAAACCCGGCAAGCAGTAATTAACAATTGAATGCCCTTTTTCTGACAGCAGAACACCCATATTTTTGCCAATCTCATCACTAAACATAACAATTTTATTTTTATCATTTACATTAATGTTAGTTGTAGGTCGAGATATACCAACATCAATAGCTGTTAACAGGGAACTGCTAGTACAAGATTGAACGTTGTGCGAGCTTACATCAGAGCATTTTGTCTCGGAGATGCTTAAATGAGAACACTCTGTTGATAATTGACTATATATATTATTAACAGATTGACTATCACAACAGTTAGATTCATTTTGTTTTAATTTATCCATTTCTAATAAACACTCCTGTATTCGCTTTTCTGAATTTAAGTATTTAGTAGTCATGGATTCTAATTTTAATTGAAGACAATCAATTTTTATTTTAAAGTTATTTACATCATTTTCATGTTGTTTACTTTTATTTTCCAACTTATTAACATAAAAATCAAGCTTGTCAATCAGTTGTATTCTCTCTCTTTTTGATTTAACATTTTTAATAAAGAAACTATGCTTTTTAATAAGTTTCTGAGTTTTCTTAATATATTTATTTATGTTCACAAACTTTTTAAATTTTTTAAATGCTTTGGTCCTACTGCACCCGGTTTTCTCCCCTGTACAAGATGGTAATAATTCAGTTGTATTAAGATATGTAGAGGATATATCAGGTGCAACAGGAACCAAGCTTGGGGCACTGCTAACCAGCTCGTCAAACAAACTTTGGTTCAGTGAGGCCGTTACATTATATTTAGCATTTTCTAGCTCAGTTATTTGGTTATGAGCCTCCTGCAGTTGGTGTTCCAGAGTGCTTATCCGATTAAGGGAGTTTACATACTCAAGGCTGCACTCTTGAAGCCCATCCACAATAGTTTGGAAGTTGTCTCGTGCTTGTACAGCCTCACTGAGTTCCGTATGAAGCTGAGTCATTTCTAATTTTAAATTTTTATTTACTTCAAGCAGATCTAACAGTTCCTTTTCGCTGTCATCTCTCTCTCCGCTCAAAACACTACACATTTCCTTTGCTGCCTTCAATTCTTTCAAGGCCAAATGGAGTTTAGTTTCCTCCTGGCGAGCGAAGGCTTTGCGAGTCAGCATAATGTAATAAACTAATATGAAATTCCGTTAAAAGCAAATGAAAAGCGTAGCAAAAGCAGAGAGATAAAGTTAAACTGAACGGTAATATTTTTTTTTTGTTTTCTAAATATATGTAGGTATTTGCCAAGAAATTCCGTGCTTAATAAACAAAAGAGCAACGAGTTATATATAATAGATGATTATAACATAAAGATAATGTACCTTATTGTGAGATAACAACGACAACAGCAATGATATTTCAAATCCAAAACACCGGTAAAGAAATACACTGTCACTGACACTAATTGAACAAAAAACAATTATAGAAGCTAATTTGGTGTTTGAAAAACAATTAAATATTAAGTCACACCTTTAAATTAGCGAGAAATTGGCAAAAGGGTGATTAAAATCAATAAAATTAAATATAAAATCAATTTAAAATACGAGAACAGACTAAGACGCAGCTGTCAGCTCGGTGTTGCCAAACCAAAAAAGAGTAGTAAGAGTTCTTCATTTAAAATAATTCTTTGTGCTGTCCACATATAACGTTTCAAGTGCGAGTGAAATTTGTGTATGTTAATATAATATTTGAAAAGTCCACCGTAATATATATTATTATTAGATTTATTCATTTGCTTGGTTTATTTTTTTTAAATAATAGTACCTAATAATAATAATTATAACCTCGTACTTTGTCAATGCTAACTTAACGACACGATGCGACAGATACCAGGAACGCAGAACTCAACAGCCGGTCAATTGTTCCGTGCACATCGATTAGTTAATAGCTAATAAATTGAGCCTAATTGCTACCTTGTTGGTGACTTGATAGAAGTACTGACGAGTACAAATGTTATTCAATAATTTTATTATTATTGACAAAACTTATAAGCAAAGGGGCAATAAAAAAAAACGCCTATTATCACCAACGACTCCTAAATTTAAGTAATATCTAAAGCAATATTAATTTAAGTATATAATGACGATATAACAATACAAATTCATCGCTTTAATTTTAAAATTACTTTAAATCAGGTAACAATATAATTAACATCAATCTTTATACGTGTATACAGGGAGGAAGTGGACCGCTCCCGAAAACAAAGACAGGTGATCCTACTAGTCCTACTTGTAATGATATACTAGAAAAAAAATCGATTCGGATGAAAAAAAATTTTTTGCACAACGAATTTCAAGTTTTTTTCACATTCCATCGTATTAGAACAGTGCCATGTAACGATAATTCCATAAAAAATACGTAACTTTACTCAGATGAGAAAAGACGCATTTTAATCAAAACTCACGATCATATGTTCAAAAGTTCAATGACTTCGCAGGGTAAAAAAAATTTTTTTTTTCATCCGAATCAATTTTTTTGCCAGCCTATCATTACAAGTAGGTACTAGTAGAGTTACCTGTCTTTGTTTTCGGGAGCGATCCACTTCCATCCTGTATATAATTCTTCTGTATATGTTGATAGTGAACTCCTACTAAACGGCAAAAATCAATTATAAAACATGAATAGAATGAATATTTTTACGCCAATATAATTATCGATTAAAATTTAAATTATATGCAATATTATAATATAAAAAGGTTTAAAAATCAATAAATCGTATTTTATATTTCTTATATTTGACATTTATATTAAAACTCAGGCGCCAATTGGGTAATTTATATACAAACTAAATTAATGAATCTATATTATTATATAAAACTAACAAACACAGCCCGTTGGTTTGTTTGTAGAAGTCTATATATCGCAGCGCCGTCTGGTGGCGAGTTACATCAATGGAGATAGCATACAAGGGCGTCCATTAGTTACGTGAGCCATTTTTGAGGTATTTTTGAACTATCAACAGTATTACCTTACAACTATGTATAAACAATTTGGAAAATCCAAAAGTGCACGCCTCATAATTTTATATTATTTATCATTTACCTACTATTAGTCAATACCATAAATAAAAATAAAAGAAAAAAAAACGTTTGGAATTTCGTGCCATTCTCGACTTAATGCTAAACATACACGTTCGTTTACAATAGGCTGTATGGAATTTATGACTAAGCAGTTTATTTTTTTTATTAATCTCACTATATCTTTAAACGAGCAATTCTTGTATATATATATATATATATATATATATATATATATATATATATATATATATATATATATATATATATATATTATATATATTTATATATATATATATATATATATATATATATATATATATATATGTAATCTGGATCTCGGCACGGGTCCAACGATTTTTTTGAAATTTAGCATACACTAATGACTAAGCAGTTTATTTTTTTTATTAATCTCACTATATCTTTAAACGAGCAATTCTTGTATATATATATTGTATATATATATATATATATATATATATATATATATATATATATATATATATATATATATATATATATATATATATATATATATATATATATATATATATATATATATTATATATATATATATATATATATATATATATATATATATATATATATATATATATATATATATGTAATCTGGATCTCGGCACGGGTCCAACGATTTTTTTGAAATTTAGCATACAAGGGGTTCCGGGGGCAATTAATCGATCTAGCTAGGTTTCATAGGATTCTATACCAGCTATTGGTGCTAGTGTCAAGTTGTGAATATCTTCACGTTTTTAGTCTCTCAGGTTAGTCATTGTCTAAGTGAAATTGTCGCCATCAACAGTGCTATGGCCACATTGTTAATGGTATCTTGTGGGAATTTTGATAGAAAACGAAAATGTTGTAAAGCACTTTTATATGATATTCACGGCATCCCAGTAGTTTCGCGCATCACATTACATAAAATGCCATCAAAATTATCTAATATAACACGTTAAAACACTAAGATATCGAATATAATACAAGAGCACCACATGACGTTTTCAAATTCCCGTCAAAAGTCATCTATAAATGTTCTAGAACTATTACAATATGAAAGTTTACAAATTTTGACGCTGTCATTAAGAATAGACATTTAGCTCAGTTGGTTCAATCGTGTAGTCTAATCCAAACAAACCGGAGTTCGGTTCGGATCCTTACTTTCTCTTATTTACTTTTTGGCCTATTTTTTATTATTTTATTCATTATTATCATTTGCCCGCATCTTTGTCTACGTAGAAGTCGAAAATGGTTCTAATAGGATTTTTGTTTTTTACGTTATAAATTTTATTGTTATTTATAAATAATTATGTATAAATGTTTGTATACATACTTATATATTTAGTAGGTATAACAATCTTATCCATGTGGTGACGGAGTAAGAATACAATTCACCACCCCCTATCTTATCCGTGGGTGATCGTAAGAGACGACTAAGGGATATAAAATGCATTTAACATCTATGCAAGAAAAGGAAAACTCGAAATAAAACCCTATACCAACACGTCTGACCAGCGCGGTATAATAGGTCAACTTCGCTCCCATTATGAAGGAGTCCCGAGCTCAACAGTGGGACATATATGTGTGTGTGCTGTGATGATGATGATGATAACAATCGTTATTATAGTGTAGGGAAGGTTCAATAAACATGAAAATCAATTGAAATTTTGTTATATAGTATGGACACGAGGCTTTTTTTCTTAACAGGCCATATTTTGAATACACCGCGGTCATTCCGACCGAGACGACGGAAGGGTAGTATGCGGCCCCATAAACCAACGTCTTTTCCCTTGAAATTAGGCCAACCACTGGTACCGCTTCTTTGTCATCCACCCGCGATACTACATCTATTACAGTATTTCTTTGTAAACAATATCTTTTGTTTTTCTTTTCGAATGCTAAAATTACCAGGCTACTCTGTAAGCTTTCTCTGAAGCATGTCACATACAACTGCCCATGGGACAAGCAGATTTCTGTCAAGTCTACTCCCGCTACCTTAAGAATTTGACCTCGAGCTTCGTTTATGGTTATTGCGAAGCAGACTTTAACAGTAAACTGCATTCTCTGAAATTCGAAGGAGTAATTTGATAGTATTTTGAGAATCCTAGGAATAAATACAGACTCTGCTCGAGAACAACCGGTCAGTAGTTGACCCGATTACATTGCAATTCAATGTTTTTTCTTGCAAACTGATGATATTGTATAATTTTGGCGCGTCTGCTCTCAATTTTAAGATGCGATGTGTGTTGGGAGATCGGGAGCCTTCAGAGTATTCAGGAACTCGACCGATTGTCGGACTCGGGGTTTATCACTTATTAGAAGGATTTATTTTAATATTCAACCCCTTCGAATGATTTAACATATTTGCAAGTAAATGGTATAAAGAAATCGAAACGACCGTAGTAGCTCACATAGATAGGTCATGGCGTCTTGCGATCAATCTGATCAGCATTAACATCCTGTCTCCCTATCATATCTACTTGATTGTTCCTGACATAACTTAGCCTTACCGACTCGATTTTCACACATATGTTGATTAAACGCTGGCTAAACAGCGATAAAAAATATAGTAAATAACTATTTCTCTTTCCTAATCATTATGCGGTAAAAATACCCTCGCCAGAGTAAAATTAAAACGGGTAATACATCTTATGAGCGATGGATTTCAGTTATTCGGTGCAATGTGTTATCATGGCTCTCAATTACAATATTCGGCTTAGAAAATTGCTGTCCAACAATTTAAAATTTCAAACTCTAGGTATCTATGACGCTGTGTCCTAAAAGTATATGACCTCTTTATAGCTTAGACACTTTAAAATGCCGTATTAATACAGTATTGTGACTTGCGAGACATTCCAATTATAAAAAGTATCTCCATTGTACCAAGCTTTTATGTGAGTTCAACCTTTTCAGGGTTCCGTACCCAAAGCGTAAAACAGAATCCTATAAGTAAGACTTCGTTGTCTGTCCATCTATCTATCACCAGGCTGTATCTCATGAACCATGATAGTTAGACAGCAGTCAGACAGAAATTTTCACAGATGCTGTTTTACTGTTGCCGCTCTAACGACAAATACTATAAAACAAAATAAAATAATAAGGGGTGCTCCCATACAACAATCGTAATTTTGACTCGTTTATGCTTGATAAATATTTTTAGTTTCTATTTTTACTATTTGCCTTTTTAATTTATTTTTCATTATTTTTATTATATTTAAATATATCTTCCAAAACACACTAACAAGAAATTGCCGAACAAGGCTCGGTCATTCAGATATTTGCAATTAAACGACAAAGAATTACCAAGCGCGTTGCGATTAAGAAGCTTTTAAAAAAGAAATATCTTGATACATTAATTTTTACAGTCGTAATCGTACCAGATCCAGAATTAAAATCCGGACGTCCTCGAATATTTATTTTAATCAACTATTTTCTTACTTTAAACAAAATAATTGCTTTTTAAAAATATCAAATACGTTTAAACGAATGTTTTTCCTTGACATATGTATGATAATATTATCTTATAAGTGCAGTGTGAGAAAAATACAATCATTTTTAGGTTTGGTAAAAGTCCTTGATTTTCATATACCGAGAGTAGAGCAAGATCTCAACGCTTCGCTTATGAGGCATGCAATGAACTTTCTTACTTCGTCACCACAAAAACTGTGCCCATTAATTAATAATATCATTTTTTTTTTACTTAATGAATACAATTTCGTAATCCTACTTTTATTCCAATTACTAGAACTAGTTCGTAATCTTTTTAATCGAGCATATAACAGAAATTTTAACAAAGGGTTTTGTAACTCGTCGCTTGAAGTCAACGCTCCTTGAGAATGCTTTGATCAGATGCCATCATGTGGTAGCAGCTACGAATACTACCAATATTTACTTTACTCGTCTTAAAAGACGATAAAGAGCTCTACATGGATCTGGGCCAACTCCACCTGATGCCGTTTAGTCAACAATTACATTCCCAACACAATTGACGTACTTTTGCAATATGTATATTTACATAAGGAAGTACGTATTGAATATTACGTACTGAAGGAAGGCGGAGTCAAGAGTCTCCGAAACCGTCGAACGTGTATGAAGAGAATTATGAATGTTGAGGAAGCGAGTGAAGTATGCAAGGATAGAGTTCTCTGGCACTCAGTTCTCTCTGCCTACCCTGCAAGGGATATGGCGTGATGATATGTGTGTGTGAATAAAGCCGAGCGGATATATCAGTTTGTAATACGATACGCGGTCGTTAAAATTAATGCATACAATAAAATATTATTATATAACGAACATTCAATAAAAACAAATTAATCACGATATTAAATTTTGTATTTATTTAAAACAATTTTATTCAAACAATTTATTTAAATATTTATCTATAGTATAATAATAATCATAATTAGTTTTTTTTTTCGTGTATATTTTTTTCGTGTATATTTTTTTCGTCTATATTTTTTTCGTGTATTATTATTGCTAGCTGCAATTGGTTTAACCTTACCTGCACTGTGGATAGGGATTGAGGCCTTTAAATCAGTATTTCCCAAATGCAAAACCAATACAGCAAGAATCTCGCAGTGTTCCCTTAGGTAGCATTTTACGACTTCTTTGAACAAGAAAGAGTTATCCACACTTTGTATTCTTAATACCATCGCAGGAGGGTATAATTTGATGATATTTTAAACAAATTACTAAAATTTAGCATTTAATATGCTTAATTATTTATAAAACCCGATTACGAAGTGAAAAATGATGTCACAAGCGGGATTCGAACCCGCGCCTATTGGGATTCTGGCCCAATCGTGCTGCCACTACACCACCGTGACTTATTGTGGGACATGCAAATTTCGCTTCGTATCATATTTACGTCTTAAAGTGACGTGGTGATTGGGCCGGAATCCCAATGGGCGCGGGTTCGAATCCCGCTTGTGACATCATTTTTCGCTTCGTAATCGGGTTTTATAAATATTTTAAACAGTTTCATGATAGATAGATGTGATTATAGCGCCCCTCCCGATAAGTGGTATGTACCTAATTATAGATAGTTGTACAGTTAGCGCCTCTAGATGAATGGAATTTCATTAATTTAGTTGGATTTTTCATTTCTATGGCATGTTTAATTGTGGTAGGACCACGCTGTGGACAGTTCTCTGTCTTCAGCCGCGGGCCGGTCAATCCGGGGTATTACCACACTCTCGCAGAAGATCGACTTCTGAGTAATGGCAATGCGCTATTGCGCTTCGTTCGGTGAGCGAGAGAGCCGGCAGCCCAACTGGGTGGGTTTGGGGTTTGTATTGGTAGGAAGTGGCCTAGCTATACTCTTGGTATTGCAAAGGTCCATAGGCGGCAGTGCCACTTACCATCAGATGTGCTGTATGCTCGTTTGCCACCATAAGTAAAAAAAATGCGCTCGAAACTAAATGAACTAACACCGCCTAAGGGCCCATGCAGGCCCGTAGTGACGAAGTAAGAATAGTATTCACCGCCACCAGTGGGTGATCGTAAGAGATGGCTAAGGGATATAAAACGCCTATAACATCTATGTAAAATAAGGAATACTCGGAACAAAACCCTGTACCAATACGTTTGACCAGCGTGGTATAGTAGGTTATTTTCCTTTCCTTATTGAGAGATCATGGAACAGCGATGATCTCTCAATAACCTTATAAATATAAGGATAAATAAATGTAACTTTATAGATATAAGGTTACATTTTAAGCTTCGTAGTTTTAATAAATAAATGTAAGATATAGCTAAAATAATAAGGCTCGGGAAACACAGGAGCAGTGTGCTGAGTGTGAGTGCTTGCGAATTGAGTCGATTTGTGAATGCTCTCGCCAGATCCACAAAATTGCAGAAAACCCTCTGACCTAGAGCCAGATGCTTTGCTTTTTTTTTGCCAGACGTCCGTATCCTTTTCAGGTGAAATGGATGAACCCTGCTTACATTACATCGTTGAATAGTACTCGTCTCGTCTACTAAGCTTTTAGCTCATTTATATCGATCTAGGCAAACTCTTAATGCCGTCTGGTCAATAATTACATTTACAAAAGAGGTTTGACATGAGACAGGCGGTCAGTCATAAAATTAATGTCAAAAACGTATTGCAAATACAGGGTGAAAGTGGACCGCTCCCGAATCAAAGACAGGGGACCCTACTAGCCCTACTTGTAATGATAGGTCAGAAAAAAAAAACGATTCACATGGAAAAAAAATTTTTCCACCACGCGAAGTCGTTGAACTCTTGAACATATGATCGTGAGTTTTGAATAGATTGTGTCTTTTCTCATCTGTGTAAAGTGACTTTTTTTTTATGGAATTATCGTAACATGGGACTGTCCTAATACGATGGAATGTGAAAAAAAAACGTAAAATTCGTCGTGAAAAAAAAAATTAGGACTAGTAGGGTCACCTGTCTTTATTTTCGGGAGCGGTCCACTTCCACCTTGTATGTCAAATATGTATGTTGAAAGAGGCGTACATATTTCGCTAACCCCAAGTAATTGGGATAAGAGCAGGTTAATGATATAAAAAGTATAATAATATACTGATTCATTCTCCTACTTTTAATCCCAATTAATTGTGGTCGACGCAATGTACCTACTCCACTTTCATAGTACAAATTGCTAATAGTTATTGGCAATAGTTTTATGACCGGCCAACTGTTAGTCCAGGAAGTCCAGGAAGATATAAAGCTCTTGGTCGTCTTTCACTACGTCCACGAGCTAAGTAAGGATTGTTAGTATTCGTAGCCCACTACCACACAGACATCTGCTCATCCTGCTCTTCTCCCAATTACTTGGGGTAGACGCAATATGTGCTCTTCTTCCTGTATATTGCCTAGGTATATATATTGCCTATATATATTGCAAAAGTTTTTGGCAATAGTTTTAAAATCGGCCGCCTGCTTGACGTCAACCTTCCTTGGGAATGTAATTGATGATCCAACTGCTTCAGGTGTAGTTGGGCCAGGTCGATATAAAGCTGGGGTAAAAAAAATTAAAAAAAGAAATAAAAAAAAGAAAACAACAACAACTGACAAAGAGTTTTTTTTTTTTGGTGGCCGGCTATGGAAACTCACTAAATTCATCCGGGGCGGCAGAATAAGTGGTGCGCAACCCCATAGACCCGTCCTACATGAACCTCTCTACGCCGAGCGAGCGGGTCACTCGAACCCGGTCTTTGTCTTCGGTGGCCCACCCGGCAAACTGCCGGGCATTCATTCCAGACAATGTGTAAGCGAAATTTTAATATAATCGTTTGGATAGTTAAGTAGTTAGAGCGTTGTAATCAAACAAACATTGTCATTTATTATTCATCATTATCATCATCATATCAGTTCATATATGTCCTGCTTTTGGGCTTCCTCCATAATGGAAGGAAAATTAGACACCCCCTGGTCAGACGTATTGGTATAGTATTTTACTTCGAGTTTTTCTTTTCTTTTAGTTTTATATCCTTCATCCTTTTGGTTTCAAGAATTTAGTAATGGATTAAGAATACAAGCCATCATTTAAATATACATACATATCATCACGCCATATCCCTTGCAGGGTAGGCAGAGAGAATAGAGTGCCAGAGAACTCTATCGCTGCATACTTCACTCGCTTCCTCAACATTCATAATTCTCTTCATACACGCTCGCCGGTTTCGGAGACTCTTGACTCCACCTTCCTTCAGTACCTGACCGATCTGATCTAGGTAGGTTAGTCGCGGTCTCCCTCGGTACCTACATCCTTCCACTTTCGCATTGTATATCTTCTTAACCAGACGTTCGTTCGGCATTCTTTCCACATGTCGTTCTTTCCACATCATCATTTAAATATATCACATAATTAACGTAACTATAGAAGAGAAGGAAAATTAGACTTAATTTTTTTGTAACAAACTGTCCAAGTTAGTGAAGTAATTATTTTCATTGTAAAAGAAACTCGAGCTTGGTAACGGGACTTGTGCGACCTGTGATATTGATGATAAATGATATTTTAAATATTGAGGAGATAGAACGTTTATTTCAATTCGACGAATATCGGTTTCCGTGGTGTAGCGGTTATCACATCTGCCTAACACGCAGAAGGCCCCCGGTTCGATCCCGGGCGGAAACATATCTTTTTGTCGAAAATATTTTAAAGCATATGAGATTTTAAATATAATTCTACATTATCTTGTATGATAATAATAGATTATTTTATTAACATTTATTTAATATTAATTCTTGTACGATTTGCATTGTATTTTTATCACAATTACTTGTGGTCGAAACAATTATGTAGTACGTACTACATAATTGCATTTCATTGTACATATTGCAAAAGCTAAAATTAGCAACAGTTTTATTATCAGCTACCTGCCTGACGTCGGAATCCTTGCAATTTTACTGTAATCACTTATTCAAAATGAAGACTCGCCCATTACAAAATATAATTTATTCTTCATTCTATAATTTAGCTTAGCTCATATTTAAACTAATAATTATTATTTAATAATAAATAATCATTAATAGGTAGGTAGTACAAAATAATCTTGTAAATATTTAAGAATAAATAGATATAATAAAGAGTACGGTATTAAATAATTTTTGTTTCCTATTAAATTTACATAATGTATTATTGCGCCATCTATTATCGAATAGTCGCATTATTTTAAACGCACGCTCATTTGTTAATACAGCTATTTGATAAAAGGTAGCACTAGCGTAACATTATTTACATCAAAGTATATAGTTAAAATAATTATTATTGAATTAATAACGTTAATTTATTATTTTTAGTACATCCGATACGGAAGGCATTTGGTGCAGTTTTATATTTTCCAGAAACAATTAACTTTTGTAGGTTCTGAATAATTCAGTAATAGCTGAGCAAGCAAGATCGTAAAACAAATTACAACGGATTCTCTAGTTCGAATTTATCCTTGAAAGATTTTTTATGTTGGACAACTGAAACATTTTTTGTCTCGGTATTTAATCTCTTCGAGGAGTTAAATAATACAATATTTTACTACATATCGCCTCTTTGCTTCAATAACTTTGCTTCATCTCGAAAAATGACATTTTAGAAGTCTTTTCAAATTTATAAAACCCGATTACGAAGCGAAAAATGATGTCACACTACACCACCGTGACGAGCACGATTGGGCCCAATAGGCGCGGGTTCGAACCCCGCTTGTGACATCATTTTTCTCTTCGTAATCGGGTTTTATAAATAATTAAGCATATTAAATGCTAAATTTCAGTAATCTTTTACAAATTTCAAAAAATAATTGTTTCCCAACGAATATTTTTTTTATCATAAATCTAATTTAAATCATAGATGATTTAATTATAGAATATTGAAATAATTAAAATCATAGATTTATATATGAATTATTTTTTGAAACTTGAAAAAATATTCCTCTAAAATTTCATTTTTCAAGATAACACACTATTGAAGCGAAGAGGCGAATCTACTCGTACTTATTCATTGTATATGACGAGTAAGTGATAAAGAACACAAGCAAATATACCTACCTACTTACGTATGAAAAAAAAAAAATAAACTGATTCAGAGGCGTCGCTCGCACGGCGAAGAGAGGAGAGTTACATGGTGGGTATATGGGGTCACGCGCCGACTCTTTTGTCACCCCGGACTGTCTTGGCAGGGCGAGACCACATCCATAGTCCACCGCAAAAAAAAAGTCGTAGTTACCTTTGTATCAGTAATATCTATGATACTGAGGTCTTCAATCTGAGGCCCTGGCCAACGAACGTGTGCACGTAAATATTCGTAAAATTTTAAAACATTATTTCTTAGAATATTCATCATCATTCATCATTTTAGCCCACATAGGTACACATCACATAGGCCTCCTCCATAATGGAAGGGTAATTGACCTACTATACCTCGCTGGTCAAACGTGTTGGTATAGGGTTTTGTTTCGAGTTTTCCTTCTCTCGCATAAAAGTTATATATGCGTTTTATATCCCTTAGTCGTCTCGTACGATCACCCACTGGTAAGATATGGGGTGGTGAATTGTATTCTTACTCCGTCACCACGCGGAATATTGCTCGTTGAAAAATATATCACATATAATGAATATGCACACATTTTCATACTTAATGAAATTAGTCTACACGAATTTTAACGATATTTCCTTGGCAATAGCACTATAAGTATTATAAATTGAAAAGTATTATTAGTGATAGGACATGTTAAGATTTCTGTCTACAGCCGCGGGCCGGTCCGTCCGGGTTAGTACCACACTCACGCAGAAAATCGACGTCCGAACAAGGCAATGTGCTATTATGCTTCGTTCGGTGAGCGAGAGAACTGGCAGCCCAACTTTCTGGGTAGGTTTGTGGTTTTTGTTGGTAGGGGGCCGTCCATTAATCACACGTGAGGTTTGAAAGGGGGGGGAGGGGTTTGATAAAAATCACGAAATGTCACTAGTTTTGTAGTAAGATATCACGTGTATTTATTTTGTCGTCAAACGCTGCGATTTCTAAACTGAAAAGCAACGTGTAGTGACTTTGACTTGCCGTTGCCAGGCAACGAACGAAGTTTAAAGCAGGTGATCTGTATAAAGACCTTTTTGCGAAGTATAAAAAAGCAAAAAAACCGAGAATATAATGAGCTGTGGGCTACTTCTTTGTAGGTACTAAAAATTCACGTGATGTTTTTCATAGTCTTATTCATTATGTCTTAACCTTACCACTTATCAACAAGGGGAAACAGGGTAAAAAAAAATTTAAAAAAAAAAACGATCACGTGATTAATTGACGTCCCCTAGATAGCGGCCTAGTAAAGTCCATGGTCGGCAGTGACACTTACCATCAGGTGTGCTGCTTGCTAGACTGTCGAAATAAACGATGAAATAAGTAGATATTTAATACATGACTACTCTAGTAGTTAACTCATAGTCGGGTTCTACCAGGATCTAGTCCAACCATAACCTTCTACGTTGCCTATAAATTTTACATTATATAGGGGTTCGAAGGAATCACACTAGGGATGCCAAGCGTACTATCATATATAGTACTAGCTTCTTCCCGCGGTTTCACCCGCGTAAAATGTTACTTTCCTAAAGTTTTTTATCCCCTATTTTTATTTTACCCCTTAAGGGTAAATTTTTACAACATGTTAATGTCACATTTATTTATATCTAATCAATAGCCTAAAAATAAGTTTCAAGCTTCTTGGCTTTAAAAATGATGATACTTATAACTTTTTATACCATTTACAACGCGCGCTTTAAACGCAACTACGCGTGAATGTGAGCAAAACCAAAATAATGGTCTTTGAAAGAGATAAAACCAGAACAGATGTAAGAGTAACAATAGGTAATGATGTACTAGAGCAAGTGGATGAATTTGTATATCTTGGATGTGGATTTAGCCGAGATGGAAGGTACACCACTGATATAGAGCGAAGAGTGAATGCGGGAAATAGAGTGAACGGAGCGTTGGGGCAACTTCTCGGCAGCAACCACCTCAGCCAGAAGGCACGTGTAGCAATACATAACGCAGTGCTTGTCCCAACATTACTGTATGGAAGCGAGAGTTGGGTATGTAGAAAAGAGTATGATAGTAAAATTAATGCGGTCGAAATGCGATCTCTGCGGAAAATCTGTGGAGTTAGGCTGACCGACCGCATTCGTAACGACGACGTAAGAGAGCGAGTAGGTATGAAAGAGAGTATTGGTGTAAAGATGCGAAAGGGAATGCTCCGATGGTTCGGACATGTGGAAAGAATGCCGAACGAACGCCTGGTTAAGAAGATATACAATGCGAAAGTGGAAGGATGTAGGTACCGAGGGAGACCGAGAATAACCTACCTAGACCAGATCGGTCATGTACTGAAGGAAGGTGGAGTCAAGAGTCTCTGAAACCGGCGAGCGTGTATGAAGAGAATTATGAATGTTGAGGAAGCGAGTGAAGTATGCAGAGATAGAGTTCTCTGGCACTCTGTTCTCTCTGCCTACCCTGCAAGGGATATGGCGTGATGATATGTATGTATGTATGTGTACAACCCTTTTTTGCATTAAAAAAAACTATTAAAAAGTAGCCTATGTCCTGTATAAGGCTCTAGATTATCTGTATACCCAATTTCATTTAGATCGGTTCAGTAGTTTATGCGTGAAAGAGCGACAGACAGACAGACTTACTTTAACATTTATAATATTAGTAAGGAATTTAGGTTTGCACTAGATTTCGGGGCTGTGTTCTATATAATGTTGGAGAAATATATACATACATACATACCATCACGCCATGTCTCTTGCAGGGTAGGCAGAGAGAACAGAATGCTAGAGAACTCTATCCTTGCATACTTCACTCGCTTCCTCAACATTCATAATTCTCTTCATACACGCTCGCCGGTTTCGGAGACTCTTGACTCCACCTTCCTTCAGTACATGACCGATCTGGTCTAAGTAGGTTAGTCTCGGTCTCCCCCGGTACCTACATCCTTTCACTTTCGCATTGTATATCTTCTTAACCAGACGTTCGTTCGGCATTAAAGAATATAATTATATAAAAAAGAAAAAAAAAATCTATAAAGCTTGGTGAAGGCTCGAGCCGAGCAATGGGATGTCATCATCATCATTCTCCTACTCTTATCCCAATTACTTGTGTTCGATACAATATGTACTCTTCTTTCATAGTACATATTGTAAAAGTCATTGGCAATAGTTTTATGACCGGCCGCCTGCCAGACGTCAACGCTCTTTAGGAATATAATTGTTGACCAAACGGCATCAGGTGGTGTTGGCCCAGGTCGTTATAAAGCTCTAAATTGTCTTTTACGACATCCATGAGCAAAGTATGGGTTGGTAGTGTTCGTAGCCGCTACCACACAGCTATGGGATGTATGAGCTGAAATGATGATGATTTTATGTCTGATAAAACACCACCCAGCACTTTACAAAGACAGACTCAGAATAACAGTTAGTGGATTGAACAAAGTATTGTTCTGCATTGGAATCGAACCAATGACACTGGCACGGAAGGAAATCTTAACCACTACGCCATATGTGCAATGAAATACAACCGTCTCTATATTATATTTTCCATAGAAGGGATTAACAAACTTGACATAAGTTCATTCGCAAAAGATAACGAATGCATTTTTTTTATCAGTCGTTGCATTTTTTTTATCGTTCGACGATCTGCAGAGTATTTTTTTTTATTTATATTTCTGAAAAGGCATATGTATGATAAGAATTGTTTGTTCAATAAATAAGAGGTTGATGGTCATTGATTTATATCTATCTAATATAAACGAGCAATTCTTGTATATATATATATATATATATATATATATCTTAATGTAACATATATAAATTACGCGTCACGTTGTTTGTCCGCGATGGACTCCTAAAGTAAGTTTTTTGAATAACTATAACAAAAAATTTCTGATTTGGATTTATTTTCTAACTCAATATATACATTAAAAAAAAATTTTTTTTGAAAACCTCGAATATAATGTCTACTTTAGCCGTGTCTTGCGTTAATAAATGTATTGCTGTTTTTATGGTCACTATGGCCTTGTTTGTCAAATAGATGCTTAAGTAATATTTAGAACTTATTAGGCACTCATTGTTTAAATTTTTTTTTTAAATATTGTATAACTTGTAATATTTTTTCTGTATGACTGTATGTGCCAAAATAAATGAAAAAAAATAAAATAATGACTTCTAATGTTTACGCGAGTATTACACATTTGAAATAAAACTACCTTTATGGATTCTATCGCGTTTGTATTTGATTTATAATTTCCCGACGTTTCGAACACTTTACAGTGATCATGGTCACGGGAGGACTGTAAAGTGTTCGAAACGTCGGGCAATTATAAATCAAATACAAACGCGATAGAATCCGTAAAAGTAGTTTTATTTCAAAAAAAAATTAAAATAAAGTACTTAACCGATTTTAATCAAATTTGCACAGCATGTGTAGTTTGATCCAACTGAAAAGATACGATAGCTTCCATCTCAATTTATAGCAATATTATTTTATTGCAAACTATTTGTCTATTATTTGACAGTCACAATTATCTGTTATCTCCAAACAATTCTAACAGATGGCGGTATCTGTTGACTGTGTTGAGTAAGTATTTAATAGATGGTGCTATGGTAAACGTACAAACGTTTCATATAAGCTACTATTTATTGGCATAACCACCACGTGTTACTGAGGCTACCTTAGCCACAGCAACGCGTGGCTGGGTGTGCTATTATATATATATATATATATATATATATATATATACCTACCCTGCAAGGAATATGGCGTGATGATATGTATGTATGTATATATATATAATATATATATATATATATATATATATATATATATATATATATATATATATATATATATATATATATATAATATACTGCTGTGTGGTAGCAGCTACTAATACTACCAACCCTTACTTTGCTCGTGCATGTCGTAAAAGACGACTAAGAGCCTTATAACGACCTGGGCCAACTCAATAAAAGTATTTTTATATACTCGTATATATACATATACAAGAATTACTCGTTTAAAGGTATTAGATGAAGGAATATACAAAGATAACAGACTCTATCATCATTCTCCTACTCTTATCTCAATTACTTGGGATCGATATAATATGTACTCTTCTTTCATAGTACATATTGTAAAAGTTAGTGGCAATAGTTTTATGACCGGCCGCCTGCCAGACGTCAACCCTCATTGGGCATGTAATTGTTGACCAAACGGCATCAGATGGAGTTAGCGTAGGTCGTTATAAGGCTCTTCTTAATCGTCTTTTACGACATCAACAAGCAAAGTAAAGGTTGGTAGTATTTGTAGCTGCTACCACACAGCTCACTTTTTTTTTTTTTCCGCAAGGTGGACTATGGATGTGGTCGTGCTCCGACAAATCGTCCGGGGCGACAGAAGAGGCGGCACGCAACCCCATGAACCCACCCTGCAAACACCTCTCTTCGCCGTGATCTTTGACTTCGGTGGCAAACCATACAGCTCACTAGCTGCTAGTGAACAACATATTCTTTTTTTTTTTCTTTTTTTGTTTATGTGTAAGCGTGATATAATAGATATATTTCCTTCCAATGGTACAGGGAGATCGAACCCAAATGAGGTTTGTATGAGCTGAAATGATGGGATTTCTATAATATGTGAACATTTACTGTAAAGTTCTCAACAAGAACTCTAATAGTTACATTGTTAACTACCTACATCATTAAAAAAAAATAACTACATCACAAAAACGATAACGGTTTTCTAAACAAAAAAAGAAACGAAAAAAAAAAGAACACAAAAACCTTATTATTTTTATTAGTTATTTGGGTCAGTGTGACATAACACTAGGAAGTGATCACAATGGCTCGGTTCTTCTCATTTTGCACGGCGTTGCGTAAAACTGGTTGCAATTTTAAGATTTACATACACAGGCTGTTGCGAAATTGATTAGTGCAAAAAAAATAAGTTTTAATTTATTTATTGTGGCCAAACAATAATATTAATAATGCCAACAATAAAATGTCTGATAAATATTAAGAAATTTATCAATTACAAGTTAATATTTAAACATTTTATACAAACTAAACAAAATTTTGCAAATATTTAAACCGATTTCAAAACTTACATATAATGATAAATAAATATAAAATAAATTATATTTTAGTCTTGGAACGCAGTAAAAATACAGTGCAACACTCTTTTCTTACCCGTGGTTATCGTCAAAGACGATTAAGGGATAATATACAAATGGCATCTATGCAAGAGAAGCAAAACTTGAAATAAAACCCTATACCTACACGTCTCACCAGCACGGTATAGTAGGTTAATTTCCCTCCCACTAAATAAAGATAATTAATAATTACTCAAAAATGACTGCACAGATGGCGTAGTGGTTCAGATACCGACCTTCCGTGCCAGTGCCGCGGGTTCGATTCCCACGTAGGACAATACTTTGTGTGATCCACAAAGTGTTGTTCTGAGTGTGGGTGTAATTTGTCTGCGTTAATTGCATGTTTGTAAAGTCCCCCGCAATACAAGGTTTATTTCCTTAGTGCAGTGCAAAAAAAAAGAAAAAAAAAACTATTAGTCAGATCTTGTTCAAATTAAAATGGCCTTACATTGGAAGTATCAGCTTTTAAATAAAAAAAAAGAACCATCAAAATTGATTCATCTAAAAAAAGTTGATCAAAAAAAGAACAATGAAACATATACCTACATAAAAATACAAATTATGCCCCGATTTTGTAGAGTTTCAATTAAATTTAATAAAAAAAATATCAATATATCTAATATTATCACAGCAAACTCGTTTTAAATAAGAATGAACTTTATTTTAAACTATTTATTAATATATTTATATTAATAAAGTGGTGATTAATATACTTTCCGTGTGACTACCCAATATCTTACCCGTAGGTGATCGTACAAGACGACTATTGGATATAAACGCATATAACATCTATGCGAGAGAAGGAAAACTGGGCACAAAACCCTATATTATGTAAAATTAAATTTCCCTCCCATTATGGAGGAGACTCGAGCCCAACAGTGGGATATTAATCAGCTGAGATGATTAATATCACCATTTTCAAAAGTTATTCAGAAACAATAAGATAGGACCACGCACTAAGAAATGAGCTTTTGTCTAGTTGAATCTTTGAACATACGATTCTTATATCACACAATTATGTGTGGTGACGGAGTAAGAATACAATTCACCAGTCTTTTTCTTGCATTTCGTAAGACATAGATGCAAGAGAAGGAATTCTCGTCATAAACCCTATGCTAACACCTCTGGTCAACGTAGTATAATATGTCAGCTTCCCTCCCATTGTAGAGAAAGCCTGAACCCAATAGTGGCATAATTATATAGGGCTGAAATGATGAGACGATAAATTTCCAAATACAAACGCGACCCCACTCCTTTGATTACTATGCCAAGAAAAAAAAGAAAAAAGAAAACGTGTTCGTCTCGGGACGCCCGACAGAAGTGATAACTTAAACTAATCTAAGTTGAACTATTTAATATTGAAATTGTTTAACTTGAGAAAAGCTTAGGTTATTACTTAAATTTTATGTATGTTAATATGATAATGTAAGACAAGGTTATTTATTAATAAAATCTTTTAACATCACATTTTAATACGGCTAGTGTTGTGGGTTAGATTGAGAGAAGAGGAGCCTGCCTATCGCTGCCGTATGCATAAAATAAAGGGAAGCCCGATAGACTGGCACCGTTACGCGTTACGTAACGAAGCGGTTTACCCTCCCATAAACTTAAAGATAATGATAGTTAGTATTTGTAATGTTAAAGATTCAATCCTATATTTTTTCATGTAAGACTTTATAAAAGGGGGCAATATTGTGGGGACATAGGCATATTATATAATAACCTTATTATGAAATATAAGTTAGTTGGCATATGAACGTCAATGGTTTTATTTCTCTCCGAAGAACATAATAGTCGGCAAATACATACGCCTTATACAATAGAAGATATCACTTCAAAAATCATCACCTCTTAATTTTTGACATCTGCCCTCTTTATATTCGTCTATATGGAGCATGTTGAGCAATAATTTTAGATCATCTTTCAGAATACATAATAGATATATGTCCACTACAATTCAATTTTAATAAAACAACTTTTTTGTACATAAAGATAGCTAAAGCTAATAACATTCTACTCTTATCCCAATTCCCTGGGGTCGACGCAATATGCACTTGCATCATATATATATCAAAATTTATTGGCGTTAGTTTTATTACCGGCCATCTGAATGACGTTAATCCTTCTTGGGAATGCAATTGTTGATCATATGGCATGAGATTGACTTGGCCTAGGTTGATATAAGTCTCTTAGTCGTCTTCTACGACACCCTCGACCTATATTAACGTTAGAATTATTCATAGCCGCCATAAAGTAACTAAGCAATATCAGCAATGACGATGACAATACAATTTCAAATACCTCACTTTATTTATAACTATACATGTTAGGAAGTATCAAAATGTGGTATTAAAAAAAAATTAAACAAAAAAAAAGACAAATATAAGTTATTAAATTATAATTAATTTATTTTAATTTAAATAAAATTATGATATTATATAGTAATAAAAAAATTATGTCAACGTATCTGTAATACAAAGTAATAGCGAAACCACCTGTACATAATGCCGTTCCGGTCTACTTGCCCAGTTGTCGGCAAGTTGCTCGGTTATGTAACACCCTGTAGCAACACTTTTATTGGTCCAACGCCATCTATACAACTAATTTGGCTTGCGGTTTTAAACAACTTTCATTAATGTTCTGATGTCCTAGTATATAAGGGAAGATATAGTACAAATAATAAATACGGTTTAATAAATAATTGGTCTTCTTTCTTTTTTTATACATATCCCATTGCTGGGCTTGGGAAATGAGCTTGAAATCATTCATTATAGGAGGGAAAATATCATTCTCCTACTCTTATTTCAACTAATTGGAGTTAATACAATATGTACTCTTCTTTCAGAATACATATTGTAAAAGTCAACCCTCATCATCATCAAATGGATAAAAATCCGATAACGAAGCGAAAAATGATGTCACAAACGGGGTTCGAACCCGCACCTATTGGGAGTCCGGCCCAATCGTGCTGCCACTTACACCACCGTGAACTATTGTAGGACCTTCAAATCTCGCTTCGTAACATATTTTCGCCTTTACGTAAGACGTACGGGTTCGAATTCCGCTTGTGACATCATTTTTTGCTTCGTAATCGGGTTTTTTAAAAATAATTAAGCATATTAAATGCTAAATTTCAGTAATTTGATCATCAGATGGAGTTAGCCCAGGTCGTTATAAGTGTCATAGGTTCGTTATTCGTTCAGAACTGTTTTGTCTGTTGAGCGACTCACAAAAGAATGTCGCCTGCCCGCCTGCCAAGCGTGCAGATTATGGCACAATGCCCCCATTTATAGGGTGAATGATTTAAAAACTATATTATTATAGTTTTAGTCATCATTAACATAGCTCGCGGGTGACTGGACCGGGGAATAGTCTGTCACCGGCAGAGAGGCAGACCGCCGGGGTGTCGACGGGGGGTGGTACCCGAAAGAGTAACCCGCCAAGCTGGCCACGGATGTCAGGATGTCAAGGAAGCGGTACCAGTAGCCGGCCTAATGGCGATGTGGAGGGAATACGTTGGGTTTTGGGGCCAAGCGCTTCCGTTACCCCGGATGGAATGGGTGGAGTATATCCAGACCATAGACTGCCAAAAAAAAATCAATAACATAGCTCATACACGGCTTTAGTTTCCTCAAAAATGGAAGAAAAATTGATCTAATATACTAGAACGCCTTGATATAGAAATTGATTTCGAATTTTTCTTATTTTATAATTATTTATTAGCCAAAGATAAGAAAAAAATTGATATTCTAATTCGGTTTATATTATCATCATCATCATCATCTCAGTTCATATATGTCTCAGTGCTGGGCTTGAGCCTCCTCCGTAATGAGGGGGAAATTGACCTACTATACCACGCTGGTCAGACGTGTTGTTATAGGGTTTTGTATTGAATTACCCATCTCTTGCATATATGTTATATACGTTTTATATCCCTTAGTCGTCTTTTACGATCACCCACGGGTAAGATAAGGGGTAGTGATTTGTATTCTTACTCCGTCACCATACGGATTATATTATAACTCCATCAATATACGTAAAATTTAATTTATAACAATAAATTCGTATGATATTTATTAAATCAGTATTGTCAGCAATGGCCCGAACACATCGCTGACGATAAAGTTTAGTACAATTGTAATGTTCTCAGAAATTAATTGTTCCCAATAAGTTTATTTGTTTGTCAATTAGTCATTGTCACCTGTGAATTTATGGAATTTATTTTTGGAATAAATACTTTTAATGTTGTTTGGAATATACTAATTGTAATTATAAAGTTTATTGCTGTTAATTGTTTTAATATTAGTAATAGAATATCTGGAATAAATATAATAAAAATAATTAAAAAAAAAATTAAAGTGTGTTGGTTCGAATCCCGGTTGTGACATCATTTTTCGCTTCGTAATCGGGTTTTTATGAAAACTAGATGATATGAATCATCACAAGATTGCCTTGTCTGACGTAAATCATACCTTCCTTTTCAATTTAAACTTCACTTATAACGTAGAAATCTAAACAATAATAAGTACTTAAGAACGAGAGTAACGAGTTCGATTTTGGATCATAAACCACCCAAATCGAATTATTTATTATACATAAGTCTCATAAGAGCACTCACATGTTGTCAATGTTATATTTCACTAGCGGACCCGGCAGACTTCGTTCCGCCTAACAGTCAATGTATCATCATTCTCCTACTCTTTTCCCAATTACTTGGGGTCGATACAATATGTACTCTTCTATCATAGTACATATTGTAAAAGTTATTGGCATTAGTTTTATGACCGGCCGCCTGCCAGACGTCAACCCTCCTTGGGAAGGTAATTGTTAACCAAACGGCATCAGATGCAGTTAGCCCAGGCCGTCATAAAGCTCTTAGTCGTATTTTACGACATCCACGAGCAAAGTTAGGGTTGGTAGTATTCGTAGCCGCTATCACACAGCTAACAGTCAATGTATGAAAAGTAATAATCCTACAACTCGATCGCAGCGCTACCTACCGGGTCTAATTTCTAATCTCCACCACCATTCTCGAAGCTATTTAGGAGGAGTTCAGTGACATACACACGTACATAAGAATTGTATATAATTGAAAGATATGAAATGTATCGAATATTCTACTATCGGATCGGAAAGTGGTCACAAGCTGAGAAGGTCCAGCAAGAAACAAATATCAATAGTGGGCCACACTTTTGACAGTTTCCTGTCTAAAGCCGCTAGTAGGTCCCTCCGGGATAGTACAATAATAGCGCAGAAAATCGACGTCTGAACAGGTTAGGGGACGTCCATTAATCACGTCATCAATCTTTTTTATTAGCATTTTTAAACCCCCCTCCCCTTTGGTGATACGTGGTGAGGTTTAAGACTATGATCCCCCCTCTAAGAGGATAAACAATGTGAAAGTGGAAGGCTACCTAGACCAGATCGGTCATGTACTGATGGAAGGTGGAGTCAAGAGTCTCCGAAATCGGCGAGCGTGTATGAAGAGAATTATGAATGTTGAGGAAGCGAGAGAAGTATGCAAGGATAGAGTTCTCTGGCACTCTGTTCTCTTTGCCTACCCTGGAAGGGATATGGCGTGATGATATGTATGTAAGTAGCCTCCCTCTCCTCTACCAACATTGTGTGAATTTTTAGTACCTACAAAAAAGTAGCCGACAGCTCATTATATTCTCGGTTTTTTGTTTTTTTTATACTTTCAAAAAAAGGTCTTTGTATATATCACCTACTTTAAACATCGTTCGTTGTCTGACAACTGCAAGTCACACTACATGCCTCTTTTCAGTTTAAAAATCGCAGCGTTTGAAGAAAAAATAAATACACGTGATATCTTATTACACCCAAACTTGTGATATTTCGTGATTTTTGTCAAACCCCGAATCATCATCACAGCCCACATACGTCCAATTGTTGGGCTCGGTCCTCCTTATTTAACTTTTGACCTTTTGACTGCACAGATGGCGTAGTGGTTAAGATACCGACCTTCCGTGCCAGTGCCGTGGGTTCGATTCCCACGCAGGACATTACTTTGTGGGATCCACAAAGTGTTGTTCTGAGTCTGGGTGTAATTTGTCTGCGTTAATTGCATGTTTGTAAAGTTCTCCGCAATCCAAGGTTTATTTCCTGAATGCAGAGTGGTTGTCTTTAAAAAAAAAAATTAAAAAAAAAGCTGGTCAGACGTGTTGGTCCTGAACCAACTTGTGTTTCGAGTTTTCCATCTCTTGCATAGATGTTCTATGCGTTTTATATCCCTTAGTCGTCTCTTACGATCACCCACGGGTAAGATAAGGGGTGGTGAATTGTTATCTTACTTCGTCACCACACGCATAGATTATACTTATGTTTGCCAAAAATAATATTGTGAATTTGTACAATGATTCAAAAGCACAATATAAAGGAGCTATTACTAAACAGGTGTATCGGGTTGAGAGCTGTGACAGCCATCTGCGGCTAACAGCTAAAAGACAGACACAAAAAATACAATTTTATTTGTAAAGAATTCGTTAAAAAAGAAAAATAAAAAAAAAAAGGTAAACGAGCCTCAGTTTCTGGATGGATTTTTTCAATTGCAGACGCATTCCGATTTGATAGTCAATTCAACAAATAGCCAGTCAACAAAAGTGATGGTAAGTGTCACTACTGCTTTTGTAATACCATGGGTATAGCTAGCCCACTGCCTACCAGTATAGGCCCCAAACCCACCCAGTTGGACTTCCGGTTCTCTCGCTCATCGTACAAAGCGTAATAGCACATTTCCGTTACTCAGATGTTGATCTTCAGCGAGAGTGTGGTACTACCCCGGACGGACCGGCTCGCGGCTGTAGACAAAATTGTCAACAGCGTGGTCCTACCACGTATTTGATTGTTTAGAGCGTTCATATTTATGGTTGGATTCCTCTTCAGGGTCTCTCGTGACTATAGACGCTATAAAATGTTTTTAAATGTCGGGAAATTAACAAATTAAATACAAACGCTATAGAATATGTCAACATTGTCCAATATCAACCCGTACAATTATCATTTGTAGGTCAATTTCTATTCACTGTGTGACAGAATTATGATAAATATTGTTTCAGTTAATATATTGTGTATAATGCGTGTTAGTTTTCCACGTGCAGTAGTGCGGAGGCTGTGCCGGATTAGGTCGGTGACCCGCAGAACGCCGGCCTTGCACGTGTGCACTGCACACCAGCACGACATTATAGTTTAAACATATAATTTACTACATTTTTGTTTACAACTGGTGTCATACAGTATTTTAAATTAAATATAGAATTCGAACGTTGAATAATGTTCGAAACGTTGGTAAAGTAGAAATCAAACACGAACATAAAGAAATGCGTAAAAATTATTTTGCTTCATATATGTAATATTTGCGTAAGTATTTATATAACCCGATTACGAAGCGAAAAATGATGTCACAAGTGGGATTCGAACCCGCACCTATTGGGATTCCGGCCCAATCGTGCTGCCGCTACACCACCGTGACTTATTGTAGGACATGCAAATTTCGCTTCCTATCATATTCACGTCTTAAGGTGACGGTATGCTATCTACCCGACAATGTTTACACATTGTTATAGGCTTAATACTTCAAACTTTATAGTTAGAATTGTATTAAACGATGACACAACCTTGTTATTTAAATGATTGAAATTGGGCCGGAATCCCAATAGACGCGGGTTCGAATTCCGCTTGTGACATTATTTTTCGCTTCGTAATCGAGTTTTATAAATAATTAAACATATCAAATGATAAATTTCAGTAATTTAAATTTGCGTAAGTATTTTTATACAAAGAAAGATCCAGCACTAATACCTGTATTGCGGGGGATTTTGTGTACATTAAATTTGACTGACACAAATTACACTTAGATTCAAAAACAAAAATTTATGTATTGCAAAAAGTATTATACCACGTGGAAATCGAACCGGCGAGATTGGCATGCAGATCGATATCATAACCATTATACCACCTGTGCAGTCATAGCAGAAGTGACTATTTTTAAATTAGAATTTAGTAAACAATTTGACATTCGTATATGAGAATTAAATTTACAGTCATAAGCATACTACATACTACGCGGCATACTATAAGCATACTATATACTAACAGCAATCATAAATTCTTACAATCAAAATTTTAAAGGATATGCGAGTGCCTTATCTAAAATATAACATGTACAATAGTCTTGTGCCGTTTGCAGCATGACGTAGCCCACAACATAAGTATGTGCGCCCCCCTCATCCAACGCAGCAACATTCAAAAACCATTAATCTGGTGAGTAGACTTATTACTGTAAACTGATAAAAGCATATTAAATGCTAAATTTCAGTAATTTCAATAACAGGGTTGTGTCATCGTTTAATACAATTCTAACTGCAAAGTTTGAAGTATTAAGTCTGTACAATGTGTAAACATTGTCGGGTAGATGGCACACGTCTCCGTGAAGACGAAAATATAATACGATACGAGAATTATATGTCCCATTTTTTTTTTTTTTTGGGGGGCGGGTTACGGTCGGCACACTCCTCGCACCACTCCGTCCGGGGTGACAGAGGGGCGTAAGCATGCACACCCGTAACCCACCCGTGACGTCGCCTTCGTCGTTGGGCCAACCACCGGAGCAGAGTGACTTGACGTCAGTGGTTGGCCCGATAGAATACCCCTGAGGACCCCCCTCGGGTAGGATGTCGATCTTTCCTCACGCGGTCGGCCTCTCGGCGGGTGACGGACTAAATCCCCGATCCAGTCACCCGCGGAGAATTATATGTCCTACAATAGTTCACGGTGGTGTAAGTGGCAGCACGATTGGGACGGATTTCCAATAGGTGTAGGTTCGAATCCCACGTGTGACAATCATTTCGTAATTGAGTTTTTTATAAATAATCAAACATATTAAATGCTAAATTTCAGTATTTAAAAAAAAAATAACTTTCACTCTCTAAATTTTTAAGTAAATCCATAATGTACCGAACCAACTTGTGACAATCACTTTTCGCTCGTAATCGAGTTTTTTTATAAATAATGAAGCATGTTAAATGTTAAATTTCAGTAATTAGAAAACATAATTTTCACTTTCACTCCCTAAATTTTTAAATAAATCCATAATGTCTTACGGCATTACAGTTTCGTGCATCGACCGGAGCGTTGACATTATGCAGTTTTGGTAACAACAAAACCACCTACCACATTTTAGTCTTAATGTTAACAAATTACTATCCCTGTGGTGACGGAGTAAGAATACAATTCACCATCTTACCCGTGGGTGATCGTAAAAGACGACTAAGGGATATAAAACGCATATAATATCTATGCTAGCGAAGGAAAACTTGCAATGAAACCCTATACCAATACGTTTGACTAGCGCGGTATAGTAGGTTAGTTTCCCTCCTATTATGGAGGAGGCCCGAGCCCAATAGTGGGACATATATGGGCTGTGATGATTATGAGTAACAAATTTATTTTTCAATATAGTAACGGGGTAAAAATAAAGACCACCACAATCTTTCTTGCCCGTAAATATAGTAAAATATAACTAAGTATTCCCTAGCCATTGCTGGATCGGCTCAACTCCGGTTCTTGAAGCTAGAATTATTTATATGATAATTAAATCTATACTTTATACATACATACATATCATCACGCCATATCCCTTGCAGGATAGGCAGAGAGAACAAAGTGCCATAGAACTCTATCCTCGCATACATCACTCGCTTTCTTAACATTCATAATTCTCTTCATACACGCTCGCCAGTTTCGGAGATTCTTGACCTTCCTTCAGTACGTGACCAATCTGGTCTAGGTAGGTTAGTTTCGGTCTCCCCCGGTACCTACATCCTTCCACTTTCGTATTGTATATCTTCTTAACCAGACGTTCATTCGTCATTCTTTCCACATGTCCGAACCATCGGAGCATTCCCTTTCGCATCTTTACACCAATACTCTCTTTCATACCTACTCGCTCTCTTACGTCGTCGTTTCGAACGCGGTCGGTCAGCCTAACACCACAGATTTTCCGTAGAGATCGCATTTCGACCGCATATATTTTATCCTTCAATATAATCTATATAACATTCGCTGTTCTACCAGCCATTATTTTTTTTTATTGCTTTCCATGGCAAACGAGCAAACAGCACACCTGATGGTAAGTGTCACTGCCGCCCATGGACCTTTGGTATAACCAGGGTTATAGCTAGCCCGCTGCCTATCAATACATATCCCAAACCCACCCAGTTGGGCTTTCAGCTCTCTTGCTCACTGAACGAAGCACAATAGCATATTGCCATTACTCATACATCGATCTTCTGCTCAGTGTGGTACTACCCCGGACGGACCGGCCTGCGGCTGTAGACAGAGAACTGTCAACAGCATGGTCCCACCATTACTTTATATACAAATTTAAAAATAATAAAATTATTATTCTGATAAATTGATCGCAACGCCATCTACCGGGCTTAATTTAACTACAGTATTATCGTAGTTTTCCGTGTGGTGACGGAGTAAGAATACAGTTCACCACCCCCTCTCCTACCCGTGGGTATCGTAAAAGTCGATTAAGGGATATATTATGAATATATCATCTGTGCAAGAGAAGGAAACCTCGAAATAATACCCTACACCAACACGCCTGACCAGCGCGGTATAGTAGGTCAATTTCCCTTGCATTATGGAGGAGGCCCGAGCCCAACAGTGGGACATATGTGGGCTGAGATGATGACAATGAATAACGTAGTGTTTAAAATACAAGAATTCGTTAGTGATAAACTTTTTTTTTTTTGCGGTGGACAATGGACGTGGTCGCGCCCCGCCAAATCGGTCCGGGGCGACGGAAGAGGCGGCGCGCAACCCCATAGACCCACCCTGCAAACACCTCTCATCGCCGTGCGAGCGGGCCACCGGAAGTGATAACACTACCATTAAAAAAAAGAAAAAGAAATGTTAATCTGAACCATTCTTGAATCTATATACCTAAAATATATCTATATATCAAAATCACAACAGCCGCTTAGAAAGTAATCAGTGACATACACACGTACAGAATAATTATTTATCATCATCATCAACTTACTCTTATCCCAATTTATTTGGGGTCGACGCAATATGTCTCCTTCCATACAACCCTATCAGACGTCATCTCTATGGTCACTCCTTGTCTATCTATGTCATATTTCACGCAGTCGATCCATCTTTTGGTCTATCCTTAACCCTAAAGTCTTCAACATTCATACTTTAAACTTTCCTCACAACATTACTTTCAGCCTGTCCATCACATGTCCATATCACGTCAACCCGTCACTCCATAACTTTTCCGTCACTGACGCAACTACCAAACTTCCTCTTATATGTTCATTTCTTATTTTGTCGATACTCGTCACACCACACATCCATCTCAACATTCGCATTTCCGTTACATGTAATCGTCTCTCATCCGTCGCTTTTGTCGCCCAACATGCTGATCCATACAGTACAGCAGGTCTTATTAGGAATTTATATATTTTTATAATAAGGAACTTAGGAATAAATCCTTGAGAATATCCTTAAGAATACTACAAGCATACTTAACACAGCGATATTGTGGAAAGCAGCTACTTTGCTGTGATGTTAGATTTTCTAGGAGCCATGAGGGTCAGCTACCAGCAATCAGGTGGTTTACTCATTCCTTTGCTACCAAAGACAATAAAAAAAAGCAAATGTATACAAGTTAACATCTACATATTATAGTTCAATTATTTTTGTACTCAATACATTGTTCCGCTTGGAAATAAACCCCATAATAGCCGTGAAAGCGCTTTAATAGATAAAAATATGAAAGAATAAGAAAAAAAAGAAATTAAAAATAATTTTTAATCAGTCGATTCTGAAGGCTATTTGTTACATGTCCATAGACATATTTTCATTTTAATTAATAATTTTATTTATTGGTGTTTTAATAAAAAATGAAATTATCATTCGATCATGGACTAGGAACGCATAATACCACCTAATATTATTTGAATGTCTTTCTTAAGTCGTTTACAAAACTTAATAACAATAAATAAGTAGACAAAAATAATTCGTCAAATAAATTGTAAAATGGTTAAGTAAAGAAGTAAATAAATTTAATTATTTTATTCATAAAATTGTAATATTCATAGTGTTTGCGTAGAAATTTTCTTCAAGTAGCCGTAATAATAGTACCAAAATATTGAAAGTATACAAACATGTCATCTCTAAAAACTTCTGCGTCCCTGGTACTCAGATTCCCAAATTTCACTGACGCGTAGTTCAAAACTGGCTCTAAGGGTAATTTTTTTTTGGTGCAGATAAGGGCATCGGCACAAGGCTCAGGGCCAAGGGCCTCGAGAAAGGCATTCACCCCGGTGAAAGTATGACTTTAGAGTTTAAGACCATCTTGCTTATTTAGTTCATTCACTCTGGAGCGAACAACAACGATGGAGTGGATAGACGAAAATAATATTACTTCTTTCTTTTTAAATTTAAAGTTTATTTTTTTAAATAAGCTTAAAGTGACTAAGATTTTTTTAGTATGTACTGATCCATAAGAAAATCTCTAACTCCTATCCTATTGATCCTATTGAATCCTATTGGATATATCCTATTGAAATATATATTGAAAAGACTTAGAAAGTATTTTTTTAAAATGCACAAGAAAAGGCTGTAGATATTTCATCAAAATTCGATATACAGATAGTTTATAATTATTTATAAAAATCGATTACGAGCGAAAAATTATATGTCACAAGTGGGATTCCAACCCACGCCTATTAGAAATCCGTTCCTATCGTGCTGCCACTTACACTAGCGTGAACTATTGTTGGACATTCAACTCTCGCATCACATAACATAAAAAAATAAGCGTAGGTTCGAATCACACTTGTGACATATAATTTTTTGCTGGTAATCGAGTTTTTATAAATAATCAAGCATATTAAATGTTAAATTTCAGTAATTAGTTTATAATTTATGTATGTATGTACAAACTACACCCAGACTCAGAACAACAGTTTGGGATCACATAAAATATTGTACTGCATAGGAATCGAACCCATAGCACTGGCACGGAATCCGGTATATATATATATATATATATATATATATATATATATATATATATATGATATAAGCACTACGCCATGTGTGCAGACGTTTGAAATATTTTAATACTATAGTCTATCTAATCTAAGAAGTGCACTTTGACAGCTGTCAGAGTAAGTTGTCTAGGTATGTGAACGAAATAATCGCTATCGAAAATATCCGATTTTAGTGAGAAATCGATATTAATTCTTTGTAATTAATAATCGGTTTATTTTTTTATTTTTCAAAAAGGAGATGAAATATTAAGTGCTAAATTAACACTAAACAAATTTAATTATTTCATCATAAAATCTATTCATCATATTTAGTAGAATTAGGTTAAGTAAAAACAAAAGCTAAGCAAACAACAAATTCAGAATCATTAGTATTACTTGAATTATCACCGTCGTGAACATGAATAATTATATCCTTATCAATAAAATTGTCGAAACGTACATCTCTGTCAAAATCTATATTCGATTAAATATATTAATCTAATATTTTTACCGATTATTTAGATATTCGTGAATTGGAAGTTGGCAAGCACTACTGTTTAGAACGTTATGACGTGATATTGTAAGATCGTCCATAATAATTACTATTTACCATGTTATTTTCATTTTAAATTAGTTTTACGAGTTTCAACATTACATTATTGTACAAGAAACTCACCCGCAACGTTAATTATGTAAATAACTTAATATTTCTTTAAAATTTCAGATTTTTTTTTTGCAATCATGTGTATACGTTTGACCAAGGTTATTGTGTATTAAAAAATGCGAAACGTCAAAATGCACTTCTTAGATTAGATGAACTATAGATTTTAAATTTCATATAAAAAAAATCTATCTATTATTTTTCTTGTTAGAGAAATATAATCATTTTTTTTATATATAAATTATTGATCTTTATATATAATATAATAGAAGTGAAACTTCAAAAATCTTTTCCGTAATTGTATCCGTATGCGTCCGTATTGAAGGTTGCCAACCTTCAGTCCGAGGTACATTAATACTTACCCGCTTATGTGACCCTCAAGTTTTAGTTTAATAAATAAGTTTTAGTTAAACGTTGATTTATCTTTTGTATACGTCAATTCAGTTGTGTAGTTCACTTTCGCGATTCGGAATAGTAGATATTATTTTTATTTATTTATTTCAAATATACATCTATCTTTACAGGAGAAATACCTAATGCGATAGTGCAAACATTATTTTATATAACTTACTTCTATAATATAACATATGTAGTTTATTCTATATTTTAATTTACTCCATAACTTATTGTGAATAATAATACCTTAGTGAATTCACTTAAAGAACACGTGAAAATATCGATTTTGATATGAACCTCGTTCTTACTCCGTCACCACACGGAATATATATATATATATATATATATATATATATATATATATATATATATATATATATACATATATATATATATATATATATATATATATATATATATATATATATATATATATGTGTGTATGTATATATATATATATATTAAATGTTAAATTTCAGTAATATAATATATATATTAGTTATCTGTGTTTTAAAAAAGTAAAATATATAGTATAAAATATTTTAGTTTTCACTTCTATCGTTAGTCCTCATTTCGTTATATTATTCATAAAAACTGACGTGGTAATTGTATAAAGGAAAAAAAAAAACATTTTATAACACTGAAAGGATTCTACAGGTCCTCTAGTAATTTCTAATTTGAGATATCAAGTAGGAATTAAAAATCTTATATTCCATAGACAAGGCTCTATTAATTAATCTATGTAAATATATGTATGTATAAGGCATCTCTATTGCGTTCTTTATGCCGAATTTCCAAGGCTGTTATAGTCGGAAGAAAGCTCGGAAAGCGACAGTGGAATGCTCCACAGCGCTTACTCATCCCCTCTCTTTTCTTATGAGATGACAGAGAGGGGAGAGTGCAACGGCTTGAGGTAATTTTTTTTTTTTTTTTGAGAATTTATTATGAGGCTTTGTTTTAATAATTGATTTGTAGTGTCATTTAAGGATATAAAACTCAATTATTATATGACTGCACAGATGGCGCAGTAGTTAAGATACCTTACGTGTCAGTGCCGTGGATTCGATTTCCACGCAGGACAATATTTTGTGCGATTCACAAATTGAGTCTAGGTGTAATTTGTCTTCGAACTGGGGAATAGTCCGATCACCCGACGTGAGGACAGCGCCCCGACGGCAAAAGCTGTCGGGACGTCGACTTGAGAGGAACCCGCGAAGGTAAACCGCCGGGCGGGCCATCGAAGACAAAGATCAGGTACCACGGCGAAGAGAGGAGTTCTTGCACGGTGGGTCTGTGGGGTTGCGTACCGTCTCTTCTGTCACCCCGGACCGATTTGACGGAGCCCGACCACATCCATAGCCAAGGAAAAAAAAAGTGTAATTTGTCTCTGTTAATTATATATTTGTTAAGTCACCCGCAATAATTTTAATAATTATTTCTTTAGCGCAGTATGTTATCTTTGTGTGACTGGACCGGGGAGTAGTCCGTCACCCGCAGAGAGGCTGACTGCGTGAGGGCGACGCCCCGGCAGTAGGCCGGTGCATCGACGAGGGATGGTACCCCAGGTAGGAAATACGGCGGGTGATGGGGTCACGCGCCGCTAATCCATCGCCCCGGATGGAACGAACGGCATGTGTCCAGACCATGGCATGCCAAAAAAAAAGGAAATAAAGTTTGTTATCTTAGAAAAAAAAACTGGTTATCATCAACTATTACTAATTATTATAGGAGTTAATATTACTGCATGATAATTTTAAACTAAAACTATAATATTATATGTCAATACAATCAGAGATAAAGTTCTGAAGGCAGCTCATCACAAATGAGTGATAATTTTCCTTATTTCTTATCATACCTGTTTTTATAATGATTTCTGTTGTTTACGCGTTCTAGCGTTTCTATAGTTTTATTTTATTTATATATTGCTAGCTTCGCCCGCGTAAAAGGTTACTTTCCTAAAGTTTTTCATCCCCTATTTTTATTTTACCCCTTAAGCGTAACTTTTACAAAACTTTAATGCCATATTTATTTATATCTAATCAATAGCCTAAAAATAAGTTTCAAGCTTCTGGCTTTAAAAATGGCGATAATTCCTTACAACGTTTTTTCCCTCTTCACAACTCGTTTTTGCATTAAAAAGTAGCCTATGTCCTTTGTCAGATTCTAGATTATCTGTGTACCAAATTTTATTTAGATCGTTTCAGTAGTTTTGGCGTGAAAGAGCGACAGACAGACAGACAGAGTTACTTTCGCATTTATAATATTAGTAAGGATTTTACAGAACCCCTTATACATTAACTCTTTCCAATAGTTATTTTATTGTGCAATTTAATTTATAAATTATACATAAAACATAGAAAAAAAATCTAATAAATGATTTATTTCCTTGCAAGTAGACACGATCTTTATAAGATGATAAAATTATGATAGATTTAAATTGCTCCTTATTTCATCATTACTTCATTACCTTTGCATAATTTCCTATAGTATTTGTTTTTTGTTATTTCCGTGTGGTGATGGAGTAAGAATACAATTCACCATCCCTTATCTTACCATTGACTGATCGTAAGAGATGACTAAGGGATGTAAGATATATATATATATATATATATATACATATATATATATATATATATATATATATATATATATATATATATATATATATATATATATATATATATATATATATATATATATATATATATATATTTATTCGAGTAACCAAGAAACTAACTCAGACTTATTGTGTTAGTAGACTTTCTTTTTTTTTATAGCTTATGATGGCAAACGAGCAGACAGCTCACCTGATGGTAAATGTCCCTGCCGCCCATGGACCCTTGCAATACCAAGGGTATAGCTAGGCCGCTGCCTACCAATGTAAATCCCAAACTCACCCCAATTGGGCTTCCGGCTCTCTCTTAGGACTCAACAACTATGTTACACTACATTACAAATAAAATACATACCTAACAACTAAATTTTATTCGACATCACCGCAATGGCATGGGGTTGAACACCATCCCTTTCACCGCATCAAGTGGTTTCGATGAGATGTAATGGGACTTATTAACAAAAACAGGTGTTTTTTAAATTTTGCCGAACACTACAACATCGTTAAAATATTAAATACAAACGCGATAGACATACATACATACATACCATCACGCCATATCCCTTGCAGGGTAGGCAGAGAGAACAGAGTGCCAGAGAACTCTATCCTTGCATACTTCACTCGCTTCCTCAACATTCATAATTTTCTTCATACACGCTCGCCGGTTTCGGAGACTCTTGACTCCACCTTCCTTTAGTACGTGACCAATCTGGTCTAGGTAGGTGAATCTTGGTTGCCTCCAGTACCTACATCCTTTAAACAGGTGTGATAAGGAATAAGGAAAATTATTATTTATGATGACAATAGATCAATTTCCCTTTCATTATGGAGGAGGCTCGAGCCGAACAATGGGACATATATGAGCTGACATGATGAAACCTCGAAGATTTTTGATATTTACATGATTATTACATACAGGAAGAGAAGGAAAATAAGAAGGAATGAGCATATAAGAGAATGTTTGAAAGTAGTGACGGATAAGTTAAGGAGTGAACGTTTGAGCTGGTATGGACATGTGATGAGACGGGATGAAAGTAATGTTGCGAGGAAGGTTTTGAGTATGAATGTTGAAGGCTCTAGGGGTAAAGGGAGACTAAAGAAAAGATGGATGGACTGCGTGAAGCATGACATATATAAACAGAGAGTGACTACAGAGATGACGTCTGATAGGGCTGTGTGAAAAAAGAGGACATATTGCGTCGACCCCAATTAGTTGGGATAAGAGCAACAGAATGATGAGGAAGAGAAGGAAAAAAATATTAAAGCCTATGTTAACACGTCTGACCAGCTAGGTGTAGTGGGTCCCTTTCCCTCTTTCATGGAGAAGTCTCGAGCTAAGTAATGGGAAGTATATGAGCCGTAAGAATGATAATGATAAAAACATATGACATAAAACTATTTTTTTATTTTTTTTATTTTACATATACAAAATTCTAATATACATATTCAAGTACATATTTATACATTTAAAGCTATGTTTTAATTTAAAATATTTACAGAAAAATAGAAGACAATAGAATAAGGAATAAAAAAATAAATAAAAAGAAACAAAAGGTGCAATGAGGCATCGATAAATTCCTCCGCATCTCTGTCCACCGGTAATGTGCCCAGAAGGCTGGCAGCATTGCCACGTTGAATGGCAATGCTAATCTTTTGTGCAAAATATAAGCCAGCCCTCTGATCACCTGAAGAAGCGATTAATTTTTTTGCGATCTCTTTAAATAAACCCCAATGCCCAAGCGTTTCGATCCCAAACGGCTCGAAAATATAATTGCCGAATATTTTTTTTTGACGAATTTTGTATTTGATTTCCACTTTCCTAATATTTTGAATACTTTGCAGCGTCCAAAAATAAGATATTTTCTTTTCCTATTGGCATAGATTTTTTTATTGCTTATGATGGTGAACAAGCAAACAGAACACTTGATTGTGAGTGTTGCTGCCGTACATGGATCTTTGTAATATCAGGAGGTACAGCTAGGCCGTTGCTTACCAAACAAAACACCTCAGAAAGTTGGGTTTCAGGTTCTCTCACTCACCGAACGAAACGCAACAACATATTCTTAATGTTCAAACGTCGATTTTGTGTGAGAATGTTGTACTACCCTGGACGGACCGGCCCGCGCCTGTAAATATAACTCGTAACATTTCTAATTAGTATTAAAAAGGAGAATCGAAATTTAAAAACGAATACTATAGCGGCTAGATGGAAAACCTCTCTAATAATGATAGTACATGTCCAACAAAGACTATACTCAAATCATAACGCAATTAAAAATCACATACAAAAAACGTTAATATTAATAAAAATTGCCGTATATAATAGTAATAATTACCAAAACATAGATAGTATTTCATATCTAAGTAATTCTAAAGTGGATTCTAGAGATACTGACGAAAAGCAAAATGTAGCGCCAGTGAGCTATACACCGCCATCTATTGCCCAATATGCGTTTGAACTACATGAAAACAAAAAAAATGGGACAATATTGAATTCAAAAGATTACGTCACCAATCAGATCACTGAAGATAAAGTAACAAAATTTATTATAATTTTTCATAGTAGTCTCTCACTTGAACAAACTTTGTTCGCTGCGTCCAAAGTAATGAAAGCCAGAGTGTGACCTCAAATTCTTCTAAATTACTATTCAGTTATCCAACAAAATTCAATAGGATCTTCTGAACAGTTCCGTGATCATGAAAGCTGTAAAGTGTACGAAACGTCATGAAATTAAAAACCAAATACAAACGCGTTAGAATCCGTAAAACTAGTTTTATTTCAAATGTACAATACTCGCGTAAACATTAGAAATCGTTAAGATCTGAAGCTAAATTCTATTACTAGTAATAAAAAAGAAAGAAAAAGAAGCAGTATTTAAAATATGAATTGTCAACGAGCCCTTTTGTTGAGCGTCATAATATAGTAAAAAGATTTTACGTTCACGATAACTGCTAAACTATAATAACTCGTATCTTTCCAGAACATCTATACGGAAAATATTCAGTTCAGATTTTACCTTAACATGAATAGAGAACTTAAACTATCTGTTGTATTTATGTCAGGAATATAATGTATAATTACCATTTGACATAATTTTGACGAACTTTTGACGACCTATCTTTTACAAAATAGTTCTAATTCCATACAAATGTGACTAAAATAGTGTTCGCAAACAGTTTTGCTCCATATTGTGGCTGACATAAGGTTAATAACGATAGTTATATTTTTTTCTATTGCTACATCTTATCATACTATGCATGTAGCACTGATCTCGTGGGATAGTTCTCAGAAGATAATTGTAATAGAATGTTATACTACTAGGTATTGAGTTATGATTGCCTGGTAAGTAAGTTCGGATTATAGGTACATACTCTCTTTTTACGCTCACATATGTATATCCCAATGCTGGGTTTGGGCTTTCGTAATAAAGGCAAAAATGGTATTCATGTGATTGACGTAACAGGAATACAATTTGCCATCATCCTTTTTTTCCAATTTCATCCTTTTTTATGGGTACTTTACTAGTAAAAATCAAAACGAAACTCTATGTGAACTAGTTTGACCAGGATGGCTATGGAAAAAGTCTCTTGCTAATATTTATCATCATCAGCTGAGCTCATATATGTCCCACTGCTGGGCTCGAGGCTCCTCCATAATGGGAGGGAAATTGATCTAGTATACCGCGCTGGTCAGATGTGTTGGTATAGGGTTTTGTTTCCAGGTTTCTTTCTATTGCATTGATATTATATGCGTTTTATATCCATCAGTAGTCTCTTACGATCACACGGGTAAGATAAGCGGGTGGTGAGTTGCATTCTTACCCAGTCATGAAACGGAAATATTAGTATTATTATAGTAAGCCGATTTTCTTCTCTAAATAGGAGTGGTCCACTCAGAGTACTACCGTAGTGGGCTAAAGTTAAAGAAGAATCTTTCACTCTACTTTTTTTCACTTCCCCAAATGTATAAAAAATAGAATGAACTAGATGTACTAAATACATATTATCTATTAATTCCGTAGGGAGTAATTCGTCTGCAAGTAATTACCTAAGTGAACTATTCTATGTATAGTACCGTACAACTGTGTTGGACTAACGTCTTGCAGTTTCTGTTCTCCTGGTACTTTTAATTAAATGTAGCTGTGCAATTGCTGTACTTGCATTTAAAAGTATTATTTATTTATTATTATTATTTACTTGTTTTACGTGTGTGTTATCGCAATTGGCTTAGCGGTGAAAACGCACTACATACGCATATAAATGTATCAAGTTTGATATCCACATAAGTAATTCCATACAAAGTTTGTTGTTTCCATATAAATTAATCTAGTTTGTATTGACGAAGAATATTTATTTATAGTCAGGCAAATGTGATGACTGTAGATAATACTTCACCTTGCAAAGTTATGATCGCCTGGTATTCTCCTTTCGGTCTTAACAGCCAATAAGCATCAATAAGCATCGTAAATATGCGGCGACCTTATACCATGCTGTCTTCTCTTTCTAATATTATTCTTATATCTCTCTTTGGCCATGTGGTCATAAAGTGAAAATACGATTCATATCCTCTTTTTTGTGTCATCTGTTCTGTGTTATCATAAATAATGAATAGATGAACTCGGCAGATAACCTCTCATTGCAAGAGAAAGAAAACAGGACCATCTTCCCTTCGGTTATGGAGGAAACTCTAGCAGTATGTATAAATAAAAATTACAATGTATCTTATTTTCGCTTTACTTTTCTACTTGTGTCTTAAACTTTATATTATTGTATAATATTGCGTAGTCATTTTTATGATAGGTAAGTAATTAATAAGTGTAAATTGTATCACATTTTATCGGCAGCGGCTAAGGGATAATACGCGTGTAACATCTATGTTATATAAGAAAACTCTTGGAATAAAACTGTTCTAATCTGTTCCCTTCTGCCGAATATAGTGCGGAAAATCAATTCTTCTATCCATCCTATTGTGGTGTAGTTTAGCAGTGGTACATATGAATTAAGTAAAAATGATGATAATGTTGAAAGAAGAGTAAATGCTGGTAATAGAGTGAATGGGGCACTATACACCTTTATGAAAAGCAGAAACGTGACCAAAAAGGCACGTTTAGCTGTACATAAGGGAGTATTAGTACCTACTCTCATGTATGGTAATGAAAGTTGGATTTGGCAGGGAAGACATGAAAGTAGAATAAATGCTGTAGAGATGAGAGCTCTTCGTAGTATGTGTGATGTAAGTATGAAAGATAAAATTAGGAATAATGTTATAAGAGAGCGCTGTGGTGTGAATGAAGAAGTAGTGACGAAGATCAAAAAGAGTATGCTGAGGTGGTTTGGACACTTAGAAAGAATGAGTGACGAGAGGTTGACGAAGAAAATATATAAAGCAAGCGTGAATGGGACGAATACAAGGGGAAGACCACGTCATACTTTTCTGCACCAAGTTGGAGATGTGTTGACGAGAGGTCTTATTAAGAGTATGCGTAATCGTAGAGCATGCATGAAGACTATTATGAGTGTGAATGAAGCGATGGAAGTATGCCAGGATCGTGGTTTGTGGCAATCCGTAGTCTCTGCCTACCCCTCTGGGAAACAGGCGTGAAGCTATGTATGTATGTATGTACATATGAATTAAGAAAATGATGATGCTGGTGTATCGCATTGCGTAGTCATTTTGACTACAGGTAAGTGTAAAAAATGTAAATTGTATCATAATATGTAGTCATTTTTTTTTATCAGAGCCAAGTGTGATGTTGCATTATATTCTTAATTGATACGAATAGATGAGATAAATGGTCTAAGGATGGATAAACCGAGTGCTACGGAACTAATCTGGTTACTTTCATCTGTATACCTAAATACGGAACTAATATAATAATATGTATATGAAATACGTGCGGTGCCTCATCAAGCCAAAATCCGCATTAAAATTCGACGCGTGAGTTATATCCCCTCTTCTGCGCACGCGGCTGACTTTCACTTTCATTTCTAGGGCACAGTGTTGACTGTGACAAAGTTCCATCTCATAACTAAACAACAATCTAAAATTAAGCCTTAAATCTTACATATAGAGTTGCATTTCATGTAATACTAAAATATATATTTAGAACTTTGTTAATTTACTTTATATAAAAGATAAAAGCCGAAAGTGATGACACTTCAAACATTTCAAAGGATATCTTCCTTATATATATCTAAGGTTGTATTTCGTTTGTATTAGGATGTTATATAGGATGTTTTGGAATGCAAATAAATGAGTTCAGATATTCAGAGCCTTTGACGGATCCACGTTTTTGTATTATGAAATAGAATTGACATGGAGTTGTTATTTTTCACAAAACTTATTTTTTTATCCATTAGGGTCATCGAAGGTAATATAATTAGCAAAACAGGTATTTTTTGTTCACTTTCAATTTTAAATCGGGAAATCAGTACACATTATACTATTTTTTGGTGAAAAAAGAAGAATATCATCATAAAAAGCTGTGTGGTAGCGGCTACGAATACTACCAACCCTTACTTTGCTCGTAGATGTCGTAAAAGACGACTAAGAGCCTTATAACGACCTGGGCCAACTCCATCTGATATCGTTTGGTCAACAATAACATTCCCAAAGAGAGTTGACGTCTGGCAGGCGGCCGGTCATAAAACTATTGCCAATAACTTTTATAATATGTACTATGAAAGAAGAGTACATATTCTATCGATCCCAAGTAATTGGGATAAGAGTAGGAGAATGATGATGATCATAAAAAAACAATTAAAATACTCAAGCAGATACCATAATTGTATCATCATCATATCAGCTCATATATGTCCCACTGTTGGGCTCGAGCCTCCTCCATAATGGGAGGGAAATTGATCTACTATACCACGCTAGTCAGACGTGTTGGTATAGTATTTTATTTCGAGATTTCCTTCTCTTGCATGAATATTATATGCGTTTTATATCCCTTATTCGTCTCTTACGATCACCCACGGGTAATATAGTGGGTGGTGAAATGTATTCTTACTGCGTCACCACAGATTACCATAATTGTAAGTGAAGGTAAACTTACAATAAAATCTCGTGCCAACCTATATAGACGCCATTGGTCAATTTCCCTTCCAATATGGAGGGAGCTTGACACCAAGCAATGGAACGTACATATATGAACGTACATATATAATATTAAAAATGTATTGCTATTTCTTATCTGTTTAAGCGAAAAATGCTTAAACGATTTTGATAGTACTTTTCAGTAATATAGATTAAATACCAGATAAATTAAAAATCTTATACCATTTACTTTTCCGTAGCGTGATGGAGTAAGAATACAATTTACCACCTCTTATCTTACCCGTGGGTGATCGTAAGAGACGACTAAGGGATATAAAACGCATAGAACATCTATGCAATAAATGGAATACTTGAAACAAAACCCTATACCAATACGTCTGACCAGCGAGGTATAATAGGGCAATTTCTCTACCATTACGGAGAAGGCTCGAGTCCAACAGTGGGACATATATGAGCTGAGATGAGATGACGATATCCCAATTAATTGAGGACTTTTTTTTTGGCGGTGGGGTATGGAGTGGTCACGCCCCGCTAAATATGTCCGGGGCGACAGAAGAAGCGGCGCCATAGACCCTACAAGTACCTCTCCACGCCGAGCGAGCGGGCCATCGGAATCTGGTCTTTGTCTGCGGTGGCTGGCCCGGCGGTTTACCCTCGCGGGTATCCTCTCGAGTCAAGTTTGAGTGGCGGCCTACTTTATCTTACTAAAATTAATTAAATTAAAATTTAACTATTATTGTGGGTCAAATCTATTAAAGTTCTACCTTCTATACATTTTTCTTCCGAATCCCTGATGGGTCTTACAAATAAATTCGTACTGTATTAGTCAGGATATTTATGATTAAGTGTTTTAAATCGATTTGGACTAACTCCATTTGATGCCCAAACTACAATTACATTCCCAAGTAGGGTCGATGTCTGGCATAAAACTATTGCCAATAACTTTTGCAGTTTTTTTTTATAGATTTTGGTCTTAAACGAGCAAACAGCACACCTGATGGTACTCGTGGGTGTTACTGCCGCCCATGGATCTTTACTATGCCAGGAGTATAGCTATGCCGCTGCCTACCAATATAAACCCCAAACCCACCCAGTTGGGCTTCCTTCAATATGTATGATGGAAGAGGAATATATATTGCATCGATTAAGGGATAAGAGTAGGATAATGATGAGAAGGATAATGAATTATTCTTTATTATAATGGTGTCATACGATATTTAAAGTTAATTTTGAATGGATATCGAACGTGCTACTTTCTTCGGGGTGAGTCAGATATATACCGTTATAAAATGGCAACCTAACACACCGTGATGTTTTTATTGTACGACTGATATATTAGTCTAGATTATTTGGTTTCTTAATTTATCGGTACATATCGAGTTGCAAGTTCGAATCTTGGAGTTATGCTAGTATATATATATATATATATATATATATATATATATATATATACTAGCAGACCCGGTCACGCGTTGCTGTGGCTTTTTTTTTTTTAAGGGATGTGTTCTGTTCGGCGCTCTTCTCGCACCACTCCGTCCGGGACGACAGAGGGGCGTACGCACGCATACCCGTAACCCACCCATGAACCTCGCCTACGTCGTTGGACCGGCCACTGGAGCAGCGTGAACTTATCATCAGTGGCCGGCCCGACGGAATACCCCCTGAGGGGTACCCTCTCCTTGAGCGACGTCCTCCCCCCTCCGGGGCGGACGTCGGTTCCTCCTCGCGCGGTCAGCCTCCCCAGTCCAGTCACCCGCGGCCTCGGCTAGGGCGGCATCAGGCGCAGGTAATCGCGCCTACGCAGCCCCAGTCGCCGGCGGCAGTTCGCGTCGTCGAGAAGACGCTCCTCGCGCACGCGCTCCGCCGCCTCCTTCCGCGAAACTACTGCCTTTCAGAAGGCTGCGACCACGTCCCAGTTCCTGACGCTGTCGAGCATCGCCCTGGTGATGGTCGGCCGCGGCAGGTTAGCACCGATGATTGAGACGAGTTCACGGCGCTGCTCTGCCCAAGCGGCACAAGCCTCGAGCGTGTGCTACGCCGTATCCTCGTCGCAATCGCAGTGGTGGCAGGACGGTGTACTCTCCCTCCTGACGACCGTGTACAGGTATTTGGCGAAGCATCCATGCCCCGTCAAAACCTGCACCAGTGGGAAGGAGAGCACCCCGTGCCGCCGTTCCAACCACTGCATCAGCACCGGCCGGAAGGCCTCCACGGTCCGCACACCAAACCGTGGCCTCTCAGGCGGACTGCCCAATGAGCAATGATGTCTCGGCGGGCGTCGACGCACCAGGCGGTGAGCTCCCTCAGTGAGACCACACCGCCCTCCGCTCGCACCCCCGACACCCGCCGATATAAATCGGCGAGCATTTCCGCCTCCAGGTCCCACGGGGGAGTCCCGGCCAACAGGCACGCTGCCTCCGTCGCCACCGTGCGATACCTGCGTACGGCCCTGACCGCCATGGCCCTCTGTGGTGGCCACGGCAGAGCCCTAAGTCGGACGGTCAGGAACCCCGCCCACACCGTGCGCCGTACAGGGCCATCGACGCGTTGCTGTGGCTAAGGTAGCCTCAGTAACGCGTGGAGGTTATGCTAATAAATTGTAGCTTATATGAAACATTTGTATGTTTAACATAGCGCCATATATTAAATTCTTACTCAACCCAGTCAACAGATGCCGCCATCTATTAAAATCGTTTGGAGATAACAGATAATTGTGTTTGTCAAATAATAGACAAATAATTTGCTATAAAATAATATGACGACTATAAATTGAGATGGAAGCTATCCTATCTTTTAAGTTGGTTCAAACTACACATGCTGTGCTAATTTGATTAAAATCGGTTAAGTACTTTAGGAGTCGATCGCGGACAAACAACGTGACGCGTAATTTATATATATATAACTAGCAGACTCGGCCACACGTTGCTGTGGCTAAGGTAACCTCAGTAACACGTGGTGGTTATGCTAATAAATTGTAAACGTTTTTATGTTTAACATAGCGACATCTATTAAATACTTACTCAATTCAGTCAACAGATACCGCCATCTATTAGAATCGTTTGGAGATAACAGATAATTGTGACTGAATAATAGACATCCATCTCAATATATATATATATATATATATAAATTGAGATGGAAGTTATCTTATCTTCTGAGTTGGATCAAACTACACATACTGTGCAAAGATTAAAATCGGTTAAGTACTTTAGGAGTCCATCGCAGACAAACAACGTGACACGTAATTTATATATATATATATACATTTACATTTACAACACCTACAATAAGGCACTAATTTTTGTATTGTAGGGTGACTTTATCAATGTATAATTAATTAAACCCAGACCCTGGTCAAAAATTTATGGCATATTGCACAAACTATTGCCTACGTCAGCATCGAACCAACAAAACTTGGTACAATAAGTAAATTAACCACTATGCACAGCCGTGTAATTATGTATTCAAGAAAAAAAAACGTCTAATGCCAATAAAAATATATATTCCACAGTTGGGCTCGAGCCGCCTCCATAATGGGAGGGTAATTGACTTCTATACCACGCTGGTCAGATGTATTGGTTTTGTTCCAAGTTTTCCTTCTCTTGAATAGAGATGTTAGATGCATATTTTATCCCTTAGTCGTTTTTTACTATCACGTGGTAGTGAATTGTATTCGTAATCCGTCACCACACGAAACAAGCCTTCTCTATAACTGAAAAAAAAATTGACCTCCCATGCCACGCTGATCAGACGGGTTGCTGCAGGGTTTTATTTCGAGTTTGCCGTCTTTTTACCCGGCTGCAAAGGAGTGGTATTGTGTTTAACAGTCTATGTATGTATGTATGTATGTTTGTATGTTCTTTTGAAGCACTATATATACCAAACGCCTGGGCCGATTTTTGTGATTCGCACGTCAATCGATTCCTCTTAATCCGGCGAGTGTCACTAAAGATATGACGTTATTGAAAAATTAATATGGCGACTACTGGACGCCATATTGTGAAAATAAAAAAAAATAAAGTCAACAAACTATATCGAGTGGGGTATCGTTAAATAGGTATTTAAAAATTATTTTTAGTTTTCTCTCAACATTATTCGATTTGACTGGCCGTTTAGGATCTATATCGATTTAAAGTTTCGTAACAACCTTTCTCACATATAGGTTTTTTAGACAGTAGAAATTTACGATGAAAAGACGAAAAATTCATATATCTGTATGTGGATGGACATATACTGAAGTATCTAGTAGGTATATTGTCCAATATACCATAGGTAGTCCTACCTAAAGTATCTAATGTCTGACGCGGTCGCCCATCTCCAATTTCTAACGATTTAGTACTCAACTTCAGTCGAAAAACTATATATAGTTAGGTACTTACCTACTTATTAATAAATAAGATAACTATAGCTACCTAGGTATATATAACTAAAAAGTATAAAATAAAAAAAATGATTAAAATAATCAAAAAACCCGACTGCGTAAAAAGTCACCAAAACTACGTACATAATAAAAAAACTGAAAAGGAAAAAACAAGCACTTAGATGTCCGGTGGTCTAGAATTCCATAATATATTATTGAATAAATACTATTGCAGAAAATGAAATATATTTTAATAATAGAACATGACAACTGAACAGTGGGGATCCATTGAAAAATTAGATTTGCTGTCGAATAAAGGATCCCTTTTCAGTTTTTTTATTATGTACGTAGTTTTGGTGACTTTTTACGCAGTCGGGTTTTTTGATTTTTTTAATCATTTTTTTTTATAATTATATGAATATTGTATCCGTTATTCGTCCAGAGAAGAGATATGGTTAAGAATGATGATCAATCAACATAAACAGCAATTTAAGCCGCATATTTTCAAACATGCAACTACTCGCAAGGGAATCAAAACCTGAATGGTACTTCCAGTTGACCTAGAATCTTGAAATTTTGCATGAAGCAACGATTTATAGCATATATAAAGGAAAAATTCCGAAAACCTTAAATTTTTAGTTACATCACATATTTTTTTTTATATATTACAAGCAGACCGGGCCACGCGTTGCTGTGGCTTAGGATAGCCTCAGTAACACTTTTTGTTTATTCTAACAAATCTTGGCTTATATGAAGCGTTTGTTCATTTAACATAGCGCCATCTATTAAATACTTACTGAATCCAGTCAACAGATTCCGCCATCTTTTAAAATCCTTTTCATATAACATATGATTTTGACTATCAAATATTAGACAAATAATTTGCAATAAAATAATATTACTATAAATTGAGATTTAAGCTATCCTATCTTTTAAGTTGGATCAAGCTACACTTGCTGTGCAAATTTGGTTAAAATCGGTTAAGTACTTTATGAGTCCATCGTGGACAAACAACGTGACATGTAATTTATATATATATTAAGATATACGGAACCTTTCGCGCGCGAGTTACTCTCACTTGGCGGATTTTTATAGGTGCATAAATTATTCTAGACTATACCAACATGTCTGTCCAGCGTGGTATAGTAGGTTAATTGCCTTTCTATTGTTGATGAGGCTCGAGCCCAGCAGTGGGACGTATATGAGCTGAGATGATGATGATGATGATGATAAATTATTCTAGATAGTAATAAATATTCATTATAACACAATAAATTAATAATAATATTGTATTAGAAATTGAAAAGATAAGGAAGGATTAAATATGTCATTATATAAGGAATTGAAAGGATTAGTATTTAAAAAATATTAAAAATGTTATACTATTGGGAAATATTAAGATTAGGAAAAGGAAATATTAGGATTTTTTTTTTAATGCTTATGGTGGCAAACGAGCACGCAGCACACCTGATGGTAAGTGTCATTGCCGCCCATGGACCTTTGTAAACCAAGGGTATAGCTTAGGCCGTTGCCTACCAATAAAATCCCCAAACCCACCCAGTTGGGCTTACCGCTCTCTCGCTCACCGAACGAAACGCAATAGTACATTGCCATTACTTAGACGTCGATCTTCTGCTCAGTGTGGTACTACCCCGGACGGACCGGCTCGCGGCTGTACATAGAGAACTGTCAACAGCGTGGTCCTATCACTATTAAAGTATTATTATATTCAAATTCAAATTAATTTATTATGCATAAACCCTGCGAGGGTACTTACATATTGTCATTTTTTTTATATTTAAAGTTAATCTAATAAACTACCACCGGATCGGAATGAGACCGCTACTGAGAAGATCCGGCAAGAAACTCAATGGGTCTGTCTATTTATATTTTATCTATATTATTATTATTATACGACGACGTAAGAGAGCGAGTAGGTATGAAAGAGAGTATTGGTCTAAAGATGCGAAAGGGAATGCTCCGATGGTTCGGACATGTTGAAAGAATGCCGAACGAACGCCTGGTTAAGAAGATATACAATGCGAAAGTGGAAGGATGTAGGTACCGAGGGAGACCGAGACTAACCTACCTAGAACAGATCGGTCATGTACTGAAGGAAGGTGGAGTCAAGAGTCTCCGAAACCGGCGAGCGTGTATGAAGAGAACTATGAATGTTGAGGAAGCGAGTGAAGTATGCAGCGATAGAGTTCTCTGGCACTCTGTTCTCTCTGCCTACCCTGCAAGGGATATGGCGTGATGATATGTATGTATATATGTATTATAATTTTTTTATTTGTTTATATAAAAAAATAAAAGTAGTACATGTTTATTATTTAATTAGCTTCAGTGCGATGCCCTTATAATCATACTATTATATTTATAATTATACCTATTACAATACGGTGTGATAGGTAGTCTTATATATGACACATGTAATCGTATTCGCGGATGTTATTGAGGATCTCGCACACTTTTGCTTTCATGGATGGATATTCAATATTACCTTGACACACTTATTAAGAGGTATCATCTCAGCTCATACATGGCCCACAGTTGGGTTAGAAGGCTCCATAATGGGAGGGTAATTGACCTACTGTACTACGCTGGTCGGACGTGTTGGTATAGAGTTTTGTTTCGAGTTTTCCTTCTCTCGTAAAGATGTTATATGTGTTTTATATCCCTTAGTCGTCTCGTACGATCACCCATGGGTAAGATAGGTGATGAATTGTATTCTTACTCCGTCACCACATGGATATGGTGACCACAAAAAACACATAAACAGCTGTCCACTGTTAGTTATTCATCATCATCTCAGCTCATATACATCCCACTGTTGGACTCGAGCCTCCCCCACAATAGAATGCTGGTCAGACAGGTTGGTATTTCATCCACAAGAAAAGTAAGGGTTGGTAGTAATCGTAGCCGCTACCACACAGCTAAACCCTTTTTATTTTTCCGCAGGGTGGACCATGGATGTGGTCGCGCCCCGACAAATCCATCCGGGGCAACAAAAGAGGCGGCGCGCAACCCCATGGAACCACCCTGCAAACACCTCTTTTCGCCGTGCGAGCGGGCCACCGGTACCCGATCTTTGTCTTCGGTGGCCCGCGCGGCGGTTTACACTTACGGGTTCCTCTCGTGTCGCCCTCACGCGGTGGCCTGACGTCGGGTGACCGGACAATTACACAGCTAAACCCTGGGTTATTTAAAAGAGATTTAAAAGATTATTAAAAGCTTCACATGGTACTCCATGTGAAGCTTTTAATAATCTTTTACGGAATCCAAGAGCAATGTATAAATTGGTATTCGTAGCCTTTATCACACATCATCATCATCTCAGCTTATAATATGTCCCATTGTTAAGCTTGAACCTCTTCCGTAATGAGAGGGAAATTGACCTATTACACCGCGCTGGTCAGATGTGCTGGTATAGGGTTTTGTTTCGAGTTTTCCTTCTCTTGCATAGATGTTATATGCGTTTTATATCCCTTAATCGTCTGAATTGTATTCTTATTCAGTCACCACACGGCGAAGTTATTATCGGCTGTTATCGTGACATTATCGCCATGCGCCATCTTTCGGTGAGCGAGAGAGCCAGAAGCCCAACTGGGGTGGGTTTGGGGTTTTTGTTGATGGGCAGCGGCCTAGCTATACCCTTAGGACTATGGCTGACAGTGACACTTACCATCAGGTGTGCTGTCAGCTCGTTTGCCACCATCAGCAATAAATAAAAAAAAATGGAGAGTAGCGAAGAAATCCAAATTTTGATGGTTCTTTTTTATTTAATAGCTGGCGCTTCACGTGTGATCCTATTTCAATTTCCTCCACCAGTTAACGTTAGTTTCTTGTTTTATATTTTTTTTATATTTTAAGGATGTAGGTACCGGGGAACATCGAGAGTATGTTCAGTAGATTAGGCGTGGAAGCATAATAAACAAATAAATTCACATTCATACATACATACATATCATTACGCCATATCCCTTGCAGGGTAGGCAGAGAGAACAGAGTGCCAGAGAACTCTATCTCTGCATACTTCACTCGCTTCCTCAACATTCATAATTCTCTTCATACACGCTCGCCGGTTTCGGAGACTGTTGACTCCACCTTCCTTTAGTACATGACCGACCTGGTCTAGGTAGGTTAGTCTCGGTCTCCCCCGGTACCTACATCCTTCCACTTTCGCATTGTATATCTTCTTAACCAGACGTTCGTTCGGCATTCTTTCCACATGTCCGAAACATCGGAGCATTCCCTTTCGCATCTTTACACCAATACTCTCTTTCATACCTACTCGCTCTCTTACGTCTCCGTTACGAATGCGGTCGGTCAGCCTAACTCAATTCACATTCACATTTATAATATTAAAAAATTAGAATGTTTCCCTAACAAATATTGGTAGCTAATTCTCTTGGTAATCATTTTAACCATAATAACGGCTTCCATAGTCAAATAAGTAAGGCTAATATTCTTGTTAAGCCCATCCATTCAGGGAACAATCCATTTTAAAAAAAATTACAGTTCTTTCATATTTTACCATAAGGCATGCAAACTTTAGGTTTCGTAGTTAAAACAAGAACAATTTGTTTAAAATGAAGAAGAAAAACGAAAAAAAAAGTACATTATCAACAATTCATAAAATATTTAAATTAATATTATATTAAGGCATAAAATATGTATTTAGTAATAAGATTAAAATTTAATGTTAAGACATAAAATGATTACATATATTCCTAGCGAGTGACGTTAAAAAAGAAATAAAGCTTATTTCAAAAGGTAAATCGGCCGGGCATGATGGACTAAGCATAGAACATCTTTACTAAGCCGGATCACATATATTTAGAGTTCTAGCCTTGTTGAAGTGAAACTTCTCTAGACTCGTTGTGATTTCAAACGCGATGAAACGAAAAAATAAGTCCATAGAGACACGAACACATAAATGTATAGGATTCAGCCGGCGAGAGAATGAGATAGAACACATTAGACGTTCGCGGTCTCCTCTTTGTACGACTCTTCTTAGCATCCCCACTATCTGACCCCCCCACTAGAGAGACAGAGAGAGAGATAGAGAGAGAAGAGAGAGAAAGAGTACACGCTATTGGTTGATGTTTGTAAAATAGATTTGAAAAATAGTTTGCCAAAGTTTCACTTCTGATATGTATACTTTGTACACCCGCATATTTTTATTTTATTCGTTGTGCGTGAGCCACTCCTATTTACCTACCTAACGAATTTATGAAAACAATAGTAGGTAGTACCTATAGTAAAAAATAAAACGGGCAACCTCACTGACAGAACCAACTATAGGCCTATTTCATCATCATCATCACAGCCCATAAATGTCCCACTGTTGGGCTTGGGCCTCCCCCGTAGTTGGAAGGAAATTAACCTACTATACCGCGCTGGTCAGACGTGTTGGTATAGGGTTTTGTTTCGAGTTTTCCTTCTCTCGCATAGATGTTATATGCGTTTTATATCCCTTAGTCGTCTCGTACGATCACCCACGGGTAAGATATGGGGTGGTGAAAAGTATTCTTACTCCGTCACCCCACGGAAAAGGGAAATAGGCCTATTTACTCGCTACTATTATCGCTAAAGTGTTTGACGGTTTTCTTAATACACAGTTAAGTAAATATATTAAACTTCACGATAACCAGTTCGGGTTTCGTCCTGGGCTGTATACTGAGAGTGTTATACTCTGTTTAAAGCATACCGTTAAATATTATACTAACCGTAAAACATCTGTATTTGCGTGCTTCCTTGACTTGTCCAAAGCCTTATGATCTGGTATCGTATGACCGTCTGTGGGACAAGCTGAGGAGTATAGAACTGCCGCCGGGGCTCATCAATGGTATGCGAATCAGTCTAACAGTGTTAGATGGGGGAGTGCTATGTATGACACCTATGAGCTACAGTGTGGTGTAAGACAAGGCGGGCTGACATCAACAACTTTACTTAATTTATATATCAACGATTTGATCGTTGCGCTTAGCGGTCAATATCTCGGCTATTACATAGAATATGTAAACAACCTGAGCTACGCAGATAACATGGTGCTGATGAGCGCATCGGTTTGCGCCTTAAGAAAATTGATTCGAACATGTGAGCGATACGCGTGTGACCATGGACTGGTATACAACGTGTCGAAAAGTCAATTTATTGTCTTTGAGGCTGGCAGTGCTAAGTGTCTTCAGAATAAGACTAGGATAGAACTTTTGACGGGAATTTGAAAACGTTATGTGGTGCTCTTGTATTATATTCGATATCTTAGTGTTTTAACGTGTTATATTAGATAATTTTGATGGCATTTAATGTAATGTGATGCGCGGAACTACTGGGATGTCGTGAATATCATATAAAAATGTTTTACAACGTTTTCGTTTTCCATCAAAATTCCAACAAGATACCATTAACAGTGTGGCCATAGCACTGTTGATGGTAACAATTTGACTTAGACAATGACTAACCTGAAAGACTAAAAACGTGAAGATATTTATAACTAGTTATTGGCGAAATCCTGTAAACGCTATTTAAAAAAAAAAAAATATGTCTTCAGAACACATACCACAGGTCTACTTAAATGGGATTCCTCTCCAGAGAGTAGAACAATATAAATACTTGGGTCATATGGTCACGGCTAGTCTCAGGGACAATGAAGACATCGGCCACCGAAGTCAAAAATCGGGTACCGGTGGCCCGCTCGCACGGCGAAGAGAGAGGATTTTACGGTGGGTCTATGGGGTCACGCGCCGCCTTTCCGTCACCCCGGACCGATTCGGCGGGGCGAGACGCATCCATAGCCCACCAATAAAAAAATAAAAAAAAGGGACAATGAAGACATAGAGCGCGAGCGGAGGGCCTTGTCTATACGAGCAAACATGATAGCCCGTAGGTTTGCGCGATATTCCAGGGATGTTAAGCTAACACTCTTCAGAGCGTTCTGTACGTTCCTGTATACATGCAGCCAGTGGGCTAATTACACCGAGAAATGAAATGCCCTCCGTGTATAATATAATAACGCGTTCAGGGCGGTGATGGGGCTGCCCCGGTTCTGCAGTGCCTCGGGCATGTTCGCGGAGGCGCGCATTGATTGCTTTCATGCGACCATGCGCAAGCGAGCTGCTTCCCTCGTGCGCAGGGTGCGGGCTAGCCCTAACACTGTTCTGTCAATGATCGCCAATAGATTGGACTGTCCGTATGTCAGACATTGCTGTAATAGACATTTGATGGTACCGGGTGCCACGTAGAAAAAAATTGATTAATAATGGAATGTTTTTATTTATTTTGTTTTATCTATTAATTTTATTTGACATGTAATTTGAATTTGAAATTTTATGATTATTGTGAATGTTCTATTTTAATTATTGTGATCATTATGAGTTTTTGTTACTTGAAATAAATTATTTATTATATTATTATTATATATGAAATCATTATACTATCAAGTTAGTTTGCCGTAAGTACATATTTAAATTACTGAAATTTAGCATTTAATATGCTTAATTATTTATAAAATCCGATTACGAAATGAAAAATGATGTCGCAAGCGGGATTCGAACCCGCGCCTATTGGGATTCCGGCCCAATCGTGCTGCCACTACACCACCGCGACTAATTGTAGGACATGCAAATTTCATTTCGTATTATATTTACGTCTTAAGGTGACGGTATGCTATCTACCCGACAATGTTTACACATTGTTATAGGCTTAATACTTCAAACTTTACAGTTAGAATTGTATTAAACGATGACACAACCTTGTTATTTAAATTACTGAAATTTAGCATTTAATATGCTTAATTATTTATAAAATCCGATTACGAAATGAAAAATGCCGTAAGTAGCTTCATTTTGATGAGACGCCCAAAAATATTCTGTACGACACTTTTGACTGTGGTAGCTAAGAGAGATAGCTGGGATAAAATATGTCGATTTGATGGTTCTCAAATATTTATAACTAAATGAATTTATTTTTGTTAAAATCATCTAAATTCTACGAAAAAATATATTTGTAGTACAATATCTATGATTTGATCAAAGAGTTCTCTCCGCCCAACAGGTATCGATAACGAGGTATTTTTTTTTTACTTAGTATATTTATATAATTTTACAGTGATATTGTATTGTTACAAATTGCGTGGTGCGTTATCCCGGTCCTACGCTCTTCGTACGACAAGTTCAGTGATATACACACGTACAGTAGAATACCATCACGCCATGTCCCTTGCAGGGTAGGCAGACAGAACAGAGTGCCAGAGAACTCTATCCTTGCATACTTCACTCGCTTACTCAACATTCATAATTCTCTTCATACACGCTCATCGGTTTCGGAGACTCTTGACTCCACCTTCCTTCAGTACATGACCGATCTGGTCTAGGTAGGTTAGTCTCGGTCTCCCCCGGTACCTACATCCTTTCACTTTCGCATTGTATATCTTCTTAACCAGACGTTCGTTCGGTATTCTTTCCACATGTCCGAACCATCGGAGCATTCCCTTTCGCATCTTTACACCAATACTCTCGTTCATACCTACTCGCTCTCTTACGTCGTCGTTACGAATGCGATCGATCAGCCTAACTCCACAGATTTTCTTTAGAGATCGCATTTCGACCGCATTAATTTTACTTTCATACTCTTTTCTGCATACCCAACTCTCGCTTCCATATAGTAATGTTGGGACAAGCACTGCGTTATGTATCACGTGCCTTCTGGCTGAGGTTATGATATATATATATATATATATTACACATGTGCAAGTGATGCGAATGATGTATCATACGTAATATTACGCGACGGCGTACTGCCCCATTACACATTACGCGACTAAACATCAAATCACATTAAACAAGACGCTAACGCCCGTGTACTGTTCTGCATTTCTGCAATGTTCATTATATTTTTTTTACCTGCACTAATTGCGGGACTACTTATGAGTATAAATACCAAATTTTATAAAAATCGGGTCATTATTCATTGAGTTATCATCGGTCAAAGAAGTCAATCCGGAAGAAAACTATAAAAATAGAGAAAATTGAGTTTCGCGCTGTCATCAAGTTCCTTACCAAGCAAGGAAAACCGCCTCAAACCATTTTAGAAGAGATGCCTTCTGTACGAGGACTCTTGCCCTAGTAAAACCATGATTTACAAGTGGCACAACCTCTTCAAACACGGCAGAGGCTCACTAGAAGACGACCCCAGTGCAGGGCGGCCTATTGAAGCGAACACCGCAGAAAACGTCGATAAAATTAATATTGGAAGATGCACGTTTAGAGAAGAAACAATTCGCAGAAATTATTGGAGTATTAGATACAACCATTTTAAACATACTACGCAATAATCTTGGCATGTCAAAGGTGTGTGCAAGGTGGGTACCGAGAATGGTCACACCACATCAGAAGCAGCGACGAATTGCGTTTTGTTGAGAGTTGTTCACCAGTTTGTGGATCGCAAAAAGTATTGTCGTTGGATTCGAATCCGACTGGTATGGAAGGTATATTAGTCATCACACCATATGGGCAATCTAATTTTTTAATTTTTTTTTTAATTAAAAAAATCATTCATCAATCATCATCAATCTTTCCGGGCTTTTAAAAAATTACTAAGAATGAAGTCATGAATTTTTGGGTGTATATTATTTCTGTCAATTAATTTGTAAAAAAAAAAAAAAACTAAAAAAGTATTGCTTCTTATAGTTAAAAAGTTGTATGTAGTTTTCAATTATTTTGTCGATTTGAAAAAATTTTTTTTTACGCATACTTTTTAACCGGAAGTGAAAATTTCAAATCGATATTTGAGTAACTTCGACACTTTTTTTTTATATTTTTACCTTCAAATAAAGATTTAAGTGTACTAATTCTTCAAGAAAACAAAATTAAAACGTGATCTCCAATAGTTTTAGACTTAGAGTATATAAAGTACATACACATAGCTATAATCACTTTCTAAGCAGTTTATGCGCTAACATGCTTATGCTAACTCAGCAATGAAGAATCACACGAAAAAAAAATTGTGAGTACATATCCTCGTCTACTAGAAGTATAACTGACTAGAGTATAAACAAAATTCACGACCTCACTTTTTTTTTTTGGTTGTTCGCTTGACATGAAATGCCCAAGATATTATTTGCAAAGTCTAATAATAATATTTGTTAAGTCCTCCACAATACAAGGATTGTTTCTTTAGTGAAGGATGTTGTTAAAAGTCATATTAACTTGGAATTCCACCTTCAACACACAACCCTCCTTTTTTAAGTGTGCTTGACGTGAAATGCCCCATATACAAATTACAACCTGACTTAGTACAATAATTATGTAACTATTTCAACACATTATAGTACCGCATGGAAATCGAATTCTCGACGCTTAGATCAATAGATCGATATTCTAATCAATCAATTTGGGATATATCTAACAAATGATGTTTATATACAAATGGCTAATGGAAAAACCGGTTCATATATTTCTCCCCCCTCATTAATGGAAGGGTTGGTATAAGACAATTGATTACATAACATCGCAGACTGTTGAATCTCGGTCAGTAGTTGTGCAATTGTGAAAGGTTGCATAAGTTGGCTTAGGCGAGATGAAGTTTTTGCGCTGTAACGTAGCGCTGCAGATAAGTCACAACTCTGATAATTGAATCATAGATATTTTTTTTTGTTTTATTTTTATAATAATATAATTCACTACCCTCTATATTGTGTATAAGCTGTGTGGTAACGGCTACGAATACTACCAACCCTTACTTTACTCGTGGATGTCATAAAAGACGACTTCTTATAATGACCTGGGCCAACTCCATCTAATGCCGTTTGGTCAACAATTACATTCCTAATGAGGGTTGACGTCTAGCAGGTGGTCATAAAACTATTGCCAATAACTTCTACAATATGTACTATGAAAGAAGTGTACATATTGTATTGACCCCAAGTAATTGGGATAAGAGTGGGATAATGAATGATGACTACCGTTTATATTGTCTGTGGATTTTATAAAATATTTACGATTAATATATTTTTATTGACTGCACAGATGGCGTAGTGGTTAAGATACCGACCTTCCGTGCCAGTGCCGTGGGTTCGATTCCCACGCAGGACAATACTTTGTGCGATCCACAAAGTATTGTTCTGAGTCTGTGTGTAATTTGTCTGCGTTAATTGCATGTTTGTAAAGTCCCCCGCGATACAAGGATTATTTTCCTTAGTGCTCCCTGCACTCTGTGGTGTCTTATTTAAAAAAAAAAAAAAAAAAAATATGTTTTATTTTATTATGATTATCTTGCAAAGATCTTGTCTCATCTTTGCAAGATAATCTAATTTTGAAATAATATCTGTGTTAATATAATTTCAGCTCATATATGTCCCACTGTTGGGCTCGAGCGTCCTCCATAATAAGTCAGACGTGTTAGTATAGGGTTTTGTTTTGAGTTTTCCTTTTCTGGCATAGATGTTATATGCGTTTTATATCCATTAGTCGTCTCCTACGATCACCCACGGGTAAGATAGGGGATGGTAAATTGTATTCTTATTTCATCACCACACGGAGAGACTTGAGATTATGAGATGATTATAATCGTTAGAAATATAAATATCTGGATGACCAAATCCTGCTCGATATTGTAAAATAGTGTTTTTTTTTTTTTTGCTAAATATTTTCATTTATTAATGAGCTCTGGAGTACCTATATTTACATATATACATACATATCATCACGCCATATCCCTTGCAGGGTAGGCAGAGAGAACAGAGTGCCAGAGAACTCTATCCTTGCATACTTCACTCGCTTCCTCAACATTCATAATTCTCTTCATACACGCTCGCCGGTTTCGGAGATTCTTGACTCCACCTTTCTTACGTACGTGACCAATCTGGTCTAGGCAAGTTAGTCTCGGTATCCCCCGGTACCTACATCATTCCACTTTCGCATGTGGAAAGAATGCCCAACGAACGTCTGGTTAAGAAGATATACCTATGCTTCTGATATGGTCTGGACACACTGTCCATTCCGTCCGGAGCGACGGAAGGGCGGCGCGTGGCCCCATAACCCACCGTATTCCGCATTGGCCTCCTTGACTTCCGTGGCTAGCCTGGATGTTTGTATATATGACATCGATAAATTCAGAAACTATTTGACCGATCATTATGAAAATTAGTATGTCTATGTATTTTTTCATAGAGAATGTTTATATGCTCCATTGATGTTTCTCGCTACCAGAGGGCGCTACGATATATCGACTTCTACAAACCAACGGGTTTCTTAGTATTATATAAAAATAATATGAACTGGTTTATTAATATTTTAATAATTTATCTAATAATTAATATAAAAATAATTAAAAAATGGTAAACCAAGAATCCGACAATCGAGCTGAATAGTGGCTTTTCCTTTCGTATTCTATTTCTTTCTTTCATTAGCGAAAACATTGAAAAATAAAAAAAAACAATTTTGTTGTATGGGAGCCCCCCTTAAATATTTATTTTATATTCTTTTTAGTATTTGTTGTTATAGCGGCAATAGAAATACGTCATCTGTGAAAATTTCAACTGTCCATCTATCAGCGTTCTTGAGATACAGCCTGGTGACAGACGGACGGACGGACGGATAGCGAAGTCTCAGTAATAGGGTCCCGTTTTTACCCTTTGGGTATGGAACCCCCACAATGATTTCTTAATAATAATATAAGCTAGCTAGATTAATTTATTGAATCCGAAATCATAATAAATTTCATAAAAATTACTAGTGATATTTACGTGATTCTAATTATACAGAAATGTCATCATCATCATCACAGAGCATAAATGTCCCACTGTTGGCCTCGGGCCTCCTCCATAATGGGAGGGAATTTAACCTACTATACCGCGCTGGTCAGACGCGTTGGTATAGGGTTTTGTTTCGAGTTTTCCTTCTCTCGCATAGATGTTATATGCGTTTAATATCCCTTAGTCGTCTCGTACAATCACCCACGGGTAAGATATGGGGTGGTGAATATTATTTTTATTTATATTTTTATTTCTGTACTATTCTCCGTCACCACATGGAGAATAGTACAGAAATGTATACATTTAAAACTATTAAATATATAAAATAAAAAAATATGTATCTTAGTTACTTACTTAATGATTTCTACTATTTACTACTATTGACTTAATGATTTCTAATATTTATGCGAGTATTACACATTTGAAATAAAACTACTTTTACGGATTCTATGAGTGTGTATTTGATTTTGATTGCCGGACGTTTCGAACACTTTACAGTGATCATGGTCACGGGAGGACTGAGGTGTCTTACGTCCAATATGTCATTGTTATTACAAAATTTAAAAAAAAAACAGACAGCATCCTAACTTTTTGTGTGTGAATTATGATTGGTAGACAGCGACCTCATTGTACCTCTGGTATTGTACGGATACATAACCAACCATAACACTTAACCATCAAGTGAGCTGTTTGCTCGTTAGCCAACATAAGCAAAAAAAAAACACTAAAAAAAAAATAAGTATAAAATAATTAAAAAAAAAGTCACGTACATTATTACGCAGTGATTAGTTATTTCGTGCATTATCATTATAATTAAATATTTTATCATCTATAATAATTACGCAGCAAGAGAAATGTAGATAACACATTAAAATTATTGAGAAAATAATTGAGAAATTAGTTCGGTAAAGATTAGGCAGACCACTTGCATAATATGTTGAAAGGCAGAAATAATTTGTATTTCATAATATTAAAATATGCAATATAATATATTAATATTTATTAGAATGCCGAACGAACGTCTAGTTAAAAAGATAAACATTGCGAAAGTGGAAGGATGTAGGTACCGGGGGAGACCGAAACTCACCTACCTAGACCAGATCGGTCATGTACTGAAGGAAGGAGGCAAGAGTCTCCGAAACCGGCGAGCGTGTATGAAGAGAATTATGAATGTTGAGGAAGCGAGTGAACTATGCAAGGATAGAGTTCTCTGGCACTCTGTTCTCTCTGCCTACCCTGCAAGGGATATAGCGTGATTATATGTATGTATGTATGTAAAATATGCAAAAAATATTGTGCTTGATTTAAAATAATAAAGTAATTAATGCACATACAGCGTAATTGAGATACCGACTTGCAGTATCGGTCTCGTGATTTTGATTCCTGATCGGGACAATAATTTATGCGATATGTAAATTGTTGTACTGAGTCTAAGTGTAATTTGTCCCGGGTGACCGGAAATAATCCGTCACCCGTGGTGTGGCTGACCACGTGAGAGCGACGCCCCGGCAGCAGGCCGGGACGCCACGGGGGATGGTCCCGAAAGGGTAACCGAACGGGCTGGCCACGGATGTCAAGGAAGCGGTTCCAGTGGCCGGCCCAATGGCGATATGGAAGTACGGTGAGTTATGGGGCCACGTGCCGCCCTTCCGTCACCCCGGACGGAGCGGAAGGCGTGTATCCAAACCATAGCATACTAAATAACAAATAATGTAATTTTTCAGTTAATTACATGGCATTTTATTTTTATTTAAATTTATTTAAATATTATATGGTGACGGCTACGAGTACTATAAGCACTTACTTTGCTCGTGGATGTCCAAAAAGAGCACTAAGAGCTTTATATCGACCTGGGTCAACTCCACTTGATGGCGTTTGGTTAACAATGACATTCACAAGGAGAGTTCACATCAGGTAAACTATTACCTTTTTCATTTATTGAAGTGAAACTTCTTTAGAATCGTTGTGATTTCAAACTCGATGAAACGAAAAAATAAGTCCATAGAGACACAAACACATAAATGTTTATACACATAAAATAACACATAACACATCAAATTCAGCCGGCGAGAGAATGAAATAGAACAAATTAAACGTTCTGGGTCTCCTCTTTGTGCGACTCTTCGTAGCATCCCCACTATCTGATCCCCCACTAGAGAGATAGAGAGAGAGAGATAGAGAGAAAGATATAGAGAGAGATAGAGATAGAAAGAGAGATAGACAGAGAGAGAGAGAGAGATATAAATAGAAAGAGAGATAGTGAGATAGAGAGAGAGAGAGAAATAGATAGAGAGAGAGATAGAAATAGAGATATAGAGAGAGAGATATAGAGAGATAGAGAGAAAGAGAGAGACATAGAGAGAGAGAGAGAGAGAGAGAGATATAGAGAGAGAGAGAGATAGAGATAGAAAGAGAGATAGAGAGAGAGAGAGATAAATAGAAAGAGAGATAGTGAGATAGAGAGAAAGAGAGATACATAGAGAGAGAGAGAGAGAGAGAGAGAGAGAGATAGTGAGATAGAGAGAGAGAGAGAGATAGAAATAGAGATATAGAGAGAGAGAAATAGAGAGAGAGAGAGAGAGATAGATAGATATATAGAGAGAGAGATATAGAGAGATAGAGAGAAAGAGAGAGACATAGAGCGAGAGAGAGAGAGAGTGAGAGAGAGAGAGAGAGTAGTTGCGGTGGACTACGCCCCGCCAAATCAGTTGGGGAGACGGAAAAGGCGGCGCGTACCCGCTCTTTGTCTTCGGTGCCCCATAAAACTCTTGTCTAAACTTTTAAAATATGTACGATGGAATTGAGGTACATATTTAGTCGATCACAAGTAATTTGGATAAGAGCAAAGCGATGATGATTTTCATTCTAATTTACACGTCATCTCTCATGTGTATTAATTTTCTTTCACATTTCCTTAACTTTTAGTATTATTTATTTCATAATTAAAGTTTTTAGCAGTTCAGCTACGCTGCTGATAATTTTATTGTTTGCAGATATTAATTAACCAGCTCGTCCGGCGTAATACCATACAATTAGTTAAACAAGAGAAACGGTAGCCTTAACACAATCTCAAGATAGACATCAATCTGATGGTACCTCAGATGTTATAAAGACCCATGACCAACAGATACCACTTACTACAGATGAGCTGCTTGCTCGTCTGTCATCAAAAATAATTAAATAAAAAAACACCGTACTTTTATGTAAGTGTAAGTACAGTTATATACGCAATAAATCCTCTAATAACAGTGTGAAATATTTTAATGGGTTTCTTAATATTATATATTCAATATCAATCCTCAGTGAGGCAAAATAAACATTCTACCATCTTTCACATCTGCACTCCGTGTACAATCTCGAGATTAAAAGAAGGGATGTATGTAGGTTGCGCTGGTCTTTGAAGCCCCCCTCCTCTATTCACCGCAATACCAATACAATCACGTTGAATATCACACTCGTTCATTCATAATAATTTTAAGGAAAAAAATCATTATCATGGTGACGTTTTGAGTACTCAATCATACATAATAAATATTAAGGAACAAATTGACCATTATCGTCACGATCAATTCGAGTATCGCACTCTTTTATATATTAATATATTTATGATCAATTTGTTCCTTAATATATCAAGGAGCAAATTGATCAACATAATAATCACATTGGACATCACACTCGTTAATTAACAATCTCATCACCATCATCATGATTATCATGAACAGACTTATTCATTGACAATAATTTTAGGCACAATTTCATCATTATCATAAACATCATTGATCATGTTGATTATCGCACTTATTCATGCACAACAATTTATTAAATTAAGAATTTATTGAATCTAAATAATTTATTTGCCTCTTTCATTAAAATAAACTTATTATACATAAAATTTTAATTAATTACCAAAGGTTTCGTTTTATATGTAGAAGGATTATTAGTTTTAAAAGATTACAATGCTTGTTGTATATATATATATATATATATATATATATATATATATATATATATATATATATATATATATATATATATATATCTATATATATATATATATATATATATATATATATATATATATATATATCCTTACTAATATTATAAATGCGAAAGTAACTCTGTCTGTCTGTCGTTCTTTCACGTCTAAACTACTGAACCTATCTAAATGAAATTTAGTACACAGATAGTCTAGAGCCTGATAATGGGCACAGACTACTTTTTAAATTTATTTTTAGGCTATTGATTAGATATAAATAAATATGATATAGAAATTTTGTAAAAAAATTACCCTTAAGGGGTAAAACAAAAATAAGGGATGAAAAACTTTAGGAAAGTAACCTTTTACGCGGGCGAAGCCGCGTTCAGAAGCTAGTTTTCATATAATTCATTTTAAAAGATTAATTATATTTTATGTTCCTTTCGACTTCCTATATAATAAATTAGAAAGGACGCTCGTTCTAGCGCTTGTCTGATATAATAAGCTTTTTATGTTAATCAATTGAGATAAAACATTTTTTTAATTTATTTCAAGGGAAGTAATGTAAGGGGTCATACTTCCCTCCTACTTCAGTCAAGACTATATGATATAATATTTTTATGTAAAGACGGTATATGAATACATTTGTTCTCACACCTTCTTTGCCCTTGGGTAGCGCTAGAAGTAGTAGTGGTAGCGGCTACGAATACTACCAACCCTTACTTTGTTCTTGGATGTCGTAAAAGACGACTAAGAGCCTTATAACGACCTGCGCCAACTCCATCTGATGCCTTTTGGTCAACAATTACATTCCCATGGAGGGTTGACGTCTGGTAGGCGGCTGGTCATAAAACTATTGCCAATAAATTTTACAATATGTACTATGAAAAAAGAGTACATATTTTATCGACCTCAAGTAATTGGGATAAGAGTAGGATAATGATTAAAATACTCGCGTTAACACCAGAAATCATTTGATTTTATTTTTTTATTTTCTTTATACATTCTTTTATTTTTTTAAACAGACTACGGTCTGGCCGTCTTTTTGGGTTGATAGAGTAAAAATACAATTCATCATCATCTTAGTCGTGGGTGTCATAAAATACGACGAAGGGATATTTATATAACATCTATGCAAGAGAGGGAGAAAATGAAATGGAATCTAATTGTGGTAGGACCACGCTGTTGACAGTTCTCTGTCTACAGCCGCGGGCCGGTCCGTCCGGGGTAGTACCACACTGAGCAGAAGATCGACGTCTGAGTAATGTTTATATACTATTGCGTTTTGTTCGGTTAGCGAGAGAGCCGGAAGCCCAACTAAGTGGGTTTAGGGTTTATATTAGTAGGCATCGGTCTAGTTATACCCTTGGTATTGCAAAGGTCCATGGGCGGTAGAAACACTTACCATCAGGTATTCTGTATGCTCGTTTCATCATTCTCCTACTCTTATCCCAATTGCTTGGAATCGATACAATATGTAATCTTCTTTCATAGTACATATTGTAAAAGTTATTGGCAATAGTTTTATGACCGGCCACCAGACGTCAACCCTGCTTGGGAATGTAGTTGTTGACCAAACGTCATCAGATGCAGTTGGCCTAGGTCGTTATAAGGCTCTTAGTCGTATTTTACGACATCCACGAGCAAAATAAGGGTTGGTAGTATTCGTAGCCGCTACCACAGAGCTAGCTATTTTGTATGCTCATTGGCCACCCATTAACAATAAAATAAAAGCGCGCACCATATCCCATGACCAACGTGGTACATCAACTTTCATCGTTTACAAAATCTTGACACAGGATAAAGGTTTGGGTGTATTGTATTCTTAAACAATCACCACACGGATAAAACTAAAGACCTAGCGGTCAGAAATTGAGATAAAAGACCTAACAGTATATATTTTTATTTTTTATCATCATCAGGTTACTCTTATCTACTATTGGATGAAAAGGCTAATGAGACAATCTCTTAACAGATGGTTTGCTATGAGTAGTTTTATAAATGACTTAGTGGTTAATATATTTTTGGCAGACGAAAGTTTTATAATATAAAAAAGAAACAACTAAATGATTATAAAAAACCGATTACGAAGCGAAAAATGATGTCACAGGTGGGATTCGAATATACACCTATTTGGAAATCCCTCCCAATCGTGATTTCCAATAGGTGTGGGTACAAACCCCACTTGTGACATCATTTTTCGTTTCGTAATCTGGTTTTTAATAAATAATTAAGCATATTATATATGCTAAATTTCAGTAATTTGAATTAAATCGTTTCTAATGTGTTACATTGAAATATTAATTATCGCAATCACTTTCATTTTCCATAAAACAAACCAATAAGCAAATTATAAGCACTCGTTAAACTAATTATTAATCCTAAAACTTGAACGATATAAATACAAACACACAAGCAGGTACACAAGCAAGCAGAGCTTCCACACGCTAGAAAGGTCGGATGTGTAATGCGGTTTCTAGTCTTTTTTTTGTGTCTGTCTTTTAGCTGTTAGCCTGGCTGTTACAACTTAACCCGGACTATGGGTGAGCGCTGAGGGCTCTCAACCCGGTAAGGTTTCTAGTCTTCGTACATACATACATACATACATACCATCACGCCATGTCCCTTGCAGGGTAGGCAGAGAGAACAGAGTGCCAGAGAACTCTATCCTTGCATACATCACTCGCTTCCTCAACATTCATAATTCTCTTCATACACGCTCGCCGGTTTCGGAGACTCTTGACTCCACCTTCCTTCAGTACATGACCGATCTGTTCTAGGTATGTTAGTCTCGGTCTCCCCCGGTACCTACATCCTTCCACTTTCGCATTGTATATCTTCTTAACCAGACGTTCGTTCGGCATTCTTTCCACATGTCCGAACCATCGGAGCATTCCCTTTCGCATCTTTACACCAATACTCTCGTTCATACCTACTCGCTCTCTTACGTCGTCGTTACGTCTAGTCTTCGTAACTGTGCTTTATATAGGTTGCGCTACCCGCTTTTCGTTAATATTAATTTGACACCTAACAATATACTAATTGCAGTGACGTGTTTTTTTTTTGTTTATGGCGGCAAACGAGTAAGCAGCACACCTGATGGTAAGTGTTACTGCCGCCCATGGACCTTTGCTATACCTAGGGTACAGCTAGGCCGCTGCCTGCTATTATAATCCCCAACTCCACCCAGTTGGGCTGACGGCTCTCTCGCTCACCGAACGAAGCGCAATAGCACATTGCCACTACTCAGACGTCGATCTTCTGCGAGCTTGTGGTACCCCGGACGGACCGGCCCGCGGCTGTAGACAGAGGACTGTCAACAGTGTAGTCCTACCACTATTAAAATGTTACTATGACCGTGTGTTCGATTCCCGCGCAAACGATTTAAAAATTATTGATCTAGGTATTTTATATTTAATTAGCTTCTGCCCGCGGCTTCGCCCGCATAAAAGGTTACTTGCCTAAAGTTTCTCATTACCTATTCTTATTTTACCTCTTAATGGTAATTTGTTTTACAAAATTTTAATGTCATATTTATTTACATCTAATCAATATCCTAAAAATAAGTTACAAGCTTCTGGCTTTAAAAATGACGATACTTCCTTACAACTTTTCATCCCCCTTTACAACCCTTTTTTGCATTAAAAATAGCCTATGTCCTTTATCAGGCTCTAGACTACCTGTGTACCAAATTTTAGATCGGTTCAGTAGTTTTGGCGTGAAAGAGCGACAGACAGACAGAGTTACTTTCGCATTTATAATATTAGTAAGCATTGTATATTTTTAAAGTGTCAGACAATATAAAAATTATTTCCTTTGAGTCGAATGCTTGATACTTTCAAAAATATAATAAGAAACATTTTTAACACTGAGAATTATGTATTACCTCGCAAATTACAAGAAACTATGACCATATTACATTGAAATTCACGTGTGAAACGCACACGCTAAAAGAAAAAAAAAACTTATATAAAAAAAAAAAAATCCATTGATTACGTCACGTATCAATGATACGGCCCGCTACAAATCAGTGTGTCAGTAGGTGAGATTTGTTGCGCAAACATTGTATAACTGTTGTTATAATTATAATTCGTTGATACATTTTATAATTATTGTTATGTAATCGTCGGCGTTTTGGGTTAATTTTTTTTTGGTTTTTTTTTTTTTTTTTTTGTATTTTAGTGAACGATTAATTAGCAATAACAACTGTGGTTATAGGGTTTGAATACTGCCAACGCTTACTTCAGTCGTGAATGTAAAAAACGACTAAGAGCTTTTAATCGAACTTTTTTTTTGTACTTTTTTTTTTGTACTGTGTACTATGGACGTGGTCTCGCCCTGCCAAGTCGGTCCGGGGTAAAGGAAGAGGTGGTGCGTGATCCCATAGACCCACCATGCAACTCTCCTCTCTTCGCCGTGCGAGCGGACCACCGGTACTTTGTCTTCGGTGGCAGCTTTAAATCAACCTGGGTCTCCATCTGATACCGTTTGCTCAATATGCTCTCTCAATTGCATTCTCAAAGAGGTTTGACGTCGTACAGGTCGGTCATAGAACTATTTCGAGTTTACCTTCTCTTGCATGTTATATGCATATTTTATCCCTTAGTCATCTTTTACGATCACCCACGGGTAAGATATTGGTGAATTGTATTCTTACTTCGTCACGACCGATTTATATGTAGATAATCTTTATGCAAGAGATATGGATTTTTTTTCCGGTGGTCTATGGAGTGCGTCATGCCCTGCTATATCCATCCGGGGTGCAGGACCCTATAGACCCGCCCTACAAGTACCTCTCCACGCCGTGCGAGCGGGCCACCGGAACCCGGTCAAGAGTTTTAGGGGTAAGTGAAGACCGAAGAAAAGACGGATGGATTGCGTGAAGCATGATATGAATAGAAAGGGAGTGAACGCAGAGATGACATCGGATAGGATTGAGTGGAAGAAAAGGACATATTGCGTCGACCCCAAGTAATTGGAATAAGTGCATAGTAATGATGATGATCCGGAATACGGAAATCCGTAGAAGAACGGGTGTAACCAACCCGAAGAATTAGCACGTTGCGGAATAAAGGTTCTCGAGCGACCACGAATCGGACTACGTATTGTAGGACCCCCACTAGGTGGACTGATGACATTACCAAGGTTGCAAGAAACCGTAATGTAACCGTACCGTTTGTACCGGGGGAGACCGAGATTCACCTACCTAGACCAGATCGGTCATGTACTGAAGGAAGGTGTAGTCAAGAGTCTCCGAAACCGGCGAACGTGTATGAAGAGAATTATGAATGTTGAGGAAGCAAGTGTAGTATGCAAGGATAGAGTTCTCTGGCACTCTGTACTCTCTGCCTACATGGCGTGATAGTATGTATGCAAGAAACCTATTGATGCAGGTGGCACACGACCGCTACGAATGTCATTCTTGTGGAGAAGCCTATATCCAACAGTGGACGTTTACGGGCTGATGGATGGAATGATGATAAATCTCTATGCAAGAGACTCAAAGAATCGTAAAAACATAACGTAATACAAATTCGTTTGAACAGTACGGTATATTTATTTCACTTCTAAATACATACATACATATCATCCCGCCATATCCCTCGCAGGGTAGGCAGAGAGAACAGAGTGCCAGAGAACTCTATCCTTGCATAATTCACTCGTTTCCTCAACATTCATAATTCTCTTCATACACGCTCGCAGGTTTCAGAGACTCTTGACTCCACCTTCCTTCAGTACGTGACCAATCTATATCACTTCTATTGTGGAAAAGACTCTAGCTTAGTAATCAGATATAAAATAAGATAAAGTATCAGGTTCTGAACGTTTTCCCGCCCTAAGCTAATCGAATTGACGGCATCAAAGACTTTTGGCGGGCATCTGAACACGTCATGTGGTGCCCTTGTATTATATTCTTTTTTTTTTTTTTTTAAAAAGACACCACCCTGCACTAAAGAAATAAACCTTGTATTGCGGGAGACTTTACAAACATGCAATTAACGCAGACAAATTACACCCAGACTCAGAACAACACTTTGTGGATCACACAAAGTAATGTCCTGTGTGGGAATCGAACCCGCGGCACTGGCACGGAAGGTCGGTATCTTAACCACTACGCAATCTGTGCATTCCGTTCGATATCTTAGTGTTTTAATGTGTTATATTAAAAAATATATATATATATATATATGCTAAAAATTTCAGTAATTTGAATATTCTTTGTATTTATATATATACTTACTAAGAAAATCGAATGTAGCTGAATAACTTGGAATTTTATCTGATTTCAGACTAAAAGCTGATACAATGACCAATAATGTCTGTGTTACTTTTTAAAAAGATATCACCTCTTTTTTGCGGAGTGCTATGGTCTGGTCACACACCACTAAATCCGTCCGGAGCGACAGATGAAGCGGCGCGCGAATCCATAAATCCACCCTGCAATGTACCTCTACGCCATGCGAGTGGACCACCGGAACCCAATCTTTGTCTTCGGTGGCCATCACCCTGCACTAAGGACATAATCCTTGTATTGCGGCAGACTTTAATAAAATAATTAGCGCAGACAAATTGTATCCACTCAGACTCAAAATAACGGTTTGTGAATCGCACAAAGTCTTGTCTTGCGTAGGAGTCAAACCCACGGCACTGGTACGGAAGGTCTCTTAACCATTACTCCACCTGTGAAGTCATATTTTTTTATAGTTAAATGTCGGAGTGGTCTAGAGTACTGACCTCTAGTATCGAGGATCGTGGGTTCGATGTCCACGCAATTCTTTTTGCTATACATAAGTTTAATTAAACGTGGTCTCTAAATGTCGGCCTCATAAAAAGGCTCAAAGTCGCTCAGCGTGCTATGGAGAGGGCTATGCTCGGTATTTATCTACGTAATAAAATCCGGAATACGGCAAACCGTAGAAGAACGGGTGTAAACGACATAGCCCGAAGAATTACCACGATGAAGTGGCAATGGGCAGGTCACATCGCTCGACGAACCGACAACCGTTGGGAAGGAAGGTTCTCGAGTGGCGACCACGAATAGGACGACGCAGCGTAGGACGACCACCCACTCGGTGGACTGATGACATTGTGAAGGTCGCAGGAAACCGTTGGATGCAGGTGGCACAGGACCGTTGCGAATGGCATTCTCGTGGGGAGGCCTATGTCCAACAGTGGACGTTTATGGGCTAATGGATGGATGGATCGATGGAAGTTTAATTATTCTAAGTCTGGGACTTATTTGTGTCCGTTATTCCTCAATACACAGTTAATTTTAACAAAAATAAAAACACATTAGAATATAGATATGAAAATGCCTTTACGTACCAAATTTCTTCATCATCATCATCATTTCTTCATCATCATTTCATATATATCTCACGGCTGGGCTCAAGCCTCCTCCACACTAGGAGGGAAAGTGACCTACACCACGCTGGTCAGATGTGTTGGTACAGGGTTTTATTTCGAGTTTTCCTTCTCTTGCATAGATGTTATATGCATATTTTATGATCTCTTGCGATCACCCACGGTTAAGATAGGGAGTGGTGAATTGTATTCTTACTCCTTCATCACACATAAGTATTAAATTTTCTTTGAACTATTATTTGACTACACAAATAATATAGTGGTTTCTAATAGCGAATCCGCAAGTTTAAGTGTTTTGGATTCAATTCTCAAACAGAAAATATATTTGTGTGGATCCGTAAATGATTTATATGATTCTTGGTGTCATTTGCGTAGGTGTAGTTTATCTTTGTAAAATCCACCGCGACAAATATTTTTTTGGAGTTAAGCGTTTTCATTCCCTCGTCTTACGCATTTTAATTAAAGAATACAATTTATTTTAAGATTTAGTTTATTCTGGACATTCGTATAGATAGATGGACAATATATAATTAATTAATTTTAACTGCATAATTCTTTATGATGATTCTATCATCGCAACAAATAATAAGTCTAAACAAATATTTTTGTATATTATTTGTAACTTCTTACATATAACATTTTATATAAAAATATTGCTACGTCACTAGGAGTCAAGATACTCGAGAAGTTATATAGAGGCCGTTGGCCGCAGTGAAATTCGGCGTTAGGCTGTACTCGGCGGCCTTCACACCGCTTTCCATTGTACACCTTCGTTTTCTGTGAGCCTGGTACTTCAACTTACTTTGTATGCACAAAAAAAATGTTGCTCGGTAAGTTTTTATTTATTATGGATAAGAAGTGAATTTGTTTTTACATAAATTGTTTATATTATTTAACGTATGTTGCAAGGAAGTCGTAAAACTGACTTGGAGTACATTATTTAAATGGGGAGTAGCACTCTTATCATTATTAATAATATGAATTGCGATTTTCAACTCGTATGTGCATGGTAGGGATTTCAACAATATCCTGTCCTTGAGAGAGTGGCTACAAATACTACCAACACTTGCTCCCATCATGAGTAAGACGACTGCTTTTATATCGATTCGGGTCAACACCATCTGCTGCCGTATAATCTACAATTATATTCCCAAGAAATATTAACGTTATGCAGGCGGCCGGTCATAAAACTATTGCCAATGACTTTTACAATATGTACGACGGAAGTGGAGTACATATTGCGTACACCCCAATTGAGATAAATCAAGAAGATTATGGCTCTATGTTAGATGCGAGGAAATAAAATATAAATTTAATATAATATATACTATATATATATATATAAGAGATTTCCACATATGTATTGACTCATCACGATATCTCTGGAACTATAAGACTTACAGACTTTAAATTTGGTAGGAATATTCCTTTTACCGAGTAGAGTTCACCTAAGAACGGAATTTACGGAATTCCACCCACAAAAAAAATCACGTGTGTAAAAATCACATTTTTCAAATATAGCTCCTACAGACTTGAAATTTAGTATGTCCATTTTTTCTGCCTTGCAGGGGTCAGATGATTTCAGGCTTTACAAAATTCCGTTCCCAAAGGGAAATGCTGAGGTGGTAAGTACATAAGTGAACTGACGTAACCGAAGCCAAGCGAGGGCGGGTCGCTAGTATACATACTATATATATATATGTATGTATATATATATATATATATATATATATATATACATGTATATATAGATTTATATATATATATATATATATCTATATATATATATATATATATATATATATATATATATATATATATATATATATATATATATATATATATATATATATATATATATATATATATATATATATATATATATATATATTTATATTTATATATATATATGTTTATCATATATCTGGATAAATGTCTCCAAAGGTTGAACGATATGAATGTGGGAGTCCAGATGGGCGACTCAGTGGTCACTGCTCTGATTTATGCAGATGATGTAGTCCTGCTGGCACAGTCAGCGGCTGACTTGCAGACCCTAGGCGACACAATGACAGAAGATTGTAAGAAAAGGGGTCTACGCGTGAATGTGAGCAAAACCAAAATAATGGTCTTTGAAAGAGACGAAGCCAGAACAGATGTAAGAGTAACAATAGGTAATGATGTACTAGAGCAAGTGGATGAATTTGTATATCTCGGATGTGGATTTAGCCGAGATGGAAGGTACACCACTGATATAGAACGAAGAGTGAATGCGGGAAATAGAGTGAACGGAGCGTTGGGGCAACTTCTCGGCAGCCACCACCTCAGCCAGAAGGCACATGTAGCAATACATAACGCAGTGCTTGTCCCAACATTACTGTATGGAAGCGAGAGTTGGGTATGCAGAAAAGAGTATGAAAGTAAAATTAATGCGGTCGAAATGCGATCTGTGCGGAAAATCTGTGGAGTTAGGCTGACCGACCGCATTCGTAACGACGACGTAAGAGAGCGAGTAGGTATGAAAGAGAGTATTGGTGTAAAGATGCGAAAGGGCATGCTCCGATGGTTCGGACATGTGGAAAGAATGCCGAACGAACGTCTGGTTAAGAAGATATACTATGCGAAAGTGGAAGGATGTAGGTACCGGGGGAGACCGAGACTAACCTACCTAGACTAGATTGGTCACGTACTGAAGGAAGGTGGAGTCAAGAGTCTCCGAAACCGGCGAGCGTGTATGAAGAGAATTATGAATGTTGAGGAAGCGAGTGAAGTATGCAAGGTTAGAGTTCTCTGGCACTCTGTTCTCTCTGCCTACCCTGCAAGGGACATGACGTGATTATATGTATGTAGGTATGTGTATTTCTAACAAAATAATGTATATAATGTACAACGTATCCTTTTTCTGAATACATTTGTATGAGAAAATTGAGTTTTCCTATGTGTGTAGAGGTGAGGGCGGGGCGAGACGGGTGAACGCTCTCTACACCACGATATCATCCGCGATGCGCCCGCGCAACACTTTATTACTGTACAATAAAGGGCCCGTGCAGATATAACATTAAAGAAAAATATTCGCGCCCATTTTCATCAACGATCCCTAAATTTTAGATGAGGCAATATAAATAATAAATACTGTTGTTTAATCGAATATTATATATATGAATTGAAACTATTTTTACGGATTTTATCGCGTCATCATGTTTGATTTTTACTTACATTGCATTAAAAAGTATTCGAAACATTGATTAAAGTAAAAATCTGATAGAAACGCGTTAAAATTAGTAGAAATATTGTAGGACATTCAAATCACGCTTTGTATCATATTTTTACGTCTTTAAGGTGACGCGCGCCATCTACCCGACAATGTTTACACATTGTTGTTAATACTTCAAACTTTGCAGTTAGAATTGTATTAAACGATGACACAACCTTGTTATTCAAATTACTGAAATTTAGCATTTAATATGCTTAATTATTTATAAAAACCCGATTACGAAGCGAAAAAATGGTGGTGTAGTGGCAGCACGATTAGGCCGGACTCCCAATAGGTGCGGGTTCGAATCCCGCTTGTGACATCATTTTGCGCTTATATATAATACAAAGCGTGATTTGAATGTCCTATAATAGTTCATTAGTGAAAATAGTTTTTTTTTTCATAATTATATTTTATCATTAATAAAAATAAAAAATTATATTAAAAAATTTAACCAATCCTTAATATTGTGTGCCATTTATATTACGTTTTACAAGTTACTTAAGTTTTAGGGGTCGTTATTGAAAATAGCCATTACATATCCTAATTAATCTATATTTATAAAAGAGGATATTTGTATACATATATGGCCATCGCTAAACTCAGAAACTATTTGACCGATCATTATGAAAATTGGTATGTATGTGTATTTTTTCACAGAGAAGGTTTATACGCCCATTAATGTAACTCGCCACCAGGCGGCGCTGAGATATATTAAGTTCATTTATTTAGCTTTTACGCCACAACTAAACGTGCTGGAATTCAGCATAAATATCAGTGATTCTTCATCTAAGAAAAAGGAAAAGTATTGTTCCTTTTTTTATTGTCGCGGTGGACTATTGACGTAGTCTCGCTCCGCCAAGTCCGGGGTGACGGAAAAGGCGGCGCGTGACCCCATAGACCCACCATGCAACTCTCCTCTCTTCGCCGTGCGAGCGGGCTACCGGTACCCGATCTTTGTCTTCGGTGAAAGAAAAGTATTGTTCCTTAGAGATAGAGAATTTATTGATAAAAATTATGTTAACATGTAATCAGCAGTTAAGTTGTAAAATTTGGTCTATGGGAGCACTGTGAGATTCTTACTGCAAGACTTGGACATTTGGGCAACACTATATATATATATATATATATATATATATATATTATACCCCTAAGTTGTCTTTTACGACACCCATGGACAAGAAAGGCGTTTTTGAATCACCATGCAGAAAGCCTTTTAAATTTTCAGAAGCCTGTATTACTGTCATTATATACATAATACTACTATATTTTCTTAACGTATATAACAGGAGTGGCCAACAAGTTGATCGCGCCACCAACTTTGGTCGATCACTTTGACTAAAACTAAACCGTTCTGTCCTGACCGATTCTCATACTGAGGACTCATTGTTATTGTTTTTGTCAGGATGTACTCCAAATTGTTATCGGTGGCCCGATCTCACGACGAAACGAGGTGTTTGCAGGGTGGGTCTATGGGGTTGCGGACCGATTAGGCGGGGCACGACCACGTCCATAGTCCACCGCAAAAAGAAAAAAAAAAAGGATGTACTCCAAATTGTGATGCACAGGTTTCCCATTAATTTAAATTTGAATAGTTTGAATGAATAAATATTATTAATAATTACTCATGTTGTTTTAATGCCCCTTGACATAAGTTTTTTAACCCATTAAATAAATATTCATGTATGTTGCTTTTTTACCCATAAATCATGGAACTCATAAGAGTGCACGTCGGTATAAAAGCACATTGCATAATCGTCCCCTTTCTTACCAAAGAAATAGGTCGATTGCGACACAATTTTGAAATAAAAAGTAGATCTTATATGCACAAAAGTTGGCCACACCTGGTATATAGAACTTACTGTTTAATTATTATAATTTATATCGTCAATTAGTTTTTGGAGTTTACTCCTTAAGAATCGATTTTCATATAAGGCGCTCGGTATGAGAAAAATTTGAGGAGTAAAATCTAGTGATCGAATGACCTCGTTACGTTTTTGGTGCGCAACCTATTCTGCGCACCTTTCACTTTCTGACGTGAGATTACCTCACTTCACTGAACAGTTTTAATAAATGTAAATAAAAATATATATATTATTTTTAGTCAAATGAGCTTTTTTTTGCGCCTGTTTTGATAATCGTACTTAAGGAGTCAACTCCAGTCGTGCGTCGGAGCTGACACACACTTTTTTTTTTATTTCTTTAACTTTGGTTTTACATAAAGGCACTTTCTATTTAGTCCTATTCTGCTGACGTAAAGAAAAGTTTTTGGAATGTAATTGTTGACATCAGATGTTGATACCAGTCTATATTATGCTTTTAAAACACCCACGAGTAATATAAGCGATGCTAGTACCGGGGTACCTGGGGAGACCGAGACTAACCTACCTAGACAAGATTGGTCACGTACTGAAGGAAGGTGGAGTCAAGAGTCTCCGAAACCGGCGAGCGTGTATGAAGAGTATTATGAATGTTGAGGAAGCGAGTGAAGTATGCAAGGATAGAGTTCTCTGGCACTCTGTTCTCCCTGCCTACCCTGAAAGGGACATGGCGTGATGATATGTATGTATGTATTCATAGTCGTCTATTCACAGCCATTTTTTTTTTCACATTCATCTTTCCAATACTCAGTTTATAATACAAAGGGCACATTAATAAATGCCCGGCCCTCCAACACGTGTCCCTCCTATCTCTGTGACCCACTTACACACACATCCGCGTACAAACGTTTATATGTGTGCGTGAACTGTTAACATACATATATAATGCATTAGTATGCATTCATCGACTGTAAATATATGAATGTGTGTGTTAAATTTGGAATAAACATTTTTGTCTGTGTGAGTTTTATTTAGGATTACTCGAGCTATGCTTCTGGTTTGTTTGTTTAACGTTATGTGAAAAAACAAAATTCTCGTCATATATACATTATGCTCTTAATCTTTATATGGGTAGATTTAATAGACCGACCGTCCCCCCCTCGGGTAGGAACCCGAGGGGAGGACGTCGGTCGAGGAGAGGGTACTCCTCAGGGGTATTCCGTCGGGCCAACCACTGACGTCAAGTCACTCTGCTCCGGTGGTTGGCCCAACGACGAAGGCGACGTCACGGGTGGGTTACGGGTGTGCGTGCTTGCGCCCCTCTGTCACCCCGGACGGAGTGGTGCGAGGAGTGTGCCGAGCGTAACCCGCCCCCCAAAAAAAAAGTATGAGCCTTTTCTGGTACGTGCACAAGATTTATTTAATATTTTACGCTTGAAAGACGGATTGTCAAATAATTTTATTTTACTTTTTTTTTAAATTATTACCATCATTCAGCCTTTCCTTGGCTACATTTGGACATAGGGCTCTAATAGAACAATTCATGGTATGATTGAAATTTTTATTGGTCTAATTCATTATCATCTAAACTCATGAACATCCCATCGAGGTCCGAGTCTCTTTTACAACAGGATGGAAATTGATCTGCTATAAAAACACTGATCAGAAACATTGTTATAAAATTTTATTTCGAGGTTTTCTTCTCTGCTATAAGATTCTTAGTCGTCTTTTATGATCACCCGCAATCAAGGTAGGGGTGGTGAATTGTATTTTTACTCCGTCAACATTCAGGAAATTACCTTAATTGATATGTTTAAGGCAAACTGCATTATATGTTTCAAAGAAGAGTATATTTATTTGCAACCAGATTTTAGAGACTCCCAAGGTCAAGTACATGGTATTGACAATACTTTTCTTATCCTTTCGATGATGTAACGATGTAATAATATAATTTGAGGAACTGTTTGACTTGGTATCAGCGTTTTTTTTTTGCTGTAGGCTATTGACCTGGTCGCCAAATCGGTCTGGGGTGACGAAAGAGGCGGCGCGCAACCCCATAGACCCAACCTGCAAGCACCTCTCGTCGCCGTGCGAGCGAGCCACCGGTACCCGATCTTTGTCTTCGGTGGCCATCTTGGTATCACCATCAGATATACAATACGAAAGTGGAAGGATACCGAGGAAGACCGAGTCTACATTACCTACATCAGATTGGTCACGTATTGAAGGAAGGTGGAGTCAAGAGTCTCCGAAATCGGCGAGCGTGTATGAAGAGAATTATGAATGTTGAGGAAGCGAGTGAAGTATGCAAGGATAGAGTTCTCTGGCACTCTGTTCTCTCTGCCTACCCTGCAAGGGATATGGCGTGATGATATGTATGTATGTACCATCATCGTTTTACTCGAACGCTGTATATAATACTAGGGATCATTTATTTCACCTGCAAACGTTAAGATCGTCCATTGTGTGTTTTCAGCGATCATTACTTGAACGTAAGTGCTGCAGTTCAGGAAGCAGTACATATAAAATTATACATTTTGAATGTTTGTGAAATAAATTTAGGAATTATTATTATAATCTAATCCGTGTGGTGACGGAGTAAGAATACAATTCACCACCCCCTATCTTGCCCGTGAATGATCGTACGAGACGACTAAGGGATATAAAACGCATATAACATCTATGCAAGAGAAGGAAAACACGAAACAAACCCCTATACCAACACGTCTGACCAGAGCGGTATAGTAGGTTAATTTCCCTCCCATCACGGAGGAGGCCCGAGCCCAACAGTGAGACATTTATGGGCTGTGATGATGATGATGATGATTATGACCTTTGGCAAAGACGTAATCATGATCGCAATGTTCTTGCTATAATCAACACATGTAAATATTTGAAAATGTTAAATTTGTATTATTTTTCTTCGTCTAACTCGCCGTGCTTTGTTGTTTTAGATTAGGCTGGTCTAGAAGCCACCGAAGACAAAGATCGGGTACCGGTGGCCCGCTTGCACGGCGAAGAGAGGAATTTGCATGGTGGGTCTATGGGATCACGTGCTGTCTCTTCCGTCACCCCAGACCGATTTGGCTGGGCGAGACGCATTCATAGTCCACCGAAAATAAAAACAACTCTGGTCTAGAAAGCAGCATCCGTATTGGCAGATTTATATACGATATCGCGATTAGTATGGACAAATTTTTTGTTTCATCTGATAACCCTTTCAGCTATAATGTCCTATCGACGCCCTCCTGCAATCAGCCTCTTTATAAGTTTTCATTCATTGGCCTATCTTTATTCCACACGAAGTGACGTCGGCACAACACGTTCTTATCTTCCATAGACTCCTGTCAGCTGTCATATCTGTACTCATAACTTTCATACTCATAACATTATCCACCTCTTTTTGGATTTCCCATAATTCTTACATCCATCCACAATTATATTATTAATCCTTCTGGTCACATGTCTTTCGTCCCTTCTCATCATATGTTCATATCAAGACAATCTTTCTGCCAGGATTCGTGGTCCAGCCTAAGAATTTAAAATATCTTAAGAATTAAAAATATCAGTTATGTTTAAACTTATTACTATATACATAATATACTATTCTAATCATCATCATTCTCCTACTCTTATCCCAATTACTTGGGGTCGATACAATATGTAATCTTCTTTCATAGTACATATTGTAAAAGTTATTGGCAATAGTTTTATGACCGGCCGCCTGCCAGACGTCAACCCTCCTTGGGAATGTAATTGTTGACCAAACGGCATCAGATAGAGTTGACCCAGGTCGTTATAAGGCTCTTAGTCGTCTTTTACAACATCCACGAGCAAAGTAAGGGTTGGTAGTATTCTTAGTCATCTTGTACGACATCCACGACCAAAGTAAGGATTGGTAGTATTCGTAGCCGCTACCACACAGCTTATATACTGTTGTATAACTAATATGTAAATAAATAAATACGATGCAGTAAAATAAAATTTAATGTATGGTATACCTGTTTGATTCTATGTTATCCGTCCTTCGATGTGCGTTGGACTAATTTATTTTATCGATAAGTAGTTTGTTTGTTTCGTATGTAATGTGGGTTTTATATATTTTTTTTAATATTTTTTTTTTGTAATTCAACAATTGACGGTTTTTTTTTTATTGCTTATGGGGGCAAACGAGCAAGCAGTATACCGTAAGTGATGATGGTAAGTGTCCCTGCCGCCCATGGACCTTTGCAATACCAAGGTTATAGCTAGGCCGCTGCCTACCAATACAAACCCATCCAGTTGGTGGTTCCGGCTCTCTCGCTCACCGAACGAAGCGTACTATCACGTTGCCATTACTCAGACGTCGATCTTTTGCGAAAGTGTGGTACTATTCCGGAAGGACCGGTCCGCGGCTGTAGACAGAGAACTATCAACTCAATCAATTTTATTTAGTATGATAATTTTCTTATACAGTGTGGAAGTGGACCGCTCCCGAAAACAAAGACAGGTGACCCTACTAGTCCTACTTGTAATAATAGGCTAGAAAAAAATCGATTCGGTAGAATTTTTTTTTTCACAACGAATTTCAAGTGCCATGTAAAGATAACTCCATAAAAAAATACGTAACTTTACTCAGATGAGAATAGACGCAATCTATTCAAAATTCATGATCATATGTTCAAGAGTTCAACGACCTCGCGAGGTGAAACAATTTTTTTTTTCATACGAATCGATTTTTTTCTAGCCTATCATTACAGGTAGGATTAGTAGGGTTACCTGTATTTGTTTTTGGGAGCGGTCCCCCTTTACTCTGTATAGCGAAAATATCTACAAAACTTTACTCTTAAATCCATTCATCATATTAAGCGAGCTAATTATTAAATATAGATCTTTTAAAACAGTTATTAGATCATCATTGCCTCATTTAAGATGCGGATTATAGTGCGGAGTAGGTTGTATCCTGTAGCTAGTAAAGAATAGTTACCATTTAATGTCATGTAAAGAAAAAACAGTTTTAGTGTTTTTTTTCTACTGTTGTCCCAATTACTTGGGGTCGATTTAGGAAGTAGAAGTCTACATACGACGTACGTCCACTTCCAATGTACATATTGCAAAAGTTATTGGCAATAGTTTTATCACCGATAGTTTGCCTAACTTCAACCCTCATTGGAAATGTCATTGTTGACCCAATGTCTTCTACGACATTTACGAGCAATGTAAGGATATTGGACACAAATCAAATTATTCCCTTGGTGCAGGGTGGCGTCATTAAAAAAATATATGCATGGGACTTAAATCCTATTGGAAATCTGTTCCAACAGTCTAGACAATTATACCAACTAATGTGGGTGGGTATGTACATCGACATAGCCCGAAGAATTGGCACGTTGAAGTGGCAATGGGCAGGCCACATCGCTCGACGAACCGACAACCGTTGGGGAAGGAAGGTTCTCGAGTGGCGACCACGAATCGGACCACGCAGCGTAGGACGACCACTCGGTGGACTGATGACATTATCAAGGTCACAGGAAACCGTTGGATGCAGGTGGCACAGGACCGTTGCAAGTGGCATTCTCGTGGGGAGGCCTATGTTTAACAGTGGACGTTTACTGGCTGATGGATGGATGGTACCTTTTTTTTGGGACTAATCCCACCACACATTCCCACCACTGTAACTCCTGTAAGCCAGGATCCACAATGGTCTCCATATAAAACACCGAGGTTTGACCCTCGGGAAGTCCCGGGAAACGCTTTTAACCCTTATTAAAACGCTGGGAGCTATACTTCCCACATCTCAGATTGAAGTAAATCGTCTTTTATTTTTATATGGTTAAACCTAATGCAATGTAATATGTATCTACGCAATCTTAACATTTTAGAGAACTTCTTTTTTGGAAACATTTTTCAGAGAATTATTACATGACATGGTAAGCACACGTCTGTCGCGAGGGCGATGGTCGACAGCGTCAGGAATTGGGACGCGGTCGCCGCCTTCTGCGAGGCTGCCATCTCGCAGAAGGAGGTGGCGGAACGGGCCCGGGAGGATTCCCGTGACCCGGGCCGCCGCCCGCGGCCGGGGCGGCGCAGGCGCGAGTACCTGCGCCTGATGCCGCCCTAACCGAGGCTTCGGGTGATCGGACCGGGGAATTGTCCGGTCACCCGACGTGAGGCCACCGCGTGAGAACGACGCCTCGACGGCGAAAGCTGTCGGGGCGTCGACAGGAGAGGAGCCCGAGAGGGCATACCGCCGAGCGGGCCACCGAAGACAAAGATCGGGTACCGGTGGCCCGCTCGCACGGCGAAGAAGAGGTGCTTGCAGGGTGGGTCAATGGGGTTGCGCGCCGCCTCTTCTGTCACCCCGGACCGATTTGGCGGGGTGCGACGTCCATAGCCCACCGAAAAAAAAAAAAAAAAAAAAATGGTAAGCACACGTCAAAGTAAGTTGACGTGCTTTTGGTGCCGAAAACGACCGTTATTTTTTAGTTTATTGTGTAGTGCTGCAAAAAAATTAGGTAAGCAGATTTGAGATTTGGCTATGTAAACTAGACTATATTACGGTTGCGTGAAACGTAAAATATGACCAGAATCTTTCGTTTACACCTTGGTAGAGTTGATTGAAATTGAGTCTCTATGTGGGAAGATATCAACCCAGTATTCTCCACTGCACACTATATTCGTAAATTCTATATATAGAATCCGTGTGTCTAAAAAAACTTGGTATATGCAACTTAATAGTTATAATAATTTATTACTATAATAATTTATTTTATTGATTACCTGAGTGCCGAAAAATAGGTACTCACCAATACAAATAACTTGCTACTACAAATTCAGATCTAGCTAGAGCTACTCAACAAAAATGTATGATGAAGTCATTCATTTTTCAATTTCCGAGTTCTTCCCATAGTAAAAGAAATTTGCATTGATGAGTACTTTTGCCTCCTGCATTAAAAACACGAACTATGTCATTTTTTACGTTAAAATTTAATTAACAAGTGGAGCCAGGGCAACTAGCTAGTGTTTTAAAATATTGATGTCATATTGGACACTGGGAGCTATAGTTCCCACCTTTCCAACTTTTTTACAAGAGAGAACAGACGACGGGATATATACTTCCCACCAAAAAAGGGTACTTCCCCCCACTAACCCCTCTTTTGTGTGAATTTTTGAAATTTACGACCCAAAATTACCTAGGAACGTATCTAACTTTTTTGTTAACTCTGCCACAGGCTCGCGTTTGAATAAGGGTTAAACAAATTTTAACTCCAATTATTGTCTTTATCGAAGATGCTTACTTTCAATATGCGGTTCTATTTTTGAGATGTAAATTATTAGATTCAACTTATATAACCAATATTCACTTTCAAAACTCCCGGTGTAAGAACGAGCAACCATAAGGACCTGGTATCAGAGGCTGGAATCACGTAACTCTCTATCGCCATGTGGGCGAGTTACGTATACAATAGTTTATAGGATTCCGTCCCATTCGTTGCTCTGAACAGAGCAGATAGAATCTCACGAGACCATAGCCCAAAAAAGAAAAGGCAAGACCTTTTCTTTTCAGAGTGTATATCTACTTGATTTTTTAAATTAACGTAGTTCCAAATAAACGACGACGTAAAAGAGCGGGTAGGTATGAAAGAGAGTATTGGTGTAAAGATGTGAAAGGGAATGCTCCGATGGTTCGGACATGTGGAAAGAATCCCGAACGAACGTCTGGTTAAGAAGATATACAATGCGAAAGTGGAAGGATGTAGGTACCGGGGGAGACCGAGACTAACCTACCTAGACCAGATTGGTCACGTAGTGAAGGAAGGTGGAGTCAAGAGTCGCCGAAAACGGCGAGCGTGTATGAAGATAATTATGAATTTTGAGGAAACGAGTGAAGTATGCAATGACAGAGTTCTCTTTTGGGACGTCGGGGATCGAATGTCAGTAGACGATCTCTCCGGCGTCCCGTAAAAGCGTGGAAGGGGGCCGCTGTGGTTTTAGTGGGTATTCCGGTTGGACTAGCCGGCCGGCGAGTCCCACACTCCCTCCCGTCACGACATCGACGGGAAGGGGTTAGCGCGTAAATGCGTTTCCACAGCGAAAAAAAAAAAGAAAAAAAAGCACAGAGTTCTCTGGCACTCTGTTCTCTCTGCCTACCCTGCAAGGGATATGGCGTGATGATATGTATGTATGTGTAGTTCTATGTAAAGAGTTTTTATTTATAACTTTAGGGGGTCATTAGAATTTTATAACTTGTAAGGGGGTCGTATATTCATAGGGAATGAATAACACTGGTCTTTTTTTTCGGTTTGAAGATAGGCTTTAGTGCAGTCACAGCCCGTGCAAGGTGAAGCAAAAGGAACGGAGTGCGATTCCGTAAACTTTTCTTTTATGATAGGGGCTATCTATGGCTGAACACAACCCGCTAAATTCGTTAACAAAATGGCAGCATTTGGTTTCATAATCCATCGCATTCCTTCCCTATCGGTATTGGATTAACTATTAGTACCAATTCCTTGACCTCAATGTCCAGTCTAAGTGAAAACTTATCACCTGGAAACCTTTATCAACGACCACCGGCACCGAATCAATGTATATAATAACCCATAGAATACAAAATTTAAAAGGATTAATAATAAACTAACAAAGTTTGTCCATTGCGGTAACTAAACTCTCAGCACGTCAGTTTTCCGTTTAACCAAACGTTGTCTAAAACTGGGCCAGTTAAAAATAACGGCTAGCATTCCCGCGTGCAGACCGTATAGTTGACCGAACACTTTTGCCAAATGCTTTAACCCTGATCAATTACCGTTAAACTTTTTTAAATAATTTTATATACAAACATATTACAAGAAAAAAAAAGAGAAAAAAAAAATTTGGAAGCAGAATATTTGAAAGAAAGAAAATATAATGACTTCTACTGTTTACGCGAGTGTAATACTCGCGTAAACATTTCTTTTTAATTAAGTGAATAACAGAATCCCAGCTTGATGATAATACCATATAGAAAAAATCAAATACAAATGCGATAGAATCCGTAAAGGTAGTTTAATTTCAAAAGAAAGAAAAATAGTTTATTTCTCCCTCGCAGGGGGATATTTGAGACGGGCCACCGAAGACAAAGATCGGGTACCGGTGGCCCGCTCGTACGGCCGCCTCTTCCGTCACCCCGGACCGATTTGGTGGGGTGCGACGTCTAAGCCCACCGCAAAAAAAAAAAAAAAAAAAAAAAAAAAAAAAAAAAAAAAAAAGGGGATATTTGAGGCGGAAATGCTCTCCGACCTCTACCGGCGGGTTAATTTAGCACGCGATGAAGGTGGCTCCCTATCGCTTAGCGAGATAGCCACCTGGCGCGAGGACGCCCGCCGGGACGTAATCGCTCGTTGGGTTACGCGGCTGGAGAGGCCTAGACACGGTGTAGTTACCGTTGAGGCCCTCCGGGCCGAACTGATGGAGTGGATGGAGCGGCGGCACGGAGTCCTCTCCTTCCGGTTGGTGCAGGTCTTGCCGGGGCACGGTTGCTTGGCAAGAACCTGCACACAGTCGTGAGGAGGGAGTCGACTCCGTCCTGCCACCAGTGCGGTAGTGACGAGGACACAGTGCAACATACGCTCGAGATATCTACGAGCTGGGACGGGCAGCGCCGTGACCTCGTCGCTGTCATCGGTGCCGACCTAACGCTGCCGACTGTCGTGAAAGCGATGGTCGACAGCGTCAGAAACTGGGACGCGGTCGCCGCCTTCTGCGAGTCTGTCATCTCGCAGAAGGAGGCGGCGGAGCGAGTCCGGGAGGATTCCCTCCATGCGGACTCGATCCGCCGCCGGCGCCTCGGGCAGCGCAGGCGCGAATATTTGCGCCTGATGCCGCCCTAACCGAGGCTTTGGGTGATCGGACCGGGGAATAGTCCGATCACCCGACGTGAGGCCACCGCGTGAGGATGACGCCCCGAAGGCTACAGCTGTCAAGGCGTTGAAACAAGAGGAACCCGTGAGGGTAATCCGTCGGGCGGCCCACCGATGGCAAAGATCGGGTACCGTTGGCCCGCTCGCACGGCGAAGAGAGGTGTATGCAGGGTGAGTCTATGGAGTTGCGCGCCGCCTCTTTCGTCGCCCCGAACCGATTTGGCAGGGCGCGACCTGGTCCATAGTCCACCGCAAAATAAAAAATAAAATAAAAAAGGGGCACAAATATGTATACAATATAGTGAATAATGATGAAGTAATCGATGTGCCGAGAGATATACAAACACGTAAGGTCTGGAGCCCCGCCCGCGAGCAAGTAATAGGATCGCTACTCAGCATAATATTGTGGAAACTCACATGACAACCACAACGCTGTTCTTCCGTAGCGTCTTGTACAATGTGGCGATTGAGAGCAAACTCAACGAGCAACTAAAATGCGTACGATTCGACTAAAAGGAAAAAGAAAATAGATATATATATAAACGAACGAATGTCTGGTTAAGAAGATACCGTTAAGAAGATAGCGAGGTAACCGAGCAGATAAGATGCGAAAGTGAAAGGATGTAGGTACCGCGGGAGACTAAGACTAACCTACCTAGATCAGATTGGTCACGTACTGAAGGAAGGTGGAGTCAAGAGTCTCCGAAACCGGCGAGCGTGTATGAAGAGAATTATGAAAACTCGCTTCCTCAACATTCATAATTCTTTTCATACACGCTTGCCGGTTTCGGAGACTGTTGCCTCCACCTTCCTTCAGTACGTGACCAATCTGGTCTAGGTCGGTGAGCCTCGGTCTCCCGCGGTACCTACATCCTTCCATTTTCGCATTGTATATCTTCTTAATCAGACGTCCACTCGGTATTCTTTCCACATGTCCGAACCATCGGAGCATTTCCTAGAGTAGTAGAAATTATTGGCATGAGTATTATGACCGGCCGCCTGCCAAACGTCAATTGGGAATGTAATTGTTGACCAAACGGCATTAAATGGAGTTAGCCTAGGTCGTTATAAGGCTCTTAGTCGTCTTTTACGATATCCACGACCAAAGTAAGGGTTGGTAGTATTCGTAGCCACTACCACACAGCTTGAAGAAGTTTTAAATATAATAAAATAGGTATATATATATTCAAGTTTGACAAAAGACTTAATTTTCTTTCAAATGTTTTTTTTTTTTTTACTAATCTAAGTATGTCACAGTGTAATAATGGTCCCGCCTCAGTATTTCCTGTCATATATAATGAGGGTATAGTTAGTCGAATCGAGTAGATTATTTCAACACAATAGCCGATTTTCAATCGATTAATTAATAGTGTTTTATTCATTATCATCTCAGCTCAAATATGTCCCACTGTTAGGTTCGAGTATCCTCCGTACTGAGAGGGAAATTGACCTGACCCATACTGGTCAGACATGTAGGTATATGTTTATTTTTCGAGTTTTCCTTCTCTTACATAGATGTTATATGCGTTTTATATCCCTTAGTCGTTTCTTACGATCACCAACGGGTAAGATAGGGGTGGTGAATTGTATTCTTACTCCATCACCACACGGTAAATGGTAACTTAATATTAAAATAATTTTAGAAAATTACACTTCATAAAGAGGGTTGTATTCTTTTCTTTTTTTAATAACGCCACCCTTTTATATATACGTACTCAATCCAGGCAACAGATACCGCCATCTGTTAGAATCCTTAGGAGGTAACAGATAATTGTGACTGACAAATAATAGACAAATAGTTTGCAATCAAATAATATTGCAACTTTAAATTGAGATGGAAGCTATCCTATCGTTTAAGTTGGATCAAACTACACATGATGTACAAATTTGATTAAAATCGGTTAAGTACTTTAGGAGTCCATCGCGGACAAACAACGTGACGCGTAATTTATATATATATATATATATATATATATATATATATATATATATATATATATATATCTTATATGGCGACGGAATAAGAATGCAATTATCGCCACCCCTTGCACTTGGATATTTTGAATAATCACCAGGAGTGTAGCAGCTCATTTTTGTCTACTGAATATGCTAACTATGCAGACCAAGGCTACTAATGGTAAGACCAGGTATTCCGTCATCGTCCCAGAAGCGAAACACGTAAGGATGACGTTCAAACACCATTTTACTGATCTATCGACGGAGTTTGTATCCGAAATCAATTGGTCAAGTCACTTAAATCGATGCCTTATCAAAAATAGCTAACTTTTCAAAGGTAATGACGTAATAGTACATTACTGCAGCTGCCAGCAAAACAGGCATTGACGGACGAACGTGTAAATGTGGGCCGAGGCGTAGCCGAGGCACACATACGTAAGTCCATCAATTCCTAGTTGGGTTCAAGGTTTGTATAGTGCTTTTCTCAAATAATGCGCGGCAATTAAAACTTAATAGTACTAAGTAGAACTGTATACATGATAAACAACGAACAACATTTTTCACGTGCTAAAGGGTTCATCTGTTTTTTTTTCATTATAAAACAGGTTTCTTGTTCAAGCCAGTTCGAAATTTAAATAAATCTCTGATAAGTTGACTATTTCATTGCAATATTTTGAAGTAAAAAATCGTTTTATTTTTAAACTATACTATAGATATGAATTTACATGTACCTATATTTATTTGGCCGCTAACAGATATGGATTTTCATAAATTTTTTGCCGGCCGCTGCTCGTGTGTATTTGGTCAGTACGCCAATTACGATTTATCTCGAAGAAGGTTGTCAAAATAATGCTCAAATTTCCAAGCATGTTCGAGAAAAAAAATATTCCTTTAGTGCTAGCCAGTCGCTTATAATACTATTGTCAATAACTTTTGCAATATGTACGATGAAAGTGGAGTACATATTATATCGATAGTCGACCTGATTGGGATTTTTTTTTATTGCTTATGTGTATATATTATGGTGGCAAACGACCAATCAGCACACCTGATGGTAAGTGTCACTGCCGCTCATGGACCTTTGCAATACCAAGGGTAGCTTAGGCACCCAGTGGGGCTGACGGCTCTCTCGCTTACCGAACGAAGCGCAACAGCACATTGTCATTATTCATACGTCGATCTTCTGCTCAGTGTGGTACCACCCCGGACGGATCGTCTCGCGGCTGTAGACAGAAAACTGTCAACAGCGTTGTCCTACCACTATTAACTAAATATGCGATATGAGCAAGCGAATCAAATGATATACCAGTGCACAATTTATTGTTTTGTTATAAGTGTTAAATTCGTTATATGGAGTAGATATTATACAGTACATATTTTCTGTGTGGTGACGGAGTAAGAATACAATTCACCATCCCCCTATCTTACTCGTGGGTCATCGTAAGAGACGACTATGGGATATAAAACGCATATAACAAGAGAAAAAAAAACTCGAAACAAAATGCTGTACCAATATGACTGACTAGAATGGTATAGTAGGTCAATTTCCCTCCCATTATGGAGGAGGCTCGAGTCCAACAAAGACATATATGAGCTGAGATGATGATGATGATAAATGCAGTATACCCACTTTGATTTTTGTATGCGCTTTAAAGAAGTTCATATAACATTCTTCACTGCTGTTGAAACATATTTTTCTTTTTTGTAAATATTTGTTCGTTAATATATTATTTATAATAAAGCTGTAATGAGTGTATTACGATCTCGGCTCAGTTGCCGCACGCGTAACGTCCGGCGCGTTAGTTAGGGTTGCCACTTATAAAAAAATATATATATGCATTTTCCGTGTGGTGACGGGGTAAGAATACTATTCACCACTCCATATCTTATATCTTACCCGTGTATCTTAACATCTATGCGAGAGAAGGAAAACTCGAAACAAAACCTTATACCAACATGTCTGACCAGCGTGGCATAGTAGGTTAATTGCCCTCCCATTACGGAGGGGGCCCGAGCCCAACAATGGGACATTATGGGCTATGCCACACTCTCGCAGAAGATCGACGTCTAAGTAATGGCAATGTGCTATTGCGCTTTGTTTGGTGAGCGAGAGAGCCGGAAGCGCAACTGGGTGGGTTTGGGGTTTGTATTGGTAGGCAGCAGCCTAAGCTATACTCTTGATATTGCAAAAGTCCGTGGGCGGCAGTGACTCTTACCACCGGGTGTGCTGCTTGCAGGTTTGCCCCGACCGGCATCAATAAAAAAATTCTTGCCGTATTTCCTCAATAGCAGTCACCTTCCGATCCGGTGTCAGTTTATTTTATTCATATAAAAGATTTAAAATGAAAATATGTACATAAGTGCTCTCGTAGTATTTATACATTCGTTTTCATTAAATTTGACTTTCCAATATTAAGAAAAGTGAGTATGAAATTTTTAACGACTTATAACGACCTGGGCCAACACTAACCGATGCCATTTGGTCAACAATTACATTTCCAAGGGGAGTTGACGTCTGGCAGGCGGCCACTCATAAAACGATTGCCAATAACTTTTACAATATGTCTATGAAAAATGAGTATATATTGTATCGAACCCAAGTAATTGGGATAAGAGTAGGAAAATGATGATGATGAGTATGAATTATTATTTTTCCAAAATAAATATTAAAAATATATCTAATAAGATTTTGACAACCCTAACCTATCCGACGGTGCAAGTGCAGTGCGTATTTATAATCGGCCCAAATTCTAAAGTGGGATGCGTTTGTGGGCCAGCCCTGCGTCCCTCGGGCGAAGCTAACGCCCCACGAGTATGCGCTCCTGGTACACGCGAACGATTTATCGATAGATGACATCGATAAAGTTCGTTATCTTATTTCCGATAGTTTTGTATTTTTTTTTTATTAGTTTTAATCTGGTAGTCTATGTTTTAATTAAAACGAAAGATTTTTATCTCTAATATAGATTTAAATAGTTTTCTTTTTGTTGCTAATGGTGGCAAACGAGCAAGCAGCAAAGCTGATGGTAAGTGTTACAGCCTAAGAGTATAGCTAGGCCATTGCCTACCAATCACGATAAGCAACAAAAAGAAAAAATATGAGGCTGAGCAGTAAGAAATTTCTATTTATTGTTTTTTTTTATAAATTATCTCGTAATACGTAGATTTATACCCAATTAAACAATTGTATTTTTCCGCAATACTCATGCGAATGAGCGAACGAGAGAGAGAGAGCGGCGAGTGCGCGGCCGCATCTGACTCACCCTGATGATGAGCATCGGATATGCTCGAAACCTGGGTCGATATAATCGACTCTAACGCGTGAGTATTGCCGAAAAATACAATTGTCTAATATGTATCAAACTCACGATAACTTCAACACTAAAATTTATACTCAGTAGTTCATGATATTATTTTTAAAATTAAATTAATACTATTCTGTACCATAAACATTTTCATCATCATCATCATCATCATCTTGCTCTTATCCCAATTACTTGGGATCAACGCAATATGTCATCTTCTTCCATACAGTCCTATCAGACGTCATCTCTGCAGTAACTCCCTGTCTATCTATGTCATACCTCACGCAGTCCATCCATCTTTTCTTTGGTCTACCTTTACCCCTAAAGCCTTCAACATTCATACCTAAAACTTGCCTCACAACATTACTTTCATCCCGTCTCATCACATGTCCATACCATGTCAATCTTTCACTCCTTAATTTTTCCGTCACTGGCGCAACTTTCAAACTTCCTCTTATATGTTCATTTCTTATTTTATCCAATCTCGTCAAACCATACATCCATACCTTAACATACCATATACATAATTGATTGAATTAGGCGATACATGGCAGAAATCTATTATTATTATAAAATAGAGGAGAGAAAGGAAGACCCACCAACCAAACGTCCTGAGGATGCCTCGTTTAGAGGCGAAACACGTGTCGAATCTTTATTCGAAGTTCTACGGAAAAGTACAAGTTGAAGTTCCGGAGGCGATGCTCATCACATGAGTAAAATTTTCTTATATCCTATTCCACCTTGATCCCATCCCGTATTCCTTCCTTTCTTGAGGTGTACGGTATATTGATTAGCCGTGGGAAAGTAGTGGGTCTTCCTTCCTCTCCTCCATTTTATAATACTATAAACAAATAACATACCATAAATATTTTATAAAATAATATTCTTAACGGATAAAAGTAATGCTCACTTTTATCATTAACATCATCCCAATGGTAGCCTCGATGTCTTCCATATTAGGAAATAAATTGACTTTACGACAGTAAACTTTCCGTGTGGTTACAGCGTAAGAATACAATTCACCACCCCCTATCTTACCCATGGGTGATTGTAAGTGACGACTAAGGGATATAAAACGCATATAACATCTATGCAAGAGAAGGAAAACTCGAAACAAAACCCTATAGCAACACGTCTGACCAGCGCGGTGTAGTAGTTTAATTTCCCTCCCATTACCGAGGAGACTCGAGCTCAACAGTGGGACATATATGAGCTCTTTCTTCTCTTGTATAGATGTTATATGCATAATATATCCTTTAGTGGTCAATTTAAGCAACGGGTTTGATGAAAGAGTATTTGGTGTTGAATCGTATTGTAAAATTATTACTCTGTCACCTAAATTTCAGATGTTACATAAAATTTAAGAGTAGCAAGTTAAAGTAAAAATGGATAGAAAAACAAACACAGACTGCACAGATGGCGTAGTGGTTAAGACACCGACCTTATGTGCCAGTATCGTGGGTTCGATGTCCATGCAGGACAGTGCTTTGTATGATCCACAAAGGGTTGTTCTTAGTCTGGTTGTAATTTGTCTGCGTTGATTTCACGTTTGTAAAGTCCCCGGCAATACACGGATTGTTTCCTTCGTGCAGGGTGGTGTCTTAATGAGAGGTATCCGCGAGGATAAACCGCAGGGCGGGGCACCGAAGACAAAGATCTTTGCAGGGTTAGTCTATGGGGTCGCGCGCCACCTCTTCCGTCACCCATGACCGATTTGACGGGGTGTGACCACCTCAATAAACTACCGCAAAAAAAAAATCAATATCCCGACTGCGTAAAAAATGAACCAAATTACGTACGTTAGATGTCCGGTGGTCTAGAATTCTATAATATATTATTTAAATGAATACTATTGAAGAAAATAAAATACATTCTAATAATGGAATATAACATAGCGATAGGACCATGCTGTTGACAGTTCTCTGTCTACAGCCGCGGGCCGGTCCGTCCGGGGTAGTACCACACTGAGCAGAAGATCGACGTCTGAGTAATGGCAATGTGCTATTACGCTTCGTGCGGTGAGCGAGAGAGCCGAAAGCCCAAGTGAGTGGGTTTGGGGATTTTATTGGTAAGCGGTGGCCTAAGTTATACCCTTGGTATTGCAACGATCTATGGGCGGCAGTGACACTTACCATCAGTTCTGCTGCTTGCTCGTTTGCCACCATAAGCAATAAAAAAAAGGATTACAATTGAACAGTCGTGATCCATTATTCGACAGCTAATCTAATTTTTCAATTAAATGCTTCAAAGGAACATACAAACATACATACTCGTACGTATATAGACTGTTAATCAAGCAAATAAAAAGCTTGTAAAAACATTACCACTCCTTTGCATCGCGCAGTCACGTAAAAAGTGGGTGTCTTAAAAAAAAAAAAAAACAAGTTTATAATACAGTTTAATTGCAATTCTATAAACTTCCATAACCTTATAGCATTTGCATTGCGTGATAGACTTAAGATAAAAACTATGGTTATTCTATTGTTTAATAAAAGTTAATAAATATAACAGAATGATTAGAAGGCTGATGCTACCTTCCGGGTTCTTACGCTTCCTATAAAATTAGAATAATAATTTATCAATTGAATAATCAATTGCGATAATGTATAAACCTTTCTTTTTATTATATCTTTCTATCTATACAGAGTGGAAGTGGACCGCTCCCGAAAACAAAGACAGGTGACCCTACTAGTTCTACTTGTAATGATAGGCTAGAAAAATAAAATGATTCGGGTGAAAAAAAATGTTGTTTTTGCACATTTCATCGTATTAGGACAGTGCCATGTAACGATAATGCCATAAAAATTGGTAACTTTACTGAGATGAGAAAAGACGCAATCTATTCAAAACTCACAATATATCATCAAGAGTTCAACGACCTCGCGTGGTGAATAATTTTTTTTTTTTTTTCACCCGAATCGATTTTCTTTCTAGCCTATCATTACGAGTAGAACTAGTAGGGTTACCTGTCTTTATTTTTGGGAGCGGTCCACTTCTACCTTGTATACGTATTAAACTTTCACTGCCTTTCGACCTGCCATAGGATGTCAAACAGAATCAGATACAGGTCTTATGATTCCTACATCTAATGAGTCTCTACGTTAGTGGTAGGACCAACATTCTTGACAGTTTTTGGTATATAGCCGTGGGTCAGTTTGTTCGGAGTAGTATGAAACTGTCGCATAATATCGACGTCTGAGCAGTGGAAATGTTGTGCATCCTTCGTTGTGGGAATGAGCCGAGTTGGGACTGGTAGGGAAAGGTCCAAATCGTAATAGAATATACTTCTTTTCCGACAAAAGACTATAGTTCTTTTAAATAAAATGATGACCTATTTAATAATGATTAATTCTAATGTGATGCCTTTCAAAGTAGGATATATTGCTATTTTCAAAACCATCATAATAATTCTTCTGCTCTTATCCCAATTACTTGGTGTCGATACAATATGTACTCTTCTTTCATACATATTGTAAAAGTTATTGGCATTAGTTTGAAGACCGGCCGCCTGCCTGTGGTCAACCCTTCTTGGGAATGTTATTGTTGACCAAACGGCATCAGATGGAGTTGGCCCAGGTCGTTATAAAGCTCTTCGGGTGGCCTGCAACCGATCGCGTCGCGTCTACGTCCGTTGCCGACAGCGAGGCGACCGGGATGATGTCCTTGAGGGTCAGCTGCGGATGGAATATAAGAGAAGAAAGAAAACTCTGCAGCTGGCCATCAGCCAGGCGAAGGAGAGGGCCCGCGAGGAGCTTCTTGTGGGCCTCGACAGGGATCCATGGGGGCGCCCATATCAGAGAGCACGAAATAAACTCCGTGGCTGCGGCGCCCCCAAAGACCCTGGCTACTGAAGCGGTGGCCAGGAAAGGAGTGTTACTGGCAGTCTCGCTCGATATTAAGAATGCCTTCAATAGTCTCCCACACGAGACATTGAAGGAGGCACTCCAATATCATGGAGTGCCTCTGTACCTCCGGAGGCTGTTGGAGGCATACCTCGAGGGAAGGCACGTGCTCTGGGAGGGGGACGACGGGCGCATACGTTACCACAGGGTGGAATGCGGCGTTCCACAGGGCTCGGTCCTCAGTCCAACCCTGTGGAACGTTGGGTTCGACTGGCTTTTACGGGGCCAGCTCCTTCCCGGGATGGGAGTTATTTGTTATGCAGATGACACTCTCATCACGGTGGAGAGGGCTGACTTCCGGGAGGCCGCCCGAGTGGCAGAGGTTGGTGTAGCGCTCGTCATGGACCGGATAGGCAAGCTGGGTCTCAGAGTCTCTCTCGAGAAGACGGAGGCCCTCCTATTCTATGGCCGGTGCCAAGGTCTCCCCCGAGGAGCACAGATCAGGGTGTCTGGAGTTGCCGTGCCGGTGCAGACCCGGATGAAGTACCTGGGTCTGCACCTAGATAGTAAATGGAGCTTCGGGCCGCACTTTGCCCATTTAGTCCCTAGGCTCGTCGGAGCAGCTGCGGCGCTGGGTAGGCTTCTGCCAAATACTGGTGGTCCCGGATCGTCCTGCCGGCGTCTATATGCGGGTATTTTGCGGTCCATGGCATTTGTACGGTGCCCCAATTTGGTCGGAGTCTCTCACCGCCCCTAATAAGGCTTTGCTGCGTAAAGCACAAAGAACCATGGCGGTGAGGACTATAAGGGGCTACCGAACGGTATCCTGGACCGCAGCCACATTGCTGGCAGGTGATCCACCCTGGCTGCTCCAGGCTAGGGCACAAGCGGAGGTCTACCGATTTTGCGCTGCGGCGCGGGAAAGCGGCGAGCATATTACCGTGGGGGAATTGATTAGGGCAAGAGAAGCGGCTCAAGCGGCAATTATACGGCGGTGGAGGGAGGAATTAGAGTCCCCTGTAGCAGGTCGGGGGACCGTTGAAGCAATTGCGCCCCACCTTCACCGCTGGATGAAGAGAAGGCACGGCAACTTGTCCGTCAGGATGACGCAGGTACTTACCGGACACGGGGTCTTCGGTAAGTACCTGCACAGAATCGGACGGGAAGAGGCCCCTGGATGCCATGAGTGTGGCGCGCTAACTGATTATGCGCGTCACACCTTAGAGGTATGTCCCGCCTGGGGGCCTCAGCGCCACGACCTGTCGGCGGTGATAGGAATAGACCTGTCGTTGTTGACCATCATATCTAAGATGCTTGACAGCGACAGGTGCTGGTCGTCAATGGCCTCCTTCTGTGAGGAGGTCATCTCTTCGAAGGAGGCCGCGGAGCGGATACGTGAGGCATTTGCTTCTGCAGACTCACTCCGTAGGCGGCGGCCAGGAAGGCGGAGGCGCCGTTACGCGCATCTCCTCCCGCCGCCTTGACTATCGACTGGACGTGGCCAGGTGGCCTAGCGTTGGGGTGTCGGGGATAGAATGTCAATAGACGATCTCTCCGGCATCCCGTAAAAGCGCGGAAGGGACCGCTGTGGTTTTAGTGGGTATTTCGGTCGAACCAGCTGACCGGCGAGTCCCACACACCCCCTCGTCTGTCACCGGCGAGGGCTAGTGCGCAAATGCATTTCCACAGCGTGAACAAAAAAAAAAAAAAAAAAAAGGTCGTTATAAAGCTCTTAGTTATCTTTTACGACACCCACGAACAAAGTAAGGGATGGTAGTATTCATAGCAGCTACCACAGAACATATGATGTTAGTAATCATGAATTAATAATTCCAAAACTTAGTTCCAGATACTAAGAAGTTATCTAGATAAGAGGTTACTACTATATGAATTTAGTTATATTCGTATTCTCAAAATATCAGTTAGATATAATTAGATGATGAGATTTGATGAGATTTTATTTAGCCGAGATGGACGGTACACCACTGATATAGAGCGAAGAGTGAATGCGAGAAATAGAGTGAACGGAGCGTTGGGGCAACTTCTCGGCAGCCACCACCTCAGCCAGAAGGCACGTGTAGCAATACATAACGCAGTGCTTGTCCCAACATTACTGTATGGAAGCGAGAGTTGGGTATGCAGAAAAGAGTATGAAAGTAAAATTAATGCGGTCGAAATGCGATCTCTTCGGAAAATTTGTGGAGTTAGGCTGACCGACCGCATTCGTAACGACGACGTAAGAGAGCGAGTAGGTATGAAAGAGAGTATTGGTGTAAAGATGCGAAAGGGAATGCTCTGATGGTTCGGACATGTGGAAAGAATGCCGAACGAACGTCTGGTTAAGAAGATATACAATGCGAAAGTGGAAGGATGTAGGTACCGAGGGAGACCGAGACTAACCTACCTAGACCAGATCGGTCAGGTACTGAAGGAAGGTGGAGTCAAGAGTCTCCGAAACCGGCGAGCGTGTATGTGTGTACCGGGAACAATTCCCGAGCTCCAACATAAATTGAGGAGCAACAGGAACGCCTCCCAGACACAGGAGCCACCAAGCTTGATCATCTCGGCAGACACCATATCAATGCCCGCTGCCTTACCATTTTTCAAACTTCTTATCGCCCATTCAACTTCATCCCTATTGATGCCATCGGAGGACGCCGTTGTCGAATGTTGATCTACTAAACCACATGCGACACCGGCGCCAACCGTAGCATCCGCATATATATCGCCAAAATATTCACTCCATCTGCTTAACACGTCTTGTGTTTGTGTAAGAATGTCTCCACCTTTAGACCTTATTTTATTCATTCTGAAGGCTGACCAACCACCCCGAGACTTCTTCACCTCCCTCCAAAACAGTTTGGTGTTACCCTCGAAGTTTTTAGTCAGCCTATCTTCTGCACTCATACTTGCTCTATCACGTTTCTCTTTCACTAAGGCCTTGGTGTCATTCTTACATTGCCGATATATTTCTTTCTTCTGTTCAGTAATACTGTCATTCAGATTCAAAGAAGAGACATAGTCCAGCCACGCTTGCTTCTGCATCCCACCATGCATCACCATTTGTTTTTCTATGCTTCTTTGAACTTCCACATACTTCTTTCGCTGTATCTACCATACTCTCTTTCAATACTCTCCAGCATTCTTCCGATTGCGGCTGGCTTGCCATCGTCAGCCGTTCTCGGACACCCTCTGCATACTTTTCTCTTACACACTCTTCTTGCAACCTTTCAACCTTTATTCTTTCAAGCCCTCCGAAGTGGACACGCTCTCGCCAGTGCCTCCACTTTCTGAACAGACCACTAAATCTCGCGATAACAAGATAGTGGTCTCTATCGACCGTGGGGTCCCTGTAGGCTCTTGCGTCCAATATTTTGCTTCGGAGGCGACTGTCTACCAAACTAAAATCTATTATACTTTTCTGATCATTCCTTCTCCATGTATACATATGGATGTCCTTATGTTGGAAAAATGTGTTTGACACAATAAGGTTTCTCTCCATGCATACATCCGCTATGAGCCTACCTGCATCGTTCACTCTCTTATCACCAAATGGACCAAGTACGTCCTCATAGTCGGGACGCTTGGTCCCCAACCATCCGTTCAAAGCTCCGCATACAATCACGCGTTCATTGGTTTCTGCCATATCCAGAACTTCCCTAACATTATCCCAAAACATCTCTAGGTCTGATGCCACCGAGGATCCTACGGGAGCATATGCTACAACCATGAATACCTTGGTGACACCTAGTTTTATACGGACCCAAAGAAGTCTGGGATCATACATTCCGTAATCCTTCACACCTGAGGCCAAGCGAGGACAACAGCACTCCTAGCCCCATGCTGGCTCGATCGCTCTGTGGTACACCAGACCACAGAGCCATCCCGCCACCAGGAAGATCGCAGGCGTTGCTGCCCCTTCGCTTGGTCTCTGTCACACAGAGCACGTCTAGCTGTTTGTCCGCCATGACGGATATCAGCTCGTGCAACTTACCTTCCACACAACCTCTTACATTCCACGTGCCCAACCGGCACTCTGCTCTCCTCGACTCACCTGACTGGGCAAGGCGTGATGGGTGGCAGCCCCCATCGCCGCAACTGCCGAAGTTCGTACCCACGGGTGCGGGTCGGTACGCGTCGCCTCCGAGGGACGCCCTAACCCGCACTGACACCCTAACGCATATCGAGCCGGATTAGCAGTCTAATTAGACTGGCAGGGGACACGACGAGCACGCTCCGGACTATGCTCCCCTTTCATCATCTTATTATATTTTTTATTCGTTTTGTACGACAATTTTTTTTTGGTAAGGTGTCTTTTTTTTTTTGGGTTGGGCTATGGACGTGGTTGCGCCCCGCGAAATCCGTCCGGGGCGACGAAAGAGGCGCGCAACCCCATAGACCCCCCCTGCAAGCACCTCTCTTCGCCGTGCGAATGGGCCACCGTTACTCGATCTTTGCGGTCTGAATACATCCCGCCAATTCCATATGGGGCGACGGATTAGTGGCGTGCACCATGTTCCCTCTACATCTCTGTTGGGCCAACCACTGATATCGATATGCGTGGCCAGCCTGCCACTTTCAGGTAATATCTCCATCGAAGCTCAGCAGAGAACCGTATTGCTGTGGCATTATCCGCGATACCTTGTACGACACCCTTTTTTTTGCGGTGGTCTATGGACGTGTTTGCGCCCCACCAAACCGGTCCAGGACGACGGAAGAGGCGGCGCACAACCCCATAGACTCACCCTGCAAACACCTCTCCACGCCGTGCGAGCGGGCCAACGGTGCTCGATCATTGTCATCGGTGGCCAACTTGTACGACACCCACGTATAATTGGTGTGAGTTTTTATTTTAAAACTATTACCTACTACAAAGGAAATTAAATGTATAATTAGTGATTGATTGTGATATAAATAAACAATTAAGTCAAGGTGATTTAAAATGACAATGCTGAGTATTTGGAAAGTGATTCGTTGCCAATTGTAGCTGCCAGGTGCAAATGTTTGTACCAATATTGTATAACACACTAAAGATATCATCTTATGTTTACGCGATTCATCATTGTTATTATCATTCTCTTGATATTATTACAATTACACTTCCACTTTTTAAAAATAAGCTTATTGAGACCCTACTTTTAAATGAAGTTATATCCTTACTAATATTATAAATGCAAAAGTAACTCTGTCTGTCTGTCGCTCTTTCACGCCAAAACTACTGAACCGATCTAAATGAAATTTGGTACACCGATAGTCTAGAGGCTGATAAAGGACACAGGTTACTTTTTAATGCAAAAAAGGTTGTAAAGGGGGATGAAAAGTTATAAGGAAGTATCGTAATTTTTAAAGCCAGAAGATTGAAACTTATTTTTAGGCTATTGATTAGACATAAATAAATATGACATTAACATGTTGTATAAATTTACCCTTAAAGGGGTAAAATAAAAATAGGGGATGAAAAACTTTAGGAAAATATCCTTTTACGCGGGCGAAGCCGCGGGCAGAAGCTAGTATTCCATAAACGAATGGATTGATAGTAAGTAAATATAAATTATAGGTATTTTTTTCCCTTTTTTTGTTAAATGAATGACTGTAATATGGCACAATTTAATAAAATATTTTTGACTACAAATATATTTTGGTATTGTATTGTTGACAAATTATTAATGTATTAAATGCAAATTTTATTTAAAACTTTTACACACATTACACATTTTAATTTTATTATTGAAGTGAAAATTCTTTAGAATCGTTGTGATTTCAAACTCGATGAAACGAAAAAATAAGTCCATAGAGACACAAACACATAAATGTATAGGATTCAGCCGGCGAGAGAATGAGATAGAACACATTACACGTTCTCGGTCTCCTCTTTGTGCGACTCTTTGTAGCATCGCCACTAGATAGAGATAGAGAGAGAGAGAGAGAGAGAGAGAGAGTACACGCTATTGGTTGATGTATGTAAAATAGATTTCAAAAATAGTTTGCCAAAGTTTCACTTCTGATATGTGTACTTTGTACAGATAATTTTTTTTTGTATCAAAATGACTCTGTACTTCATATGCCAAAGCAAGGCTAAATAGACAGATCTATGTACTAAATATGATGTATGTATCAATATGATGTATGTCACGATACACACAGATGTGACCGGTCATTATTGGCTATCATCGCGAACATTCGGGTTTCGTGTGCGTTATCGCTTGGGTGACGATAAGTCAAAGGGTTTTAGCACGCTAATATATCGCGCTCTATGGTCAAACTATTATTGTTAATTTCGGCGGAAATTTTCGATGTGTTTAGACGCGTTCAAGGATCCTGGAGATCCTCGAACGAAATTAATCAATAAAGTGATGAAATGGTGTGATGATATAGTGTTGGAATTTTTAAAATTTTACACTATTATAAAGCTGAACCCATGAAGGGATCCAAAAAATCATTATGTAATTATTAGAATAATATAGCTGTAAAAATAAAGCAACTCGTCATCCATAGTTAAACGCATGAAAATTATTTCGGCCATCTTTAATTATTGCACGATATTTCGTGTTAAATACCGAAGTCGCTAATATGACCACAGTATTATCGCGATAACATTCTAGTATACAAAACGTACGAAACTTCGCCACACATTACTTCGGGACGATACACGCAGGTGCGGCCCTAGCTTTTACCGGTGGCCCGCTCGCACGGCGAAGAAGAGGTGCTTGCAGGGTGGGTCAATGGGGTTGCGCGCCGCCTCTTCCGTCACCCCGGACCGATTTGGCGGGGTGCGACGTCCATGGCCCACCACAAAAAAAAAAAAAAAAAAAAAAAGTTGCGGCCCTAACTTTAGTCGTATACGATATTAACCAGACAATATAAGTTGTGGAGAATTGTATATTTACTCCATCATTCTTTATATATTCATTTACTTCTCATTATATATAATGGTATCTAATGTTTACGCGAGTATTACACATTTGAAATAAAACTATTTTTACGGATTCTATCGCGTTTATATTTGATATTTAATTAACCGACGTTTTGAACTATTTACAACGTTCATGGTCACGGAAATACTGAGGTGTCTCACGTCAATGAATTTGTATTAAAAATGCGGATTAAAATTTAATGACTGATGCTGTAGTGGGTAAATATCTGCTCCAGTGGTCGGCCCAACGACTAAGGCGACGTCACGGGTGGGTTACGGGTGTGCGTGCTTACGCCCCTCTGTTACCCCGGATGGAGTGGTGCGAAGAGTGCGCCGACCGTAGCCCAACCCAAAAAAAAAAAAAAAAAAAATGTGGGTAAATATAAATCTTTGATACGATGAGTTGTTGGACGTAAGACACCTTAGCCCTCCCGTGATCATGAATACTATAAAGTGTTCGAAACGTCGGTAAATTAAAAATCAAATACAAAAGTGATAGAACCAGTAAAAATTATATGTACCTTATAATATTTGTTTTTACTATCAGTTGATATGTTAGATCGTCAATAACCAATAACTCATAATCATCATTCTCCTACTCTTATTCCAATTACTTAGGGTTGATACAATATGTTCATTCATAGTACATATTATAAAAGTTACTGGTAATAGTTGAATGACCGGCCGCCTGCCAGACGTCAACCCTCCTTGGGAATGTAATTGTTAATCAAACTGCATCAGATGGAGTTGGCCCAGGTCGATATAAGGCTCTTAGTCGTCTTTTACGACATCCAAGAGCAAAGTAAGGGTTGGTAGTATATAGCCGCAACCACACAGCTACAATAAGCCAGTATCTAATCATCATTCTCCTACTCATATCCCAATAACTTGGGGTCGAACAATATATACTGTTATTTCATAGTACATATTGTAAAAGTTATTGGCAATAGTTTTATGAACTACCGCCTGCCAGACGTCAACCCTCCTTGGAAATGTAATTGTTGATCAAACGGCATCAGATGGAGTTGGCCCAGGTTAAGGCTCTTAGTCGTCTTTTACGACATCCACGAGCAAAGTAAGGGTTGGTAGTATTTGGAGCCGCTACCACACAGCAAGAGTATATACAGTCCTCATCAGATGATAAATAAGTGTATTAAGAAATATATATCGTATTAAAATATTTGTGGTAGCGGTGACGAAAACCACCAACCCTTCCTATGTTCTTGGATATCATAATAGCGGCTGTACATACTCGACTGTACATACTTGCGATCGTGTCAAAGGGTCTCGTTAAGTCTGCTAGGAAAACGAGACTGAGCATGTACACACTCAATCGTTTAGTTGTCCGCTGACAGTGTTTTATCTGTTTCTATCGCGATGAGTAGCAATCATCTACCATCTTTTTTTCTCCATGGCTTACGAATTTTCTTTTTATAGTAAATGTTTAAATAATTATAATAGCTCACGGCACAAAGACAAATATTAGCGGCAGTTTCTACGTCCATTGTCTCGGGTATTTACAGTACAACTGGCATAACGAGTGTGTACAAGGCGTGCTCTCACCTAGAACCTCTTGGATTAAACTCTCGGCGAAAGGCTCTCTACGAGTGTGTACAGCCGCCATAAAAGACGTCTAAGAGATTTATCGACCTTATTTTTTATTTTTTTTTGCCTTGGGCTATGGACGTGGTCGTGCCCCGCCAAATCGGTGCGGGGCGACGGAAGAGGCGGCGCACAACCCCATAGACCTACTCTGCAAGCTTCGCCGTGCGAGCGGGCCACCGGTACCCGATCCTTGTCTTCGGTGGCCCGCCCGGTGAGATTTATCGACTTAGACAAACTACATCTGAAACCGTCAGGTCAACAATTACATTCCCAAGAAAAGTTGACGTCTGGCAGGCGGCCGGTTATAAAACTATTGCAAGTACATACATACATACATACATATCATCACGCCATATCCCTTGCAGGGTAGGCAGAGAGAACAGAGTGCCAGAGAGCTCTATCTCTGCATACTTCACTCGCTTCCTCAACATTCATAATTCTTTTCATACACGCTCGCCGGTTTCGGAGACTCTTGACTCCACCTTCTTTCAGTACCTGACCGATCTGGTCTTGGTAGGTTAGTCTCGGTCTCTCTCGGTACCTACATCCTTCATCCTTCGCAAGTAACTTTTGCAATATGTACGGTGAAAGCAGAGTACATATTGTGTCAATCCCAAGTAATTGGGATAAGAGTAGAAGAATGATGATTTAGTTATTTCTTCTATTGGTATCGAACTCATAACACTATCAATATTTGGACATGGCTTAAATCATAATCATCAATCGATTAATAATAATTAGTCAGTCATTTCCGTGTGGTGACGGAGTAAGAATACAATTCACCACCCCCTATCTTACCCGTGGGTGATCGTAAAAGACGAGTAAGGGATATAAAACGCATATAACATCTATACAAGAGAAGGAAAACTCGAAACAAAACCCTATACCAACACGTCTGACCAGCGTGGTATAGAAGGTGAATTTCCCTCCTGTTAGGGTGGAGGCTTGAGCCCAACAGTGGGACATATATGAGCTTAGATGAGTCAGTCATTAGAAATATGTAGTTTACATAGATTGAAATTAATTGTATAATTAAAACACCTCTATGTAATCTGTTAGGTCAAACAGGGTTGTCGAAAAAAAACAAAATTAATATTTTTTATTAAATAGGTATATATTAAACTAGCTTTTGCCCGCGACTTTGTCCACGCAGAAGTCATCTCTGACAGAGTTAAATAGAAAAAGCAATGCAAGGTGTTGAAGGTTTGTCGCTAGGACGATAATGAACAGCGTCAGAAACTGGGATGCGGTCGATGCCTTCTGCGAGTTAGTTGTCTAACGGAATTAGGCAATATGGTGGTTCCGAGAGAAAATACTCTATGTTGACACGCTCTGCCGTCGGTGCTTTGGGCGGCGTAAGCGTGAGTAACTGTATTGAGGTTCACTGCATGAGGGCTTCGACTCGAGATGATACCCGGTTGCGGTGGCCCGCCCGCACAACGTAGATGTACGTGTACGGCGCGCGTGTGTCTATATAACATAGCCGGTCACTAAAGAAAAAGGTGGTTTAAAGTTCTATTCATTCTACAAATTATATTGCCGTTAATATACTATTTACAGTATGACCATGGGATAAAAATATAATTATCGCCACCCTATATTTGACTGTTTTATTTCACCAACAGAGTTGCGACCTCGTTAGATATGATTTATTATTTGAGTTATAGAGTGAACATTTTTGAAGCTAAACTTAACCTCTATCTTAAATCCCTAGGCGAGAACCTATTGCTGTCTACTATGTGCATCGTGTAAGCTCTCACGCCGGCACTAGTTGCCACGACGGCACTGGTGCGGGGTTGATGGAGAGGGAGAGAGAAACACGTGTTTATTTCTTTTTACCGAAGAATATTTGTACGTAATTTGAAAAGAATCAATAAAGAAATTTTCTCCCCATACAAACTTTGCCACTCTGTTCCACCCCCTTAATGGTATAATTTCGTAAAATCCTTTCTTAGTAAATCTCTACGTCATAGAAAGAAACCACTGTCAATATTTCAAGTTGCAAGCTTCAATAATATCGGCTTGGCGCTAATGACTTAATGAGTCGTCCAACCCGTTTTGCAGGCCTAATTTACACCTCCAGAGGGTGAAAATCAATAAATGCTGAAACACGTGTTTATTTATTTTTACTGAAGATAATTTATACGTAATTTGAAAAGAATCGATAAAGATTTTTTTCTCTGAACATTTTTTAAATTGACATAACTTTTTTATTTATAAACCAGTTGACATAAAATAAGTCTAAATGTTAAGTGAAGCTTACCACAATATATTAGTGGTAAATCGGATAAGCCGTTTCTGAGATTAGCGTGCACAAACGCACAGACAAACAGATAAACAGACAAAAATTTTAAAAATCATTGTTTTGGGTTCTAATTGTGTTGATAAAGGTCCCAGTAATATTTTTTTCTCATATATCTTCCATGTACAGACAGCGATAAGTTACATTTTTATTATATGTATAGATTTAGTTGTATCCATGTAATCTATTAGGTCAAATAGGGTTGTCGAAAAAAAAGCAAAATTATTTTCTATTAAATAGGTACCTATATATTAAATTTAATTAATCTATTAGGTCAAATAGGGTTGTCTAAAAATAATATTTTCTATTAAATAGGTAACTAAATATCAAATTTAATTGTTTCTATGTTAATCTATTAGGTCAAATAGGGTTGTCGAAAAAAAACAAAATTATATTTTCTATTAAATAGGTATATATTAAATTTAATTGCACCTATAACATCAAAATTATGCGGTTTTCTTAACCACTAACATTATTGTCAGAGAAAATCAGCAGAGCCATCCTCATATATTACTACTTAATAAGACTATTTAAGCGAACTTATATACATAAATAACCAAAATAATACATAGACTCTGTAAGTTTTATGAATAAAAAAAAATCTCAAAGCTCGAAAATTCTTGAAAAGGTAGCATCTTAAAACGTGAATCTGCATGTTTAACGTTTATGAGGTCAAATATATAATTTAATTAATTAGCATTATTCAATATATTTTATAAACAAATTATGCTTACTTAATTATACATTTTTGAAATTTTCAAGCAAAGGAATAACGAAAAATAAGTCTTTGGCTCAGAAATATAAAAAGATTTGATCTCGTAGCACCATCTGGACGACGTAGAAAAAGCGTAAAAATAATATGAAAACAATTTTCAAGCAAATTAATACAAAACAAGAAGACCATTGACTAAATAAAACTGTATGTATCAAAATATATAAAAAACGAAACCCAAATATTAACATTAATAAAAGTGATTCTTAATTATCTGAAATTGGTCTATATGACAAAAATAAACCAGTATAATCTAAAAAAAAATAACGTACATAAAAAAAACATCTAAATTTCAATCTAAAGTAGTTGCAGTCATTTTAGATATTTGCTCTATAAACTGTAAAATAACTAGAAATAAATAGATATTTTTTTGTCGACTTGAAGAAGAAAAATAAATCAGTTAATTGAAATATGACAACGTTTAAAGAATATTATAATATAGATATAATAGAGAGACACGACAAAAGCGACGGATGAGAGACGACTGTATGTAGCGGAGATGCGAAAGTTGAGATGGATGTATGGTGTGACAAGAATGGCTAAAATAAGAAATGAACATAGAAGAGGAAGTTTGAAAGTTGCGCCAGTGACGGAAAAGTTAAGGAGTGAAAGATTGACATGGTATGGACATGTCATGAGACGGAATGAAAGTAATGTTGGGAGGAAAGTTTTAAGTATGAATGTTGAAGGCTTAAGGCTAAAGGAAGACCGAAGAAAAGATGGATGGACTGCGTGAAACATGACATGGATAGACAAGGAGTGACCACAGAGATGACGTCTGATAGAGTTGTATGGAAGGAGAAGACATATTGCGGCGACCCCAAATAAATTGGGATAAGAGCAAGTTGATGATGATGAGATATAATAGTGAGAAATATACATATTTAAGTAGATTATAATATAGATAATAGAGCTGGAAATATAATCATGAACGTAATAAATAATAAAGAAATTACAGAAAATCAGAATCTATATCTCTAACTAACAAAGTATGAAAACATAGTATGATGCATTAATGACATTAAAGATATATATATATATATATATATATATATATATATATATATATATATATATATATATATATATATATATATATATATATATATATATATATATATATATATATATATATATATGTATATATATATATATATATAATATAATAAATAAAACAATAAACGTAAAAATATAACAATTAAAAATACAGAGATAATTCTTATATATCAGATTGAAAGATATATTGATTATGTAGATCAATTATTTAGCCTCTTATATGATTGTTTACATCATCACAGAAAATATCATCATATTTATAAGTATCTAAAGTTATTTAATCAGAAGTAATATGAATTTTATTCGTAAGATTATCGATGATCAACGGGACACTTCAACAATAGGAATCTCATCCTAAAACAAATATGCCCAAGGCTATAAGGAAAAAAATACATCTGTATATTTGACGAAATCTACTGTTGTTAAATTACGTCAAATTTTAAATGGTGATTTTAGCGTATCAGTAAAAATAATAATGGTTTACTTTATAGGTAGTGTTTAGAAAATTATCAAATCTTCTTAGATATCTATCAAAAATATATCTCCTTTTCTTTTAACATTTTACAGTTTTATTTATATCAAATATATATATATATGAATATTTGAAAGCAATTCTCTTGCATGATATTTTTTTGTGAAATAAAATCAATTAAGATTCCATGACTCATCGACTTGTAGATGCTCAGAGACAATTAGTCTTATCTTTACAATCAAGTATTTAATATAATTTTATTATCTAAATATATTTCTATCTATTGTTGTAAATATATATTTCGCGAGCTTAATTTTTCTCTATGTATATTTTGTATGTATATTTTATATATATATATATATATATATATATATATATGTGTGTATTTAAAATTAAAACTGTTTTATAAACGGGACGGAGTACGAGTGAACACAATATTTATGATCTCTACACACTAGATTTTAATTAATATATCTTTATACTTTTAAAATACCTTCCAAAATATATATTAAAATCTTAAATCATTTCATTATTTATTTTTTTTACTTTAACATTATTTGAAAATATTATAAAAATATATTTTTAGTTTTTGTAAAACTGTTTTTTATATTTACTTGTGTGTAGATGTCATTTAACATTATATTGTAGGATACAATCTGGTAACTATATGTTTCAAGACCCGTTTTACAATGAGTGCCAACCCTAACGTATTCAGCTAAATATATCATTCAAAAATATCATCACTATTTTAATGATATTAATATCGTTAGGTTGATAATCAATGTTGATGATACATTTTTAAATTAAAATAATATTAATTCTGTATTAAGCAGCCTATTAAACCCGTGCTTGTAGCTACCGTTACGAAATATTAAGTAGTTTTTTTTTTTTAACGTAAATAACTCTTTTTACTTCATAAATTGGCAATGCCGTATTAGATCATGATTTTATCATTTAAAAAACATAAAACATCACTTAAAAAAATAATAAGTATGAAAATATTTAACAAAAAAAAAAAAAAATTAAAGAAAATTAAAGGTACTTTTAATAGGAATAAAAATTTTTAGACTCAACAAAATAAAAATACAACTAGAAATATAAAACTAATCGCTTATAGCTACAGTAAATACTATTTACATATTAAATAATAAAAAAAAAAGAATATAGATGTACTTCTCAACAATTAATAAAATATTTTTTTTTTACATTAGAATCGGCAAATACAACAGATGAAAAAAAAATATCTTAAAAATGAAACTACCATTACTATTTCAACAGTAAACGTATCAATTTTAAGGAGTTACATAAAACAATTATTAATTAACGCTAACATCGTGTTTTACATACCAAAATTATATACAAACAATTTACATTAAAATACCTATATATTACAATATGCTAAAATATATGTTTAAGAAAAACATAAAAAAAAACCATTAGTATTATTGTCTTCGCAAATATATGTTCAGTCATTGAATGAATTCTTTTAATGTACGATGTATGCCAATGTATCTTTTTTTTTAATGATCTTAGAAAAGAAAGTGGAAGGATGTAGGCACCGGGGGAGATCGAGACTAAACTACCTAGACCAGATTGGTCATGTACTGAAGGAAGGTCGAGTTAAGAGTCTCCGAAACCAGCAAGCTTGTATGAAGAGAATTGTGAATGTTTAGGAAGTGAGTGAAGTGTGCAAGGATAGAGTTCTCTGGCACTCTGTTCTCTATGCCTACCCTGCAAGGGATATGGCGTGATGATATGTATGTATGTATCTTAGAAAATGGTTAATATTCGTTTTGATGACAGTGTTGTTTTCTACATTATCGTGAATGAAAGATCGAAGTTTTACGTGTCTTGTATATAGAAAATTGCTCAAGCTGATTAAAACGTTAAAATACACAGTCCAAAAATTATGTAAAATACCTGAATTTAAATATCCATTTGCAATCATTGTGTTATATAATTCTGTTATCGCTGAATCATCATCATATAATTATGCTCGATTTAGATTTCATATTAGATGTTAAATAAAAATTAAATTTCAAATGATCAAAAATATTTTTCTTTGTACTTAGAATATTTCAAGAGTGAAACTAAGATATGCAAACATTACGGTGAATTTTATTTAAATGAAACGTAATTATTGAGTCTTTATTTTAAAATAATGCATAGCAATTTTAAAACGGATCAATGAAGTTGTTATGTATGAAACAATAATGAAAAATGATGAAATTAATGATAAACCATTTATATTTACAGATTTTATTAAAATTTAAACTTAGCCTTGTTTATTTTTGGATTACATTTTCGAGACAATAATGGCAGTGATTGTATGAGTTGAGCGGGTCTGTACCTGCGCTTGAGATCACTTCTTTACGGTCAGGACCCGCTTATAACATCAGATGATAGATAGATATACATAAGAACATTAAAAAAACACGTAATGTTGCATAGATGAAAAATAAAATTAAATTACTCAACTATGTGGTTTTCTTTTTAAATATAACTAAGCATAAAAAAACAGGTATCAAAATACATATTAATAATTTTAATATTATGCATTACTTGCATAAAATGTGAGTTGTTTTTAATTAGTCCGAATCATCAATTAAATATTTATTATATGTTCACAAACAGTGATTACGTGTTGACTTGCCTAACCGAAATATAACTGGTTTAAACGTATGCATCTATGTTTTGTTACGTGTTCTCGTTCTTACGTCATTTGGCTTAAATCTAAACTATCTGGGTATATTTATATAAAAGTAAACTGTAAAAATCACATAGTAATTCCGCTAACTAAACTTACGATAGGCGCCACGTTTTATTTTCTTTTCTTTTTGTTAAGTTTAGTTAATGCACAATTATCACACGAACTCTTGAACGCTGATATTTTGCTCCATCTGTAACAATAAGAAAATATAAATTTCAGAATGATGATACTATTATAGAAAATTTAGATTGTAAATCTCTGGTTGAAAAAACTGAAAGTAAATATCTAAAAAGCTCCTTTACGTTTCAGAACGTTTCAGAACTTTACAATTTTAATTCCAGAACGTTTCGTTCATGTTAAGTTTAATAAATTATAAAATTTAAATAATAAGATAAATAATAAGAAGAAAAAAGCAAGAACTATATAGATAGTAGTAACAGATACTCTATCTACGTTACTGGATCTTCTACTATTCTAAATTATTAAGATTTATGTCTTGATTGATGTCAGCAGAACAATTTCTATTAAACAATTATGGAATTTATTAGCACCCGTAACACAAGTTAATCTTAGCCTATAGCCCAGAAATAGATCTACAATGAGCCCTTAGCACTTTAATGGGCACTCAATTTCAAATTAGTTTTGGAAATTTATTAAAATAATATTACTACATGTAAATCAGGTTCAAATTACACAAGTATACAAATCAAAGATAAGTAGTTCTAACATGGTTTTAGTCTTTTACGCTCCCCAGCAAAAGAATTCAAGTCTATTGCCGTCTATTAAACGAAATAGCAGACTTCGTACTAGCTGTTGATAATTTCGTAATGGAAATATTTAATAATACTTTGTTTGAAAATAAAACTATATCAACATATTCTAACCCAAAAACCACTTTCGATAGTCACACGACTGACCGAGCAGTTATAACATTAAAACTAAAAACGGTTTCATGGTCCCGCAAGTGTGCCGGCTTGAGAAGCAGTTGCATAACCGCGGAAGCTTGCGACCGACTTTCACGGGTTATGCAACGCCAAAAATCTGTTTACGTAATGCCCCCGAGACCCAATGTCCCAGTGAATTACATCACTAGTCATTTTGAAGTTGAATGTTAGTAGAAAGTGGGACGTGCGAAATGTCAACACTAATAAGTGGTCTATTCAGTGGCATGGTTTAATTTGGGGTCATAATTTTGATTCATATATTTTGACTAACAACCCCATGCTTAAGGAATGCCACAAGGTTCCATTTTGACATTACAGAAGCATTATACACATTAGATTTATATGAGTGTGTACCTGAATAGTTTAAACTTGGGTAAACCGAATTAGATATAGCTGTTTCTAGATATGATAGCGATTAGCTGTTATACATTATTTGTGATATAAAATGGAAATTCTTTAACAAAGTTTATCCTAGTAGTTTTGCTACATCTATGGAAATAAATATAGACAAGGATCTTTAATATATTATATTGTAGAATACTCACAGGTAAAAAGGGGTGTAATATTGTATTATGTACTTATTCGCTACCATGCACTAAAACTGAGTCCAATGTTCTCCGGGTTAGATTTTTCGACTTTATTAAAGCATTTAACACTTCTTATTATATCATCTCAGTTTATATATGTCCCACTGTTGGACTTGAGTCTCCTCCATAATGGGAGGGTAATTGACCTACTATACCACGCTGGTCAGACGTATTGGTATAGGGTTTTGTTTTGAGTTTTCTTTCTCTCGCATAGATGTTGTATGCGTTTTATATCCCTTAGTCGTCTCGTACGATCACCCACGGGTAAGATATGGGGTGGTAAATTGTATTCTTACTCCGTCACCACGCGGAAATGTATTGAATGTATTGAACTTATTATATATGTACCTGAAATTTTATTTAATAAAAATTAAATTAACCTTTAGTTAATTTAATTTTTATTAAATCAACCATATAACAACGATAATATGTGGAAATTTATTCATAGTTTTACGTTCCAGGGGTCAAATTTATATAATTTAAACATGTTAATATATAGGTATGAAAGAGAGTATTGGTGTAAAGATGCGAAAGGGAGTGCTCCGATGGTTCGGACATGTAGAAAGAATGACGACTGGTTAAGAAGATATACAATGCGAAAGTGGAAGGATGTAGGTACCGGGGGAGACCGAGACTATCTTAACTAGACCAAATTGGTCACTTACTGAAGGAAGGTGGAGTCAAGAGTCACCGAAACCGGCGAACTTGTATGAAGAGAATTATGAATGTTGAGGAAGCGAGTGAAGTATGCAAGGATAGAGTTCTCTGGCACTCTGTTCTCTCTGCCTACCCTGCAAGGGATATGGCGTGATGATATATATGTATGTATGTTAATATATAAATGTATATTGTATTGAATACAATCAAATACTGATGTTTATATTAAATAATGCTATTAATAATTTAATTTTAGTTAATCATAACATCCAACTTCTGTCATAGAGCACACAAACGTTATCTGTTGAGGAACTGTATGAATCAAAATACATTTACCATAAACTTTACTACAAATTATATGTAAACAATATATTTTCGACTTTTCGACTGCACAGATGGCGTAGTGGTTAAGATACCGACCTTCCGTGCCAGTGCCGTAGGTTCGATTCCCACGCAGGACATTACTTTGTGTGATCCACAAAGTGTTGTTCTGAGTCTGGGTGTAATTTGTCCGCGTTAATTGCATGTTTGTAAAGTCCCCCGCAATACAAGGTTTATTTCATTAGTGCAGAGTGGTGTATTTTAAAAAAAAAAAAAGAATTTGAAATAATTAACGTTGTATGGAATTATATAGATATTAGTAAAGTAAAGTCATCATCATCATCACAGTCCATAAATGTCCCACTATTGGGCTCGGGCCTCCTCCGTAATGAGAGGGAAATTAACCAACTATACCGCGCTGGTCAGACGTGTTGGTATAGGATTTTGTTTCGAGTTTTCCTTCACTCGCATATATGTTATATACGTTTTAAATCCCTTAGTCGTCTCGTACGATCACCCATGGGTAAGATATGGGGTGGTGAATAGTATTCTTACTCCGTCACCACACGGAAAATGTTTAATTTAAAAAGTAAGGTAATGTAAAAATTTATTTGTGAAACATGTGTATACATACGAAAATTGATGTGCATGCAAGATGTTACACTTGAGGTGTTCAGACATGTTTGCCGTTTGTGTGGCGTACAAATGTTGATACATATCATAATATTTTGGCTAGTCATTAAAAATTAAATTAAATAAAGTAGTTAAAATAATAACAGCCAATATGAGTATCAAATAATAACATATATTCAATGTAAACAGAATAATAATAAGCAAATGTATTTTTTTATATATTGCTTATGGTGGCCAACGAGCAAGCAGCACATCTGATGGTAAGTGTCACTGCTGCCCATAGACCTTTGCTATACCTAGGGTATAGCTAGGCCGCTGCCTACCATTAGAATTCCCAAACCCACCCAGTTGGGTTTCCGGCTCTCTCGCTCACCGAACGAAGCGCAATAGCACATTGCCATTACTCAGACGTCGATCTTATGCGAGAGTGTGGTACTACCCCGGACGGACCGGCCCGCGGCTGTAGACAGAGAACTGTCAACAGCGTGGTCCTACCACTGTCAAGAGATTTCTACCCATGTATTGCTGATCACGATATCTCTGGAACCATAAGGCCTACAGACTTAAAATTTAGTAGAAATATTCCTTTCGCCGAATAGAGGTCAGCTAAGAACGGATTTTACGAAATTCCACCAGTACATAATTTTGGTTTAATAAACAGAAAAACTTTAAAATGAACCACAGAATTAACACTTGATCAACATGGTACTTGTCGTAATTCTTTCAGAGAACCTCTCTCACTTTGAATCGAATTAAATGATTCTTTAATCTGGTTCTTGTTACTGTAAAATCATTGATATTTTCTAATGACTGACTCCAAATTTGCAAAAGATGAGTTGGAATCACGATTTTCTAGTCTGATTGTAATTTTTTTATCTATGATATTTCCCTTCAAATCATAAAAATGGTATCACTTTTATTAAAAAGCTTAACATTTTGATGCCTTTTTGTTTGCAAATCACTAACAATCTTCAACTATCGACTCGCAATTATCATTAAGAAACAAAATAAAAATGACCCACGTGCAAACGCACACCAAACGAATATATATATATATATATATATTCATAAAAACAATGTTTATTTTTATCTCTTATCACTAAAGACAATATTTATGGAATTAAATACTGGACTGGGCCGGTTCTGTAAGCATTTTTTAGACGCAAACAATTCTAAGATAATTCTGATATCATCATCATCATCATCACAGCCCATATACGTCCCACTGCCGGGCTCGGGCCTCCTCCGTAATGGGAGGAAAATTAACCTACTGTACCACGCTGGTTAGACATGTTGGCATAGGGTTTTGTTTCGAGTTTTCCTTTTCTTGCATAGATGTTATATGCGTTTTATATCCCTTAGTCGTCTCTTACGATCACCCACGGGTAAGATATGGGGAACACAACCACCATTAGAGTTATTTTATTAAACCAAATTAGACGACTAAATCAAAAATTTTGAAAATATATCCGAAGATTTTTATCAAATTTATTAAAAAAAGATTTTAGTTTTCAACGAAGACATTTTTATCTTCGTAGAAAACTAAAATCTTTTTCTCAGAACATATAAAGACTACTATTGGCTTTCAAACATGCTCTGCTATGAAGGAAACTGATCATGCTAGTCAAACAGATAGGTGGGCTTCGTTGAAAGATTTTCTTCTTTTTACATACATACCTACATATCATCACGCCATATCCCTTGCAGGGTAGGCAGAGAGAACAGAGTGCCAGAGAACTCTATCCTTGCATACTTCACTCGCTTCCTCAACATTCATAATTCTCTTCATACACGCTCGCCAGTTTCGGAGACTCTTGACTCCACCTTCCTTCAGTACATGACCGATCTGGTCTAGGTAGATGAGTCTCAGTCTCCCCCGGTACCTACATCCTTCTACTTTCGCATTGTATATCTTCTTAACCAGACGTTCGTTCGACATTCTTTCCACATGTCCGAACCATCGGAGCATTCCCTTTCGCATCTTTACACCAATACTCTCTTTCATACCTACTCGCTCTCTTACGTCGTCGTTACGACGTTCGTACTTACGTTCTTCTTTTTCATTAATTTTATATTTTTCTTACATTTCTTAGCTATCTCTTACAATATACGAGTACCTATATGAAAAAGGAAGATGTGACGAATTGTAAGGTGAATATGTGAACGGAAAAACGATTACAGCATAAAGTTACCACAATTGCTTTAAATGGTAAAGTTATTATATTTTGGAAATAAAACTATTTTTACGGATTTTATCTTAGGTATTATCTATATGGTCTATCTATTATGGTCTACGCGTGAATGTGAGCAAAACCAAAATAATGGTCTTTGAAAGAGATGAAGCCAGAACAGATGTAAGAGTAACAATAGGTAATGATGTACTAGAGCAAGTGGATGAATTTGTATGTCTTGGATGTGGATTTAGCCGAGATGGAAGGTACACCACTGATATAGAGCGAAGAGTGAATGCGGGAAATAGAGTGAACGGAGCGTTGGGGCAACTTCTCGGCAGCTACCACCTCAGCCAGAAGGCACGTGTAGCAATACATAACGCAGTGCTTGTCCCAACATTACTGTATGGAAGCGAGAGTTGGGTATGCAGAAAAGAGTATGAAAGTAAAATGAATGCGGTCGAAATGCGATCTCTGCGGAAAATCTGTGGAGTTAGGCTGACCGACCGCATTCGTAACGACGACGTAAGAGAGCGAGTAGGTATGAAAGAGAGTATTGGTGTAAAGATGCGAAAGGGAATGCTCCGATGGTTCGGACATGTGGAAAGAATGCCGAACGAACGTTTGGTTAAGAAGATATACAATGCGAAAGTGGAAGGATGTAGGTACCGAGGGAGACCTAGACTAACCTACCTAGACCAGATTGGTCATGTACTGAAGGAAGGTGGAGTCAAGAGTCTCCGAAACCGGCGAGCGTGTATGAAGAGAATTATGAATGTTGAGGAAGCGAGTAAAGTATACAAAGATAGAGTTCTCTGGCACTCTGTTCTCTCTGCCTACCCTGCAAGGGATGTGGCGTGATGATATGTATGTATGTATGTTATCTTATTATATTTTAATATTTCAATTTAACGAGATTTCAAATACTTTACAGCAGTCACGGGTGAACGGTATAGTATTGAAAACGACGGGAAATTAAAATATCAAATATAAACGCGATAGAATCCGTAAAAATTGTTTTATTTCAAATGTGTAATATTCGCTTAGAGTTCTCTGGCACTCTGTTCTCTCTGTCTACCCTGCAAGGGATATGGTGTGATGTTATGTATGTATTACTCGTGTAAACATCAAAAATCATTAATTCATTATATTTTCAATCGATTTGGGTTCGAATCCCGTCTATGTTAATTTCTTTTCGAATCACGAATGTGTCATAAGTGAAATAACCAATCATCATCATCATCATCTCAGCTCATATATGTCCCACTGTTGGGCTCGAGCCTCCTCCATAATGGGAAGAAAATGAACCTATTACACCACGCTGGTCAGACGTCTTGGTATAGGGTTTTATTTCGAATTTTCCTTCTCTTGCATAGATGTTGTATGCATTTTATATCGCTTAGTCGTCTCGTACGATCACCCACGGGTAAGATATGGGGTGGTGAATTATATTCTTACTCCATTACCTCACGGAAAGGTGACCAATAATATTGATTATAATTAACAGTTTTTTGAAAACTAAGTATCATGTCCGATTAAAAATAATTATTTTCGTTACTATATATAGATCATAAGCTATTATCATGCCAAATTTTAAGAATTTCAGCTTATTAATTTGTGTGTGATTCGTGAACAACTAAACAGGGTTTTTTTTTTATTTTTCGTAGTGTTCTGTTTCTTTTTACTACTCACTATCCATATTACCTATTATCATAAGTTTTCAAAGTAGATTTTATCTTTTTACTGTTAAAATAGAGATTAACTATTTATGCTAACTATCGCATTCTTCCAGAACACAAATAGGTCCTTAAAATTTGTAGTAACATTAAATTTGAGTCTTGTCGAACTCAAATATAGGACACTAACATACCTGATCCATAATAACCACCGTGCCATCTGTGCCATTAAATTAAAAAAGAATAACTAAGAAAATAATACAACTTCATCCACAAGTACCAGGTATTCATAAACCGGAGAATGTCACTCTATCATAAAAAAAGATTAAAGCAAAGAGTTCGTGTACTATCGAATCCCGCGGGCACGTCGAGTGCATTACCCGATGCGTTTCGGGTACGGGTTGTTGACCCTCCTGTGTGATTTTTTTATGATAGCTTAGTTGTGTGACCTCGGAAGTAGATTGTAGAAAGTTTTTTTAGTTGATTATAGTTTTTTGTTTATTGAAAGAAGTTGAATGCACCTAGTGTATGTTTTTGATGTGAAACATCTATAAGTGAGGGGTAAACTAATTGCTGGAGAAAATAATTGAATTGTCGCGATTTTAAAGAAATTTTTGAATTTTTTTTTTTTTTGGTATACGAAGAAAATAAATGTTCATTAAATAAACTGGAGAAAATTCGTAATATTGTATTTTTTCATCATGCTACTATACCACGTTCATCAAACTGGTTGGTATAGAATTTTATTTCGAGTTTTCCTATTCTTGCTTAGACGGTATTCGTCACAGAAAATATTCTGTTACAAAAAATACTAAATAAAGAGAGAGATAGTTAATTACTTTCAACTAAATCAGTATTTTCATAACACAACTACCAGGCCTTCATAAATTTATAGGAGGCTCTGTATTTTGATGGTTTAAAAATTAAACTAATAATATCTTAATATATATAATTCTTATGTATGTGTGTTTGTGATATAACTCTTACTAAACGACTGGACCGATTTAGGTGATTTTTGTTTGTATATTTTAATGGATTTCTGGATGGTTTGAATACAATTGTGCTCGATAGGTGCGGCTGCTGTCGGTATGGTACCAAATGTTATTTTTACAATTGACAAAATTACACAATATACTTAATGTGGTTATACTTTACCGGGCAGGACGAAGTCTGCCGGGAACTATAGTTGGAGTATATCGTACAATAAAGTTACTCTATATTGATAAAAATAGCCGAGGAATCTAACAATCTCTATATTATAGTAATTTAAGTTTTAAGCAGAGAAAACGTCTAAATCTTTTGTCTTCACTAAGCCAAACCATTCAGGACCGACAAAAATTAAAATGTCTTACTCAGTATTGAACAAATTCAATTTTGTTACGATTATTTCTGCCATATTACCATCTCCTAACTAGCTATGATTTTCTGTTACCGAGGTTCACGTTTGGTTAAGAACAGTGTGTCATATTTTCAATTATTTTTCATGGAACATTTTTCTTAATATCGTAGTGACATTGACCTCCCGTGCCGCGCGCCATAGGTTCGATTCTCATGTAGAACTATTTTCTGATTTATTTATATTAATTATCTATCTATATATCTATCAGACATCCACTGATAAGGGCTCACCAAGAAGGTAAATAGCATAAACGCCACTCTTGTCAGTTGGGTTAGCGGTGTCCTCAACTGGGTTTTTCGAGGTAAGTAAGGAATTTAATTGAAACAATTGTGGTGGAGTAAAAAAAATAATATAACTAAAGACTTTCTAATGTTTACGCGAGTATTACACATTTGAAATAAAACTATTTTTACGGATTCTATTGCATTTGTATTTGATTTTTAATTTACCTACGTTTCGATCACTTTACAGCCTGTCCAGTCCTCCCGTGATCATGAACGCTGAAAAGTGTTCGTAACGTCGCGTCGGTAAATTAAAAAAAAAATAATAATAATAAAAAAATCAAATACAAACGCAATAGAATCCGTAAAAATAGTTTTATTTCTAACACCTAAAGAACTAAAGTACTTAGCAGTACATTATAAAGTTACAGCACAAGTAATCCATTTCTTTCACTCCCATAACTTGAGTTGAATCGCAATCAGATGATAACAATCTTGAGTTTTCTATAAAACTACCATAAGAATTACAAGTAGGGTTATAAACAGTTTGACATATGTAGCCCTTAAGTACATCGTTGAATATTAAATAACAAACAAAAAAATAAAACGTAAAACATTTTTTTTTTCAATTATTACGTTCCAAATGAACAAAAGTAATTTAGAGTACTAGAGATCCGGGTGGGCCACTGAAGAAAAAGACCGCGTACCAGTGACCCTATATTGTAGGGCGGGTCTACGGGGTCTTGCGCTGCTTTTCCTGTCGCCCTGGAGGGATTAGCGGGGTTTGACGTGCCGTAGCCAGCCGCCAAATAAAAAAAAGTACTAGAGATACTTAGTATTATTTTTTTAATAACAGATACTCAAACGTCAGGCTAGTATTATTTACAGTTTCCCTTCTCTTGCATAGATGTTATATGCATATTATATCCGTCAATCGTATAAATAAAAGTATGTCATTCTTATACAATATAATGCTGACAATTGTATTTATCATCATTTTCTATGTCGACGTATTCAGTTATAAAATAAGGTTGAATCAGGTAAAATGAGGTTTACTCTTTATACTAAATATAGTAGGTTTTCTCCGTGTAATAACGGAATAAGAATAGATTAAACCACCCACTCTTTTACCCGTAGGTGTAAAAGAAGACTAAAAGATGTAATACAAATATTACATCTATACAAGTGATGGGAAACACAAAATAAAACCTTATACTAACACGTCTGATCCCCTTCCTTACTCCAATTGTGGAGGAGCCTCGAGTCCATCATTGCAACATAGTCGTACTTCGCCTTTTACGTGAGCCACTGGCACCATGACCATGATCATAGCATAGGCAGTGGGATAATACAACTGATACAAACAACAAGACAAACAAATACAAAAAAAAAATATAATTATAAAGACACATATTTTAATAAAAAGGAAAGTAAACAAGGCTAGCTATAAGAGCTATGTTCCCACACGTAATAAAAATACGATTCAAATTTAGAACACACATTTCATAATAGCATTAAAAATACAGATTAATGAAAACATTCTTACATTAACCACGCTTGAGTCCCAACCTTGATATCGCATTGTGACCTCATATTTTTACTTACTATGGTCAAAGAGGTCACTTCATAAAATTGTTCACGGTGTAAAATTCATAAAAATAAATATATAAATAAAACAACGCTACAATATAAGCCTGCTGACATTGATAATACTCGTGACGCTACCAACATTCAGTACGATGCAAGTGCGATGCACGCTGATGTAACAGAATCCCAAATGTGGGCCAAATTAATAAAAAAAACAACGACACACCCACTACAGTAGTTTACACGCACACACACATATGCGTGTATAGTGAAAGTGCGTTGACGCGAGACTACTGTACGCCCGTGCTGCGTACTTCAAATAGCCGTCATTTTAAATTCAGGTGCCTAGTGGGCTGGCTGTCTGAACATGTTAAACATAAGTAGTTATTTTTATTTAGATTTTGCCAATTAATTTTTTTATAAATTTTAACATGTTGATTAAAGACAAAGAAAAATATATACAGATATTTTTGTTCGATTTTTACGTTTAAAACAGGCAAAGGAAACGAAGTTCATTCAGCCAACTCTAAAATTCTTCACAAATTATTGACAAATATTTCATTCACATTCTTCATGTAGCGTAGTTTGTTCGCGATCATTGTCAACGAACTGTTTATATGTCCTTAAGATTGCACCGGCTATCCTATTGTGGATCTATTCGCTGCCACACCTTGTCCAATAGCCGTATATGACGGATAGTTTTAACAAAAATACTAGTACAATACATATGATTGCTTCATTTGTATTGTATTATATTGTTACTCTAACCGGAAACGATAGTACAAATATTATCAGCAAAATACTGATTACACATATTGACCGATACGTTTTTGCCATTCATGAATAAGTTTAAAAATAAAACTTTATCAAGATTATGTAGGTTAAAAATTTATTATTTTTATCTATTTTTAGACCACGCTGACAGATGTCGATTCTTTCATCAAAGTTTTTAATCACTTTTTGGCAAAATGGCGGGTCTATTTTGTAAATCACATCAAGGATTTTGAGTTTTAAGGCTGCAATCGATTCGATTGGCTCCGTATAGTCGTGGTGGACGTTTGCCAGATATCATTTTTCATTAATAATTGCCGAACTAGGTAAGCTACTTGAATTGTATGTATGAACATATCAAAAACTTATCTGCTGTAAATTCATAATCAATGCATATACTCTGGAAGATGGGTAGAGTTTGTTTTATCCGCCGGCCGGCCCTATAGCGATGAGTAAGGGATACGGTAGGTTATTGGGCCATGCGCCGCCTTTTCGTCGCCTCAGATGGAAGGGATCAAATGGTATTGCCAAAAAAAAGGTCTATGTTGTAACATTTTTCTTTTTTTTTTTAAACATAACCCCATTAAAATACTTTTCCAAGTTAATACTAAAAGAAAAAAAAAATTGTATTATGCCTTCTGTGTTTTCTTGCCAGATGTTTCTCAGAGTGGCTGCTTTCCGATACGGTGGTAGCTTAATAGTGCTTGCTAGATTTTTTAAACAAGTAAATTGCCACAATATAATTATTACAATAAATTAAATATTTAATATAACTGATTATAAACAATATAAAAAATTTTACATATAGATTAATTTTCTTTTTGTACTGGCAATGAATTTGTATTAAAATGTGGGTCAAACTTTTAATAACTGATACTGTAGCATATATATTTCTATAATAACGATGACTTTTGGACGAAAGACATCTTAGTCCTCCCGTAACCATGATCACAGTAAAGTGTTCGAAGCGTCGGGAAATTAAAAATCAAATAATCTGCGATAAAATCCGTAAAAGTAGTTTTATTTCAACTAAAAAGAAAGCAAAAAAAAAATGAAATTTCATGATTTTCATTTAATAGATGGTTTTATATAATCATGCCTAATGTTAATGCGAATTATTACGTTTTTTCTTTCTTTTTGAAAACTTTTGAACGTTCATGATCATGAGAAATTTAAGATGTCTAACGCCCAACAAATGATCGTTATTACACAATTAATAGTGATAGGACCACATTTGACTGCACAGATGGCGTAGTGGTTAAGATTTTTCGTGCCAGTGACGTGGGTTCGATTCCCACGCAGGACATTACTTTGTGTGATCCACAAGGTGTTGTTCTGAGTCTGGGTGTAATTTGTCTGTGTTAATTGCATGTTTATAAAGTCCCCCGCAATACAAGGATTATTTCCTTAGTGCGGGGTGGTGTTTAAAAAAAAAAAAAAAAAATTGTTGACAGTTTTCTGTCTACTATTCCGTCTAAATTTTAATACAAATTCATTACATATAGAAAATAGAAAAACGTGATAAAATCCGTGAAAAGAATATTTTATTTTATAACTATAGATTTTATGATCACACATGGAAGGCGAAGAATAAATATATTTTTTTTATAATAATCATAGAGATTATAGAGACAATCTGATAAAAAAAAAATATTATGAGTAATGCTTTTCTCATGGAATGCAAGTTGATAGGCGAGATAACCAAGTATTAGTACTTGATAAATTATTTGACTTGTCGAAGTGATAACTTGTTATCGGAGGGTAAACCGCTTCGTTACGTAACGCGTAACGGCGCAAGTCTGTCTGGCTTCCCTTTCTCTCATGCATATGGTAGCGATAGGCATACTCCTCTTCTTTCACTCTAACCCACAGCGTATTAAGATATGATGTTATAAGATTTTATTAATAAATAACCTTTCTTTACATTATCATATTAACATACATAAAATTTAAGTAATAACCTAAGCTTTTCTCAATTTAAACAATTTCAATATTAAATATTTCAACTTAGATTAGTTTAAATGATAATTTCTGTCGGGCGTCCCGAGACGCACACGTTTTATTTTTTTAACATCTTTGATAGCTGAGAAATATTCCTGATGGTAGGTAGTGATAGCTGCTTATGAACCTCAGAAAATTTTAGGGACACAGCCAGGTGAAACTACAGTAAATGTTCGAACCTGTAGCAGATTGCTAGTTATGGATTAAGAATAAAATTAGCAATCAATAGAGTGTTTGATTCCCACACATTTACACAATTGCACTTAGTACTTTGTGCGATCCATAACGTGTTGTTCTGAGTCTGGGTGTAATTAGTCTGCGTTCTTTGCATGTTTTTAAAGTCTCCAAAGGATTGTTTTGCTTAGTGCAGGGTTGTGTCTTTAAAAAAATTCTCACAGACCATAAGAGGACGAAAAGTATGAATTTTTAATTAAATTCATTATTTATTTATAAATTTTAATAGACTTAATTATAAATTTGAATTTCAGAGAACGCAGCTATATCTCTATGATTTATTATAAATTAATGAATGTTCGGGTTATTATTTTTAATACCAAACAAAAAAAAAAGTATAACACAATTACGATCTCTAATTAAGTATTCTTAATTTCCTGAATCGGCTTTAATTAAATACAATTAAAAAAAAAAAAAAAAAACACTTGTTCTATATTTCATATAGGCAACCTTCCTAATATTATTTTAATTTTACAAATCCTAACAGAAAGTTATATATGAATATTTCCTCCTTATCCTACGGCGAAGTTTCAAAGAAGGGTTTCACCTATATACATATGTCTGTTTTGTCCGCTTGTAACTACTCAATGTCTCATTCGTTTAGTCAAATGAAAAAAAAATCGTTCTTACATTCATTATACATTCAATTCATATTACATTCAATTAGAGTCGACGTAATATGTACTTTACTTTCATCGTAAATATTGCAAGAGTTATTGACTATAGTTTTATCACCTGTCTGATGTCAATCCTCCTTGGGAATGTAATTGTTGACCAAACAGCATTAGATGGAGTTGACCGAGGCTCTTAGTCGTCTTTTACGACATCCATGAGTAAATTAAATCTTGGTAGTATTCATAACCCAGACTCTCGCGGGGTATCAAAATAAAGAGCTTTATAAGGCTAGTACGAAAATAAATACACACAAAACAACTTTCTCTACTAAGTTCTCTGTACGTAAGTACTAAGTCCTATACTATATATCTTGCTATATTAGATATTTTTTTTATCTCACTTATATCTAAGAAATTATTAAAAAAAAATGGAGCCTTGTTTTCTATCAATTATTTACGCGCAAATGAATGGATTTACTTAATTAATTATCCATTTAATTATTACAATTCAATAGAAGTGTTTTTTTTATTAATTATCAAATTAATTAAGATAAAGTCTAGGTAAATTATACTACTCATTACTAGGTTATCATAAATCAAAAAATGTTTATCATGTAACAAAAACATTTCATCAAAAACTAAATACTGGTTAAACTTCTATAAAATTATACCCTCCTGGTACTTCGCATTCATAAAGATCAGACTTTCGTTTTCCTTTTCACTTTCAATAGTATTATGGATTCCTGGTAGCGCTCATAAATAAGAACTACTTAACAAACGACCTAAAAATAAGCCTTAGGTGAAAATAAAGATCAAAAAATGAATTTGATTTCCATTTGTTTTGTATAAAACAATTTCAAATTCAATCAATTCAAATCAATTTCAAGTTTATAACACCATCTGCGCTTACCAACCCGTCTGCTAAGCGTGGTGATTATTAGTCCCCACGTAGAAAAGTCTATGTCTAACTATTACGATAGGTTAATGAATAGAATTATTTTTGCAATCATTGTATTTTTATTTTATTCTTTTAATTAATTATGATAATGCACTTACATGAAGGATCTTGAGGTGAGACCTGAGGGTGCATGAATGCGAACGCCATGATGCTAATTTGCAACTAGTACATAACAATTTTTAAAGTGCTATATAGTTACCAAGCTATGAATAATACCAACTATTACAACTCGTAGTGATAGTAAAAGATGATTAAGAGCTTAACATTGATCTGGATCAACTGCATCTGATGCTCTCTGGTCCACAATTATATTCACAAGTACGGTTAATGTACTTTAGGCGGTCAATTATAAAACTATTGTCGAAACGTTTGCAATATGTACTATGAATAAAGAGTACTGCTTCGACCACTGAGAAGCAGAATGATGACGTTTAATTAATTAATTCTTACATACATACATACACACATACCATCACGCCATGTCCTTTGCAGGGTAGGCAGAGAGAACAGAGTGCCAGAGAACTCTATCCTTGCATACTTCACTCGCTTCCTCAACATTCATAATTCTCTTCATACACGCTCGCCGGTTTCGGAGACTCTTGACTCCACCTTCCTTCAGTACATAACCGATCTGGTCTAGGTAGGTTAGTCTCGGTCTCCCCCGGTACCTACATCCTTCCACTTTCGCATTGTATATCTTCTTAAACAGACGTTCGTTCGGCATTCTTTCCACATGTCCGCACCATCGGAGCATTCCCTTTCGCATCTTTACACCAATATTATTTTTTCATACCTACTCGCTCTCTTACGTCCTCATTACGAATGCAATTGATCAGCCTAACTCCACAGATAATTAATTCTTAATTTAATTTTTTTTTGTTCTCTCTGCCTACCCTGCAAGGGATATGGCGTGATGATATCTATGTATGTATGTATGTTTTTTTTAATTTATTCGCACTTATGGGCAGGCTATAGTCATGCTGTGTGGTAGCTACTAATACTATCAACCCTTCCTATGCTTGTGGATGTCATAAAAGGCGACTAAGAGTCTAACGACCTGGGTCAACTTTATCTGATACCATTTGGCCGACAATTATATTCCCAAGGAGGGTTGACGTCTGGCAGGCGGCCGGTCATAAAACTATTGCCAATAACTTTTACAATATGTACTATGAAAGAAGATTACATATTGTATCGACCAAATAATTGGGATAAGAGTAGGAGAATGATGATGATGATGGGCAGGCTCTAGTCAGTCGATCATACTGTCTTGTCATACATATTAATTTTCTTCATATATTATTTATCACTTCTTCATATTGCGTAGCCTTTATAGTCACTGACCGTCAGTAAGTCAAGTCGTTACCGTTAATTGGGCGCTGATAACCAAATTATGATTTATTATTTATACCATATTCATTACTTTTCAGCACTTTAACTGTATCCATATTCCATAAAATACCAGCAAAATTATTCAATATAACACTACAAATCATTAAAGAAATGAATATAATACAAGAACGTGATAAGGCATTTCTATATGCCGCCAAAACTCTTAAATAAAGCATTTTCTTTTCTTTTTTTTTTTGGAGTGAAAACGACGTAGCGGCGTTGTGCACTTTTTTGGGTTGAGTAAAAAATGTTAAACTCGCGTCAGGACACGTGACCTGATCGAAAATTCGTAAGACGGAGGGTGAGTAGACCGTACCAATATAATATAATGTAAATTATTTAATATGTGTATTTTTTTGTATGGTCACACCCATAAATACTCCCTGAGGCAAGCTTTTTATTTTTTTGTATTTGTTTTTTTTTTTCATAGGTTTATGTTTTTACTTCTGTCGGTCGGCGGGTTTCGTTTTTTTTTTAAATCTATTTTTTTTATCTCATCTCCAAACACTTTGAGCTTCTTTAATTATTTCTATACAGCCATGGTTAATAAATTCAGCTGACCTGAATAGAAAATATTTCCCCATGAACACCTTCGATTTCAACTCGAAACATCTATCGGCAATCTATCAGATATAATGTTTGTTTGTTTGTACAATGGTTTGATAAGAATGTGTGTCAATATTATCAATGGTTGCCCTAAATAGATGGACAAAACGAGTGCCTACTTATATATGTACTTAGTGGAGTAAATTCTTTAGTTGAAGTGTTTAGTAAAATTAGCTACTTTGTATTATTATATACTAGCTTCTGCCTGCGGCTTCACCCCTTTCCCTAAGTCAAACTTATTATCCCAAGAGAAAATATTAATGAGATAAAATAATAATGTTTCAATCTAGGAAATGGCCTATCTATGTGGCAATTTCTATTCAAATGTGTTCAACGGTTTTCGCATGATTCAAATTAAAGTCAAGAAAAATAAGAAGTTTCATTACATTAAGTGTGTTCAAATTTGATTTTATCTTACGCTGGTCAGACGTGTTGGATATTTTTTTTTTGTGGCGGGCTCTGAAATGGTCACACCCCGCTAAATCCATCCGGGGCGACAAAAGAAACGGCGCGCAACCCTATACACCCGCCCTACATGCACCGCTCTACGCCGTAGACGTTTTGGTATAATGTTTTGTTTAGAGTTTTCCTTCTCTTGCATAGACGTTATATGCGTTTTATATCCCTTAGTAACTAATTTATTAAAACATTTAGAGTACACATTTTTAAACTGTTTTATTTATAATATTATTAAATTATTATAAATAAATTTTGCAAAAATAAATTACAAAAAGTGTTTGACGGCGGTGAGATTCGGACAGATCACTCGGTCACGCTGCCTGCGTATAGTCACTGCAAAATCAACTGCTACTTTTCAACCATACAATCTTACGTTATATTTTCGTTACGGAATTTCTTGATTCGGTCGCCTCGCTCAAAGCCCGCGATAAAAGCTATGCAATAGCTTAAAAAGGAATATAAAAAAATAGGCAAGCCCATTTCTGGGCGTTTCTTGCCGTATCTTTCTAGTAGAGTTCGGTATCTGATCCCATGGTAGCTCATATTAAGTTAAATGGTAAAAGTGATACGTAAAGTATATAAATAACTAATGATTTTGGATGACGTAGTGTATAAAGATCGCACTAGGAAGACTGATAATATTTCAAAAGTTATTGAGCCGTTGGATGCTAATGGCACAGGATATTTCCGTGTGCCTTTCTTGTGGGAAGGCTTATATCCATCGGTGCACCTGTATAGACATATGGATGATTTTGAATTTGAATTGTCTTCTTTCAATATAGTTAAGCCGTAAATAGTAACATGCCTTTTGTAAAATAAAATTAAAAAAAAAAATTGATTTATACCTGCCAAGTCTTTTTATAAACTTTTTTATTATTTACCAAACATTGACCAAATATACATATATATATATATATATAATAATAGCAAACATTTTGCCATTCTGCTTTTTCAGTCTGTAAATATTGTTTCAGAAAAAAACAGTAGATAAATGTGGCTTGTAGCTTGCTCACTGCAACGTGTTTCAGTCATGATTGTGTTACACGTGAGTGAGAAGGCTATAAAGTCGTATAAACATCAAGAATTAAATACTTTTGGCACTTAGAAAATAATACTTTGACCGGCTTCGGGAATTTCAAAGTTTTAAAAAACATTTTTGTTGTTTTAATTACTGTTAATAATTATATTTCTGAAATATGTCTGAATGTACAATATATACATGAATAAACTACATTTTCGTTGCTAAATTTTCGTCGCAAGTGTTATTAGAAAAGAAATGTTATTAGGCAATTTTCTTCGTATTTACTTCACACTTTTATAACCCTAATCTAATAAAAATATTGCGTTGGTATCATGTATGAATAAAATAATGGCAAAATAATAACATAAAGTGAAATATGTGAATAATGAGGAAGAAATACCGAGAAGAAGAAATAAAAAACATAGAACTTCCTCCTTTTTGAAGACGGTTAAAAATAACACAATAAATTACACGTAACAGAAAATGTTAAGTTAAAGATAAAACAATACTAGGACTTCATATGATAAAGGAGTTATGACATTTTTTTAAGAACACCGAGAATACCGTCTGGACATTAAATAATCTTCGATATTACAATTTGATATATACAGGTGAGTAAAGTTCAGAATTTAAAAAAAAGCTCTAAAGCTATGGTAAACAACGCGAATTGGTAGTATTTAATGAAAGAAAACCTTTTATTATGAGCGGATCTTCTCCAGAATATTAATGATATTACCTTACTACATCAGTCTAAATTACAGTTTTATTCATTTTGAGGTTTTCTTCTATTGTGATCTAGGAATAATTCCGTAGAAAAATTATAACGTTATATAAAATTATATTTACATTACATATTTATATTACAAAAAAAAAAAATGGTAATGATAATTGTAGTAAGTATTGTTCCTAGTTTACTCCTAAAAGGAATATAAAATAAGTCGCTCAACTAAAAATCAAATTGGTGCGAAATTAGCATACAGTTTTGATGTTTTTTTAAGTATAACTAAATTATTTAGATATTTTTTTTATTGCTTATTGTGGCAAACGAGCAAGCAACACACCTGATGGTAAGTGTCACTGCTGTCCATGGACCTTTGATATACCTAGGGTATAGCTAGGCCACTGCCTACCATTACAAACTCCAAACCCACTGAGTTGGGCTTCCGGCTCTCTCGCTCCCCGATTAAACGCAATAGCATTTTGCCATTGCTCAGACGTCGATCTTCTGCTCAGTGTGGTACTACTTCGGACGGACCGGCCTTGCGGCTGTAGACGGAGAACTGTCAACAGCGTGGTCTTATAGCTACTATATACTTTATTTATATACTTTTATATATTGTAAAAAACCAAAATAATAAAATAAATTTTAATCATAAATAAAATGTATACTAAATCAGTACCAGGACTTAATGTAAAGACAGAGATGTATCAAAAACTACAAGAACGTAATCGAATTACATGTGAGGCTTACTTTAATCGATTTTTCCATATTTCTTTTCCTTTTTCATCTTAACTTGGAACTTTGTTACCGTTTCATTTTGGCAATGTAATACTTTTTAATGGAAATTTTTTATTAGTTACGAACGCTGTTGTAATTAGTCTTGTTTGCTTCGAGATAAGTGTACAAACTATTTTAAACTATATATATGTATATATAAAACATAAAAAATGTTTCTATGTCCATTATTTTCAGATTATTAAACAAATTTGCTCCAAATCTTTTTCATTAGAAAGGTACACCGAGATGTTCATAGGCCACTAAAACTTTTCCCTTATGGATATCGTTGCAATCGATTTCAAAGAGTGCTATATGTTATGTTATGCACAAAGAGTGTTAAATGAATTATTTTAACTATATTTTTTTTATAAAAACCCCATGCCTACAATGTGTAAACATTGTCGGGCAGATGGTGCACGTCACTATAAAGACGTAAATATGATACGAAGCGAGATTTGAATGTGCAACAATAGTTCATGGTGGTGTAAGTGGCAGCACGATTAGGCCGGACTCCCAATAGGCGCGGGTTCGAATCCCGCTTGTGACATAATTTTTCGCTTCGTAATCGGGTTTTTATAAATAGTTACATACATACATACATATCATCACGCCATATCCCTTGCAGGGTAGGCAGAGAGAACAGAGTGCCAGAGAACTCTATCTCTGCATACTTCACTCGCTTCCTCAACATTCATAATTCTCTTCATACACGCTCGCCGGTTTCGGAGACTCTTGACTCCACCTTCCTTCAGTACATGACCGATCTGGTCTAGGTAGGTTAGTCTCGGTCTCCCTCGGTACCTACATCCTTCCACTTTCGCATTGTATATCTTCTTAACCAGGCGTTCGTTCGGCATTCTTTCCACATGTCCGAACCATCGGAGCATTCCCTTTCGCATCTTTACACCAATACTCTCTTTCATACCTACTCGCTCTCTTACGTCGTCGTTACGAATGCGGTCGGTCAGCCTAACTCCACAGATTTTCCGCAGAGATCGCATTTCGACCGCATTAATTTTACTATCATACTCTTTTCTGCATATCCAACTCTCGCTTCCATACAGTAATGTTGGGACAAGCACTGCGTTATGTATTGCTACACGTGCCTTCTGGCTGAGGTGGTGGCTGCCGAGAAGTTGCCCCAACGCTCCGTTCACTCTATTTCCCGCATTCACTCTTCGCTCTATATCAGTGGTGTACCTTCCATCTCGGCTAAATCCACATCCAAGATATACAAATTCATCCACTTGCTCTAGTATATTATAAATAGTTAAGCATATTAAATGCTAAATTTCAGTAATTTGTATATTTTTTTATAAAAAGAAACTTAATTAACATCATCATTACTGCTGTGTGGTAGCTTGGAAGTCGTCTTTTACGACATCCACGAGCAAAGTAAGGGTTGGTAGTATTCGTAGCCGCTACCACACAGCATTATGCAATCAGATGGAATTATTGCAAATAAAGGAATTTTATTATGAAACTTTTGTTTGAATTGAACCATAGGTCTATTTCATTCTTATCATCATCATCATCACAGCCCATATATGCCCCACTGTTGGGCTCGTGCCTCCTCCGCAATGGGAGGGAAGTTAACATACTATACCGCGCTGGTCAGACGTGTTGGTATAGGGATTTGTTTCAAGTTTTTCTTCTCTTGCATAGATGTTATATGCGTTTTATATCCCTTAGTTGTCTCTTACGATCACACACGGGTAAGATAAGGGGTGGTGAATGTATTCTTTCTCCGTCACCACACGGATTATTTCATTCTTATCGTGAAGGTATCTTTCGCTCAGCGGGGAGATGAAAAGAGTACTGCTGTAAATTCTTCTAGTGATCTTTCAGCGAGTTTATATAAAATTTGGCTTAGTGGTTAAGATACCGATCTTCCATGTCAGTGCTATAGGTTCGATATGCGCGACAACACTTTGTGCAATTCACAAAGTGTTGTTCCGAGTCTGGGTGTAATTTGTCTGCATTATTTCCACGTTTGTAAAGTCCCCCGCAATACAAGGATTATTGCCTTATTGCAGAGTGATTGTTTAAAAAAAAAAAAACAAAAAATGCCAAATAAAAGTAAAGGCCCGAACTATATACAATTAAAAGGCATACACGAAAACTATAAGAGAACTAATTTGATTTTCTAAGATAAACAAAATGAAAGCTGGCTTCTTAATTACTGAACAATCTTTGTAGCAAAAGTATTTTATCATGAGATGTTTCCACTCTTTTTTCTTATATTTAAAATAAAAAATTATTATATAAAAATAATCCGTGTGGTGACGGAGTAAGAATACAATTCACCACCCCATATCTTACCCGTGGTTAAGAGACGACTATGGGATATAAAACGCATATACCTATCATCTATGCAAGAGGTGGAAAACTCAAAACAAAACCCTATATCAACACGTCTGACCAGCGTGATTTCCAGGTCAATTTCCCTCCCATTATGAAGGTGGCTCGAGCTCAACAGTGGGACATAGGTATATGAGTTGAGACGATGATGATAAAAAAATTAAAAAAAAAAAAAAAATATTTTTTAATAATTTACAAATTTAAAAAAAAAAAATTGCACAGACATCGTAATTAGTTAAGATAACAAATTACTGTACTATTCGATTTTGATTCGATTACCCATCGATAATAGCTTGTACACAATCCACTAACTGTTGCTCTGAGTCTGGGTGTAATTTATGTACCTTAAATATCTGCAGCTAGTCCTCAGCAATACAAGGCTACTCCTTGTACCTTGTACTTGTACCTGGGTGTGTTCTTAAAAAAAAAAGTGGTGCTTGATATCTTATTTATATCAATAGTTAATTGTACACTTATTATAAAAATAATTAAAATCTATATCTATAAACCAGGATAATTGTATACATGATATCGCTAAACTCAGAAACTATTTAACCAATAATTATGAAATGTATATGTATTTTTTCACGAAGAATGTTTTATATGGTATCCACCTATATATTTAAAAATAGGTGATGGTAATAAAAAGCAATTTTTAAACGTCATCCTTGACAAACCATTCATGGTTCACCATATAAAACTAAAGTTTATACAAATGTCATTGAAATACTATAATAAATTATCAGTTCCTGTGCCTTATCATAATAGTTTATTTAAGCGACAATGTAATAAATTAATTTTATATTTTATACACATTGAACATTTAGTATAAATTGTTATACTAAGTCTAAAAAAAAATTGTTAATGATATATTTTAAATGTAGGTAATCGTATGTGGTGATGGAATAAGAATACAATTCACCACCCCCTATCTTACCCGTGGGTGATCGTAAGTGACGACTAAGGGATATAAAAGACATATAACATGAGCAAAGGAAGGAAAACTCGAAATAAAAAACTATACCAACATGTCTAACCAGCGTGGTATAGTAGGTCAATTTCCCTCCCATTACGGAGGTGGCTCCAGCCCAGCATTGGGACATGTATGAGCCGAGATGATGACGACGAATCGCATTTAAAAAAACACCCATGGTAAAATGTTGTATGGAATTTACAGTCGAATACAACACAGTTCCAGATTTCATATTTAGATTTTCTTAGCAGGCTCTACCTATAAATATTTGCTTGAACCAGATTCGAACCCCATTACCTTTACTATCTATATCGATAAAGGAAACAATACAAAAGAGAAAACAGTTAATAACGTTTTTTTTTAACTTTCCGTTAAGCCATTTAACATAAATTTTGTCATACATCACTTCTCTCTCTACCAGGCGCACAGAGGATAAAAGAGTTTATAGATATACCGGAGTGCGCGTCACAGATTTCCCCGGACATCGCCGAAAACTTTCGAACCGTGCCGCTCCTGCGCCGTTGACGTTATGCAATAAATGAGCCATGATATTTTTTAAATGTATAAAAAAAAATGTTTGTAATATTTTTAATGACTTCTAATAGGAAATGAGACAGCAAGTCACTCTTTATATGGTTAATGTCGTACGTGTATACCAAAATATATTCTATTTGTCACCGTGATTATCGAATTACTGTAACTTAGATAACCCGGATATTATAATCGATTAAATTATTAGCATACTATAGGTATACATATATACCTACATATCGCATGTATTATATTATAACTTTAAACTATAACTATGCAAATATTTATGCAATCAATAGATCAAAATTGAATCTTAATTTGCTGTATTTTCTTTATGTCTGTAAACGATACGAAGTCTGAGTCAATTTACAAAAATATTAGTTCAAATTGAATCGACAGTGCCAGAGGTTTATTGCATTTAATATGAATAAATGCTTAAACTTAATATGGTATAATAATGATCGATCATCAAATAAAACAATCAAAACAAAGTGCGCACATTCACTAGTATGACATAAGTCGTCAGTCGATCGTTTGACATACATTCTGTAGCGTTGCGCAAACGGCGAGCGGCGGCGTCTGGCACCGAGTGCCGGCCCTGCGCGTTCTGCTTAGCAAGTTTTGTAAGTAAACGGATGTCTAGTGGCTTCTAGAATTTTAAAATGGACGTAATAAATGGAGATAGGTCAAAGAAAGAGTGAGTTAAACATTATTTTATTTGAATTATTAAATCAATAACTAAAAATATTACGGCTAAGTGACATTTATTATAAAATATATATTTTTTTATTTATGCTGCTTTAACTTGGAAGCGTCAATAATCGACTTGAATACTTTTTAGATAAAGTATATGTTAATGTATCCTATTAAATATACTGGATAATATATTAGGTACTTGGTTATAAATACAAAAGATTGGAATTAATGGTTCTATATAATAAAGGTGGCAAACCATAATAAATTAGCTTTATTTGAGCGTACAAAAAAACATCATTCAAGAATGTATTCATATATCTGCAATGTGTCCTAAAATAAAACCATAAAAGTGTTTCAATATTTTTTTTTAAATCAAAATAAGACCTTTACAAACTGTACATCGTAATAAATGTCATATGTTATGATTTCATATAGCATAACGTCGTCCAAAAACACAAAAGGCATATTAACGAAAAAAAGTGAAAGTTGGTCGGGGCTCACGCACACACGCACGTCATTACGCCTACAAACGCATGTATACACATATGTTGTTAATCTCTTAGTTACGGGAACGTCAACCTTTTTATCCTTTTTATAAATTGCATGCAATGTGTGACGTCATATATATTAAATTTAACGTCTAAAAAATAATATATATCCTAGTTTAATTATGGTTAAAGTAGAAAATTGCAGAATGAAATCTTTCTGCTCTACAGAGGACGATGTTAACGGAAATTTAGTGTAACCTTAAAATTTCAGCGCAGTAAAATTTAATATTATTTGTTTTAACTACATAAGCACGATATAGGAGACTAGATATTGCCTTATACCGCGTATAGTACCAGATTTAGGATTATTTCTTGATAGAAAAACGGCCTAAACCTGTGTTGGAGCAGCTAGATCTGATAAAGAAAATCTTCAAATCTGGGATAGCACAATCTGTACACGCATACTTACATCACGGGATCATAGCGCAGGTTGGTTCATAAGTCTATCGATATCTATTGTTTGACATAAATTAGAGGATACTGCTATAATCACCATGCTTTGTAGACGAATTAGTGTTTTCTGTTGTTATCAAAAGTTACCTACAAGGATGCCACTGATCATAATTCCAGTGATTCCTGGGGTCGATTTTTACGACTTTCACAGGCAAATAAAGGGGTGGTGACAAAATATAAATTTAACCCATCACCACATTAGAAGGGGCAAGTTTTAATAATAAATATTAACTTTCCCTATGAAGGCTGAGTAAGAATACAATTCGCCACCCATTAAGGAGTAAGAATTTAATTTATCCCATCTTGCTGGTGGGTATCGTAAAATACGACTAATATGCTTATAACATCAGTGCAATAATAACCAGCTTGATATATTAGGTCAATTGCCCTCCTTGTAGACGAGGCTCGAGGCCAGCATTGAAATGTACATGAGCCGAGATTTATATCTTATCATCATCGTCGTCATCATCCTTTCAACTCATATATGTCACACTGTTGGGCTCGAGCCTCCTCCATAATGGGAGAGAAATTGGTCTATACCACGCTAGCCAAACGTGTTGGTATAGGGTTTTGTTTCGAGTTTTCCATCTCTTGCATAGATGTTATATGCGTTATATATCCCTTAGGCGTCTCTTACGGTCACCCACGCGTAAAGAAAGGGGGTGGTGAATTATATTCTCACTTCATCACCACACGGAAAAGTTTTATATCTCATCATTCTCCTACTCTTATCTCAATTACTAGGGGTCGATAGTACATATTGTAAAAGTTATTGGCAATAGTTTTATGACCGGCCGCCTGCCAGACATCAAGCCTCCCTCGGAATGTAATTGTTGACCAAACGGCATCAGATGGAGTTGGCCCAGGTCATTATAAGGCTTTTAGTCATCTTTTACGACATCCACGAGCAAATGAAAGGTTGGTAGTATTCGTAGCCGCTATCACATATTGGCGCAATATAAAATATTTATTATATTATAACATTCGTAACGACGACGTAAGAGAGCGAGTAGGTATGAAAGAGAGTATTGGTGTAAAGATGCGAAAGGGAATGCTCCGATGGTTCGGACATGTGGAAAGAATGCCGAACGAACGCCTGGTTAAGAAGATATACAATGCGAAAGTGGAAGGATGTAGGTACCGAGGGAGACCGAGACTAACCTACCTAGACCAGATCGGTCATGACCAGATGGTTCATCATACTGAAGGAAGATGGAGTCAAGAGTCTCCGAAACCGGCGAGCGTGTATGAAGAGAATTATGAATGTTGAGGAAGCGAGTGAAGTATGCAGAGATAGAGTTCTCTGGCACTCTGTTCTCTCTGCCTACCCTGCAAGGGATATGGCGTGATGATATGTATGTATGTATGTATGTATTATATTATAGTTTTATATCTATAATATAATAAATATCTTATATTGCGCCAATAGTTCACAATCTCTGTAATAGTTGATTCATCGTGTGTAGGCCGCGTATTTATTATGTCCACAGAGAATATGCTAATGTTGGCTACATTTATAGTATAGTTCATAAAATGTAAGATTATGTGAGAAATATATTAAATAGCGAAAACGTAATCCAAAAAAATCTATGTAATCCTATTTGATTTTATATTTTTAATTATTTTAAATTTATTTAAATTATATTAAATTGATACTTGTGTATTTATTTTAGTGTTAATTTATTTTTTGAATTGATTTTTTTTAATTGAAACATCTTAAGGAAAGTTTTTTTTTTGTTGAACAGGGTACCCCTCGGGGGGGTATTCCGCCGGGCCGGCCACTGACGACAGGTTCACGCTGCTCCGGTGGTCGGTCCAACGACGAAGGCGAGGTTCACGGGTGGGTTATGGGTGTGTGTGCTTAGGCCCCTCTGTCGCCCCGGACAGAGTGGTGCGAGGAGCGCGACGACCATAGCCCACCACAGTTTTTTATGTGATGAAAATTAGTGGTATATATTGTGTCGGATAGAATGCGAAGAGATTCTCGTTTCCCTTCGAGTGAAATATACTCTCTACTTGTAATATTCCATATCTATAAAAGAGGATGTTTGTATATATCATTCTCCTACTCTTCTCCCAATTATTTGGGGTCGATACAATATGTACTCTTCTTTCATAGTACTCGTACATATTGTAAAAGTTATTGTCAATAGTTTTATGACCGGCCGCCTGCCAGACATCAACCCTCCTTGGGAATATTATTGTTGACCAAACGGCATCAGATGGAGTTAGCCCAGGTTGTTATAAGACTCTTAGTCGCTGTTAAACTTTTACAATATGTACTATAGAAGTACATATTGCATCGACCACATGTAATTAGAATAAGAGCACGAGAATGATGAATTATTTAAATATTTCCTTGCAATAAAAATGTACTACCATGTGTCTATATGATGGTGTTGGTTTTCTTTTTAAAAGCATATTAAGTGCTTTGGGATGGGGGAAAAGTGCTGAGCTCGCATGATCGATAAATTCCTTGTTTGATTGATAATGTTTTGTAACAATTTAGCCATTCATAATCATCATAGCCGATATATGTCCCACTATTGGGCTCGGGCCTACTCCATAACGGGAGTGAAATGAATCTACTATACCACGCTGGTCGGACGTATTGGTGTAGAGTTTTGTTTTGAGTTTTCCTTCTCTCGCATAAATGTTACATGCGTTTTATATCCCTTAATCGTCTCTTACGATCACCCACAGGTAAGATGGGAGGTGGTGAATTATATTCTTACTCCGTCGTCCGTCGTCGTCACCACACAGATGAAGATGAATGAAGAATACAATTCACCACTTACTTATGGGTAGTAAGAGACGACTAGCGGATGAAATTATATAATATCACTGCAAGAGAAAGATAGGTCGATATAAAACCTTATACCAAACCATTTGTCCAACATGGTATAGTAGGCTCATTACCCTGGCTATAGATATTAAAGAAGTGTTGTCATTGGCCGGCCGCGATGGCGATGAGGAACGTGGTGAGTTATGACGTGGCATTCCGTTGTTTCCTCGCTCCAGATGGAATGGGCGGTGTGTATTTAAACCCGCCGAGCGGGCCACCGAAGACAAAGATCGGGTACCGGTGCCCCGCTCGCACGGCGAAGAGAGGAGTTTTACATGGTGGGTCTATGGGGTCACGCGCCGCCTCTTCCGTCACCCCGGACCGATTTGGCGGGACCACATCCAACATCCGCAAAAAAAGGGTGTATCCAAACCATAGCCCTTATAAAAAATAAAAGGCTCTTTCCCCTCACAATGTGGAGGTTACTGGTTGAGAGCCTTCAGCGTTCACCCACAGTCCGGGTAAAGTTGTCATAGCCATCTGTCTAGATCTGGTATTTTTATTCCTACTGTGGAGGAGTCTCTAGTCTAGAAATAGGACTTATGTGAACTAAAGTAAAACATTATTTAATATCACACCATTTAAAATAAATTTGGCACATCGTAAAAGCGAAACCGCACAAAAACACACAAAGAATTATACTGTCGCGAAAGTTTACTTTTGTTGTATTTCCATTCAGTTTTTTTTTTTTTTTTTTTTTTTTTGTGTGTCTTAGTTGTTAGCCTCAGATGGCTATGACAACTTTACCCGGACTGTGGGTGAGCGCTGAGGGCTCTCAACCCGTTTCCATTCAGTCAAGTGGCCACTTTATATAAATATTGCATTTTGCTTGCGACTTTTTCTGACTAGAAATCATATATGGCATGTACGTTAAATTTGATTTGATTATTATTTATATTGCAGGGTGGCTACCCATGGAGAGAGGCTGACCTAGGGAGGGTGCCTACAGCGAAAGCTATTGGTGCGTCGACTCGAGGTGATACCTGAAAGGGTAACCGCTAAGCCAATGACGAGAATAGGGTATCGGTGGCCTGCCTACATGGCGTTTAGAGATACGTGTACGCCAGACTATGTGATCGCGCGTCGTACCATCTGTCACCCCGGATGTCCAAAAAAAAAGTTGAAAATATCAAAGTAATATTCACCCCCTTTTAACCTTAGGGTTATATAGTAGCATGTATCCTCTGAGGAGTTGATTTGCAATATAATTCTTTTTAGTAATTTACAAATTAAAATTTTAATGTTAATTTCAATAAGAAATCAATTAAAACGATAAATATAAAATTTATTTCCCTATTTTATACCCCTGGTGGATGAAAATTAACAAATTTTATAAAAATATGTATCTGTTTATTTTTAAAGAAAAGTATTTGTGTACAAAATTAAGCAATTTCAAGATAATAAACAAAATATTTCTTCCCATACAAATAGCCCCTACGTTTCATCACCTTTGGGTTTGAATTTTGTAAAAACATTTACTGGCGAGTATCTAAATCATAAAAATAAACGATTGTGAAAATTACATGTTTCTAGTTTCTATAGTTTCAATTTAGCTTTGATGAGTGAGAAATATTGAGAAATCTATTAATATAACGATTAACTTGAAGACCAACCTCAATATTTATTATCTTCATTCTATGTAAACATTATTGTCGAAATTAGGGATATTATGGAGCTCCGAACCGAACTAAAACTATCGGATATCCGAAACGATAACCGAAATAATAATTTCGAATAGGTACGGTATCTGTAAAAGAATTTTTTCTTTTTTGCGTCGGTCTATGGAGTTGTCACGCCCCACTAAATGCGTCCGGGGTGACAGAAGAAGCGGCGCACGACCCCATAGACCCGCCCTACAAGTACCTCTCCAGGCCGTGCGAGCGGGCTACCGGAACCCGGTCTTTGTCTTCGGTGGCCAATCTGTATCAGCAACCTTACGACACGTTTTCATTCAACCAACCGAACAGACAGACTTTTTGTTTTAGGCGGCGGGCTAATGTTTGGTCGCGCCCCAAAAAGAAAAAGAAAGAAAAGAACTGATAGCCTAAACGTAAGCCTCTCCTAAAGGGAATAATACTATAATCATTGCATCTAGAATTTTTTTTACGATTCCCTAGAAATCCAATATACATACATACATACATATCATCACGCCATATCCCTTGCAGGGTAGGCAAAGAGAACAGAGTGCCAGAGAACTCTATCCTTGCATACTTCACTCGCTTCTTCAACATTCATAATTTTCTTCATACACGCTCGCCGGTTTCGGAGACTCTTGACTCCACCTTCTTTCCTTACGTGACCAATCTGGTCTAGGTAGGTGAATCTCGGTCTCCCCCGGTACCTACATCCTTCCACTTTCGCATTGTATATCTTCTTAACCAGACGTTCGTTCGGCATTCTTTCTACATGTCCGAACCATCGGAGCATTCCCTTTCGCAACTTTACACCAATACTCTCTTTCATACCTACTCGCTCTCCTACGTCGTCGTTGCGAAATCCAATATCTTTAATCGAAACTATCGAAACCTTCGATAATCTGAAATAATTTAATATCCTTAACCGTATCCGTAGTACATTCACATCTGAAACTTCTTATCCCAATATCCCTATTAAAAACAATCAAAATAAATTATAAGATTATAAGTGCATAGTAGTAAATAAAAAAATATATATCATGTAATTTCTACAAAGGTCTTAAGTTGATGGACTTAGGGCAGTTCATTGCCTGAACAAAAGTAGGCCCAAGGCGTACACGTATTCCACGCGTACCTCTTTAGAATTAGGCCTTCCAAATTGAGATAGGCCGTCAGCAATACCAAGACGTAATGGGACTTGAGGAAATATTTTGATAAACGTAATCCGCACAATATATAGACGAAGAATTAGCACGCGGTTTTAACTTGCACAGAGATTCTCGCAAATCGTTCTCGCAGTATCATTCAAAAATACTCGCATAAAGAATGAGAATGTTAATAAAAACATATAAAAATGTTAACAGTAAAAATATTATTATTAATTAGATAATTAGTTATAATACAAATCACCACCTCCTGTATTAGCCGTGGATATGCGTATAACATTTATGCAAGAGAAGTTATCGTTATTTCAAAATAGAGAAAAGGAGACTCACCAATTTCCCACAGTTAATTAATATAGCTTACACCTAAAGAAAGGTGGGAATATAGGATTGGATCGAGGTGGAAAAGGTGTCCCTTTTTCACCTCCAATTCAAAATAATAATAGATTGTCGTATTTTATCATCTAATACAATTAATTGTCATCATCATCATTCTCTCGCCATCCAATGCTGCAGGTATATATGTCTTCACCATAGCAAGCCATAGGTGAGGTCATTCTATTATGGAGTAACTGCTATATTCTATAGTGCCCATGTGAAAAAGAGGCATAACTACGAGACAGAAAAAATATTGAAAGAAAACACTATGTCCAATAATTTGACCAGTAATATGTCAGGTAATTTAAGTAATTTTACCTTCTCACAGCCTGTCTCAAAAAAAAAGGGGATGATGATGACTTGGTTGATGATGATGAAGCTCTTCTATTAAAAATCACACGCAATATGATTTTTTTTCATCTATATGTTTTGCTAAAAAGTACCAGGTCGTTATAAACGCAAAGAGTTTTGTCAGAATGAAAACCACAAGACAACAAGGGTTTAGAAAGATATTTTCTTAAATATGTACTAGAATGTCTTGATTATATTAGGTAGATTTGCGATGCTATTGAAATTAAGAAGCACCAAAATTTCAATAGAGAAAATAGCTAGGTTACCACCAATTTGGGATCCCGTTATAAACTTCATTAAATATAAAATTAAGAAGTAGCACCAAAAGACTGCAAGAACCTGTGAGCGTTTATTTTATAAATTTGACCCACAATATCTTCTATCTGATGGTTTAGTTTCTTTTTTAAATTATTGAAGCAAATATGCTACTTGACAATTAAATTCTGGATTGTAATGAGCACTCGCTATAGGTAAGTACCTCACCGGAATAGCAGATGAGCTATTTAATAGTGTCACTTGTTAGATTGGTGGTAAGAAAACATAAGTCAAGCACTCTGAAACTGAATGTTGAGGGTTACAAAATATGACCCGTGAGAGAAGAAAGAAGTGGTGAAAGAAATGAAATGGTTGTAACATGAATTTATGTCTTATATAGGCTAGTACCATAACCACCAATATTGGCTAGCGAATGAGAGAACTAGTCAGTGTTAAAATTTATTTGGATCCTTTAGCGAATTATTACGGTTTACACGAGGAAGTAAGGGTTATGACCCATAGTATTCTTGGCCCACCTGTGTAGAGACCCAAGCAGAGAGATTGACCAGACTCAACCTAAATCAATTATCATTTTCTCCATAAATAATCTTGCAAACTATTGTTCCGTAACCAGGCAAACATAAAATAGTTAAAACCAACATTCAAACCAACGGAAGCCAATAAGTAGGGCATGAGAGGCGAAAATTTCAAATTTGATAATCAAAAAAGTAACTTAACATTAAAAGGATACGGTACAATATTGAACGTCGGCCGGATGGCGGTGAAAACGAAAGTTGCCGTCAGACAACGTTTTGCACAAACGAATTTGAATACTAAATATTTCGATCCGGTATTAAAACGGCTCCTTTTCGGAGAGGCCTTTTGAATATTTTTTTTTTCTTAATAACAAAAGGGCTTTCATTTATCATCATTATAACAAAAGGGCTTTTAGATCTGAAATAGAATCAACATGTTGATTATGATGCGTATTGAATCTGCATATAAACCTTTGGAAGGGAAGATATTTTTATAATTATTACAGTTGGGAAACCGGTTGACGATTTCGTGTTAAAAGTTTTCTAGGAAAGTGCCTATTCGCTTCGGATTTCTCTCCCAACTATATTACACAATATAGCTTCTTGGTTAAGACATAAACGGCCTATTTTATTTTTCAGTTAGTCAGTCCAATTTTTTTTTTACCAACTACGCTTCGGTCTCATTCAACCGAACGGGATATTACCTCATAAACTATTGTGTTTTATCTAGAATAACTGGTAACTTAACTTCGGTGGCCCACCTAGAGGGTTATTATTTTAAGTACTTCACCTCAAGGTCTTAGTGATGAATCGTGACATTATAATGATTTCTAATATTTACACGAGTATTACACATTTGAAATAAAACTACTTTTATGGATTCTATCGCGTTTGTATTTGATTTTGAATTGCCCGATGTTTCGAACATTTTACAGTAATCATGGTCCTCTCGTGAACATGATCACTGTAAAGATTATAAGGCGATAGAATCCGTAAAAGTAGTTTTATTTTAATCGTGATATTATCTTCACTCGTTCGGTGTTAACTCTAATGGAGGCCTTGTCTCCGAAATCACTACCCAGACCATCATCATCCTCCAACCCTTGATCCAATCTATAACAAAATAGCACAGCAATACTTCTAGTGCAGATAGACGAAAAGCAAAATATGGCATTTTCGATTTTAACTATTAAAGTTGAAATTACTGAAGTTTAACAAATGCTAAATTTTAGTAATTTCAACTTTAATAGTTGTTATATAACATGTATATATGTTAAATAACATGCTTGATTATTTATAAAAAAAATGATTACGAGTGAAAAAATATTGTCACACTTAGGATTCGAAGTCACACCTATTGGAAATACGTCCCAATCCTGCTACCATTCACACCAGCGTGAGCTGTCGTTTAACATTCAATTTTCGCTTCGTATTCAATTTTACATACATACATACATATCATCACGCCATATCCCTTGCAGGGTAGGCAGAGAGAACAGAGTGCCAGAGAACTCTATCTCTGCATACTTCACTCGCTTCCTCAACATTCATAATTCTCTTCATACACGCTCGCCGGTTTCGGAGACTCTTGACTCCACCTTCCTTCAGTACATGACCGATCTGGTCTAGGTAGGTTAGTCTCGGTCTCCCTCGGTACCTACATCCTTCCACTTTCGCATTGTATATCTTCTTAACCAGGCGTTCGTTCGGCATTCTTTCCACATGTCCGAACCATCGGAGCATTCCCTTTCGCATCTTTACACCAATATTCTCTTTCATACCTACTCGCTCTCTTACGTCGTCATTACGAATGCGGTCGGTCAGCCTAACTCCACAGATTTTCCGCAGAGATCGCATTTCGACCGCATTAATTTTACTATCATACTCTTTTCTGCATACCCAACTCTCGCTTCCATACAGTAATGTTGGGACAAGCACTGCGTTATGTATTGCTACACGTGCCTTCTGGCTGAGGTGGTGGCTGCCGAGAAGTTGCCCCAACGCTCCGTTCACTCTATTTCCCGCGTTCACTCTTCGTTCTATATCAGTGGTGTACCTTCCATCTCGGCTAAATCCACATCCAAGATATACAAATTCATCCACTTGCTCTAGTACATCATTACCTATTGTTACTCTTACATCTGTTCTGGTTTTATCTCTTTCAAAGACCATTATTTTGGTTTTGCTCACATTCACGCGTAGACCCCTTTTCTTACAATCTTCTGTCATTGTGTCGACTAGGGTCTGCATTTATTCAATTTTCGTCTCTAAAGAAGACGTGTGCCATCTAGCTGACAATGTTTACATATTATGGGTTCGAATCCCATGTGTGATAATCATTTTTCTCTCGTAATCAAGTTTTTATTAAAGTTGACCCTATTGCGAAGATAACTATTGACCACACAGCTTCAGGTTGTATTAACTTGGGTAAATGTACAGGTCCATGTGGTGACAGTATAAGAATACAATTCACTAACCCATCTGAGCAGCGGGGTTATAGTATGGTTACTGGTAGGAGGGACCCTACTGTTGAGGAGGCTTCAACCCAGTGGGACATATACATACGTGCTGAAATAATAAATGCATAGATCTTACAAGTCTTCTACAAAAATAACGACAAAATATTAAAGTTGTTAGTAGTGGCTGTTTTGCTATATGGATGCGGCTACAAATACTACCAACTTTGGTCGTGGATGTCGTAAAAGACAACTAAGATCGCAAAAATCGACTAAAAGCTTTATATCGACCTGCGCCACCTCCAACTGATTCCGTTTGGTCAACAATTACATTCCCAAGGAGATTTACAATAATTATATTTACATATTGCGTCGACCCCAAGTAATTGGGATAAGAGCAGGCAAGTGATGAAACTCGTAAGTAGAACTTAGAGAACAGCTCTGTTAGTCTAGATTAAAATCTAGATTATTTTTTTGCAGGCTATGGTTTGGACACATTCCGACAATTCTTTTAGAGGCGACGGAAGGGCGGCATGTGGCACCATTACCCACCGTGTTCCCTCCCAATCGCCATTGAGCCAATCACTGACAAAATAGATGAGTGAAAAATATTATGACGTCACGCGTTTGTTATTTTCAACAAAACGAAACCGTCAGGTTAGACTAGGGAATCATACTCTTTTAGGAATAAATATAGGCTAAAAGGAAGAACCATATAACTGCTACCTCTCAGCAATGTATGAATGCCTAGTACATAAAGCTAAACATAAGTGAACTCTCGCTTTTTTGTTAACTTGTTAAGAAGAATATTATTATTTGTGGCAACTGCCACTCATAGTCCACAACAATACCAGGGGCGCAGCAAAGAAAAAAGTAATAATTTTATAAATCTCTTCCTTCTTCGCGACTATCACAAAAATCGATTAAGATTATCTTAGCAGATAACATTTTCTAGAAGCAACGCAGATATACAATTTTATATCAACTCCAGCGGCGTATGATATAATAAGATTAATTTCTCATCTTAATAAGAGACATTTGCTCAATAATAGACATATAAGAATATATTTTATCAGCGTAAATACTTATATCCACATATATAAAGAAGCACGTTGACACCCTCATCAACGCGGAGCCGAAACTATTCTGTAGTTACCGACCTCAACAATTATAATCATGACATTCTGATTATGGTTTTATTTTATTGCTTTTGGTGGCAAACGAGCAGATAGCACACCCGATGATAAGTGTCACTGCCGCCAATGGACCCCTGCAATACCAAGGGTATAGCTGGGCCACTGCTTACCAGTACAAACCCCAAACCCACCCCAGTTGGGCTTCCGGCTCTCTAGCTCACCGAACGAAATGCAATAAATAACACATTGCCATTACTCAGACGTCGATCTTCTGCGAGAGTGTGGTACTACCCCAGACGGACCGGCCCGCAGCTGTACACAGAGGACTGTCAGCGTGGTCCTACCATTATTAAATTTCTTTTGTGATGTAGAGATTTTTTTAGTCAAAGGGTTTTATGAAATAATTCAAAAGCTAAAGGTGGGTGAAACGTTGTAGCAATTTGTGCGGCAAGAAAATAAAATTTTATTAATTATTTTTAAATTGTGTACTTTTAATAATTAAATTAGGAAATGATTTTACCATAATGATTTCTAAGGTTTACGCGAGTATTACACATTTGAAATTAAAACTACTTTTAAGGATTCTATCGCGTTCGAGAAAAATCTTACGAGTTTGTCTAGTTACCAATACATCAATTCAAATATTCGATTTCATTACGAATCTCCATATCACATCCTTTTTTTATTTTCGGCCACCGAAACAAAGATCGGGTACCGGTGGCCTGCTCGCACGGCGAAGAGAGGAGTTTGCAGGGTGGGTCTATGGGTTCACGCGCCGTCTCTTCTGTCACCCCGGACCGATTTGGCGGAGCGAGACGCATCCATAGTCCACAGCAAAAAAAAAATCATATCCTTTTAGCAATAATTTCGCGAGTACTCATTGAAAATTTATGCAATATTTTTTTAAAATATAAAATTACATTGTAAAAAAAATATGTAATTTTTTTTACAACCTTGCATAAAGTTACTGTTAAAAACTCTTACAATATAACTAAGGGAATTCCCAATCAACAATGATAATAACAGATTACATTCTAGGTTCAGGTGATAAGCAACTTGTAATTTGACAATATTCGAACAAATACGAGTCGGAGACATTATTAAAAGAATTTCATCGTAAAGCGAATAATAATACATCATCATCATCCTCACAGCCCATAAATGTCCCACTGTTGGGCTCGGGCCTTCTCCGTAATGGGAGGGAAATTAACCTACTATACCACGCTGGTCAGACGTGTTGATATAGAGTTTGTTTCGAGTCTTCTTTCTCTTGCATAGATGCTATATGCATTTTTTATCCCTTAGTCGCCTCTTACGATCACCCACAGGTAAGATAAGGGGTGGTGAATTGTATTCTTCCTCCGTTACCACACGGAAACGAATTGACAAGTATCACTTAGCATCTCGTATGCTACTTGCTGGTTTGCCAATCATCATTATTCTCCTACTCTTATCCCAATTACTTAGGGTCGATACAATATGTACTCTTCTTTCATAGTACATATTGTAAAAGTTATTGGCAATAGTTTTATGACCGGCCGCCTGCCTGACTTCAACTCTCTTTGGGAATGTAATTGTTGACCAAACAGCATCAGATGGAGTTGGTCCAGGTCGTTATAAGGCTCTTAGTCGTATTTTACGACATCCACGAGCAAAGTATGGGTAGGTAGCATTCGTAGCCGCTACCACACAGCTTCTTTGCCAATATAGGCCACAAAACAAAACGCAAAGCTATATTACTTACTAAGAATTTTGGCGGGAAAGTGAAAGCGTCATGTGGTAGTCTTACATTCAATATTTTAATGTTTTAAAACATTTTAATGTGACGCGGAAGAAGTGCTGTGGTTTATAGATATGATATAAAAGTGCTTTGTAAATGGTTTCCTTTGTCACCAGAATTCCCAAAAGATACGGTAAGCAGTGTTACCACAGTAATATTGGCGATGGCGATTTAACTTACTGGTAGATAATAACTTTGCCCTAGCCGAGGCCGCGAGTGACTGGATCGGGGAATTAGCCCGTCACCCGCCGAGGGGCTGACCGCGTGAGGAAAAACCGACGTCTTCCCCGAGAGAGGAACACAGACAAGTCGCTACTTACAGTAAATTAGAATCGGGCCTCCAGTTCTTTTGATCGTCGATTGAAGCTATCTATTGAAGCTATGATAGCATATATCTTTATATATATAATTCTTTTGTACGTGTTGACAGTGAACTCCTTCTAAACAGCAAAACGGATTGCCGTGATTTTTTTTGTATGTATTCGAGGGGATTCGAGAATGGTTTTGATTCGTAATTGGACCCGATAGGTGGCGCCGTTGTAGGTATGTCAAACAGATGGAGAGATTGGGATGAAAATTTCTATATATATTCCAATGAGACCCTGGATGATTTCAAAATACAATTGGACCCGGTAGGTAGCGCTGCTGTTGGCATATCGCTTATAAATTTTCCGGGCAAGACGACGTCTGCCGGGACAGCTAATAAAGAGAATTTTCCCTTTCTGTATATATTAAAGCCATCATCATCACAGCCCATAAATGTCCCACTATTGGGCTCGGGCCATATTGGCTCCGTATTGGGAGGTAAATTAACCTACTATACCCGGCTGGTCAGACGTATTGGTTTTTTTAAATTAAAGCCATATTTTCATTAAAAAAATCAACTTGAGAATTAAAATGTTGTAACTATTGAAACAAAATTAAAAGTTAAAATAAATGTATATGAGTCACTTTTTGTTTTTTGAAGTGATAACTTCTTATTTTTAGTTTCGTTACGTAACGCGTAACGACACCAGTCTGTCTGGCTTCCCTTTCTCTCACGCATACGGCAGCGGTAGGCAAGCTCCTTCTCTCTGACTTTAACCCACAGCGCTAACCGTATTAAGATGTGAAGTTTTAAGATTTTATTAATAAATAACCTTTACAGTGTATATTATTATGATAATATGATTATCATAATAATATATACAAAATTTAAGTAGGTAGCTTTTCTTAAGTTAAAGAATCGGGTAGATGGCATACGTCACCTTAAGACGTAAAAATATGATACGAAGCGAGATTTGCATGTCCTATAATAGTTCACGGTGGTGAAGTGGCAGCACGATTGGGCCGGAATCCAAATAGGCGCGGGTTCGAATCCCGCTTGTGACATCATTTTTCGCTTCGTAATCGGGTTTTTATAAGCTAAAGAATTTCAAAATTAAATAGCTCAACTTATTACTGAAATTTTTAGCATTTAATATGCTTAATTATTTTTAAAAACCCGATTACGAAACGAAAAATGATGTCACAAGCGGGGTTCGAACCCGCACCTATTGGGAGTCCGGCCCAATCGTGCTGCCACTTACACCACCGTGAACAATTGTAGGACATTCAAATCTCGCTTCGTATCATATTTACGTCTTTAACAGTTCAACTTAGATTAGTTTAAGTTATCACTTCTGTCGGACATCCCGAGACGCACACGTTTTATTTTCGTTTGTTTCAAATATTTTTCAGAATTGTGTCATCATAAGCATTCAGCATTTCCTCGTCTACTAGTAGGCGTTGGTCTCCCCCATTAGTGAATAGTGCCATAAACGCCACGCTTGATAGCCAAGTTGGCGATTGCAAGACGTGTTATTGATTGCCCAGAAGAGAGCACCCCTAGCTAATTTTTTTTAACTCCAGACCCTTAACCAACTTTTAGTATTCCCACCGGCAAGTAAGGGTTAGCGACTACTATATTCTTATCTCATTACCGGTTGCTGGAAGATTCGGTAAAAGATGTTGGAGAGGATTCTAGCTGCCCGCATTGGCCAACGATCTGTCGGACGCCCAATTTGGTTTCCAGAAAAGGCATTCCACAATCGCGGCCTTGCTACGCCTGAGGGCCATGGTCGCGGAGGCTGTCATCGGCAATGGGGTGCTGTTGGTGGTGTCGCTGGACATCGCCAATGAATTTAAGATTCAGCCATTCAGCTGCATCAGGCATGCTCTCCGGTATCACATGGTGCCCATATACCTGAGGCGGCTGGTAGCAGACCATTTGGAGGGACGCAGAGTCCTCTAAGAGAGTAAGGGATATTGTGCGAACACCCATGTCTTACGGTGCTCCACAGGGGTCGGTCTAGGGGCCAGGAGGGGAACAGAGGCTACAAATAGGCGTTGAGAGTTAGCCTAGCCGGGCTAGGAGTAATCTGGCGTATGCTACATCCTCACACCGTCACCCGTAGAGAGACTGACCGCGTGAGGGCGAAGCCTCGACAGCAAGCAAGGGTGCGGGTGGGAGATGTTATTCAAAAGGGTAACCCATCGGGCTGGCCACGGATGTCAAGGATTCGCTATCAGTGGCCAGCCCAATGTCGATGGAAAAACGATGAGTTATGAGACCACGCGCCGCCCCTTCGTCACCCCGAGCGGAATAGACGGCGTGTATCCAGACAATAGCCAGCCAAAAAAAGTGCGGGGAAATGAATACGTATGCCTAAGGTCTAATTAATCGAATTTTTCCTAGTGTATACGACGACCATTTTGACATCCGCCCTTATTTTTTAATTAAGTCTAAACCAGAACATAATAAGCAGGCCTAGAGCATGCAAAAATGCAATACTAATTTAAAATGAAAGGTGACGTGTTAACAGGACATTATGTCACCACCCCTTACTTTTCTGTGAAATTAACAAAGATCGACTGAAGGAATGGGTAGAGAACAGGTTTTAAACGCATTACCTAAAAGTAAAACACTATACTAAGACTTCATAAATAAAACGTTACAACGTTAAACGTTACTCTGTTCAGTATGCAATAAAAACTATGGCATTGTCGAAAACCTTAAAGACATACAAAGAACACAAATGTTAAGAAGTGAATTAAAAATAGAACACGCCCTATTGATTCATCTATTGTGCTGTTATAATATTAAACTCTTCAGCAATTATGAAATCCTAGTAAGTCCGCTCTAATGTTATGCAAAATAAAGTCTTCGTCATTCGTAAATAAACGCTATCGGATCTTGTTATATGCGAATTAAAAACTTTCACTATGATTCAAAGCTAAACGTGACCGTATTACGAATATCACGTGCATTCATTACCGTAATATAAGTTTAAAAAAAAAACATAAGTATTAAACACCTGAATGGAAAAATCTATATACATATTATTAGTTTAGCTCTCTAGCTTTCATAACATCCTGGTACATGCCTAGTATTTTATACAATATGCCTGACCTTCCGCAATTTAATTATTAATGTTATTTTTCTTATAAATTACTAATTAACATTAATTAGTATACGAAAGTAAAAGTTTTTTTTTTATTAGATAGTTATCATTGTGGTTTTATAATAAAATTTTAATTTAATATTCACTTTATATTTTATCTGGGTAATCAGTCCATGATCAATGATCATAAATTAATTATTAATAAGGTCTTACAATACATTAATTAGCGTCAATTCAATGTGAAACAGTAGCGATATTTATTTCACAATATAATTGACGGTATATTGAAAAAAATTCATTAATCTTTACATTTTGGGGTAAGTGTTACCAAATCTTTTAAAATATTAATGTATTAAGTATTTTTTCGACTCTCGAAGCGAATATATTTCAACTTGACTTCAAATATAACATTAATATAATTACGTAAGAAATATAGTATTTTTACGGCGAGTTACTATTTTTTTCTTAAACTTCTTTATTTATTAGCAATATATAGAAAGAACTATTTGTTTCTATGTACGACTAAAATTTAAAAAAAAATGGTGTTGTCAAGAGTCGCCGAAACCGGCGAGCGTGTATGAAGAAAATTATGAATGTTGAAGAAGCGAGTGAAGTATGTAAGGATAGAGTTCTCTGGCACTCTGTTCTCTCTGCCTACCCTGCAAGGGATATGGCGTGATGATATGTATGTTTGTTAAAAAAAATGTACATGCCTAGTAAGTACAATTAAGCTACCAATATAAAAAAAAAAGTATAGAAATACCTTCATAAGAACATATTTAATATCTAGAAAAATTTATAAAATTTTAACTTTGATACACCTTAAAAATTTTAATATTTATTACTAACCATAACAATAGGGTGACAGATCTTAAACGCGGTTTAAAGAATAAAGCAATATACATAATTGTCTATGTACCAATTTTTTTGAATTGCCAGGATACCTAATAAATTATATTTGTGTAGCAAGTTGAAGTGGCATGTTAATTTTCTAATAATGATGGTTAATGATAATATTACCGATTAAGTTGAATCATCTTGAATGACACTTACTTAGTAGTGATTAAAGAAAATTCTTTATATTATACTAACATAGAAAAAGATATAAATAAACGATCATTTATAAATTAAATAAAAAATAAAAAAATTCTAATAGAAATTCACGTCCATCAATATGAAGAAGCTATAAAAAATTTAAATAAATTAATAAATATAATAGGACATAAAGTTAACGCTCTATATAAATTTAAAAAAGTGGACATTTTTACAACCATAAAAAAACATATACACGAAACAAGAACGACACTGCACTATAACACAGCCCACAAATTGCGTAACAAGCTAATAAAAACAAAATAACAAAAACCTTTTACTCTTTACAAGTTATTTACGACTTTCCATGCGTTCAAGAAAATTGTCACACAGAGTTATATATTTATAATACAATATACAATGAACACTATGGTTGACACAATGTCAAATGCTCACCTATGGTCAGAGTGTATGATCAGGTCCCTGCGGTGCACCTAATTGTAGCATCGATCGGCATAACTCCGTGATTTCCGGGTGGTTCAAATTAATCAGATGCACATACATCTGTTTATGCAAGCTTAACTCTCCAGAGACCGCCTCCAACCTTTTAAGCAACACATCTTTCTCTCTGAGTAATGTTTTCACCTTCTCTTCAACTTCCCTAGAACGCACTTTGGCTTTCTCACGCGATTTCCTCACAGCTATATTATTGCGTTCACGTCGCCTCCTATATTCATCTGTACCTTTATCTATAGCTTTTCCTGAAGAACGTCTCACTGGTGCAGGCTTATGTTTCAATAGCGGAGGGAGGAGAGGTGCTCCTAGAGGAGGAAGCGGTGTGAATCCTCCTCCGTATGGTCCACTCACACCAACAGTTGGTTGAGGATTGTATTGGCCTGTATACTGTGCACATGTCACCGATCTTCGATAATCATGAGGCTCAGGAGGCTCTTCCTTTATAGGAGGTGCCTGCTCGTGTCCCTGGTTGCTCTGGACTGGAGCGTAAGAAGCACCCGAGTGTACCGGCTGTGGCATATAGGCCAAGGTCGTCCGATTATACCTCGGCTGAGGAGATTTCCCTCCAGGAAGTATTTCCTGAAAAAGAGCCATGCTCTCCTCACTCCTAAACTGATCCTCAATGAGGTGTTGCAAATCCAAACTGATTTCCTGTCCATTGAGCTCATCAAGGTCTGGCGGCGGGAAAGGAGTACGTTTATCCTCTATAGTTTTCTTAAGGTCTGGTTGGGGTGGTGGTGGCGGAGCACCCGCCGCGTCGTACATCTGTGGGGATTCCATGCCGCCGCCTGGGCCAATCACGGGCCCAGCGGCGCTGGTAGCCCGTGCCTCCACTTCAAAGCACTGAGAAGCCGTCACTAAAGCACAACATGCACCGCGGGTAAATCCTGTCTGTATGTATCGCGGTCTAGTCACGTGTACGTACGTCGGCGATACGGCTGCGCGCGTGCAAGCGCTGCGGCGGTCGAGCGCGTACTGGCGCTGCTCGCTGCGAACCGCCTCGCCGCCCGCGCACTACGCGCCGTGTTGGCCGGAAGGAAGCGCTGAAGTTGAAGCTGAAAGTTCGCCGGTAAAAGTTTGCGCCTGGCGCTTGACGCCCGGACGATAATTGGCATATTTACCCTTTTGCTCTATACGAATTTCTATTTTGCGATATTTTCTTAATAATTGATTTTTGACATTAATGAACATTGTAAAGGTCAAATTTTAGTTATATAGCAATCGTTGAAATATTTGGCTACTGTTTAGCTGTGTGGTAGCGGCTACGAATACTTCCAACCCTTACTTTACTCGTGGATGTCGTAAAAGATGACTAAGAGCATTATAACGACCTGAGCCAACTCCATCTAATGCCGTTTGGTCCACAATTACATTCATAAGGACGGTTGACGTCTGGCAGGCGGCCGGTCATAAAATTATTGCCAATAACTTTTACAATATGTACTATGAAAGAGTAATACATATTGTATCGACCCCAAGTAATTGGGATAAGAGTAGGAGAGTGATGTTTGCTGCATCAGGTCTTGTTCACAGTGAGATTAGCTTACGGTAGCTGCGTGGAATGAGGCTCTCTTCCTTCCAAGATGATTGAAAGAGGCAATTAATCCATGATTGGGTACCATTTATGTGATTTCTATTGAATTAAATCGTAGTTGCGAATATTATCACAATGGAGCTAATCACCATCATCTTAGCCCACATATGCCCCACTGTTGGGCTCGGGCCTCCTCTATAATGGGAGGTAAATTGATCTGTCATACCGCGCTGGTCAGACGTGTTGGTATAGGGTTTTGTTTCCAGTTTTCTTTCTCTTTTATAGATGATATAAGCATATTATATCCCTTAATCATCTTTTACGATCATCCACGAGTTAAGAAAAGGAGTGGTAAATTGTATTCTTATTCCGTCACCACACGGAAAAATGGAGCTATAAATAAAAAAAAAATATTTTATATAAATTAAAAAAAAATAAAGAAAGAAAATAAATCCACTGACTTTCTTATTGGACAGTTCTCAATAGTGATCGCGTTTCTGTCGAGTCATTGATTAATTATTGATAAAATTTAAGTTAAACTATTAAAAATTAATTAATTATCATTTTGATTTTATCCTATTTAGAAACGAATGACGCAATATATATATATATATATATATATATATATATATATATATATATATATATATATACATATATATATACGTGTGTTGACAGTGAACTCCTCCTAAACCGCTAAACGGATTGCCTTGAAATTTTTGTGTGTATTCGAGGGGATCCCGGTAGGTGGCGCTGTTGTCGGTATGTCAAACGGATAGACCGATTGGGATGAAAAGTTCTATGTATATTCCAATGGGTCCCTGGACGATTTCAAAACACAATTGGACCCGTTAGTTGGCGCTTGTTAGCATATCACTTAAAACTTTTCCGTGCAAGACGACATCTGCCGAGACAGTTAGTAGATTATATATTGCAAAAAAAAAAATACCAATCATTTTATGACCTGACCATCTACCTGACGACAACTCTCCTTGTAGATGTAATCGTTGACCAAACGGCATTAGACATAGTTAGACCAAGTCTAAAGATCACATCATCATCACAGCCCATAAATGTCCCACTGTTGGGCTCGGGCCTCCTCCGTAATGGGAGGGAAGTTAACATACTATACCCCACTGGTCAGACGTGTTGGTATAGGGTTTTGTTTCGAGTTTTTCTTCTCTCACATAGATGTTATATGCGTTTTATATCCCTTCGTCGTCTCTTACGATCACCTACGGGTAAGATAGGGGGTGGTGAATTGTATTCTTACTCCGTCACCACACGGATAGATCACATACGTCGTCGAAACCCAGCAATGAAATGTACCTAGTTTCCTAGCTACCACCAACAAGGGTATTGATACATAATATTTCTGTTAGTGGTAGAACCACGCTGTTGGCAGTTCTCTGTCTACAGCCGCGGGCCGGTCCGTCCGGGGTAGTGCCACACTGAGCAGAAGATCGACGTCTGAGTAATGGCAATGTGCTATTGCGCTTCGTTCGGTGAGCGAGAGAGCCGGAAGCCCAACTGGATGGGTTTAGGGTTTGTATTGGTAAGCAGCGCCCTAGCTATACCCTTGATATAGCAATGGTCCATGGGTAGCAGTGACACTTACCATCAGGTGCGCTCACTGCTCGTTTGCCACCATAAGCAATGAAAAAATAAAAAATAATTTAGAACAGAACTATTATGTATTAATCTGTGTGGTGACGGAGTAAGAATACAATTCACCACCACCAAATATCTTACTGGTGGGTGATCGTACGAGACGACTAAGGGATATAAAATGCATATAACATCTATGCAAGAGAAGGAAAACTCGAAATTAAACCCTAAACCAACACGTCTGACCAGCGCGGTATAGTAAGTTAACTTCTCTCCCATTACGGAGGAGGCCCGAGCCCAAAAGTGGGACATATATTAGGCTGTGACGATGATGATGAATAATTTAGAATTAAATAAAAAAAATCTTAATTTAAATATTAAATAATATTAAAATTTAGTATTCCATTATATTCTTGGTGATGATTACATTCAACATTGGACGTCAATAATGGATTGGTGAATGTATTTTAATTAATTGGTTCAAATTATAATTAATTAATTATATTAAATTAATTAATTATAGTAATTGAAGGAGTAGATAGAATATTAGGTAAGGTGATTTACTTAAATGATTTTAAGTTAAAACTAATATATTGTTTAAAATCGATGTAAGTGAAGGAAAACTCGATATAAAACCTTATATCAATCCGTCAGACCAGCGTGGTATAGTAGGTTAACTTTCCTCTTAATGTGGAGGGGGTTCGAGCCCAGCCAGCAGTGTATCAGCTAATGAGAATTGACCTTTTAAACCGTCCAGGACGAAGGATGGGCAGTGTGCGGCCTCATAAATCACCCTATTAGGCGATTTTCTATTGCCATTGATTTACCGGGTTCGATTTTGATTCAATAATCCACTCAAAATAGTTGTGGTTAATTTTCCTGCAGGTGGCGGATTAATTAGCATATACTTTTTTTGGCAGATGCTATGGTCTGGATATATATCAACTCTTTAAACCCATAACCTGCCTTAGTACCTCCCAATCGCCATCTGACTTTGTACAAATAATATTTGTATTGCGGGGAACTTTACAAATATGTAATTATGCAGACAAATTACAACCAGACTCAGAACAACAGCTTTTAGATCGCACAAAATATTGTTCTGCGTGGGAGTCAAACTCTTAGCAGGGGCACGGAAGGTCGGTATCTTAACCATTACGCCATCTGTGCAGTCAAGCTGCCTGCCGGTACCCGATTTCTTGAATTCGGCTGCATATCTATGTACTAGGCTTGCAGAAGAGTGATGGAGTATGTAGCAAAATTATAAATACTACAGACACGTGTAGAACACGTGCTTACTCTCAACATACACAAATACGGCTATCATCACGATCGTTGTATCGGACGCGAGCTACGCAATCGATATGATCGATAAAATATCGATACATTATCAATATCGATAACGTACGTGCACAATCGTTTATGTGATATTTACATGATACGATTTTGCCTGTAAGGTGTATCTATCTATCTAATACCTTCAAACGAGCAATTCTTGTATGTATATATCCGGCCGGATACCGGATAGTAATTCAGTATCCGGCCAGATTTAGGATAGTAAAATTTAAAAAAAATCTCATGCTTATACAAAAGGCAAATAATACCACACCCCGAGAAATTTGAACCTGAGACAATAAACATACCGCGTAGATACTTGTTATCGTCACTGTTTAAATCAAAATATTGCCAAATTGGCGATCGTTTTTTTGATGATGACATTTCTTTTCAAATCAAACATAAAACCACAACGACACGCATAAACAAAAACAAACTGACACGCGCGAACAGTCGATCGCCCCCGAGTCGTCGCGATCTCCGCTCACGTGCGACAATACCCGAACCCACACGAATATTTTCGAAAGGACCGAATATCCGGTAGCCGAATATCCGACGCTCCGGCCTTGCAGCTTGCCGAATATTCGGTATCCGGTATCCGGCCAAACCACTATCCGTATCATCTTTAGTTAAAACATTAAGATATCGAATATAATACAAGAGCAATACATGACGTTTTCAATTCCCGCCAAAAGTCTCTTTCTTTCTTTACCCCTGGTGTTATGTTCCATGAGCGGCACTAACGTTTATTATTTTGCTCGTTTGCCAAAATAAAAAAATATAACGAATACAAATTATATCCAGTCTCAGAAAAACAAGATGTGATTGCATAAAGTGTTATCCATGGGAATCGAACTTGTGACACTGGTAGAGTAAACCGGTACCGTTATCACTACGCCATATTCGTAATCTACGTTACTAATAATCATTCTATTTTATCACTCGATCAGAATGGATAGGTTTTTATTTCCACTTTTCCTTCTATCTAATCTCATCCCTTTATCACCTACACTGTACCAACGGAAAGAAAAACAGTGATACTGTATCGTGTTCTTTGTCACCACATAGATCCTATCCGTGTGGTGACGGAATAAGAATACAATTCACCAGTCCCTATCACACCCGTGGGTGATCGTACGAGACGACTAAGGGATATAAAACGCATATAACATCTATGCGAGAGAAGAAAAACTCGAAATAAAACGCTATACCAACACGTCCGACCAGCGTGGTATAGTAAGTAAATTTCTCTCCATTACGAAGGAGACTCAAGCCCAGCAATGGGACTTATATGGATCTGAGATGATAATGATGATTATGAAATAAACAAATCTTTCATTTATTCTAATTTATTCGTCCATTAGCCTAGCAATGAGTCTATGAATTTGACTGGTCTTTTTTTTTTTTGTGTGTCTTAGTTGTTAGCCTCAGATTGCTATGACAACTTTACCAGGACTGTGGGTGAGCGCTGAGGGCTCTCAATACGTGGTTAAATGGCATATCAGTTAAGATACCGTCATTTGATATGTTCCAGGTTCAATGTCCACGTCATACAGTTCTTTCGATACACAATTTTGCTTCATATCTCCCGCTTTGCATAGGAGGGAAGTGGAAATTCTTCAACTCCTCTTGTTTTTCTTTTCTAATTAAATTTGTTGCGGATCCCAAGACAATTAAAAGCATTTCCCGGGACTTCCTGAGGGTCAAACCTCAGTGTATTTTATGGAGACCATTGTAGATTCTGGCTTACAGAAGTTACAGTGATGGGAATGTGTGGTGAGATTAGTCCAAAAGAAAAATATTGTTCGAGTCCGTAGTATTAATAGTGGTAGGATTACGCTGTTGACAGTTCTCTGTCTACAGCTGCGGGCCGGTACGTCCGGGGTAGTACCACACTCTCGCAGAAGATCCACGTCTGAGTAATGACAATGTGCTATTGTGCCTTGTCATTACTCAGACGTGGTGTGGTACTACTTCGGACGGACTGGCCCGCAGCTGTTGACAGAAAACTGTCAACAGCATGATCCTACCACTAAACGCGTGGTCCAACCTTACGGAATCCTTTTCTTCGATAGTTATGTTACCTTCCTTGCGCATTCTATTTTCAAGTGTGATACTTGCCCGTTTGCCACCATAAGCAATAAAAAAAAAACATTTAAATAAGAATTGTTTATTTATAACTAGGTATATATTTTTGTCTATGTAAGCATACCCGCCATATTGACTACATATTGGAATTTGATATAAAATCTTATCGATTTTATTATTATTACATTAATAATGACGTCAAACTACACGAACAAAGTTGGGAACAAAAGCTAACATTTAAATATATTCACAACATAGATATTTATCGATTTTATATCAAATTCCAATATGTAGTCAATATCGCGGTATGCTTACATAGACAAAAATATATACCTAGTTATAAATACACAATTCTTATTTAAATTGATTTATTTTTAATGCTTAGAGGACGTCCATTAATCACGTGATCTCTTTTTTAGCATTTTTAACCCCCGCTCCCCCTTGGTGATACGTGGTGAGGTTTAAGACTATGAAGGTTTAGGACTTCGTGATTTTTGTCAAACTCCTCCTCCGCCCCCCCTTTCAAACCTCACGTGATTAATGGACGACCCCTTATAGTGGCAAACGGGCAAGCAGCACACCTGATGGTAAGTGTTACTGCCACCTAAGGACCTTTAGAATACCAGGTTATTACTAGGCCGCTACCTATCAACCAAACTTCACCCAAATTGGGCAGGCTCTCTCGCTCAGCGAAAAAGCGCTTATTTATTTATTTATTTAAGGAAACTCAACAGCTTTTTAACAAAAACAGTTTCACATATATGAATATGCAAACAGGATCAGCTGTTTGCATTTACAATAAGCAGAGCCAATTACAGAGTTCCACGACAAGATAATTTGAGGTGATACAAAATAGCAATTTATTAGTTATAAATTATTTATAAAACCCGATTACGAAGTGAAAAATGATGTCACAAGCGGGATTCGAACCCGCGCCTATTGGGATTCCGGCCCAATCGTGCTGCCACTACACCACCGTGACTAATTGTAGGACATGCAAATTTCACTTCGTATCATATTTACGTCTTAAGGTGACGGTATGCTATCTACCCGACAATGTTTACACATTGTTATAGGCTTAATACTTAAAATTTTACAGTTAGAATTGTATTAAACGATGACACAACCTTGTTTTTAAAATTACTGAAATTTAGCATTTAATATGCTTAATTAGCGGCGCGCGACCCCATAGACCACATAGATACAATGTACTTCTTTTCGCCAAGCGAACCACCGTAACTCGATCTTTGTCTTCGGTGGCCAACTCATTAACACCGCTCAAATGTCGATTTTCGGCAAGAGTGTGGTACTGCCTCGGACGGATTGGCTTGCGGCTGTAGATAGAAAACTGTCAAGTGTGGTAATACCATTAAAAGTCATATTAAATTTTTATTTAGGGAGCTTTAAGTACAAATACTGAATACAAATAAGTAAATAAAATGTTAAGTTTGAAAAAAAAAAGAAGTAATTGTAATTATTATAATTTATAATTATTATTTATAATTTTTTTTTCCTACTAACCTACCTAGACCAGATTGGTCATGTACTGAAGGAAGGTGGAGTTAAGAGTCTCCGAAACCGGCGAGCGTGTATGAAGAGAATTATGAATGTTGAGGAAGCGAGTGAAGTAGGCAAGGATAGAGTTCTCTGGCACTCTGTTCTCTCTGCCTACGATATGGCGTGATGATATGTATGTATGTATATATCTCATCATCATCATCATCATTTCAGCCTATTGCCGTCCACTGCTGAACGTAGGCCTCCCTCATTTTACGCCACAGAGTGCGGTCCTGTGCCGCCTGTATCCAACGACGCCCATATATCTAAGAAAAATATATTATATATATTTTTCTTAGATATATTATACTAAAGGCATAGTAACAGTCTCCCTTCCCTCTACCGATGGTAGGTGGGTAGAGGGGCGGTGTGGTGAGCGGCCCGACTTCGCTTTGTGACGCAATATTGCGCCAGCGCAATGCAGTACGTTGTTATAAATTGGCAATAAAATTTTAATTCAAATATTTTATTTAGAAATATATGAATTATATTTTTAATATTTGAGCATTACGTATCGTCGTTTTAAATCATAAAAATACCACTGCTGGGCTCAAGCCTCGTCCACAGTGAGTGGGCATTTGATTTAATATCCCACGCTGGATATAAAGGTTTTATATCGAGCTTTCATTGCCCTGAGGTGAGTGAGTGATGTTATTTGGTAGGTTCCTTAGGCGTCTCTTACATTATCCACAGGTAAGAGATAGGGGGTGGTGATGAAATACTAAAAAAAAAACTATATGTTGCGGTTTTTATTCTGTTAATTTTTATGGATATTATTCTATTATTTTTTTGCGGATTTTATTCTGTTATTTTTTTTTGTAAGTATATATTATCTGTATTTAAATTTTACTCATTCGACTTTTCGAACTCTTTTTAGCGTTCATATACACGGGAGGTTACCGTTTATAAAATAGTTTTATTTCGTATATCATTAATATTATTAAGAGTTTAATATAATCTTTCCGTGTGGTGACTGAGTTAAAATACAATTCACCACCCCCTATCTTACCCGTGGGTGATCGTAAGAGACGACTAAGGGATATAATATGCATATAACATCTATTAAAGAGAGGAAAAACTCGAATCAAAACCCTATACCAACACGTCTGACCAGCGTGGTATAGTAGGTCACTTTCTCTCCCATTATGGAGGAGGCTCGAGCCCAACAGTGGGACATATATGATGTTAGGTTAGGTTAGGTTAGGTTAGTCCAAGTAATTGGAATAAGAGTAGGAGAATGATGATGTTACCTAAAACTTAAAGGTAAATTAAACATCCATCAACCACTTTTCACTAAAAAGATTTGTTGCTGAAATTGTTGAAGTTATTGCCATTTATAATCACATCCGCAAATTATAATTTCCAAATCGTATGTTATATATTTACCTGCGGTTTTATTCTTGTAGTTTCCGTTCCGTAGTCAGCTTTTTATATGCAATTGTATATAATATATTTAGTAAATAAGTCAGTTTTTTTTTATATATAATTGTATGATAAAACATGTTTAGTAAGTAAGTTAGTCTATTTTTATATACAATTGTATACAACATTTTTAGTAAGTTAGTCAGTTTTTTTATATATATTTATATAATACAGCATATTTAGTAAGTAATTTAGTCTGTTCTTATATACAATTATACAACATATATTTAGTAAGTAAGTTACCTAGTTTGTTTCTATAAATAATGGTATACAATATATTTAGTAAGTAAGTTACCTAGTTTGTTTCTATAAACAATTGTATACAATATATTTAGTAAACTGTTAATTTTATATATAATTATACAACATATTTAGTTAGTAAGTCTATTTTTATATACAATTGTATACAATATATTTAGTAAGTAAATTAGTCTGTTTAAATACAATTGTATGCAATATATATAGTAGGTTAGTCGGTTTTGTATATTATTTTATACAACATATGTAGTTAGTATATTTAGTCTGTTTTTAATTCATAATTTTAGTCAATTTATAGTTTTTATTTATTGTTTTGATTATTTTAAATATTTAATATTTTTAAACTTCATTGTGGTTCCCATTGAAACAGGAGATATATATTTTTCAAAATATAAACATAAAAAATGATCGCTCGACCATAGACTAATATCAGCGCTTGTGGGACAAGAGGTCAAACTAGTTATAACATAATAATGAATACAAATAAATTGTACTATAACAATTATAATCGTATCTATGCCGCGTTATGTTTTTGCAACAGCCAATCTACATCGTACGTACGTCTCAGTGAATGGCTAAGTAGGCGAACGACAGCGCAGAAAGTGGTTGCGGTGATGCAACCGCGCCGGTAACCCACTCACTGTGCAGTACCTAAGACGATGGTAGCCGCCATCGCGTCAACGATATTCCATCTTCATCATCACCATTATGACCAGTAAAACCTGGTTAAGTATTCTACCCTTATTTTCTCCCATCTTAAATAAATTTGACTGAGTCCAAATGTCTGCCAATTTGGTTATTAGGATATGGAATTCAAACTAAATAGAGAAAAACACGTAGTCTGCACAAGTATCGGAATATTTGCTTATAGTACTAGGAGTACAGCTCCTGTAGGATATTCATTATTAACCCAGTTACGCTTATAATCCGTAATAAACGTAAAAAAGGTATTATGAGGCTATGAATATGTAATATATGCTTTCAGCCTGGGTAAAAAAGCTGTTGCATCGATTTGTCCTCAAGAAGTTCACACAATAATGAACTAGGATACAAAATGTCTAGAGATTTTAATTTAGTATTACTAGGAGTGCAGTACTTGTAGGATCTATTATAAGCCCAGTTACATTTTTCTGTGATTGCAAAACTTAAAGAAACTGGAAAGGAAATACTCTCTACCCTATAGACGTAATTTATCTTAGAAATATTTTTTCTTTGAATCGATTTACATTTAAAAAAAATAGATTTTAAGAAATAAAGATAGCGTGTGATTAGATATTCCAATAAAATTCCGTCGACTGTTGACTTAAAATCAAAATAGATTTTTCGTATTTGCTATTTTTACTTATCCTGATAATAACAACGATTAAAAAAAATGCTAAATTAGCAATGAGTTTGATAGATGGCAATATTTAATGATGAATTTTAAATATTTATTGACCAAAATTAAAATAAGTTTCTTATTCGCGAATTAAAAATTAAACTCTATATAAGACGCCTACGTGATCTTTAGCAGTTACCTACCTCTTTCACTTGATTATATCCTGGTAATATGTTGCTCCTGATTTTTTGTTTACAATGAAAAAAAAAGCTTTCTCGTTGACTCACTGGTATAACCTAAGTATATGACTAATGAGATTACAGGTTCGAATACTTATCATAACATTTTAGTTCATATATGCCCACAGTTGGGCTTGAATATTGTTCACAATACGAGACAAATTGATCTACTGCACCACGCTAGTCAGACAGACAATGTCGTATAGGGTTTTTTTTTAGTTATCTTTCTTTCCATAGATGATGATAATATCATCATCATCATCATCACAGCCCACATATATCCCACTGTTGCGCTCGGGCCTCCTCCGTAATGGGAGGGAAATCAACCTACTATACCGCTCTGGTCAAACGTGTTGGTTTAGGGTTTTGTTTCGAGTTTTCCTTCTTTTGCATAGATGTTATATGCACTTTATACCCCTTAGTCGTCTCGTACGATCACCCATGGGTAAGATATGGGGTAGTGAATTGGCTTCTTTCTTTTATTATTATTAAAAACTGTACTAAAAAATAAATTCTTGTATTGCGGACGAATTTAGAAACATAAAGGATACAAATTACACCCAAACTCGAAACAATAAATTTAGCCACAAATTACTCGTATCTATCCATAAATTATTGTTCCGAGTTTGGGTGTAATTTGTATCCTTTAATTATATCGTACCTATAGATACGATAGGTGTATATTTGATAGATGAGTAAGTAACCTTTTTATTTCGAGTTTATGACCTCTTATAGTAAACTTAAGATCCTTAGCTGTATTTGTAGTAAAGATTCAGGTCAATTATATTCTTAGTACATATGTTTCAAAACGAAAATTGTATCTTTTTATTATTATTTACAGTGCACTTTTTATTTGATATAAATTGCATTTTGACTCATCGTTAATAGATATTCACACGGATCTTGTCTTTGAATCTTTGGTGACTCGTTAAAGACCCTGACCGGATACCATAGTTCGTTGTGTAATACCAAGAAATTATGGAAAGTACGTGCTACATAACACAAATGGTGTTTCTGAGAGGAAAAAAAAAGTGTATAATGTTGCAATATTATTTAAATTAAAGAATTTTTTTTTAGTTTAAATAATTCTTTGAACTACCTAGACCAGATCGGTCATGTACTGAAAGAAGGTGGAGTCAAGAGTCTCCGAAACCGGCGAGCGAGTATGAAGAGAATTATGAATGTTGAGTAAGCGAGTGAAATATGCAAGGATAGAGTTCTCTGGCACTCTGTTGTCTCTGCCTACCCTGCAAAGGATATGGGCGTGATGATATGTATGTATATAACATCTATACAAAAGGGAGAAGGAAATAAAAACCTATACTAACACGTCTGTCTAGCGTAGTGTAGTATGTCAATTTCCCTCCTAGAGTGGAGGAGGCTCTAGTTTAGCAGTGGGACATATATGAGTTGAAATGATGAAATATCTTTTTGAATATTACCTACTATATAACATGCTTACACATAACTAAAAAAATATTCACTGCTATGCGGAAAAAAAATATAAAGCGCTGAATAAAACTTAAATAATTTTATTATAAATTATTATAACATTACTAAATAAAACATCAATAAAACTCAAATACAAAATAAGAAAAGTCAATAACAAGATAACTCTTTGAAATAGAATAAAAAAAAATCACTTTGTATTCTCTTAATGCTTTTTATATAAAGATAAACTAAAAAACTTTTTCATATTTTAATTTTAACAATCGTAATAACAAAAGAAAGGATGATAAAATATCGTTAATATCTAAAATTTAGATAAAATCCGGTATAAACAAAAAAAATAAGGCATCAAAATAACATACATTTAGACAAGAAAATAAGTCACCGAATGTAGGTAACCACGCCGCTACTAAGGCGTCATGAGTCGAACGTCATTACGCAACAGCCTACTCTCACTTTCGCGAGCTGAGGCCGCGTCGAGCTTTGTGTCTCGGTCTAATATCATCAACCTCTTACCGTGCGCTGAGCGCCTAGTACAAATCTCGTATCGGAATAATAATAAAAAAAAGAAAAGAAAAAATACTGGTTTCTGTCATCTCGATCGTTAACTTACCGATAAATTAACTGTTGGATAACCACTTTTCGAAATTGAACCTGTCCATTATTTTATTTTATTTGGCTGCTGTATTTGTTATTCATTCTAATTCAATAATTTGATACACTTTTTTTTAATGTCATCGATATTTTGTAAAAACTTTTATTATTTAATCAAATATAATTATTTATTAGTTTTATTATTTCATTCAATCGAAGATTTAATCTTTTGAATAAATAATTTAATAGGAACATGCTTAATTAATGCCATAGTTTTATTCAGTATGAAAATTGTTTAATATCTACACTTGGGCCCTTAATATTTATCGATTAGTTAATATAAATTCAAATACATTTAGAATGAATGAGTGACGAGAGATTGACGAAGCAAATATATAAAGCAAGCGTGAATGGGACGAATACAAGGGGAAGACCACGTCATACTTTTCTGCACCAAGTTGGAGATGTGTTGACGAGAGGTCTTATTAAGAGTATGCGTAATCGTAGAGCATGCATGAAGACTATTATGAGTGTGAATGAAGCGATGGAAGTATGCCAGGATCGTGGTTTATGGCAATCCGTAGTCTCTGCCTCATCATCATCATCATCATACTCATACATATTAAATTTTGATTAAATACCTATACCTACTAAATAATTTGAAATAAATGAAATTAATTATATAAATTAAATTTTATTTTGAATCTCATTTATTTGAATTGTCAAACATATTATCTTAGTTTAATTAATGAAAATAGTAAAATTGTGAAGGCTGGGATTAAATTAATACAGATCTATAAATTGGATCGTATTTAGTGTTATAGCAAAAAGGGGATCATGAAGAAAACGTTGAATAAATGAATAAACATTTATATATATATATATATATATATATATATATATATATATATATATATATATATATATATATATATATATATATATATATATATATAGTCTGTAATTACAATACAATTGCTGGGCAAGTTGTTTTAAGATAGATTTTATGTCATGTGAACTTTAATTAAAATTCTTACAAGAATGTGAATTTTTACAGGCCACTAAATAAAATTTTATTTGCTTATTCAGCCTTCGCACAATATAACTTTTGCCTCTGTCTTTGCACAATATATACTTTTTATAATATATTAATGTATATTGTATTTAAAATTGTATTATTATACGGTAATAAACGATTGAATAAAATAAACCATGGCATTTTTCTATGGCCATCCAGCCCGTTTTAACAAATTTGTAAATGAATAATATCAACAACTGCCAATAATTTCAGTAACTACCTTAACACTGATTTAGTTTAATTTTTAGTCTAACTTTGATAATTATTAATTCTATAATTTGAAGTACAGTTGAATAAATCTGTCGAAATTTAAACCGGAAAATCGATTCAAATACTTTTTTTTTATATTGTATATGGTGGCAAACGAGAAGCAGCAAACTTGATGCCAAGTATCACTGCCACCCATTGACCTTTGCGATACCAAGGGAACAGCTAGGCAATGGCCTGCAAATAGAAATCCCAAACCCAAACAGTTAGGCCACCGAAGTCAAAGATCGGGTACCGGTGGCCCGCTCGCACGGCGGCGAGAGGTGTTTGCAGGGTGGGTCCATGGGGTTGCGTGCCGCCTCTTCTGTCGCCCCGGGCGTTTTGTCGGGGCGCGACCACATTCTCGGTCCACCTTGCGTAAAAAAAAAAAAAAAAAAAGAGTTAGGCTTCCGGTCCTCTCGCTCACCGAACGAAGCGCAATAACACATTGCCATTACTCAGACGTCGATCTTCTACGAGAGTGTGGTACTACCCCGGACGGACCAGCCCCGCTGTAGACGCAGAACTGTCAACAACGAGGTCCTACAACTAAAGATCTATTTATGAATAATAAAAGAAAATAAAAGGACAGCAACAACTATTCACTTTAATATCCATGGAATTCCATCTATATTTAAGCTCTATTAACCCATCAACGTCCTCTGTAGAACATACTCGTAGGCTTTTCTAAGAGGAGAAAAACCCATGTAAAAATAATCACGCAATTCAAAACAGTTGTAGGAGACTGATAATGACCATGTTATAGTGATATCTACACCATTTACACATCATTATTGTTGGGGTGATTCCTCAGGTGTTGTGCGGAATAAAAGCCGTGGACTGTATATTACTATATTGTAGATGAAGTTAATTAAAAAACTATACAATTTTGTCGCAACTGCAGCGAATATAAAATGAAAAAAAGTAAAAAATGTAAATATGGACGCGCGCTAGACGACGATGTTGGTTGTAGTGTTCGGTCGACGCGACGAACAGCTGTTGCTCCCTCCTCTCTGCGACGTCCCCGCCGTGGCCAAGACAAGCCGAGTAGATGTCCCAACAATTATCATTCTCCTACTCTTATCCCAATTACTAGAGGTCCATACAATATACTATTGTTTTTTCATAGTACATATTGTAAAAGTTATTGGCAAAAGTTTTATGACCGACCGTCTGCCAGACGTCAACCGTCCTTGGGAATGTAATTGTTGACCAAACGGCATCAGATGGAGTTGGCTCAGGTCTTTTTAAGACTTTTAATCGTCTTTTACGACATCCACGAGCAAAGTAAGGGTTGGTAGTATTCCTAGCCGCTGCTATATAGCTTTTACGCAGTTCCAATAGAAAAAAAAATGGATCCTTATCCTCATCTCAGCCCATATAGGTCCGGCTGCTAGACTCTAGTCTCCTTCACCTAAATTGACATACTCCACCACGCTGGTCAGACGTGTTGATATAAGGTTTTATTTCAAATTTTCCTTTTCTTGCATAAATTTATATGCACATTTTATCCTTTAGTCGTCATTTACGAACACCCACAGGTGAAGTAGGGGTGTTGAATTGTATTCTTATTCCGTCACCACACGGAAAGTAAAAATCTGTATACCTATTTATCAAAATTTATTACATAATATAATTATTAGGCACATTATATACGTTTAAGAAAATATTTTTTCAAACCAAGATATTATTCAGAATTGTAATGATTACACGAGTATTAAAAATTTGAAACGAAACCATTTTTACGGATTTTATTGTGTTTGGTATTCGATTTTTAATTTTTCAACGTTTCGAATACTTAACAGCGTACATATTCTAATCTTTCCGTTCGGAAATTAAAAAATAAAATATAAACTCGATGAAATCCGTAAAAATATAGATTTATTTTAAAATATTTATTCATCATATTTCTATGGAGAATAATTCACAAAATAGTAACGAACAATACAAAGTAAATTTAATATTTTACATACAAAATTGACGATAGTGATATAAACGTGATTCGTTTCAAGCGAAAGTGTGTCATACCCACACAGCAGCGATAGAATAGTGGGGACGTGGTATTTCCCACTGCCTTATAAGATATACTTGGTTCTGTTCACAATGATAGTTATATTTGTACTTCAAAAAAAAAGGGAGGAGTTTCTAAATTCGTCTGTATTGTTTTATATGTGTTATTACATAACTTTTTACTAAGTGAAACGATTTGATTAGTCTATTTTTTGTTTATTAACTGGTGCTAAACATGTAAATTTTATTCAAATTACTGAAATTTTTAGCATTTAATATGCTTAATTATTTATAAATACCCGATTACGAAACGAAAAATGATGTCACAAGCGGGGTTCGAACCCGCGTAAATTTTTTTTTTTTTAATTTCATTAATTTTTTTTTCATAAAAAAAATAAAATGTTTTCTAATCTAGTTTATAATTTTGATTTTGTGAGTTTATTAAGTTTATGCTTTACAGTTTTATATGGATTCAAATATCTCTTCTCTTATTTAAATGTAGATAACATTGATACATACCATACCTCTTTATCATATTTTATAATACTGTCTATCAATAGAGAAAGTGTTTGATTGTATTCTTATTCCATTACCATAAAGAACGAGCAAGCAGCACACCTGATGGTAAGTTTCTTCGTTGTCCTGAGTTTCTGCCGCCCATAGATCTCTGTAATGCCAGGAGTAGCTATGCTGCTGCCTACCAACTAAATCCCATCTAAGTTGGACTTCCGATTCTCCCGTTCACCGAAGGAAACAGCAGCATATTGCTACTAGACAGATATCAAAAGTGTGGTACTATCTCAGATGGACCAGCCCGCGAAAACAGAAACATTTTAACAGTGTAGGCCTATTATTTTGATTAATAAATTATAAATATATCGACCTATCCGTGGCATAAAGTTACCTCTTTCTTTTTTTTTTGCAATGGACTATGGACGTGGTCGCGCCCTGCCAAATCAGTCCGGGGTGACGGAGGAGGCGGCGCGTAACCCCATAGACCAACCCTGCAAACAGCTCTCTTCGCCGTGCGAGCGGGCCACCGGTACCCGATCTTTGTCATCGGTGGCCCGCATAAAGTTACATCTGCATAATCTTTACTGTAGAGAAGAGCTGTTGCATGCCTCATAAGCGAAACGTTGAGGTGATACTCAACTCCCGATATATGAAAATCAAGGACTTTTCAAAACTAAAAATGAGTGTATTTTTCTCACACTACACTTACGTGGATAATATTATCATACATCAAAAAAAAATATTAGTTTAAACATATTTGATATATTTAAAAAGCAATTATTTAGTTTAAAGTAAGAAATAAAAATATATTTGAGGACGTCCGGATGACTGTGCGTATGGATCTGGCACTCTCACGACTCAAAAAATCAATGTATCGAAGTATTTTATTTTTTAAAAGCTTTATAATCGCAACGCGCTGTTTTCTTTTGAAAATGGCTTGGTAGTTCTTTGTCGTTTAATTACAATTAATAAAAACTAAACTGTTTTAGTGTACTTTATGAAACTCGTAACTCGTACTCGTAACTTATGAAAATTGGATTCGTTTACAATGTTTGCAAGCTATGTCGAGAATGGAGAGAAATTTCAAAAGATTTTTTTTTTCTTTCATTTATGATATTGAGTAATAATGAATGATAGGTATAATATAAGTGGGTATGTAATTTCTAGAATCTCTATTTCTTTTTTATTTTACTGCTGCTTCTTTGCTGACAGACGTCGTAGGACGCTGCAGAATAAGAGCGTTGTGGTATCACTGCTATAGTAGATACCACAACATTAAGCTGAGCAGCCATCCTTTTCCTCATTTGTGGAGGGGACGCCATTGTCATTATATAAATACTTTATAATTGATTTTACTTTATAATTTTTTTTCCTCTTTTTAAGAATACATCTTATGATTTAGTGCATTTTTATATTCATTTATGAATGTTTGTTAAACAGTTACTAATATTAACCATTGTATGTCCTTTCCGTGAATGGAGTAATAAATAATTTTTTTTCTTTCTTTCTATAAATAATTAAAAAAAATATGAGGCGTGCACTTTTGTATTTCCCAATTTATTTATAATTTGTCAAACACAAAATCAGCAATATCATTTTTCTTAATTGTTTTGTATAGAATTAATTCATTTCCTAATATTTAGTATCTTCAGAACTACAATGAAAACGATCTGGTGTTATAATCACATGTAACTTTGTTATAGATCTATACTATCATCACCACAGCCCATAAATGTCCCACAGTTGAGCTCGGGCCTCCTGCGTAATAGGAGGGTAATCAACCTACTATACCGCGCTGGTCAGACGTGTTGGTATAGGGTTTTGTTTCGAGTTTTCCTTCTCTCGCATAGATGTTATATGCGTTTTTATATCCCTTAGTATGAGACGCATACGAACACCCACAGATAAGATATGGTGAATAGTATTCTTACTCCGTCACCACATGAATATCCATATATCTTAAACTTAAAACGTAAATTCTACAATGTATATTGAGCTAACCAATAGTTAGAACAAGTTGTAACAAGTTAAAATGGAAAGTTGATCTATTATGTAATATAATTGAGTTAGTCAGCGTACAATGTTTGAAGGGAAATACTATTAAATTTAAATAATATATCGCTTGCCCAGAAGAATAATGACACATTACAAAAAAGCTAAATTTTTCAGGAGGGTTAAAATAAGTATTTCCTTCTTTTCAGCACTTCTTCTTTCTAAAGGCTAAAAACGAGACCCTATTACTGAGACTTCGCTGTCCATCCGTCCGTCCGTCTGTCACTAGGCTGTATCTCAAGAACGGTAATAGCTAGACATTTGAAATTTTCACAGATGATGTATTTCTATAGCCGCTATAATAAAAAATACTACAAATAAAATAAAATAAATATTTAAGGGGGGCTCCCATACAACATACTTGATTTTTTTACCGTTTCTTGCTTGATAATAATAACGGTGACAGGTGGAGGCTTTAACTATTTACAGAATATTAGATAATGGTACGGAACCCTTGGTGCACGAGTCCCACTCGCACTTGACCGGTTTTCTAAGACTTCTAATTGTTAACTTCTATCAATGGTTTACTGTGTGAGACACAAGGAGGTTTCAGGAGTGGAAGGGGATGCATGGATCAAGTGTTCTCTCTGCGCAACATTGTGGAGAAGCATCTGGCTCTAGGTCAGAGGGTTTTCTGCAGTTTTGTGGATCTGGAGAGAGCATTTGACACGGTTGTACGAAAGGAACTTTGGGACATTTTACTGGAGTATGGTATTAACTGTAAACTGCTACAGGCTGTGCAGTCCAGTTACATGGGCTGTAGAGCCTGTGTGCAGCTGGATGATGGAATGTCGCCTTGGTTTGATGTCAATATCGGCGTTAAGCAGGGGTGCGTTCTGTCAGCCAGGCTGTTAAATGTCTCCAAAGGTTGAACGATATGAATGTGGGAGTCCAGATGGGCGACTCAGTGGTCACTGCTCTGCTCTATGCAGATGATGCAGTCCTGCTGGCACAGTCAGCGACTGACCTGCAGACCCTAGTCGACACAATGACAGAAGATTGTAAAAAAAGAAGTCTACGCGTGAATGTGAGCAGAACCAAAATAATGGTCCTTGAAAGAGATGAAGCCAGAACAGATGTAAGAGTAACAATAGGTAATGAGGTACTGGAGCAAGTGGATGAATTTGTATATCTTGGATGTGGATTTAGCCGAGATGGAAGGTACACCACTGATATAGAGCGAAGAGTGAATGCGGCAAATAGAGTGAACGGAGCGTTGGGGCAACTTCTCGGTAGCCACCACCTCAGCCAGAAGGCACGTGTAGCAATATATAATGCAGTGCTTGTCCCAACATTACTGTATGGAAGCGAGAGTTGGGCATGCAGACAAGAGTATGAAAGTAAAATTAATGCGGCCGAAATGCGATCTCTACGGCAAATCTGTGGAGTTAGGCTGATCTATTGCATTCGTAACGACGACGTAAGAGAGCGAGTAGGTATAAAAGAGAGTATTGGTGTAAAGATGCGAAAGGTAATGCTCCGATGGTTCGGACATGTTGAAAGAATACCGAACGAACGTCTGGTTAAGAAGATATACAATGCGAAAGTGAAAGGATGTAGGTACCGGGGGTGACCGAGACTAACCTACCTAGACCAGATCGGTCATGTACTGAAGGAAGATGGAGTCAAGAGTCTCCGAAACCGGCGAGCGTGTATGAAGTGAATTATGAATGTTGAGGAAGCGAGTGAAGTATGCAAGGATAGAGTTCTCTGGCACTCTGTTCCCTCTGCCAACCCTGCAAGGGACATGGCGTGATGGTATGTATGTGTATGTCTAATTGTTAGATCCTGCCACCGCTGCAATTGCGATGAAGACACGGCGCAGCACACGCTCGAGGTCTATATGGCCTGGGCAGAGTAGTGCCGTGATCTCGTCGCACTCACCGGTGCCGACCTGGCGCTGCCGACTATCAGGTACTGGGACGAAGGTGAAGAGAAGAAAATCTCGATATAAAACTCTATACCAACACGTTTGATCAACGTAGTCAACTAACTACGCATAAGTCCACTTACTCCAGTAAAACTTCACACATATTGTTGCGAGGCTCGAGCCCAGCAGTAGTATATGAGCTGTGATATATTCGTCTTTTACGAGACTCGAAGAAGATGATTATCATCATCATCTCAGCTCATATATGTCCCGCTGTTGGGCTCAGTTCTCCTTCATGATGGGAGGGAAATTGATCTACCACGCTGCTCAGAAGTGTTAGTATATGCCTACTATACCGTTGTTTGTATAGGGCAGGGTGCAACTTCACATCCATAAAGCCGCATGTGGCTCGCGAGCCGCAGGTTGCCGACCCCTGGTATAGGGTTTTGTTTCAAGTTTTCTTTCTCTTGGATAGATATTATATGTATATTATATCTTTTAATAGGGTTCGGCAATTGTGTTCTAACTCCATGATCCTACTTAAAGCGGTACTAAGAACATATCAGAACAGTCGACTTCTTTCTCTTAAATAGAAAAGGTTCGGATCCAATAGTATCTCATCATCATTTACCTACTCTCATACCACGCGAAGTGGGGTCGGCACAACACGTTCTTGCCTTCCACAATCTTCTATCAGCCGTCATATATGCACTCATAACTTTCATACACATATCCTCGTTTACGCAAACCATCCATCTCTTTTTGGGTCTCCCACGATTGTTACGCCCATCCACAAGCATATTGATCCCTCCTCATCACATGTCCATACCAAGACAACCTCGCGCTCCTACACTTCTCTAACACTGGTGCTACTTTTAAACTTCCCGTAATACAATAGTATCTATGTACCTTTAAGAGTTGAAAGAGATAAGAGGACTCAAATTTACTGCACAGATGTCGTAGAGATAAAAATAACGAACTACCGTAACAATTGGTTCGGGGATCGATTCCCAAACGTGACAATATAATTTGTGCAATCCACGAATTAATGTTTTGACTCTAAATATTTGTGTCGTAATTATAAGTTTGTAAAGTAAAATATAAGCATTATTTCCTTAGCGCAGGGTGTTGTCCCTGAATTGTCCGGTTACCCGACGTGAGGCCACCGCGTGAGGGCGACGCCCCGACGGCGAAATCTCTCGGGGCGTCGACGAGAGGCACCCGCGAGGGTAAACCGCCGGGCGGACCACCGAAGACAAAGATCGAGTACCGGTGGTCCGCTAGCACGGCGAAGATAGGTGTTTGCAGGGTGGGTCTATGGGGTTGCGCGCCGCCTCTTCCGTCGCCCCGGACCGATTTGGCGGGGCGCGACCACGTCCATTGCCCACTCTTCTCACACATCTCTTGTAAACTAAAGAAAAGAACTAAAAAAAGTGTGTGTGTCAGCTCCGACGCACGACTGCAGTTTTCTCCTTAAGTACGATTATCAAAACAGGCGCAAAAAAAGCTCATTTGACTAAAAATAATATATATATTTTTATTTACATTTATTAAAACTGTTCAGTGAAGTATTATCTCACGTCAGAAAGTGAAAGGTGCGCAGAATAGGTTGCGCACCAAAAACGTAACGAGGTCATTCGATCATTAGAATTTACTCCTCAAATTTTTCTCATACCGGGCGCTTTATATGAAAATCGATTCTTAAGGAGTAAACTCCAAAAAAAAACGGATGTTGGGCATCGAACGTTAGTAGACGATCTCGTCGACATCCCGTAAAAGCGCTGAAGGGTCCGCTGTGGTCTTAGTGGGTATTCTGGTCGGTCAGCTGGCCGGTGAGTCCCTCACTCCACCTCGTCTGTCACCGACGAGAGGAAAAAAATGGTCAACATAAACTCATAGTCATCTTTTACGACATCCACGATCAATGTAAAGGTTGGTAGTATTCGTAGCCGCTATCACACAGCTATTTTTATTTATTATAATCTTAAATGATAATTAATAATTTCAATCTTGTTTACCCACGTGGATTACTAGAATATTCTATTTATAGAGACAATGTGGATATTAATTCTAGATTTATAACTATTGCAATATGAAACTGTCTGTATAAGTCTGTCTATCTGTCCATATATATATTTGAAGTTAAAACTTGTTTAGCGGCGTTGTGCACTTTTTTGGGATGGTTAAAAAATGTTAAACTCGCGTTAGGACATGTGACCTGTGTGATGAGTGTGAGTATTGTCGTTAACATTACGCGCTCTACGACGTGCGCGTAAGCATGCCATTTGTATGAAGAAATGTGGTTTCAAAAACGCGCCACTAGTGGCGCTGTATATTTCTTCATACAAATGGCATGCTTACGCGCACGTCGTCGAGCGCGTAATGTTAACGACAAAACTCACACTCAGTGTGCTGATCGAAAATTCGTAAAACGGAGGGAGAGTAGATCGTAGGAGAGAAAATTTATAAGACGGAGGGAGACTCCGTACACCGTAGGAGAATATTGAATCACATAAATGATAGTATTTTTATACATACATACATACAAATCATCACGCTATATCCCTTGCAGGGTAGGCAGAGAGAACAGAGTGCCAGAGAACTATATTCTTGCACACTTCACTCGCTTCCTCAACATTCATAATTCTCATCATACACGCTCGCCGGCTCGGAGACTCTTGACTCCTCTTGACCTCTCATTACGTGACCAATCTGGTCTAGGTATGTAGGTGAGTCTCGGTCTCCCCCGGTACCTACATCCTAGTATTTTTATAGTGATAAATAAAGTAATTCATACGAAATTATTAAGCCTAACCATTCGAAAATATTTTTTTTGATGGCTATGGTATGGTCACACCCATACATACTCCCTTTTTTTTTTTTTTTTTTTTTTTTTTTTGTGGTGGGCCATGGACGTCGCACCCCGCCAAATCGGTCCGGGGTGACGGAAGAGGCGGCGCGCAACCCCATTGACCCACCCTGCAAGCACCTCTTCTTCGCCGTGCGAGCGGGCCACCGGTACCCGATCTTTGTCTTCGGTGGCCCGCTCGGCGGTATGCCCTCTCGGGTACCTCTCCTGTCGACGCCCCGACAGATTTCGCCGTCGAGGCGTCGTCCTCACGCGGTGGCCTCGCGTCGGGTGACCGGACAATTCCCCGGTCCGATCACCCGAAGCCTCGGTTAGGGCGGCATCAGGCGCAGGTATTCGCGCCTGCGCCGCCCCGGCCGCGGGCGGCGGCCCGGGTCACGGGAAGCCTCCCGGGCCCGTTCCGCCGCCTCCTTCTGCGAGATGACAGCCTCGCAGAAGGCGGCGACCGCGTCCCAGTTCCTGACGCTGTCGACCATCGCCCTCGCGACAGCCGGCAGCGTCAGGTCGGCACCGATAATAGCGACGAGGTCGCGGCGCTGCCCGTCCCAGCCCGAGCATTCCTCGAGCGTATGTTGCGCCGTGTCCTCGTCACTACTGCAATGATGGCAGCCCGGAGTCCATTCCCTGTACACGACCGTGTGCAGGTATTTCCCGAAACACCCGTGCCCCGTTAACACCTGCACCAGTCGGAAGGTGAGGACCCCGTGCCGCCGCTCCATCCATTGCATCAGTACGGGCCGGAGGGCCTCGACGGTAGTGACACCATGTCTAGGCCTCTCCAGCCGCGTAGCCCAACGGGCGATGACTTCTTGGCGGGCGTCCTCGCGCCAGGTGGCTATCTCGTTAAACGATGGGGAGCCACCCTCTTCGCGCATTGAGGTAACCCGCCGGTAGAGGTCGGAGAGCATCTCCGCCTCTAGGTCCCACGGGGGTGTCCCGGCCAATAGGCACGCCGCCTCTGTCGACACCGTGCGGTACCCGCGAATGGCTCTGACCGCCATGGCTCGCTGTGGCCTCCACAGCACCGCCCTGAGCTGGGCGTTTAGAGCCCTCGCCCACACGGGTGCGCAGTACATGGCCATGGAGCGGATCACCCCCGCATACAGCCGTCGGCCCTCGAAACTGGGTCCGCTCACATTCGGCATGAGCCGAGAAAGGGCGGACGCCGCGCCGACCAGCCGGGGAGCAATTTGGCGAAAATGCTCCCGGAACCACCATCGCCCGTCGAGCACCAGACCCAAGTACCTCATATGGGCCTGGATACTGATGTGGATGGAGTTGACGACTAACGAGGCGCCGATGGGCAGCCTCACACGGGGCCCATGGAATAGCAGGGCCTCCGTCTTGTTTAGGGCCACCCTGAGCCCCAGCGCCTCGATTCGCCCGACCATCTCCTCGGTGCCGAGAGTGGCCAGGCTCGCCGCCTCTTCAAATGTCCTGCCCCGGGCTGTGACGAGCGTGTCGTCAGCATAGCAAATAACGCTCAGCCCGGGGGAGAGACTCCCTCTCAACGCCCAGTCGTACCCGATGTCCATCAGAGTCGGCCCCAGAACCGACCCCTGCGGAACACCGCACGACATGGGCGTCCGCACAATGTCCCCTTTTTTTTTTTTTTTTTTTTTTTTTTTTATTGGTGGGCTATGGGTGCGTCTCGCCCCGCCAAATCGGTCCGGGGTGACGGAGAAAGCGGCGCGTGACCCCATAGACCCACCGTAAAATCCTCTCTCTTCGCCGTGCGAGCGGACCACCGGTACCCGATCTTTGTCTTCGGTGGTCCGCTCGGCGGTTTACCCTCGCGGGTTCCTCTCGTCGACGCCCCGACAGATTTCGCCGTCGGGGCGTCGCCCTCACGCGATGGCCTCGCGTCGGGTGACCGGACAATTCCCCGGTCCGATCACCCGAGGCCTGGGTTAGGGCGGCATCAGGCGCAGGTATTCGCGCCTGCGCCGCCCCGGCCGCTGGCGGCGGCCCGGGTCGCGGGAGTCCTCCCTGACTCGTTCCGCCGCCTCCTTCCGCGAGATGACAGCCTCGCAGAAGGCGGCGACCGCGTCCCAATTCCTGACGCTGTCGACCATCGCCCTCGCGACAGCCGGCAGCGTCAGGTCGGCACCGATAATAGCGACGAGGTCGCGGCGCTGCCCGTCCCAGCCCGAGCATCCCTCGAGCGTATGTTGCGCCGTGTCCTCGTCACTACTGCAATGATGGCAGCCCGGAGTCCACTCCCTGTACACGACTGTGTGCAGGTATTTCCCGAAGCACCCATGCCCCGTCAACACCTGCACCAGTCGGAAGGTGAGGACCCCGTGCCGCCGCTCCATCCATTTCATCAATACGGGCCGGAAGGCCTCGACGGTCACGACACCGTGTCTAGGCCTCTCCAGCCGCGTAACCCAACGGGCGATGACGTCTCGGCGGGCGTCCTCGCGCCAGGTGGCTATCTCGCTCAACGATGGGGAGCCACCCTCCTCGCGCACTGAGGTAACCCGCCGGTAGAGGTCGGAGAGCATCTCCGCCTCTAGGTCCCACGGGGGTGTCCCGGCCAATAGGCACGCCGCCTCTGTCGACACCGTGCGGTACCCGCGAATGGCTCTGACCGCCATGGCTCTCTGTGGCCTCCACAGAACCGCCCTGAGCTGGGCGTTCAGAGCCCTCGCCCACACGGGTGCGCCGTACATGGCCATCGAGCGGATGACCCCCGCATACAGCCGTCGGCCCTCGAAACTGGGTCCGCCCACATTCGGCATGAGCCGAGACAGGGCGGACGCCGCGCCGACCAGCCGGGGAGCAATCTGTCGGAAATGCTCCCGGAACCACCATCGCCCGTCGAGCACCAGACCCAAGTACTTCATATGGGCCTGGATGTTGATCTGGATGGAGTTGACGACTAACGAGGCGCCGGTTGGCAGCCTTACGCGTGGCCCATGGAATAATAGGGCCTCCGTCTTATTTAAGGCCACTCTGAGCCCCAGCGCCTCGATTCGCCTGACCATCTCCTCGGTGCCGAGAGTGGCCAGGCTCGCCGCCTCTTCGAGTGTCCTGCCCCGGGCTGTGACGAGCGTATCGTCAGCATAGCACACCAAGCTCAGCCCAGGGGGGAGACTCCCTCTCAACGCCCAGTCGTACCCGATGTCCCACAGAGTTGGCCCCAGAACCGACCCCTGTGGAACACCGCACGACATGGGCGTCCGCACAATGTCCCCTGCGGGACCCGCGCAGAGGATACTGCGCCCCTCCAAATAGTCCGCCACCAGCCGCCTGAGGTACAGGGGCACTCCATGGAACCGGAGCGCCTCCCTGATGCAGCTGAATGGCAGACTATTGAATGCGTTGGCGATGTCCAGCGACACCGCCAACAGCACTCCCTTGCCGGCGACAGCCTCCGCGGCCGTCTGCCTCAGGCGTAGCAGGGCCCCGATGGTCGAACGCCCCCTCCTAAACCCATATTGAGCGTCCGACAGATCGGGCCCCACCTCCTCCAAGTGTCGGACGATGCGGGCAGCGAGGACACGCTCCAACAGCTTACCCACATCGTCGAGAAGCACGATGGGCCTGTAGGCCGACGGCAAATCCGGGGGCCGTCCCGGCTTTGGCAGGAGAACCAACCTCCCCTCCTTCCAGCACTCAGGGAACCGTCCAGACGTCAGACAGGCGTTGAACAGTTGCCTGAGGCGAGGCTCGAAGTGCTCGAGGAGCGACGTCAACACCCGGACTGGTATTCCGTCCGGGCCGGGGGCCGTGGTGGCGGAGCGAATCCGCGCCACTGCCGCCCCCACTTCCGACTCCGTCACGGGTGGAACACTCTCGTCGTCGGCCTCCCGGTCTTGATCTGGCGAAGCCATGACCGGGGGCGTGTGTCCCGACTGCCGTGGAAATAGCTCCTCGATCACCCTACAGAGGAAGTCGGGCTGGAGGGTCTCGGTGAGGGGGGGGCCCTGCGCGCGAAGCTTATTCAGCGACGCGCGATACGGGCGACCCCAGGGGTCACGGTCGAGACCGTCCAACATCTCCTGCCAACTCGCATCCTTGGCGGCTCGGATGGCCAGCCGAAAGGCAGTCCGCGCACTGCGGTACGCCTCGTACAGCTGGCCCTCCCGCTCAGCGTCGCGGTGACGCCGCCGGCTGCGGGTGTAGGACCTTCGGGCACTGATACACGCCGCGCGAAGGTCCGCCAGTCTTGGGGACCACCAGTAGAGCCCCTGCCTCGGAGGTAGACGCCGCACTCTGGGCATGGCCGCATCGCAGACCTGCGTTAACGCACTGCGGATGCGGACAGCCTCAGCGTCCACTCCGTCCGCTGGGGGTGGTGAGGACAGCCACGTGCTGACAATGGCCGCCTCCGCCAGTAGGTCCCTATCAAGACGACCCACAGCCCACCGCGGAAACGCGGGAGCTCCGTCCGCCCTGTGACCCCTACCGGGTTCCCGGGGGGAGACCTCCATCCGGATGTACCGGTGGTCCGACAGGGTCTCCGCCTCCTCCAGGACACTCCAGTTCCTCACCCGTGGCGCGACAGCGGGGCTAGCGAACGACAAGTCCACTATCGACCCGCCCTGCTGCCGCACACACGTGTTCACTGAGCCCCTGTTAACAACACAGAGGCCCAGTGAAGCCGCCCACTCAACGACCGCCCGCCCGCGGTCGTCCGTCATAGGGGACCCCCACGCCGTGGATTTGGCGTTGAAGTCCCCCAGGACCAGGACGAGGCCCGGTGCCAGTCGCCGTATCGAAGCCTCCAAGGTGGTGAGGGAGGCCCTGAAATCGTCCATTCTCCTGTTAGGGGAGAGGTAAACGCTGTACAGTGTGACCCCTCCCCATTTCGCAGCGACAAAATCTTCGCCCCTATCCAAAAGGGATAAGGACGGGAAGTGCCGCTGCGTTGAGACGACGATTGCCGCAGTTCCGTTTCGGCTGACCACCCAATTGGGGCGATCAGGCACGACGTACGGTTCCGCGACTACGGCTGCACCAATCGACCACTCCGCCATGGATTGCAGGAGGAGATCCTGCGCACCGGCGGAGTGGTTGGTGTTGGCCTGCAGGAGGTGAATGGATTCTGCAGCCATTAGTGGGCCGTATCCATCACCTCCGCCTCGCCAGTGGGCGATTGGGCCGCGCTAGAAGCGGGAGCGGCCGTGGTCGAAAGGCCGCCCCGCCCCTTTGGAGCCGAAGCTGGAGGTCTGCACGCCCCAGAGCCCATGCGATGCTTGGCGGGCTTATTGCCCGCCGCACACGCGGGGCAGTGGGGCGGGGCGGCGCAAGATGCCGCCACATGCCCGGTCTGACCGCAGCGGAAACACAATCCGCCGCAGTCGAAGCAATTAGTGCACGTTGGTCGAGTATGTCCGACCGCCATGCACTTATAGCACCTCGCAGGCCGATGCTCAAGCAGGGTTACCTGCGCCGAGCTCCAGCCCACGAGGAGCCTGCCTGAGCCGGCCAGTTGCCTGACCGACTCCACCGGGCACTGCGCCCAGGCAGCACCTACGCCACCCGGACCGGGACGAATGGCACCAACCCGGACGGTGTCTATGGGACACCCGGTTTTCGAGGCAATAGCCTCCCGGATGTCTTCCACCGTCACAGAGTCGTCCAGACACGAAATGCGCATTTCGGCGCACTTGACGGGCCTGGCGATCCTGATGCCACCCTCCCCGGCGAACAAACCTCGCAGCTTCTCAGCTACGCTGTCAGCCGTCTTGACGCCCTCGGCCCCTGGGAACTCGAGGATTCGAGCCCCCGTCCGGGCCTTGCGGGTCCTGGCTTCGACGCCTCCAATATCGGAGACGTCTAGCTCCCGCCGGGCCTTCCTCAAGACGGCCTCGTAGCTGAGGCCCTTCTCGGCCGCCTCAGGCAGCACAGTGATCACCACTGCGGCTGTCTTCGGCGACTTGAGCCCCTTGCGCGGCCTCTTCTTCTTGTCGCCAGCTCCTGCCTTGGGAGCGGAGACCTCAGCGGCGCGCTTGGCCTCCGCTCTCCTTCTTTGGCCGCGACTCCTTCTGTCACGCTCGGCTACCTGCCAACCCTGTTCGGGTGCGGCAGTCATGCCAGACGCGGAAGGCCTCGTCGCAGCCTCGCTGGTCGTCGCCGGCGGTGTTGGTGCGGGCGACTTCAGCAGTCCGGTAGGAGCCGGCGCCGTCTTCCTCCTCAGGGCAGGTCCCTTCGGAGCAGGGCCGGGGCCTTTGGGCTTAGGCCCAGCCGCGGCCGCGGCGTAGCTCCCCACGCGGCCACCCTGACAAGGCAGCGGGGCGGGGGCTGGTGCCGTATGTGGCCGCTTATCTGCGGCAAGGGGTGGCCGGACACGTGGTTCTGGAGGCAGCCTTGCCTCCAGAACGGCGAAGCGCGCATCGACGATTTTGCCCACTGCGTCGATTATTGCGCGCAGGGATTCGTCCGGCAATCCCCCCACCGCAGGCAGCGGGGTCGGCGCCACCGGTTGAGTCTCCACCAGGGCCCGCTCCGAGACGCTTGGCGACTTCGTCGCCGCGACGGGAGGCGTCCTCCTCGCCACAGGGACGGGTGTCGGTTCGGTGGCCGCGACGACTTCAGTCGGCGGCGTGCCCTCCGCAGCGCGAGGCGTCCTCCTCGCCGCAGGGACGGGTTTCGCCGCAGCAGCCTTTTTCGTGCGCGCCCTGATCGTCGGCTGTGGCGCAGGCGGCAGGCAGTGGTCCACTTGGGCCCGCAGGTCGGCCATATCCTTGGCCAACAAGCTGTTCACCCGCCGCACCGCCTCCAGCTCGGACGCCAACTGGCGGTTCAGGTCTCGCAGGCCTGAGACCTCGCCACTAAGGCGAGCATTTTCGGCCCGCAGGTCCAGGGGGTCATCGCTCGCGCGAGCAGCAGGCGCCGCCTCACGCCGAGGAGTCGTCGACCGTCCTCCTGCTACTGCGGCCCCTCGCCCTCTGCGAGAGGCCGGCACCTTCGGTGGAGGCATGATGGTCACGCTCCCCTCGGAGTCGGCGCCCGAGCTGCCTCCCTTGCTCAGGGGGCGCTTTCGCACCTGCGAGGGGAGGGCCTCCTCCCTGGTCGTCACAGCCGCCGCCGCAGGACGCAGCAATGACCTAGCGGCTTCCGACCCGCTGTCTTCTTCTCTGGACGGCCCTGCGGATACACCGCCCTCGTCCATCTTAGCGACAGATCCGCTGCCCTCGCCTACGGACGGCTCTGCGACGTCACTGTCGCCCTCGTCCGTACACGGCTCTGCAGCAATTCTGCCACCGTCCTCCTTTTCAGCAGCGGCAGCCTCTCTGCGCGCTCGCCGCTCCTCCATCCGCCTTTTGTGGCTCAGGCCGTTGCCCCGAGTCTTTCGAGGCGACTTCCTCTTCTTCTTTTGGGCCTCCACGATTTGTGCCGGGCCCTCGGCGGACGCCTCAAGTCCTGAGGACGAGGCGTCGTTGTCAGTTTTTCTTTGGCTTGACAAGGCCGTGGTGTGAGAATCACAGGGATTCCCGTCGGTTTTTAAAAATGTTTTTAAATTTAAGGTATCCATATGATTCCCACGAGTAGGGGAGATACACAACGTCGACCCGGGCAGAGATCCCTTTACCCGGGCAAGCCTACATTTACCAACCAGGGGGGCAGCCGGTGCCCTGGCTGGAGCGTGCTAACGACAGAACAACCCATCTGCCATGCATCTTCTCGCCGCACGCCAGAACTTAAGATTCTGGGTGATTTCCGAGTTCGAATGTTACTTCGAACTCTTTATAGAGGTTGTCTTCCTCGCGGTCCGGGCGGTTAAGCCAAGACCCTCGCTCCTGATATTACGCCTCAAGACAACGTGTCTTGAAGCAAGATATCAGGTTTACGATGTGTGGGAGGTGGCATGTGCCTGCCCAGCCCTCAAATGAATGAGTGACTGAGCCCGTCCCAATATTTCGCGTCCTATAACCTCTACTACGACTGTAGTAGAGTAAGGAGCGAAATCGCGCAGATATTCGCTACGGACGACAGTACAACAGAAGAACTGGGGACCGCCGCCCGCACCCAGGGTACACCGCGTGGAGGTTTCTGGGATAGTACCCCCGCACAATGTCCCCTGCGGGGCTCGCGTAGAGAACACTGCGCCCCTCCAAATAGTCTGCCACCAGCCGCCTGAGGTACAGGGGCACTCCATGGAACCGGAGCGCCTCCCTGATGCAGCTGAATGGCAGACTATTGAAGGCGTTGGCGATGTCCAACGACACCGCCAACAGCACTCCTTTGCCGGCGACAGCCTCCGCGGCCGTCTGCCTCAGGCGTAGCAGGGCCCCGATGGTCGAACGCCCCCTCCGAAACCCAAATTGAGCGTCCGACAGATCGGGCCCCACCTCCTCCAGGTGCTGGACGATGCGGGCAGCGAGGACACGCTCCAGCAGTTTACCCACATCGTCCAGAAGCACAATGGGCCTGTAGGCCGACGGCGAATCCGGGGGCCGTCCCGGCTTTGGCAGGAGAACCAACCTCCCTTCCTTCCAGCACTCAGGGAACTGTCCAGACGTCAGACAAGCGTTGAACAGTCGCCTGAGGCGAGGTTCGAGATGCTCGAGGAGCAACGTCAACACCCGGACTGGGACTCCGTCCGGGCCGGGGGCCGTGGTGGCGGAACGAATCTTCGCCACGGCTGCCCCCACTTCCGACTCCGTCACGGGCGGAACACTCTCGACGGCCTCCCGGTCGTGATCTGGCGAAGCCATGACCGGGGGCGTGTGCTCCGACTGCCGCGGGAACAGCTCCTCGACCACTCTACGAAGGAGGTCGGGCTGGAGGGTCTCGGTGAGGGGGGGGCCCTGCGCGCGAAGCTTATTCAGCGACGCGCGATACGGGCGACCCCAGGGGTCACGGTCGAGACCGTCCAGCATCTCCTGCCAACTTGCGTCCTTAGCGGACCTGATGGCCAGCCGAAAGGCGGTACGCGCACTGCGGTACGCCTCGTAAAGCTGGCCCTCCCGCTCAACATCGCAGCGACGCCGCCGACTGCGGGTGTAGGACCTTCGGGCACTAATGCACGCCGCACGAAGGTCCGCCAGTCTTGGGGACCACCAGTAGACCCCCTGCCTCGGAGGTAGACGCCGCACCCTGGGCATGGCCGCATCGCAGACCTGCGTTAGCGCACTGCGGATGCGGACAGCCTCAACGTCCACTCCGTCCGCTGGGGGTGGTGAGGACAGCCAAGTGTTCACGATGGCCGCCTCCACCAGTAGGTCCCTATCCAGCCGCCCCACAGCCCACCGCGGAAATGCGGGAGCCCGGTCCGCCCTGTGACCCCTGCTGGGGTCCCGGAGAGGGGAGACCTCCATCCGGATGTATCGGTGATCCGACAGGGTCTCCGCCTCCTCCAGGACACGCCAGTTCCTCACTCGTGGTGGGACAGCGGGGCTAGCGAACGACAAGTCCACTATCGACCCACCCTGCTGTCGCACACACGTGTTCACTGAGCCTCTGTTTAGGACACAGAGGCCCAGTGACGCCGCCCACTCCACGATCGCCCGCCCACGATCGTCCGTCATCGGGGACCCCCACGCCGTGGATTTGGCGTTGAAGTCCCCCAGGACCAGGACGAGGCCCGGTGCCAGTCGCCGTATCGAAGCCTCCAAGGTGGTGAGGGAGGCCCCGAAATCGTCCATTCTCCTGTTAGGGGAGAGGTATACACTGTAGAGCGTGACCCCTCCCCAATCCGCCGCGACAAATTCCTCGCCCCTATCCAAGAGGGATAAGGACGGGAACTGCCGTTGCGTGGAGGTGACGATTGCCGCGGTTCCGTTCCGGCTGACCACCCAATTGGGGCGATCAGGCACGACGTACGGTTCCGCGACTACGGCTGCACCGATCGACCACTCCGCCATGGATTGCAGGAGGAGATCCTGCGCACCGGCGGAGTGGTTGGTGTTGGCCTGCAGGAGGTGAGTGGACTGGGCAGCCATTAATAGGCCGTGTCCATCATCACCTCCTGGCTTGCGGCGGGCGATCGGGCCGCGCTAGGAGCGGGAGCGGCCGGAGTCGAAGGGCCGCTCCGCCCCTTTGGAGCCGAAGCCGGAGGTCTGCACGCCCCAGAGCCCATGCGGTGCTTGGCAGGCTTATTGCCCGCCGCACACGCGGGGCAGTGGGGCGGGGCGGCGCAGGATGCCGCCATATGCCCAGTCTGACCGCAGCGGAAACAAAGTCCGCCGCAGTCAAAGCAATTAGTGCATGTTGGCCGGGTGTGCCCGACCGCCATGCACTTGAAACACCTCGCAGGCCGGTGCTCCAGCACGGTGACTCGCGCTGAGCTCCAGCCCACGAGGAGCCTGCCTGAGTCGGCCAGTTGCCTGACCGACTCCACTGGGCACTGCACCCAGGCGGCACCCACGCCGCCCGGACCGGGCTGAATGTCGCCAACCCGGACGGTGTCCAGGGGACACCCGGTTTTCGAGGCAATGGCCTCCCGGATGTCTTCCACCGTCACGGAGTCGTCCAGACCCGAAATGCGCATTTCGGCGCACTTCACGGGTCTGGCGATTCTAACGCCACCCTCCTCGGCGAACAGACCTCTCAACTTCGACGCCACGCTATATCCGAGCCCCTGTCCGGGCCTTGCGGGTCCTGGCTTCAACGCCTCCTATGTCGGAGACGTCGAGCTCCCGCCGGGCTTTCCGCAGAACGGCCTCATAGCTGAGGCCCCTTTCTGCCGCCTCAGGCAGCACAGTGATCACCACTGCGGCTGTCTTCGGCGGCCGGAGCCCCTTGCGCGGCCTCTTCTTTTTTGTGCCGCCTCCTCCGGCTCCTGCCTGAGGAGCGGCGACCTCAGCGGCGCGCTTTGTCGCCGCTCTCCTTCTCTGCCCGCGACTCTTTCTGCCGCGCTCGGCAACTTGCCAACCCTGTTCGGGCGCAGTGGGTGTGTCAGGCGCGGAAGGCGCGGTCGCGGGTGCGCTAGTCGTCGCCGGCGGTGTCGGTGCGGGCGACGACTGCGGTCCGGCAGGAGCCGGTGCCGTCTTCCTTTTCGGAGCGGGCCCCTTCTTCTTTTGCCCAGCCGCGGCCGCGGCGTAGCCTACACGGCCACCCTGACAGGGTAGCGGGACTGGGGCTGGTGCCGCATATGGCCGCTTGTCCGCGGCGAGAGGCGGCCGAACACGTGGTTCTGGAGGCAGCCTTGCCTCCAGAACGGCCAAGCGCGCATTGACCATGTTGCCTACGGTGTCTATTATGGCGCGCAAGGCCTCGTCCGGCACGCCCCCCACCGCAGGCAGCGGGGTCGGAGCTATCGGCTGGGCCGCTGTTGGAGCCTGCTTCACGGCATTGGGTGGGCTGGCGCTGGTCGGCGGCGCGCGCTGCGCTGTTGGAGCCGTCTTCGATGCGGGGGCAGCCACTGGACGGCCACCACCTCGGGGCGGCTGCGGAGTGACGATGACGGCGGTTCCTCCGCGGCGGGCACTGGCCGGCGGCGCAGGTGGCACGAGCCGCGCCATTTGGGCCCGTAGCTCAGCCACATCCTTGGTGAGGGTGCGGTTGGCCCTCCGCACCGCGGCCAGCTCCGACTCCAGCCGGCGGTTCTGGGCCCGCAGGCCTGACACCTCGCCACCAAGGCGGGCGTTTTCGGCCTGCAGGGCCTCCATAGTTGTGGCTGGGGCGCTCGCGCGGGCACCAGCGGGCGCCATTTCGGTGGGAGGGATGCCAGACAACACCCTCAGAACCCTCGCGGCGGCCGCCTTGTTCTCGGCCTGCCTGCCGGTCTCCGCGCCCCCGCGCACTCCGCCGGCCGGGGAGTGAGTTGCCCGACCCGAAGCCGCGGCCCCTCGCCCTCTGCGAGAGGCCGGCACTTTGGGGGGAGGCATGATTGTCACGCTCCCCTCGGAATCGGCGCCCGAGCTGCCATCCCTGTTCAGGGGGCGCTTCCGCACCTTCGAGGGAAGGGCCTCCTCCCTTGTCGTCGGAGCCGCAGCTGCAAGACGCGGCGACGACCTGGCGGCGGCGGTTTCCTGCGCCGACCCGCTAGCCTCTTTGGACGGCTCTGCGGAACTACCGCCCTCGTCCATTATATCGGCAGATCCACTGCCCTCGTCTCTGGACGGCTCTGCGACACTACCGTCGCCCTCGTCCATAGACGGCTCTGCAGTAGATCTGCCGCCGTCTTCCTCCCGTTTGGCGGCAGCGGCCTCCTTCTGCGCCTTCCGCTCCGCCATACGCTTCTTCTCTGTGGAAGCCTTTGCCGTCGACCAGTTGCCCCGTTTTCGGTACCTCCTCGGCTTCTTCTTTGGGGCCTCCGTGGTTTGTGCCGGGCCCTCGGCGGGCGCCTCAAGTCCTGAGGACGAGGCGTCGTTGTCAGTTTTACGTTGGCTTGACAAGGCCGTGATGTGGGAATCCGTGGGATTCCCGTCTTCTTGGTGTGGTAAAAGTTTAGGTGAATCCATCTGGTTCCCACGAGTATGGGAGAAAAACCGTCGACCCGGGCAGAGATCCCTGTACCCGGGCAAGCCTACATTTACCAACCAGGGGGTCAGCCGGTACCCTGGCTGGAGCGTGCTAACGACAGAACAACCCATCTGCCATGCATCTTCTCGCCGCACGCCAGAACTTAAGATTCTGGGTGATTTCCGAATTCAAACGAAGTTCGAATTCTTTATAGAGGTTGTCTTCCTCGCGGTCCGGGCGGTTAAGCCAAGACCCTCGCTCCTGATACTACGCCTCACGACAACTTGTCTTGAAGCAAGATATCAGGTTTACGATATGTCGGCGGTGGCATAAGCCTGCCCAGTCCTCAAATTAATGAGCGACCGGGCCCGTCCGAAATTTCGCCTCCTGTACCCTCTACAAATAGAGGGTCAGGAGCGAATTGGGGCTCAACCCATCACTGGGGAACCCCCCCTCGCGCCAGAGATTCGCTACGGGCGACAATTCGACAGAGGGATCTGGGGGACTGTCGCCCGCACCCAGGGTACACCACGCGGAGGTTTCTGGCGTCGTACCCCACCCATACATACTCCCTGGGGCACGCTTTTTTTTATTTTTTTCTGTTTGTTTTTTTTTTTCATAGCTTTAAGATTTTACTCCTGTCGGCAGTCCTCGTGACTGCTTTATTTTTTTTTTATTTAAAACACCTCTGACGTTTACGCGAGTATTACGCATTTGAAATTAAATTATTTTTACGGATTTCACCGCGTTTATTTTTGATTTATAATTGTTTTTGATTAATAAATCTAGGCTAATAACACAGTGTCGTAGAAAATCTACATCTGAGGAGTGCTAATATGCTTTTGCACTACATTCGTTGAGCGAAAGAGCTTGAAGCTCAAATTTCTGAGTGCTTTTAAGTTGGTAGGCAGCAGCGTAACTGCATCTCTGGTGTTGTAAAGATCCATGAGCGACTGTAACACTTACCACCAGGTGTGCTGCTTGCTCATTTGCTACTATCGACAATAGAAAGAAATATTTAAGTTTACCTTCTCTTGCACAGATGGCGTAGTGGCCGTAGTGGTTAAGATACCGACCTTTCGTGCCAGTGCCGTGGGTTCGATTCCCACGCAGGACATTACTTTGTGCGATCCACTAAGTGTTGTTCCTGAGTCTGGGTGTAATTTGTCTGCGTTAATTACATGTTTGTAAAGTCCCCCGCAATACAAGGTTTATTTCCTTAGTGCAGGGTGGTGTGTGTGTGTGGCGTGGGGGCCCCCGATGACGGACAATCGCGGGCGGGCGATCGTGGAGTGGGCGGTGTCACTGGGCTTCTGTGTCCTAAACAGAGGCTCAGTGAACACGTGTGTGCGACAGCAGAGTGGGTCGATAGTGGACTTGTCGTTCGCTAGCCCCGCTGTCGCACCACGAGTGAGGAACTGGCGCGTCCTGGAGGAGGCGGAGACCCTGTCGGATCACTGGTACATCCGGATGGAGGTGTCCCCTCTCCGGGACCCTAGCAGAGGTCACAGGGCGGACCGAGCGCCCGCGTTTCCGCGGTGGTCTGTGGGGTATCTAGATAGGGACCTACTGGCGGAGGCGGCCATCGTGAACACGTGGCTGTCCTCACCACCCCCAGTGGACGGAGTGGACGCTGAGGCTGCCCGCATCCGCGGTGCTTTAATGCAGGTCTGCGATGCGGGCATGCCCAGGGTGCGGCGTCTACCTCCGAGGCAGGGGGTCTACTGGTGGTCCCCAAGACTGGCGGACCTTCGTGCGGCGTGCATTAGTGCGGCGTGCGGCGTCGCCGCGATTCTGAGCGGGAGGGCCAGCTATATGAAGCGTACCGCAGTGCGCGTACCGCCTTTCGGCTGGCCATCCGGTCCGCCAAGGACGCGAGTTGGCAGGCGATGCTGGACGGTCTCGACCGTGACCCCTAGGGTCGCCCGTATCGCGCGTCGCTGAATAAGCTTCGCGCGCAACCCATTGGCACCTGGAAGAGGTGGGGCCCGATCTGTCAGACGCTCAATTTGGGTTTCGGAGGGGGCGTTTGACCATCGGGGCCCTGCTACGCCTGAGGCAGACGGCCGCGGAGGCTGTCGCTGGCAAAGGAGTGCTGTTGGCGGTGTCGTTGGACATCGCCAACGCATTCAATGGTCTGCCATTCAGCTGCATCAGGGAGGCGCTTCGATTCCATGGAGTGCCCCCGTACCTCAGGCGGCTGGAGGTAGACTATTTGGAGGGGCGCAGTGTTCTCTACGCTAGCACCGCAGGGGACATTGTGCGGACGCCCATGTCGTGCGGTGTTCTGCAGGGGTTGGTTCTGGGGCCAACTCTCTGGGACATCGGTTACGACTGGGCATTGAGAGGGAGTCTCCCCCCGGGCTGAGCGTTATATACTATGCTGACGACACGCTCGTCACAGCCTGGGTCAGGACACTCGAAGAGGCGGCGAGCCTGGCCACTCTCGGCACTGAGGACATGGTCAGGCGAATCGAGGTGCTGGGGCTCAGGGTGGCCCTAAACAAGACGAAGGCCCTTTTAATCCATGGGCCCCGTGTGAGGCTGCCCATCGGCGCCTGGTTAGTCGTCAACTCCATCCACATCAGTATCCAGGCCCATATGAGGTACTTGGGTCTGGTGCTCGACGGGCGATGGTGGTTCCGGGAGCATTTCCGTCAAATTGCTCCCCGGCTGGTCGGCATGGCGTCCGCCCTTTCTCGGCTCATGCCAAACGTGGGCGGACCCAGTTTCGAGGGCTAACGGCTGTATGCGGGGGTGATCCGCTCAATGGCCATGTACGGGCTCTGAACGCCCAGCTCAGGGCTGTACTGTGGAGGCCACAGCGAGCCATGGTGGTCAGAGCCATTCGAAGGTACCGCACGATGTCTACCGAGGCAGCATGCCTATTGGCCGGGACACCCCCGTGGGACCTAGAGGCGGAGATGCTCTCCGACCTCTACCGGCGGGTTACCATAATGCGCGACAAGGGTGGCTCCCCATCGTTCAACGAGATAGCCACCTGGCGCGAGGACGCCCGCCGAGAAGTCATTGCCAGTTGGGCTACGCTGCTGGAGAGGCCTAGACATGGTGCTGTTACCGTTGAGGCCCTCCGGCCTGTACTGATGGAGTGTATGGAGCGGCGGCACGGAGTACTCTCCTTCCGGTTGGTGCAGGTCTTGTCGGGGCATGGTTGCTTCGGCAAGTACCTGCACACAGTCGTGTGGAGGGAGTGGACTCCATCCTGTCATCATTGTGACAGTGACGAGGACACGGCGCAACATACGCTGGATGTGTGTCCGAGCTGGGACGGGCAGCGCCGTGTCCTCGTCGCTGTTATCGGTGCCGACCTGACGCTGCCGGCTGTTGCGCGAGCGATGGTCGACAGCGTCAGGAATTGGGACGCGGTTGCCGCCTTCTGCGAGGCTGTCGTCTCGCAGTAGGAGGCGGCGAAACGGGCCCGGGAGGATTCCCGTGACCCGGGCCGCCGCCCGCAGCCGGGGCGGCGCAGGCGCGAATACCTGCGCCTGATGCCGCCCTAACCGATGCTTCGGGTGATCGGACCGGGGAATTGTCCGGTCACCTAGTGTGAGGCCACCGCGTGAGGGCGACGCCTCGACGGCGAAAGCTGTCCGAGAGGAGTCTGAGAAAGGAATCCGAGAGGGCATACCGCCGGGCGGGCCACCGAAGACAAAGATCGGGTACCGGTGGCCAGCTCGTACGGCGAAAAAGAGGTGCTTACAGGGTGGGTTAATGGGGTTGCGCGCTGCCCGTCCGTCACCGACCGTCGTCCGGACCGATTTGGCGGTGTCCGACGTCCATAGCCCACCGCAAAAGAAAAAAAAAGGTTGGTGTCTTTTTAAAAATAAAAATAAAAAGATGTTATATGCATATATTGCATATTACCTTTGTCGTCTTGTACGACACCCACGGCAAGATAAGGTGGTCAATTGTATTCTTACTCCGTTATAACACACCATATCAATAGCGCTACAGTAATAACTAGTATTAGAATCATCATTCTCCTACTCTTATCCCAATTACTTGGAGTCGATACAATATGTACTCTTCTTTCATAGTTACATATTGTAGAAGTTATTGGCAATAATTTAAGACCGGCCACCTGCCAGACGTCAACCTTTCTAGGGATTGTAATTGTTGACCAAACGGAATCAGATGGAGTTGGCCCAGGTCGTTATAAGGCTCTTAGTCGTCTTTTACGACATTCACGAGCAAAGTACATACATACACACATATCATCACGCCATATCTAGAGGATTTGATCCCGGTCGATTTTTCTAATCCCGGGCTTTCGGGATTATCTACAGTTAATCCCGGGATCCCGGGATAGTCCCGGGATTGTATTGATAATGGAAAATGGTAAAAAAAAGTCAGTAAACATATCAATATCAATTTTTGAGGACATAGAATATTTAGTTTAGAAGATGAAGCCAGAACAGATGTAAGAGTCATCAACATCATCACAGCCCATAAATGTCCCACTGTTGGGCTTGGGCCTCCTGCGTAATAGAAGGGAAATTAACCTACTATACCGCGCTGGTCAGACGTGTTGGTATAGGGTTTTGTTTCGAGTTTTCCTTCTCTCGCATAGATGTTATGCGCGTTTTATATCCCTTAGTCGTCTCGTACGATCACCCACGGGCACGATATGGGGTGGTGAATAGTATTCTTACTCCGTCACCATACGAAAAATGGATGTAAGAGTAACAATAGGTAATGATATACTGGAGCAAGTGGATGAATTTGTATACCTTGGATGTGGATTTAGCCGAGATGGAAGGTACACCACTGATATAGAGCGAAGAGTGAATGCGGGCAATAGAGTGAACGAAGTGTTGGGGCAACTTATCGGCAGCCACCACCTCAGCCAGAAGGCACGTGTAGCAATACATAACGCAGTGCTTGTCCCAACATTACTGTATAGAAGCGAGAGTTGGGTATGCAGAAAAGAGTATACAAGTAAAATTAATGCGGTCGAAATGCGATCTCTACGGAAAATCTGTGGAGTTAGGCTGACCGACCGCATTCGTAACGACGACGTAAGAGAGCGAGTAGGTATGAAAGAGAGTATTGGTGTAAAGATGCGAAAGGGAATGCTCCGATGGTTCGGACATGTGGAAAGAATGCCAAACGAACGTCTAGTTCAGAAGATATACAATGCGAAAGTGAAAGGATGTAGGTACCGGAGGAGACCGAGACTAACCTACCTAGACCAGATCGGTCATGTAATGAAGGAAGGTGGAGTCAAGAGTCTCCGAAACCGGCGAGCGTGTATGAAGAGAATTATGAATGTTGAGGAAGCGAGTGAAGTATGCAAGGATAGAGTTCTCTGGCACTCTGTTCTCTGTCTACCCTGCAAGGAACATGGCGTGATGGTACGTATGTATGTATGTATATAGAATGTTTAAGTTTTAAATCTCCAATAAGGCGGTTAAACAAAATTATATTTTTTTTTTATAAATTTTCTTCTTATAAAATAAACAAACTAGGCACTTCTGTAAATAATTTATGAAACCAACAATAAACTTCAAAAAATCAACTTTTTTCCGCTTATGTTTATGGGTACTTACATTTTAAATTAAATTGGCAGGAAACTTTATATATATATTTTTTTATTGCTTATGGTGGCAAACGAGCAAGCAGCACACCTGATCGTAAGTGTCCACTGCCGCCCATGGACCTTTGCAATACCAAGTGTATAACTAGGGCGCTGCCTACCAATATAAACTCCAAACCCACCCAATTGGGCTTCCGGCTCTCTCGCTCACCGAACGAAGAGCAATAGCACATTGCCATTACTCATACGTCGATCTTCTGCTCAGTGTGGTACTACCCCGGACGGACAGAGAACTGTCAACAGTGTGGTCCTACCACTATTAAATGATGATTATCACTAATTAACAGAAAAATATCAATACTTACACGAAGTGAAGTGGATATTTTTACACACTTTTACGAATAATCCGGTCGTTAACAAAAACGAATGAAATTACTTAGTGTTAATCAATTAATAATATGTGTATTCTAAGTAAAATCAGCCGTGTAAACAAGGTGGCTGTTAAAACGTTATATCAAGGTAAGTGCGTTTCGTCTCACGCACATTTTTATTGACTAATTTAAAAAAATCATCAATCCCGTAAATCCCGGGATTCATTAAATTTAATCCCGAAAATTTCGGGATTTTAATATGACCGGGATCCCGGGATCGAATCCTCTAGCCATATCCCTTGGAGGGTAGGCAGAGAGAACAGAGTGCCAGAGAACTCTATCCTTGCATACTTCACTCGCTTCCTCAATATTCATAATTTTCTTCATCTACGAGCAAAGTAAGGGTTGTTAGTATTCGTAGCCGCTACCACACAGCTATATTAGATAACTAGTATTAGAATAAAACCTATAAATTGTAAGCGTAGGCAGCGGTGTGGGCGAACTGAAGATTTAATTAAGGAATCTGATATGACTAGGCTTGTGATATTTATTGAGAAGGTAAGATATATTAATAAAGGACTTTATGGAAAGTATAAATATAAAGTAAACTTTACTTTCCTAAAGTTTTAAATCCCCTTTATTTTATTTTACCCGTTAAGGGTAAATTTTTTACAAAATTTTAATGTTATATTTATTTATATCTTATCATCATCACGGCCCATAAATGTCCCACTGTTGGGCTCAGACCTCCTCCGTAATGGGAGGGAAATTAACCTACTACACCGCGATGGTCAGACGTGTTGGTATAGAGTTCTGTTTCGAGTTTTCCTTCTCTCGCATAGATATTATATGCGTTTTTATATCCCTTAGTCGTCTCGTACGATCACCCACGGGTAAGATATGGTGTGGTGAATAGTATTCTTACTCCGTCACCACACGGAAAAAATAAAAATATCTTATCAATAACCTAAAATTAAGTTTCATGCGTCTGTCTTTAAAAATGACGATACCTCCTTACAAATTTTTATCCCCCTTTACAACCTGTTTTTGGAATGAAAAGTAGCCTACGTCCTTTATCAGGCTTTAGACTATCTGCGTACCAAATTTCATTAAGATCGGTTCAGTAGTTTTGTTGTGAAAGAGCGATAGACACACTTACAGACAGAGTTACTATCGCATTTATAATATTAGTAAGGATTATTTTTAGAAGTAAGACTTCTTTACGCACGCTTGCAAAACTGGTGAATGTGCGAGGAGAGTGTTATGAAAAGTGTGATCATGCGAGGCGAACGGAAGTTAAGAAGGAGATATATATTAATGAAGACAGAAAGAGAGGGAGTTACGTTTCATATATTACTATAGGCGCAAGAGAGAGACGTGCGAGCACATATTTTCTTTCTCTCTTTCTCTCACAGCCAGGTAATTGAATGATGTATTCGTTAATTGAAATCTTACTAATATTATAAATGCGAAAGTAACTCTGTCTGTCTGTCTGTTGCTCTTTCACGCCAAAACTACTGAACCGATCTAAATTAAATTTAGTACACAGATAGTCTAGAGCCTGATAAAGGACATAGGCTTTTTAATGCAAAAAAAGGTTGTAAATGGGGATGAAAAGTTGCAAGGAAGTATCGTCATTTTTAAAGCCAGAAGCTTGGAACTTATTTTTAGGCTATTGATTCGATATAAATAAATATGACATTAAAAGTTCTTAAAAAATTACCCTTAAGGGGTAAAATAAAAATAAGGGGTGAGAAATTTTAGGAAAACAACATTTTACGCGGGCGAAGCCGCGGGCGGAAGCTAGTAATGAATAAAAATGAAAATCTTTAAATAAATATTAATTTATAATAATAAGTGCACCGTATCCTCGTTGCAACCGCACTGCTGCCAGGACGGAGTCATCTCTCTCATTGCGATTGTGTGTAGGTATTTGCCAAAGCGTTCATGCCCCGACAAAACCTGTACCAGTAGGAAAGAGAGGGCTCCGTGCCGCCGCTCCATCCACTCGATCGATTCCCACACTGGAAAATACATAGTGCGCAAATTATTGTTCAGAGTCTAAGTGTAATTTGTGTCAGTTAATTGTATGTTTAAGAAGTCCTCCAAAATACAAAGATTATTTATTTCTATAGTGATGTCTTGGGAAAAAAAAATGGCGTTTGTATTTGATTTTTACTTTCCCAACGATTCGAGAACACTTTTCATGATCATGGAAAAAGTTAGTTACTTAGTTTGTTACTTAGTTCTATCACGTCCAATAGGTCATTGTTAATACAGAGATTTATATCTACCCGCTAAAGTATTAGTTATTTAATTTTGACCCACATTTTTGATACAAATAATGAAAAAAAAATTATATATTGTTTTTATCTGTTACTAGCTTCTGCAAGCGGCTTCACCCGCGTAAAAGGTTACTTTCCTAAAGTTTTACATCCTCTATTTTTATTTTACCCCTTAAGGGTAAACTTTTACATGTTAATGTCATTTTTATTTATATCTAATCAATAGGCTAAAAATAAGTTTTAAGCTCCTGGCTTTAAAAATTACTATACTTCTTTACAACTTTTCATCCCCTTTTACAACCCTTTTTTTCATTAAAAAGTATCCTATTTCCTTTATCAGGCTCTAGATTATCTGTGTACCAAATTTCATTTAGATCGGTACAGTAGTTTTGGCGTGAAAGAGCGACAGACAAAGTTACTTTCGCATTTATAATATTAGTAAGGATTAGTCGCGGGCCGATCCGTCCGGGGTAGTACCACACTCTCGCAGAAGATCGACGTCTGAGTAATGGCAATGTGCTATTGCGCTACGTTCGGTGAGCGAGAGAGCCGGAAGCCTGGGTGGGTTTCGAGATTTTATTGGTAGGCAGCGGTCTAAGCCCTACTACCCTTGGTATTGCAAAGGTCCATGGGCGGCAGTGACACTTACCATCAGGTGTGTAGCTTGCTCCTTTGCCACCATAAGCAATAAAAAAATGGTTCCATACTCTTGCAAAAATTGACGCCAGAGCATTGTCAATGTGCTACTGTGCTTTGTTCAGTGAGCGAGATAGATTTGGGGTTTTCATTGGTAGGCAACTGGCTAGTTTATACCCTGGTATCACAAAGATCCATGGGCGTTAGTGAAACTTACCATGAGGTGTATTGCTTGCTAATTTGCAACAATAAAAAAAAATACAAAAAAAAAAGCTCATTTTATTTAAATTACTAAAATTTAGCTTTTAATATGCTTAATTATTTATAAAAAAAATAAATAAAGGAAAAACCATTTACGAAGCTAAAAATTATGTCACAAGTGGGATTCGAACCCACGCCCATTGGGAATCCGGCGCAGTCGCTGTCACTTAGTATATTATACTTCAAAGTATTAAGCTCATACAATGTGTTAACATTGTCGGGTAGATGGTACACGTCTCCTTAAAAGACGTAAATATGATACGAAGCGAGATTTGAATGACCTACAATAATTCACGGTGGTGTAAGTGGCAGCACAATTGGGCTGGATTCGCAATAGGTGTTCGTTCGAATCCCACTTGTGACATCAATTTTCGCTTCTTAATCGGGTCATTTTATTTACCTTATAAGTCTTAAATCGAAAAACAGATCATCTTATATTCAAATAACTGAAATTTAACATTTAACATACTTGCTTATTTATACGTACATATATGTACTTCCATGTGGTGACGGAGTAAGAACACTATTCACCACCTCATATCTTACCCGTGGGTGATCGTAGGAGATGACTAAGGGATATAAAACGCATATAACATCTATGCGAGAGAAGGAAAACTCGAAACCAAACCCTATACCAACACGTCTGACCAGCGCGGTATAGTAGGTTAATTTCACTCCCATTACGAAGGAGGCCCGAGCCCAACAGTGGGACATTTATGGACTGTGATGATGATGATGATTATTTATAAATACTTGATCACGAGCGAAAAATTATTCCCATGTGTGACAATCATTTTTCGCTCGTAATCAAGTTTTTATCTTATATTTTTTAACAAAGAAATTTTGTATCCTTCTTTATTCTTATGTTTCTATATTTTTAGAATCGCCGCAATAGGACCAACGACTTCAATGAAATTTACTGCAAGGAGGTTTCGGATGTGATGGTAGTTAACTCGTGATCGGGTGCTCCTTTCTGGGCCTGGTCCAGTCATAATATTTTATATTGTATTTAAATTTTATGTTAGCAAACCCAACAGTAGGTTTATTTGTCGAAGTCGATATATCGCAGCGCCACCTATCCGCGAGTTACATCAATGTGGATAGCATATAAACCTTCTACGTGAAAAAATACATATATGTACATACCAATTTTCATAATGATCGGTCAAATAGTTTCTGAGTTTAGTGATCCTTACTAATATTATAAATGCTAAAGTAACTCTGTCTGTCTGTCGCTCTTTCACGCCAAAATTCTGAACCGATCTAAATGAAATTTAGTACATAGATGGTCTAGATCCTGACAAAGGATATAGTCTACTTTTTAATGCAAAAAAAGGGTTGTAAAGGGGGATGAAAAGTTGTAAGGAAGTATCGTCATTTTTAAAGCCAGAAGCTTGAAACTTATTCTTAGGCTACTGATTAGATATAAATAATATGATTTTAAAATTTTGTAAAAAATATACCCTTAAGGGATAAAATAAAAATAGGGGATGAAAAACTTTAGGAAAGCAACCTTTTAGGCGGGCGAAGCCGCGGGCAGAAGCTAGTGTTATATATACAAACACTCTCCTTTATCGATATAGAAGATTGTGGTTCGAAGGGCATCACACTGGAGCTACCTCCTACTAAACATGTATCTACTAGTATTTTTTTATAAAAAAAACATTATCGAAATAATAATATAATACCTGAGTTTTTTGTCAGATATTCTCAGTAGGTCATGTTCCAATCCTTGACAAAAACTACCAACCCTTACTTTGCTAGTGGATGTCGTAAAAGACAACTAAGAGTCTTATAACGACCTGGGCCAACTCCATCTAATACCGTTTGGTCAACAATTACATTCCCAAGGAGGGTTGATGTCTGGCAGGCGGCCGGTCATAAAACTGTTGCCAATAACTTGTACACTATGTACTATGAAAGAAGAGTACATATTGTATCGTCCCGAAGTAATGGGATAAGAGTTGGATAATGAAGGTTACGTTCCAATCCGCTAGAAGTTATTTAAATTATTTTAAAATGTTAAAACTGATGTATATGTAAGTGAACTTGTAGTTTTTATACATAGGTATTTGTTTTTTATTCTTTTTATTTATTGGAGACTTTTATTCATTATGAAACATATTCATCTGATCGGGACCTACGTAGGTCCCATCGTACCCTAAACATAAATATACAAACATTTAAAACTTAGAAAACAATATGTGTATGTATTACAATTAATTGCCGCCATGTATCTACAGCCAGATCACATAATTGCTTCGCAGCCTCGGATGCTGGATCCGCCAAAATAGTTTGGACAATGCCTGCATCCTAGGTCCGAAGACAAAAGGTTTTCCTTAGCTTATTTCTTTTATCTTGGTTCTGGACATATTCCATTAACAAGTGTTGAACATCATCAACAACACCGCAGGTAACGCAGTTGGGTGGCCACCGAAGACAAAGATCGGGTACCGGTGGCCCGCTCGCACGGCGAAGAGAGGTGCTTGCAGGGTGGATCTATGGGGTTGCGCGCCGTCTCTTTCGTCGCCTCGAACCGATTTGGCGGGGCGCGACCACGTCTATAGCCCACCGCAAAAAAAAAAAGAAATGGTATCGCAGTTGGGTGAATCTGATTTCCTCATGAGGTACTCAAACTTTTTTGTTGGAAAATGTCCAGAACCTAATCTATGAGCTATAATTACATTTAATTTAGTTAATTTATTCTTACATAATAAATAAATTGGAATTTGAATAAATCGATGTAACTATATAGTTTTCATTAATAAAAAATATAGTTACAAAAAAAAACATTTTTTTTTCTTTGTTTAAAAACTATTAGAATATGAAGACAAATTTGGCCGCTGTTATTGAGAATAAACATACCTCAGTTAGGAAATCGAGGAGTATAAGTCAAACTGGAGTTGATTCGATCTATAGATTTCCCTTTTTTATTATTACACCATATTTATTCATTAATTTTTTAATTATTCTTTAATTTTATATTATATTTTATTTTAGTTTATTTAAAACTTTTTCAAAATGTAAAGAAAAATATAACACTAAAAAGAAAATACCAAGCTATCATTCATCGAAATATTTATATTAAACGTTGAAACCACTCAATTTTTTTTTTTTTTTTTTAATATTAGCACAGCACTTATTACCTATACATGTTACTTTATAAGAACACGTTTTAAAGAAATAATTCATGTAAATTGTAATCATCTAATTTTAGTTCATAGTACCTACGTAAATCATCATCATTTGCCTGCCCTCTTCCCACGCTAAGTGGGGTCGGCACAACATGTTCTAGCCCTCCATACGATTCTATCAGCCGTCATATCTGCACTTACACCTTTCATACACATATCCTCTTTCAAACAATCCATCCATCTCTTTTTGGGTCTGCCACGATTCTTCCGTCCATCTACAAACATATTGATAATCCTTCTTGTCACAAACCTTTCATCCCTTCTCATTACATGTCCATACCAAGACAATCTCGCGCTCCTAATCTTCTCTATCACTGGTGCCACTTTCAGACTTCCCCTAATATATAGTACCTACGTAAATGTCACTTTAAAAAAATTGTAAAATTACCTACTGATTTAAGTTGCTATTATTAATTTTATTTACGCAAATAAATAAATAAATAAAAATTATTTACAAAAATAAATATTTTCATACGTGGGATGTGAACCCTAATCTACTGGAAATCCATTTCAATCATCTAACCAATTAGACTAGAGTGGCCCACGTATAATATATAAATCCCTCAACAGATCTTCACATCTCCCACTCTAAAAGGATTGTATGTATTTTTACACAAGCACATATACGTCCCACTGTTGAGCTCGAGCCTCCTCCCCAATGAAAAGGACATTGACTTACTATACCACGTTGATCAGACGTGTTGGTATAGGGTTTTGCTTCGAGTCTTCCTTCTCTTACATAGATATTATATGCTTTTTATATCTCTTAGTCGCCTCTAACGATCACCCACGGGTAAGATAAGGTGTGGTAAATTGTATTCTTACTCCGTCACCACCGCGGATGACAATATATTATTAATTCTTCTAAACTAGGTAAGCATGCAATCATACAACATCAAGGACGCGCCAATATACATATAAACGACCATAAATGTATTAAAGCCACTTCAAGAAACCTTGAATTATATAACATCAATATAATAATTAAAATACAAAACATAAAAAAGGCACAGACCAAAGTCTGTGGACCAAAACTTTATTATACAGGGTGGAAGTGGAACGCTCTCGAAAACAAAGACAGGTAACCCTACTAGTCCTACTTGCAATGATAGGCTAGAAAAAAAATCGATTCAGATGATAATTTTTTTTTTCACAACGATTATTAAGTTTTTTTCACATTCCATCCTATTAGGACAGTGACATGTAACGATAATTCCATAAAAAATACGTCACTTTACTCAGATGAGAAAAGACGCAATCTATTCAAAACTCACGATCATATGTTCAAGAGTTCAACGACCTCGCGTGGTGAAAAAAACGTTTTTCTTTCATCCGAATCGATTTTTTTTTCTAACCTATCATTACAAGTAGGACTAGTAGGGTTACCTGTCTTTGTTTTAGGGAGCGGTCCCCTTACATGTTTTATATAAAAAAAAACTAAGTACATACATACATATCATCACGCCATATCCCTTGCAGGGTAGGCAGAGAGAACAGAGTGCCAGAAAACTCTATCCTTGCATACTTCACACGCTTCTTCAACATTCATAATTCTCTTCATACACGCTCGCCGGTTTCGGAGACTCTTGACTCCACCTTCTTTCAGTACGTGACCAATCTGGTCTAGGTAGGTGAATATCGGTCTCCCCCGGTACCTATATCCTTCCACTTTCGCATTGTATATCTTCTTAACCAGACGTTCGTTCGGCATTCTTTCCACATGTCCGAACCATCGGAGCATTCCCTTTCGCATCTTTACACCAATACTCTCTTTGATATCTACTCGCTCTCTTACGTCGTCGTTGCGAACTAAGTAATTTAGATATAGCATTATTAACTTGAAAGAAATGAGTCACAATGATAGTATAGATACTAGAAACGATTGCGTCTTACCCCGGTCCATATACGTACCAAGGCCGTACAATTGTGTCCCCGGGTCACCGTGCCTCAACTGACCTATATATAATTAATTATCTAAATCATTATTGTATGTTAATGTTTGTCTAGTCGATTGAACCTATTGACTTTTCTGTTTTAACTATATATAACATAGTTGTTTAGACTTTAGATTGATTCTATTAATATATATATATATATATATATATATATATATATATATATATATATATATATATATATATATATATATATATATATATATATCATCATTCTCCTACTCTTATCCCAATTACTTGGGGTCGATACAATATGTACTCTACTTTCATAGTACATATTGTTGAAGTTATTGACAATAATTTTATGATCGGCCGCGGCCAGACGTCAATCCTACTTAGGAATGTAATTGTTGACCAATATATATATATATATATATATATATATATATATATATATATATATATATATATATATATATATATATATCGTCGGCTGAGGATTTACAGGCGATGGTAACTACTATGCATGAAGCTTTTGAAAGAAAAGGCATGAAAGTAAATGTAAGTAAGACAAAAATAATGGTTTTTAAAAAGGATAAATGTATGACGGAATGCAAAATTAGTATAAATGGTGAGGAATTGGAACAGGTGAAAGAATTTTTGTATTTGGGTGTATTGTTTACTCGAGATGGTAAAAATGATAATGATGTTGAAAGAAGAGTAAATGCTGGTAATTTATGAGAAGCGGAAATGTGTCCAAAAAGGCACGTCTAGCTGTGCATAAGGGAGTATTAGTGCCTACCCTCATGTATGGTAGTGAAAGTTGGATTTGGCAGAGAAGACATGAAAGTAGAATAAATGGTGTAGAGATGAGAGCTCTTCGTAGTATGTGTGATGTGAGCCTGAAAGATAAAATTAGGAATAGAGAGCGCTGTGGTGTGAATGAAGAAGTAGTGACAAAGATCAAAAAGAGTATTCTGAGGTGGTTTGGACACTTAGAAAGAATGAGTGAGGAGAGGTTGACGAAGAAAATATATAAAGCAAATGTGAATGGGACGAATACAAGGGGAAGACCTCGTCATAATTTTCTGGATCAAATTGGCGATGTATTGACGAGAGGCCATATTAAGAGTATGCGTAATCGTAGAGCATGCATGAAGACTATTATGAATGTGAATGAAGCGATGGAAGTATGCCAGGATCGTGGTTTGTGGCAATCCATAGTCACTGCCTACCCCTCTGGGAAACAGGCGTGAAGCTATGTATGTATATATATATATATATATATATATATATATATATATATATATATATATATATATATATATATATATATATATATATATATATATATATATGCATATATATCATCACGGCATATCCCGTGCAGGGTAGGCAGAGAGAACAGAGTGCCATAGAACTCTATCCTTGCCTACTTCACTCGCTTCCTCCACATTCATAATTCTCTTCATACACACTCGCCGGTTTCGGAGATTCTTGACTCCACCGTCCTTCAGTACTTGACCAATCTTATATATATATATATATATGTCCTGTCTGTCCGTATGAATCTCGCACTCTCACGACAAAATCTCACGTAAAAATTAATGTATCGAAGTATTTTTTTTAAAGCTTAATAATCGCAACGCGCTATTTCCTTTTAAAAATGGCTTGGTAAATCTTCGTCGTTTAATTGCAATTAATAAAAAACTAAACTGCTTAGTCTTTAGTGTATGTATAACTTATGAAAAATTGGTTCGTTTACAATGCTTGCAAGCTATGTTTTGCGCTACGTCGAGAATAGGGCGAAATTTCAATATTGTTTTTCTTTAATTTACGGCATTGACTAATATATATATATATATATATATATATATATATATATATATATATATATATATATATATATATATATATATAGTAAACGATGAATAATAAACAAATATATATAAAAAAAAAACAAATAAAAAAAAGAGTAAAATTTCCTTTCTCTTTTTTTTCTTCCTTTTTGGTACGGATTTATAAACTAGGCTTACTGGAGGTTCGCCTTAAGCATTTCAGTTTTGTTGTATGTATACTACAAGATCACTGGTTGTTATTTAAATTATCAACCAATTTTGCAGTCGCGACATCTTATTTTTTTTTTTGGCGGCGGGCTTCGGTACGTTAAACCCCGCTAATCCGTCCGGTGCGACAAGAAAAGCGGCGCAAGACCCCATAGACCCGCCCTACAACATACCTCTCGACGCCGTACGGGTGGGTCACTAGGACGCGTTCTTTTCTCCAGTGACCCATCCGGCAGTCTACCCTCGTGGGAATCCTCACGGGTCGACGCTCCGATAGTTTTCACCGTCAGGACGTCGTCCTCACGCAGTGGCCGCGCTCCAGGGGCGACCAGACTAATCCCTGGTCCGAGCTATTAGACTATACAAGAGCTTTGGCACATATAAATAAATGCATTTAAATAGATGCACTGGTTTAAAGTAGGTACCGACTTTTACACACTTTTACAAATAATCAATTTTATTTAAAAAAAAAAATGAGATTATGAGGCGTGCACTTTTGGAGTTTCCAAACTATTTTTTAATCCCCGACACATAAAGAGGGGTGTTATAAGTTTAACGTGTCTATCTGTCTGTGTCTGTGTGTGTGTCTGTCTGTCTGTGTGAGGCATCATAGCTCCCGAACGGATAAAGTGATTTAGGTTTAGTTTTTTTTTTTTTTGCATAAAGGTGACTTATGTGCGAGTTTTCTTAGACATGTTTTAAAAATCGGTTGAGTCATTTCAAAGTTGTGGGGGGTGAAAGTGGTCTACAAATATACTTGAGTGGAGTCTCAAATGAAAGCGCATCAGGTGCCCATTACAAAATAATATGATGTAATCTTTACCTTAAATATAAATTTGAAAATTTTCGGAAATTATTATATTCCAAAATTATTATATCGTGGCAATTCACTAGTGTAAAAAATCTAACAAAAACTATTAGACTACCACCGGATCGAAACGCGGCCACTCTGAGAATGATCCGGCAAGAAAACTCAGAAGTCATAATACTAATTTTATTATTAATTTTTAGAGGCGGCTTACTTTATATTACTAAATAAATATTAATTTATATTTAGCTATTATTGTGGGTCAAATGTATACAATAAATGCTCACAGTGTCTTGCAGTCTTGTGGTGGTCTTCTTAGTTTTATTTTTAACTAGCTTCTGCCCGTGGCTTCGCCCGCGTAAAAGGTTACTTTCCTAAAGTTTTTGATCCCCTATTTTTATTTTTGACCGTCGGTAATACAGTGCAACGGTATTACAATACTCAGGGTTGGAACTTCATTACTGGACTGCTAGATGGCGTTGAAGAAGCTAGATTTTGAGATATTTTGACAAACAATTTTTTTATTTTTCATATAAAAATTTTGATTTTTTTTTAATAAAAAGTATCCTATGTTACTTTTAGTACCTCCAAGAATATGTGTACAATGTTTCATGATGATCCGTTGAGTAGTTTTAGCGTGAAAGCGTAACAAATAAACTTACATTCACATTTTTATATTAGTAGGGATTAAGTGAATAACAGGATCCCAGCTTGATGATAATACCCAGCCACCTCTCTATTGAAGTTTTTATATTTTTTAATTTCAATAGTCTTTAAACATTCTAGGCAGGTATCGGTGTTCTTTTGCGAAGATGTGTGGTTGGCTGATGTAACGGCGACATCCACGAGCAAAGTAAGTAACGGTTGGTAGTATTCGTAGCCGCTACCACACAGCATATAATTTGATTTTTTTATGAATTTAAAATGATCTTTATTGATATAAATAAAAGTGATACGTTATACATAAAATAATAAAAAGATTATGTTAACAACCATAACTTATAAGCTATTATTTACAGTCGAAGTATATTATACGCCTTATATAGCCTTTATAGAATTTTAAAATAACAATGAATGTATTATAATTTTTAAGCATAAATAAATATTATGAAGAAAATAAAATAAGCCGGACTAAATGGCAAGTTAGATACTTACACATATTTAGTAACATAACGAAATATAAAATAAAAGTTATTTAAAATAAAAGTTATTACCTGATTATGTGCGTACCGACGATACGAAAGGTAACTTGGTAGCAACGAGTAACAACAACTTTAACACAATACACATCAATAAACACTTATCACATGCGACTGTAATATTTTATCAAAATGAATAACAACAACAACAGCATATAATGTATATATATATATATATATATATATATATATATATATATATATATATATATATATATATATATATATATATATATAAATATATATATATACAGGGTGTAAGGGGACCGCTCCCGAAAAAAATCGATTCGGATAAAAAAAAATTTTTTTTTCACCACGCGAGGTCGTTGAACTCTTGAATATATGATCGTGAGTTTTGAATAGGTTGCGTCTTTTCTGATCTGAGTATAGTTATGTATTTTTTATCGAGTTATCGTTACATGGCACTGTCCTAATAATATTTGTGAAAAATTTTTTTTTTTTATCCTGATCTTTTTTTTTTCTAGCCTATCATTACAAGTAGGACTAGTAGGGTTACCTGTCTTTGTTTTCGGGAGCGTCCCCTTACACCCTTTATATATATATATATATATATATATATATATATATATATATATATATATATATATATATATATATATATATATATATATATATATATATATATATATATCTTAATTAAAAAACAATCATAACTATTTTTCAATAAATGTATGCACAGTCAAGAAATCGGCAGCTCTGTTATCAAACGCACGCACACACATGCACGAGAGTATGTGACCTAAAATTGTAACTAAAAGATGCAAACAATCTTTTTAAGTTTTTATATCAGAGATGGACTTGGAAATGAACGCAGGTGTTGTTATATTTTGCTGCACATATGGCGTAGTATTTGATACCGATCTACCGTGCCAAGTTTTGTAACTTCATTTCTTACGCAGAACAATATTATTTGCTATCAACAAAATAATATTTTATATTATACACCGTGGAATTTAATTGGCTGTTTTCCTGAAACGTATGTACTCAGTTAATCATTCTTAATATCCCCACATAACTAAAAACATAATACATTGAAGAAAAAAGTCTGATAAATAGACGTTCTTAAGTTTGTCTGATATGCAACGGTATTGTTCCCAACATGCCTATGACATAGCATTCGAATTAAATCGCAATAATAGGTAAAAAAAAATTTAGGCATTTTAGCTCGTAGCCCGCTCGCGTCCCGCACGCACCCCTTGCTTTTGATGCGCCCGAGACGCCCTTGGTCTATGTTTTAATGCCGACTGTTTTAAGCCTACCTTGGTCTATGTTTTAATAGGTCAGTTTGCAATTTTTTGTAAAACGGCTTAGACGTATATCATATGTTTATAACAAATCCCGAACGCGAGTGCTAGTATGTGCGAAAAAATTACAAGTCATTACCAGTACTCTGGCGTAGAGTGGTTAGACATGGTTCGTTTTTATGCGATTGCGAGAGGCAACTTGGCGAAGGCTAGATGCCTGTACGCTCAGCTAGAACACCTGGATTCGTTACGCAGATGTGGCATTATAAATCCGCCTGTGCCTACAACAGCGATAATTTTATCAGCCACACAACGCCTACTAACCCACAGGCAGTTTTGAGTGCTTATACATGCTCAGGCTAGAGGTAGAGTCGGAGAGGTAGGTGTCGCCGACATTCTGCTCGATTAGAAGAAGAAATTCTTGAGAAAATGGAGCAATCGTTTTAAAGTAATTAAAGAAAGTAGGTAACCAAGGTAAGAGCATTGACCGTAAGGTTGATACCTACAGTCGATGCTCTCAAACGACCGTAGGTATAACAAAATTATTAGACAAAACATGTTACAGTTATGCAAAAATGATATTTTAAGAAAACGTCCGGGATTGCAAATGACTAGAATTTATGTTTTTATTTTATTGAATAAATGCTATATTATGGTTCTATATCATTAACTGAGTATATACATTTCGGGAAAACAGCCAATTAGATTCCACGGTGTAGTTCTGAATCAGGGTTTAATTTGTGTCTGATTATTATATGTTTGTTAACTCCTTCGCAATATAATATATAAGGGGTTAAAGTATGAAATTGCCGTTTCGTACTGATAAATTAAAATATTTTTTTTTGTTCATTAAACAGATTTCTTTAATCAAAGTATTTACCCTCGTTATTTATACATTTATGATTTGGTGCAAATGGGTCAATATTATAGGTATAGGCATAGGCTAACGTGAAACCATGCCACTATTTCCTTGATAGTTTGACTAGGATCGGCTGCCACCATCACCTTTCATCGTTATTTACCTTAGTGGTTAATCTTCCTCGTGGTTCATTCTTCAAGTCCCAGTTTCCACTACGAAAGCGGTTAAACCAAAAACGCACGGTGCGTTCTTTAGCTGTATCGTCTCCAAACATAGCATTGACATTACAAGCCGTTTTTGCCGCGTTAATTCGACGTCGGAACTCGTATTCGAAAATTACTCTGATTTTCATCGCATTCATGTTCACTTAAAAAGCTTAATGTAAAAACAATTGAACGTCGAACGATCAAATTTCATACAGTTTTTAGGTTTAGAATGTTTATAGTTTTCGTTTGAAAATAGTTTCACCTTGATATCTGAAACGATGCAGGTTTAATTTTAATTCAAAGTGTCAATTTCATAATATATATATATGTCAAGTATAAATCGGGTAAAATGTTTTTAAAAAGCTGCAGAACCGTCGACCATGGTAAGGTCACCGGTTCTGCTATTATCTAGATTAATTGGGCGTATCTCAATACCATGATGTTAATAACCAAGTACACTCCGGTTCTCACCATCATGGATGGAAAGATAATAGAGTTTTGAAGCTGCAGTATAAATTAAAGCAAGCAATACCAAATCTAATATTTTTAATCAATATAACATTAATTCTACTTACAGTGTTATTCCTTCGAACGCTAGCAACCAACTGAACTGACCGCTCGTAACAATTGTGCTTTTATAGCGTTCGCGTATTCATCTACCCTTCTTATTAAAAATCACATTAATAATCCAAACCTTAATAGAGACGGTATTAAAATATTTTAACCAATATCGTTAAGTCATTAAGTTTTACTGAACCTATTTAAAGAATAATTAAATCTAGAATCTTTATAACTCTATTTATGATTAAATAAACAAATCTTAATGAAATTGCGATTAATGAAAGGATGGTACTTAGATAAATACTGAACATAATTTAGTTTACAATTGTTACAATAGCTTACTACTGTTAATCAGCTTACTATTAATTTTATGTTTACAATGGAATTAATCGTTGCGGCGACATATATATACAGTATAACTGGTAAAAGACTGTACATATCGAAGGAGACGATTGATAATGGTCACATGTAACCAATAAAAATATAATAAGAAGGTAATATGAATTAACTAAATAGTAAACCTCAACAATATTAGTGTGTCAGGATTCTCAAAAAGATGGTCACCTTCTCAACATTTCTTGACACAAATCAATCGCACCTTGTACACTACCATTTGCTCGAGCATATGCACGAACCATTTCCCAACACTCTTCGTGCGAATAACACATTCTATCACACTTCACACACAAATAGTCACGGTTAAAATCAAAACGCGGGCAATCGAAAGACGCGTAGGTTAACAAACACGGAAATGCAAAACACCCGATACGGTGCACGCGCTTTGACTGATCAGCTGACCACAGACGGACACTCACCCCGGGGACATCCCTCTTGCAGAGTGTGCGCGGGAGCCACTGCTTAGCACTGTTGTCAAGGTCACGCGCTAAGCTAGTTACTATTTTGATGCAATTTCAATATTTATGCGGAGGTGTACGTAAATAATCATTTTTATAGGACAATTAGTTCAAAATTTAAGTATAATTTTTTTTTATATATTCGGTATCAGAATCGAGTACTGAATACCCTCCCTCAATATGTACAATCTTTTACCAGTCACGCTGTATATATATATATATATATATATATATATATATATATATATATATATATATATATATATATGTGTGTGTGTGTGCATTGAAGCAAAGTTAAGATAATTTTTATATTATTAAAATATAGTTGGCAAAAAACCTCATGTGGCGTATAGGAATTTAATATTTACGCGAATACTAACTTGCAATTTGAGAGATTAGCCAGAACAAACAAACAGACAGACAGTATCGTAGGTATATACTTTCATATGCATTTAGTGAAAAGCTGTTAATTTTGAATTACAAACAGACACTTTAATTTTATTTATATGTATAGATTTACAAAAATAATCCTGGCCTCACTTAAAAATCGAAGAAGGATCTCTTTAATTTTTTATACCTTTTTCAATATTCAAATCGGCATTTTAAAAATGCAGTAGAGCATAATCGTTATCTTTTTCTCAAATCTAATTACATAAGTGACCAACATCATACTTTTAAAGATCACCAATCATCGAATAAAACTCAAACATTCATTTTATAATGAAAAGACATTAAACCAGGAAGGAATATTTAAAAGCATTCTTAAAATGCGCATAAATAAAATATTAATAAAAATCATTACTAAAGCCGGCCCTGCGTCTTTCTATTAGTATCTGGTCGACCTATTTTAGGGATTGCAACATAGGGCCACGCACACAGCAACAAACGTATGTGTGTGGCTGTGTAAAAACATGCGATTTTATATGTGTGTGTGTAGATAGTGCGTATTAGAAGAAGTGTATTTTTTTTTAATAATTAACATTAATCGATGCAAAAGTTGGTATAAATTATGAATGAATAATGTTTTTTTCGGTTTTGCTTTGTGACATTGACAGAGGGATTAACTAGGAGAATAAAAATAAGCTAACTTTAATCTACAGACCAAGCGTAGTTGTTCATGGTATTATGACACTATTGGGAGGCCAGTGTCCAATACTGGACCGCAAGAGTCCCCCGCAATACATACTATACTAGAAAATCCACCACTCGTGGTGAGGGGTTACTTTACCTATGGGATCCGTAAAATCGCCTATCGAATAACTGGGAAAATAAACAACAATGTTTTTTTGAGAAATATATATCTTACTGCGATCGCCAATTTCCTTGCCAAAGTTGGCGATTATAATAATAATATCTTCATTGAAGGAGCTCCCCATGTAGCCTTCTGTAAGGGAGGCCTACGTCCAGTATACAGTTAAAGGTTGAATAATAATTACTAGAGAATTATAAAAGTACAAGAGGTGGCTAATTTAGTTAATATACTTATTATTACTCGTGAATGTTGGCACGCTTAATATGTGTGAATAATAAATTTTAATTAAAAACTATAATCAACTTCATGGCTGTGCGCCTAGTACTACTGAAGTTTCTGACAATTGGGCATGTTTTCCAGCAATTTTTATGTTATTATATTATTACTTGTTGATTAAGAATGAGAATATACTGTGAGGACTCCATTGAAATTAGATAGATTAATGATAATGTGTTATTCTTCTACTGCTCAATACTTTTTTATTGCTTATGATGGCAAAGGAGCAAGCAGCACACTTGATGGTAAGTGTTTCTGCCGCTCATAGATCATTGCAATACCAATGGTACAGCGAAGCCGTAGCCTACCTTTTCAAACACATCCAGTAAGATGGCTATTTAGCTCTCTCGCCCATCAAACGAAAAGCAACAGCACGTTGCAACTGCTTATACGTCGATTTTCTGCAAATGTGGTACTACTATATGGCAGCTGTAGACACAAAAAACTATCAACAGTGTGATGTGATCCCACGTCTACGAATCAGCCCATATAAGTTTATATATATATATATATATATATATATATATATATATATATATATATATATATATATATATATATATATATATTAGGGTGTCCGTTATTTCCCAAATTGGGTTTTGTTCTGCAAACGCCCGTCAAATTTTTAGGTTATGACCTAAAAAAAAATATCAGACCCAAATCAGCTCTTAATATTTACATTAACCCGTGCCTAAATCATAATACATTTCCCATTTAAATAACATGGGATTTTCGCACTTTTTGCACTTAATTTTTTTCCACTGAAACAAATGTAGCTAAAAATACTCAAACAGCTATTTCTTGTAGGAAATTTAACGCTCTACAAAAAAGATCTGAATGCTTTTGTCGATAAAATTTACCGTTTAAAAGTTATTCAACAATAAACTTGTATTCATATTTTAATTCATCGTTTTTTTTAATTTTCACCATAATTTTTATTTATATCAAACTAAATGCATACAGATAGATAATAAAATAAATAAATATAAGATTTAGATCTAAAATAAAATATATTATTGCTTTTAAATAATAGTATCAAAATATTTATAGTCTTTTTTTAATTTTTACAATTTTTGTGTCAAACATTTTTTTTAGTTGCAGTAGGATATTTGGCTCTGTATTCACTTACAACTTGAATCAAATATAGTTTTTGATCTTCCTGAATAGTTAATCTATTTATATAATCTTGTGTTAGTTGGACAGCTCTTTCGGCTACATTGTTTACTACTTGCAGATTATTAACAAGTGCCAGACCTTTCAAATAAATATCATTTCTAATCCATGTATTAGTTTCCAAAAAATCTTTACTAATATCAAATCTGTCGAAAAATTTTAACGATTTCGAATTAATAAAAAAATCAATATTCTTCTTTTCTAAATTTTTAACCTCACCATCTGTATTAATAATATACCGTTTGAATGAATCCAATTCTGAATCTTCACAAATTTTCAACGCTATAACCATTTTATTTTTAATGCTAGCTGATACGTTTAGAACAAAAATGCAAGAGCAGCTATTTCAGAATTTAAATACTATTTAAAAATCACTTATTTTTAAATTTATGTAAAACAGCTTCCGATATTTTTTTATCAATACAGAACAATTGATAAAAAAAGTATCGGAAGCTGTTTTACATAAATTTAAAAAAAGTGCTACATAGATATTAATTCTGAATAGTGCTCTTGCATTTTTGCTTCCTAAACGTATCAGCTAGCATTAAAAATAAAATGGTTTACTTAGCGTTAGAAAATTTGTGAAGATTCAGAATTGGATTCATTCAAACGGTATATTATTAATACAGATGGTGAGGTTAAAAATTTAGAAAAGAAGAATATTGACTTTTTTATTAATTCGAAATCGTTAATATTTTTCGACAGATTTAATATTAGTAAAGATTTTTTAGAAACTAATGCAGATACGTGGATTAGAAATGATAATTATTTGAAAGGTCTGGCAATCGTTAATAATCTGCAAGTAGTAAACGATGTAGCCGAAAGAGCTGTCCAACTAACACAAGATTATAATGAATAGATTAACTACCCAGGAAGATCAAAAACAATATTTGATTCAAGTTGCAACTAAAAAATGTTTGACACAAAAATTGTATAAATTAAAAAAAGACTATAAATATTTTGATACTATTATTTAAAAGCAATAATATACTTTGTTTTAGATCTAAATCTTGTATTTATTTATTTTATTATCTATCTGTACGCATTTAGTTTAATATAAATAAAAATTATGGTGAAAATTAAAAAAAAACAATGAATTAAAATATGAATACAAGTTTATTGTTGAATAACTTTTAAACGGTAAATTTTATCGAAAAAAGCATTCAGATCTTTTTTGTAGAGCGTTAAATTTCCTACAAGAAATAGCTGTTTAAGTATTTTTAGCTACATTTGTTTCAGTGAAAAAAAAAATAACTGCAAAAAGTGCTAAAATCCCATGTTATTTAAATGGGAAATGTATTATGATTTAGGCACGGGTTAATGTAAATATTAAGGGCTGATTTGGGTCTGATATTTTGTTTTAGAACATAACCTAAAAATTTGACGGGCGTTTGCAGAACAAAACCCAATTTGGGAAATAACGGACACCCTAATATATATATATATATATATATATATATATATATATATATATATATATATATATATATATATATAATTACTGTTACAATTAGAAATAAACAAAATATTACATTTCAATTAGCAATCTGTCATTTTTATATGATTGTTCATTGTGTTTTCTCATTTTTCACGCCAATACATTGTAGAATATTTTGCGATATTAAAATGGAGTGGGGTAATAAAGAGAACCGAATCGATGTGATTGCATTACACAAAGTAGGTATGGAGCCAAATGCAATTTTTAACTCTCCATACGCTTGATATTAGTAAAAAGGTTTGTGTACCGGGCTATTAATAGGTACAACTACTCTGTTTGTCACAGGAAAAGATCTAGCCGTCCACGTAGTGCTCGTACGAAAAAGGTGGTCAAAGCAGTAAGGGAAAGAATTCGAAGAAATCCAGCCCGAAAGCAAAAGATTTTATCGCGAGAGATGTAGATTTTTTTTTTCTTATGGTTGTAAACAAGCAGACAGCATACCTGATGGTAAGTGTCACTGTCGCCCATGGCCCTTTACAATACCAAGAGTATAGCTAAGCCACTGCCTACCAATACAAACCCCGAACCCACCCAGTTGGGCTTCCGGCTCTCTCGCTCACCGAACGAAGCGCATTAGCACATTGCCATTACTCAGACGTCGATCTTTCAGGGAGACTGTGGTACTACCCCGGACGGACCGGCCCGCGGCTGTAGACAGAGAACTGTCAACAGCATGGTCCTACTACTATAGAATATATAGATAGCACCTAGAAGCACGTCGCGTATTTTTAAAGATGACTTAGGACATGCAGTCTATAAGAAACGTACTGGTCATTTCTTAACTGATAATTTAATAAGAATAGGGTGGTAAAATTGAAACAAATACTGAAGCGGTACGCAAAGGGAAGTCACAGAAAAATGTTGTTTACGGATGAGAAAATTATTACAATCAAGCAACATTTTAACAAACAAAATGAACCTATTTATGCCCAAAGCTCTAAGAAAGCTTCCCAACTAGTTGACAAAGCGCAACGTGGGTATTATCCGACTTCAGTGATAGTTTGGTGGGTTAGCTATGAAGGAGTGATTGAGCCATACGTTTGTGAAAAAGGTATCAAAACATCGGCACGAGTGTATCAAAATACCATTCTTGAGAAGGTAGTGAACCCCTTAATAACACCATGTTCAATTACCAAGAATTATCCTTTCAGCAAGACTCGGCCCGGGTCATAAAGCTCGGTCTACGCAGTCTTGGTTGGAAACGAACGTTTCGGACTTCATCAGAGCTGAAGACTGGTCGCCTAGTTCTGATCTTAATCTGCTGGATTATGATTTATGGTCAGTTTTAGAGAGTGCAGCTTGCAATAAACGCCATAATAATTTGGAGTCCCTAAAAAATCCATAAGATTGGCAATAAAGAATTTTCCCATGGAAAGAGTGCGTGCTTCTATTGGCAACTGGCCTCAACGTTTAAAGGACTGTAATGGAGATCCATATACAATAGATTTTTTTTTATCTTTGTTACAGTATATATGCCACATATTTATAAATTTGCAATAAGTTCGCATGTGATATTACCAACTAACATTTTCTATACGAGGTAATTAAATGAAAACCTTATACGGATAGCGAACATAAATAGTTTTCTCACATCCTATAAATATCTCTATTAAATACACTAAAAGATATGATATAAAAAATATGTTAAAATTTTCCTTTTTTTTTAAAATACCTATGATGGCAAATAGCAAGCGGCACGCCTAATGCTAAGTGTTATTCAAGGATCGTGGTATAGATATACAAAGGGTATAGATCTATCTATACCCTTTGTATATCGGTCTACCGCTGACTACAAATCTAAATCCACCCAAAATATTAGATTTCCACCTCTTTCGCTCATCGAACAAAGCACAACAGCACAATGCCACTGCTCAGACGTCGATTTTCTGCGAGAGTATGGTACTTACCTTTGGCGGACCGGCCCGCGGTTGTAGATAGAAAATTACCAACAGTCTAGTTCTACCACTACTACTTCTAGCTTTATACCTCTATATCTATGGTGAATATAGACTAGCGAAAACTTACAACTTAATTTTTACGACATTATCAAACACACATATCTATTACCTTTGTTGGTTCTTTTAAATTATATGAAAAGAGAGTTTTAATAAACAATATACATATCGCGGTGGTGTAGTGGCAGCACGATTGGGCCGGAATCCCAATAGGCGCGGGTTCGAATCCTGCTTGCGACATCATTTTTCATTTCGTAATCGGATTTTATAAATATACATATGTTTATAAGTTGTGCTCAATAAGTTATGATGAATTATAAGTATATATTATTATAATTATTGAATAATTTCAAGTTTTGTTACATAGCTTTTACGTGAGATATTCATAAATTACATACATACATACATACATATCATCACGCCATATCCCTTGCAGGGTAGGCAGAGAGAACAAAGTGCCAGAGAACTCTATCTTTACATACTTCACTCGTTTCCTCAACATTCATAATTCTCTTCATACATGCTCGCCGGTTTCGGAGACTCTTGACTCCACCTTCCTTCAGTACATGACTGATCTGGTCTAGGTAGGTTAGTCTCGGTCTCCCCCGGTACCCACATCCTTCCACTTTCGCATTGTATATCTTCTTAACCAGACGTTCGTTCGGCATTCTTTCCACATGTCCGAACCATCGGAGCATTCCCTTTCGCATCTTTATTCATAAATTCTCACATATAATTGCATAATTCACACAAAAAGCCAATCACTTATCAATAATACGTTATGTAAAAGCTTTGATACTATAAAGATTCACGTTAAACATTTCTGGTTCTGATAATGAAATAATATAGTATTGAAGTTCTATTATTTTATAGCTTTAAGTGTAGCACTAACTTTTCAGTGAGTCATAATAATGCTTTACATTTTTGCAATTTAATACACTTATTATAAAATAAATCATCTATCAATACTTAATGAGTTATGGTTGCCTGGTACTATTATTTATTTTGTTAGGGTTCCATATGGTTTTATTGAAAATTTAACCTCTAGGAAGTAATCAGTCTATCTGTTGGTCTGGAACGATCAATCTGCTCCAAATCTACTAAACCTGATTTAAAAAAATAATTATGGCACATTTGTATATCTGTGACCCCAAACAGGAATGCATAAATTAATTTTGAATGTATAAAGTAGTTTTTAAGTAAGATGGAAATTACAAGATTATATACAAAATGCACAGTTATTCATCATCATATCAGCTCATATATGTCCCACAGTTAGGCTCGAGCCACCTCCATAATGGCAGAGAAATTGTCCTACTATACCACGCTGGTCGGACGTGTTGGTATAGAGTTTTATTTCGAGTTTTACTTCTCTTGCTTAGATGTTATATGAGAGATATACAAATGCATATTTGTTAGTGTCTCTTATTGTTGTAATATTTGTTGTGTGGGTATGTATATATATATATATGTGTATGTATGTGTATATGTGTGTGTGTATGTATGTATATTTAAGAATTAATTTGTTTTTGTTTACTTATTATTAATAACATCATACATTTATTCGTAGTATCATCTTATATTAATTTTATTATGATGTATAAAGTGTGCCATGGCGATCCGTGCTCAACAAACTGGTTGTGCCTGAAAACCAGCGCTGTGGTACCTTTGGTCCGCAGCTTATGCTGAAGTAGAAACTTTTTGGTCTACTACAGTATGTTTTTTTTCCCTTAATATTGGTCTTGTTAGTGTTTTTGTAATTGTTAATAGCCATGCTGTAGAATCCAAATAAATAATTTTCTTTCTTCTTTCTTTCTTTCCTTATATGTGTTTTATATCCTTTATTTAAGAGGCTTATTAATGAGACTACCAATTTTTTTTTTGTTTTTTTTTTTATGGCGGCGGGCTACGTTATTTTTACACCACGTTAATCCATCCGGGGCGATAGAAGAAGCGGCGCGCAACCTTGTAGACTCGCCCAACAACGTACCTATCGACGCCGCGTGAATGGGCCACCTGAACCCGATCTTTGTCTTCAGTGGCCCACCCCGCGGTCTACCCTCGCGGGTATCCTCTCGAAAGAGACTTCTTACGATCACCCACGAGTAAGATAGGGGTTGGTGAATGGTATTGTCAGCCCGTCACCACACGGAAAATACATAATAGTATTTTTTATTTATTTATAAAGATATCAAATATTGTTCTTTTTTATAATTATAAAATAAATATTATTGTATATCTTGGATTTAGCCGAGATGGAAGGTGCACCACTGATATAGAGCGAAGAGTGAATGCGAGAAATAGAGTGAACGCAGCGTTGGAGCAACTTATCGGCAGCCACCACCTCAGCCAGAAGGCACGTGTAGCAATACACAACGCAGTGCTTGTCCCAACATTACTGTATGGAAGCGAGAGTTGGGTATGCAGAAAAGAGTATGAAAGTAAAATTAATGCGGTCGAAATGCGATCTCTACGGAAAATCTGTGGAGTTAGGCTGATCGATCGCATTCGTAACGACGACGTAAGAGAGCGAGTAGGTATGAAAGAGAGTATTGGTGTAATGATGCGAAAGGGAATGCTCCGATGGTTCGGACATATGGAAAGAATGCCGAACGAGCGTCTGGTTAAGAAGATATACAATGCGAAAGTGGAAGGATATAGGTACCAGGGGAGACCGAGACTAACCTACCTAGACCAAATCGGTCTTGTACTGAAGGAAGGTGGAGTCAAGAGTCTCCAAAACTGGCGAGCGTGTATGAAGAGAATTATGAATGTTGAAGAAGCGAGTGAAGTATGCAAGGATAGAGTTCTCTGGCACTCTGTTCTCTCTGCCTACCCTGCAAGGGATATGGCATATGTATTTATGTATAAAATAAATATTTTTAAAATTATTAGAGAATGTTTATGAAAATTAGCTATAACGCCTACTCTGTCCTTTTTTTGCTGAACCCATCGAGCATAGAATTGAGAGCAGTATTTGTGGCTCTTTTATCAAAGAGCCACAAATACCTATTCTTTGATTTACTGATTTGACGTAAATGTCTATGGTCTAAGCAGTTTTAGCGCAAATATGGAAATGTCATGTGATGTGACTCCAACATTATATTTATTTTTTTAGTGTTTTATAGAGCTGGATATATTGAATAATTTTACTGGTATTTTATATAATATAAATACAGTTAAAGTACTAAAGTCTAGTGAATATGATATAGTAGTGCTTTACATGTATTTTTATGATTTAACAAAATGCTAAATAATTTGGTTTTCAGCGCCCAATTAATGGTAACGAATTGATTTATTGACGGAAAATGGCTAAAATAAACTTTTTACATGAAGAAGTGTTTATATAAATTGGTGAAGAAACTTGTATCAGACCTGGCTGTATGTACTTTGTTCTCTTTGTCTCTCCGAATGGACGAATAGAACCAAAAAAATTGTCTATAACTTAAAGATGATGTGTTAAATTTATATATCGATGAAATTTAATTTTATATATCGACAAAATTTATATATGATGTGGTATAATATATATATATATATATACAGGGTGGAAGTGGACCGCTCCCGAAAACAAAGACAAGTAACCCTACTAGTCCTACTTGTAATGATGGGCTAGAAAAAAAATCGATCAGGATAAAAAAATATTATTAATATATTTATAATTTTAAACTCACGATCATATGTTCAAGAGTTCAACGACCTCACGTGGTGAAAAAAATATTTTTTTTCATCTGAATCGATTTTTTTCCTGCCTATCATTACAAGTAGTAGGGTTACCTGTCTTTGTTTTCGGGAGCGGTCCCCTTACACCCTGTATATATATATATATATATAGAGAACGGCATACATATATAGTGGTATGTATATATATATATATATATATATATATATATATATATATATAGACCAAAGAAAAGACGGACTGCGTGAAGCATGATATGTAGTGAGTGAGGAGTGAGGAGTGACTATAGAGATGACCTCTGATAGGGCTGTGTGGAAAAGGAGGACATATTGCGTCGACCCCAAGTAGTTGGGATAAGAGCAAGAGAATGATGATGATATATATATATATATATATATATATATATATACATATATATATATATATATATATATATATATATATATATATATATATATATATATATATATATATATATATATATATATATGTATATATATATACGACTATATATGTATTCCGTTCTCTCTATTTTTATGAAACCCTCTGTTGTGTTTATTTTATTCCCGAAATTGGTGATACGTTGGAGTGGTTACATCGTCACCATGCAGGTCAGAGCCACGCCTACATATCTACGCAATGTATTACAATTTCATGCATTTTTATATCAAGTTGAAATGTTATTGTGTTAATTAGATTTATTCGCTTTCAATGCGTAATACAAATAACCTATTTTGTTTGTGTCCAATGGTTTTTTTCCTTCAATATTTATCACGCATACATTTCTGGTGATTAAAGAGAAAATAAACAACTTTTTAAAACTAGGGCTATACTGTTGACAGTATTCTGCCTATAGCCGCGGGGCAAACTGTCCGGAGTAGTACCACACTCTCGCAGAAAATCGACGTCTGAGCAGTGGTAATATGCTAACCACTGACGACAAAGATCGGGTTACGGTGGCCCACTCGTACGGCGTGGATAATAACATAGCCTGCCACAAAAAAAAAACAAAAAGGTGGTATATTACCACCTTTTTGTTGCACTTCATTCTGTGAGCGAAAGAACTGGAAGCCCAAATGGGGTGACATTTACTTGGTAGATAGCAGTCAAGCTGTACTCCTGGTATAGCAAAAATCCATGGGCGGCATTAACGCTTACCATCAGATGTGCTACCTGCACGTTTACCACTACCATTAATAATAGAAAAAGAAACAAAATTGTATAACCAATGTCTGTTAAACGTGGTCTATAAATGACGGACTTAAAAAAGGCTCACAAAGTCGCTCAGCGTCCAGAAGAGAGGTGTTCGGTGGGTCTATGTGGTTGCGCGCCGCCTCTTCCGTCACCCCGGACCGATTTGGCAGGGTGCAACCACGTCTCCGCTGCGGTCAGACCGGGCACGTGGCGGCATCTTGCGCCGCCCCGCCCCACTGCCCCGCGTGTGCGGCGGGCAATAAGCCCGCCAAGCACCGCATGGGTTCTGGGGCGTGCAGACCTCCTGCTTCGGCCCCAAAGGGGCGGGGCGACCTTTCGACCACGGCCGCTCCCGCTCCTAGCGCGGCCCGATCGCCCACTGGCGAGGCGGAGGTGATGGATACGGCCCACTAATGGCTGCAGAATCCATTCACCTCCTGCAGACCAACACCAACCACTCCGCCGGAGCGCAGGATCTCCTCCTGCAATCCATGGCGGAGTGGTCGATTGGTGCAGCCGTAGTCGCAGAACCGTACGTCGTGCCTGATCGCCCCAATTGGGTGGTCAGCCGAAACGGAACTGCGGCAATCGTCGTCTCAACGCAGCGGCACTTCCCGTCCTTATCCCTTTTGGATAGGGGCGAAGAATTTGTCGCTGCGGAATGGGGAGGGGTCACACTCTACAGCGTTTACCTCTCCCCTAACAGGAGAATGGACGATTTCAGGGCCTCCCTCACCACCTTGGAGGCTTCGATACGGCGACTGGCACCGGGCCTCGTCCTGGTCCTGGGGGACTTCAACGCCAAATCCACGGCATGGGGGTCCCCTATGACGGACGACCGCGGACGGGCGGTCGTTGAGTGGGCGGCTTCACTGGGCCTCTGTGTTGTTAACAGGGGCTCAGTGAACACGTGTGTGCGGCAGCAGGGTGGGTCGATAGTGGACTTGTCGTTCGCTAGCCCCGCTGTCGCGCCACGGGTGAGGAACTGGAGTGTCCTGGAGGAGGCGGAGACCCTGTCGGACCACCGGTACATCCGGATGGAGGTCTCCCCCCGGGAACCCGGTAGGGGTCACAGGGCGGACGGAGCTCCCGCGTTTCCGCGGTGGGCTGTGGGTCGTCTTGATAGGGACCTACTGGCGGAGGCGGCCATCGTTCACACGTGGCTGTCCTCACCGCCCCCAGCGGACGGAGTGGACGCTGAGGCTGTCCGCATCCGCAGTGCGTTAACGCAGATCTGCGATGCGGCCATGCCCAGGGTGCGGCGTCTACCTCCGAGGCAGGGGGTCTACTGGTGGTCCCCAAGACTGGCGGACCTTCGCGCGGCGTGTATCAGTGCCCGAAGGTCCCACACCCGCAGCCGGCGGCGTCACCGCGACGCTGAGCGGGAGGGCCAGCTGTACGAGGCGTACCGCAGTGCGCGTACTGCCTTTCGGCTGGCCATCCGAGCCGCCAAGGATGCGAGTTGGCAGGAGATGTTGGACGGTCTCGACCGTGACCCCTGGGGTCGCCCGTATCGCGCGTCGCTGAACAAGATTCGCCCCCCCCTCACCGAGACCCTCCAGTCCGACTTCCTTTGTAGGGTGATCGAGGAGCTATTTCCACGGCAGTCGGGACACACGCCCCCGGTCATGGCTTCGCCAGATCAAGACCGGGAGGCCGACGACGAGAGTGTTCCACCCGTGACGGAGTCGGAAGTGGGGGCGGCAGTGGCGCGGATTCGCTCCGCCACCACGGCCCCCGGCCCGGACGGAATACCAGTCCGGGTGTTGACGTCGCTCCTCGAGCACTTCGAGCCTCGCCTCAGGCAACTGTTCCCTGAGTGCTGGAAGGAGGGGAGGTTGGTTCTCCTGCCAAAGCCGGGACGGCCCCCGGATTTGCCGTCGGCCTACAGGCCCATCGTGCTTCTCGACGATGTGGGTAAGTTGCTGGAGCGTGTCCTCGCTGCCCGCATCGTCCGACACTTGGAGGAGGTGGGGCCCGATCTGTCGGACGCTCATTATGGGTTTAGGAGGGGGCGTTCGACCATCGGGGCCCTGCTACGCCTGAGGCAGACGGCCGCGGAGGCTGTCGCCGGCAAGGGAGTGCTGTTGGCGGTGTCGCTGGACATCGCCAACGCATTCAATAGTCTGCCATTCAGCTGCATCAAGGAGGCGCTCCGGTTCCATGGAGTGCCCCTGTACCTCAGGCGGCTGGTGGCAGACTATTTGGAGGGGCGCAGTATCCTCTGCGCGGGTCCCGCAGGGGACATTGTGCGGACGCCCATGTCGTGCGGTGTTCCACAGGGGTCGGTTCTGGGGCCGACTCTGTGGGACATCGGGTACGACTGGGCGTTGAGAGGGAGTCTCCCCCCCGGGCTGAGCTTGGTGTGCTATGCTGACGACACGCTCGTCACAGCCCGGGGCAGGACACTCGAAGAGGCGGCGAGCCTGGCCACTCTCGGCACCGAGGAGATGGTCAGGCGAATCGAGGCGCTGGGGCTCAGGGTGGCCTTAAATAAGACGGAGGCCCTATTATTCCATGGGCCACGCGTAAGGCTGCCAACCGGCGCCTCGTTAGTCGTCAACTCCATCCAGATCAACATCCAGGCCCATATGAAGTACTTGGGTCTGGTGCTCGACGGACGATGGTGGTTCCGGGAGCATTTCCGACAGATTGCTCCCCGGCTGGTCGGCGCGGCGTCCGCCCTTTCTCGGCTCATGCCGAATGTGGGCGGACCCAGTTTCGAGGGCCGACGGCTGTATGCGGGGGTCATCCGCTCGATGGCCATGTACGGCGCACCCGTGTGGGCGAGGGCTCTGAACGCCCAGCTCAGGGCGGTTCTGTGGAGGCCACAGCGAGCCATGGCGGTCAGAGCCATTCGCGGGTACCGCACGGTGTCGACAGAGGCGGCGTGCCTATTGGCCGGGACACCCCCGTGGGACCTAGAGGCGGAGATGCTCTCCGACCTTTACCGGCGGGTTACCTCAGTGCGCGAGGAAGGTGGCTCCCCATCGTTGAGCGAGATAGCCACCTGGCGCGAGGACGCCCGCCGAGACGTCATCGCCCGTTGGGTTACGCGGCTGGAGAGGCCTAGACACGGTATCGTGACCGTCGAAGCCTTCCGGCCCGTATTGATGAAATGGATGGAGCGGCGGCACGGGGTCCTCACCTTCCGACTGGTGCAGGTGTTGACGGGGCACGGGTGCTTCGGGAAATACCTGCACCCGGTCGTGTACAGGGAGTGGACTCCGGGCTGCCATCATTGCAGTAGTGACGAGGACACGGCGCAACATACGCTCGAGGAATGCTCGGGCTGGGACGGGCAGCGCCGCGACCTCGTCGCTATTATCGGTGCCGACCTGGCACTGCCGGCTGTCGCGAGGGCGATGGTCGACAGCGTCAGGAATTGGGACGCGGTCGCCGCCTTCTGCGAGGCTGTCATCTCGCGGAAGGAGGCGGCGGAACGAGTCAGGGAGGACTCCCGCGACCCGGGCCGCCGCCAGCGGCCGGGGCGGCGCAGGCGCGAATACCTGCGCCTGATGCCGCCCTAACCCAGGCCTCGGGTGATCGGACCGGGGAATTGTCCGGTCACCCGACGCGAGGCCACCGCGTGAGGGCGACGCCCCGACGGCGAAATCTGTCGGGGCGTCGACGAGAGGAACCCGCGAGGGTAAACCGCCGAGCGGACCACCGAAGACAAAGATCGGGTACCGGTGGTCCGCTCGCACGGCGAAGAGAGAGGATTTTACGGTGGGTCTATGGGATCACGCGCCGCCTTCTCCGTCACCCCGGACCGATTTGGCGGGGCGAGACGCACCCATAGCCCACCAATAAAAAAAATAAAAAATAAAAAATAAAAAAAAAGGGTGCAACCACGTCCATAGTGCATCGCAAAAAAAAATATAATATATAATATTTTATGCAATATCAAATAGAGAAGTTGCTAAAATGTAGTGAATATAGAACAATAGTGGATAAAGTGTTTGTGGCTTCAATCAAAATTAATTTATTGAAGGAAAGAGGAGTGACCATGATATCCTCACTCCATTACCATACAGACGCCAGTACCAGGTATACTAGATACATTTCTCTCATTGTTGAAGGAGCGAGTACCTAAAGGTGCACGGATTGAAGAAAAATAAGTCTCTAACAACAGAAAGGCTTACTCATTCGTTACATTCGTAACTTTTAAGAAAATAAAAAAAAATTAAGGAAATAACAAATACAAACATTTTCACGTGAAAGTATTCACGTGGAGGCCACGTTGATAAAAATATAATTTAAAAAGAAAACGGCAGCAAAATATGAAAAATAATAATGGCTGTTTTACAAGTCACGTTTAATTCGGCGCGTTTTTAAAGTTTTGGTAAACCTCCGTCGTTGTATGAAGACCCGCCACTCTTTTAGTTTGCTTTCAATTTTAATTTTGTTGAGAAATACAATATGTATATATATATATATATATATATATATATATATATATATATATATATATATAAAAGAGCTTGTCCTGATTGACTGATTCATCATCGCACAGCCTAAACTGCTGGGGGTAATTACATGAAATTTTGACAGTTGCTGCCTTTTATATTGGAGGCACTCACTAAGAAGGGATTTTTGGAAATTTCTCCTGTAAGGGTGGAAAATAGGGGTTGCAAGTTTGTATCTAACTTCGTCAGTTTTAAAGATAGATTCGTGAAACTTTGTATACGTCTATTTAATATTTAATAAATAAAAACGTAATTCAACATTTTTGAAAATTACTCCTAAAAGGGTGAAAAGTAAGGGGTTGAAAGTTTGTATGAAACTTCGTCAGTTTTGAAGTTAGATCCCTGATTTTTTTTTAATAGCTATATAATGTTAAATAAAAATTTACCTGTCTCAGTATTTTGGGAAATTCTCCCCTAAGGGAGTGGAATAAGGGTTGTAAGTTTTTTTATAAAACTTTGTCATTTTTGAAGTTAAAACCGTTAAAATTTGTATTTGCTTATTTAATATTAAATAAACAAAGACCTATTTCAGCATTTTTGGAAATTTCACCCCTAAAGGTAAAAAATAGGAGATGCAAGTTTGTATGAAATTTTATCAGTTTTGAAGTTAGATCCCTGAAAATTAGTTTTTAGATATTTAATATTAAATAAATAAACACATATTTCAGCTTTTTTGGAAATTTCTCATCTAAGGGTAAAAATTAGGGGTTGCAAGTTTGTATGAAACTTCGTCAGTTTTGAAGTTAGATCCCTGAAAATTTGTTATTTGCTATATAATGTTAATCAAAAATCTACCTATCCCAGCATTTTTGGAAATTCTCCCCTGAGGGAGTGGAATAGGGGCTGCAAGTTTTTTTATAAAACTTTGTCATTTTTAAAGTTAAAATTTGTAACTGCTTATTATATATTAAATAAATAATCACCTATTTCAGCATTTTTGTAAATATTTCCCCTAAGAGTGAAAAATAGGATATGCAAGTTTGTATGAAATTTCGTCAGTTTTGAAATTAGATCCCTGAAAATTTGTTTTTAGATATTTAATATTAAATAAATAAACACATATTTCAGCTTTTTTGGAAATTTCTCATCTAAGGGTAAAAATTAGGGGTTGCAAGTTTGTATGAAACTTCGTCAGTTTTGAAGTTAGATCCCTGAAAATTTGTTATTTGCTATATAATGTTAATCAAAAATTTACCTATCTCAGCATTTTTGGAAATTCTCCCCTGAGGGAGTGGAATAGGGGCTGCAAGTTTTTTTTAAAAATTTTGTCATTTTTGAAGTTAGAACCGTTAAAATTTGTATTTGCTTTTTTAATATTAAATAAATAAACACCTGTTTCAGTATTTATGGAAATTTTCTTTCCCAAGGGTGAAAAATATGAGTTGCAAGTTTGTATGAAACTTCGTCAGTTTTGAAGTTAGTTCCCTTAAAAAATGTTAATAGTTAATTAATATTAAATAAAAATAAACACGTGTTTCAGCATTTTTGGAAATTATCCCCTAAGGATGTAAAAATAAGGGTTGCAACTTTTTTATGAAACTTTGTGAGTTTTGACGTTAGATTCGCGAAAATTTGTATTTGCCTATTTAATATTAAATAAATAATGAAATGTTTCAGCAGTTTTAAAAATGTATCCTCTAAGGGTACCTACCCTTAGAGGATATATTTTTAAAACTGCTGAAACATTTCTTTCAAGAAGCAGAAGTGGTTCCAGTGGCAGGGCACGCGCTACCCTTCCATGGCCCCGTATGGAAGGAACGACGTGTGTCAAGACCATATATTACCAAAAAAAAATTGCCCTACAGGAGTGCCGGCAGATTGTGCATTTTTGAATATTTTGGCATTGTTAGGGAATAATTCCACAAGAATTGCTTTATTTATCAGTATTAAAGTACTATCATCTATGTGGTTAAATACAATATTCATTTATTATGCCACACTACAAAAAATGACACATTAAATTACATACAAAATTAACACTTCAGAACTATTACAATTATTTTATATTAAAAAGGTTATCTCTCAGAAAAATCAACCTTCATTTATAATTTCAACGACTCTTTCACCATTATCATTACCAGCATCATCATCGCCAATCTCTAAAACTGATACAATAGGTTTATGGTAGCTGAAGTAAGAAACGAACAATTTTGATTCGAATCAATTTAAATGTCTAATAAAGACCGCATCAATAGTAGTTTTGTATTTAGATGTGCTAAGGTTGCGATCATTTGACACATCGTTAAACCAAATTTATTATTGAATAATTAAACTTTTTAAGAAAAAAATGAAAACCGACTTCAAAATAAGATCAGCCAAAAACCACACTTAAAACACTAAAAACCGAAAAATAAGATGAACTATTTCATTCTTGTCTAGTTCTAATTATGTATTAATTTTTATAAAATATATTTACAATGTATGCTAGAAATCCACTAACACGATTTGAAGTCGGTGCCAAGCCAAATAGGTATACTATATCGCATTCAAACCACGCCACGCTTTGTGACTGAAGTGATCTAAACGCGCAAGCGGTTAAGCGATTTAATCCATACGGCCAGACGTCGTTCGCGGTTGTGTCAAATGGTATTAAATTTGTGGCGTTATAGTGTTCTGAATATATCTTTTAATTCTTATTTCCTTTAATAATTTGATCTTATTAATTTTTCATCCTGTGTGTATATCATTAAACTTATTGTTTTTTGTTAATTTAAGCTTGCTTTCTCCAACTCCTAACCGCTAAGGAAATGTACCTTCCATCACCAGCTCATCTAAATGAGATTATCACTGCCAGATGCAAATATTTGAATAGCTTTGGAAAATATATGAGGCACATAAGATGTGCCTATAAAATTTGAAGGTTGCCCTCGATTTCCATGAATTCCCATCACCAGATCATGATTTGGTGACAATGGGACCACCACGGGAGTTAATTTCAAAAAATACAGCTAAACGTCTATGCGTGCGTGTGATATTAAAAGAATTATCCTCCAACTCCTAACCGCTAAGGAGATGTACCTTCCATCACCAGCTCACTTAAATGAAATGTTCACTGCCAGATGCAAATATTTGAATAGCTTTGGAAAATATATGAGACACGTAACATGTGCATATAAAATTTAAGGGTTGCCCTCGATTTCCAAGAATTCCCATCATCAGATCATGATTTGGTGACAATGGGACCACCTCGGGAGTTAGCTTGAAAGAATACAGCTAAAAGTCTATGCAGACGTATGATATTGAAAGAATTATCGTCCAACTCCTAACTGTTAAGGAGATGTACCTTCCATCATCAGCTCACCTAAATGAGTTTATCACTGCCAGATGCAGATATTTAAAGAGCTTATGAAAATATATGAGACACGTAATATGTGCCTATAAAATTTGAGGGTTGCCCTCGATTGCCATGACTTCCCATCATCAGATCATGACTTGGTAACAATGGGACCACCTCTGGAGTATACCCATTAGAAATAAAAAAGAATTTTGAAAATCGGCCCCCAATTGACAAAAATATCGCTGAACATACATAAAAAAAAAAAAAATACAAACAATGAAACATAGAACCTCCTCCTTTTTTGAAGTCGGTTAAAAATTCAATTAAGAGACACACACGCACACTCGCGCAAACGCCCTGCACCGCTTAAACGAAACAGCAGCAGCAGGCATACATTTTCGTCGCGCGGTAGAAAGAGCGAAGGATATTTTCGTCTTACGTCGTGCGAATTTTTGATCAGGTCCTGAGGCGAGTTTAATATTTTTTACGCAACCCAAAGAAGTGCACATCGCGGCTAAAGAAGTTTTCACTTTTGAAATAAAACTACTTTTACGGATTCTATCGCGTTTGTATTTGATTTTTAATTTCCCGACGTTTCAACACTCTACAGTGATCATGGTCACGGGAGGGCTAATGTGTCTTACGTCCAATAAGTCATTGTTATTATAGATTTTTTTATCTACCCTATAAGATATTAAATTTTGATCCAAATTATTAATACAAATTCACTGCAAGTACTAAAAGAAAATGATTCTATATATAAAATTTTATATTGTTTATGATTTGTTATTATTAAAGCATTTAATTTATGATAATTATTTATGTGGCAATTTAGAATTTTAGGAATCTAACTATTCAGCTACCTTTGCTAGCGTTGTTGACTTTTCTGCAGCAGCTAGCTTTGTTAGTTTTGTGTGTATTTGCAAATTTAATAATGAATAAAGAGTTGCGTGTGTTAGCGTTTTTGGCAATTTCTTACCTAAAGGTGTAAAATAGGGCTTGCAAGATTTTTATTAAATTTTGTCAGTTTTGAAGTTATATTCATGAAAATTTGTATTCGGCTCTTTGGTATTAAAGATAAAATATGTGCTTCAGTATATTTGCAATATCAACAAGGAAGTGGGGTTTGACATTTGTAAGATACTTATTTTTGTTTGTAAAATATTGTTGTATAAAAATAAAGAAAGGCATGTCTCAGTATTTTAAATCTACCCCTACAGGAACAAAACTAGAGGTTATATTTTGTATGAAAATTGTCACTCAAGTGTAAATAAATTCATAAGGAGCATTGAGACGTCAAGCAAGCGGCCGATCATAAAACTATTGCCAATATTTTGTTCAATTTATACACATATCCACGCGGGCGAAGCCGTGGGAAACAGTTAGTATTTATATATATATATATATATAGTATATATATATATATATATATATATATATATATATATATATATATATATATATATATATATATATATATATATGTATATATATATATATAAATATATATATATATATACTAGCAAACACGGTCACGCGTTGCTGTGGCTAAGGTAGCCTCAGTAACACGTCAAATAATAGACGAATAATTTGCAATAAAATAATATTGTGACTATAAATTGAGATGGAAGCTAATCGATCTTTTAAGTTGGATCAAACTACACATGCTGTGCAAATTTGATTAAAATCGGTTAAGTACTTTAGGAGTCCATCGCGGACAAACAACGTGACGCGTAATTTATATATACTAAGAAGATATATATATATATATATATATATATATATATATATATATATATATATATATATGTATACTCTGTCATTTATTCCGTCCGAACCTGGGGCTTTCCTAGCTTGTAGACCTTTGATTAGCGACTCGACCTCGTCGGTGGACACTGTTGGGATAGGCTGATCGGGGTTGTCGTTTATTTGCAATAGCGATAAAGTAATACGACGACCCACTTTGGTGTTGATGTGGTGGTGTTGTTCCGCGTCTCGATCGTATACTGTACCCGGCGTACATTGAAGTTCCAGACTGTCGGCCAGGCAATCCGACTTGTCGTCCATGAATGCTGGCGGTTGGTTGGGTCGGTTGAGTAGAGGGAGTGTGGGAACTATATCTTTTTTAAGAGAGCGGAAAATCTACCAGAAGGCTGTGTACGAAGGCACTAGCTCTTCTAGGGTGGCGTCCCATCTGCTCTGTCTCAAGTTACTAATTTCGGATTTGATCTTCCTTTGGAATGGCCACAGGCGTTTGCGGTTGCCCTTCGTGGGATATCGGTCATACGCGCGGGTCGAGGCGTTCTTTTGTCTTAACAGTTCACGGACGTCGGCCGACAGTGACCATCTACGATGTCTCGTGTCTGGTACCCGCCGCGAGTGCCAAACAGAGCTTGCTCGCATTCCTTTATACGTATCTTAATACAAATTTGCGTGGTAGGGAGCGAATGACGCGCTAGGTGACGCGGTCAGTGAATACGTTGCTAACATGTTTCAGCTTAGCACATACGATAAACGAAAGTAGTGTCATATATATCATATCCATTTTAAAGCTACTTATTTTTAAATAAAAATAGTTATCCATGTGGTGACGGAGTAAGAATACAATTCACCACCCCCTATCTTGCCCGTGATCGTATGAGACGACTAAGGGGTATAAAACGCATTTAACATCTATCCAAGAGAAGGAAAACTCAGAACAAAACCCTTTACCAACACGTCTGACCAGCGTGGTAGAGTAGGTATTTCCCTCCCATTATGAAGGAGGCTTGAGCCCAACGGTGGTACATATATGAGCTGAGATGACGATGATGATGAAATAAAATTATACATAATATGAGCTTCAATGTGATGAAGGAGGATATTTTCTTTTTGTAGTGATAACTTCTTATGGGAGGGTAAACCGCTTCGTTACGTAACGCGTAACGGCGACAGACTGTCTGACCGCTTTATAGGTTTAAATAATCATACTAATAATGTACATTCAAAAAATTATAATGTACATATTGAAGAATTGTAACAGAAAAAAAATTATTTATTTAAATAGGAACATCAAATTAATTAAATTAAACTTATATAATTTCAGCATACAATTATATCTATTTGCTAGATTAGGTTTAGCTCTGGACTCCACACTAGGAAACCCTGTGTCGTAGAGGCTAGAAATATAAAATATATTTAATAATCAATAAAAGATTTTATTAATAAATAACCTTTACTTAAATTATCATATTAATATACACAAAATTAAAGTACTAACCTAAGTTTTACTTAAGTTAAACAATTTCAATATTAAATAGAATAGTGGTAGGACCACGCTGTTGACAGTTCTCTGTCAGCAGCCGCGGGCCGGTCCGTCCGGGGTAGTACCACACTGAGCAGAAGATCGACGTATGAGTAATGGTAATGTGCTATTGCGCTTCGTTCGGTGAGCGAGAGAGCCGGAAGCCCAACTGGGTGGGTTTGAAGTTTATATTGGTAGGCAGCGGCCTAGTTATACCCTTGGTATTGCAAAGGTCCATGGGCGGCAGTGACACTTACCATCAGGTGTGCTGCTTGCTCGTTTGCCACCATTAGCAATAAAAAAAAAGAGTTAAACTTAGATTAGTTTAAGTAAACATTTCTGTCAGGCATCCCGAGAAGCTCACATTTTTTTTTCAGATTATATTTAAAAAAAAAAGGAAATATATAGATTGGACCAGCTGGTCCAGTCTATATATTTCCTTTTTTTATAATATATAGACTGGACCAACTGGTCCAGTCTATTTATTATCTATCTATACATATAATAAAAATGTAACGGGTCGCTGTCTGTACATGGAAGATATATGAAAAAAAATATTACTGGGACCTTTATCAACACTAATAGAACCCAAAACAATAATTTTTAAAATTTTTGTCTGTTTATCTGTTTGTCTGTGTGTTTGTGCACGCTAATCTCAGAAACGGCTTATCCGATTTAGACGCAGTTTTCACTAATATATTGTGGTAAACTTTACTTAACATTTAGGCTTTATTTTATGTCAATTGGTTTATAAAAAAAAGTTATGTCAATTTAAAAAATGTTCGGAGAAAAAAATCTTAATCGATTCTTTTCAAATTACGTACAAATATTTTTCAGTAAAAATAAATAACAACGTGTTTCAGCATTTGTTGATTTTCACCCTCTGGGGGTGTAAATTAGGCCTGCAAAGCGGGTTGGATGACTTATTAAATCATTAGCGCTAAGCCGATATTATTGAAGCTGGCAACTTGAAATATTGACAGTGGTTTCTTTATATGACGTAGAGATTCACTAAGAAAGGATTTTACGAAATTATACCCCTAAGGGGGTGGAACAGGGTGGCAAAGTTTGTGTGAAGAGAAAAAATCTTTATTGATTCTTTTCAAATTACGAGTCGAATCAAATATTCTAGGGTAATATCCGGCATTTGTCAATTTTCACCCTCTGGTTGTGTAAATTAGGCCTGTGAAGCGGGTTGAACGACTCATGGTAATGAGTCATTCAAACGTTTGGCGGTAGCCAAGCCGAAACTATTAAAGCTAGAAACAATAAATTTTGAAGCACGTTTTTATTTATGACATAGAGATTCAATATGAAACGATTTTATGAATTCCGCCCCTAAGGGGGTGTAACAAAGCGGCAAAGTATGTATGGGGAGAAAATTTCATTTCCAGTTCCGGCGTGAGAGCGCACACGATACACATAGTAGACAAAAAAAGGTTCTTGCCTAATAGTTTAAGATACAGGTTAAGTTTAGCTCCAAAAATGTTCACTCTATAACTGAAATAATAAATCATATCTAACGAGGTCGCAACTCAGCAGGTGAAACAAAACAGTCAAATAAAGGGTGGCGATAATTATATTTTTATCCCATGGTCATACCGTAAATAGTATATTAATGGCAATATAATTTGTAGAATGAATAGAACTTTGAACCACCTTTTTCTTTAGTGACCGGCTATGGTATATAGACACACGGGCGCCGTACACGTACATCTACGTTGTGCGGGCGGGCCACCGCAACCGGGTATCATCTCGAGTCGAAGCCCTCATGCAGTGAACCTAAATACAGGTATAATAATAATAATACTCACGCTTGCGCCGCCCAAAGCACCGACGGTAGAGCGTGTCAACGTAGAGTATTTTCTCTCGGACCCACCCTATTGCCTAATTCCGTTAGACAACTAACTCGCAGAATCAACACCTCAACGCATCCCAGTTTCTGACGCTGTTGATTATCATCCTAGAGACAAACTTTCAAAACCTTGCATTGCTTTTTCTATTTAACTCTGTCAGAGATGACTTCTGCGTGGACGAAGTCGCGGGCAAAAGTTAGTATAATATAAGTCTGGGAGCTCCCAGATGCGGCGTCTAAAACAATCATACTATTTAGCTTTTTAATATTTATAAAACAATATCTCTTATATAATTACATACACACATACATACATATCATCACGCCATATCCCTTGCAGGGTAGGCAGAGAGAACAGAACGCCAGAGAACTCTATCCTTGCCTACTTCACTCGCTTCTTCAACATTCATAATTCTCTTCATACACGCTAGCCGGTTTCGGAGACTCTTGACTCCACCTTCCCTCAGTACGTGACCAATCTGGTCTAGGTAGCTGAGTCTCGGTCTCCCCCGGTACCTACATCCTTCCACTTTCACATTGTATATCTTCTTAAACAGCCAGCCAGTCAGCCTAACTCCACAGATTTTTCGTAGAGGTCGCATTTGACCGCATTAATTTCGCTTATATAATTTATTCTTGATTTGCTGAAAAGAATAAATAATTTTATTCCAGCAAAAGGACATAGTAAAATAATGAACATAAAAGAACAAAAATAAATAATGATCATATTAAAAATAATAAAAGATGAGTGTTGCCGGCAAAGTTCAGCATAAGGGGGCGTCCATTAATTACGTGAGGTATTCAGGAGGAGAGAGGGTCGAGCCGAATCTTACTAAATCTCACTTAGGGGAGAGGAGGTCTTGGCAAGTATTACGTATTTTTTTTAGTAGAAAATGGTGTAAATCTGCATGAAAGTTAAGTAAAATTAAAGTTAAATGAAAGTAAAAAACCTTTATACCCTGTACCGTATGAAAATATAGTTGTATATAGGAAATGTATTAGTTGCTACAGAAATAAATATTGATATATATTATATACGAGATGTATATGAAAGTATATGTGGCTGTGGTGATGACATAGGAGTTCTATTATCTGTGTAGTGCGCGACTGGACAACGACTGCCGCACACACTCAGAATACAATTGACACCACACCACCATATTACCACGTAAAAGTGAAGAATACAATTTAGATTAGGCCTGGGGTTTGTCTGGCATGTAGCATCGGACTATTAGTTCAAGGACCTCTTGGGGAAATGTTTATTGCATCCCTAGGAAAATATCGCCTGTGAAAAGAGGGTTATAAGAGTACACTTAAATAAAAATGCTAGGTACATTTTATCGTATAGTAATTGACAACATATTATATTCATCATCATCTCAGCCCATATATGTCCCACTGTTGGGCTTGGGCCTCCTCCGTAATGGAGGGTAATTGACCTACTATACCTATCTTGCCCGTGGGTGATCGTACGAGAGGACTAAGGGATATAAAACGCATATAACATCTATGCGAGAGAAGGAACACTCGAAACAAAACCCTATACCAACACGTCTGATCAGCGCGGTATAGTAGGTTAATTTCCCTCCCATTACGGAGGAGGCCCGAGCCCAACAGTGGGACATTTATGGGCTGTGATGATGACGATGAATGCTACACAGATCGCAACTTCTTCTCAGTCCATTATGACTCTCACTAAAGACTGCATAGATGATGTAGTGGTTAAGATGCCGCCTTTCCGTGCCAGTGCCGTGAACTCGATTCCTACTCGGACAATATTTTGTGCGACCCGCAAACTGTTTTTCTAAGTCTGTGTGTAATTTGTCTGCGTTAATTGTATGTTTATAAAGTCCCCCGCAATACAAGGATTATTTCCTTACTGCAGGGTGATGTATTTACAAAAAAAAAGATACATCGCTCTATTAAGCTCGAGCCTGCTCCATAATGCGAGGGAAATTGATTTACTACGTATAACGTTTTATTTCGAGATTTCCTTCTCTTGCATGAATATTATATGCGTTTTATATTCCATAGTTGTTTTTTACGATCACCCACGGGTAAGATAGGTGTCGGTGTATTGTATTCTTACTGCGTCACCACACGGAAAGATTCATAACTGGTTTTATATAAATAATTCTACATTTTGTGTTTCGTTTTTAAGAATTTAAATGATTTCAGATTCACGAATCAATAGTTATAAACTTTTTACATACAAATTCTTTATTAAAAAGACGAATTGTTCCGTTCACGTACTTCGAACAATACAATTGAATAGATTTCGTTCGAAAACTAGAATACTATGACATAACTATTTATTAGACTTGGATGATGTTATGTAAGAAACAACATGTAGTATTTTTTTTTTTAATTTATTTTAGCACATAAAATCATACAGCTGTGTGGTAGCGGCTACGAATACTACAAACCCTTACTTTGCTCGTGGATGTCGTAAAAGACGACTAAGAGCTTTTAACGACCTGGGCCAACTCCATCTGATGTCGTTTGGTCAACAATTACATTCCCAAGGAGGGTTGACGTCTGGCAGGCGGCCGGTCATAAAACTATTGCCAATAACTTTTACAATATGTACTATGAAAGAAGAGTACATATTGTATATATATATATATCGGTATTTTCTTTTTAATGTGTTTTAGAAGATATATTTAAATATAATAAAAATAATGACAAAACAAATCAAAAAGGCAAAAAATAAAAATAGAAACTAAAAAAATTACGAGCAAAAAGGAACAAAAATGACATTTGTTTTATGGGAGCCCCCTTAAGTATTTATTTTATTTTGTTTTTAGGCCTTGTCGTTATAGCGGCAACAGAAATACATCATTTGGGAAAATTGCAAATGTCTATCATGGTTCATGAGGTGCAGACTGGTGACAGAGAGACGGACGGACGGACAGCGAAGTTTTAGTTATAGGGTTTTGTTTTAAGCTTTGGGTACGGAACCCTGAAAAGGTTGATTTCCCATAAAAGCTTGGTACAATGGAAATACACTTTAAAATTGGAATGTCTCGAAAGTCACAATACTGTATTAATACGGCATTTGAAGGTTTCTAAGCTTTAAAAAGGTCATACACTTTTAGAACAAGGCGTCATAGGAACGTGGAGTTTGAAATTTAAAATTGTTAGATAGCAATTTTCTAAGCAGAATATTGTAATTGAGAGCCATGATAACACATTGCATCGAATTAACTGAAATCCATCGCTCATAAGATGCATTAACCCTTTTTATTTGACTCTGGCGAGGGTATTTTTACCGTATAATGGTTAGGAAAGGAGAAGATAGTCATTTGCTATATTTTTGTTGGCTGTTTAGTCAGCTCTTAATCACAATATTTGCAAAAATCGAGACGGAAAGTTTGAGTTATATTAGGAACAATAAATAAGATACGATATGGAGACAGCATATTGATGCTGATCAGATAAGTCACAAGACGCTATGATTTGCCTATGTGCGCTTCTTTAAACGTGCGTTTCTTTAAACCATTTACTTGCAAATATTTGAAAACATTCGGAGGGGTCAAATATCAAAATAAATCCTTTGAATAAGTGATAAACCCCGCTTCAAACAACCGGTCGAGTTCCTGAATACACCGAAGCCTCCCGGTATCCCAGTTCACATCTTAAAATTGAAAGCTGGCGCGCCGAAATTGTACAATGTTTGCAAGTTTGCAAGAAAAAGCATTCTAAGATTCTCCAAATGCCATTAAATTACTTCTTCAAATTTCAGTGAATGCAGTTTGCCATCAAAGTCTACTTCGCAATGACCATAAACAAAGCTCGAGGCCAAATTCTTAAGGTAGCGGGAGTAGACTTGACAGAAACCTGCTTCTCCCATGGGCAGTTGTATGTGACATGCTTCAGAGTAAGCTCACAGAGTAGCCTGGTAATTCTCATTTCAATCCGAAAGAAAAACAAAAGATATTCTTTACAAAGAAATACTGTTGGTGTAGTATTGCGGGTGCATGGACCGGGTATTAGTCCGTCACCCGCAGAAAGGTCGGCCTCGTGAGGGCGACGCCTCGGCATCACAGTTGTTTGTTGCCGGGGCGTCTATAGTGATGATACCTGAAAGGATAACCCACCAGGGCGGCCACGGATGTCAAGGAAGCGGTACCAGAGGTCGGCCTAATTTCGATGCAAAACATGGTGGGTTATGGGGCCGCACACTGCCCTTCCGTCGCCTCGGTCAATGGGCGCAGCTTTTCAAAACGTAGCCTCCTAAGAAAAAAGCCTCGTGTCCATAATATATAACAAAATTTCATTTTATTGTCATATTTAGTAGACCTTTAAATACCCTACACTATAATAAATATTGTTATATTTTATAAGTATGTTTGTAACATGTAAACATAATGATTTATGAAAAATAATAAAATTAATAACGTAAAAAACAAAAAAATATCTATTAGAACCATTTTCGACTTCTACGCCAACGAAGATGCGGGCAAATGTTAGTAAATAATTTTAAAAAAAAGGTGAAAATGGAAAAAAGGAAAACTGAGGATCCGAACCATGTTCCGGTTTGTTTGAATTCAACCTCTCGATTTTGATGAAAATGATTTTATGAATTCCGCCCCTAAGAGGGGTAACAAAGTGGTAAAGTGTGTATGGGGAGAAAATTTCTTTATCGATTCTTTGCAAATTACGTACAAATATTCTTCGGTAAAAATAGCACACATAAAAAAATAATACACATAGTAGACGGCAATAGGTTCTTGCCTAAGAGTTTAAGATACAGGTTAAGTTTGGCTTCAAAAATGTTCACTCTATAACTCAAATAATAAATCATACCTAACGAGGTCGCAACTCTACTGGTGAAACAAAACAGTCAAATAAAGGATGGCGATAATTATATTTTTATCCCATGGTCCGTAATACCGTAAATAGTATATTAAAGGCAATATAATTTTTAGAATGAATAGTACTTTGAACAAACTTTTTCTTTAGTGACCGGCTATGGTATATAGACACACCGCGCCCAATCCGTCCGAGGTGACGCATGACCCCACAGCGCGCCGTACACGTACATCTACGTTGTGCGGGCGGGCCACCGCAACCGGGTATTATCTCGAGTCGAAGCCCTCATGCAGTGAACCTCAATACAGGTACTCACGCTTGCGCCGCCCAAAGGACTGACGGTAGAGCGTGTCAACGTAGAGTGTTTTCTCTCGGACCAACCCTATTGCCTAATTCCGTTAGACAACTAACTCGCAGAAGGCGGCGACCGCATTCCAGTTTCTGACGCTGTTAATCATCGTCCTAGCGACAAACCTTCAACACCTTGCATTGTTTTTTCTATTTAACTCTGTCAGAGATGACGTCTGCGTGGACGAAGTCGCGGGCGAAAGCTAGTATATATATATATATATATACAAGAGTTGCTCGTCGTCGTCGTCGATATAAGATATATAATAATAATAATAGTGTTCCTTCTCTCGCATAGGTGTTATATGAGTTTTATATCCCTTAGTTGTCTCTTACGATCACCCACGGGTATGATAGGGGGTGGTGAATTGTATTCTCACTCTGTCACCACACGGAAAGATTACGTAAAATTTAATTATTTGCTTCATTACAATGTAAAGCGGTCCCATAAGAACATTATGTCAACTTTTATATAACATGATTAGTTTTTATCAAAATGTACAAGATATGCTCCAACGGTCTTCTTCATTTAAATGTCCGTAACATTTTATTTTGTTCAAATATCTCTTCTACTTACATGTTACCCTGGTAACCGCTTTCACTTTTTTCTCTAAAAGAGTATAATTTTTGATAGAATCGGTATATAAATACGTCGCCATCCCTTACTTTGTTGAGGGAGTCGTAAAAGCTCACAATACTAACTGCTAACAACCCTGTCAAACGTGGTGGTTATAACATTATCCCTCTTATGACGAGACCTATATTGGGTTGACAAAGGCGAAGATATTTTACCAATATGCCGAGTGAAAATATTCGATTCCTATACAGTATTAAATAGTTTCACCATATGCGAGGTGATGTGATAATAATACAATCTCTCTTTTCTAATTGCTTACTTTACCTTCGTAATAGTAAAACAGCTTCCTTACCCGATGACTCACTCAATCAGTAACGAGGAGTACCTAAATACTTTGAAATTATTATTATTGAGTTATATTTTGTAGAATAACACTTGAGCAGTAATATTTATATGTTTTATTTGACTTGATCGATAGGACCAAAAAAAAGCAGTCATGATAATTGTCCGTCATTAAGTCAAATCGTCGCCATCAACAGTGCAATGGCCACACTGTTAATGGTATCTTGTGGGAATTTTTGTGGAAAACGAAAACGTTGTAAATCACTTTTATATCATATTCATTACATCCCCGCAGTCCCTTCGCATCACATTACATAAAATGTGATCAAAATTATTTAATATAACACGTCGAAACACAAAAAAAAATATAAAATATTACAATACAACTCACACACTTTCATATTCCCGCTAAGTGTTCAAAATATCTTATTGTATGAAAAAGTATCTGGTACTGTATGGCAACCGATTTTTTCAAGGAGGCTTCAGTATAAATGTGAATACGGTAGAGGGATTTAACTAAATTAATGATAGCTGTTATATCTGCCATCTAGGAGTGAAAAGACTAACTTATTATGTCATACTTTATCGCCATCTATTATCCAGTAGTTAAACTTACTTTCACAACGTGTGTAATAGAAATAAAACTTCTGACGAATCTAAACATCATGCAAAATAAAATAAGCAATTTATTATATAATATTAGTAATTTTATAACTACTTGAACTAACCTTATAAATATATTTTTTTGGGTGTACACATTTATTATGAAGATATCGACTTCTTATATAGCACAATAGATGGCGCTTAAATAAATTTATGACTATTTTTAACTAAGTAAAAATAATTACAACTGATTTTTTTTCTGTTTTAAATATAAAATGTTAAAAATTAAACACAAACGCTAAAAGATTTGTAATGTTGAGGTATACACCTGGGATATTAAAAGGCGACCTGATGGTCCGGGAATGACAGGCAAGTGCAATCTCTGACGATTTTCACTTGGTATTTATTGGTGGGCTATGGATGCGTCTCGCCCCGCTGAATCAGTCCGGGGTGACGGAAAGGCGGCGCGTGACCCCATAGACCCACCGTAAAATCCTCTCTCTTCGCCGTGCGAGCAGGCCACCGGTACCCGATTTTTGACTTCGGTGGCCCTGGTATTTCAGTTGCCTAGCCGTCGGTGAGTAACCCTTAAAAAAAAAAAATGTCGGACATGCGGAAAAATATTTTTTTAATTTTTTTTTTATTGCTTATTGTGGCAAACGAGCAGACAACACACCTGATGGTAAGTGTCACTGCCACTCATGGACCTTTGCCAAATGTATAGCTAGGCCGCTGTCTACCAATACAAACCCCGAACCCACCCCAGTTGGGCTGCCGAATCTCTCGCTCACCGAACGAAGCGTAATAGCACATTGCCATTACTCAGACGTCGATCTTCTGTGAGAGTGTGGTACTACCCGAGACGTAATCAGTATTCAGTATTATTTCGAAATATACACGCATTCAGTAAAATAAAAACAGATTTTTATAAATATGATTTATTTATGTACCAGTAATATATGCAAGAAAATTTTCAACATCACTGCTAACTTCATTCCTAGTCTTCGGTATGATTTCATCGTTATTACTATCATTCAAAATCACCTCGTGTAATGCCAGTGTCCTCAATAGTTGATCAGATTCACTACCATCTCCCCCCTCAATTATTTTATCACTAATCATATTAATTAAATTTATTTCATCCATAGTATAATCATCTATATTAGTAATATTTTTAGGTTCATCCTCTATTAAATTTCTTCTGCTACGAAAACCGGCTTCACGTAGTTTTTTTTTAGCTATTTCGATGAATTTTGGTGACTTTAATGTCTCTCTTAGCCAGTTCTTTATTTTGTTTTTCTTATCTTCCACTCGTGCTTTGAATCTGTAAAGCACATATATAATTATTATTATTATATTATTATGCGAAAGTGGAAGGATGTAGGTACCGTGGGAGACCGAGACTAACCTACCTAGATCAGATTGGTCACGCACTGAAGGAAGATGGAGTCAAGAGTCTCCGAAACCGGCGAGCGTGTATGAAGAGAATTATGAATGTTAAGGAAGCGAGTGAAGTATGCAAGGATAGAGTTCTCTGGCACTCTGTTCTCTCTGCCTACCCTGCAAGGGATATGGCGTAATGATATGTATGTATGTATTACCTGTCAAAAACAAGGTATGCGCCATATGGATTGACCGTAGGCAAGTGATAGGTCTTTGTAATAACGGAGTAAGAACTTCACGACTTCCTATCTTACCCGTGGATGTCGTATAAGATGACTAAGAGAATGATATGCTATATATACCAACTTGAAATAAAAATACTTTTACGGATTCTATCGCGTTTGTATTTGATTAGGGTTCCGTACAAAAAGGGTAAAAACGGGACCGTATTACTGAAACTTCGTTGTCCGTCCGTCCGTCTGTCACCAGGCTGTATCTCAAGAACGGTGATAGCTAGACAGTTGAAATTTTCACAGATGATGTATTTCTGTTGTCGCTATAACAACAAATACTAAAAATAAAATAAAATAAATATTTAAAGGGGGCTCCCATACAACAAACTAGACTTTTTTAGTTTTACGGAACCCATCGTGCGCGAGTACAACTCGCACTTGGCCGATTTTTTATTTTTAATTGCCTGACATTTTGAACACTTTACAGTGATCATGGTCACGGGAGGACTGTCTTCCCGTAACCACTGTAAAGTGTAGTTTCATTTCAAATGTGTAATACTGGCATAAACATCAGAAACCATTACATATATTTTTTTGCGAAGGGGGCTCGAGCTCAACAGTGTGATGTGAAGGAGCTGAAGTGAAGGTGCTGAAGTGAAGGTGCTGAATCCCTTCATTTCTTCAATTTCAAAGTAATAAGAAAAAATATATTCTTACTTCTGCAACTCTTTTTCTCTTTCTCTTGCTTTTTTTATCTTCGGTAGTAGTTCAGGAACGGTATAAGCTTCGTTATTAGATATAGTTTCTTCCACCCATTGGGTGATTTCTGATACTCTACTGTACACTCCAGGTGAACGAGGATCACCACATTGCTTACCACCAAAGGAAACTATGCCCAGTAGAACACCATCTCGTACTGCCGGTCCACCAGAATCATGCTAATGAAATGAATTTTTTTTTATTATACCTAAAAACTCACCAGTTGATATTCAATTGAAATTAAACCTTTATTCATTTTAATTATTTGTAGACACATATCTTCTTTGCCTTTTTTTTTCTTTTGAAAAAAGACGCCTCTAAGAAAATAATCTTTCTATTGCGGGGGACTTTACAGACATATAATTAACATAGACAAATTACACCCAGACTTAGATCAATACTTTGTGGGTCGCACAAAGTATTTGTATATCACGATCAGCGGTTTAGGATGTGCAACTTACAACTATGCATCCATCAGTCAGTCATTTAGGGCAAACCATGTTATATTGGCTTGGTTGAAAACACTGATCAGTCAGTCGGACTAACACTGCGACGTCTGATACGCGGCTCTAGAACCTTTCGTCCTCATGAGTTATCGGTTCCTCAAGTGATGGGGACTGCCCATTGCCACTTCAACATGCTAATTCTTTGTGCTATGTTTTACTTTTTTGAAGTGAAAACTTCTTTAGGCGCGTTGAGCGTTTTTGGAGGGGAAAAACTTATAGGTTCGCGTCACCGACATGCTAATGCTAATAGTATATCTATAGCTATGTGAAAACTTCTTTAGGCGCGTTGAGCGTTTTTGGAGGGGAAAAACTTATAGGTTCGCGTCACCGACATGTTTAATATTTAACCTTTATGTCATGAAATGAGTATCATTGTGGTTTAAAGGTTATCTTACTAGCGTGGTAAAACCGATTCCTAGATGTTCGATAATATTTTTTATTTTTATATAAAAATTAGAAAATTATTATTATTTCAATTAGTCTTAAGTTAATAGTTTTCACTTCTATCGGCAGTCCCCATGACTGACTGTTGTTTTTTCTTTTTTTTAAGTTATCAACTTATGCTAAAATACTAATAATTACGGGTAACTTGCAATGACACTTAGATTTAGAACAGAAATTTGTGGATGGAAATCGAACCCGCCACCACTTATTTGCTGATATTTTAAGCACTAAGCCATTTGTGTTGTTGCATCGAATCTGTACCTTGAAATTAATTTCGTCGGTCTTTAAAATTACAATTTGTCGATAACACAAAGGGTTATGTGGTAAATGAACTCGCGACACTTCACAAAGTAGATTCGTTACCTTAACTACTACGCTATTACTACGCTATCCTTATTGTTTAATATTAGATACAGTTTTATATACTTACATTGCAAGCATCCTTTCCACCAGTAGCGTAACCAGCGCACAACATTCGCGGTGTTATGTAGAAGCGATACGACTTCTGACAATCCGCCAATGTCATCACAGGAACTGGTACGAAGCGTAAGCGTTCCGGTATATGACCGTATCCTGATTCCTGTGGGCAATATTAACATTACAATCCTGCTCTTATCCTAATTACTTGGGGTCAACGCAACATGCACTCCTCCTCATTCACTAATTCACCACCCCCTATCTTACCCGTGGGTGATCGTAAGAGACGACTAAGAGATATAAAACGTATATAAAATATATGCAAGAGATAGTAAACTCCAAATAAAGTCCTATACCAACACGTCTCACCAGCGTGGTATTGTAGGCCAATTTCCCTCCCATTGTGGAGGAGGCTCGAGCCCAATAGTGGGATATTATGGGCTGAAGTGATGAAGGAAGAAGTACATGTAGTATAAGGAATAAATATCGCGAATAAAAAACTAAATTAAAATTTAAAAAGAAAATCATTGACAGTGGATAAAGAAAAAAATCATTATATGTAAAAAAAACATATGATGGTTTAGATTATTATTAGTGTTGCCCAAATGCAAGACTCTTGCAAGTCTCAAAAGTCTTGCAACTCTCGCTGCTAGAATAACACAGAGTCGCATGTTTTGATAGAAATGAAAAATCCATATAGAAATGAAAAACCCAACTAAAGATAATATTCCATTTAAAAATAAAATATCATCTAGTGGCACTAACTGTACAATTATCAATAATTAGGTGCATACCAAATTACTGAAATTTAGCATTTAATATGCTTAATTATTTATAAAAACCCGATTACGAAGCGAAAAATGATGTCACAAGCGGGGTTCGAACTCGCACCTATTGGGAGTCCGGCCCAATCGTGCTGCCATTTACACCACCGTGAACGTATTGTAGGACATGCAAATCTCGGTTCATATCATATTTACGTCTTTAAGGTGACGTATGCCATCTACCGGACAATGTTTACACATTTTATAGGCTTAATACTTCAAACTTTACAGTTGGAATTGTATTAAACGATGACACAACCTTGTTATTCAAATTACTGACATTTAGCATTTAATATGCTTAATTATTTATAAAAACCCAATTAAGCATATTAAATGCTAAATTTCAGTAATTTGAATAACAATGTTTTGTCATCGTTTAATACAATTCCAACTGTAAAGTTTGAAGTATTAAGCCTAAGCAATAGGTACATACCACTTAACGGGAGTGGTGCTATAATCACACCTATCTATCATGTGACTTTTTAAAATAACATCAAATTATTTCCCCGTGTCCATTACAGGTATACGTATTAAAAATACAAGATGTTGGCAATTCTTTCTTTGCCTAAACAATCGTAAAATATTGTCTAATGAAGCACTGCAAGACTCTTGCAGCAAGTCTTGGTCTTGTATTTGGGCAACACTATACGTCATCATCATCATCATATCAGCTCATATATGTCCCACTGTTAGGCTCGAGCCTCCTCCGTACTGAGAGGGAAAATGACCTACTATACCACGCTAGTCAGAGGTGTTGGTATAGGATTTTGTTTCGAGTTTTCTGTCTTTTGCATATATGTTATATGCATTTTTTATCCCTTAGTCGTCTCTTACAATCACCCACAGGTAAGATAAGGGGTGGTGAATGGTATTCTTATTCCGTCACCATACGGAAACTGTACGTATTAATTTCAAATCAAACTATTTTTTTTGTATTTGTTATTAAATTTTGAAACAATTTTTTTTTGCAAAAATTTATATTTCACATGTGTAAAATTCAAATGAATTTCAGAGTTTATTTTAATAAAAATGGTTAATGAATTAATGCCGTACTCACATCGGTACTTCCCCAGCCAGTTACTATGAGAATATCATTTTCTTTTACAGTGTAGTCCCTGGATGGTAAATTTAAGACGGCTATGTTTCGTCCTATAGGCATCGGACGGTCCAGCCTCAGTAACGAATAATCAAAATCCGCATTACCGGGAACATAATCACGAGGAAAGAATACCTAGAATAAATATTCAAGTTTAATTTAAAAAAAATGAAATGCGATCTCTACGGAAAATCTGTGGAGTTAGGCTGACCGATCGCATTCGTAACGACGACGTAAGAGAGCGAGTAGGTATGAAAGAGAGTATTGGTGTAAAGATGCGAAAGGGAATGTTCCGATGGTTCGGACATGTGGAAAGAATGCCGAATGAATGTCTGGTTAAGAAGATATACAATACAAAAGTGGAAGGATGTAGGTACCGGGGTAGACCGAGACTCACCCACCTAGACCAGATTGGTCAAGTACTGAAGGAAGTTGGAGTCAAGAGTCTCCGAAACTGGCGAGCATGTATGAAGAGAATTATGAATGTTGAGGAAGCGAGTGAAGTATGTAAGGATAGAGTTTTCTGGCACTCTGTTCTCTCTGCTTACCCTGCGAGGGATATGGCGTGATGATATGTATGATGATGATGTTAAAATTAAAATAATAAAAAATAAATAAAAAATACGGGTTTAGAGATTAAAATAGCAATTTATCATGTGATGACGGAGTAAGAATATAATTCATCACACCCTATCTTCTTCCCGTGGGTCGTAAAATACGACTAAGGGATATAATATGAATGTAAAATCTATGCAAGAGAAGGCAAACTCGAAATACTAACACGTGTGACCAGGTATAGTAGATTAATTTATTTCTTACTATGGAGAAAGCGCGAGCGAAGCACTAGGATGTTAATGAGCTGAAATGGTGAGGGTTTTATTTCGTTTCCAGTTGACTTTCACGCCTTCTAAGGGAGGAGAAAACATAGAATCTATTTCTATATCAATTATCATCATCATCATTCAAGTTACTGAAATTTAGCATTTAATATGCTTGATTATTTATAAAAACAGCGAAAAATTATTGTACATGGTAGATGGCACACATCTATTTAAAAACGAAAATATAATACGATGCGAGAATTGAATGTCATACAACAGTTCACGGTGGTGTGACAGCACGATTGAAACGGATTTCCAATAGGTGTGGGTTCGAATCCTACTTGTGACAATAATTTTTCGCTGGTAATCGGGTTTTTTTACATCATTATTTATTAGTCTATTAAAGTTCATTATTATACATTGGCTTCTATAAAACGAGTAGCGTCACTAACCATCGAGTTTGGTACGTGGAATGATACGTAGGTAATATTATGAGACAAAGTAAGAAGTGGATACATTTTATTTTTAAACCCGTCTCAAGATAAATTGGAAAGATTACTATCTCTTTAACACGAAGACATGAAAGTGTGAACCATCTGTTTTAACAAAGAATACGGATACGGGAGAGAATCAATATGAAAACTTTTTTAATCCTATGTGGTTATTCTACAGAAATATACAATTTGCCGTAAATTTTTGAATGCAGATTTAACATATTGTGTTTGATCTCTAAACGGAGCATCCTTTTTTTCTCGCAGGCTATGGTCTGGTCACAACCCGCCAGATCCGTTCGGGGTAACAGAGGAGGCGGCGTGCGACCCCATAGACGCACTCGGCAATGCTTCTCTCTTCACCAACCGAGCGGGCCACCGGAACCCGATCTTTGTTTTCGGTGGCAAAACGGAGCATCCTATGATTTAATATATGTTATCCTATAAAGGATATAGGTATTGGGAGAGACCGAGACTAACCTACCTAGACCAGATTGGTCACGTACTGAAGGACGGTGGAGTCAAGGGTCTCCGAAACCGGCGAGCGTGTATGAAGAGAATTATGAATGTTGAGGAAGCGAGTGAAGTATGCAAGGATAGAGTTCTCTGGCACTCTGTTCTCTGTGCGTACCCAGTAAGGGATATGGCGTGATGATATGTATGTATGTTATCCTATAAAATGTGAGTTTACCGAAGTATCACACCACGATATCAATGATTTATTAAAACAAAAGGCAGCGATTGTGGCTCCTGTGAGGCTTCGTTTTTAAGGTCGTCTTTAGGTAAGCAATTCCAGATCATCAGGTCAGATCAGAATAACTTGATGAAGAAGATAGTAAATTGAACTAGCTTTTTAAATGATTTCATATAATAATTTAACAAAAAGTGTATTCCTTATTAATTATTTACGCACTTTGTTAACTCGTGCTTGATAACCTCCTTTGTTGTGGAATGAGCTACCAGCTCTGATGATGAATGGCTGCAACTTGTTCCTGTCATCGTCATATGCCCTGTAAACAATATGATTAATAACTATTCTGAATAATAACTCTTAAATTTTAGACAATACAGATAACACATAAAATTGAGGTTGAGGAGGAACAATTACCGTGTCAGTGTTTGATTCCCACACAGGACAACTTATGTGATCCAAAATTTATTGTTCTAGATATAATTTGTATGTATTAAATTGCATGTTTGTGAAGTTCCCGCAATACAAGGATTGTTCCTTTAGTCATCTCAGCTCATATATGTTCCATTGTTGGGGTTAAGCCTTCTACATAATGGGAGGGAAATTGACCTACTATACCACGCTGGTCATACGTGTTGGTATAGAGTTTTGTTTCGAGTTTTCATTCTCTTACATAATAGATGTTATATGCGTTTTATATCCGTTTGTCGTTTCTTACGATCACCCATGGGTAAGATAGGGGTTGGTGAATTGTATTCTTACTCCGGAGAATTGCTTTAATACTGGGTGTTATTTAAAAAGAAAACAATATATTTTTTTTATGTTAATTGATGTTAAATAAAAAAAACTGTGTGTATTTGTTTTATGAGTATAGTTTTTTTATATTTTGTGTATAGCTGTGTGGTAGCGGCTCCCAATACTACCAACCCTTACTTTGCTTGTAGATGTCGTAAAAGACGACTAAAACCCTTATAACGACTTGGGCCAAGACCATCTGATTTCGTTTGGTCAACAATTACATTCCCAAGGAGGGTTGACGTCTGGCCGGCGGCCGGTCATAATACTATTGCCAATACCTTTTACAATATGTACTCTGAAAGAAGAGTACATATTGTATCAACCCCAAGCAATTGGGATAAGAGTAGGAGAATGATGATGATGTTAATTAAAATTACAATTTATTGTGGATCACTTTTGGCGAAATAGTCAATATGAAGCAAGGAATCGTTACTTATGACTGATTTAGTGGAAAGGAATAATAAAGCGGGTTCTGAAACAATATGCAACTTTACCGTCACTCCGAACATTTTCCCTACCACTATAAACAGATATATAATATTTGTACGTATATGGGTCGAAAGAGAAGACGTCATATCACCCTGAATTCTTTACTAATCATCATGTTTACAGTCACTAAAGAATTTGATGATAGATCTACTACGAAATATGATAATGTACGTTTTGTATCGAAGATATTCTATGGTTTGTACAAAAATCGACCTTAAAAATAAAATGATAAATAAGACTAAAACAGCAGAATAGTTTTATATAGATCAATTTGTTTCGTCTCAGAGAAATATTATCAAAATATCAGCGTTACTTTAACACAATGAAGTGACACAATCTGAGCTAAGGTTCTCTGTTATCTCTCATCATATATTAGTTTTTAGCATTATTAAAACTTAATTTTATCTCTCAGCATATATAAATTTGTAGCTTTATTAATACTTACTTTTATTTCTATTTATTTTATTTTTAATTACAGAGCCATAAGCTTGACCAGTTTGGCAGCAAAGGTGTACGGTAAGATTATTGAAAGGAGAATGAGGATGGTGTCCGATGGTTTACTGTGTGAGACACAAGGAGGTTTCAGGAGTGGATGGGCATGCATGGATTAAGTGTTCTTCCTGCGCAACATTGTGGAGAAGCATTTGGCTCTAGGTCAGAGGGTTTTCTGCAGTTTTGTGGATCTGGAGAGAGCATTTGACACGGTTATACGAAAGGAACTTTGAGACATTTTACCGGAGTATGGTATTAACAGTAAACTGCTACAGGCTGTGCAGTCCAGTTACATGGGCTGTAGAGCCTGTGTGCGGCTGGATGATGAAATGTCACCTTGGTTTGACGTCAATATCGGCGTTAAGCAGGGGTGCGTTCTGTCAGCCAGGCTGTTTATCATATATCTGGATAAATATCTCCAAAGGTTGAACGATATGAATGTAGGAGTCCAGATGAGCGACTCAGTGGTCACTGCTCTATTCTATGCAGATGATGCAGTCCTGCTGGCACAGTCAGCGACTAACCTGCAGACCCTAGTCGACACAATGATAGAAGATTGTAAGAAAAGGGGTCTATGCGTGAATGTGAGCTAAACCAAAATAATGGTCTTTGAAAGAGATGAAGCCAGAACAGATGTAAGAGTAAAAATAGGTAATGATGTACTAGAGCAAGAGTATGAATTTGTATATCTTGGATGTGGTTTTAACCGAGATGGAAGGTACACCACTCATATAGAGCGAAGAGTGAATGCGGGAAATAGAGTGAACGGAGCGTTGAGACAACTTCTCGGTAGCCACCACCTCAGCCAGAAAGCACGTGTAGCAATACATAATGCAGTACTTGTCCCAACATTACTATATGGAAGCGAGAGTTGTGTATGCAGAAAAGAGCATGAAAGCAAAATTAATGCGGTCGAAATGCGATCTCTACGGAAAATCTGTGGAGTTAGGCTGACCGACCGCATTCGCAACGACGACGTAAGAGAGCGAGTAGGCATGAAAGAGAGTATTGGTGTAAAGATGCGAAAGGGAATGCTCCGATGGTTCGGACATGTGGAAAAAATGCCGAACGAACGTCTGGTAAAGAAAATATACAATGCGAAAGTGGAAGGATGTAGGTACCGGGGGAGACCGAGACTCACTTACCTAGACCAGATTGGTCACGTACTGAAGGAAGGTGGAGTCAAGAGTCTCCGAAACCGGTGAGCGTGTATGAAGAGAATTATGAATGTTGAAGAAGCGAGTGAAGTATGCAAGGATAGAGTTCTCTGGCACTTTGTTCCCTCTGCCTACCTTGCAAGGAATATGGCGTGATGATATGTATGTATGTATGTAATTTTATTTCTCAGCATGTATGTAGCTTTATTAATACTTCATTTATCTCTCAGCATGTATAAGTTTGTAACTTTATTAATACTTATTTTTATCTCTCAGCATATATAAGTTGGTAACTTTATTAATACTTCATTTTATCTCTCAGCATGTCTAAGTTGGTAACTTTATTAATACTTCATTTTATCTCTCAGCATATATAAGTTTGTAGCTTTAATAATACTTCATTTTATTTCTCAGCTTATATCAGTTATTTTTGTTTCACTTTCTTTTTTGCCTTTTAAATCTTTTATATATAATGTATGCTAGCAATATAAATGGTTTTCCTTTTTTCTTTTAAGTTTGAAGTAGGTCGAAAAAATAATTCTTTTATCAGGAAAGAAGATAACCTTATGTGGAAAGATACTTCACACACATATTTAATGGACATAAATTACACACAGACTTGGAACTATCTTGATAGATTTCCAAATTTGCTATCCTGGATAAGGATTGGAACATACAATATTCAGCATCAAAGGTCGCTAATTAGCCAACTACGCCATCTATGTGTGTGTTATGCACTTGCCTGTATTTTATATTGGATTGTTAATGTATTTTTATGGTATAATTATAAAATCTTTATTCCAATTATTTTTTATCAATTAGTAATTTTCCATGAATAAGATAATCTATTCTGGTCAATTTAGATATTCAAAGCTACATAAATTCCCAATAAGCTGAAATTCAGTAAGATTGTTTCAAATATGATTAAAAATATATTTTCAATCTCTGCTAATATCCATTATTTTGCAATAGTTTCAAACTAAACAGGATCACAACTGACCCATAGAATAGGCCTATTGGGGAAACCACAGTAAAAAAAAAACGCGCTAAGTGCACTACCTCGTAGGTGGCGTAGAAACGTGTGCATATTATAACGATTTCAACTTTTACAGCTTTTTGAATCGTTATATCTCTAAAATGGTGGCTCGTAGGAATAAAAGTATTGACACATTTTTTGTAGATAATTTTATGATCTATAATTTTATAAAACCGATTACGAAGTGAGAAATGATGTCACATGCGGGACTCGAACTCGCGCCTATTGGGATTCCGGCCCAATCGTGCTGCCACTACACCACCGTGACTAATTATAGGACATACAAATTTCACTTTCGTATCATATTTGGCCGATTGGGCCGGAATCCCAATTGGCGCGGGTTCGAGTCCCGCTTGTGACATCATTTTTCATTTCGTAATCGGTTTTATAAATAATTAAGCATATTAAATGCTAAAATTTCAGTAATTTAAATCTATATATATATGGTAAATTATATATATGGTAAATTAAATATATATGTAATTAAATATATATGGTAAATTATATTATGGTAATATATATATATGGTAAATTTTATCATAAAAATACTTAGACAAAATTGTCTAAGTATTTTTATGATAAAATTTACCGTTTTGCTGAAAATCGCGGCAAACTCATTTTTTTGGACCTTTGACTTTGAATATTTTTTTTTCTATACAAGGGAAAGATGGCATAATTTCAAATTTTATTTTTAATCATATTTTAAACAATCTAACTGATTTTCAGCTTGTTGGAAATTTATGTAGCTTTACTCTTATTTTTTGGTCTAATTTGACCGGACTAATCATCGCCTTCAGCTGCCATAATAACAACGTTAGAAGTAAATTCTGGGTATTTTATTAAAACATATTATAGTTCATCCAATCTAAGAAGTGCATTTTGACGTTTTGCATTTTTTAATACACAATAACCTCGGTCAAACGTATACACATGATTGTAAACACTAAATCTGAAATTTTAAACAACTTTTAAGTTATTTACATAATTAACATTGCCGGTGACTTTCTTGTACAATAATCTAATGTTGAAACTCGTAAAAATTATTTAAAATAAAAATAACATGGTAAATAGTAATTGTCATTGACAACCTAACAATGTCACGTCATCACGTTCTATACAGTAGTGCTTGACAACTTCCAATTTACGAATATCCAAATAATCGGTAAAAATATTAGAATAATACAATTAATCGAATAGAGATTTTGACAGAGATGTACATTTCGACACTTTGATTGATGAGAAAATAATTATTAATGTTCGCGACGCTGATAATTCAAGTAATAGTAGTAATTCTTAATAAATAGCCATTTTCAAATCCAGTTTTTGTTTTTAATTAACCTAATCCTACTAAATATGATGAATAGATTCTATGCTGAAATAATTAAATTTGTTTAGTACTAATTTAGCACTTAATTTATTCATCACGCTTTTGAAAAATAAAAAATAAACCGATTATTAATTATAAAGAATCAATATCGATTTCTCAGTAAAATCGGATATTTTCGATAGCGATTATTTGGTTCACATACCTAGACAACTTACTCCGACAGCTGTCAAAGTGCACTTCTTAGATTAGACAGACTATAGTGTGCGTAAATGAATCATAGACATAAGATCAGAGTTCGATAACCGATTGTAACATAATGCTGAGTGAGGCATTTGTCTCATTTGACATAAATAATATCAAGTATGTCATTTTGATTTATGAAATACTGTAATTTTTTTTTTCATATTTTCAGCCATTAAATCACGTAATATGTGAATCAATAAAATATTTTTCCTTTTTTTTTTTAATTTTTTTTTATTCATGTAGAGCAGTGTTTTTCAACCTTTTTCAAGACATGGCCCCTTTAGTATGAATAAATACTTCGCGACCCCCGTACCTTTTTTATTTGGTAGGCTATAGTCTGGACACACTTCGCCCATTCCGTCCGGGGAACGGAAGGGCGGCGTGTGGCCCATAACCCACAGTGTTCCCTCCCGATCGACATCGGGCTGGCCACTGGTACTGCTTCCTTGATATTCGTGACCAGCCCAGCGGGTAACCGTTTCGGGTATTGTCCTCGTAGATGCTCCGGCAGCAACATTGGTGTTGCCATGGCATAGCTCTCATGCGATCAGCCGCTCTGGAGGTAGCGGACTAATCCCCGGCCCATCCACCTACAACCTCGAGTAGGACGGCATTAGACGCAGGTACTCGTGCCTGCGCACCCCGATGCGCCAGTGGCGGAGTGTGTCAGCACGGAGAGTATTCTCTCTGACACGCCCAGCCCCCACCTTCTCCGAGACGATTGCCTGGCAGAAGGCAGCGACTGCGTCCCACTTCCTGACACTGGCCAGCATGGTTTTAGCGATGGTTGACAGCGCCCGGTCGGCACCGATAGTTGCGATGAGCTCATAACACTGCCCTGCCCAAGCCGTACAGACCTCGATTGTATACTACGCAGAGTCCTTGTCGCAATCGCAGTGGTGGTAAGACGGTGTCCTCTCCAACCTCGCAACCATATGCAAGTACTTGTCGAAGCAACCATGCCCAGTCAATACCTGCACTGATTAGGAGAAGACTCGGTGCTGTCGACCTAACCAGTCCATCAGCACCAGCTAGAAGGCCCCCTCGGTCCGAACATCGAACCAAAGCCTCTCCAGCTGGATAGCCCAACGGTAAAAATGGCCCAAAGGCTAGACCTAAAATTATGATGCAGCGTAATTTTGGGCAGATGAACCACGGCAATTTATGTAAAGATGCCGCCAATATCGACTGGACGTTACTTGTTACGTCTGGATCTATCGATGAACAAGTTCACATTTTCAACTCTAATCTTATTACCTTGTACGATAAACACGCCCCCATTCGAGCTGTCAAAATCAAACATCCACCTGCACCATGGCTTACTGACAGTATTAAACTTCTTATTGCCCAGAAAGCGGCAGCTAAATTTAAATACAAAATTAAGCCAGATGCATCTAAACTCAAGAAGTACGTGTCACTACGCAATCATTGCAATAAAGTTTGCAGGGATGCACAACGACAGCACATCCATAATTCCGTCCAAAACAAAGATCCTGGGAAAGTATGGAAATTTCTTAACACTTTGGGGATTGGCCGAACTCGGTATGAAGCAATTTCAAAAGATTTAGATATGAATTCACTAAATCGACACTTTTCCGCTTCATCTAATTTTGACAGGACTGTAAAGGCTAACACAATACGTAATCTTTTATCTCTACCTACTCCTAGCTTCTCACCTTTTGTTTTCAATCTATTTACTGCTGATGACGTTAGGGAAAGCATTATAGCAATTACATCTAATGCAGTAGGATCAGACTGTGTCAGCCGTAATATGATTGTCCCTATCCTTTCCGAAATTCTCCCAATAATCTGTCATATTCTTAACTATTCGTTAACCAGTAGCTGCTTTCCAACTGCATGGAAAGATGCACAAATAATCCCCTTGCCAAAAAAACGCAACCCTACATCTTTTCTTGACTATCGACCAATATCCATTTTGCCTTTCCTCTCTAAAGTACTTGAACGCCTAATTCACAACCAATTTAGTAACTTCCTTAGCAAAAATAATATTCTTAATCCTTTCCAATCTGGTTTCCGACCTTTCCATAGCACCACAACAACTCTTGTTAATATTACGGAGGATATTAGATCCGGTATGGAAAATAGTAAGCTAACTGTTCTCGCCCTCCTAGATTTTAGTAATGCTTTTAATACTGTGGATTTTGATGTATTGCTCTGCTTACTTCGCTCTCTAAATATATCTCCAGCAGTGGTAGGTTGGTTTCGTAACTATCTGTGTGGTCGCCGACAACGCGTGTGTGTCGATAATACCTACTCCTCCTGGTGTAGTACAACTGTTGGCGTGCCGCAGGGTGGCGTATTATCTCCCTTACTTTTCTCTATTTTTATTAACTCTATCACCAAAAATCTTCTTTGTTCTTACCACCTTTACGCAGATGATTTACAAGTTTACTTGCACACACCGTTAGCAAAACTGTCTGACACAATAGAGATACTTAATCGGGAGTTGGCTAAGATAAGTGTGTGGAGCAAATGTCATGGACTCATGGTAAACCCCTGTAAAACTCAGGTGTCTATTATAGGCAGTAGTTGGTTCACGTCTAGAATTGATTATTCTCAATTACCCCAAGTCCTTTTTGATGGCACGACTATTCCGATCAGTAATCAGGTTAAGGATTTGGGCATAATTATTGACTCTAATTTAAGTTGGGGTCCGCAATTGCAAGAGGTAAGCAGAAAAGTATTTGCCTCTGCGGGAGTTCTAAAAAGGCTTCAAAATTTTCTGCCCACTGCCACTAAAATTACGCTTGCTAATTGTCTGTTATTACCCATTTTAGACTATGCTGATGTTAGCTACTTAGATCTTGCTGAATATCAACTAGACAAGCTTGAGCGTCTCCAAAATCTTGCAATAAGATTCATATTTGGATTACGCAAATATGACCATGTTTCACAGTTTCGGCACCAGCTCAAATGGTTACCTATACGTCTTCGTCGGAACACTCACATTCTCTCTCTATTATACACTGTATTATTTACTTCTTCGACTCCTTCCTATCTTAAAGCTCGCTTTGAATATCTGCATGATACGCATAATAGGAATTTAAGGTCATCAGATAACATGAAACTGAAAATGCCACTGCATTTTACATCATTTTCTGAGAAATCGTTCACAATTACGGCGGTACATCTGTGGAATGAACTTCCGCTAGATATAAAACGCTCTAAGACCCTGGCCACATTTAAAGTAAAACTTAAAAATCATTATCTAAAATTGATCAGTTAGTATTTGCTATCTACTTTATTATATAACCTAGATTTATATTATTACTTTACTAAGCTTCACATTTATTAAGTTATCAACCGCGTTATAATATTTATTTTATATATGTTTATATATGTGTATGTGTATATGTATATATATGTATATGTGTGTATGTATATATATATTGTATGTATATGTTTATTTATATATTTTATTCATAGTTAAGCAGTACACCTACAACTACCGCTCTTTCCTTACATGTTTCCATCCAAAGGTTGCCTGGCAGAAATCGCTTTTAGCGATAAGGCCGCCCATTGTACTATCTCCGCTTAGAATTGTTATTATAAATGTATTAACCTAGGTGTGCAATAAAGTATAAATAAATAAATAAATAAAATAAAAATGACTAGGAAATATAATATACATAATAAAATTTATTAAAATTGTCCATATGGTGACGGAGTAAGAATACAATTCACCACCCCCTACCTTACCCGTAGGTGATCATAAGAGACGACTAAGGGTTATAAAACGCATATAGCATTTATGCAAGAGAAGGAAACCTTGAAACAAAACTCTATACCAATACGTCTGACCAGCATGGAATAGTAGATCAATTTCCCTCCCATTACGGAGGAGGCTCTAGCAGCAGTGGGGCATATATGAGCTGAGGATGATGATGAATAAAATTTATGCAAGTGAAGGAAAATTTCAAATAAATCCTTGTCCCCCTTAGTCTGTCCAGCGTAATGTAGTAGGTCGATATCCTATCAATATTGAAGAAAGCTCATATATGCTGGATTTGAGCCTTCTTCTATCTCAATGACATATGATTTTAGTTGATGTACTTTAAAAATGTTAAAGATACTCACGCTTCTAAGCAATGTCCAGCAGTAAGTACCCATTGTTCATCAATGATGGAACCTCCACACCAATGTTTACCATTCCTAGAGATGGCTACGTTGTAAGGGTACATACTGATACTGGTCTCCATGCCACCAACGATGCGACGGACGGCATATGAACGGAACGCCCAAGCAATATGACTATCATCATGGGTATCTGGAAACACTGAAATAAATTTAAATGTTTAATAAATACTACACAATTAGTGTTTGAAATAAAACTGCTTTTACGGATTCTGACCTTTCAAATACTTTACACTGATAATGGTCACAGGAGAACTGTAAACGGATCGGTATCTTAACCATCTGTGCAGTTAATATCCTACACATCATCAATTTTTGTTACACTATGGCTTATAAAATATTAAAAAAAACCTGGTGTGGTTCTACCACTTTTTTAGTGGTAGGACTACGCTGTTGACAGTTTTTTGTCTACAGCCGAGGGTCGATCCGTCCAAGGTATTAACCACACTCTCGCAGAAAAATGACGTCTGAGTAATGGCGATTTGCTATTGCGCTTCGGTCGGTGAGCGAGAGAGCCGGCAGCCCAACTGGTTGGGTTCGTGGTTATTAGTAGGCAGCGGCCTAGCTATACCTTTGGCATTGCAAAAGTCCGTCTTACCATCAGGTATGCTGTATGCTCGTTTGCCACCATAAGCAATGAAAAAAAAATTATAATAAAATCCTGAGAATTTATAAAAACCAAATACGAGCGAAAAATGTCACAAGTGGGATTCGAATCCACACCTATTGGAAATCCGTCCCAATCGTGCAGCACGGATTGGGACGGATTTCCAATAGGTGTGGATTCGAATCCCACTTGTGATATTTTTCGCTCGTATTCGGTTTTTATAAATAATCAAAGCATATTAAATGCAAAATTTCAGTAATTTGAACCTGAGAATCCTCTGGTAGCACTAGAAATTTTATATCTCGTAGATGTTTCATCATTTTTAAATTTATATTTCTCTTCTAATAATGTCTTTATATCGATATCGTTATCAATTTTTTTTTGTGATAAATTTATAACGTTCATATGATCTTTGTTAAATTTTGTAATATCTTCATCATCAGTATTATGAATATACGTTATTGGTTCTATATATTCTTTGTACAATAATATTTGTTCATCGCTGATACTTTTTATAGTTTTAATATTAAGCAGTACTACTAAAATTGTAAATATTTCAAATATATTATTTTTTTTTTTCATTTTAGTTTCATTTTTGATATTTTTTTATTATGCTAACGCCAGCCTTTTGGTTTTCGTTTTAATGAAAATTCTTGTATGTTTGATAACAATTTATGTTTTATTTTATGACTTATGTCGTAAAATCAGATGAGAATATTTCGGTTTGTTAGCGAACGTGAGTTTGTTGTGTACTGATTATAGTTGCATATATAATATTGTATGATATGGATAGACAAGGAGTGACCCACAGAGATGATCTGATAGGTCGGCATGGAAGGATAAGATATATTGCGTCGACCCCAAATAAATTGGGATAAGATCAAGTTGATGATGATGATATAATTTTGTATTGAAAAACTGGTAGGTCATGCATGTAATATCTTAGAAGATATTTTCTGATGGATTGTGTTAAGAATCGAATATATGTATATGGCATTTGTAAGAAATTTGATTTGATTCTGATTTTCATAATTTTTTTTAAGGTATAAAAATGAATATTATTTATTGAAACTATTAGGTTATTCTATATGTATATATATATATATATATATATATATATATATATATATATATATATATATATATATATATATATATTTATATTATTTTTATGCTGTGTGGTAGCGGCTACGACGATACTAAGGGTTGGTAGTCAACTCCATCTGATGCCAATAACTTTGACGATATGTACTATGAAAGAAGAGTACATATTGTATCGACCCCAAGTAATTGGGATAAGAGTAGGAGAATGATGATGATATATATATTTTTTAAATAACACCATCCTATACTAAGTCAATAATCCTTGTATTGCGGGGAAATTTACAAACATGCAATTAACGCAGACAAATTACATATGGACTCTGAATAACAGTTTGCGACACGCAAAAAGTATTGTTCTGCATTGGATTCAAACCCACGCCACTAGCATGGAAGGTCGGTATATTAACCATTACGCCATCTATACAGTCATTTAACAAAAAAATGTATCCTGGTTCGGAAGGCATCTCACTGAAACTAATAATTAGTAAACATTACCATTCTCCTACTCTTATCCTAATTACTTGAGGTCGATACAATATGTACTGTTCTTTTATAGTACATATTGTAAAAGTTATTGGCAATAGTTTTATGACCGGCCGCCTGCCAGACGTCAACCTTCCTTGTGAATGTAATTGTTGACCAAACGGCATCAGATATTGGCCCAGGTCATTATAAGCCTCTTAGTCGTCTTTTACGACATCCACGAGCAAAATAACGGTTGGTAGTATTCGTAGCCGCTACCACACATCATAATAACTATAATTACTGAAATATTTTGTATAAAATTTCATTTAAATGAAATAACTTGAAGAATCAGCCAAGTTTGAGTCAGACTTAATGTATTAAAACAGACAGGCAACATGACAGGCTTCCATAGAATTGAAAGGACTTTTTAACCCTAAATATTTGTTTTATTTTAATTTAATTGTTTATTAAATTAAAATATAACATCGGTCATGTACTGAAGGAAGGTGGAGTCAAGAGTCTCCGAAACCGGCGAGCGTGTATGAAGAGAATTATGAATGTTGAGGAAGCGAGTGAAGTATGTAAGGATAGAGTTCTCTGGCACTCTGTTCTTTCTGCCTACCCTGCAAGGGATATGGCGTGATGATATGTTTGTATGTATAATTGTTTATTTTTAAAGTGAATATCATCATAATTCTCCTACTCTTATCCCAATTACTTGGTGTCGATACAATATGCACTCTTCTTTCATAGTATATTCTTTCATAGTATATTCTTTCATTGTATATTATTTCATTGTAAAAGTTATTGGCAATAGTTTTATGAGCAGCCGCCTGCCAGACGTCAATCTTCCTTGAGAATGTACCATAATTGTTGACCAAACGGCATCAGCTAGAGTTCACCCAGGTCGTTATAAGTGAATATGTTTTAAAGTGAATGTATAACTAGCGTCTACCTATTTCCATTTTCAATATCGAGCAAACACTAGCAAAAAAAAGTCACATTTACTGTATAGTAGTCAAGCTTCTTAACATCACTACTTAAAATTTTTAACCGATATCAAAAAAGGAGGAAGTTCTCAATTCGTTTGTATTTTTTTTTTATGTTTGTTACCTCATAACTTTCGACTGGGGAAAGCGATTTTAATGATTCTTTTTTTATTTGAAAGCTGGTGCTTCCCGTGTGATCCTATTTCAATTTGATCTAGTTCTGACAATGGCAAGCATGAGAAAACCATATAAGTCTAAAATTAGCATTAAGTATGAGTGCGACAAATGAACGAGTAGCTCAAGCCCCGCTACTAATAGAACAACCTATGTGTGTCTGCAACACTAAAAAAAACTGCTTTTAAAAAAAACCGACTTCAAAAACTGAAAGGGACAAAATAACGTAAAATACTATCATTTGTATGTGCTATCTATTGATAGATTTGAAGTTGGTGCCGGTATCAGTATCTTTAGTGTAGGAATTTCATTACAGTAAGTACCTAAGCTGTTTATAATTTTGTTTAGGGCTTGGCACCGATTTCGAACCTATTAGATAGCATATACAAATGATAGTATTTTAAGTTATTTTGTATTTTTTCAGTTTTTGAAGTAGGTTTTCTTAAACGCAGTTTTTTTTTATATTATTATTTTATTTTTATTGAAGCTCCTTTAATAATCTTGAAAAACATATTTAGTATATTGTATTGCTATAATTTTTATATCAGGCGTTTATTAAAGTGCATCAGAAATGTTTGCCGACGCACACGTAGATTGCTTCTACGCTACTATGCGAAAGAGATGCGGTTCTCTGGAGCGCAGGGTGCGGGCCATCTCCAACAGTATCCTGAATATGATTGCAAGCAGGCTTGATTGCATTTATTTAAGTCGCTGTACCGTCTCCCATGGGATGTCGCAGCGGTGATAAATGTAAAATGTGGTTAGTTATTATTTATTTATTTATTTTCTGTGTGTGTAATCCTTTTTTGTGTTCGAATGTTTTTGTATGTTTACTAACCTAGTTGTAAGTTGTACTAACACATAATGAGTCATTGTTACTTGATCCAATAAATATTTATTATTATTACATACATACATACATATCATCACGCCATATCCCTTGCAGGGTAGGCAGAATGAACAGAGTGCCAGAGAACTCTCATCCTTGCATATTTCACTCGCTTCCCCAACATTCATAATTCTGTTCATACACGCTCGCCGGTTTCGGAGACTCTTGACTCCACCTTCCTTCAGTACGTGACCAATCTGGTCTAGGTAGGTGAGTCTCGGTCTGCCGCGGTACATCCTTCCACTTTCGCATTGTATATCTTCTTAACCAGACGTTCGTTCGACATTCTTTCCACATGTCCAAACCATCGGAGCATTCCCTTTCGCATCTTTACACCAATACGCTCTCTCATACTTACTCGCTCTCTTACGTCGTCGTTGCGAATGCGGTCGGTCAGCCTAACTCCACAGATTTTCCGTAGAGATCGCATTTCGACCGCATTAATTTTACTTTCATGCTCTTTTCTGCATACCCAACTCTCGCTTACATATAGTAATATTATTATTATAAAATAGGGCCTATGACCCCTATAACTGTGAATGTCACTCACTCTATTATTTTACCTCACTGAATAAAGTTGTTAAAAGCTGAGCTGTGCAATTCTTTTCTTTCACCATGACCGTAGTAGAAGTAAAATTAATGCGGTCGAAATGCGATCTCTACGGAAAATCTGTGAAATTAGGCTGACCAACCGCATTCGCTACGACGACGTAAGAGAGCGAGTAGGTATGAGAGAGCGTATTGGTGTAAAGATGCGAAAGGGAATGCTCCGATGGTTCGGACATGTGGAAAGAATGCCGAACGAACGCCTGGTTAAGAAGATATACAATGCGAAAGTGGAAGGATGTAAGTACCGAGGGAGACCGAGACTAACCTACCTAGACCAGATCGGTCATGTACTGAAGGAAGGTGGAGTCAAGAGTCTCCGAAACCGGCGAGCGTGTATGAAGAGAATTATGAATGTTGAGGAAGCGAGTGAAGTATGCAGAGATAGAGTTCTCTGGCACTCTGTTCTCTCTGCCTACCCTGCAAGGGATATGGCGTGATGATATGTATGTATGTTAGTTATTCTTCTTTTTACCCGACTGCGCAACGCAAAGGAGTGGTATTGTGTTTAACAGTCTATGTATGTATGTATGTTCCTTTGAAGCACTATATAGACCAAACGTCTGGGTCGATTTTTATGATTCACACGTCAATCCATTCCTCTTAGTCCGGCGAGTGTCATTAAAGACATTACGTTAGTGAAAATTCAAAATGGCGACTACTGGACGCCATATTGTGAAAATGAAAAAAATTAAAGTCAACAAACTATGTCAAGTGGGGTATCGTTGAATAGGTATTTAAAAATCATTTTTAGTTTTCTTTTAATCGGTTTATTTTTTTATTTTCAATAAGGAAATTAATAAATTAAATGCTAGATTAATACTAAACAAATTAATTATTTCAGCATAAAATCTATTCATCATATTTAGTAGGATTAGGTTAAGTAAAAACAAAAACTGGATTTGAAAATAGCTATCACTACTACTTATTACTTGAATCCAAATCATCAGAATCTACTACTGTTACTTGAATTATCATCGTCGCGAACATTAATAATTATTTCCATATCAATAAAATTGTCGAAATGTACATCTCTGTTAAAATCTCTATTCGATTAATTATATTATTCTAATTTTTTTACCGATTATTTGGCTATTAGTGAATTCACTAATAGTAAGTTGTCAAGCACTACTGTATAGGACGTGATGACGTGACATTGTAAGATCGACTATAACAATTACTATTTGCCATGATATGTTTATTTTAAATTAGTTTTACGAGTTTCAACATTAGATTATTGTACAAGAAAGTCACCCGCAACATTATTTATATAAATAACTTATAGTTCTTTAAAATTTCAGATTTATTTTTGTAATCATGTGTATACGTTTGACCAAGGTTATTGTGTATTAAAAAATTCAAAACGTCAAAATGCACTTCTTAGATTAGATGAACTATAGGTATTCATAACTAAAAAGTGTGAAATAAAAAAAAATAAATAAATAAAAATAAAGATATGCATTGAAAAATTAGATTTGCTGTCGAATAATGGATCCCGACTGTTCAGTTGTTGTGTTCCATTATTAAAATATATTTTATTTTCTGCAAAAGTATTCATTCGATAATCTATACTAATATTATAAAGCGCAAGAGTTTGTTTGTTTGTTTAAACGCGCTAATCTCAGGAACTACTGGTCCGATTTGAAAAATTCTTTTTTTGTTGGATAGTCCATTTATAGAGGAAGGTTTTAGGCTATACAACATTACGCTGCGACCAATAGGAGCAGAGCAACAATGATGAATGTGTAAAAATCGGGTTTTTGTTTCCTTTTGAGAGCTTCCGCTGCGTAAACGGTTAAAGTTGCGCAAAAATTATGTACTATATAATTGTTCCTCTTTCAAAGTTCTAAATAAAAGTCCGCGACAGCATATGTCTATCTTTTAAGATTGGCTCACTATAACCTTTTCTATACTAATCAAATTTGTTTTAAAATAATGTGATATTTTCGAAGGTGTTTTTATAAACATAATATTAATCCTTATCCAAATAAATGAGTTATTCATCACAAGTATTTAATTTAAAACAAAATTGCTCTTTACATTATTTGATTTCAATGAATATCTTAGGAAATATCGCAGTTTAAAAATAACATCGCAGCAAAATAATGATCAAGTACTGGGCGCGCATTTACGATAAAAATACTGGGTCTTATAATCGTATATTAAAAAAAAACTCTAACTAATGTTATTTCAAAGTACTTCTGCACACACTACATTTTTAGTTTTGTTTTCTTCTCATGACCTTCCGTCGGCTTTACACATCCTAAATAATAATAATAAGTATAGGAAGTATTAGTGCCTGCCCTCATGTATGGCAGTGAAAGTTAGATTTGGCGGAGAAGACATGAAAATAGAATAAATGCTGTAGAGCTGACAGCTCTTCGTAACGTGTGTGAAGTAAGTCTGAAAGATAAAATTAGGTATAATGTTATAAAAGAGCGCTGGTATGCTGAGGTGGGTTGGACACGAAGTGGAAGAAATAATGAGTGGGCAGAGGTTGACGAAGCAAACATATAAAGCAATCGTGAATGGGACGAATACAAGGGGAAGACCACGTCATACTTTTCTGGACCAAATTGGAGATTTGTTCACGAGAGGTCATCATCATCATCATTCTCCTACTCTTATCCCAATTACTTGGGGTCGATATAATAACTACTCTTCATTCATAGTACATATTATAAAAGTTATTGGCAATAGTTTTATGACCGGCCGCCTGCCAGACGTCAACCCTCATTGGGAATGTAATTGTTGACCAACGGCATCAGATGGGGTTGGCCCAAGTCGTTATAAGGCTCTTAGTCGTCTTTTACGACATCCACAAGCAAAGTGAGGATTGGTAGTATTCGTAGCCGCTACCACACAGCGATGTCATACACATTAAAAGTATGTGTAATCGTAAATAGGCGTAAGTGTATGTATGTATGTATAATATACATACATTGTGTATGGTATATCTATAGAAAGTATAGATAATACCCAATACTTTTACTTAAGGTTTAATGTTCTACTCTTACTAATAAAAGGATCATGTAGGTACCTAAAACAGCTTTAACGTATGTATTATTTAAAAATATTTCCACCTTTTACGTAAACGAATTCGCGAGTTGAAGTTAACGTTAGCCCAAAGTAACCATTCCACGCGGACGAAGTCGCGGGCGGAAGCTAGTAATATTATAAAGCTGAAGAGTTTGTTTGTTTGTTTGTTTGTTTGAACGCGCTAATCTTAGGAGCTACCGGTCCGATTTGAAAAATTCTTTCAGTGTTAAATAGCTCATTTATCGAGGAATGCTATAGGCTATATATCATCACGCTAAGACTAATAGGAGCAGAGCAACAGTGAAGATTGTTTCAAAATCGTTTTTTTATACTTTTGAGAGCTTCCGCTGCGTAAACGGTTAAAGTTGCGTGAAAATTATGTACTACATAATTGTTCCCCTTTCAAAGTTCTAAATAAAATTCCTCTAGAGCATATGTCTATCTTTTAAGATTGGCTCACTATAACCTTTTTTATACTAATCAAATTTGTTTTAAAATAATATGATATTTTCGAAGGTGTTTTTATAAACATAATATTAATCCTTATCCAAATAAATAAGTTATTCATCACAAATATTTAATTTAAAACAAAATTGCCCTTTACATTATTTGATTTCAATGAATATCTTAGGAAATATCGCAGTTTAAAAATAACATCGCAGCAAAATAATGATCAAGTACTGAGCGCGCATTTATGGTAATAATACTGGGTCCTATAATCTTATATTAAAAAAAATTTAAACTAATGTTATTTCATAGTACTTCTGCACACACTACATTTTTAATTTTGTTTTCTTCTCATGACCTTCCCTCGGCTTTACACATCCTAAATAATAATAATAATGAGTATAGGACGTATTAGTGCCTGCCCTCATGTATGGCAGTGAAAGTTAGATTTGAAGACATTTGGAAGACATGAAAGTAGAATAAATGCTGTAGAGCTGACAGCTCTTCGTAACGTGTGTGATGTAAGTATGAAAGATAAAATTAGGTATAATGTTATAAAAGAGCGCTGGTATGCTGAGGTGGGTTGGACACGAAGCGGAAGAAAGAATGAGTGGGCAGAGGTTGGCGAAGCAAACATATAAAGCAATCATGAATGCGACGAATACAAGGGGAAGACCACGTCATACTTTTCTGGACCAAATTGGAGATTTGTTCACGAGAGGTCATCATCATCATCATTCTCCTACTCTTGGGGTCCATACAATAAGTACTCTTCATTCATAGTACATATTGTAAAAGTCATAGGCAATAGTTTTATGACCGGCCGCCTGCCAGACGTCAACCCTCCTTGGGAATATAATTGTTGATTAAACGGCATCAGATGGAGTTGGCCCAGGTCGTTCTAAGGCTCTTAGTTGTCTTTTTCGACATCCACGAGCAAAGTGAGGATTGGTAGTACCTAGGTATTCGTAGCCGCTACCACACAGCGAGGTCATACGCATTAAAAGTATGCGTAATCGGAAATAGGCGTAAGTGTATGTACCTATGTATCTATAAAAAGTATAGATAAGACCCAATACTTTTACTTAAGGTTTAATGTTCCACTCTTACTAATAAAAGCGTCATGTAGGTACCTAAAACAATTTTAACGTATGTATTATTTAAAATATTTCCATCTTTTACGTAAACGAATTCTCGAGATGAAGTTAACGTTAGCGGGCGAAAGCTAGTATATTATAGAATTCTAGACCACCATTATGTACGTAGTTTTGGTGACTTTTTACGCAGTCGGGTTTTTTGATTTTTCTAATCATTTTTTTTTTTAACGGCCATCTACAACATGTGTATTTTTATTTTTAAATTGAGGTTTATATAGAAGCTACACATAAAAACAATATTTTTCTTTTTTTTTATCAGCTGATATCTCCGCTACTTTTTAAATTACATTTTTGTAACATAACAAAAAAACTAATCAATATATATATATATATATACTAGCAGACCCAGCCATGCGTTGCTGTGGCTCAGATAGCCTCAGTAACGCGTGGTGGTTATGCTAATAAATTATAGCTTATATGAAACGTTTGTACGTTTAACATTGCGCCATCTATTAAATACTTATTCGATCCAGTCAACAGATACCGTCATCTTTTACAATCCTTTTTAGATAACAGATAGTTGTAACTGTCAAATAATAGACAAATAGTTTGCAATAAAATAATATTGCGATTAGAAATTGAGATAGAAGCTATCCTATCTTTTAAGTTGGCTCAAACTACACGTGCTGTGCAAATTTGATTAAAATCGGTTAAGTACTTTAGGAGTCCATAGCGGACAAACAACGTGACGCATTTTATATATATATATATATACATATATATATATATATATATATATATATATATATATATATATATATATATATATAATAGCAGGCCCAGCCATGCGTTGCTGTGTCTCAGATAGCCTCAGTAACGCGTGGTGGTTATGCTAATAAATTATAGCTTATATGAAACGTTTGTACGTTTAACATTGCGCCATCTATTAAATACTTATTCGATCCAGTCAACAGATACCGTCATCTTTTACAATCCTTTTTAGATAACAGATAGTTGTAACTGTCAAATAATAGACAAATAGTTTGCAATAAAATAATATTGCGATTAGAAATTGAGATAGAAGCTATCCTATCTTTTAAGTTGGCTCAAACTACACGTGCTGTGCAAATTTGATTAAAATCGGTTAAGTACTTTAGGAGTCCATCGCGGACAAACAACGTGACGCATTTTATATATATATATATATACATATATATATATATATATATATATATATATATATATATATATATATATATATATATATATATATATATATATATATATATATACATATATATATATATATATATATATATATATATATATATATATATATATATATAATAGCAGGCCCAGCCATGCGTTGCTGTGGCTCAGATAGCCTCAGTAACGCGTGGTGGTTATGCTAATAAATTATAGCTTATATGAAACGTTTGTACGTTTAACATTGCGCCATCTATTAAATACTTATTCGATCCAGTCAACAGATACCGTCATCTTTTACAATCCTTTTTAGATAACAGATAGTTGTAACTGTCAAATAATAGACAAATAGTTTGCAATAAAATAATATTGCGATTAGAAATTGAGATAGAAGCTATCCTATCTTTTAAGTTGGCTCAAACTACACGTGCTGTGCAAATTTGATTAAAATCGGTTAAGTACTTTAGGAGTCCATCGCGGACAAACAACGTGACGCATTTTATATATATATATATATACATATATATATATATATATATATATATATATATATATACATATATATATATATATATATATAAATATATATATATATATATATATATATATATATATATATATATATATATATATATATATATATATATATATATATATATATATATAATAGCAGGCCCAGCCATGCGTTGCTGTGGCTCAGATAGCCTCAGTAACGCGTGGTGGCTATGCTAATAAATTATAGCTTATATGAAACGTTTGTACGTTTAACATTGCGCCATCTATTAAATACTTATTCGATCCAGTCAACAGATACCGTCATCTTTTACAATCCTTTTTAGATAACAGATAGTTGTAACTGTCAAATAATAGACAAATAGTTTGCAATAAAATAATATTGCGATTAGAAATTGAGATAGAAGCTATCCTATCTTTTAAGTTGGCTCAAACTACACGTGCTGTGCAAATTTGATTAAAATCGGTTAAGTACTTTAGGAGTCCATCGCGGACAAACAACGTGACGCATTTTATATATATATATATATACATATATATATATATATATATATATATATATATATATATATATATATATATATATAATAGCAGGCCCAGCCATGCATTGCTGTGGCTCAGATAGCCTCAGTAACGCGTGGTGGTTATGCTAATAAATTATAGCTTATATGAAACGTTTGTACGTTTAACATTGCGCCATCTATTAAATACTTATTCGATCCAGTCAACAGATACCGTCATCTTTTACAATCCTTTTTAGATAACAGATAGTTGTAACTGTCAAATAATAGACAAATAGTTTGCAATAAAATAATATTGCGATTAGAAATTGAGATAGAAGCTATCCTATCTTTTAAGTTGGCTCAAACTACACGTGCTGTGCAAATTTGATTAAAATCGGTTAAGTACTTTAGGAGTCCATCGCGGACAAACAACGTGACGCATTTTATATATATATATATACATATATATATATATATATATATATATATATATATATATATATATATATATATATATATATATATATATACATATATATATATATATATATATATATATATATATATATATATATATATATATATATATATATATATATATATATATAATAGCAGGCCCAGCCATGCGTTGCTGTGGCTCAGATAGCCTCAGTAACGCGTGGTGGTTATGCTAATAAATTATAGCTTATATGAAACGTTTGTACGTTTAACATTGCGCCATCTATTAAATACTTATTCGATCCAGTCAACAGATACCGTCATCTTTTACAATCCTTTTTAGATAACAGATAGTTGTAACTGTCAAATAATAGACAAATAGTTTGCAATAAAAATAATATTGCGATTAGAAATTGAGATAGAAGCTATCCTATCTTTTAAGTTGGCTCAAACTACACGTGCTGTGCAAATTTGATTAAAATCGGTTAAGTACTTTAGGAGTCCCATCGCGGACAAACAACGTGACGCATTTTATATATATATATATATACATATATATATATATATATATATATATATATATATATATATATATATATATATATATATATATATATGTATATACTAGCAGACCCAGCCATGCGTTGCTGTGGCTCAGATAGCCTCAGTAACGCGTGGTGGTTATGCTAATAAATTATAGCTTATATGAAACGTTTGTACGTTTAACATTGCGCCACATCTATTAAATACTTATTCGATCCAGTCAACAGATACCGTCATCTTTTACAATCCTTTTTAGATAACAGATAGTTGTAACTGTCAAATAATAGACAAATAGTTTGCAATAAAATAATATTGCGATTAGAAATTGAGATAGAAGCTATCCTATTTTTCAAGTTGGCTCAAACTACACGTGCTGTGCAAATTTGATTAAAATCGGTTAAGTACTTTAGGAGTCCATCGCGGACAAACAACGTGACGCATTTTATATATATATATATATATACATATATATATATATATATATATATATATATATATATATATATATATATATATATATATATATATATATATATATATATATATATATACATATATATATATATATATAAATATATATATATATATATAAATATATATATATATATATATATATATATATATATATATATATATATATATATATAATAGCAGGCCCAGCCATGCGTTGCTGTGGCTCAGATAGCCTCAGTAACGCGTGGTGGTTATGCTAATAAATTATAGCTTATATGAAACGTTTGTACGTTTAACATTGCGCCATCTATTAAATACTTATTCGATCCAGTCAACAGATACCGTCATCTTTTACAATCCTTTTTAGATAACAGATAGTTGTAACTGTCAAATAATAGACAAATAGTTTGCAATAAAATAATATTGCGATTATAAATTGAGATAGAAGCTATCCTATCTTTTAAGTTGGCTCAAACTACACGTGCTGTGCAAATTTGATTAAAATCGGTTAAGTACTTTAGGAGTCCATCGCGGACAAACAACGTGACGCATTTTATATATATATATATATATATATAAATATATATATATATATATATATATATATATATATATATATATATATATATATATATATATATATATATATATATATATAAATATATATATATATATGTATATATATATATATACATATATATAAAATGCGTCACGTTGTTTGTCCGCGATGGACTCCTAAAGTACTTAACCGATTTTAATCAAATTTGCACAGCACGTGTAGTTTGAGCCAACTTAAAAGATAGGATAGCTTCTATCTCAATTTATAATCACAATATTATTTTATTGCAAACTATTTGTCTATTATTTGACAGTTACAACTATCTGTTATCTATATATATATATATATATATATATATATATATATATATAAGCAACGCATGGCTGGGCCTGCTATTATATATATATATATATATATACACTACCGTCCAAAAGTTTGGAAGCACACCTGTTTTCAAACAAAATAAATAAATGCCGACTAATAGCGGTAAAAATTAGCAATAATCTTAAGTTTTACAACCTTTTACGACTGTCTACACAAACACAAAAGGATTATTATCCTACATTCATCAAGTTTTATGGAATTCCTTAATATTGACGAAACACGTGTTTTATGACTTAATCCGTCGGCTACTTTATCCTATGCAATGGTGTAGTTTTATTGATAATGTTTGCTGGTTTTAACTTTTTTAGACCTTATTCAGTCGCACTTGAGCATTGGCACGTGAAAGTTGTGATATTAACATTGTCTGTATTCGAAAGATATCGGCTACTACTTTGACCGTATTTTTTCTTCTGAAAATGGCAAAACGCAAGCAAATCACGCTTGAACAGCGAAGCGCTATTTGCACTCTACGCGAGGAAGGATACAGTGAACGTCAAATCGCAGAAAGGCTCGGAATTTCTTGTAAAGGTGTCCACTATACCCTTGCTAGAAAACAAGAAACGGGGAAAAATGAAGATAGAAAGAGATCTGGTAGGCCCAAATCCACAACAAATCAAGAGGACAACTTCATTAGAGTTCTTTCTAAACGGAATCGACGCTTAACTGCACCACAGATCACTGCAGCTCTGAATGATACGCGAGAAACACCCATTTCAACAACTACTGTTAAAAGACGCTTACTGTCTGCGGGATTAAGAGGATGTGTTGCTGCTAAAAAACCCAAACTAACAAATCGACATAAGAAAAATAGACTAGAATGGGCAAAAGCGCATAAAAACTGGACTATAGAACAATGGGAAAATGTCCTTTGGAGTGACGAATCAAAATTTCAGATTTTCGGATCCAATAGACGTGTCTTTGTACGCCGGTCAAAAGAAGAGAGGGCTTCAGAGGCATGTACAGTGCCTACCATCAAACATGGTGGTGGTAATGTCATGGTTTGGGGGTGTTTTGGCAACAGTAAACCCGGCAATCTTGTGAGGATAACCGGAAAATTAAACAAGGAAGGCTATTTAAAAATTCTCCAAGATTCTGCCATACCCAGTGGACTAAGTCTCATTGGTTCTGGATTCATTTTTCAACAGGATAATGATCCTAAGCATTCGTCTAAATTGTGCCAGAACTTTTTAAACAAGAAAAAAGCTGAAAACATTTTAAACATCATGCAATGGCCATCTCAATCCCCTGATCTTTCTCCCATTGAACTTGTTTGGGATGAACTTGACAGGAGGGTGAAAAGTCGTTGTCCTACGAGCTCAGAACATTTGTGGCAGCTATTAGAGAACGAATGGAACAAATTAGATAAAGATTATTTTAAAAAATTGATTAATAGAATGCCCAGAATATGTGAGAAGATTATAAAGGAGAAAGGTGGACACTTTGATGAAGCTAAAATTTAATCTAATTTACCATTGTGTATTATTTTTTTATTTTGTTTAAGTTAGTTTCTGTTTGTTCTTTATTTTTTTATCAATACATTTAAATTTAAATGACTTAGTTTGGTTTTATTCGATTTTACCTTGCTGCTTCCAAACTTTTGGACGGTAGTGTATATATATATATATATATATATATATAATAGCAGGCCCAGCCATGCGTTGCTGTGGCTCAGATAGCCTCAGTAACGCGTGGTGGTTATGCTAATAAATTATAGCTTATATGAAACGTTTGTACGTTTAACATTGCGCCATCTATTAAATACTTATTCGATCCAGTCAACAGATACCGTCATCTTTTACAATCCTTTTTAGATAACAGATAGTTGTAACTGTCAAATAATAGACAAATAGTTTGCAATAAAATAATATTGCGATAATAAATTGAGATAGAAGCTATCCTATCTTTTAAGTTGGCTCAAACTATACGTGCTGTGCAAATTTGATTAAAATCGGTTAAGTACTTTAGGAATCCATCGCGGACAAACAACGTGACGCATAATTTCTATACATATATATATATTAGCTGTGTGGTAGCGGCTACGAACATTACCAACCCTTATTTTGCTCGTGGATGTCGTAAAAGACGACTAATAGCCTTATAAAGATCTGGGCCAACTCCATCTGATGCCATTTGACCAACACTTAGATTCCCAAGGAGGGTTGACGTCTGGCAGGCGGCCGGTCATAAAACTATTGCCAATAACTTTTACAATATGTACTTTGAAAGAAGAGTACATATTGTATCGAACCCGAGTAATTGGGATAAGCGTAGGAGAATGATGATGATGATGATATATATATATATATATATATATATATATATATATATATATATATATGCATATAAAATAACCTAATAGTTTCAATAAATAATATTCATTTGTTATACCTTAAAAAAAATAATGAAAATCAGCATGAAAACGTCATTATTACACGTGGGAATATAGATATATGTATATATATATATAATAACCTAATAGTTTCAATAAATAATACTCATTTTTTATACCTTAAAAAAATTAATGAAAATTGACATGAAAACGTCATTTTACACGTGGGAATATATATATATATATATATATATATATATATATATATATATATATATATATATATATATATATATATATATATATATATATATATATATATATATATATATATAATAACCTAATAGTTTCAATAAATAATATTCATTTTTATACCTTAAAAAAATTAATGAAAATTGACATGAAAACGTCATTTTACACGTGGGAAATACGTGTAAAATGACGTTTTCATGCTGATTTTTATTTGACCTTAACGGACATTGGCAGAATAGTGGCTCACTCAAATTGCTATAGTCATTAAAACAAAAAGTCAAGCATAGAGTAAAATAATATACTAATGTCAAGTCATTTTGTGATAAAACAAGTTTTATAATGAATATTTTAATATACCTAGTTATTATAATCGTATGACGAAGCTGGTGTCACTCGTTCTAGCGCTCTGCTTATTAATAAATGAAGTAAAAGTTGTGTATAACTGTGAGTATACGTTAGTATTGCCCAAATGCAAGACCAAGACTCATTGCAAAAGTCTCGCAGTGCTCCCTTAGATAGCATTTTACAATTCCTTTGGCAAAGAAAGGATTGTCAACATTTTGTATTCTTATTTTATTTCTGTGGAGTTAGGCTGACCGACCGCATTCGCAATGACGACGTAAGAGAGCGAGTAGGTATGAAAGAGAATATTGGTGTGAAGATGCGAAATGGAATGCTCCGATGGTTCGGACATGTGGAAAGAATGCCGAACGAACGTCTGGTTAAGAAGATATACAACGCGAAAGTGGAAGGATGTAGGTACTGGGGCAGACCGAGGCTCACCTACCTAGACCAGATCTGTCATGTAAAGGAAGGTGGAGTCAAGAGTCTCCGAAACCGGCGAGCGTGTATGAAGAGAATTATGAATGTTGAGGAAGCGAGTGAAGTATGCAAGGATAGAGTTCTCTGGCACTCTGTTCTCTCTGCCTACCCTGCAAGGGATATGGCGTGATGATATGTATGTAGTATTCTTAATACACGGTACAGTACATGAAAAAATAATTTGATTTTATTTTAAACTCTTAGATAGGTGTAATTATAGCACCACTCCCGTTAAATGGTATGTACCTGATTATTGATAATTGTACAGATAGTGCCTCTAAATGAATGTAATTTCATTAATTTAGTTGAATTTTCTCTTCTATGTGGATTTTTTTTATTTCTATCAAGACTCATGTTTTATTCTAACAGCGTGAGTTGCAAGACTTGCGAAAGTCGCAAGCGTCTTGCATTTGGACAACACTAGAATTCGTGTTAGTGTTCTTTCTTTGTTTCTTTCTTTCTTTTCATCATCATAATCTCACGTCATATAATTCCCACTCATAGGCTCGAGCCTCCTCCATGCTAGGAAGGAAATTGACCTATTATGCCATGCCAGTCGTGTTAGGGTTTTATTTCGAATTTTCCTTTCCTTACATAGATGTATATGACATGTATGTTGCATGCATGCATATTTTATGCAAACCACCGAAGACAAAGATCGGGTACCGGTGGGCCGCTCGCACGGCGAAGAGAGGAATCCTTGTACGGTAGGTCTGTGGGGTTGCGTGCCGTCTCTTCCGTCGCCCCGGACCAAATTGGCGGAGCGCGACCACAGCCATAGCCCACCGCAAGGAAAAAAAGGGTGTAAGATAGGGGGTGATGAATTGTATTTTTACTGCGTCACCACACAAAAAGTAATTATAATCTTACTTGTACTATAATATACATATAATATCTATGGTAGTGAAGAAAACTTTTATAGAGACTACACTCTATACCAACACGTCTGACCAGTTTGGTATGGTCAATTCCTCATCTTTATGGAGGAGGCTTGAATGCAGCAATAAGACTTATATGAGCTGAGAAATGATGATGATGGCTATCGAGGAGTTTCATCATCATCTGAGCCTATTTATATCCCACTGTTGAACTCGAGCATCCTCAATAATGTGATAGAAATTGACTTACTAAACGCTAGTCAGACTTGTTGGTATAGGGTTTTGTTTCGAGTTTTCCTTATCACGCATAGATGTTATATGTATTTTATATACCTTAGTCATCTCCCACGCATAAGATAGGAGGATTATGAATTGTATTCTTACTCCGTCTCTACACGGAAAATGCGAAACAGAAATGTTTACCAACATGCATTTTTTTTTTTTAAAGGACACCACCTTTTTTTTTTTTTTTTTTCGCAAGGTGGGACCATGGATGTGGTCGCGCCCTGGCAAATCGGCCCGGGGCGACGGAAGAGGCGGCGCGCAACCCCATGGACCCACCCTGCAAACACCTCTCTTCGCCGTGCGAGCGGACCACCGGTACCCGATCTTTGTCTTCGGTGGTCCGCTCGGAAAAGACACCACCCTGCACTAAGGCAATACATCTTATATTGCGGGGGACTTTACAAACATGGAATTAACGCAAACAAATTACACCCAAACTCAGAACAACACTGTGGATCCCACAAAGTAATGTCCTATGTGACGTGGTAATCGAACCCACGGCACTGGCACGGAAGGTCGGTATCTTAACCACTACGCCATCTGTGCAGTCAATTTAATTGACACAAATTATGTCCAGATTGAGATCAGTAATTAGATGATCGCACGAAATATTGTCGTGTTTGAGAATCGAACCATTAACAGTTGGTCTACAGTTTAATTGTGGTAGGACCACGCTGTTGATAGTTTTCTGTCTACAGCCGCGGGCCGATCCGTCCGGAGTAGTACCACACTCTCGCAGAAGATCGACGTCTGAATAATGGCAATGTGCTGTTGCGATTCGTTCGGTGAGCGAGAGAGCCGGAAGCCCAACTGGGTGGGTTTTGGGTATTTTATTGGTAGGCAGCGGCCTAAGCTGTACCCTTGGTATTGCAAAGGTCCATGGGCGGCAGTGACACTTACCATCAGGTGTGCTGCTTGCTCGTTTGCCACCATAAGCAATAAAAAAAAAGTACCAATTGCCGGTATCTTAACCGCTAACGCCATCTAGCCTTGTCTTTATTTGTAAAAGTTCTACCAATGATCTGTTATCACTCCAATGTTGCAATGATCTTATCAACAGCAGCAGAGTATTATTTAAAATAGAAATACACATATCAGAACTGAAAATTCTTCGGCAAACTAATTTCTAAATCTCGTTTACATACTTCAACCAATAGCTTGTGTGTATTTTTTCTCTCTCTCTCACTCGCTTGCTCCCTATTCTCGCTCCAAGGCTAAGTGCTTCATGCTACGTTCGTCCTTTATCGCTCTCCCTCAATAAGTCTCAATCGCTCTCTCCCTCTTGGATAAAAACGTTCCACATTTTCATGTCACTTTTTTGCGTTGCATCTATAAAAAATTTACCCTCATGCGCGCAAAGAACTTTTACTTCAAGAAAATACAAACCATTCTTAAAATTCGAACTCGTAACACTTTAAAATTAGGCCGGTACATCGTTTGAGTTCTCTATAAAAAAATCACTAAGCTATTTTCACGTTGAAAGACATATTAATCTTTGCAACGTTTACTCTCACTCTGGCGTGAATAAAATTAATTAAGCATTTTATCGCATAAATGGGTTTAATTGGAATCCTTGTGGATTTAACATCTAGTAATTAATTAGCTAGTTGTTTTGTGTTTGAAGTGTACTTTTAATTAATAGTTCATCCATCCATCCAATTGAAGTTTAATGTTGAATATAAACCTCCTAAATTGTGGAGAATATCATAATTGCTCTGATGGATAAACGGCTTGACGACTTTTGACGGGAATGTAAAAACGTCTTAGGGCGGTCGTTTTTTTTTACACACGCTGTCCATTTCGTCCGGGGTAATGAAAGTGCAGCGTGTGGTCCTATAACCCACCGTATTCCCTCCCCATCACTATTGGGCCGGCCACTAGTACCACTTCCTTGAAATTTGATTCCTTGATATTCAGCTAGGCGGGTAACCCTTTTGAATAACAATCCCCGTCGACTTACGGCCTGATGTTGGAGCGTCGCACTTGCGTGGTCAGCCTCTCTGCGGGTTACGGACTATTTCCCGGTCCAGTCACTTGTGGGCTAGGCTAGGGCGACATTTGGCGCAGGTACTCGCACCTGCGCTACTCTAGGCGCTGGTAGCGGAGCGTGCCACTCAAGAGGATGTCCTCTCGGACCCGCTCCGCCGCCACCTTCCGCAAGACAACGGTCTCGCGAGAAGACTGTCTTGTAGAAGGTGACGAACGCATCCTACTTCTTGACTTGGCGATGGTGGCGCCAGGTCGGCACCGATAATTGCGACAAGTTCACGGCGCTGCTTTTCCCAGGCCACAAAGACCTCGAGCATGTGCTGCGCCGCGTCCTCGCCGTAATAGCAGTGTGAACAAGACGATGCCCTCTGTTTCTTCATGAATATATGCAGGTACTTGCTGAAGCAACCATGCTCCGTCAAGACTTGCACCGATCGGAAGGAAAATCCCCGTGCCACCGACCACTTCATCAGCCAGCCGGAAGGCCTCGATGGTCCGAACACTGAACCAAGGCTTCTCCAGCTGCCCAACGCGCCAGGCGGCCATCTCCTAACCGAGGCAAGGGATGATCTGATTGGAGGATGATCATGGAGCATCGACACGAGATAATACTTGAAAGGGTAAAATGTGCTTGACGAGCCAGAAATGACCAGGATCGGGTATTAGGGGCCTGCCTACATGGCGGTAGAGAGATACAGACAGGACCGGCTATGAGGTTGCACGCTGTCCTTTCCATCGCTCTGGAAAGCGTAACCATAGCCTGTTCTCACTAAATACCTATCCCAATCAACTTCCCTCTCACTGTGAAGGGAACAAATCTAGCAGTGGGGACTTATAGTATAAGCAGAATTGAAAGTAAAACACTTTTACGTATTAAATTTCAGACAGTATATTACAAAATGAATATTTGTCATCGAATCTGGTATTCTTGGGGACAGTGTGTCTTGTACTTCGAAGAATCGACTACATACCAACAATACTGTGGCAGAGATCTTATATATTATGTTTTACTATAGAGGTAACTATTATTGATATATGGAAAGAATGCCGAACGAACGTCTGGTTAAGAAGATATACAATGCGAAAGTGGAAGGATGTAGGTACCGAGGGAGACCGAGACTAACCTACCTAGACCAGATCGGTCATGTACTGAAGGAAGGTGGAGTCAAGAGTCTCCGAAACCGGCGAGCGTGTATGAAGAGAATTATGAATGTTGAGGAAGCGAGTGAAGTATGCAGAGATAGAGTTCTCTGGCACTCTGTTCTCTCTGCCTACCCTGCAAAGGATATGGCGTGATGATATGTATGATATGTATGTATGTAACTATTATTGATATATTTTATTTATTATATACAGGGTGGAAGTGGACCGCTCCCGAAAACAAAGACAGGTGACCCTACTAGTCCTACTTGTAATATCATTACTAGGCTAGAAAAAAAAATAGATCAGAATGAAAAAAAAAAAATTTTTTCACAAATATTTTTAACCTTTTTTCACATTCCATCGTATTAGGACAATGCCATGTAACGATTACTCGATAAAAAATGCTTAACTTTACTCAGATGAGAAAAGACACAATCTATTCAAAACTCACGATCATATGTTCAAGAGTTCAACGACCTCGCGTGGTGAAAAAAATTTTTTTTTTCATCCGAATCGATTTTTTTTCTAGCCTATCATTACAAGTAGGACTAGTAGGGTTACCTGTCTTTGTTTTCGGGAGCGGTCCACTTACACCCTGTATTTTCCTTGTGGTGACGAAGTAAGAATACTATTCACCACCCCATATTTTGCCCGTTGGTGATCGTACGAGACGACTAAGGGATATAAAACGCATATAACATCTATACAAGAGATGGAAAACTCGAAACAAAACCCTGTCCAACAAGTCTGACCAGCGCGGTATAGTAGGTTAATTTCCATCCCGCTACGGAGGAGTAATGGCCCGAGCCCAACAGTGGGTCATTTATGGGCTATGATGATGATGAATATATATTCATCATCCATACTAAATTTAAAATTTAGCAATGTAATTATTGATCAAAAGTTATTAGGGGTAGTTGATTTAGATTTACTTAAAGCTCTTAGTCGGCTTTTTCGGTTGCCGGGTAGGACTAAGCTGTGGCAAGTTTTCTGCCTACAGCCCCGGGCCGGTCCGTCCGAGGTAATACCACACTCTCGCAGAAGATCGACGTTTAAGTAATGGCAATGTGCTATTGCGCTTCGTTCGGTGAGCGAGAGGCCCGGAAGCCCAACTGGGGTGGGGTTTGTATTGGTAAGCAACGGCCTAGCGATGCTCTTGGTATTGCAAAGGTCCATGGGCGGTAGTGACACTTACCATCAGGTGTGCTGTCTGCTCGTTTTCCACCATAAGCAATAAAAAAAATATATAACTCCAGAATTATCACTCGGATGGATTCATTCACGTGGCATTGGAGCTCCTATTTTGATGTAACCTATGAAGATTGTAGAATTGTCAGAATCAATAAAATAATATTTTGTTTCTTTGCAGATTCTATTCACCGTTCTAATATTAGAATTTCTCTTGTATAATATTTGGAAACGTCTAGAAGATTATTTACTGACCAATGCTGATGAGTTATTAACATTTCTAGCTGAAGATAGAAGCTTCGAGTGGCTGGTGTGTCATTTATGCTGTGATTATAACACAAAATGTGCCTCCATATTCATTAATTTAGGTCTTAAAGTTTTAATTTCGATTTTTTTATTGAATGTATGTATTTTTATTGGCTGTAGATGATGTGATTATAAAGTTCTTGTTTCAACATCGTCCTGTTCTTATCTCAATTATATGTGGTCAATGTAATATATCCTCTTTTACAATTGCACATAATTATATTGAAAAAGTTTTAGCAATTTATAACACGCTGTTGATAGTTTTTTGTCTACAGCCGTGGGCCGGTCCGTCCGGGGTAGTACCACACTCTCGCAGAAGATCGATGTTTGAGTAATGACAATGTTCTATTGCGCTTCGTTCGGCGAGGGAGAGAGCCGGGAGCCCAACTGGGTGGGTTTGGTTAGTATTGGTAGTCAGCGGCCTAGCTATACTCTTAGTATTGCAAAGGTCCATGGGCGGCATAACACTTACCATTAGGTGTGCTGCTTACTCGTTTGTCATCATAAGCAAAAAAATATCCGGTCGGCTGTTCTTAACACTCGTTGGGAATATAATTATTAACTAAGCGTCATCAGATAGAATTGGCACAAATTGATGTACAGTTTATAAAATTTGGGTTATTTCATATTTTATATCCATAATCAGTGTTACCCAAGCGCAAGACTCTTGCGAGTCACGCAAGTCTTGTAACACTCGCTGTTAGAATAACACAGTGTCACTTATTCTGATATAAATGAAAAATCCACATAGAAATGAAAAATCCAACTAAATTAATGAAATTGCATTCATCTAGTGGGACTAACCGTACAACTATCAATAATTAGATACATTCTACTTAACGGGAGTGGTGCCACTACTACCCATAATAATCGCGTAAACATCGAATGATATCATTATTAATCCGTTAACATAAAAAATACATAATGTAAAAAAAAATACCGTGGAATGTAATAGGAGTTCATAAATACTGAGTAAGTAGCCGGAAGTTTGCCAAGCAATGTGACACCGCAGGGGTGCGTGTACAATTAGTTTTATGGCCGTCATTCGAGCAATTTGTAAACAACTCTTTATAAGCTATTATTCCCTGGTACTTGGATATATTAACACAGAACATGGGTGTGAAATTAATTTGATTGAAATGCAAATTCTTTCTTTCTTTTTCAGCATTTATACAAGTCTGATGGTGACGAGTTTTCTTTGTGGTGACGGAGTAAGAATACTATTCAAAACCCCATATCTTCCCAGTGGGTGATCGTACAAGACGACTAAGGGATATAAAACGCATATATAACATCTATGCGGAGGAAGAAAAACTCGAAACAAAACCAATACCAACACGTCTGACCAGTGGGGTATAGTAGGTTAATTTCCCTCCCATTATGGAGGAGACCCGAGCCCAACAGTGGGATATTTATGGGTTGTGATGATGATGATGGTACCGAGAAAAGTACATTATTGTCACTACCAATTACTTGGGTGCCAGAAAAGTGAACAGCATTTGAAATATAACTATTTTTACGGATTATATCGCGTTACGAACACATACAATATAATAATAATTTTAATGTTTAAATAATAACTGAATATAAATATAAGATTTTTAACTTAATATATATAAATTACCCGTCACGTTGTTTGTCCGCGATGGATTCCTAAAGTACTTAACCGATTTAAATCAAATTTGCACAGCATATGTAATTTGATCTAACTTAAAAGATAGAATAGCTTCCATCAGTTCCATCTCAATTTATAGTCGCAATATTATTTTATTGCAAATTATTTGTCTATTATTTGACAGTCACAATTATCTGTTATCTCCAAACGATTCTAACAGATGATGGTATCTGTTGACTGGATTGTGTAAGTATTTAATAGATGGCGCTATGTTAAACGTACAAACGTTTCATATAAGCTACAATTTATTAGCATGACCATCACGTGTTACTAAGGCTACGTTAGCCACAGCAATGCGTGGCAGAGTCTGCTAATGTTATATATAAAATTATTTTCTTTTTGTTCTGGCAATGAATTTGTATTAAAAATGTAGGTCAAATTTTAATAACTGATAGTGTAGTAGGTAGATATAAATCTCTGTAAAAACGATAACTTATTGGACGTAAGACACCTTAGTCATCCCGTCACCATGAATGCTGTAAAGTGTTCGTAACGTCGAGAAATTAAAAATCAAATACAAACGCGATAGAATCTACAAAAAAAGTTCGATTTAATTTTTTTTTTTATAGCTTATGGTGGTAAACAAGCAGACAGCACACCCACAGCCACGGGCCGGTCCGTCCGGGGTAGTACCACACTCTCGCAGAAGATCGACGTCTGAGTAATGGCAATGTGCTATTGCGCTTCGTTCGGTGTGCGAGAGGGCCGGAAGCCCAACTGGAGTGGGTTTGGGTTTTGTATTAGTAAGCAGTGGCCTAGCTACACCCTTGGTATTGCGTAGCTCCATGGGTGGCAGTGACGCTTACCATCAGGTGTGCTGTATGCTCGTTTGCCACAATATGCAATTAAGAAAAAAAAAAGAGTTCGTTTTCACCTGAGTCCGGTGGAAGGTTTGTCACCAAAACTAACTTAATATAAATTAGACCATTTGAAATTGTTCGAGATTGTTCTATAATATATTAGAACATTCTGGTATATTCTAACAGGTTGTGAATATTCACACGTAATGTGGAATGTTCTGTAAAATCTTAGATAATTTTGTAATATGCCAGAATGCCCTTAAATATGTGCAATGTTCTGGAACAATCATCATTCACCTACTCTTATCCCAATTACTTGGGGTCGATACAGTATGTACTCTTTTTTCATAGTACACGTTGCAAAAGTTATTGGCAATAGTTTTATGACCAGCCGCCTGCCAGACGTCAACCCTCCTTAGGAATGTAATTGTTAACCAAACGGCATCAGATGGAGTTGGTGCTGGTCATTATAAGGCTCTTAGTCGTCTTTTACAACATCCACGAGCAAAGTAACAGTAAGTGTTGGTAGTATTTGTAGCTGCTACCACACAGGTACTGGAATAATTTAGATTTAAATAGAAAAAAAACCTTGAATATTTGAAAGTTTATCCTTTTATTTTAAATACTAGACAATCTTATATCAACTCTTGAGCGAAGCCAGGTACACCAGCTATTAAAAAAAAACACGAGGACTGCCGATAGAAGTGAAAAAACCTATGAAAAAAAAACAAATACAAAAGAAACAAAAGAAATAAAAAGCGTGGGTGAGTATTTATGGGTGTGACGTGTGACCATATCATAGCCAGCACTCAAAAATATTTTTTTTGGAATGGTTAGGGAATAATTTCGCATGAATTGCTTTATTTATCAGTATAAAAATACTATCATTTATGTGGTTAAATACAATATTCGCCTACGGTCTACTCTTTCTCCGTCTTACAAATTTTCTCTCCTACGGTCTACTCTCTTACCGTCTTACGAAATTTCGATCAGGTCACGTGTCCTGACGTAAGTTTAATATTTTTTACTCATCCCAAAAAAGTGCACCACGCCGCTAAAAAAGTTTTCACTTCAAAAACAATATCAGTCGCTGTGGCTTACAATATCCATTCCCAAAATCTCATCGTCATGATTAGCACCGTCTTGCTCTTGTCCCAATTTCTTGGGATCAACGCAATATGTAGATACTATTCCACCATCATACATATTGGAAAAGTGATTAGCAATAGTTTTATGATCGACCGCTTGTCTGACATCAACCCTACTTGGTAATGTAATTTTAGATCAGATGGCATCAGGTAAAGTTGGCCCAGGTCGATCAACCCCGCCGGGAGGGCCACTGAAGACAAAGATCGGGTACCGGAGGCCCGCTCGCACGGCGAAGAGAGGAGTTTGCATGGTGGGTCTATGGGGTCACGCGCCTCCTCCTCCGTCACCCCGGACCGATTTAGCGGGGCGAGACACACCCATAGACCACAGCAAAAAAAAATAATGGTCGTAGAACCCTCCTTGGGAATGTAATTGTTGACCGTTTGGGGAGTTGGTGCAGGTCGTTATAAAGCTCTTAGTCGTCTTTTACGACACCCACGAGCAAAGTAAGGCTTGGTAGTGTTCCTAGCCCTACACAGCAATCCATTCCAACAATCTACGTGAAGCTAGCCAATTTATTTTGTAAGCCAGATTATTCTTGTTAATTTTAAATGAAAGAAATAACCTGGCAAACTTTTGCAATACAATTTTTTTTAAAACGAAAATAAATATAATTAACGATGTTGCCATCATTTCAATTACAAATTTACTTCGTCTTTTGTTTAAGGCAACTGGATTAGCATTTTTTACTCGTTTTCATCCCTTAGTATAAGGCAATTTTGTAAAAATAATAAAATTAATTGAAACTCAAACGAGAAACTTAGGAGAGCTTTTAAAATATAGACGAATGATTTTGAGTGTGGTAGGACCACGCTGTTGACAGTTCTCTGTCCACAGCAGCGGGCCGGTCCGTCCGGAGTAGTACCACACTCTCGCAGAAGATCCACGTCTGAGTAATGGCAATGTGCTATTGCGTTTCGTTCGGTAAGCGAGAGAGTCGGGGGCCCAACTGGGTGGGTTTGGGGTTTGTAATGGTAAGCAGTGGCCTAGCTATAGCCTTGGTTATAGCAAAGGTCCATGGGCGTCAGTGACACTTACCATCAGGTGTGCTGCTAGCTCGTTTGCCGCCATAAGCAATAAAAAAAGTAGTTGAAATTGTAACTTTATCTGATACCGATTACAAAGATTCGCTGTAAAATTTGACAGTCATTTCAGCTCATATACAGGGTGTCCCAAAATTCAACGATAAGCTGGCACCAGCAGGTGGACCTACATATGACTACTCGAGAACAGAAAAGAAAAAAATTCTACCTTGATTTTTTTTTTCATTACGACAAAAAAAACCAAAATCTTTAAAAATTGACATCCTTTATTATATTATTAAGTGCTATTGCTACAGTTTTACAAGTAATTCTGTGATTTTTTTTGTATTGGCAAGGTAAGTAGCACTACTATCGATCACAACCATTAAAAATTCCAGAATATCTATAGTTTTTACACAAAAATCAATCAAAACTATGTTTTTTTCATAAATTATGTAAGATTTTGACTTTCAGCTCACTTTCACTCATCATAGTGAAAAAAAAAAGTATGGACACTACTGTGGCAAATAGTATTAAAAATTGGCGCAACTAACTACAATTCTAAAATGGTATAACATTCAAGGCAAACTAGCCTCAAAAATATACTTAGGTGTACTATTTCAAAATAACAACCATATTTCGAAAATTGTTAGTGTTGATAGTAATCACTTTTACTAAGTAGCCAAAATGTTTTTGTAGCAAGTTCCCAGAATTTGAATGAGATATGTGCGTAGTCCGTAGATCCACAGTCTGAATTATTTTATGGCGAAGCTCGTCCAAGGTTGCAATCGGTTTTGTGCAGACTCTGTCCTTTAGACAACCCCAATAGAAAAAGTCCAGGGGATTTAGATCGGGTGAACGGGGTGGCCACAAGATAGGACCAAGTCGCCCGATCCAACGCCCTGGGTACTCTTGGTCTAAGTACTCTCGCACAGGACGGGCATAGTGAGCTGGGCAACCATCGTTTTGAAACCACATGGTTTGCAAATCACTTAAGGGCACATCTTCTAATAATCCTGGCAACTCATTTTGTAAGAAGTTTAAATAACTATTGCCATCTATGTTTCCTTGTAACTCAAAGGGCCCTATCACTTTGCCATTTATTATGCCAGTCCATAGGTTAACCTTAAATTGGTATTGGGATTGTCTTCTCTCACCAGGTGCAGATTTTCATTGTTCCAGCTATGAAGATTGTGAACACGACGACGTGACGTTTTAAAATTCTATGTGCAGTACTTTTTGGGATTCCCGTTGCTGCTTGTACAGCACGTACAGAGGTAGTTGAATCGTTTTCTATTTCATTGAGAACTTCTTCATCGTGTTCCGATCTAGGTTTTCCAGCGTTTCGCCTGTCAGATGGTATACGACCCTCCGAAAAAGCTTGATACACGTTAATAAATACGCGATAATCCGGATACCTTTGAAGATTAGGGTACCTTGCTCGATATAATCTGCTAGCAGCGTTGGCATTGCATCGGCATTCTCCATAAATTAGGTGCATATTAGCGTATTCTAATGCTGTGTATGGTAGCGGCATGATGAATGCTAAACACTTGAAAATAAGGCAAAACTTCTTTAAAAAAAACACAAAATCACAGTCGAAAATAATGCCAAGTCAGGTCAATTTCCAGGTCACTTAATTCAATCCAAAAGTCGTCAGTACCAGAGCCACTTTAATTAAAACAGAACGGTGTGCAGTAAACAAAGAAGTAGAGCATACTGACTTGCTGTGCTGCTGAGGACATTAATTACTTCTCCACCTGCATTAATGTTACTAAACAATTAGCATCTATCTATCTCCCTCTAACGTATAATCTCTCTATCTCTGTCTAACTTATTTTATGGACTTATGGACTACGCACATGTCTCATTAAAATTCTGAGAACTTGCTACAAAAACATTTTGGCTACATAGTAAAAGTGATTACTATCAACACTAACAATTTTCGAAATATGGTTGTTATTTTGAAATAGTACACCTAAGTATATTTTTGTAGCTAGTTTGTCTAGAATGTTATACCATTTTAGAATTGTAGTTAAATGCGCCAATTTTTAATACTATTTGCCACAGTAGCGTCCATACTTTTTTTTTTCACTATGATGAGTGAAAGTGAGCTGAAAGTCAAAATCTTACATAATTTATGAAAAAAACATAGTTTTGATTGATTTTTGTGTAAAAACTATAGATATTCTGGAATTTTTAATGGTTGTGATCGATAGTAGTGCTACTTACCTTGCCAATACAAAAAAAAACACAGAATTACTTGTAAAACTGTAGCAATAGCACTTAATAATATAATAAAGGATGTCCATTTTTAAAGATTTTGGTTTTTTTGTCGTAATGAAAAAAAAAATCAAGGTAGAATTTTTTTCTTTTCTGTTCTCGAGTAGTCATATGTAGGTCCACCTGCTGGTGCCAGCTTATCGTTGAATTTTGGGACACCCTGTATGTGCCATTGCTGGCTTCAAGTCTCCTTCACAATAAATGAGAAATTATCCTACTATACTACACTGGTCAGACGGGTTGGTATAGGGTTTCATTTCGAGTTTTCCTTGCATAGGCAAGAGAATTAATAGTATATGTTATATGCATATTATATCGCTTCGACCACCACTCGACCACCTGTGTCCCCGTCTCGAGGGGCTGTTCGACGCGTGTTTAGCATCCGGGCGGTTCCCTGGGTGCTGGAAGGAGGGGAGGCTGGTGCTCCTGCCGAAGCCGGGACGGTCTCCAGAGTCGACCTCGGCCTACAGGCCTATCGTGCTGCTCGACGATGCGGGCAAGCTAATGGAGAGGGTGCTGGCTGCCCGCATCGAGCGGCACCTCGTCGGCACGGGGCCCAATCTGTCGGACGCCCAGTTTGGGTTCAGGAGGGGTCGTTCGGCGATCGGTCTTAGTATCCTAGTGCATAGGATGGCCTTAGGATTACTAGCATCAGGAACTGGGACGCGGTCGCAACCTTCTGCGAGGCAGTAGTCTCGCGGACCACTGACGTCAAGTCACTCTGCTCTGGTGGTCGGCCCAACGACGAAGGCGACGTCACGGGTGGGTTACGGGAGTGCGTGCTTACGCCCCTCTGTCACACCGGATGGAGTGGTGCGAGGAGTGCGCCGACCGTAGTACATCCCAAAAAAAAAAAATAGGGTTTCTTTTCGAGTTTACCTTGCATAGGCAAGAGAAGTAATAGTATATGTTATATGCATATTATATCACTTAGTCGCTTTTTACGATTACTTACAGGCAAAATAGGGGGTGGTGAACAGTATTATACTCCGTTGCCACCATGCACTAACGAAATACCTATTCTATTGCGGGGAACTTTACAAAATAGAAAAACACTTTGTAGATCGCACATAATAATAATAATAATAATACGTCTGCCACCGTTCAGCTCTTAACATGGGTTTGAAGGCAGACGACAGTTATAAATTCATAGATTTAAGATGAACCAGTCCATTAAACACCCACTCCCATATTTCATATATTAGATACCATCATCATACAATAGTTTTACACTTACTGCTGGCACTACACGTATGTTAAGTGCAGACGTGGAATGTCATCGGTAGGTGTCCCATCCCAATATTTAGATTAAATTTCTCCAAAGGCCTCTGCGTGTTGGATCCATATCCCCATGTAAGCCTCCCAAAGGACCGGGCATCTTCCCTATGGAAGATCCCGTGAATTAAAAGGAGATACAATAATAATAATAATTTATTTAGTCAAAACATTACAAATTTACAATAATTTACTTAAGATATTTCCAGTATGTGTAACACTATTATAACTTAGTCTCGTAAACTAGGTCAAGCCTGTATCATACGAGACGGGGTTAATAAATATATATTTAAAAAGGAAAAAGTCAATAGTATACTGAAGAAAAGTGAATAAAAATAAATAAGAAAAATATGAATGTTATATTTAGATTATTTAATTAATAATAAAGATATAGTGAGTGCACGGGGTATGTGCGTGTGTGTGTGTCTGTGCGTGTGTGTGTGTGTGTCTGTGTGTGTGTGTGTGTGTGTGTGTGTGTGTGTGTGTGTATGTATTGGTGTGTATTGTGTGATTAGTGGTTGTATGTTTATGTTACACAGTGTATGTGAGTAATGATTCCGTATTTGAGTAATCCTGTTTTAGAAGCCAATCAGTTACTTTACTTTTTAGGTTGTGTTTGTTTAAATTAAGTATATGCAGTTCTTTGAGAATTTTTTGGTAGATATGAATTGATATAACGTAATACTGATGTCTGGCAAAACATGTCTTATGTTTAAGACCTCGCGGATAATTTTTACGTTTGTTGGGATCGGCAAGAGGCATAGAACCATGTATTCTAAGCACTGAACGGAGTACGTACAACTGTCGAACGGTTAAGACCTTGCAGTCATTGTATAGTTGAGCTGTAGGATATCGGAATGGTTTATGGGTCATAACCTTTAAAACTGCCCTATGAGCTCTTTCTAATTTTAATAAAAGAGTTTTAGTAGCTCCGCCCCATACAGTTATACAATAACCAATAACTGATTGGCACAAAGCATAAAACACCATTCTCAAGGTGTCAAAGTCCGCTGATTCTCTTAAGGACTTAAAGATATAGATAATTCTCATTATCCGGCACGCAATAGAATCTATTTGCTTATCCCACCTTAACTCTTCATCTATTTCAACTCCAAGATACTTAATTTTATTAGCTCTCACAAGATTAGAACAAGAGCATGGTGTTAATGAACTAAGGCACCAATGTGCAGTAATTGAAAAATTTTGCGGTGGTTTGTTATTATGCCTAATACTAAAAGGAATATAGCAGGTTTTAGAGAAGTATAGTAGTATAGTATTATCCTGTGTGAGACTCGAACTTAAAGCACTTGGCACGGAAAGCTGGTATCTTATCCGCTATCCTATCTGTGCAGTCATCAATTGCTATCATCCCTAAAATATTTTTATATTGGAATTGATTTCCAATACATGTGGCATACATTTTACCCTTTTTTTTTGTTGCGGTGGACTATGGACGTGGTCTCGCCCCGCCAAATCGGTCCGGGGTGACGGAAAAGGTGGCGCGTGACCCCATAGACCTGCCATGCAACTCTCCTCTCCGCACCGTGCGAGCGGGTCACCGGTACTCGATCTTTGTCTTCGGTGGCCGCATACATATTACCCTGGCAATTTTTTTTTTTAATTTTATTTTTATAAATAATCAAGCATGTTAATGTTTAATCTATATTAAATAAATAGTATTGTTCTTCCATCTGGAGTTTGAAGGGTAATTAGACTCATCATCATTCATCTTTCTCCTACCCAATTATTTGCGGTCGATACAATATGTACTCCTCTTTCATAGTAAAAGTTATTGGCAATAGTTTTATGACCGGCCGCCTGCCAGAGGTCAATCCTCCTTGGGAATGTAATTGTTGTCCAAACGGCATCAGATGGAGTTGGCCTAGGTCATTATAAGGCTCTTAGTCGTCTTTTACGACACCCACGAGCAAAGCAAGGGTTGGTAGTATTCGAAGCCGCTACCACACAGCTATACACAAAATATAAAAAAAAACTATACTCATAAAACAAATATACACATTACATCTTTACTTCCTCACTAATATTATAAATGCGAAAGTAACTCTGTCGGTCTGTCTGTCGCTCTTTTCTGCCAAAACTACTTAACCGATCTAAATAAAATTTAGTACACACATAGTCTAGAGCTTGATAAAGGACATAGGCTACTTTTCAATGCAAAAAAGGGTTGTAAAGGGGGTTGAAATGCTGTAAGGGAGTATCGTCATTTTTAAAGCCAGAAGCTTGAAACTTATTTTTAGGCTATTGATTGGATATAAATAAATACGAAATTAACATGTTGTAAAAATATACCCTTAAGGGGTAACATAAAAATAGGGGATGAAAAACTTTAGGAAAGTAACTTTTTAAGCGGACGAAGCCGCGGGCAGAAGCTAGTTAATAATAAATATACACATTAAATACATTTTAGTACATAATATTCATTTTTATAACTCGGTCATAGTCTCGATATACAGTTCGATAATTCGACATTGAAATAAAAAAAAAAAGAAACGTATCGACGATGTCAATCAAACTTTCTAAAACAACCCGTAAGACTCATATAGGTCACTCAGTATCAAATTTTCTAAAATACACCTTATTAATAAGAACATAGAGTACAATTCTAATTATCGGTCAATATTAAAGAGGTTTTACTCGTTTCGCTTTCAGTGATCCATTTATGGACTTGAAATTTAACTTTAAAAAAACAAACAAATAAGCATAAAGATTTCTTATGTTTACGCGAGTATTACACATTTTAAATAAAAATAATTTTATAGATTCTCATCATCATCTCAGCCCATACATGTCCCACTGTTGGGCTCGGGTCTCCTCCGTAATGGCAGGGTAATTGACTAACTATACCACGCTGGTTATACGTGTTGGTATAGGATTTTGTTTCGAGTTTTTCTTCTCTCGCCCAGATATTATATGCGTTTTATATGCCTTAGTCATCTCGTACGATCACCCACGGGTAAGATAGGGGGTGGTGAATTATTCTTACTCCGTCACCACACGGAAAGGATATAAGGATATATACGGATACTATCGCGTATGTATTATTATTTACTCTTACTCCGTCACCACACGGTAAGGATATAAGGATATATACGGATACTGTTCTCTCTGCCTACCCTGCAAGGGATATGGCGTGATGATATGTATGTATGTATGTATCGCGTATGTATTTGATTTTTAATTTCCCGACGTTTCGTACACTTTACAGTGACTATGATCACGAAAGGACTAAGACACCTTAGTCCTTTCGTGGTGTCTCACGTCCAATAAGTCATCATTATTACAGAAGTTTATATCTACCCACTACAGTATCAGTTATTAGATTTTGACTCATATTTTTAATACAAATTAATTGACATTATAAATAAAAAGCAACTTAATTGGAATTATTTTCAAGAGATATTTTTTTTGCCATCATTTGGTTCTTCCTGTTCTCTACTGGATATAGAAATCCTTAATAAAAAGTCAATATCTAGCTAACAGAGCCTTATTTTTGTACAGGCTATAGTCTGGACACACGTGGACCATTCTGTCCGAGGTGACGGAAAGCTCATGGTCTAGTCGCATAGCCCATCGTGTTCCTTCCACATTGCCATTGGGCCGACTAATGGTAAGGTCGTCTTCATCGATGCCTCAATAATGAACAACTATGCTCCCGATTCGTCGCCCTTATGTAGTTGGTTTTTATACGCGTAACGGACCAATCTCCAGTCTATTCATCCGTGATAGATGACCCTAGAGCTAGCTAGACCCTTGCTCAGTAGTTCCTTTTTTTTTTAAGTAAGTAAATTAAATATTTTTGACTAGTAGGTATATTTAGCTATGAAATGGTAGTGAAATATGAGTATTAAATTTAAAGAATATTATAAATAATAAAAGAAAATATCAATGAAATAATAAAAAAACAATCATTATCATTATTTCAGCTCATATATGTCCCACTGTTCGGCTCGAGCCTCCTCCAAAACAGAGGTGAAATTGATTCTTGCTTGATTATATGCATATTATATCCCTTAGTCGTTTCTTACAATCACCTACGGGTAAGAAAGGGGATGGGGTATTGTATTCTTGCTCCGTCACTACAGGCAAAAATGAAAACAAAAAAGGATGAATCAGATATCGAAATCGGGTCTGTCTGAATTAAGCGAATGCTCGATTTTCCATTTGAGCTATTTCTTTTCTTGATGACGAAAGCTAAACTTACCTTCATATATCCAGAATATATTTTTTCATTGGCCAAAAAAACACTAACAAAAAGACGTTTTATATATATGAAAATTAATTGACTGTATAGATAGCGTAGTGGCTAAGATACCTTTCGTGCCAGTGCCGTAAATTCGATTCCTACGCAGGATAATACTTTGTGCGATCCCCAAACTGTTGTTCTGAATTTGGGTGTAATTTGTCTCCGTTAATTATATGTTTGTAAAATCCCCCGCAATACATGGATTATTTACTTATTTCAGGGTAAAGTTTAAAAAGAAAAAGTAAAAATACTATAGTCTTTTATAACCCTCAAAACTTCCTGCAAACTACATTTCATGGCAATTATTGGCACCACAGCCGAGATTCTAAATATACAGGGTGGAAGGGAACCGCTCCCGAAAACAAAGACAGGTAACCCTACTAGTCCTACTTGTAATGATAGACTAGAAAAAAAATCGATACGGATGAAAAAAAATTATCTTTTTTTTTGTGGCAAATGAGCAAGCAGCACACCTTTTTTTTTTTTTTTTTTTTTTTTTTTTTTGCCGTGGGCCATGGACGTCGCACCCCGCCAAGTCGGTCCGGGGTGACGGAAGAGGCGGCGCGCAACCCCATTGACCCACCCTGCAAGCACCTCTTCTTCGCCGTGCAAGCGGGCCACCGGTACCCGATTTTTGTCTTCGGTGGCCCGCTCGGCGGTATGCCCTCTCGGGCTCCTCTCCTGTCGACGCCCCGACAGCTTTCGCCGTCGAGGCGTCGTCCTCACGCGGTGGCCTCACGTCGGGTGACCGGACAATTCCCCGGTCCGATCACCCGAAGCCTCGGTTAGGGCGGCATCAGGCGCAGGTATTCGCGCCTGCGCCGCCCCGGCCGCTGACGGCGGCCCGGGTCACGGGAATCCTCCCGGACTCGTTCCGCCGTCTCCTTCTGCGAGATAACAGCCTCGCAGAAGGCGGCGACCGCGTCCCTGTTCCTGACGCTGTCGACCATCGCCCTCGCGACAGCCGGCAGCGTCAGGTCGGCACCGATTACAGCGACGAGGTCACGGCGCTGCCCGTCCCAACTCGGACACACCTCCAGTGTGTGTCTCGCCGTGTCCTCGTCACTGCTGCAATGGTGGCAGGCCGGAGTCCACTCCCTATACGCGACCGTGTGCAGGTACAGACCGAAACACCCGTGCCCTGACAATACCTGCACCAGCCGAAAGGAGAGGACTCCGTGCCGCCGCTCCATCCATTCCATCAGTACGGGCCGGAGGGCCTCGACGGTAACGACACCGTGTCTTGGCCTCTCCAGCCGCGTAACCCAACGGGCGATGACGTCTCGGCGGGCGTCCTCGCGCCAGGTGGCTATCTCGCTCAACGATGGGGAGCCACCTTCGTCGCGCACTGAGGTAACCCGCCGGTAGAGGTCGGAGAGCATCTCCGCCTCTAGGTCCCACGGGGGTGTCCCGGCCAATAGGCACGCCGCCTCTGTCGACACCGTGCGGTACCCGCGAATGGCTCTAACCGCCATGGCTCGCTGTGGCCTCCACAGCACCGCCCTGAGCTGGGCGTTCAGAGCCCTCGCCCACACGGGTGCGCCGTACATGGCCATTGAGCGGATCACCCCCGCATACAGCCGTCGGCCCTCGAAACTGGGTCCGCCCACATTCGGCATGAGTCGAGAAAGGGCGGACGCCGCGCCGACCAGCCGGGGAGCAATTTGGCGAAAATGCTCCCGGAACCACCATCGCCCGTCGAGCACCAGACCCAAGTACCTCATATGGGCAGCAAGCAGCACACCTGATGGTAAGTGTTATATCCCCCATGGACATTTAAAATATCAGGGTTACAACTTCGCGGCAATTAATTGTAATGCATACACATATTGTTTTCTTAGAATTAAGTGTTTGTATAATTTATCTTTAGGGTACGATGGGACCTACTTATTCATAATGAATAAAAGTCCACAATAAATAAAAAAAGAATAAAAAAAAAATTGTTACAACTAGACCACTGCCCGCCAACCGAAATCCAACCAGAGATTTGGGGTTCTAGCTCTCTTACTCACCAAATAGCATATTGCTACTGCTCAGACGTTGATTTTCTGGCGAAAGTGTGATGCTGATGATACCCTGGACTCCAGCTGTAAACAGAAAACTGTCATAAGTGTGCTCCTATCACTATTAAAGTAAGGGTCGTTAGTATTCGTAGCCGCCATGTCACAGCATAGCAATCATCAAATTAAATTATTATTTAATATTCGATAATAATTTCTAATTATACTATAAATTTCAATTATTTTTTATATAAATAATGTATTTACTGAATTTAATATTATTTATTATTCTAATTACCATTAAGAAGATTTATTTTTGCAATTTATAATTATAAATAATTCTATTAAATAATATTTGTGTTGTATATCTTTATATGTGTGTTCCAGTTTCGTGATTTTAATTCCCATGCAGGACAACACTCTGAGCAACTTACAATTAGTTGTTCCGAGTCTGGGTGTAATTTGTGTTCGTTTATTTGGTACTTGTATAGTTTTCCTGTATCCTTGAGCACGTGAGAAGATAAGAAACTCGATTGAGCAATTAAGTTTTGCAAGCGTATTAAATAAATTAAGATTTTCTTAGGGAATAATATAGCTTGTTTTTATTTTTATATTTGGTTATCAACACCCGTTGATAACTCGCGAACAAAGTGTCGGCAGGTCGTCTTCATGTGAAAATCTGGGTAACATTAAGGAAATGTACAATATACATACATACAATCACGCCATGTCCTTTACAGGGTAGGCAGATAGAACAGAGTGCCAGAGTACTCTATCCTTGCATAGTTCACTCGCTTCCTCAACATTCATAATTCTCTTCATACACTGGGATATTTTTGGAGTTTACTCCTTAAGAATCGATTTTCATATAAGGCGCCCGGTATGAGAAAAATTTGAGGAGTAAAATCTAGTGATCGAATGACCTCGTTACGTTTTTGGTGCGCAACCTATTCTGCGCACCTTTCACTTTCTGACGTGAGATAATATTTCACTGAACAGTTTTAATAAATCTAAATAAAAATATATATATGTATTATTTTTAGTCAAATGAGCTTTTTTTGCGCCTGTTTTGATAATCGTACTTAAGGAGTAAACTCTAGTCGTGCGTCGGAGCTGACACACACACTTTTTTTAGTTCTTTTCTTTAGTTTACAAGAGATTGCTGTCCATCTCCTGGTCCTCCATTATCTGGTTATATTATGATGTCCAATTAATAAATAGCTATCTAAGTGGTGACGGAGTAAGAATACAATTCACCACCCCCTGTCTTACCCATGGGTGATCGTAAGAGACAACTAACATAAACGCATATAACACCTATGCAAGAGAAGGAACACTTGAAACATAACCCTATACCAACACGTCTGACCAGCGTGGTGGTGGTGGTGGATCTGGCAAAAAATCTATTTAGTGGTAGACTCACGCTGTTGATAGTTCTCTATCTACAGCCGCGGGCCGGTCCGTCCGGGGTAGTACCACACTGAGCAGAAGATCGACGTCTGAGTAATGGCAATGTGCTATTGCGGTTCGTTCGGTGAGCAAGAGAGCCGGAAGCCCAACTGGGTGGGTTTGGGGTTTGTATTGGTATTGGCCTAGCTATACCCTTGCTATTGTTAAGGTCCATGGGCAGCAGTAACACTTACCAGCAGGTGTGCTACTTGCTCGTTTACCACCATCATCATCATCATCATTCTCCTACTCTTATCCCAATTACTTGGGTTCGATACAACATGTACTCTTCTTTCATAGTACATATTGTAGAAGTTATAGGCAATAGTTTTATGACCGGCCGCCTGCCTGACGTCAACCCTCCTTGGGAATGTAATTGTTGACCAAACGGCATCAGATGGAGTTGGCCCAGGTCGTTATAAGGCTCTTAGTCGTCTTTTACGACATCCACAAGCAAAGCAAGGGTTGTTAGTATTCGAAGCCGCTACCACCATAAGCAATAAAAAAAGAAATTGAGCGGGTTTATGGTTTTTTTCTTACTTTATTTTATAATGGTTTCTTTATTTTCAACGTGTCTAGTAAGTATTATGTTTAATGGTGATTGTAGCTCAAGTTGAATGACAATCTAACACTATCTTATTCCTGTATCCACAGTGTGTATAGATTGATGTATTGAGTATTATATGGGTTGCAATACGTTACAAACTGTTGCTGGGCGGGCGGCGTTGCCTCAGTGTGCCGCCCAACGATCGTATCCCATCAATGGATTTATATAGAGATGTTTGTTAATTCATTGACATTTTATATACATATATATATAGTGCTGTGCGGTAGCGGCTACGAATACTACCAATCCTTACTTTGCTCGTGGATGTCGCAAAAGACGACAACTCCATCTGATGCCGTTTTGTCAACAATTACATTCCCAAAGAGGGTTGACGTCTGGCAGGCGGCCGGTCATAAAACTATTGCCAATAACTTTTACAATATTTACTATGAAAAAAGAGTACATATTATATCGACCCCAAGTAATTAGGATAAGAATGTGTGTATATAATATCTGGATGACCGAGCCTTGCTCGGTATTTTGTTTTTAATGTGTTTTTGAAGATATATTTAAATATAATAAAATAATGAAAAAACAAATCAAAAAGTCAAAAAATAAAAATAGAACCTAAAAAAATATCGAGCAAAAAGGAGCAAAAATTACGTTTGTTGTAGGGTAGCCCCTTAAGTATTTATTTTATTTGTTAGTACTTGTCGTTATAGCGGCAACACAAATACATTATTTGTGAAAATTGCAACTGTCTAACTATCATGGTTTATGAGATACAGCCTGGTGACAGAGAGACGGATGGACGGACAGCGAAGTTTTAGTTATTATATGTATTTGCAAAAATCGAGACGGAAAGGTTGAGTTATATTAGGAACAATCTATAAGATACGAAATGGAGACAGCATATTGATGCTGATCAGATGGGTCGTGAGACGCCATGGCGTACCTATGTGCGCTACTACCGTCGTTTCGATTTCTTTAAACCATTTACTTGCAAATATTTGAAAACATTCGAAAGGGTCAAATATCAAAGTAAATCCTTTGAATAAGTGATAAACCCTGCCTTAAACAACCGGTCGAGTTCCTGAATACACCGAAGCCTCCAGGTATCCCAGCTCACATCTTAAAATTGAGAGCTGCCCCGCCAAAATTGTACAATGTTTGCAAGTTTGCAAGAAAAAACATTCTAAGATTCTCCAAATACCATCAGATTACCTCTTCGAATTTCAGAGAGTGCAGTTTTCCATCAAAGTCTACTTCGCAATGTCCATAAACAAAGTTCGAGGTCAAATTCTTAAGGTAGCGGGAGTAGACTTGGGAAAAAGCTGCTTCTCCCATGGACAGTTGTATGTGACATGTTTCAGGGTAAGCTCAGAGAGTAGCCTGGTAATTCTCATTTCAATTCGAAAGAAAAACAAAACATATTGTTTACAAAGATATACTGTAGTTGGTGTAGTGTCGCGGGTGCATGGACCGGGTATTAGTCCTTAACCCGCAGAACGGTCAGCCTCGTGAGGGCGGACGCCTCGGCATCACAGTTGTTTGTTGCCGGGGCGTCTATGGTGATGATACCCGAAAGGACAACCCGCCGGACTGGCCACAGATGTCAAGGAAGCGGTAGCAGAGATCGACCTAATTTTGATGCAAAACACGGTGGGTTATGGGGCTACACACTGCCTTTCCGTCGCCTCGGCCAATGAGCGCAGCTGTTTAAAACGTAGCCTCCTAAGAAAAAAGCCTCGTGTCCATAATATATAACAAAATTTCATTTTATTGTCTTGTTTATTAGACCTTTGAATAACCTACTCTATAATAAAGATTGTTATATTTTATAAGTATATAAACATTTAAAAATAATAATTTATAAATTATAATAAAATAAATAATGTAAAAAACCAAAAAACAACCTATTAGAATTATTTTCGACTTCTACGCGGACGAAGACGCGGGCAAATTTTAGTAATTAATAAAATAATAAAAAAAATAAAAAGGCAAAAAATGAAATAAGGGAAACTAAGGATCCGAACCGTGCACTCTGTTTTGTTGGGATTAGACTACTCTATGACTGGTAATAATAATAAAGACTGAGCTATGTCTGTTCTTAATGACAGCGTCAAAATTTGCCTTCATATGTTAATAGTTTTCCGCCAATGAAAAATTATATTTTTTATTGCCTGAAAATACAGACAAAACAATATTTTCTAGAAATGAAACCTAGCTAGATCGATTAATCGCCCCCGAAACCCTCTATATGCCAAATTTCTTGAAAGTTGTTGGTGCCGTTTCCGAGATCCAGATTATATATATATATATATATATACAAGAATTGCTCGTTTAAAGATATAAGATATGTATGTATATATAGCGGACATACATTGACTGTCTAACTACGGCTGATGGGCTATAATGCGGCCTAAACACTAAAGTTTTTAATTTGTACGGTAATAGATTAGCGTATAACAACGAAAAATTACGTAATAAAATTTTTATTTTTTATCGACTTTAAAAAAGGAGTTTTTTTTATTTAATTTTTATATACATTATATTCGGACATAAATTGTTTATATATACATAAATTTGCAAAATTTCATAAAATTTTATTTTTAGATATAATTGCATTTTAATTTTATAAAGATATGATGATTAGTTTCCGAGTTAGACAAACGAAGTTCTCAACAATTGTCAGCAAAGCAACTACGACTATAATTGTCGCTATCTGTTCCAGCCATAATCTTTAATATTATATTTAAAGTTTACATTACCTATATCGGGGTTCACAGGAGATCACACTGAAGCTAATTATTACTGATCATGTTTTACTATTTTTTTAATAAAAAAGGCAGAAATATAAATATTAATAGACTGGTTCCTCTCGGTTTAGATCTGATGGTAGTTTATTCGATTAATTTAAAATTGCCCTCGCAGAACTTATACATAATAAATACAAATAAATCTTTTTTTTGTATGTGTGCATGTGCATTATGGTGGCAAACGAGCAACAGCACACCTGCTGGTAAGTGTTACTGCCGCCCATGGACCTTTGCTATACCACTGCCAGCTAGGCCGCTGCCTACCATTACAATCCCTTTTTTTTTTTTTTTTTCTATGGGTGCGTCTCGCCCCGCCAAATCGGTCCAGGGTGACGGAGAAGGCGGCGCGTGACCCCATAGACCCACCGTAAAATGCTCTCTCTTCGCCGTGCGAGCGGACCACCGGTACCCGATCTTTGTCTTCGGTGGTACCATTACAATTCCTAAACCCACCCAGTTGGGCTTCCGGCTCTCTCGCTCACCGAACGAAGCGCAATAGCACATTGCCATTACTCAGACGTCGATCTTCTGCGAGAGTGTGATACTCCCCCGGAGGGACCGGCCCGCGGCTGTATACAGAAAACTGTCAACAGCGTGGTCTTGCCACTATCTTCTTAATATAAATAAATTAGGCGTCACGTTGTTTGGCCGCGATTGACTCCTAAAGTACTTAACCGATTTTAATCAAATTTGTACAGCATGTGTAGTTTGATCCAACTTAAAAGATAGGATAGCTTTCATCTCAATTTATAGTCGCAATATTATTTTATTGCAAATTATTTGTCTATTATTTGACAATAACAATTATCTGTTATCTTTAAATGATTCTAACAGATGGCGGCATCTGTTGACTGGATTGAGTAAGTATTTAATAGATGGTGCTATGTTAAACATACAAACGTTTCATATAAGATATAATTTATTAGCATAACCACCACGTGTTACTGAGGCTAAGGTCTGCTATTAAAATATGTGATCACACAACTCTTTTATTAAATGAACTTTCCTTGTTATTTTAACTTTATTCTTTATTGAGAACACACAGAAAAGCATTGTCTTTCCTTATATTTTACTCTCAACTACAGTCAATAAAAGCAATTTTAAAATAACGCTGATTACAATATGAAATAATTTTGATATTAATTTTATATTTAAATAATTTAAAATGTAATATATTAAATAAAAGAAGACGTATTAACGTCTCTGTAATATGTCTAGCTACTCTTCCAGCCAACAGGCGACAGTACAGTACGGTTTGTGCGGTCGTACGCACGCTCCACGACATCCCGGACCCCGCGGGAAATGCACAGGTACCAAACATTATTTATTCAACATACAAACAAACAATATATATATTGAATACATCGATTGATTTACCAGGCGCCCAGATAATTAAAGTGTTAAGTATTCTCGTTGATAGCTTTGAGAATAATCTTTTCATTAATTCTGCTCTCCCAGTGTCTGTGATTATATTTTTTTTTTGGTGTCACTTTGATTGATTTAATTTGATTATATGATAGTCAGGTTACTTTTTTAAATTATCTATTGATATTTTAATCATATATACTTATAAATAATCTATATAATATAAACATTTTTTTTACCATAATTATGATCATAAATTTACAATATCTCCATTTTTATTTTTCGTAGCCATTTTTTATAATGATAACATATGATCAACAGTTTATTATTTTACTTAATCTCTTATATTTAATATTTTAAATGTTATAACATAGGTTTATATATTTCGTACTTAATATAGTTATATCCGCAGCTTAATTGGCATGGTGTATCCATTTATTATCACCCAAGGGGAAGATTTAATTTGACTGTAAAAATTAATGAGAAAATGCAGAATGCATGCTAGTAATAGAATAGAATGGAGCGGGTCCTTCTAAGGTGCTTGAGGGGAGTGATGGCTCTAGTAGTTAACTTGTGATTAGATGCCGCTTGTGGGATCTGGTCCAGCAACAAACTTTTGCATTATAATTGAGAATTATATCGAAGGGTACTGAAGGCTAGTACGAAGGGCACTGAAGCTATAAAACTTATGAGGCATGGTCATGGGTTATATGCATTTTCTATGTAAAAGAAAACAAAACTGTCTGAGTCTCTTGCTGAATCTTATCAATGGTGTCGCCTTTGGATCGGTGATAGTTATTTGGATTAATTTAAGATGAATATATAAAAATTGACAATAAATATGTGCTCCCGCTAAGTCTTTGCGTAGTAAAAAATTTGAATTTGAATTAGAATAATCTACACATACACTTTTTGTGAGTAAGAATACAATTCGTTACCCTCTATCTGACACTTGGGTGATCGTAAGAGACTAAGAGATTTAAAATGCACATAACATCTATGTACGAGAAGAAAACTTGAAACAAAACCCTATACCACCACGTTTGACCGGCGTGATATGGTAGGTAATTTTCCCTTCCATTATGGAGGTGGCTGAGGCTAGTAAATATTTATATTCCTATTTTTTAATTTCATTGGGTTATACTTAAATTTTATTTTATGGATTTTAATACATTTTAATTTAATTTTCAATCCTATCGCAACTATGACTTTACGGGAGGATTAAAACGTGAAAAAATCCGTAAAATTAGTTTTCGCGTAAAATTCAGAAATCGTTTTTATTTTATTTTTTATTGATGTATATAGACTAATTTATTAGTAGATATAAAATAATTACATACATTCATATCATCACGCCATATCCCTTGTAGGATAGGCAGAGAGAATAGAGTGCCAGATAACTCTATCTTTGCATACTTCACTCGCTTCTTCAACATTCATAGTTCTCTTCATACACGCTCGCCGGTTTCGGAGACTCTTGACTCCACCTTCTTTCAGTACGTGACCAACATGGTCTAGGTAGGTGAGTCTTGGTCTCCTCCGGTACCTACATCCTTCCACTTTCGCATTGTATATCTTCTTAACCAGACGTTCGTTCGGCATTCTTTCCACATGTCCGAACCATATAAAATAATTGCTTATAAAATAATAACATCATCAATAAATTGAATTATTTATATTTTTTATTTCTAGATATATGTGGTTATAAATATATTTTATCATTGCCTTGTATTTTTCTGTGTGAAAATTTGCTATATAAGGCAGGTGCACTATTCAAGGCAATTTTCGGGTTGAGAGCCCTCAGCGCTCACCCACAGTCCGGGTAAAGTTGTCATAGCCATCTGAGGCTAACAACTAAGACACACAATAAAAAATAAAAAAAAAAATCATGGCAATTTATAACACTAGTAGCGGTCGCCAACCTGATTGCAAAACATTGGTGCAATCTATGTTCAATAGTGGACATCAATAGTCTTAATAATGACGCTGGAAATTAATTATATATGCAAGATGTGGAACAAAATTTTATAACTAAGATAATATCATCATTCTCCTACTCTTATTCCAATTACTTGGGGTCGATACAATATGTACTCTTGTTTCATAGGAAATATTGTAAAAGTTATTATTGGCAATAGTTTTATGACCGGCCGCCTCTTTGTGAATGTAATTGTTGACCAAACGGCGTCAGATGGAGTTGAACCTGGTCGTTATAAGGCTCTTAGTCGTCTTTTACGACATCCAAAAGCAAAGTAAGGGTTGTTAGTATTCGTAGCCGCTACCACACAGCTATAACTAAGATAATATGTTTGAAATAATTATGACATGTTGAATCTCTGCAATAAATATGTTGAACTTTAAGAATTTTACATACATACATACATAGCCTCACGCCTGTTTCCCAGAGGGGTAGGCAGAGACTACGGATTGCCACAAACCACGATCCTGACATACCTCCATCGCTTCATTCACGCTCATCACAGTCTTCATGCATGCTCTACGATTACGCGTACTCTTAATCTGACCTTTCACTAACACATCTTCAATTTGATCCAGGAAAGTATGACGTGATCTTCCCCTTGTAGTCGTCCCACTCACACTCGCTTTGTATACTTGTTTAGTCAACCTTTCTTCACTCATTCTTTCCACGTGTCCAAACCACCTCAGCATACCCTTTTTTATCTTTGTCACTACTTCTTCATTTACACCACAGCGCTCTCTTATAACACTATTCCTAATTTTATCTTTCATACTTACACCACACATACTATGAACAGCTCTCATCTCTACAGCATTTATTTTACTTTCATGTCTTCCCTGCCAAATCCAACTTTCACTGCCATACATGTGAGTGGGAACTAATACTCCCTTATATACAGCTAGGCGTGCCTTTTTAGACACATTCCTACTCTTCATAAAAGCGTACAGTGCCCCATTCACTTTATTACCAGCATTCACTCTTCTTTCAACATCATCATTATATTTTTTTTTCATTATTTTTAAGAATTTTGGCATCGTTTATATGGGATAGCTGTATCTATCATTGTTTTGAAGGAGTAAGAATACAAAAAATCATCAGTGGTAGAATCACACTATTGACAATTCTCTGTCTTCAGCCTCGGGCCTGATATGTAGCAAAGTGCTGCTGTGCATCGTTCGGCGAGCAATAGAGCTGGAAGCACAACTTTCTGGGTGGTTTTCGCGTTTTCATTAGTAGGTAACGGCCTAGTTATATCCTGGTATTGCAAAGGTCTAAGGACGGCAGTGTCTTATGGCACTGAAACGTGGTCTCTAAATGTCGGCGTCATAAAAAAGCTCAAAGTCGCTGCTTGGTATTTCTAGACGTGATAAAAACCGGAATAGGGAAATCTGTAGAAGAACGGTTGTAACCGACATAGCCCGAAGAATTAGCACGTTGAAGTGGCAATGAGCAGGCCACATAGCTCGACGATCGAACAACCGTTGGGGAAGAATGGTTCTCGAGTAGCGACCACGAATCGGATCACGCAGCGTAGGACAACCCCACAATAGGTGGACTGATGACATTATTAAGGACGCAGGAAATCGTTGGATGCAGGTGGCACAGGACCGTTGCAAATGACATTCTCGTGGTGAGGGCCTATGTCTAACAGTGGACGTTTACGGGCTGATGGATGAAGGGCGGCAGTAACATTTAACATCAGGTATGCGTGCTCGTTTGCCACCAATAGCAATAAAATAAAAGGTTCTTCTTTTCAGTGATAGAGAAATAAATTAAGATTCAATCAACGTTAGGGTATGCGTGTGTTCGCTTATAATATTATTCGCTTTAGGATTCCTAGCACGTACTTATCTAAATTCAATATCCAATGATATTATTGAATATATGGATAATATATTCCTTATACATAATATGTATTTTTAGATTTCCATACATAGTGTACCCGTGGTACTACTGCCTATGCTTAGGCCACACGGCGAAGAGAGGTGTTTGCAGGGTGGGTCTATGGGGTTGTGAGCCACCTCTGCCGTCGCTCCGGACCAATTTGGCGGAGCGCGACCACGTCGGTACAACAGCTGTCTAACCAGTAGCCTATTTATGGTGAATGTACCCGTGCTGTTCTTTAGTTATCCTAGATGAATGGACAGGTGAAACCGGATTAAAGTCTGTCTCAAAATAATATAAAGGTGTTATTTTTTCGTTCACCTGTCTATGAAGAAGTTTTCTTCTAGAAGATATAGAAGACATGTGATTCGATCCCACAATTACACATGACTGATTGGTATCTTAACCACTATATTTCTAAATATAATATAAAAAATAATATATTTAAAAATATAAAAAGCGTGTTGAACGATTGGTAGCGGAAACTGGGACCAAGCCAGTGGTTAGGGCTTCAAAGAGCGTAATTTTCTCACTAGCGTGCCTTGTCGAGTAACACCGCCTTCTGCATCAGACCATCAATCAATTATTTATATTATTACTAGCAGACCCAGCCACGCGTTGCTGTGGCTAAGGTAGCCTCAGTAACACGTGGTGGTTATGCTAATAAATTAAAGCTTATATGAAACGTTTGTACGTTTAACATAGCGCCATCTACTAAATACTTACTCAATCTAGTCAACAGATACCGCCATCTGTTCGAATTATTTGGAGATAACAGATAATTGTGACTGTCAAATAATAGACAAATAATTAGCAATAAAATGAGATGGAAGCTATCCTATCTTTTAAGTTGGATCAAAATACAGATAGTTCTCAAATAAAAAGGGTCTACGCGTGAATGTGAGCAAAACCAAAATAATGGTCTTTGAAAGAGATGAGGCCAGAACAGATGTAAGAGTAAAACTAGGTAATGATGTACTAGAGCAAGTGGATGAATTTGTATATCTTGGATGTGGATTTAGCCGAGATGAAAGGTACACCACTGATATAGAGCGAAGAGTGAATGCGGGAAATAGAGTGAACGGAGCGTTGGGACAACTTCTCGGTAGCTACCACCTCAGCCAGAAGGCACGTGTAGCAATACATAACGCAGTGCTTGTCCCAACATTACTATATGGAAGCGAGAGTTCGGTATGCAGAAAAGAGCATGAAAGCAAAATTAATGCGGTCGAAATGCAATCTCTTTTTTTTTTTTTTTCGGGGGGTGGGTTACGGTCGGCACACTCCTCGCACCACTCCGTCCGGGGTGACAGAGGGGTGTTAGCACGCACACCCGTAACCCACCCGTGACGTCGCCTTCGTCGTTGGGTCAACCACCGGAGCAGAGTGACTTGACGTCAGTGGTTGGCCCGACGGAATACCCCTGAGGAGTATCCTCTCCTCGACCGACGTCCCCCCTCGGGTAGGATGTCGGTCTTTCCTCACGCGGTCGGCCTCTCGGCGGGTGACGGACTAATTCCCCGATCCAGTCACCCGCGGCCTCGGCTAGGGCGGCATCAGGCGCAGGTAATAGCGCCTGCGCCGCCCCAGTCGCCGGCGGCGGATCGCGTCGTCGAGGAGACGCTCCTCGCGCACGCGCTCCGCCGCCTCCTTCCGCGAGACTACTGCCTCGCAGAAGGATGCGACCGCGTTCCAGTTCCTGACGCTGTCGAGCATCGCCCTGGCGATGGTCGGCAGCGTCAGGTCAGCACCGATGATTGTGACGAGTTCACGACGCTGCTCTGCCCAAGCGGCAATAAACCTCGAGCGTATGCTGCGCCGTGTCCTCGTCGCAATCGCAGTGGTGGCAGGACGGTGTGCTCTCCCTCCTTACGACCGTGTGCAGGTATTTGGCGAAGCATCCATGCCCCGTTAAAACCTGCACCAGTCGGAAGGGGAGCACCCCGTGCCGCCGTTTTAGCCACTGCATCAGCACCGGCCGGAAGGCCTCCACGGTCCGCACACCGAACCGAGGCCTCTCCAGCCAGACTGCCCAACGGGCAATGACGTCGCGGCGGGCGTCGACGCGCCAGGCGGTGTGCTCCCTCAACAAGACCACACCGCCCTCCGCTCGCACCCCCATCATCCGCCGATACAAACCGGCGAGCATTTCCGCTTCCAGGTCCCATGGAGGGGTCCCGGCCAACAGACACGCTGCCTCCGTCGTCACCGTGCGGTACCCGCGTATGACTCCGACCGCCATGGCCCTCTGTGGTCGCCACAGAAGAGCCCTGAGTCAGACGGTCAGGGACCCCGCCCACACCGGTGCGCTGTACAGGGCCATCGACCGGATGACCCCTGCGTACAGCTGTCGGCAGGTAGCGCTCGGTCCGCCCACATTCGGAATAAGCCATGATAGGGCGGACGCCGCGCCGACGAGCCGTGGAGCGAGTCTGCGAAATGCGATCTCTACGGAAAATCTGTGGAGTTAGGCTGATCGACCGCATTCGCAACGTCGACGTAAGGGAGTGAGTAGGTATGAAAGAGAGTATTGCGAAAGGGAATGCTCCGATGGTTCGGACATGTAGAAAGAATGCCGAACGAACGTCTGGTTAAGAAGATATACAATGTGAAAGTGGAAGGATGTAGGCACCGGGGGAGACCGAGACTCACCTACCTAGACCAGATTGGTCACGTACTGAAAGAAGGTGGAGTCAAGAGTCTCCGAAACCGGCGAGCGTGTATGAAGAGAATTATGAATGTTGAAGAAGCGAATGAAGTATACAAGTATAGAGTTCTCTGGCACTCTGTTCTCTCTGCCTACCCTGCAAGGAATATGGCGTGATGATATGTATGTAAAATACAGATGCTGTGCAAATTTGATTAAAACCGGTTAAGTACTTTAGGAGTCCACCGCGGACAAACAACGTGACGCGTTATTTATATATATTATAAGATTAGCATTTAGCAAGAAACTACTACTTTCATTTTTAAATAAAACTAACTCGTAAATATTTGAAGTAAAATAATATTTATTTATTAGCTTTCAAGTAATATTTTTCAAAGAAAAAATACTATACTTAGCAATAGGTTCGAAGTTCGAAATTTATGAGTTTGACCTTTATTACGTGAACTTAAAGATTTTCTTGAGAAATGCGAGCATGTTTACATCTTTCTTTATACTTTATTTTTCAGGCTGTTTTTTTTTTCTATGATGGCAAACAATATTCAGTAATGGAACATTGAAATAAATAGTGACTCGCTCGATATAAATTTTTATATTAAAATAGGCAAATAATTACAATAAAAAGTATGCGTATGCGTTTTGGAGGGTGATCGGCGAGTGTTCGCGAGTGTGGTGGAGGCGTATAACAGCTGAACGCCCTCGCCGCACTCTTTACTGACCACGTGGTCACCTTTGGCGTCACAATGGTGGAGACAAACGAGCCCAAGGAGAATTGATGATAGGCAGATGGTCGATCATAAAACTATTACTAATATTTTTTGCAATATATACAATGGAAGAGTAGGAATATATTGTATCGTTCCCAAAAAATTAGGATAACAGCAGAGAGGTAATGATCGTGGGAGCAAGAAGAACACATGATAGTAAGTGTCACTGCCGCCCATGGACCTTTGCAATACCAAGGGTATAGCTAAGCCACTGCTAACCATTACAATCCCCAAACCCACCCAGTTGGGCTTCCGGCTCTCTCTCGCTCACCGAACGAAATGCAATAGCACATTGCCATTACTCAAACGTCGATCTTCTGCGAGAATGTGGTACTACCCCGGACGGACCGGTCTGCGGCTGTAGAAAGAGAAATTTCAACAGCATCGTCCTACCACAAATCAAAACCTTAACCAATACCAGGAGCACAGCCAAGTCAGAAGTCTGTCTACTGTGAAAAAAGTAGATACTCATCTTAAACCTAAGGACATATAATAACGTTCGGGAAGCACTACATAAGGTACTTCATTCGTTTATTCCATCTGAAGATTACCCGTTTATAGCTTTCCGTATTATCTTTAACCAATATCTCCTTACTTTTAAGAATAAATAATAATAATTGTTCTATAAATGATGGCATTTATCATTTATCCGTGTGGTGACGGAGTTAGAATATAATTTACCACCCTCTATCTTACCCGTGGGTGATCGTAAGAGACGACTAAGGGATATAAAATGCATATAACATCTATGTAAGAGAAGGAAAACTCGAAACAAAACCCTATATCAACACGTCTGACTAGCGTGATTTAGTAGGTCAATTTCTGTCCTGTTATAGAGGAGGCTTAGCGGCCATTCATAAATTATGTAAGGCGTTTAGGGGGGAGGGAAGGAGCTGTGTGGTAGCGGCTACGAATACTACAAACCCTTACTTTGCTCGTGGATGTCGTAAAAGACGACTAAGAGCCTTATAACGACCTGGGCCAACTAAATCTGATGCCGTTTGGTCAACAATTACATTCCCAAGGAGGGTTGACGTCTGGCAGGCGACCGATAAAATTATTGCTAATAACTTTTACAGTATGTACTATGAAACAAGAGTACATATTGTACCGACCCCAAGTTATTGGGATAAGAGTAGGAGAATGATGTTTAGGGAGGAAGGGTTTATTGAATATTATAATTTCTTACTATAAGCTATAATATAGTGAACTTGACATTACGTGAGTTATTAAATTGAAAATTACAAATTTTGGTCAAACTTGTGATATGTGATTATTAATAAGATTAATGTTATTGCAGTGAGTAAATGATACTTGTTGTAAGAAGATTGTAATAAAATATATTTTCAGAATAAACGGTGTTATATTTGATTAATAGGGCCTTTTCTTATAAAAATTCTTAGTAAGGGGCAGGGGGGAGTAGTTAGTTAGTTATTTTATAGGCCACTGAAGACAAAGTTCAAGGTTCGGTGGCCCGCTCGCACGGCCTGGAGAGGTACTTGTAGGGCGGGTCTATGGGGTCGTGCACCGCTTCTTCTGTCGCCCCGGATGGGTTAACGGGGCGTGACCACTCCATAGCCCGCCACCAAAAAAAAAAAAGAAAAAAAAAACAGGTGAGTAGTTACAATCTAATGATGTCTTACAGTAGGGGATGAGGGACACAAATCATTCTTCAAAATCCCTTACATAATTTTTGAACGGCCCCTTAAGAGCAGTAATAGGATATATATGACATGAGAATATGGCGATGATGCTAAAACTATACTAAATAAAAAAAAAATACACCAACTAAAACATGAAGAGTTATTGAATACTGTGAGAAATTGTTATACGTAGTACACCTGGTGTATTGATCCTAATAGAAACTAGACAGACAAATACCTACCTATATTTTTTTGTTTTTGATTGTTGCGGTGGACTATGGACATGGTCTCGCCCCGTCAAGTCGGTCCGGGGTGACGGAAGAGGTGGCGCGTGAACCCATAGACCCACTATGCAATTCTCCTCTCTTCGCCGTGCGAGCGGGCCACCGGTACTCGATCTTTGTCAAACATCTACCTTAAAAGCCTTTTGACCAGCGTGTTTTTATGAGTCAATCTTCTATTTTTGTTATTTGACTGTGACAGATGGCGTGATGGTTGAGATACCGACCGTGACAGTTCCGTGGGTACGATACCCACGCAGGACAATACTTTATGCGATCTACAAAGTGTTATTCTGAATCTGGGTGTAATTTGTCTGCGTTAATTGCATGTTTGTAAAGTCCCCTGCAATACAAGGTTTATTACCTTAGGATAATGTCTTAAAAAAAATGTGGGGTAGGCCCGAACCCAGTGGTGAGACGTTAACGAATCAAAATGAAATAATTAATAAAATTTAATAAAAACCAAAAAAAAAATTAAATTATTTATTATTTACTTCCCGTGTGGTGACGGAGTAAGAATACACTTCACCATCCCTTATCTTACCCGTGGATGATCGTACGAAACGACTAAGGGATATAAAACGCATATAACATCTATGAGGGAGAAGGAAAACTCGAAACAAAACTCTATACCAACACGTCTCACCAGCGCAGTATAGTAGGTCAATTACCCTCCCATTATGGAGGAGGCCCGAGCCCAACAGTGGGAAATATATAGGCTGAGATGATGATGATGATTTATTATTAATTAAATCGTCATGAATGTAGAATTGAATGTAAATATTTGTATAATTTTCCGTGTGGTGATGGAGTAAGAATACAATTCATCACACCCTATCTTACCCGTGGATGATCATAAAAGACGAACGACTAAGGAATATAAAACGCATATAAAACCCTATACCAACACGTTTGACAAGCGTGGTATATTAGGTAAATTTCCCTCCAATTATAAAGGAGACTCGATCCCAACAGTGGGACATATATGAGCTAAGATGATGAATAATTTTATAGACAAAAAAAATCACTTCGAGTTACAAAACCCACACTATATATTATATTCATACAAAACATTTCATAAGAAAGAAGGAAGAATGTAGGTACCGGTGAAGACCGAGACTAACTTACCTAGACCAGATCGGTCACGTATTGAAAGAAGGTGGAGTTAAGAGTTTCTGAAACCGGCGAGCGTGTATGAAGAGAATTATGAATGTTGGGGAAGCGAGTGAAGTATGCAAGGATAGAGTTCTGTGGCACTCTGTACTCTCTGTCTACCCTGCAAGGGATATGGCATGTTGATATGTATGTAAGGTTTTCGAATGGCTATCATGAAATGGGTGAAATATAGAAAGATACCCCTAGGTACTAGGTGCTAGGGACTAGGTGCGTTGAGCACTTCTTAAAAGTCGTAACCAAACGTTAAAAATAAATTGTTGGGGGTCTTTAAGTTTGTATAATGAAAATTAAAAGCTTTATAGGTTAATTTGCGTATATTGCGACTTGTACAGCATATTACTGACAATGATAGTGAGTACGTGAAGTATGTGAAGTGAATATAGGACTGCTCTGAAAGGTATTCTAGTAGTACATACATACATACATATCATCACGCCATATCCCTTGCAGGGTAGGCAGAGAGAACAGAGTGCCAGAGAACTCTATCTCTGCATACTTCACTCGCTTCCTCAACATTCATAATTCTCTTCATACACGCTCACCGGTTTCGGAGACTCTTGACTCCACCTTCCTTCAGTACCTGACTGATCTGTTCTAGGTAGGTTAGTCTCGGTCTCCCTCGGTACCTACATCCTTCCACTTTCGCATTGTATATCTTCTTAACCAGGCGTTCGTTCGGCATTCTTTACACATGTCCGAACCATCGGAGCATTCCCTTTCGCATCTTTACACCAATACTCTCTCTCATACCTACTCGCTCTCTTACGTCGTCGTTACGAATGCGATCGGTCAGCCTAACTCCACAGATTTTCCGATTATTCTAGTAGTAGGCATACCTAATTTCAACAGTCCATCTCCCGTTTTATTTCAAATGTTTAATATTCGCGTAAACATCAGAAATCATTCTTCTTCTTCTTATGTATTGGCAATTAGCTACTTATATGAGCTATTGGTGCCAGTGCCGAGTTATGAATATCTTCACGTTTTTAGTCTTTCCAGGTCAGTCATTGTCTAAGTCAAATTGTCGCCATCAACAGTCCAATGGCCACACTGTTAATGATATTTTGTGGGAATTTTGATGGATATAATATACATTACTTCAGAATTGTTCCCTTGCAAAAAACCTACGTATGAAAAACCTTCATTGAATTTTTCTTTAAAATATCACATTAGCAATTTACCTGAAAGTAGTCATGCGTCCTCCAATCTTGTCAATTAAATGCGTTTTTAGGCAGTTACAAAACTATGTAGTTGGTGATATGTAAGGAGCTGGTGTCTAAAATGTAGTATACCTGTATCAGATCACATACACAGATCACCAGGTCCTCTCCCCGGCCAGCGAAGCTGAAGTAATATACATTACTTCAGAATTCTTTCCTTGCAAAAAACCTACGTATAAAAAACCTTCATTGAATTTTTCTTTAAAATATCACATTAGCAATTTACCTGAAAGTAGTCATGCGTCCTCCAATCTTGTCAATTAAATGCATTTTTAGGCAGTTCCAGGGTGTGAGGGACACGAGGACGGGAAAAAAGGTCACATGATATGTTGATGTACCAAATCAATGCATAGAAACCTAATTTAAACAAAATAATGAGCGCTGCATAAAAATTCATGTTATAAAAAATAAACTTAAAGGTTTTTTTTATTGCCTATGGTGGCAAACGAGCAAGCAGCACACTTGATGGTAAGTGATACTACTGCCCATGGACTTTAGCAGCACCAGGGATTCAGCCAGGTGAACAAAATCATTAAAACCAGATCCAATTCAGTAGTTTCATAAATATATTTGAAAATTGCAGACTTATAAACATAAAAATCCACAGAGATATCCAGGGCAACAAAAAATATTGTTTTTTTTTTGTAAAGCTGTTTATAATTTTAAATGTTTTAACATTAACACAAAGCGTATAAACATTGAAATTATCCCTTTCAAAAATTAACAAGCTTTGAACCTCTTGTCAAAGGAAACGAAAAATTGTTTCAAAGTTATTTGTTTTGTGGAAAAGCCTTTGTAGAAAGCACGAGTAGGTATACCATATTATTTTTTAGGATAATACATGGAATTTTAGAAGGAGTGCCGTTAGTATTCAAAGGTTTTGATTGACGGTCTGTTATAGATTTGAGTGAACTGGATAGGTGACGTGTTAGAAACGAAACACTTTATACGGTTCGATTTCCACAAAAGATATCTTATTTTTGTATATCATCATCTCATCCTCATTATCACGCCTATGCCTAAAAAAAATACTTTATAAATATCATCAAGAAATGAATCTATAGGGAGATCGGTCGACACATAAGTTTAGTTATGTATAAGAGAATGTTTGAAAGTAGCGCCAGTGATGGATAAGTCAAGGAGTGAACTTTTGACCTGGTATGGACATGTGATGAGACGGGATGAAAGTAATGTTGCGTGGAAGGTTTTAAGTATGAATATTGAAGGCGCTAGGGGTAAAGGGAGACCAAAAAAAAGATGGATGGACTGCGTGAAGCATGATATGGATAGACAGGCAGTGACTACAGAGATGACGTCTGATAGGGATGTATGGAAAAGGAGGACATATTGCGTCGACCCCAAGTAGTAGGGATAAGAGCAAGTGTTTAGTACTAACAAGTACTAAAAAATAAACTTATATTTTGACCGCAAGAAAAAGAAAACTTTAAATAAGACCCTTTACCAATCCATCTGACCAGCGTGTAATAATATGACAATGTTTTTTTCCATAAAGAGAAAGCTCTCGCTTAGCAGTGGAACGTATATGACCTGAGACGATGATAACGGTATCGGCTGTTTACGCGAGTATTATAAAAATAAATCTATTTTTACGGATTCTATTGCGTTTGTATATGATTTTTTTTTAATTTCCCTACGTTTTGAATACATCACAGCGTTCATCGTCACGGGAGGACTGCTACGAGAGGACCCTCCCGTGACCATGAACACTGTAAATTGTTCAAAACATCGGGAAATTTAAAATCAAATACAAACGTGATAGAATCCGTGTAAATAGTTTTTTTCAAACATGCTTGGAAATTTGAGCATTATTTTGATAACCTTCTTCGAGATAAATCGAAATGGCTGTACTGACCAAATATATGCGAGCAGCGGCCGGCATATATATATATATATATATATATATATATATATATAATATCTGGAGGACCGAGCCTTGCTCGATATTTTCTTATTAGTGTGTTTTGGAAGATATATTTAAATATCATTAAAATAATGAAAAATAAATTAAAAAGGCCAAAGTACAAAAATAGAAAATAAAAAAATGTATCGAGCAAAAAGGAGCCACAATCACGTTTGTCGTATGGGAGCACCCCTTAAATTTTTATTTTATTTTGTTTTTTAGTATTTAACGTTATAACGGCAACAGAAACACATAATCTATGAAAATTTCTGTCTGACTGCTGTCTAACTATCATTTACAGCCATAGATACAGCCTGGTGATAGACAGATGGACGGACGGACGGCGAAGTCTTAGTTATAGGGTGCCGTTTTACGCTTTTGGTACGGAACCCTGAAGAGGTTAAACACACATAAAAGCTTGGTACAATGGAAATACTCTTTAAAACACAATTCTGTATTAACACGGCATTTGAAAGTTTCTAAGCTATAAAGAGGTCATACACTTTTAGGTCACGGCGTCATAGGAACGTAGAGTTTGAAATTTTAAATTGTTGGACAGCAATTTTCTAAGCCGAATATTGTAATTGAGAACTATGGTAACACATTGCATCGTATAACTGAAATCCATCGCTCATAAGATATATTACCCATTTTAATTTTACTCTGGCGAGGGTATTTTTACCGCATAATGATTAGTAAAGAGAGATAGTCATTTTCTATATTTTTTTCGCTGTTTAGTCAGGGATTAATCAACATATTTGTAAAAATTGAGACGGAAAGGCTGAGTTATATTAGGAACAATCAGTAAGATACGATAGGGAGACAGGATGTTAATGCTGATCAGATTGGTCGCAAGACGACATGACCTACCTATGTGCACTACTATGGTCGTTGCGATTTCTTTATACTATTTACTTGCAAATATTTTAAATAATTCGAAGGGGTCGAATATTAAAATAAATCTTTCGAATAAGTTATAAACCCCGAGTCCGACAACCGGTCGAGTTCCTGAATACTCTGAAGGCTCCCGGTCTCCCAACTCACATTTTAAAATTGAGAGCTGGCGCGCCAAAATTATACAATGCCACCAGTTTGCAAGAAAAAACATTGCATTGCAATGTAATCAGGTCAACTATACTGACCGGTTGTTCTCGAGCAGAGTCCGTATATATTCCTAGGATTCTCCAAATACCATCAAATTACTCCTTCGAATTTCAGAGAGGGCAGTTTGCCATTAAAGTCTGCTTCGCAATAACCATAAACAAAGCTCGAGGTCATATTCTTAAGGTAGTGGGAGTAGACTTGAGAGAAAGCTACTTCTCCCATGGGCAGTTGTATGTGACATGCTTCAAAGTAAGCTCACAGAGTAGCCTGGTAACTCTAGCATCCGAAAGGAAAACAAAATATATTGTTTACAAAGAAATACTGTAATAGGTGTAGAATCGCGGGTGGGCGGGGATGTCAAAGAAGCGGTACCAGTGGTCGGCTTAATTTCGATGGAAAAGACGGTGGGTTATGGGGCCGTACACTACAGTTCCGTCGCCTCGGTCGCGATGAGCGCGTTGTGTTAAAAACATGGCCTGCTATGAAAAACCCTGGTGTCTATAATATATAACAAAATTTCATTTGATTTTTAAGTTTATTAAACCTTCCCTACACTATAACAAAGATTGTTATCATCATCATCATCACAACCCATATACGTCGCACTGTTGGGCTCATGCCTCCTCCATAATAGGAGGGAAGTTAACCTACTATACCGTGCTGGTCAGACGTGTTAATATAGGGTTTTGTTTTGAGTTTTCCTTGTCTTGCATAGATGTTATATGCATTTTATAACCCTTAGTCGTCTATTACGATCACCCGCGGGTAAGATAGGGGGTAGTGAATTGTACTCTTACTCCATCACCAAACGGATAAGATTGTTATACTATATAAGAATACAAACATTTATACACAATTATCTATAAATAACAATAAAAATAATAACGTAAAAAACAAACAAAATCCTATTAAACCATTATCGACTTCTACGCAGACAAAAATGCGGTTAAATGATAATAATTAATAAAATAATAAAAAATAAGGCTAAAAAGTAAATAAGAAAAAGTAAGGATCGGAACCGAGCTCCGGTTTGTTTGGATTAGACCACTCGATTTTCTAACTGAGCTATGTCTATTCTTAATGACAGCGTCAAAATTTGAAAACCTTCATATTCTAATAGTTTTAGTACAACGAAAAATTATATTTTTGTTGCCGAAATATACTGACAAAATAATATTTTCTATAAATGAAACCTAGCTAGATCGATTAATCGCCCCCGGAACCCCTTGTATGCTAAATTTCAAGAAAATCGTTGGAGCCGTTTCCGATATTCAGATTACATATATATATATATACATATATATATACAACAATTGCTCGTTTAAAGATATAGTGAGATATATATATATATATATATATATATAAATTCATATCTATCGTGTATTTTAAAAATGGAACGGTTTGTAACTCCAAAATATAGTAACTAAATAGGCAATTTATCAGAGTTTTATTTAAATTTCGAACCTGTTTGATAAAAAAAAAAACAAATGAACCCTTTAGCACGTGAAAATGTTGTTCGTTGTTCGTCATGTATACAGTTCTACTTAGTACTACTTGGTTTTAATTTCCGCGCATTATTTGAGAAAAGTACTATACAAGCTTTGGCGACAACTAGGAATGGATGGACTTAGGTATGTGTGCCTCGGCTACGCCTCGTCTCACGTTTACACGTTCGTCTTTCAATGCCTCTTTTGCTAGCCGCTGCAGTAATGTATTATTATTTCAAATGAAATGATGATGAGATGATGATATTTTGACCAATTTAGCTATACTGTCTTACTTATATATGGCTTACGTAACAGTATATTACTATTGTAATGTAACAACTCAGCGTGATTTTTTATTAGTATTTTTTTTTTTACAAAATTTGTATTACCAATCTTTTTCGTTATAGCAGCAAGCTAAAAGGTTTAATTAACATTATAAAAAGGGACTTATCCGGGAATTTGTAATTATATAGCGTCGCTAAGCCCCCAGGTATGTTTAAAGGAACTTGAAAGACTTGTCCTCAGGTAGTAGGCACTCAGCATATAACTTCAACCATTTCCATGTAAACATGTCAACTTAATTGTAACTTTTTAATTAAAATTTAATCCTTTGTTCGTTTTTATTATTTTTTATTATGTAATGATTTAGTATCCGTATTATGACGAAATACTATTACAATAGGTCAGCACCCCTTCTTTCGCTGTAAAAGATAGGTAAAGGATGCAAGTAGATAAAATCATTTAAGAGAAGAAAAGCGTGTTTTCCTTGTAGTGAAACCCCACTATCTTGTCTGTAGCTATCGTAAAAAGCAACTATCATCTCAGCTTATATATGTCCCACTGTTGGGCTCGAGCCTCTTCCATAATGGGAGACAAATTGACCACGCAAGTCCGACGTGTTGGTATAGGGTTTTGTTTCGAGTTTCCCTTCTCTTGCATAGATGTTATATGCGTTTTATTTTCCTTAGTCGTCTCTTACGATCACCCACGGATAAGATAGGGGGTGGTGAATTGTATTCTTACTCTGTCACCACACGGACCAGCGTGATATATTGAGCCTTTCGTTTTAGAGGTGGTCAGAACCTTTAATACTAAGATGTAGATAAGAGAAATTTAAATTAAAACCTATATAATACCTGTGATTGGCGTGATATATTCTCAGCCCATGTAAGACGTAATGCTGGGCGCGTGCTACCTCCAGAATGGATAAGGAATTTGTGAAATAAAACTACGACTGCATAGATGGCGTAATGGTTAAGATACCGCCCTTCCGTGCCAGTGCCGTGGGTTCGATTCCCACGCAGGACAATACTTTGTGTGATCCACAAAGTGTTGTTCTGAGTCTGGGTGTAATTTGTCTGCGTTAATTGCATGTTTGTAAAGTCCCCCGCAATACAAGGTTTATTTCCTTAGTGCAGGGTGGTGTGTAAAAAAAAAAAAAAAAAAAATAAATAAATAAATTGTATTTAGTGTCTTCCGTTTCTATCATCATGCTGTGTGGTCGCGGCGTTTTTTTGCTTCTGTATGAAAAACTAAAGGGAAATTAGATCTTGGCTTGAAGTTTGATTCCCAAGGCTCGGTGAAAGATTAAATGGGTTTCCAATCATTTATTAGCTGGATGCCTAAATAAATTAATGTATTATAAGTTTTAAATGAGAAAAAGAAATATTTGGATGATTTCTCGGTATTTCATTTTAAGTGTATTTTGAAAGATATATTTAAATATAATAATTAATAAACAATAAAAAAATACAATTAAAGAGACAAAAATGTATATGCATATTATTATCCGAGCGGGCTACCGGAGACAAAGACCGGGTTCCGATGGCTCTCCCGCTCGGCAAAGAGAGGTAAATGCAGGGCGGGTCTATGGGATTGCGCGCTGCTTCTTCTGTCGCCCTGGATGGATTTAGCAGGGCGTGAAAATTTTATAGCCCGCCGCCAAAAAAAAATCATATTATTATATTTCTTAGACATATTTTGTGTTTAAACTTTATTTCTCACGACGCATGTACCACTGTTAGGCTTGTCTTCTCCAAATTAGGAGGGAAATTGACCTATTACTTAGACCATGCCGGTTAGAAAGGTTGGTATATTTTTTTTTTTATTTATTTATTTTATTTATTTATTTAATTAATTTTACACAAAGGTACACATACATACTACATAATTACTTAGTTACAATTCAAACAAATTTGTGGGTAGCCTTTGTGAGAGAACTGATATCTGTACTAGGATAATGATCCTGTCTAACAGATTACCAGGTCCCATATATATAGTATAAGGTTATATATAATATATAAATATATATATAGTATAAGGTTTTGTTTCAGATTAACCTTCTCTTGCATATATGTTATATGCATGTTGTCAGTCGTATTTTACGATATCCACTATTTCTTCCGTAATCATGAACGCTATAAAGTATTCATAACGTTAGGAAATTAAAAATAACATACAAACACGATAGAATCTATAAAAATAGTTTTATTACATTAGAAATAATTCATCATCATCATCACAGCCCATATATGTCCCACTGTTGGGCTCGGGCGTCCTGCGCAATGGGAGGGAAATTAACCTACTATTCCGCGCTGGTCAGACGTGTTGGTATAGGGTTTTGTTTCGAGTTTTCCTTCTCTTGCATAGATGTTATATGCGTTTTATATCCCTTAGTCGTCTCTTACGCTCATCCACGAGTAAGATAGGCGATGGTGAAAAGTATTCTTCCTCCATCACCACACGTATAAATATATAATTATTTAATTACAAATTCAATGGATCGCAACGAAATACTATCCTACATAAATATTGAAACCAAAACACTCGCATTGAAGATTCTTACTTAACTTAATCCGCCATCTGTGCAATGAGAATATTAATTTCCTTTTTAAAACTCTTTTAAAAAGCCTTCAACTCCTTAAGAAGCTTCTAAATGGGGCACAAAGTTTGTATTCGTAAAAACGTCTCATATTTTACACCTGCTGTTAAATGCGTTCCTCGACTTAAAAGGTATGATGTATTTAAGCTTTTAAACTTGAATATCTTAATAATATAAAATTTTCCGTGTGGTGACGGAGTAAGAATACAATTCCCCATATCTTACCCGTGGGTGATCGTACGAGACGACTAAGGGATATAAAACGCATATAACATCTATGCGAGAGAAGGAAAACTCTTACCGGGTTGAGAGCCCTCAGCGCTCACCCATAGTCCGGTTAAGCTGTCAAAGCCCTCTCGGCTAACAACGATCGCAGTGAAAAGAGTTTAGTGGGTATTCTAGCCACGGGGCTAGCGAGTCCCACACTCCTCGTCTGTTTTTCTGACAGGCGGGGTAAGTGCGAAAAATGCATTCTTGAACCACTGCGTTACCAAAAAAAAAAAAAAAAGGAAAACTCGAATCAAAACCCTATACCAACACGTCTGACCAGCGCGGTATAGTCGGTTAATTTCCCTCCCATTAAAGAGGAGGCCCGAGACCAACAGTGGGACATTTATGGGTTGTGATGATGATGATGTTAATAATAAATTATTTTTAACTGATATTACATATAAAATCATCATCATCATCATCATTCTCCTGCTCTTATCCCAAATACGGGTCGACGCATTATATACCTACTTGTACATATTACAAAATTGGCAATAGTTTTATGACTGGCCGCTTGCTTGACGTCAACCCTTCTTGGGATTATAATTATTGACCAAACGGCATCAGGTGGAGTTGGCCGAGGTCGTTATAAGGCTCTTAGTCGTCTGTTACGACTTCCACGAGCAAAGTAAGGGTTGGTAGTATTCGTAGCCGCTACCACAAAGCTATATAAAATCATATAATATATCTACATGCATAATATGTACTCTTTTATATACTTGTATTTATGTGAATGAACTTCTTCTAAAACTCTAGATCGATTTTAATGCAATTTTATGTTTATTTCGATGGATTCAAGAAGGATTTAGATTAACTATTTACTTTATAATACTTTTTTTTTTCCACCTCATAGACTAAGGAAATAATCCTTGTATTGCAGAGAACTTTATAGAAATATAATTTTCTCAAACATGTTTGGAAATTTGAGCATTATTTTGACAACCTTCTTCGAGATAAATCGAAATTGCTGTACTGACCATATACATGCGAGCAGCGGCCGGCATAAAATGTATGAAAATCCATATCTGCCGTATTTTAGCGGCCAAATAAATATATATGTAAATTCATATCTATCGTGTATTTAAAAAATGGAACGATTTGTTAGTCCAAAATATGGTAACTAAATAGTCAATTTATCAGAGTTTTATTTAAATTTCGAACTGGCTTGAAAAAGAAGCCTGTTTGATAATGAAAAATAAAACAAATGAACCCTTTAGCACCTGAAAAATGTTGTTCGTTGTTCGTCATGTATACAGTTCTACTTAGTACTACTTAGTTTTAATTTCCGTGTATTATTTGAGAAAATCACTATACAAGCCTTGGCCACAACTAGGAATTGATGGACTTACGTATGTGTGCCTCCGCCACGCCTCGGCCCACATTTAAACGTTCATCCATCAATCCCTGTTTTGCTGGCCGCTGCAGTAATGTACTATAATTAATACACGAAAGAGACGTAACGACGTGAAATGATTACATGTTATATGCATATTACATTCCTTACTCGTCTTTTAAGATACCCACGTGCAAGAAAGAGGTTATTTTTAGGACTAATCCTACTTCACATTCTCACCATTGTAACTACTGTAAGCCAGGATCCACAATGATCTCCATAAATGACACCAAGGTTTGAACCTCAGGTAAGAAACGAGTTAGTGTATTGTATTCTTAATACTCACGAAATTGGATATTTCCTATTTATTTTTAGTAAATCCAAATTCTGAAGTGGCAATGGGCAGGCCACATCGCTCGAAGAACCGACAACCGCTGGGGAAGAAAGGTCCTAGAGTGGCGACCACGTACCGGACGACGTAATGTGGGACGTCCCCCCACTAGGTGGACAGACGATCTAGTGAAGGTTGCTGGGCGTCGTTGGATACAGGCGGTACAGGACCGCACTCTGTGGCGTAACATGAGGGAGTAGTTCAGCAGTGGACGGCAATAGGCTGAAACGATGATGATGAAATCCAAATTCTGTATCTCGGCACTCACGGTATCAACATTAATGGCGAACACATCACTCACTTTTGATTTGTAGATAATATCGTCGTTATTGTTGCGCTGGGTGGTAGCGGCTACGAATAATAACAAACCTTACTTTACTCCTGGATATCATAAAAGACGACTAAGAGCCTTATAACGATCTGGGCCAACTCGATTTGTTACCGTTTTGGTCAATAATTACATCGCCAAGGGTTGACGTCAGGAAGGCGGCCGGTCATAAAACTATTGACAATAAATTTGTCGTTATGGCAGAACCCATGAAGAATCTTGGAACCATGCTCAACGACCTTAGCAGGGTTTCTCAGCTAGTGGGTTTGCGAATAAAAAAGAGGAAAATCATGTCATTCCTGATCAAGTTGTGAATATAATTCTTGAAGTTGTCAATCACTATGTTTAAGTAAAACAAAAAGTTCTATTAGGTAGATCAAATATCGAGAAAGAGGTCAGTCGATGAATGTAACTTGGCTGAGTAGCGTTCGGGAAATTTAGGCCATAAATACTTCTCGACCAATATTCAGCGATATCTGAAAATTAAGGCTTACAACCAGCGTGTGCTACCAACGATGACGTATGGTATCGAAACGTGGCCTTTAAATTTCGGCTTCATAAAAGAGGCTCGAAATCATTCAGCATGCTATGAAGAGAGTTATGCTCGAAATGTTTTTTCATGATAACATCTAGAATACGGAAATCCTTAGAAGAACGTGTATAACCGACATAGATGGAAGAATTAGCATGTTAAAGTAGCAATGAGCAGTCCTCGTCGAACCGATAATAAAAGAAAGGTTCTCGAATAGCGACAACAAATCAGGTTACTCATCTTAAGACAATTTATCCACTAGATAAACTGACGATACCTCAAAAGTCATAGGATGCCCTCGGATGCAAGTAGCATATAACAGTTCTGAGTACCATTCCCGTGAAGAGACTTATGTCCAGCATTGGATATCTAGGGCAGTGCTGGAATTTCCGTGTGATGACGGAGTAAGACTACAATGAATCACCCCTTTTCTTGACCATAAATGTTGTTAAGAAAGACTAAGGAATAAAATATGAAGTTAAAATATACAGAGTAGACCACTTCCACCCTCCCGCCAGGACAAAGACAGGTGACCCTACTAGTCCACTTGTAATGATAGGCTAGAAAAAAAATCAATTCGGATAAAAAAAAAAATATTTTCACAACGAATTTTAAGTTTTTTTCACATTCCATCGTATTAGGACAGTGTCATGTAATGATAATTCCATAAAAAATACGTAATTTTTACTCAGATAAGAAAAGTTGTAATTTATTCAAAACTCACGATCATATGTTTAAGAGTTCAAGCGTGGTTAATAATTTTTTTTTTATGTCCGAATCGATTTTTTTTCTAGCCTATCATTACAAGTAGGACTAGTAGGGTTACCTGTCTTTGTTTTCGGGCGCGATCCAATTCCTCCCTGTATAAAGAAAAGCGGATAAAACATCTTAACCCATTTAGCTAGTTTGGTACAAGTAGGCAAATACACTTGAATATAATTTATTTTTATAGGAGAACGGGACGCAACAATAGCGCAACTTGATTTGATTTAATTTAAAATAAAGATCTAGAGGTTCAAAATAATAACAATTTAGTCAGTAATCAACAAAGCTACACTTGAAAGACAGCTAGTAAATTGTATATGCAAAGGAAATTGTCTCGGCTTGATTCTACAAAGCTATTTATTTCCTTGAAATGCTTATTACGTTCAAATTACAGGGAACTAGCTAAGCATGTAAGAACAAGTACTGTGTTGATTACTTGTACGGTGACTGTTAAATCTTATTTGCCCATAGAAGTTGTGATTTTCAGAAGATGGGCTATGTCACGTAGTGTCAGTCTTTGGACAGGCATTTAAAACATCAGCTAGGGATCATTTTTTTCTAAAGCTGAATGTAATTTGTTATGTAAACGATAGTTCATCGTAGCTCAGTGTATGATGAAGCTGTCCGGAGGATCATTATTCTACCCGCTAGTATATAAATCGCTCTCAATTTGGTCAGTATTCTTTTTGCGTCATTATATAATGCTAGGGCCGCACCTGCGTGTATCGTCCCGAAGTAATATGTGGCGAAGCTTCGTACGTTTTGTACACTAGAAAGTTATCGCGATAAAACTGTAGTCACATTAGTGACTTCGGTATTTTACACGAAGTATCGTGCAATAATTAAAGATGGCCGATATCATTTTTATGCGTTTAACTATGGATGACGAATTTACTATTACAGCTATATTATGCTAATAATTACACAATGATTTTTTTGGATCCCTTCATGAGTTCCGCTTCATAATGGTGTAAAAATTCTAACACCATTTCATCACTCCACTCCATATTTATTGATTAACTGGCGATCCTCGAACGCGTCTAAACACATCGAAAATTTACGCCGAAATGAAAAACGCTAGTCTGACCACAGAGCGCGATATATTAGCGTGCTAAAACCCTTTTAATTATCGCCACCCAAGCGATAACGCACACGAAGCCCGAATGTTCTCGACGATAGCCAACAATGATCGGTTACATCTGCGTATATCGTCTCATTCCAGGTGTGACCCTTTTTTTTTTTTTTTTTTTTTTTTTTTTTTTGCGGTGGGCCATGGACGTCGCACCCCGCCAAGTCGGTCCGGGGTGACGGAAGAAGCGGCGCGCAACCCCATTGACCCACCCTCCAAGCACCTCTTCTTCGCCATGCGAGCGGGTCACCGGTACCCGATTTTTGTCTTCGGTGGCCCGCTCGGCGGTATGCCCTCTCGGGCTCCTCTCCTGTCGATGCCCCGACAGCTTTCGCCGTCGAGGCGTCGTCCTCACGCGGTGGCCTCACGTCGGGTGATCGGACAATTCCCCGGTCCGATCACCCGAAGCCTCGGTTAGGGCGGCATCAGGCGCAGGTATTCGCGCCTGCGCCGCCCCGGCCGCTAACGGCGGCCCGGGTCACGGGAATCCTCCCGGACTCGTTCCGCCGTCTCCTTCTGCGAGATGACAGCCTCGCAGAAGGCGGCGACCGTGTCCCAGTTCCTGACGCTGTCGACCATCGCCCTCGCGACAGCCGGCAGCGTCAGGTCGGCACCGATAACAGCGACGAGGTCACGGCGCTGCCCGTCCCAACTCGGACACACCTCCAGCGTGTGTTGCGCCGTGTCCTCGTCACTGCTGCAATGGTGGCAGGCCGGAGTCCACTCCCTATACGCGACCGTGTGCAGGTACAAACCGAAACACCCGTGCCCCGATAATACCTGCACCAGCCGAAAGGAGAGGACTCCGTGCCGCCGCTCCATCCATTCCATCAGTACGGGCCGGAGGGCCTCGACGGTAACGACACCGTGTCTTGGCCTCTCCAGCCGCGTAACCCAACGGGCGATGACGTCTCGGCGGGTGTCCTCGCGCCAGGTGGCTATCTCGCTCAACGATGGGGAGCCACCTTCATCGCGCACTGAGGTAACCCGCCGGTAGAGGTCGGAGAGCATCTCCGCCTCCAGGTCCCACGGGGGTGTCCCGGCCAATAGGCACGCCGCCTCCGTAGACACCGTGCGGTACCCGCGAATGGCTCTGACCGCCATGGCTCACTGTGGTCTCCACAGCACCGCCCTGAGCTGGGCGTTTAGAGCCCTCGCCCACACGGGTGCGCCGTATATGGCCATTGAGCGGATCACCCCCGCATACAGCCGTCGGCCCTCGAAACTGGGTCCGCCCACATTCGGCATGAGCCGAGAAAGGGCGGACGCCGCGCCGACCAGCCGGGGAGCAATTTGACGAAAATGCTCCCGGAACCACCATCGCCCGTCGAGCACCAGACCCAAGTACCTCATATGGGCCTGGATACTGATGTGGATGGAGTTGACGACTAATGAGGCGCCGATGGGCAGCCTCACACGGGGCCCATGGAATAGTAGGGCCTCCGTCTTGTTTAGGGCCACCCTGAGCCCCAGCGCCTCAATTCGCCTGACCATCTCCTCGGTGCCGAGAGTGGCCAGGCTCGCCGCCTCTTCGAATGTCCTGCCCCGGGCTGTGACGAGCGTGTCGTCAGCATAGCAAATAACGCTCAGCCCGGGGGGGAGACTCCCTCTCAACGCCCAGTCGTACCCGATGTCCCACAGAGTCGGCTGCAGGTGTGACCCTGGCATATAAAAATCTGGAACATCTAGGTATTTAAAAAAAAAATAGTCCAACTTAGATAAATTACTTTTCAAGGTAAGTTTCGAGTACGAGGCTCTCAGTCAATAAAAGAGGCGAGTGGCAATACAAAAGGTCGGAAGCATATATACTTCTCAAGAAACTTTCTATAAGCATCCTCTAGAGACGTTGCTCTTGTTTTATACTTGCCTGGTACTTCTCTATTTTTGCTGTCAAGTGCCATGATAAACTTTTGGTTAAATTTAACTAATTTAACTTTAACTATTTAACATTGAATGAGAAGCAACAGTCACTCCAAATATTATAAACTATTTGTTTAATCATGAAACTATTATACCCAACTAGTTAGTTCAATTAATTAAACATTTAATTGCTTCGCAATATTATTAAATTCTAAGATTCGGTTTTGACACTAATGCGTACTAGACAATTTAGTAAACAAATTACCACTAGAATGCATGTTAAAATTTATGTTTTAAATTATAATATGGCGGACCATGATTGTTATTTGAAATGAAGGATAGAAAGGAGACCTACCACTCTTTCATCACTGGACCCAAAAAAGGAAAACTAGGGATCGAAACACAGCTGGTATGGATTAGACTGTTCGATTTCCTAACTGTGCTATGCTTATTCTCAATGGCAGCATTAAAAATTGCCTTCATATTCTAATAGTTTTCAGGCAACAAAATTTTTTAGTTTTTTTTTTTTTGGATTTTTTGTATAAAGACACCACCCTGCACTAAGAAAATAATCCTGGTATTACGGGGATTTTACAAACATGCAATTAATGCATACAAATTACATCCATACTCGGAACAACACTTTATGGATCGCACAAAATATTGTCCTGTGTGGGAATCGAGCTCGTATCGGCACTGGCACGGAAGGTCGGCATCTTAACCACTACACCATGAGCGTAGTCAAACAAATCTTATATTAATGAAAACATGCTAAATTAATTAATCATCCCAGAAATCTCCTGCACTTCATTAAAATCGTTGGTGCTCTTGTTGAGATTAATTCGCCTTTAAACGATGCTTCAATTTATAATACAAAATATTTTCTTTATAAAAGAGTGTGTGTGGTAAATTTTCTTTCGGTATCTTTGAAATCATTATCGTCATCAACTCAGCTTATATATGTCCACTATTGGGCCCGAGCCTCCTCCGTAATGGAAGGGAAATTGGCCTACTATACTACGTTGGTCAGACCGCGTGTCGAACGCGATATTGACCGCGTGTCGACGCCCGCCGAGACGTCATTGCTCGTTGGGCAGTCCGGCGGGAGAGGCCTCGGTTCGGTGTGCGGACTGTGGAGGCCTTCCGGCCGGTGCTGATGCAGTGGTTGGAACGGCGGCACGGGGTGCTCTCCTTCCGACTGGTGCAGGTTTTGACGGGGCATGGATGCTTCGCCAAATACCTGTACACGGTCGTCAGGAGGGAGAGTACACCGTCCTGCCACCACTGCGATTGCGACGAGGATACGGCGCAGCATACGCTCGAGGCGTGTGCCGCTTGGGCAGAGCAGCGCCATGAACTCGTCGCAATCATCGGTGCCGACCTGACGCTGCCGACCATCGCCAGGGCGATGCTCGACAGCGTCAGGAACTGGGACGTGGTCGCAGCCTTCTGCGAGGCAGTAATCTCGCGGAAGGAGGCGGTGGAGCGCGTGTGCGAGGAGCGTCTCCTCGACGACGCGAACCGCCGCCGGCGACTGAGGCGCCGTAGGCGCGATTACCTGCACCTGATGCCGCCCTAGCCGAGGCTGCGGGTGACTGGACCGGGGAATTAGTCCGTCACCTGCCGAGAGGCTGACCGCGCGAGGAGGTAACGACGTCCGCCCCGGGGGGGGACGTCGCTCAAGGGGAGGGTACCTCTCAGGGGGTATTCCATCGGGCCGGCCACTGACGACAAGTTCACGCTGCTCCAGTGGCCGGTCCAACGACGTAGGCGAGGTTCGTGGGTGGGTTACGGGTATGCGTGCTTACGCCCCTCTGTCGCCCCGGACGGAGTGGTGCGAGAAGAGCGCCGACCATAACCCACCCCAAAAAAAAAAAAAAAAAAATAGTATCTATTTAATTATTAATTTCCCGACGTTTCGAATTCACATCATGACATCATGGTTCCTGTGACCACGAACGATATAATAGATGTGTAAACATCATAAATCATTTTGTTAACCAATATCCAACGTCCGCGGCATTTGATCGACGAAGACGACGACGCCATCCCATTACACATAAATTCCCGCGGTTTCGTCCTCGCCATCGAGGTGCGAAATCGCGTCGCGCAAAAGTCACCAATTCAAACGTGAGCACATCCATTTTGTTACCACCGACGCCTCAAGCTGTGGTCCGTTCGCACAAGGGGAGCTCTTGGGCGATGTTGCTTAGCTTAATTTAATCGGGTTGTGAACCCTCATCGCTCAACCATAGTTTGCGTAAGCTGTCAAAGCCATCTGCGGCTAACAACTAAACACATACAAAAAAAAACAAAGCAGTCATGAGGACTGCCGACAGAAGTGAAAACTTAAACATACATACATACATACCATCACGCCGTATCCCTTGCAGGGTAGGCAGAGAGAACAGAGTGCCAGAGAACTCTATCCTTGCATACTTCACTCGCTTCCTCAACATTCATAATTCTCTTCATACACGCTCGCCGGTTTCGGAGACTCTTGACTCCACCTTCCTTCAGTATGTGACCGATCTGGTCTAGGTAGGTTAGTCTCGGTCTCCCCCGGTACCTACATCCTTCCATTTTTGCATTATATATCTTCTTAACCAGACGTTCGTTCGGCATTCTTTCCACATGTCTGAACCATAATTTTTTTTTGAAAAGTTAAACCTATGAAAATAATGAATATTATAAATTAAAATAGAACAACATGTACGTATTTCAGCTAATTTCACGACGCTCACACTGTTTACTTCGCTGCATAGCAAGAATAACACACGCATGTAATAGTGGTTGGGGATTTAATAGTGGTAGGACCACGCTGTTGACAGTTCTCGGTCTACAGCCGCGGGCCGGTCCGTCCGGGGTAGTACCACACTGAGCAGAAGATCGACGTCTGAGTAATGGCAATGTGCTATTGCGCTTCGTTCGGTAAACTATAGAGCCGGAAGCCCAACTGGGTTGAGTTTAGGGTTTGTTTGTAAGCAGCGGCCCTAAAGGTCCATGGGGGGCAGTAACACTTACCATCAAGTGTACTGCTTGCTCGTTTGCCACCAAAGGCAATAAAAATATGTGCTTGGGATCTACCGATTCACTCTCTTTCTCTCTTCTACTTTCTACCTTTGTGTATCTTTCTTTCTCTCTTCCTCTTGCGTTGGAATATTGGACGCTACTCGTTGCTATCGCTCGCGCTGGCCTGTAACAGGTATACTACGCGCATGTGTTCGAGTGCCATTGCGTTAAACGTTTAACGCAACCTTGTTGGAAGTCGCATTAGAAGTTTCACTTCAAAAAAAAGAATTGTTAACCAGTACGAACTCGCTCTATAACAACTTGAGATTGTAGCAGTTCCAACATATTTGCTTATATTTCTATGGAAATTTTACGGCCATGATATGTACTCTAAATGGAAAATTTCGAAAACCGGTTCGCTACTAAATTGATTAATTCATAATTTGTCATCATCATCACAGCCCATAAATGTCACGCTGTTGGGCTCGGGCCTCCTCCGTAATGGGAGGGAAGTTAACCTACTACACCGCGCTGGTCAGACGTGTTGGTATAGGGTTTTGTTTCGAGTTTTCCTTCTCTTGCATAGATGTTATATGCGTTTTCTATCCCTTAGTCTCTTATGATCACCCACGGGCAAGATAGGGGGTAGTGAATTGTATTCTTACTCCGTCACCACACGGATAATATAATCATAATTTGTGATACTTAAAAAATATAAAATATGAGATAAAAAGTTTGAATGTTGAAATGTATACGCTGGGTTTTGGTCAAGGGTAAAACATGTTTTATATCCGACCCGAGAATCCTTGAAAATAAATCTGTCAACGTCGGCCTTTGAAATATATTTTTCGATTCTAGAATCTCCAACGCGACGCTATCTTGCGCTATTGGTAATGTTCCTTTCCTTTTTTTTGCTTAAAGTGAAAAGAAACAGCATATATTTTATTCTATTTTTCTTTTGAAGGTAACTGAGTCAAATTTATAGTGATAATTTCTTGATATTTTTTATTAATTTCGTTCTGTATAAAGAAAAAAAATGTTCGTTCAAAAGGCATTGCTTATTAAGTTAATAATTTGAGTACCTATCAATTTAAATATTTTTCTTTATATAAATAATTGAGATTGCCTTTCACTTAAATTACTTTTAGAAAGATGAACAGAGAGAGAACAACATCTCATTATAGACTAGAGTTTATAAAGTTTCTATTATATTCTAGGATTCAATAAATTCGTAAAAAAGACATATTTTTTGAAGTTTACTCCTTATGAATCGATTTTCATATAAGGCGCCCGGTATGAGAAAAATTTGAGGAGTAAAAACTAGTGATCGAATGACCTCGTTACGTTTTTGGTGCGCAACCTATTCTGCGGAACTTTCACTTTCTGACGTGAGATAATACTTCACTGAACAGTTTTAATAAATGTAAATAAAAATATATATATTATTTTTAGTCAAATGAGCTTTTTTTGCGCCTGTTTTGATAATAATCGTACATAAGGAGTAAACTCCAGTCGTGCGTCGGAGCTGACACACACACTTTTTTTTGTCAATAGTGTGATCCTATTACTATAGTGCTAAATAAATAAGATTTTTTTTTTTTAAAGACCACCATGTACTAAGGAAATAATCCTTGTATTGCGGGGGCCTTTACAAACATGCAATTTAAAGCAGACAAATTACACCCAGATTCAGAACAACACTTTGTGGATTGCACAAAGTGTTGTCCTGCGTGGGAATTCAACCCACTGCACTGGCACGGAAGATCGTTATCTTAACCACTATGCCATCTGTGCAGTCTGTATTATTGTAACTTGCAATAATTATTGGATACTAGGCTACCATAAGAAACAAAAGTATATCTTTAAATATAGTACTGCAATGAAGAAAATGTAGGTAAGTGCTACCGGGAAACTCTGTACATTCATGGCTATAAATAACCGCAAAAGGGTTTCGGGTAGCGTCGGTTAAATTACAGCTCTTCTAAGTTTATTACTTCCTAGTATCTTGATTAACAGTGCACTGGTTTTGGTGCAGGTTTATTGCAAATTATTGCATGTTTAATGGTACTTACATTATTTATGAATTGTTTTCCGACGAAAACGTAGATACCTAGGTTAGTCTAAAATTGCATTTAAATAAACTCTAACTCACTATTTGATTTTTTTTCAAACGATTTTAAATTAAATTTCATAATATGCATATTTTAATTACAATAAAGTGGCCCGCGAGGCCATTACTCATAAATTGCCGCGGTTTCGTCCTCGCCGTCGAGGTGCGAAATCGCGAAGCGCAAAAATCATAAATCCAAACGTGGGCACGCCCACTTTGCCACCAGCGACGCCCCAAGCCAAGGTCCGTTCCCCACACGGGTAGCTCTTGGGCGATGTCACTTAGCTTACCTCAATCGGGTTGAGAGCCCTCAGCGCTCAACCATAGTCCACGTAAAGCTGTCAACGCCATCTGCGGCTAACAGCTAAAAACACACAAAAAAAAAATACAATAAACGCTCTTCCCCGTTTAAAAGAATATTTCATCCGTTTTGTTTAAAAGCTTAACGTTTTTAGACCTATTAGGGTCTGATTGCATCCTGCTCGATCTACGGCGATATAAAGGTGTGGCGTAGAACCCTATAACACGGTCGGCGTCTCAGCAACAAACCGCTGAGCGCTCACTGTTAGTCGCGAACTTAATTCGTGTTCGGTCACCCGAGGTCTTTAAAAATAACGGTTTGATATATTTTTTAAATATTTCCATCTTCCATCATTTTGGACTTTATTATGTAGAAAAATTTTCAAGTAAAACCCTTTCCATATCATGCTCAGTGACTTTAAGCTCAGCAGTAACGTCGACTCTTTTTATACATACATACATACATATCATCACGCCATATCCCTTGCAGGGTAGGCAGAGAGAAAAGAGTGACAGAGAACTCTATCCTTGGATACTTCACTCGCTTCCTCAACATTCATAATTCTCTTCATACACGCTCGCCGGTTTCGGAGACTCTTGACTTCACCTTCCTTCCTACGTCACCAATCTGGTCTAGATAGGTTAATCTCGGTCTCCCCCGGTACCTACATCCTTCCACTTTCGCATTGTATATCTTCTTAACCAGACGTTCGTTCGACATTCTTTCCACATGTCCGAACCATCGGAGCATTCCCTTTCGCATCTTTACACCAATACTCTCTTTCATACCTACTCGCTCTCTTACGTCGTAACATATAATTAACGCAAACAAATTACATCCAGACTAGGAACGACACTTTGTGGATCACACAAAGTATTGTTCTGCGTAGGAATTGAACCCACGGCACTGACACGGAAGATCGGTATTAACCAGTACGCCATCTGTGCAGTTGTTTAAATCTGTTTGATAACGCAGTAACAACACAACGGTTACAACATCAATGTTGACGATTGATTTTTAAAATATTTTCATTGTATGTTATTAAAAAAGTTTAAGTGAAAAGCTTTTTAATGCAGCACACCTGATGATAAGTGTTACTGCTGCCCATGGACCTTAGCTATGCCAGAAGTATAGCTGGGCCGCTACCCACCAATACACACCCCGAACCACCCAGTTGGGCTTCCGGCTCTCTCGCTCACCGAACGAAGCGCAACAGCACATTGCCATTACTCATACGTCGATCTTCTGCTCAGTGTGGTACTACCCCGCACGGACCGGCCCGCGGCTGCAGACAGAGAACTGTCAAAAGCGTGGTCCTACCACGATGTTTGAGCTACTAGTGAATATAGAAATAGACATAAGAAAGAATGAAACAATTTTTATTTTTATATTATATATTTTCGTCTTTAAAGGAGACGTGTGAACTCGACAATGTTTACACATACAGATTTAATACTCTAACTTTGCAGTTAGAATTGTATTAAACGATTATGTACTTTTATTCAAATTAATGAAATTTCAGCATTTAAGATGATAGAAGACAATTCACCACCCCCCTATCTTATCCGTGGGTGATCGTAAGAGCCGACGAAGGGAAATAAAACGCATATAACATCTATGCAAGAGAAGTGACACTCGAAACAAAACTCTATACCAACACGTCTGACCAGCGCGGTATAGTAGGTTAATTTCCCTCCCATTACGGAGGAGGCCCGAGCCCAAGAGTGAGAAATGCATAGGCTGTGATGATGATGATGAAATTGAATGTAATACGACAGCTCACACTTGTCTAAGTGTTAGAACGATTGAAACGGATTTCGAATAGATGTGGGTTCGAGTTCGAGAGTTAGGTATGCAGAAAAGAGCATGAAAGTAAAATTAGTGCGGTCGAAATGCGATCTCTACGGAAAATCTGTGGAGTTAGGCTGACCGATCGCATTCGTAACGACGACGTAAGAGAGCGAGTAGGTATGAAAGAGAGTATTGGTGTAAAGATGCGAAAGGGAATGCTCCGATGGTTCGGACATGTGGAAACAATGCCGAACGAACGTCTGGTTAAGAAGATATACAATACGAAAGTGAAAGGATGTAGGTATCGGGGAAGACCGTGACTCACCTACCTAGACCAGATTGGTCACGTACTGAAGGAAGGTGGAGTCAAAAGTCTCCAAAACCGGCGAGCGTGTATGAAGAGAATTATGAATGTTGAGGAAGCGAGTGAAGTATGCAAAGATAGAGTTCTCTGGCACTCTGTTCTCTCTGCCTACCCTGCAAGGGATATGGCGTGATGATTTGTATGTATGTATGTGAGTTCGAGTCACACGTGTGGTGTGACATTAATTTTTTGCTTGTAAACGGTTTTTAGAAATTTTATTTTGTTACACTTTCCACATTCCAGCGTTTCTTACGCTGGTCTCAATATATGAAGTATAATCCTTACTAATATTATAAATTCGAAAGTAACTCTGTCTGTCTGTCGCTCTGTCACGCCAAAACCACTGAATAGATCTAAATGAAATTTGGTACACAGATAGTCTAGAACCTGACAAAGGACATAGGCTACTTTTGAATGCAAAATAAAGTTTGTTAAGGGGGTTGAAAAGTTGTAAGGAAGTATCGTCATTTTTAAAGACAGAAGCTTGAAACTTATTTTGAGGCAATAGCCTATCAATAGATTAGATGCAAATAAATATGATATTAAAATTTTGTAAAAAAATTTACTCTTACATACATACATACATATCATCACGCCATATCCCTTGCAGGGTAGGCAGAGAGAACAGAGAGAACAACTACTCTTAAGGGGTAAAATAAAAATAGGGGATGAAAAACTTTAGGAAAGTAACCTTTTACGAGGGCGAAGCCGCGGGCAGACGCTAGTAAGTAATATATATGAGTCGAAAATACGCGAGGCCAAAATATGGTCGTCAATCACAGCTTATGGTGTCTATTACACCATATTACATCGCTGATATTATGACGCACCATTTACTTTTTGAAATGAAGGTCCATCAACATGGCATCGCTTGTTCATGTCAATCACATCACTCGGATAACCTCTTCAGCCAATCAATTGTTATTAATGTTACTAGGAGTTAAGAGAGGACGTGGTGGCTTAATTTTATTGAGAGTATTACGCTCGTCTTCGATTATAGACTGATAAAAGCTTTAGATGTGATTTATTTTAATGGTTAGGTTAAGATTATACCTAACCTTGTCTTGTTTTTCTTTCCTAAAAAAATGTTAGGTGATAATATTTTTTTTTCCGCGTGGTGACGGAGTAAGAATACAATTCACCACCCCTTATCTTAACCATGGGTGATCGTACAAGACGACTAAAGGATATAAAACGCATATAACATCTATGCGAGAGATGGCAAACTCGAAACAAAACTCTATACCAACACATTTGACCAGCGTGGTATAGTAGGTCAATTAATCTCCCATTATGGAGGAGTCTCGATTCCAACAGTGGGACATATATGAGCTGAGATGATGATGATAAATATTTTTTAATAGTAAGACTGCGATCGATACACTATTATAGAATATGTTTAAGTAAAAATGAAACTTTTGCAGTAATAAACTAGCCTGCTTCCTTATTGTGTAAATTAATGGGATTCGTCATGAACTGTCAAATGGCCTATGAAATTGACTTAATAAATCAAATGTTGCTATTATTTAAATAAATATGTGTATATATTTCTATAATATTAGCGTTTATATTTTTCATATCATCATCATTATCATCATCACAGCCCATATATGTCCCACTGTTGGGCTCGGGCCTCCTCTGGGAGGGAAATTGACTTACTATACCGCGCTGGTCAGACGTGTTGGTATAGGATTTTATTTCGAGTTTTTCTTCTCTTGCATAGATGTTGTATGCGTTTTATAACTCTTAGTCGTCTCTTACGATCACCTATGGGTAAGATAGAGGGGTGGTGCATTGTATTCTTACTCCGTCACCACACGGAAAAAAATATTATCAACTAATATTTTTTTAGGAAAAAAACAAGACAAGGTTAGGTATAATCTTAACATAACCATTAAAATAAGTCACATCTAAAGCTTTTATCAGTCCATTATCGAAGACGAGCGTAATACGCTCAATAAAATTAAGCCTCCACGTCCGCTCTTAACTCCTAGTAACATTAATAACAATTGATTGGCAGAAGAGGTAATCCGAGTGATGTGATTGACATGAACAAACGATGCCATATTGATGGACTTCTACTTCAAAAAGTAAATGGTGCGTCATAATATCAGCGATGTAATATGGTGTAATAGACACCATAAGCTGTGATTGGCGACCATATTTTGGCCTCACGTATTTTCGATTCATATATATTACTTACTAGCGTCTGCCTGCGGCTTCGCCCGCGTAAAAGGCTAGTTTTTAAGGTGGTGAATTTTATTCTTACTCCGTCACCACACGAAAAGTTTTTTCATATGGAATATCGGATAGCTAAACAGTTCACTGTTCATTGTTTCCATGATCAGATCCCAAATTTAGTAAGATTACGAGATTGTTTTAATTTGAGGGAGAGGGCAGAGAGAGAGGGGGGAAGAGGGGGAGGGTAAGGGAAGGGAGATAAAGAGGAAGAGGGAGTGAGAAGGAGAGAGAATACACGCTACAATTAGTGAAGTATCCTTCGCGCGCATTTTTATTTGCCTGAACAACTTCAGGTGTACTGCTTGCTCGTTTGCCACCATAAGCAATAACATGTACCTCTAAAGGTCTTTTATTCAATATCTAACTATTCCTTTTTGTTCTGTAGTGAAAAAGAAAAAAGGGAGGGATCGGATGGAACGCCGGTGGGAACAAAGTTTCATTCGATTTTTAGTAGATATTTGCGGTACAATAATTATAATTTATATTATAACATATCAAGTTCATTTATATTTATAGTTGAAAAATTTACGTTAAAATATATTTATTATATGTATAAAATAAATTATGATAAAATAAACATAGAATGATCTGGAACAATTAATTTAATAACAAATAAAAATTTAAGAACTATATGAAATTTAATTTATTCACGAATATTATTTCTTTTTAATTTTAGAAACAGTTATTACTGCAGCAGCCAGCAAAACAGGCATTGATGGACGAACGTATAAATCAATTCCTAGTTATAGCCAAGGCTTGTATAGTACTTTTCTCAAATAATGCGCGGAAATTAAAACTAAGTAAAACTGTATACATGACGAATGACGAACAACAGTTTTCAGGCGCCAAAAGGTTAATTTGCTTTTTTTCATCATCAAACAGGTTTCTTATTCAAGCCAGTTTGAAATTTAAATAAAACTCTGATAAGTTGCCTTCTTGGTTGCAATATTTTGAAGTAACAAATCGTTCCATTTTTAAAATGCACGACAGATATGAATTAAAAATATATATTGATTTGACCGCTAAAACACGACAGATATGGATTTTCTTAAATTTTTTGCTGGCCGCTGCTCGCACGTATTTGGTCAGTACAGCAATTTCGATTTATCTAGAAGAAGGTTGTCAAATTAATGCTCAAATTTCCAAGCATGTTTGAGAAATAATACTTTTTCTGTTGATTTTTTTTACCTAACCTTTTAATCTATCAATGCATTAATTTAAAAGGTTATCCTTGACTAAAAATACATATATGAAAATAAAATTAATAATCTAATTACTTCAAAATACCTTTTAAAACTGAAATATCTTTTGTTTAAAACTTAACCAAATATAGTTCCAGTTTAAATAGTAAATGGCGTGACGTCATTATGCATTATTAATAGCGAACAACTTTAACTCCTAGCATGCCATGTACTCCTAGTAGCAATAAATAGCGCGGGGTCATTTGTAGTTCAATAATTTAGTAGAAACCATAGCTAAGGTATTATCGACCTTGTTGGTTAACTGTCTATGAATATAAACCTGCCATCCTGTTATTATTTCTTGTGAAAGAAAAAAATAAACTTATAATATTTCTATATTCCTGTGTTCGGATCGCTATAATAATTGGCATTCACCTGGAATACTTATAGAGCATCACTCCATCTGCTATATTGGCATTTTTTGTCTTTAAAAAAGACTTCATATTTGCCATATTAAAAAAAAAACAGTACACAAAATGACTGCCGCGAGACGTAGATATTTTCTCAGTAATAGAATGAGCTCTCTAATTATACTGTAATGGCAAAAGGCAACTTAAAGGCTTTGCTGGAAATTGTGTTTTATTTTTAAAACATTTATTTCTGATTATAGTTTTTATAAAGCGTTCAAATAAATATTAATTAAAGAAATATAATTCAATTGCTATTTTATCTTCTTTTAAAAACTTACGCAAATCTTGTGTAATTTTTGCTGAGAATATGGAAATGTCATGTTTAATTGTCCAGCTTTCAGTTTGTCAATTTGGTTTCGTCCTCCAAGTAGCTCCGAAATTGTACTCGATAGTTCGACGCCGAGGATTCTATTACTCTCAGAAATTTGGAAAGTTACTCTTTGGAACTAAGAGATCATAGTAAATAGATCCTTTTTATAGTGAACTCACAAACTTGTGTCTTAGTGGTATTTAAATGAACTAAGTCCCGTTGAACCCATTCCGAGGACCACCTTTTTTTTTTTATTTTTTTATTGGTGGGCTATGGGTGCGTCTCGCCCCGCTGAATCGGTCCGGGGTGACGGAAAGGCGGCGCGTGACCCCATAGACCCACCGTAAAACCTTCTCTCTTCGCCGTGCGAGCGGACCACCGGTACTCGATTTTAACTTCGGTGGCCCGCCCGGCGGTTTACCCTCGCGGGTTCCTCTCGTCGACGCCCCGACAGATTTCGCCGTCGGGGCGTCGCCCTCACGCGGTAGCCTCACGTCGGGTGACCGGACAATTCCCCGGTCCGATCACCCGAGGCCTCGGTTAGGGCGGCATCAGGCGCAGGTATTCGCGCCTGCGCCGCCCCGGCCGCTGACGGCGGCCCGGGACGCGGGATTCCTCCCGGACTCGTTCCGCCGCCTCCTTCTGCGAGATGACAGCCTCGCAGAAGGCGGCGACCGCGTCCCAGTTCCTGACGCTGTCGACCATCGCTCTCGCGACAGCCGGCAGCGTCAGGTCGGCACCGATAACAGCGACGAGGTCACGGCGCTGCCGGTCAAAGCCCGGACACGCCTCCAGCGTGTGTTGCGCCGTGTCCTCGTCACTGCTGCAATGGTGGCAGAACGAAGTCCACTCCCTACACGCGACCGTGTGCAGGTAAAAGCCGAAGCATCCGTGCCCCGACAACACCTGCACCAGTCGAAAGGAGAGGACTCCGTGCCGCCGCTCCATCCACTCCATCAATACGGGCCGGAGAGCCTCGACGGTGACGATGACGATTCCGAGGACCACCTGAGAGAGCGCCTCAACCCTGCTTGCGAATGCAATTGTTGACCAGATGACAGCAGATGGAGATTCGTCTTTTACATCCACGAGCAATGTAAGCGTTGGTAGTATTAGTAGCCACTGTCACATAGATTTATTATATATAATATTTTATTCTATATTCATTTATTTTAAAGGAAATTTACTAATTTACAAGAATTTTAAAATAATAATTTGTTCAAAGAACTATTTTAGATATTTTACATGCTTGGCATCTCGAAGTGACAAAAGTTATTTTAAGCTTAACCGCCATTTATAGCAGATGGCTATTAAGTTGTACCAGGCGCGTAGTACAAGGCAGGAGACATATTTGAAACGTTAAATTAAAATTTCTTCTCAACATTATTGTATCAAGTTAAAGCTAAGTAACTTACTTTGAAGTTTACTGGCGACAAATAAGATAACTTGTTACTTAACAACTTACGAACAAACATCGTTTATACCAGGCACACATAAATATATGTACATAGCTAAACTTAGTAATGTACTAATTTTACTCAGACATATAGTATTTTGAGCTAGATTTACTTTTATTTCTGTACTGATAAGGTTCATATTTAATTGTTACCATGTCATCCTTAGACCATTACTGTCCTATCGCCCTTTCAGGCATGTCTCTTCTTTCAGAATGAAAGGGATTACGCTTCATGTTACGCTAAGCTAATATGGGTCTTCAAGCTTGAGTAAATCTTTTAAGTGTGTTTATTTCCCTTACAATGTTTTAAATAACATTGATTATTTATCAATGCTACCACGAGATAAACTATTATGTTTATAAACGAGCGGAAAAGAAAATATTTTGTCTTTTCTTCATTCAAGTTAAAAAAAAAAAAAAAAAAAAAAAAAACAAAAAAAAAAAAAAAAAAAAAAAAAAAAAAAAAAAAAAAAAAAAAAAAAAAAATATAAAAAGTTAGCAAAGAAACATTAGCCGGTTGGGGCGTAAAAGGAAAAAAAACAACGAAATAAAAAAAAAACTTTGACAAATATTTTAATACAACGAATGCCTTTAAGGATTTATTACAACAAAAACACAAAAACAATGTTTAAATTTATTATTAAAATTTTATATTTGAATAATAAATTTAAACATTGTTTAACAAAAAAACTTTGACAAATATTTTAATACAACGAATGCCTTTAAGGATTTATTACAACAAAAACACAAAAACAATGTTTAAATTTATAATTCAAATTTTATATTTGAATAATAAATTTAAACATTGTTTAACAAAAAGTTTTATACTAGGCTTTCATAAAATACTTAGAGGTTTTAAGAAATTTATTTGCATTGTATCCATTACTTTAAATTATAAATAATCACATAGAATTTGGTCAAATCATTTTTCTCAAGTATTTACAGCCTGAGTTTTTCAAGTCAAAGGGATATTAAGTCCAAGTCTAGACGTGTAATTCAAGACTTTTATTATCAAATACATACCAGAATCGACAGTTTAAATTGATGCCATAACGCTTCTTTTAGCGTAAAGGATATACGAGTATATATGTAATATAAAATGTGATTTTTTTATGACTATTTTATTTTAAACTTGTAGCCTCACCCTTTTGTCAATGTTCTACATCTAACTGCGGGTTTGAACAAACAGCTCACCACATTCTCTGGCAGTGCAGTCTCTGGCGTAACGAGCGCAATCTCATGTTAGACAGTCTGAAAGTCAGGTCTGGGATACTATACGGACCTTGTAGCAACTCAAGAAAATTTCCGTGCGTTCAGGCGCTTCTGCCATACCTACTGTTGCAATCAATGTTTAGGCTCACATATAGGCCCCATAAGCTTTATCATATCCGTGGTGCTGTACTGCTGCGCTTCACGTATCAGTACATCCTCTTATCTATTGGCATATTAACCAATTTTTGCTTCATGTCTCCCGCTTTGCATAGAAGGGAAGAGGAGTTTTTCCAACTCCTCCGGTGTTTCTTTTCTAATTAAATTTGTTGCGGGTCCCAAAACAATTAAATGCGTTTCCCGGGGCTTCCTAAGGGTCAAACCTCGGTGTCTTATATGGAGACCTTTGTGGATCCTGGCTTACAGGAGTTACAGTGGTGGGAATTTGTGGTGGGCTTAGTCCAATTTAAAAAAAAGTTTAAGATCAATAATTTTCTATAATTTCTAACTGTAGCCATAAATATAGCAGGTCGTTTGGGATAGTAGCACATTGTCATAAAAATATTGACATCTCCATCAAAAATTGATAAAGTATCAAGAACAGCGTTCGATGAGCGAGAGAATCGGATGCAACCTCACTTTATTTGGAGTTTCTCTTGCCTAGATTTAGATATTATATACCGTCCTTTACAACAGAGGAAAGAAAGGGGATGGTGAATTATATTCTTACACCGTCGTAATTCGAAAGACTTTTGGCATTCTTAAAAAAATATCTAACATATAAGTAGCGACGGTGATCCAGTACGTTATGGTATGAGGTTGCACGCCATCTTTGCCAGTTTGGGTGGGACGTGGCCGAAACATAGACTGTCCCCGCTCCCTAAAAATAATGCAAACTGCGCCACTTAAACGAAACAGCAGGAGCAAGCATACATTTTAGCCGCGCGGTAGATAGAGAGGGGAATATTACTTCCGTTCCGTTTTTTTTTTTGTTTTCTTTGCATGGTGGACCATGGATGTGGTCGCGCCCCGACAAATCGGTCCGGGGCGACAGAAGAGGCGGCGCGCAACCCCATGGACCCACCATGCAAACACCTCTCTTCGCCGTGCGAGCGGGTCACCGGTACCCGATCTTTGTCTTCGGTGGCCCGATATTGCTTCATCTCCTAAGGTCTACTCTTCGTCCGTCTTACGAATTTTCAATCAGGTTACGCGTCCTGACGCGAGTTTAACATTTTTTACTCATCCCAAAAAAGGGCACTACGCCGCTAAAGGAGTTTTCACACCTATTGGAAATCCGTTCCAATCGTGCTGCCACTTACACCACTAACTAACTGTGTGGTAGCGGCTACGAATACTATCAACCCTTACTTTGCTCGTGGATGTCGTAAAAGACGGCTAAGAGCCTTATAACGACCTTTTTTTTTTTTTTTTTTTTTTTATTGGTGGGCTATGGGTGCGTCTCGCCCCGCTGAATCGGTCCGGGGTGACGGAAAGGCGGCGCGTGACCCCATAGACCCACCGTAAAACCTTCTCTCTTCGCCGTGCGAGCGGACCACCGGTACTCGATTTTAAATTCGGTGGCCCGCCCGGCGGTTTACCCTCGCGGGTTCCTCTCGTCGACGCCCCGACAGATTTCGCCGTCGGGGCGTCGCCCTCACGCGGTGGCCTCACGTCGGGTGACCGGACAATTCCCCGGTCCGATCACCCGAGGCCTCGGTTAGGGCGGCATCAGGCGCAGGTATTCGCGCCTGCGCCGCCCCGGCCGCTGACGGCGGCCCGGGACGCGGGATTCCTCCCGGACTCGTTCCGCCGCCTCCTTCTGCGAGATGACAGCCTCGCAGAAGGCGGCGACCGCGTCCCAGTTCCTGACGCTGTCGACCATCGCTCTCGCGACAGCCGGCAGCGTCAGGTCGGCACCGATAACAGCGACGAGGTCACGGCGCTGCCGGTCAAAGCCCGGACACGCCTCCAGCGTGTGTTGCGCCGTGTCCTCGCCACTGCTGCAATGGTGGCAGAACGAAGTCCACTCCCTATGTGCGACCGTGTGCAGGTACGAGCCGAAGCATCCGTGCCCCGACAACACCTGCACCAGTCGAAAGGAGAGGACTCCGTGCCGCCGCTCCATCCACTCCGTCAGTACGGGCCGGAGAGCCTCGACGGTGACGACACCGTGTCTAGGCCTCTCCAGCCGCGTAGCCCAACGGGCGATGACGTCTCGGCGGGCGTCCTCGCGCCAGGTGGCTATCTCGCTCAGCGATGGGGAGCCACCTTCGTCGCGCAGTGAGGTCACCCGCCGGTAGAGGTCGGAGAGCATCTCCGCCTCTAGGTCCCACGGGGGTGTCCCGGCTATTAGGCATGCCGCCTCGGTCGACACCGTGCGGTACCCGCGAATGGCTCTGACCGCCATGACTCTCTGGGGTCTCCACAGAACAGCCCTGAGCTGGGCGTTCAGAGCCCTCGCCCACACGGGTGCGCCGTACATGGCCATAGAACGGATCACCCCCGCATACAGCCGTCGGCCCTCGAAGCTGGGTCCGCCCACGTTCGGCATGAGCTGCGAAAGGGCGGACGCCGCGCCGACCAGCCGGGGAGCAATTTGGCGAAAATGCTCCCGGAACCACCATCGCCCGTCGAGCACCAGACCCAAGTACTTCATATGGGCCTGGATGCTGATGTGGACGGAGTTGACGACTAGCGAGACGCCGATTGGCGGCCTTACGCGTGGCCCATGAAACAATAGGGCCTCCGTCTTATTTAGGGCCACCCTGAGCCCCAGCGCCTCGATTCGCCCGACCATCTCCTCGGTGCCGAGAGTGGCCAGGCTCGCCGCCTCTTCGAGTATCCTGCCCCGGGCTGTGACGAGCGTATCGTCAGCGTAGCATATCACGCTCAGCCCGGGGGGGAGACTCCCTCTCAACGCCCAGTCGTACCCGATGTCCCACAGAGTCGGCCCCAGAACCGACCCCTGTGGAACGCCGCACGACATGGACGTCCGCACAATGTCCCCTGCGGGACTCGCGCAGAGGACACTGCGCCCCTCCAAATAGTCCGCCACCAGCCGCCTCAGGTACAAGGGCACCCCATGAAATCGGAGCGCCTCCCTGATGCAGCTGAATGGCAGACTATTGAATGCGTTGGCGATGTCCAGCGACACCGCCATCAGCACTCCCCCGCCGGTGACAGCCTCCGCGGCCGTCTGCCTCAGTCGTAGCAGGGCCCCGATGGTCGAACGCCCCCTTCTAAAACCGAATTGAGCGTCCGACAGATCGGGCCCCACCTCCTCCAGGTGCTGGACGATGCGGGCAGCGAGGATGCGCTCCAGCAGCTTACCCACATCGTCGAGGAGCACGATGGGCCTGTAGGCCGACGGCGAATCCGGGGGCCGTCCCGGCTTTGGCAGAAGAACCAACCTCCCCTCCTTCCAGCACTCAGGGAACCGTCCAGACGCCAAACAGGCGTTGTACAGCTGCCTGAGGCGAGGCTCGAGGTGCTCGAGGAGCGACGTCAGCACCCGGACTGGTATTCCGTCCAGGCCGGGGGCCGTGGTCGCGGAACGAATCCGCGCCACAGCTGCTCCCACTTCCGTCTCCGTCACGGGCGGAACACTCTCGTCGTCAGCCTCCCGGTCTTGTTCTGGCGAGGCCATGACTGGGGGCGTGTGTTCCGACTGCCGTGGAAACAGCTCCTCGACCACCCTACAGAGGAAGTCGGGCTGGAGGGTCTCGGTGAGGGGGGGGGCCTGCGCGCGAAGCTTGTTCAGCGACGCGCGATACGGGCGACCCCAGAGGTCACGGTCGAGACCGTCCAGCATCTCCTGCCAACTCGCACCCTTGGCGGCTCGGATGGCCAGCCGAAAGGCCGTCCGCGCATCGCGGTACGCCTCGTACAGCTGGCCCCCCCGCTCAGCGTCGCGGTGACGCCGCCGGCTGCGGGTGTAGGACCTTCGGGCTCTGATACATGCCGCACGAAGGTCCGCCAATCTTGGGGACCACCAGTAGACCCCCTGCCTCGGAGGTAGACGCCGCCGCACTCTGGGCATGGCCGCATCGCAGATCTGCGTTAACGCATTGCGGATGCGGACAGCCTCAGCGTCCACCCCGTCCGCTGGGGGCGGTGAGGACAGCCACGTGTGAACGATGGCCGCCTCCGCCAGTAGGTCCCTGTCAAGACGACCCACAGCCCACCGCGGAAACGCGGGAGCTCCGTCCGCCCTGTGACCCCTGCCGGGGTCCCGGAGAGGGGAGACCTCCATCCGGATGTACCGGTGGTCCGATAGGGTCTCCGCCTCCTCCAGGACACTCCAGTTCCTCACCCGTGGTGCGACAGCGGGGCTAGCGAACGACAAGTCCACTATCGACCCGCCCTGCTGCCGCACACACGTGTTCACTGAGCCCCTGTTAAGAACACAGAGGCCCAGTGAAGCCGCCCACTCGATGACCGCCCGCCCACCGTCGTCCGTCATAGGGGACCCCCACGCCGTGGATTTGGCGTTGAAGTCCCCCAGAACCAGGACGAGGCCCGGTGCCAGTCGCCGTATCGAGGCCTCCAAGTTGGTGAGGGAGGCCCTGAAATCGTCCATTCTCCTGGTAGGGGAGAGGTATACGCTGTAGAGCGTATCCCCTTCCCACTCCGTCGCGACAAATTCCTCGCCCCTATCCAAAAGAGACAAGGACGGGAAGTGCCGCTGCGTAGAGACGACGATTGCCGCAGTACCGTTTCGGCTGACCACCCAATTGGGGCGATCAGGCACGCAGTACGGTTCCGCGACTACGGCTGCACCAATCGACCACTCCGCCATGGATTGCAGGAGTAAATCCTGCGCACCGGCGGAGTGGTTGGTGTTGGCTTGCAAGAGGTGGTGCATGGATGGTGTAGCCATTAACGGGCTGTATCCATCCCCCTCGCCGGCGGGCGATCGGACCGCGCTAGAAGCGGGAGCGGCCGTGGTCGGAGGGCCGCCCCGCCCCTTTGGGGCCGAAGCTGGAGGTTTGCACGCCCCAGAGCCCATGCGGTGCTTGGCGGGCTTATTGCCCGCCGCACACGCGGGGCAGTGGGGCGGGGCGGCCCAAGATGCCGCCACGTGCCCGGTTTGACCGCAGCGGAAGCACAGTCCGCCGCAGTCGAAGCAATTAGTGCACGTCGGTCGAGTATGTCCGACCGCCATGCACTTATAGCACCTCGCAGGCCGGTGCTCAAGCACGGTCACCCGCGCCGAGCTCCAGCCCACGAGGAGCCTGCCTGAGCCGGCCAGTTGCCTGACCGACTCCACCGGGCACTGCGCCCAGGCGGCACCTACGCCGCCCGGACCGGGGCGAATGGCACCAACCCGGACGGTGTCTATGTGACACCCGGTTCTCGAGGCAATAGCCTCCCGGATGTCGTCCACCGTCACGGAGTCGTCCAGACCCGCGATGCGCATTTCGGCGCACTTGACGGGCCTGGCGATCCTGATGCCACCCTCCCCGGCAAACAAACCTCGCAGCTTGTCAGCTACGCTGTCGGCCGTCTTGGAGCCCTCGGCCCCGGGGAACTCGAGGATTCGAGCCCCTGTCCGGCCCTTGCGGGTCCTGGCTTCGACGCCTCCAATATCGGAGACGTCTAGCTCCCGCCGGGCCTTCCTCAAGACGGCCTCGTAGCTGAGGCCCTTCTCAGCCGCCTCAGGCAGCACAGTGATCACCACTGCGGCTGTCTTCGGCGACTTGAGCCCCTTGCGCGGCCTCTTCTTTTTACCGGCTCCTGCCTGTGAAGCGGGAGCGGGGACCTCAGCGGCGCGCTTGGCCTCCGCTCTCCTCTTCTGACCGCGACTCTTCCGGTCGCGCTCGGCCACCTGCCAACCCTCGGGCGCAGCAGGCGCGACAGGCGCGGAAGGCGCAGTCGTTGACGCGCTAGTCGTCGCCGGCAGTGTTGTTGCCGACGATGACTGCGGTCCGGCAGGAGCCGGTACCGTCCTCTTCCTTGGCTTTGGCGCGGGCCCCTTAGGCTTGGGCGCCGCCGCGGCCGCGGCGTAGCTGTCCCCCACGCGGCCACCCTGACAAGGCAGCGGGGCGGGGGCTGATGCCACATGCGACCGCTTGTCCGCGGCGAGAGGCGGCCGAACACGTGGTTCTGGAGGCAACCTTGCCTCCAGAACGGCCACGCGCGCATCGACGAGTTTTCCGACTGCGTCGATGATTTGGCGCAGGGCCTCGTCCGGTAAGCCTCCCACCGCAAGCATCGGGGTCGGCTGAGCCTCTTCAGGGGCCCGTTCTGCGGCGCCCGGTGGCTTTGGCGCCACAGGGGCGCTAGCCGGCGGCACGCGGTCCGCAGTGAGAGGCGTCATCCTCACCACGGGGACCAGTTTCGCCGCAGCGACCGCGCCAGCGTCAGCCGGCGATGCGCGCTTCACAGCGGCAGGCGTCTTTCTCGCTGCGGGGACGGGAGTGACGGTTACGCCAGTGCCCAACGTCGTCGGCACCGCAACGCGAGGCGGCTTTGGCGCTGCAGTGGCCGCCGAGCAGCCGGCCTTGGCCGGCGGCGCGACTGACGTAGGCGGCACGAGCCGCGCCATCTGCGCCTTTAATTCGGCCACGTCCTTCATCAATTGGCGGTTTGCCCGCCGCAACCCCGCCAGCATGTCCCCTTGCTGTCGGTTCTTGGACCGCATGGCTGTCAACTCGCCGTTAAGGCGGGCATTTTCGGCCCGCATGTCTGGAGAGTCGTCGTTAGCGCGGGCAGCGGCCGCCGCCGCCCTTTCTTCTTCCGAGGCCCCTCGCCCTCTTCGGGAAGCCGGCACCTTAGGTGGGGGCATGTTGGCCACGCTCCCCTCTGAGTCGGCACCCGAGCTGCCACCCTTGCTTAGGCGGCGCTTCCTCACCTGCGAGGGGAGGGCCTTCTCCTTGGTCGTCAGCGTTGTCGCTGTCGCCGCCGGGCTCTTTGCCACAAGACGCGCTGACGACCTGGCAGGGGCTTCAGCAGCCGGCCCGCTATCCTTCTTGGACGGCCCTGCGGGAATGTCACCGTCCTCGTCCATTTTGGCGGTAGAACCGCCACCCCCATCTTCCCCGGACGGCTCTGCGACATCGCTGTCGCCCTCGTCCGTCGACGGCTCCGTTTCGGCTCTACCGCCGTCCTTCCTCGCTTCCGCGGCGGCAGCCTTCCTACGCGCTCGCCGCTCCTCCAGTCGCCTTTTGAAGCTAGAGGTCTTCCCCCGGCTCCTCCTGGGCGACCTCCGCTTCGATGTTTGGGCCTCCCCGATTTGTGCCGGGCCCTCGGCGGACGCCTCAAGTCCCGAGGACGAGGCGTCGTTCTGGTCAGTTTTGCGTTGGCATGACCAGGCCTTAAGGTGGGCATCACTAAGATCCCCGTCGTTAATTATGTTTTTTAATTTAAGAGTATCCATAGTTAGACCCACGAGTATGGGAGATACTATTACGTCGACCCGGGCAGAGATCCCTGTACCCGGGCAAGCCTACATTTACCAACCAGGGGGGCAGCCGGTACCCTGGCTGGAGCGTGCTAAGAACAGAACAACCCATCTGCCATGCATCTTCTCGCCGCACGCCAAAACTTAAGATTGTGGGTGATTTCCGAATTCGAATGTACATTCGAAATTCTTTATAGAGGTTGTCTTCCTCGCGGTCCGGGCGGTTAAGCCAAGACCCTCGCTCCTGAAACTAAGACAAGCAAAGAATCAGGTTTACGATTTGACGACGGTGGCGGTGGCACATGCCTGCCCAGCCCTCAAATGAATGAGTGACTGAGCCCGTCGCGGATTCGCGTCCGGTCACCTTCTACGGATAGAAGGCTAGGAGCGAAGCGCCAGATATTCGCTACGGACGACAGTACAACAGAAGAACTGGGGACCGCCGTCCGCACCCAGGGTACACCGCGTGGAGGTTTCTGACATCGTACCCCAGCCTTATAACAACCTGGGCCAACTCCACCTGATGCCGTTTGGTCAACAATTACATTCCCAACGAGGGTCAACGTCTGGCAGGGGGCCGGTCATAAAACTATTGCCAATAACTTTTACAATATGTACTATGAAAGAAGAGTACATATTGTATCGACCCCGAGTAATTGGGATAAGAGTAGGAGAATGATGATGATTCAAATATGTATTAAGTACGATAGAGATTTAAATAATAATAATAATATATATTGAAAACTACATAAAAAAATATCTGTGTGGTGACGGAGTAAGAATACAATCCATCACCCCCTATCTTACCCGTGCATGTCATAAAAGATGGCTAGGGAATATAATATAACATATATGTATAAAATATTATGTATATAAGAGAAGATAACTGTAAAGAAAACCCTATACCTAAATTGAAAAACAAATACTTTTGATAATTTTGCTTGAATTTCTCTAGCTTTTGAATTACGTAAATATAACAAAGCATTCTATGAGTACCTTCTATTATACATAATGGAACAATATGACCATCACGTTAGTTGACACAATGGTTGATTACAAAACTCACCCCCCACATACTCACACAGGCTAACATAAGCTTGAAGCTGCTACATACTTGTTTTGAACTACAATACAAGTCAGATGTCAGAAGTTCCACAAGTTATATTGGGAGTTTACTCATTATAAATCAATTAACTATACAGATGGTGAAGCGGTTAAGATACCGACCTTCCGTGCTAGTGCTGTGGGTTCGATTCCTATGCAGGACAATACTTTGTGCGATCCACAAAGTATTGTTTTGAGTCATTCTATGGACTGGCTATCAAAATAGACGCAGTTTGATGTCGATTTCTTGAAGTATCGAAACATATGTTCAAAAATCATTTCATGATACTCCAAGCATTTTTCTCCAGCACCACATCTCCATCGCGTAACCATAATATAACTTTCCAAAAAATAACGTGAATTTTAAATCAGTTCCATCTAAACCATGTGTTGGTTTTTTAACTTAGTCTTTCAGACATTCAGGACACACTCTCGGAATATTGAAAAACAAACTTCGAAATCTCCTCTTTTGCTTGCTGACAGTTGCTGACTCCACAGATGGTGTTTAAGATATTAACTTTTCGAGGCAGTGTTGTGGGTTCGATTCCTATGCAGGCATATACTTTGTGCTATCCAGAAACTTTTATTCTGAGTCTGGGTGCAATTTGTCTATCTCTGTAATACAATGATTATTTCTTTAGTGCACGGTGGTGTCCTTTAAAATTTTTTTTCTTTCCTGCAACTGTTCGTAGTGTAAATAAAAAATAAATAAAACAAAAAAAAAACAAAAGGTTTAAACCCTACCTTAAAGTAAGCCTGACCATATGACCCTGATAGCAATATCAGTAGACCTATACGAATAGGTTCTTAAACGGACTTACCATCAGATGAGCTGCTTGTTATTACCAAAGTTAATAAGAAACTAGTCACCTTCTACGTACATACATAAATATCATCACGCCATATCCCTTACAGGGTAGGCAGAGAGAACAGAGTGCCAGAGAACTCTACCCTTGCATACTTCACTCGCTTCCTCAACATTCATAATTCTCTTCATACACGCTCGCCTGTTTCGGAGACTCTTGACTCTTTCTAAAACTATTTAAAATACTTTGCAAAGTTGGATTACTGAAAATTATCTTTTATGTATAGTGATGTTGATATATATCTTGATAGCTATTGTTTACACGACTTATACTCAGCTAGACGCCCGGTATTATTCTTTAGATATCTTGTAGCCAATGGACTAAGAATATAAATAAGTTCACGAGAAGTACCCTGTAGGTTTTGATTCCCTTGCGAATGTCGAAAATTTGGGGAAATTTGCGGCATAAACGCCTTTGATTGCATTGGCTTAGAAATTTAATTTTTTCACAGCTTTAAGGGATAGTAGACTTGAGTATTTGATATAAATTTCAGCTTGATACCTCTACGCGTTCCTGAGAAAAAGGGTCTTGACAGACAGACAGACGGACGGACAACAAAGTGATCCTATAAGGGTTCCGTTTTTTCCTTTTGAGGTACGGAACCCTAAAAACATTGCCTGCAAAAAGAATTTTAAGAAATTAATCATAATCATTCTCCTGTAAAGTGTTTGAAACGTCGGAAAATTTAAAAATCAAATACAAACGCGATAGGATCCATAATAATATTATTATTTCAAATCTATAAAAATAGTTTTATTTTTCAAATCATTATTCTTTTCATATTACTTTATTGCTTATGGTGGCCAACGAGCAAGCAGCACACCTGATGCTAAGTGTCACTGCCGCCCATGGACCTTTGCAATACTAAGGGTATAGCTTAGGCCGCTGCCTACCAATAAAATCCCCAAACACACCCAGTTGGACTGCCGGCTCTCTCGCTCACCGAACGAAGCGCAATAACAAATCGCCATTACTCAGACGTCGATCTTCTGCGAGAGTATGGTACTACCCTGGACGGACCGGCTCGCGGCTGGAGATAGAAAACTGTCCACAGCGTGGTCCTACCACTTCTCTAACGTTTTAGTACTAGTCGGCGTTAATTATCCTGGGAGAATTCAGTGAATGTATTATTTCAAATATGATAAAGCGAAATAAAACCACATAATAATATGTCCACCAATTAGTCTTTTTGTTTTTTTTTTGCTGTGTGTGTCCATAGTCCGGATGTGGTACGCGCACCGTCAAATTAGTCCGGGGCGACGAAAGAGGCGGTGCGCGACTCCATAGACCCACCATGCAAAGCGCCTCTCTTCGCAGTGCAAGCGGGCCACCGGTACCCGATCTTTATCTTCGGTGGCCCGCTCCTCACGGGTTCCTCTCAAGTCGATGCCCCAACGCTCAAAGCTGTCCTCACGCGGTAGTCTCACTTCGGGTGACCGGACTAGTCCCCGGTCTTATCACCGGATAATATAATCAGTTTGTGTTTAAGAGAAAGTGAATTATTTCTTTTCACCATAATACTGTTTAAATCTTTACTCATTTTTCTATACACCACCCTGCACTAAAAAAAAAAATTATGCGTGCGTACAAAGTACACATATCAGAAGTGAAACTTTGACAAACTATTTTTTAAATTTCGTTTGTTTCTCTCTCTCTCTCGTAGCGCGTTCCTCGTGTACGCGTTTCATCTGTAAAAATTTTAACCTCATGCGCGCAAAAAAGTTTGCCTTCAAAAAAAGATGACGCGTAGCGAAAAAATATGACGGTAATTTTTTTTCCAACGCCGATAAAGAATTTTCACTTCAATAATCCTTTTATTACGGGTGAATTTACAAACATAATTAACGCAGACAAATTACACCTGTATTCAGAACAAACATTTGCATAAAATTTTGTCCTACATAGGAATCAAATGCACAGCACTTGCATGGAAGATTAGTTATATCAAACACTTCGCCATCTGCGTAGATAATTTCTTATTTTTTATATTAAACATAAGACTTCTTTATAATAAAATAAAAACGCATAAAATTTTAATTCATCCTTACTCCTCCCCTCCTTTACTCGTGTAGAGATAACTTTTAATAGTGGTAGGACCTCGCTGTTGACAGTTCTCTGTCTACAGCCGCGGGCCGGTCCGTCCGGGGTAGTACCACACTGAGCAGAAGATCGACGTCTGAGTAATGGCAATGTGCTATTGCGCTTCGTTCGGTGAGTGTTCAACTGGGGTGGGTTTGGGGTGTGTTTTGGTAGCCAGCGGCCTAGGTACACCCTTGGTATTGCAAAGGTCCATGGGCGGCAGTGATACTTACCATCAGGTGTGCTGTCTGCTCGTATGCCACCTTGCGTAATAAAAAAAAAATGCTGGAGGCAAAGGGACGATGAGACGATTACAATATTGTATTTCTATAGTTAGCATTCAAATTAACATTATGAATGTGCATTTGCTTTGTTTTTTTTTTTTGTGTTTCTTAGTTGTTAGCCTCAGATGGCTATGACAACTTTACACGGACTGTGGGTGAGCGATGAGGGCTCTCAATCCGATGTATTTGTTTGTTTAGTAGCTTTATATGCCATGCAGCTCGTTCAATATCAATTTAAGTCAAGTCTTTACCTTTAATTGAGAGCAAAATGATTCAAGATTTCGCTGGGAATTTCGGCAGTGCATGAAAACACACAAAACACTGTTACATTACAAACAGTAAACTTTAGCACTTCATCTGCATTACATTTAATATAACACTGTAAAATACTAAATTATTTTAATTTAATTTAAGAGCGCCCAGTGACATATTTACATTACCGCAAAAACTGTTAAAAAATGCCATTTGTCTGTTAGTTTCATCAACATTAAAAAAAAGATTTAAAAAAAAAATATTACTTAACTACTTTGCAAGTTAAAGACATTAAAATAAAAAAAAAAGTGTGTGTGTCAGCTCCGACGCACGACTGGAGTTTACTCCTTAAGTACGATTATCAAAACAGACGCAAAAACAGCTCATTTGACTTTTATTTATATTTATTAAAACTGTTATATTTATTAAAAGTGAAGTATTATCTCACGTCAGAAAGTGAAAGGTGCACAGAATAGGTTGCGCACCAAAAACGTAACGAGGTCATTCGATCACTAGATTTTACTCCTCAATTTTTTCTCATACTGGGCGCCTTATATGAAAATCGATTCTTAAGGAGTAAACTCCAAAAAAACTACTTCGCAAAATTTTCGTCTTGGTATCGATATTTTATCTTTTTAATCATAAACAATCGAAAACCTTTAAATATTTCATTACAGATTCTTACGTTCTGTATCCACTAAGGAAATAAATAATTGTAAATATATGATGGAGGAATGTGACTTTCAAACTTATTGAACTCGTGCTCCTATTCTTTATTACTTATGGCAGCAAAGGAGCTGGTAGCAAACCTGGTGGTAAATGATAATGCCACTCATGAATATTTAATATCAGAGGCCACAGCCAGACCACTGACTCTCATTATCATTTTTAAAACTACCATGAGGCATATTGTGTTTTTGGAGTTTACTCCTTAAGAATCGATTTTCATATAAGGCGCATGGTATGAGAAAAGTTACCTTTTGGTGCGCAACCTATTCTGCGCACTTTTCACTTTCTGACATGAGATAATACTTCACTGAACAGTTTTAATAAATGTAAATATATATATATATATATATATATATATATATATATATATATATATATATATATATATATATATATATATATATATATATATTGTTAGCAGACGAAGGATTTTTAATATGAAGAGGAAACAATTAAATGGTTTCTGATGTATAACACTGAAATATTAATTATCGCAATCACTTTCATTTTCCACAAAACCAACCAATAAGCAAATTATAAGCACCTTAAACTAATTCCTAATTCTAACACTTCAACGACATAAATATAAGTGGTAATCGGTACACAAGCAAGCAGAGCTACCGCGCCCTAGATAGGTCGGATGTATAATGCCGTCTCTAGTCTTTTTTTTTTTTTTTTTTTTTTTTTTTTTTCCGTATCTGCGCTTTATATAGGTTGCGCTACCCGTTTTCGTTAATATTAATTTGACACCTAACAATATATTATTTTTAGTCAAATGAGCTTTTTTTACGCCTGTTTTGATAATCGTACTTAAGGAGTAAACTCCAGTCGTGCGTAGGAGCTGACACACACACTTTTTTTTTTGGTGTTTATGGCTTGGTTACTAAGAACTTTAACTCAAATCTTTTTTTATAAATAAATTTCATTTTCTCAAACATGCTTGGAAATTTGAGCATTAATTTGACAACCTTCTTCTAGATAAATCGAAATTGCTGTACTGATCAAGTACATGCAAGCAGCGGCCGGCAAAAAATGTATAAAAACTCATATCTGTCGTGTTTTAGCGGCCAAATAAATATATATGTAAATTCATATCTATCGTATATTTTAAAAATGGTACGATTTGTTACTCCAAAATATTGCAACTAAATAGGCAACTTATCAGAGTTTTATTTAAATTTCGAACTGGCTTGAAAAAGAAACCTGTTTGATCATGAAAAATAAAAAACAAATGAATCCTTTAGCACCTGAAAAATGTTGTTCGTTGTTCGTCATGTATACAGTTCTATTTAGTACTACTTAGTTTTAATTTCCACGCATTATTTGAGAAAAGCACTATAAAAGCCTTAGCCACAAATATGAATTGATGTATGTGTGCCTCGGTTACACCTCGGCCCACATTTACACGTTCGTCCATGAATGCCTCTTTTGCTGGCCGCTGCAGTAATGCAATATTAAAGTCATCGTCATTTAGTAAGTCAGATCATCGCCTTAAACAGTGCCATGGCCACACTGTTAAAGGTATCTTTTGAGAATTTTAGTGGAAAACGTAAACGTATATAGGGCACTGTTAAATTATATTCACGACACCTCAGTACTTCCTCCACATCACATTCCATAAAATGCCATCAAAATATATTTAATATAACACGTTAAAACACTAAGATATTGAATATAATACAAGAGCACATGACACTATTCCTTTCCTGCTCGGTATATTATATTCCTAAATGATGACCACAGATTATATAAGGTTTCTTTTTTATTTATTTTTTAAACAATAACTTAAGGAAATAATACAAGAATTATTTGGAAGTTTATATAAAAATATAATTAATGACAAAAAGTTACTCCCACACTCCGAACGATTTGTGGAGGGCCAAAAATGTAGTTTTGCGTGGGAATTAAACCCAGAATACTTTACTTCATAAGCAATTTAACTACTTCATTTATGAAGTCAGTTATTAAATCCATTAAAGAATAATTCTCATATGAATACGTCGTTAAAAGAAAAATAAAAAAAGTATAAAATAAAATTCATTTTATTATGATGTCTATTGTCCGACTATTAAAAAGAATCTCATTGGACGAAGGAAATGATGACATCACAAAGGCCAATGCCAACGGCAGATGCTGCCAACTTTCAACCGCAAGGGAGGTCGTAAACTGGGATACTAACTTTTATTATATCGCTCAAGACATTAAAACTTACACAGCTTATAGGAAATGTGAACGTTATATTAACTTATGTGCTCCTGGTATATGATGAAATACAAATATGAATTTAAATGTAATTCATCTTCTTCTCTACAATTCTTTTTCTTCTTCTCTATATATCCCACAGCTTTTTTTTTTGGCGGCGTGCTACGGTACGTCACGCCCCGCCACTCCGTCCAGAGTGACAGAGAATTGGCGTACGACTCCGTAGACCCGCCCTACAATATACGTCTCCACGCCGTGCGGTTGGGTCACTGGAACGCGGTCTGTTTCTTCAGTGGCCCACCCGACGGTCTACCCTCACGGGTATCCTCTCATGTCGACGCCCAGATAGCTCGACCACTCGAGCGTCGTCCTCCGCGGTCTCGCTTCAAGGGATATGTTCTACAGCTAGACAGAGATCTTCTTTTTAATGTGAAAATGTTGGCCTACAAGCCCGCAGTTTTACAGTCTGGCTTTTTCTGTCTGATGATGAATTAAGAATACAGTATACCTACCACTCCTTTGACATTCGAGACGATAAATCAGCGATGAGATTTATATATTACTAGCTTCTGCCCATGACTTTGTCCACATGGAATAGTTAGTTTAAGCTAACGCTAACTTTGACTCGTGACTTTGTTTACATAGAAAGTGCAAATATTTTTAAATAGTTTTGAAAATCCAAAAGTGCACGCCTCATATAAATTAGTCAATGCCATAAATGAAAGTAAAATATGATTTGAAATTTCGCCTTTTTCGACGTTACGCAAAACATAGCTTGCAAGCATTGTAAACGAACCCATGGCTATATGGAATTTGTTGCCAGTCCGAATGGACGAACAGAATTAAAAAAAAAATGTAAACGAACCCAATTTTCATAAGGTATACAAATATACATACACTAAAGACTAAGCAGTTTAGTTTTTTATTAATTGCAATTAAACGATTTGTCGTTTAAAAGACTTCAAACTTTTTTCTTCAAACAAGACTTTCAAAGAATTTCCAAGTCATTTTCGGAAGGAAACAGCGTGTTGCGATTATTAAGCCTTTGAAAAGAGAAATACTTTGATACATTAATTTTTACGGTCGTGAGAGTGCCAGATCCATACGAACAGACATCCGGACATCCTCTAATATTTTTTAATCAATTTTTTTCTTACTTTTACAAAATAATTGCTGTGTAAAAATATAAAATAGGTTTAAACTAATGTTTTTTTTCTTGATATACGTATAATTATAAATTATCCTTTAAGTGTAGTGTGAGAAAAATACAATATTTTTTAGGTAAGGAAAAGTACGAGTAGAGCATCACCTCAACGCTACGCTTATAAGGCGTGCAATAATTTGTACGTTAAGGAGCTGTTTTAGGTATCTCCGTGACTCTTTTACAGTGAGAGAGTGAACATTAAAACTTTAGGTAAAAGTATATGCTGTTGTGGACTTTTATTTAGACCTTTTAAAGTGGAACAATTCTGTCATAAATCATTTTCTCGAAACTTTAACCGTATACGCAGCGGAAGTTTTTAAAAGCAAAAAGAAACGACTTTTAAACATTCTTCATTGGTGCTCCGCTTCTATTGGTCTTAGCGTGATGGTATATAGCCTATAACCTTCCTCGACAAATGCGCTATATAAAATTAAAAGATTTTTTTAAGTCCGACCAGTAGTTCTTGAGATTAACGAGTTCAAGCAAACAAACTCTTTAACTTATATTAGTATAGATAAGTGGGTTCTAATCTTCTTAATAATTGAATGAGTGTTTAATATATACCATTATAAAACTCATCCAATTATTAAGGAGATTGGAATGGATTGTTCAAACCCACTTATGTCAAATATATTTAGATTTTAAAACAAGTTTTTTTAATAAAATGCTTCTCATTAATTTAGTTAATTGCTTTGTGTCATCGTTTAATTCATTTTTAAATATTAAAAGTTTTGAGTATTAAATCGAAATGATATGTAAATGCTCTCTGATACATGGCGTGTGGAACGCCACATTGGTATTTTTTTTAAACACCACCCTTATTTTTTTTCTCTTGCGATGGAGGTGGCCGCGCCGGTCCGGGGCGACGCAAGAGGCGCCTCGCAACCGCTTAGACCCACCCTGAAAGCACCCCTTTTCGCCGTGCGAGCGGGCCACCAGTACTCGATCTTTGTCTTCGGTGGCCCGTTTTAAAAACCACCCTGCTCTAAGTAAATAAATCCTCGTATTTTAACATATAACTAACACAGCCAAATTACATCCAGACTTTGTGGATCACGCAAAGTATTGTCCTTTTTTTTTCTTTTTTTTTTTTTGGGGTGGGCTACGGTCTGCGCTCTCCTCGCACCACTCCGTCCGGGGCGACAGAGGGGCGCAAGCGCGCTCACCCGTAACCCACCCGTAAACCTCGCCTCCGTCGCTGAACCAGCCACTGGAGCAGCGTGAACTTGTCGTCAGTGGCCGGCCCAATGGAATACTCCCTGAGGGGTACCCTCTCAAAAGTATTGTCCTGCATTGGAATCGAATTCACACCACTGGCACTGCAGATTTTATGACTCTCTTAGGAAGATATGGAGTGACTTATAGTGTTATTTCGTCACACCGCACAAAATACAGACCAAAACAGGCATAAATCATCCGAATACAGCAACAATGTTAGCGGTCACATTTTATCAAAGAAACTCGTAAAAACTACGTGACCAACTGTTACGTGTCAGGCATTGATATTAGAATTCGAGTTGTAAATATTATATAAATATACTAGCTGTTTCCCACGGCTTCGCCCGTGTGGATATATTAAACTATGGCTAGTTAATTGAATGGTCAAAAATTAATTAATAGGTATAATATCTTAACTTAATAAAGAACTAATAAGGAAAAAAAATAATACAACATTTTTATTTTGATAATAGATTGTTCTTAATTTTATGTTTTTTTAACTAAATATAAGTTTTTTGATAAACTAAATATAAGAAATGCGAAATGCGATCTCTGCGGAAAATCTGTGGAGTTAGGCTGACCGACCGCATTCGTAACGACGACGTAAGAGAGCGAGTAGGTATAAAAGAGAGTATTGGTGTAAAGATGCGAAAGGAAATGCTCCGATGGTTCGGACATGTGGAAAGAATGCCGAACGAACGTCTGGTTAAGAAGATATACAATGCGAAAGTGGAAGGATGTAGGTACCGAGGGAGACCGAGACTAACATACCTAGACCAGATCGGTCATGTACTGAAGGAAGGTGGAGTCAAGAGTCTCCGAAACCGGCGAGCGTGTATGAAGAGAATTATGAATGTTGAGGAAGCAAGTGAAGTGTGCAGAGATAGAGTTCTCTGGCACTCTGTTCTCTCTGCCTACCCTGCAAGGGATATGGCGTGATGATATGTATGTATGTGTGTGTATAATTTTTTTTTGTTTATATTACTACTATTACCAATTATTCGGGGTGGACGCAATATGTGCTCTTCTTCCTATATATTGGAAAAGTTATTGGCAACAGCTTTATGACCAACCACCTGCCTAACTTCAACCATCCTTATGAATTTATTTATATTTAAGCATCGATGTACTAAGTTCTATAGATTTAATCCCAAAAGTGACAATTTTCATACAACCTCTAGTTTAGTCCCCGTAGGGATATATTTTCTAAAAACTATGAAACACGCCTTTACTTATTTTTAATATAACAACATTTTTTTTAGATTTGTTAAAGATCTCTCTCTTTCATATTGACGCATTTTCATACAAACTTTAATATCATATTTTACTTTCTTTAGGGATGATTAAAAAAAAACAACAGGCAGTCATAGGGACTGCCTATAGAAGTGAAAACTATTAACTTAAGACTAATTGAAATAATAATAATTTTCTAATTTTTATATAAAAATAAAAACCTATAAGTTTTTCCCCTCCAAAAACGCTCAACGCGCCTAAAGAAGTTTTCACATAGCTATAGATATACTATTAGCATTAGCATGTCGGTGACGCGAACCTATAAGTTTTTCCCCTCCAAAAACGCTCAACGCGCCTAAAGAAGTTTTCACTTCAATAAACCTTTAGTACGTGTTTTTCATCTTTAATTAAATATTTGTATTTGGTTAAGTTGTACATTCGTTGTGGGGTTATGAATACTGCCAGTCCTTACTTTGCTCGTGGATGTCGTAAAAGACGACTAAGAGCTTTGTATCGGCCTGAGCCATCACCACCTCATGCCGTCTAGTTAATAATTACATTCCCAAGGAGGGATGACGTCAGACAGGCGGCAGTTCATAAAACTATTGCCCAATAACTTTTGCAATATGTAGGAAAAGGAGTAGGTACGTATTGCGACGACCACAAGTAATTGGGATAAGAGCAAGAGAATTATGAATTGTAGTTAAATTACAGATATCAGTATTAAAAAGAAAGCAAAACAAAGTTCCATACTTATAAGTTAATTTCCGTACATATTTCCAACATCCATTTCTCTTTAGGGAATGATTTCAAAAAATGGTGAAATACGTATTTGTTATTTAATATTGAGTAGCCAAATACATATTTTCATACCAATGTGCAACCCCTATTTTACATATTTAGTGCGTATTTTTCCAAAAATGCTGAAATTATTTATTTATTCATTTAATATATGAAATAGCCAAATAACTATTTTCAAGGTACTAACTTTAAAACTTTCCATGTGGTGACAGAGTAAGAATACAATTCACCACTCCATATTACCCTATTTTTTTTTTTTTTTTTTATTGATGGGCTATGTATGCGTCTCGCCCCTCCGAATCGGTCCGGGGTGACGGAAAGGCGGCGCGTGACCCCATAGACCCACCGTAAAAACCTTCTCTCTTCGCCGTGCGAGCGGGCCACCGGTACCCGATTTTTGACTTCGGTGGCCACCACCCCATATTACCCTTGGTTGATCGTAAAAGACGACTATGGGATATAAAATGCATATAACGTCTATGTCGGAGAAGGAAAACTCGAAACATAATCCTATATCAACACGTCTGACCAGTGTGGTATAGTAGATCAATTTCCCTCCCATTACGGATGAGCCCAACAGTGGGACATATATGAGTTGAGATGATGATGATGATGAACTATAAAACTGATGATGTTTTGTAATAAACTTGCAACCCCTGTTTGACATTGACATGATTTATTAGAAAATATCCAAAAATAATGAAACAAAAATAACCAAACAAAAAGCCTCACAAATGTAACATAAAAACTGTTAAAATTTCATAAAAAACTTGCAACCCGTATTTTACATCCTGCTCATAGAAATTTACAAAAATGATGAAACACGTATTTTTAACATTTAATACTAAATAGCCAAATACAAATGATCACGGATCGAACTTTAAATCTGACAAAGTTTCATACAAACTTGCGATACCTATTTTTGGGAAGAAATTTCTAAAAATGGTGAAACACGTACTCATTTATTTAGTACTAAATAGCCAAATATACATTTTCACTAATATAACTTTAATAATTTCCGTGTGGTGACGGAGTAAGAATACAATTCACCACCCCTTATCTTACCGTATCGTAAAAGACGACTAAGGGATATAAAACGCATATAATATCTATGCAAGAGAGGGAAAACTCGAAACAAAACCCTATACCAACACGTCTAACCAGCGTGGTATAGTAGGTCAATTTCCCTCTTATTATGGAGTAGGCTCGAGCCCAACAGCGGGATATATATGAGCTGAGATGAACTTTAATACTGACAAAATTTTATAAAAATCTTGTAACCCCTATTTTACAGCCATAGGGGAGAAATTTCCAAAAATGCTAAAACTCCTTTTATTTTTATTTAATATTAAATAGCTAAATACAAAGTTATATTTAATACAAAATCTCAATCCCCATTTTACATCCTTTCCTTATCCTTTGAAATTTCTAAAAGTGCTGAAATTATGAAATACCTGTTTATTTATTTAATATTAAATAGGCGAATACAAATTTTCAGGAATCTAACTTCAAAACTGACCAAGTTTCATACAAACTTGCAACACATTTGTCGCAACATATTTGTCACCCTTAAGGGAGAAATTACCAAAAATGCTGAAATACGTGTTTGTTTATTTAATATTAAATACGCAAATCCAAAGTTTAACGGTTCTAATGTTGAGTAGGACCTGGGGGGGCACACTTAAAACATTATTTATTTTTACTGACCGTCGCGCCGCCTACAGATTGTTTGTACAAACTTAACCGCTGCCATTTTGTCCTGCCTGTCAAACGTTTGACAACTGAGAATTGTTATTTTTTGTTCCTAGCGTAGGTACTTATTGTCATCAATCTATTTACGGTTATTGATGTACTTTCTGAAAATTATCTCAATTTTCATTGTTAAGCTGATATTATTATTGCTTCGTTATCAGCTATGTTTTTTTTTTGATATTTCAGGGTAGCTTTCATAGTAAAAGAAAATTCTATATAATTACACATACACATGTAGATATGTATATATATCACTTCAACTTTAGTTCACCGCGTGAACTCTGGGTAGCAGCACCTTCCATACATGCATATTTTATCATGGAGTTGCAACTCTTTTCCAGTTTAATAACTTTACTCTTTGAGTAGGACATACAAGAGGCAGTACATTTGTCCCGTACAAAACGTCATAATGTAAGAGCGACTCAGCAATTCAAAATGTACTACTTCACATTTTCTGTCGCGTTAGTCGTAAGCGAGAGGGAGTACGGCATATACGTCAAAAGTCCAGAGTGAGTGAGAGAGAACGCGTCGAGCCTCATTGTCGTGTGCCTCACTTCAGTACTGTCTACTCTTAGTTTATGCTGGAACATGAATTTTATGAACGACGCTATACGCAATACTGAACTTTAATAATATTTAATAGAGTTGCAAATAGCGCGAAATTGTGTGATTATATTCGAGTGAATTAGCTCTTCTCAGAGCTACGAAAGTACGAACGAATATTGGTTGGATTCTTGCGCGTTCTTTAATGATTAAGAGTACAAGTTGTTTCTTTAGTTTTAATCAATAATTTAAGAAACAATCAATATTTGTTCTAATTATACCTATAATAATAATTATAGTCAGTTGTCACTGCTCATTTTATCAATTGCTTCATGTATCTTTGTGGTAAGTAATACGATAATCACACTTTTGTAAGGTACATATAAACGCATCAATACTTAGTGACATAATTACTCGACACTGCTATAGAGTTTTGTTTTGAATTTTCCTTCTCTTACATAGAAGTTATATGTATTATATCTCTTAGTTGTCTTTTACGATCACCCACAGGGAAGATAAGGAGTGGTGAATTGTATTCTTAGTCTGTCATCACAAGGCAGCTGGTGATGCAAATATGTAAAAATATTATATGTCTGTAGACAGAAAATTGTGATAGTCGTGGCCTTATTACTAGGGGGTATAGAGTTATTTATATCAAACTGCATTGCACGTAGAATATTCTATTAGCATATTATGCAAATAATATCAGTTCTTGAATGTGATACGTTACGTGGAAAACATATTCATCGGTAATTAAAACATAAATATATATGAAGATATCATTTGAGGGCGGAAACCACGCAGCGTAATAGTAAATGACCCAAAATTGGGCACGACAGCTTTGCCATCAACGATGTCCCAAGCCAAGTTCCGTTCCCTACAGGAAAGCCTTTGAAGCTTGTAACTTAAAAGCTTTTTTCAGAGAGGTCTCAGCGCTCACCCATATTTCGGGTTAAGCTGTGAAAGCTAATTGCGGTTAATAGCTAAACATTTGAAGCCGACCCGTTCCATTTTTTTTTTGCGGTGGGCTATGGACGAAGCCGACCCGTCCTGAGGAAGTCTCTTTCAGAAACAAAACACGTGTCGAATTCATATTCTATGTCCAGCGGAAAATTATAAGTTAAAGTTCTGGAAATTGCTCATCACTTCCTTATAGGTAGCTAGGCTTTTTTTTTTTGGGACTAATCCCACCACACATTCCCACCATTGTAACTCCTGTAAGCCAGGATCCACAATGGTCACTATAGATGACACCGAGGTTTGACCCTCAGGCAGTCCCGGGAAATGATTTTAATTGTCTTGGCACCCGCAACAAATTTAATTAGAAAAGTTAAAGAGGAGGAGTTGGAAAAGAGTGATTCCACTTCCCTCCCAGGCAAAGCGGGAGACAGAAAGCAATATTGACTAGTCAGCCAATAAGTAAAGGGTTGTACAGCTACGATAAGCGCAGCAGTACGGCACCACGGATACGGGATAACTTAACGGGGCCTATATGTGAGCCTTAAGATTGGTTGCAGTAGTAGGTATGGCAGAAACGCCTAAACGCACGGAAATTTTCTCGAGTTGCTACAAGATCCGTATAGTATACTACTCTAGATGTCACTTGCAAACTGTCTAACATAAGGTCGCGCTCATTACACCAGAGATCGCACTCCCAGAGAATGTGATGTGCTGATTGTTCATACTCGCGGTTATTTGTAGAACATTGACATAGTGGTGAAGGTACGAGGTAGCTAGGCTGCCTATAACAAAAACCTACCCAGAAAGTTACGCTTCCTACTACGACGCCCAGCGAAGCGGAACAACACATTGCCACTGATCGTATGTCGATTATTTCTGAGGATGCCTTTACTACCTCAGACGGACCCGCAGCTGTAGACAGAAGACTGTGACCAGGCCCCGCACTACATTCTCAGAATCTCCTCAGCTAGTCGCCGCTCTCCAATCCAATCGTAGATTATTATATTATTTTTAAATATAATATTAATCCGATAATATATTAATGCATAAGCCTCATGTTATAATAAACGTAAATAAAGACCTACTTAATAAAATATATCCCTATCCCTACTAATATATAAATGTGAATGTAAGTTTATTTGTTACGCTTTCACGCTAAAACTACTCAACGGATCATCATGAAACATTGTACACATATTCTTGGAGGTATTAAAAGTAACATAGGATACTTTTTATTAAAAAAAAATCAAAATTTTTATATGAAAAATAAAAAAATTGTTTGTCAAAAAATCTCAAGATCTAGCTTCTTCAACGCCTTCTAGCAGTTCAGTAATGAAGTTCCAACCCTGAGTATTGTAATACCGTTGCACTGTATTACCGACGGTCAAAAATAAAAATAGGGGATCAAATACTTTAGGAAAGTAACCTTTTACGGTGGCGAAGCCGCGGGCAGAAGCTAGTAATATTATAAATGTGAATGTAAATTTGTTTGTTACGCTTTCACGCCAAAACTACTTAACAAATTATCATAAAACTTAGTAATGTGTACACGAAGACTATGTAGTCTTCGACATATTAGAAAGGATATAGAATAATTAATTATTACAAAAAAAAAATACATAAGGTAAAAATTATATTTTGGCAGGCACTGCTTTAACGCGAGCTAACACGCAGGTAAAAGCTAGTATAAATATAAAATAATATATTTTCTAATAGATTTTCTTTAACAATACAACACCCTACAAGTATACAATTAAGGGATAACAATTAAAGCCAGACTCAAAACAATTTAATGATTGCACAAAGTATTGTCATGCGAACTAATCCATGACACTATACACGGTAAGTCGCTATGTTAACCTCCACGCCATCTATGCAACCGAAGTGTGTAACCGAGGTTATTTTTTTTTTATTGCTAATGGTGGCAAACGAGCAAGCAGCACACCTGATGGTAAGTGTCACTGCCGCCCATGGACCTTTGAAATACCAAGGCTATAGGTGAGGCCGTTGCCTATCAATAAAATCCTCAAACCTACTCAGTTGGGCTTCTGGCTCTTTCGCTCACAGTACGAAGCGCAATAGCACATTACCATTACTCATACGTCGATCTTCTGCTCAGTGTGGTACTAACCCGAACGGACCGGCCCGCGGCTGCAGACAAAGAACTGTCAACAGCGTGGTACTACCACTATTATTCGCTTTCTTATAAACCTTGAAAGTATCTAATAAACTTACTTCTACAGAACACGTCAACGCAAAATCATCATCATTATCATTTTCTTAGATCACATATATCCCACTGTTGGCTTGTAGCCTTCTCCGTAATGGGAAGGAAATTAACCTACTATACCATGCTGGTCAGACGTGTTGGTATAGGGTTTTATTTCAAGTTTTCCTTCTCTTATATATATGTTATATGAATTTTTATATCCATTAGTCGTCTCTTACGATCACCCACGGGTAAGATAGGGGGTGGTGAATTGTATTCTTACTGTGTCACCACACGGATAGCCCGGGACGCAAAATACATACATTTATTTTCACCGTATCTGGATAATAGCCAAGATACCAAAACAGTAATATTTTTAGTAGTTGGATAGTACGTGAAAAATAAATAAATCTTAGTTCTAGCGATAATTAATTAACGTGTATTGACGTCCTAGCGCCTATTTTCACAATTGACCCTTAAATTATTAAGTAAAATCTAAAGCGTTAAACGCTTAGCTTGATGCAAATTATATTTTTTGATGTTCATTGATTAAATTAGGCGCCAATGACGGAAAAGCTGAGGAGTGAACGATTGACATGGTATGGACGTCTGATGAGACACAATAAAAGTAATATTGTGAGGAAAGTTTTAAATATGAATATTGAAAGCTTAAGGAGTAAAGGAATACCAAAGAAAAGATGGATAGACTGCGTGAGTGACCTTGGACTGTATTGAAAAAAAATGAGATATTGCGTCGACCCCAAGTATTTGGAATAAAAGTAAGATGATTCATCCATCTTTTCTTTGGTCTTCCTTTACTCCCGAAAGCCTTCAACATTCATACTTAAAACTTTCCGTAGAACATTACTTTCATCCCGTCTCATCACATGTCCATACCATTTGAAATAAAACTGCTTTTACGGATTCTATCGCGTTTGTATTTGATTTTTAATTTCCCGACGTTTCGAACACTTTACAGTGATCATGGTCACGGGAGGACTGAGGTTGTCTTACGTCCAAAAGTAATAATAACGTAATAACGATGACTTTGTCGCGAAATTAAAAATCAAATACAAACGCGATAGAATCCGTAAAAGTAGTTTTATTTCAAATGTATCACACATTTGAAATAATAAAACTCGCGTAAACATTAGGAATTATGTTCATACTATGTGAACCGGTTACTCCCTAACTTTTTCGTCACTGGTGCAACTTTCAAACTTCCTCTAATATTCAAATTACTGAAATTTAGCATTTAATATGCTTAATTATTTATGTCATCACGCCATATCCCTTGCAGGGTAGGCAGTAAGAACAGAGTGCCAGAGAACTCTATCTTTGCATACTTCACTCGCTTCCTCAACATTCATAATTCTCTTCATACATGATATGTATGTATGTATGTATTTATAAAAACCCGATTACGAAGCGAAAAAATGTTAAATGCTAAATTTCAATAATTTGAATAACAAGGTTGTGTCATCGTTTAATACAATTCTAACTGCAAAGTTTGAAGCATTAAGCCTACAATGTGTAAACATTATCGGGTAGATGGCGCGCGTCACTTTAAAGACGTAAATATGATACGTAGCGAGATTTGACTGTCCTACAATAGTTCACGGTGGTGTAAGTGGCAGCAAGATTGGGCCGAACTCCCAATAGGTGCGGGTTCGAATCCCGCTTGTGACATCATTCCTCTAATACATTCAAAGCAGTTCATGATAAATCTATACCAATATAATCTCATTACTTAGAAAGTAAACATGCAAATAACGGAAAATTTGTGGAGAGCTGGTGTGGCTGATCGATCGCATTTGTAACGACGACGTAAGAGAGCGAGTAGATATGAAAGAGAGTATTGGTGTAAAGATGCGAAAGGGAATGCTCCGATGGTTCGGACATGTGGAAAAAATACCGAACGAACGTCTGGTTAAGAAGATATACAATGCGAAAGTGGAAGGATGTAGGTACCGGGGGAGACCGAGACTAACCTACCTAGACCAGTTCGGTCGTATACTGAAGGAAGGTGGAGTCAAGAGTCTCCGAAACCGGCGGGCATGTATGAAGAGAATTATGAATGTTGAGGAAGGGAGTGAAGTATGCAAGGATAGAGTTCTCTGGCACTCTGTTCTCTCTGCCTACCCTGCAAGGGACATGGCGTGATGGTATGTATGTATGTGTATGTAAACATGTAAATAAAAATATACGGAATAAAATATATATATTACGATCGGAGTTTTAAAATGGTCAATTTAAAATTCACCCGCTATCCACCCTCAGTGAGTAAACGAATATTGAATGCTGACTTATATTTGCTTTCAAGTTATTGGAATCGCAAACACCTCGCGTTTATATATCCCTGGTACTATTGAAATGCTAACAGCAAAGTTGCTAGATTTAAGCAAAGAAGTTTAGTGGTAATATTGGCAACAATAAGGGCTAAATGAAACTGTTATTACGAATATTACCACACTTTCTATTTTGTTCAAGGATCTGAGGTATCCCCAATGGGCAATCAATCTCTACTGATAAATTTATAACTTTATCAAATGTGATGACTATGGAATTAACTTCCATTAGGAAATTCTACGTCCAAAATCATCGATAATAATAATAGGAAGGTATTTAATAGAACTGCTTTTTCGGATTTCATGGCATTTTTTTTTATTGCTGATGGTGAAAAACGGGCAAGCAGCACAGGTGATGGACCTTGCAAGATCAATGGTACAGTTAGGCCTATACCCACCCAGAAAGTTGAGCTGCCGGCTCTCTCGCTCACCGAACGAAGCACAACATTGCCATTATTCGGACGTTGATTTTCTGCGAGAGTGTGGGCAATGTGCGAGAGTGTGAGACACCGGACGGACCATCCCGCGGCTATAGACAAAAAAATGTCAACAGTGTGAACCCACCACAAAGACAAAACAATTAAGAAATAATTTAACCCAAGACACAAAAAGCGTTATAAGCATAGCATGTCTATTAATGTATCTGTCTGGGGTATCATAGCTCCTAAAAAAATGGACCGATCCCGATGCGATTTTTTCGTTTGATAGCTGACATGATCGAAATGTTTCTTAACTACAGTTCAAGTAAATCAGCCCTTTTTGTTAGTTCTCGTAGGAATCTTAAACATAATGGGGAATTATTTTATTTTCAAACATATATAGTAGATATGATCTTACTACTAAGACACTCTGACGATGAAACTTAAAAGTAGAAGACGAGATTCTGGATTGCAAATTAATGTACATATCAAGTATAGGCTCATTACCTTTGTCTTAACTAGTTCTGTTTATTTTATTTGATAACAAGAACGTGATGCCTGCTTTTTAGGATTTTTTTATTTCATCCTTGTCAGTGGCTACTTAAAATATTTAATATTATTTATTGCAAATTTTAAAGCATATGTATTTTATTTTAATTATCCGAAGATTACCGAATAGCATTCATTTTCACTGGAGGAGGGTGGCGTAAGGTGTTTCACACCTATTAATGAAGATTGACGTTAAACAAGCAGCCTGTCATATAACTATGGCCAATAACTTTTACAATAGGACTTTTGACGGACATTTGAAAACGTCATGTGGTGCTCTTGTATTATATTCGATATCTTAGTGTTTTAACGTATTATATTAGATAATTTTGATGGCATTTTATGTAATGTGATGGGACAGAACACTGGGATATAGTGAATATCATATAAAAGTGCTTTACAACGTTTTCGTTTGCCGTCAAAATTCCTACAAGATACCATTAACAGTGTGGCTATTGCACTGTTAATGGTGACAATTTGACTTAGACAATGACTAACCTAACAAGACTATAAACGTAATAATAATTATAACTTGACACTGGCACCAATAGCTCGTATATGTAGCTGATTGCCAATATATAAGAAGAAGAAGAACTTTTACAATATGTACGAATACATATTTCGGCGACCCGAAGGAATTTGGATAGGAGCAAGAGAATTATGATTCTGGAGGATTTTGAGCTAATGTTATGAATGAAACGTTAAGTAAGTAACGGTTTGAACAATATTATCAGTAATAAATAATGATGGCCATCAAACGATCAACTGAAACGTCTTTAAAAATGCATTATAAATAAATAACACAGACGATCCATCATTTTGTTGGGTTTTAGTGTCATTACAACACGGTACTAATATTTAATGATATTCCAAGTAGGTCGTCAACGGCTTAAAGATAAAAGTAATTTTTCTATTGAAAATTTCTACGAGGGCCGTACTTTTGGGTACAATGGGAAAAGCATTGAACTCGTTTCATCTTCACGCTTAAATACATACCAAGACCAGTTGTATACTCTTTTGTGTCTATCTATTATCTTTAAACAAGCAATTCTTGTATATTCTTAATATATATAAATTACGCGTCACGTTGTTTGTCCGCGATGGACTCCCAAAGTACTCAACCGATTTTGATCAAATTTGCACAGCATGTGTAGTTTGATCCAACTTAAAAGATAGGATAGTTTCCATCTCAATTTATAGTCGCAATATTATTTTATTGCAAATTATTTGTCTATTATTTGACAGTCACAATTATCTGTTATCTCCAAACGATTCTAACAGGTGGCGGTATCTGTTGACTGGATTGAGTAAGTATTTAATAGATGGCGCAATGTTAAACGTACAAACGTTTCATATAAGCTACAATTTATTAGCATAACCACCACGTGTTACTAAGGCTACTTTAGCCACAGCAACGCGTGGCCGGGTCTGCTACATATATGTTCTGAATCTTGGAAATGACACTAACAATGTTCTTGAAATTTAGCATGCAAGGGGTTCCGGGGACGACTAATAGATATAGCTAAGTTTCATTTGTAGAAATTATTGTTTTCTCAATATTTTCAGGCAACGAAAAAATATAATTTTACGTTGGCCGACAACTATTTGAAATATGAAGGCAAATTTTGACACTGTCATTAAGACACCTCAATTGGATAATCGAGCAGTCTAATCGAGGCCGATTCGGATCTTGTTTCTCTTTTTTATTACTTTTGACTTTTTAATTTTTTTATTATTATTTAATTAATTATGATTATTATATTTAAATATAACTTCAAAACACACTAAAAAGAAAATACCTTTAGATATTAGATATAAATTAGATATTACATCTAAAACTAGAATTCTTTGATATGAATTTTAGCGCCACCTAATCATCTCAGCTCGTATATGGTATGTCCGATTGTTAAGCTCGAGCCTCCTTCGTAATAGAAGGGAATTTTGAACTACTGATGCTAGTCAGACGTGTTGGTATAGGGTTTTGTTTCGAGTTTTCCTTCTATTGCATAGATGTTAATGCATTTTATATCCCTTAGTCGTCTCTTACGATCACCCACGAGTAAGATAGGGATGGTAAATTGTATTCTTACTCCGTCACCACACGGATAAATAGCGTAGCGCCATCTACCAAATCCAATTGTCAAATCTACTCAATTTGACTGGACAGATGTCGTCTTAGTTGAGATGCCGGTCTTCCGTGCCAGTTCCATGGCTTCGATTATCAACCAGAACAGTAATTTGTGCGATATATAATATGTTGTTACGGATTTGGTGGAAAAGTCTCCCACAATGAAAGTGATGTTGGGAGAAAAGTTCTGAATATAAATATTGAAGACTTTAGGGGTGAGGGAAGACCGAAGAAAGGTGGATGGACTGCGTGAAACATGACATGGATAGACAAGGAGTGACCGCAGAGATGACGTTTGATAGGGTTGTATGGAAGTAGAGAACATATTGCGTCGAAGAATAGGACGATAATGATGACGTAAAGTCCCCCGCTATATAAGGATTATTTCCTTAGTGCAGAGTGGTGTCTTTAAGAAAAAAAAACATATCATTGAATAAACCTGACCACACAGAAATAATTCATCAAAATAAATCCAGCTAGTTAATATGCTAATAAAAATAGTACATTGCTGCAGCGGCCAGCAAAAGAGGAATTAATGGATGTACGTGTAAATGTGGGGCATAGCCGAAGTATACATACGTAAGTCCATCAATTCTTAGTTGTGGCTAAGGCTTGTATAGTACTTTTCCCAAATAATGCGTGGAAATTAAAACTAATTAGTACTAAGTGGAACTGTATACATGACGAACAACGAACAACATTTTTCACGTGCTAAAGGGTTCATTTGTTTTTTTAATCATTATCAAACAGGTTTCTTATTCAAGCCAGTTCGAAATTTAAATAAATAAATTAAAAAAAAAACACTGATAAGTTGCCTATTTAGTTACAATATTTACATACATACATATCATCACCCCATATCCCTTGTAGGGTAGGCAGAGAGAACAGAGTGCCAGAGAACTCTATCTTTGCATACTTCACTCGCTTCCTCAACATTCATAATTCTCTTCATACACGCTCGCCGGTTTCGGAGACTCTTGACTCCACCTTCCTTCAGTACATGACCGATCTGGTCTAGGTAGGTTAGTCTCGGTCTCCACCGGTACCTACATCCTTCCACTGTCGCATTGTATATCTTCTTAACCAGACGTTCGTTCGGCATTCTTTCCACATGTCCCACCATCGGAGCATTCCCTTTCGCATCTTTACACCAATACTCTCTTTCATACCTACTCGCTCTCTTACGTCGTCGTTACGAATGCGGTCGGTCAGCCTAACTCCACAGATTTTCCGCAGAGATCGCATTTCGACCGCATTAATTTTACCTTCATACTCTTTTCTGCATACCCAACTCTCGCTTCCATACAGTAATGTTAGGACAAGCACTGCGTTGCTACACGTGCCTTCTGGCTGAGGTGGTGGCTGCCGAGAAGTTGCCCCAACGCTCCGTTCACTCTATTGCCCGCATTCACTCTTCGCTCTATATCAGTGGTGTACCTTCCATATGCAATATTTTGAAGTAACAAATCGTTCCATTTTTAAAATACACGATAGATATGAATTTACATTTATTATATATTTATTTGGCCGCAAAAATATGACAGATATGGATTTTCATACATTTTTTGCCGGCCGCTGCTCGCTCAGTACAGCAATTTCGATTTATCTCGCAGAAGGTTGTCAAAATAATGCTCAAATATCCAAGCATATTTATGAAAAAATAATTATTAAATTAAGTATTAGTTATCTTTAATATACGCCTCACTATTGGACTTAAGCTATAGCCACTTAAGTAAGTGATAAATTAAACAACTAAACCTTGCTGATCAGACGGGTTGTTATAGGGTTTTTTTTGTTTTATTGCTTATGTAGGCAAACGAGCATGCAGCACACCTGATGGTAAATGTTACTGCCGCCCATGGACCTCTGCAATGCCAAGGGTATAGCTCTGCCTACCAAAACAAACCCCAAACTCACCCAGTTGGGCTGCCAGCTCTTTCGCTCACCGAACAAAGCGCAATAGCACATTGCCATTACTCCGACGTCGATCTTCTGCGAGAGTGTGGTATTACTCCGGATGGACTGGTCCGCGGCTGTAGACAGAGTACTGTCAACCATGTGGTCCTATCACTAAATTCATATTTTAAATGTCTGATTGTATAGATGGCGTATTGGTTACGATGCCAACCTACCTAGCTTGTGTCACAAATTCGATATTCCCACGCAGGATAATAATTTGTGTGATACAAAAATTGTTATTCTGAGTCCTTGTTAATTTGTCTGCTTGAAATGTATTTGTAACGTCTTCCACAGTAAAACTAAACTAAAGGCTACCACACAGGAAACTGCTAACCCTTGTAACTTAAGCTAAGGAATTCGTAAAGGTGTTCGTATCTTGCTCATTGGCTCAATAGATGGAGAAGTTGATATGGTAGATTATAGATCCCATGCCATCTTTTCACCACAATAGCTGATTAGACAGCTTTAACTATTTCAAACTGGTGTTTTAAGGAACTTCAAAAAATTTTGGTAAAACAAATCAAAGGCATCCTGTAATTTATTTTTATTATTTCTAACAAATCCTTCATCATCATCACATAAATGTCCCACTGTTGGGCTCGGGCCTCCTTCGTAATGGGAGTGAAATTAACCTACTATACCGCGCTGGTCAGACGTGTAGGTATAGGGTTTTGTTTCGAGTTTTCCTTCTCTCGCATAGATGCTATATGCGTTTTATATCCCTTAATCGTCTCGTACGATTACCCACGGGTAAGACAGTGGGTGGTGAATTGTATTCTTACTCCGTCACCACACGGAAAATACAAATCATTATCATCATCTTATCTCAGCTCATATATCACTTCCAGTGTCCTCCATAGTCCCATTGTGGGGCTCTAGCGTCCACCACAAAAGGAGGACTATTAACCTATACTATACCACGCTATTTAGATGAGTTCGTATAGGGATTTACTTTGAATTTCCCTTCTTTTCTATAGTACATATCCATCCATCCATCCATCCATCAGCCCGTAAACGTCCACTGTTGGACATAGGCCTCCCCACGAGAATGCCATCTATAACGGTCCTGTGCCACCTGCATCCAGCGGTTTCCTGCGACCTTGATGAGGTCATCAGTCCACCGAGTGGGGGGTCGTCCTACACTGCGTCGTCCGATTCGTGGTCGCCACTCGAGAACCTTTTTTCCCCAACGGTTGTCGGTTCGTCAAGCGATGTGGCCTGCCCATTGCCACTTCAACGTGCTAATTCTTCGGGCTATGTCGGTTACACCCGTCCTTCTGCGGATTTCCGTATTTCGGATTTTATCACGTAGAGAAATACCGAGCATAGCCCTCTCCATAGCACGCTGAGCGACTTTGAGCCTTTTTATGAGGCCGACATTTAGAGACCACGTTTCAGTGCCGTAAGTCATCGCTGGTAACACACACTGGTTATAAACCTTTGTTTTCCGACACTGCGGAATATTAGACGAGAAGATCCTCCTAAGTTTCCCGAACGCTGCCCAGCCGAGTTGGATTCGTCGGCTGACCTCTTTCTCGAAATTGGATCTACCTAATTGGACTGTTTGTCCTAGGTAAACATAGTGATCGACAACTTCGAGAATCGCATTCCCAACCAGGACCGGTACAGAAATGACATGGGCATTAGACATGATTTTCGTCTTGTCCATGTTCATTTTCAGCCCTACTAGTTGGGACACCTTGCTGAAGTCATTGAGCATGGTGCCAAGGTCCTCCAGGGATTCTGCCATGACTACGATATCATCTGCGAATCGAAGGTGAGTGATGTATTCGCCATTGATGTTGATGCCGAGTCCGGTCCAGTCTAAGAGCTTGATGACATCTTCCAGCGCAGTGGTGAACAGTTTCGGAGAGATAACGTCTCCCTGTCTCACGCCTTTCTGCAGCTGGATCGGTTTCGTACTCTTATCCTGGATGCGGACTGACATAGTAGCGTCTTTATACAAACACTTCAGCACTTCGATATATCGATAGTCAATTTGGCACCTCTGAAGGGACTGCAGCACTGCCCAAGTTTCGACAGAATCAAAGGCTTTCTCATAGTCCACAAACGCTAGACACAGAGGCCGATTATACTCCTCGGTCTTCTGTATAATCTGGCGTAGCGTGTGGATGTGGTCTATGGTACTATAACCTTTTCGGAAACCGGCTTGTTCGGGCGGCTGGAAGTCGTCTAGCTTGCGCGCGAGTCGGTTCGTAATGACTCTTGAAAACAGTTTGTACACGTGGCTCAGGAGTGAGATGGGTCTGTAATTCTTTAAGAGCGTTTTATCGCCCTTCTTGAAAAACAGCACCACCACACTCCTGGTCCACGACTCTGGAACGTCGCCCCCGAGAATGACAGAATTAAATAGCTTCTGTAGGGCTTTTAAAACTGGCTTGCCGCCTGCCCTCAGGAGCTCTGTGGTAATTCCGTCATCTCCCGGTGCCTTTCCGTTCTTTAATTGTTTTAGAGCCATTCTGATCTCGTACAAGCTGACGTCCGGGATTTCTTCGGTATAGTGCCGAGTTAGCTTGGATCTGGGGTCTTGGACCAAGCTGACAACAGGATTCAGGGATGATTTGTACAACTGCCCATAGAACCTTTTGACCTCTCCCAAGATCTCACTCTGGGATGAAATGACAGTACCGTTATCGGTCTTCAGCTTAGTCATTTGGCTCTGCCCGATAGACAAATCTCGTGCGAACACTTTGGAGCCTCGATTTCGCTCTATCGCCTCTTCAATACGCTGTGTATTGAATCGGCGAATATCGCGTCGCATAGATTTAGAGATTTGTCTATTAAGCTGCCTGAGTTCGGACCAATCGGCTGAAGACTGTACCGTCATTTCCTTTCTCCTCTCCATGAGTCGAAGAGTCTGGTCAGAAAGCTTTTTTGTTCTAGTAGCGCGACGGGCCTTAAAGAATTTTGACCCGACCGCGTGGACAGTTTCCACGAACCTGTTGTTCATATCGTTTGAAGATTCGCACTCTTCCAGGCATTGGAAGCGATTATGTAATTCGAGTTGAAAGCTATCGGGGTTCTGGTATTGGACAGGTGTAGGTCGGAGTGTAGACTTCATCAAGCGGGACCGCTCGACTTTCGTACGAAGATTCAATGTGCCTCGAACCATCCGGTGATCACTCCCAGTTTTAATCCTGCTGATCACAGAGACATCAGTGAATATTTGTCGTTTGTCCGTCAAGATGAAGTCTATCTCATTTTTAGTGGATCCATCAGGGCTAATCCAGGTCCACTTCCTTTGTGGCCGTTTCTTGAAGAAGAAATTCATCATAAAGAGGCCTTCCTTCTCCAAAAAGTCGGCCAGTTTTTGGCCCCTTTGGTTTCTCTGTCCAAATCCATATTGCCCCACTCTCAACTCATCGTCTGTCCTTTTGCCTAGTTTTGCGTTGAAGTCTCCCATAACTACCGTGAAGTGGGTTTTGGACGTGTGGATGGCTTTCGAGATATCCTCGTATAAGGCCTCCACTACGTCGTCGGAGTATGTCGAAGTCGGTGCGTAAACCTGTATGACCTTCAACGAATACCGTTTGGTAATTCTGAGTATAAGGTACGCTACCCTTGTTGACACACTTTCGATCCTCTCCACGTTCTCTACGAGAGACTTACGAACGATAAACCCTACACCGCCTTGGGATGCGTGATCTCCCTCCTGGTAGAAGAGCAAATTGCCAGACCGGAGGATTATCGTGCCCTCCCCCTCTCTTCGCACTTCTGATAATCCTACAATGTCCCATCGGATTTTGCTCAATTCCTCTTCCAGTTCGATGACCCTCTCGTCGGTCCTAAGCGTCCGAACGTTGTGTGTTACCAGGGCCAAGGGTCGATTTTTTTGGTAGCCGGATCGCGGCCGGAGATTCCTAGCACCCCCTGCCCCGCCACCAACAGGCCCGCTACCAAAATGAGCCCGTGGAACAGCGGAACTGCCGTGACTGGGGGCCGTGACTATTTGTGCATCCATATTTATTTTTGGGGGGGTAATAATGCCATAATCGCCACGCTTGGCGAGCGGATTGGCGATCGCGGTAGATGTTATTAAGTTTCCCGGGAGATAGCCGCTGCCCAATCTCCCGGTGAGACCCTCAGCCGATTTTTACGACTCCCACGGGCAAATAAGGGGTGACGACCTTTGTATTCTATTCCCGTCGCCACACGGGTTAGTACATATATTCATATTATATCCCGTGGTCGTCTTTTACGACACCCTCGTCAAGATATTTAGGTTGGAGATACTCTTATAACCGCATGTAAATATTTTAATTTCTTTCAAGTACCAGGAGTACATAAAACGCAAAGTGTTCTATAATACAAACGACATCGTATCGACTATCGATCCTAAGTACTAACTACTAACGTTGTATTATTAATTCAACGGATCGGACCGTAGTTAACTTTTAAGATAAAAAAGGTAATAAGGTAAGTATTGATCGGTGGAGTTCTAATCTACACGATTTATTTAATGGAAAATGTATTAAGCTGATTTCTTTTTATTTCTTATAAGTACTAGGAGAACATTCTAAGCAAAGAGTTAGTTAATACGAATGACATTGATCCTAAGTACTAAAATTTATTTCCGGTTTGTCGATCGATGTGGCCTGCCCATTGCCACTTCAACGTGGTAATTCTTCGTTCTATGTCGGTTACACCCGTTCTTCTATGGATTTCCGTATTCCCGATTTTATCACGTAGAGAAATACCGAGCATAGCCCTCTCCATAGCACGCTGAGCGACTTTGAGTCTTTTTATGAGGCCGACATTTAGAAACAATGTTTTAATGCCGTAAGTCATCGCTGGTAACACACACTTGTTATAAACCTTTGTTTTCAGACACTGCGGAATATTAGACGAGAAGATCCTCATAAATTTTGCAAACACTGCCCAGCCGAGTTGGATTCGTCGGCTGACCTCTTTCTCAAAATTGAATCTACCTAATTGCACTGTTTGTCCTAGCCACAATTTCGAGAATCCATTCATTCCCAATCAGGATTGGTACAGAAATGACATGGGCATTAGATATGATTTTCGTCTTGCCCATGTTCATTTGCAGCCCTACTAGTTGGGAGATCTTGCTGAGGTCATTAAGCATGGTGCCAAGGTCCTCCAGGGATTCTGCCATGACTACGATATCTTCTGACAATCACAAAAGCCGCTATTAAAATAAAGATTTAAAAAAAACTGCGAATCGAAGGTGAGTAACATATCGGTCTCGTACTCTTATCCTGGATGCGGACCGACATAGTAGCGTTTTTATACAAACACTTCAGCACTTCGATATATCAATAGTCAATTTGGTACCTCGGAAGGGACTGCAGCACTGCCTAAGTTTCACCAGAATCAAAGGCTTTCTCATAGTCCATAAATGCTAGACACAGAGGTCAATTATACTCCTCGCACTTCTGTATAATCCGGCGTACCGTGTGGATGTGGTTTATGGTACTATAATATTTTCGGCAACGTGGCTCAGGAGTGAGATGGGTCTGTAATTCTTTAAGAGCGTTTTATATCGCTCTTCTTGAAAAACAGCACCACCACACTCCTGGTCCACGACTTTGGAACGGCGCCCTTGAGAATGACAGAATTAAACGCCTTCTGTAGGGCTTTTAAAACCGGCTTGCCACCTGCCCTTAGGAGCTCTGTGGTAATTCCGTCATCTCCCGGTGCCTTTTCGTTCTTTAATTGTTTCAGAGCCATTCTGATCTCGTACAAGTTGACGTCCGGGATTTCTTCGGTATAGTGTCGAATTAGTTTGGATCTGTAGTCTTGAACCATGCAGACAATAGGATTCAGGGATGATTTGTCAACTACACAAAGAAACTTCCGACCTCTCCCAAAATCTTAGTCTGAGATGAAATGACAGTACCAGTCTTCGGTTTAGTCCTTTGGCTCTGCCCGATAGACAAATCTCGTGCGAACACTTTGGAGCTTCGATTTCATTCTATCGCCTCTTCAATACGCAGTGTATTAAATCGGCGAATATCGCGTCACATAGATTTGGAGATTTGTCTATTAAGCTGCCTGAGTTCGGACCAATCGGCTGATGACTATACCGTAATTTCCTTTCTCCTCTCCATGAGTTTGAGGATCTAGTTAGAAAGCTTATTTGTACTAATTGCGCGACGGGCCTTAAACAATTTTGACTCGACCGCGTGGACAGTTTCCACGCACCTGTTCATCATCGTTCCGTACCGTTCGAAGATTCGTACTCTTCCTTGTAGTTTTACATAGGCGTTTCCAACGCCATAAAAATAACAATATTCATAAAATAAAAACTACGAGGCCAAATTATTATAAATTTTTATGGGACCAAATGGCAAATATTCACCTTTTCCCTCCTTTTTTAAGTCGGTTAAAAAGAAACCCTATTTCACTCCCTGACTTTCGAAAATCATTATTAAATTGTCAAAAAAATATCACATGATTCCCATTCAATTTATTTACCTTAAACAGAATATTTCTTTTTTTATGATTTAAACAAATATCTCAAGATTTTAAAATATCATATCTCTTGATATTAAATAAAAGCGTGTGACGTAAGCACGAATGGACAGGAAAATATGGCAAAATATACGCAATAAACTCAAATGTAATTTGGCTTATTGTAACAAAAATATACCATTTCCACACGTAATGAATGGTATTATGAATATTAAAATATTTGAGAAGTTCCTATATAATAATAATATGTTCCTTTCGCAATAAGAGATAAATAAAATCGTTTTATTATATTTAATGAGTTTTATTTTCCGTGTAGTGGTGGACAAGAAAGCATCGTGTCATTACACCTTCTTTTTGTGTTCCTAAAAAACAATTAAGGGGATCAGATGACATAATGGTCCGTCCGGAGTAGTACCACACTCTCGCATAAAATCGACGTCTGAGTAATGACAATGTGCTATTGCGCTTCGTTCGGTGAGCGAGAGAGCCGGAAGCCTAACTGGGTGGGGTTGGGGATTGTAATGGTAGGCATCGGCCAAGCTATAGGTATCCTTAGTATAGCAAAGGTCCATGGGCAGCAGTGACACTTCCCATTAGGTGCGCTGCTTGCTCGTCTGCCACCATAAGAAATAAAGAAAATTAAAAAAAAAATGTATTGTAAAAATCGACTGAGGAAAATAAATAATATATTATGCATATAATATACGAAAGAAGGAAAACTCGAAATAAAAACGCTATACTAACTCGTTTGACTGATGTCGGTATCATACAATTATTAAAGCGAACCCCAGCCGTGGGACGTAAAGATGATGAGATCTTTTTTAAAAAAAAATCTCAAATAAGTATAGGCCTACTAGGTTTACAGAAAAGGTAAGGTGTTAACAAATTATTTCCCAAAACATAACACGTAAAAATTATTATGTAAAATTATCATATTCATGAAATAATATATATTTCTTAAGGACTTCTTAATATCGTCAAATAAGAATTGATTACCAGGCTCGCAGTAACGCAAGGAGATTAACCCAACACTCCCAAGAGTAGATAAATATCTTGGCATATCGAGATTACCGCTACAGTTGGCTTGAATTTATTACGGGACCTCGATTTAAAATCCTTCTAAATAAATAGAGTGACTGTTACTGTTTACAGCTATAGTGGGAATTAAATTTAGATTTTACGGTAAGTATATGTAGTTTTAGGATGCCTTGTTTATAGGAGAAGACAATTGTACGATTGGTTTTAGTTATATTTACTATTTACAAAATTAAATTTCTTTCTTTGTTTCTATTAGTGGTCTAAGTAGCAATTTTCTGTGCGGAGTAAGTGTCACGGATTCGACTCAAAACAAAACAATGTTTTGACGATTTGTTTTGAGTCTAGGTGTATTCCATGTTCGTCTATATATTTGTGAAATCGGCCGCAATACAACGAATTATTTTTAGTGTGGGCATTGTATATATGTATATACACATTTACACACACGACCGGCGAGCGTGTATGAAGAGAATTATGAATGTTGAGGAAGCGGGTGAAGTATGCAAGGATAGAGTTCTCTGGCACTCTGTTCTCTCTGCCTACCTTGCAAGGGACATGGCGTGATGGTATGTATGTATCATATTAATATACATAAAATTTAAGCAATAAGCTTTTCTCAAGTTAAACAATTTCAATATTACACACGTTTTGACTGTTTTTATTGCTTACGGTGGCAAACGAGCACACGTGGTGGTAAGTCTTACTGCAGCTCATGGCCCTTTCAAATATCAATGGTACAGTTAGGCCGTTGCTTAGCAACCCAAACCCATCCAGAATGCTAGGCTGCTCGCTCTCTCACTCACCGATTGAAACACAACAACACATTGCCACTACTCAGACGTCAATTTTCTGTGAAATTGTGGTACTGCCCCGGACGGACCGGCTCGCGGCTGTTGACAGAAAACTGCCAATTATGTGGCTCTACCGCAGCTGGTATTTAAACTTATATTATATCGAAGTTTGAAGGGTATTATACTGCTGCTAATACTTACCAAACCTTCTCCATAGTGGATGTGAAATTAATCTAATATATTAGATCAATTTCCCTTTCACTGATAACGGGACCCTGATAGGACGAATAGTTCTAGTTTTATTATATAGAGTTCTACTTCTCTTGCAATGATGCTATTTGTTTGCGTTATTACCCGACTGTGCGACGCAAAGTAGTGGTATTGTGTTTAACAATCTATGTATGTATGTATGTTTGTATGTTCCTTTGAAGCACTATATAGACCAAACGCCCGCGCCGATTTTTATGATTCACACGTCAATCGATTCCTCTTAGTCCGGCGAGTGTCACTAAAGATTTGACGTTAATGAAAATTCAATATGGCGACCACTGGACGCCATATTGTGAAAATGAAAAAAATGAAAGTCAACAAACAATGTCAAGTGGAAAAAAAAGTTGAATAGGTATCTAAAAATCATTTTTTAATCATCTTACATGATCATTTATGGGAAAGGAAGTGGTGATGATAAACCTTACTTAATCAGCATATGAAGCACAGGGTATATATTAAAAAGGCATTTTCGAATATCAAAAAAATAAACATTTAAAAAATGACTCAGTATAGTATTAAATCCAATCTATATTCATGACAAAGCTCTTTATGACAACAAATGGTAGTGTCTACCCTACTTTTCAATAAAGCTCGATGGTTTGTTGAATCGAGTATTCGATACTTGTTACTGGAATCGATATCATGAAGATATCATAAATACTTAAATGTATTTGAAGTATTTCTTAAATGTTTTAGTATTTTATACTGGCAAGACCAGACTTTATTTTTGGGTATTGGTTATGGTCCAGTCATACGCTGCTTGGTAAGCAGCAGTTACAATTTAACACCAGGGCTTTTGACGGGAATTTGAAAACGTCATGTGGTGCTCTTGTATTATATTCGATATCGTTTTAACGTGTTATATTAGATCATTTTGATCGCATTTTATGTAATGTAATGCGGCGGAACTACTGGGATATAGTAAATATCATATAAAAGTGCTTTACAACGTTTTCGTTTTCCATCAAAATTCGCAAATACCATTAACAGTGGGGCCATAGCACTGTTGATGGTGACGATTTGACGTAAACAATGACTGACCTGAAAGACTAAAAACGTGAAGATTATTATAACTCGACACTGGCACCAATAGCTCGTATAAGTTGCTGATTGCCAATACATAAGAAGAAGAAGACGACTGATTACTCGTAAAGATATCTGCAAAAGCAATAAAGAATTGATATAATAATTAAACAATTGAAAAAAAAAAACAATTTTTACGGACTCTATCGTGTTCATATTTGATATTTAATTTGCTTATGTTTCGAACACTACAATATTGACGATCACGGGAAATTATTCGTAAAAATAGCTTTATTTCAAATGTTTAGTACTCGCGTAAATATTAGAAACACGTGACTGCTGGCAGATGTGAAACATCAAAATTATTTTGTACAAGTAATAGGTATACAGTGTTTAGCTGTGTGGTAGCGGCTACGAATACTACCAATCCTTACTTTGCTCGTGGATGTCGTAAAAGACGACTAAGAGCCTTATAACGACCTCGGCCAACTTCATCTGATGCCGTTTGTTCAACAATTATATTTCCAACGAGGGTTGACGTCTGGCAGGCGGCCGGTCATAAAACTATTAACCCATTACTTCCCAAGCATCAAAAAAATGGGAATATTTTGATGAAATTTTTAAATGAAGTTCTTAATACGATAAGAAAAAGTAATATGACAAAAGAAATTCAAAAATAATATCATTTTCGCTCAATCAGCCCGTCCTATAAATATGACAACGGGGACATGTGAATAAAAATAAAGAGAGTTAATAATTATAAGAAAATGAGCTTTATTCAAAAACTATGACCGCAAACATTTCGAAAATAACATTTTATGACCTTTTTGTATGATAAGGTTTAAAACAATCACTGCAAAGTGTTTTTTTCACATTTAGCACAAAAGGTTAAAGCTTTTTTTTACAACCTAGTCCTTAGCAACGCCTCTGTTAGTCCCTTTTTGCCATATAGTGACCAAAATTGTAAAACCTGACAGGCTGTAAAAGAACTTCTGAAGAACCTGGTGTAGGTTTACTTGCTATGCCTTCCCATTTTTTCATCCAAGAAAAACAAATCCTTCTTCTGTAATCTAGCAGAGGTATAGTTACGTCTTTATTTACCTGTTTGTAAATAATCCATGCATTCACTAAGTACATATGTATCTAAAACATGGATGGACTGGCCAATACCATGTTTTACCTCTAAAGGGGATTGGATATATAGAAATTAGCCAGTCATGTTTATCCACTGCTCCCACCTCTCCCTCTCTGTTTTTGTTATAATTATGACAAAAGCTTTGGCTGATTCACGGCTACTTTGGCCCTTTCTGTCTTTGAGTACCTATTAGTTTTCATAAAGGGTTCAACAGTATCAAAATTAGCCAGGAGACATACTACATTGTTGTCGTGCCATTTTACGCATAATATTTCATTATTTCTATCAAAGCGATGATCGGCGTTTCTTCTTCATTTCTTGTTTGATTATGATAGGATATTTCTTAGTTCTATTATATCTGACTGTCCCTGTAGCTCTGAACCCTTCAGATTTCAAATCAATCAACAATTGCATGATGGTGAAGAAGTTATCGAAGTAGACTACATTTGCGCTGGGATCTGTACATACTGCAAGTAATTTTTTTAGAACTCTTGAAACGAAGCCATCGTCAGTACTATTAGAGATTTGAGCTTTCTTGCTACTAGCAAAAAGAAAGCTTTCTTGCTAAAGCGAAAAATTATAACTATATCCGCTGCCTCTACACAGTACCCAAAGCTTGTATCCAAACTTCACTGGTTTACCTTTTATAAATTGTTTGATCCCATGATGACCAAGTATTTAGCGATCATTTCATTAACAGCTAAATTGGATTCAAAACTTTCAGAATGATTTGATATGATGATATGAGCTTTATCGATAAATGGGCGAATTTTGAAACTTTTGTCAGTATTATCAATTCTTGAATTGCCATTGAAATGTAAATAGGATTTAATTTTAGCAAAATGATTACGAGACATTGCTCGTTCATCAAATGAAATGTGTACATCGTCATCGCTACTCCAATAAAGGTTTCCTTTTTTTTACCGAGCAGCATACTAAGGGTATAGCTAGACCGGTGCTTACCAGTATAACCCGAAACTCACTCAATTGGGCCCCCGGCTCTCTGGCTCACCGAACGGAGCCCAAAAGTATATTGCGATTACTCAGACATCGATCTTCTGCGAGAGTCTGGTAGTACCTCGGTCTACAGCCGCAGGCCGGCCTGCGGCTGTAGACAGAGACTGTCAATAACGTGCTCCCTTTTTTCAATCTTATAAACAATTCATTAATTTTTAACTCTAGATCGATAAATAAATCACAATTGTATCACGAGATGTACTGCGTTCAGCGTACACTTATCGACTAATGTAAACTTTACAAGAAATAAACAAGCACTCACAAGAAACAAATAATTGACACTTATGAACCTATACTTAGCGTAACAGGATCGGACACTCTTTCGCGGCTAATTGTACAGACATGTTCCCAATGTCATATTTATAGGACAGCTTATTTTGAATGTATAACACTTGTAGAAGAAGGAATCAGACACGAGGAATATAAATGCGGATATAAAGTTGAAATTGACCGTACTGCAAGTAATCACGATTACCTTCACACCAATCACAACTCACACCTTAAGTGAACTCACAGGACAGACCCAGGCAATCGCCTTTGTACAAACAACTATATGGTATGGATGGATGACACAGGATAGTCTTGCCCGTGCGACCACGGGACAAGACCACAACCAGCGTCACCTATTTACCTGCTCATGGATTCCTCAGCCAAATCACCTAAGGGTTCATTAAGAGAACGAGGTTTGAGAAAAAGGTTGCTTTCCTAAAGTTTTTCATCCTCTATTTTTATTTTACCCGTCAAGGGTAAATTTTTTACAAAATTTTAATGTCATATTTATTTATATCTAATCAGTAGCCAATAAATAAGTTTCAAGCTTCTGGCTTTAAAAATGATGATACTTCCTTACAACTTTTCATCCCCTTTTACAACCGTTTTTTTTTGCATTAAAAAGTAGCATATGTCCTTTGTCAGGTTCTATACTATCCGTGTACCAATTTCATTTATATCGATTCAGTAGTTTTGGCGTGAAAGAGCGACAGACAGACAGAGTTACTTTCGCATTTATAATATTAGTAAGGATTTTAACTTCACTGAAATTCATTATCTATCATTAAGTGAAGTTATTGCCTTCAAGAATGTTATAGGCATACTGTAATTGTATTTTCATAGCATTTTAATAGAACCCGAAAACTTATAATTAAAGCACTTTTATATCATATAGACTAAACTACATTTTAACACTTTCTCTAAATTACGTTATATTAAACATTAATTTATATAAATAATATTTTATATTGGTGAAATTGTTATGAAACATTTTTTTTTGTTGCCGCTAAAAACTCTAACGCTAAAATATATTATTAATACTTCATTAACAACACGACTCGGCCACTAGGGAGTGTAAACCATAAATTACTAGAGCTACTAAAGTTGCACTGGTAGCCAACTAGTTACTTGTATGTTACTTATGCGCTCCTGGTAATGTGCAGTTAATGAGGACTTTTTCAGATCTGCTTACTTTTACCATAGTCGCAAGACTGTGTCCTGCAGGGCATTGAGTTGTCGCCGGGCCGGCCACCGAAAACAAATATCGGGTACTGGTGGCCCGCTCGCATGGCGAAGAGAGGTGTTTGCAGGGTGGGTCCATGGGGTTGCGCGCCGCCTCTTCTATCGCCCCTGGACGAGAGACCACATCCATGGTCCAAAAAAAAAGGCATTGAGTTGTGGCTACGAAGTACTGCCGAAGGATTTCGTAAAAGACAACTAAGAGCTTTATGATCAACTTTTTTTTTTGCTCACGCTGTGGAAAGCCATTTACGCACTAGCCCTCGCCGGTGACAGACGAGGGGGTATGTGGGACTCACCGGCCAGCTAATTCGACCGAAATACCCACTAAAACCACAGCGGTCCCTTCCGTGCTTTTAAGAGGTGCCGGAGAGATCCTCTATTGACATTCTATCCCCGACACTCCAACGCTAGGCCATCTGGCCAAGTCCAGTCGACAGTCAAGGCGGCAGGAGGAGATGCGCGTAACGGCGCCTCCTCCTTCCTGGCCGCCGCCTACGGAGCGAGTCTGCAGAAGCAAATGCCTCGCGTAACCGCTCCGCGGCCTTCTTCGAAGAGATGATCTTCTCGCAGAAGGAGGCCATCGACGACCAGCCCCTGTCGCTGTCAAGCATCTTAGAAATGAAGGTCAACAACGACAGGTCTATTCCTATGACCGCCGACAGGGCGCGGCGCTGAAGCCCCCAGGCGGGACATACTACTAGGGTGTAAAATGCATCGCCAGTTAGCGCGCAACACTCATGGCATCCGGGGGCCTCTTCCCGTCCGATCCTGTGCAGGTACTTACTGAAGACCCCGTGTCCGGTAAGTACCTGCGTCATCCTGAAGGACAAGTTACCGTGTCTTCTCTTCATCCAGCGGTGAAGGTGGAGCGCAATCACCTCAATGGTCCCCCGCCCTGCTACAGGGGACTCTAATTCCTCCCTCCATCGCCTGATAACTGCCGCTTGAGCCGCTTCTCTTGCCCTACTCAGTTCCCCCACGGTAACATGCTCGCCGCTTTCCCGCGCCGCAGCACAGAATCGGTAGACCTCCGCCTGTGCCCTAGTCTGGAGCAGTCAGGGTGGATCTCCCGCCAGCAATGTGGCTGCGGTCCAGGACACGGGGTACGGTAGATTCTTGTAGTCCTCACCGCCATGGTTATTTGTGCTTTACGCAGCAAAGCCTTGTTAGGGGCAGTGAGAGACTCCGACTAAATCGGGACACCGTACAATGCCATAGACCACAGAATACCCGCGTATAGACCCCGGCAGGACGATCCAGGATCTCCAGTAGGTATTTGGCAGAAGCCTGGCCAGCGCCGCGGCTGCCCCTACGAGCCTGGGGACTAACTGGGCAAAGTGCAGCCTGAAGCTTCATTTACTATCTAGATGCAGACCCAGGTACTTCATCCGGATCTGCACCGGCACAGCAACTCCATACACCCTGATCTGTGCTCCTCGAGGGAGACTTTGGCTCCGGCCATAGAATAAGAGAGCCTCCGTCTTCTCCAGAGAGACTCTCAGCCCAACTTGCCTATCCGGTCCACGACGAGCGCTACACCAACGTCTGCCAGTCGGGCGGACTCCCGGAAGTAAGCACTCTCCATCGTGATTTTATAATCAACTTGATTCAACTCCACCTGATGTCCTCTAGTCAACAATTAAATTTCCAAGGAGGATTTCCAAGGATTTCAGATTGGCGGTCGGTAATAGAATTATTACCAATAACTTTAGCAGTATAATTACGATGTAAAAGAATTACATACATCACGTTGACCCCAAGTAATTGGGATAAGAGCACGAGAATGAATCCAAGAATCAAATACCTCGGGTTAAGAGCCCTCAGTTCACACCCACAGTCCGGGTAAAGTCGTCATAGCCATCTGAGGCTAACAACTATGACACACAAAAAAAACCAAAAAAAAAAACAAGAACCAACTGAATGCTAACAAGTAAAATCTCACTCTCTCTAGTGAACCAAAAAAATAATGTCAATAGACTAATAATAGGATAAAATAATAAGTCCTATGAATAAGGTTTGAATTTCTTTTGTATTTTAATTTTTTTTATAGCATTCAACAGTAAAAACTGGTATTAACTATTTTTTTTAAAGACACCACCTGTTTTTTTTTTTGCGTTTGATTATTGATACGTCTCGCCTCGCCAAATCGGTCCGGGGTGACGAAAAAGGCGGCGCGTGACCCCATAGACCCACCATGCAACTCTCCTCTCTTCGCCATGCGAGCGGGCCACCGGTACCCGATCTTTGTCTTCGGTGGTCCGCCCGCCGGTTTAACCCTGCACTAAGGAAATAAACCTTGTATTGCGGGGAACTTTACAAACATGCAATTAACGCAGACAAATTACACCCAGACTCAGAACAACTCTTTATAGATTGCATAAAGTATTGTCGTGTGTGGGAAACGAACCCACGGTACTGGCACGGAGGGTCGGTATCTTAACCACCACTCCATATGTGCAGTCGTAACTAACATTATATATGTAATAATGTTAGTTTATTAGTTTGTTTGTGATTTTGTTATCTATTGACTACAATACAGGGCGATAAATAATGCATATCAACCCTTGAAAAGAGACAATCTACTAATTTCATTTTTGTAAAGCGCTGTCCCTGTCGCACACACATACATGTGTGACATTACACGAAGCTCTAACAGTCTCGTATCTATTAGGAGCTGTTAAAACAACTTTTTGTTACTATATAAAATATACATATTTTACATGTTTTTTTTTCTAAATGGCTGTAGTTTTAAGAAATTTGTTTTTTATATTTGATTAAATGCAACAAGACTCATATATGAGACTACTTGAACCAGAGTGGCCTAACTGCACTTTTGCAACTTTTAACCTAATTGCAATTTCGTAATCTAAAAATGTTAATCTACAAAAGTACAGCGGCCTAAATTTTTTTACAAGCACAACAATAGATGTCAATACAAGTAAATATTCTACTTATGTTCAAATCGATTAAATTAAATTTAATTTTAATACCCTCCATATTGTAAAACATGGTTCTTGTAGTTAGGCCGCTTTGCAGCAGCAGCCTCATTTGTATAACGACTGATAAACGTCACAGAAGTAGAGTGCGAGGGCGATAATGATTTACACCTACGAAATTAACCGATTGCCTCCTTCCAAGAATTGCTTTTTTTTTAGTTGAGCAAGCGGCGCACCTCATGGTAATTAAGTAAAAAAATAAATATGCCGCCCTAACCGAGGCTTCGGGTGATCGGACCGGGGAATTGTCCGATCACCCGACGTGAGGCCACCGCGTGAGGACGACGCCTCGACGGCGAAAGCTGTCGGGGCGTCGACAAGAGAGGAGCCCGAGAGGGCATACCGCCGAGCGGGCCACCGAAGACAAAGATCGGGTACCGGTGGCCCGCTCGCACGGCGAAGAAGAGGTGCTAGCAGGGTGGGTCAATGGGGTTGTGCGCCGCCTCTTCCGTCACCCCGGACCGATTTGGCGGGGTGCGACGTCCATAACCCACCGCAAAAAAAAAAAAAAATGGTAATTAAGTAAAATCTTAGTAACACCAGGGGGACAGCAAATTTGCTGCCTACTGTTAAACCTCGTTTCAAGAAGGTCATATCGTAGCACTCGGGAAATCACAGCAGAGCTTGAACGTACTTGGCAGAAATGATCTCTAAAAATGTACAGTCGAAGACGATATTTTTTCCAAGAACCATCATCATCATCATCACAGCCCATAAATGTCCCACTGTTGGGCTCGGGCCTCCTCCGTAATGGGAGGGAAATTAACCTACTATATCGCGGTGGTCAGACATGTTAGTATAGGGTCTTGTATCGAGTTTTCTTTCTCTCGCATAGATGTTATATGCGTTTTATATCCCTTAGTCATCTCGTACGATCACCCACAGGTAAGCTATGGGGTGGTGAATAGCATTCTTACTCCGTCACCACACGAATAATTTCAAAGAATATATAGAGTATATTGAATGCTTTTAATCCAGGACAAAAATATTATTCTTCAACGACTGAAGAATTGTTAAATAAAAGCTGTTCTAACCAAAGTCACGTACATAGTTGAAGAGTCTATATTAAAAAAGGTGAAAACGTCTTTAAAGAAATCGTTTATGTTAAGGATCAAAAGCAGTTAGTCTATTTACTTTCACTGACTAAAGGGATTTCTTTTTAATACTTGAATCCGATGCCAGAGCCTTTCTATAAGAATATACAAAACTTTCGAAACAATTCATCTCGCCTTTTACTATTCCCAATTGTATTGTAGTTGTATTTTTTCCGTTCAACTAATTTTCAAGTAACTGCGTTTTAACTATTAATAATTTTAAAGTGAAATAATCTTTAATTTAAACCATTATTCAACAAAATTTTAAGTAAAACTTAATGCAATATAAACAACATAGATAATATTGAGGTGAATTATTTTTTAACTATTAATTAATTTAAATAAAAGGTGATGGAGGAATAAAAGTTGGGAGAATGGAGTAAGAATTCTTGTCGGTGAGGGTCGTAAATGGATATAATACGCATATAACATCTATAAAAGAAAAGAAAACTTAATAATATCCTTTTTCCTTTCCATCGTACCAGTGCAGCAGCATGGTATAGGAGATCAATTGCCATTTTATTATAGAGAAAGCTTGAGCCCAAAAGACCTATATAAGCTGAGTTAACGATATGAACATAAAAATAATTAGACAGGGTATGTCGTAAAAAAGATTGATCTATCGCGTAGTTACACATCATCATTACCCTGCTCATATCCCAATTACTTGGGGTCGGCGCAATATGTCCTTTTCTTCCACTCAATCTTATTCGATGTCATCTCTACGTTCACTTCCTTTCTATTCATATCATGCTTCACGCAATCCATTCATATTTTCTTCGGTCTTCTCTTACCGACTAAAACCTTCAACATTCATACTAAAAACATTTCTCACAACATTACATTCATCCCGTCTCATCACATAGCCATACCAAGTCAGGCGTACTTTTTTTTTTATTCTTTTTTTATTTATTGGGGACTTTTATTCATTATGAATATGTAGGTCCCATCGTACTCTAAGCATAAATATACAAACACTTAAAACTAATAAAACAATATATGTATGCATTACAATTAATTGCCACGATGCACAGCCATATCACACAATTGCTTCGCAGCCTCAGATGCTGGCTCCGCCAAAATAGTTTGGACAATGCCAACATCCGAGGTCTGAAGACAAAATGTTTTTCTCAGCTTATCTCTTTTATCTTGGTTCTGGACACATTCCATCAACAAGTGTTGAACATCATCAACAACACCGCAGGTAACGCAGTTGGGTGAATCCGATTTCCTCATGAGGTACGCAAACTTTTTTATTGGAAAATGTCCAGAACGTAATCTATGAGCTATAATTACATGTAATCTGGTTAATTTATTCTTAACGAACCAAGTTATTTGAGGAGGTTGAGACTGCATAGTTTTATACCAATTTCCTTTAATTTTTGATATTTCTTCAAATTGCTCCTTCCATTTCTTATAACAAATGTCCTTAACGAAACTAATTATTTCAGAGTAACGCGGTTTAATATCTGTATTTATACCTTGTTGTATAGCTAATTTTGCCAGTCTATCAGCCTCCTCGTTGCCATGTACACCCATGTGCGAGGGAATCCATTGCAATATCACGTTCTTACCACTGAAGCAAATCTCTCTCAATTTTTTTTAATATACTGTAGAGTGTAGGCTATCGAAACACCTCTGTATCCAGAGGCGCATCGAAAGTCAGGCGTCCACTTTTCAAGTTTCCCGTCACTGGCGGCACTTTCAAATTCTCTCTTATATGTTTATTTCTTATCTTATCCATTCTCATAATTACACGTATCGCACGAATACTTTTCGTATCTCATTCAACGCAAAAGACTGCAAATTAGAAAATTAGATTTGAAATCCCATATAACAACTTTTATAATAAATAATCATACGTAGAAACATTTAATCCATTACAAGATTAAATAAAAGTCCACGTATATTTATTAATTAAGTTTAATGGTTTCCTAACTCCGCTTAAATTTCCCAATGGAGTACTTTATATTGTGACGAATTGACCATTTCGTAATGATGATTAACTCATGTAATAATTTGCCTAAATATGCCAATTACATGACTTACAGGAACTAAATATAGGATAATGACATGATTTACAGGCACTAAATATAGGATAGACTAATCACTTATTTCAATTACTTGGGGTAAATACTCGTACATGTTACAAAAGTTATTAGCAATAGTAATATAATTATACGAGAATAATAGAAGAATAATAGAAGCATTTATTAATACTTGCGTGTTGATTTATTTATATTATTTAATTAAAGAAAGTTAACAAATTTAGATTTTAGTTATCATTTCATAGTTCATGTAACGTAGTTTAAAAATTAGAAGCATGAAGAGTATAATAAAAATATATTAATCAATATTGTTGCGTCTATTTTAATGACCTTCAATTTGTAGAGGATGACCTTAAAAGTTTGACTAAGTAAAATATCCCTGCAAGAAAGACCTTCACCCATTTAATTATCAAAAAACATCTCTTCTACAATCCTTACTAATAAATATAACATTTAAAAATATAATATCTTACAAATGGCATGGGTCATTATAAGCCTAATAGTGGGATGTATGTAAGTTGAAATGATGATGATTTTAAACATACATATCATCACACCATATCCCTTGCAGGATAGGCAGAGAGAACAGAGTGCCAGAGAACTCTATCCTTGCATACTTCACTCGCTTCCTCAACATTCATAATTCTCTTCATACACGCTCGCCGGTATCGGAGACTCTTGAAGACCTTTCTTCAGTACAGATGATTTTAATTTACGCAATACTCTTAATTTTTATTTATTAATATTTTAGCCTCATCATCTCAGCTCATACACGTCCCACTGTTGAACTCGAGCCTCCTCTATAATGGGAGAGAAATAGACGTTAATATAGGGCGTAGTGAATTGTATTCTTACTCCGTCACCACACGGAAAGTTTTTTTCCAAATGGGTGAAGAAAAATATTACTTTGGATCTTAGACTTAACACCAATTGCGTTAAGCGCGTTACGTTTTCAGCATACGAAAACGTAAATTAAATACTAGGTTTATTACAATTGATTAAGAATAATAATCGCATTGCACGGCTGACCCTTTCCCGACTAGAAATTTCGCGATCCGACGACCGCGATTAATACTCGAAGAACCCGACGGCATTATCACGCTCGCCCAAACGGAGGCATACGACGTATCCACGATTCCGCTCCCGCCGCCGGGGACGGAAGTCGTGTCGCGTTCAAGTCATAAACGTGGATGAACCCACTTTGCCAGCGACCCCCCGAGCCGAGGTCTGTACCCCACAGGGGGTGCCCTAGGGACCGGTCGCTTAAACTTTAACGGGTTGAGAGCCCTCAGCGCTCACCCACAGTCCGGGTAAAGTTGTCATAACCATCTGAGGCTAACGACTATGACAAAAAAAAAACGTTGGTAGTCGCATTTGAAGTTTCACTTCAATAACCTGAATGATATATTAACTTAGTTCTTATGAATTCGAAATTGCCAAGAATGATATTTTTTTTTTGCTATTCACAAATTAGAGTCTAAATTTAATTTGTGTCCGTTATTTTGTATATTTAAGAAGTCTACAACAAAAAATGTGTGGATGGCGACTTTTAAATAAACAAAAATGTACAATTGTGACATTACTAGTAATGGTGATATTAGTGACCGTAGGGTCATTATAGTAATAGAGGTATATCTAATACTTCCTATGAAAAAAATGAAAAAACAAAACATTTCGTACATGGATTGCATATGTTTAACATAGATAAGCAAATTACAGTGACATACATACAAACTTGACATTTTCCTAAACTATCCAAGATTTTCTACTACTAAATTTCCATAAACTTGTGCTCATACATAAATGCATGGTACCAGGGTAGTATAAACGATAAGAACTTTATTTACTTCTCAACTAAAGGAAAGTTTTTGTTAAAATGTTTCCGTTGTGTCTTTATTTGAGGATACTTTATTTCTTCATCATACAGACTTTCGTCATCTATTCTTGAACGTAAACTAGCTCTATAGAATTGTCATACGGTGTGATTGTTCAATGAAAGGTATATTGCCATAATCTTTTTCTTTTTTGAAGTGAAATCTTCTTTAGCGTTGTTTTGCACTTTTTAGTATGGGTAAAAAATGTTAAACTCGCGTCAGTACACGTGACCTAATCGAAAATTCGTAAGACAGATGTTTAGGACCAACGCCTGCTCAAATAAGTTCAGCAATGTGTTGTCTGCGCGCGTGTAAATTCTTGAGTCTTCGATACAGACTCATAAATTCAGTGCGTAATGAGCTACCGACTTGTTAACATTATATTTTGCAAACCTATTGTATAACCAAGAATAAACCAATATTTAAGTATTTCGGAGCCTCATTTTCTAAGTCCTCGACAAGAAGACCTGCGCATTCATTTGGTGACCCCGACGTGATCAACTTCGACTGGATTCAAAAGCGCCCAACGGTTGTCACGAAGTTCACATTAGCAAGAAACGGAACTATCCTTCAGGAACTCGCCAGCATCCAGCTGCAGCAACATTTCCGAGGGAAGTGCATTCATTCTTTCTCCATTTAATCATCCTTTCCACTTCAATTTGCGTAAATTAAATCATTTTATACATCTAATCTACCTACCATTTCATCGTCAATTAAAATTATTTTTCTTATATTCTAGCTTAAATTCGCAATAAATCTTTATTTCTTTACAAGTAATACGCATTGTGTGGTGTTTTGAAATCATTTAATATAAACTAGATATTTGTGAACGAATAAACTCAATAAAAACGTTAATTTCAACAGATAGTCGGTTTCATCGGACCGTTAATTAAGCCTAATAACTTTTGTTTACATTATTTGAAATATATTATGTTACTAAAACTTAATATTTAGGTTCCACCTACACTTACTTCTTTTTAACATTGTTTAACATTCTATTTTAATATTTATTATATTAATATATATTTTAATTACAGTTAATTTTTGGCGGCCCTCTACAGGGAGTACCACTCAAATTAACTCAGGGCTAACTTCGAGCTTTAAACACAAGCAGACACGGTGTTTGTTCGTGTGTGCAACGATCGGTGCTTTGCTAGCGGCCCGGAAACCGGTTTGTTATCACATCGCTCGGCGGTGACTCACGTATTGTATTCACTTATTTACTTTTTATTCTTTTCATTAGTTAGTTATTGCATTTGTGTTTTGAAATATTTGCACCGACAAAATGAGTGAACTTAAGGATTTAATTAAACAAAGGGGACATATTAAAGCTCGATTAACAATATTTGAAAAATATTTAACGCCTTTATTAGATTGTAAAGAAACTAGTGCAGTAAAATTGAATGAGTTGCGTTTGCGCTTAAGTAAGATACGCGATCTTTCGTGCCGCTTTGACGACATTCAATCCCAGATTGAAATGTTGGACGAAGATACCGTTAAACAAATGCAAGAACGTGAATCTACTGAAAATTTGTTTTTTCATTTATTAGCTGAGGCTCAATCTTTAGTAGAATTTTTCGAAATTACAAATAAATTGGAATCTTCATCCAACGCAACTCGTAAGGGCACTCATTTAAAATTACCTCCTTTAAAAATCTCTTCCTTTAACGGTGAGGCGAATAAATGGCTATCATTTAGAGATACATATTTATCGTTAATACATGAAAATGAAACAATTGATGATATAAACAAATTTCATTACCTTAAGACGTATTTAGAGGGTTCAGCTAGTGCTGTCATTAACTCCGTTACCGTATCGTCAGATAATTACATAATAGCATGGAACTTACTTTGCGAACGGTACGATAACAAGCGTCTTTTAATAAATGAACACATTAAGTGCTTATTCTCCATTGAATCGCTAAACAAAGAGTCTTATATTGGTATTCGCAATCTAATCGATACATTATCAAAAAATTTGAGCGCCTTGCGATCCTTGGGTGAACCAACTGATAAATGGGATACTATAATAATTTACATGGCATCTGCCAAGCTAGACCACACCACTTTCAGAAATTGGGAGGAACATAGAAGTGGTAAGGATTCGCCCACTCTAGAGGACTTCTACTCATTTCTTCGCGAACGAGCTGTTGTTTTAGAAACTATGAACGTTAGTAAAATAAACAAAATTGAAAAACGTCACAGTTTACCCAACAGTAAATCATTTCTTAGTTCGTCTGTCGAACCAACTTCACCGTCTTCTCAGTGTCCTGTCTGTAAGGGAAGTCATAGGTTATATGAGTGTACTGCCTTCAAATCATTACCAGTTTCTGATAGGATATCCAAACTAGCACAACTAAAATTATGCCATAATTGTCTTCGCAAGGGCCATCAGTCGTATCAGTGTAAAATGGGCGGTTGCAGAATTTGCCGGCGAAAACATAATACATTAATACACAAACAAAGTTCTGTACAACACATGTCTAATAGTCAGGAGTCAACCGTCAACAAAGATGATCAGCAGTCACATAGTCCTGTTTCCATCCTCGAGGTGCCAAGTGGCTCGGATTCGATTTCCATGGCTGCCACCTGTAGTAACAAAGCACTTCTTTCTACTGCTTTAGTTAAAGTGATGAATAATGGCAAAACTTTTACCCTTAGAGCTTTACTTGATTGCGGTAGCCAATCTTCCTTCATCACCGAACGGGCTCAAAGAGAAATAGGCTTTCAAAAATATACTTGCGACTATCACTGTGTGTCGGGTATAGGCAGCAGTGTGTTGACGGTTACAGAACATTGTTACTTAGATATTAGTTCACAAAATAATTCATATAATTGTCGCGTTAAATGTTTTATTCTACCTCGTATTACCGACCGACTGCCTCATGTTGCCGTGCGTATACAAGACTTAGACATTCCACAAAACGTCCAACTTGCTGACTCAAGATTTTATGAACCTTCCCATATTGATCTACTATTAGGAGCTGATATTTTCTGGGACCTCGTGGGACCAGGCAGGATCAATTTAGGACCACAAAGGCCTATCCTGCAGGAAACTCACCTTGGATGGATTGTAGCGGGCCCCACTTTGATCTATAATAACAGTAACAAATACTCAAAATCACATTGTTATTTATCCTTAGATATAAATCAGCAGCTTTGTAGGTTTTGGGAACTCGAAGAAGTACCTCGTACTATTGTAACTAGCACTAACGATTATTGCGAAAATCTATTTACTAGTACCACTTATCGGGATGGCGAAGGTAGATTTTGTGTTCAAATTCCCCTGAAAGAATCCCCTCAAAACTTAGGTGATTCTTATAATATAGCTGAAAAAAGGTTGTATCAATTAGAAAGAAAATTTAAAAACAACCCATCGCTCAAAAAAGGTTATTATCAATTTTTTCATGAATATGAATGTCTAGGTCATATGACTGAAATTTCTCGACCTGCGTTTGGGTGTTATTTGCCACATCATGCCGTCATTCGAGAATCTAGTGAGACCACGAAACTTCGTGTCGTCTTCGACGCTTCTTCAAAGACTACTACTGGGGTTTCATTCAATGACATTCAATATGTCGGGCCCGTAGTCCAAGACGACATATTTTCAATTCTCGTATGGTATAGGCAACATCGATTCGTAGTTTCAGCAGATGTGGAGAAGATGTACCGCCAAATATTTATAGATCCAAAGCAACGGCATTTGCACTTAATTTTATGGCGCGATGAACCTTCTGATCCAATTAAAATATACCAATTAAATACCGTTACCTATGGGACAGCTTCAGCGCCATATCTCAGCACTAGATGTTTAATTCAGCTTTCGAATGAATGTCATGACAACAAGTTAGCAGAGATCATCAAAAACGACTTCTACGTCGATGATTTTCTTTCAGGTGCGGAAACCGATAATGATTTGCGGGAGCTAATCGGCTCTGTCACTTCTATTCTAAGTTCTGCTTGTCTTCCATTACGTAAATGGCGTACTAACTTACCATCAGTCTTGCAGGATGAATCTTGTATCTTGAAACCCAAGACTTTGGACCACATGTCCTATTCAACCATTTTAGGTCTCAATTGGGATCCGTCTAAGGATGTACTGCAATTTTTAGCCAACGTAGATCTAAATCAAACAGCTACTAAAAGAAGTATTCTGTCCAACTCAGCAAAGCTCTTTGATCCACTAGGATTACTTAGCCCATGTACTATTATTCCTAAAGTTATCTTGCAGCAGCTATGGTTGTCAAAGATAGACTGGGATGATCCAGTGGATAGCACTATACTAAAGCAATGGACAGGCTTCGTATCAAACTTAAATTCTATATCCAATTTTACTATACCACGATGTGCCCTAATACCAAGGGCAATTAAAATTGAACTTCATGCGTTTTCAGACTCATCACAGTTAGCTTATGCATCTGCTGTTTACCTCAGATCAGTGAATGATGCAGGACAAGTTTTAATTAGGCTACTCTGTGCTAAAACCAAGGTTTCTCCAGTAAAGACTACAACCATACCTCGACTAGAGCTTTGCGGTGCGCTATTGTCAGCTCGTCTCACTGCAAAGGTACTAAAAGCGCTTCGATGCAATATTGTAGCTAATTACTATTGGACCGACTCAACAATTGTATTGGGTTGGCTGTCTCATGAGCCTCGTGATTTAAAACCCTTTGTCGCTAACCGAATTGGTGAAATTCACGAACTGACAGCTAAGGGTATTTGGAGACACGTTTCAGGAGACATAAATCCAGCTGATCTAGCATCTCGAGGCGTCTCTCCCAAATCTATTCAGTCAGCCACCTTGTGGTGGAGCGGTCCCTCTTTTCTTGTTGAAGAGCCCCATTCTTGGCCTCGAAACATAGGAACACACAATTTTGATGACTTACCTGAAATAAAAAGCTCTAAAATTAAACCTATTTTTACTACAATGCATGTTACCACTACCTTTAAACCCATGGACATCATTAAATTTGATAGATTCTCAAGATTTTTGCGTTTACAGAGATCCTTAGCTTACGCTATCCAATTTGTTTATAATTTACAAAATAAAAAAAATAGATTATCTGGTCCTTTAAGTGTTGATGAATTAAATAAATCTTTAATATTTTTAATAAAACAACATCAAAATGAATGTTTCTCTGATGAACTCAAGGTCTTGAGAGGAAATCAAACCTTATCATCTAAATCACGAATTTTGTCTTTGAGTCCATTCATCAAAGAAGAAGGTATTCTCTGTGTTGGAGGAAGATTGCAGAATTCTAAAGAACCACATACAAAAAAACATCAATTTTTATTAGATAGTTCACATATATTTACTAAATTATTATTTACATATTTTCATTTAAAACTTTTACATTGCGGTCCTCAGTTTTTAATTAATGAGCTAAGAAATCAATTCTGGCCTATGAGAGGTAGACTATTAGCAAGAACTACAGTTAATAATTGCAAAATATGTAGAATTATAAAAGCTAAATGTCAAAACCCTATAATGGGAAACTTACCTTCCAGTAGAGTAACTCCCGAACATCCATTTCATGTTAGTGGTGTTGACTTTGGTGGTCCATTTTACATCACTGATCGCAAGGGTCGTGGGTGCCGAATTACAAAATGCTATATGTGTTTATTTATTTGCTTTGCTACAAAAGCTATACATCTAGAAGTAGTCAGTGATATGACCTCGGATTGTTTTATTTTATGTTTGCGTCGCTTTATAGCTCGTAGAGGTAAACCTTTGGCATTGTACTGCGATAACGGTACCAATTTTGTCGGTGCAAATAATGAAATCAACAATCCTTTGCGAAATAGTGAAAACATAACGGTTTTTGCCGGCGAGGAAGGCATAAAATTTCATTTTTCACCTGCTTATTCTCCACACTTTGGGGGCTTATGGGAAGCAGGTATTAAATCCGCAAAACACCACATAACACGTATATTACGCGATAGACATTTTACGTTCGAGGAGTTATCAACTTTATTTTCACAAATTGAAGCGATCCTTAACTCCAGGCCTCTAACAGCTCTGTCATCTGATCCCAATGACCTAGATCCCTTGACTCCTGCGCACTTTCTGATCGGTAAATCGCTTACATCACTACCTTCGGAAAATTTGATAGATGTAAATCCTCACCGTCTTGACCGATACAAACTCCTTGAAAGCATGCGACAACACTTTTGGAATCGATGGCGACATGAATATCTATGTGAACTGCAACAGAGGTCAAAATGGAGAATCCAGCAGGGCAAACTTCATGTAGGCGATTTGGTCATCATAAAGGAAGCAATCACTCCACCTCTAAAATGGCGAATGGGACGCATCCAGAAACTTTATCCTGGATCTGATGAAATTGCCAGAGTTGCTGACGTCTTCACTTCCAAGGGCATCATTCGCAGAGCTGTACACAACCTCTGTTCGTTAGAAGACTCTACAGTTTCTCCTCGAAACTCCAAGGATTTCGAGGGGGGGGAAGATGTTTAGGACCAACGCCTGCTCAAATAAGTTCAGCAATGTGTTGTCTGCGCGCGTGTAAATTCTTGAGTCTTCGATACAGACTCATAAATTCAGTGCGTAATGAGCTGCCGAGTTGTCAACATCATATTTTGTAAACCTATTGTAAAACCAAGAATAAACCAATATTTAAGTATTTCGGAGCCTCATTTTCTAAGTCCTCGACAAGAAGACCTGCGCATTCAACAGACGTAAGACGTAAATATACCCCTCTCTTTCTACTGCGCGGTGAAATTGTATGCCTGCTGCTGCTGTTTCGTTTAGGCGGTGCAGGGCGCTTGCGCGAATATGTGTGTGTATGTCTATTAATTGAATTTTGAATTTTTAAGTAATGAATTTGGTTAAACGATGTCAAATGATTACAATCTTAGCACAACGAAATACAAAACTACAATTGATGCGATCTTTATAAGCCATTTAAATTTAATAAAGATATAAAGATTCGAATCAAAATTATTCGTTTCTTACTTCAGCTACCATAAACCTACTGTATCAGTTTTAGACATTGGCGATGATGATAATGGTAATGATGATGGTGAAAGAGTCGTTGAAATTGTGAATGAAAGTTGATTTTTCAGAGAGATAAACTTTTAAATCTAAAATAATTGTAATAGTTCTGAAGTGTTAATTTTTTTATGTAATATAAATTGACATGTTTGTGTACGATATCACAATACATGAATATTGTAAATCACATACCATAAATGAAAGTACTTTTATACTGATTATTTGTTTGGATTTTTTTTCATAGATTTAAGTTTTCACTTCTGTCGGCAGTCCTCATAACTGCTTCGTGTTTTTTTCTTAAAACACCCCTCCCTGCACTAAAGAATTACTTGTATTGCGGGGGATTTTGCATTAATAAAATTAACGCAGACAAATTACATTCAGACTAAGAACATCAGTTTGTGGATCGCACAAAGTATTCGCCTGTGTGGGAATCGAACCCACGGAACTGGCATGGAAGGTCGGTATCTTAACCACTATGCCATCTGTGCAGTCAAAATGTATCTACTATACCAGTCTGATCAGATATATTGGTAAAGGTTTTATTTCGAGTTTAACTTTTTTCATAGATGTTATGCCTATTATAATTATATATGTGGCTGATTCTCAAAAAAAGTCGAAAATGGCTTTATCGAGTTGATCAGTTTTTTTTTAACTCGTGATCGAATTTTTTTTGCTCAAGTTGTAGTATATGTCTTGTTTGAGGAAAATATTATAGTGGTCCCCAACTGTTTTGAGTTTGAATTGAATATAAAAAATATATATAGAATATAAAAATATGCTATGATTATTAAATAAAAAAATGCTTACCTTTTAATAACATTACATGAGATAATGACATTAAAAATGTAATATTCAACAAACTTTTTGTCAAAGTATTCTATATTTATTAGAAAATAATTCATTCCCTCATTAATTTTTTTTATGAGGGAATGACAAAACGAAACAAAATTGGTACAAACTTAGGAACATAACCTTACTTTCTTACGAATTGTAAACATTACTTTATTACTACCGAAAATATATAAAAATATGTTATGATTATGAAAAAAAAATGTTAACCTTTGATAACATTACATGAGGAAATGACATTAAAAATGTAATAATCAAAAAACTTTTTGTCAAATTGATTTTCAGAAAACATCCTTTCTTCAATTGTCCACTCTAGTGTATGTTCTCAAGGGCAGTGTTGCCAACTACAAAAAAAAATAAGGTGGGACTTGGTAGGCTTTGGAGTATTGCTCCAATCACACTGTTACAAAACGGTGAGGGAATGATACTTTTTTTATGGACAAATTTTGAATTATATTTAAAAATATTTCCATTCGCTTTTATGAAACTATGAACTCATATAGGTATAGTCAATACTATCCTATATAAATAAAAAAATATGATAATAAACAATTTGTTAGGAATTTTATGTTTTAAGTTAATGATTATCTTCAAATTTAGCGCTTGGGACATAGTGAGGGAATGATTTTCAGGGTACTTTCTTGGACATGTCTTTGTTGTTTATCATATAAAAAATAAATTTGTTTCATACATTCGTAGATATAGTACGTCGTTTTAAAAAAAAAAAACAACTTTTCATAATTCACGATTCTGGTTTATAAAAATGATCAAGGACATCAATTTCGATTTTTTTTGAGAATCAGTCATGTAAGGCTTTTAAGAAACCCTCTGATAAGATATGGGGGTGGTGACTTTTATCACGGCAAGACTCCATAAAGTAGTTAAATTTTATATTGTACGCCTCTGAGGTCTTGCTCTACTCTCGATATATGAAAATCAAGGACTTTTCAAACCTAAAAATGATAGAATTTTTCTTACATTGCACTGTTAGGATAATATTATCATACATATGTCAGGAAAAAACATTCGTTTAAATGTATTTGATATTTTTAAAAGGCAATTATTTTGTTTAAAGTAAGACAATAGTTGATTAAATAAAATATTCGAGGACGTTCGCATATTAATTCTGGATCTGGCACGATTACGACAGTAAAAATTAATGTATCAAAATATTTCTTTTTTTTTAAAAGCTTGCACTTTTGGATTTTCCAAATTATTTCATTTTGCTTTCACCGTGACATTGGAAGCTTTTTAGTACAATGCCACTTACTTTCATTTTTTATTGTTCAATCTCCTACACTTGATATTTATATTAAATGGATTGAAAAGTATATATAATTCGGTATCTTGAAGTACATACGGCTATATTGAATTTACATACATACCTACATACATGCCACGCCATATCCCTTGCAGGGTAGGCAGAGAGAACAGAGTGCTAGAGAACTATATTCTTGCATACTTCACTCACTTCCTCAACATTCATAATTCTCTTCATACACGCTCGCCGGTTTCAGAGACTCTTGACTCCACCTTCCTTCAGTACGTGACCAATCTGGTCTAGGTAGGTGAGTCTCGGTCTCCCCCGGTACCTACATCCTTCCACTTTCGCATTGTATATCTTCTTAACCAGACGTTCGTTCGGCATTCTTTCCACATCTCCGAACCATCGGAGCATTGCCTTTCTCATCTTTACACCAATACTCTCTTTCATACCTACTCGCTCTCTTACGTCGTCGTTGCGAATGCGGTCGGTCAGCCTAACACCACAGATTTTCCGTAGAGATCGCATTTCGACCGCATTAATTTTACTTTCATGCTCTTTTCTGCATTTCTAACTCTCGCCTCCATATAGTAATGTTGGGACAAACACTGCGTTATGTATTGCTACACGTGCCTTCTGGCTGAGGTGGTGGCTACCGAGAAGTTGCCCCAACGCTCCGTTCACTCTATTGCCCGCATTTACTCTTCGCTCTATATCAGTGGTGTACCTTCCATCTCGGCTAAATCCACATCCAAGATATACAAATTCATCCACTTGCTCCAGTACATCATTACCTATTGTTACTCTTACATCTGTTCTGGCTTCATCTCTTTCAAAGGCCATTATTTTGGTTTTGCTCATATTTACACGTAGACCCCTTTTCTTACAATTCTCTGTATATCTAATCAATAGCCTAAAAATAAGTTTCAAGTTTTACAACACTTTTTTGCATTAAAAAGTATCCTATGTCCTTTATCAGGCTCTATAGACTATCTGTGTACCAAATTGCATTTAGATCGGTTCAGTAGTTTTGGCGTGAAAGAACGACAGCCAGACAGACAGAGTTACTTTCGCATTTATAATATTAGTAAGGATGATGCAAGCAGCACACCTGATAGTAAGCATTATTGCCGCTCATGGAACTTTGCAATATCAAAGATACATACAGCTAGGCAATTTTCTACAAACAAAACCCACCTAGAAAATTGGGCTTACGGCTCTCACGCTCATTGAATGAAGAGCGACAATACATCGCCACTGCTTAGGCCTTGATTTTCTCAGATCTGCGATGCGGCCATGCCCCGTGTACGGTGTCTGCCCCCGAAAAGGGCTGTCCACTGGTGGTCCCGGGAGCTGGCGGATCTTCGGGCCGCATGTATACGCGCCCGGAGGGCCTACACCCGCAGCCGGCGGCACCATCGCGATGAGGAGCGGGAGGGCCGGCTTTATGAGGGCTACCGCAATGCGCGGTCGGCCTTCAGGCTGGCCGTCCGTACCGCCAAGGACGTCAGTCGGCAGGAGATGCTGGACGGTCTCGATCGTGACCCCTGGGGTCGCCCCTATCGCGCGGCGCTGAATAAGCTCCGCGCGCGGCCCCCCCCCCTCACCGAGACCCTCCAGCCCGGCCTCCTCACCAGGGTCATCGAGGACCTGTTCCCGCGACGGGCGGAGCACACGCCCCCGGTCATGACTTCGCCAGACATTGACCGGGAGGCCGACGATGACAGTGTTTCGCCCATCACGGAAACCGAGATGGAGGTGGCGGTGGCGCGCATGCGCGGGAAATCCACCGCTCCCGGGCCCGACGGTATTCCCAACCGCGTACTGGCTCTGATCCTCGATCACCTGGGACCCCGCCTCAGGGGGCTGTTCGATGCGTGTTTAGCATCCGGGCGGTTCCCTGGGTGCTGGAAGGAGGGGAGGCTGGTGCTCCTGCCGAAGCCGGGACGGTCTCCCGAGTTGGCCTCGGCCTACAGGCCTATCGTGCTGCTCGACGATGTGGGCAAGCTATTGGAGAGGGTGCTGGCTGCCCGCATCGAGCGGCACCTCGTTGGCACGGGGCCCGATCTGTCGGACGCCCAGTTTGGGTTCAGGAGGGGTCGTTCGACGATCGCGGCTCTGCTGCGCCTGAGGGCCGTGGCGACTGAGGCCGTCGCCGGCGGAGGAGTGCTGTTGGTGGTGTCCCTGGACATTGCCAACGCATTCAATAGTCTGCCATTTAGCTGCATCAGGGAGGCGCTTCGATACCACGGAGTGCCAGTTTACCTGAGGCGGCTAGTGGCAGACTATCTGGAGGGGCGCAGTGTCCTCTACACCAACCGAGTAGGGGACGTTGCGCGAACGCCCATGACGTGCGGTGTCCCACAGGGGTCGGTCCTCGGACCCACCCTGTGGAACATCGGCTACGACTGGGCGTTGAGAGGAAGCCTCCCACCCGGGCTGGGCGTAATCTGTTACGCCGACGACACGCTCGTCACAGCCCGCGGTGGGACGCTGGAGGAGGCGGCAAGCCTGGCGACTCTCGGCACCGAGGAGATCGTCAGGCGGATCGGGGCGCTGGGGTTGAGGGTGGCCCTGGACAAGACGGAGGCCCTCTTGTTCCATGGGCCCCGCATGAGTCCTCCCATCGGCGTCTCGATCACCGTCAATTCGGTTGACATCAGCATCCGGGCCCATATGAGGTATTTGGGCCTGGTGCTTGACGGGCATTGGTGGTTTCGGGAGCATTTCCGCAGGCTCGCTCCGCGGCTCGTCGGCGCGGCGTCCGCCCTTTCGTGGCTTATGCCGAACGTGGGCGGACCGAGCGCTACGTGCCGAAAGCTGTACTCGGGGGTCGTCCGGTCGATGGCCCTGTACGGCGCACCGGTGTGGGCGGGATCCCTGACCGTCCGACTCAGGGCTCTTCTGTGGCGACCACAGAGGGCCATGGCGGTCAGGGCCGTACGCGGGTACCGCACGGTGGCGACGGAGGCAGCGTGCCTGTTGGCCGGGACTCCCCCGTGGGACCTGGAGGCGGAAATGCTCGCCGATTTGTATCGGCGGGTGTCGGGGGTGCGAACGGGGGGCGGTGTGGTCTCACTGAGGGAGCTCACCGCCTGGCGTGTCGACGCCCGCCGAGACGTCATTGCTCGTTGGGCAGTCCGGCTGGAGAGGCCTCGGTTCGGTGTGCGGACTGTGGAGGCCTTCCGGCCGGTGCTGATGCAGTGGTTGGAACGGCGGCACGGGGTGCTCTCCTTCCGACTGGTGCAGGTTTTGACGGGGCATGGATGCTTCGCCAAATACCTGTACACGGTCGTCAGGAGGGAGAGTACACCGTCCTGCCACCACTGCGATTGCGACGAGGATACGGCGCAGCATACGCTCGAGGCGTGTGCCGCTTGGGCAGAGCAGCGCCGTGAACTCGTCGCAATCATCGGTGCCGACCTGACGCTGCCGACCATCGCCAGGGCGATGCTCGACAGCGTCAGGAACTGGGACGCGGTCGCAGCCTTCTGCGAGGCAGTAGTCTCGCGGAAGGAGGCGGCGGAGCGCGTGCGCGAGGAGCGTCTCCTCGACGACGCGAACCGCCGCCGGCGACTGGGGCGGCGTAGGCGCGATTACCTGCGCCTGATGCCGCCCTAGCCGAGGCCGCGGGTGACTGGACCGGGGAATTAGTCCGTCACCCGCCGAGAGGCTGACCGCGCGAGGAGGGAACAACGTCCGCCCCGGGGGGGGGGACGTCGCTCAAGGGGAGGGTACCTCTCAGGGGGTATTCCATCGGGCCGGCCACTGACGACAAGTTCACGCTGCTCCAGTGGCCGGTCCAACGACGTAGGCGAGGTTCGTGGGTGGGTTACGGGTATGCGTGCTTACGCCCCTCTGTCGCCCCGGACGGAGTGGTGCGAGAAGAGCGCCGACCGTAACCCACCCCAAAAAAAAAAAAAAAAAAAAAAAGGCCTTGATTTTCTGTTAGAATGTGTGTATTGTGATCCCAGATGGATCAGCCTTAGTAAACAGAAAACTCAACAGAGTGATCCTACGTATACTAAATATTGCATATTTTATTGTCATAGGAACTAAAGGTGCGTACAAACTTTAAACCCAATCGGACATCAGGAAGTGTGCAATTGTTTTTTTATTGTTTATGGCGGCAAATGAGCAAGCAGCATACCTAATGGTAAGTATCACTGCCGCCCATGGAACTTTGTACCAAGGAGGTAGGGTAAGGTAATACCAAGGACTTAGGCTGCTGCCTGCTGCTGTAGACAAAAAAAACTGTCAACAGCGTGGTCCTACCACTATCACACCATATCCCTTGCAGGGTAGGCAGAGAGAACAGAGTGCCAGAGAACTCTATCTTTGCATACTTCACTCGCTTCCTCAACATTCATAATTCTCTTCATATACGCTCGCCGATTTCAGAGACTCTTGACTCCACCTTCCTTCAGTACATGACCGATCTGGTCTAGGTAGGTTAGTCTTGGTCTCCCCCGGTACCTACATCCTTCCACTTTCGCATTGTATATCTTCTTAACCAGACGTTCGTTCGGCATTCTTTCCAAATATTTATTTCATTATGATAATATATAATTTATAGAGGCAACCATTCCCAAATGGTTTCGATTTCGCGTGTAGAGTTTGAGACAAATATCGACTATTGATATCATAGGGAACGTTTCCTAATGTATGATACATATTTTTTTTTATGTGATATTCAAAATATGTATTATTACATGTACAAGATAATATATTTTTTTATTGCTTTTGATGGCAAACGAGCAAGCGGTACACCTGATGGTAAGTGTTACTGCCGCCCATGAACCTTTGCAATATCAGGGGTACAGCTAGGCCGCTGCCTACCTGGGGTACGATGTCAGAAACCTCCACGCGGTGTACCCTGGGTGCGGACGGCGGTCCCCAGTTCTTCTGTTGTACTGTCGTCCGTAGCGAATATCTGGCGCTTCGCTCCTAGCCTTCTATCCGTAGAAGGTGACCGGACGCGAATCCGCGACGGGCTCAGTCACTCATTCATTTGAGGGCTGGGCAGGCATGTTCCACCGCCACCGTCGTCAAATCGTAAACCTGATTCTTTGCTTGTCTTAGTTTCAGGAACGAGGGTCTTGGCTTAACCGCCCGGACCGCGAGGAAGACAACCTCTATAAAGAATTTCGAATGTACATTCGAATTCGGAAATCACCCATAATCTTAAGTTTTGGCGTGCGGCGAGAAGATGCATGGCAGATGGGTTGTTCTGTTCTTAGCACGCTCCAGCCAGGGTACCGGCTGCCCCCCTGGTTGGTAAATGTAGGCTTGCCCGGGTACAGGGATCTCTGCCCGGGTCGACGTCATAGTTTCTCCCGCACTCGTGGGTTTTATAATGGAAACTTTTAAAAATAATAACATTTACGATGGGGATCATGACGATTCCCACCTCAAGGCCCGGTCATGCCAACGGAAAACTGACCAAAACGACGCCTCGTCCTCGGGACTCGAGGCGTCCGCCGAGGGTCCGGCACAGCACATGGAGGCCCAAACAACACCGAAGCGGAGGTCGCCCAGGAGGAGCCGGGGGAAGACCTCTAGCTTCAAACGGCGTTTGGAGGAGCGGCGAGCGCGCAGAAAGGCTGCCGCCGCGGAAGCGAGGAAGGACGGCGGTAGAGCCGAAACGGAGCCGTCGACGGACGAGGGCGACAGCGATGTCGCAGAGCCGTCCGGGGAAGATAGGGGTGGCGGTTCTACCGCCAAAATGGACGAGGGCGGTGATATTCCCGCAGGGCCGTCCGAGAAGGATAGCGGGCCGGCTGTTGAAGCCCCCGCCAGGTCGTCAGCGCGTCTTGTGGCAAAGAGCCCGGCGGCGACAGCGACAACGCTGACGACCAAGGAGAAGGCCCTCCCCTCGCAGGTGAGGAAGCGCCGCCTAAGTAAGGGTGGCAGCTCGGGTGCCAACTCGGAGGGGAGCGTGGCCAGCATGACCCCACCTAAGGTGCCGGCTTCCCGAAGAGGGCGAGGGGCCTCGGAAGAAGAAAGGGCGGCGGCGGTCGCTGCCCGCGCCAACGGCGACCCCCCCGACCTGCGGGCCGAAAATGCCCGCCTTAATGGCGAGATGTCGGCCATACGGACCCGGAACCGGCAGTTGGGGGACATGCTGGCGGGGATGCGGCGGGCAAACCGCCAGTTATTGAAGGACGTGGCCGACCTAAAGGCGCAAATGGCGCTGCTCGCGCCGCCTGCGCCAGTTGCGCCACCGGCCAAGGCCGGCCACTCAGCGGCCGCTGCAGCGCCAAAGCCGCCTCGCGCTGCGGTGCCGACGACGCTGGGCACTGGCGTCACCGTGACACCCGTCCCCGCAGCGAGAAAGACGCCTGCCGCTGTGAAGCGCGCGTCGCCGGCTGACGCTGGCGCGGTCGCCGCGGCGAAACGGGTCCCCGTGGTGAGGATGACGCCTCTCGCTGCGGACCGCATGCCGCCGGCTGGCGTCCCTGCGGCGCCAAAGCCGCCAGGCGCCGCGGAACGGGCCCCCGAAGACGCCCAGCCGACCCCGATACTTGCGGTGGGAGGCTTACCGGACGAGGCCCTGCGCCAAATCATCGACGCAGTCGGGAAACTCGTCGATGCGCGCGTGGCCGTTCTGGAGGCAAGGTTGCCTCCAGAACCACGTGTTCGGCCGCCTCTCGCCGCGGACAAGCGGTCGCATGTGGTATCAGCCCCCGCCCCGCTGCCTTGTCAGGGTGGCCGCGTGGGTGGCAGCTACGCCGCGGCCGCGGGTGCGCCCAAGCCCAAGGGGCCCGCGCCGAAACCTAGGAAGAGGACGGTACCGGCTCCTGCCGGACCGCAGTCATCGTCGGCAACAACACCGCCGGCGACGACCAGCGCGTCAACGACTGCGCCTTCCGCGCCTGTCGCGCCTGCTGCGCCCGAGGGTTGGCAGGTGGCCGAGCGCGACCGGAAGAGTCGCGGTCAGAGAAGGAGAGCGGAGGCCAAGCGCGCCGCTGAGGTCCCCGCTCCCGCTCCACAGGCAGGAGCCGGTAAAAAGAAGAGGCCGCGCAAGGGGCTCAAGTCGCCGAAGACAGCCGCAGTGGTGATCACTGTGCTGCCTGAGGCGGCTGAGAAGGGCCTCAGCTACGAGGCCGTCTTGAGGAAGGCCCGGCGGGAGCTAGACGTCTCCGATATTGGAGGCGTCGAAGCCAGGACCCGCAAGGGCCGGACAGGGGCTCGAATCCTCGAGTTCCCCGGGGCCGAGGGCTCCAAGACGGCCGACAGCGTAGCTGACAAGCTGCGAGGTTTGTTTGCCGAGGAGGGTGGCATCAGGATCGCCAGGCCCGTCAAGTGCGCCGAAATGCGCATCGCGGGTCTGGACGACTCCGTGACGGTGGAAGACATCCGGGAGGCTATTGCCTCGAGAACCGGGTGTCCCATAGACACCGTCCGGGTTGGTGTCATCCGCCCCGGTCCGGGCGGCGTAGGTGCCGCCTGGGCGCAGTGCCCGGTGGAGTCGGTCAGGCAACTGGCCGGCTCAGGCAGGCTCCTCGTGGGCTGGAGCTCGGCGCGGGTGACCGTGCTTGAGCACCGGCCTGCGAGGTGCTATAAGTGCATGGCGGTCGGACATACTCGACCGACGTGCACTAATTGCTTCGACTGCGGCGGACTGTGTTTCCGCTGCGGTCAAACCGGGCACGTGGCGGCATCTTGCGCCGCCCCGCCCCACTGCCCCGCGTGTGCGGCGGGCAATAAGCCCGCCAAGCACCGCATGGGCTCTGGGGCGTGCAAACCTCCAGCTTCGGCCCCAAAGGGGCGGGGCGGCCCTCCGACCACGGCCGCTCCCGCTCCTAGCGCGGTCCGATCGCCCGCCGGCGAGGGGGAGGTCATGGATACAGCCCGTTAATGGCTACACCATCCATGCACCACCTCTTGCAAGCCAACACCAACCACTCCGCCGGTGCGCAGGATTTACTCCTGCAATCCATGGCGGAGTGGTCGATTGGTGCAGCCGTAGTCGCGGAACCGTACTGCGTGCCTGATCGCCCCAATTGGGTGGTCAGCCGAAACGGAACTGCGGCAATCGTCGTCTCAACGCAGCGGCACTTCCCGTCCTTGTCTCTTTTGGATAGGGGCGAGGAATTTGTCGCGGCGGAGTGGGGAGGGGTCACGCTCTACAGCGTATACCTCTCCCCTACCAGGAGAATGGACGATTTCGGGGCCTCCCTCACCAACCTGGAGGCCTCGATACGGCGACTAGCACCGGGCCTCGTCCTGGTTCTGGGGGACTTCAACGCCAAATCCACGGCGTGGGGGTCCCCTATGACGGACGACCGCGGGCGGGCGGTCATCGAGTGGGCGGCTTCACTGGGCCTCTGTGTTCTTAACAGGGGCTCAGTGAACACGTGTGTGCGGCAGCAGGGCGGGTCGATAGTGGACTTGTCGTTCGCTAGCCCCGCTGTCGCACCACGGGTGAGGAACTGGAGTGTCCTGGAAGAGGCGGAGACCCTATCGGACCACCGGTACATCCGGATGGAGGTCTCCCCTCTCCGGGACCCCGGTAGGGGTCACAGGGCGGACGGAGCTCCCGCGTTTCCGCGGTGGGCTGTGGGTCGTCTTGACAGGGACCTACTGGTGGAGGCGGCCATCGTTCACACGTGGCTGTCCTCACCGCCCCCAGCGGACGGGGTGGACGCCGAGGCTGTCCGCATCCGCAGTGCGTTAACGCAGATCTGCGATGCGGCCATGCCCAGAGTGCGGCGGCGTCTACCTCCGAGGCAGGGGGTCTACTGGTGGTCCCCAAGATTGGCGGACCTTCGTGCGGCATGTATCAGAGCCCGAAGGTCCTACACCCGCAGCCGGCGGCGTCACCGCGACGCTGAGCGGGAGGGCCAGCTGTACGAGGCGTACCGCGATGCGCGGACGGCCTTTCGGCTGGCCATCCGAGCCGCCAAGGACGCGAGTTGGCAGGAGATGCTGGACGGTCTCGACCGTGACCTCTGGGGTCGCCCGTATCGCGCGTCGCTGAACAAGCTTCGCGCGCAGGGCCCCCCCCTCACCGAGACCCTCCAGCCTGACTTCCTCTGTAGGGTGGTCGAGGAGCTGTTTCCACGGCAGTCGGAACACACGCCCCCGGTCATGGTCTCGCCAGAACAAGACCGGGAGGCTGACGACGAGAGTATTCCGCCCGTGACGGAGACGGAAGTGGGAGCAGCTGTGGCGCGGATTCGTTCCGCGACCACGGCCCCCGGCCCGGACGGAATACCAGTCCGGGTGCTGACGTCGCTCCTCGAGCACCTCGAGCCTCGCCTCAGGCAGCTGTACAACGCCTGTTTGGCGTCTGGGCGGTTCCCTGAGTGCTGGAAGGAGGGGAGGTTGGTTCTCCTGCCAAAGCCGGGACGGCCCCCGGATTCGCCGTCGGCCTACAGGCCCATCGTGCTCCTCGACGATGTGGGTAAGCTGCTGGAGCGCATCCTCGCTGCCCGCATCGTCCAACACCTGGAGGAGGTGGGGCCCGATCTGTCGGACGCTCAATTCGGTTTTAGAAGGGGGCGTTCGACCATCGGGGCCCTGCTACGACTGAGGCAGACGGCCGCGGAGGCTGTCACCGGCGGGGGAGTGCTGTTGGCGGTGTCGCTGGACATCGCCAACGCATTCAATAGTCTGCCATTCAGCTGCATCAGGGAGGCGCTCCGATTCCATGGGGTGCCCTTGTACCTGAGGCGGCTGGTGGCGGACTATTTGGAAGGGCGCAGTGTCCTCTGCGCGAGTCCCGCAGGGGACATTGTGCGGACGTCCATGTCGTGCGGCGTTCCACAGGGGTTGGTTCTGGGGCCGACTCTGTGGGACATCGGGTACGACTGGGCGTTGAGAGGGAGTCTCCCCCCCGGGCTGAGCGTGATATGCTACGCTGACGATACGCTCGTCACAGCCCGGGGCAGGACACTCGAAGAGGCGGCGAGCCTGGCCACTCTCGGCACCGAGGAGATGGTCGGGCGAATCGAGGCGCTGGGGCTCAGGGTGGCCCTAAATAAGACGGAGGCCCTATTGTTCCATGGGCCACGCGTAAGGCCGCCAATCGGCGTCTCGCTAGTCGTCAACTCCGTCCACATCAGCATCCAGGCCCATATGAAGTACTTGGGTCTGGTGCTCGACGGGCGATGGTGGTTCCGGGAGCATTTTCGCCGAATTGCTCCCCGGCTGGTCGGCGCGGCGTCCGCCCTTTCGCGGCTCATGCCGAACGTGGGCGGACCCAGCTTCGAGGGCCGACGGCTGTATGCGGGGGTGATCCGTTCTATGGCCATGTACGGCGCACCCGTGTGGGCGAGGGCTCTGAACGCCCAGCTCAGGGCTGTTCTGTGGAGACCCCAGAGAGTCATGGCGGTCAGAGCCATTCGCGGGTACCGCACGGTATCGACCGAGGCGGCATGCCTACTGGCCGGGACACCCCCGTGGGACCTAGAGGCGGAGATGCTCTCCGACCTCTACCGGCGGGTGACCTCACTGCGCGACGAAGGTGGCTCCCCATCGCTGAGCGAGATAGCCACCTGGCGCGAGGACGCCCGCCGAGACGTCATCGCCCGTTGGGCTACGCGGCTGGAGAGGCCTAGACACGGTGTCGTCACCGTCGAGGCTCTCCGGCCCGTATTGATGGAGTGGATGGAGCGGCGGCACGGAGTCCTCTCCTTTCGACTGGTGCAGGTGTTGTCGGGGCACGGATGCTTCGGCTTTTACCTGCACACGGTCGCGCAAAGGGAGTGGACTTCGTTCTGCCACCATTGCAGCAGTGACGAGGACACGGCGCAACACACGCTGGAGGCGTGTCCGGGCTTTGACCGGCAGCGCCGTGACCTCGTCGCTGTTATCGGTGCCGACCTGGCGCTGCCGGCTGTCGCGAGAGCGATGGTCGACAGCGTCAGGAACTGGGACGCGGTCGCCGCCTTCTGCGAGGCTGTCATCTCGCAGAAGGAGGCGGCGGAACGAGTCCGGGAGGAGTCCCGCGACCCGGGCCGCCGTCAGCGGCCGGGGCGGCGCAGGCGCGAATACCTGCGCCTGATGCCGCCCTAACCGAGGCCTCGGGTGATCGGACCGGGGAATTGCCACCGCGTGAGGGCGACGTCCCGACGGCGAAATCTGTCGGGGCGTCGACGAGAGGAACCCGCGAGGGTAAACCGCCGGGCGGGCCACCGAAGTTAAAATCGAGTACCGGTGGTCCGCTCGCACGGCGAAGAGAGAAGGTTTTACGGTGGGTCTATGGGGTCACGCGCCGCCTTTCCGTCACCCCGGACCGATTCAGCGGGGCGAGACGCACCCATAGCCCACAAAAAAAAAAAAAAAAAAAAAAAAAAAAAAAAGGCCGCTGCCTACCAATAAAAATCCCAAATTCACTCAAAAAGTCGGGCTCCGGCGCTCTTGCTCACCGAAATAAATAGCAGCACACTGCCACTGCTCAAGCGTCAATTTTTTGCGAAAGTATGGTACCAACCCGGACGGACCGGCCCGCGGCTATAGACAGAGAACTGTCAACAGCGTGGTCCTACCACATTTTCTCTTATTTTAAAATGAAAGATAATAAAAGAAATTAGTGACTAAAATACTGCTCACAATACAATAGAAGGAATACGGTATAGAAATAAGGAATATTTTTACTCACGTGTACTAGCAGCCTTCAGAAATAGACCTTTTAAATTGCCGTATCATCGAGTGCACCTTGGAATCTGGTCCATCAATAATTCTTTACTGATATTGATAACTTCACAGGTGGCGCAGCAGTCCAAATACCTGCAATACCAAGCATAATAGATTAGATGTTCAAATAAGATACTTATACGTGAAGTTCACAAATATTTTTTCCGAGTTTCGGTGCTTTTTTTGTCTCTTAAAACAATATTTGTAAAATTTTCACCGATACAAAAAAATATTCCTTAGTGCAGATGCAATCTTCTCATTTGACGAGGCAGCGTAGGACGACCAACCCCAACTCGGGGGACTGATGACATTATCAAGGTACATCACAGTAAACCGTTGGATGCAGGTGACACAGGACCGTTGCAAATGACATTTTTGTGGGGAAGCCTATGTCCAACAGTGGACGTTTAAGGGCTGATGGATAGATGGATGGAATTTTCTCATTTCACCTTCTGTCCGTATGATGATAGGGTATGAAAAAAATCTGTCACTGCCCCTTAACCTAAGAAGTCGTAAAAGCCAGTTGAGGGATCACCAAGTGAATGTACAGCATCACTCTCCTGGAAAATTTATAACACTAGCCATGAATTTACCTGATAAGCATTTTAGTTAAGTCCATAGCCACCTCTATAGGTAGACCTGTTTACGACAGTGGATGGTGATAGGTTGATGATGGTGATGAATGTCTTTTCATGAAAAAAAAACGGCGTTTACAAGTCTGAATATCATCATTCTGCTTTTACTTGTGGTCGATACAATATATTTTTTTCTTCCATTGTACATTTGACCGGTCGCTTGTCTGATGTCAACCCTCCTTAGGTATAGTGGCTGACCATACGGCATCAAGTGAAATTAGCCCAGGTGTATGTAAACTTGTAAAGCTGCCACCGAAGACAAAGATCGGGTACCGGTGGCACGCTCGCACGGCGAAGAGGTTCTTGCAGGGTGGGTCTATAGGATTGCGCGCCGCCTCTTCCGTCGCCCCGGACCCAGATTTGGCGAGGTGTATATAAAGCTGGGGCAGAGTAACCCGCTGGGCTGGCAACGGATATTAAGAAAGCGGTACTTGTGGCCAGCCCAATGGCGATGAGTTAGGGAATACGGTGAGTTATGGGACCACGCGCCGCCCTTCCGTCGCCCCAGACGGCACGGACAACTTGTGGCCAGACCATAGCCTAATAACAAAAAAAAAGTGTATGTAAAGCTTTTAGACGTCATTTACTATATCCACAGCAATGTAAGGGTTGGCCACCGAAGACAAAGATCGGGTACCGGTGGCCCGCTCGCACGTCGAAAAGAGGTGTTTGCAGGGTGGGTCCATGGGGTTGCGCGCCGCCTCTTTTGTTGCCCCGGATGGATTTGTCGGGGCGCGACCACATCCATGGTCCACCCTGGGGAAAAAAAAAATGCAATGTAGGGGGTTGGTAGTATTTGTAGCCGCTACCACACAGTAATATCACAAGCTTAGACACAGAATCTAAAATAAATACATCGATAAATCTATTTATATCAGACCCTTCTCTATACTTGAACGTGTCATGTAACTAAAGTTATTTTAGAATTGACCTTTAGTTTTTTTTTTTTTCAATATATGATCTTTGCCTTCTCCAATTCTTATTCTTTACCAGTATACTTGGACAAAAAGTATACGTGGAAAAAAAGTCTCGAGATTTTTTTTTGTTATCGGCAGTAAGGTCTATATTGTAGAAAGAAAGAAGAAAGAAAAAAAAGAAAAATCTTTATTTATTTTTACAAAGGAAAAATAAAATTACATTATAGAAATATATAATAAAAATAAAAATCCGCCTACGACTACTACGCCTAAGTGCAAGTTGTACTCGCGCGTGAAGGGTTCCGAAACATTATACACAAAAATAAAAATCCGCCAAGTGCGAGTGACTCGCGCGCGAAGGGTTCCGTACCATAATATATAATGTATAAAAAATATGTGATGTAACTAAAAATTTAAGCTTTTCGGAATTTTTCCTTTATATGCTGCTATAAAACACTGCTTCATGCCAAATTTCATTTATTTTCATTCTAGGTCGACTAAAGGTACCCTTTAGATTTTGATTCCCTTGCGAGTAGTTGCGTGTTTGAAAATATGCAGCTTAAATTACTGTTTCTTTTGATTGCGTTGATATAGAAGTTTAATTTTGTTACAGCTTAAAGGTATTATAGATCCTAAATATTTGATATGAATTTCAATTTAATACTGATATTCCTGAGGAAAGGGGTAGTAAATTTAAAATAATTAATAAAGTATTTTTATTATATGATGCAATTAAAAATTTACGGTATTCGTAATTTTTCTTTATCTGTGCTATAAAACGTTGCTTCGTACCAAATTTCAAAATTCTGAGTTCATGGGAAGTACCCTGTAGGTTTTGATTCCCTTGCGAGTGTCAAAAATTATTATAACATTAAATATTTTATACAATGCATATATTCGTAGTATTTTAGAGACTAATGCTATTATTTGGAATCCCAACAGAATATAATTAAGTCAAAAAGTTGAGAGAATACAAAATACATTTATTCGTTACCTATACAAAAGAATTTATTTTTATTACCCCTTTCTTTTTTTTTGGGATGGTCTACGGACGACGCACTTCTCGCACCACTCCGTCCGGGACGACAGAGGGGCGTAAGCACGCACACCTGTAACCCACCCGTGAACCTGCACACGCGCTCCGCCGCCTCCTTCCGCGAGACTACTGCCTCGCAGAAGGCTGCGACCGCGTCCCAATTCCTGACGCTGTCTAGCATCGCCCTGGCGATGGTCGGCAGCGTCAGGTTAGCACCGATGATTGCGACGAGTTCACGACGCTGTTCTGCCCAAGCGGCACAAACTTCGAACGTATGCTGCGCCGTGTCCTCGTCGCAATCGCAGTCGTGGCAGGATGGTGTACTCTGGTGAGATACTAGCCTCTGAACCTTCACTAGATTTATTTTCTTGTACAGAGAGATGTTTTACGTCTGTAGGTGAGAAGTATGTGGAGGCTCTGACCATTAGCAGTAGTATATGTTGATCCAAGTTTATTATATTTTATATTTATTGTAATTATTCAATACATCTTTAGTAATATGTTATTCTCCTCAGCATGTACAAAAATATTGTCTATTATTGTGTATGGCACGCTGTTAGCAATATTGCAATTAAATAAATTAATAAATAAATCATTCTAGCCGAGGTGTGGTGACCGGACCGGGGATTAGTCTGGTCACCACGTGAGGACGATGCCCGGACGGCGAAAGCTGCCGGGGCATTGGTCCTAGAGGATACCCGGTTGGGTAGACCACCGGTTGGGCCACCGATGATAAACACCGCGTTTCGGTTGCCCAATCGCACGGCGTCGATAAGTATGTTTTAGGGCGAATCTATGACAAAAACAAAAAGAAATCTAAGTATATCAACATATGCAGCTAACTTCTATAATGTCATAAGTGCCACTCAAAAAGACCCATTTTCAATAGTAAGGACCTTGATATCACAGAGTAATAAAAACATTATTTAACAGAAAATATCCAAGTACCCTATTCACTAAACACTTTTGTAAAGATGCTTAAAATTTTTTGAACGTGGGCATTTGGAATAATAATAATAGAATAATGAACTGTTTATTTTATTACTCGTAATTGGGTGCCGCTTCTGAGATCTGGTCCAGCCATAATCTATTGCATATTACATTGTATTTAAATTTTACATTACATCACGGCTTGAATGCTGAGTGGTAGTGGCTACGAATACTACCAACCCTTATTTTGCTCGTGGTTGTCGTAAAAGACGACTAAGAGCCTTATAAAGGAACTGGGCCAATTTCATTTGATGCCGTTTGGTCAATAATTACATTCCCAAGGAGGGTTGATGTCTGGCAGGCTAATCATAGAAGTATTGCCAATAACTTTTACAATACGTACTATGAAAGAAGAGTATATATTATATTGTATCGACCCCAAGTAATTAGGATAAGAGTAGGAGAATGATAATCGGGGCTTGAATGGCATTACATTAAGTAGAGCTAATTCTTACTATAGTAATCACAAAATAAAAGGCCCTTTTGACAGTTCACGCCCAAGAAGTTCTCTATTTTTTACCGATCGAAATGTTCTGAAGGTAATTACATTTTTCATTGATGGGTACCGCCCACTCGGCTAAGTGCCGTGCATAACGTTTTTTTCACATTGTCCACAGACTATAAATAATCGGTTAAAGAAAAAAATTAATCGATGAAAATATTTTTTTAAGGTGGACTTGCACTTGCCCGGTTTTATTAATTTTAATACTAGTGTTTAAAATTACTGAATTTCACCAGCTGTGTAGTGATCTTTACTGAAAGTTATGAGTTTGGAGCTAACAAAGTCACAAATTGGGACAATATCATAGATTTGGCTGAACTCGAATCACACCGTGCCGCAGTCGTGGACGGACGATACCAAGGCATCTTGCTCAAAAATGGCAATGGGTAAAGGTGGACGCTTAATAATCTGCCACGCTGAATGAGCTAGGAAAAGTTTTTTGAATGATACCTTGCTCGCAATTGAGTCAAAGTACAAAAAATATCACGAAGAAATGGACGCAAATAAATTCACAGAGTGGTTTACTAACTTATTTACAAACGTCCCTGAACAGTGCATAATCATTATGGACAATGCACCTTCTCAAGCAAACAAAAAGGCTGATTTAGTAGCATGGCTACAAAGACAAGGCGTTGAAGCTGACACGAAATTGTTAAAAGCTGAATTGATGCAACTGGTACAAAAAATTAAACATGCGAAACTAAAATATGAAATAGATGAATTGGCACTTCAGCATGGACACAAGGTGATAAGAACGCCACCGTACCATTGTCAGTATAATGCTTTGATCTGCGCTCAAATGAAAGGATACGCAGCACGCCACAATACAAACCCGCCATTCTCCGCTAAGAAAATTATGACATTGTTGAATAAAGCTTGTGCCAAAATTACTAAAGAAGACTGGGCAAAAGTGGTAGAAAGCTCGAAAAATAATTACCTGCACATTGTAGCATGGCTACAAAAAAAAATTACCTGCACATTGTAGCATGGCTACAAAGACAAGGCGTTGAAGCTGACACGAAATTGTTAAAATCTGAATTGATGCAACTGGTACAAAAAATTAAACAAGCGAAACTAAAATATGAAATAGATGAATTGGCACTTCAGCATGGACACAAGGTGATAAGAACGCCACCGTACCATTGTCAGTATAATGCTTTGATCTGCGCTCAAATGAAAGGATACGCAGCACGCCACAATACAAACCCGCCATTCTCCGCTAAGAAAATTATGACATTGTTGAATAAAGCTTGTGCCAAAATTACTAAAGAAGACTGGGCAAAAGTGGCAGAAAACTCGAAAAATAATTAAGGAAGAGTATGACAGAGACGTCAATATTGATAATATAACTGAAAATGAAATACTTATGTATACGGGTGACTATAGCTCAACTGACAATTTTGGCTCATCATTTGAAGAAAATGAAGATATTGAAGATTCACTTTTTCTCGATTTTTTATTTTGTGATGGAGTGAATGTTATTGTAGCACAAATATTAAATGATAGAAAATTGACCTTTCATAACATTGTATCATTTCAAAATACCTACAATATCAAAGTTTTAACTTAAATTTTCAAATCAGGACTTTCATCCAATGCACTTTACAATACATATTCAAATCGATCAAATACTCATGCAAACTTGAATCGATTTATCGTGAGTATCGAGTACCGAGTCGTATGGTTATATCAGTGTACTATTTGTTTTTATAAAAAAATGAGTAAAGTAATAATAATAATAGACAAACCCGCTGAGTTCCCAGTAGCGGTTATATTCCGATGGTAAATTATTGAATTAATTTAAAATGTTAAAGCTAACAATACGTAAGTGCCCCTGCAGAGTTTATATATAGTTAAAAAAAAAAACAAAAACCGACTTCAAAACTATACCTACGAAACGCTATAGGTACAATAAACTTACACTAAAAAGTAGAAAATAATTCTTTTAATTAGTTTAATCTCAAAAGAATAACAGAACAATTTACGAAATTATAGTATACCTACCTATTTACAGGTAGGTATGTAAAAACTTATACATACATACATACATATCATCACGCCATATCCCTTGCAGGGTAGGCAGAGAGAACAGAGTGCCAGAGAACTCTATCTCTGCATACTTCACTCGCTTCCTCAACATTCATAATTCTCTTCATACACGCTCGCCGGTTTCGGAGACTCTTGACTCCACCTTCCTTCAGTACATGACCGATCTGGTCTAGGTAGGTTAGTCTCGGTCTCCCTCGGTACCTACATCCTTCCACTTTCGCATTGTATATCTTCTTAACCAGGCGTTCGTTCGGCATTCTTTCCACATGTCCGAACCATCGGAGCATTCCCTTTCGCATCTTTACACCAATACTCTCTTTCATACCTACTCGCTCTCTTACGTCGTCGTTACGAATGCGGTCGGTCAGCCTAACTCCACAGATTTTCGGCAGAGATCGCATTTCGACCGCATTAATTTTACTATCATACTCTTTTCTGCATACCCAACTCTCGCTTCCATACAGTAATGTTGGGACAAGCACTGCGTTATGTATTGCTACACGTGCCTTCTGGCTGAGGTGGTGGCTGCCGAGAAGTTGCCCCAACGCTCCGTTCACTCTATTTCCCGCATTCACTCTTCGCTCTATATCAGTGGTGTACCTTCCATCTCGGCTAAATTCACATCCAAGATATACAAATTCATCCACTTGCTCTAGCACATCATTACCTATTGTTACTCTTACATCTGTTCTGGTTTTATCTCTTTCAAAGACCATTATTTTGGTTTTGCTCACATTCACGTCATACTATCGTCATACTATGTCAAGAAAAATGGATAATAATATTATATTTTGTATTTCAAAGCAAGGAGCATTGAAATATAATAAACGAAATTATTAATATTTATTTACAAGTACTTTTTTTTGGAGTCTAAATATAATACTGAATAAATTAAGTGCTAAATTAGTACTAAACAAATTTAATTATTTCAGCATAGAATCTATTCATCATATTTAGTAGGATTAGGTTAATTAAAAACAAAAACTGTATTTGAAAATAGCTATTTATTAAGAATTACTACTATTACTTGAATTATCAGCGTCGCGAACATTAATAATTATTTCCTCATCAATCAAAGTGTCGCAATGTACATCTCTGTCAAAATCTCTGTTCGATTAATTGTATTATTCTAATATTTTTACCGATTATTTGGATATTCATGAATTGAAAGTTGTCAAGCACTACTGTATAGAACGTGATGACGTGACATTGTTAGTTCATCAATAACAAATACTATTTACCATGTTATTTTTATTTTAAATTAGTTTTACGAGTTTCAACATTAGATTATTGTACAAGAAAGTCACCCGCAATTTTAATTATCTAAATAACTTAATAGTTGTTTAAAATTATAGATTTAGTGTTTACAATCATGTGTATACGTTTGACCGAGGTTATTGTGTATTAATAAATGCAAAACGTCAAAATGCACTTCTTAGATTAGATGAACTATCAATTATGTATAGAGGCATCAGAAACAGCATTTTTGCCCTACATTTTAAGGAATTACTCCCGATTTCTCCAGGATCCCAGCATCAGATCCTAATACCTTGCATATGGGACCAACCTTATAGTATCCTCTTTCTAACAAACAAAGAATTATAAAAATCCATCGATAATTGGCGTTGCTATCGCGTAACACACATACAAAAAAAAATTGCGTTCGAATTGAAAACCTCCTTCTTTTTAGAAGTCGGTTAACAAATGAATTTCAATTAGGCTCAAAGTCGCTAAGCGTGCTATGGAGCGGGTTATGCTCGGGATTTCTCTACGAGATAGAATCCGAAATACGGAAATCCGCAGAAGAACGGGTGTAACCGACATAGCACGAAGAATTAGCACGCTGAAGTGGCAATGGGTAGGCCACATCGCTCGAAGAACTAACAACCGCTGAGGAGGAAAGGTTCTAGAATGGCGACCACGTACCGGACGATGCAGTGTAGGACGGCTCCCTCAATAGGTGGACAGACAACCTGCTAAAGGTTGTTGGGCGTCGTTGGATGCAAGCGGCACAGGACCGCACTCTGTGGCGTAACATGAGGGCTCGCTCTCGCTGCGCTCACCGCCGCACAACCGATCGAAATGTACCTACAGGTCAATGTACGGTGACAAACCTACTGTTTTGATAAGAAACAAATCACTTTATCTCGGGATTGGGCAGAGCTAGGAGTCTGCAACTAACTTTAATGTTTTTTATGACGACATTCCTACACCTAGTTTAAGTTATTCTAGTAATAAAATCGGCACCCTGTATATTAGGGGAAATCTGAAACTGGCAATAGTAAGGGAACACGGTGACGGAGTAAGAATACAATTCAGTATCCCCTATTTTATCCATGTGTAATCGTAAGAGACAACTGAGGAATATAAAACGTATATAACAACTACGCAAGAGAAGGAATACCTTAAGCAAAACTCTATACCAACACGTCTGACCAGCGTGGTATAGTAGGTGAATTTTCCTCCCATTACGGTGGAGGTTAGAGTTCAAAAGTGGAACATATATGAGCTGAGATGATGATGATGAATTATGATAGAAAAGATTAGGAGAGCAATTGTTTTAGTATGGACTTGTGATGACGTGCATGAAAGGCAAGGACGGTTGGTCAATATGAATGTTGATGTACTTTTTTTTTTGGCGGTGACCTATAGTGTGGTCAATGTTGATGGAATTAAGAGCCAAAAGGAGGTTGATGAATCATGTGAATGAGCATATGGGTTTAAAAGAAGTGAATACAGTGATGTAACAGCTAACAGCTTTCCGTGTGGTGACGGAGTAAGAATACAATTCACCATCTACTGTCTTACCCGTGGGTGATCGTAAGAGACGACTAAGGGATATAAAATGCATACAACAACTATGCGAAAGAAGGAAAACTCGAAACAAAACCCTATACCAACACGTCTGACCAGCGTGGTATAGTAGGTCAATTACCATCACTTTTAGGAGGAGGTTCGAGCCCAACAGTGGGACATATATGAACTGAGATGATGAACAGCAGCCTTGAAGGATTTAGGAACATTGGATCTGGCAGAATCACTTAAATAACGTTACGTACATTATCATTCTCCTACTCTTATCTTAACTACTTGGGTTTAAATACATTGCATCTACGAGATAGTTCAACGAATTGATGCTTCTTTTTTTTTAACAGGCTTATGGTCTGAACACACGCCATCCGTTCCATTCGGGGCGATGGAAGGGCGGTGTGTAGCCCCATAACCCGCTGTATTACGTCCCTATTACCATCAGGCTGGCAACTGGCACCGAATCCTTGACGTTCGTTGCCAGCCTGGTGGAAAACAAAATGGTGTTAACATATAATTAAACCTAGCCACAAAAATTATATTAAATTTGTATATCATCATCGCAGCGAAGATATATACCAACGCCACTTACTGTGAGATAAGGGTAGGTTCATCATCTTCGACGTCCTGCCCTTAACCCAATTAATTTCGAGTCGACACAAATATATACTTGGTTTCGATTATATTAGTGATAGGGCCACACTGTTCTTTTTGGTTTGCCAACACCGAGCTGACAGCTGCGTCCAGTGATGCCAATTTAGCATATTTTATGCTAAAAGCATATTTTCATGTTGTTTAGCACACTTTTTTGCTGTTTAGCATATAGCATATTTTTTAGCATATTCAAAAATTATAAAAATGCGTACAACGTACATTTTGTAGGTTTTTATATAAGAAGCTATACAGTTATTATATACATTTATATCCTTTTCTCTTTGTATTTCGTACGGTAGGTCTCGATATCCTTCCGTTACGACGTATGTGTGTCGTATGCTTACATCCATTTATTACTCATTATTGAATAATATAATCGAAAATTCAAATGCACTATCTCGTTGTTCGTTATTACCACCGAATCAATAAACAGGGCTTCATTCGCACTGCCTGCTTGCTGCCCACAGGTGCGAACGTGTATTGCACAATATGCACCTACCAGTCAAATTGTTGCACTGCTCAACTCATTGATTGCTAAGTATCCGGCGGTTGATATATTTTTCACCAAAATCGATGTTTTTTAAAATTGTGTTTGTTTTTCTTTTTTTGGGGGTCGGCCACGGTCGGCCCACTCCTCGCACAACTCCGTCCGGGACGACAGAGGGGTGTAAGCATGCACACCCGTAACCCACCCGTGACACGTCGCCTTCGTCGTTGGGTCGACCACCAGAGCAAAGTGAATTGACGTCAGTGGCCGGCCCGACGGAATACCCCCTGAGGAGTACCTTCTCCTTGACCGACGTCTCCCCCTCGGAAGACGTCGCTCTTTCCTCACGCGGTCAGCCTCTTGGGTGGTTACGGACTAATACCCCAATCCAGTCACCCGCGTTTAAAATTGTGTTAGGAGAAAACAGGAAAAGAAAAATCTTAGCACAATTTTTAGCATATTTATGAAGCACTTGGCATATTTTTGGCATAATTTTAACACAATTACCATTTTAGCATATTCTTCTTCTTCTTCTTCTTTTTATGTATTGGCAATCAGCTACATAAATGAGCCATTGTTGCCAGTGTCGAGTTATAATTATCTTCAAGTTTTTATTGTCTTCAGATTAGTCATTGTCCGTCAGTAAGTCAAATTGTCGTCATCAACAATGCTATGGCTACATTGTTAATGGTATCTTGTGGGAATTTTGATGGAAAACGAAAACGTTGTAAAGCACTTTTATATGATATTCACTACATCTCAGCAGTTTAGTCACATCACATTACATAAAATACCATAAAAAATATCTAATATAACACGTTAAAACACTAAAATATCGAATATAATACAAGAGCACCACATGACGTTTTAGATTCCCGCCAAAAGTCCTTCATTGGTCTTGTTTAGGGGTGTCCACTTTGAAAAAACATCGATGTTTTTTTCGATTCGATAAATCGAAACTGTACATCGATGTCTTTCGATGTATCGGATCATATCAGATACATCGATGTAAACATCGAGTACTTTTTCTAGTCATATCAAAAGTGTTACTTCTAAAAAAAAAAAAAAAAACAACGGTCTTTTTTGTGGCATTTACTGGTTATCATCGTTTCGATGTTTTATGAAAAAACATCGATACATCGAGTATTTCGATAGCTCTTCAAAACATCGGACCGATTCGATGTATCGCATTGTAAACATCGATGTTTTCGATGCATCGATGTATATCGAATATCCCTAGTCTTGTTGGCAACACTAGCTGCGTCTTAGTCTGTTCTCGTATTTCAAATTGATTTCATACTTAATTTTATTGATTTTAATTTTTAATCACCCATTTGCCAATTTCTCCCTAATTTTGAGCTGTGACTTAATATTTAATTGTTTTTAAAACACCAAATTAGCTTCTATAACTGTATATTGTTCAATTAGTGTCAGTGCCAGTGCATTTCTTTACCGGTGTTTTGGATTTGAAATATCATTGCTGTTGACGTTGTTATCTCATAATAAGGTACATTATCTTTATGTTATAATCATCTATTATATATAACTCGTTGCTCTTTTGTTTATTAAGCACGAAATTTCTTGGCAAATACCTACATATATTTAGAAAATAAAAAAAATCTTATAACCGTTCAGTTTAACTTTATCTCTCTGCTTTTGCTACGCTTTTCATTTGCTTTTAACGGAATTTCATATTATTTTATTACATTATGCTGACTCGCAAAGCCTTCGCTCGCCAGGAGGAAACTAAATTCCATTTGGCCTTGAAAGAATTAAAGGCAGCAAAGGAAATGTGTAGTGTTTTGAGCGGAGAGAGAGAGAGATGACAGCGAAAAGGAACTGTTAGATCTGCTTGAAGTAAATAAAACTAGAATAGGCCCAGCTTCATACGGAACTCAGTGAGGCTGTACAAGCACGAGACAACTTCCAAATTATTGTGGATGGGCTTCAAAAGTGTAGTCTTGAGTATGTAAACTCTGAGGCTCATAACCAAATAACTGAGCTAGAAAATGCTAAATATAATGTAACTGCCTCATTGAACCAAAGTTTGTTTGACGAGCTGTTTAGCAGTACCCCAAGCTTGGTTCCTGTTGCACCTGATATATCCTCTGCATATCTTAACACAGCTGAATTATTACCATCTTGTAATGGAGAGAAAGCCAGGTGCAGCAGGAACAATACATTCAAAAAATTTAAAGTTTGTCAACATAAATAAATATATTAAGAAAACTCAGAAACTTGTAAAAAAGCATACTTACTTTATTAAAAATGTAAAATCAAAAAGAGAAAGAATACAACTGATTGACAAGCTTGATTTTTATGTTAATAAGTTGGAAAATAAAACTAAAGAATATGAAACTGATGTAAATGACTTCAAACTTAAAATTGATTGTCTTCAAAATAAATTAGAAATCATGTCTACTAAATACTCCAATTCAGAAAAACTAATAAAGGAGTGTTTATTAGGAATGGATAAATTAAAACTAGATAAATCTAACAGTCGTGATGGTCAATCTGTTAATATATATGATCGATTATCAACGGAGTGTTCTCATTTAAGCATCTCCGAGACAAAGTCATCTGATGCAAGCTTGCACAACACTCAATCTTGTACTAACAGTTCCCTGTTAACAGCTATTGATTTAGGTACATCTCAACCTACAACAAACATAAATGTAAGTGATAAAAATAAAAGGTAGGTATATATACATATATATATATATATATATATATACATACATACATACATACGCACGCACGCACGCACGCACGCACGCACGCACGCACGCACGCACGCACGCACGCACGCACGCACGCACGCACGCACGCACGCACGCACGCACGCACGCACGCACGCACGCACGCACGCACGCACGCACGCACGCACGCACGCACGCACGCACGCACGCACGTACGCACACACACACACACACACACACACATACACACATACACACATACATACATACATATATATATATATATCGAGTAGGTATGAAAGAGAGTATTGGTGTAAAGATGCGAAATGGAATGCTCCGATGGTTCCGACATGTGGAAAGAATGCCGAACGAACATCTGGTTAAGATGATATACAATGCGAAAGTGAAAGGATGTAGGTACCGGGAGAGACCGAGACTAACCTACCTAGACCAGATCAGTCATATACTGAAGGAAGGTGGAGTCAAGAGTCTCCGAAACCGGCGAGCGTGTATGAAGAGAATTATGAATGTTGAGGAAGCGAGTGAAGTATGCAAAGATAGAGTTCTCCGGCACTCTGTTCTCTCTGCCTACCCTGCAAGGGATATGGCGTGATGATATGTATGTATAAAAATAAAATTCTTATGTTTAGCGATGAGATTGGCAAAAATATGTATATTCTGCTGTCAGATAAAGGACATTCAATTGTCAATTACTGCTTGCCGAGTTTGTCATATCATAATATAATGGACAAAATATTTGATTATAATTTTAAGCCTAGTAGTTAGTTTAGTTTAGCCAAGTATATTATTAATATTTGGTGGCAATATGTGACATGTGAGCAAAAAACATATGCAAGAATATAATGTTAAACTTTGTAAATTAAATATTGACAAAATTGTAATGTTCACATTTCAATTTCCTTACAAAACATGTTTGACACAGATGGAAAATGAATCTATCTATAATTTAAACTTGACATTGCACAATATGCAGACAATATCAAATTATACTACTGAACACAATAAAATGTATGTAATTGACATTAACCATAATGTGAAAAAAAAATTATGACAAAAGATACTAATTACCTATCTAAATATTATAAAAATATTTTAGCTGATTCGCTATCTTATTTTTTTTTACATCAGCCAAGAATTTGGCTAACAAAGTTGCTTCTATTGAGCAATATCATATTGACATAAATAATTTTAATTTAATTTCCACTATTGGAAATAATGACATTAATTGAAATACTAATTTAAATTATCCATTAAGACAATAGAGGACTACTCTTGCTTTACAAAGAATTTAAGTCTTAAGAATAGTTCTAAGTGTATCAACTTGGTACATCAAAATATTCATGGTATGTTAGGTAAAGATTTGGAAATTGAATTCTTGAATGATTATCAGATAGATATTCTTTGTATTACTGAACACTGGCTCAAGAATAATCAACTAATGTTTAATTTTCCAAATCACCAGGTTGCTAGCTCGTTCAATAGAGTCAGTATGATACGAGGTGGTTCATTGATAATTTTAAATAATACCATAATACCATTCAATTTAAATAAAAAAAATAATTAAAAAAAAACAAAAACCCAACTGCGTAAAAAGTGAACCAAACCATTGAAAATTAGATTTGCTGTCGAATAATAATCCTCCGATGGCATCAGTATGGATGAAGTTGAATGGGCGATAAGAAGTTTGAAAAATGGTAAGGCAGCGGGCATTGATATGGTGTCTGCCGAGATGATCAAGCTCGGTGGCTCTTGTGTCTGGGAGGCGTTCCTGTTGCTCCTCAATTTATGTTGGAGCTCGGGAATGGTTCCCAGGGACTGGAATAGCGCAGTCATCGTGCCTTTGTTTAAAAACAAGGGTTCACGTTATGACTGCGCAAATTACAGAGCCATAAGCTTGACCAGTTTGGCAGCAAAAGTGTATGGAAAAGTTATTGAAAGGAGAATGAGGATGGTGTCCGATGGTTTACTGTGTGAGACACAAGGAGGTTTCAGGAGTGGAAGGGGATGCATGGATCAAGTGTTCTCTCTGCGCAACATTGTGGAGAAGCATCTGGCTCTAGGTCAGAGGGTTTTCTGCAGTTTTGTGGATCTGGAGAGAGCATTTGACACGGTTGTACGAAAGGAACTTTGGGACATTTTACCGGAGTATGGTATTAACGGTAAACTGCTACAGGCTGTGCAGTCCAGTTACATGGGCTGTAGAGCCTGTGTGCGGCTGGATGATGGAATGTCGCCTTGGTTTGACGTCAATATCGGCGTTAAGCAGGGGTGCGTTCTGTCAGCCAGGCTGTTTATCATATATCTGGATAAATGTCTCCAAAGGTTGAACGATATGAATGTGGGAGTCCAGATGGGCGACTCAGTGGTCACTGCTCTGCTTTATGCAGATGATGCAGTCCTGCTGGCACAGTCAGCGACTGACCTGCAGACCCTAGTCGACACAATGACAGAAGATTGTAAGAAAAGGGGTCTACGCGTGAATGTGAGCAAAACCAAAATAATGGTCTTTGAAAGAGATATAACCAGAACAGATGTAAGAGTAACAATAGGTAATGATGTACTAGAGCAAGTGGATGAATTTGTATATCTTGGATGTGGATTTAGCCGAGATGGAAGGTACACCACTGATATAGAGCGAAGAGTGAATGCGGGAAATAGAGTGAACGGAGCGTTGGGGCAACTTTTCGGCAGCCACCACCTCAGCCAGAAGGCACGTGTAGCAATACATAATGCAGTGCTTGTCCCAACATTACTGTATGGAAGCGAGAGTTGGGTATGCAGAAAAGAGTATGATAGTAAAATTAATGCGGTCGAAATGCGATCTCTGCGGAAAATCTGTGGAGTTAGGCTGACCGACCGCATTCGTAACGACGACGTAAGAGAGCGAGTAGGTATGAAAGAGAGTATTGGTGTAAAGATGCGAAAGGGAATGCTCCGATGGTTCGGACATGTGTAAAGAATGCCGAACGAACGCCTGGTTAAGAAGATATACAATGCGAAAGTGGAAGGATGTAGGTACCGAGGGAGACCGAGACTAACCTACCTAGACCAGATCGGTCATGTACTGAAGGAAGGTGGAGTCAAGAGTCTCCGAAACCGGCGAGCGTGTATGAAGAGAATTATGAATGTTGAGGAAGCGAGTGAAGTATGCAGAGATAGAGTTCTCTGGCACTCTGTTCTCTCTGCCTACCCTGCAAGGGATATGGCGTGATGATATGTATGTATGTATGTATGTATGTCGAATAATGGATCCCGACTGTTCAGTTGTTGTGTTCCATTATTAAAATATATTTTATTTTCTGCAATAGTATTCATTCGATAATATATTATAGAATTCTAGACCACCGGACATCTAAGTGCTTGTTTTTTCTTTTCAGTTTTTTTTATTGTGTACGTAATTTGGTTCACTTTTTACGCAGTTGGGTTTTTGATTTTTTTAATTATTTTTTTATTTCATACTTTTTAGTTATGAATACCTTGGTGGCTATAGTTATTTTATTTATTAATAAGTAGGTATCTAACAATAGGTATATAGTTTTTCGACTGAAGTTGAGTACTAAATCGTTAGAAGTTGAAGATGGGCGACCGCGTCAGACATTAGATACTTTAGGTAGTCCAATATACCTACTAGATACTTTATACTTTAGTATATGTCCATTTACATTCACACGCACAGTCATACGATTTTTTCGTCTTTTCATCGTAAATTTCTACTGTCTAAAAACCTGTATGTGATAAAGGTTGTTACGAAACTTTAAATCAATATAGATCCTAAACGGTCAGTCGAATCGAAACACGTGGAGAAAAAACTAAAAATGATTTTTAAATACCTATTTAACGATACCCCACTTGACATAGTTTGTCGACTTTAATTTTTTTCATTTTCACAATATGGCGTCCATTAGTCGCCATTTTGAATTTCCACTAACGTCCATGACTTTAGTGACACTCGCCGGACTAAGAGGAATGGATTGACGTGTGAATCATAAAAATCGACCCAGGCGTTTGGTCTATATAGTGCTTCAAAGGAACATACATACATACATACATAAACATATTGTTAAACACAATACCACTCCTTTGCGTTGCGCAGTCGGGTAAGAAAGAAATGTGAAACTCTATTGAATGTGTATTTGAAATTTCCTGTATTGAGTGTGAACAGCTCATAGTCATGTGTATATACCAGGGTTGGGCAAAATCTGATTTTTATTAAAAAAATCAAAAACCATTGATTTTTTTAAAAAAATCATGATTTATTTGATTTTTGAAATTTGAACATAAAATTTGAACATTTTGATTCTTTGAAATTATTGTTAATTATTTTAATGTATAAGTCTAAAAATTATAATACAATTTGTGCCTCAAAAACTTGTGACAACGCATTTGTCGCGCTTCTTGCTTCTTGCAAGAAAATTCTTGTCGCGATTTGTTTTCCTTCTGTCCTATACACTCACTCACTATACAGGGCCGAGTGAGGCACGAACGCGTTTGTTGCGCTTTTTGCAAGAATATTCCTGTCGTGTCGTGGCTTGTTTTCCTTTTCAACCTATAAATTGACGTTCGCGCATTTCGCTAGTTTAGTTAAGTTAGTTAAGTGAAGTGAAAACATATAAATAAAGTAAAATGAGTGGAAGAAAAGAGGAACCAATATGGCAGTTCTATATTAAGACAACAAATCCAAATAAATTGGGGTGTAGGGCTATTTGTAGAAAGTGCAAGAAAGATATTCAAGGGTTAGTCCAAAGACTTAAAGCACACCACGATGTTTGTAATTATCAAGAGAGGAATACAGGTAATTAAATTATTAATTTTATTTTATTTATATTTTAGGCATATATGATTGTTTTTTGTTTTTAAATGTTAGGTGAAATCTAACACGTGGCGTGGCCTTTAATGTAACTTTTTTAACGCGACCTTTCCCAGGTTAATTATTAAAGATTATCTATACTTACTTAATTTTTAATTTTTTTCAACTTAAAAAAATAAATTTGCTTTTACATCTCTATTGAACATTTTAACTTTATTTTAAAATCAATAATTCAATACTATATCAATATATCATCAATTATAATTAATCAATATCAATTTTCAGTTATGTTTTTTCTCTTTCCAGAGAGTCGAATGTCGCTTGACAGTTTTGCTAGCACATCATCTGCCTCAAGTTGTAGTTCACTCATGACGAAAGTACCAACACCAACAAGTCCAACAACTTTTGAGCCAGTCCAAAAAAAGAAAGCAATCGAAACTCAGCCTACCATGAGTACCATGAGTAGTTTTGTAATGCGGACTTCAACTGCTGAAAAACATAAAATTGACAAACAAATAGCAAAGGCTATTTTTGCTACTAATTCGAGCTTCAGATGTATTGAGAATTTAGAGGTGAAAAAAGCCATTCAGTTATTAAGGCCTGGTTATACACCGCCCTCGAGAAAAACGGTAGCAACAAGTCTTTTGGACGAAATCTATGAAGAGGAAAAAGAAAAATATTTCTCCTCCCTTTCAGGACAGTCTGTAAACATGTCAATTGATGGGTGGTCAAACGTACACAACGAACCAGTGATATGCGCAACGATAACCACTGAAGATGGACAAGCCCTCCTATACGAAACTATAGACACATCAGGAAATCCACATACTTCAGAATATTTAACTCAAATAGTTTGTGACCTGATTTCTTCATGTGAATTAAAATACAAGTGTACCGTAAAATCTTTTGTGACAGACAATGCCGCAAATATGACACTTATGAGAAAAACATTAGAAGAAAAAACGAACGCAAAAGTTATAACTTATGGCTGCTCTGCACATATTTTTAATTTACTGTGCAAGGACTTTCAAGTTAAAGACGTTATAGAACATGTGGTCCAAATTGTTAAATATTTTCGAAATAACCATTTGGCTAGAGCTAAATTCAGTAAAGCAGGAGGCAGCGCTTTAGTCCTTCCAAGCGATGTGAGATGGAATAGCCTTGGCAACTGCTTAGAGATGTATGTCACTCAGTGGGACATCATATTAAAAAATCTGCGAAGAAAATAAAAACGAGATTGATTCCATCCACTATTTACCGAAAAGTTTCAAATATTGTGATTAAACATGCAGCGCAAGATTATTTAAACATTTTAAAACCTATATCAGTTGCTCTTGATACTGTGCAGAGGAAAAATACTACTATCGCAGATACTGTAGAGTAGTGGAAACACAATATATCTTTGATGAATCTGTGGAATTACCATTACAAAAAACACAACAATTTAACATGCTGAAGTGTAGTGAATATGGTATAATAGTGGTTTACGTGTATTATATATTATTTTCATATTTTACCAAAATTCCCCATAAACAGTTGATTTGGTTGTCAGCGCCCGATTAATGGTAACGACTCGACTTACTGACAGACTATTAAGACTATACAATAAGCAAAAGTATTGAATAATATATGAAAAAAATTAAATAAGACTTGGCTGTATGGGCTTTGATCCCTTTGCCTGTTCGCTGTTCGAACAAAAAATTGTGTTTACAGCCATATGCTTTGGTTTACACTAAGGCGATACCGCCGCGCGGCCGCGCATTATTGTCGTGTAGCGATCCGCCCGCTATGATATTCGTAGGTGATATTTGGCCGCAGTAAACGTGTTAAAGAGTTACATGAAAACAATGGACTGACCTTTAGTAATAAAGTTGCCTGCCTTTAGTAATAAACCTACCTTTGGTACCTACCTACCTACCTGCCTACCTTTAGTAATAAAGTTGATGCCCGCAGTGCTCCATTTAAGCAAGTTATGTTTTCGAACGAAGTAATAAAAAATGTAAACGGACTACAATGGTGGTTATCACAAAATGATGAGCCGGAAATCTTGAAACAGTTGCCAATAATAAAACAGTTCCTGTGTGCAACTGCTTCTTCAGCTTCAGTAGAACGCGTATTTAGCTCTTTTGGTCTTGTACACTCGGATATTAGAAACAGATTAGGCATAGAAAAAGGAGGAAAACTCGTGTTTTTGTTTAAATTGTATAACGAAAATGAATAGACTGAAAATATACGGTAATAAAATTTAGGTGTTACGTTTAGTTTAAGAATTTGGAATTATGTACTTCTTTTTTGTTGTTTTTGCGAAAAGCAGATACTTCTTTTGATTTTTGAGAAAACTTTTATGTTATGTTGTTATCTGGTTCTGAATAAAAAGGAAAAAAAAAGATTTAAATCATGATTTTAATTTTAAAAATCAAGCGATTTAAATCATGATTTTAATCGTGATTTTAATCACTTGATTTTAATCAGCCCAACCCTGAATTATATACATCCCTATTCCGCGTAATTTATACTGAATTTGATACAATATTTAAACCCAAAACTTTAACAGTTGGAGTACCTGCTGGTTTTAGTGAATGGGCTACATGTGGTATCTTCAAGAGTAGAAAAAGGTTATATGAACTCTATAATGAAAAATCTTATAACCTTAACCCTGTATTTTTAGAATATGTCAAAAATTATTCTAAAATATTTAAACGTGCCTGCTCCTTTGCTAAATCTATTTATCTGAGAAGCAAAATTACACAATCTAGTGATATTATTAAAATGACATGGAAAGTGATAAATAGTGAAACAGGTAGGAACATTGTACGGAAAAGGGATTGCAACTTAAAGATAGGTGATCAAAATGTGAAAGCGGATAAAGAAGTGGCGAAAGTATTTGAAAACTATTTTACAAATGTTCATGTACTAACAACAAAATATTTAGCGTCGTCTCCTATTTTAGCTGAATTGCTCCTTAAACAATGCATTGTGAAATGTAACACTTCCTTTAAATTTTCAGATGTCAGTGTGAATGACATTTTAAAGTCTTTTAAAACCTTAATATTAAAAAAACAGCAGATATGTGGGGCTTATCTGTAAAGATTGTTAATTTCATAATATCTATTATTGCTCCCCACCTGGCATCTGTGTCTAATGGACTAATGGTTGTGTTGCTCGAGGTGTATTTCCTGAATTCATGAAAATTAGTAGAGTAATTCCTTTGCACAAATCTGGTATTATGTCAGATGTTAACAATTTTCGCACTATTTCCATACTACCAACACTTAGTAAAGTATTTGAGAAAATTTTTCTCAATCAGATGTGGAGTAATTTTAATAAACATAGTATTTTTCATAAAAATCAATTTGGTCTTAACCAAATTTGAAAGGTCCAATTTTGGTCACTAAGAATTGTTCTACTACTGATGCGGGTGTAGAATTGTTAAAGAATATATTTGCAGCCTGGGAGGAATCGCATGAAGCCTTGGGTATATTTTGCGATTTGTCTAAGGCATTTGATTGTGTGCACCACGAAACCCTTATCAGAAAATTATACCACTATGGGATCACTCTTGAGCTTTTAACTTCCTACCTAAACAACAGAATTCAGAGGGTCTATGTTAATGGTGCACGATCATCTGGTTCTGTTATCAAAATGGGCGTTCTACAAGGGTCCATTCTGGGGCCATTTCTGTTTCTGGTATACATGAATGACTTACCCTACTATATAGGAGACAGTCAAAACATTGTGTTGTTTGCAGATGACACATTTTTGCTATTTAAAATCAAAAGACAAAAGCTTAATTATGACGATGTGAACAACGCACTGTCAAACGTTGTTCATTGGTTCAGTACAAACAATCTAGTTCTTAATGAGAAGAAAACAAAATGTATTAAGCTTACCACACCTAATGTGAGACAAGTGGGAACCAATGTTCAAATGAATGGTATGGCTCTAGCACCAGGCCACCAGGCCTAACCTAGACCTTGTGGAATCAACTGTTTTTTTTGGGTATCACTATAGATGCTAGACTCCAATGAGGCCTTCATATTGATAAATTTCTTTCTTTCTTTCTTTATTTCGCTTATTTTCATAGTCTTATGTCTTACGGCATATTACTGTGGGGATGCTCTGCGGATCTGAGTAGTATCTTTGTTCTCCAAAAAAGGGCTGTCCGCGCAATTTATAATCTAGGCCCAAGAGTTTTACTTCGAGAGAAATTCAAAGAAGTAAATATTCTGACTGTTGTATCACAATATATATATACGAGAATGTATTGTATGTAAAAAGAAATATCAGTAATTTTGAAAGATATTGTGACATTCATTATGTTAATACTCTGAATAAGGACAAATTAGTTGTACACACTACCCGTCTTGAAAGAATTAATAAGTCATTCACGGGGCAATGTATACGCTTTTATAATAAATTACCAAGAGATATCCGAGACATGCCTGTGAATAAATTTAAAAGGGCTGTCAAAAACAGACTCTGTAAAAAAGGTCATTATAAAATTGCGGATTATCTAAGCGATACTACAGACTGGCTATGAGCAGCTCCTCATTCAGCAATTACTCGTGATCGGGTGCCGCCTGTGGGATCTGGTCCAGCCGTGGTTATTTTACATTCTATTTGAACTATTGGGTTCGAAGGGCATCACACTGGAGCTATTTCTTGTTAAACATGTTGTACCATTTCTTTATACAAAAAAAAATTAAAAAGAAATAACAATAATAGATTAACCCGCTGAGTTTCTTGCGGGATCTACTCAGTAGTGGTCTACTTCCGATCCGGTGGTAGTTTATTGTATTAATTTAATATGTTAAAACTGACAATAGGTAAGTGCCCTCGCAGGGGCTATGCATAATAAATTAATTTGAATTTGTTTCGGTGGCCCGCCCGCACAGCGTGGAGAGGTACTTGTAGGACGGGTCTAAGGGGTCGTGCGCCGCTTCTTCTGTCGCCCCGGATGGATTAGTGGGGCGTGACCACAACATAGCACGCAGGCAAAAAAAAAATAAAGGCCACACTGTTGACGATTTTCTGTAAACAGCCACCGTCCCTCCCGGATAGTACCATACTATCGCAGAAAATCAACGTCTAAAAGAGTCTGAGAGAACCGGGTACCCAACTTCCTGGGTGGGTTGAACAGATTTGGATAAAATTTACCATATACAGACCATTTCATGGATTAATATATAGGATAATTTTTACCCAATATGTTATTGTTCCCTTTGGAGAAAATTACTTTCTATGCGAGTTATTTTTTATGCAAGTAGAAGCTAGTTAAGTCTATAAAAAAAATGCAATAAAATAAAGCTCTAGATCTGTTTCAAAATCTATGATAAATACGGGTAATTACGTGAACCGGGTGCCACTTAAGTTCTTTTGCTCGCGAACTTTTCGTTATACATATCATTTAGTGGCAGAACCACGCTGTGGATAGTTTTCTGTCTACAGCCGCGAGCCGGTCCGTCCGGGGTATACCACACTGTCGCAGAAGATCGACGTCTGAGTAATGGCAATGTGCTATTGCGCTTCGTTCGGTGAGCGAGAGAGCCAGGAGCCCTACTGGGTGGGTTTGGGGTTTGTATTGGTAGGCAGTGGCCAAACTATACTATTAGTATTGCAAAGGTCCATGGGCGGCAGTGACACTTACCATCAGGTGTGCTGCTTGCTCATTTGCCACAAATAACCAATAAAAAAAATACAAAAGATCACAAGATTGTAAACCAAAATTTAACTTTAAATAATTTATTTTGACCCTTTAATCTTTCTCCGTAATTGTTATTGAGGAAATGTCAACATTAATATTTTTTTTATTGCATGTGGTGCCAAACGAGCAAGCAGCACACCTGATGTTAAGTGTTACTGCCGCCCATGGACCTTAGTATTACCAAGGGCATTGCTCAGGCCGCTGCCTACCAAGAGTGTGGTACTACCCCAGTCGGACCGGCCCGCGGCTGTAGACAGAGAACTGTCAACAGCGTGGTCCTACCACAAACGTAAATGATGTAATCATGGTATTTATTTTCAGGAACCGTATCGAAAAAACCGCGTCGAAGCGATGGCGGGGTTCTGTACGACGAATTGTATCTGCTGTCATATGTAAGTATAGAGTTATCATCTTCCCCCGTGGTGGGTTCAGAATGTAATATGTTTAAACTTATTTTCACATCGGTGTCGTAAAAACATCTGGTTAAGAAGATATACAATGCGAAAGTGAAAGGATGTAGCTACCGGGGGAGACCGAGACTAACCTACCTAGACCAGATCGCTCATGTACTGAAGGAAAGTGGAGTCAAGAGTTTCCGAAACCGGCGAGCGTGTATGAAGAGAATTATGAATGTTGAGAAAGCGAGTGAAGTATGCAAGGATAGATTTCACTGGCACTCTTCTTGTATGGAGTAATATACTATACGGACCTTGTAGCATAGAGAGAAAATGTTCATGTATTCTGTCTGCCATATCTGCTATGACAAAATATCTTGAGGCTCACATACAGACTCCGTTTAATTCTCCCGAATTACTTTTTTTTTCAACTCCTCTTGTTTAATTTTTGTAAACTCTTTTAGTATTTTCCGGGACTCTCAAATCAAAAGCTTAGTATTATTCATTTAGACCATCATTGATCCTATGAGTAACATAGGTGGAAATGTGTAATGGATTTAGTCCCAAACAAAAAAAAAGGCTGATGTTTGGATGTATAAAAAAAGATTGTAAAATAATTGAAACATCGAGATAGAAAAAAAAAACAACTACAACACGTTAAAATCTGGCAAATATAGCTTTAGTAGATGTTAGAATTGCTGTGTGGTAGCGGCTACGAGTACTATCAACCCTTACTTTGCTCATGGATGTCATAAAAGACGACTAAGAGCCTTATAACGACCTGGGCCAACTCCATCTGATGCCGTTTAGTCAACAATTATATTCCCAGGGAGGCTTGACGTCTGGCAGGCGGCCGGTCATAAAACCATTACCAATAACTTTTACAATATGTACTATGAAAGAAGAGTACATATTGTATCGACCCCAAGTATAGATTAGACCAGGATGATGATGATATATACATATATTTCCGTGTGGTGACGGAGTAAGAATACTATTCACCACCCCATATCTTATCCGTGGGTGATCGTACGAGACGACTAAGGGATGTAAAACGCATACCTATAACATCTATGCGAGAGAAGAATTCCCATTACGGAGGAGGCCCGAGCCCAACAGTGGGACATTTATGGGCTGTGATGACGATGATGATGATATATAATAGCTTTAATATACGTTAGAAATGCCTTATCGAACAATTTTCATAGTTCAGTCCTCCCGTGACCATGAACTTTGAAAAAAAAGTTCGAAACGAGAGATTGAAAATCAAATACGAACGCAATAAAATCCTTAAAAGATAATGTTATATCATACCGTTTATGTTATCCAACCATTCGTATTAAATCTAACCGAGTCATGTTTTAAATTCGCCTAAAATTTGGGACACCGGTATGTCACTTGTACACGTCGTTAATCACATTGGACTCCTATTTATAAGGCTTTTGGTGCTAAACGAGAACTAGTTTTTATTTACTGGCTTGTTGGCTTGAAATTGAGAATTATTTACTAGATAGATTTTATCCTTGTAAAAGCTTGATGAAACCAGTTAAAAAAAAAAAACTTGAAATTTTAACAATCTATTTTTTTTTCTGTTTGATGTCGAAGTATGAATACAATTCACCATCTTACCCATGGATCATCATAAAAGACGACTAAAGGATAAAATATTCATATAATATCTATGTAAGAAAAGGAAAACTCGAAATAAAACCCTGTCTGAATACGTCTGGCCAGCGTGGATTAATAGGTCAATTTCCCTCCTAGTGTGGAGGAGGCTCGAACCCAACAGTGGGACATATATCATCTTAAATGATATATAATATTTTACAAATTAGCATATTTGAATGCCACTCAAGAAGAAATTAAATAATGCTCGCTAACTCGTAAGCTCTACAAAAAAAAGGGTCGAGATGTCAGTCAAATGCCAACCGCAGCTGTAACAAATAAGAGTGTACAAGATATATCGGCCACCCAAAGTAGTAAATAACTGTCACTTTACTTTAATAAAAACTGCTAACTTTTTTGCTAATCATTCCACTTAAGTAGTCAGTTATAAAAGGGGAAAATGTTTATTGAAATTAAGAAATTTCTTGCAATATACGAGTGTAATTGATCACTATTGTTTTGACTTCGGGTTTCGTAAAAGATAGCTAAGAGAAATTAGTAAGAGAAGAATAGGTGAACGTATATGACATTCCACATCACACCCATTATACTGTTGATGATTTTTTGTCTACAACTGTTGGCTGGTCCGTACGGGGTACTACACTCTTGCAAATAATTGACGTGTGAGCATTGGCAATGTGTTTTGTACTTTATTCGGTGAGTGAAAAAGTCGGCAGTCGAAATTTCTAGGTGAGTTTTTTCTTGTGCAGTATTGCAAAGGTCTACAAGTGCTAGTTATTCTTACCATCAGATATGCTGCTTACTCTTACCAGTTTGCCACTATAAGCAATAAAGAAAGAATAAGAAGTATTTAAGTATTCATTAAATTAGTTGTACATACACTTAAAACTCCAACCATCATCATCATCATGAATAGCCTTATATCAATTACTTGGGGTGAAAGTAATGTCCCCTTTATGCATCGTATATCTTGTCAAAGATCTGTCAATAGTTTTATGATCAGACGCCTGCCTTACGTCAATCTTCTTTGAGACTGTAATTATTAAGGCGACATCAGATAGAGTTGGTCCAGGTTGATAAAGAGTACTTAATTGTCTTCTATAATACCTCCAGCAATATAAGGTTTGGTGATAATCGTTGCCGCCATCACACAGTATCTATCACTGCAACCAAAACCATACAAAGCAACCTCAAGAATCAAACATCACTAACTGCCTCTGATATAGATTTACACTATACCGGGTATATTCTGCCACCTATAGTGAGGAAAATTCCGAATTTATGAGATATGATAACTTACTTTCAAGCAAATGATGATATCATTGAACCTCTAATTAAGTTCCCCTTCCTTCTGGATCCCTATACAGTGCAGACTTGAAATTAAAAACAGCTCAGATACCAGACGCACATAAACAAAGCGGAGGGTACACAATGTGAGGAAAGTCTGAAATCATTAAGTTATGACTTTACGCGAGTGATCAACTCATACACTGGACACTCATGTGCATCGCCGATGCTCTAACTATATTATAAATCACTGGAACTCTGACGTACTAGCACAGATAACTAGAGCGAGGTCACCCATAATAGATCAACCCACAATACCAACTAATTAGTTGCTTATTATTATCAACTGACTTAATATAATTATAAAAGCCGCCTGTTACTATATCTTTCAATAGATAAATAGAAGAAACCCATTTATGCAATTAAGATTGGAGAAATTGTTCTAGAAAATGTTTTAAATAAAATTTGTATATTTTTCAGATAATCTTTCATGCTTTACGCACGGATGTAGTACAGGATGGGTGTCTGGAGTACTAGGGAACGAGGCGTTAACAGGAGGTGCATGGCTAGCTGCTCTACCATGTCTGGTGGCATTACCAGCTGCACCATTTTTCGCTGTGCTCGCCGACGCAAGAGGACGAAAAGCAGGCGCTTTTTGTATCTGCCTTAGTTTTATAGTGAGTAGGCCATTAAATTTAATTTATTTTTAGAGCCATCTTGCCCAAAAATGTTTTGGGAACATGCTTTCTATATCAGCAATTCTTCATAAGTATGCTTAAAAAAACTATTATTGCTACAGCAGGTTCTAGAACTGGTAAGGGGTTATTGTGAACATCTCCTGCTGTTTCTCAGCCTATCGTCCTCAAAAAGAGAGGATAATGAGATATTTACGTATTTTTTGTTAGTAAAATATATATAAGAGAAAGAAAACTCGAAATAAAACCTTATACCAACCTGCCTGATCGGCATGGTAAGTTAATTCCCTCCTATTGTGAAGGAGGCACTACTAACCCGCACCTGTTGGGAATCCGGCCCAACCGTGCTGCCACTTACACCATCGTGAACTATTTTAGGACATGCAAATTTCGATTCATATTATATCTTACGTCTAAATAATTAAGCATATTAAATGCCAAAAATTTCAGTAATTTCAATAACAAGGTTGTGTCATCGTTTAATACAATTCTAACTGTAAAGTTTGAAGTATTAAGTCTATACAATGTGTAAACATTGTCCGATAGATGGCATACGCCACCTTGAAGACGTAAGATATAATATGAATCGAAATTTGCATGTCCTAAAATAGTTCACGATGGTGTAAGTGACAGCACGGTTGGGCCGGATTCCCAATAGGTGCGGGTTCGAACCCCGCTTGTGACATCATTTTTCTTTTCGTAATCGGGTATTTATAAATAATTAAGCATATTAAATGCAAAAAAAAATCAGTAATTTGGACATATATATAAACTGAAATACCCACATGTTTTTTTTTATAGATAGCATGTTAAAACTTTCCTGTAAGGATAAGAATGCGAGTAAAAATTTGGTTACTAAATTTACTTACCCATGCTGACCTATTCGGTAGGGCGTTTAGATCTCTATTAAAAATTCATGATTTTTAATAGAAATGGATTCAATTTCCACATATGCTAATCAATTTTCACTTGCAAATAGTTTTTTTTTTTAAATAGTTTTTTTTTGCGTTGTGCTATGGAGTGGTCACGCCCCGCTAAATCGGTCCGGGGCGACGGAAGATGCAGAGCGCAACCCCATAGACCCACCCTGCAAAGCGCCTCTCTTCGCCGTGGGACCGGGCCATCGGAATCTGATTCTTGTTTTCGCTAGTCTTTTATAAACAGTCTAGCATGTGAAATAGTAATTTAGTTTATTAGTACTTCATCATTTTCTTTTTCAATATTGGCAATCAGCCACTTGTATGAACCATTTTTGTCAGTTTCGAGTTTAAATGTCTTCACGTTTTTTTATATAATATAATTTGTGTCCTTTATATGTTTGTAAAGTCCCCCGCAATACAAGAATTTTTATACCTGAGGGGTCATTCATAAATTATGTAAGGCGTTTTTAAGTTGGTTGACTGAATATTATAACTCTCAGGGGGTATTCCATCGGGCCTGACGACAAGTTCACGCTGCTCTGGTGGTAGGTCCAACGACGAAGGCAAGGTTCACGGGTAGGTTGCGGGTGTGCGCGCTTACGCCCCTATGGCGCCCCGGACGAAGTAGTGCGTGGAGTGCGTCGACCGTAGCCCACCCCAAAAAAAAAAACTGTCATATGTGATTATTAATAAGATTATTGTTATAGCAGTGAGTTAATAATACTTGTAGTAAGAAGATTGTAATAAAAGATATTTTCAGAATAAACGGAATTATATTTGATTAATAGGGCCTTTTCTTACAAAAAATCTTACTAAGGGGCGGGGGGGAGTAGCTGCAATCTTATGACGTCTTACAGTATCCCTAACGTAAGACATCATGAGAGGGAGAGAGCCAAATCATTCTTCAAAATCCCTTACGTAATTTATGAACGGCCCATAGTGCAGAGTATCTTTTCAATAAAAAAGCCTTCTGGAAGTGAGAAGTTTTTGTTGTATATATCTACTTTAAAAGTATATATGTAGATAAATACATTTTTGACAGATAAGCTGGTCTTTGGCAGCATGGTGTGGACCGCGAGGTGTTTGGGCGGCTCGGGTAGCAGCAGGAGCCGGAGGTGCCGGCGCGTTGGCCCTTGCACCTTTATACTGCGCAGAAATAGCTCCCAGGACTAGAGGATTAGCCGCCATGCCGGCGCTGGCTTGCAGGTATTATGAACCAAATCTCACAGATTTACACAAATTGCGTAGAGGTTTAAAGAGTGACCTATTCTTATACAGGGAAATTACATAGACTCTTAATTTAAGATTTTGATCTGTTGCAAAGGTTTTATTTTTATATTCTATTTTTGACTGATGGTAGCGGCTATGAATACTACCAACCCTTACTTTGATGGTGGATGTTGTAAAAGACGACTAAGAGCTTTATGATGACCTGGGCCAACGATGTCATTTGGTCAACAATTACATTCCTAAGGAGGGTTGACGTCTGGCACGCGGCCCGTCATAAAAATATTGCCAATAACTTTTAAAATATGTACTATGAAAAAAGAGTACATATTGTATCGACCCCAAGTAATTGAGATTAGAGTAGGAAAATGATGATGCTTTTTGACTGGTCATAGTCTAGTTACAAGCTCGCTCATAGAGGCCGTGGCGACGGAGGGTGCCGGAAGCGTGCTACCCCATAATCTAACGTCTTCTATCTGTCGTCATTCAAGCTGATCAATGTTACCGCTTCTTCAATGTACTTTACATTTCTTAAACATATTTCAAGACATCTTTGGAAAAGAAAATGTCGAGAAAGATTATACACGGTGAAATTTATGTCGTTTTACAAAAAAAAAAGCAGTTCAGTTAATCCAGTATCAACTATTCATTCGTACAATTAAAAGGTTAAAAAAAATATTTACTGGAATATTTTTTACTAAATATTATTATAAATACCTAATTACTACTTAAAACAGTAAGAGAACAGCATGTAGCGAGCGGTAGGCTACCTACTCGACATAACCTACGTACTGTGTAGATACTACGACCGTTTACCGCGCTGCCCGCACCGACCATTCACCTTACAGCTGATCGGGACATCGTAACGGACCTAGCGTAGGGTAGGTACGTTTTGGGATAGTAGTCCACGTGGACTTCGTAGCTGTGATTGTAATCATTATCATGCGGAATGCCGGAGTTAAGGGATATAAAACGCATAATAATATAACATCTATGCAAGAGAGGGAAAACTCGAAATAAAACCCTATACCAACACTTCTGACCAGCGTAGTATAGTAGGTCAATTTTCACTCCCATTATGGAAGAGGTTCGAGCCTAACAGTGGGACATATATAAGCTGAGATGATGATGATGAAGAGTATATTTTATCACCATTGATGTAACTCTATAATCTGGGACCCACACGAGGTCAAGTATAGCATAATGATTGAACGTGTGCAGCGTAAATTTTGTAGGTTTTTATACAAAAAGCAGTACGGTTATTATCCATATTTATATCCTTCTCTCTTTGTATCTGGTATGATAAGTCTCGATACCCTTGCGTTACGACGTAAATGTGCCCTTTTCTTACATTATTACTTATTATTAAATAATAAAATTGATAATTCAAATGCACTGTCGCGCTGTTCGCTATTAGCGCCGATTCAATACACACGGCTTCGTTCGCGGTGCCTGCTCGCTGCCCCACAGGTGCGTACGTGTACCACACAATATGCACCTACCAGTCAGGCAATCACATTGCTCAACTCATTAATTGCTCAGTATCCGGATGTTGATATATTTTTCACCAACTTCGACGTATTTTAAAAATTTTGTTTGCATTTTTTAAGTTATAATTATGTATTTAAATTGTAAAATTGTAATGGCTCAATACACGTATTGGGAAACTGTAAGTGTGTGGAGCAGTTGAATGAATAAATAAATAAATAAACTCGCCAACAGGCGGTGCTGCAATATATCAACTTTTACAAATAAACCAACGGGTTGGGTTTGCTAGTAAGCTATGAAAAAATAGGGTTTGATGTGAATAGCCTAGCGTAGGTTATTTGTAAATAACGGCGTCTCTATGCGGGAGGGTAACGCGCCGGGCTCCGGCATCAGGATTAAGGAATTGGTATCAGCGGTTAGTCCAACAGCGTTGGGAAGGGAATAAAATAGTTAATGCAACCGCACGCCTCCCTACCATCGTCTTTCACGGATTTAATGCCACGGAAAATGCTATTTATAAAAAAAAATATACATACATATCATCACGCCATATCCCTTGCAGTGTAGGCAGAGAGAACAGAGTGCCAGAGAACTCTATCTCTGCATACTCCACTCGCTTCCTCAACATTCATAATTCTCTTCATACACGCTCGCCGGTTTCGGAGACTCTTGACTCCACCTTCCTTCAGTACATGACCGATCTGGTCTAGGTAGGTTAGTCTCGGTCTCCCTCGGTACCTACATCCTTCCACTTTCGCATTGTATATCTTCTTAACCAGACGTTCGTTCGGCATTCTTTCCACATGTCCGAACCATCGGAGCATTCCCTTTCGCATCTTTACACCAATACCAATAAAAAAAAAATATGCGAGCGAAAATTAACTGAATGTATGCCGTATAAATGATATGCTAGTCAAAATTTAGTTATCATATGTAGGTACTAACCCACACTAGTCTAATTGGTGATTGGATAGATATATAGTGGAAAGATGTTCGTTCAAATCCTATATGTGGTAATAATTTTTCGCTCACAATTAAAACATTATATTTGATGGTCCATCACTAGATGATTTTTTTTTAAAAGATCGCCATACACTAAGAGTACCTACCTTATTTCTTACTATTCCTTATATTACAATAGATAGACTTTATAAAAATACAATTAATTGACAAATTACACACAAACTTAGAACAATAATTTATGGATTGGATATCCGTGTGGGAATCGAATTTATGACACTTAGAAGGTCGATATTTTAACCACTAAGCCATCTGTGCAATCAATTTTTTTTTTCAGTAGCGGCATACTCTTCGCTTATGCAGCTGGTGGTGTACTATCAGCACATGCCCTATCAATTACAATGGCAGTACCACCAACAGTGTTGCTGGTCTCACTTATCTGGCTGCCAGAAACACCCTCGTTTCTCATCAGCGTGGGGCGAATACAAGTAACTTATTTATATACATACAAAACGTAACTTAACACAACGCCTGCTTAGGGGACGTACATTAATCACGTGATCTTTTTTTAGCATTTTTTTAATCCCCTTGGTGATACGTGGTGAGGTTTAAGACTATGACCCCCCCTCCCCCACCAACATCACGTGAGTTTTTAGTATCTACAAAGAAGTAGCCCACAGCTCATTATATTCTCGGTTTTTATACTTCACAAAAAGGTCTTTATACAGATCACCTACTTTAAATGACTTCATCCGTTGTCTGGCAACGGCAAGTCAGTCACACTACACGCTGTTTTTCAGTTTAGAAATCGCTGCGTTTGACGAAAAATAAATACACGTGATATCTTACTACACCAACCTTGTGATGTTTCGTGATTTTTGTCAAACCCCTCCCACCCTTTTCAAACCTCACGTGATTAATGGACAGCCCCTTGCATGCACGATATCTTAAAATGACTACTCTAGCTGCCTGCGGCTATAATGACTTCTAATGTTTACGCGAGTATTACACATTTGAAATAAAACTACTTATACGGATTCTATCGCGTTTGTATTTGATTTTTAATTTCCCGACGTTTCGAACACTTTACAGTGATCAGAGTCATCGTTATTAATAACTGTCTGTAATAACGATGACTTTTGCTTTTTTTTACGGTGCACTATGTACGTGGTCGCGCCCCGCCAAATCGGTCCTGGGGCGACGGAAGAGGCGGCGCGCAACCCCATAGACCCACCCTGCAAACACCTCTCTTCGCCGTGCGAGCGGGCCACCGGTACCCGAACTTTGTCTTCGGTGAACGATGACTTTTGCCTGCGACTATTTCATATTTTCATTTTTTACGGATTCTATTCTCGTATTTATTTGATTTTTATAATTTAAGGCATTGATTTGGAGGATTTATTATCGACGTTGAACGTGCCATTACTTCTGTGACAGCTTTCATAAATGCGTTCATGAGCGCTGTAAAGTGTTTGAAACATTGAGAAATTGAAAATCTTTTAGAAACATGGGGCGTAATTAAAATACTCGAAACATGGGGTAATACTCAGTATTCCTTATTTCATTTATGAATATAATACAGAGTGCCGATTTTATTACTAGAATAACTTAAACTAGGTGTAGGAATGACGTCATAAAAAACATTAAAGTTAGTTGCGGACTCATAGCTCTGCCCAATCCCGAGATAAAGTGATTTGTTTCTTATCAAAACAGTAGGTTTGTTAGCGTACATTGACCTGTAGGTACATTTCGACCGGTTGTGCGGCGACGAGCGCAGCGAGAGCGGGTCTATTTGCCTACTAGTTCAGTGTCACACGCATGAGTATATGCCTACATCGACTTTTTATAGTACAAGTGTATTGACTGCTTATCAGTATGGCAATTTAATCAAAACTTAGGTACTATTTTTTTTTAACTGGTTTGGATAGTGTAGGTATCATGGTCTGATACACACCCCCTTCAAGGATTCTACTAATTAAATCGGCAACCTTTATAATATATAATAACTGTAATATATAATAAATCCTGTGTTTGAAACGTCGAGATAAGTTCTCGACGTTTCAAAAAGAAATATAAACTCCATAGAATCCGTTAGAAAATGGAACAGAGGAAGGAAGACCCACTGCTTTCCCACGGTTAATCAATATACCGTAAACCTTAAGAAAGGAAGGAATACGGGATGTGATCAAGGTGGAATAGGATATAAGGAAGTCTTACTCCTGTGATAAGCACCACCTCCAGAACTTCAACTTGCAATTTTTGCGCAGAACTACGAAAAAAAAAAATTAAAAATTTGACTTACAATCTTCAAAAAAAAAGGTTTAATTTCAATAAAAAAATATTACAATTGGAATCCATTTATTGTGAAAATGTTGCCAGCTGCGCGTAGTCCATTGACAGTTTTTGGACAGGTGTTTGTTACTCATATATATTAATTTTAATTCTGTAAATAATATAATCTTTAGCTGTGTAGTAGCAGCTACTAATACTACCAACCCTTACTTTGCTCGTGGATGTCGTAAAAGACGACTAAGAGCCTTATAACGACCTAAGCTAACTCCATCTGATGCCGTTTGGTCAAAAATTACATTCTCAAGGAGGGTTAATGTCAGGCAGGTGGCCGGTCATAAAACTATTGCCAATAACTTTTGCAATATATAAGAAAGCAGTGTAAATATTGCAACGACCCCAAGTAATTGAGATAAAAGCAGGTGAATGATGATGAAATAAAATAATCTTTATATGATTATGCTATTGCAGGATGCTGCAAAAATTATCTGTTGGTTTGACGGCTCAGATTTCCGTGAAGATTTGACAGATGTTATAGAACAGCAAGAAGTCAAGATCCGCACATCAGATTGTTACGGAAGACGAGAAGCAATAAGGAGACAGGACTCTGATACATTTCAGCCAATGCTCAAAAGAAGTAGTGGATTGGAATCCAATTCGGAGAAGAAGAATGAACAATCAGTGTGTAGAGAACTTTGTAAGTCGGTACATATGCTTAGTAGAAGAATAATCAGTTTATTGGCAACGTTAAAGAAAAGTTTTATATAAGGAAAATATATTGGAATAATATTTCTTTATTTCCTGTGGTGGCAAACGAGCAAGCAGCATACCTAATGGTAACAGTTACTGCCGCCCATGGACCTTTGCAATACCAAGAGTATAGCTAGGCCTCTGCCTAATGTAATGTAATGTAAATCCCAAACCCACCCAATTGGGCTTCTAGTTATCTCAACCATGGAACGAAATATAACAGCACATTGCTATTACTAAGACGTCGATTTTTTGCGAGAGTGTGGTACTACCCTGAACGGACCGGCCTGCGGCTGTGGACAGAAAACTGTCAACAGCGTAGTCCTACGACTACTATTTACCTACCACGGTATTACTGGACTCTCATTCGTGTTGGTGATAGAATACGAATACAGTTCACCACCTATCTTGCCCGTGGAAAGTCTTGCTGGATTGACTGGAGTAAAAACCGAAGAGCATCCTCTTCGGTTTTTACTCCAGTCAGTCGATGATGGCGAGTTGAATATGAAGCTCTGAAACTCTTTCTGGGGCAACTGAGAACGCCGTGTCGCCACTCACATTCAGCTTGCCACGAGCTGCTCTCTGGTTTATTTGCTTTCCTACAAATATTAGGAGAGTTACATAAAGTTCCTATCAGTTTTGCATTATAGTAAGGTGTACTGGCCTTTTTTTTTTCTTTTTTTTTTGTGGTGGGCTATGGACGTCGCACCACGCCAAATCGGTCCGGGGTGACGGAAGAGGCGGCGCGCAACCCCATTGACCCACCCTGCAAGCACCTCTTCTTCGCCGTGCGAGCGGGCCACCGGTACCCGATTTTTGTCTTCGGTGGCCCGCTCGGCAAGGTGTACTGGGCTAGGTGCTAATAATAATTATCATCATCATCACAGCCCATATATGTCCCACTGTTGGGCTCGGGCCTCCTTCGTAATGGGAGCGAAATTAATCTACTATACCGCGCTTGTCAGACGTGTAGGTATAGGGTTTCGTTTCGAGTTTTCTTTCTCTTGCATAGATGTTATATGCGTTTTATATCCCTTAGTCGTCTCCTAAGATCACCCACGGGTAAGATAGGGGATGGTAAATTGTATTATTACTCCGTCACCACACGGATAATAATATTGTATAAAAAAAATAAAAATTCTTAATCAAGACTTGTCCCAGATTTGTAACTCCATCTTAATATCGTGATGATGGTCTCCTGCAGTCCGTCATCGCAGATCGCGCCGTGCACTCGTCTCATGTTTGGTAGTGCTGAGTGCGGCTGCAGGCAGTGGAGCTGGTGCTGTGAATAGCTTCGCAGCCGCAGTACTGAGACACTCTATGCACACTGTTCCACATCTCAACCTGACGGCTTATAACTTCACTATTTATAACGGGTAACTAGTCTTTACTACTCTGTTTCTCTTATTTCATGACTCTGGCTCATGGCTAGTATCCATTGCATCAACTTCCCCAACCCGTGCCACTAATCTTAAAAATGATTTTTTTAGAACTGTTGCACGTCCACTGCTGGAATCTTCAGATGCAGGATCTATTCTATGCGGCACTGCGTTGGTACTTGGAGCTGCAGTTGCTACAGTTAGCGTTGATAAACTTGGAAGAAAGGTAGGTAATTGTAAATTTGATCACTTTTTGAGAAAACCATTTAAATATCATGATCATTTATGTGTACTATGGCTACGAATACTACCAACCCTTACTTTGCTCGTGGATGTCGTAAAAGCCTTGTAACGATGGAGTTGGCACAGGTACCAACTCCATCTGATGCCTTTTGGTAAACAATTATATTCCCAAAGAGGGTTGACGTCTGGCAGGCGGCCGGTCATAAAACTATTGCCAGTAACTTCTACAATATGTACTATGAAAGAAGAGTACATATTGTATCCACAAGTAATTGGGATAAGAGTAGGAGAATGAAAATCATTTATCCCATAAATGCCCCTAGATACGGGTTTATCCATATTCATGATTCTATCAGTCTTGCCGTGTAGTGATGGAGTAAAAATACAATTCATCACCTCCTAACTTCCCCGTGGGTACCATAAAAGATGACTAAAGTATATGTAGATAACATGTTTGCAGGAAGATAATTACTCAAACAAATTCCTATATCAACCCGTTTTAGCAGTGCGGTATGGTAGGTCTATTTCCCTACTGTTGTGAAGGAGATTCAAGACCAAATCTGATATGATGATGACGACAATGATCAGTCTCTCGACATCCACCTTTGTTTATAAGTCTTCATAATATCAATTCATAATATTAATTCTCCGTGTGGTGACGGAGTAGAATACTATTCTAATAAGGGATATAAAACGCATATAACATCTATGCGAGAGAAGGAAAACTCAAAACAAAACCCTATACCAACACGTCTGACTAGCGCGGTATAGTAGGTTAATTTCCCTCCCACTGCGGAGGAGGCCCGAGCCCAACTGTAGGACATTTATGAACTGTGATGATGTGATGATGATGATGATAATATCAATGCTTTGAAGGTGATTTGGTAAGTTCTTCAAGAGAGTACTACTATTGATTAAGCTGGTGATCCCTCAACTGATTTTTATGGCTGCCATGCAAATAAATTGTATATATTGTATTTCTATGTGTTAAATCCTTACTTCCTTACTAATATTATTAATGCGAAAGTAACTCTGTCTGTCTGTCTGGCTGTCGCTCTTTCACGCCAAAACTACTGCACCAATCTAAATGAAATTTGGTACACAGATAGCCTAGAACCTGACAAAGGACATAGGCTACTTTTTAATGCAAAAAAAGGTTTGTAAAGGGGGATGCAACGTTGAAATTATCGTAATTTTTAAAGCCAGAAGCTTCAGACTCATTTTTAAGCTATTGATTAGATATAAATAAATATGACATTAAAATGTTGTTAAAATTTACCCTTAAGGGGTAAAATAAAAATAGGGGATGTAAAACTTAAGAATGAAGCCGCGGGCAGAAGCCAATGCCTCCGGTACCCGATCTTTGTCTTCGGTGGCCACTATAAGACCTACCCTGAAATATAAAACAAAATATATCAGCCGTCAACGAAACAACAATAATATAAGATTAACAATGAAAATTGAGATAATTTCCAGAAAGCACATCAATAACCGAATATATATTTTTGATAATAAGTAAGTACATATGCTAAGAATAAAATATATCAATTCTCACTTGACAGACCTGACAAACAGGACAAAATGGTAGCTAAGTTTGTACAGCCAATTTGTAGGTGGCGCGATGTTCAGTTTTTTTTTGTGTGTCTTAGTTGTTAGCCTCAGATGGCTATGACAACTTTACCCGGACTGTGGGTGAGCGCTGAGGGCTCTCAACCCGTTAGCGACGATCAGTAAAAATAAGCAATGTTTTAACTATGCCCCTAGCTAATAGTGTCGCGGGTAGATATAAATCTTTGTAATAACGATGTCTTGTTGGACATGAGACAGTTTAGTCATCCCGTAAAGTCTTAAAAATATATATAAACGTCAGAAAATTAAAAATCAAATCATCATCATTCTCCTACACTTATCCCAATTACTTGGGGTCGATACAATATGTACTTTTCTTTCATAGTACATATTGTTAAAGTTATTGGCAATAGTTTTATGACCGGCCGTCTCCAGACATCAACCCTCCTTGGGAATGTAATTATTGACCAAACGGCATCAGATGGATTTCGCTCAGGTCGTTATAAGGCTCTTATTAGTCTTTTACGACATCCACGAGCAAAGTAAGGGTTGGTAGTATTCATAGCCGCTACCACACAGCTAAAATTTAAAAATCAAATATAAATGCGATAATATCCGTAAAAATAGTGTTATTTCACACACAGTAGCCATTTGCTACTACTCAAACTTTGATTTTCTGCGAAAGCGTAGTACTTGAAAAAATGGACTCGTCTATGGCTATAGACAGAAAACTATTAGCAACGTGATCTTAAACCCAAAAAAACACTTGCTGAGATAGTTTTCTTCATAACTTTTTGTTAATATTTTCAGATGCTGTTACTCTGGTCCTGTTCGGGTATAACCTGCTGCCTTATGATTCTAGGCGCATACTGCGATCCTAATCTCCGCAATAACTCTTGGTATTCGCACCGTTTGTGGCCTCACAAACGTACGCAAAGCCTTAAAGAGAAGAATATTCAATTATCAGAAAACTTTAGTGACGTAAAAGTTCCAGAATGGAAAGCATTAGAAATACCAGAATGGAACAACTATAGCAGTATTAAACTGGACAATGGGAGCTTACCTGGCGATTGGAAAAAACAAAACTTAACGGATAAGATTGAAGAAATAGAAGAGGAAACCGTATGGGCTCCAGTGGCTTTGATGTCAGCCGTACTATTTTTGTACAATATTGGATTGGGATCAGTGCCTTATGTTTTAATATCAGAATGGTTTACAATTAATGTAAGTATTTTTAAGTAAATATCTCTAGTCTTCCATTATCTTCGTCCAGATTATGCCTAAATATTTATAAAAACCCGATTACGAAGCGAGAAATGATGTTACAAGCGGGATTCGAACCCGTACTTATTGGGAGTCCGGCCCAATCGTGCTGCCACTTACACCACCGTGAACTATTGTAGGACAGTCAAAACTCGCTACCTATCATATTTACGTCTTTAAGGTGACGCGCGATAATTAAGCATATTAAATGCTAAATTTCAATAACTTGTATGCCTAAATAGTTATGATGGCAACAGTGCTATCTGATGGTGGCTACGAATACTACTTACATTTACTTTACTCGTAGGTGTCATAAATGGCGTTTAAAGCCTTTATATTAACCTGGGTCCGCTTCATCTGATGCCGCCTGGTCACTAACTATATTCCCAAGGAGGGTTGATGTCACACAGGTGGCCGGCTAAAGCTTTTATAATACGTACGATAGAAGAAGAAGATAAGATTTTGCCAATTAATTTTCTACTCATGATATTTATCATCACAACCTTTCTCGTAAAATAAATCCTATATAATTAAATGTCATTATCGTCATCGTCATCATCATCTCAATCTCAGCCCACGTATGTCCCACTGTTGGGCTTGCCTCCTCCGTAATAGAAGGGAAATTGACCTACTATACCGCGCTGGTCAGACGTGTTGGTATATAGTTTTGTTTCGAGTTTTCCTTCTCTTACATAGATGATATATTCATATTATATCTCTTAATCGTCTTTTCCTCCTATTCATGGGTAGCTACCTACCTATACCTGTATTACTACCATTGTCAATATTATGAGTTCATAATATTAAATTGTAATGCTGGCCGTCTGCCAAGTATATTCCTAGAGATCATTGTACATCCAATATCAGACGCTGTTAGAGTGATGGATGAATGACTATTAAATACTCAAAGTTTATTTTTTTTTAATTACAGGTAAGAAGCCTCGCGTCTAGCTTGCTGATATCCTGGATGTGGCTCAGCAATTTCATCTTACTGCGCTACTATGGCAGTTTAGCGGTCCTAATAGGTCTCCACGGTACTTACTATATATGTGCCGCCATCACACTTATGGGCTCCTTGTACATATTTTTCACAATACCAGAAACTAAAGGCAAATCACAGGAACAAATCAACGATGATTTAGACGGACCCTTAATAGTGATGACAAGGAGACGAAAAAATGATGCACGATGACAGAGGTTTAAGAATATTTTCATGATTTATATTTTAAGATGTTGTTAGTTTATGATATCCTAGTACATAGTGAACCATTTGCCAAAAATTTTGTGGCTCAAACATCACTGGATTTTATCATCAAATTTACACATATCGCAACATTGAGTTTTTTTTATAATAAACACATTATTCTGTAACAAATAAATAAGAAAAGAGATAAAATAAAAATAAAAAAAGAATTAATATATCATCTTCTTTTTTGTATGGATTTCATTATATGAGTCAACTGAAACTACAATAATGTGACGTCATCCACCCAGGGCCAATAACAGCCGTTAGTCCTGGCACCGAGAACTGACTCACACTGTTTATATGCAGTCAGTAGTTCTGATAGTAATTTCTATGTGTACGAACGTTATTGTGGCTGGTAAAGTCACTGATCAAGTACTGACCTGACCGTTTAGACAAAGTCAGTACCGCTGGCCGGCTGGATTAGCCGTCTAATGACGGGATTAGAAGGGATCAGCACTAACGTGACAGCGCCAAACTAACTCCGACTTAATTTACTATGTCAGTATTGGGTCAGCACTGACTTGTCTCGAATCTGGAATCAGTTAGACCCTATGTAAATTAGCCTTAAAAAAAACATAAAACAGTCATGTAAAACCTATGAAAAAAAAACAAACAAATACAAAACAATAAAAAGCGTGCCCCAGGGAATATGTATAGGTGTAACCATACAATAAATACACATTGAATATATTATATTATACACATATTATATTATTACTTCCTCTCCTACGGTATAAGCTCCCTCCGTCTTACGAGTTTTCGATCAGGTCACGTGTCCTGACGCGAGTTTAACATTTTTTACCCATTACAAAAAGTGCACAACGCCGCTAAAGCAGTTTTCACTCCAAAAAAAGGGACAACATAATTGTTAGAGGACAATTTGAAAAAAATTATGTTAATATTTCTAACCCATCTTGTTATTTTAATCCAATCTTTTATTATATACGAAACCCGTGTTTATTAATAAGATGTATAACAGAATATGTATAAGTGTAAAACAGAAAGTTTTTTTATTTATTTAATGTTAATTGTCCCAAAGTTGTTAGTTCTTTTTTTGTCTGTAGCTATAAATTCATTCATCATTTCAGCCTATCGCCGTCCACTGCTGGACGTAGGCCTCTCTCATGTTATTGTCATGAGGTAATAGTGCCGTAATCACCACGCTTGACAGGCGGGTTGGCAATCGATATGAGATGTTGTGCATTTCCCAGGAGAGAGCTGATGCCCACTCTCCTGGTGAAACCTTAGCCGAGTGTTACGACTCCCACGGGAAAGCAAGGGGTGGCGACATTCGTATTCTTATCTTGTCGCCAAAATACGGTAACTATAAAGGTAGAATATAAATTTATTGGCTCATCCAAGATAATACCACACTTGCAGAAAGAAGACTTTTAAGAAGTAGCAAATATTTTAGAGTACTATTTTATAATCTAGAATCCACACGAGGTGAAGTACAGCGTTTAATAGAACATGAGCCAAACTATATATACTTACCAGTCAAACTGTAGCGCTAAATGTCAAAATAAAAATCGGCCAAGTACGAGTCAGACTCCTGCACGAAGGTTTCCGTACAATTATATATAATAACGATAAAAAAATCAAGTTTGTTGTATGAATGAAAGGGGGGCCCCCTTTAAATATTTATTTTATTTTTAGTATTTGTTATTATAGCGGCAATAAAAATACATCATCTGTGAAAATTTCAACTATCTAGCTATCACCGTTCTTGAGATACAGCCTGGTGACAAACGGACGGACGGACAGCGAATTCTCAGTAATAGGGTCCCGTTTTTACCTTTTGGATACGGAAACCTAAAAAATACAAAGCAGTCATACTGTTTACTTCGCTGCAAAGCAAAAATACGCGCATGTGCTTGGGATCTACCGACTCACTCTTTTTCTCTCTCCTACTTTCTACTTTTATGTATCTTTCCTTCTCTCTCCCTCTTGCGTTGGAATATTGGACGCTGCTCGTTGTTAACGCTCGCGCTGGCCTGTAACAGGTATACTATGCGCATGCGTTCGAGTGCCATTGCGTTAAACGTTTAACGTAACCTTGTTGTAAGTCGCATTAGATGTTCCATTTTAATAACTATGCCATTTCGCAAGAGATTTTATACACCGTATTCATAATACATCATGTCCCATACCTCTGACCAAGAGAACGTGATTTTTTTTATTGCTTATGGTGGCAAGCAGCACACCTGATGGTAAGTGTCACTGCTGGCCACGAACCTTTGCTATACCAGAAGTATAGCTAGCCTACAAATAATCCCAAACCCAACCAAGAAAGTGTGGAAACGGAATTGTAACAAGCTTATGAAATCGCACCACCCGAATACTGCAGCATCAGTATTCGTATAACCATGATACATATATCCTTGTGGTGACGGAGTAAGTATACAAATCATCACCTCCCACCTATCTTACCCGTGGATAAGAGATATAAAATGCATATAACATCTATGCAAGAGAATTAAATCTCAAAACAAAACCTTATACCAACACGCCTGACCAGTGTTGTATAGTTGGTCAATTTCCCTACCATTATGGAGGAGACTCGAGCCCAACAGTGGGACATATATTAGCTAAGATGATGATGATGATGATGACCATGAATTACTAACAATCGGCAGAAAAAATGTATTTATAATGCTGCATAGATGGCGTAGTGGATAAGATACCGACCTTCCATGTCAGTGTCATGGGTTCGATTTCCACGCAGGACAATAATTTGTGCGATCCGCAGAATGTTATTCTGAGCCTGGGTGTAATTTGTTACCGTTAATTATGTGTTTTTAAAGTCCCTTGCAATACAAGAATTATTTTTTTAGTGCAGGGTGGTCTTAAAAAAAAAAAAAAAAGGCGCTGCAAATTATCTGGCAATAAAGATACAGAGCAGCGGTTTGACTTTACATTAAATCTATTTTGTACATCAAGCCATTAAACTGAAAAGATTTCACGGGCGCTGATTTACACCGTCATTAGTTTTAACCCGATTGAAAAAATCATTGTCACAAGTAGGATTCGAACCCACACACCTATTGGAAATCAATGTCGGGAAGATGGCACACGTCACTTTAAAGAAGAAAATATAATACGATGCGAGAATTGAATGTCCTGAAATAGTTCACGGTGGTGTAAGTGGCAGCACGATTGGAATGGATTTCCAATAGTTGTGGGTTGAAATCCCACTTGTGACAATTATTTTTCGCTCGTAATCGGGTTTTTATAAATATTCAAACATATTAAATGCTAAATTTCAGTAATTTGAACCGTCATTCGATGGTTTACTGTGTGAGACACAAGGAGGTTTCAGGAGTGGAAGGGGATGCATGGATCAAGTGTTCTCTCTGCGCAACATTGTGGAGAAGCATCTGGCCCTAGGTCAGAGGGTTTTCTGCAGTTTTGTGGATCTGGAGAGAGCATTTGACACGGTTGTACGAAAGGAACTTTGGGACATTTTACCGGAATATGGTATTAACGGTAAACTGCTACAGGCTGTGCAGTCCAGTTACATGGGCTGTAGAGCCTGTGTGCGGCTGGATGATGGAATGTCGCCTTGGTTTGACGTCAATATCGGCGTTAAGCAGGGGTGCGTTCTGTCAGCCAGGCTGTTTATCATATATCTGGATAAATATCTCCAAAGGTTGAACGATATGAATGTGGGAGTCCAGATGGGCGACTCAGTGGTCACTGCTCTGCTCTATGCAGATGAAGCAGTCCTGCTGGTACAGTCAGCGACTGACCTGCAGACCCTAGTCGACACAATGACAAAAGATTGTCAGAAAAAGGGTCTACGCGTGAATGTGAGCAAAACCAAAATAATGGTCTTTGAAAGAGATGAAGCCAGAACAGATGTAAGAGTAACAATAGGTAATGATGTACTAGAGCAAGTGGATGAATTTGTATATCTTGGATGTGGATTTAGCCGAGATGGAAGGTACACGACAGAGTGAATGCAGGGCGTTGGGGCAACTTCTCGGTAGCCACCACCTCAGCCAGAAGGCACGTGTAGCAATACATAACGCAGTGCTTGTCCCAACTTTACTGTATGGAAGCGAGAGTTGGTAATGCAGAAAAGAGTGTGAAGGTAAAATTAATGCGGTCGAAATGCGATCTCTACGGAAAATCTGTGGAGTAAGGCTGACCGACCGCATTCGTAACGACGACGTAAGAGATCGAGTAGGTATGAAATAGAGTATTGGTGTAAAGATGCGAAAGGGAATGCTCCGATGGTTCGGACATGTGGAAAGAATGCCGAACGAATGTCTGGTTAAGAAGATATACAATGCGAAAGTGGAAGGATGTAGGTACCGGGGGAGACCGAGACTCACCTACCTAGACCAGATCAGTCATGTACTGAAGGAAGGTGGAGTCAAGAGTCTCCGAAACCAGCGAGCGTGTATGAAGAGAATTATGAATGTTGAGGAAGCGAGTGAAGTATGCAGAGATAGAGTTCTCTGGCACTCTGTTCTCTCTGCCTACCCTGCAAGGGATATGGCGTGATGATATGTATGTATGTTGAACCGTCATTAGTGGTAGGACCACCCTGTTGACAGTTATCTGTGTACAGCCACGGGCCGGTCCGTCCGGGGTAGTACCACACTCTCGCATAAGATCGACGTCTGAGTAATGGCAATGTGCTATTGCGCTTCATTCGGTGAGCGAGAGAGCTGGTAGCCCAACTGGGTGGGTTTGATGTTTATTTTGGTAGGCAGCGCTCTAGCTGTATCCTTGGTATTGATAAGGTCCATGGGTGGCAGTAACACTTACCATCAGGTCTACTGCTTGCTCGTTTGCCACTATGAGCAATAAAATAAAAAGCCATAGTGTCTTAGAATTGTTTTCTGCTATCGGTGGACTGTTATTTGGTCCGAGACTATCGTTTGATTATTATTTTGAGCCTTTTTATTAATTAATTTATTGTTGAAATGTGGTACCTATGTATCTCTTACATAGAAGATACTTCTTTAAGAGTAAATTAATGGGAGAGTGACACGTGGTAAAATAGAAGATAGTAGACGAATAAAAGATAATGGAATGAAGTCAGATAGTAAACGTAAATTATAGAACAAAATGAATGTATTTAAGCAGGATATGCCTCCCTGCTCACAAATTAATTAAAAATTTGACTAAAATAACCAACAAAAAAACAAAATAAGGGAGATAATGGGAGATGTAGTATATATTTAATATTATTCGTAAATGTGGGTAGATTGAATAATATGTAGGTGTAAGAGCTCTGTAGAGACTTGTCGCGATGTACTTGTGCGTTATCGGTCGTAGCCAGCAGTCGTGTAACCATTCTAAAACCTGAGCGTATAATTATAATACTTACACGTACACTAAATCAATTACTAGACTAGATTTGCTAGACATGTATCCTTTTGTACGCACAAAATTGAATATGCGTTTGTTTTATATAATAACAGAGGTTCTTTTAGAATTTTAAAGTGTTTACACTTGTGCATTGTCAGTCGTAGCGAACAGTCGTGTAACTATTAACAAACAACTAGAAGCTGAGTGTATAATTATAATATTATACACGTACATTACATCACTTAATATTGAATGTTAGTTTGATATTTACTAGATAAGTATATGTCCTTTTCCTGAGTATTTGTACGCACAAAACAAAGATGCATTTGTTTTATATAATAGCAGAAGTATTTTTTAGAATTTTAAAATGTAAGTTTGTCATAATTCATTATGAAAGTAATAGGTATCAGGAGTATTGAAGATTTCATAAAATATATGTGGTTTGGACGTGATATATAAATATCATAGTGATTTAATTGCGATTAATATTTTTCATACAAAATAATATAAAATATTATATCAAGATAATGTGATATTTATTTTTTAATATGGCCAAGGCGCTAAGTATTTTGTGCTTCGGGAGGACTGCTAAATAAAACAGAACGGGGACAAAATAAAGTTGAAAATTATTCTAAACATGGGCGACAGCAAAAAAAAAAGAAATTGAAACAATAACAACTGTAATAATAATTTGTATTTAAACCTCTTTTATTTAATAAAAATAAATAAAATTAATATATATATATATATATATATATATATATATATATATATATATATATATATATATATTGAATATATACTGTATCTTAATATTTTCATATCAAGTGAATAAAAACAATTTTTATTTGAAATAAATCTATTTTTTACGGATTCTATCGTATTTTTAATTGATTTTTAATTTCCCAACGTTTCGAATAATTTACAGCGTTCATGGTCACAGCAGTCCTCATGTGACCTTGAACGTTGTAAAAATAGTTTTATTTCAAATGTGTAATACTCGCGTAAACATTAGGAATAATTAAAATAAATTTATTATATGTGATAAATATGTTGTAAAATTTAATTTAATGACGCTGCTTGTGTATGTATATATATATATATATATATATATATATATATATATATATATATATATATATATATATATATATAAATACGTGTCACGTTGTTTGTCCGCGATGGACTCCTAAAGTACGTAACTGATTTTAATCAAATTTGCACAGCATGTGTACTTTGATCCAACTTAAAAGATAGGTTAGCTTCCATCTCAATTTATAGTAATATTATTTTTATTAAAATTATTTGTTTATTATTTGACAGTTACAATTATCTGATATCTCCAAACGATTCTAACAGATGGCGGTATCTGTTAACTGGATTGAGTAAGTATTTAATAGATGGTGCTATGTTAAACGTACAAACGTTTCATGTAAGTTACAATTTATTAGTATAACCACCACGTGCTACTGAGGCTACTTTAGCCACAGCAACGCGTGGCCGGGTCTGCTAGTATATATATATTACTCTTGTCTTACAAAAGCAGTTCAGTTAACGTATCCAGTATCTACTATTCATTCGTACAATTAAAAGGTTAAAAAAGAAAAATGTGTGTGTCAGCTCCGACGCACGACTGGAGTTTACTCCTTAAGTACGGTTATCAAAACAGGCGCAAATAAAGCTCATTTGACTAAAAATGATATATATACACTTCGCGCAAAAATTAAAGGAACAAAAAAATTTTCGAAATTTTTTGGCAATTTTCAACAGGAAAAATTTTCAATGAAAAATGGTCGTACAGAAAATAAAAAAACATAGCTTTTCAAGCTGGAAGACTCTAGTTTGTGAATTTTTAGGTTAAAAATTTTTTAGAGCACCGGTAATCATGCGATTCTTGAATAAAGCACAAAGAAAAAAATTTCTAAATTTTTTAAAATTTTTTTTCGCTCTACGGACATGGAATTTTTTTTCGACCTAAACTAATGCATAGATCGTATAGCCTGTTTATTCAGCTTCAATTTGCTTTTTGCAAGAGTCAGATACGACCATATGTCTTCGAGATATCGAATTTTGAATGCAAAAGGATTCTTTTTCGCTCAACTGTCGATATCTCTGAAACTACTGGTCGCCCAGCGAGCGAACAGGGTCCAGGTCGGTCCAGGGAAACCGCTGAACCAATCGATCTACCAATTTAAGGGGGCCTTGGGGGTACATTAGACAGTAAAATTTTCTTCTAACCTATGCATTTCTCCTAATATTGTCGAAAATACAGTCGATTAACCAAAAAAAGGGAAAATGGCATTTTTTGATCTTTTTTCACGTTACCTGAAACGTTCAGGTGGAAAAAAATTTTTCCAACCAACCATGACAGACTTTTTTATCGGAAATTTTCTGGCGAAAACGAAACCCCCTGTCCGCTCGCTGTGCGACCAGTAGTTTCAAAGATATCGGCAGTCGAGTGAAAAAGGATCCTTTTGCATTCAAAATTCGATATCTCGAAGACAAATGGTCGTATCTGACTCTTGAAAAAAGCAAATTGAAGCTGAATAAACAGGCTATACGACCTATGCATTAGTCTAGGTCTATTCGAATAATACCAATCAAAATTCGGATAATACCAAAAAAAAATTTTCCATGTCCGTAGAGCGAAAAATGTAAAAAATTTAGAAATTTTTTTCTTTGTGCTTTATTCAAGAATCGCATGATTACCGGTGCTCTAAAAAATTTTTAACCAAAAAATTCGCAAACTAGAGTCTTCAAGCTTGAAAAGCTATGTTTTTTTATTTTCTGTACGACCATTTTTCATTGAAATACAGCCTGTTGAAAATTACCAAAAAATTTCGAAAATTATATTGTTCCTTTAATTTTTGCGAGATGTATATTTTGAAAGTGGAAGGATGTAGGTACCGGGGGAGACTGAGACTAACCTACCTAGACCAGATCGGTCATGTACGAAGGAAGGTGGACTCAAGAGTCTCCGAAACCGGCGAGCGTGTATGAAGAGAATTATGAATGTTAAAGAAGCGAGTGAAGTATGCAAAGATAGAGTTCTCTGGCACTCTGTCCTCTCTGCCTACCCTGCAAGGGATATGGCGTGATGATATGTATGTATATTTTTATTTACATTTATTAAAACTGTTCAGTGAAGTATTATCTCACGTCAGAAAGTGAAAGGTGCGCAGGATAGGTTGCGCACCAAAAACGTAACGAGGTCATTCGATCACTAGATTTTACTCCTCAAATTTTTCTCATACCGGGCGCCTTATATGAAAATCGATTCTTAAGGAGTAAACTCCAAAAAAATATTTACTATAGTCTATAAAATATTGCATGATCTCTGTGACAGTTCTCACTAGTGCCGCACGCTTACGATGCAGTCCGTATTTTTGCATCGATATATATGTACTACGTACTAGATTTCGCGTTCCGAATACTTGCTTTGTTCGACTAAGCTGTACTGCAATCCGTACACCTCACTTTAAGTTTAGTGTGACTGCGACCATCATGGACTATAGATGTATACAGAGCAGCGTTGTTAATACGATAATTCGAATAATACCAATCAAAACTTGCACATGTGGATGTGAATAAAAATTCTTTATATAACTAAGTAAAGTGTTTTGTTGTTAAAGTGTACAAATAAGTAGTAATATCGAATTAGCACAATAAACAAAAATATTCTACATTTAAATGTCACACCATCTTTGATAATAGACTAAAGCCCGCAGATTTTCAATTACACTGGTTGGAGGTAAAAATGTGTGACTAAACACAGACTTGACGTAGTGTCTTTTTTTTTTTGGCGGCGGGCTACGTTACGTCAAACCCCGCTAATCCGTCCGGGGCGACAGGAAAAGCAGCGCAAGACCCCGTAGACCCGCCCTACAATATACCTCTCGACGCCGTGCGGGTGGGTCACTGGTACGCGGTCTAGACTTGACGCAGTGTCTAGAAAGTATTTTGATTATTTATATTCTTTTTCCTTTAGTATATATTATCAATTAATACTTATTTGTCAAAGATCAGAAAATAGAAAATCTTCAAGTGAATACACGTGTCTTCCTACAAAATATTCGTTTATCTGTTCTACACACTTTCAAGCTACTGATGTTTATACAACTAAAGCTGTAAAGCAATTTCTTAAGAAGTCAGCAAATATTGTTATTATGGAAAATAATAGAAGGGAACTTTATTTATTATATTTTACCGAATAAAAAATATTTGATTTTTATTTAATTTGATTTCAAACTTTTCATCACCATCATCATCTCAGCTCATATATGTAATACGTCTGGGCTCAAGCCTTCTTTATAGTAGGAAGGAAATTTACCTACTATACCATGCTGATCAAACAGGTTGGTATAGGGTTCTGTTTCGAGTTTTCCTTCTCTTGATAGATGTTATATGCATATTATATCGTTTAGTCGCCTTTTACGATATCCACGACCAAGACAGGTAATGATGAATGTGTTCTTATTCCGTCATCATACGGATATTCAAAACTATTGTCGTATGTAAAAGCAAAGTTTATATAAACATATAATTTCTTTTATAATCTACTATTATTTTTATTCATTTAACTACTTAACAATACACTTTGAAATAGAGTATGCTGTATGAGTTCTAATGAATGTTTGTAGGTACAAAAACTGTGTCACTTCTGCGGTGTAAAATCTATAGTAACCAACCTTTGTTACATAACGTTGAACGAAATGCGTAAGTGCGCATGAAAAGCCTACATCTTACGACGTTTTGGTCGCGAGAAAATTACTAAAAACAAAAAACTATAAAGCAGATCGCTTTGTGCTTTGTGCGCTGAGCGCTGTGTGCTTCAATGTTCGCGTTAGATTACCTATTTATTCTTTTAGCGCTGCAGCGGACTTTAGTTTAACTGTTACCAAAATGGAACAAAATATTTATTCGGGATAGCTTCTCTATACATATAACTCTATGTATTTTTGTCGATATAATTCCTTATTTTTTAAAGTTATTTTTTGCTATTGCAATTGAAAATTAAATTAATGGACTTTATTTAATTTAAAATAAAGCTGTTATAGTCTTTAAAATATAGCTTGATCTCTGTGACAGTTATCACTAGTGCCGGACGCTTACGATGTAGTCCGTATTTTTGTCGATATAATTCCTTACTTTTTCAAGTTATTTGCTACAGCAATTGAGAAACAATGTATGAAAATCTTACCTATTGAATTTCAATCAAATGGATTTTATTTAATTTAAACTAAAGCTGTTATTTATTTTTATTATTCGAAAGGAGTACATACAAGTTCATCGTCACTATTAACATCATCGCTAGAGCATTCCTGTACGTTGATGATGAGTTCTTGGTCACTGATTATTTCATGAATACCTAATCATGTTTTTTTTTTTATAAAAGAATTTATATTTTTAATATAAAAGTAATGGTCTTATTAATATTATAACTGATGTCTGAATACAAAATTAACACAATTTTCTTATTTTATAGAGTAACCAAGTGGTTTATATAGGTAATGATTTGGTTTTACTTGTTTTATAAATAATTAATAAGAATGTTATCGATTGCCCCATCTCTATCTTATTCTCAGTCCAGCATGACCTTGTATTTGCGTAAGCATTATATTTTTATAAAATGGTAACTAAATATTTTAAAATATATGAGGTACAAGTTTTGGTGTAAATATTCATATTTTTATATTCATAATTCAGTTGAGATATAACTGGCACGTAAAGAGTGAAAATATAGGCGATCGTACTGGTAGGACCACGCTTTTGACAGTTTTCTGTCTATAGCCGCGGGCCGGTCCATCCGGGGTAGTACCACACTCTCGCTGATCGACGGCTGAGTAATGGCAATGTGCTATTGCGCTTCGTTCGGTGAGCGAGAGAGCCGGCAGCGCAACTAGATGGGTTTGGGGATTTTATTAATAGGCAGCGGGCTAAGCTATATCCTTGATATTGCAAAGGTCTAATGGGTGGCAGTGACACTTACCATCAGTTGTGTTGCTTGCACGTTTGCTACCATAGCAATAAAAAATACAAAATAAAATTGTAAACATGACGCGTATTCAAAATTACTTCATCGGTTTTGTATCCATCTGTCACAGAGATCAAGCTATATTTTAAAGACTATTATTAATTCTTTTTATTATTCGAAAGGAATACATCCAAGTTCATCGTCACTATTGTCATCATCGATGGCGCATTCCTGTAGGTTGATGATGAATTCTTGGTCACAGATTTTTTCATGAATAATCATGTTTATTTTATAAAAGAAATTATCGTTTTAATATAAAAGAAATGGTGTTATTAATATTATAACTGATGTTTGAGTACTAAATTAACACAATTTACTTATTTTATAGAGTAACCATGTGGTATATATAGATATTGTATTGGTTTTACTTGTTTATAAATAATTAAAAAGAATGTTATCGATTTACGTTTATCGATTGCCCCATCTCTATCTTATTCCCAGTCCAGTATAACCTTGTACTTACGTAAGCTAAGAAAAAGGTAAGTAAAATATCTACTTATTAACCATTTTATAAAAATATGATATTTTTATAAAATGGTTAATAAGTATTTTAAAACATATGAGGTACAAGTTTTGGTTTAAAAATTCATATTTTTATATTCATAATTCAGTTGAGATATAAGTGGTATGTAAAGAATGAAAATATAGGCGATACAAAATAAAATTATAAACATGACGCGTATTCATAATTAATTCATCGGTTTTGTCGCTATTTGTCACAGAGATCAAGCTATATATCGGCGGCGATGGGGGCCGCCACCCATCACGCCTTGCCCAGTCAGGCGAGTCGAGGAGAGCAGAGTGCCGGGTGGGCACGTGAAATGTAAGAGGTTGTGTGGAAGGTAAGTTGCACGAGCTGATATCCGTCATGGCGGACAAACAGCTAGACGTGCTCTGTGTAACAGAGACCAAGCGAAGGGGCAGCGACGCCTGCGATCTTCCTGGTGGCGGGATGGCTCTGTGGTCTGGTGTACCACAGAGCGATCGCGCCAGCATGGGGGTAGGAGTGCTGTTGTCTTCTCGCTTGGCCTCAGGTGTGAAGGATTACGGAATGTATGATCCCAGACTTCATTGGGTCCGTATAAAACTAGGTGTCGCCAAGGTATTCATGGTTGTAGCATATGCTCCCGTAGGATCCTCGGTGGCATCAGACCTAGAGAAATTTTGGGATAATGTTAGGGAAGTTCTGGATATGGCAGAAACCAGTGAACGTGTGATTGTATGCGGAGATTTGAACGGATGGGTGGGGACCAAGCGTCCCGACTATGAGGACGTACTTGGTCCATTTCGTGATAAGAGAGTGAACGATGCAGGTAGGCTCATAGCGGATGTATGCATGGAGAGAAACCTTATTGTGTCAAACATATTTTTCCAACATAAGGACATCCACATATATACATGGAGAAGGAAGGAACAGAAAAGTATAATAGATTTAATTTTGGTAGACAGTCGCCTCCGAAGCAAAATATTGGACGCAAGAGCCTACATGGGCCCCACAGTCGATACGGACCACTACCTCGTTATTGCGAGATTTAGTGGTCTGTTCAAAAAGTGGATGCACTGGCGAGAGCGTGTCCACTTCGGAGGGCTTGAAAGAATAAAGGTTGAAAGGTTGCAAGAAGAGTGTGTAAGAGAAAAGTATGCAGAGGGTGTCCGAGAACGGCTGACGATGGCAAGCCGCAATCGGACATTGAAGAATGCTGGAGAGTATTGAAGGAGAGTATGGTAGATACAGCGAAAGAAGTATGTGGAAGTTCAAAGAAGCATAGAAAAACAAATGGTGATGCATGGTGGGATGCGGAAGTGGCAGCTTCCGTAGAGCAAAAGAAGAAAGCGTGGCTGGACTATGTCTATTCTTTGAATCTGAATGACAGTATGACTGAACAGAAGAAAGAAATATATCGGCAATGTAAGAATGACACCAAGGCTTTAGTGAAAGAGAAACGTGATAGAGCAAGTATGAGTGCAGAAGATAGGCTGACTAAAAACTTCGAGAGTAACACCAAACTCTTTTGGAGGGAGGTGAAGAAGTCTCGGGGTGGTTGGTCAGCCTTCAGAATGAATAAAATAAGGTCTAAAGGTGGACACATTCTTACACAAACACAAGACGTGTTAAGCCGATGGAGTGAATATTTTGGCGATATGTATGCGGATGCTACGGTTGACGCCGGTGTCGCATGTGGTTTAGCAGAACAACATTCGACAGCGGCGTCCTCCGATGGCATCAGTATGGATGAAGTTGAATGGGCGATAACATGTTTGAAAAGTGGTAAGGCAGCGGGCATTGATATGGTGTCTGCCGAGATGATCAAGCTTGGTGGCCCCTGTGTCTGGGAGGCGTTCCTGTTGCTCCTCAATTTATGTTGGAGCTCGGGAATGGTTCCCGGGGACTGGAATAGCGCAGTCATCGTGCCTTTGTTTAAAAACAAGGGTTCACGTTATGACTGCGCAAATTACAGAGCCCATAGGTTTGACCAGTTTGGCAGCAAAAGTGTATGGTAAAATTATTGAAAGGAGAATGAGGATGGTGTCCGATGGTTTACTGTGTGAGACACAAGGAGGTTTCAGGAGTGGAAGGAGATGCATGGATCAAGTGTTCTCTCTGCGCAACATTGTGGAGAAGCATCTGGCTCTAGGTCAGAGGGTTTTCTGCAGTTTTGTGGATCTGAAGAGAGCATTTGACACGGTTGTACGAAAGGAACTTTGGGACATTTTACCGGAGTATGGTATTAACGGTAAACTGCTACAGGCTGTGCCGTCCAGTTACATGGGCTGTAGAGCCTGTGTGCGGCTGGATGATGGAATTTCGCCTTGGTTTGACGTCAATATCGGCGTTAAGCAGGGGTGCGTTCTGTCAGCCAGGCTGTTTATCATATATCTGGATAAATGTCTCCAAAGTTTGAACGATATGAATGTGGGAGTCCAGATGGGCCACTCAGTGGTCACTGCTCTGCTTTATGCAGATGATGCAGTCCTGCTGGCACAGTCAGCGACTGACCTGCAGACCCTAGTCGACACAATGACAGAAGATTGTAAGAAAAGGGGTCTACGCGTGAATGTGAGCAAAACCAAAATAATGGTATTTGAAAGAGACGAAGCCAGAACAGATGTAAGAGTAACACTAGGTAATGATATACTAGAGCAAGTGGATGAATTTGTATATCTTGGATGTCGATTTAACCGAGATGGAAGGTACACCACTGATATAGAGCGAAGAGTGAATGCGGGAAATAGAGTGAACGGAGCGTTGAGGCAACTTCTCGGCAGCCACCACCTCAGCCAGAAGGCACGTGTAGCAATACATAACGCAGTGCTTGTCCCAACTTTACTGTATGGAAGCGAGAGTTGGGTATGCAGAAAAGAGTATGAAAGTAAAATTAATGCGGTCGAAATGCGATCTCTGCGGAAAATCTGTGGAGTTAGGCTGACCGACCGCATTCGTAACGACGACGTAAGAGAGCGAGTAGGTATGAAAGAGAGTATTGGTGTAAAGATGCGAAAGGGCATGCTCCGATGGTTCGGACATGTGGAAAGAATGCCGAACGAACGTCTGGTTAAGAAGATATACAATGCGAAAGTGGAAGGATGTAGGTACCGAGGAAGACCGAGACTAACCTACCTAGATCAGATCGGTCATGTATTGAAGGAAGGTGGAGTCAAGAGTCTCCGAAACCGGCGAGCGTGTATGAAGAGAATTATGAATGTTGAGAAAGCGAGTGAAGTATGCAGAGATAGAGTTCTCTGGCACTCTGTTCTCTCTGCCTACCCTTTTTTTTTTTTTTTTTTTTTTTTTTTTTTATTGGTGGGCTATGGGTGCGTCTCGCCCCGCTGAATCGGTCCGGGGTGACGGAAAGGCGGCGCGTGACCCCATAGACCCACCGTAAAACCTTCTCTCTTCGCCGTGCGAGCGGACCACCGGTACTCGATTTTAACTTCGGTGGCCTCTCTGCCTACCCTGCAAGGGATATGGCGTGATGATATGTATCAAGCTATATTTTAAGGACTATAGAATATGTTTTATTAAAAAACTATTATAAATAATTACTAATTAAAATAGTTAGAGAACAGCATGTAGCGGTTGGCTACCTACTCAACATAACCTTCGTACTGTGTAGGTATAGGTACTACCTAGGCGTAGGTACACTTTGGAATAGCAGTCCACGTGTACTTCGTAACTATGATTGGCTAACATAATTACGTTAGCCAATCATTATCATGCGGAATGCCGTATGATTTCTTTTGTTTAAAATGTAAACATTATATACAGAGTGTTACAAAATATTAACTTTAATTTATTTTATTTTTTTATCAATACCACTATCGAACAATTAAATATGTTAGATATGTTTTTTTTTGTCCGATACTATTATGGCACTTCTTTTGTAAGACGATATAAATGTCACACTGTATATGGCTCGATGATAATAAAAACCTTGTAACCTTGTACCTGACAGGCAAAGTTCATGTAAGGTACTTGGATGACCCAATAGTAAATTGTATAGACTTTTTTTTTTGTGTTTAGCTGTTAGCCGCAGATAGCTTTAACAGCTTTACGCGGACTATAGGTGAGCGCTGAGAGCTCTCAACCCAGTGAAAGTAAGCCAATATATATATATATATATATATATATATATATATATATATACAGGATGGAAGGGGACCGCTCCCGAAAACAAAGACAGGTAACCCTACTACTAGTCCTACTTGTAATGATAGGCTAGAAAAAAAATCGATTCGGATGAAAAAATATTTTTTTTTCACAACGAATTTTAAGTTTTTTTTCACATTCCATCGTATTAGGACAGTGCCATGTAAAGATAATTCCATAAAAAATGCGTAACTATACTCAGATGAGAAAAGACGCAATCTATTCAAAACTCACGATCATATGTTCAAGAGTTCAACGACCTCGCGTGGTGAAAAAACAATTTCTTTTTCATCCGAATCGTTTTTTTTTCTAGCCTATCATTACAAGTAGGACTGGTAGGGTCACCTGTCTTTGTTTTCGGGAGCAGTCCCCTTCCATTCTGTATATATACATATATAAATATCAGAATAGATAATATTTAGTCAAATTTTAAAACAAAGAATCATATTTGTGTGTTAAATCATATATTTGTGGATGTTGTATGTTGTTTATTATATTTTGTATGGAAGATTAAATGGCTTTGAGTGTGATAATTCTTTCTTTAACTTATTTGTATAACAGCTTTGCTTTTTGCGTGCTATGAAGAAGGTCATGCTCAATATTTTTTTACGTAATAAAATTTTAAATAAAGAAATCTGTAGAATAAATTTAACCAATGTAAAGAAAGAAGGCCAGGAAGCGTCAGCACATTGAAGTGGTCTCTTCGATCTGACGTCCGTTCCCGGCACAAGAAAAAAATATATCTTGGCAATATTAAATATATATTTGGTGTAATGGAGTAATAATATAATGGTCACTACTCCTTCCTATTTAGTGGGTATCGCAAAATCGATGGTTACTTTGTGTTATTTTAACAGTGAGAGTTACAAGTCTTGCATACTCTCGCTGTTTGAAAACCACTAAGTCACTTGTTTTGATAGAAATGAAAAATCCACATGGAAATGAAAATACAAATAAATTAATGGAATTCTTGTAGCAATACATAACGCAGTGCTTGTCCCAACATTACTGTATGGAAGCGAGAGTTGGGTATGCAGAAAAGAGTATGAAAGTAAAATTAATGCGGTCGAAATGCGATCTCTGCGGAAAATCTGTGGAGTTAGGCTGACCGACCGCATTCGTAACGACGACGTAAGAGAGCGAGTAGGTATGAAAGAGAGTATTGGTGTAAAGATGCGAAAGGGAATGCTCCGATGGTTCGGACATGTGGAAAGAATGCCGAACGAACGTCTGGTTAAGAAGATATACAATGCGAAAGTGGAAGGATGTAGGTACCGAGGGAGACCGAGACTAACCTACCTAGACCAGATCGGTCATGTACTGAAGGAAGGTGGAGTCAAGAGTCTCCGAAACCGGCGAGCGTGTATGAAGAGAATTATGAATGTTGAGGAAGCGAGTGAAGTATGCAGAGATAGAGTTCTCTGGCACTCTGTTCTCTATGCCTACCCTACAAGGGATATGGCGTGATGATATGTATGTATGTATGTATTAATGGAATTCCATTTATCTAGTGACGCAAACTGTACAACGTGGTAACAAATACATACCACTTAATGGCAGTGGGGCTATAATCACACCCATATATCATGTATCATACTGTTCAAAATAACATCAAATTATTTCCCCGTGTTTTGGTATTAAGAATACAAAATGTTGAATCCTTTATTTGCCAAAGGAATAGTAGGTACAAATTGCTGTCTAAGGGAGCACTGTGAGATTCTTGCATCGAGTCTTGATCTTCAAATTGGGCAACAGTCATTTGTAAAATCCCCCGCAATACAAGAATTTTTACCTCGGTGCAGGTATTATTAAAAAAAAGAAGTTAACTATTGCACGAGAAAGAAATACCGAACTAAAAACCCATTACAATCCAAATAGATTTACCACGGTGATTAAATAATCACCATCATCATCATCATCATTCTCCTACTCTTATCCCAATTACTTGGGGTCGATACATTATGTACTCTTATTTCATAGTACATATTGTAAAAGTTATTGGCAATAGTTTTATGACCGGCCGCCTGCCAGACGTCAACTCTATTCGGGAATGTAATTGTTGACCAAACGACATCTGATGGAGTTAGCCTAGGTCGTTATAAGGCTTTTAGTCGTCTTTTACGACATCCACGAGCAAAGTGAGGGTTGATAGTATTCGTAGCCGCTACCACACAGCATAAAATAATTACACATTAATTAATCACCGTAGTAAATAAATTTCTCTATATCTATGGAGTAGATTCAAACCCAACAGAGAACCGTATTAGCTGAGATGATGATAAAAAAAAACAATTTTATTTAGAAACACACCGTCTTTATTACTCAATTAAATAATTTACTCATACATTCATATAATAAATTTGATACTCGTTTTCACTAGCGACACCTAAATTTTAGGTAACAGTTAAAATCATTCTACACGTAACAGTGATGCTTATCTTCTAATATTCAAATGTCGTAAGGGAAAAACAGTTATGATTTTAAATTATAAATTAATTACACATAAATATACAAATAATACCTTTACATACATAGAATCCATTTTCAGAGGAAATACTTTCATAGATGTCATATGTGACATTCATTTTTCGCTCGTAAACAAGTTTTTTATAAATAATCAAGCATGTTAAATGCTAAATTTCAGTAATTTGAACTTTCATAGATATTTTTATTTCACATTTTTTTTTTATTGATTTCGGTGGCAAACGAGCAAGCAGAATACCTGATGGTAAGTGTCTGCTGCCCAGGGACCTTTGCAATACCAAGTGCATAGCTAGGCCGCTGCTTACTAATACAAACCCCAAATCCACCCAGTTAGCTTTCCGAATCTCTCGCTCACCGAACGAAGCGCAATAGTACATAGCCATCACTCAGATGTCGATTTTCTGCGAGAGTGCGGTACTACTCCGGACGAACTGGCTCACGGCTGTAGACAGAGAACTAGCAACAGCATGGTACTACCATTAATAGATAGATTAACTATTTTCTTAATATTGTAAACAGAAGTGGACCACTAAAGTAGAAAATAACAGACCCCCTGCTGACTGCTCTGAAAACTATGAATAATATTTTAGACCACTTGTTTGATGAAAGCAAATATATAGATGCTATACAGGTTGTTCAATAAGAAATAAAAATGTATTCCTTATTTTATACCCTTTTTTTGTCAGGCTATGGTTTGGAAACACTTGATCCGTTCCGTCTGAGGCGACGGAAGGGCGTCGCATGGCCCCATAACCTACCGTATTCCCCATCGCCGTTGGATCAGCCACTGGTACCGCATCCTTACCACCCGTGGCCAGCCCGGCGTGTTACCCTTTCGGGTGCCATCTCTTGGAGGATGATAATTAACAAATAGCTGCACAATTGTTTATTTATTTTATCTATCGTGCTTAAATTAAATAAAATGAAGATTTATCTCCTGTTCTTATCCCAAATTATTTGGGGTCGACGCAATATGTACCCTCTCATCATACACATTGCAAAAGTTAGTAGTTTTATGAACCCCTACATGACGTCAAACCTCCTTGGGAATGTTGACCAAACAGCATCAAGTGGTGTTGGCCCAGATCGATATAAAACTCTTAGTCGTCTTTTACGACATCCACGAACAAAGTAAGAGTTCTTAGTATTCGTAGCCGCTACCATATAGTATACAATTGAATACAATAAAGATTGATAACAGTATTGTTTTATTCTTTCCATACACACTTTGGCACTGCGTTTCATCCCCTTATATATTAAATTTTACAAAATCGTTTCTTAAAGTTTTTCTATATTTTACGTTACATAAAAGTAAATATTGTCAAAATTTCATATTTCTAATTTCAGTAGTTTTCGCTCGGCGCTGATGAGTTAGCATTTTTGTAGTTATTAAATATAGCTCACAAGATCATCAATTTTAAATTTCGATACGTCATTTGGATGGTTATTTTCCCTTTTAATTCATCCATCCATCAGCCCGTAAATATCCACTGTTGGGCATAGGCCTCCCCACGAAAATGCCATTCATAACGACCCTATGCCACCTGCATCCAACAGTTGCCTGCGATCTTCATGATGTCGTCAGTCTACCTAGTGAGGGGGGTCTACGCTACGTCGTCCGATTCGTGGTCGCCACTCTAGAACCTTTTGCTCCCCTCTAATGACGAAAAATATTTTAATATTAGATAATATTTCCATTTCAAAAATATGAATTGATACTTTCGCGCCATATCAAAACTTTAAGAACTTTATCAAAATATATAAATATTCCCTTGATATGATACAGTTATATACGTAATAAATTCTTTATTAAGGGTATAAATATTTGCACATGTGTTATTACTTAAAAATTGTATAACCCACCCCATTTTTATAGATAACACTTACATTTTAGATAATGGGCAATCTATGTGATACAATATCGATAGTTGATTGATATTAAGTATAATCTATAATATATTCTTGGTGATAACTGGTATTAAACCACCATGATCAATGGTGACCTCACCAACCATAATTATACAGAATAAGACTTAATATTCGTTTTACAGTCTTAATTAAAAATCTGTATCTTTTTTTATTGCTAATGGCGGCAGAAGAGCAAGCACCACACCTGATGATGAGTGTCACTGCTGCCCATAGACCTTTGCAATACCAGGGGTATAGCTAGGCCGCTACCTACCAATACAAACCCTAAACCCACCCATTTGGGCTGCCGGCTCTCTCGTTCACCGAACGAAGCGCAATAGCACATTGCCATTACTCAGACGTCGATCTTCTGCGATAGTGTGTACTACCCCGGACGGACTGGCCCGCGGCTGTAGACAGAGAACTGTCAACAACGTGGTCCTACAACTAATAAATGTATACAGGGTGGAAGTGGACCGCTCCCGAAAACAAAGACAGGTCTACTAGTCCTACTTGTAATGATAGGCTAGAAAAAAAAATCGATTCAGATGAAAAAAAATATTTTTTTTTCTCCACGCGAGGTCGTTGAACTCTTGAACATATGATCGTGAGTTTGGAGTAGATTGCGTCTTTTCTCATCTGAGTATAGTTACGTATTTTTTTACTGAGTTATCGTTACATGGCACTGTCCTAATACGATGGAATGTGAAAAAAATTAAAAAATTTGGTGAAAAAAAAATTTTTTTTCATCTTGATCGATTTTTTTTCTAGCCTATTATTACAAGTAGGACTAGTAGGGTCACCTGTCTTTGTTTTCGGGAGCGGTCCACTTCCACCCTGTATATGTATGCACTGTATATATGACATCGCTAAACTCAGAAACTATTCGACTGATCATTATGTATATGTATTTTTTCATGAAGAACATTTATATGCTATACACAATGATGTAACACGCCACCAGGTGGCGCTACGATATATCAACTTCTACAAACAATCCAACGGGTTGAGTTTACTAGTTTTATATAAAGAGAAAGTAAAATGTAACTGTAATGAGCCGAACGAACGTCTGGTTAAGAAGATATACAATGCGAAAGTGGAAGGATGTAGGTACCGAGGGAGACCGAGACTAACCGACCTAGACCAGATTGGTCATTTACTGAAGGAAGGAGTCAAGAGTCGCCGAAACCGGCGTGCGTGTATGAAGAGAATTATGAATGTTGAGGAAGCGAGTGAAGTATGCAAGGATAGAATTGTCTGGCACTCTGTTCTCTCTGCCTACCCTGCAAGGGATATGGCGTGATGATATGTATGTATGTAAAATGTAACTTGCTAATAAAATGGACAACGTGTGACGTAAAACTATAGAGATTTGAGTTTTTTATTAAACATTTTAATTTCGAACTCATTAGTCACTTTTGTATAAGCATAAATTATTTTTATCATTCATTTATTAACATAAATTTATGAGGCGAGAATTCATGTCCTCACTTTACTCAAACTCGCGAGAAAAACAGCTTAAGCGACTACTGCTTCGTATACCACCGCGTACATACTTTTCACTTCAAAGTACGTGATAGTATACGATTTAGGAAGTAGCTTAAGCGTATTCTTTCGATTATTTTGGTCGTACAAAAAATTTTTGAATCAGAATTTCCAAGTCCAAAAAAAATTATTTTATAAACTTTAAAATATGAAAAAAAAATTTTGTTTCTAAACACTAAGAAGGATAACGTAAAAATCAAAATAAGACTTATTATTTAAATATTACAATGAACTACACATGTGATGATTAGCAAATTTTTTTACGGTTATGGTGATGATATGTGTAATAAAATTGCAACCAAGGATTCTAACCTAGAGCTTCACGATAGAGTCGATATGCACAATTGCACATATAACACTGAATAAACACAGTATTAAATGTACTTTTTCTCAAAAATGCTTGGAAATTTGAGCATTATTTTGACAACGTTCTTCGAGATAAATCGAAATTGGTGTACTGACCAAATACATGCGAGCAGCGGCCGGCAAAAAATTTATGAAAATCAATATCTGTCGTGTTTTAGCGGCCAAATAAATATATATGTAAATTCATATCTATCGTGTATTTTAAAAATGGAACGATTTTTTACTTCATAACATGGTAACCAAATAGGCTACTTATCAGAGTTTTATTTAAATTTCGAACTGGCTTGAAAAAGAAACCTGTTTGATAATGAAAAAAAAAAAACAAATGAACTCTTTAGACCGTGAAAAATGTTGTTCGTTGTTCGTCTTGTGAACAGTTCTACTTAGTACTACTTAGTTTTAATTTCTGCGCATTATTTGAGAAAAGTACTATACAAGCCTTGGCCACAACTAGGAATTGATGGACTTACGTATGTGTGCCCTGGCTTTGCCTCGGCCCACATTCACACGTTCGTCCATCAATGCCTCTTTTGCTGGCCGCTGCAGTAATGTACTATAAATATACGATCTAATTTAACTATTTGGCGATAGGTTAAAAATACATTTCTTTTCTCACCATCTTTTTTCCCTTTCCCTTTATTTATATATATATATATGGCGGGAAAGAAGATTACCAGTCCAATTAAAATTAATTTATAACACCAGGCAACCATAACACGAAGAAATTAACATCTAAACTAAAATAATGCTATAATATCACCAATTCCTATTTAGGAGTACCAGGATAACATAACTAATGAAGACCTTAACCATTACAAAATTAATCATAGTCGAACTGAGCCCTGGAGAATATCATCATATAACTTCTGCGTTAAGAGAACATATTCTCCAGTTTTTTGATCCAAGAAATACATTGGGTCTTCGTGGATACCTAATTTGAAGCCCTGCTCCATTAATTCTTTCTTCTTAAGTTTAAATGTCGATGTAAGTGGAGATTCTGGCATCAGTCTGATGAATAATGGTTGAGCAAATATTGGGAGTGATGATTTGAAACCTTTAGCTAGAGATATCATGTCAACGGTTTTTTCGGGATCGGCGATCGCAGCCATACCAGCCTTACCTTCCGTATTTGGAATCTGTAATACAAAAAAAAAAATTCAATCTTATTCTTTCAATTCTATTAGGGTTAGGATTGCAATCTAAATAGTTTTAGCAGAATATATTATATGTTTTTGAGTTTATTGTCGTCGGGAATAAGATATAGGATATTAAAATATGATATTAACAAACAAAAAACATTAAATAAACATCAGTTCTAAACGTTCATTTGTTGATGATGTAACAAAACACAACTGACAGCTAACGTAATAGTTTGTTTGGAAAATCCCGTGAAAAGTTAAAATTAAATTTGACCGGTCAGTATTCGTTTTGTGCAAGTGTTACGAGTTTTTACGAATATTGTTATAATAAATCATATTGCGTCTATATTGTCATTAATAATGCCGCAACTAATAGGATCAAATCTTTCCCGACAAAGCCGTAACCCATTTAGAATTCGAAACATCACTAATGTAACCACGGCAGAAGAACAAGATATTGCACGTGAAGACCGCCGCGTTAATATGGCCCGACTTCGTGCTTCTTAATCACAAGAGCAAAGCGAGGCAGCCCGTGAAACAGCTCGGTTGACAATGCGAAATCGTCGAGCAATTATCAGAGATCAACAATTAGATAATTTTCAACGCGCATGAAGAAAAATGTTGTATAATACAAAGTACTTCTTCGTCTTGCTAGCACGTTATTAAAATACTTGATTTTTAAATTTATATAGGTACATATTATTCATATTTATTATCATAATAAAAAAAATAACTAATAATTTTGAATTAATCGAAATCTGCTCATTCAATAACTGTTAAGCGCAACGAAGTGTGCCGGGTCAGCTAGTTGTGTATAAAGCGACTATCATCTGATTGACTTATTAACAGGTTCAGTGCTGACTACTTGGATCCGAGTGGGGCGGGGCTATAGTAGCGGTGCCTTGCGCTCGGATCCGAGCAAGCATCCCTTTCATTTTGTACTAGGATCCGAGTGTTCGGCACCCAGCGTGCTGTGTGCCGAATTTTGTCGGCACTGAATGTGTTAAATACATAACAACAATATTCCATGATTAGTCTACATATATCAGAAACATTTAGGTAACTAGATTGGCGACTTCTTATAACTGGAATAGCGACTTAAAGCGGGTCCAGCCGATAGATGTTCACATAATTTTTTTGGACTTTTATTCTATTGTTTATTATAGTATATTACAATTTTAAATACAATTATTCATTTATTCTAATATATGTTTTTTATAGAAGCTATATTGAGACAAAAAAAGACAAAAAAAACAAGAAGATTGTAAGAAAAGGGGTCTACGTGTGAATGTGAGCAAAACCAAAATAATGGTCTTTGAAAGAGACGAAGCCAGAACAGATGTAAGAGTAACGATAGGTAATGATATACTAGAGCAAGTGGATGAATTTGTATATCTTGGATGTGGATTTAGCCGAGATGGAAGGTACACCACTGATATAGAGCGAAGAGTGAATGCGGGAAATAGAGTGAACGGAGCGTTGGGGCAACTTCTCGGCAGCCACCACCTCAGCCAGAAGGCACGTGTAGCAATACATAACGCAGTGCTTGTCCCAACATTACTGTATGGAAGCGAGAGTTGGGTATGCAGAAAAGAGTATGAAAGTAAAATTAATGCGGTCGAAATGCGATCTCTGCGGAAAATCTGTGGAGTTAGGCTGACCGACCGCATTCGTAACGACGACATAAGAGAGCGAGTAGATATGAAAGAGAGTATTGGTGTAAAGATGCGAAAGGGCATGCTCCGATGGTTCGGACATGTGGAAAGAATGTCGAACGAACGTCTGGTTAAGAAGATATACAATGCGAAAATGGAAGGATGTAGGTACCGAGGGAGACCGAAACTAACCTACCTAGACCAGATCGGTCATGTACTAAAGGAAGGTGGAGTCAAGAGTCTCCGAAACCGGCGAGTGTGTATGAAGAGAATTATGAATGTTGAGGAAGCGAGTGAAGTATGCAGAGATAGAGTTCTCTGGCACTCTGTTCTCTCTGCCTACCCTGCAAGGGATATGGCGTGATGATATGTATGTATGTATGTATATTGAGACCACATTGAAACTTCACCGATGACAATGATCGGGTACCGGTGGCCCGCTCGCACGGCGAATAGAGGTGTTTGCAGGGTGGGTCTATGGGGATGCGCGCCGCTTCTTCCGTCGCCCCGGACCGATTTGGCGGGGCGCGACAAAGTCCATAGCCCACCGCAAAAAAAAAACAAGAAAAAAAGGCCACATTGAAACTTAAAATCTAATTTAAGACTTACGGATTATGTGAGAATTTCAATGTAATTTCGAGCGTAAATACACGGTGCATAATAATTTATAAAATAAATTATAATTTATTTTGACATAGTCAACGGCATAGATAGTGTTATTGTGAAGAAACTTATTGTGCCAAGCGTCGCAGATTTGATTCCTAAGCGTGACAATAATTTGTACGATCCAAAAATTATTATTCTAAGTGTAAGTATAATTTATGTCCGTTAATCGAATATTTACAAAGTCCTCAGCATTACAAGTATAATTTCTTCATCATAAGATGTAAACTTTATAAAAAAAGGAAAGTAAAGTACCTTCTTTTCATTTATTAAATTTTGTATTTATTAGTCTTATTAATTTTCTAGTAAATAAGTGCCCAAGCCTACAAACAGCAAATCTTTAGAGATAGTTCATAGACCTTGCACTACCAGGCACCCAGCCAAGCGAAGAGTTAGTAATTTATTTTAGTTTAACAATATCAATCCGTTTTTATCATCATCATTATTTAAGCTTTAAATACACAGATAACGTAACGATTATATTATAACCTATCATACCAAATTACGTAGATTTGATTCCCATACAGGATAATCTTTTATGTTCATTAATATTCTTGTAAAATCCTCCACGATACAAGCATTTTTTTCCTAATGGAGGGCTTTAAGAATTCGCAAAGGGCTTATCTGCTTGTCTTTTACGGTCACCAAAGAGAAAAGAAGAGTTGGTGTCGTATATATTTTTACATGTTCCTCACACGATTTTTTTTTATAGGCTCAAAAAAAATATACTGACTTTGACGCCGTAGACAACTGTGTCCTTTAATCCAATTAACGTACTGATCACTCCTTCTACTTCGGCTGTAGATACATTCTCGCCCCGCCACCTTTGAACAATATAGAAGCAACAATTATTTTTTATTATTTCCTAAAATTAAAAGGATTGGGTACTGGGAATATGTAAACCAAGCTCTATGGAGGAGTATGAAGTCCTTTATAGTTCTTTTTCATCAGTCTCTGATATGATTAGCCCCTTATATTTTTCCCTTTGCCCTTATTATTCCCTTTTCCCTTATTGTTCCCGTTTCCTTATTATTTCCTTTCCCTTATTTTTCCCTTTTCCCTTATTGTTCCCTTTTCCCTTAATACTGCCTTCCCCTTATTATTTCCTTTTCCCTTATTATTCCATTCTCCCTTATTATTCCCTTTTCCCTTATTATTTCCTTTTCCTTTAGCTGATCAGACGAGTTGGTGTCATGATTTATTTCTTCTTTCATACCTCAATCGTCTTCTTGTAATAAATTATTCCGTCATCACCACCACACAAGAAAAGTTAAATAATCCATGTAATGGGTTTACATAAAATACTAGGACAACATAAAACATTAAGATCTCACCTATAAGTATCACCAGTACGGTCTTTGAAATAAAAATATCCATAATGATCCATTACCAGCACATCGCCTGTATTAAAATAGCAATCACCATCACTCCTCACATTTCTTACCATCTTCTTCTCTGATGCCGTCTTGTCAGCATACCCAGAAAATGTTAAGATTGCTTTTCTTTTATCTATTTTGCCTAGTAAAAGTCCTGACAAAAAAAAATAAGAACACATCTTAATAGTTATGTTAACCTAGTTATAATGAAAAATTACTATTCATTTTAAAACGCAGATGCGCATATCTATTCATCATCATCATCATCATCATCAATATAATTAACCCATCTCAGTTAATCTAAATCCCAATGCTGGGTTTCAGCCTATTCCACATTAGAAGGTAAATTTAAGCTATTAAAAACGAACTTAACTAGTAAGGATATAGAGGGTTCTATGTCAAAGTTTCTTTGTCATCGATTTTATATGTATATTATATCTCTTAGTCGGCTTTTACGACACCCATAGGCAAGATATTGTGGTGTATTATGTTTGTATTTCGTAACTATACAAGGACAGTAGCATCACCCCTACATTTAATAATAAATGCTTTTCTGACCAAGAATACAATTAACTAACACAAACCACCGAAGACTTTACAAGTATTTAATTAATGGGTGACTGGATCGGGGAATTAGTCCGTCACCCGCTGAGAGGCCGATCGCGTGAGGAAAGACTGACGTCATCACCCTTTACGTTGGTCGAGGAGAGGGTACTCCTCAGGGGGTATTCCGTCGGGCCGACCACTGACGTTAAGTCACTCTGCTCCGATGGTCGGCCTTACGGCGAAGGCGACGTGTCATGGGTGGGTTACGGGTGTGCTTGCTTACGCCCCTCTGTCGTCCCGGACGGAGTGGTGCGAGGAGAGCGCCGACTGTAACCCACCCCAAAAAAAAAAGTGTAATATTTAATTAATAGCCTAAAAATTCACTCAGAGAAAAATTATTCAACAGTATAAAAAATTAAAAATGTTCTGTATGGAAATCGAATCATTGGTATTCGGCACTGGAGCTTACTAGGTATCTAACGCTATCTTTGTAGATATAATTTTAAAATAACCCCTTCGGTTATCATAATCAGATTACTATATAGTAATCTAATCTCAAAATAATAGGGATATCCCTATGGAATACCTAATATTTGGATTAAAAACTTATTAAAAGCTAAAAGAATCTGAAACCGTGGGTGATGAAACAGAAGATTATTATTTCACCCGTAAAGAAACAAATTGCGTGAGGGCATCGCTCTAACAAGAAATATTACCGGGACGTCGAATCAGAGGATACTCGAAAGCGTAACCTGCTGGGCTGACCATCGAAGTCAAGGAATTGTTTTCGGATTCCCGCTCAATCCACAGACTGCAAGTTATACTATGGTCCCGGACGTTATGACCTGATCATAGTCGTTCAAAAAAAAGATCTTGAAAATTGTTTAACATATACTTTTTTTTAGTTATTTTATTGCTTTTAATGGCAAACTGATGGTAAGTGTTACTGCCGATCTTTGCAATACCAGGAGTACAGTTAGGCCGCTGCCTACCAATACATATCCCAAAGCCACCCAGTTGGACTTCCAGCTCTCTCGCTCACCAAACGAAGAACAACAGCACATTGCCATTGCTCAGACGTTGATCTTCTGCGAGAGTGTATACCGAACGGACCGGCCCGCGGCTGTTGACAGAAAACTGTAAACAGCGTGGTCTTACCATTACCTATTCTAACGCAAAACAAGAATACATTTTGTCTCCAACCTATAACCTGCTATAAATTTTTCCATCCGACCATATTGTAAGCAGATATTCAACTATTGTTATCTAAAATTAGAACAAAAACTAGATTAGATATAGCTGGTGGTTTACCTGGTTCACAAGGACCACATGGTATACATCTTCCATTATCATCTCTCAAAATTTCACCAGTGATTTCATCACATCTGAAAATTAAAATGAATGTGAATAAATTCATATATTTAAAAAAAAAAAAAAAAACCTACCTTCCGACCGAAACAGATGGTAATTTCATTTTAAAATGAATAATAATTAAATATCCGTGTGGTGACAGAGTAAGAATACAATTCACCACTCCCTATCTTACCCGTGGGTGATCGTAAGAGACGACTAAGGGATAAAAACTGCATATAACATCTGCAATATATCGCCCTTAATATAAAATTATTGATTCAATATAATAAATAATTCATCTCATCAATTTCTCAGCTCATATATGTCCTACTGTTGGGCTCAAGCGTCCTCCATAATGATAAGGAAATTGACCTACTATACCACGCTGGTCAGACGTGTTGGTCTAGAGTTTTCTTTCGAGATTTCCTTCTCTTGCATAGATGTTACACGCATTTTATATCTCTTATTCGTCTTTTACGTTCACATATGGTCAAGATAAGGGATAGTGAATTGTATTCTTACCCCGTTACCACACGGAGAAATATGTAATTAAAGAGCACAAATTATCCACAGCCTTAAAACACACAACAAATAGATATTGCATTATATATTGTCCTGTATTTGAATCGAACGTAAAACATTTGGTAGGTACTATAGACCGATATTTTAATTATTACGCTATATATGTAGTCAGTCTTTTTATATTTATACTTTACTCTTTTTTTTCTATTACTAATGGTGGCAAACGAGCAAGCAGTACACCTGATAATAACTATTACTGCCACCCATGAACCTTTTCAATACCAAGGGTAGGTATAGCTAGGCCGCTGCCTACCAATAAAAATCCCAAACGCACCCAGAAAGTTGGGCTATCAGCTCTCTCGCAGGAGCACATCACCACTGCTCAGGCGTCGATCTTCTGCAAGAGTATGATACTTCCTCAAACGGACCGGCCCGTGGCTGTTGACAGGAAACTCTCAACAATGTGGTCTTACCATTATTAGTTTCATTACTATTTCCCTTATATTAAAATTATTGTGCGGGTAACTGGATCGGGGTATTAGTCCGTCACCCGCCGAGAGGCCGACAGCGTGAGGAAAGACCGACGTCCTCCACGAGGGTAAGACGTCGGTCGAGGAGAGAGTACTCCTCAAGGGGGTATTACGTCGGGCCGGCCACAGACGTCAAGTCACTCTGCTCCGGTGGTCGGCCCAACGACGAAGGCGACGTGCTGCGTGTGGGTTACGGGTGTGCGTGCTTACGCCCCTCTGTCGCCCCAGATGGAGTGGTGCGAGGAGAGCGCCGAACGTAATTCACCCTCCCCCCAAAAAAAAAGATTAATATTATTGTATGAAAACATAAAACAGTTAAGCATTATCTTACCTAACTAGCGTAAGTGGATATATTGTGGAAAACATTCTGCTCTGGAAACCAATAGCACCTTCTTTTGAGTCTAAATTAACTGTAAAACATAAAAAAATATATATATTTCATGAGTTTATCCTAAGAACATCATGATTCATCATCATTATCCTGCCTATTAAGGAGAACCTTAGGATCGACTCAATATGCCACCAATATCGGATACCAGTGGCCCGCTAGCACGGCGAAGAGAGGTGCATGCAGGGTGGGTCTATTATGGGGTTACGCGCCGCCTCTTCGATCGCCTCGGATCGATTTGGCGGGGCGCGACCACATCCATAACCCACCGCAAGAATGAAAAAATAAAGGATCTACGCAATTGTGCTCATACATGTTGCAAAAGTTATTTGGCAATAGTTTTATTATCGAACGCCTGACCTGACCTCAATGCTCTTTGGGAATGTAATTGTTGATCAAACGACATTAGAAAGAGTTGGCCCAGGTATATATAAAGATGTTAGTAGCCTTTTACGACATCCTCTAAGAGCTGGTAGTATTTGTCACCGCTACCACACAGCAAGATCAACATTAGTATATAAACTTGATACGTTTTTATTTATAAATAGATATATATATATATATATATAATTGCAGGTAATTTTTATTATAAACAATAAGATATAACTAGGGAACTCGTGCCGCGGGTAACTGAACCAGGGAATAGTCCGTCAACCGTGCAGAGGTTGACCGTGTGACGTCGACGGGGTACCTACGTCATACGTGACCCAGACCGGTGGCTGGACATGGATGGCAAGGAAGCGGTACCAGTGGCCGACCTAATGGCGACGGGGAGGAATAAGATGGGTTATGGGGCCACGCGTTGCTCTTCCGGTACGGATTATAGCGTAGCCACAAAAAAGGGACTCGTGCTAATCTTTCACTCAATTAGTAAAAAAAATATTACGTATATAACTGTAACCTAACTATGTAATCTTTGATACATTTTTTTTAAATACAACACTCTGCACTAAGTAAATAATCCTTGTACTGCAGGGGACTTTACAAACATAATTAACGCAGAAAAAGTACACCCAGACTTAGAATAACATTTTGTGGATCGCACAAAGTTTTGGTCTTACGTGGGAATAGAACCCACTGGAACGGCAGGTCGCTATTTTAACCACTACGCCATTTGTGCTTATAAAATATTCATGGATTTTTAAGTCGTTCGCGTGAGACAACTGATTATAAAATATGCACCATTCACTTACGCAAATTATTTTTTAAAATAACCAAATTGAAATAAATTTGAATTTTCCTTAAGATTTTTTTTTAATTTAATCATCAAATCTTGATATGAAATTCAAATTTTTGAATACTTTAATATGTAATACACATTTTCTTTTTTTTTTTGTGTACACATTATAAAATTATATTCCACTAGCTGTCGCGGCAGACTTTGTTCTGCCCGGAAAAGCTTTATGACGACAGCAGCGCCACCTATCGGGTCCAATTGTATTTGGAAATCATCTAGGGACCCATTGGAATATACATAGAAAATTAATTGGTCCAGCCGTTTCATATACCGACAACGTCGCCATCTACCGGATTCAATTGCGAATTTAAATCATTCTCGAATCCCCCTCGAACACACACAATAAAAAAAATCAAGAAAATCCGTCTAACCGTTTAGGACGAGTTCAATAACATACACTCGCTCAGTACAATTATATATGGTATATATACAGGGTGGAAGGGGACCCCTCCCGAAAACAAAGACAGGGACCCTACTAGTCCTACTTGTACTGAAAGGCTAAAAAAAAAATCGATTCGGATAAATAAAAAAAATTCGATTCGAATGAAAAAAAAAATTCTTTTTATCACGCGAGGTCGTTGAACTCTTGAACATATATGATCGTGAGTCTCAATCTATTCAAAAATAGATTGAGTCTTTTCTCATCTGAGTAAAGTTACGTATTTTTTATGGAATTATCGTTACATGGCACTGTCCTAATACGATGGAATGTAAAGAAAACTTAAAATTTGTTGTGAAAAAAAATATATTTCATCAGAATCGATTTTTTTTTATAGCCTATCATTACAAGTAGGGCCAGTAGGGTCACCTGTCTTTGTTTTCGGGAGCGGTCCACTTCCACCCTGTATATATAAAGATAGTATATAACCGTAGCTACAAAGATCTTACCAAGATTACTATTTCCTTCAGTAGCCCCATAGAATTCCAAAACTTTCTTAACACCAAATCGCTCTGTAAACTCTGACCATATTTGCGGTCGGAGCCCATTACCAAAGGCAACTTTAACTTTGTGCGCTCTATCGTTTGGACCAGGTGGAACAGTGAGCAGATAGCGACATATCTCGCCAATGTATTGTGTGGCCTAGAAAAAAAATTATCAATATTACCATTGTTGATGGTAGTCTTGGCTCAAGCGTCTTGGCTTGTCTTGGTGGTCTTGGCTCATATACGTTCGTCAGCTGTAATATATTATTAATATTCTACGCTATTATCCGTGTGGTGAAGGAGTAAGAATACAAATCACCACCCTCTATCTTACCCATAGGTGATCGTAAGAGACGACTAAGGGATATAAAACGCATATAACATCTATGCAAGACAAGGAAAACTCGAAACAAAACCCTATCTATACCAACACGTCTGACCAACGCGGTATAGTAGGTTAACTTCCCTCCCATTATGGAGGAGGCCCAAGCCCAACAGTGGGACATATATGGGCTGTGATGATGATGATAATGATGATTCTACGCTAGTCAGAAGCATAGATCTTCTTCATCATTATTCTCCTGCTTTTATCCTAATTCCTTGAGGTCGACGCGATATGTGCTCGTACATATTGCAAAAGTTATTGGCAATAGTTTTATGACCACCAGCCTCATTAAAGTCAACCCTCCTTGGGAATTTAATTGTTGACCAAACGACACCAGGTAACGTTGGCTCAGGTCGATATACACATACATACATATCATCACGCCATATCCCTTGCAGGGTAGGCAGAGAGAACAGAGTGCCAGAGAACTCTATCCATGACTACTTCACTCGCTTCCTCAACATTCATAATTCTCTTCATACACGCTCGCCGGTTTCGGAGACTCTTGACTCCACCTTCCTTCCGTACGTAACCAATCTGGTTTAGATAGGTTAGTCTCGGTCTCCCCCAGTACCTACATCCTTCCACTTTCGCATTGTATATCTTCTGAACCAGACGTTTGTTTGTTTTCGGAGACTCGTTCGGCATTCTTTCCACTTGTCCGAACCATCGGATCATTCCTTTTCGCATCTTTACACCAATATTCTCTTTCATACCTACTCGCTCTCTTACGTCGTCGTTACGAATCGTCTTTTACAACATCCACGAGCAAAGTAAGGGTTGGTAGTATTCGTAGCAGCCACACAGCGAGATAAAGATCTATCTTTATTTCTGCCATTATCTCTAGATAATGGCAGAAATGCTATACTTATTAGGCGGGTTGGTGGATCTTAGTTAGTAATACAAAATTCCTAGAAGAATACTATTACCAATTTTCCTAGTAAACGCTTAGCCGTTTTTTTACCCCTATGAGAAATTAAAAAGTCATGACTCGTTGTTTCCTTAACTCGTCATTGTATGTAAATTGTGACTTAACAGCCAATGAAATTATATATGGTAGATCTGTGACTTACCGTACATCCATATTTCACCGCATCTGACCAATAATTGGAAGCTGAGAACTTCTTCCTCAATACCACAGTACAGCCCAGTATAACAGCGAAACCTGCACCTAGTACACCACCAGCTGTATGATGAAGTGGTAATGGATCGTATAGAACATCATCTCTTGTGAGTCCTGCTGACTTCTGTACTGCTACTGGTATCAACATGAATCTGAAAGGAAATCATAAAATATGCAAGAAGCCCAATTTTTTTTATTTTTCATTCATCTCAGCTCATATATGTCCCCATGATGGGCTCGAGCCTCCTCCATAATGAAGGGAAATTACATACATACATATCATCACGCCATATCCCTTGCAGGGTAGGCAGAGAGAACAGAGTGCCAGAGAACTCTATCCTTGCATACTTCACTCGCTTCAACATTCATAATTCTCTTCATACACGCTCGCCGGTTTCGGAGACTCTTGATACCACCTTCTTTCAACACGCGACCAATCTGGTCTAGGTAGGTGAGTCTCGGTCTCCCCCGGTACCTACATCCTTCCACTTTTGCATTGTATATCTTCATATATCTTGAAGGGAAATTGACCTACTATACGCTGGTCAGACGTGTTGGTATAGCTATAAGGTTTTGTTTCGAGTGTTCCTGCTCTTGCATAGATCACCTAACCTCAACTTCAGCTTATACAATGGCCCTGTTGGGCGAGCCTCCTAATTGGAGGGAAATTTACCTATTATACGTTGGTCAGACGTGTTGGTATAGGGTTTTGTTTCGAGGGTTCCTTCTCTTGCATAGATGTTATATTCATTTTATATCTCTTAGTCGTCTCTTACGATCACCCACGGGTAACATAGGTGGTGGTGATATATATTCTTACTCCGTCACCAGAAGAAGCTCTATAGTATCGGTTAATACCACATTTTTTTTATTTTCATAGTGTTATAGACACAACGTTGTGTTATATATGAGTAAAGAATGTCTGTAAATATTAGTAAACCGGACAACATATGGCAATAATAGCTGTCAAGAGTTATATGCAGTCATCGTTATCATAACAACTGCTGAAATAACAAAAATATTGAGGTATTGATTTTGATATTATCATTATAACCCAGCTTCTGCTCTTGGATTTTCCGCTAAATAATTAGCTTTCCAAGATTATTGAAATGCTTATATTATATATATATATATATATATATGTATATATGTGTGTATATACACTACCGTCCAAAAGTTTGGAAGCAGCAAGGTAAAATCGAATAAAACCAAACTAAGTCATTTAAATTTAAATGTATTGATAAAAAAATAAAGAACAAACAGAAACTAACTTAAACAAAATAAAAAAATAATATACAATGGTAAATTAGATTAAATTTTAGCTTCATCAAAGTGTCCACCTTTCTCCTTTATAATCTTCTCACATATTCTGGGCATTCTATTAATCAATTTTTTAAAATAATCTTTATCTAATTTGTTCCATTCGTTCTCTAATAGCTGCCACAAATGTTCTGAGCTCGTAGGACAACGACTTTTCACCCTCCTGTCAAGTTCATCCCAAACAAGTTCAATGGGAGAAAGATCAGGGGATTGAGATGGCCATTGCATGATGTTTAAAATGTTTTCAGCTTTTTTCTTGTTTAAAAAGTTCTGGCACAATTTAGACGAATGCTTAGGATCATTATCCTGTTGAAAAATGAATCCAGAACCAATGAGACTTAGTCCACTGGGTATGGCAGAATCTTGGAGAATTTTTAAATAGCCTTCCTTGTTTAATTTTCCGGTTATCCTCACAAGATTGCCGGGTTTACTGTTGCCAAAACACCCCCAAACCATGACATTACCACCACCATGTTTGATGGTAGGCACTGTACATGCCTCTGAAGCCCTCTCTTCTTTTGACCGGCGTACAAAGACACGTCTATTGGATCCGAAAATCTGAAATTTTGATTCGTCACTCCAAAGACATTTTCCCATTGTTCTATAGTCCAGTTTTTATGCGCTTTTGCCCATTCTAGTCTATTTTTCTTATGTCGATTTGTTAGTTTGGGTTTTTTAGCAGCAACACATCCTCTTAATCCCGCAGACAGTAAGCGTCTTTTAACAGTAGTTGTTGAAATGGGTGTTTCTCGCGTATCATTCAGAGCTGCAGTGATCTGTGGTGCAGTTAAGCGTCGATTCCGTTTAGAAAGAACTCTAATGAAGTTGTCCTCTTGATTTGTTGTGGATTTGGGCCTACCAGATCTCTTTCTATCTTCATTTTTCCCCGTTTCTTGTTTTCTAGCAAGGGTATAGTGGACACCTTTACAAGAAATTCCGAGCCTTTCTGCGATTTGACGTTCACTGTATCCTTCCTCGCGTAGAGTGCAAATAGCGCTTCGCTGTTCAAGCGTGATTTGCTTGCGTTTTGCCATTTTCAGAAGAAAAAATACGGTCAAAGTAGTAGCCGATATCTTTCGAATACAGACAATGTTAATATCACAACTTTCACGTGCCAATGCTCAAGTGCGACTGAATAAGGTCTAAAAAAGTTAAAACCAGCAAACATTATCAATAAAACTACACCATTGCATAGGATAAAGTAGCCGACGGATTAAGTCATAAAACACGTGTTTCGTCAATATTAAGGAATTCCATAAAACTTGATGAATGTAGGATAATAATCCTTTTGTGTTTGTGTAGACAGTCGTAAAAGGTTGTAAAACTTAAGATTATTGCTAATTTTTACCGCTATTAGTCGGCATTTATTTGTTTTGTTTGAAAACAGGTGTGCTTCCAAACTTTTGGACGGTAGTGTATATATATATACATATATATATATATATATATATATATATATATATATATATATATATATATATATATATATATATACCACTCTGTTCTCTCTGCCTACCCTGCAAGGTACATGGCGTGATGGTATGTATGTATATAGCTAAGAATCAAATCGATCACAGTTTTCAAACAAAAACGCATCACAACCAGACCATTAGTTTAGGAGTTACGGTGCCACAGACACAAAGTACAGATAAGTAAAACTTATAACACTATACTTCGGGAGTTAATAAATTAATGCCAAAACTTTTAGCTGTTGGCATAACTAATACACACGTAACTCAATAAAGTCAGAATTAGACGTAGTGAGAATCTAAGTTGGGCTTCCGTAACAGTGTATTCCCCCATTGAGCTATCAATGAGGTGCAAAATTGATATTACTGCACGCCTCATAAGCGAAGCGTTGAGGTCTTGCTCTACTCTCGATATATGAAAATCAAGCACTTTTCAAACCTAAAAATGATTGTATTTTTCTCACATTGCACTTATAGGATAATATTATTATACACATGTCAAGAAAAAACATTCGTCTAAACGTATTTGATATTTTTAAAAAGCAATTATTGCGTTTAAAGTAAGCAAAAAAGTTGATTAAAAAAATATTCGAGGCCGTCCGGATGTTACCGTAAGTATCTGGCATTATCACGACCGTAAAAATGAATGTATCGATGTTTTTCTTTTATTAAAAGCTTCATAATCGCAACGCGCTGTTTCCTTTCGAAAATGGCTTGGTAATTCTTTGTCGTTTAATTGCAATTAATAAAAAAAAACTAAACTGCTTAGTCATTAGTGTATGTATACTTTATGAAAATTGGGATGGTTTACAATTTTTGTTCGTCCATTCAGACAGGCAAAGGGAATAAATTCCATTCAGCCTATACAGCTATGTTTAGCTCTACGTCGAGAATGGCACGAAATTTCATAAGTAGTTTCTTTTCTTTCATTACGAGTATGTACAAGCTTTTATTTAGTTTCACCTGTCCCGTTGTCTATAATCAAATCTTGCAAGTTAAATTTGATCCCTTTCCCGCTTTCCGATTGAGCTGAAATTTTACATGCATGTATAAATTAGACGACAATGCTATATTATTGTGACATAGAGCTGACCTGATGATGGACCTGGAAGCTGGCCATAGGAACTCTGTAATTAAACGAGGCAACCCCATCGAAATTGGACTTATTTGATTCGTCTTGACGAGTACTTTGAAACTATATGCAAACCAGGGTCTGATCATGGACCAGAAGGCTGTCCATAGGAACTCCGTAATTAAGCGACGCAATCCCATCGAGTTTGGGCTCGTTTGATTCGTCTTGACCAGTACTTTGATACTATATGGAAATCAGGGTCTGATCATGGACCTGGAAGCTGTCCATAGGAACTCCGTAATTAAGTGACGCAACCCCATCGAGTTTGGGCTCGTTTGATTCGTCTTGACGAGTACTTTGAGACTATATGGTAACCAGGGTCTGACGATGGACTTGGAATCTGGCCATAGGAACTCCGTAATTAAACAACGAAACCCCATCGAGTTTGGGCTCGCTTGATTCGTCTTGAAAAGTACTTTGATACTATATGGTAACTAGGTTCTGATGATGGACCTGGAAGCTGGCTATAGGAACTCCGTAATTAAAAGACGTAACCCCACCGAGTTTGGGTTCGTTTGGTTCGTCTTGACGAGTATCTTGGTTGGCGTGAATATGCAACTCCAACAAATTGGGGGAAAAGGTTCATTCCGCTTATTATGAATGTAGATTATGTCTGATTGATTAGATGGATGACCCAATGCCAAAGTAAGCACGTGCCGAGGGCTGAATGGTATGAGGGTGTATAAACATTTCATATCTCTTACGTTGCACCTCAGAGTACCAGGGCGAGCCCTGTTATACTGAAGCCCTTCTCCCTCCACAATGGACCACTGGGGTGGTGAACCGTTTTTGTCCTATATTTGTGGGAAAACCCCGAATAATATATATACTAAATAAATAGTTAAAATAAAATTAAAGAAAATCATTTTTTTAAAAACAAGCTTTTATTGTTAATAAAGTAAACTAAAAAGTTAAAAATAAATTAACTCTAATCAGACATATAACACTTGTAACGTTATACGTTATAAGTTGATTGTAACCTTTAACGATAATTAAGCTTCTTCGTCTACAACAAAATAATTCCATATCGTACATAATTATATATTTTTAACACCATAATTATTAAATCTCCCCGTTTTTATCACAGTCCCAATTTTATAAATAAAAGTGTGTTGCATTTTTTAGCAATTAATAAACAGCTTGCTTTTAAAAAAGGATTTTTTTTTTTTAATTTTATTTTCATTTGTGACTAATAGTAAATGATAAATAATATAAAAATTATGAGGCGTGCACTTTTGGATTTTCCAAGTTTTTTATTATTCTACGAAGACGATCTCTCAATGCAATGAATTTTAATAGTGGGAGGAGCACGTTGTTGACGACTGCATGTAGCGGAGATGCGAATGTTGAGATGGATGTGTGGTGTGACAAGAATGGATAAAATAAGGAATGAACATATAAGAGGAAGTTTGAAAGTTGCGCCAGTGACGGAAAAGTTAAGGAGTGAAAGGTTGACATGGTATGGACATGTGATGAGACGGGATGAAAGTAATGTTGTGAGGAAAGCTTTAAGCATGAATGTAGAAGGATTAAGGGGTAAGGGAAAACCGAAGAAAAGATGGATGAACTGCGTGAAACATGACATGGATAGACAAGGAGTGACCACAGAGATGACGTCTGATAGAATTGTATGGAAGGAGAAGACATATTGCGTCGACCCCAAATAAATTGGGATAAGAGCAGGTTGATGATGAGGAGCACGTTGTTGACAGTTCTTTGTCTACAGTCGCGGGCCGATCCGTCCGGGGTAGTACCACACTCTCGCAGAAGATCGACGTCTGAGTAATGACAATATGGTGCTGTGCTTCGTTCGGTAAGCGATAGAGCCGGAAGCCCAACTTTGTGGGTGGGTTTGGGATTATTGGTAGCCACCTAGCTTTACCTCTAGTATTACAAATCTATAGATGGCAGTTACACTTACCATCAGGTTAGTTGCTTGTTATTGAGAATATTTTTATAGCAGTAATGCCTACATTATAATTTATATTTGTTACTTGGTCAATAAAAAGAGGTCGTTAAAAACTTATCTAATATTCATTAAAAAACATCTTCTTCCAAAACTTACCTAATATTCGTTATAACAGCGGCTTTTGGGAATCCTGTAGTTCCACTTGTATAAATGTACAGTACTCTATCTCTGATAGCAGCTTCGCCAACATCAGTCACTGGACCTGAAGGCATCTCCCTCAACTCTGATATTAGCGGCACTGTATTTGCCAAAATAGGAGCCATCTCTCGATCAGGGGAGTTTAACTGATATAGTGGTATATCTGGCATTTCATTCTGAATTTCTTGTATAGCTGAATAAAAAAGAAATAAACAATTTTAGGTGGAGGTGGAGTCAAGTGTCTCCAAAACCGACGAGCGTGTATGAAGAGAATTATGAATGTTGAGGAAGCGAGTGAAGTATGCAAGGATAGAGTTCTCTGGCACTCTGTTCTCTCTGCCTACCCTGCAAGGGATATGGCGTGATGATATGTATGTATGTAAACAATTTTATTTCATTTTTATCACTTTCTATTATCATTTTCAATACTTAGAATGAAAACTATTAGGGCCTCATCTAAAATATGAAGGCTTTTAAAATATAAGCATCTGTGGATAATATACTAAGGAATGGTGGTGAACGTGTAAGAATACAATTCACCACCCTCTTCCTTATCCTTGTCGAAAAAAACGACTAAGAGATATGATATACGGCTAACGTCGATGTAAGAGAAGGAAAAATGTACACAAATCTCTATGCCAACATGTTTGACCAGCGTGGTATAGTAGATCAATTTTCCTCCCACAGTGGCGGAGATTCAAGCGTAGCAGTACGCACGTACATGGGTTGAAAAAATAAAGAAGACCAATGGATTTCTACAATTGCCTTGGACTCTCAGTAAAGATTTTAGCTTGCATTAGTTAATTGTCACGAATGAAACCCAGAGCAATGCAAGGACTGGAGATATGCGGTGCTAGATTAGTGGAATCCAGTAGTACTTGAGAAAACAGTAATATGTTATGTAGCTAATAATTGAAGAAGAAAAAGTTTACAAAATTTACCAGGGCAAATAAAGTGCAAGAGTGTTTACCTGCGCTCATTTCATCGCCGAATATTACAGCTTTACATTCAGCAATTCGTAAGCAATAAATCAGCTGTGCTCCTTTTAAATTGTTATTTATTAGTGCACTGGTGACCCTAATTTTGGCCAGTCCCAGCCATATAAACACGTATTCCGGCTGTGTTTCCATTAACAGGGCTACTACATCACCAGGTTTAAAGCCTTTACGTTTAAAGTACCAAGCTATACGATCGCTAAGTTCATCACCCTGAGAAAGATAAAACATTTACAATTTATAACTTTTCAACGATATTCCTTATCGCTGTTTCAATTCATATCAATGTATTCTATAAATAATAATATTATCATCATCCTTTTCCATTGATTTATCGTCAATAGTCTACGTCCACTTTTGGGTATAGCCCACCAAAGAGAAATGTTATGTTAGATTAACAGGCTAGTTAGTGAAATTTTGATGTTATAAGTTCCTCAGACGAGTATACTGAGTTTATGCGAGAATTACATATGTACCTATAATAAAACTATTTTTATTTCGAACACTTTCAGAGTTCATGGTCATGGAAAGATAAACTTCTTTCATATTTAATAAGTTATCGTTATTACGAAGGTTTCTATATCTATCCGTTACAAAAGCTAAAAAGAATTCGAAAATTTTGGGAGAGTAATAATCAAATACAAAAGCAATACAATTTATAAGAATAGTTTTGTTTTGTTACAATACAATTTATAAGAATAGTTACATTTAAAAAAAAATTAAACATATCATGATAACCTTACAAAAGGCAAATTCTTAGCCTAATTGCTTTGGGTTTTGGGAACGTCTTTTTATCTTTTTGATGCTCTTCACCATCTGTTGGTAACTCGTATTTTATTACTATTTCATTTTATTTTGTTCCAGACATTACCTTAAATTTAATATTATTTTTGACATCTTTAAATATAATCACTTATTTGGTGAAAACAATTATATCTTATTATTTATAATCTTTTTTTTTTCTCTGAATACATGATTTATAATAGAAAATTTACAATCTCTAATACAATTCTGTTCGTCTGATAATTCAAATTTATTATTATTATTTTCGTTTTTTTAAGCTCTTTGTTATTGTAATATCGTATCAATGACTTCATAATTATTGTTATTGTGAATATTTATTACTATTTAGAAAAAATGTGCATCTATATAAATATCTTAATTATGTCTAATCTCTATTTGTATCTCGCGGTGCGATCTAAGGCTGCAGCTGAAAATCAGCGCTGCATCTTTATGTAGCATATGCTGAGCTATTGCCTTTTGGGCACACCTTTTTATAATATATTAAATAGTATGTATAAAATAATACTTGTGGATTCTATTGATATATGTATATAATACATGTTAGCGGGGATTCATGGATGTTTAATGTAGAATCTCATTTCTATATACTATTATTGTTTTAATACCTATTTTGTATATTCCACTATTATTTTTACCACCGATTTCTCGTCTAATTATTATGTTTTTAGTCCTATTCTTATGTGTATTTAAATCTACATGTGTCAAATAAATCATATTTTCTTTCTTTCTTTCTTCTTTTTCTTTTGCATTTCTCAAGAGATTTTCTGCTGAATCTCCTAACCAGTATTTATGAGCTTCACAGAAAACTAATGAATATTAAATCATTATATTCTTAAACTCGGTGTATCTATATTAAGCTCAGATTACTAGTCTCACCAATTTATCCAATATTTTTTGTCTACTAAGTGCCTGCCCAATTGTCTTCGCAACTTAAAGTGACGTTGATATTTTGGGAATAGACCAATAGATGAAATATACTTAACAGCTCGATACTAAGACAATATTCTGTACAAAGTATGATTTCTTTATCTGCTAAATTTTCTATTGTATTGGAATGCTGTTATCGTAAAAATTATATCCTTATGCTTGACAAGAAGAGTTTAAGATTGCAATACGTTAGCGCTCCTAAATTGCTGTTGGAGTTATAACAAGCAAGCGAGGATTACCACGAGTATAGGCAGCATTATAATTATAATGTTATCATTTTAGAAAGGCCTGGATCTAAAAGTACACCTCTATATTCTGATAGTTATATAGGAATATGTTAGGTTAAGTTTATTAATTTACGATTTAAAATAAATAACTTCTAAAATAGTACAGACCATTATCTGGCAAAAAAAAAATTGGGATAAACACTAAATTATTTTCATGTAAAACAACAAAAACAATTTAACACTGTCCCTAATATTATAAAAACCTATGAGTGTTAGTTTTCATAATGCTAATTTTCCTGCCCAGATTAATTGTATGGGGTTAATAATCAATAAAATGTTTTCTTCTTCTAATACCTACAGATAATAGAAAAACAGAAAAATATTTTTAGAAGATTTTTACGACGGGCTGCTTGCCTGACTGGTCAACTTTTCTCGAGAACTATTAGTGGCAATACCATCATATCTATAACTGCTAGGTCATTCGCCATCATCATCAACCTACCGAAGTCAATTACTGGATATAGAATTCCCCACATGGGGAGCTGTCAATCATCATCATCATCATCACAGCCCATATATGTCCCACTGTTGGGCTCGGGCCACTTCCGTAATGGGAGGGAAATTAGTCTACTATACCACCCTAGTCAGACGTGTTGGTCTATACCAAGCTTTTGTTTCGATTTTTCCTTCTCTTGCCTATGCAAGAGACGCATATAATATCTATATATTATATGCGTTTTATATCCCTTAGTCGTCTCTTACGATCACCCACGGCTATAATAGGGGGTGGTGAATTGTATTCTTACTCCGTCACCACACGGATAAAGGAGGAGGAGCTGTCAATATAAATATTAAATACCAGGCTCACATAAAACCAAAGATTTACCTCTTTAAATGTTATTGCTCTGTTATCCATAACAAATGCTTTCTTATTTGGGTTGATCTTGACTACTTCTTTCCATCTGGCGACTACGGTCTTACCCTGACGCTCCCACAACCATAGACGGAATATTGTATGTATAAGTACACGAAGACCTCTGGAAACATTTATTATTAAATTTTAGTACATAAGACTATTATTAAGGATTTTATTTTTATTTTTACAGTCTCAACGTTTTGGATACTGCAACCATGCTAACAGGAGGACTGGCATCTTCACAGATGGTTTAATGGTTTAAGTATTGTGGGCTCGATTCTTATTCAATATAGTTATGCGCCACAAATTGTTCCGAATCTAGGTATATTTTGTCTTCAATTGGATGTTTGTAAAGACACTCACAACAAAGGATTAGTAATATAGGGCAGGGTGTTATCTTTCGAAACGTCATCGTCTGATGGATTACGCGGCTGGAGAGGCCTAGACACGGTGTTGTTACCGTTGAGGCCCTCCGGCCCGTACTGATGGAGTGGATGGAGCGGCGGCACGGGGTCCTCTCTTTCCGGCTGGTGCAGGTGTTGTTGGAGCACGGTTGCTTCGGCAAGTATCTGCACACGGTCGTGTGGAGGGAGTGGACTCCGTCCTGCCACCATTGCGCTAGTGACGAGTGCCGCGACCTCGTCGCTGTCATCGGTGCCGACCTGACGCTGCCGGCTGTCGCAAAAGCGATGGTCGACAGCGTCAGGAACTGGGACGCGGTCGCCGCCTTCTGCGAGGCTGTCATCTCGTAGAAGGAGGCGGCGGAAAGAGTCCGGGAGGATTCCCGTGACCCGGGCCGCCGCCAGCGGCCGGGGCGGCGCAGGCGCGTATATCTGCGCCTGATGCCGCCCAAACCAAGGCTTCGGCTGATCGGACCGGGGAATTGTCCGGCAACCCGACGTGAGGCCACCGCGTAAGGACGACGACGGGTATCGACATGAGAGGAACCCGCAAGGGTATACCGCTGGGCCGGCCATCGAAGACAAAGATCGGGTACCGGTGGCCCGCTCGCATGGCGAAGAGAGGTGTTTGCAGGATGGGTCCATGGGGTTGCGCGCCGCCTGTTCTGTCGCCCCGGACTGATTTACCGGGGCGCGACCACATCCATGGTCCACCTTGCGAAGAAAAAAATAAAAAATAAAAAGGGTGTTATCTTATACCGGGCGGGCCACCGAAGACAAAGATCGGGTACCGGTGGCCCGCTTGCACGGCGAAGAGAGGAGTAGGCACAGTGGATTTATGGGGTCACTCGCCGCCTTTGCCGTCAATCCGGACCGATTTGGCGGGGCGAGACGCATCCATAATCCACCGTGAAAAAAAAATAAAACCGGAGGTGTCAAGGGACACCCGGATGGAACGAAGTTCTATTTTAATTATATAATTTTTTTCTGCCTTAAGCGATTTTTATCGTTATATTTTAGCCAATTTGCAAAATATCTTTATAAATTATAGCCTATGTGTTATTCTGATGTGCAAGCTATATTACTACAAATTTCATCAAAATCCATTCAGTAGTTTTTACGTGAAAGAGCAACAAACATGTTCACATCCATACATTATTACAAACTTTCACGTTTATAATATTAATAATAGGATATACAATTCCACTAGACTACCAAAACTTTCGAACGCGAGCCGGCCACGCGGCCCGGTCACGGGCGAAAATATTTTCGTTGCGCATTATTTTGATTTTGCTATATCTCTTAAGGTATTGATTTAATTTGCATGGTCTGAAGGAAAAAAAATATCTTCATGAAATGCTCAAGCCAACTAATGTATTTAAAATGATAAGGATTAATACAGTATTTGTGTAAATAGCTTTTCAATTATCGTTTTATAATAGAACATTTTTTAAAGTATTAAAATGGATATAGTATGTTATCCTTAAGAGATAGATATATACCATCGCGGACTTTTTTGTAGGCCTTTTTAAGCTGTATAATACTGTAGTACTTTATTTTGATCTATTTCGTAGGGTTCAGCCAGCGTTTGCAATGTAAGCGCAAAATAATGTGTTTATTTACGACATCACATTAGAAACCTCTAAAATTATCAGTGTTTCTCTAGTACATTATGCATATATTATACATATAAACCTTCCTCTTGAATCACTCTATCTATAAAAAAAATCGTCGCGACACCACACTGTTCAATGCGAAATAGAAATGAAAATATCTGGCTTGCTTTCTATAAGAGAACCGACGAGCGACGCCGCACAGCTTACAATAGCTTACTATAGCAAAAAGTGTCGTGACAACTTTTCGTAAGAATTTTTTCCGTCTAGCCCCCTTTCACAACGCGCGATAAGGAACTTCGTTCCAAAAAAAAGGGTGTTATCTTTTGTTACCGGTGGCCCGCTCGCACGGTGAAGAGAGGCAAAGCGTTGCAGGGTCTATGGGATTGCGCGCCGCCTCTTCCGTCACCTCGGACTGATTTGGCGGGGCGTGACCACAAAAAAAAAGCAAATCGAACCGTGATCATAATGTTATAAATGTTTTATTTCAAATGTCAAAAACTATCTTATTATTTATAGTTTGAATTTTGTATGATCAAAATTTGAGTTATTTATCTCCTCATAGAAAAGACGCCTATTCAGTTAACTGATACAATTAAATAATAAAAATCCATTTAAATTTGTACAGCCTTTTCACTTGATACAACAAAAAATAAAAGGCCCCATTATAAAGATATTTATATCCGTGTAGTGACAGTTTTCACCAATTCACCACTCCCTAACTTACCCGTGGGTGATCGTAAAAGTTAACTAAGGAATATAAAATGTATATAACATCTATGCAAGAGAAGAAAACCTCGAAACAAAACTCTATACCAACACGATAGTGGTAGGACCATGCTTTGATAATTTTCTGTCTACAGTCGCAGACCGGTCCATCCGGGGTAGTACCACTCTCTCGCAGAAGATAGACGTCTGAGTAATGGCAATGTGCTATTGCGCTTCGTTCGGTGAGCGAGAGAGCCGGAAGCACAACTGGGTGGGGTTGGCGACTGTAATGGTAGGCAACGGCCTAGCTATACTCTTTGTATAGCAAAGGTCCATGGGCAGCTGTGACACTTACCATCAGGTATAAAATATATAAACAATGAAAAAAAAAACGTCTGACCAGCATGGTATAGTAGATCCATTTCTCTCCCATAGCGGATGAGACTCGAACTCAACAGTGTGAACTGTGATGAGTGAATGAATGAATGAAAAATATGTTTGTTTGATTTTTGTTGTTAATAATCTCAGAACTATTACATGGATTACAAAAACATTATTAAGTGAGAAACTATAACGCAACTATAATGCAGGTGCGAGCAGAGTTGTGTATTTAAATATTAGCAAATCTGGCTACGTATGTATATCAACAGTGCAACAAGCAAAACCTTCAAGCATTATGCGCAGTCACTGTGTGCACAACAACAGCTATTATAACAAAGATGATCATTGATGTATCATGAACATAATACGAGCGTACAAATTAAGTAATAGTATAAACTACTGACATAGCTAATTAATTATAGAAATTGTTAACCGAGGATCTATTTAACATTTAACTAATCTAGTTAAAATAAAAATGCGTGCGTACAAATACACATATCAGAAGTGAAACTTTGGCAAACTAATCTCGTTTACATACATCAACCAATAGCGTTTATTCTCTCTCTTTCGCTTTCTCTCTCTCTCTCTCGCTTTCTCTTGCTGTCTCTCTCTCACTTTCTCGTGTCACGTTTCATCTGTAAAAATTTTACTCTCATGCCCGCAAAGAAGTTTCACTTCAAAATAAATATGGCGCGTAACGGCAAAATGTTACTTAGAAATAAATATGGCGCCGTAAAAGAAAAACGTTATAAAAATATAAAATTTCTCCCATACGTCGTTAAAACAGTTTCACTACAAAAAAAAAAATTAAAAACATAATCTTATATAGGTACTAGGCAATCATATATACTCGTATGTTGCCGTTTCACAACACTTCAATGACGAACACTCATAGACCAGTAATCATTCAATTATTTCATATATGGGCCGTCACCTCATATGTACTTATACATCTTGATGCCTCCTACTATTCTGGTACATTAGTATTTTCATTCATTTCATTCCTACTTATCCCAATGTTGGGCATAACTTTTCTGTACATCTTAAGGATGTTTATCCTAGTAAACCTTGCTATCTGTAACCCTATGTTAATCATACAAGGCCACCGAAGACAAAGATCGGGTATGGTGGCCCGCTTGCACGGCGAAGAGAAGAGAGTTGCATAGTGGGTCTATGGGGTCACGCGCCGCCTCTTCCGTCACCCCGGACCGAGTTGGCGGGGCGAGACCACGTCCATAGTCCACCGCCACAAAAAAAAAATCATACATATTGCATTGTATTTAGAATAAATTACGTTTATGGTTTTTTAATAGCGCTAACACTATTCTTAGATATAGTAGCAATCCCACCAACGACTATTAAAAATATAGACTAACAAATATGCATAACCAACCATTTCATTCCATATAAGTTTCTCTATTCCATAAACAATGAGAGAATGGCTTACATCACCTTGATATATGTCTCATAGTGTTTTCCTCTATACCAAATAGTCAACATTTATATTTTGGGACGGGATTCATAATTTATAACAAAGTGATATTTGTAAAACCGTCAGCTTAAATATTATAATATGATTATTTATGTATGCACTCTGTATTGTGATTAATAAATCATTATACATGTAATTTGTACTTATTTTTTATAAAGACATCGCAATAAAAAATACACTTGCACCGTGAAGGACTTTATTAACATATGGTTAATGAACGCAAAATGAATATCTAAACATTAATTTATGTATCACACAAGAAAAAAATATCCTGTATGAGTTCCGAATCCGATACACGATAAGTTAACATAGATTCGTATTATCATAAATTATTTATGAATTAATAACGTAGAAATGGAAAATACCCGAACTTATTTCCCTATTAATAGTCCTAAATGTACTAGGCGAACATAAGATGCGAAGAGGCCAAGGTCCAATGTACAATTGCGGACGGACACCTTGTGGCCGCACAATAGACAGATATCAACAACATCCGGTGTAAAAGATTACTCGTCAGATGTTATACACGCCTAATAGTTCAGATATAGGCTTCCTGCTTTGAATCGACTATAATAAATTCTAGAAATATGCGAGATATATGTAAATATCAAAAGTAGTTAATCAACATTAACCGCCTTATCAAATAGACCAGAGTGGGTACGTCATAATCGGCACCATCCTGCTCTTATCCCAATTACTTGATGTCGACAAAATATGTACTATTTTTCCATATTAGATATCCACTCTGGTATGAAAGAGAGTATTGGTGTAAAGATGCGAAAGGGAATGCTCCGATGGTTCGGACATGTGGAAAGAATGCCGAACGAACGTCTGGTTAAGAAGATATACAATGCGAAAGTGGAAGGATGTAGGTACCGGGGGAGACCGAGACTAACCTACCTAGACAAGATCGGTCATGTACTGAAGGAAGGTGGAGTCAAAAGTCTCCGAAACCGGCGAGCATGTATGAAGAGAATTATGAATGTTAAGGAAGCGAGTGAAGTATGCAAAGATAGAGTTCTCTGGCACTCTGTTCTCTCTGCCTACCCTGCAAGGGATATGGCGTGATGATGTGTATGTGTGTGTATCTTTGTATTAATAGGGACAGACAGGGAGTTTATTCATGTTATGGTTCATCATCATCTCAGCTCATATATGTCCCACTTTTGGGCTCGAGCCTCTTCCACAATTGGAGGGAAATTGACCTACTATACCACGCTGGTCAGACGTGTTGGCATAGGGTTTTGTTTCGAGTTTTTCTTCTCTTGCATAGATGTTATATGCGTTTTATATCCCTTAGTCGTCTCTTACGATCACCCACGGGTAAAATAATGGGTGGTGAATTGTATTCTAACTTCGTTACCACATGGAAGATATTATATACAGATAATTATTTTATTATACATTTTTTTTCTGGAAATAAATGGATTTCTTTCCATCTTAATTCCTCGACGTTTTCTAAATGATGAACGGACGAATGGAAGTAAAAAGAAAAAAATAATGTTCGTTCACAGTTGTTTTTTTTTTATTGCTTATGGCGGCAAACGAAGCAAGCAGCAAACCTGATAGTCAGTGCTACTGCCACCCATTGACTTTGCAATACCATAGGTAGACAACTGCCCATCAATACAAACCCCAACCAGTTGGGCTGCCGGCTCTCTCGCTCACCGAACGAAGCGCAATAGCACATTGTCATTACTCAAATGTAGATCTTCTGCTTAGCGTGGTACTACCATGGTACCGGCCCACGATTTTAGACAGATACTGCCAAGAGCGTGGTCCTACCACTATAAAATACTCGTAATCCTTACTAATATTATAAATGAGAAAGTAACTCTGTCTGTCACTGTCTGTGTCACTGTCTGTCTGTCTGTATGTCGCTCTTTCACGCCAAAACTACTGAACCAATCTAAATGAAATTTGGTACACCGATAGTCTAGAATCTGACAAAGGACATAGGCTACTTTTTAATGCAAAAAAGGTTTATAAAGGGGTATGAAAAGTTGTAAGGAAGTATCGTCACTTTTAAGGCCAGAAGTTTGAAACTTATTTTTAGGCTGTTTGATTAGATATAAATAAATAGGACATTAAAATTTTGTAATAAAAAAAAAATACACTTAAGGGGTAAAATAAAATTGGGGATGACAACGTTAGGAAAGTAACCTTTTACGCAGGCGAAGCCGCGGGCAGAATCTAGTATAGTTATAAAATTACTATAGTTATTGTGACTGACTGAATTTATGCATTCAAGGAAGGATGAATGGACGGATGTGCAATCAAATGAAGGGCACAGGGGAAAAGATATTATATAAACTCACATTGTTATATTTTTTGTACTAGTACATACATACATATCATCACGCCATATCCCTTGCAGGGTAGGCAGAGAGAAAAGAGTGCTAGAGAACTCTATCCTTGCATACTTCACTCGCTTCTTCAACATTCATAATTCTCTTCATACACGCTCGCCGGTTTCGGCGACTCTTGACTCCACCTTCTTTCAGCACGTGACCAATCTGGTCTAGGTAGGTGAGTCTCGGTCTCCCCCGGTACCTACATCCTTCCACTTTCGCATTGTATATCTTCTTAACCAGACGTTCGTTCGGCATTCTTTCCACATGTCCGAACCATCAGAGCATTCCCTTTCGCATTTTTACACCAATACTCTCTTTCACTTTGTACTAGTAAAACCATTTTATAGTAGAAATATAGATATTTTTTAGTGATAGGACCACGCTGTTGACAGTTATCTGTCTATAGCCGCGGGTCGGTCCGTCCGGGGTAGTACCACACTCTCGAAAAAGATCGAAGTCTGAGAAGTGGAATATGCTATTGCGCTTCATTCGGTGATCGAGGGAGCCGGAAGCCCAACTGGGTGGGTTTGAAGTTTGTATTAGTAGGCAGCAGCCTAGCTATGTCCTTGGTATAGCAAAGGTCCATGGGCGGCAGTGACTCACACCCTTAGGTGTGCCGCTTGCTCGTGTGCTTACCACAAGCAAAATAAATATTATCAATATCATATTTCTCATTCGTGGACTGGGTGTCCGTGTTTAGAATGTGACAGAAATATTGGTTGCATAAACCAGAAAGTATTGTATGAAATGCCTGATGATTGGGTTAAAGAGATCCGTGATGCTAGACAAAAGCCTTCCTTCTTTCATGTGATTGATTTTGACCAACTATTTATCAGAAAATTGACATTATTTCTGTCACCTATACAGGGTGGAAGGGGACCGCTCCCGAAAACAAAGACAGGTAACCCAGTAGGACTAGTAAGTCCTACTTGTAATGATAGGCTAGAAAACAATCGATTCGGGTAAAAAAAAAAATTTTTTTCACCACGCGTGGTCGTTGAACTCTTAAACATACGATCGTGAGTTTTGAATAGATTGCGTCTTTTCTCATCTAAGTATAGTTACTTATTTTTTATGGAATTATCGTTACATGACACTGTCCTAATATGATGGAATGTGAAAAAAACTTAAAATTCGTTGTGAACAAAAAAGAAATGTTTTCAGCCGATTCGATTTTTTTTCTAGCCTATTATTACAAGTAGGACTAGTAGGGTCACTTGTCTTTGTTTTCGGGAGCGGTCCACTTCCACCCTGTATATAAGAAGAAATGTCCGTTTCCCCGTCCGTTTGTCCAGTTAACTACACTCATAAGAGAAATCAGGGTTAAAAAGGATCATCCAAGATTAATTTTTCATAGAGAACATTACAATTCTGCTTGGACATCATCTGTTTTCATGTGAACATGAAAAAAAAAATCAATGTATCGTAATTGCGAGGCTTCTACTTTACTAATGGTATGTGAGTTACTCATATACGCTACGGAAGAACAGCGTTGTGGTTTCTCATGTAAGTTACCACAATATTATGCTGAGTAGTGGGCCTTTTTACATACTCGCGGGTGGGATTTCAGCTCTTATATGTTATGTTTTAGATATCTCTTTTCTGAACTGTTATAAATCTTAATTATTTTGTATGTATGTATGTTTCTTTTCTTACTTTCATATACCATTGGTGTCTCAGAGTTTTCACTACCAGAAATGGATATCGAGGCTTTGTCAAAGTTTTGTGGATCAGGAGCTAAGCAATACTTAATATAATTCTTACTGTTTAAATATAATTTCATAGACATTGCATATTTTTTCCCTGTATTTTCCGCTTTTGTTTACTTTTTTTTCTATAGCGGAGATGCGAATGTTGAGATGGATGTGTGGTGTGACAAGAATGGATAAAATAAGGAATGAACATATAAGAGGCAGTTTGAAAGTTGCGCCAGTGACGGAAAAATTAAGGAGTGAAAGGTTGACATGGTATGGACATGTGATGAGAAGGGATGAAAGTAATGATATGAGGAAAGCTTTAAGTATGAATGTTGAAGGCTTAAGGGGTAAGAAAAGACCAAAGAAAAGATGGATGAACTGCGTGAAACATGACATGGATAGACAAGGAGTGACCACAGAGATGTCTTCTGATAGAGTTGTATGGAAGGAAAAGAAATATTGGGTCGACCCCAAATAAATTGTGATAAGAGCAGGTTGATGATGTTTACTTTTTTTTCTAATTGTAATGAAATAATGAACATATTTTTTTTGGGGGTGGGCTACGGTCGGCGCACTCTTCGCACCACTCCGTCCGGGGCGACAGATGGGCGTAAGCACGCACGCCCGTAATCCACCCGTGATACCTCGCCTTCGTCGTTGGGCCGACCACCGGAGCAGCGTGAACTTGACGTCAGTGGCCTGCCCGACGGAATACCCCCTGAGGGTACCCTCTCCTTGACCGACGCCCATCAGGGAGGACGTCGGTCTTTCCTTACGCGGTCAGCCTGTCGGCGGGTGATGGACTAATTCCCCAGTCTAGTCACCCGCGGCCTCAGCTAGGGCGGCATGAGGCGCAAAAATTAACATATAAGAGGAAGTTTGAAAGTTGCGCCAGTGACAGATAAATGAAGGAGTGAAAGGTTGACATGGTATGGACATGTGATGAGACGGGATGAAAGTAATGTTGTGAGGAAAGTTTTAGGTATGAATGTAGTGGCTTTAGGTGTAAGGGAAGACCGAATAAAAGATGGATGGACTGCGTGAAACATGACATGGATAGATAAGTAGTGACCACAGAGGTGACGTCTGATAGGGTTATATGGAAGGAGAAGACTAATTGCGTCGACCCCAAATAAATTTGGATAAGAGCAAGTTAATGATGATGATGTTCACTTTTTTCTGTTAACTTAATAAATACAATTAAGATGTTTTTTTTTTTACTACAAACCCAAAACCAAAAATTTTGTCAGTAATTTGAATTTCTGAGCTCATTGTTTTAATGACATTGCATGTTTCACCACTGTGCCCTTCAAATAATTTCTTTACTATTATTTATTATGTATAATCATTCATTAATGTTATATTCATAATAACAAAAGTCAGACAAAATATTTTCAACCAATTAAAAGAATTTTATCTTTTTTGACGTCATTTTAAATCAAAGATTAATTTGTTTTTGTTATTTATATATATATTTATTTATACAGTTTTAAATATTATTAACATACATACATACATATCATCACGCCATATCCCTTGCAGGGTAGGCAGAAAGAACAGAGTGCCAGAGAACTCTATCCTTGCATACTTCACTCGCTTCTTCAACATTCATAATTCTCTTAATACACGCTCGCCCGTTTCGGAGACTCTTGACTCCACCTTCCTTCAGTACATGACCAATCTGGTCTATGTAAGTTAGTCTCGGTCTCCCCCGGTACCTACATCCTAAATATTATTAATGTAAAATATATTCGTATATATATATTTTACATATTTATAATTTGCTTCGTTATTCACGTGCTGTTATATCAATTATTTGTGATCGACGTATAATATGTACGAGTACATATGTATTACAAAAGTTATTGGCAACAGTTTTTATGAAAGGTTGCCTGTCTGATGTCAACCGTCCTTTAAATCCTGTATATCCTGTATACCTTTTGGCAGGCAGGGGCCGCAAGGTGGAAAGAATAACTAAGAGCGGGCCGCACCTTTTTTTTTGCGGTGGGCTGTGGAGGCCGTCGTGCCCCGCCAAATCGGCCCGGGGCGACGGAAGAGGCGGCGCGCAACTCCATAGATCCACACTGCAAACACCTCTCTTCGCCCTGCGAGTGGGCCACCGGTACCCGATCTTTGTCTTCAGTAGCCCGCCCGGCGGTTTACCCTCGCGGGTTAAATGGGGGCCACACTAGGGATATTAACGCTAAAATATACGGTCGATCGCGGTTCGTTCATGCAACTATTTTGATATTTATAACTTATTAAAAGACATTCACGGGCCGCAAAGAAGACGTGTGCGGGCCACATGCGCCCCTCAGGTCGCGAGGTACCGACCACTGCTGTATATAATGAGTTCTGTGTGTCATGAATTCCGTATGGTGACGGAGTAAGAATACAATTCACCACCACCTATCCTACCCGTGGGTGATCGTAAGAAACGATTAAGGTATATAAAACGAATATAACATATATGCAAGAGAAAGTAAACTCGAAATAAAACCAACACGTCTGACCAGCGTGGTATAGTAGGTCAATTTCACTACTAGTGTGAAGGAGGCTCGAGCTCAACAGTAGAACGTATATGAGCTGAGATGATGAAGATGATGATGATTTCATCGCTCATATAATTAGTTATTTTTTTTGTCTTTATATAGTTCTATAGCTGCGGGCCGATCCGTCCGGGGTAGTACCACACTCTCGCAGAAGATCGACGTCTGAGTAGTGGCAATGTGCCGCTTTACTTCATTCAGTGAGTGAGAAGGGCGGAAGCCTATTTAAGGTTTATATTGGTGGGCAGCGGCCAAGCTGTACCCTTGGTATTACATAGCCCCATTTTTTTTTTTTTTTTGCGGTGGGCTGTGGATGTGGTCGCGTCCCGCCAAATCGATCGGGGGCGACGAAAGAGGCGGCGCGCAACCACACAGACCCACCCTGCAAGCACCTCCCTTCGCCGTGCGAGCGCGCCCCCCTTACCCGATCTTTGTCTTCGGTGGCCCGCTCGGCGTATTACATAGCCCCATCGCCAGCAGTAACGCTTACTATCAAGTGTGCTACTTGCTCGTTTGTCACCAAGAGCATTAAAATAAAAAAAAAAATACTGGTATATGTAGATTTTACAAGAGAATTAATAGACAATTCAATCCTTACTTGCTTACTAATATTATAAATGCGAAAGTAACTCTGTCTGTCGCTCTTTCACGCCAAAACTACTGAACTGTTCTAAATGAAATTTTGTACACAGATGCTCTAGAGCTTGATAAAGGATATAGGCTACTTTTTAATGCAAAAAAAGTTGTAAAGGGGGATGAAACGTTGGAAGGAAGTATTGTCATTTTTAAAGCCAGAAGCTTGAAACTTATTTTTAGGCTATTGATTAAATATAAATAAATATGACACTAACATGTTGTAAAATTTACGCTTAAGGGGTAAAATAAAAATAGGGGATGAAAAACTTTAGGAAAGTAACCTTTTATGCGGGCGAAGCCGCGGGCAGAAGCTAGTTAATAATATATATATTGGGTTTGTTCCAAAACGTACAATGCGGATGGCACTTTCAATTTCAAACAGTCGCATCCAATGGTAAATATAAATTAACTTATACTATATTTAGTTCTTGAATATATTGTGGCATTAATATTCCTTGTAGTGACGGAGTAAGAATACAATTCACCACCTCTTATCTTATCCGTGGGTGATTGTAAAAGACAACTAAGAGATATAAAACGCATATAACATCTATGCAAGAGATGGAAAATTCGAAACAAAATCTTATACCAACACGTCTGACCGCGTGGTATCATCACCATCATCTCAGCCAATATATGTCCCACTGTTGGGCTCGAGCATCCTCCATAATGGAAGAGTAATTGACCTACTATACCATAGCGTATTATACGCAGCGTGGTATAGTTGGTCAATTTTCCTCCCATTACGGAGAAGGCTCGAGCCCAACAGTGGGATATATTTCAGCTGAGATGATGATATTGTGTCATTAATATTGCGAAGGCGGTAAAAAAAAAAAAAAAAAAAAATTGAAAATCTATGTACCTAATCTAATGTTTTTATACGAGCATACTTGTATTTCTAAATTTTTAGATTCTTAGCAATAACATCAGTTTATTCATGAAATTTAGTATTCAGGAGTTTTCGGGGTCGATAAATTCGTTGATGCAATGCCAATGTTGAGGAAGCGAGTGAAGTATGCAAGGATAGAATTCTCTGGTCACTCTGCTCTCTCTGCCGCCTACCCTGCAAGAGATATGGCGTGATGATATGTATGTATGTATAAATTCGATCTAATTAAGTTTCATCTATAAAAAATAACATTTTGCCAGAATTTTGTCAGAAATAATATAAATAGGATACGAAATTAAATTTGGCCATTGTCAATAAAAATAAAAATGCTTCAGATGGGAAATCGAGTAGTCTAATTCAAACAACCCCGGTTCAATCCTTGGTTTTTACTTGTTTAGTTAACTTTTATGTTTTTTTATTTTTTATTTTATCAAAAAAAATATTATCTAAATATATTTTCCAAATAACATTAAAAAAAAGAATACAGAATGAGAGCGATTGTTAAAATGCCCCCCATTTTTTTATTGCTTATGATGGCAAACGAGCAAATAGCACACATGATGGTAAGTGTCACTGCCGCCTATGAACTTTTGCAATACCAAGAGTTAGGCTAGCTAGGCCGCTGCCTACAAATAAAAATCCCCAAACCCACCTACTTGGACTCTCGACTCTCTCGCTCACCGAACGAAGTGCAATAGCACATTGCCATTACTCAGACGTCGATCTTCCGCGAAAGTGTGGTACTATCACAGACGGACCGGCCCTGCCTGTAGACAGAAAACTGTCAACAGCTTGATCCTACCACTAAAGATGTTGCTATTCTTTCTATTCTAGCAATAACCCTATCCAAGAATGTCCGTGCTTGTTTTATGGAGGAGCTCTATACCTAGCAGCTAAATAAAAAAAAATATAATAATAAATAAAAATTAGAATTAAACCATTAAAATTATTATAAACAGAACAAAATTTAATATAAGCTAGCATTAAAACAAAAACACTTTTGATTGCTCCTAAAAGGAAATACAACAGAATCTCAGACCACATTGTGTCAAAGAATCTAAAGAATGGTGGACTTCGCACTGTCCACATGTACCAGGACGCAATGAATACAAAGAGATCGGCGATGCGACACCGACACGACCCTTGTACCGTAAACATTTGATAGCAATAAAATCGATTTATTCTTAGAATCGGGATACTATTCTTATGGTCATTCAGTTTTAAAATTAATTTAGTTGCAGATTTATTTCCATTATAATGCTCTTCATCTTGTATGGATTAAACGCATTAGAGTTGCGGATTGTGAATAAAAGAATACATAAAACTGAGGAGTAAGAATACAATGAATACAGCGACGACTTTTGACGAGTAAATCTTCTTTACACACGCTTGACTTGGTGAGTATGCTGGGGAATACGTGACTAGAGCGTTACGAAAAGTATATTCAGGTGAGGCGAACGGATGTTGAGAGGGAAAGTTAGTGAAGGCAGAAAGAGAGAGAGCTACGTTTCGTATATTAGTGTAGCGTTTTTTTTTTAAAGTACAACACACTTTTAGCGGTGGTCTATGTGGTCGCGCCCCGCTAAATCAGTCCGGAGCAACGGAAGAGACGGCGCGCGACCCCATAGACCCATCCTGCAAAGCACCTATCATCGCCGTGCGAGCGGGCCACCAGAAGCCGATCTTTGTCTTCGGTGGCCAAAGTACAACACCCTGTACTAAGGAAATAAACATTATTAACGGACACAAATTACACCCAAACTCAGAATAACAATATGTGGATCATACAAAGTATTGTAAGTGTGTGGAAACTGGACCCGCGACATTGGCACGGTAAGTCGAAATTTAACTATTATGCTATCTGTGCAGTCGAGTTGATACTCTTATCCCAATATATATATATATATATATATATATATATATATATACTAGAAAACCCGCCCACGCGTTGTTGTGGCTAAGGTAGCCTCAGTAACGCGTGGTGGTTATGCTAATAAATTGTAGCTTATATGAAACGTTTGTACGTTTAACACAGCTCCATCTATTAAATACTTACTCAATCCAGTCAACAGATACCTGTAAGAATCGTTTGGAAATAACAGATAATTGTGACTGTCAAATAATAGACAAATAATTTGCAATAAAATAATATTACTATAAATTGAGATGGAAGCTATCCTCTCTTTTAAGTTGGATCAAACTACACTTGCTGTGTAAATTTGATTAAAATCGGTTAAGCACTTGAGGAGTCCATCGTGGACAAACAACGTGACGTATATATATATATATATATAAGTTAATTATAAAGCTTGTGCTTAGCAGGCTTAGTGGGACTTATGTGCTGATAGTACGCTGAGAAATAGGAGAAACAAAATTATTTGTAAACAATATAATTTGGTACTTACAGATAATCCCTATAGTGCGTCTTCTTCCATATATAGATCCATTGATACCTATCCCCAGTCATGAAATAAGTGGCAATAAACACAATTAATCCAACCACAATGGGATAGCCCCATGTAAGCCATGCTAATGTTCCACTAAATAATACTATAGATGCCAGAATAACTCCCTTCTTTCTCTCCGCCTCTTCAAAACGAACACCTGTCTTTTCTGTCATCCTGGTACTTTCATTTGATTTGGGGCATATCTGTAGTTCTGAAAATAAAAAAAATATACAAATTAGTTTTAAATATTTTTTTTGGTGATACAGAGTAAGAATATAATTTAACATCCTCAATTTTGCACGAGGGTGTCGTAAAAGACGACTAAGGATTATGATACACACATATCATTGAAGAAAACTTAAGATGAAATCACATACGTTAATTATCAACAAGCTAATTTCCCACACGAACAAATTTGTAAAACATTTTATGTTTATTAACTCTACGCGAGTTCATATAACATAAAATATCATAATTAAGTATAATTATTAGATATAAATATAAGTAACGTAATATTGATATGCAAATGATTACGATAATTAGCTGACCCGGCGAACTTGACTTAAATTAGTTAATTAAATTAATATCATCTTAACTTCTAATTAAACTTTATAAGATTATTAACGAAATTTTACATATATATTTTCATAGCTTAATAATATGAATACTACAAACACTTACTTTGCGCGTGGATATCATAAAAGACGACTAAGAGCCTTATATGGACCTGGGACAACACCACCTGATGCCATTTGGTCAGCAATTGCATTCACAAGGAGGGTTGATGTTAGGCAGGCGGCTGGTCATAAAATTATTGCCAATAACCTTTGCAATATGCAAGAAGACGAGTACATATTGCGTCGACCCCAAGTAATTGGAACAAGAGCAGGAGAATGATGATGATATATATACATACATACGATGATATGATGATGATATATATACATATATCATCGCGCCATATTCCATGCAGGGTAGGCAGAGAGAACAGAGTGCCAGAGAACTCTATCCTTGCATACGTCACTCGTTTCCTCAACATTCATAATTCTCTTCATACACGCTCGCCGGTTTCGGAGACTCTTGACTCCACCTTCCTTCAGTACGTGACTAATCTGGTCTAGGTAGGTTAGTCTCGGTCTCCCTCGGTACCTACATCTATATATATATATATATATATACACTACCGTCCAAAAGTTTGGAAGCAGCAAGGTAAAATCGAATAAAACCAAACTAAGTCATTTAAATTTAAATGTATTGATAAAAAAATAAAGAACAAACAGAAACTAACTTAAACAAAATAAAAAAATAATATACAATGGTAAATTAGATTAAATTTTAGCTTCATCAAAGTGTCCACCTTTCTCCTTTATAATCTTCTCACATATTCTGGGCATTCTATTAATCAATTTTTTAAAATAATCTTTATCTAATTTGTTCCATTCGTTCTCTAATAGCTGCCACAAATGTTCTGAGCTCGTAGGACAACGACTTTTCACCCTCCTGTCAAGTTCATCCCAAACAAGTTCAATGGGAGAAAGATCAGGGGATTGAGATGGCCATTGCATGATGTTTAAAATGTTTTCAGCTTTTTTCTTGTTTAAAAAGTTCTGGCACAATTTAGACGAATGCTTAGGATCATTATCCTATTGAAAAATGAATCCAGAACCAATGAGACTTAGTCCACTGGGTATGGCAGAATCTTGGAGAATTTTTAAATAGCCTTCCTTGTTTAATTTTCCGGTTATCCTCACAAGATTGCCGGGTTTACTGTTGCCAAAACACCCCCAAACCATGACATTACCACCACCATGTTTGATGGTAGGCACTGTACATGCCTCTGAAGCCCTCTCTTCTTTTGACCGGCGTACAAAGACACGTCTATTGGATCCGAAAATCTGAAATTTTGATTCGTCACTCCAAAGGACATTTTCCCATTGTTCTATAGTCCAGTTTTTATGCGCTTTTGCCCATTCTAGTCTATTTTTCTTATGTCGATTTGTTAGTTTGGGTTTTTTAGCAGCAACACATCCTCTTAATCCCGCAGACAGTAAGCGTCTTTTAACAGTAGTTGTTGAAATGGGTGTTTCTCGCGTATCATTCAGAGCTGCAGTGATCTGTGGTGCAGTTAAGCGTCGATTCCGTTTAGAAAGAACTCTAATGAAGTTGTCCTCTTGATTTGTTGTGGATTTGGGCCTACCAGATCTCTTTCTATCTTCATTTTTCCCCGTTTCTTGTTTTCTAGCAAGGGTATAGTGGACACCTTTACAAGAAATTCCGAGCCTTTCTGCGATTTGACGTTCACTGTATCCTTCCTCGCGTAGAGTGCAAATAGCGCTTCGCTGTTCAAGCGTGATTTGCTTGCGTTTTGCCATTTTCAGAAGAAAAAATACGGTCAAAGTAGTAGCCGATATCTTTCGAATACAGACAATGTTAATATCACAACTTTCACGTGCCAATGCTCAAGTGCGACTGAATAAGGTCTAAAAAAGTTAAAACCAGCAAACATTATCAATAAAACTACACCATTGCATAGGATAAAGTAGCCGACGGATTAAGTCATAAAACACGTGTTTCGTCAATATTAAGGAATTCCATAAAACTTGATGAATGTAGGATAATAATCCTTTTGTGTTTGTGTAGACAGTCGTAAAAGGTTGTAAAACTTAAGATTATTGCTAATTTTTACCGCTATTAGTCGGCATTTATTTGTTTTGTTTGAAAACAGGTGTGCTTCCAAACTTTTGGACGGTAGTGTATATGATGATGATGATGATAGGATGTATATATATATATATATATATATATATATCATCATTCTCCTGCTCTGTGGTAGCGGCTACGAATACTACCAACCCTTACTTTACTCGTGGGTGTCGTAAAAGACGACTAAGAGCTTTATAACGTCCTGGGCCAACTACATCTGATGCCGTTTGGTCAGCAATTACATTCCCAAGGATGCTTGACGTCTGGCAGGCGGCCGGTCATAGAACTAATGTCAATAACTTTTACAATATGTGCTATAAAAGAAGAGTACATATTGTATCGACACCAAGTGATTGGGATAAGAGTAGGAGAATGATGATGATGATATAAAGTGTTTCCGTGTGGTGACGGAGTAAGAATACAATTCACCACCCCCTATCTTACCTGTAGGTGATCGCGTAAGACACGACTATAAGGGATATAAAATGCATATAACATGTACATGTATAGACAAGAGATGGAAAACTCGAAATATAACCCCATACCAACACGTCTGACCAGCTTGGTATAGTAGATCAATTTCCCTCCCGTTATGGAGGACGCTCGAACCCAACAGACATATATATATGAGCTGAGAAGCTATGATGTTATATGTAGATATTAATATGGCCTATAAATAAGTACATTCTTTTATTCTATCTTCAATATTTTTTTAAAGACACGCCGATAATAAAATTGTTGATATTCTTTGGAATTTATTTATTTATTTATTGCATCAAAGAAACACACAGCATTATAATTAATTTACAATAAGAAAAAAAATATTAAAATAATTAACACTGTCACCAATGAAGTTACCAATATTAATTAAGACATTAGTAATTAAAAGTCTATTAGATGTTATATAAAATAAAAGGAAAAGTAAAGAAGTAGGTAAAGAAATACATGAAATTACAAGTTATGACGCAAATTTGGAAAGTTGAGAGCTAAAAGTACTATGAGTTTCATTAAAAATATCTATGTTGTTATACTTAATATTGTAACAGCTACAAGCACGTTTTACAAAATACATTTTATCCATATGAAGTTCATGAATAAGGTATATTAAAAAGAGACAAATTTAATACATAAAGACTGCTATCGTGATTTAATCATAACATAATGATTTCCAATGTTTACGCGAGTATTACACATTTGAAATAAAACTACTTTTACAAATTCTATCGCATTTATATTTTATTTTTAATTTTCCGACGTTTCGTACACTTTACAGTGATCATGGTCTCTGGAGGACTAAGGTGTCTTACGACATCGTTATTGCAGAAATTTATTTACTCTACAGTATCAGTTATTAAATTTTTACCCATATTTTTAATAGAAATTCATTGCCAGTACGAAAACAAAATCCTTACTTCCTTACTAATATTATAAATGCGAAAGTAACTCTGTCTGTCTGTCGCTCTTTCACGCCTAAACTACCGATCCGATCTAAATGAAATTTGGTACACAGATAGTCTAGAATTTGACAAAGGACATAGGCTACTTTTTAATGTGAAACAGGATTGTACACGGCGATGAAAAGTTGTTAGGAAGTATCGTAATTTTCTAGCCAGAAGCTTGAAACTTATTTTTGGGCTGTCGATTAGATATAAATAAGTGTAAAATTAAAATTTTGTAAAAAATTTACCCTTGAAGGAGTAAAATAAAAATAGAGGATGAAAGTTTATATGGAAATTGGTTATTCTAGAAGCTAGATTGACGAAACATTTTTTTTTTGCTTTTGATTAGATATAAATAAATATGGCATAACGTTGACCGGGTGCTGTCAGTAGCTCTGCACGCCCTAACCTACCATGCCTCGCAGCTCAGACGCATAGTTGGCTAAATACAAAAATGCTGTCTCTTGCGGTCAAATTTTTTATGATATCTCATCTTTATATTTTAATTATATATAAATAAGTTAACTATAAATTTTATTTTGTTATTTTCTATATTTTCTAATTTTCTTATCCCAGTAAAATCACTAATGTTTATGTTTCCTTTGCAAGCATTTCCTAGATTAACATATATAGGATACTTTTATCTCAGTAATGTGTTCCCTTGCGATAATAGTTCAACTTTAGGAAAGTAACCTTTTACGCGGGCGAAGCTGTGGGCAGAAGCTAGAGATTCTATATATACATACATATATACATATCATCACGCGATCATCCCTTGCAGGGTAGGCAGAGAGAATAGAGTGCCAGAGAAATCTATCCTTGCATACTTCACTCGCTTCCTCAACATTCATAATTCTCTTCATACACGCTCGCCGGTTTCGGAGACTCTTGACTCTACCTTCCTTCAGTACGTGACCAATCTGGTATAAGTAAGTTTGTCTCGGTCTCCCCACCGGGGGAGTATAGGTACCGACCTACATCCTTCCACTATCGCTTTCCTTCCACTTCCTCGATTTTATATATAACATTTAATATTGTTTATGATCATCTGTTATTATTAAAATATTTAATTTATGATAAATATGTTATCGCCCAACGAAAGGTGGAGATTACAATAGTGTACTCTGGCAACATTGGTGTTACAGTTGAGTGGTTTCGTGGCGTACAATGGATATAAACAGTGGATACGGACGTGTAGACGGCATTCATTCATTCTATTCCATTCATTCGATTCGCGTTCATATTCTCAGTGAAGCCAACGATCGCCATGGGCTCCTTGCAGCACCACTACCGCTGTCGCAGGTTGTCTAGGGCTGGACTAACTCCAAGCAACTGGGGTCAAGTCCGGTACGGGCTCGACTTGCCGTAGCGGTGTTGAGTTGCTGCTACTGTCGCAGGTTGGCTGGCGCTAGACCTGGTCTCACCCGGCGCAGGCCGTACCGCCAGTAGGTGGCGACTAAGACGCTGTATAGACGTAGGTTGCCTAAAGCCAGACTCAATCCGTGAGTCTTGTCTGGACCATTCATACCGCCAGTGCAGTGAAGTGAGCGTTGGAATCCAAAAGGGTCACATCAACCTCAGGACCGGCTACTATCAAGTAGCTGTGAAGAAGTCTACAAGCAGATGGCCTAGTCCTGGTACTGTTTTACGCCTCCACGAGGAAGAGATGCATAGAAGTATACTACTAAACGGCATTCTGTTGTGATATCTAATCTGTGGTAGAAAACCTGTTACATACATACATATCATCACGCCATATCCCTTGCAAGGTAGGCAGAGAGAACAGAGTGCCAGAGAACTCTATCCTTGCATACTTCACTCGCTTCCTTAACATTCATAATTCTCTTCATATACGCACGCCGGTTTTGGAGACTCTTGACTCCACCTTCCTTCAGTACGTAACCAATCTGGTCTAGGTATGTTAGTCTTGGTCTCCCCCGGTACCTACATCCTTCCACTTTCTTAACCAGACCTGTTAATAAGTTATATGTAATTATGGAGGTTTAGGTATATATCTATATCTCTTGTTTGGTGCTACTTTTATAATTATTATATTGTGAGAATTTCCAATTTTAGAAAAACTAAATCAACAATTGACCATAATTGTTTTCTTTTAATTTTTTTTTTATTTATTTGTAAATATCAGATATCATAACTCATTGTTGTCAAAAGATATAATTCAATAGCAATGTTTGTAAATCTATCAACACGCTATCATTCGATAAGGACTTACTTCATTCGATAATTAACAATGTAGATACATTATATAATAATAATTAAATCCATTTTAATCCACAGATATTATACTCCCCATGAAGTTGGATACAAGATGAATCTTTACGTTCATAAGGCATGGATATGTGGAATGAAAGATTAGATAAGAAATGTAATAAAGAAATAGAACGTCTCAAAGTGTGGTCATGAAATTAGAATACAATTCACCATCACCGTTCTTGGCCATGGGTGCTGTAAAAGACTTCTAAGGTAAATTATATATAGAAGAACTGTGTTAAAGAATCTATTTTTATTGCTTATAGTGGCAAAAAAGCAAGCAGCACACCTGATGGTAAGTGTTACTGCCGCCCATGATCTTTTGCAATATCAAGGGTATAGCTAGGCCGCTGCCTACCAATAGAAACCCCAAACTCATCCAGTTGGGGTCTTCCGTCTCTTGAACGAAGCGCATTGCCATTAATCAGACGTCGATCTTCTGCGAGTGTGATACTACCCCGGACGGACCGGCCCGCGGCTGTACACAGAGAACTGTCCACAGCGTGGTCCTACCACTAAAACCTTCTCTAAAATAGATATTATCTGAATTTGCATCAAAGTCCTACCACAGTATCCACGTCTGACTAGCGCCAATTAGTTCAATTTCCTTTATAGTAGAAGAGCTGACATCAATTGTTGTATAGGTATTTTAAACATTACGTACATATATACATATCATCACGCCATATCCCTTGCAGGGTAGGCAGAGAGAACAGAGTGCCAGAGAACTATATCCTTGCATACTTCACTCGCTTCCTCAACATTCATAATTCTCTTCATACACGCTCGACGGTTTCGGAGACCCTTGACTCCACCTTCCTTCAGTACGTGACCAATCTGGTCTAAGTAGGTTAGTCTCGGTCTCCCTGGTACCTTCCACTTTCGCATTGTATATCTTCTTAACCAGACGTTCGTTCGGCATTCTTTGCACATGTACAAATCATAATAAATATATAATAATAAAAATATACATACATACTTATCATTACGCTACATCCCTTGCAGGGTAGGCAGAGAGAATAGAGTGCCAGAGAACTCTATCCTTGCATACTTCAATCGCTTCCTCAACATTCATAATTCTCTTCATACACTGTCGCCTTTCCACTTGCCCATTGTATATCTTCTTAACCAGACGTTCGTTCGGCATTTTTACTACATGTCCAAATCATAATAAATATATAGATAATAACAAAAATTTTTTTTTTTTACAAAAACATTATAAATTATAAACATATCACATTCAATTGGACAGAAATTAATTTAGTCATTTACTAACCCGTTGGCACCTGTACTAAAGTAGACATTGTACCACAGATGCACCAAAAAAATATTTTAAAAGATTCAAGGGTCGCTTTAGCGCAGCCAGATCTGTAATTTCGCGTTGTAGTTTAATCGGAGAGATATAAGACAAGTTTTCAGTTTGCCTCAAATGTTTACCCATAAAAACAAAACAAAAAAAAGATTAGTCAGCTCTCGGACTATCACAACATACGAACGAGCCCATCATTGGGACATAAATATGTCGAAAACAAGAAGTAATCAGTTTTTCGTTCACTTGTAACCTTATTAGAGATATTTAACCAAGAATAGTTACGTTAAAAAAAGTTAGTAGTTTTTGATAGAACAAATTTCATAATCAATTAGCATTTACCTTGTGGTTGATATTTCAACACATGTTTGCTGCGAAATGCGTCAGGTTCGTAATACGAATGTAAATAATACAATTCAAAAATGAATTTGTCTGCACATATAGCTTCGATCCACACGCAGGGTAATAAGCCGAGGACACCGAAGACCAAGATCGGGTACCGGTGGCCTGCTCGCACGGCGATGAGAGGTGTTTGCATGGTGGGTATATGGGGTTGTGCGCCGCTTTTTCCGTCGCCCCGAACCGACTTGGCGGGGTACGACCACGTCCATAGCCTCAGCAAAAAAGGCAAGAGAAAACAGTGGGTTATGACCGGCCACTTTTCATCGTCAACACTCTTTGGGTATGTTACTGTTACCTAGACAGCATAAAGTTGAGTTGACTCACACAAGCAATGCAAAAGTTGGTAGTAGGTATTCTTAGCCACTAACATAAAAAATATTCATACACATATTTTACCTCAAGGTTATAAAAATAAGGTATGAATTTTGCTTTCTTCAGTACATGACCGATCTGGTCTAGGTAGGTTAGTCTCGGTCTCCCTCGGTACCTACATCCTTCCACTTTCGCATTGTATATCTTCTTAACCAGACGTTCGTTCGGCATTCTTTCCATATGTCCGAACCATCGGAGCATTCCCTTTCGCATCTTTACACCAATACTCTCTTTCATACCTACTCGCTCTCTTACGTCGTCGTTACGAATGCGGTCGGTCAGCCTAACTCCACAGATTGTCCGTAGAGATCGCATTTCGACCGCATTAATTTTACTTTCATACTCTTTTCTGCATACCCAACTCTCGCTTCCATACAGTAATGTTGGGACAAGGACTGGAAGGTGGAGTCAAAAGTCACCGAAACCGGCGAGCGTGTATGAAGAGAATTATGAATTTTGAGGAAGCGAGTGAATTATGCAGAGATAGAGTTCTCTGGCACTCTGTTCTCTCTGTCTACCCTGCAAGGGATATGGCGTGATGATATGTATGTATGTATGTAATTTTGCTTTAATATATTTAATCTACATCCATTCCTTCTACATCCATTTAATCTATATCTATAATTCACCACCCCCTATCTTACCCGTGGGTGATCGTAAGAGACGACTAAGGGATATAAAACGCATATAACATCTATGCAAGAGAAGGAAAACTCGAAACAAAACTCTATGCCAACACGTCTAACCAGCGTGGTATAGTAGGTTAATTTCCCTCCCATTACCTAGACCAGATTGGTCACGTACTGAAGGAAGGTAGAGTCAAGAGTCTCCGAACCGGCGAGCGTGTATGAAGAGAATTATGAATGTTGAGGAAGCGAGTGAAGTATGCAAAGATAGAGTTCTCTGGCACTCTGTTCTCTCTGCCCACCCTGCAAGGGATATGGTGTGATGATATGTATGTAATAATTTTTTGTACTAAATTCTTTGAAATGTTTAGATTTCAGCAATAAAGGCTTGATAATTTATAAGTGGTAGGACCACGCTGTTGACAGTTCTCTGTCTACAGCCGCGGGCCGGTCCGTCCGGGGTAGTACCACACTGAGCAGAAGATCGACGTCTGAGTAATGACAATGTGCCATTGCGCTTCGTTCGGTGTGCGAGAGAGCCGGCAGCCCAACCGGGTGGATTTGGGGTTAGTTTTGGTAGGCATCGACCTAACTATACCCTTGGTATAGCAATATTGCATTATGTGCTGCTTGATCGTTTGCCACCATAAGCAATAAAAAAAAAATAAAAAAAAAGAGTATAGTAAAGCAATTGAATGTATTCTTAATCGTTCACTAATAGAATCTAATATCTTTAAACGAACAAATTATTCACCTTTTACGACACTTGAGGGTAAAATAAGGAATAGACGGCCGCGGAGGCTGTCACCGGCGGGGGAGTGCTGTTGGCGGTGTCGCTGGACATCACCAACGCATTCAATAGTCTGCCATTCAGCTGCATCAGGGAGGCGCTCCGATTTCATGGGGTGCCCTTGTACCTGAGGCGGCTGGTGGCGGACTATTTGGAGGGGCGCAGTGTCCTCTGCGCGAGTCCCGCAGGGGACATTGTGCGGACGTCCATGTCGTGCGGCGTTCCACAGGGGTCGGTTCTGGGGCCGACTCTGTGGGACATCGGGTACGACTGGGCGTTGAGAGGGAGTCTCCCCCCCGGGCTGAGCGTGATATGCTACGCTGACGATACGCTCGTCACAGCCCGGGGCAGGACACTCGAAGAGGCGGCGAGCCTGGCCACTCTCGGCACCGAGGAGATGGTCGGGCGAATCGAGGCGCTGGGGCTCAGGGTGGCCCTAAATAAGACGGAGGCCCTATTGTTTCATGGGCCACGCGTAAGGCCGCCAATCGGCGTCTCGCTAGTCGTCAACTCCGTCCACATCAGCATCCAGGCCCATATGAAGTACTTGGGTCTGGTGCTCGACGGGCGATGGTGGTTCCGGGAGCATTTTCACCAAATTGCTCCCCGGCTGGTCGGCGCGGCGTCCGCCCTTTCGCAGCTCATGCCGAACGTGGGCGGACCCAGCTTCGAGGGCCGACGGCTGTATGCGGGGGTGATCCGTTCTATGGCCATGTACGGCGCACCCGTGTGGGCGAGGGCTCTGAACGCCCAGCTCAGGGCTGTTCTGTGGAGACCCCAGAGAGTCATGGCGGTCAGAGCCATTCGCGGGTACCGCACGGTATCGACCGAGGCGGCATGCCTAATGGCCGGGACACCCCCGTGGGACCTAGAGGCGGAGATGCTCTCCGACCTCTACCGGCGGGTGACCTCACTGCGCGACGAAGGTGGCTCCCCATCGCTGAGCGAGATAGCCACCTGGCGCGAGGACGCCCGCCGAGACGTCATCGCCCGTTGGGCTACGCGGCTGGAGAGGCCTAGACACGGTGTCGTCACCGTCGAGGCTCTCCGGCCCGTACTGACGGAGTGGATGGAGCGGCGGCACGGAGTCCTCTCCTTTCGACTGGTGCAGGTGTTGTCGGGGCACGGATGCTTCGGCTCGTACCTGCACACGGGCGCACATAGGGAGTGGACTTCGTTCTGCCACCATTGCAGCAGTGACGAGGACACGGCGCAACACACGCTAGAGGCGTGTCCGGGCTTTGACCGGCAGCGCCGTGACCTCGTCGCTGTTATCGGTGCCGACCTGGCGCTGCCGGCTGTCGCGAGAGCGATGGTCGACAGCGTCAGGAACTGGGACGCGGTCGCCGCCTTCTGCGAGGCTGTCATCTCGCAGAAGGAGGATGCGGAACGAGTCCGGGAGGAGTCCCGCGACCCGGGCCGCCGTCAGCGGCCGGGGCGGCGCAGGCGCGAATACCTGCGCCTGATGCCGCCCTAACCGAGGCCTCGGGTGATCGGACCGGGGAATTGTCCGGTCACCCGACGTGAGGCCACCGCGTGAGGGCGACGCCCCGACGGCAAAATCTGTCGGGGCGTCGACGAGAGGGACCCGCGAGGGTAAACCGCCGGGCGGGCCACCGAAGTTAAAATCGAGTACCGGTGGTCCGCTCGCACGGCGAAGAGAGAAGGTTTTACGGTGGGTCTATGGGGTCACGCGCCGCCTTTCCGTCACCCCGGACCGATTCAGCGGGGCGAGACGCACCCATAGCCCACCAATAAAAAAAAAAAATAAAAAAAAGGGTAAAATAAGGAATGATGATGTATTTGTACTCCATCACTACACGTATTTATACATTTGATATTTATATACACATGGGATTAAAGATTCCGTGTGGTGACGGAGTAAGAATACAATTCACCACACAATCTTACCCGTATATCAGGGGGTCGCCAATTAATTTCGCTTGGGGTCCATTTTAAGAAATGAAATGACCTTCGCGGTCCAAACTTTTTATAGAAAAAATATTTATTAAACAAAGGTTACGGAAATAACAAAGGTGTTTGTTGTTACGTACTCTGTAGTGCAAGTTGCTGAGTTTTCGCGGTCCGCACATAATGACTCGGCGGTCCGGATGCGGACCGCGGTCCGCCATTTGGCGACCCGTGCCGTATATGATCGTAAGAGACGACTAAGGGATATAAAACGCATATAACATCTATGCCAGAGAAGTAAGAAAACTCGAAACAAAACCCTATACCAACGCGTCTGACCAGCGTGGTATAGTAGGTTAATTTTTCTCCCATTACGGAGGAGGCGCGAACCTAACATGGTACATGTATGGGCTGTGATGATGATGGGATTAAAGGTTTATTTTAGGGTTTTTGCATGTAGTGGAGATGCGAATATTGAGATGGATGGACAACGTGACGAGAATGGATAAGATAAGGAATGAGGGTATAAGAGAAAATTTGAAAGTGGTGCCAATGATGGATAATGTAAGGAGGAACGCTTGACCTGGTATGGATATGTGATGAGACGGGATGAAAGTAATGTTGCGAGGAAGGTTTTAAGTATGAATGTTGAAGGCTTTAGGGGTAAAGGGAGACCAAAGAAAAGATGGATAGACTGCGTAAGGCATGATATGGATAGACAGGGAGTCACTACAGAGATGACGTCTGATAGGACTGTGTGGAAAAAGAGGACATTTTGCGTCAACCCCAAGTACCTAGTTGGGATAAGAGCAAGAAGATGATGATGGGATTAAAGATTTACGGTGTATTCACCCTTATTTTCCATCGGATTTGTCAAAACCTCAGGTATCAATATCAAAAAATAATTATATAACAAAATTATTTCATTTCGACTATACAGATAGCGTAATTGTTAAGGTCGACCAACCGCGTGAATTTATGAGTTCGATTCCCATGCAAGATAATATTATATGCGATTTATAAATTGTTGATTTTGAATCTGTATAGTATCTAGTAATTCATTAATTATTATTTAATTTATCCGTGTGGTGACATAAAACTCATATAACATCTATGCGAGAGAAGGAAAACTCGAAACAAAGCCCTATACCAACACGTCTGACCAGCGCGGTATAGTAGGTTAATTTCCCTCCTATTACGGAGGAGGCCCGAGCCCGACAGTGGTACATTTATGGGCTGTGATGATGTTGATGATGATGATGAATTCATTAATTGTATATTTGTAAAATCATCCTCAAGGATTATGTCCTTAGTCCAACAGGTTAATTTAAAAAAATATATATACATATAAATAAAAATGTATTTGTCAATCCACTTGTTTAGCATAGCGATTATGATATTATTCCTCCTTGGACCAACCCATCTTCGACATTAGACCTAGATAGCTTAAAAGAATAGATATATATATATATATATATATATATTTATTAAAATACACTTTTCAATAATTACTTACACAAAACAATTTTCAATCAAATTGTTGAAACACTTAACGAATAATATAAATTCACAAAAATTATAATCGTAATAGAACGCACTATTGCATACGACACTCCGTATCAGACTGTCCAATGGCCATGAAATAATTGAATGATTGAGTGTTGAGCTCGTTTTATACACACACAAGCGTTATTTAACTACGTTATAACTGCTATGTTGGTTATAATTTACTAGCGGCCCGACCCGGCTTCGCACGGGTGAACATTTATTAAACACTAGCTTCTGCCCGCGACTTCGTCCGCGTGGAATGGTTACTTTGGGCTAACGTTAACTTCAACTCGCGAATTCGTTTACGTAAAAGGTGGAAATATTTTTAAATAATACATACGTTAAAACTGTTTTAGGTACCTACATGACCTTTTTATTAGTAAGAGTAGAACATTTAACCTTAAGTAAAATAATAATAATAATAATAATCTTTATTGAAAACTAAATACATATGACAGTTGACATAGATGTCTTTGCCTCTTGAATTAGGTAATACCTGTGTTTCAAGAGACAGTTCCTTCCCGAAATACATAAATCACATCAAATTATTTTACAGTAACATACATTATAAATAATGAATATATATATCTTACGTAATAAAGACTAATGATAAAGAAATCTATAATAAATGAATGAGTGAGAATTAACGTGTTAGTGAGCGCGCTCACACGTTGTGTGTGTGTGTGCGTGTGTATGTGTGTGTTGTGCGTTTGTTTATGTGTGTGTGTGTGTGTGTGTGTGTGTGTGTGTGTGTGTGTGTGTGTGTGTGTGGTATGCGTGTGTTTGTGTGTGTGTGTTTGTGTGTGTGCGTGTGTGTATGTGTATATGTGTGTGTGTGTGTGTGTGGTGTGCGTGTGTTTGTTATGTAGTGTGCGTGCATGTATGTATTTCTTTTTTTTTGTGTGTATTTGTAGTTACGCGAAATAAGTATTTAAAAGTGATTCAAGTTTGACGTAATCCATATAATGCAATGTAGTACCATATAAAGTAAATAGTAATGCAAGTAAAAGTATCGGGTCTTATCTATACTTTCTATAGATATATACAATGTATGTATATTATACATACATACATACACTTACGCCTATTTACGATTACACATACTTTTAATGTGTATGAAATCGCTGTGTGGTAGCGGCTATGAATACTACCAATCCTCACTTTGCTTGTGGATGTCGTAAAAGACGACTAAGAGCCTTATAACGACTTGGGCCAACTCCATCTGATGCCGTTTGGTCAACAATTACATTCCCAATTAGGGTTGACGTCTGGCAGGCGGCCGGTCATAAAACTATTGCCAATAACTTTTATAATATGTACTATGAATGAAGAGTACTTATTGTATCGACCCCAAGTAATTGGGATAAGAGTAGGAGAATGATGATGATGATGACCTCTCGTGAACAAATCGCCAATTTGGTCCAGAAAAGGTCATCCCCTTGTATTCGTCCCATTCACGATTGCTTTATATGTTTGCTTCGTCAACCTCTGCCCACTCATTATTTCTTCCACTTCGTGTCCAACCCACCTCAGCATACCAGCGCTCTTTTATAACATTATACCTAATTTTATCTTTCATACTTACATCACACACAGCTTACGAAAAGCTGTCAGCTCTACAGCATTTATTCTATTTTCATGTCTTCCCCGCCAAATCTAACTTTCACTGCCATACATGAGGGCAGGCACTAATACTTCCTATACTTATTATTATTATTTAGGATGTGTAAAGCCGACGGAAGGTCATGAGAAGAAAACAAAACTAAAAATGTAGTGTGTGCAGAAGTACTTTGAAATAACATTAGTTTGAGTTTTTTTTAATATAAGATTATAAGATCCAGTATTTTTATCGTAAATGCGCGCCCAGTACTTGATCATTATTTTGCTGCGATGTTATTTTTAAACTGCGATATTGCCTAAGATATTCATTGAAATCAAATAATGTAAAGAGCAATTTTGTTTTAAATTAAATACTTGTGATGAATAACTCATTTATTTGGATAAGGATTAATATTATGTTTATAAAAACACCTTCGAAAATATCATATTATTTTAAAACAAATTTGATTAGCATAAAAAAGGTTATAGTGAGCCAATCTTAAAAGATAGACATATGCTGTCGCGGACTTTTATTTAGAACTTTGAAAGGGGAACAATTATGTAGTACATAATTTTTGCGCAACTTTAACCGTTTACGCAGCGGAAGCTCTCAAAAGGAAACATAAACCCGATTTTTACACATTCATCATTGTTACTCTGCTCCTATTGGTCGCAGCGTAATGTTATATAGCCTAAAGCCTTCCTTTATAAATGGACTATCCAACAAAAAAAGAATTTTTCAAATCGGACCAGTAGTTCCTGAGATTAGCGCGTTTAAACAAACAAACAAACAAACTCTTCCGCTTTATAATATTAGTATAGATTAGTATAGATTTTGGTATAAACGTACAGTAAATGCAGGACATACCTAAATAATAATGTATTTAGCAATAGTGTATCGCTGGCTTCCCTTGAGTTGATGTTTGAAAACAAAATGAGTAAACAGAATAAATGACATCAACTGGTAATTTTTAAAAACATTTCACCGAGGCTTAGAGTATAGGTATACTAATAATAATTAGATACATTATATACCTACTATTACTGTATAAGTACTGATTATCACATATTTCATAGAATAAAAAATATAGCACCCCGACTTATGTGCTAAGTTTTTTGTTACATTTATTTTTCCTTTTTGATTTATATTTTTTATTTATTTTAATGTAGTTTTTTTTTTATTTGTGTATCATTTCTTTATTCAAGTACATCTTTTATTTTAAAGACTTTTAAATTTTATTAGATTTTATTTTAATTTTCCATTTTTACCTTAATGCTTCACTATACACTATGTTAGCAGTGGTATTTGTAGATTTGTAGATGGCAATAAAACATATTGATTTTCAGGAGACCCTACTCGAGAAAGTGCAACATATAGTTGGCCATGAGAAAAGCATTCTTTTCTTAGATCGATGCCAACCATAGAAAAAGTTTGTCCCTGGGATTTATTTATTGTAAGGGCAAACGATATCTTTACAGGAAACTGTAATCTTTTAAAAGATATAGGACAATCCGTCGGTATCATTGGGATCCGCGGAAAGTGAGCAAGCTGTCCGGCCGCGGGGCCGGTGTTGATAGTAGCTACAATCACATTGTCTCGCAATTCCATAACCAAAAGTCTTGTTCCATTACACATATTGGGAGGGCTTAAATTTCTCAGAGCGAGCCGCGCGGCTACCTATTTCATAGATGTACCCTTCTCCTCCACCCCCGCCGCACCGGCGCGTCACGGCGGCGAATTAATTTTATTTCAATATTATTAAACTCGTAATATCTTTCGAATGGAGTGTCCGATTTTAATAAAATAAAAAGTTATTTACAGGTATTTAAACAGCCTTGCTTGAGAAATAATTTATTTAGGTAAGGATTAAGGCAAAGGTATAAATAACTTGGTCTGATTATTGTCAAAATTTCTATTAAATTTTAAAATGTTAAAAAGTAGTTAGAGTGACATAACTACAATAGTTAGACACATGCTATCGCGATATTTTTTGTAGATATTGATATGTTCTTTAATATTGTGGAACATTTTTGGTTCTATTATCAATAGTTTTCGCAGCACATGCGATGAAATATATTTTATGGGCGTTTTTTTTACACCTTGGGTAACATTATTGTAATTTTAGTAGAGATCCTTATATTTTTCTTAAAATTAAAATAGCCTATAATAATTAGTGATAATGTTGCATCAAATGGTGAAAGAATTATTTAAATCGGTCCAGTACTTTTTGTGCCAATTCATTACAAACATACATACAAACCTTTCATCTTTATAATATTAGTATAGATAATATAACGCGATAGCAATTTATAATATATTGAATAATTATATTTATTTTTTAACGAAGGTATTTAATATTATGTTTGTTGAACAAATATATAAATTCATTAAAAATAAATATAAAAATATATTCGTATTTATTTTTAACGAACTGATAGTCAAAAGTTATTTATTGTATTAAGTATGTTTAAAAAAAATCGTTAAAAATAAATATAAAAAAATATATTAATTTTTTAACGATTTAAATGGTGACAGTTTTTTGTTCAATTATATTCGTTAAAAATATATAAATTCGTTAAAATAAATATAAAAAATATTCATATTTATTTTTTAACGAACTGATAGGTAAAAGTTATTTGTTAAATTGTGTTAAAAATATATAAATTTGTTAAAAATAAATATATTTATTTTTAACGAACTGAATGTAACAGTTATTTGTTGTATTATGTTCGTTAAAGAATAAATATAAATTCGTTAAAAATAAACATTAAAAAATAATAATATTTATTTTCAGCGAACTGAATAGTAATAGTTATTTGTTAAATTATATTCATTGAAAAATATACAAATTCGTTAAAAATAAATATAAAAGTATATATTAATTATTTTATAAACGGAATGGTATACAACATAGTTACAATTAGGTAATAGTAAATATATAAATACTTATTTTTTAAAGAACAGAATGATAACAGTTATTTGTTAAACTATCTTCGTAGAAAAAATATACAAATTGGTTAAAAACATACATAAAAATATTCATATTTATTTTTTAACGAACATAATTTAACAGCTATTCGTTACATTTCATGTGACAGTTGTATATTACATTAAGTTCGTTAAAAAATCAATATGGATGTTTTAAATTACTGAAATTTAATAATCGTCATATAAAGTTATTAAAACAATATATATATTTGTAAGCGAAAAATGATTAGTATATACAATAATTGAGCCCGCATTTATAATATTGAATAATTGTTAAAGCAATTGAAATAAATCTCCAATAGATGAGGGCTTAAAACCCACATGTAACTATAATTTTTCTCTCGCAAATAAATTTTTACAAATATTCTTCTAGAGACTACTTAACTTTAGAATAAAAACACATAGAATGATAGTTCGGTACTTTAAGTGATTAAAAAAAGTGAAGTTAAAAATCCTGTTAGTGTGTAAGCGTTTACACAAGTACACACGCACACTACTATAAAATGAAACACAATGACCTTGCACACTACGGAATGGGCCGGCGTAGGGTGACAATTTCGTCACCAATTTAGTGGCACACATTTTGTGAGTAGAATAGTTTTCTATGTGACGTGTTATTATTCTAAGTAAGTACTTAACACTATAATTTGTTAAGATTAATTGCAATGGCTAGCATATCATTGGCTTCGTCTGTATAGGCTACATTTTTGCCCAATCAATGTGACTGAACGGAGTCACCGGATCAAGAATAAAGAGTGATAATTATTCGTACTACATATATCTTAGCCACTACTGAATAATACTTTGTGGATCGCACAAAGCATTGTTCTCCGTAGGAATCAAACCCATGACACTAACAAAGAAGGTCGGTATCTTAACCATTACGCTATATGTGCAGTGAATTTTTTTATTTCCTATGATCAAAAAGGTGTAAGTAGCACATGTAGTAAACGAGTTTGACGCTCAGAAATACCATGGGCACAGTCGAACCAGCAAATCAAATTTTGGTAAAATATCGTAATAATACATATTTTAAACGCACAATTCAGTACAATATCATCATTCTCCTACTCTTATCCCAGTTACTTGGGGTCGATACAATATCTACTCTTCTTTCATAAGTAGTACATATTGTAAAACTTATTGGCAATAATTTTATTACCGGCCACCTGCCACACGTCAACCGTCCTTGTGAATGTAATTGTTGACCAAACGGCATCAGATGGAGTTGGCACAGGTCGTTATAAGTCTCTTAGTCGTATTTTACGATATCCACGAGCAAATTAAGGGTTGGTAGTATTCGTAGCTACTACCACATACAATGCAGTACAATATATTCTCTATAAAAGAAAATACATACATACATACCATCACGCTATATCCCTTGCAGGGTAGGTAGAGAGAACAGTGTCATAGAACTCTATCCTTGCATACTTCACTCGCTTCCTCAACATTCATAATTCTCTTCATACACGCTCGCCGGTTTAGGAGACTCTTGACTCCACCTTCTTTCAGTACGTGACCAATACGTAACCATAAAAAAAAATAACATGAAAAAAAATAACGAAATTTATAAAAAATAACGAAATAAAATATGTGGATATACAGTGTATTTTATTTTTCTTGATTTTTTTCTGTCATATATAATATGTATAGTACACTGAAAATGCCCTCATCTCACAAAAGTTCCATTACTGGGCTCGAGCCTTCTTCCACAGTGAGATATCAATTAGCCTACTATACCCAAGGCTGGGCAAAATACATGCTTTGCTTTAATTGAAATACAAATTACAAAATACAGTATCGCAAGTAATTAAAATATAAAATACAAAATATCTTTAAGTAAGGTATTTGAAATATAAAATACAAAATACAATATTTTAGCTATTTTTAATCGAAATACAAAATACAAATTACATATTACAAAATAAGTAATCTAGACCAGCATGGGCTGATAAGTAGAGGAATACAAGATTAATTAATCAATAATTAATCAGTGAAACCAGTGTTTCCTTTCATGAACACTAGATTTTTAAATGTACTGTCAGACAAACAGCCTCTTGTTGGCGAGCGAATAAAACCTGCTAAAGAAATCAATCTTTCTACAGATCCTGATGAGCACAAACTTGTATTAAATTGTATGAACACATTTTTTATATTTGGATAGCGCTCAAGAATTGAAAGCTCTTTGCTTCTATCAATTAGGAAGCTGACCAATTCTAACTCCATTTTAGATGTCTGTGGTTGATCATTGTCTCTGTTCTCAAAAACACTAAAATCATCATGTTCTTTACTAGTGGTGCTACGCTTTTTTTATTGCTTATGGTGGCAAACGAGCAGTCAGCACACCTGATGGTAAGTGTCAGTGTCGCCCATGGTCCTTTGCAGTACTAAGGATATAGGTAGGCCGCTGCCTACCAATACAAACCCCAAACCCACCCCAGCTGGGCTTCCGGCTCTCTCGCTCACTGAACGAACCGCAATAGCCCATTGCCATTACTCAGATGTCGATCTTCTGCGAGAGTATGGTACTACCCCGGACGGGCCGGCCTGCGGCTGTAGACAGAATACTGTCCACAGCGTGGTCCTACCACTACTACTCCTGCTGCTTCCATCCATTTCATGCTTTTTGTTACTTGTCTCTAAGGCGTGAATGGCAAGATTTTTCGAATTCTTTGCCTCTCATTTCCTGTGATGCTTTCTGGCATCCAACGCATTTTATAAATAGGTGGTAGCATGATGCCAATATGGCTCCATTTACTTCAGGTGACAGATTAAAAAACTTTTCAAATCCTTTTTCCAAACTCTCTTTTAGTTGTGGTACAATGAGAGTAAAATGCCTCAAGTGTTTTATCAGTGAAAAAACTAAAAACAAACCGTTAAACCGTTATGACTTGACATCTTAGCTTGACATTGACAATTCGACGTACATTTTTTTGCGTTTAGTTGGCCAGTTTTGACGTACAGTCATAGCGTACAGTGTAGATAACAAATGAAGTGTTGCTAACTCTAATAGCTGCTTTACCATCATTGCACTCTCGCCTCGCACTCGCACTCACACTCACGATCGTTAAATGAATGTTAAATGTATTTTAATGTAAAAATGTATTTTGAAGCCTCAAGTATTTGAAATACTAATTACAAAATACTTCGCTCTCAGGTATTTGAAATACAAATTACATTTTAAGGAAGTAATTGAAATACAAATACCAAATACGTATTTATATTTCAATTACGTATTTTAATTACAACTAATTCAAATACTGCCCAACCCTGACTATACCACGATGGACAGACGTGTTGGTATAGGTTTTTATTTCAAGTTTTCCTTCTCTTACATAGACGCTTTATGTATATTTATATCCCTTATTCGTATTTTAAGATATCCACGTACAAAAAGATGTAAACTGTATTCTTACTACGTCACCACAATAAAAACTGACGCCGCTCTATATATTAGAGAACAAAAGAAATATACACAGATGTTGGAATGTTCTACGGCAGTGAATTCTAGTGCCTAATGTTTGATAATCACGTAGCACAATCCTGTCTCATAACTTACCTGCTTTTCCGTGTGGTGACGGAGTAAGTATACAATTCATCACCCCAATCTTAACAGTGGGTGATCGTACGAAACGACTAAGGGATATAAAACGCATATAACATCTATGCAAGGGAAAGAAAACTTGAAACAAAACCCTATACCAATACGTCTGACCAGCGTGGTGTAGTAGGTCAATTTCATTTCTTGTGTGGAGGTGGCTCGGACTCAGCAGTGGAATATAAAGAGCTGTGATGATGATGATAATGATTCACCTGGTCTAATCCTAATTACTTGTGATGACGCCATACGTACATAATGAGATCTCTACGAAAAATCTGTGGAGTTAGGCTGACTGTTCGCATTCGTCGACGTAAGTAAGCGAGTAGGTATGAAAGAGAGTATTGGTGTAAAGATGCGAAAGGGAATGCTCCGATGGTTCGGACATGTGGAAAGAATGCCGAAAGAACGTCTGGTTAAGAAGATATACAATGCGAAAGTGGAAGGATGTAAGTACCGGGGGAGACAGAGACAAACCTATCTAGACCAGATTGGTCACGTACTTAAGGAAGGCGGAGTCAAGAGTCTCCGAAACCGGCGAGCGTGTATAAAGAGAATTATGAATGTTGAGGAAGCGAGTGAAGTATGCAAGGATATAGAGCAGACAGCACTCTGTTCTCTCTGCCTACCCTGCAAGGGATATGGCGTGATGATATGTATGTGTATGCATGCTTGCTTGACGTCAACCATCATTGGAAATGTAATTATTGACAAATCGTTATAAAGTTTGACCAGGTCGACAGAAAGCTGTCAGTTATCTTTTACGACGTCCATGAGCAAAGTAAGTGTTGGTAGTATTCGTAACTACCACACGATACATTGAACAACTTTGTATATGACCCACAATTTTGCACGCCTCATAAGCGAAGCGTTGAGGTCTTGCTCTACTCTCGACATATAAAAATCAAGCACTTTTCAAACATAAAAATGATTGTATTTTTCTCACATTGCACTTATAGGATAATATTATTATACATACATATGTCAAGAAAAAATATTCGTCTAAACGTATTTGATATTTTTAAAAAGCAATTATTTTGTTTAAAGTAAGAAAAAAGTTGATTAAAAAAAATATTCGAGGCCGTCCGGATGTTACCGTAAAGTATCTGGCATTCTCACGACCGTAAAAATGAATGTGTCGAAGTTTTTCTTCTATTAAAAGCTTCATAATCGCAACGCGCTGTCTCCTTTCGAAAATGGCTTGGTAATAATTCCTTGTCGTTTAATTGCAATTAATAAAAACCTAAACTGCTTAGTCATTAGTGTATGTATACTTTATGAAAATTGGGTTCGTTAACATTTTTTGTTCGTCCATTCGGACAGGCAAAGGAAATAAATCCCATTCAGCCTATACAGCTCTGTTTAGCTCTACGTCGAGAATGGTACGAAAAGTATTTCTTTTTCTTTCATTAGGAGTATGTACAAGCTTTTATTTAGTTTCACCTGTCCCGTTGTCTGTAATCAAATCTTGCAAGATAAATTTGATCCTCTTCCCGGTTTCCGATTGAGCTGAAATTTTGCATGCATGTATAAATAAGATGACAATGCAATATTATTTTGACAAAGAGTTGACCTGATCATGGACCTGGAAGCTGGCCATCGGAACTCCATAATTAAACGACGCAACCCCATCGAAATTGGGCTTATTTGATTCGTCTTGACGAGTACTTTGATACTGTATGGAAAACAGGGTCTGATCATGGACCTGGAAGCTGTCTATAGGAACTCCGTAATTAAGCAACGCAACTCCATCGAGTTTGGGCTCGTTTGATTCGTCTTGAAGATTATTTTGATACTATATGGAAACCAGGGTCTGATCATGGACCTGGAAGCTGTCCATAGGAACTCCGTAATTAAGCGACGCAACCTCATCGAGATTGGGCTCATTTGATTCGTCTTGACGAGTACTTTAAGACTATATAATAACCAGGGTCTGACGATGGACCTGGAACCTGGCCATAAGAACTCCGTAATTAAACGACGCAACCCCATCGAGTTTGGGCTCGCTTGATTCGTCTTGAGGAGTACTTTGATACTATATGGAAACCAGGGTCTGAACATAGACCTGGAAGCTGTCCATAGGAACTCTGTAATTAAGCGACGCAACCCCATCGAGTTTGGGCTCGTTTGATTCGTCTTGACGAGTACTTTGATACTATATGGTAACCAGGGTCTGACGATGGACTTGGAACCTGGCCATAAGAACTCCGTAATTAAAAAATGCAACCCCACCGAGTTTGGGCTCGTTTGATTCGTCTTGACGAGTATCATGGTTGGCGTGAATATGCAACTCCAACAAATTGGGTGAAAAAGTTCGTTCCGCTTATTATGAATGTGGATTATGTCTGATTGATTAGATGGTTGACCTAATGCCAAAGTAAGCACGTGCCGAGGGCTGAATGGCATGAGGGTGTATAAACATTTCATATCGCTAACGTTGCGCCTCAGAGTACCAGGGCGAACCCTGTTATACTGAAGCCCTTATCCCTCCACAATGGACCTCTGGGGTGATGAACCGTTTTTGTCCTATATTTGTAGGAAAAACACGAATAATAAAAATACTAAAAAGTTAAAGATAACATTAAAAAAAAATATTATTTAAAAAATAAGCTTTTATTATTTGCTAATATAATAAACTAAAAAGTTAAAAATAAATCAACTCTAATCAGACATATAACACTTTATAAGTTCATTGTAACCTTTAACGATATTTTGATTAAGCTTCAACAACAAAATAATTCCATATCGTACATAATTATATATTTTTAACACTAAAACTTTACACCATAATTATTAAATCTCCCCGTTTTTATCACAGTCCCAATTTTATAAATAAAAAACAGCTTGCTTTTAAAAAAGGATTTTTCTTCTTTAATTTTATTTTCATTTCTGGCATTGACTAATAGTAAATGATAAATAATATAAAAATTATGAGGCGTGCACTTTTGGATTTTCCAAACTATATTGTTCTGCGTCTGAGTAGAATTTGTGAAGTCTCCTGTGATACAAGGATTTATTCCTTACTAGCTTCTGCGCGCGGCTTCGCCCGCGTAAAAGATTACTTTCCTAAAGTTTCTCATCCCCAATTTTTATATTACCCCCTTAATGGTAATTTTTTTACAAAATTTTAATGTCATATTTATTTACTTTTTTTTTTACTGCCCCGGTACCTACATCCTTCCATTTTTTCATTGTATATCTTCTTAACCAGCAAATCTAATCAATAGCAAATCTAATCAATAGCCTAAAAATAAGTTTCAAGCTTCTGGCTTTAAAAATGACGATACTTCCTTACAACTTTTCATCCCCATTTACAACCCTTTTTTGTATTAAAAAGTAACCTATGTCCTTTAACAGGCTCTAGACTATCTGTGTACCAAATTTCATTTAGATCGGTTCAGTAGCTTAGGCGTGAAAGAGCGACAGACAGACAGAGTTACTTTCGCATTTATAATATTAGTAAGGATTACTGGTTCTTTTATAAGCTGTTTGATATAATGAAAAAAATTTTTCAGCTATGTCATCTTTTGCAATATATAAGATAGAAGAAAACTTTATATTACGTCAACTCCAAGTAATTGGGATAAGAGCAGGATAATAATGACGAAAATTTGCTTTATCCTATTACTTAGTTGTAAACTGTATCTTAGAAAACTGTATCTTTAAAATGTGTGACGAACGAACGACGAATCTGTGACGACAGCAATCGAAGCTACTGGCTGTCCCGATTGCACGTACCAACTTGCTGCAGAGCCAGGATCGCGCCGACCCCCCACAGTGCCTGTGTGAGAAATCTATGAAGCGCCTCATTTTCATTTTTAACAATTTTTTTAGTTTTTATTATATACAACGTAACGACGACGTAAGAGAGCGAATAGGTATGAAGGAGAGTATTGGTGTAAAGATGCGAAAGGGAATCCTCCGATGGTTCGGACACGTGGAAAGAACGCAGAACGAACGTCTGGTTAAGAAGATATACAATGCAAAAGTGAAAGGATGTAGGTACCGAGGGAGACCGAGACTAACCTACGTAGACCAGATCGGTCATGTACTGAAGGAAGGTGGAGTCAAGAGTCTCCGAAACCGGCGAGCGTGTATGAAGAGAATTATGAATGTTGAGGAAGCGAGTGAAGTATGCAGAGATAGAGTTCTCTGGCACTCTGTTCTCTCTGCCTACCCTGCAAGGGATATGGCGTGATGATATGTATGTATGTATTATATACAATGCATATGTTGCACCTATTGCACCTACTTACATATCGATACTCTACTATAAAGAATATGTTTTTGTCTAAAAATTATTTTGAAGGCGGCGCCCCTATTGTCTTAGTGCCTGTGTGGGCCGCACACTTCGCACATAGGGTCGGCTTGGTTCTGAAAAGAAAGCCACTTTGTCTTTCATTTGTTATGGGATAAAGTGTTAATGTACAATAGAATAATGCTTTACTATCGCATTAAGTTAAGACCCTGTAATGATAGTTTAAGTATAGATGATTTATAATAAATAAATAAATAAAAATAAAAGTTACATGTTAATCCAAATTGCAGATTACTAAATATATTTCTTTTGTTCATTCTAGATATATTTAATGTAGTGATTTGTCAATTACGTTTATGCTGGTTGCTTTGCTATTATTCATATTAAGATAATGGATCTTCAGTAATTTTAAATAATTATAATGTATTTAATAAAAATAAAAATACAATCCTCTAACAATTGAATTTCTCATAAGATTATAATGATTATTACTATTGTTTTAATAATATTGAATAAAGTTTCACATAGATGCAACACTGCATTTGCATAAAATTTTAAAAATAATTACTAATTTATAATAATTTATAATAATATATATAATTAAATTCGAGATAACGTCTACATTTAAATAAATCAGACAATTATTTATGTTTGGGGTTTTCTCGTAGTTTACGGTAACCTCGGTTTTTGTTATGTTGAAGTAGGTAATAGTTCAAATTACTGAAATTTAGCATTTAATTATAATAATATAATTTAATAGAAGCGAAAAATGATGTCACAAACGGGATTCAAACCCGCGCCTATTGGGATTCCGGCCCAATCGTGCTGCCACTACACCACCGTGAACTATTGTAGGACATACAAATCTCGCTTCGTATCATATTTACGTCTTTAAGGTCATCATTTTTCGCTTCGTAATCGGGTTTTATAAATAATTAAGCATATTAAATGCTAAATTTCAGTAATTTGAATAACAAGGTTGTGTCATCGTTTAATACAATTCTAACTGCAAAGTTTGAAGTATTAAGCCTATAACAATGTGTAAACATTGTCGGGTAGATGGCGCATGCCCCCTTAAAGACGTAAATATGATACAAAGTGAAATTTGCATGTCCTACAATAGTTCACGGTGGTGTAGTGGCAGCACGATTGGGCCGGAATCCAGATAGGCGCGGGTTCGAATCCCGCTTGTGACATCATTTTTCGCTTCGTAATCGGGTTTTACAGGTAATAGTTACTTTGGGGAATTAGTCCGTCACCTGCCGAGAGGCCGACCGCGTGAGGAAAGACCAACATCCTCCCCGATGGATGTCGATCAAGAGAAGGGGACTCCTCAGAGGGTATTCCGTCGAGCCGACCACTAACGTCAAGTCACTCTGCTCCGGTGGACGGCCTAACGACGAAGGTAACGTCACGGGTGGGTTACGGGTGTGTGTGCTTACGCCCCCTTGTCCCCCGGACGGAGTGGTGCGAGGAGAGCGTCGACCGTATTTCACCTCCAAAAAAAAAAAGGTAATAGTTACTAAACCACTAGGAAGTTTTACTGTTTATTTATTTTAAGTTAGATATCTGAGTCGCACCTTTCGTAATGTTAATAATAATACAACACACATTTGTATATTACAGAGGATTGTTAACGACTGCTTCATATTAATTAGGTAGTACTTATAGTACGTAAATCACTGTGTGAGCAATTTTGGCTCGTACAATATATTTTTAACCCAAGGTTTGTAGTCCGTACTTGTGTAGTTTAAGAGATGCAAGCAGATAATATCATTGCAAGAGAAGTATAACTTGAAATAAAGCTCTATAACAACCAATCTGACCAGCGTGGTATAGAAGGTCAATTTCCCTCCCACTGTAAAAGAATTTCGAGCTCAATAATGGGATTACCCTGCTCTTATTCCAATTACTTAAGGTTCAAGCATGCTGACCCATACAATACTTATTAAGGTTTTATAGATTATACTCTTAAATTTTAGGGGTAGTTCAGAGTCATATAATCCGTGATCTGTTGCCATTTCATCCATCACGCATCAATACAGTGCTTCACTACACAATCCAGGTCGCCATTGCTTCGGATAAGTTAATCGAGGTATCAAAAGTTAGAGCATACTGATAAAGGTACTCTATCTAAAGATTTGAATGTGAAATTATAGAGATCGCAAAATTTCGTAGAATATGTTTTGTTTTTGGTCAGCTGATTTTCAAGTCATCATTCTTCAATTTACAATGCCAACCCCTATACCAACATTTTCTGGACCTCATGTTCATCTACTCCAACGAGAACAATATCATTAGCGTATAGCATGCACCAGGGTGACTCTTCTTATATCCCTGATGTTAAGACCTCCAGCACCAACAAGTAAGGACTTAAAACAACCTTTGGTGTACTGTACATAGCTAGAATAACCTTATATACTTCACAAGCACACTTCTCTCTTTCAGTGCCCACAATAAACCGTTTTCAGTATTCTGCCGTGTACTTTCTCATGGTCAATAAATACCTTACGCAAGTTTTTATGTGTATCACGATTGTTTTTTTTTTTCGCACAGTTGTCCAACATGGTGGCATAAATTCGAACTGGCTTTGGGTGACCTCACTTTCTTTTCGGAATAGAGTCTTTCAATGCGACTTACATATGTGAGCTGAAGTTATACTCCATGTTCTCTTTGTCCCGATTTGCTAATTAGAGTAACATAATCTTTTTCTATAATTTGCTATTGTCTATTATTTCCATGTTCAGCTATTTGTTCTTACTCCACTCTATGAAACTGAAGTGGAAATGGGTGGGACATCTAGCGAGAATAGAAGATACTAGGTGGACGAGATATGTCATAGAATGGAAAGGACCGAGGGAAAAAGACAACGGGGAAGACCAATAAGAAGATGGCTTGATGACATCAAAGATATAACGGAAGATAAATGGCAAATAAAGGCGAGTAACAGAGAGCTTTGGAATGATATGGAGGAGGCCTTTACCCTACAGAGGGGTTCTCATTAAAAGTGACATAATATATTATATCTAAATTTCTAATTATAATTTTATATTTTTAAATGTAAACTTGTAAGCCAAAATAGAATGAAAGAGAGTATTGGTGTAAAGATGCTAAAGGGAATGCTCCGATGATTCGGACATGTGGAAAGAATGCCGAACGAACGTCTGGTTAAGAAGATATACAATGCGAAAGTGAAAGGATGTAGGTACCGGGGGAGACCGAGACTAACCTACCTAGACCAGATCGGTCATGTACTGAAGGAAGGTGGAGTCAAGAGTCTCCGAAACTGGCGAGCGTGTATGAAGAGAATTATGAATGTTGAGGAAGCGAGTGAAGTATGCAAGGATAGAGGTCTCTGGCACTTCTGCTCTTTCTGCCTACCCTGCAAGGGACATGGCGTGATGTATTATTTCCATGTTCAGCTATTTGTAGTCCATATATTTCTTTTTTATATGACCCTACATTAATTATATTTCATCTTAAAGTATTCTTGGTGTTTGTGAATATTAATTGCCGTGTGGTAATAGATAGGAATACTACCAACCCTTACATTGCTTGTGGATGTCGTAAAAGACGACTAAGAGCTTTATATCAATCTGGGCCAACACCACCTAATGCCGTTTGGTCAACAATTACATTCCCAAGGAGGGTTAACGTCAATATGTACTATGAAAGACGAGTACATATTGTATCGACTCCAAGTAATTGGGATAAGAATAAGAGTATGATGATGAGTTTAATACATAAATATAAAATAATTTAAAATATAAAAAGCTTATGCGAAGTGGTCTTCATTGCCCGCAATACAGTCATTTAAACGTTGAGGCCAGTTGTCAATAGAAGCACGCACTCTTTCCACTTTTTCACTATCAATCGTATGGATTGTTTTAGGTAATCCAAATTATCATGGCGTTTAGTGCAAGCCATACTCTCTAAAACTGACCATAAATCATAATCCAGCGGATTAAGACTGGAACTAGACGACGGGCAGTCTTCAGCTCTAATGAAGTCTGAAACGTTCGTTTCCAACCAAGACTGCGTAGACTGAGTTTTATGACCCGGCGCTGAGTCTTACCTATTAATAGTCCGGTACACAAACATTTTACTAATACTAAAAGCGTATGGAGAGTTTCAAAAATTGCATTTGGCTCCATACCTACCTTGTGTAATGCAATCATAGCAATTCGGTTCTCTTTATCACACCACTCCATTTTCATATCGCAAAATATTATATAATGTATTGGCGCCAAAATGAGAAAACTTAATGAACAATCATATAAAAATGACAAATTCCAAATTAAAATGTAATATTTTGTTTATTTTTAATTGTAACAGTATTTATGGCCAGACTAAGTATATAATTTACTTTAGTGGTAGGACCACGCTGTTGACAGTCCTCTGTCTACAGGCACGGGCCGGTCCGTCCGGGGTAGTACCACTCTTTTTTTTTGACGCTGTGGAAACGCGTTTACGCGCTAACCTCCTCCGACCCGCTGGTGTCAAGACGGGAGGGAGTGTGGGACTCGCCGGTTGGATGTTCCACCGGAATACCCACTAAAACCACAGCGGCTCCCTTCCGCGCTTTTACGGGACGCCGGAGAGATCGTCTATTGATATTCGATCTCCGACTTATACCACACTCTTGCAGAAGATTTTGCGTTTCGTTCGATGAGCAAGAGAGCCGGAAACCCAACTGGGTGGGTTTGGAGTTTATCCCTTGGTATAGTAAGGTTCATGGGCGGCAGTAACACCATCGGGTGTGCTGCTTACTGCTTTGCCACCATAAGCAATAAAAAAAAATTGGTTATTTGGCATCAGTAAGTAGTCTTGAAGAAAATTTATACATACTAATACGAAGTAGTATTATTATACCAACTGCAAAGAACAATTGATGCCAAAAAGCTGATAGAGTTTAATAGGAAAATAATAATCCTTGTATTGCAGGTGATTTTACAAACATAATTCGACGGGCACAAATTACACCCTGACTCAGAACAATAATATATAGATCCCATAATGTATTGTCTCGCGTGGGAATCGAACCCACGCTACTGGCACGGTAGATAGATCTTAACCACTACACCATCTATGCCAATAATTAAAATATAACCGCTAAAAGGATATATAAAATTATTAAACTTGCGTTTTTTTTTATGAAAAAAAAAATAACGACATAGCACTTTGAAGTAACGTATTACAAATAACGTTATTAATAAGCTTTTAATATATTCATAACGTCACTAGAATGTTCTTGACGGGGGACGCGATCGTCCAAATCGAGTTATCAAACAATTCTATTTTCATTGCAGCTGTGAATGAACTATGTTCACATACAAAAGGTCTTAAGTATTATTGTCATCATTTATCAATCTTTCAAATAGTGTATCATCACTTTATTCGTGATTTATTTTAGAGTTATTATTTATATTCCATTTAATAATTAGTAATATTTACGTGAGTGAGTATTATACATTTAAAAAGAAGCACGGAAGGGCGTCCGGTGCCCCCTCGCGCATAGTCACCGAGCTCCACTACGGTTTCCCACTCCAGCTCGACGATTCCGATTTTCGCCGGTTGGCGGGACAGCCTCCCATGGAGGATAATCCTGGGTTCGGGTCCGCTGTTGACCGGCAGGTGGCCGGCGGTGACCATTCCATTTTTTTATAGTCTTTTGGTAATGTAGATACACCTGAGTTTTCATATTTAAATAATACTGTAATATCTCTGGCAATCAATTGACATTGTTTACGGTAAAATGTATTTTATTATTTACTGGCAATTCATTCGTTGAGACTTAAAAACAATATCAACAAATTCTGTAATACTATCTTGATTTATACATACATACATATATATCATCACGCCATATCCCTTGCAGGGTAGGCAGAGAGAACAGAGTGCCAGAGAACTCTATCTCTGCATACTTCACTCGCTTCCTCAACATTCATAATTCTCTTCATACACGCTCGCCGGTTTCGGAGACTCTTGACTCCACCTTCCTTCAGTACATGACCAATCTGGTCTAGATAGGTTAGTCTCGGTCTCCCCCGGTACCAACATCCTTCCACTTTCGCATTGTATATTTTCTTAACCAGACGTTCATTCGGCATTCTTTCCACATTTGTTCCACACACATTTTCTTCATTTATGAGGCATATAACATATAGTGTGACTTAAAAAAATTATACTAATCAAGCTACAATGAACTTACTGGCTTTTGCCTTAATTACTTCTTTAGCCTTTCCATTCTTAAATAATAAGTCTTATTATACATTTTCATCATTCCGATTCCCAAATTCGGATTTGTGCTTTGTTATTACGATTAAATAAAATTTACATACCCATATAGAATTATTCGTAATGAATGCTTGAAACAGTAAATAAAAACCTGTAATTGTTCTCATCTATAATTTACGTAATTTACTTGTATGTATACATACATACACATACATACATATCATCACGCCATATCCCTTGCAGGGTAGGCAGAGAGAACAGAGTGCCAGAGAACTCTATCTCTGCATACTACACTCGCTTCCTCAACATTCATAATTCTCTTCATACACGCTCGCCGGTTTCGGAGACTCTTGACTCCACCTTCCTTCAGTACCTGACCGATCTGGTCTAAGTAGATTAGTCTCGGTCTCCCTCGGTACCTACATCCTTCCACTTTCGCATTGTATATCTTCTTAACCAGACGTTCGTTCGGCATTATGTATATATGTATGTATATGTAAGTATATAGTAATATATTATATTTGTATAAGTATGTATATTGTTATATATGTATTTATTTGTATATATGTATATGTTTTGGAATATAATCATATTTATTAGGTATTTACATGTTTAGTGTACCCACATATACCTAACAACAAAGTTACTTTTTTTTTAGTATCTTTTATCTCTCTAATTAATTGCACCTACCTCACATTATTTCTGCACCACTCTAGGTCGACTGGTAGAGAATGCTTATGGCATTAAATCCGCCTTGTACTATTTTTTTTTGCAAAAGTAATAAATAAATAAAATAAATAAACTATTAATTCAATTTCTATATTAATTTAAACTATCAGCAATACATTATTCTGATAAAAAAGTGCGTATTATTAGTATATCTATATTAACAATTATAGTCCTTAAAATATTTGCTATTTAATATTTTAGCTTGATCTCTGTGACAGATAGCTACAAAACCGATGAAGTAATTTTAAATACGCGTCATGTTTACAATTTTATTTTGTATCGCCTATATTTTCATTTTTTACGTGCCAGTTATAACTCAACTGAATTATGAATATAAAAATATAAATACTTGCACCAAAACTTGTACGTCATATATTTTAATACTTAGTAACCATTTTATAAAAATATGATGCTTACGCAAGTACAAGGTCATACTGGACTGAGAAAAAGATAGAGATAGGACAACCGATAAACGTAAATCGATAACATTCTTATTAATTATTTATAAAACAAGTAAAACCAATATATTACCTGTATAAACCACATGGTTACGCTATAAAATAAGTAAATTGTATGAATTTAGTATTCAGACATCAGTTATAACATTAATAACATCATTTCTTTTATAAAATAAACATGATTATTAATGAAATAATAAGTGACCAAGAACTCAACATCAACCAACAGGAATGCTCCAGCGATGATAATAATAGTGATGATGAACCTGGATGTACTCCTTTCGAATATATATAAATAATTAATTAACAACTTTAGTTTAAATGAAATAAAATCCAATGATTTAAATTGCATAATATTTTCATATATTGTTTTTTAATTGCAGTAGCTAATAATTTTAATAAAAATAAAAACTCGTTTAAAAAACCTGACTTCAAAAACGGAAAATTACAAAATAACTTAAAATACTATTATTTGTATGTGCTATCTATTGACAGGTTTGAAATCGGTGCCAGGCCCTAAACAAAATTATAAACTGCTTAGGTACTTACTGTAATTAAATTCCTACACTAAAGATACTACTTTTTTACTTTTTAGTGTTACAGACACACATAGGTTGTTCTATTAGTAGCGGGGCTTGAGCTACTCGTTCATTTGTCGCTCTCATACTTAATGCTAATATCAGACTTATATGGTTTTCTCATGGATGCCATTGTCAAAACTGGACCAAATTAAAATGGGACCATTCGGGAAGCACCAGCTTTCAAATAAAAAAAGAATCATTAGAATCGCTTTGCCCAGTCGAAAGATATGAGGTAACAAACATAAAAAAAAAAGAAAAAGAAATACAGGCGAATTGAGAACCTCCTCCTTTTTTGAAGTCTGTTAAAAAATAAGGAATTATATCGACAAAAATACGGACTACATAGTAAGCGTTTAGCACTATGGACAACTGTCACAGAGATCAAGCTATATTTTATGGACTATAATTACAGAAATGCGAATTGTAACAAGACAACTGTATAATTAGTAAGAAGACTCAACAGAGACAGAGGAAACTCAGCTCCAATATAGAATAAGTTACACACACATATTTTCTTGAATTTTGTTCGATATAGACGTATTATATTCTTAAAATGTTTTCGCTTCTTATCTGAAAATAAATCATTTGATTTGAATAAACTGTTATTTTTTTTTTCTTATTTTTTTTTTACTATGTGTATGTAACACATAGTAAAAGACAGTACGACACAGAGACACAGTACAATGCGAGAGTAGCCACAATGCGAGATATAAGGGAAGGTTGCGATCAATGGACCAGCGCTTTCTTTGGACCACCTAAGTAATTGAAATATTAGACAAGTTAGAACGTGTTTAATCCATTGTTAGGCAAAAGTACCGAGCCCAGTAACTGCTCCTCAAACCTCAGGATCGCCAGGCCATCCATTGCGGAGTAACGTGTACGCACGTGTTTGCGAGGACGGCGATATAAAAATTACACAATGAAAACATCCATGTAATTATTGTAATACTTTTGTTTATTAAGCGATAGTATTCTATATTGATAGAATATTAATCTGTATTTTAGAAGTGGTTGAGAATCTTTCCGATTTCATAGCCTTTTTTTAATAGAAATATATTTTTAATTTAGCATCTAGTTGCTACCATTGGCCCACCATAGTGATGCTATGAATGGACTGGTCCCGTCAAAGAAACTATAATATACAACCTTTTTAAAAAATAACTAAGTATAGGATTAAACGAAGCATCTAGAATTTATGGTGTTCTAAAAACAACTTCAAAACGCAGATTGGACGGCAAAAACCAAAAAACCGTGGAAGCGACTCAAATTATAGGATCAGAAGGTGACCTTCCTGCAGTATTAGAAACGAAACTTGTGGTTGCCAAGTTATCATTATAGAGATGGAGAATTCATTGTATGGAATTACTCTTATAGTACATACATATCATCACGCCATATCCCTTGCAGGGTAGGCAGAGAGAACAGAGTGCCAGAGAACTCTATTTTTGAATACTTCACTCGCTTCCTCAACATTCATAATTCTCTTCATACACGCTCGCCGGTTTCGGAGACTATTGACTCCACCTTCCTTCAGTACATGACCGATCTGGTCTAGGTAGGTTAGTCTGGGTCTCCCCCGGTACCTACATTCTTCCTTCCTTGTATATCTTCTTAACCAGACGTTCGTTCGGCATTCTTTCCACATGTCCGAACCATCGGAGCATTCCCTTTCGCATCTTTACACCAATACTCTCTTTCATACCTACTCGCTCTCTTACATCGTCGTTACGAATGCGATCGGTCAGCCTAACTCCACAGATTTTCCGCAGAGATCGCATTTCGACCGCATTAATTTTACTTTCATACTCTTTTCTGCATACCCAACTCTCGCTTCCATACAGTAATGTAGGGACAAGCACTACGTTATGTATTGCTACACATGTCTTCTGGCTGAGGTGGTGGCTGCCGAGAAGTTGCCCCAACGCTCCGTTCACTCTATTTCCCGCGTTCACTCTTCGCTCTATATCAGTGGTGTACCTTCCATCTTGCTAAATCCACATCCAAGATATACAAATTCATCCACTTGCTCTAGTACTCCTATAGTCATGGAATATATGTCATGGAACTAGCATTTCAATTAGCCGAAAAAAATAAAATTAACAATAGGTGAAAAACCTAACTGAAAAAAGTGTAACGTTAATCGTTAATTATGTGATTGCGATTGTTCTCATTAATAAAAGTTGATTAAAAAAATTATGTGGTTTAATCATATTACCTTGATTGGACCTTTTGCCTATAGTTTTCTAAGTCCATTGATGGCAACTGGGTGGTCCATTCAATGCAACGGTGGTCCAAAGAAAGCAACGCATCTCTAAATCATTTTAACATTATTCTGCTAAAATTGCTCAACTTTAAATTGAAATAAATACAGCATCGTATTTGTATTAAGAAAAAATTAAATATTAATCATTAGTTTTATTCTATCCCTTTTATTTTATTAGATATGAAACTTTAAAGTTATATGGTCCAATCATCGCAACCTTCCCCTATATAATCTAATTATGATAGAACCACGCTGTTGACAGTTCTCTGTCTACAGCCGCGGGCCGGTCCGTCCGGGGTAGTACCACACTCTCGCAGAAGATCGATGTCTGAGTAATGGCAATGTGCTTCGTTTGGTGAGCGAGAGAGCCGGAAGCCCAACTGGGGTAGGTCCGGGATTTGTATTGGTAGACAGCGGCCTAGCTATACATTTGGCAAAGGTACATGAGTGGCAGTGACACTTACCATCAGGTGTGCTGTCTGCTCGTTTGCCACCATAAGCAATAAAAAAAAATATATCCCGCAAGTGAACAATTAATATAACTGTAATAAATAGATATCTCATGCAATATATGGAATAAACCCCAAATTCGCTCCTTACTCTCCATTAGTAGAGGATACAAGACGCGAAGTTCCACGAGCCCAGTCACTCATTCATTTGAAGACTAGGCAGGTAAATGTTAACCGGGATAGATCGTAAAGCTGATTCCTCGGACGTCAAGGATTCGTTACTAGTGGCTGACCCAATGGCAATGGAAAAGGAATACGATGGGTTATGGGGCGAAAAATGGCGATTACAGTATTATTTGTTTTATCTAAGAGTGACCTATCTCCAGCAATGGTCGTTAATAGGTTGATGAATGAATGAATGGTACAAATAAAATTTCGATATCAAATTGTAGAATTAATTTCTTAGCCATCCAAAAAGTTGTAGGAGACAATGTGACTGCACATATAGCGTAGTGGTTAAAATCGAAGAGCAACCTTCAGTGTCAGCGCCGTGAATTAGATTCCTACGCAGAACAATACTGTGTGCGATCCACAAAGTGTTTTGAATCTGAGTGTAATTTGTCTGTGTTATTATATGTTTGTAAAGTTCCCCGCAATACAAGGATTATTTCCTTAATACAGAGTGGTACATACATACATAATTATCATCACGCCATATCCCTTGCAGGGTAGGCAGAGAGAACAGAGTGCCAGAGAACTCTGTCCTTGCATACTTCACTCGCTTCCTTAACATTCATAATTCTCTTCATACACGCTCGCTGGTTTCGGAGACTCTTGACTCCACCTTCCACCACCACCAATCTGATCTAGGTAGGTGAGTCTCGGTCTCCCCTGGTACCTACATCCTTCCATTTTCGCATTGTATATCTTCTTAACCAGACGTTCATTCGGCATTCTTTCCACATGTCCGACCAATACTCTTTTTCATACCTACTCGCTCTCTTCCGTCGTCGTTGCGAATGCGGAGTGGATACAGAGTGGTGGCTTTTAAAAAAAAGAAAACAGAAATGTTTACCTGAAGAGTTAGAGTGCACAAGTACTGCACAGGTATCTTGAGTGTTGATCAAAGCCAAATAAAACTTTTCACAATTACGGCATAAAATCGCTAGTAAGAATAAACTCTTCGTCTCCCACAAGACTATAGATATTGTCAGTACAAGCTGCAAATGTAATTTAAATTGATATAATACATATAAAATACTAGCGACCCGCCCTCGCTTCGCTTTTCTTACGTCAGTTCAGTTGTGTAGTTGAGTGGAAGTATCACGACATAGAATTATTGTTTTCGGAGAAAGAATTTCTTATAATCCTACTTCATCTGACCTTTACATGGCAGAAAGAAAGTCCACACCAAACTTTAAGTCTGTAAGGGCAGTATTAACACCTACACAATCCCCTTTTGGGGTAGAATTTTTAAAAAACGGTTCTTAGCTAACCTTTACTAGGCGAAAGAAATATTCCTACCAAATCTAAAGTAGGTCTTATGGTGCTATAGATATCGTGATGAGTTAATACATAGGTGGAAATCTCTTATAATATATATATATATATATATATATATATATATATATATATATATATATATATATATATATATATATATATATATATATATATATATATACTAGCAGACTTAGCCACGCGTTGCTGTGGTTAAGGTAGCCTCAGTAACACGTGATGGTTATGCTAATAAATTGTAGCTTATATGAAACGTTTGTACGTTTAACATGGCGCTATCTATTAAATACTTACTCGATCCAGTCAATAGATACCGTCATATGTTAGAATCGTTTGGAGATAACAGATAATTGTGCCTGTCAAATAATAGACAAATAATTTGCAATAAAATAATATTGCTACTATAAATTGAGATGGAAGCTATTCTATCTTTTAAGTTGGATCAAACTACACATTCTGTGCAAATTTGATTAAAATCGGTTAAGTACTTTAGGAGTCCATCGCGGACAAACAACGTGACGCGTAATTTATATATATCGGCGCATACACATACATGCGTATCATCGCGCCATATCCCTTGCGGGGTGGGCAGAGAGAACAGTGTGCCAGAGAGCTCTATCCTTGCATACTTCACTCGCTTCCTCGGCATTCATGGTTCTCTTCATGCACGCTCGCCGGTTTCGGAGACTCTTGACTCCGCCTTCCTTCGGTGCGTGACCGATCTGGTCTAGGTAGGCGTATACGTATCGGCGCAAGTACAACAATACACCTACTATAAATAATACGACCGTCCGACCGACGACATCACACCTTTTAAAAATACAATGGTGGTTTCTCCTGCGTCATGATTGGTTCCTCCTTCGTCATATATATTAATATATATATTTCGATTGATACAATTCGACAGACTTGCTAACAGGTTTCTTGCTTTGGTGCTGGGCTATGGAGTGGTTACATCCCGCTATATCCTTCCCGGGGCGACAGAAGAAGTGGCGCGCGATCCCATAGACCCGCCCTTCAATGTATCTACCGACACCGTGCGAGTGGGCCACAGGAACTCGGTCTTTATCGTCAATGAGACTTGCCAACAGGCTAATGCGTATTTTAAATAATTTTCTCTCAAATAAAGGTTTATTTAACAACAGCGACCTGAAGATTTTAGACGCATACTAGTCTCGAATTTTGGATTAAAACGGACACAGCGTATGTAACTAGGCAATATGGTTTACTAAGTAAGTGATACCGCTATTTTATAACTGGGCTTATACGGGTTCTCTTTGATTGAATCTGATATCAATCAAATTAAAAAAAATATCACAAAAATTCTTTTCGGTTTCTGTTATTTATTTTAAACAAAGCGACCACCGATTTTTTTTTTCTTCGCAAGGTGGGACAATGGTTGCGCCCCGGCAAATCGGCCCAGGGCGACAGAAGAGGCGGTGCGCAATCCCATGGACCCACCCTGCAAACTCCTCTCTTCGCCGTGCGAGCGGGCCACCGGTACCCGATCTTTGTCTTCGTTGGCCACAAAGAGACCACACAGCACTAAGAAAATAATCCTTTTATGCGGCGGAATTTACAAACATGCAATTAACGCAGACAAAATTACACCCAAATTTAGAACAATGCTTGTGTGGATCGAACAATATATCATCTCTAGGAATCGAACCCAAGGCACAGAAGGTCGGTATCTTAACCACTAAGTAATTTTGTGTAGTCGAGTCTTAATTACTGCGATCATACCTGAAACGTTATTTCATTGTGGTCCTGTGAGAGTTTAAATACATCAATCAAAGTTTGTACGTACAATAATCCATGCGAGAATAATTGTATTATGTAATATAAAATCTGAAATAGGAAATGTTGAAATGATTATTAGGTAAATCCTGGCACATAGATCTTGGCTGATAAGTTTGATAAAAGAAGGGGCGAAATATCAGGCAGTGCATATTATATTAAACATCGTAAGATTATATATATAATTCTTCAAATCTATGGTTCGTACATGTGGAAAGAATGCTAACGAACGTCTGGTAAAGAAGATATACAATGCGAAAGTGGAAAGATGTAGGTACCGGGGGTGACCGAGACTAACCTACCTAGACCAGATCGGTCACGTACTGAAGGAAGGTGGAGTCAAGAGTCTCCGAAATCGGCGAGCGTGTATGAAGAGAATTATGAATGTTGAGGAAGCGAGTGAAGTATGCAAGGCTAGAGTTTGCTGGCATTCTGTTCTCTCTGCCAACCCTGCAATGGATATGGCGTGACGATATGTATGTATGTTTGTTCAAATCCATTAAACGTATGAGTAATGGCAATGTGTTATTTCGCTTCGTTCAATGAGCGAGAGAGCCGGAAGCCCAACTGGATGGGTTTGGGGATTGTAATTTTAGGCAGCGGCCTAGCTATACCCTTGGTATTGCAAAGGTCCATGGGTGGCAGTGACACTCACTATCAGGTGTGCTCCTTGCTCGTTTGCCACCACATGCAATATGAAAAAAAACGTACGTAGTTACCTATATCTTTTTATTTTAAGCTAATAAAATTGTCTGAAAAATGTTGATCCAAATTATTGTCAAAATATAGAGAAAATATATTTGTACTTTGGAATATTTATCATGCGGCTGACGAACTGAACTGCCTAGATTAGGACCTACTGACAGAAGTAGCTATTTATAAACGTGGATATTCTCATGCTGGGTAAACTCTCAGAGTTTCCATCATCATCACCGACACCATCGACCGTATCCACAAAGCATATCTGGATATATTCGGTGGATACTTTAATAACTTATACTGTGTAGTAGCAGCTACAAATACTACCAACACTTACTTTGCTCATGGATTTTTTTTTTCGTTACTTCGTGGATGTCGTAAAAGACGACTAAGAGCCTTATAACGACCTGGGCCAACTTCATCTGATACCATTTGGTCAACAATTGCATTCCCAAGAAGGGACGACGTCTGGCAGGCGACCGGTCATAAAACTATTGCCAATAACTTTTACAATTTGTACTATGAAAGAAGAGTACATATTGTATCGACCCCAAGTAATTGGGATAAGAGTAAGAGAATGATGACTTTAATAACTTATACTATAAATAGAAATAGCTGTAATAACAATGATTTGTTGGATGCGAGACACATTAAGTCCTCGCGTGATCATGAACGCGTAAAGTGTTCAAAACGTCAGGAAATTAAAAATCATATATAAAGCTATAGAATCCCTAAAAGTAGTTTTATCTCGAACGATAGATAAGATTGATGTTAATTTTTTTGCTGTTACATGTTTTTATGTTAACCCTTTCCTTCCTTACGGTACTTAGAAGTACCTCTACATTTTTCATCTAATAACTTAAGTTCGAAAACACTTTAAGCTAACTAGGCGCTAGCATTCGGCCTAGATATCGCAAAGGCGTCCGATAGGGTCTGGCACGGAGCCCTTCTATCGAAGCTACCGTCTTATGGAATCCCCGAGGGACTCTGTAAATGGATCGCCAGCTTTCTGGATGGTCGGAGTATAAGAGTCGTCGTCGATGGCTCTTCCTCCGATATCATGACCATTAACGCTGGTGTACCACAGGGCTCGGTGCTCTCCCCGACGTTATTTATCCTGCATATCAATGACATGCTCTCTATAGAGAGTATGCATTGCTATGCGGATGACAACACGGATGACGAGCGGTATACCGAGCATCAGAATATCCCTCGGAGTATATTACAGGAAAGAAGGACTCAACTTGTGTCTGAAGTCGAGCGCTCTCTGGGGCGGGCCTCCAAATGGGGTGAACGGAACTTAGTCCAGTTCAACCCCACTAAGACACAAGTTTGCGCGTTCACTGCAAAAAAACCCTTCGTCATGGCGCCTCAGTTCCAAGGAGTAACTCGCCAAATTTCCGAGAGTATTGGGATCCTCGGCGTCGAACTATCCAGCAAAGTCCAGTTTGGGAGTCATTTGGGGGACAAAGCCAAATTGGCAAGTAGAAAGCTGGGCGTCCTGAACAGAGCCAGGCGATACTTCACACCGAGACAACGTCTTGTGCTATATAAAGGACAAGTCCGCCCTCATGTGGAGTACTGCTCACATCTCTGGGCAGGCGCGCCCAAATATCAGCTAGACCCATTTGACTCCCTGCAAAGACGTACTGTTCGAATCGTCGGTGATCCAAATCTCACGGAAGGACTGGAGTCATTGGAGAGCCGGAGAGACTTTGGATCTCTCTGTGTACTCTACAGGCTCTTTCACGGGGAGTGCTCTGAGGAACTGTTTGACTTGGTACCACCGTCACCATTTTATCACCGTACCACTCGACACCGCAGCAGGGTGCATCCATTCCACCTGGAAACGATACAGACGTCAACTGTATGTTTTCAACGTTCATTTCTCCCACGTACATGCAAGATCTGGAATGAACTACCTGCTGCTGTGTTTCCCAAGCGCTATGACATGTCCTTTTTTAAACGAGGTTTAAGAAGAGCACTTTCTTCACGGTAGGCAGCGGCCTAGTTATGCCCTGGTATTGCAAGAGTCCATGAGCGGCAGTGTCACTTACCACCAGGTGTCTTGCTGGCTCGTTTGCCACCACTGGCAATAAAAAAAAAAAAAAATAACTGCAATTGGCGATCCTTTAGAGAACCGTTTTCCTAAGCCAATTACAGCGCGTTATTTGAATAACCGCGTAATGCTGCTTCAAAATTTGAACATTAAGTTACAACCTGTCGAATATTTTGTCACTTCGCTGCGCTGTGTAATTGGAAATGTTTTATAAATATTATAGAATATCATAAGTGCTAGTTTTTTTACTATTTACATTGTTTATATTATTAACTACATTTCTAAAAGCTGTTATAATGTATTATCACTTTATTTTATATGAATAATTGATAAAAACTGATGTGGAGTTAAAAGTACCGTCAGGTGATTTTAGTCTCAAAAATTGTGGGTTTTATGTTACACATACTCGATGATTTTTTTTATATTTTTATTATTATTCTGACATATTCTCTTACTGTTTTAGCTATTGAGATGGATATTACAAACAATACTGCTCTAATTGAAGCCCTGTTGTTAGAAGAACTTTCGGACTGCTACGAAGAGTCTGATGCAGGTGTGTCCGAATGATGATGAATGATGATGATGAAGTGGAAAATTTTAAACTACCCTCACCAAGAGGCTTCGATGAGGTTTTTGAAAGAGCTCTAAACAGTGTTTTTACCGAAGTTCCACCATCTTCACCGTCAAATGAAAATGTATTAGAATGCCCTATATATCAGATACCCACATCTCCAATACCTGGGTCTAGTGTTCAGACTGATCTAAATCGGATTCAAGGATCTGATCGTAACAAGATTGGAGTAAAGGAAAGGTAGTTTACTTTGATAATTTTTTCTCGTCTGTTGCTTTACTTGAGAGACTGAAAACTGAAAACACCTACGCATGGGGGACTATCCGAAGTAATAGAAAAGGACTGGCTGGAAATATGCTCGCTGATTCTCAAATGAAAAGGGGCGACAGTGATCATTGATTTTTCAATTTAGACATTGGATATTGGAAATGGAAGGATAACAAAGTGGTTCATTTAGTATCTAATTTTCATGGGAACCAAGAGGCAACTGTGTCACGTAAAGAAAAAAATGGATCCAAATCCGCCATTACATGCCCTGTAGCTGTCAAAGATTACAATAGTTATATGGGCGGCGTAGATACAGCTGATCGTTTGAGAGCCCTTTACTGTATAGATCGCAAATCTCCGAAATGGTGGCACAGGTTGTTTTGGGGGCTTTTGGACATCGCATTTGTCAATTCATATGTCATTCATGGACTTATAATGCAACAGACCACCGTAAAAGATTTTCGACGCTCTGTTACTCAAGGCTTGATGACAATGAAAGATGCTAGTCAGAAAAGAAAGACTTCTACTGATAATAGTGCGAAAAGCGGCCCTTCGAAAAGGCGCAAATCTGACTATTCCACGATAAAAGACGTACGCTTGGGTAACAGAGGCATCCATTGGCCTACGTTTGTAGAGAACAGGGGAAGGTGTGAGGTAGGAGGTAGGTGTAGTTTGAAGAAGATTCAGTCAAAGCCTCATAGTAAATGTTCGCATTGCAACTTGTTTTTGTGTGTAAATGAAAAGAAAAATTGTTTTGTTGAATACCACGAGGTTAATCTGTAATTAAAAACCGATTAATTTAATTCGTACTAAGTCAATATTGGATCTCATTATTTTTGTAGTTTCTATCAAAGTTCCTAACATTGAGATAACACGAAGTTCCTGACGGTACTTTTAAGTCTAGGTCTTGGAAATAGTACTTCTAGGTATAATAAAAATCTAAAAAAAAATCTGTGCATTTCCTTTTATCTACCTCATTATAATAATAAACTTCAACAGCGGAAATTCGTTAAAATCACTACCCCGGCAGGAAAGGGTTAAAATAATTTATATTTTAAAGGAATGTTAAATAAAGTAAATATTTAACACATTCCTTGCTTACCACTCGGATCCGAGTGGGGCGGGTCCATAGTAGCGGCGCCTCCCACTCGGATCCGAGCGAGAGTCCCGTTCATTTTGTAGTAGTAGGATCTGAGTGTTCAGCACACTGCACACTGGGTCCGACCACTCGGATCCGAAATTTTTTTATTGAAATAATAACAATATACATTTATACATTTTCAAACATTTATATTTATGTACTTAATCAAAATTCGCCTTAAAAAGTTTTGGCACCCGGCTATGAATTTTATTTATTTTGTAGGCACTGAATGTGTTAAGTAATACTTTTTATAGAGGTAGGACCACGCTGTTGACAGTTTTCTGTATACAGCCGCAGGCCGGTCCGTCCGGGGTTACTACCCCGGTGTACTGGTACTTACTATCCCAGTGTGGTACTCCACACTCTCGCAGAAGATCGACCCCTGAACAATGGCAGTGTGCTGTTGTGCTTCGTTCAGTGAGTGAGAGAGCTGGAAGCCTAACTGGGTTTGGGGTTTGAGGTTTATATTGGTAGGCAGCGGCTCTACTCCAGGTATAGCAGGGGTAGTACCGGTGGTCCGCTCGCACGGCGAAGAGAGAAGGTTTTACGATGGGTCTATGGGGTCACGCGCCGCCTTTCCGTCACCCCGGACCGATTCAGCGGGGCGAGACGCACCCATAGCCCACCAATAAAAAAAAAAAAAAAAAAAAAGGTATAGCAGGGGTCCATGGGCGGCAGTGAGACTTACCAACAGGTGTGCTGCTTGCTCGTTTGCCACCAAAAGTAATAGAAAAAAAAAACAAACTTAAGGTGATAGAAACGATATGTATATAATATTTATTGAAGTGAAACTTCTAATGCGATTTCCAACAAAGTTGCGTTAAACGTTTCACGTAATGGCACCCGAACGCATGCGCGCAGTATACCTGTTACAGGCCAGCTCGAGCATTAGCAACGAGTAGAGTATGTCATTTACTGCATCGAAACTATACCGTGATTCAGAATTTCTAACAGCGACATCTAGCTTTATATTACCACTATCTTACTCTCAGATGTTACCCAAAATTTAGGGAGAAATATAAATTATATTAAAAACAATAACAGCGTATACATGTTTGAGCCTTTTGGTGTGGAAATACGTGGGGGTCTGGACCCTATAATATATATAAGGGTTTAAATAGGCGCCTTAATAAAACGACACTTGACCGGAATGCTGGCCTTTATTTGGCACAGAGGTTTGCCATTCAACGTAGCAAAGCTGCCACCGGTTTATTTAAAAATAATTAAGTGTTCAGAAAAATATCCAAATTTTACTCTTTGTTTTTCTTTTAATTTTAATAATATTATTTATATATAGTATGTAGTTTAAATAAATTGAATGATTGTAATGAATAATTTCTGTAAAAAAATAGATATAAAATAAAATCAGACAATACATACATACATACATATTATCAAGTCATATCCCTTGAAGGGTAGGCTGAGAGAACGAGGTGCCAGAGAACTCTATCCTTGCATACTTCACTCGCTTCTTCAACAGTCATAATTCTCTTCATACACGCTCGCCGGTTTCGGAGACTCTTGACTCCACCTTCCTTCAGTACGTGACCAATCTGGTCTAGGTAGGTTAGTCTCGGTCTCCCCCGGTACCTACATCCTTCCACTTTCGCATTATAAATCAGACAATAACATAAAAATCTAAAGAAAATATTCCAAAGAAACATGAGTTACGTACCATATACTCGAAAGTTATTGCATATATATTATAACACTCCAATATATTATAAAAAGCCTGATACATTCTTAAATAATATTTTTCATTGTCTTTATTTGGAGAAGATTTATATCTCAATACTTTTTTATTCCATAGATTAATTTTGTTAGTCAATAACTGCATACATCTTATGGCATAGATGATATTACCATCAAAGCTTAACAACTTATAAATAATTACCAATTCAGATAGATCTGATACGGGCAAATAGTAATAATGTAAGACAAGAAGTAAAGTATACATCATAAATATAGTTATGACAACAGCCCAATTTACGATTTTGGAAACGATGTATTCTTTTTTATCATTTATAATTCTATGAATATTTTGAAAGATCATAATAAACTTAATGTTTTTTTTAATTTGCATGATGCTGAGAGCGCAATTTAAGCTAAAGCCAAAAGAGCAATAGAAGAAATCAAAAAAAGAAAAAATGTAAGCTATTTTAAAAACGTGCTGTATTACTTCGTTAGAGTTAAGCTTCCATAAACGGAATAAATAACCTATAATCAATAGGATAGTTACGCATATTGATTTTAATTTAGATAAAACGCTATTATGACGTATGTAATTATCTTTAATACAATATTTAGGACCGAATAATATGCTTTGCATCATATTCAAAGGCCAAAACAATGATTGAATGTTTTTATCAACCCAATAGTTTGAAATTCTTTTTTCGCTGCCACTTTTGTTTCTGTTTTCTTGTATGAAGAACTTCATATTGAAAATTTTATTTTTATAAATTTATTGATTATAATCTATTGTTTTATTAAATTCATATTCAACTCAGTTAAATAGAACTTGTCTATAGCACAAGTTTCTTTTAATACTTTTAATTTGACTTTAATCCACCATACACCATTACAGTAATTAAAACGAAATTAATATATAACTAGGTACTCGTAATTTCATTAAGTTATCTAGAATCGTTAATTTCTTATTTTATTTATAACTCAATGGTATAAGATATTAGTTATCTTTGTAGTGACGGAGTAAGAATACAATTCACCACCCCCTACGGCCCCCCTTACGATCACTCACGGGTAAGACCCGTGAGTGATCGTAAGAGACGACTAGGTGATATAAAACGCATATAACATCTATGCAAGAGAAGGAAACTTCGAAACAAAACCCTATACCGACACGTCTGACCAGCGTGGTATAGTAGATTAACTTCCCTTCCATTACGGAGGAAGCTCGAGCCCAATAGTGGGACATATTTGTGAGCTGAGATGATTTTTTTTTTCTGGGGGCGGGTTACGGTCGGCACACTCCTCGCACCACTCCGTCCGGGGTGACAGAGGGGCGTAAGCACGCACACCCGTAACCCACCCGTGACGTCGCCTTCGTCGTTGGGCCAACCACCGGAGCAGAGTGACTTGACGTCAGTGGTTGGCCCGACGGAATACCCCTGAGGAGTACCCTCTCCTCGACCGACATCCCCCCTCGGATAAGATGTCGGTCTTTCCTCACGCGGTCGGCCTCTCGGCGGGTGACGGACTAATTCCCCGATCCAGTCACCCGCGGCTTCGGCTATGGTGGCATCAGGCGCAGGTAATCGCGCTTGCGCCGCCCCAGTCGCCGGCGGCGGCTCGCGTCGTCGAGGAGACGCTCCTCGCGCACGCGCTCCGCCGCCTCCTTCCGCGAGACTACTGCCTCGCAGAAGGATGCGACCGCGTCCCAGTTCCTGACGCTGTCGAGCATCGCCCTGGCGATGGTCGGCAGCGTCAGGTCAGCACCGATGATTGTGACGAGTTCACGACGCTGCTCTGCCCAAGCGGCACAAACCTCGAGCGTATGCTGCGCCGTGTCCTCGTCGCAATCGCAGTGGTGGCAGGACGGTGTACTCTCCCTCCTTACGACCGTGTGCAGGTATTTGGCGAAGCATCCATGCCCCGTTAAAACCTGCACCAGTCGGAAGGAGAGCACCCCGTGCCGCCGTTTTAGCCACTGCATCAGCACCGGCCGGAAGGCCTCCACGGTCCGCACACCGAACCGAGGCCTCTCCAGCCTGACTGCCCAACGGGCAATGACGTCGCGGCGGGCGTCGACGCGCCAGGCGGTGTGCTCCCTCAACGAGACCACACCGCCCTCCGCTCGCACCCCCAACATCCGCCGATACAAACCGGCGAGCATTTCCGCTTCCAGGTCCCATGGAGGGGTCCCGGCCAACAGACACGCTGCCTCCGTCAACACCGTGCGGTACCCGCGTATGGCCCTGACCGCCATGGCCCTCTGTGGTCGCCACAGAAGAGCCCTGAGTCGGACGGTCAGGGATCCCGCCCACACCGGTGCGCCGTACAGGGCCATCGACCGGATGACCCCTGCGTACAGCTGTCGGCAGGTAGCGCTCGGTCCGCCCACATTCGGCATAAGCCATGATAGGGCGGACGCCGCGCCGACAAGCCGTGGAGCGAGTCTGCGGAAAAGCTCCCGGAACCAGCTGAGATGATAAGTTATTACTTAATTACTGATAGGTATATTTAATTATTATTTTGTTTGAATCGGAGCTTACAAAATATTAATGTAAAAATGAGGTATTCCACGTTTAGTGATAGCTAAATCTATATATATATATATTTGTAGGCGTGATTACGTCACTGCACAATTTAAAGTGTAAAATAGTCTTGTAATAATCATCTTAAATCCTAATTCAATAGGAATCGATATTTCTGAGCTCGTTTCATAATAACTAAGGACATTTGCCATTAAAAATAATTAATAACTATTTCCGGCGATTCTATAGACACTCGTGCGGAAGTTTAGTTATAATATTCTAAAATTATTATGTTTAATTTTAAAACGGTCTCTCAATAAATAACTAATATTGTAACAACAACTTAGATTTTAAATGATGATTTTCTATGTAATTTAACAGTTTGAAATAACGTGCAATAGTAGTGTGCGTTTGTAATACCGTTCCTTGTGCATCCGGTTTGTAAAATAGAGATTTATAAAATGTTGTAACTTTCATTAATTTACGTTAATTACATAAGAATTTATTACGTAACAAACAGGATGCAATAACTTAATAACGTTTGTAAAGTCTCTGCAAAGTGCACAACTTTCGTTGACCGCGTGGCGGCGCTTGTGAGGCGGGCGGTAAAGTTCGTTGATTTTGAAGCGGCTAAAAATGGCATCACTTTTGTTGGAGCGTTGGGCCGGTTTGGACGTATTGAATTCTAAGTTAAGTACTTTTATATATTGTTGTAATTGTAATTCTTGTATCTCTATATTAGATTAAATTGATTAACATTGTAATATTTATGCTTCATGGTTTGTTTAAGGAAAATTTAATAGTGAATAACAGTAGTAATATTTGGTTATTAAAATTGATTGACCGTTGGATAACTTTTATTTAATAATGAATAGTGAGAATATGAGTCGTGATGTCAGATGCTGACGTCACGATTTCTAAAAACAATTCTGGTGATTCATCTTTGTCATATATATATAAGAGATTTCCACCTATGTATTGACTCATCACGATATCTCTGGAACCATACAGCTTACAGACTTTAAATTTGGTAGGAATATTCCTTTCTCCGAGTAAAGGTCAGCTAAGAACAGATTTTACGAAATTCCGCAAGGGGGTTGCTGAGGTGTAAAAGTCACATTTTTTAATAAAGCTCCTACAGAAGTCTGTAAATTTGAAGTGAATTTCGGTAGGCATATTTGTGTTACGATGCAGAGGTAAACTAAGAACGGCTTTTTAAAAATTCCACCTCTAAAGGGGATTGCGTAGGTGTTAACTCAAAAAATCTACATTTTCAGAACCTGCCTCTACAGACTTGGAATTTGTACTCTAAACTCTAAAAAACTCTCTTTCTGAAGAAACTCTCTTTCTGAACAAACTCTCTTTCTGCCCTATAAAGGTCAGATGAAGTATATAGGGTTTTAAGAAATTCCTTCTCCGAAAGAAATTCTATGTCGTGAAAATAAACTAGACAACTGAACTGACGTAACCGAAGCGAAACGAGGGCGAGTCGCTAGTAATTCAATATATTACCACAAGCTACTTTCCTGTGGCATCCTACTAATGTACTTTATAGATCAACATTATAATGATATAATATATCACTGTCTAATATTATCACACAATCATTTAAAAACAGTCTAACATAATCGATTTATTAGGATTTCATAGTGAACCGATAGATGAAACTACTAGATGGCACCAGCTACCTCTATCATCCATCCATCCATCCAACAGCCCGTAAACGTCCACTGTTGGACATAGGCCTTCCCACGAGAATGCCATCTATAACGGTCCTGTGCCACCTGCATCCAACGGTTTCCTGCGACCTTGATGAGGTCATCAGTCCACCAAGTGGGGGGTCGTCCTACGCTGCGTCGTCCGATTCGTGGTCGCCACTCGAGAACCTTTTTTCCCCAACGGTTGTCGGTTCGTCGAGCGAAGTGGCCTGCCCATTGCCACTTCAACGTGCTAATTCTTCGGGCTATGTCGGTTACACCCGTTATTCTACGGATTTCCGTATTTCGGATTTTATCACGTAGAGAAATACCGAGCATAGCCCTCTCCATAGCACGCTGAGCGACTTTGAGCCTTTTTATAAGGCCGAAATTTAGAGACCACGTTTCAGTGCCGTAAGTCATCGCTGGTAATACACACTGGTTATAAACCTTTGTTTTCAGACACTGCGGAATATTAGACGAGAAGATCCTCCTAAGTTTCCCGAACGCTGCCCAGCCGAGTTGGATTCGTCGGCTGACCTCTTTCTCGAAATTGGATCTACCTAATTGGACTGTTTGTCCTAGGTAAACATAGTGATCGACAACTTCGAGAATCGCATTCCCAACCAGGACCGGTACAGAAATGACATGGGCATTAGACATGATTTTCGTCTTGTCCATGTTCATTTTCAGCCCTACTAGTTGGGAGACCTTGCTGAGGTCATTGAGCATGGTGCCAAGGTCCTCCAGGGATTCTGCCATGACTACGATATCATCTGCAAATCGAAGGTGAGTGATGTATTCGCCATTGATGTTGATGCCGAGTCCGGTCCAGTCTAAGAGCTTGAAGACATCTTCCAGCGCAGTGGTGAATAGTTTCGGAGAGATAACGTCTCCCTGTCTCACGCCTTTCTGCAGCTGGATCGGTTTCGTACTCTTATCCTGGATGCGGACTGACATAGTAGCGTCTTTATACAAACACTTCAGCACTTCAATATATCGACAGTCAATTTGGCACCTCTGAAGGGACTGCAGCACTGCCCAAGTTTCGACAGAATCAAAGGCTTTCTCATAGTCCACAAACGCTAGACACAGGGGCCGATTATACTCCTCGGTCTTCTGTATAATCTGGCGTAGCGTGTGGATGTGGTCTATGGTACTATAACCTTTTCGGAAACCGGCTTGTTCGGGCGGCTGGAAGTCGTCTAGCTTGCGCGCGAATCGGTTCGTAATGACTCTTGAAAACAATTTGTACACGTGGCTCAGGAGTGAGATGGGTCTGTAATTCTGTAAGAGCGTTTTATCGCCCTTCTTGAAAAACAGCACCACCACACTCCTGGTCCACGACTCTGGAACGTCGCCCCCGAGAATGACAGAATTAAACAGCTTCTGTAGGGCTTTTAAAACTGGCTTGCCGCCTGCCCTCAGGAGCTCCGTGGTAATTCCGTCATCTCCCGGTGCCTTTCCGTTCTTTAATTGTTTTAGAGCCATTCTGATCTCGTACAAGCTGACATCCGGTATTTCTTCGGTATAGTGCCGAGTTAGCTTGGATCTGGGGTCTTGGACCAAGCTGACAACAGGATTCAGGGATGATTTGTACAACTGCCCATAGAACCTTTCGACCTCTCCCAAGATCTCACTCTGGGATGAAATGACAGTACTGTTATCGGTCTTCAGCTTAGCCATTTGGCTCTGCCCGATAGACAAATCTCGTACGAACACTTTGGAGCCTCGATTTCGCTCTATCGCCTCTTCAATACGCAGTGTATTGAATCGGCGAATATCGCGTCGCATAGATTTAGAGATTTGTCTATTAAGCTGCCTGAGTTCGGACCAATCGGCTGAAGACTGTACCGACATTTCCTTTCTCCTCTCCATGAGTTGAAGAGTCTGGTCAGAAAGCTTTTTTGTTCTAGTAGCGCGACGGGCCTCAAAGAATTTTGACCGGACCGCGTGGACAGTTTCCACGAACCTGTTGTTCATATCGTTCGAAGATTCGCACTCTTCCAGGCATTGGAAGCGATTATGTAATTCGAGTTGAAAGCTATCGGGGTTCTGGTATTAGACAGGTGTAGGTCGGAGTGTAAACTTCATCAAGCGGGACTGCTCGACTTTCGTACGAAGATTCAATGTGCCTCGAACCATCTGGTGATCACTCCCAGTTTTAATCCTGCTGATCACAGAGACATCATTGAATGTTTGTCGTTTGTCCGTCAAGATGAAGTCTATCTCATTTTTAGTGGATCCATCAGGGCTAATCCAGGTCCACTTCCTTTGTGGCCGTTTCTTGAAGAAGGAATTCATCATGAAGAGGCCTTCCTTCTCCAAAAAGTCGGCCAGTTTTTGGCCCCTTTGGTTCCTCTGTCCAAATCCATATTGCCCCACTCTCAACTCATCGTCTGTCCTTTTGCCTAGTTTTGCGTTGAAGTCTCCCATAACTACCGTGAAGTGGGTTTTGGACGTGTGGATGGCTTTCGAGATATCCTCGTATAAGGCCTCCACTACGTCGTCAGAGTATGTCGAAGTCGGTGCGTAAACCTGTATGACCTTCAACGAATACCGTTTGGTAATTCTGAGTATAAGGTACGCTACCTTTGTTGACACACTTTCGATCCTCTCCACGTTCTCTACGAGAGACTTACGAACGATAAACCCTACACCGCCTTGGGATGGGTGATCTCCCTCCTGGTAGAAGAGCAAATTGCCAGACCGGAGGATTATCGTGCCCTCCCCCTCTCTTCGCACTTCTGATAATCCTACAATGTCCCATCGGATTTTGCTCAATTCCTCTTCCAGTTCGATGACCCTCTCGTCGGTCCTAAGCGTCCGAACGTTGTGTGTTACCAGGGCCAAGGGTCGATTTTTTTGGTAGCCGGATCGCGGCCGGAGATTCCTAGCACCCCCTGTCCCGCCACCAACAGGCCCGCTATCAAAATGAGCCCGTGGAACAGCGGAACTGCCGTGACTGGGGGCCGTGACTTTTTGTGCATCCATATTTATTTTTTCGGGGGTAATAAAGCCATAATCGCCACGCTTGGCGAGCGGATTGGCAATCGCGGTAGATGTTATTAAGTTTCCCGGGAGATAGCCGCTGCCCAATCTCCCGGTGAGACCCTTAGCCGATTTTTACGACTCCCACGGGCAAGTAAGGGGTGACGACCTTTGTATTCTATTCCCGTCGCCACACGGGGAATACCCCTATAATATAAATCAATTATTCAAATCAATTAATATTTGTTTAGATATTTATATGTAGAAGTTGGATTGAATAGTACACAATGTGTGTGTAGATTTTTATCGCCGTATGTAATTCACAATAACAATTGTCCATGGATCGGTTTTGTCTGTTTTAGATTGTTGGCCAATAGGAGCCTCTCATTTAAAATAGGGGCCGCCATCTTAAACACTACATGACACAGCGCTTTACGTCAAAAACTCTTCCCTTTCGGATCCCGACGGCGAGCAGGTCGGACCTGCGATGTAAACTACGTGGGAGCCCGCGTGCCGAGTGTGCGGGACTTGTCACCCATTGTTTCTCTTCTTGTTTCCCGGTGGTAACGGCGTCGTCATGCGGCATGCGGGAGGCCGCATGCCGCCATGGAGGCCTACGTCCAACAGTGGACAGCGATAGGCTGAAAATGATGATGATGATGATGATGACTAATGAGTAATGACTCATATGGACAATATTATTGAAAGATCTAATAAAATGTTGGGCTTTATTATACGTAAGGGAAATATTTTCGTAAACAAACTATCAAAATAGTTTTTTACACTGCATATGTTAGAAGACATCTTGAGTATTGTAGTCTCGTATTCTCATCGCCAAAACTCATCAGTTAAGAGTAGAACGCATTCAAAAAAGATTTAGGATGCATGTCGCAATATGCTTTAGACTACATGAGGAACTACCAATATATTTAAATAAGTATATTAATTTTAATTTGCAGAGCCTTGAAGTCTGTGGAAAACTGTCAGACCTAGTTTTTCATTTTAAATTATTTCAAAACTTCATTGACTATCTTGAACAATTACAGTGCCTTAATTTTTTTATGCCACGTAGAATGCTAATTCGAGCATCTCGCCTCATTAGTTTGCTTTACAAACCCTATAGCAGAACCAATATAAAACAGCGTGTACTAATCTTTAGAATATCAAAAACTTTTAATTCAATTGATCTTGAAGTTGATCTCTTTAATGAATTTCTTCTTAAATATCTATTATGGTAATAAATTTAAATGTAAAAGGAGATTGTTATCATTACATAATTTTATTTAACTCATTCAAATACATAAACGGATATCAACTATTTCAACTTTTTTTTGAAATAATTAGTGATTAAGATTTCTGTTGTTAAGCTATTGCATAGCTTTTATCGTGGGCTTTGAGCGCGGCGACTGAATCAAGAAATTCCGTAACGAAATTAAAACCTAAGATTGTAAGGTTGAAAAGCAGCAGTTAATTGTGCACTGACTATACGCAGTCAGCGTGACCGAGTGATCTAAGGCGCTGGTTTTAGGCACCGTAGGCGTGGGTTCTAATCTCACCGGCGTCAAACTCTTTTTGCAATATTTATTTACAATAATTTAATAATTTTATAAATAAAACAGTTTAAAAACGTGTACTTTAAATGTTTTAAGAAATAAGTAGTTTTAATAAATAGGTGTAACTTGAATTAATATAAAAAAAAATACTGCATAAATAAAAAATAAATAAAAAATTATAATTGCATAAGTTGATAAAAAGTGCTATGCAATAGCTTTACCGTGGCAGTCCCCGACTGCCACTTTTAGTTTTATTATGCTTCTTTTTTAAAGTTTCCTTTTGCCACTTCTATGCATGCTGTGATAGCTTAATTAATTGATCATTTACAACTATTTTATGTCATATTCATACTTTAATATTAATAATGTATCAATTACTAGCTGTCCTTAAATACATAATAAAAATAAATAAACATGAAATGTCGGAGTGGACTTCTATATAGCAAATGCGTCACATGGCTAATTTCACCTCGTATTTACTAATCTGAAGCAGTTTTGGTTAAGAATTAAAGTAAACTGTAATACATTGCTAGAGAGCATATTGTACCGCCCACAATGGTATGTTCTGCAGCGTCGTTCTACTAGAAAACTTATAACATCAATTGCGATTGCCAACTCATCTGCTAAGCGTAGCATAACTTATGTATTTTCAATCTGCTTTGGAAAGGTCGCCCTATGTCCAACAGGCTGTCCAACGTCCTTGGGCAAATGCATAATAGATTATATCTCATTATTTTTCTCGTTAAATCTCAGACAAAGTGCTAGATTAAGTCATCATCATTTTCCTCTCTCTCTCTCCTCTCTTATCCCAATTACTTGGGGTCGATACAATATGTACTCTTCTTTCATAGTACATATTGTAAAAGTTATTGGCAATGGTTTTATGACCGGCCGCCTGTCAGACGTCAACCCTCCTTCGGAATGCAATTGTTGACCAAACGCCACCAGATGGAATTGACCCAGGTCGTTATAAGGGTCTTAGTCATCTTTTACGACATCCACGAGTGAAGTAAGGGTTGGTAGTATTCGTAACCGCTACCACACAGCTAGTGCTAGATTAAGTATTGACCTAAATTGTAGTTTTTGAAATTATCGAGTACAAACGTACAAGCAAACACTTTATAATATTAATGATATTACTATTATCAAGTGTTTGCTTGTACGATGAATGATAAATATAAATTATACTATTTCATCGGACTAATGGAATTAGTATTGGTTTAGATATGGAATAATTCCATTTTTATTCCTTTGTATTCTATTGTACTAACGGTCTTGTAAAGGTTATAAATAAAATTTATAATGATACCAAACAGTATGAAAAGGAATCCATCAGAATTTATGCTTGACAATGTTTTAGATAAAGATCTACAAAAAATATTTTACCCTCATGATTTAATATTGAAATATTTTTTTTTATCAAAATATGAGATACGTGATAATTTTATAACTTCAAATCAAATGAGATTTACTATTGTATCATTTATTGTTTCTATTATAGGGATAGTATTGTTTAGTTTCCGTATTATAAATTTTCAAGCCGTCAGCGCTACTGACTTTTATAACAGCAAATACGTCTTCCTCTTTCTGATATTCTTTTTTATAGTCCGCAGTACTATTCTCATTACCACTTGCATCCTCAACATAAACCACAGCGATAAAAACATATTACTTATATTGAAATTACAAAAAATTCATCAAGGTTTACATGTCAATAGGAACTTTAAAATATATTTAGTAATGAGTTGGACCTTATATTTGGTGGTAATCTGTTCTGATTTTACTATCTTAATTATTTATTATAAATTTAATGAGCATTATTATTTAACTGATGTTATAGATAACACACTTTTCGTAACAATTGACATAAATTTTATATATACAACACTTTTAATAATATTAATAAACAAATATTTGAAAGAATGGTACAAAATCATTTCTGTGATGTATGACAAAGACACGGAAGATAGTGAGAGAATGTATTGGATATTTAGGGATATGATGGATGCTTATCAACTATATAAAGATATTTATCAAGCATTGGTATGGTTTTATATTATTTTTGCATTTAACATTGTCTTAGCTATAGATTGATCTTGTATATAGGGTGGAAGTGGATCGCTCCCGAAAACAAAAACAGGTGACCCTACTAGTCCTACTTGTAATGATAGGCTAGAAAAAAAATCGATTGGGATGAAAAAAAATTTTTTTTTCACAGCGGATTTTAAGTTTTATTCACATTCTATCGTATTAGGTACAGTGCCATGTAACGATAATTCCATAAAAATACGTCACTTTAATCAGATGAGAAAAGACGCAATCTATTCAAAACTCACGATCATATGTTCAAGAGTTCAACGACCTCGCGTGGTGAAAAAATATTTTTTTTTCATCCGAATCATTTTTTTTTTCTAGCCTATCATTACAAGTAGGACTAGTAGGGTTACCTGTCTTTGTTTTCGGGAGCGGTCCCTTTCCACTCTGTATAATTTATAACTTTATTTTATACTATTGTTAGAAAATGGTACATTTGATGGTAATTGTTATCTTCTCGAATAAATTAGAGTCAGTAAAAAGTGTACAAATTCTACCTTGGATACCATTTTAATGTAAGCGCATATGTACACATATGCGCTTACATCCCAATAATACATAATAATGGACTATATCCATTTAAAAGTTACATTGAACCTTGCGCTTTTAGAAGCACGTAGTTTTATTGTTGGGTTGTGTGGTGGACGGGTCATTAAAAGCTTTACTTCAAGTTTGTGGTGTTGCAACCCTTGTCAAGCAGCCGTCATATTGGAAGAAGTGGTCGAAGCACCTTTTTCGCCATCTCTTTGAAATTATTTATTTGTTAAAAAACTTGTAAAGACATAATTTGTAGCAAATTGCTTTGTCTACAATTTTGTTTCAATATTTTTTTCAAAAAAATTACAAATATAAATTTATTAACAAAAATATGGGCAAATTTCTCAACAAATTTTCCTTTTGTTACATAACTTTTTTATTTATTGTTTCACGATAAAATTACTTCAGAACAATCTTATATAGGATCTTTTGTTTTGATCTATAATCTTTTACGATTTCGGGTTTTTATGCGGGTTTTAGAGCACTCCAAAGTTCACAGAGTCCTTACTACTTATAAGAAGCTAGTGACAGCGATACGTTAGCCTTACTTTTAAATCATTTTAAACACAAAAAAAATTGTGGAAATTTTTCCATATTTTTGTTAATTACCTTTTATTTATTTTTTTTTGAAAAAGTTATAGAAATAAAATTGTAGACAAAACAATTTGCTACAAATAATTTACGTTATACATTTTTTATCAGATTAATATTTTCAAAGATATGGCGAAAAAGGCGTTTGCGTCTCTTCTCCCAATATGGCGCCCGCGTGACAAGGCAACCCCATAAACTTAGAATTAAACTTTTATTGACCCGCCACAAATAATCCAACAATAACATTGGGTACTTTGAAAAATGCAAGGTTAGGCCAAAAAATGTAACATTTCAATGGACTAATATGCTCAACGAGTGTCTATGGTTCTAAGTAAACTTCGCTACAACTGTCCTATATTTTAAATATTAAGAAATGCGTAAAGAAATTGCTTTAAAATATCTAAAAAGTCCGTGTAGTAACGGAATATGAATACAATTCACCACTCCCTATCTTGCCTGTGAATTTAGTAAAAATATATCTATGCAAGAGAAGGAAAACTCGAAACAAAACCATAGATATACCAACCTGTCTGACCAGCATGGTACAGTAGGTCAATTTCCCTCCTCTTATGGAGGAGGCCGGGCCCAGCAGTGGTATATATATGAGCTGAGATGATGATGATGACTTAAAAACAATATGAAAGGCACTCGGGGACTGCCGCGGTAAAGCTATGTATAGCATTTTTTATCAACCTATGCAATTATAATTATTTGTTTATTTTTTATTTATGCAGTATAAAATCAAGAAATTCCGTAACGAAAATAAAACCTAACACCCGCCTACCATGTAGTTTATTTGATAGATTGTATGCTAATTATTAGCATCATTTCTTGTATTATTGGAGAATACTATTTATTAAAACTACTTATTTATTAAAACATTTAAAGTATACGTTTTTAAACTGTTCTATTTATAATATTATTAAATTTTAAATTATTATAAATAAATTTTGCAAAAATAAATTGCTAAAAGAGTTTGACAACGGTGGGATTCGAACCCACGCCCTTTCAGACTGGTGCCTAACACCAACGCCTTAGACCACTCGGCCACGCTCCCTGCCTAAAATCAATGCAAAATTAACTGCTGCTTTTCAACCACACAATCTATCAAATAAACTACATGGTAGGTGGGTTTTAGGTTTTATTTTCGTTACGGAATTTCTTGATTCGGTCGCTGCGCTCAAAGCCCGCGATAAAAGCTATGCAATAACTTAAAAATAATTACCACAATTACTGATCAATTGGTAAGTTTATCTTCCTAGGCACTGTGATTTCTGGTAACTTACCTAGCTGCCAAAGTAAACTTTTATCAGTCTAATTATTTATGGGCGCAAAAAAATAATGTGTCAGTTAGGGTAAAAGCTTCAACATGGTATTTGGACGCTAAAATCATCACAATGTTGTAGTGTATGAATACTCTATGCCCAAAATATATATTTATACTAGCAGACCCGGCCACGCGTTGCTGTGGCTCAGGAATCCTCAGTAACACGTGGTGGTATATGCTAATAAATTGTAGATTATATGAAACGTTTGTACGTTTAATATAGCGCCATCTATTAAATATTTACTCAATCCAGTTAACAGATACCGCCATTTGTTAGAATCGTTTGGAAATAACAGATAATTGTGACCGTCAAATAACAGACAAATAATTTGCAATAAAATAATATTGCGATTATAAATTGAGATGGAAGCTATCCTATCTTTTAAGTTGGATCAAACTACACATGCTGTGCAAATTTGATTAAAATCGGTTAAGTACTTTAGGAGTCTATCGCGGACAAACAACGTGACGCGAAATTTATATATATTACCTATAAAATAAGATAAGATATGACGTATATGATGAATGATGATGATGATTCGGTGAATATTATAGCCTCTATAATGTTGTAAAACTATTGACCTAAATACTCCCTTGTTCCTGCAGTGATCTGGTGCTTGATTGTAATATCAAAGATATAGTGATCGTAATTTTTATTTTAGGTATTATATCACACAGTCGATACAATGTTTCATACATTAAGTTACGTGGAAAGATTGATAGAAATATTTAAACTACCTTCGAAAAAAAATAATGGCGTATGTATCATCATCATCATCATCATCACAGCCCATAAATATCCCATTGTTGGGCTCGGGCCTCCTCCGTTATGGGAGGACATTTAACCTACTATACCGCGCTGGTCAGACGTGTTGGTATAGGGTTTTGTTTCGAGTTTTCCTTCTCTCGCATAGATGTTATATGGGTTTTATATCCCTTAGTCGTCTCGTACGAACACCCACGGGTAAGATATGGGGTGGTGAATAGAATTCTTACTCCGTCACCACACGGAAGGCGTATGTATATCAATTTAAAAATAATTTATAGCCAGTAAGTGCTCTTTTATTGCACATTTCAATCTCTTGTACTTTTTAATACCATATTTATTTGCCACTACTACTCGAATCCATCTACAAAAGTAACTGTATTTATTATTCTGGGGGGCATAGTCCGGAGCATGCTCGTCGCGTCCCCTGCCAGTCTAGTTAGACTGCTAATCCGGCTCGAATAATGATTACCGCAGTGCGGGTTAGGGCGTCCCCCGGAGGCGACGCGTACCGACCCGCCCCCGTCGGTACGAACATCGGCAGATGCGGCGATGGGGGCCGCCACCCATCACGCCTTGCCCAGTCAGGTGAGTCGAGGAGAGCAGAGTGCCGGGTGGGCACGTGGAATGTAAGAGGATGTGTGGAAGGTAAGTTGCACGAGCTGATAACCGTCATGGCGGACAAACAGCTAGACGTGCTCTGTGTAACAGAGACCAAGCGAAGGGGCAGCGAAGTCTGTGATCTTCCTGGTGGCGGGATAGCTCTGTGGCCTGGTGTACCACAGAGCGATCGAGCCAGCATGGGGGTAGGAGTGCTGTTGTTCTCTCGATTGGCCTCAGGTGTGAAGGATTACGGAATGTATGATCCCAGACTTCTTTGGGTCCGTATAAAACTAGGTGTCACCAAGATATTCATGGTTGTAGCATATGCTCCCATAGGATCCTCGGTGGCATCAGACCTAGAGAAGTTTTGGGATAATGTTAGGGAAGTTCTGGATATGGCAGAAACCAGTGAACGCGTGATTGTATGCGGAGATTTGAACGGATGGGTGGGGACCAAGCGTCCCGACTATGAGGATGTACTTGGTCCATTTGGTGATAAGAGAGTGAACGACGCAGGTAGGCTCATAGCGGATGTATGCATGGAGAGAAACCTTATTGTGTCAAACACATTTTTCCAATATAAGGACATCCATATGTATACATGGAGAAGGAATGAACAGAAAGTATAATAGATTTAATTTTGGTAGACAGTCGCCTCCAAAGCAAAATATTGGACGCAAGAGCCTACAGGGGCGCCACAGTCGATACAGACCACTATCTCGTTATTGCGAGATCTAGTGGTCTGTTCAGAAAGTGGAGGCACTGGCGAGAGCGTGTCCACTTCGGAGGGCTTGAAAGAATAAAGGTTGAAAGGTTGCAAGAAGAGTGTGTAAGAGAAAAGTATGCAGAGGGTGTCCGAGAACGGCTGACGATGGCGAGCCAGCCGCAATCGGACATTGAAGAATGTTGGAGAGTATTGAAAGAGAGTATGGTAGAGCGTAGATACAGCGAAAGAAGTATGTGGAAGTTCAAAGAAGCATAGAAAAACAAATGGTGATGCATGGTGGGATGCTGAAGTAGCAGCTTCCATAGAGCAAAAGAAAAAAGCGTGGCTGGACTATGTGTCTTCTTTGAAAGATTCAAAGAAGAGACATAGTCCAGCCACGCTTTGACATGACACATGACAGTATGACTGAACAGAAGAAAGAAATATATCGGCAATGTAAGAATGACACCAAGACCTTAGTGAAAGAGAAACGTGATAGAGCAAATATGAGTGCAGAAGATAGGCTGACTAAAACTTCGAGGGTAACACCAAACTCTTTTGGAGGGAGGTGAAGAAGTCTCCATGAGGTTGGTCAGCCTTCAGAATGAATAAAATAAGGTCTAAAGATGGAGACATTCTTACACAAACACAAGACGTGTTAAGCCGATGGAGTAAATATTTTGGCGATATGTACGCGGATACTCGAGTTGACGCCGGTGTCGCATGTGGTTTAGTTGATCAACATTCGGCACCGGCGTCCTCTGATGGCATCAGTATGGATGAAGTTGAATGGGCGATAAGAAGTTTGGAAAATGGTAAGGTAGCGGGCATTGATATGGTGTCTGCCGAGATGATCAAGCTTGGTGGCTCCTGTGTCTGGGAGGCGTTCCTGTTGCTCCTCAATTTATGTTGGAGCTCGGGAGTGGTTCCTAGGACTGGGATAGCGCAGTCATCGTGCCTTTGTAAAAACAAGGGTTCACGTTATGACTGCGCAAATTACAGAGCCATAAGCTTGACCAGTTTGGCAGCAAAAGTGTACGGTAAAATTATTGAAAGGAGAATGAGGATGGTGTCCGATGGTTTACTGTGTGAGATACAAGGAGGTTTCAGGAGTGGAAGAGGATGCATGGATCAAGTGTTCTCTCTGCGCATCAATGCCGAACGAACGTCTGGTTAAGAAGATATACAATGCGAAAGTGGAAGGATGTAAGTACCGGGGGAGACCGAGACAAACCTACCTAGACCAGATTGGTCACGTACTGAAGGAAAGTGGAGTCAAGAGTCTCCGAAACCGGCGAGCGTGTATGAAAAGAATTATGAATGTTGAGGAAGCGAGTGAAGTATGCAAGGATAGAGTTCTCTGGCACTCTGTTCTCTCTGCCTACCCTGCAAGGGACATGGCGTGATGGTATGTATGTATGTATTTATTATTTAATGCACAGCAGTACCTACTCTAAACTGCACTGCATTTTTTAATAAATTTTAATTTGAAAGTTTTATGTAAATCTCTTCTTCTTTCTTACAACTCATACACCTCTGCTCATAAAACCTGAGTCCAAACGTGTTACGCGTTGTCTCCACATGAGTAAATTTACTACCTATATTACATTGCCTACGCTTCATAATCATTATCCTGCTCTCATCCGAATTAATTAGGGTCGATGCAATATCTACTATTCTTTCATCATAAACATATATTGCAAAAGTTATTGCCAATAGTTTTATGACTGGTCGTCTGACTGATTGAAAACTCTCAATATAATGTAATTCTACCAACAAGGTAAGGATTGGTAGTATTCGCAGCGAGTATCACAAATCATAATAAAATGTTATGATTTCTGATGTTTACGGGCGTAGTACACATAAATAAAACTATTTTACGGATTTTTTAATTGTTCAATATTTCGAATACAACAGCGGTCATGATCACGAGAGGACTAATACGAAAGACTAAATTTTTTATATATATGCTATCAATAATTGCAAACGAAAACTGTCAAATATGTTAGAAACTGTTACTGGTAGAGATTTCTGAATTCTACAATCAACTACTAAACAAATTCAGAAATTTGAAATAAAACTACTTTTATGGATTCTAGCGCGTTTGTATTTGATTTTTAATTTCCCAACGTTTCGAACACTTTACAGTGATCATGGTGACGGGAGGACTGACAATCCGTAAAAGTAGTTTTATTTCAAATGTGTAATACTCGCGTAAACATTAAAAGTAATTAAATTCAGACATTTGCGTAGAAGTGAGAAAGTAACTGATGATGAAATAATACATACTTATTATATTATAGCTGGAGCTTAGCTATCTAGCTTTACTTATCATGACATATAATTTGAAAGATTGGTTGCTACAGATATGTCTATGTATTCAATTAGAAAATACTTATGAGCTAATTGAGAACAGCAAGTATATATGCAGTCAGTATTTAAGTAACATCAATCTTACAGATATAACGTTTTATGAGCTGGTATCTTATTAATATTATAAATGTGAAAGTTTTTGAAGATATTTGGATATTTTAATGTTTGTTACACAATCATGCGTAAACCGTTAAACAGATGTGGATGAAAATTAGCTTACAGATCGACCATTTCCTGGATTAATATATAGGATACTTTTTATCCCGGTAATAGGTATTTTTATTGGGATAATGTAGTATTATTTTTTTATATTGTGACAGTATCTTTGTACATGGACGAAGCTGTGAACAGATCAGTAGGTAATAGAATAAATTTGGCACGTACATTACTGAAAATAATGTTTATTCTTAAAAAAAAGTGTTCGCTCTATTCCATCTTTCATTAGAGTAAATCACCATTTTTTTTTTTTATTTGGTGGACTATGGATGCGTCTCGCCCCGCCAAATCGGTCCGGGGTGACGGAAAGGCGGCGCGTGACCCCATAGACCCACCGTAAAATAGTCTCTCTTCGCCGTGCGAGCGGGCCACCGGTATCCGATTTTTGACTTCGGTGGCCCGCCCGGCGGTTTACCCTCGCGGGTTCCTCTCGTCGACGCCCCGACAGATTTCGCCGTCGGGGCGTCGCCCTCACGCGGTGGCCTCACGTCGGGTGACCGGACAATTCCCCGGTCCGTAGAGTAAATCACCATAGAAATGGAGTAAGAGCACGATGAATTATATTTTAAATAGTAATAAATAACTTTCTTCATGATTCAAGTCACGTATATGTCAGTATTGGAGCCGGTATAGTAGGCTTATTTAATTCTTCTTTATACGTCCTAACTAGAGATGAAACGTATATCCAGTAACTATCCGGTATCCGGCCTATCCAGCCATGTTTTCACTATCCGGCCGGATACCGGATAGTAATCCAGTATCCAGACGGATTTCGGATAGTAAAATTTAAAAAAATCTCATGTTTATACAAAAGCAAATAATACCACACCCCGAGAAATTTGAACCTGAGACAATAAACATACCGCGTACTTGTTATCTTTACTGTTTAAATCAAAATATTGCGTTTTTTTGATAATGACATTTCTTTTCAATTCAAACATAAGACCACAACGACACGCATAAATAAAAACAAACTGACACGCGCGTACACTCGAACGCCCCCAAGTCGTCGCGATCTACGCTCACGTGCGACAACACCCGAACGCGCACGAACATTTCCGATAGGGCCGAATATCCGGTAGACGAATATCCGGCGCTCCGGGCTCGCAGCTTGCCGAATATTAGGTATCCGGTTAAACCACTATCCGTTTCGTCTCTAGTCCTAACTAAGTAATATTTAAATATGTTACAGGGAGACAGAGACGCATGTACAAGAGACTGTTGCAGCTAGTTCGCAACTCATTCTCAAAAATGAATGCACACAAAACAAGCCGCAGGGCTTGTTTTACGTAGACGCAACATTATTGCTCTCCGTGGTGCATCTGCTCACTAACTATATTGTCGTTCTGTTACCATTTGCCTTTTGTAAATAATATAAATATTATCTATATTTAAAGTAGTTTTTGTATAAATATACTTTTCTCAAACGTGCTTGGAATTTGAGCATTATTTTGACAACCTTCTTCGAGATAAATCGAAATTGCTGTAGGTACTGACCAAATACTTGCGAGCAGCGGCCGGCAAAAAATGTATGGAAATTCATATCTGTCATGTTTTAGCGGCCAAATAAATATAAATGTAAATTTATATCTATCGTGTATTTTAAAAATGGAATGATCTGTTACTTCAAATTCTAGTAACCATATAGGCAACTTATCAGAGTTTTATTTAAATTTCGAACTGGCTTGAGTATGAAAGCTGTTCAATAATGAAAAAAAAAAAGCAAATGAACCCTTTAGCACGTGAAAAATGTTGTTTGTTGTTCGTCATGTATACAGTTCTACTCGTACTTAATACTACTTAGTTTTAATTTCCGCGCATTATTTGAGAAAAGCACTATACAAGCCTTGGCCACAACTAGGAATTGATGGACTTACGTATGTGTACCTCGACTAAGCCTCGATCCACATTTACACGTTCGTCCATCAATACTGCTTTTGCTGGCCGCTGCAGTAATATATCTCGTTAAATGACACTACCGAATTGGATAATATTTTGTATTAAGATAACATTTTGCTTATTAAATTTATCGCTAAAGATGTATTTCTTGAAAACAGGTAATTAATACATAGAAATACCCGACTGTGTATACGAGATCTCGTAAGTTTTGGCAGTATGTTAATTGTTACCATTATCATTCTCCTATCCATCATCAAGAGTCTCCGAAACCGGCGAGCGTGTATGAAGAAAATTATGAATGTTGAGGAAGCGAGTGAAGTATGCAGAGATAGAGTTCTCTGGCACTCTGTTCTCTCTGCCTACCCTGCAAGGGATATGGCGTGATGATATGTATGTATGTATCATTCTCCTACTCTTATCCTAATAACTTGGGGTCGATACAATATGCACTCATCTTTCATAGTATATATTGTAAAAGTTATTGGCAATAGTTTTATGACCGGCCGCCTGCCAGACGCCAACCCTCCTTGGGAATCTAATTGTTGACCAAACGGCATCAGATGGAGTTGGCTCAGGTTGTTATAAACCTCTTAGTCTTTTACGACATCAACGAGCAAAGTAAGGGTTGGTAGTATTCGTAGCCGCTACCACACAGCATTTTTTTTGACTTCGTCCGAACGAGGCATAACTATAACGATTGAAATTTGTTTTAAATTTATCTTACGTTTATATAATATATACCAGAAAACAAAGAAAATCTGAACTAATCAAGTAAGGAGCTCTAGTGAAATCATGGGCTGCATGTTCAGATTTTATGTAGATCATTGCAGAAATTTTCTAAGATGGTTTCAGAAGTTTGTGATACTCATCAACGCTTCTAAAACCAACCCAATCACATTCATTTTAGATGGCCATGCCACTCACACCTATAATTTGCCATTAATTGATAAAGCACGTGAACATGGTGTGACAATAATATGATTGCCATCACACATTACTCACAAACCATAGGCAGCAGATATTGTTTTTTTTTTATTGCTTTTGGTGGCAAACGAGCTAGCAGTACACCTGATGGTAATTGTCACTGCCGCCCATAGACCTTTGCGATACCAAGGGTATAGCTAGGTCTACCAATATAAACCCCAAACCCACCCAGTTGAACTTCCGGATCTCTCGCTCACCGAACGAAGCACAACAGCACAATGCCATTGCTCAGACGTCGATTTTCTGCAAGAGTATGGTACTACCCCGGACGGACCAGCCCGCGGCTGTAGACAGAAAACTATCAACAGCGTAGTCCTACCACTACTGTTTTATGCGGCGTTTGACTGTTTTTTATGATCAACTATAACAGCATGGTTAAGAATCCCAGAAAATTATTAACCCAATTCCAACTGACTGAACTCTTTAGGAAAGCATTTATTCGATCAGCATTAATGACAACTGCACTGAATACATTTAAAGCATCTGGGATCTCGCCTTGTAATGCACACAATTTTAACAAATATAAATTTATTGCTACAGAAGCCACTAAAATCACATTGAACGCTGAAAAGGAATCCAAAGCTGATACAATTTTGTCACAATTAATAACAGTGATTTCATATCAAATACTAACAATTACACCAACAGCCACATTGTAAGCACATGATACTCAAATCGCAACCAGCACCGCCTTAAATTCTACAACAAAAATGCTACTTTAAGCAATTACTGTAATCACATCTTTAGCACAGGGAGCAATTGAAAATAATTCCTTGAACTATATAGCATTATATCTAGTTAGCTTGAAACAGTTAATACCTTACCCATGAATGACAGAAAAAAAAGTGGATAAGGATAATTCCTTATCCGCTTTTTTACCAAAAGAATACACATTAAAACTCTCTCACTAGAACAAAAACCATTACTCAACTCATCTTAGTGGACGTTATTAGGCTGATATTGTTAATAGTCAATGATATTTGTTAGGTGCTAACAAATAAATATGTATAATATCATGGCGGCAGCGATGGCTGAGTGATCGAATCATCATTGTCGCCGGTCATTGGTACCAAGTTCATATTTGAAGGAAATAATATCTCCGTGTCCGAAACAACTTTACTTTTATTTACACGATTTAAATTAAATGTCAATACGTGGCTAACCAACGGTTTCGTCTTGGAGAAGTGTCTCGGTTCACCCACCGATTAATTATGATTTTCACACAATCCGCACTTCCTAATACAACTCCGTCCACATGGTGCCATTACAAAACCTAGTGGCGCCACTGTGTTCAACAAGTGTTGCCAATACTAAATTACGTTACTAAACCTAGTCGCGCCACTCTTTTGTCAGTACTAAATTAGTCAATTGAACAACTTATTTCTAAGTGATATCGTATTCTACGACGAATCTATACATATCTATACATATAATAAATGAGTAGAAAACCCGTGTCTGTACATTTGATAAATTTATTAAAAAATGAATCTAGGTAATAAGAAAACACTAACAGAACCCAAAAATCTTTTTTTGGAATTTTTTGTTGTCTGTATGTCTGTAATCGCTAATCTCCGAAGTTACTGAATGGATTGTTTCGCAGTTTTGATAAGAAGATTAAGCCCAATTCCGAGCAACATTTAGTCTTTGTTTCATTGAAATCTGATGTCTGTAAAAAAAGTTATGGTCATTTAAGTTTTCAAAATCACCGCTCGCCTTTTACGTCACTAGAAGGTTCAATTCAAAATAATTATTTATTGTATCTATAACGTAAGCAAAATATTTGTATTACTTAATATGTAGTAGTTTCATGAATTCAGCTCATATACATCCCATTGCTGGGCTCAAACCTCCTGCAGAGTTGAACGGAAGTTGACATACTATATAACGTTGGTCAAGTAGTCAAAATAAATGTTAAAACTATTTGTGATGAAAAATAATGTTTTAATTAGTTAATAGTATATAATTTAGCTATAAATTAATAAAATGCATGATTTATTTAGTTAATTAAATGAACAATAGATGGCGCTGAAAATTAAGTTTAAATCTTTCGTTATATTTTCAAAAGTTACTACATCATTGCGCCTTGGTTTGACGTCAATATCGGCGTTAAGCAGGGGTGCGTTCTGTCAGCCAGGCTGTTTATCATATATCTGGATAAATGTCTCCAAAGGTTGAACGATATGAATGTGGGAGTCCAGATGGGCGACTCAGTGGTCAATGCTCTGCTTTATGCAGATGATGCAGTCCTGCTGGCACAGTCAGCGACTGACCTGCAGACCCTAGTCGACACAATGACAGAAGATTGTAAGAAAAGGGGTCTACGCGTGAATGTGAGCAAAACCAAAATAATGGTCTTTGAAAGAGATAAAACCAGAACAGATGTAAGAGTAACAATAGGTAATGATGTACTAGAGCAAGTGGATGAATTTGTATATCTTGGATGTGGATTTAGCCGAGATGGAAGGTACACCACTGATATAGAGCGAAGAGTGAATGCGGGAAATAGAGTGAACGGAGCGTTGGGGCAACTTTTCGGCAGCCACCACCTCAGCCAGAAGGCACGTGTAGCAATACATAACGCAGTGCTTGTCCCAACATTACTGTATGGAAGCGAGAGTTGGGTATGCAGAAAAGAGTATGATAGTAAAATTAATGCGGTCGAAATGCGATCTCTTTTTTTTTTTTTTTTTTTTTTTTTTTGGGGGTGGGCTACGGTCGGCGCACTCCTCGCACCACTCCGTCCGGGGTGACAGAGGGGCGTAAGCGCGCACACCCGTAACCCACCCGTGACGTCGCCTTCGTCGTTGGGCCGACCACCGGAGCAGAGTGACTTGACGTCAGTGGTCGGCCCGACGGAATACCCCTGAGGAGTACCCTCTCCTCGACCGACATCCCCCCCTCGGGTAGCATGTCGGTCTTTCCTCACGCGGTCGGCCTCTCGGCGGGTGACGGACTAATTCCCCGATCCAGTCACCCGCGGCCTTGGCTAGGGCGGCATCAGGCGCAGGTAATCGCGCCTGCGCCGCCCCAGTCGCCGGCGGCGGCTCGCGCCGTCGAGGAGACGCTCCTCGCGCACGCGCTCCGCCGCCTCCTTCCGCGAGACTACTGCCTCGCAGAAGGTTGCGACCGCGTCCCAGTTCCTGACGCTGTCGAGCATCGCCCTGGCGATGGTCGGCAGCGTCAGGTCGGCACCGATGATTGCGACGAGTTCACGACGCTGCTCTGCCCAAGCGGCACAAACCTCGAGCGTATGCTGCGCCGTGTCCTCGTCGCAATCGCAGTGGTGGCAGGACGGTGTACTCTCCCTCCTGACGACCTTGTGCAGGTATTTGGCGAAGCATCCATGCCCCGTCAAAACCTGCACCAGTCGGAAGGAGAGCACCCCGTGCCGCCGTTCCAACCACTGCATCAGCACCGGCCGGAAGGCCTCTACGGTCCGCACACCGAACCGAGGCCTCTCCAGCCGGACTGCCCAACGGGCAATGACATCTAGGCGGGCGTCAACGCGCCAGGCGGTGAGTTCCCTCAAAGAGGCCACACCGCCCTCCGCGCGCACCCCCGACACCCGCCGATACAAATCGGCGAGCATTTCCGCCTCCAGGTCCCACGGAGGACTCCCGGCCAACAGGCACGCTGCCTCCGTCGCCACCGTGCGGTACCCGCGTACAGCCCTGACCGCCATGGCCCTCTGTGGTCGCCACAGAAGAGCCCTGAGTCGGACGGTCAGGGACCCCGCCCACACCGGTGCGCCGTACAGGGCCATCGACCGGACGACCCCCGTGTACAGCTGTCGGCACGTAGCGCTCGGTCCGCCCACATTCGGCATTAGCCATGAAAGGGCGGACGCCGCGCCGACGAGCCGCGGAGCGAGCCTGCGGAAATGCTCCCGAAACCACCAATGCCCGTCGAGCACCAGGCCCAAATACCTCATATGGGCCCGGATGCTGATGTCAACCGAATTGACGGTGATCGAAACGCCGATGGGAGGGCCCATGCGGGGCCCATGGAACAAGAGGGCCTCTGTCTTGTCCAGGGCCACCCTCAACCCCAGCGCCTCGATCCGCCTGACGATCTCTTCGGTGCCGAGAGTCGCCAGGCCTGCCGCCTCCTCCAGCGTCCTACCGCGGGCTGTGACGAGCGTGTCGTCGGCGTAACAGATCACGCCCAGCCCGGGTAGGAGGCTCCCTCTCAACGCCCAGTCGTAGCCGATGTTCCACAGGGTGGGTCCAAGGACCGACCCCTGTGGGACACCGCACGTCATGGGCGTTCGCACAACGTCCCCTACTCGGTTGGTGTAGAGGACGCTGCGCCCCTCCAAATAGTCTGCCACTAGCCGCCTCAGGTAAACTGGCACTCCGTGGTATCGGAGCGCCTCCCTGATGCAGCTAAATGGCAGACTATTGAATGCGTTGGCGATGTCCAGGGACACCACCAACAGCACTCCTCCGCCGGCGACGGCCTCAGTCGCCACGGCCCTCAGGCGCAGCAGAGCCGCGATCGTCGAACGACCCCTCCTGAACCCAAACTGGGCGTCCGACAGATCGGGCCCCGTGCCAACGAGGTGCCGCTCGATGCGGGCAGCCAGCACCCTCTCCAATAGCTTGCCCGCATCGTCGAGCAGCACGATAGGCCTGTAGGCCGAGGCCAACTCTGGAGACCGTCCCGGCTTCGGCAGGAGCACCAGCCTCCCCTCCTTCCAGCACCCAGGGAACCGCCCGGACGCTAAACACGCGTCGAACAGCCCCCTGAGGCGGGGACACAGGTGGTCGAGGACCAGGGCCAGCACGCGGTTGGGAACACCGTCGGGCCCGGGGGCAGTGGATTTGCCGCGCATGCGCGCCACCGCCACCCCCATCTCGGTTGCCGTGATGGGCGGAACACTGTCATCGTCGGCCTCCCGGTCAGTGTCTGGCGAAGCCATGACCGGGGGCGTGTGCTCCGCCCGTCGCGGGAACAGGTCCTCGACGACCCTGGTGAGGAGGCCGGGCTGGAGGGTCTCGGTGAGGGGGGGGCCCCGCGCGCGGAGCTTACTCAGCGCCGCGCGATAGGGGCGACCCCAGGGGTCTCGATCGAGACCGTCCAGCATCTCCTGCCGACTGACGTCCTTGGCGGTACGGACGGCCAGCCTGAAGGCCGACCGCGCATTGCGGTAGCCCTCATAAAGCCGGCCCTCCCGCTCCTCATCACGATGGTGCCGCCGGCTGCGGGTGTAAGCCCTCCGGGCGCATATACATGCGGCCCGAAGATCCACCAGCTCCCGGGACCACCAGTGGACAGCCCTTTTCGGGGGCAGACACCGTACACGGGGCATGGCCGCATCGCAGATCTGCGTCAACGCATTGCGGATGCGGCCAGCCTCGGCGTCCACCCCGTCCAACTGGTGGGCAGAGGACAGCCATGAGTGGACGATGGCTGCCTCCGCCAGCAGGTCCCGGTCCAAACGACCCACAGCCCATCGCGGGAACGCGGGACGTCCGTCCGCCTGATGACCCCTGCCGGGCGTCGGGAGGGTCCGGGAGACCTCCATCCGGATATACCGGTGGTCCGATAGGGTCTCAACCTCCTCCGCGACGCACCAGCTCCTCACGCGTGCGGCGACAATGGGGCTAGCGAACGACAAGTCCACTATCGACCCGCCCCGCTGCCGCACGCACGTATGCACCGAGCCCCTGTTCAACAAACAGAGGCCCAGTGCCGCCGCCCACTCCTCGACCGCCCGTCCTCGGTCGTCCGTCCTGGGGGACCCCCACGCCATGGACTTGGCGTTGAAGTCCCCCAGAACGAAGACTTGGCGCGGTGCCAGTCGCCGTAACGAGGCCCCTAAGATGGTGAGGGAGACCCCAAAATCAGTCACGCTCCTGTTAGGGGAGAGATAGACTCCGAAAAGCGTAATCTCTCCCCAGTCCGCCGCGACGTATCCGACGCCCCTATCCCTAAGGGTCAGGGACGACGAAGGCCACGACGTGGAGGCGACGATTGCCACAGTGCCGTCGGTGCTACCCAGCCAGTTAGGTCGGTCGGGCACCACGTACGGCTCTGCGGCTACGGCTACTGCTATCAACCACTCCGCCATGGCTTGCAGGAAAACGTCCTGCGCACCGGCGGAGTGGTTGAGATTGGCTTGGAGGAGACGGATGGCTTCGTGGTCCATTAACGGGCCGTATCCATCGTCTCCTCCTCCGCGCTAACGGGCGATCGGGTCGCGATCGGAGCGGGAGCGGGCCCGGTCGATGAGCCGCCCCGCCCCTTTGGGGCCGATGCCGGGGGTCTGCAGTCCCCAGAGCCCATGCGGTGCTTGGCAGGCCTATTGCCCGCCGCACACGCGGGGCAGTGGGGCACCGCAGAGCACGATGCTGCCTGGTGCCCAGCCTGACCGCAGCGGAAGCATAGCCCGCTGCAGTCAAAGCAGTTGCGACACGTCGGTCGGGTATGCCCGACCGCCATGCATTTGTAACACCTCGCGGGCCGGGGCTCCAGCACAGTTACCCGCGCCGAACTCCAGCCCACGAGGAGCCTGCCTGAGTCGGCCAATTTCTTGACCGACTCCACCGGGCACTGCACCCAGACAGCACCGACGCCGCCCGGACCAGGACGGATGGTGCCAATCCGGACGGTGTCCGAGGCACATCCGGTACGCACCATAATGGCCTCCCGGACGTCCTCCACCGTCACGGAATCGTCCAGACCCGTGAGGCGCATCTCTGCGCACTTGACGGGCCTGGCGATTCGGACTCCATCCTCCGGCCCGAACAGCCCCCTCAGCTTCGAGGCCACACTATCAGCCGCCTTGGCGCCCTCGGCCCCAGGGAACTCGAGAATTCGAGCCCCTGTCCGGGCCTTGCGGGTCCTCGCCTCGACGCCCCCGATGTCGGAGACGTCCAGCTCCCGCCGGGCGCGTCTTAGGACAGCCTCATAGTTGAGGCCCCTCTCGGCCGCCTCAGGCAGCACGGTGATAATGACCGCAGCTGTCTTCGGCGACTTGAGGCCCCTGCGCGACCTCTTTCCCCCTTTGTCGGCTCCCGCCTGTGGAGCAGCAGCCACAGCGGCACTCTTGGCTGCCGCTCTCCGTTTCTGACCGCGTTCCTTCCTGCTCCGCCCAGCCACCTGCCAGCCCTGTTCGAGCCTGGCAGCAGCGCTGGGCACAGCAGGCGCAGTCGCGGGTGCGCTGGCCGGAGCCTGCGGTGCAGCCGCTGGCGCCCGCCGCTGCCCGGCCTTGGCGGGAGCCGGCACCGTGCCGGCCTTCTTCTTGGCCCCCTTAGGCCCACCTACGGCCGCAGCATAGCTCACCACGCGGCCACCCTGACAGGGCAGCTGGGTGGGAGCTGACGCTTGCGGCCGCTTCGTCCTGTCTGTGGCGGGCGGCAGCTGGAGGGGCGGCTCGGGTGGAAGACGATCCGCCACGGCCTGGATGCGCGCATCCATCATCAACTCCAGCCTAGCGAAGATGACGCGCATCGCCTCCTCCGGCACACCGTGCACCGCAGGGAGCGGCTCCTCCCCTTTCTTGGGCCTGCCACGCTTCCTGACGGTGCTCACGGCCAGCGCCGCGGGCACAAGCGGCGCAGCAGGCACCACGGGCGCAGGCGGCGTCACAGGCGCAGGCGGCGTCACAGGCGCAGGCGGCGCCACGGGCGCAGAGGACGGGCCCGCCCTCTCCAGCGCAGCCCGCTTTTGCGGCGAGGCCAGTGTCGGCGGCATGGCTGGCACTAAAAGTGCGAATTGAGACCGCAGGTCGGCCACGTCCTTGGCCAACCCGCGGTTCTCCTTCCGCACCGCCGACAGCTCCGACTCGAGTCGCCGGTTTCGCTCTCGCAGGCCGGAGACCTCCCTACTGAGGCGGGCGTTTGCGACCTGCAGGGCCGCCACCTCACCGCCTTGATCGCCCGGACCCGGGACCGATCTCGCCGCCACCGCTGACCCACGACCCCTCCGCCCACGGCGCGCGGTCGGGACCTTGGGAGGAGGCATGACGACACTCCCCTCCGAGTCGGAGCTGCCGCCCTTGTACAGGGGGCGCTTCCGGGCACTCGGGGGAAGGGTCTCCTCCCTCTCCCTGACATTCAGGGCCACCGTCAGAGCCTTCGCCGCAGGGTGCGGCTCAGACTCCTCGGCGGCCTCGGCAGCCGAGCTGCCCTCCTCCATACTGGACGGCTCTGTGGCATTGCCGCCCTCGTCCCGGCTTCGGTCAACCTCCTCGTCGGACGGCTCTGCGGCTTGCCCGCCCTCGTCCGACAGCTTCTCCAGGGCCGTATCGGCATCGGAGCTTCTGCGGCTCTCCAACGACGGCCCTGCGGCTTTACTGCCGCCCTCCCTCTGCGACGGCTCTGCGGTGGATCCGCCCTCGTCGCTCGACAGCTCCGATGAGCTGCCACTCCTCGTCCCCTCCTTGGACGGCTCTGCGACATCGTCGCCCTCGTCCTGGGACACACACCTGCCTGCGGCGCTACCACCATCCGATTGCGACGGCTCTGCGGCATCTGTGCCGCCCTCGTCGCTGGGAACGCTGGTCTCGCGGCGTGCCGCGACCTTCAGCGCCTCCCTTTCCTTCTTAAGTCGGTTGGCGCGCCGTTTAACGCGCTCGCCGGCTAGGGTGATCACCTTCCTGCGCTTCTTCTTTTTTATTGAGGCCTCTATGATAGGTGCCGGGCCCTCGGCGGACGCCTCGAGTCCTAGGGACGAGGCGTCGTTTGTGTCAGTTTTACATTGGCTTGACAAGGCCTTGAGGTGGGAATCACTATGATTCCCGTCGGAAGAATTTTTAAATTTGGAAGCATTCATAGTGAATCCCACGAGTATGGGAGAACTAACGGTCGACCCGGGCAGAGATCCCTGTACCCGGGCAAGCCTACATTTACCAACCAGGGGGTCGGCCGGTACCCTGGCTGGAGCGTGCTAACGACAGAACAACCCATCTGCCATGCATCTTCTCGCCGCACGCCAGAACTTAAGATTCTGGGTGATTTCCGAATTCGAATGTTGATTCGAACTCTTTATAGAGGTTGTCTTCCTCGCGGTCCGGGCGGTTAAGCCAAGACCCTCGTTCCTGATACTACGCCTCACGACAACTTGTCTTGAAGCAAGATATCAGGTTTACGATATGTCGGCGGTGGCATAAGCCTGCCCAGCCCTCAAATTAATGAGTGACCGGGCCCGTCCGAAATTTCGCCTCCTGTACCCTCTACAAATAGAGAGTCAGGAGCGAATTGGGGCTCAACCCATTGCTGGGGAACCCCCCCTCGCGCCAGAGATTCGCTACGGGCGACAATTCGACAGAGGGATCTGGGGGACTGTCGCCCGCACCCAGGGTACACCACGCGGAGGTTTCTGGCGTCGTACCCCAAATGCGATCTCTGCGAAAAATCTGTGGAGTTAGGCTGACCGACCGCATTCGTAACGACGACGTAAGAGAGCGAGTAGGTATGAAAGAGAGTATTGGTGTAAAGATGCGAAAGGGAATGCTCCGATGGTTCGGACATGTGGAAAGAATGCCGAACGAACGCCTGGTTAAGAAGATATACAATGCGAAAGTGGAAGGATGTAGGTACCGAGGGAGACCGAGACTAACCTACCTAGACCAGATCGGTCATGTACTGAAGGAAGGTGGAGTCAAGAGTCTCCGAAACCGGCGAGCGTGTATGAAGAGAATTATGAATGTTGAGGAAGCGAGTGAAGTATGCAGAGATAGAGTTCTCTGGCACTCTGTTCTCTCTGCCTACCCTGCAAGGGATATGGCGTGATGATATGTATGTATGTATGTACTACATCATAGAGCGTACAAAACGTACATTGTTAGTTAAGATGCTACTTTGGAGCGAGTATGCAAAGTGCACCCTTTTTGTTATTGTTTGGCCATTCCTTCCGGGGCAACAGAAGGGCGTGGTGTGGCTCCATAACTGATCGCGTTCTCTCCCCATCCTCCCCATCGCCATCAGGCTGACCTCTGGTACCGGTTACTTGACATCCGTGGCCGGTCCGGGGGTTTACCCTTTCAGGTATCGCCTCCGTCGACTCCCCAGCAAACAACAGCGTTGTATCGTTCTCACGTCGTCAGTGTCTTTGCGAGTGGTAGATTAATTCTCATGGTCCATATACCCGCGACCTCAGTTAGGATAGCAACAGGTGCAGGTACTCGCGCCTATAACGTCCGATGCGCCGAGGTAAAGTATGTCAGCATGGAGAGTCTCCTCTGTGACACGCCCCGCTGTTTTTTCTGTGGGACGACTGTCGGCGGCAAACGAGTACCAGTTCCTGACGCAGTAGTGGTTGGACGGTATGCTCTCACTCTTTGCGACCTTTAGCAGATACATGCCGAAGCAACCATGACCCATTACTACACCAGTCACCTTAGCAATAGTGAATACTGTTACTGCCGCCTCATCATTCTCCTACACTTATGCGAATTACTTGGGATCGATACAATATGTACTCTTCTTTCATAGTACATATTGTAAAATTTATTGGCAATAGTTTTATTACCGGCCGCCTGCCAGACGTCAACCATGCTCGGAAATGTAATAGTTGACCAAAGGGCATCAGATGTAGTTGGCCCAGGTCGTTATAAAGCTCTAAGTCGTCTTTTAAGACATCCACGAGCAAAGTAAGGGTTGGTAGTATTCGTAGCCGCTACCACACAGCGCGCCTGTTGCTGCATATTGTGCCTCGCTCAACGAGGGCCTACTTTTTTAGATTTTTATACACTGTTGATAGCATAGAGTACGTTTCAAGCAGCTTGCAGAGCAGTTGAAGGTGATCAGTGCTGAGATGACACCCTTGAGGAGGCCTGTAACAGCCTTACCCCCATTCGTTTGAGTCTTTTGCTATTAATGATGTTATTGTTTTACAGTCTTTTAAATCCTTTGACATTATAATAAAAATATAAGAGATATCCATCTGAAGATATCCCACGCTACTAAAGCGCGACATGGACCAAGAAATCATTTTTATTAATTCTTTCGTAATGAAAGCAATTTACCTATTATATATTTATCCATGCGGTTACGCAGTTAGAATATATTTCACCACCCCCTTTCTTACCCGTGGTTTCTCACCCACAAGACGAATAAGGGATCTAAATATATATTACACATATGGAAGAAAAGGCAAAATTGAAACCAAACCCTATACCAACACATTTGACCAGCGTGGTATATTAGGTCAATTTCGCTCCCATTACGGACGAGGCTTGAGCCTAATAGTGACACGTATATAAGCTTAGATGATAGATGATAGAAAGCCATTTTTCCTAGATACCCCAGGCATAAAATGAGGAATCCATGGCGGAGTGGTCGATCGGTGCAGCCGTAGTCGCGGAACCGTACGTCGTGCCTGATCGCCCCAATTGGGTGGTCAGCCGGAACGGAACCGCGGCAATCGTCACCTCCACGCAGCGGCACTTCCCGTCCTTATCCCTCTTGGATAAGGGCGAGGAATTTGTCGCGGCGGATTGGGGAGGGGTCACGCTCTACAGTGTATACCTCTCCCCTAACAGGAGAATGGACGATTTCGGGGCCTCCCTCACCACCTTGGAGGCTTCGATACGGCGACTGGCACCGGGCCTCGTCCTGGTCCTGGGGGACTTCAACGCCAATCCCCGATGACGGACGATCGCGGGCGGGCGATCGTGGAGTGGGCGGCGTCACTGGGCCTCTGTGTCCTAAACAGAGGCTCAGTGAATACGTGTGTGCGACAGCAGGGTGGGTCGATAGTGGGCTTGTCGTTCGCTAGCCCCGCTGTCGCACCACGAGTGAGGAACTGGCGTGTCCTGGAGGAGGCGGAGACCCTGTCGGATCACCGATACATCCGGATGGAGGTCTCCCCTCTCCGGGACCCCAGCAGGGGTCACAGGGCGGACCGGGCTCCCGCATTTCCGCGGTGGGCTGTGGGGCGGCTGGATAGGGACCTACTGGTGGAGGCGGCCATCGTGAACACGTGGCTGTCCTCACCACCCCCAGCGGACGGAGTGGACGTTGAGGCTGTCCGCATCCGCAGTGCGCTAACGCAGGTCTGCGATGCGGCCATGCCCAGGGTGCGGCGTCTACCTCCGAGGCAGGGGGTCTACTGGTGGTCCCCAAGACTGGCGGACCTTCGTGCGGCGTGCATTAGTGCCCGAAGGGCCTACACCCGCAGTCGGCGGCGTCGCCGCGATGTTGAGCGGGAGGGCCAGCTTTACGAGGCGTACCGCAGTGCACGTACCGCCTTTCGGCTGGCCATCCGGTCCGCTAAGGACGCAAGTTGGCAGGAGATGCTGGACGGTCTCGACCGTGACCCCTGGGGTCGCCCGTATCGCGCGTCGCTGAATAAGCTTCGCGCGCAGGGCCCCCCCCCTCACCGAGACCCTCCAGCCCGACCTCCTTCGTAGAGTGGTCGAGGAGCTGTTCCCGCGGCAGTCGGAACACACGCCCCCGGTCATGGCTTCGCCAGATCACGACCGGGAGGCCGTCGAGAGTGTTCCGCCCGTGACGGAGTCGGAAGTGGGGGCAGCCGTGGCGAAGATTCGTTCCGCCACCACGGCCCCCGGCCCGGACGGAGTCCCAGTCCGGGTGTTGACGTTGCTCCTCGAGCATCTCGAACCTCGCCTCAGGCGACTGTTCAACGCTTGTCTGACGTCTGGACAGTTCCCTGAGTGCTGGAAGGAAGGGAGGTTGGTTCTCCTGCCAAAGCCGAGACGGCCCCCGGATTCGCCGTCGGCCTACAGGCCCATTGTGCTTCTGGACGATGTGGGTAAACTGCTGGAGCGTGTCCTCGCTGCCCGCATCGTCCAGCACCTGGAGGAGGTGGGGCCCGATCTGTCGGACGCTCAATTTGGGTTTCGGAGGAGGCGTTCGACCATCGGGGCCCTGCTACGCCTGAGGCAGACGGCCGCGGAGGCTGTCGCCGGCAAAGGAGTGCTGTTGGCGGTGTCGTTGGACATCGCCAACGCCTTCAATAGTCTGCCATTCAGCTGCATCAGGGAGGCGCTCCGGTTCCATGGAGTGCCCCTGTACCTCAGGCGGCTGGTGGCAGACTATTTGGAGGGGCGCAGTGTTCTCTACGCGAGCCCCGCAGGGGACATTGTGCGGACGCCCATGTCGTGCGGTGTTCCGCAGGGTTCGGTTCTGGGGCCAACTCTGTGGGACATCGGGTACGACTGGGCGTTGAGAGGGAGTCTCCCCCCCGGGCTGAGCGTTATTTGCTATGCTGACGACACGCTCGTCACAGCCCGGGGCAGGACATTTGAAGAGGCGGCGAGCCTGGCCACTCTCGGCACCGAGGAGATAGTCAGGCGAATCGAGGCGCTGGGGCTCAGGGTGGCCCTAAACAAGACGGAGGCCCTGCTATTCCATGGGCCCCGTGTGAGGCTGCCCATCGGCGCCTCGTTAGTCGTCAACTCCATCCACATCAGTATCCAGGCCCATATGAGGTACTTGGGTCTGGTGCTCGACGGGCGATGGTGGTTCCGGGAGCATTTTCGCCAAATTGCTCCCCGGCTGGTCGGCGCGGCGTCCGCCCTTTCTCGGCTCATGCCGAATGTGGGCGGACCCAGTTTCGAGGGCCGACGGCTGTATACGGGGGTGATCCGCTCAATGGCCATGTACGGCGCACCCGTGTGGGCGAGGGCTCTAAACGCCCAGCTCAGGGCGGTGCTGTGGAGGCCACAGCGAGCCATGGCGGTCAGAGCCATTCGCGGGTACCGCACGGTGTCGACAGAGGCGGCGTGCCTATTGGCCGGGACACCCCCGTGGGATCTAGAGGCGGAGATGCTCTCCGACCTCTACCGGCGGGTTACCTCAATACGCGAAGAGGGTGGCTCCCCATCGTTTAACGAGATAGCCACCTGGCGCGAGGACGCCCGCCGAGAAGTCATCGCCCGTTGGGCTACGCGGCTGGAGAGGCCTAGACATGGTGTCACTACCGTCGAGGCCCTCCGGCCCGTACTGATGCAATGGATGGAGCGGCGGCACGGGGTCCTCACCTTCCGACTGGTGCAGGTGTTAACGGGGCACGGGTGTTTCGGGAAATACCTGCACACGGTCGTGTACAGGGAATGGACTCCGGGCTGCCATCATTGCAGTAGTGACGAGGACACGGCGCAACATACGCTCGAGGAATGCTCGGGCTGCGACGGGCAGCGCCGCGACCTCGTCGCTATTATCGGTGCCGACCTGACGCTGCCGGCTGTCGCGAGGGCGATGGTCGACAGCGTCAGGAACTGGGACGCGGTCGCCGCCTTCTGCGAGGCTGTCATCTCGCAGAAGGAGGCGGCGGAACGGGCCCGGGAGGATTCCCGTGACCCGGGCCGCCGCCCGCGGCCGGGGCGGCGCAGGCGCGAATACCTGCGCCTGATGCCGCCCTAACCGAGGCTTCGGGTGATCGGACCGGGGAATTGTCCGGTCACCCGACGCGAGGCCACCGCGTGAGGACGACGCCTCGACGGCGAAATCTGTCGGGGCGTCGACAGTAGAGGTACCCGAGAGGGCATACCGCCGAGCGGGCCACCGAAGACAAAGATCGGGTACCGGTGGCCCGCTCGCACGGCGAAGAAGAGGTGCTTGCAGGGTGGGTCAATGGGGTTGCGCGCCGCCTCTTCCGTCACCCCGGACCGGCGGGGTGCGACGTCCATGGCCCACCACAAAAAAAAAAAAAAAAAAAAAAAAAAAAAAAAAGAAAAAAAGGCATAAAATGAGGAGACAGCGTAAAATAACTTTGGCAGTGGCTATGTCAGAAACTGCAGCTACATTACTTCCTGGTGATAAAACAGCTCACACATTGTTTAAAAACCCGATAGATTTATAGAGCAATATCAATAACACGCGACACATTTAAAGTGTTTTTTTGTTTTATTGTGTATGGTGGTAAACGAGCAAACTGCACCCACTTCTTTTTTTGGCAGGCCATGGTCTGGATACACGCCGTCCACTTCGTACGCGTGGCCCCATAACACACCGTTTTCTCTCCCCATCGCCATTGGGCCTTTCGAATACCATCCCCCATTGACGCCATCGGCCGGGCGTCGCCCTCACATGGTCAGCCTCTCTACGAGTAACGGACTATTCCGCGTTCCAATTACCCGCAGCTTTGGCTAAGGCAGCATTAGAGGCAGGTAATCGCACCTGCGCTGCCCCGCCGCCTCCTTCAAATTGCCACTGTTCAGACATTGCTTTTCTGCAAGAGTGGAGTACTAGGTCCGTCTGGGGGGTCGGACCGGCCTGTGGCTGTAGACAGAATACTATCAACTGTGGCTTTACCAATATTAGTGTTTTTATTTAGGATTGCTGTCTAATCGTTTGCGATAATTGGATAAAAAAAAAGTCGTAGAGGCCGATCGAGCACTACGAAATATTGATCGTAATGAAAAGCCAATGGTGCTTTTTTTTGAGATTTTTGCCAAATCCTTCCAGTTTAAACCCGAGGAAATAGAACTGATGAGATCAATGCTTCACTGAAGTATTCTTATCTGTGGCCCCAAGTAGAAAAGCTGACCCTAAACATCAACATGGAAGCAAAGCCAAGGTGGCCATTTACATTCATGTTGCACAAATGCAAGACCCAGACTTGCTGCAAGAGTTTCGCAGTGCTCCCTTAGACAGCATTTTACGATTTCCTTGGCAAAGAAACGATTGTCAACATTTTGTATTCTTAATTGGTATTATGTATTGTTTATAATTAGTATAATTAGCACACGGAGAAATAATAGCCCCACTCCCGTTAAGTGGTATGTACCTAATTATTGATAGTTGTACAGTTACTGCCACTAGATGAATAGAATTTCATTAATTTGATTGGATTTTTCATTTCTATGAGGATTTTTTATTTCTATGAAAAAAAAAACGACTGTGTTATTTCAACCGCGAAAGTTGCAAGACTTGCGAGACTCGCAAGAGTCTTGCATTTGGGCAACACTAATTCACGCTTAAGAATTTGCCTGTTTTAATGAAAATGGTTAAGTGGCTGCCGGAAGTACTTGGTAGAATTTGATTTTTTTAAGTTTCAAACAGGGGTGCGTAGTTAAACTGAATGTCACGCGGACGAAGTCGCGGGCATCAGCTAGTATTTAATAAAATTAATTAAAATAATTTTATATCGCAATGTAATTTGGAGTATGAGTATAGAACTCATTTATAACACTTAATATAATTTATAACACTTAATATAATTACTTGATTATTCTAAGTTTTATTTGGATATTAAAGCCAACACAGTAACGTAGTGGAACTTCATTAACTGGATTTGTATTAAACATATTGTTCCTTGTCCTCCATATTAATAATGATATATAAAAAATCTACTATAATACCAACTAGAATAATTAATATTTTCAATTATAACATGAAGAATATCTTAAATTCAGATATTAAAAGGATGATTTATCCTTTATATTTCATACGAAATATATTTTTATCACCAAATTATATTATACGAAAGAATGTTATAACAGCAATCGGAATCAAGATCTACGTAATAATGATCCTATTACTTTTAGTGTTACTTTTATTTACATGTAACAATACATCATCAATTATTTCGAAATATAATAATCAATTTAATAGTTTCATTGCATTTGCATCGCTTTGTTTTTTTTATATAGATTTCACGATAATTTTGATTATTATAATTATTTTGCATATGATACATAGAGAGGATCACGTTCAACTTATATTGAAAATACAAAATATTCATGAAAGTATAAGTTTAAATGAAAAATTAATTAAAAATTTCATCGTCAGCAGTTGGATTTTATATATTGCCTATATCTTTATACATTTATTTTTAATATTTATCATCTACGAATCATTGAATTTCTTCGATATACTAGACGCTATATTCAATTATTTAATCATTAAAATTCAAATTGATTTGATTTATAGTATTCGTATTATCATACTATTAACAAAATATCTGAACGTATGGTCAAATAATATTTTTATATACAATAATATAGAAAATGACAATTACTTTAACAAAATGTTAAACATCTATCAAAATATTTTAAAAACTTACAATTTATGTGCAAAGATTTTTAATGCATTGGTAAGAAGATTTTTAATAGATTTTTTTTTGCGTTATGGAGCAGATACTTTAGTGTCACACTTTTGACAGTTTTCCGTCTACAGCCGCGAGCCGGTCCGTCCGAGTTAGTTCCACACACTCTCAGAAAATCGACGTCTGATCAGTGGCATTAATCAGTGACCGGAAGCCTAACTTTCTGGCTGACTTTGGGTTGGTAGGCAACGGCCTAGCTATACCCCTGGTATTGCAAAGGTCTATAAGCGACAATAACACATACCATCAGTTTGGTTTCTTGCTTAATTACTACCATAAGCAGTAAAAAAAAAAGACTGAATAAAGGTTTAAAAGAAGTGAAGTCAGTATACTTGAAATGAAACCCTACAGATATCAACACATTTGACCAATGTGGTACGGCTCCCTCTCATCGTGGGGAAGGGTTGTAATCGATAGTGGAATACATCTAGGTTGAAACAAGTATTGTTTGAAAAGATTTTAACCGATATTTGATTAGTTAGGTTACTGACGTGGTATACTATGTTGGACTACAACCTTCTCCATAGGCCTTTGCTTGGTTTGGCAGATTAGGAGGGTGATATGGCGCGGTATACGGTATTACACCTTTTGCCAGCGGGTTTTAGTGACTCGCCAGCGGGTTACCGCCTGTCTGACATCAACCCACCTTTTTTTTTTTTTTGCGGTGGGCCATGGATTCGAAACTCGAATCGAATAATTCGAAATTTCGAATTATTCGAAAGTTCCCGAATAATTCGAAAAATTTCGAATAATTCGAAAAATTTTGCATTATTCGAATAATTTCGAATTATTCGAATAATTTCGAATTTTTCCGAATTATAATATTATTCGCAAATTTTTATTGTATTTTAAATTCGGAGTTTGTTATGTTCGATATTCAAATATGACATTAATAATTAATAAATATTTTATTTAAACCATGAAATATAACTACATGAGAACAATGAGTATGAACATTTGCTACAAATTTTTGTTTAAAAATAATAAATACGATACTGAATCTGGTGATAATGAAGTTCGTTTATCAGATACAATATCACCAGCAGTGGAAAATAATCTTTCACTTTCAGCAGAAGTACAAGGTATTCCTAAATATCTTCTCGCCATAAGTAACAATCGGGGATATTTATTTTTTTCGAATTATTCGAAATTTTTCGAAGTATTCGAAATTTTTCGAATTATTCGATTTTTTTCGAATTATTCGTCGAATTTCGAATAATTCGAAAATTCGAATTATTCGACTCGAATTTCGAATCGAATATTAATATTCGATTCGATTCGATTCGAACGATATTCGCACACCCCTAGTATGTATGTATGTATGCATGTATCTATGCATGGAGAGGCGAACTCGAGATAAAACTCTATATCAACCCGTCGGCATTTTATTACTCCTATTGTAGGAGAAACTCGAGTCCTGGTGTAAAACGTATATATATGTAGGATGAGATAAATGTTTTGAGTGTTGATTAGTTATTACTTTTGTATATCCAATTTGTTTAATCATCAAGTTATTCGTATAATAAATTTCTTATACAATTTATGACATTTGGTCCAATTTTGGTTTATCATTACAATCCTTTTATATATTACTAGCCGACCCTTCGTTACGTCTAATAGTTAATGAATGAGCAGATTTCGATTAATTCAAAATTATTAAGTTATTTTTTTATTATGATAATAAATATGAATAATATATAAATTTAAAAATCAAGTATTTTAATAATGTGCCAGTAAGACGAAGAAGTACCTTGTGTTATACGACATTTTCTTCATGCGCATTGAAAATTTAATTGTTGATCACTAAGATTTGCTCGACGATTTCGCATTGTCAATCGAGCCGTTTCACGGGCTGCCTCGCTTTGCTCATGTGATTGAGAAGCACTAAGTCGGGTCATATTTATTATTGCGGTGGTCTTCCGGTACAATATCTTGTTCTTCTGCCGTGGTTATATTCGTGATGTTTCGAATTTTAATTGTGTTACAGCTTTGTCGGGAAAGATTTGATCTTATTTTATTCATTGGAGTGGAGTGATAAAGAGAACCAAATCTCTGTGATTGTATTACACAAAGTAGGCATGGAGCCAAATACAATTATTAAAACTCTCCATACGCTTAGTAGTTAAAGTAAAATGTTAGTGTACCGGGCTATTAATAGGCACAATGAAACCTCTTCTGTTTGTGAAAGAAAAAGATCTGGCCGTCCACGTAGTGTTCGTACGAAAAAAGTGGTCAAAACAATAAGGGAAAGTATTCGAAGAAATCCTGTCCGAAAGCAAAATATTTAATCTCGGGAGAAGAAGATAGGACCTAGAACCATGTCGTGTATTTTAAAGATGACTGCAGCCTATAAGAGACGTACTGGTCATTTCTTAACTGATAATTTAAAAAAAAAATAGGGTGGTAAAATCGAAACAACTACTGAAGCGGTACGCAAAGGGAGGTCACCGAAAAAAAAAATTTACGGATTTTCAACATTTTAACAAACAAAATGACCGTATTTATGCCCAAAGCAAGCTAACCCCCCGACAGAGTGCAACGTGGGCATTATCCGACTTCATGATAGTTTGGTGGACAATTAGCTATGAAGGAGTGACTGAGCCATACTTTTGTGAAAAAGGTATCAAAACATCGGCACAAGTGTATCAAGATACCATTCTTGAGGAGGTAGGTAGGAAGCCCCTTAACAACATGATGTTCGATTACCAAGAATCGTCCTTCCAGCAAGACTCGGCGCCGGGTCATAAAGCTCAGTCTACGCAGTCTTGAACGAACGTTTCGGACTTCATCAGAGCTGAAGACTGGCCGTTATCTAGTCCCGATCTTAATCCGCTGGATTATGATTTATGATCAGTTTTACAGAGTACGGCTTGTACTAAACGCCATGATAATTTGGAGTTCCTAAAATAATCCATACGATTGGCAGTGAAGAATTTTCCCATGGAAAGAGTGCGTGCTTCTATCGACAACTGGCCTCAACGTTTAAAGGACTGTATTGCAGCTAATGGAGACCACTTCGAATAAGCTTTTAAATTGTTTTATATTCATGTATTAAACTAACACACTGTAAAAGTAATAAAAAAAATTCTCTGTTACAGTATTTATGGCAAGACTAAGTATATATATATATATATATATATTTATAAGGAATTTCTTAAGCTAATGGTGACAAATGAGCTAGCAGCATACCTGATGGTGAGTGTCACTGCCGCCCTTTGCAATGTGCTATTGCACTTCGTTTGGTGAATGAGAGAGCCAAGGGCCCAACATTCTGGTTGAGTTTGGGGTTTTATTGGTAGGCAGCAGTCTAGCTGTATCCCTGGTATCGCAGAGGTCCATGGGTGGCAGTAACACTTACCATCAGGAGCGCTGCTCGCTCGTTTGCCACCAAAAGCAATAAAATAAAAATATTTTCAATACCACATGTAGAATCACCTGAATACGTTTTTCTTTCTTTTAGATATGTTTATTCGTCGTACATACATTTTATGTAACATTGTTAAATATTATAATAATATTGGTACATCTTCATCTTGACAATGGATTCTTTCATTCTGTGAGTATTTTGTGTATTTATATATATAAGGCCGTTGGTTGACTGACCTATCAATGCCGAGCCGAAACTACTGTTACTAGAAACACGAAATTTTGACCGTAGTTTCTTTATGTGGCATAGAGCTCCACTAAGAACAGATTTTATGAAATTTCGTCCATAAGGGGTGTAACAAAGTGGCAAATGTTGTATGGGAAGAAAAAAACTTTATCGATTCTTTTCAAGTTACTTACGAATACTCTAGGGTAAAAATAAATGAACACATTTTTCAGCATTTGCCAATTTTCACCCTCTGAGGATGTAAATTAGGCCTTTTTTTTGCGGTGGACCTGATCGCTCGCCACCAAATCGGTCCGAGGCGACGAAAGAGGCGGCGCGCAACCCCATAGACCCACCCTGCAAGCACCTCTCTTCGCCGTGTGAGCTGGCCACCAGTACCCGATCTTTGTCTTCGGTGGCCATGTAAATTTGGCCTGAGAAGCGGTTTGAACGACTCATTAGCTCCGAGCCGAAACTAATAAAGCTTAAAATACGTAATTTTGACAGTAGTTTCTATAGATGATCTAAAGACCCACAAAGAAAGGGTTTTACGAAATTCCCCTCCTAAGTGGGTGTAACAGTGTGGCAACTTTTATAAGGAGAGAAAAAAATCTTTAACAAGTAGTACTGGATTAAATTCTGCAGTGATACATTTATTTACTCGTAGGATTATTAAAATTAGCACAAGTATGTTGTTACTACACAGCTAAATTTTGAGTCCTAGAGACTCACTAAAAAGTAATATTCTGGAACTCAGTCTCTCTGAGGATATATTTTATCCCCATAGTCTTTTATGAGCTATGTTTTGGATACGCTACGTTTGCTCTACCTGCGGTGATAGAAGGGCGGCGTACAATACTATAACCCACTGTTTCAGCTCTCCATGGCTACTGGGACGGCCACGTATCGAACTAATGCACAAATCTTTGATTCTTTTACATTCGTGGCCAGCCTGGCAGATTTCATCAATGCCGCACCAAAAATTAATAGATTCCCGGGGACCTTCCTCTCGTGTTATATATATATTGAACACGTTATGTATATTAACTTTCTGTTCACCTTTGTTATACTTTATTTCTAGAGCGACGAAGGTACGGGCAATTTTTGTCCTCTGAGTGTGAAATAGGTGATTCTATTTTATGTGAATTCTCAGACTTGAAGATTAGGACAAATAAGTACCAAATATATACTTTTATTATATAGAGACTCACTAAAATATTTATTTTGAAAATCAGCTAGCAGCTAAAGGTGTGAATAGGTGGATACATTTTTTTTTCATATTTCTGATTTTACAGACGTCGTAGGACACTTCAGAATAATAGCGTTGTGGTATTACTTTTGTAGTTGATACAACAACATCAAGCTGAGCAGCCATCCTTTTCCTCATTTACGGAGGGGATGCCTTTTTCATAATTATATTATGTATACTATTTTTGTTTCTTTTTTTTTGTAATTTAATTAGCGACCCGTAATCCTCCCTCTTTGACTTGCAAGACGATTTTCAGTTCCTGATGAAGATTCTCTATCACGGCGTCTTCATGCTACCCTCGCCTGAGAACTATTTCCAGAAAGTTGAGATCTAGATCTTTAGGGCATTTTAAAATTAAAAAAAAAATAAACTGCCTTTGTACTAAATTATTTGCTTAATAGCTATAAAAAGGTAATTGAAAAATTACAAGAACTACTGAGTGGCTAAGCTGTTTGGATAGTTAAAAGTTACAATATATTATTTAGACAATTATTACTTGTTTTTTACCCGACTGCAGAGGAGTGGTATTGTGTTTAACAGTCTATGTATTTATGTATGTATGTTTGTATGTTCCTTTGAAGCACTATATATACCAAACGCCCAGGCCGATTTTTATGATTCGTACGTCAATCGATTCCTCTTAATCCGGCGAGTGTCACTAAAAATATGACGTTATTGAAAATTCAATATGGCGACTACTGGACGCCATATTGTGAAAATAAAAAAAAATAAAGTCAACAAACTATATCGAGTGGGGTATCGTTAAATAGGTATTTAAAAATCATTTTTAGTTTTCTCTCAATATTTTTCGATTTGACTGGCCGTTTAGGATCTATATCGATTTAAAGTTTCGTAACAACCTTTCTCACATATAGGTTTTTTAGACAGTAGAAATTTACGATGAAAAGACGAAAAATTCATATAACTGGATGTGGATGGACATATACTGAAGTATCTAGTAGGTATATTGTCCAATATACCATAGGTAGTCCTACCTAAAGTATCTAATGTCTGACGCGGTCGCCCATCTCCAATTTCTAACGATTTAGTACTCAACTTCAGTCGAAAAACTATATATAGTTAGGTACTTACCTACTTATTAATAAATAAGATAACTATAGCTACCTAGGTATTTATAACTAAAAAGAATAAAATAAAAAAAATGATTAAAAAAGTCAAAAAACCCGACTACGTAAAAAGTCACCAAAACTACGTACATAATAAAAAAGCTGAAAAGAAAAAACAAGCACTTAGATGTCCGGTGGTCTAGAATTCCATAATATATTATTGAATAAATACTATTGCAGAAAATGAAATATATTTTAATAATATAACTTGACAATTGAACAGTCGGGATCCTTTATTCGACAGCAAATCTAATTTTTCAATGGATCCCGACTGTTCAGTTGTCAAGTTCTATTATTAAAATATATTTCATTTTCTGCAATAGTATTTATTCAATAATATATTATGGAATTCTAGACCACTGGACATCTAAGTGCTTTGTTTTTTTCTTTTCAGTTTTTTTATTATGTACGTAGTTTTGGTGACTTTTTACGCAGTCGGGTTTTTTGATTTTTTTAATCATTCTATATCTAAATAGTTTCATTATACTCTTAAGTACTATTAATTTCCTCTTTTACATTTTAACTACTTTATTACTTCTCTTTTAGTATAATTATTTTTAATATTGCCTTGTTAAGTTTATTTTAATTCTTATAATGTTACTATGTATTCTTTCATTTTTTTCCTACCTTTGTTATTTCTTTTATCTCTTAATACCTAATTTTATATAGTAATGTTTAATCTCTTATTACTATTAGTTTCACTAATGTTATTGTAACTGCTAATAAATTTTCGCAACTAATTTAGGTCCCTGATTAAGTTAGGGGTAACTTAGACTAAGTTCATGATGACTTAAAACAATAAATAAAAAAAATATATTATTTACTAATAAAATTGAAAAAAAAAGGATTTAGTTCTGAAAGCAACTGTTGTTTAGTTCTAAAAAGAACTGATGTTTAGTTCTGAAAAGAACTTTGTTTAATTTTAAAAATTAAGCATATATTGAGATAATATGAAAAAAAATTAGGTAAGGTTTCTCGGCCGGTAGATGGCATACGTCACCTTGAAGACGTAAGATATAATATGAAGCGAAATTTGCATGTCCTAAAATAGTTCACGATGGTGTAACTGGCAGCACGATTGGGCCGGATGCCCAATAGGTGCGGGTTCGAACCCCGTTTGTGACATCATTTTTCGTTTCGTAATCGGGTATTTATAAATAATTAAGCATATTAAATGCTAAAAATTTCAGTAATTTGAATGAAAAAAAAAACAATTATTGTGACATAACTATAATAGTTAGACATATGCTGTCGCGATATTTTTTGTAGATAATTATATGTTCTAAAAAGTCGTAGTAAATTATTTCGTACTATAATCAATAGTTTTCGCAGTGCACGCGCTGTAAAGAAGATTTTGGTAATTTTTAATATTAGTACAGATAAATAATTCAATTTTATTTATATTTTAGTATAATTACTGGCAAGTCATCCTTGTAAATGTATTTATGATATTAAAAGATATATCAGTAATAATATTGACATGCTTAAGTTTTGAAACATTCTATTCAGCTGTACAGAATGCTGAAAGCATATGCATGGTGCAATTTGCTAACGTGAACACATCAGGTAAGTTATTTTTAATAGTAAGTAAACTTAACTAAAAATAGATTCAACTTCATTCTAACTTAATTAAAAATAGATTTAATATCATTATCATCATTCAAACTTTCGTCCTTTAATGTTGAATGTAGCCTCCTAACGCGGTCATTAATTAGATGGGATATATTCATAATCATCAAACTTGACAAGTTATTATAAATATGTCAGAAGTGGACAGGTAAAATGTAACTTTGCTATATAAGTAATAAAAGTTTATTTACTTGACTCACATAAACAACACGATATACAGGATGGAAGTGGACCGCTCCCGAAAACAAAGACAGGTGAATCTCCTAGTTCTACTTGTAATGATAGGCTATAAAAAAGAACCGATACGGATGAAAAAGTTTTTATTTTCACAACGAATTTTAAGTCTTTTTTCACATTCCATCGTATTGGGACAGTGCCATGTAACGATAATTCCATAAAAATACATAACTTTACTCAGATGAGAAAAGACGCAATCTATTCAAAACTCACGATCATATGTTCAAGAGTTCAACGACCGATAATAATTTAATTAATTAAAATTCTTATGTATATAAATTAACTTAAAATAACACAACATATATTACAGAAAAGAGACCATATATTTTTTTTTTTAATTGAAACAAATTACATTACAACATCTAGCCAGTGTCCCATTGGATTGTTACGAGCATGTCATCGACGTAACAAATCTTATCCTAATTAGGTTCGTCGCAAATATTATGTACTCTTTTTTCACCGTAACCTCCTTAAGAGTGTAACAGTTAATCAGATGATATCAAGTGTAATCGGCTCAGGTGGATATAAAGCTCTTAGTCACTTTTTACGAAACCCACGAGTAAAGTAAGGATTGGTAGTATTTTTAGCCGCTACCATATAGTAATCTATAGGGGCAGTAAACTAACCACCGGATAAGAATGCAACCGTCAACGAAAAGATTTGGCAACAAAAATATTGTCCTTTTCTTTAATTTTTAGCTCTAGTGCAGGAGTCGGCAACGTGCGGCACGCGATCCACATGCGACTCTTTGAATGTGAAGTTGCGACTCTTTAGTTCTATACGCAAAAAATATTTTATATATAAAACATTTAAAAATGGTTCTGAATTGGTTAACGAGGATTAGGCACAAATTATTGTTGGTAAAAAAAATATTGATCTATAAAAACTTTAAATCTTTATAAATTCTAACTTTTGGCTCTTCCGACTCAAAAGGTTGCCGACCCCTGCTCTAGTGCAATATCATCGAACTAGAATAGAAAATAATTCTCAAATAGAATGCAAAAAGATGATGACTGGACCAAATTCTGCAAGCGGTACCTGATCATGATTTAACTAATAGAGTAGTAATCACAGCAGACTATGAATAAATGTATAAATTTCATTACAGATAACGAAAGGAACTTTTGTAGACAATTAATGCGATTAAACCGTCATGAATTCAGTAAAATGACTGGATGCGGTTTGTTTTACATAGATGCGATGCTACCGTTGAGACTGAGTGAATTACTCGCTCATTATATAATCGTATTACTTCAATTTACCTTTCTATAAGTAAACAAAATATTCTTAATGCTATGCTTTAATAAGCAGTTGTGATTGTCTCATGTATATAAAATTATTAAAGCCTTTTCACTTATAAAGCTTTATTTTCTTTCTTTGTCTTTTTAGATAATACGCTGTATTAAAGAATTGATATTTGTATTACGACGAACTTTATAAACACATTTTACACTAAAACTCAATGCAAAAATTTGTGGATTGAAAAATAATTATCATTTCAGCTCATGTATGTCTCACTGTTGGGCTCATGTCTCCTCCGTAATGGAAGGGTAATTGAACTACTATACCTCGCTGGTCGTCTGACCCTGACACGTCTGTGTTGGTATAGGACTTTTTCCTTCTCCAGCTAATGCTAATGCTAAATGCATATAATGTTTACTATTATATGCATTTTATATCGTTTAACAATTTTCGTGTATGAAGAGAATTATGAATGTTGAGGAAGCGAGTGAAGTATGCAAAGACAGAGTTCTCTGGCATTCTGTTCTCTCTGCCTACCCTGCAAGGGATATGGCGTGATGATATGTATGTATGTAATAATTTTCGTGTGGTGACGGAGTAAGAATACAATTCACCACCCCTTATCTTACCCGTGGGTGATAGTAAGAGACGACCAAAGGATATAAACTGCATATAACATTTATGCAAGTGAAGGAAAACTCAAAACGAAACCCTATACCAACACGTCTGACGAGCGTGGTATAGTAGGTCAATTTCCCTCTCATTATGGAGGAAGCTCGAGCCCAACAATGGGACATATATCATCTGAAATTAATGATGAAATGATCGTTTAATCGTTATGAGCGAGATTGGGGGTGAATTGTATTCTTACTCCGTCACCATAAGGATTATTATTAAAGGCCTATATAATTAGCTACTACTTGATTACTAATCACCTATGAATTCATGAAGGGCAGTTAGGTTTTAGATCAGGGCTGCTATAGTAAGGTTTAAATACACAACCAGATGTTACACTAATACAAAGACACTGGTTTATGCTTGTATCTTAGATTTTTCGTTGGCTTTTGATACTATTTTGGCCCCGCAAGTCTGCCTGCAAACCTCGCCACTAAGGTGGGCATTTTTTATCTTCAGCTGTTGGTGCTGTGGAGGTTTTAAAGTCACCCCATAACTAGGTACCGCTCTAATGACTGACTCCTCCAAGTAGTCATGCATCCTGTTGCCGAGCGGTCAAACTTAGGATTCGGGACTGTTTTTCGGGGCTGTGTCTGCTTCCGCAGATCTCGGCTCTGAATTTAGGATATCGCAAACTCAAGAACGCAGGTCAGACATGTGGGTCTATCTCGCGAAAGCAAGAGACGCCCTTTGGAGCGGGAAAAACGCGAATCCGCTATCTTCTTACTAGGTCATATCGTGCGTGCTCTATCCGGCGTAGAGCACGCCGAGATTCTTTTGTTGAAATCTTAGTCATCAGATGGGAAAGGTCTGAACGTTTTCAGGGTTACACCACGAGGAGGTGTTTCAGCTACGCACCCCAACAAATAGCATCTGAACAAATTACATTGTACAGAAATGCGCATGTTACGCTAGTCAGGGGGTGTCACGGTGCCGGACACAATGGTAAATGAGTATATAAGAGGAAGTTTCAGAGTTAGGGATAAAATTAAAGAAAAGCGTTAAAGGTGGTATGATCGCATACAAAGACGTCCAGATGACCATATGGTGAAACTTGCCCTGGACTTGCCTACGATGAAACGTATGCGCGGAAGACCATATGGCATACAACGATCCAAAAGGACCTGAAATAATATAAATTAATTGCAGATGAAAGCACAAGATCGTGCTAAATGGAAGATGAGGACAAGGAAGGCCGACCCCAAGTAATGGGAAAAGGTAAAAGGTGAAAGTAAAAGGTCAAAGAGAGAGAGAGAGAGAGCTGAAAGCTTTCGGGGTTATGGTATTGGATAAATGTAGATCGAACGCTAGGCTTCCTCAAGCGTGATCGCTCGAATTTTATATGGCTACTTGATGTACCTCGTACCATGCGGTGATAACTCCTAATTTTAATCTTGCTGATCACTGAGAAATAAAAATATTTTCATGATCATTAACATTGCGCAAATAAAAATCAAATGCAATTTTTTTTATTTATATCCTATTACAGACGGTGCTCGGCCCACCTTTCCCACTCTCATCCAGGTTTCATTTACTACCATGGAGATGTCCATGGCATGGGGGCTGGTTATCCGAAATTTTTTCTACTTTGTAATAAATGTGTCAGCATTAATCAGTCAAAACTTTATAAATTTATTATTAATCATTGTAAACAAATGGGTTTTGTGTATTTGTTTTATCGGTTTATTGTCCATGGTTCACTTAAATAATTAATTATATAATTGTTATACTTGAAGAAGTTTTAAAAATTATGAATGTTTAATCAATACAAATAGAGAATGATGTTTTTATAAACAAATTATTAGTTATTATATAATCATGAATAACGGTAGATGTACCTTCATAATATATATATATATATATATATATTTATTATTTTATTTGAATAATTATTTAACTATTTTAAATAACTACTGATTTTGTGTTTAATAATTATTAAAATACATAACATTATTCATTGTATTTCTGTAAGATATTTAATCGTTATAAAATTATAGATTTGAAATCTTTGAATAAATTATATATTAACGACATATTTTATTAACATATCATGTATTTTTCAAGATTTAAGGCTAAAGTGGATAATAAAGACATTTTGTTAACAAGATACCTAGAAAAGGATATAGAGTTATTATTTAAGCCTTTAAATCTCATGCAAAATAATCTAATATTTCCTAAGTACAAGGTTCAAGATCAGTTTATAGCGCCCAATAAACTGACATCGAACTTAATTACCGTATGTGCAACAATTTTAATGTATATTCCATTAATAAACCAATACTATTTATCACATCATAATGTGCAGTCTTTAATAAGTATTATGCAATATCGTGTGTACATTGATATATTTTTTATAGTGCAGGATTTTTGAGTAATATTTTTATATCATTCACTCAAAAAACAACCAATATTGAATTTGTATTAACAATTCAAAAACTTAACAAAATAATGAAGACAAAAAAATATTTACGTAGCTTAACAATTGGAAATTGGAGCAGTGTTTTATTTCTTTTCTTTATACACTTTGTCTATATATGTTATGGATACTTTGTCTACATATATTATCCTATTTATGTTATTTATGGAATATTATTATATATATTCTTTGATTTTAATATTGTTTATGCAATAAGATTAATGAAAATAATGAAAAGTTTCATTATGTTATGGAATATACAATTTTTTGAGTCACAAAGAGCAAAAACTGAATGTAAAATGTTATGGCAGACGTATGCGGCAATATTGAAATGTTATGATTTATATAAGCAAGCTAATGAAGTCTTGGTAAGTTATCAAATTCACCAGTCAGTTTAGTTCATAGTCATTTCATTGTGGTACACACTGAAAAGGTTTTAGCAATAATTTTATTACCAACAGTTTGCTTGCTTCAGATGGAGTTGGCTCAAGTCAACATAGAGCTCTTAGTTATCTTTTACGACATCCACGAGCAAAGCAAAGATTGGTAGTATTCATCGCTGCCACAGCGTTAACATTAATATTAATGTATGACCTATAGTTAAATTCAAATTGAGTGTGCTACGTAGCTCCTTTGTTATTGTTATTTTATGGAACAAGGAAGGTGATTACGGATCAACATGTTCTAACTATGCTTTAATTAAATTAGTCAGTCCATTTATCATTCATAATTTATCTCTCAGCCTATGGATTTCCACTAATGATCTTAATTCTCATGTGATTTCATAATGGAAATAATGGCATAATCGTTAGCTTAGCAAGTGGATTGGCTATCGCAGTTATTATATAACGTGTCCAGTAGAGGCTTCTCAATCTCATAGCTATCTTTCAGCTCCTTTTACAACTTCCATAAGAAGAATTAAAAATGGTGATATATTCTACTCTTATTCTGTAATCATTTGGAATAATAAAATAGTACCAATAAAACAATAATAGTTCTACATTAAATATACAACTTATCATCCGCTTTTAATTTTAGCAGGTGTCTTGAATAGATAAATATAATAAAGTACGGAAACTGATAAAAACATAGTTAGAGAGGGAACAATTTAAATTCAAAAGTATGCTAAGCCATCTGGTTCGTGTGATTTAGTTGACGAATATCCTTCCTAATATAAAACAAACTCAGACCCTAGAGTACTTATAATTCAGCATGAACATAAATAATTTATAGAACTGATGAAAATAAATACATGATAAAGATTTATTCATGTGGTAATAGAGTAAAAATACAATAATCACCATCCTATCTTTATGTGCAAGCTTGGTAAAAAGCAATGATGATATAAGCAGCAAAGGATTCTACAGAAAGTGACACTACAGAGAAGGCAATTTGAAAATCCTACGGCAATCCGCTTGAGCAACGTGATATGGTAGGATAATCTCTGTCATTAGAAGAGGGCCCGTGATGACAATGGGGACATAATTATATGATTTAAGTGAAATGAGAAATAGGAAAAGATATAAAATTTATAAGATAACAACCAGATATATGTAACACGGTTTCCAACAAGTTAATAAAAATAATCAGGATTCCAATTCCTGAGTTACATAGCATTTGGTTTAACAAAATCATATTTACTGTAGATATATAAGATATATATGTTATTAAAAAAAGGCAAAAGTTTTAATTTTCAATTGCTTTTTATATTTAAAGACAAATATATCGCTCCTAAATTTGTCTAGGTCATCATCTCAGCCCATATCTGTTCCAGTGTTGGGCTCAAGCCTCCTTCGTAATGGGAGGGAAATTGACCTACTATACCATACCGGTCCGACATGTGGTATAGGGTCTTGTTTCGAGTTTTCCTTCTCTTTATCTTTGTGTAGAACACATTGTCCTAATACATTAGGCTTTCCATTCTAGCATTGTTTATTAATATTTCATATCCCAAGTAATCACTATTATTTTATTCACTTTAATTTATATAGGTAATGAAACGTGAATCAGTGATGTCTATAAACTTAACGTGAAATCATTTTCTAAATATCATACGTTCATTTTTCTTATTTATTTAATCATGTTACTTATTATTTCCTTTTCATTCAGTTATATTTTGTGATAAATATAACATATACTTTTCTTTACTTTTTTCTGTTTAAAAATATGTATATTTTTCAGATTCTCTACTACACAACCCAAACCGCCGTCCATACTTTATTTTATATCAAAATCTGGATTGAAGTTTTAAGAATCAATATAGTTGGGGATTCTGTGAGTAATTCGTATATGTAACTAAATTATAGTTATTTTATTTCATAATATAAAGGCCATAGCTATTTATTTAATGTTTATCTAAATATATAAAATTATATCTTATTGGAGTCCCTCAGGCTAAGGGATTACCAACGGAACGAACTAATGGACCATAGTTGAACGATGCATGGATGATAGATAGTTTATTCAGAAGAGGAAATATAGGATTGTCAACCTATATTAGCGCATATATCTTGTGCATCATCTCTCGGACAATTGATTATATTGATCAATAAAACAGGTATAATAGGAGATTATATTAGAGCCGAATAAGATGATGACTATAATACATAATGTATCGCCATTACCTATGTTTTTAAATCATTAATTATTTACTTTCTTTAATGGTGACTCTCGTTATGAGAGTTCTCAAATAACTAACATCTAGTTTTCTTTGAATTATTCGAATGAATGAAATATGTATTGAAAGGGATCCTTTAAATTATGGAGGTCATATTACATGCTTATTTCACCATTCATTTCAAATCTATCCCATCGTCTTCCTGCTGATCGCAGTTGATTTCATAAATTTCGCAGAATCAAAGCGGCATGTTGTATAAAACTTTCTGTTCTAGATGTGCACATGAAAAAAAAAATCTTAGCTTCACAAACTTATAAACTTTGTCTTTGACTACTATCATTGCAGATGATGACAATGGCTACGCTATCACACTATGTGTGGGTGTGTACACATCTGTAGGTGTATATATATCTGAGTGTGATTCTGTTCGAAAAAACATCTGAAATGTCTAAAAAATCACTTTAAAAATATCATCTTCTGTTTCAGTTAGCAAATCCAGCGACAATCATATTGATGTTTTTAATTTTCAGTAAAAATATAATTTTATTATTTAAATTATCATATGAATGCGAATCATACTATGTATCTATTGATGAGGCCCAGAATAATTGTTCAATGATTTTAGCAACAAATTGTTCAGGTAATATTTATTAACTTATAATATTCTATTCTAAAAACATACTATATTATTCTAACAGGGAGATACACACAGTACACTTTTCCAATGTGTGAAATTCATGACTCAGGAAGTACATTTAACTTGTCGATCCTAGATTGTAAATGAACATTTTAATACCAAAGTATAGTATCCCTTTGGATTGTGGAGGTCAGATAATGCCGCGTAAAACACCGATGTTAAAACAACAGTTGTCAAAACTATAGGATCCACGGAGCGTTATTGGACTTTATGATGACGTTTTGTTCCCTGAAGGGCTGGTCGGTAGTAACCAAAAAAATCTGGCCATAGAATGTCCACGATAGACGTGTGACGAGCGATATAGCTCGCGAAATTATATCAGTTATAAAAAAGTAATTTTATAGTCTTGTAGTAAATCACATAATTCGGTGAAAGTTTTGGCAGCTAAAATTATTGACAGTAAACATATTTTTCAAGTGCTACGAAATTGCACAGTATATTAAAAAAGTACATAAATTGAGATGTTGCGATCTCCGACAGAAGAAGGGAAAGCTTCTTCACATCCCGATCTTACTAGATCCGAATCTCTAACAGTAACTAGAAAACGTAAAAACTACCCAGGTCTAGGAGAAATCTCCGATTTCAAAAACCAGATATTAGATCTCATAACGAAGATAAATGAGCAACAAGATAAATGATTAGATGCTATAACCGGAGCCATAAAAGAGGCGAAGTTTCAAAATAAGGAGGTTCTAAAAACTCAAGATTACCACTTAAAACACTGGACTAGTCACTCCTTATTATACACGCAGTCATTAATAATCTCAAATTCAATAGCACACATATGTACTTTAAGATATCATTCAGAACAATATTCGACGAGACCATATATATTGTCAGATATAATAAATTGATATAAATGGCTATATTTTGACATTAATTTATACAGACTTCTCGATAGACTCACAGTATGCGGCCTCAAGTTTACCATTTTACTCTGTATGAAATGTATAATCATAACTGAATTACAAAACTTTCTCCAAGATAATGATAGCAATATTAATGTCGGTAACTTGGTACTTGAAGAAGTACCGGAATGATGCAGGCAACATATTTCTATCTCTGAGTCTATCTTTAATGTAATCATACAAAATATTAGGAGTTGCAACATAATTTTGAAGATTTTCAAATTCTGTTAAATAGATTAAAGATAAATGAGGACATAATAGTTTTGACTGAATATTAGCTTTCAAAATCATCTTTCAAAATCATTCATATTATACATTACAAAATTTTAACCAAAACGATGGCGTAGTTATCTATGTTAAAAAAAATCGTCAAGTTAAAGTTTATGAACCAACTAACGTTAAAGAAGTTAACTGTAATCACGCTGAAAATGGATTGCGCGTTAATCTGTCTTTATAGACCTCCATCATTTGTTATTCAAGACTTATTTTTAGATTCAATTAATAATGTTCTGAACGACCTAAAAACATCTCAGCATGGTTTTTTGATATAAAAATATCGATATTAGAAATGCAAACAATGAAAATAGAAATGCAGATTATACGAATTTACTCGCTTCATATGGTCTCTTACCTTCACATAAACTGCACGCGAATTTAATAATTTAGGCCACAATTTTCTGAAATTTAAACACCCTAGTACTACCATTGTATGTAATACCACAGAAACAGATAATTCACTTTTACCAACGCTATCAAAATTTTTGGAAAAGCTTATAAACATACATACATACATACCATCACGCCATGTTCCTTGCAGGGTAGGAAGAGAGAACAGAGTGCCAGAGAACTCTATCCTTGCATACTTCACTCGCTTCCTCAACATTCATAATTCTCTTCATACACGCTCGCCGGTTTCGGAGACTCTTGACTCCACCTTCCTTCAGTACATGACCGATCTGGTCTAGGTAGATTAGTCTCGGTCTCCCCCGATACCTACATCCTTTCACTTTCACATTGTATATCTTCTTAACCAGACGTTCGTTCGGCATTCTTTCCACATGTCCGAACCATTGGAGCATTGTCTTTGGCATCTTTACACCAATACTCTCTTTCATACCTACTCGCTCTCTTACGTCGTCGTTACGAATGCGATCGATCAGCTTAACTCCACAGATTTTCCGTAGAGATCGCATTTCGACCGCATTAATTTTACTTTCATACTCTTTTCTGCATACCCAACTGTCGCTTCCATACAGTAATGTTGGGACAATCACTGCGTTATGTATTGCTACACGTGCCTTCTGGCTGAGGTGGTGGCTACCGAGAAGTTACCCCAACGCTCCGTTCACTCTATTTCCCGCATTCACTCTTCGCTCTATATCAGTGGTGTACCGTCCATCTCGGCTAAATCCACATCCAAGATATACAAATTCATCCACTTGCTACAGTACATCATTACCTATTATTACTCTTACATCTGTTCTGGCTTCATCTCTTTCAAAGACTATTATTTTGGTGCTCACATTCACGCGTAGGCCCTTTTTCTTACAATCTTCTGTCATTGTGTCAACTAGGGCCTGCAGGTCAGTCGCTGACTGTGCCGGCAGGACTGCATCATCTGCATAGAGCAGAGCAGTGACTACTGAGTCGCCCATGGAGTCCCTCATTCATATCGTTCAACCTTTGGAGACATTTATCCAGATATATGATAAACAGCCTGGCTGACAGAATGCACCCCTGCTTAACGCCGATATTGACGTCAAACCAAGGCGACATTCCATCATCCAGTCGCACACAGGCTCTACAACCCATGTAACTGGACTGTACAGCCTGTATCAGTTTACCGTTGACGTTACCTTACTCCGGTAAAATGTGCCAAAGTTCCTTTCGTACAACCGTGTCAAATGCTCTCTCCAGATCCACAAAACTGCAGAAAACCCTCTGACCTAGAGCCAGTTGCTTCTCCACAATGTTGCGCACAGAGAACACTTGATCCATGCATCCCCTTCCACTCCTGAAACCTCCTTGTTTCTCACACAGTAAACCATCGGACACCATCCTCATTCTCCTATCAATAATTTTACCGTACACTTTTGCTGCCAAACTGGTCAAGCTCTGTAATTTGCGCAGTCATAACGTGAACCCTTGTTTTTAAACAAAGGCACGATGACTGCGCTATTCCAGTCCCCGGGTACCATTCCCGAGCTCCAACATAAATTGATGAGCTACAGGAACGCTTCCCAGACACAGGAGCCACCAAGCTTGATCATCTCGGCAGACACCATATCAATGCCCGCTGCCTTACCATTTTTCAAACTTCTTATAAACATACATACATACATATCATCACGCCATATCCCTTGCAGGGTAGGCAGAGAGAACAGAGTGCCAGAGAACTCTATCTCTGCATACTTCACTCGCTTCCTCAACATTCATAATTCTCTTCGTACACGCTCGCCGGTTTCGGAGACTCTTGACTCCACCTTCCTTCAGTACATGACCGATCTGGTCTAGGTAGGTTAGTCTCGGTCTCCCTCGGTACCTACATCCTTCCACTTTCGCATTGTATATCTTCTTAACCAGACGTTCGTTCGGCATTCTTTCCACATGTCCGAACCATCGGAGCATGCCCTTTCGCATCTTTACACCAATACTCTCTTTCATACCTACTCGCTCTCTTACGTCGTCGTTACGAATGCGGTCAGTCAGCCTAACTCCACAGATTTTCTTTTTTATAAACATAACTTTTTATAAACATAAGGTTAAAAATATACATACTTAGAACAATATAACATATTTTCCAAATATCATTCTAGCTTTCGTAATAAAATTTCCACGTAGCATGCAGCACAAACATTAATTGATTCAGTAGTGACTAGCTTAACCCTTATTCAAACGCGAGCCTGTGGCGGAGTTAACAAAAAGTTAGATACGTTCCTAGGTAATTTTGGGTCGTAGATTTCAAAAATACACACAAAAGAGGGGTTAGTGGGGGGAAGTACCCTTTTTTTGGTGGGAAGTATATATCCCGTCGTCTGTTCTCTCTTGTAAAAAAGTTGGAAAGGTGGGAACTATAGCTCCCAGTGTCCAATATGACATCAATATTTTAAAACACTAGCTAGTTGCCCTGGCTCCACTTGTGAATTAAATTTTAACGTAAAAAATTACATAGTTCGTGTTTTTAATACAGGAGGCAAAAGTACTCATCAATGCAAATTTCTTTTACTATGGGAAGAACTCTGAAATTGAAAAATGAATGACTTCATCATACATTTTTATTGAGTAGCTGTAGCTAGATATGAATTTGTAGTAGCAAGTTATTGGTATTAGTGAGTACTTTTCGGCACTCAGGTAATCAATAAAATAAATTATTATAGTAATAAATTATTTTAATAACTAATAAGTTGCATATATACCAAGTTTTTTTAGACACACGGATTTTATATATCGAATTTACGAATATAGTGTGCAGTGGAGAACACTGGGTTGATATCTTCCCACATAGAGACTGAATTTCAATCAACTCTACCAAGGTGTAAACGAAAGATTCTGATCATATTTTACGTTTTACGCAACCGTAATATAGTCTAGTTTACATAGCTAAATCTCAAATCTGCTTACCTAATTTTTTTTGCAGCACTACATAATAAACTAAAAAATAACGGTCGTTTTCGGCATCAAAAGCACGTCAACTTACTTTGACGTGTGCTTACCATGTCATGTAATAATTCTCTGAAAAATGTTTCCAAAAAAGAATTTCTCTAAAATGTTAAGATTGCATAGATAAATATTACATTGCATTAGGTTTAAGTATATAAAAATAAATCACGATTTACTTCAATCTGAGATGTGGGAAGTATAGCTCCCAGCGTTTTAATAAGGGTTAAATAATAATTAAAAATGCCTAGCCATATTTTTGTACCTTGCAAAAGCTTTTGATACTGTGTCCATTCCATTATTATTAAAGAAGTTAAACAAAGTTGGCATAAGAGGGATACAACATAACCTTTTTGCAGACTATCTAATAGATATCCAATTACAAAAATATATTCAGTTACAAGTGATTTTTTTTTTACTGCTTATGGTAGCAATCGAGCAGACAGCATACCTGACGGTGTCCCTGCCGCCAATAGACCTTTGCAGTACCAAGGGTATAGCTAGGTCTAGGCTACTATCTACCAATACAAACCCCAAACCCACCCCAGTTGAATTTCCAGTGATGAGGCTAAAAGTGAATATGGCGTACCACAAGGTAGCATATTGGGGCCTACATTGTTCTTAATCTATTTTAATGGCATGTGCAACCTTAATCTTATACATAGTAATATTGTAAGCTTTGCAGATGATATAGCCATTATTTTTTTGGTGACTCTTGGCTTGATACGAGTCTTAAAACTGAAGAAGACTTTAAGATGGTAATAAGAAGACTTTAAAATGTATTTAAAGTTAGGTTTATGAAGAAAAGACAAGGTTTATAAAGTACCCAAGTGTAGAACAACGTTTATTCAGCATTTTTTTTACTTTTTAGGCCCCTACATATACAAAAATACCTATCAATAAAAAAACTAAATATAAAAATCTGGAACTGCGATAAATCTCTATATAGATATTTTAAAACTTTGAATTATAAAGAAACTGCAGAACTAGCGAGCTAAAAACCCTTGAGTATTTCAAATTATTAATCGGGCAATATTACTCGCATATACATACTCACGCACACGCACGCTTGCGTAAACACACGATCGCGCAAATACATACACATACTCACACACAAAACACACAGAAATTACTCAAACATACAACGCATACACGTAAGGGCGCGCGCGCATAAGAACGCACACACACAACAACGCTTACACGCGCGCATATGAACCTCAACTTTGATTTTGAATAATTATTTCATGAAATCTATTACAGCGCCATCTATCGAGTCCAATTATATATCTGAATCATTCTGCAAATTAGCTAAACATATACAAAATTTTATCAAAATTAATCCGGCTGTTAAGACAAATTCTAATGAACAGTCATGTGTGTATATGTGTATATGTACACTTGTTCATGTACTGTACATGCACACATGCGTGCAGTGCTACACATGTGTTGCGTTTTATAATTTTAATCTTAATCTACTGTTACATAAAAAGCACCACTATTTTACGTGCCAAATTATCTTTTAATTTTATTAAATTGTCTATTTATTCATCATATCAATGTACGCGTACTTTTTTTTGCTGCAGACTATAGTCTGGTCACACTCCGCTAAATCCGTCCGGGGCGACAGATGAAGCGGCGCCTCATAAACCCAACCGCAATTTACCTCTCTACGCCGTGCGAGTGCGCTACCGGAACCCGGTCTCTGTCGTCAAATGTACTCGTACCATTATACGTCATTGATATTTAATCTGCAATTGAAAAACAAAACAAAATAATTTCTAATGTTTACGCGAGTATCAAATACAAACCCGATAGAATCCGTAAAATTAGTTTTATTTCAAACTAGCTTCTGCCCGCGGCTTCGCCCGCGTAAAAGGTTACTTTCCTAAAGTTTTTCATCCCCTATTTTTAATTTAGCCCTTAAGAGGAAATTTTTATAACATATTAATGTCATATTTATTTATATCTAATCTATAGCCTAAAAATAAGTTTCAAGCTTCTGGCTTTAAAAATGACGATACTTCCTTACAACTTTTCATTTCTCTTTACAACCTTTTTTTTGCATTAAAAAGTAGCCTATGTCATTTCTCAGGCTCTAGACTATTTGTGTACCAAATTTCATTTAGATCAGTTCAGTACTTTTGGCGTGAAAGAGCGACAGACAGACAGTTACTTTCGCATTTATAATATTAGTAAGGATATAAAATAAAAGTGAAATCGCACCAACATATTTCTGTGGAATTTCTGCATATACTACAATGTAAGAAAGTAATGATAATATCATGCATCTCTGTCTTAAGTTAGTCATACTTGTGCGGAGTGGAGGAACACTACCCTCTGAGATAAAATTCATAACTAGTTCGGAGGGTAGAGCAAATCATCACATAATAGCAAAATAATTACAGTTTATTAATGAAGTTATGTTTTGAAATACTTATTGTGACGTAAAACTATATAAGTTGTAAATTAGTGAGGTGAAATTTGATGGGTGAGTGCTAATATATACGGTTCATTAGAAAAATAAAAAATTAAGATAACGCTAACACGGGTAGGCAGAGAAAACAGAGTGCCAAAGAAATCTATCCTTGCATACTTCACTCGCTTCCTCAACATTCATAATTCTCTTCATACACGCTCGTCGGTTTTGGAGACTCTTGACTCCACCTTCCTTCAGTACGTGACCAATTTGGTCTAGGTAGGCGAGTCTCAGTCTCTCCCAGTACCTACATCCTTCCACTTTCGCATTGTATATCTTCTTAACCAGACCTACCTAACTTCACAGATTTTCCGTAGAGATCGTATTACGACCGCATTAATTTTACTTTCATGCTCTTTTCTGCATACCCAACTCTCGCTTCCATATAGGAATGTTGGGACAAGCACTGCGTTATGTATTGCTACACGTGCCTTCTGGCTGAGGTGGTGGCTACCGAGAAGTTGTCCCAACGCTCCATTCGCTCTATTTCTCGCATTCACTCGTCGCTCTATATCAGTGGTGTACCTTTCATCTCGGCTAAATCCACATCCAAGATATACAAATTCATCCAATTGCTCCAGTACATCATTACCTATTGTTACTCTTACATCTGTTCTGGCTTCATCTCTTTCGAAGACAATTATTTTGGGTTTGCTCACATTCACGCGTAGACCATTTTTCTTACAATCTTCTGTCATTGTGTCGACTAGTGTCTGCAGGTCAGTCGCTGACTGCGCCAGCAAGACTGCATCATCTGCACAGAGCAGAGCAGTGACCACTGAATTGCCCATCTGGACTCCCACATTCATATCGTTCAACCTTTGGAGACATTTATCCAGGTATATGATAAACAGCCTGGCTGATAGAACGCACCCCTGTTTAACGCCGATATTGACGTCAAACCAAAGCGACATTCCATCATCCAGCCGCACACAAGCTCTACAGCCCATGTAACTGAACTGCACAGCCTGCAGCAGTTTACCGTTAATACCATACTCCGGTAAAATGTCCCAAAGTTCCTTTCGTACAACCGTATCAAATACTCTCTCCAGATCCACAAAACTGCAGAAAACCTTCTGACCTAGAGCCAGGTGCTTCTTCACAATGTTGCACAGAGAGAACACTTGATCCATGCATCCCCTTCCACTCCTGAAACCTCCTTGTGCCTCACACAGTAAACCACCGGACACCATTCACATTCTCCTTTCAATAATTTAATAATATATACCCATTAAGTATTTAAAATTAGCACAGCACTTACTACCTACACGTGTTACTTTATGAGAATATGTATTAAAGAAATAATGCGTGTAATATTATAGAATAATTATGCTAATTTAGTTTAGTCATAGTACCTACATATATAAGTCATTTTAAAATTTATATAAGTACTTACTATGTTTTAAGTTGCTATTATTCATCTTATTTATGCAAATAAATAATATTCTGGTAATGTTGATACTCTGGCCACCCCAATACGATTGACAATCATAAAAACTAAAAGCATAACTAAAGCACCCAATAAAACTTTATAAAACAATATTCATAAAATATAAATGATCAAGACATAAGTTTTCGTGTTTAAAGTACGAAGGACTACAAAATAACATCCATTAACAGTAGCGGTTCTCTTATATCATGAGTATATAATAGCGGACCCGGTAATGGTCTCGGTCGAATCTCTGGTCGGGATTCAACTATTACTACCACTATTTATGCTTACTGTAGTCTACGCTCTGACTTAAAGTCCTCCAATACTATAATTATGAAAGCTTTGAGTTTCAGTCACATAATCCCTGGAAATGCTTAAACAAGTGCAAATTTTGGTATGATCATATCACAACATCTTTATGGAAATTTTCCACACACAGTTATTTCTTTAATCTTATCCTTGAGTAGTCTTATCCTTGAGTAGTTTAACTGTAATAAGGTAATTCTTGCTGTTTTTGAGGAATTTAGATCCCAATGTGTGTACATTTTCTACAAAACTATTGTTGATATCGTTCACTGATTCGCATTTTTTCAGTTATTAGAAGTAATTATGAAGCTTAAGTTTAAAGTTATTGTGCTTCTATATAGTCAAAAAGGAGATGGCTCTGGGTTAACCCTAATAGTGCAACAAAAATGATACTGACCTCATCTCGTAAGACAAACAATAGAGATATATATTCAATTTTATTTTAGTGCTCAGTAAGATGCAAATTGGGAATGATCGTTAGAAGAGCTACGAGGTACATTGGATACTCATCAAATAGATATTGATACTTGGTGTAGTGGCAGCACGATTGGGCCGGAATTCCAATAGGCGCGGGTTCGAATCCCGCTTGCGACATCATTTTTCATTTCGTAATCGGATTTTATAGATATACTTGAATTGAAAATTGAATGTCATACGACTGCTCACGCTGGTGTAACTAGTAGCACGATTGGAACGAATTTCCAATAGTTGTGGGTTCAAATCCCATGTGTGACAATAATTTTTCGCTCGTAATCAAGTTTTTATAAATAAATCAAGCATGTTAAATGCTAAATTTCAGTAATTTGAATAACAGGGTCGTGTCATCGTTTAATACAATTCTAACTACAAAGTTAGAGTATTAAATCTATTAAATCTGCACAATGTGTAAGCAATGTGAGGTAGATGACACACGTCTCCTTTAAAGACGAAAATATAATACGAGCCGAAAATTTGATGTCATATGCCAGGTCTTACTGGTGTCAGTAGTAGCACAATTGGAACAGATTTTCAATAGGCGTGGGTTCGAATCCCATGTGTGACAATCATTTTTTGCTCGTAATCAAGTTTTGATAAATAATCAAGCATGTTAAATGCTAAATTTCAGTAATATGAATATTGTTCCTTGTTCTCTTACTATTTATTCCCCAAAAAGTTTGTTGTGAGTTATAAAATTGAATTCGTTTTTATCTTAAGCATTAATTTATTAATATGATTCACAGAAGATGAGAAGAGATTATGCCGAAATATCCAAAGATTACATAGATCGAGATTTAATAAGATGAAAGCCTGTCAGCTGTTCTGTGTGGATGCCATGTTAGTCCTAGGATTAATAGGCATTCTTATAAAATATACTATTGTCATTTTGCAATTCACGTTTCTGTGAATTCATTAAAGTAAAATATGCGTGGCCTATGTATTTTAAACGCTATCTTAGTTATCATCCCTTAGTCATTCGCTGTTATGGTTTGGTGTTAAATCCAATTTTAATCATTCTGTATATCAACCAAATTTCCCTGTTTGTAACTGTTTAATAGTCACACATTCTGATACAGCTGCACTTGTAATATACCGCTCTCCATCTTATAAAAACCTAAAGAATTTCCTTACGAGCTCAAATGATATACTATCGACATTAAGTACATACAAAACTATCACAATTATAAGTGGTATAAATATTAATATTACGTCAACATGTATGATTTTTGAAGTTAGATCCGTGACAATTTGAATGCTAAAATTTAAATGCCTATTGCATGCCTCATAAGTAAAACGTTGAGGTGATGCTCTACTCTCAATAAATGAAAATCAAGGACTTTTCAAAACTATAAATGACTGATTTTTCTCACACTGCACTTAAATTATAAGATTATCATACATATGTCAAGAAAAAAAAATCATTTAAACGTATTTGATATTTTTAAAAAGCAATTATTTTGTTTAAAGTAAGAAAAAAGTTGATTAAAAAATATATTCGATGACGTCCGGATGTTTCCGTAAGGATCTGGTACTCTCACGACCGTAAAAATTAATGTTGCGAAGTTTTTCTTTTATTATAAGTTTCATAATCGTAATGCGCTGTTTCCTTTCGAAAATGGCTTGGTCATTCTTAATCGTTTAATTGCAATTAATAAAAACTAAATTGTTTAGTCTTTAGTGTATGTATACCTTTTTTTTTGTGTAGGCAATGGCCCGAACACTCGTCGCCCGTTCCGTCCGGGGCGACGAAAGGGCAGTGCGTGGCACCATAACCCACTGTATCCTCTCCCCATCGCCATTGGGTCGGCCACTGGTACCGCTTCCTTGCCATCCATGGCCAGCCCGGCGGGGTGTATGTATACCTTATGAAAATTGGGTTCGTTTACAATTTTTGTTCGTCCATTCGGACAGGCAAAGGAAACAAATCTCATACAGCATTTATAAATACCCGAATACAATATCATACAGCATGTTTAGCACTACGTCGAGAATGGCACGAAACTTCAAATGTTTTTTTTCTTCATTTCCATTTATGGCATTGACTAATAGTAAATGATAAATAATATATAAATTATGAAGCGTGCACTTTTAGATTTTCCAAATTATTTAATATTATTTATTTAATATTAAACAAGTGTTTCAGCATTTTCGGCAATTTCTCCCTTAAGGCTGAAAATAAGCGATTGCAAGTTTGTATGAAACCTCGTCAGTTTAGACGCTAGATCCCTTAAAATTTGTTTTTAGCTATTTAATATTAAACAAACAAATACATGCTTCAGCATTTTTGGAAATTTCTTCTCTGAGGGTGTAAAATAGGGATTGGGACTTTTTTTTTTAAACTTCGTAAGGTTTGATGTTAGATTCACTAAAACTTTTATTTGCTTATTTAATATTAAATTAATAAACACGTGTTTCAGCTTTTTCGGAAATTTCTCCCCTAAGGGTGAAAATAAGGTATTACAATTGACTTGACATTGTATTACATTGAATTGACATTAGTCGCGGTGGTGTAGTGGCAGCACGATTGGGCCGGAATCCCAATAGGCGCGGGTTCGAATCCCGCTTGCGACATCATTTTTCATTTCGTAATCGGATTTTATAAATAAGGTATTACAAGTTTGTATGAAACTTCGTCACTTTTACAGTTAGATACCTGAAAATTTGGTTTTATCTAACACACTTTCCAGTGTTCGAAACGTCGGGAAATTAAAAATCAAATATAAATTCGATAGAATCCATAAAAATAATTTTATTATGAATGTTATAGGCATATTATGATATGACTTTTTTTATTACTCATAGTGGCAAACGAGCAAGCAGCACACCTAATGGTAAGTATCACTGCCGCCCATAGACCTTTCCTATAACCAAGGTTGTAGCTAGGCCGCTGCCTACCATTACAATCCCCAAACCCACCCAGTTGGGCTCCTAGCTCTCTATAAGGCCTATAAGGAATATGTTCTTTAGTCGTCTCTAACGACACCCACGGAGAGGATAGGGGGTGGTGATTTGTAATCGTAGTCCGTCGCCACACGGTAATAGTCATCATCACAGCCCATATAGGTCCCACTGTTGGGCTCGGACCTCCTTCAAAATGGGAGGGAAATTAACATACTATACCACGCTGGTCGGAGGTGTTGGTATAGGGTTTTGTTTCGAGATTTCCTTCTCTTGCATAGATGTTATATGCGTTTTATATCCCTTAGTCGTCTCTTTCTCTCTCAATTCGCCACCCCATGGCAACAGTAGTAGGTACAAATATGCTCAATGTTGAGCTTTATAGTTAGCAAATTTGAAACATAACAAAAATAGGCTTTATAAAGACGACTTTAGTAGTCACACGACTCCGTAGACAAAAGCTTTAATTAATTCAACTGTTAACGATACTGTAATGATTCGCCAACCTGACGAGACTGAAAATAAACAATAGTTGAAATATATACATACTAGCTTCTACCCACGGCTTCGCTCGCGTATACGGTTACTTTCCTAAAGTTTTTCATCCCCTATTTTTATATTTCCTCTAAGGATAAATTTTTAGAGAATATTTTAATGTCATATTTATTTATATCTCTAATAGCCTAAAAATAAGTTTCAAGCTTCCGGCTTTAAAAATTACGATACTTCCTTACAACTTTTCATCCCCCGTTACAACCCTTTTTGCATTAAAAAGTAGCCTATGCCCTTTATCAGGCTCTAGACTATCTGTGTACCAAATTTCATTTAGATCGGTTCAGTAGTTTTGGCATTAAAGAGCGACAGACAGACAGACACACAGAGTTACTTTCGCATTTATAATATTAGTAAGGATATACATAGTTTCATCAGCCCTTACTTATTCTTCGGAGTCGTAAAAATTGGCTGAGGGAATACCAGGCGAATAGAGCAGTACTGTTCTCTAAATTGGATTTTAAGAATGTATAGCGTTAGTAAAAGACGTTTTAACTAATTAATTACCATCTTGAAAATTTGGAAGGAGAGATGAAAGGCATGTGATAAGAAGGGTTATCAATATGCTTCTGGATGGGCGTAAGAATCGTGGGAGACACAAAAAGAGATGGATGGATTGTATAAACGAGGATATGTATATTATAAATGTTGTGAATGCAGATATGACGGCTGATAGAAGTTTGTGGAGGGCAAGAACGTGTTGTGCCTACCCCACTTAGCGTGGGATGAGGGCTTCAAAATTTCTTTGGCTTTAAGACTCATATTAGGCAAAAAAATTGTAAGGAAAATTATAATTATATCATCAGCAAAGTTGTTATGTATAAGATTAAGGTTGCACATATCATTAATATATATTAAGAATATTGTAGGCAACAATATGTTCCCTAGCAGTACGCCATATTCAATTTTAGCCCCATTAATAATGTCAAGGTGGCTTGTAGATTTTTATCATAAATAAATAATTAATTTTATGTTTCCATTATGTTCTATACCAAAGATTATATCTAGATAAAACTTTACTTGTCAGTAATAAATTAAATTTGTCAAAAAAAAATAAACATTACCAGTATCGTACTAATATAATTAACATTACACACACACACACACACATACACATATCATCACGCCATATCCCTTGCAGGGTAGGCAGAGAGAACAGAGTGCCAGAGAACTCTATCCTTGCATACTTCACTCGCTTCCTCAACATTCATAATTCTCTTCATACACGCTCGCCTGTTTCGGAGACTCTTGACTCCACCTTCCTTCAGTACATGACCGATCTGGTCTAGGTAGGTTAGTCTCGGTCTCCCTCGGTACCTACATCCTTCCACTTTCGCATTGTATATCTTCTTAACCAGACGTTCGTTCGGAATTCTTTCCACATGTCCGAACCATCGGAGCATTCCCTTTCGCATCTTTACACCAATACTCTCTTTCATACCTACTCGCTCTCATACGTCGTCGTTACGAATGCGGTCGGTCAGCCTAACTCCACAGATTTTTCGCAGAGATCGCATTTTGACCGCATTAATTTTACTTTCATACTCTTTTCTGCATACCCAACTTTCGCTTCCATACAGTAATGTTGGGACAAGCACTGTGTTATGTATTGCTACACGTGCCTTCTGGCTGAGGTGGTGGCTACCGAGAAGTTTCCCCAACGCTCCGTTCACTCTATTGCCGGCATTCACTCTTCGCTCTATATCAGTGGTGTACCTTCCATCTCGGCTAAATCCACATCCAAGATATACAAATTCATCCACTTGCTCTACATCATTACCTATTGTTACTCTTACATCTGTTCTGGCTTCATCTCTTTTAAAGACCATTATTTTGGTTTTGCTCACATTCATATATTTAATATTACATAAGTAATATTGACACTAGTCTTTCATATTAATCATTAGAAGTCACTCTATATTACAGATATAAGCTATAGAATAAACTACATACCTAGTAGTTTATTAGGATACTTGGCAATATATCATTATAAAATGGTACAAATAAACTTAAAGAAAGTACCTTCAGAATTTTTGCTTAATAATATTTTAGATAAAAATATTTCACCCACAAAATTTGATACTAAAAATATTTTACATACATACATATCATCACGCCATATCGTATCGTAGGCAGAGAGACCAGAGTGCCAGAGAACTCTATCCTTGTATACTTCACTCGCTTCCTCAACATTCATAATTCTCTTCATACACGCTCGCCGGTTTTGGAGACTCTTGAAAATATTTTATTCATCAAAATATTATATAAGTGATAAATTTATAACTCCAAATGATATTAAAGATACTATATTATTTCATTGATTATTTCCATAATTTGGATTACATTGTATGTGTATCAAACTTTCTATTTGAACTTCGTTAATAATTCTGACTACCACAACAGTAAAATTGTCTTCATCTTTACGGTGATTTCTCTATGCATGGATAGTTTAGATGTTATTGGGAATTGTATTCTCAATATACTGATTTTACTGTTCTTACCCAAAATATATGCAGTGTCAATCGTAACTTTACTGGTGTTGAACTTATGTTATCCTCACTTAATGTTGACTGTGATATACTAATCCTTACTGAGTTCTGGTTATTGAATAACACCACAGTTATTTCGACACTTAAAGGTATTTCACAAATGCTTCCATCAATAATTTCAGACAAAATGGTGGGATTATTATATATATTAAGGAGCAACTTAACTGTGTGGTTTGAGCCTGAATTCCAGGATAGTAACTGCCTAGTGGCTACAACTACAGATACAGCAATTGTTTCTTTATACCGTTCTCCGTTATATAAAAATATAGATAACTTTTTGCACACTTTAGACCAATTGCTTCAAAATCTTTCCCACTTTAATAACATTCTAGTAATAGGAGATATTAACATTCCTATTAACGCTGATATGATTAATTATTCTGGTGAAAAATATCTCACTTTAGCTGCTACACACGGACTATTACCTTCGCATACAGAGGTAACTAGAGACGTAAGTGGGACGTATATCGATCATGTGCTGTTAAAAATCAGTAATTCCGCAGTTACTATAGTTCCACAAACTAACTTGACGGACCATCACCCGGTCTTATTATGCTTGGAAGGAAAGCATGTGTGTGTACCTGCTATCACTACCATACGGAAGACAAATACTGCTGGCATTGAGAGGGATTTTGCAAATATAGAACTCGACCCCATTTACCACTCTACGGACCCTAGCTTTGCATTAGATTATCTTATTACTACGATACAAACTATAATCCATAATAACAAAAACTATTCCCTTAACTAGACGCAAAAAGATTATAAAGCCATGGATCACGCCAGGATTGCTGCGATATATAAAAAATAGACACAAACTGATATAGCATATATGCAATAAAGATAAAATGTCAGATAATAATGCAATTCTAAAAATAACTTATACGCGATATAGAAATTACTGCAATTCAATATTAAAAAAAAAAAACAATACGATAAAAATCAATTAGATGCCGTTAAGAATAATCCTAAAGAAACTTGGAATATTATTAATAATCTCACTCACAGAACTAAGACAAATAGTCCTACGTCTGAATTACTCAATAACCTTCTACCTCAATAGTCGGTTAATGGGATTAATCAGTATTTATAAATATTGGTAAATGTCTTGCTGAAAGCTGTATTGAGGTAAACAAAAATGAAGTCTTCACTGACTTCACTACCCAATCACAACTCAACTCTTTTGTAGTGACTGAGGTTATGAAGAACGAAATAGGGTATCTTATCAGCGACCTCAAAACTATATGTTCCGTTGGATGGGATAGCATTTCTAACCATTTGTTAAAACAATTTAAAAATATCCTCGTCCCTCCACTTACTTACATTTTCAACAAGTGCCTACAAACTGGGATCTTCCCAGAATCATTGAAGAAATCTGAGGTTCGGCCTATCCATAAGGGTGGAGAAAGAGATAAAATTTATAATTATAGGCCTATATGTATTTTACAGTCTCTGTCTAAAATACTAGAAAAGATAATAAATACAAGACTAGTGAAATATCTAGAAAAATACAAACTTCTTTCTTGCAATCAACTTGGCTTTCGCAGGGATAGGTCTACAGACATGGCAGTACATAAACTTACCAATTACATTAGCACATTGCTAGATAATGGTAAGAAATGCTTAACAATATTCCTTGACCTTGCAAAGGCTTTTGACACAATATCTGTCTCACTATTAATAGACAAGCTTGAGAGACTTGGCATACGGGGAACATCGTTTAAAATATTCGAGAGCTATCTCTTTGGCTGTTCTCAATACGTTCGAGTGGGTCAATATATCAGCGATGAACTGCCTATAACCCATGGTGTCCCCCAGGGAAGCATACTTGGTCCGACACTATTCTTGGTCTACATCAACGATCTCACTAACTTAAAACGCACAGGGGGTAAAATTATATCATATGCGGATGATACTGCTCTTATTTTCTCTGGTAATAATTGGAGTGAGGTCTTTGATGTGGCCCAGACGGGTTTCACTTAGGTGCAGAAGTGGTTACGACGTAATGTCTTGACATTAAACGTGGATAAAACCAAAATAATGACCTTTTCTATTCGTAACTTAATTAAAATTGTTTATAACTTGAATATTACTCATGTGTGTCTTTCTAACTCGGACTGTTGCTGTAAGCCTATTGAGCGAGTCGGGCACTTAAAATACCTTGGTGTTATATTGGATAGCTCACTTACCTTTAAGGAACATATAAGGGCCTTGTGTAGTCGAGTACGGAAACTCATTTACGTTTTTAAAACTCTTAGATGTATTACGGAACCTACGCTGGTGAAACAAATATACTTCGCCTTGTGTCAATCCATCATCACGTACTGCATTGTGTCTTGGGGTGGAGCACCGAAATCAACCTTAGAAAGTCTGGAAATCGTCCAACGTGCAGTTTTAAAAGTTTGTATTTTCAAACAAATTAAATATTCAATAACATTACTCTATCAATTCTGTCAAGTCCTTACGGTTAGACAATTATTTGTACTACATAAATATTATCCTCAAACAACATAGTATGCTTACCCACGATCCTACTAAAATAAACAGACGCAGAGGCTATATGGTATGTCTAAGACTACATTAACCGAACACAACATTTATACGTAGATTTTGAAATTTTCTTGGTCCTATCCTATATAATAAAATTAATAGAAAGCTAAACATATATCCATTGACCAGGTTATAATGTAAAAAACAATTAATTACTTTCTTACAGAATCTCACATACGACGAAACAGAAGAATTGCTATACGTAACTAGCTAACTCTCACTCGTATGCGCATTTGTACTTACGCACTCAATTATGTACTTATACCTACGCAAACACACACAAACACGCATACACACAAACACACACCCCCCCCCCCCACACACACACACATACACACACACAAACAAACACACACACACAGAGAGAGAGACACACACACACGTGCACACATACACGCGCGCACACACACACACACACGCACGCACACACACACACACACACACACACGCGCGCGCGCGCGCGCGCGCACGTACGTAATAACACGACGTACATATACTTACACAGACATATACACATAAGCACACAATAAAATAAACATACGTACATACATACTCACACATTTATTTTTTATTTTTTGTTTGTTCTTTTTTAAGTTTTCCTTTAAGCCTTTTGCCTTTTTTCCGTTGTCAAGTGTTTACATTTGCTTATTCTTTTTCTTTATTTTATTTATATGCAGCAAATAGTGATACAAAATTGAATGTGGGCAAATATCTGTGGGGATTGGCGCTGTTAGCCGAGATACATGCTTTGCCTAGTTCGGCTACAGTGGTATATAATGTGTTACATAATTATAATTAGTATTTATTTATCAATTGTATCAATAGATTAAGATTTTATGGAATAAATTTATTATTATTATGTATCTCCTTTTTTCACGGGATCTTCCATAGGGAAGATGCCCGGTCCTTTGGGTGGCTTACATGGGGATATGGATCCAACACGCAGAGGCCTTTGGAGAAATTTAATCTAAATATTGGGATGGGACATCGACCGATGACATTCCACATCTGCACATAACATACGTGGACTGTCAGCGGTAAGTGTAAAACTATTGTGTGATGATGGTATGTAATATATGAATATGGGAGTGGGTGCTTAGTGGACTGGTTCATTTTACATCTATGAAATGATAAACTGTCGTCTGCCTTCAAACCCATATTAGGAGATGAACGGTGGCAGACGGTGACTCGCCAACTCACTGAATGGGCCCCCTAAATAGTCGCTACAGGCACAAAAGTCATACGGGCAACAGGGGGGCAACATTGGTGTAAGTGGCTAGGGTATCGAGCGGTGCGGCGCCAGTTTCACCATTGAGTCTGTGATAAACAGAGCCACGGTTTCCTCGTATTTATTATTATTATTATTCTTATTATTATTCTATAAACAAATTATCTATTTATTATTATTATTCTATAATCGGCATTATCTGTGACATTCTCTTAGCTTCTTTAGAATATACTTTTATATACGCAATACGCGTTGCAGTATTGACAAAAATATATCTAGTAGAGTGGCAGAAAATATTTTTTATTGTGAAAGAAGATGACAAAAATGACTGTAATAATATGTTCCAGTTACTACAGAATATATTAAACTCTTATGATTTATATAAACAACTATTTCAAGCGCTGCTAAGAGTTATGGAACCGCATTTCTAATTTTTTTTTTTTTTAAAAGCTTATGGCGGCAAACGAGCATGCAGCACACCTGATGATAAGTGTCACTACCGCCCATGGACCTTTGCAATACCAAGGGTATAGCTAGGCCGCTGCCTACCAATACAAACGCCAAACCCACTCCAGTTGGGCTTCCGGCTCTCTCGTTCACCGAACAAAGCGCAATAGCACATTGCCATTACTCAGACGTCGATCTACTGCGAGAGTGTGGTACTACCCCGGACAGACCGGCCCGCGGCTGTAGACAGAGGATAGTCCACAGCACCACTGTTAAAATACAAAAAATATAAATACATTAAAACAGTTGATAATGAACTTTATCTAGAATTAATTACAATAAAACAGTGACTTCATTTATAAAAACCCGACTAGCACGATTGGGATGGATTTCCAATAGGTGTGGGTTCGAACTCCACTTGTGAAATCATTTTTCGCTTCGTAGTCGGGTTTTTATAAATAATTAAGCATATTAAATGCTAAATTTCAGTAATTTGAATAACAAGGTTGTGTCATCGTTTAATACAATTCTAACTGCAAAAGTTTAAAGTATTAAGCCCATATAATGTGTAAACATTGTCGGGTAGATGGCACATGTCTCCTTAAAGACATAAATATGATACGAAGCGAGATTGAGTATCCTACAACAGTTCACGGTGGTGTAAGTAGTAGCACGATTGGGACGGATTTCCAATAGGTGTGGGTTTGAATCCCACTTGTGACAGCTTTCGCCGTCGGGGCGTCGCCCTGACACGGTGGCCTCACGTCGGGTGACCGGACAATGCCCCGGTCCGGGAATCGCATTGTCACCTAGAACCAGCATTGGAATGACATGGGTATTTGACATGACACTCGTCTTATCCTTGTTCATTCACAAACATACTAGTTCGGATACTATGATGAAATCTTTGAGCAGGTGTCAAGGAGCCCCATTAATTCTGTCATAACGATAATATTGTGGGCAAATCGATAGTGAGTGATGTATTCGCCCTTAATATTGATGCCGAGTCCGCTCTAGTCTAAGAATTTGAAAACACCTTCCAAGGCAGTGGTGATCAGTTTCAGAGAGATGACGTCTCTGTGTTTCACGCCTTTCTGAAGGCACTGCTGAAGAGACAACTCGGTGACATTACCAACTCAGTTACATACCAGATGTCGTCGATTTGCATGATAAATAGAAAATTGTTAAATAGCTTAAGTTATTGCTTACAAAATCAGCTATACGTTGGTAAAAGACCTGTTGGAATCAGTTTAGCCATTTCAGAGATAGCCGAAACAACTAGGTAGATACATAGGAGGATACAGAGAACCAGACTATTTAAGTGATTCTATATTATAGAGGTGAGGGTCTTCGGTAGTAGATTTTGATGACTTTTTGACTCCTCCTTCTTTCTTACTTATATATTATGAGAGTTATCTTAACCCGGCGTCATTGAGGTTGGGTCAAAATGACCCAGTGTGCTTAAGAATTTTAATGTTATTGTACGTGCGCGTGTGTTAGATTAATAATAGAAGAAATGTATAGGTATATTACATTTAAAAAGGTAATAAGATTCTATTTTACGTCGATTTAAAAAATAATGATGAATTACGATAGGATTTGTGTTATTAGGGTGAAAAGTGGATTAAAATGAAATAATATTCGCTGATTTGATATCAAAGTTGTGGGTTGTCTCTTGTTTGTGCAGTTTGTGGGTATTTAAGGAGCGATAGCGCGGTAAAACGGTGAGTTGCTGTTGGCTTTCGTACTGTTAACATCTAAGGTTGTATTTTTGTATCATTATGTAGTTGTGCATTTCATGGTAATACTTTTGCTTATTTTCATTGAATAGTATTATGATAAATTGATATGTAAATTAAATGTATTGTAATAAGGTTGTTTGCTTTACTATCTTATTTATCTGTGTATTATGATAAATTGATATGTTAAATTAAATGTATTGTAATAAGGTTGTTTGCTTTACTATCTTATTTATCTGATATGATAATAACCTGATACCTATTACAGATAATATTGAGTATTAATAATACATATATCTAAATATAATACCTATATATATACAAAAAATATAATATATACAAAATTAATTTAACATCAGAAGTGGGATAAATACCTTAATTACTAATACACCTAATATCCGAGTTTCAGAATAGATCCCGCTGTCTTAGAAGTTCTCCAGGCAATCTAAGATGCTGTATCCGGCAATCATCATGCTGATGATGACATAGCAAATGCAGCCTTCTACCTAGCGAAAAGTGACGAGGGACGTGATGCAGAAGGCTGAGGTCTCAACATCGAGGAACTGTCTTGGGATGGCGCAGTATCGGTACCGTCGCAGGAGCTGGTAAGGCATTAAAGGGCTTCGCTCTGGTATATTTAGTCATAAAGACCATCTGAATGTCGACTTGGGTCACATTTTTGTACAGAACTCGTTGACTTATTTTCCAAAAGAAAAAGTACAATAAATGGGACTTGAGTCTGATCGCGAGAGATTATGTTTTACATTAGGTATTTAGTGTCTAGACCTTCGCTATCGATTTTCGATCCTAGCTTACAAACTGAATTATATGACGTTACTATTGATATTAGATATTTATTTTATTGCAGAAATTTAATAATTTTAGGGTGCCTATTTCAGTAAAAGAACAACACATATAAGTTGAAACATAGTTCATACGATCTAGAAACTTTAGCCATTTACAATGCTGTAAAACACATTACAGTTAATTTACTAGGAACTAACTTAAAATTATAACTGAATGTATGTATCAAATCAACCATGAATAAAATAATAACCCATTTAGCTCGCAGGTGGCTAAATATGCAGTTTGAAATTACTTACTAAAGGGACAATATATAAGCTATTTCGATTTCCTCGGTCGAAATCCTATTGAACTGCCTATGGCTATGCCTAATACTGTAAATTTAATAGATGCCACCCAATCTCGGTTAGAATTTTCACATAGAGAACAAACGTGAGAATAGACTCAAAGCAAAATGTAGGTAGTTCGTAGTAATTTGCTATATTACAAGATTAATCCAAATAGACATATAAAGTTAAATATTGCAAAGTATATTACGCCTATTTCACGAAAGAAATTGTCATATTGGTTTTGAGAATAACTAGCTAGTTTAAAAAAATATATAGGTAGCTGAATACATTTGTTAGTTTTATAAACTTATATATTGCCACAATATGATAATTATCATAAATTAAATGTTTAATAGTTATAACTCACCATAAACAATATAAAATTTTACACATAGAATCATTTTCTTATATGTGCTGGCAATTAATTTGTATTAAAAATGCGGGACAAAATTTAATAACTGATCCTGTAGTAGATATATATAAATTTCTGTAATAACGATGACTTATTGGGCGTAAGACACCCTGGTCCTCCCGTGACTATGATCACTGTAAAGTGTTCAAAACGTCAAGGAATTAATTTTAGTAGTAGTCAAATCATGTTATTTTTTTTGTTTGATGAACTACGTGTAGAACATTACTTAATTTCCATTGTACCCTCAGAAGTAAGGGGCAAGTAGAACGTTACGTATTTATTGTGACTATTGCTTAATACTATATACTAGACAGTCAGATTGGCCGAACGTTTTATGGAAAATCCAACAATCTATTAACAGGAACATACAGAAGGCCACAGATTTTACTATTTACGCTTACTTATTGGTGTAATTTGTCGCAAACGAAATACGATACTTAATTAAATTAGACACTGCTTGAGACATAGCTAAACTATATATTATACAAATGGCGACAAATATCCGTTTTGACACTGTTCGTCGAAGATGAAGTATATGTCTCACAGAATCATAGGTGTAAGGATAAATTAGCATCAAAATTTAAAGGCCCTTATGAAATTTCTTCTAACCTCCCTAATGATTGCTACAAATTGCAAGGAAAATGTAGCTTACGAATTGATTTAAGTACTTAGATAATCATCATAAGTGTATAATTGCTAATTTGTTTGTTAGTGGATTGTGATTGTTTAGTAAATAAATTGTTTCCGCTGGCCGGTCATTTGCTTGGTGCAAGTCTATCCCACAAGCAGCGGGTGGAGGGGACTTGACACGTCTAGGCATTTGGCAAACAAAGATATATAAATTTTGTTTCCGCTGGTCGGCCTTTTGTTTGGTGCAAGTCTATCCCACAAGCAGCGGGTGGAGGGGGCTTGACATGTCTATGCAATTGGCAAACAAAAATATATAAATTTTGAAGAATCATGATTTGCAATATGTTGTTTCCGCTGGTCGGTCTTTTGTTTGGTGCAAGTTTATCCCACAAGCAGCGGGTGGAGGGGGCTTGACACGTCTAGGCAATTGGCAAACAAACATATGTAAGTTTTGAGCAGTCACTGTTTGCAAATATGTTAGCAATAATACAATAATGTACTTCGAGAGCGAAGTACTTGTCAGTATGGCCGTGTTAGATTAATAATAGAAGAAATGTATAGGTATATTACATTTAAAAAGGTAATAAGATTCTATTTTACGTCGATTTAAAAAATAATGATGAATTACGATAGGATTTGTGTTATTAGGGTGAAAAGTGGATTAAAATGAAATAATATTCGCTGATTTGATATCAAAGTTGTGGGTTGTCTGTTGTTTGTGCAGTTTGTGGGTATTTAAGGAGCGATAGCGCGGTAAAACGGTGAGTTGCTGTTGGCTTTCGTACTGTTAACATCTAAGGTTGTATTTTTGTATCATTATGTAGTTGTGCATTTCATGGTAATACTTTTTCTTATTTTCATTGAATAGTATTATGATAAATTGATATGTAAATTAAATGTATTGTAATAAGGTTGTTTGCTTTACTATCTTATTTATCTGTGTATTATGATAAATTGATATGTTAAATTAAATGTATTGTAATAAGGTTGTTTGCTTTACTATCTTATTTATCTGTGTATTATGATAAATTGATATGTTAAATTAAATGTATTGTAATAAGGTTGTTTGCTTTACTATCTTATTTATCTGATATGATAATAACCTGATACCTATTACAGATAATATTGAGTATTAATAATACATATATCTAAATATAATACCTATATATATACAAAAAATATAATATATACAAAATTAATTTAACACGTGCGACTTTACCATTCTTCTTAGTAGCTGGAGCCAACGTTGTGTTCTAAACGTTTTCGAAAGGAAATCAGTCAAGCGGTGACCGCGCTGGGAGCTCAACGCGTGTATTTGTCAAAAAGGTAAATATGATCCATCCTCACAATTATCGTAACAATTTCGTACCTTATTTTTGTATAATTTTTTATTACTGAATTTTGTTTTTTGGTGTTTATTTAAGTTTTTCTTTTTTTATGTTCATATTTATGATTTTATTCTTATATCACACTGGATCCACAACAATAAGCCAACAGAAAAAAAACTTCATTTTTTGAAACGCTACGGTCTTGCGCTCGTCAGCTATCATTTGAAAAATCGTCAAAATTTGAATCGCCTGCCACGAGAAAAGCCTAAGAGAATCAGAGAGTTCTCTGGTGCATCACCTGAAGAGCCTCCTGCAAAAATACCCAATGCCCGCAAAAGATGCCAAGTATGCCAAGTACAAAGGGATCGTAAAACCAACACTCATGTCGAGGTTGTGACAAACATATTTGCCCTGAGCATATTATACCTTTCTGCAGTGATTGTGTAAATAATGATGACTAATTAGATTTGTTAAACTTTTTTCTAAAGATATAAGTGCTATACGTGATTGAAATGACTATATTTTAGAATAGTAACGTGATAAAACTCTAAGGGATCTCAATATTGTTAATTTTGCGAGAATTTAAGTAAATATTTAGATACTTTGAATAAATACTTTGTGATTAATATTTTTTTTCTTTTATTCCTAAGATCAGAGTGTAAATATGCATTATATTGATAAAAATTGCAAATATATAAAAAAAAACATGAAGAAGTCATACTTTATATACACGGGTTATATTGACCCACCTCAACATCCGTGTAACAATTAAGTACCACAATGACGCCGGGTTAACTGAGTCGGTGATCTTCCAAAATTAGTATTTTTTAAGATTTAATAAAAAATAAAACATTTTTTTAAAAGACACCTCCCTGCACTAAGTAAATAATCCTTGTATTGCGGGGATCTTTACAAACATGCAATTAACGGAAACAAATTACACCCAGATACAGAACAACACTTTGTGGATCGCATAAAGTATTGTCCTGCGTAGGAATCGAACCCACGGCACTGGCAACGAAGTTCGATATCTTAACCACTACACTATCTGTGCAGTCATTTTGTTAATTTATTTTATTATTTTTTAATAAGACTGAACTAAGATTGTGTAGATTAATTTAATTCTTTCTATATTTGACGTCCGACAAACATTGGATGAGAAAAGATTAAAATTAACTCTCTCTCGCGTGCGATTTAGGGAGATTTGGTTTAAAAAGTTTAACCTCATCCAGCTAAGACAGGTAACGATGAATTGTACTCATACCCTGTGACCACGTGGATATTTTTTTTATTTATAAACTTTATATAGGCAATACTTGATCTCTGTGGTAGCAGCTACGAATACTACCAATCCTTACTTTACTCGTGGATGTCGTAAAAGACGACTAAGAGCCTTATAACGACCTGGGAGAACTTCATCTGATGCCGTTTGGTCAACAATTACATTCCCAAGGATTGTTGACGTCTAAGAGGTGGCCGGTCATAAAATTATTGCCAATAACTTTTACAATATGTACTATGAAAGAAGAGTACATATTGTATCGACCCCAAGTAATTGGGATAAGAGTAGAAGAATGATGATGAATGATGATATAGGCAATACTTACGTCTCACTCATTGATAATATAGAAACGCCTGAAAAAAATCTATATGCAATCCATCGCATGTAAATTTGCCATATATTTTTTTTAAGGAACAACACCCTTCGGTCAGGAAATGACTTGTATTATTTCAGTCACGATATGATTTATATGGAGAGAACTTCACAAATATAAGGGACAAAATTACATCCAGAGTCCGAACAATGATTCGTGGAGTAGTATTATGAGTAATAACTACTATATCAATCATATAAGATTTATTTGTTATAATAAATCAAAATCAAAACGACGAATGAAAAATAAAATTCTGGCAAATAATATATCCATCAAACAAAACTGAATTTTACAAGAGTACGCTTGAAAAAAACTATTGATGATAACACAAAATAATTTACTATCGGTTTATAGGTATAAGTTAAGTAAAAATAGCAGCCCTTATGTTCTAAATCCCAAAGAATATTTTTGACGTGACAACGTCTAATAAATCGATGAACGCTGGCTACATGCACGAAAAAGTCCCGCTCATTGTCCCGTTACGCTAATAACAGGTTACGTACAATTGACTAAACAATTATGGTGATTCATATAATTGATGATAGATATTTGATTACATTTAATTTATATGAAAACTTGTTCATAATTACATGCATAAAAATTATAGTTAAAATATGTAAGCGTAATTAAAATATTTGAATTAATGAGTGCAAATAAAAGTAAATTTATCAATTAAATTGCAGATATCATTTCACTCCTTCTTTGTATCCATACAGAATAATGATAATTCAATAAAAATAATTCAATTTTATTCATAAAAGTATGCAGTAATTTCATCAATGTTTTGTTATGACGTTGTCACGTTAAGCTATCGTCCGTAAACCGACTTTACAGACAACCATTTTTTTGACGTGACAACGTCTTATAATTCGATGGAGCCGGCTGCACGCACGAAAAAACATGACTCATGCGGCGTTACCTCGCTCTGAGGCGTTCCATTTAAGACTTGAAGTGCAAGCGAGAGCGCGGAACGAGCGACAAAGAGGCACAATCGGCCTCCGCGTTCGGCAGCGTTCGACATCTAAATTGTAAGAAGTTAAATATCACACATGTTTAACAGTTGTAAATAAAAGTTGTAAAACAATTGCTCAAAGCACATTCATATTTGTAAAAACTACGTACAGTGTAAAAAAAAAATTGACATAATTGTATTTATGCGTAGAAATAAATATAACTTCATCATTTCAATTGTGATTTCCATTTACCTCCTTCTCTATATCCATACAAAATATCTATCAAACAAATAAAATTTAAATTTTCTTTTGAATAATTAAACCATTCCATCAGTATTTTCTAATGACGTTGTCACGTTCAACTATCGTCAGTAAACCGACTTTACAGACAACCGATTTTATTTTTCATAAGCGTGTGTTTTTAAAACCTTTTGAATAAAATAATATACATATGCGTTTATAGGTTTTATTAATAACTACAAAAAAATGCCACAAAATATATCTAACTATTACAGTTAAGTTACAATAATAGCTATTATTTCTAAAACCCAGGTTACAAAAAATACAATTTTTAATAGATGTGCGCTTAAAATACTATTGATAATGGAACAGAATTGTATACTACTACTATTGGTTTTAGATCTTATTAATATCTATAAAAAAATCTACTACAAAATATCTCTAACTGTTACAATTAAGCCACAATAAAAGCTATTATTTCTCTAAATCTCAAGTTATTGAGCGCAACACCCACGATCCAATTAACATGCAATTTATTTCGACAGTTAAGCTGTTTTAAAAAATATTACATTACTGCAGCGGCCAGCAAAAGAGGCATTGATGGACGAACGTGTAAATGTGGGCCGAGGCGTAGCCGAGGCATACATACGTAACTCCGTATACATACGTTCCTAGTTGTGGCCAAGCCTTGTATAGTGCTTTTCTCAAATAATGCGCGGAAATTAAAACTAGTACTAAGTAGAACTGTATACATGACGAACAACGAACAATATTTTTCACGTGCTAAAGGTTTCATTTGACTTATTTTTTTTCATTATCAAAAAGGTTTCTTTTTCAAGCCAGTTCGAAATTTAAATAAAACTCTGATAAGTTGCCTATTTAGTTAACATATTTTGAAGTAACAAATCGTTCCATTTTTAAAATACACGATAGATATGAATTTACATATATATTTATTTGGCCGCTAAAACACGATAGATATGGATTTTCATACATTTTTGCCGGCCGCTGCTCGCATGTATTTGGTCAGTACAACAATTTCGACTTATCACGAAGAAGGTTGTCAAAATAATGCTCAAATTCCCAGGTATGTTTGAGAAAAAAATAATTCTTATACTACCGCTGTGACATGGCAGATCAAAAATTTTTCATCACTGTACAATGCAGTTTTAATTTTACCATAGTTAGACTATTGGCATTCCATAAAGTTATACAATCCCAACAGTGTATTTAATGTCCATTAAAATTGCCCTGTATAGCTTATAATAAAAATGAATATGCTAGAAGTTATCATAGGTGACAGAGCTACCGAACACTGAAGTGAAGCGATGTCGGGTCGCTGGTATACAATATTTAACAAATAGTTTGGAAAATCCAAAAGTGCAAGCCTCATATTTTTTGAAGTGAAAACTTCTTTTGGTGTACCGTACACAGATTTTTGCGTAGACTGTAAGTGAGGCTGATCCGTCACGCTCTGAGGTGAAAGACTAGATCGGGTGAAATCGGGACCACCGAGTACACGAGCGAGAAAGATATAGTCAGCTGCTCTTCACTACTGTATCGCTGTTTTTACTATATTCAATTTATATGTAATAATAGTTATTATTAATTATTATCAATTATTCAATAGTTTTTTTTCATAGGTTTAAGTTTTCACTTCTGTTGGCAGTCCTCATGACTACTTTAAAAATAATTAAATGAAATAAAACATGATTTATTCGTATAATATTTATGTTACAGATGGATATTAATTTTTACGAATATTTAAATATCAATACATATAAATGTTATTTCTTTGAGTTGCATATCAAAATTTGTGACATGATTGAACATGTTTTATTATTTATCTATTACTATTGGTTAATGCCATAAATGAAAGAAAAAAAACTTTTAAAATCTCGCGCCAATCTCGACAAAACATTGCTTGCAAGCATTGTAAACAAAGCCAATTTTCATAAAGTATACATAGACTAAACACAAAACAGTTAGTTTTTTTATTAATTGCAATTAAACGACAAAGGATTACCAAGCCGTTTTCGAAAGGAAACAGCGCGCTGCGGTTATAAAACTTAAAAAAAATACTTCTATATATCAATTTTACGGTCGTGAGAGTGCCAGATCCAAATGGACAGACATTCGGACATCCTCGAATTTTTTAATTTTAGGCAGCGGCCTAGCTATCTCCTTGGTATTGCAAAGGTCCATGGGTGGCAGTGACACTTACCATCAGGTGTGCTGCTTGCTCGTTTGCCACCATAAGAAATATAAAAAAAAGTTAAAATTTTGTAACAAAAGATCATTATGTATAATAATTTAATGCCTCTACAGTTAATATTAATTTTTATTTAATTTCTTAGCAAACAATTTCTGTATAGCATATACGGGTAAACCTTTAGTTTCAGGCATAAAGAAATAGAAATAGGTGGCAGTACCGAAACATGCTAAAGAGAAGAAGTAAAAAACCGGTGACAAACCAACAGCTTCAATTACAATATTAAATAGCCCAAATGTGAGAAATAGACATATCCACGACCATTCTACTGCCAATACCGCGAGAATGCTCCTTACCTGAAATGAAATAAAATTATAATCATCATTATTATTCTTCTACTCTTATCCCAATTGCTTGGGGTCGATACAATGTGCATATGTCTCTTCTTTCATAGTACATATTGTAAAAGTTATTGGCAATAGTTTTATGACCGGCCGCCTGTTAGACATCAACCCTCATTGGGAATGTAATTGTTGACCAAACGGCATCAGATGGAGTTGGGCCAGTCCGTTATAAGGCTCTTAGTCGTCTTTGATGAATGAGACAAACTTTAAATAATTTAAGAAATTTTTGTATTAACGTTAAAAAGAATATACAAAATTTCTGTTTTTTTTTTATTATTTTTATATGCCTTTAAAAGCCAAGTCAAATAGGTAGTAGTTTCCATAGATCTGAGGTTATTTACTTTATTTAATTAATTCAATTAATGTAATTTAAAAAGTTAAATAAATTTCATGATTGATGGATTTGGCACACATTTAGATCTCAAGTCTTTTGCTGATAAAATTGACACCATCATCATCTTGCTCTTATCCCAATTACTTGGCGTCGATGCAATTTGTCATCTTTTCCCATACGATCCTATCAGACGTTATCTCTGCAGTCACTCCTAGACTATCCATGTCATACCTCACGCAGTCCATCCATCTTTTCTTTGGTCTTCCTTTATCCCTTAAGCCTTTAACATTCATACCTAAAACTTTTCTCACAACATTACTTTCATCCCACCTTTTCACATGTCCATAATTCATCAGCACTTCACTCCTTAACTCAATAATAATATATCATAAATCAATCAGCACTTCACTCCTTAACTTTTCCGATAAAATTGACACCATAATTACAATAATATTTAAGTTGGCTTACATTTTCAAATTTATATCTTTGATCAGTATGGTGGGACAGGTGGTATTATATATTTTTTTTATTTTCTAAAGGAGTTATAATAAACACGTTTTATCTTCTTGCTTCCACGTACAAACTAAAGGTCTGATGATAGAATACAAAATCATTTTTGGACTGTGACAAATATCAGAGGTGGAGAGTGTTGTAAGTGTATCAAAATATACTTCTAGTGACATCTGTGGATTTAAATATGTAACATTAATAATCCACAGATGACAGGTTTATATTGTTAGTATGAAGGTATATTAATAAATACTTATGCACTGAATAACCGACTGCTTTACTTCAGGTTATGGGCTTATCCCAGATTTTCCAAATATTGTGTGTTTTGAAATTATATTTCTCATTACGGTCGTGTTGTGCAATATGTCAACGAAGTATTTAGCCAGTGTACCTAAGTTAAAAGGAAGAGAGAACTATGATGTGTGGAACTTTGCTGTGGAAAATTTACTCGTGTTGGAAGGTATGTTACATTGTGCGAAGCCAGTGGAGGGAAAAGAAATTAAGCCCGAAGATGATGCGAAGACGCGTGCTAAATTATCCCTGACCATCGATCCATCTTTGTACGTACATATTAAGTCAACGAAAACTTCGAAAGAGTTGTGGGATAGACTCAAATCCCTGTTTGACGACTCAGGATTTTCGAGAAAAATTTCGTTATTGCGTCACTTAATTTCAATAAGACGAGAAAATTGTGAGAATATGACTACCTACGTAACCCAAATTGTGGAGACATCACAAAGGTTGAGTGGTACAGGATTTGAGATCACAGACCAGTGGGTTGGGTCATTAATGCTGGCAGGATTGCCAGATAGATTTTCACCTATGATAATGGCAATCGAGCATTCCGGCATACAAATCACGGCTGACGTCATCAAAACAAAGTTAATAGATATGGAACCGGAAGAGAGGACAGCAGCGCCATCTAGCGAAACGCAGAATTCTGAACCGGCGTTTGCTTCAAAATGGTCGAAACAAAAACCTGGCAACGCCAATCAGAGCGTGACGCCGACGTCAAATGTCAAAGTATCAGGAGGAAACAAAAAAATAACCTGCTAGAAATGTAAAATGCCGGGTCATTATCGCAATCAATGTTCAATGGTTGAAAAATCAAGTAAAAATAAGTTCTCAAATGCATTTAGTGCAGTTTTCCTCAGTGCTAAATATAATAAAGAGGAGTGGTACGTAGATTCGGGAGCCAGTGTACACATGACGTCTGTCGACAGTTGGTTGCGAGACGTTTCGCGCCCACAGAGCCCACAGACATTCCCGGATATTATGGTGGCAAATCAAGAAAAACTTCAAGTCTCATGCAAAGGCAACGTTAAAATATCTACGCAGCAAGGCTATGATATAACAATCAAAGATGTGTTATTGGTACCAAGCCTGACGACAAATTTATTGTCAGTAAGCCAGCTCATCAAAAATAACAACAGTGTGTCTTTCTCAGCAGGTCAGTGTTCAATATACAATGCAAAGAAAGAATTAGTGGCAGTTGCTAATTTAACTGATGGTGTGTACAAGTTAGACTTATGCGTAACAGAATTTAACAAATGTTTACTTGCCAAAGAAAATGCATTGTTGTGGCATAGAAGGCTAGGCCATATAAACAGCAATGACTTGAGTAAAATGAAGAATGGTGCCGTGGAAGGTGTTAGCTATGAAGGCAGTAATGACTTGTCAAAAGCAAACTGTGTGGCATGTTGTGAAGGAAAGCTATCACGTCTACCGTTTTCCATAGGCACAAGAGCATCAGAAGTGCTTGAAATTATTCATGCTGATGTGTGCGGTCCAATGGAAACCAAATCCATTGGATCAGCGAGATACTACCTACTCTTTGTAGATGACTACAGCCGCATGTCATTTATATATTTTATGAAGGAAAAGAGTGAGGTGTTTAAATTCTTTAGAGAATTTAAATCCTTAGTGGAGAAGCAGAAGCAGACCTACATCAAGGTGTTGCGAACTGATAATGGTGGAGAATTTTGTTCAAAAGGGATGGAAGATTATTTGAAAGAACATGGCATTCTACATCAAAAGACTAATCCCTACACACCGGAACAAAACGGTATGTCTGAGCGTAATAATAGAACAATTTTAGAGAAGGCTAGATGTTTATTATACGATGCTAAGTTAGAAAAGAAGTTTTGGGCAGAGGCGGCATCCACAGCTGTCTACTTGAAAAACCGTTCTATAGCATCAGGCCTGAAGGACAAGACACCATATGAAATATGGTATGGCAAGAAGCCAAAAATGAGCCATATACGCATATTTGGTAGCCCAGTAATGGTGCATGTCCCGAAAGAAAAGAGAGCCAAGTGGGACAAGAAAGCTCAGCAGCAGATTCTTGTTGGTTACTCTGAACAAGTAAAGGGCTACAGAATATATGATCCAACTAGAAACCTGGTCACTACAAGCCGTGATGTAGTAGTGATGGAACGAACAATCTCAGGAGGAACTGCTGCCACTGATGCAACATGGTGCGTAGAAGAAGTTCCAGTTCCTGAAGAAGATGATCGTTCAGTGGGGGATCATAGTAGTGAAGAACGATCAGAATCAGAAAGTCACTGTGACTATGACAGTGAGTCATCACAGCAAACAGTCTTTGAGGCTGATGAGACCTATGTTCCTGAAACTCTATCTCCAAGCGACAGTCCAACTAGCACACCAGTATCAGACCCTGAGATCTTTGACAGACCAAAGAGGGAGCGACGGCCACCTGACAGGTACAATAGTGGCCTGTTCTCCATAGCAGATCCTGAACAGACAGTGAAAGAGGCTTTGAGTGGTCCTGAAGGCATGCAATGGAGGAAGGCAATGAATGAAGAGTGGGAGTCGTTCAAAAAGAATGAAGTGTTTGAGCTTGTAGATGCTCCAATAGGTGTAACAATAGTGCAGTGTAGATGGGTACTAAAGAAAAAACTCAAAAGTGATAGTGAAATTCAATATCGTGCGCGATTAGTTGCTAAAGGGTTTACCCAAAAGCATGGCATTGACTATGATGAGACTTATTCCCCAGTTGTGCGGCACTCAACACTACGATTGTTATTTGCTTTAAGTGTGAAATTAGGACTGGACATTACCCAATTAGATGTTAAAACTGCTTATTTAAATGGTTACTTAAAGGAGGACATTTACATGCATTTACCAGAGGGTTTTGAGTCACAAAAGTGTGGCAAAGTTCTTAAGCTAAAAAAGGCAGTATATGGCTTAAAGCAATCTGCATTAGCTTGGTATGAAAGAGTCAGAGATGTGTTATGTAAAAATGATTTTAAAAATTGTACACAAGAGCCATGTTTATTTACAAAGATGAGTAAAAATGTTAAAGTTGTAATAGCTTTGTATGTCGATGATTTCTTAATATTTTCTTATAATGTACATGAGACAGAGAAGGTAAAATGTATTTTAAACTCTGAATTTAACATTAAAGATTTAGGTGAGGTTAAAGAATATCTAGGGATGAATATTAATGTAAAGAAATATTGTAATACCTATGAGATAACTATTGATCAGCAAACGTACATAGAAGAATTATTACAGAAATTTGAAATGACTGATTGTAAAATAAGTGATACACCTATAGAAAATAAACTGAATGTAACTAAAGCAGAAAATTGTTCTTTAGGAATTAGTTACCAAAAACTGATAGGTTGTCTTATGTATTTAGCGGTCATGACAAGACCTGATATATCCTACTCTGTTAGTTACCTAAGTCAATTTAATACTAGCTATAGTGATGAACATTGGAATTATGCTAAAAGGATTCTCAGATATTTGAAGAAAACTAAAATGTATTGTTTAAAATTTACTAGTCAAGGAGAAAACTTGCAAGGTTTTGTAGATGCTGACTGGGCCAGTGACAACCTGGATAGAAAATCCTATACAGGGTTTTGTTTTGTTATGTCAGGCTCATCCATTTCATGGCAGAGCAGAAAGCAGAGGGTTACAGCCCTTTCAAGTACTGAGGCTGAATATGTTGCGCTCTCCGAGGCTTGTAGGGAAGCAATATATTTAAGAGAACTACTGTATGAGCTTACTGGTTCTTTTGTTACAATTAACATGTACTGTGACAATCAAAGTGCATTGAAGATGGCCACAAACCATCAATGCCACAATAGGTCAAAACATATTGATGTAAAACACCATTTTGTACGCGAGATAATTAATAGTGGAAAGATAGACATTAGTTACTTGTCTACAAATGAAATGCCTGCTGACTTATTGACCAAAGGTCTAGGTGTTATTAAACACGGGGTACTATCCCAGAAACCTCCACGCGATGTACCCTGGGTGCGGGCGGCGGTCCCCAGTTCTTCTGTTGTACTGTCGTCCGTAGCGAATATCTGCGCGATTTCGCTCCTTACTCTACTACAGTCGTAGTAGAGGGTATAGGACGCGAAATATTGGGACGGGCTCAGTCACTCATTCATTTGAGGGCTGGGCAGGCACATGCCACCGCCCACACATCGTAAACCTGGTATCTTGCTTCAAGACACGTTGTCTTGAGGCGTAGTATCAGGAGCGAGGGTCTTGGCTTAACCGCCCGGACCGCGAGGAAGACAACCTCTATAAAGAGTTCGAAGTAACATTCGGACTCGGAAATCACCCAGAATCTTAAGTTCTGGCGTGCGGCGAGAAGATGCATGGCAGATGGGTTGTTCTGTTTTTAGCACGCTCCAGCCAGGGTACCGGCTGCCCCCCCTGGTTGGTAAATGTAGGCTTGCCCGGGTAAAGGGATCTCTGCCCGGGTCGACGTTGTGTATCTCCCCTACTCGTGGGAATCTCATGGATACCAATTTAAAAAACCTTTTTAACACCGACGGGAATCTGTGTGATTCTCACACCACGGCCTTGTCAAGCCAAAGAAAAACTGACAACGACGCCTCGTCCTCAGGACTTGAGGCGTCCGCCGAGGGCCCGGCACAAACCGTGGAGGCCCAAAAGAAGAAGAGGAAGTCGCCCCGAAAGTCTCGGGGCAACGGCCTGAGCCACAAGAGGCGGCTGGAGGAGCGGCGAGCGCGCAGGGAGGCTGCCGCCGCTGAAGAGAAGAAGGACGGTAGACTCGCAGCAGAGCCGTCGACGGACGAGGGCGACAGCGATGTCGCAGAGCCGTCCGAAGACGAGGGCGGCGGATCTACCGTCAGAATGGACGAGGGCGGTGATATTCCCGCAGGGCCGTCCAAAGAGGACAGCGGGTCGGCTGGTGAAGGCCCCACTAGGTCGTCGGCGCGTCTAGCAGCAAAGACGCCGCCGGCGACCGCGACTAAGAAGGAGGGGGCCCTCCCCTCGCAGGTGCGAAAGCGCCCCCTGAGCAAGGGAGGCAGCTCGAGCGCCGAAACTGAGGGGAGCGTGGCCAACATGCCCCCGCCCAAGATCCAGGCCTCCCGAAGAGGGCGAGGGACCTCGGCCATGGAAAGGGCGGCGGCGGTCGCTGTCCGCGCCGGCGAGGCCACGGATCTGTAGGCCGAAAATGTCCGCCTTGGCCTGCGGACCCGAAACCGGAACCTGGGCGACATGCTGGCGGAAATGCGTCGGGCAAACCGCCAGCTATTGATAGACGTGGCCGACCTCAAGGCGCAGGTGGCGCTGTTCGTGTCACCCGCGCCAGCCGCGCCATCGGCCAGGGCCGGCTACTCAGCGGCCGCTGCGGCGCCAAAGCCGCCTCGCGCTGCGGCGCCGACGACGTTGGGTGATGGCGTCTCCGTCACACCCGTCCCCGCGCCGAGGAAGACGCCTGCCGCCGCGAAGCGCGCGTCGCCGGCTGACGCTGGCGCGGTCGCCGCGGCGAAACTCCCCGTCCCGGTGGTGAGGTTGACGCCTCTCCCCGCGGACCGCTTGCCGCCGGCTAGCGCCCCTGTGGCGCCAAAGCCGCCAGGCGCCGCGGAGCGGGCCCCTGGAGGGGCTCAGCCGACCCCGACGCTGGAGGTGGGAGGCTTGTCGGACGAGGCCCTCGCCAAAATCATCAACGCAGTTGGCAAACTCGTTAATGCGCGTGTGGCCGTTCTGGAGGCAAGACTGCCTCCAGAACCACGTGTCCGGCCGCCTCTAGCCGCGGATAAGCGGCCGCATGTGGCACCAGCCCCCGTCCCGCTGCCTTGTCAGGGTGGCCGCGTGGGGAGCTACGCCGCGGCCGCGGCCGGGCCTAAGCCCAAAGGCCCCGGCCCAGCTCCGAAGGGACCCGCCCTGAGGAGGAAGACGGCTCCGGCTCCTGCCGGACCGCTGAAGTCGCCCGCAACAACACCGCCGGCGACGACCAGCGAGGCTGCGACGAGGCCTTCCGCGTCTGGCACGACTGCCGTACCCGAACAGGGTTGGCAGGTAGCCGAACGCGACAGAAGGAGTCGCGGCCAAAGGAGGAGAGCGGAGGCCAAGCGCGCCGCTGAGCTCCCCGCTCCACAGGCAGGAGCCGGACGGAAGAAGAGACCGCGCGAGGGGCTCAAGTCGCCGAAGACGGCCGCAGTGGTGATCACTGTGCTGCCCGAGGCGGCCGAGAAGGGCCTCAGCTACGAGGCCGTCTTGAGGAAGGCCCGGCGGGAGCTAGACGTCTCCGATATTGGAGGCGTCGAAGCCAGGACCCGCAAGGCCCGGACGGGGGCTCGAATTCTCGAGTTCCCAGGGGCCGAGGGCGCCAAGACGGCCGACAGCGTGGCCGAGAAGCTGCGAGGTTTGTTCGCCGAGGAGGGTGGCATCAAGATCGCCAGGCCCGTCAAGTGCGCCGAAATGCGCATTTCGGGTTTGGACGATTCGGTGACGGTGGAAGACATCCGGGAGGCTATTGCCTCGAAAACCGGGTGTCCCATAGACACCGTCCGGGTCGGTGCCATTCGTCCCGGTCCGGGTGGCGTAGGTGCTGCCTGGGCGCAGTGCCCGGTGGAGTCGGTCAGGCAACTGGCCGGCTCAGGCAGGCTCCTCGTGGGCTGGAGCTCGGCGCGGGTAACCGTGCTTGAGCACCGGCCTGCGAGGTGCTACAAGTGCATGGCGGTCGGACACACTCGACCGACGTGCACTAATTGCTTCGACTGCGGCGGATTGTGTTTCCGCTGCGGTCACACCGGGCACGTGGCGGCATCTTGCGCCGCCCCGCCCCACTGCCCCGCGTGTGCGGCGGGCAATAAGCCCGCCAAGCACCGCATGGGCTCTGGGGCGTGCAAACCTCCAGCTTCGGCCCCAAAGGCGCGGGGCGGCCCTACGACCACGGCCGCTCCCGCTCCTAGCGCGGTCCGATCGCCCGCTGGCGAGGAGGTCATGGATACAACCCGATAATGGGTACACCATCTATGCACCTCCTCCTGCAGGCCAACACCAACCACTCCGCCGGAGCGCAGGATCTCCTCCTGCAATCCATGGCGGAGTGGTCGATTGCTGCAGCCGTAGTCGCGGAACCGTACGCCGTGCCTGATCGCCCCAATTGGGTGGTCAGTCGAAACGGTACTGCGGCAATCGTCGTCTCTACGCAGCGGCACTTCCCGTCCTTGTCCCTTTTGGATAGGGGCGAGGAATTTGTCGCGGCGGAGTGGGGAGGGGTCACGCTCTACAGCGTATACCTCTCCCCCACTAGGAGGATGGACGATTTCGGGGCCTCACTCACCACCTTGGAGGCCTCGATACGGCGACTGGCACCGGGCCTCGTCCTGGTTCTAGGGGACTTTAACGCCAAATCCACGGCGTGGGGTTCCCCTGCGACGGACGACCGCGGGCGGGCGGTCAACGAGTGGGCGGCTTCACTGGGCCTCTGTGTTCTGAACAGAGGCTCGGTGAACACGTGTGTGCGGCGGCAGGGCGGGTCGATAGTGGACTTGTCGTTCGCTAGCCCCGCTGTCGCGCCACGGGTGAGGAACTGGAGTGTCCTGGAGGAGGCGGAGACCCTGTCGGACCACCGGTACATCCGGATGGAGGTCTCCCCCCGGGAACCCGGTAGGGGTCACAGGGCGGACGGAGCTCCCGCGTTTCCGCGGTGGGCTGTGGGTCGACTTGACAGGGATCTACTGGCGGAGGCGGCCATTGTCAGCACGTGGCTGTCCTCACCACCCCCAGCGGACGGAGTGTACGCTGAGGCTGTCCGCATTCGCAGTGCGTTTGCGCAGATCTGCGATGCGGCCATGCCCAGAGTGCGGCGGCGTCCACCTCCGAGGCAGGGGGTCTACTGGTGGTCCCCAAGACTGGCGGACCTTCGTGCGGCGTGTATCAGTGCCCGAAGGTCCTACACCCGCAGCCGGCGGCGTCACCGCGACGTCGAGCGGGAGGGCCAGCTGTACGAGGCGTACCGCAGTGCGCGGACTGCCTTTCGGCTGGCCATCCGAGCCGCCAAGGGCGCGAGTTGGCAGGAGATGCTGGACGGTCTCGACCGTGACCCCTGGGGTCGCCCATATCGCGCGGCGCTGAACAAGCTTCGCGCGCGGGCCCCCCCCCCCCCTCACCGAGACCCTCCAGCCCGACTTCCTTCGTAGGGTGGTCGAGGAGCTGTTTCCACGGCAGTCGGAGCACACACCCCCGGTCATGGCTCCGCCAGATCAGGGCCGGGAGGCCGACGACGACGAGAGTGTTCCGCCCGTGACGGAGTCGGAAGTGGGGGCGGCTGTGGCGAAGATTCGTTCCGCCACCACGGCCCCCGGCCCGGACGGAATTCCAGTCCAGGTGCTGACGTCGCTCCTCGAGCACTTCGAGCCTCGCCTCAGGCAGCTGTTCAACGCCTGTCTGACGTCTGGACGGTTCCCTGAGTACTGGAAGGAAGGGAGGTTGGTTCTCCTGCCAAAGCCGGGACGGTCCCCGGATTTGCCGTCGGCCTACAGGCCCATCGTGCTCCTCGACGATGTGGGTAAGCTGCTGGAGCGTGTGCTCGCTGCCCGCATCGTCCGACACCTGGAGGAGGTGGGGCCCGATCTGTCGGAAGCTCAGTATGGGTTTCGGAGGGGGCGTTCGACCATCGGGGCCCTATTACGCCTGAGGCAGGCGGCCGCGGAGGCCGTCGCCGGGAAGGGAGTGCTGTTGGCGGTGTCGGTGGACATCGCCAACGCATTCAATAGTCTGCCATTCGGCTGCATCAGGGAGGCGCTCCGGTTCCATGGAGTGCCCCTGTACCTCAGGCGGCTGGTGGCAGACTATTTGGAGGGCCGCAGTATCCTCTGCGCGGGTCCCGCAGGGGACATTGTGCGGACGCCCATGTCGTGCGGCGTTCCACAGGGGTCGGTTCTGGGGCCGACTCTGTGGGACATCGGGTACGACTGGGCGTTGAGAGGGAGTCTCCCCCCCGGGCTGAGCTTGGTGTGCTACGCTGACGACACGCTCGTCACAGCCCAGGGCAGGACACTCGAAGAGGCGGCGAGCCTGGCCACTCTCGGCACCGAGGAGATGGTCAGGCGGATCGAGGCGCTGGGGCTCAGGGTGGCCCTAAACAAGACGGAGGCCCTACTTTTCCATGGGCCCCGTGTGAGGCTGCCCATCGGCGCCTCGATAGTGGTAAACTCCATCCACATCAGCATCCAGGCCCATATGAGGTACTTGGGTCTGGTGCTCGACGGGCGATGGTGGTTCCGGGAGCATTTCCGACAGATTGCTCCCCGGCTTGTCGGCGCGGCGTCCGCCCTTTCTCGACTCATGCCGAATGTGGGCGGACCCAGTTTTGAGGCCCGACGGCTGTATGCGGGGGTCATCCGCTCGATGGCCATGTACGGCGCACCCGTGTGGGCGAGGGCTCTGAACGCCCAGCTCAGGGCGGTTCTGTGGAGGCCACAGAGAGCCATGGCGGTCAGAGCCATTCGCGGGTACCGCACTGTGTCGACAGAGGCGGCGTGCCTGTTGGCCGGGACACCCCCGTGGGACCTAGAGGCGGAGATGCTCTCCGACCTCTACCGGCGGGTTATCACAGCGCGCGAGGAAGGTGGCTCCCCATCGTTGAGCGAGATAGCCACCTGGCGCGTGGATGCCCGCCGAGACGTCATCGCCCGTTGGGCTACGCGGCTGGAGAGGCCTAGGCACGGTGTGGAGACCGTTGAGGCCCTCCGGCCCGTATTGATAGAGTGGATGGAGCGGCGGCACGGAGTCCTCACCTTTCGGCTGGTGCAGGTATTGACGGGGCACGGGTGTTTCGGTTGTACCTGCACAGGGTCGTGTATAGGGAGTGGACTCCGGCCTGCCACCACTGCAGGAGTGACGAGGACACGGCGCAACACACGCTGGAGGTGTGTCCGGGATGGGAGCGGCAGCGCCGTGACCTCGTCGCTGTCATCGGTGCCGACCTGACGCTGCCGGCCGTCGCGAGAGCGATGGTCGACAGCATCAGGAACTGGGACGCGGTCGCCGCCTTCTGCGAGGCTGTCATCTCGCAGAAGGAAGCGGCGGAACGGGCAAGGGAGGATTCCCGCGCCCCGGGCCGCCGCCAGCGGCCGGGGCGGCGCAGGCGCGAATACCTGCGCCTGATGCCGCCCTAACCGAGGCTTCGGGTGATCGGACCGGGGAATTGTCCGGTCACCCGACGTGAGGCCACCGCGTGAGGGCGACGCCCCGACGGCGAAATCTGCCGGGGCGTCGACGAGAGGAACCCGCGAGGGTGAACCGCCGGGCGGGCCACCGAAGTTAAAAATCGGGTCCCGATGACCCGCTCGCACGGCGAAGAGAGAGGAGTTTTCCGGTGGGTCTATGGGGTCACGCGCCGCCTTCTCCGTCACCCCGGACCGATTTGGCGGGGCGAGACTAATCCATAGTCCACCAAAAAAAAAAAAAAAAAAAAAGGTGTTATTAAACACTACAAGTTTATGAAAGACTTAGGTATTGTTAACTTAGTTTGTGAATAATTAATTTCAAAATTAGTTCTATGTTAAACAGTATATATGTTAAAGTTAACTTTGTAATTAGCAAAGAAAAGCTTTGTTGTATGACCCTTGGTTTATTTTGATAAGTAGGGGTGTTGTAAGTGTATCAAAATATACTTCTAGTGACATCTGTGGATTTAAATATGTAACATTAATAATCCACAGATGACAGGTTTATATTGTTAGTATGAAGGTATATTAATAAATACTTATGCACTGAATAACCGACTGCTTTACTTCAGAGAGAACCATCATCATCATTACCCTGCTTTTATCCCAGTTACTTGGGGTCGACGCAATATGTCCTTTTCTTCCACTCAATCCTATCCGATGTCATCTCTGCGTTCACTCCCTTTCTATTCATATCATGCTTCACGCAATCCATCCATCTTTTCTTCGGTCTTCCCTTACCCCTAAAGCCTTCAACATTCATACTTAAAACACTTCTCCCAACATTACATTCATCCCGTCTCATCAGATGTCCATACCAAGTTAGGCGTTCAGAGGTGGAAAGAACCATCGTTACTAAATTTTAACTTGAATTTGTACGATGTTGGAATGTTTATCAACATCCTAGCAGACTCCAACATCAAATGTCGCTATATATCTATATAAGATGTTTCTATATCAAAAACTGAATCAAACAGTATTATCGTAGAATAATATTAGTGATTAAGCTACGATGAGGCTAACATCATCATCATCTCAGCTCATATATGTCCCACTATTGGGTTCGATTCTCCTCTGTAATGGGTGGGAAATTGATCTACTAACACCATGCTGGTCAGACGTGATGGTATAGGGTTTTGTTTCGAGTTTTCCATCTATCCCTTAGTCGTCTCTTACGATCACCCGCGGTTAAAACAGGGGGTGGTGAATTGTATTCTTACTCCGTCACCACACGGATATTACCATACCATAAAAGTCCCTAAATATATATAAATTTAAAAAAAATACCTATTTTAGATTATACAAGGAGGTAAGTGGGTAGTAAACCTTGCTTAAGCTCTTTCTCTATATATTCAATAATTTAAACACATTTTGTTCTGAGTTCTTTGAAATTGAGTTTTACTTCCATGCATTTAAAAATCGTTTCTTTCCGAGTTATGTATAAAATTGTTCTTCTGAAGAAAACAAGTTTTTTATTGCTTTATGGTGGAAAACGAGCAAGCAGCACACCTGATGGTAAGTGTCACTGCCACCCATACAATACCAACGGTACAGCTAGGCCACTGCCTGCCAATACAAACCCCAAACCCACCCAGTTGAGCTTCCGGCTCTCTCGCTCACCGTACAAAGTGCAATAGCACATTGCCATTACTCAGACGTTGATCTTCTGCGAGAGTGTAGACGTGTGTAGAGTGTAGACCCCAGACGGACCGGCCCGCGGTTGTTGATAGAGAACCATTAACAGCGTAGTCCTACCACTAATAAAGGTTATAAATTATAATCGAAACATTGATTTCCAATTCCTAAATTCCGTAATCGCTAGTCGTTTTAAAAGCTCATATTGCTAATCATTCAATTCAAATTATGTTACATCCACAAAGTCAAGGTAAAGGACCTCCATTGATCTCATCATCATTCTCCTACTCTTATCCCAATTACTTGGGGTCGATACAATATGTACTCTTCTTTAATAGCACATATTATAGAAGTTATTGGCAATAGTTTTATGACCGGCCGCCTGCCAGACGTCAACCCTCCTTGGGAATGTAATTGTTGACCAAACGGCATCAGTTGGTGTTGGCCCAGGTTGTTATAAGTACCTCCATTGATTTCACTATTGGATAATAAGAGTAAAGTCAATATATGTCCCCAATATGTAGATGAAATATTCAACTTACCTCGGGCAAAAATACCTCAGATACAATTACAAAACACACAGTTCCTGCACCAGTCGTGTGTAGAGATGCAAAAGCGCATACTAACAGAGGTATAGTCCACTTTGGTAGAAATTCTGTTGTCAACTCAATTCCTATTACAACACAACACACGCCGGCAGCTACAGATGAATATATTATTAAGGGCTGCAAAAAAAAGTATATCTTGTCACACAAAATTAAACCACCCCCTGTCTTGCTCATGGGTGATCGTAAGCAACGAATAAGAGATATAAAACGCATATAACATCTACGTAAGCAAGCAAGAGACAGAAAACTAGATATTTTAGGTCTATACCAACACGTCTGACTAGCGTGGTATAGTAGATCAATTTTCCTCCCATTATGGAGGAGGCTAGAGCCCAACAGTGGGATATATATGAGCTGAGATGAAAGTTAGTTGCAATCTATCCAGCCATCTGAGGTGATAGAAATCTAGGGTGGAGCCTCTTATTTGATTTTGTATTGCATATTCAACGGCCCTCAATAAAAAAATTTTATATTATTGCTTCAAAACTCAATAAAAATCTGATTCTAATCACCACCAAATAGGCAAATAACTGATCTGCAACCACCTACATATAAAATCACAATCATTATTGATTAGTGTTAAAGTTTTTAAGATGTGATAGGTCATGCACTAAGCTGTTTTTTTTTGGCGATGATCTACGTTGTGGTAACAGCCCGCTAATCCGTCCGGGGCGACGGAAGAAGCGGTGCGCGACTCCGCCCAACAACTTACCTATTGACGCCGTGCGAATGGACCACCGGAACCCGGTCTTTGTCTTCGGTGGTCGACTCGGTGGTCTACACTTTTTTTTTTTCTTTGGTGGACTATGGATGCGTCTCGCCCCGCCAAATCGGTCCGGGGTGACGGAAAGACGGCGCGTGACCTCATAGACCCACCGTAAGTAAAACTCCTCTCTTCGCCGTGCGAGCGGGCCACCGGTACCCGATCTTTGACTTCGGTGGCCTCGGTGGTCTACCCTGGCGGGTATCCTCTTGAGTCAACGCCTCTAATGCACTAAGCTACTGTTATTCAAATATTTAAACTCCTTCATTACTTGGATATAATATTAATAAAATTCACATGTTTATAGGGTGTCAATTAACTCGACAGAATATATTGCTCCCTCAAGAAGAAAGTAACCACGTGGAGATATTCCTGCAGACAATCTATGAACCTTACTAAGCTCATTATTGGATTTGCTCAGTCTTTTAAGGGAGACTCGTAGTCTCCGTTAAAAGAAATAATATCACGATCTCCTCTTGATAAACATATTAGAGGCACTGACTGCAGTCATTATTATGAGTTTCCTTGCAGAGCGCTGCTGTCCGTTTTTTAATATTATCTTAATTGGTTTTTAAGAATTTCAATGCAAAGTAAGACAAACACATTGCATTTTTAACCCCTTTTTTATGTGTGGGTGTACCACGGTCGGTGTACTCTCTGCATCACTCCGTCCGGGGGCGACAGAGGGGCGTAAGTACGCACACCCGTAACCCACCCGTGACACGTCGTCTTCGTCTTCGGCCGACCACTGGAGCAGAGTGACTTGACGTCAGTGGATTCTTAACCCCGTACCTTAGAGTTTTGCATCTTAAACCCAAACATTACCTTACTAATAGATAATACAAAAGTTATTAACTTACTCTCCTTCCAATGACATCAGTCAAATATGCTGATACGCATCCAGAGATCAGAACCACTACACCCAGTATCACGCTGCATAAATTAGGAGAGATGAAATCTCCGATTGCTGCCACAAACATGGGCTCAGCGTATACTTGCACTACAGGCAAACCTTGGCAGGAGTATGCTATCTTCAGAACTAATACCAGGTAGAACTCGCGGCGGGTCGCAAGAGAGCTTTCTGAAATGTTTTTAAAAATATTTAGGTACATACATACATACGCCATATCCCTTGCAGGGTAGGCAGAGAGAACAGAATGCCAGAGAGCTCTATCCTTGCATACTTCACTCGCTTCCTCAACATTAATAATTCTCTTCATACATGCTCGCCGGTTTCGGAGACTCTTGACTCCACCTTCCTTCAGTACGTGACCAATCTGGTCTAGGTAGGTGAGTCTCGGTCTCCCCTGGTACCTACATCCGCGTACCTACCCCCGGTATATCCCAGTACCTACATCATCATACTCGCTCTCTTACTTCTCACTTAAAAATATTTACTTTTGATTAAGCTTTTAAACATTATCATGGTTATTATCTTTATCCTCCTCATTCTATTCTACATAGCTCATATTATCGTTGAAATGTAAGTAAAAAAAGAGTGAACCACATTTCTGTTTCAGAAAAAAAATAACGAGCATTTGTCTGACCATAGTCAAAACTATTCTGTTTGGAAGCGCAAACACAGCTATAGATAGAATTAACTGGCTAAGAGCTCTCAAATGGATTTAGTAATACCTTTAAATAATAGTAATCGTAATTATCACAAGGCTCAGATTTTAAGGAGAATAAGAATGTATAAAAACCCGATTACGAGCGAAAAATGATTGTCACAAGTGGGATTCGAACCCACACCGTCATCACATCATTTCCAATCATGCTGTCACTTACATCACCATGAACTATTGTAGGACATTCAATTCTCGCATCGTGTTATATTTTCGTCTTTAAGGAGTCGATTGGAACCGATTTCCAATAGGCGTGGGTTCGAATCCCACTTGTGACAATCATTTTTCGCTTGTAATCCGGCTTTTATAAATAATCAAGCATATTAAATGCTAAATTTCAGTAATGAGAATGAGAACACCAAAACTTTGATGTAAATACATTTTTTTCAAATAGAACATAACGTTTTAGTAAACGTCATCTTGCCAAGTGGCTAAATCACAAGGTGATAGACAGATCCACTCCGATCATGCTAACAGCTACAACAATAAATTACTATGCAACACCTACTCTAAAATTTACTAAAGTTTCAGCCAATGTACACTCCATTATATATATATATTCATGTATAGAAGAAATATTTCGATTTGACTATGTATTAATTGGTACCCACATAATAGTAATCACGGTGACATAGAGTACTAATGCTGGAGTTTAGATACTAAACGCCAAAATTTGAATGCAGCCGAACTTTCTTCACTAGGTCAAAAATGAGCGCTCAATTTCTCTCCGTATAGATTTCGTCACCGTTGCTCTGTCGCCAACGTTACATATATTCAGCCACAAGGGAACCGCGCAAATGCTACTAGTAACCAATATTTCACAGGGGTGATGAAATGTGTTTACCACTTACTCTCTTAAATACCATCAAGTGAAATATTACCAAGAATTTAAAGAAAACTTACTGAAAAATTGCCAGGAAGACATTTTCTTTGCTTCAATTAGTTGTTCAATCGGGGCATCCTGGCTTGTTAAAGTCTCAGCAACTACAAATCGAAGTAAAACTATTTTTACGGATTCTATTGCGTTTGCATTTGATTTTTAATATTCCGGCGTTTTGAACACTTCAATCATTCTTGTCCTCCCATGACCATGAACGCTGTAAATTGTTCGAAAAGTCGTGATATTAAAAATCAAATGCAAACACGATAGAATACATAAAAATAGTTTTATTTCAACTACAAAATTAGTAAAACAAGATTATAAAATGGAAATATATTTATTTAGAGAAATGTTTTTAGATACTAGGTCGTTGACTTTTGGTCTTCAAATTAATTATTTTATTAATTTAGGTAAATAGGAATATCAAATTAAACTTCCAATTTGGCACACATTTATATCTATTTGCTACATTAGATTTAGTTCTGTAGTTCACACTAGAAAACCCGGTGTCGTAGAGGCCAGTCGATTCACTAATAATTATACAGACTACTAAAGACTGTATTTAAATATATGCATGCGTTCTTGAGTATATCTTTGCATGTATGTATATGTGCATCTGTGATCATATGCATGTTTCCGAATCGGAACTATTAGATTTCCTGCAGAAATTATAAATGGGAAAGTTACCAGATAACATAATAACAATTTGTAATGCTTTCAGCCTTAATTTTATTAGTGAAAGGGCCACACTGTCCACATTTTTCTTTCTGCAGCCGCGGATCGGTCCGTATAGAGAAGTACTTTCACAGAAAATCAACATCTGAGTATTGGCAATAATATGCTGTTGAGCATCATTTGGTAAGCTAGAGAACCGGCAGCTCAACTTTCTGAGTGGATCATATTTGGTAGGCAGCGGCTTAGCTGTAACCCTGGTATTTCACAGGTCAATAAGTGGCAGTAGCACTTACCATTAGGTATAGTGCTTGCTCGTTTGCCACCATAAGTATAAAAAAATTACTCAATCAATCGTCGTGAAATACATGTTATTAGAAAAACAAAAAGCTATTTGGTGGTAGGCTATAGGGCTTTCATCTAGGCAACAAGTCTTGTTCTAGAAGGATAGAAAAAGTTACATAATCGCATGCAAAGCTAAGGATATAAGTAGTATCCTATAATGAAAGAACTAATTATAATATAAGAACAAGATAAGCTAAATTTGTATTATAATATATACTTACCATCTGAGTTTGGATTGAGGCTACGTCTGATATTGTTCAACTCGTTAACAACTTCCATTGAGGAAGGGTTTATACTGCGATAAAACGCAATTGATTCAGCTGCGTCCTATAAATTTATTGCGAAATTAATAACTATATTTGCATTGACATCAGTCTCCATAACAATGTAAGAGAGATTAACTAGTTAAGGATGGTTAAGACTATAAATAGAGTTTGATTTTGAAATTTCCAGTGATACTACAATTCTCTTCCTGTGATAATAAATTCTGATTACATTTCACCAATTTTTTCTTGTCCGTGGACAGTCCAAGACAAGAAAATAATAAAAATTTCGGAACAAAATTAAATTATCTAAGTATGTGTATACATACATGGCACTTAGAAACGTGAAAAAAATCTATGTCGATACTCAGCTATTGATTATATCGCATTTAGTCCACTTATTCAAGCCGTTTCAAGAAAATAGTTTATTAATGTTTGAAACTCACGTCTTGCCTTCCTTTTACCATAAGAGTGACAGGAGACTCTTTCAATAAAACAATCATGAGAACACCGAGCACAGCGATGGAGAGACATGCATAAATCATTGCCTGGTATTCTAATACGCCTCCCAGTAAGTACGACACCAGGAAGCCCAAACAATAGAACTGGTTTGGGCAAGCTGTCATTGCACCTCTGATAGAATCCTGACAAATTTCGCTGATGTAGATGCTAACTTGTAAGAATGTTGCACACCCAGCTCCCCCAAGAAGCATTGCTAATAGAATAACTTCCACACGATCCGTCAAGGCTATTAATGACCACGCCATCTGAAAAGCCAAGAGTAGAAGTGTTGAACGATAGTATTAAGATCTCAACATTCCTACTATTTTTTCCCCTCATATCTAATGGAAACCGGGCAAGCCCTCTGCGCAATTTCACTCTTCATGACATAGTTAATAGTTTGCATTTCTAGTATAGCATATTCTAACTGCATCTTGCTGCACCATCCGGGGTGACTATAGAGCAGCAAGAGGATACAATTAGTTTGCACCTTTTAAATATTTTAATAGCACCGAACCTATTTAATTTGACTGGAGTACTCTGATATTACGTTTGGAGTTCCTATCTCCTAAGTACTTGTGGTTGAGCACCACGCGTTAAGTATTATTGTGTGATAATACACAATAATACTTTATACTACTACTAATACCACGCTTTTTTACATTAAAATAATTTATTTTATTTATCACTCTACCTTAACTTGAATTATTAAAAAAGTTATTTTCTTCTTTTTAGTTTGGTTTATATATAAAAGCGTGTTTTTGTAGTTTTTAAACTATTATTTATTTTCTATTTTTTATTTCCGCTAAATACAGAAGCGCGATTTTATTTATTTTAATCTACTATGATTCCGTAACTACTATCGGTAACTGTAAATATTTTCCAAATCATTAAATATGTACAGCTGTATTAATCGTGAAATCTCGATTTTTAAAATTCATTCAAATAATTTTATATTGTCGTCTTGTTACTTGATAATCGAAGCATTGCATCAAATGCTATGTAACAGAGAAGCTTTAGATGAAATGATTCGATTACGAAGACTATAACTAAGTGCTACATAAGCTTGTCCAGCAGCAAATAGTCGAGAACCTAGATAAATGACTACATGATCAACTGTACAGCCTTGAATCTTGTGGGCGCTCGATGCCCAACTCAGAATGTCAATGGCAACGTTCGTCTCTGAGCAGTTCCATATTTGGCAATTTTCTATCCAACTTACCTACTGAATAAAAATGTAATACGTGCAATATATTCATAAATTTGAATTCATATAAATGTTAATGTTTTGAAATTATATGAAAATATAATTTTAACTGTATTTAACAATCAATTAAAATTTGAAGTAGTCACAAATGGTACTAAGATGGCCGAAACCAGTACTTCTTTTAAATTAGACAATAACTCACAAATGAACAATTAAAAAACTAAGTTTTACATTATTCCTGCATTAGTAACTACATATGTTTTATAATAACATTCCAAGCTTAGATCTTAAATATTATAATAATACAAAAGTAAGTTATATAATATCATTTCAATTTTTAACTTTACACATAAGCACTGAATCAGTTGAAAACTATGTTATATGATAACATTCCAAGCTTTGACCTTAAATATTGAAATTTATCTTTAAACAATGCTCTTGTAAGTATATCTGCAAATTGTCAATCATTACTAACAAACTGTAATACAATTATCTTTTTATAATACTTTTCTTTAATAAAGTTATATTTAATTTCAATATGTTGACACTTCTTATGGAATATTTTTAATGACACGATGATAGCAGTTTGGTTATCTAAATTAGGACAGAGTCCTCTGTCTGTGTAACAGAGTCGTCAAACTGTTTGATCCACATGGTCTCTTTTTAACAGCACAAGCTGCTATAAATTCAGCCTCTGTAGTAGATAGAGCCAAAGTTTGTTGTCTTTGGCTGTACCAAGCCACAGCCGCCCCGTTCTTGATGAAAACATAGCCAGTAAGTGAATGACTTGTATCCATGTTCAGCCGGTACATGTTATTGATTATAAATTGCTGTTGTTATCTGATTTTTACTGTTTATAATAACAGTCAGTTTTGTCAAATTTTATTTGGCCACCACTTTGAATAATCTGATTCACAGATATCAGATTGCTAGGTTGCTAGTTCGAGGACATGTAAAACATTATTAAACAGGACATTTTTGTCATAATCTTTATAATATATAATTGTCTAATCTTACTTCTACTGAGAACTGCACAGATAATTCCTGTCAATTTCGTCTATATTTCTTTGGCAATACACGAGATTTGAATGTGCAAATAATTTGTTGGATTGACTGAAAGTATTATCTTCGTCTTAGCTTTAGCGTCTTGTTTCTTATCTACTCTTTCTGAGAAGTCTTCTATGCAATTCCAGAGTTCCTCATGTCGTAAGTATGCATTGCAAAAGGCCAGGTTGCATAATTTGTATGGCCAGACAGGTTTTCGATAAATGCGAAAGTATTATTTAATGCCATTTTCAAATAGATATCTCAATTCAAATACTTAAATGCTTCGAAAAGACCTAACAAGAAAACTTTTACACGAACTACGTTTCGTTTTTATTGTTCACTTCAATGTCTTTGATCACTGATTTTACCATTAGATATTACACTGTCTTTATTTCTGAGCTTTTCTGGGCCCTTAACCTGATGAATTGAACGATGTAGCACGAGTTTTATTAACTATTTAATATGAAACTAACAAGAAAAACATACACAGTGGCTTGATGACCTTGATGTCACGAAATAGAGAGACATTGTTATTGTAAGAGGGCGCTGTTTTACGGTAGCGCCCTCTAGGCGCGTAATTTGAAATTGGAAACTTAAATTCAACAATTTAATCCTGACTATCCCAATAACTGATTAGGATAGTGGTGTAATCTTATTAAATTATTGCATTGTCTTCGATAAGTCTACTAAATTTAAATGAAATCTGACCGTTCGAAGTGGGTCAAAATCAAGTCCAAAGGAGTCGGTTACAAACATACATGTCAAGGTAATAAAAAGCGTGTAAAAAAATAAATACTTTGTTTACATATACACTTACGAGGCGGGAAACCCTCTTGAAAGCCTGACAATGGATGAATCACGCGATATTGATAGACTATAGTCATCAAAGATGAAAAGACATGTTCAAATCAACTTACCACATAAAATAATGAGCTGAGGGTTGTAGTATATTTACGACCCATTCGATCCAATAAGAAAGCTCCAATCAGATTGCCTATTAAGGAACCAATAGCTGGAAGGCTACCCAGCATAGCTATCTCCATGCTTTTCATTGGTCGTTGTAAGGTGGTGTTTTCTGACTTGAACAGCAAAAGAGTAGATGACGGCCAGCCGAGTATGAGCCCCATATTCATACATGCAGAGCACACTAAAATAAGTTCATTTATCTAGTAACAATATGGTATCGTGTATTGTAAAAACCGATTGCTGTATCCCCAGGACTTGCAGCCAATATGCAGCAAGTCGGCATTTAGTCAGTGTTTGGTCAGCGGCACGGAGTCCTCTCCTTTTTTTGTTTTTTTTTTATCGCTGTGGAAACGCATTTGCGCGCTATCCCCCGCCGGTGACAGACGAGGGGGAGTGTGGGACTCACCGGCCAGCTGGAACCCGACCGGAATAACCACTAAAACCACAGCGGCCCCTTCCGCGCTTTTACGGGGAGCCGGAGAGATCGTCTACTGACATTCGATCCCCGGCACCCCCATCGATCCCCGGCACCCCCATCGATCCCCGGCACCCCCAACGGAGTCCTCTCCTATCGATTAACTTAATACTACTGTACACGGTCGCAAGGAGGGAGGGGACACCGTCCACCCACCACATTGATTGCGACGAGAACACGACGCAGCACACACTGGCGATCTGCGTAACCTGGACAGAGCAGCGCCGTGAACTCGTCGCAATCTACGGTGCTAAACTGACGCTGCTGACCATCACTAAGACGATATTCGCCAACGTCAGGAACTGCAACTTGGCGAAGGTGGTGGAGCGTGTCAGAGGGGATATTCGCTAACACACACCGCCACCGGTGCATCGGGCTAAAAAATATGTGTTTAAGTATTTATTAAGTTAATTCTGTATTTATATTTTACCTGTACAATAGTGCAATTTTATTTTATTGCTTATGGTGGCAAACGAGCTAGCAGCAAACCTGATGGTAAGTGTTTCTGCCGCCCACGGACCTTTGCTATAACCAAGACTATAGCTAGGCCGCTGCCTACCATTACAAACTCACCCAGTTGGGCTTCCGGCTCTCTCGCTCACCGAACGAAGCGCAATAGCACATTTCCATTACTCAGACGTCGATCTTCTGCGAGAGTGTGGTACTACCCCGGACGGACCAGCCCGTGGCTATAGACAGAGAACTGTCAACAGCGTGGTCCTACCACTATTAGATTAATCCTCTTTAAAAGATGAAGTGAAAGATGATAAAGATTATGTACCTTTAATATCACTATATATAAACTCTAAATGAAACACTCGTCTCAGCTTATACACGTCCCCTCGGGTTGAGAGCCTTCAGCGCTCACCCACAGTCTGGGTAAAGTTGTCATAGCCATCTGAGGCTGACAACTAAGACACACAAAAAAATATATATACACGTCCCACTGTTGGGCTCGAGCCTCATTCAAACGGGAGGTAAATTAGCCTACTACACCACGCTGGTCAGACGTGTTGGTATAGGGTTTCGTTTCAAGTTTTCGTTTTTTTTTTTTTTTTATGGTGGCAAACGAGCATGCAATACACCTGATGGTAAGTGTCACTGCCGCCCATGGACCTTTGCAATACCAAGGGTATAGCTAGACCGCTGCCTAAAATTACAATCCCCAAATCCATCCATTGGGCTTCCGGCTCTGTCGCTCACCGAACGAAGCAATAGCATATTGTCATTACCCAGACGTCCCCTAAACGACTCGACTGTTAGGTGCAACGAAGTTTGCCGGGTCCGCTATCATACATATACATGTGTGTATATATATATATATATATATATATATATATATAACAACGGACAGGCGTAGATAGTGAACGTATACTGGTTCATGGATGGATGGATGACCTAGGCTGAAACAAGGAGTTATTAAATATATTGTATAAGTATTTACTTACATAAAACAGTACTAATCACTTGAATTACTATTGCCATTTTGATTTCTATTTTTAACTTCTATGAAAACTCGTAGACGAAGGATTCTCGTGATCGTAAACTCAACATTGGTTTCTGCAATAATATAAGTGTAATAACATTGTCTCGCCGTTTGGGTACTTAGATAGTTAATAGCAGAAAGTCGACAGCAGAATCATAGTTTAATGTCAGACCGACCAAAGATAAAGACCGCGTTCCGGATACCTGACATTTTTTCATTAGTGCTGCTTGCTCGTTTACCAGCATTGGCCATAAGAAAAAAACAAGCACAAGTAATTTAAATGCTAATAGTATTGGTAGCCGCCACCACACAGCACTCAGTGTTTATTAGTTATTGAAGTGAAAACTTCTTTTGTGGCGTTGTCCACTTTTTGGTATGGTTAAAAAATGTTAAACTCGCTTCAGGATACGTGACCTGATCGAAAATTCGTAGGACGGACGTAAGACGTAAATATCGCCTCCTTTTTCTACCGTGTGGCGAAAATGTATGCCTGCTCCTGCTGTTTCGTTTGAACGGCGCAGGGCGCTTGCAAGAGAGTGCGTGTGTGTCTATTAATTAAATTTTTAAATAATGAATTTGGTTAAACGATCTCAAATGATTTCAATCTTAACACAACGAAATACAAAACTGCTATTGGTGTGGTCTTCATTAGACATTTAAATGGATTCAAATAAAAATTGTTCGTTTCTTACTTCAGCTACCATAAACCAATTGTATCAGTTTTAGAGATTGCCGATGATGATGGTGAAACAGACGTTGAAATTATGGATGAAAGTTTGAGAGATATTTTTTTTATATAAAATAATTGTAATTGTTCTGAAGTGTTAAATTTTTAATGTAATATAAATTGTCATAATGGTTTCTTATGTTTACGCGAGTATTACACATTTGAAATAAAATTACTTTTACCGACTCTATCGCGTTTGTATTTGATTTTTAATTACTCGACGTTTCGAACACTTTACAGTGATCATGGTCACGGGAGGACTAAGGTGTCTTACGTCCAAAAGTCATTGTTATTACAGAAAATTTATACCAGTACGGACTGAAAATTGCATATAAAATACGCCAGTTAGAGTTAGAGTTTTCGTCGTTAGTACGACGCCCCGACGGCGAAAGCTGCCGGAGCGTCGTTCTTACACGGTGATCGAAAGTGTGTCAACAAGGGTAGCGTACTTTATACTCAGGACCATATACATATTACCAAACGGTATTCGTTGAAGGTCATACAGGTTTACGCACCGACTTCGACATACTCCGACGACGTAGTGGAGGCCTTATACGAGGACATCTCGAAAGCCATCTACACGTGCAAAATCCACTTCACGGTAGTTATTCAACTTTAACGCAAAACTAGGCAAAAAGATAGACGATGAGTTGAGAGTGGGGCAATATGGATTTGGACAGAGGAACCAAAGGGGCCAAAAATTGCCCGACTTATTGGAGAAGGAAGACTTCTTTATGATGAATTCTTTCTTCAAGAAGTGGCCACAAAGGAAGTGGACCTGGGTTAGCCCTGATGTATCCACTAAAAATGAGATAGACTTCATCTTGACGGACAAATGACAAATATTCAATGATGTCTCTGTGATCAGTAGGATTAAAACTGGGAGTGATCACCGCGGGTGGTTCGAGGCACATTGAATCTTCGTACGAAAGTCAAGCGGTCCTGCTTCATGAAGTCTACACTCCAACCCTGTCCTGTCTAATACCAGAACCCCGATAGCTTTCAACTCGAATTACATAATCGCTTCCAATGCCTGGAAGAGTGCGAATCATCGAACGATATGATCAACAGGTTCGTGGAAACTGTCCACGCGGTCGGGTCAAAATTCTTTAAGGCCAGTCCCGCTACTAGAATAAAAAAGGTTTCTGACCAGACTCTTTAACTCATGGAGAGGAGAAAGGAAATGACGGTACAGTCTTCAGCCGATTGGTCCGAACTAAGGCGGCTCAAGAGACAAATCTCCAAATTTATACGACGTGATATTCGCCGATTTAATACACTGCGTATTGAAGAGGCGATAAAGCGAAATCGAGGCTCCAAAATGTACGCGCGAGATTTGTCTATTGGGCAGAGCCAAATAACTAAGCTGAAGACCGATAACGGCACTGTCATTTCATCCCAGATTGAGATATTGGGAGAGGTCGAAAAGTTCTATGGGCAGTTGTACAAATCATCCCTGAATCCTGTTGTTGGCTTGGTCCAGGAACCCAGATGCAAGCTAACTCGGCACTATACCAAAAAAATCCCGGACGTCAGCTTGTACGAGATCAGAATGGTTCTAAAACAATTAAAGAATGGAAAGGTACCGGGAGATGACGGAATTACCACAGAGCTCCCGAGGGCAGGCGGCAAGCCAATTTTAAAAGCCCTACAGAAGCTGTTTAATTCTGTTATGCTCGGGGGCGACGTTACAGAGTCGTGGACCAGGAGTGTGGTGGTGCTGTTTTTCAAGAAGGGCGATGAAACGCTCTTAAATAATTATAGACCCATCTCACACCTGAGCCACGTGTACAAATTGTTTTCAAGAGTCATTACAAACCGACTCGCGTGCAAGCTAGACGACTTCCAGCCGCCCGAACAAGCCGGTTTCCGAAAAGGTTATAGTACCATAGACCACATTCACACGCTACGCCAGATTATATAGAAGACCGAGGAGTATAATCGGCCTCTGTGTTCTAGCGTTTATTGACTATGAGAAAGCCTTTGATTCTGTCGAAACTTGGGCAGTGCTGCAGTCCCTTCAGAGGTGCCAAATTGACTATCAATATATAGAAGTGTTGAAGTGTTTGTATATAAAAATGCTACTATGTCGGTCCGCATCCAGGATAAGAGTACGTGGCCGATTCAGTTGCTGAAAGGCGTGAGACAGGGAGACGTTATCTCTTCGAAACTATTCACCACTGCGCTGGAAGATGTCTTCAAGCTCATAGACTGGACCGGACTCGGCATCAACATCAATGGCGAATACATCACTCACCTTCGATTTGCAGATGATATCGTAGTCATGGCAGAACCCCTGGAGGACCTTGGCACCATGCTCCAGCAAGGTCTCTCAACTAGTAGGGCTGCAAATGAACATGGACAAGACGAAAATCATGCCTAATGCCCATGTCATTTCTGTACCAGTCCTGGTAGGGAATGCGATTCTCGAAGTTGTCGATCACTATGTTTACCTAGGACAAACAGTCCAATTAGGTAGATCCAATTTCGAGAAAGAGGTCAGCCGGCGAATCCAACTCGGCTGAGCAGCGTTCGGAAAACTTAGGAGGATCTTCTCGTCTAATATTCCGCAGTGTCTGAAAACAAAGGTTTATAACCAGTGTGTGTTACCAGCGATGACTTGCAGCACTAAAACGTGCTCTCTAAATATCGGTCTCATAAAAAGGCTCAAAGTCGCTCAGCGTGTTATGGAGAGGGCTATGCTCGGTATTTCTCTACGTGATAAAAGCCGGAATACGGAAATCCGTAGAAGAACGGGTGTACCCGACATGGCCCGAAGAATTAGCACGTTGAAGTGGCTATGGGCAGGCCACATCGCTCGACGAACCGACAACCGTTGGGGAAGAAAGGTTCTTGAGTGGCGACCAGAAATTGGACGACGCAGCGTAGGACGACCCCCTAATCGGTGGACTGATGACATTATCAAGGTCGTAGGAAACTGTTGAATGCAGGTGGCACAGGACCGGTGCAAATGGCATTCTCGTGGGGAGGCCTATATCCAACAGTGGACGTTTACGAGCTGATGGATGGATATGTTTAATGTAACTGATCACGAATCATATTTTTTTTTTACATATAGAATAATTTTCTTTTTGTACTGACAATGAATTTATATTGAAATGTGGATCAAATTTTTAATAACTGGTACTGTACGCGAGTAGATATAAATTTTTGTAATAACGATGACTTTTGGACGTAAGGCACCTTAGTCCTCCCGTGACCATGATCACTGTAAAGTGTTTGAAACGTCGAGATATTAAAAATCAAATACAAACGCGATAGAATCCGTAAAAGTAGTTTTATTTCAAATGTATAAATTGTCATGTTTCTGTACGATAGCGCAATAAATGAATATTGTATTTAACCACATAAATGATAGTACATTTATACTCATAAATAAAGCAATTCATACCAAATTATTCTCTAACCATTCCAAATTTAAAAAAAATATGCAACGTTAATGTTTAAGTTTTTACTTCTGGCGGCACATCCCGGAGTTCAATTTTTTTAATAATATTCTTTTTCTTCAGGCTATACCTTAAAAATGTATTTTTGGGCATAAATCTCTTCCTCAGTTTATGGTAAGATCTTATGTACCATGCTGGTTTGACTTGTTTGTCATTATTTTAAGATCTTTTGAAGTGAAAACTTCTTTTGGCAAACCGCACACACACTTTTTCCTAGGCTGTAAGTGAAGCTGATCCGTCACGCTCTCGGGTGAATTCAAGACTGCTGAGTGTACCCGACCGAGAAAGATACAGTCAGCTGCTCTTCACTGCTGTGTTGCTGTGTTTACTATATTCAATTTATATGGAATAATTGTTATTATTAATTAATATATATATATATATATAATATAATATATATATATATATATATATATATATTATATATATATATATATATATATATATATATATATATATATATACGTATCAATGAAAACTAATTAATAATTATTTTAACAATCATTTTTTGGTTTACATTGTGAGATTAGTGTATATATGCTAATATTATATAGTGGAAAAACATTAAAGATTAAAATCAATTTTTTTTTTATTATATACAGCGTGACTGGTAAAAGATTGTACATATTGAGGGAGGGTATTCAGTACTCGATTCTGATACCGAATATATTGAAATTACATAAAAATAGTAATTAGCCGAGCGCGTGACCTTGACAACAGTGTTAAGTAGTGGCTCCCGCGCACACTCTGCCCCGCCCCCCCGAGGGATGACCCCGGGGTGAGTGTCCGTCTGTGGTCAGCTGATCAGTCAAAGCCCGTGCGCCGTATCGGATGTTTTGCATTTCAGTGTTTGTAAACCTACGCGTCTTTCGATTGCCCGCGTTTTGATTTTAACCGTGACTATTTGTGTGTGAAGTGTGATAGAATGTGTTATTTGCACTAAAAGTGTTGGGAAATTGCATATGCTCGACCAAAATGGCGGTGTACGAGGTGCGATTGATTTGTATCGAGAAATGTTGAGAAGGTGACCATCTTTTTGAGAATCCTGACACACTAATATTGTTGAGGTTTACTATCTAGTTAATTAATATTACCTTCTTATTATATTTTTAATGGACCTTGTGGGGAATTTCACGCTCTTCTAAATATCCTTAGAGTTTTTTTGTGTAACTCGCACTGGTTCACAAGTAGGAGTCGTCAAAGTAGTTTTTGATAAAAATATATATATTTTTTTAATTTTTCGAGCATACCACCAAAAGTAGTAAGAAAACAAGGACTGACTCATAAAATAAAAGTTATCCAATTTTTATTTATTACCATTTTATTTCTTTATACTACGAACTTTTTCAAAATTAGTATGATTTTTTACTCATAATGAATACAAAAACAACATATGAATTCATAAAAAAACTACAAGAATAAAATTGTAACATAGATCTTGCAATTTTTCAACATTTCTGTCGTTTAGCAAAAAAATGAAAATGAAGATTATTCAATTTTTTGTAGCGAAATTCCAAAATTAGTAAAAATTTAATTTTTTTCATCGTAAACTTTGTTCACGCCAACTTTATATAAGTAAAAATCATTCATTGAAAAAGTTCTTAGTATGTATAAAGAAATATAATGGTAATAAATGAATCTAAATGACATACATAGACATGAGTTAATATTTATCAATTTCTTACATTTTCCGGTATAAAAATGGCTGTAAATTCATTAAATATTGGTTGGATAACTTTTATTTTATGAGTCAGTCCTTTTTTTCTTGCTAATTTTGGCGGTTTGCTCAAAAATTAAAAAAAAATATATTTTTATTAAAAACTGTACTTTGACGACTCCTACTGGTGAACCAGTGCGAGTTACACAAAAAAACTCTAAGGCTATTTTGAAGAGCGTGAAATTCCCCACAAGGTCCATCAAACCGATTTGCGATATTGTGAAAGCCGGGTAAGCATTAAAAATTTGAAAAAAAAAATTTTTTTACATGCATTTTAAATAGTAAAACTTTAAATTTAAATTGCAAGTACTTAAACTTAATATTAAGATCTCAAATTTGGTGAAAATGTTTTTTTCTTTGCGGAAATGAATCACCCTAGTATATATATATATATATTATATATATATGCTTTTTTCTTGTAATTCATTTTTTGATATGCCTCGTCGACATCGTCGTTTTGAATTTTTTCCAGGATTTTCGGGACACTTTGAAGTTGAAAAATTACTGACGATATCTTTCGTTCATCCATTTTATCCAAAGTTATACCAATTTATCCAAATATCCTCAATTATGCAAATTTTTGGCCTTTTTCAACTAAGATTTTCACTTCGAAAAAAATTTTTCGTCAATAGCCATTTACGGTATCTTATAGGGAATATCATGAAGTTTTTAGAACTCTCCAACGATTTTCCATACGACCATTATTTCCGGAGTTATTGAATATTAAATTTAAAAAGAACCTTTTGGCTTTGATTGACGATAACTCCGCGGAAAATCATCGTACAAGTTTCATGAAAATATCAAATTATTGAACATTAAATTTTCTACAAGAGCTTTTAAGTGGAATTATGGAAAAATTTTTGGGAGTACGTAGACCATTTTTTAGACGAGAAAAAATTTGAATTTTTTTTCGGTAGTTTCCTTGGAATTTCTCCAGACTCAAATATGAAAAAAAAAATTTTTCCTGGTCATATCTGAAAACTAGATACTTGAAGCTACAATTTGCTTTTTTTTTATTTGCTGTACGATCATTTTCCTCGGAGTTCCAAGTCGTTAAATTTTACCCAAAAATTTAGATTTTTTTTTTATATCCCTTAATTTTTGTTATTAATTTATAATAATATATAAGTATTCACTGCGATGCTAACGATATTCTTTGGCTCAAAACCTTAAGCCATCTTTTATGATAGCCACCGGTGGGTTGAGTTAGTGACTATTGATTTTTAATTTTGTTATTATGTAGATTGGCAGTTTATTTTAACTTAAGTATTTCTAATAAGCCTTAGACGTTAATTTACCCCCATTTAACTGACTGGTTTACTGATTAGATGGTACTACAAAATTTCGCATATAAATTTTAAATTTACTGTATTTATGTGCCCATAGATATATATATATATATATATATATATATATATATATATATATATATATACACATATATGTATTTTCCTGTTAGTGTGTTTTAGAAGATATATTTAAATACGATAAAATGATGAAAAATAAATTAAAAGGCAAAAAGTCAAAGTAAAAATTAAAAAAAATACATCGAGCAAAAAGAATTGAAATTGTTGTATGGGAGCACTCCTTAAATATTTATTTTATTTTGTTTTTTAGTATTTGTCGTTATAGCAGCAACAGAAATACATCATCTGTGAAAATTTCTATCTGAGTGCTGTGTAACTATTATGGTTCATGAGATACAGCCTGGTGATAGACAGATGGACAGACGGACGGACAGAGAAGTCTTAGTTATAGTTTCTTAGTTGTAGTCTCGTTTTACGCTTTGGGTACAGAACCCTAAAAAGGTTGAACTCACATAAAAGCTTGGTACAATGGAAATACTCTTTAAAGTTGGAATGTCTCGAAAGTCACAAAACTGTATTAATACGGCATTTGAAAGTTTCTAAGCTGTATAGAAATCATACACTTTTAGGACACAGCGTCATAGGAACGTAGAGTTTGAAATTTTAAATTGTTGGACAGCAATTTTCTAAGCTGAACATTGTAATTGAGATTCATGATAACACATTGCACTGAATAACTGAAATCCATCGCTCCTAAGATGTATTACCCGTTTCTATTTTAGTCTGGCTAGGGTATTTTTACCGTATAATGATTAGAAAAGAGAAATAGTCATTTGCTATATTTTTGTTCGCTGTTTAGCCAGCGTTTAATCAACATATTTGTAAAAATCGAGACGGAAAGGTTGATTTATATTAGGAACAATCAGTAAGATACGATAGGGAGACAGGATATTAATGCTGATCAGATTAGTTGCAAAACGCCATGACCTACCTATGTGCGCTACTACGGTCGTTTCGATTTCTTTATACCATTTACTTGCAAATATTTTAAATCATTCGAAGGGGTCGAATATCAAAATAAATCTTCGAATAAGTGATAAACCCTGAGTCCGACAACCGGCCGAGATCCTGAATACTCTGAAGGCTCCCGGTCTCTCAACTCACATCTTAAAATTAAGAGCTGGCGCGCCAAAATTATACAATGCCACCAGTTTGCAAGATAAAACATTGCATTGCAATGTAATCGGGTCAACTATACTGACCGGTTGTTCTCGAACAGAGTCTGCATTTATTCATAGGATTCTACAATTACCATCAAATTACTCTTTTAAATTTCAGATAATGCAGTTTGCCATTAAAGTCTGCTTCGCAATAACCATAGTCAACGCTCGAGGTCAAATTCTTAAGGTAGCAGGAGTAGATTTGAGAGAAAGCTGCTATTCCCATGAGCAGTTGTATGTGACATGCTTCAGAGTAAGCTCACAGAGTAGCCTAGTAATTCTAGCATTCGAAAAGAAAAACAAAAGATATTGTTTACAAAGAAATACTGTAATAGGTGTAGTATCGCGGGTGGATGTCAAAGAAGCGGTTCCAGTGGTCGACCTAATTTCGATGGAAAAGACGGTGGATTATGGCGCCGCACACTAACCTTTCGTCGCCTCGATCGGAATTGGCGCGTTATGTTCAAAACATAGCCTGCTAAGAAAAAAGCCTCGTGTCCATAATATATAACAAAATTTCATTATATTTTTATGCATATTAAATCTTCCCTGCACTATAATCAAGGTTGTTATACTATATAAGTATACAAACATTTATACATAATAATTTATAAATGACAATAAAATTAATAACGTAAAGTATAAACAAAAATCCTATTAGAACCATTTTTGACTTCTACGCAGACAAAGATGCGGGCAAATGATAATAATTAATAAAATTTAAAAAAACGGTCAAAAAGCAAGTAAGAGAAAGGAAGGATCCGAATCGAGCTCCGGTTTGTTTAAATTAGACTACTCGCTTTTCCAACTGAGCTAAATGCCTATTCTTAATGACAGCGTCAAAATTTGAAAACCTTCATATTCTAATAGTTTTAAGTCAACGAAAAGTTATATTTTTGTTGCCGTAAAATACTGACAAAACAATATTTTCTATAATGCTGATTTAACGTACGTCGCCATTTTGAATTAAAATCAAACCTATATCAAAGTGAAATTTTTTTCAAACGAAAACTATAAAAATTTATGACATTTGATCGTTTGACGTTCAATTGTTTTTACATTCAGCTTTTGAAGTGAACATGGATACGGCAAAAATCAGAGTGATTTTCGAATACGAGTTCCGACGTGGGAGTAACGCGGCAGAAACGGCTCGTAATATCAATACTGTGTTTGGAGAGGATACGGCTAAAGAATGCACTGTGCGTTTTTGGTTTAACCGCTTTCGTAGTGGAAACTGGAACTTGAAGAATGAACCATGAGGAAGACCAGCCACTAAGGTAAATAATGATAAATTGAAAGTGATGGGAAGCCGATATGAGTCAAACTACCAAGGAATTAGCAGCATGGTTTGATGTTAGTATACCCACAATATTGACCCATTTGCACCAAATCGGTAAAATAAAAAAACTTGAAAAATGGGTGCCTCATGATTTGACTGATCTGCAGAGAGCAGCGCGCGTTGAAGCTCGCCTTATCCTATCAAACCGGCATAAAAATAAAGGGATTTTAGACCGAATTGTGATGTGTGATGAAAAGTGGATCCTTTATGAGAATCGCAAGGGAACAACGCAACGGCTGACCCCATGTCAAAACCCACATCAATGAATTAAAGCGATGCTTACCCATAGAAAGGTGATGGTAGCTCTTTGGTGGTCACTTCATAGTGCAGAACTCCGAACAAAGATGGCAAAACTCGCAGTAAAACAGCTGTTGCGGATGCTAGTATGCGTGGAGTGGTTGTGGGTTGGAAATGAGGCGACACTTTTTACTTTTGAAACACCTTTTTGCCCGTTAACTGACCGCGACGTGTGTTTGTGCGTATCGTATGAAGTGAAGTGAACAGCGCCATCTGCGCGTTAAACAAAATATTCGCACGTCGGTATGCGAGCAAAAGGCGGCGCATTTATTTAAAATACTACAGACATAGTTACATGTAAAATTACAAAAAGAAGAATAAACATACATATTTTTATATTTCATGAGGTAAGTACAAACATATATATTTAGGTATTTAAATTGTGTACATATTATATTTAAGTGTTATTGTTGCTGTATTTTATTTTATAATTTTAATCTATGTATTTAATAATTTTAATTTTATTTTCAGGTGACAATATTGCAACTCGTGATTACGTCGTTTACATTCTCCGCCCAGTGTCACTTGAGGGACACTAATCTGACGTCGGAATTAGTGCTAAGCGAGTTGCTGGTCTAATTAATAATCCAGTTTTTGTTTTTATTTGTGCAGTGCGTATTCGCCCATCTCTTCCTGGGTATACAGATTCGACTACGCCCTTTGGCCAGGTATTACGGGGCAGGTTAGGATCTATAATTATTACCACGTCTCCTGGCTTCAGATTTTTATTTTCTCGATACCATTTTTGTCGTGGTATCAGTGTTGGTAAGACTTCTTTTACCCATCGTTGCCAGAACATATCGGCAAGTCGTTGAGCGATTCTCCACATCTTTCTTACGTGTAAGTCTCCGTCATCAAATACTCCGGGTATGGGTAAGTTTGAGGTAGACCCGATCAAAAAATGATTAGGCGTCAACGCTTCCATGTCGCCAGGATTAACGGAAACGTGCGTTAATGGTCTACTGTTGACAATATTCTCAATCTCAGCTAGCAGTGTCGCCAAGGTTTCCTCCTTAGGAGCTCGCTCCTTTAACACTACTCTTAGTGCTGTCTTGACACTTCTGATCAGCCGCTCCCACGCTCCACCTTTATGTGGACTAATCGGAGAATTAAATGACCATGTTGCGCCACGTTTCGACATTTCTTGTCGTATTTCTGGGTGATTCAAATCTTGGTATGATAGCTTCAACTCCTTTTCAGCACCTCGAAGGTTAGTGCCGTTATCTGAGTAGAGATGTTGCGGCCAACCTCGTCTGCATGCCATCCTTCTTAGTGCCATAATGAAGGAGTCTGTGGTGAGTGATGGCACCAACTCAATATGTACTGCCCTTATTGTCATACAAGTGAATAATACACCATAACGTTTCTCTCTCCGGCGACCAACCGTAACCTCCATGGGGCCAAATAAGTCCACACCACAATGTGAAAATGGTCGCATGCTGTGTGCTAATCTAGCTTCTGGTAAATCCGCCATTCGGGGTGTAAACGGCTTAGCCCTTCTTATACGGCAATAATAACATTTAGCCGCGACAGAACGAACTGTGGGTCTAAGGTTAAGCAGCCAGTATTTCTGTCGAAGTTCATTTATAACCGTCTCATTGTTACCGTGGGCAAAGTTCTCATGATAAGTTTTAGTTAGAAGTCTTGCAATAAGGTGACGACCGTCTAGTATTATGGGCCTTTTCATGTCAATTGTTATGTTAGAAGCAGCTCCCACTCGACCGCCAGCCCGCAGAAGTCCTAACTCGTCAAGGTAAGGCGTGAGCGTTCGAAGTCTGCTATTAGGTTGAATATCTTTATTATTTCTTAATAAATGTATTTCTATGGCAAATGATTGCGCTTGAGAGTGAAGTAATAATAATGTTTCAGCCTTCTTCAACATCTGAGCATCTATCTCTTTCTTAAAATTCTTCTTACATTTTTCTATAAAAAGCAGTACGGTGGCAGTGCATCTTAATAACCGAAGCCACGAAGAAAACTTATTCGGTTCGGGTACAGGTAAGTCATTTTTTATTGTTTCATATACATGATTAATTATTTCTAAATTATCTTCACTTATTTCTTTATTTTCTTTTTCAGGAGTTGACATGAACCAGTCGTCTACATCGTCATAAAGAAATTTTGGTCCCTGGAACCATTCGCAATCTCTTTCTAATTTATAGGCGTTATTTTTTGTAGCTACGTCCGCTATGTTTCTGTCCGTAGGCACATAGTTCCATTCATTTATATCCGATGACTCATCGATCTCACCGAGACGGTTTGCTACAAATATATTATAGGTTCGATTCTTGTTACGAATCCAATGAAGTACCGTTGTCGAATCGCACCAGAAATAACGTTTAATTGGTTTCAACGTATGCTCTAACTGTATAGTAGTTGCAAGGCGGCACGCGAGTACGGCGGCCTGCAGTTCTAGTCTCGGTATAGTAACGGGCCGTATCGGTGCCACTCGGCTCTTGCAAGCGATGAATGATATACGTATATTATCGTCGTTAATGCGAGCGCGCCAGTATGCGACCGCTGCGTATGCGGCCGGTGAGGCATCGCAGAACACGTGCAGTTCTAGTGTCTCGCTCGCACGCGCCATCGTCCACGTGATGTTATTATGCGATCGAAAATACCATCTGGGTACTCTTACTTCTTTCATCTCTTTAAATTGTGATAACCAGTTACGGAATATATCAGATTCTGGTGGTTTTATTTCTTCGTCCCAATGTAAGCTTGATTTCCAGGTGTTTTGCATTATAATCTTGGTGTTTATAGTAAAAGGTGCTAATAATCCATACACATCAAATATTGACATTACTATTCGCAATAATTCTCGTTTTGTGGGGTTGGTCTCGCATGAGAGTAATTTAATCGGAACTTGAGGCATTGATAAATTAAATCCAAAGGTGTCGGCATTCGGATACCATAACAAACCCAGCGTACGTTCGCTTTTGTTGTCTTCTTCAACTTTAAACTGAACGGCTGAGGTACTTAGAGTTCCCTCCGGTATATTCTGACAGACATGCGGATCATTAGAAGTCCAATTTCGCATTTCAAAGCCTCCTTGCTGGTGAATATATGACACCTGTCTCATCAACGTTAACGCCTCTTCTGGGTTTTCAAAGCAGTCAATATAATCATCCATAAAATGACTCTTGATGATAGCATTCACGGCTGCTGGCATTTGTTTTATAAAGCGGTGAGCATTCATATTTTTAATATGCTGTGCAATAAAAGGCGAACAATTTGCACCAAATATTAACGAAGTCATCGCGTACTTTTGCATAGTCTCGTTAGAACTATCGCGCCATAAAAATCTTAGTGCATGTTGATCACTCACTCGTATTTTTATGCGAAGAAACATGTCCTTTATATCGCCAGTGAGCCCGATCGGCCGTTCTCGGAAACGGAACATAATGCCAAGTAGTGATTCCAACAAGTTGGGTCCCGGCAATAGGTAATCGTTAAGTGATTGTCCTGCAGAGCATGCAGCTGCATCGAATACCAGACGTAACTTGCCCTTATTAGGATTATCGACTCCAAAATGAGGTAAGTACCATAATCTATGAATTAACTCTTTCTCTTCTTTAGGTTCAATACGTCGAGCATAATTATTTGTAAATAAATGATTGACTCTTTCTTTATACCGTGTGGCATATCCCTCGTCCAACGTCATTTTGCTTTCTATTATTTTTAGTCGTCTATAAGCGTTGCTGTAGGAGTCGGACATAGTAGTATTTTCATCTCTCCATGGTAAGCCAACCTCCCATCTACCCGTTACTAATTTTGCAGTACTATTAACCATTTTAATTGCTCTCAATTCATTTTCATTCTCTCTCGGTTTATTATGAATACCAATGCTTTCAAACATAAAGGACTTGCGCACTAATTCATGAAGACGTTCGTCATTCTTGAGGTCCGTGTGTATCGTTTCGTCCGGACGACGACGTAAACAAATGCATTCCATTTGATTTGCGTTGTTGAGAGTGTGTTGTAATGAGTCGACGTTAGGTTCGCTGGCACTCGTGTGCGCGGCCGCCAGTGGTAGGGTGGTGGCAGCAGCGCCGATGCAAGTGTGACGATTCAAGGTGTCGACTGTTATCATAGCACACTCCGCTGACATTGGATGACGTCGTTCTGGACATACACCGTGTATACACCATCCTAAGGGTGTTAACGTAGCGCACGGTTCATTTTTATTGCTTATAATTGTCTTTATTGGTGCGATAAGGTAATAATTGTCTTGTCCGATCAATATCTCTGGTTTCACATCCCTATAATACGATAATGTGTCACAGAATTTAAATAAATATTCATAATTTTTAAGATCAATATTAGTTAATGTCTGTACGGGTAAATTCAACTCACTGATTGTTTTAGCACTTAGTTCAAAAATTTTGTTATTTTTTACATTTGAAATTTTACAGTTTACACTTTGAGTTTCACACGTTAGTTTAGAGTTCCATGCATCACGTATACACATTGTTTGTTTATGTCCTTTAAGATTGACGCGGTCCGCGAGGCTAGCCGATATTAACGAGACTGTCGCGCCGTCGTCGAGCAGTGCATATGTACTGAATAGTCCCTGCGGGCTGTGAACGCGTATAGGCACTATTTTTAATAAAACACGACTTTTGTGATTATTGTACGTATGAGTCACAGTTTCACTATTTGCTAAGGAGTCACTAGGTATTATTGTACTGTCATTCACTGGCAAATCACTGTCACTTTCACGGGTTGTGTTTCTAGCACTGTTTGATTTTTGCTTCCAATGTAGGAGACGATGGTGTGGCAGGGGGCAGCCGTCGCTGCCGCAGGCGTCCGCTGCGCATGTGTCGCGGCTATGCGATGATAATAAACATTTGTGGCACAAATTATTACTCCGTACGAATCGCCACCGATCCTTTGTCATAGCGCGTTTAAACCGAGTGCATTCGGTTAGTTTATGTTTACTAACTCGGCAGAATTTACAATTTAATGACACATCTCCTTTCTCGCTCATGAGTATGGCGTGCTGTCTGCGGTCCTCGTGCCTTTTTTTACTTTCTCCATAACTATGTATACAGGATAATCCCGCGTTACTAATCTTGTAAGCCTCGTTATATAAAAATTCTGCGAGAACCTCTGCTTTAGCCATTTCTGTGTCACTATTCGTGCTGTAATAGTCAGCCCATTTAGTTATAAGACTTGCTGGCAGCTTCGTTAAAATGGTAGTAACTAATTCGGGACTTCGTAGATAATCTGTTTGCTTCACTGTTTGTACTGTTGCTACAAAATTCTTTATTTTAATGGAAAATGGCACAATTTCATGGTGGTAATTATGTGATAATGGTAACAGCTTTCTTAATTGTTGAATAATTTTATTTATAATTATCTCAGGTCGTCCGTAGCGTAGGGCCAATGCTTCAATGACGGTATTAGGAGAAGTATTTACGATGAGGAGTGCTGAAACCGTTTCTTTAGCTTCTCCACGAAGGGATTTACGTAATCTCCACATGTTTTCAGCTTCACTGTAGTTACAAAATTTTGTCGACTCATCGTAAGCCTGTTTGAATGCGAGCCACTCGAGAGGGTCACCATAGAATTGTGGTAGATCCTTAGATGTAGCTATTCGTGACATTAATTGAATATTTTGAGAATTTGCTTGATGGATTGCGCTAACTAATTGTTTTATATCACCATGGCCGTCAACCTTTTGTTGGGTACTGTAGTTGACTTCCGAGACGTGACTACGCTCATGCCACTGTTGCACTTTTTCGGTTGAGTTCACTTCACTGTGTGGGCGGCTGAGGCTTCGATGAGTAGCGGACCGCACCTCAAGGGCGGCTATTTCGGCTGCTAACCTTTGTTCGATCAGCTTTTTCTTCGCTTCTGATTCTCTTCTTGCAATTTCGGCCTCTCGTCTTGCAATTTCGGCCTCTCGTCTTGCAATTTCGGCCTCAATCTCCGCCTTTGCCTTAGCAGCCTCGTACTCCAAAAGCTTTTTGCGTGCCTCAACAGAACTTGCCGATTTATAACTTTTTATGCTCACAGAATTCTCATGTACAATTTCCTTCATAACGCCACTGGCACCATCTGTTCCTGGACGTACTGGTAAGTTAATTTTTGCCATATTTTCGGTCTTCAATATATCAGATTGCACATCGCGGGTAGCGTTTTTTAATTGCAGGTCTCTTTTATGCGCGCGTCGTGTGCGAACCGTTGCTTCAACATGGCGGCTCGTGTGCGGCGGTGTATTAAACATTTCTTAACATTAGCAACTGTTCCACGTGAATATCCGGCCGAATGACCACTTGTTGCGGATGCTAGTATGCGTGGAGTGGTTGTGGGTTGGAAATGAGGCGACACTTTTTACTTTTGAAACACCTTTTTGCCCGTTAACTGACCGCGACGTGTGTTTGTGCGTATCGTATGAAGTGAAGTGAACAGCGCCATCTGCGCGTTAAACAAAATATTCGCACGTCGGTATGCGAGCAAAAGGCGGCGCATTTATTTAAAATACTACAGACATAGTTACATGTAAAATTACAAAAAGAAGAATAAACATACATATTTTTATATTTCATGAGGTAAGTACAAACATATATATTTAGGTATTTAAATTGTGTACATATTATATTTAAGTGTTATTGTTGCTGTATTTTATTTTATAATTTTAATCTATGTATTTAATAATTTTAATTTTATTTTCAGGTGACAATATTGCAACTCGTGATTACGTCGTTTACAACAGCCTTTACTTGAAAAAAAATATTCTTCCGAGGAAGCAGTACAAAATATCTTCACACAGACTGTGTAGTACAGGACCACAGATTTCTATTGCAAAGGTTTAAATGATCTTCCAATTAGAGAGCAGAAATGTATAGATAACGAGGGTAAATACTTTGATTATAGAAATCTGTTTTATGCACAAAAAAAATGGTTAATTTATTAGTGTTCTTGTTACTGTTCAATTTCATACTTTAACCCCTAATATAAGAGATTTCTACCTACTCGTATGTATTGACTCATCACAATATCTCTGGAACCATAAAGCCTACAGACTTCAAATTTGGCAAGAATATTCCTTGCGCCAAATAAACGTCAGCTAAGAACGGATTTTACGGAATTCCACCTGCAATGGAGGGATGCTGGGGTGTAACATCATGTAACATCACATTTTTTAAATATAGCTGCTACAGACTTGAATTTCGGTAAACATATTTGTGTTACGATACAGAGGTAAATTATAAACGGCTTTTTAAAAATTCAATAACTAAAGGGGATTGCGTAGATGTTAACCCAAAAAATCCACATTTTCCAATACTGCCCCTACAGACTTGGAATTTGGTGTGGACTTTCTTTCTACCCTATAAAGGTCAGATAAAGTAGGGTGTCAAGGAATTCCTTCTCCGAAAGGAATTCTACGTAGCGAAAGTAAACTACATAACTGAACTCACGTAACCGAAGCGAAGCGAGTGCGCTAGTAAATATATATAGGCAAATAAATTTAAAAAATTTACGCGTAATTTTGTAGTACCGTCTAATCAGTAAAATATTAACCAGTTAAATGGGCGTAAATTAATGTCTAAGGATATTAGAAGCACTTAAGTCAAATTAACCTGCCAATCTACATAACAACAAAATTAAAAATCCATACTCACTAACTCAACCTACTGGTGGCTATCGTAAAAGACGGCTAAAGATTTTAAACCAATTAATATCGCTTGCATCAGAAAAAGATCTTAAAATAATAACCAACAAGTGAAACCAGCATGGTACATAAGATCTTACCATAAACTGAGGAAGAGATTCATGCCCAATTAAAAAAGTATAGCCTAAAGAAAAAGAATATTAATAAAAATGTATTCTGGGGTATGTCGCCAGAAGTAAAAACTTGAATATTACGGTTGTGCATTTATTAAAAAGTTTGGAATGATTAGAAAATAATTTGGCACGAATTGTTTTAGTTATGAGTATAAAAGTACTATCATTTATGTGGTTAAATAAAATATTCATTTATTGCGCTATCGTACAGAAAAATTATAATTTATATTACATTAAAAATTTAACACTTCAGAACCACCAAAATTTTGCAATATGTACGATCAAAGAAGAATACATATTGCCTCTACCATAAATTATTTGGATAAAAACACAATGGTGTTAATCTTCTATCTTCTTCTATATACTAGGTGTGGCGGTTAATAATTCTTATTTTTTTTCAGAGATGACGCTGAACGCATTCATTAGTTAGCAACCTTATTTCTTATGTAATATTGTTGTTATGTCAATGCGCGCCAAAACGACATAAATATACGTGCGGTACCGCGTTAGCGTCATTGTTTTTTTGAGTTGTGAACTACATGTTAACAACTCACACGGGGCAAATATAGAGCTTCGAGAAATATGAAGATGTCAGAAAATAGGTTGACGAATGAATCACCTCCAAAGGTATACTTTTTTTTGGAAGGGCATTCACAATTTACCACAGAGATGGTAAGCAAAAGATGGTAAATGTGTAGCAAGCGATGGCGCATACATTGAGTAAACGATTTTTTCATATTTTTCCCCAAGCGACAAGTGCGTTTATGAAAAAAAAAAGAATTACCTATTAACCGCCACACTTAAGTAGATATATATAAGAGATTTCCACCTATGTATTGACTCATAACGATATCTCTGGAACCATAAGGCCTAAAGACTTTAAATTTGGTAGGAGTATTCCTTTCGCTGAGTAGAGGTTAGCTAAGAACGGATTTTATGAAACTCTACCTGCAAGGGCGCTGCTGGGGTGTAAAAATCACATTTTTCAAATATTGCTACCACAGACTTGAAATTTGGTATGAACGTTTTTTCTGCCATATAAAGGTCAGATGAAGTAGGATTTTAAGAAATTCCTTCTGCAAAAGGAATTCTATGTAGTGAAAGTAAACTATTCAACTAAACTGACGTAACCAAAGCGAAGCGAGGGCGGGTCGCTAGTGATGAATAAATAAACAGAAAATTAACTGCCTGTACGGTGAAAAAGTCAATAATACAATTCAACCCCCTATAATGTCTGTTAGTATCCTAAAAGATCACTAAATGATTATAATACGGATATAATTTTGCTGAAAATTGAAACAATTTTGCTTAACTCTGTTAGCTGGTTTGATGATGCAACGAATATATTAAAAATTTATAGAAGAATTTAATTTGTAGATAAAATAGGTATTTCTATAATAACAATGACACAATAATATGTTACGGATAAATATTCAAAATTAACGTCATAACTAAATTAAAAATAAATCATCACTTACCTGCCCGCATACCAAGCTAAGTAGGGTCAGCATAACACGTTCTTGCCTTCCACAATCTTCTATCAGCCGTCATATCTGCACTCACAACTTTCATACACATATCCTCGTTTACACAACCCATCCATCTCTGTTTGGGTCTCCCACGAATCTTACGCCCATCCACAAGCATATTGATAACCTCCTTGTTACATGTCTTTCATCTCTACTCATCACATGTCCATACCCAGACAATCACGCGCTCCTAAACTTCTCTATCACTGTTGCTACTTTCCAATTGCCCCTAATATACTCGTTTCGTATCTTATCTAATTTTGTCACCCCATACATCCATCTTAACATACGCATCTCAGTAGCATGCAATCGTCTCTCATCCGTCTCATTCAATGCCCAACATTTAGATCCATACATAATAACAATACAAATTAAAAATAAATAAAATTGATATTTGATTATTTCAAAAAGCTATTTTCACGGATTCTATCTTGTTTGTATTTGATTCTCAATTTCTCGACGTTTTGAAGATAGCGATCATGGTCACGGGACTGTCCTCGCGTAACTATGAACGCTGTAAAATATTCGAATCGTCGAAAAATCGAAAATCAAATACAAAGGCAATTGAATTCGTCATTACGTTTTAAATAAAATATTTTAAATTATTCATTTCATCATCATCATCTCAGTCCATATATGTATGTCCCACTGTTGGGCTCGAGCCTACTCTACAATGGATGGGTAATTGACCTACTATACTACGCTGGTCAGACGTGTTGGTATAGAGTTTTGTTGCGAGATTTCCTTCTCTCGCTTTAAATTATTAACAGTACCAGATATATTATATGTATATTTTTGAACATGATATTCGGTGAATCGACTGCGAATCGACTGCACAGATGGCGTAGTGGTTAAGATACCGACGTTCCGTGCCAGTGCCGTGGGTTCGATTCCCACGCAGGACAATACTTTGTGCGAGCCACAAAGTGTTGTTCTGAGTCTGGGTGTAATTTGTCTGCGTTAATTGCATGTTTGTAAAATCCCCCGCAATACAAGGTTTATTTCCTTAGTGCAGGGTGGTGTCTTAAAAAAAAAAAAAAAAAAAAAAAAAAAAAAAAAATTACAATAAAAAAAATACAAATAAATCACTTAGAAACTCAAAATAGTCTGTTAGTCGTCAAGCCTCGTCCACAGTAAGATAAAAATTTACTTAACCATATACCACGCTAGTAAGGCGATTAGATATAGAGTTATATTTTATTCTTTTGTGTATTTTATGAACACCCACGGCAATAGAAATGGTGGTAACCGTTGTATTCTTACGTCTTTACCACAATTTCAACACAATTTTAATTAAATACATTTATTATTTCAAAAACAAACGCGGACGAGTTACTTACGTTGTCACACTTAATAAACAAATGTATTTGTATCATACAACTGCTTTTTATAACGACTGATAACGTTCTTGAAAATAACAAGTAATAGAATTCTTTGAAACGAATTTCTTTAATGTTAAATTAAGATTACTGATTAGTTAAATTAAGAGACAGAAAACATCACTTAAAAACTCACTGTACAACCTCCAAAAAGAAAGAAAGAAGTTGTTTTTCGTCATCCTGTTGTTATTCAAATTACTTAGGGTACTTATGGTCATTAATTATTATTACTATTTGTACTTATATCAAGAAATGTATTTCTCATCACTGAAAAGTAGAAAAAGCAAATAATATTCTTCATCTCATCATTCCCATCTTCTATAATTATAGAAGAAATTTCTATATTCCATTTTAAAAATATAGCCATCTACTGACAATTATCAAGTAATTTTTCAGCGTTTCATATTATTATTTTGAGATAAATTTTGAATTAGATTACTAACAGGTAAATCATAAAAGACACCAGGAGATCATTCGTAAATATCAATTCATACTATTCTCAACTTATTCCTTGCCTACGTTCTTCATTTACTTATGCACTACATATAATAACGGCATATATCTTTTCATTATTTATTACTGTAATAATGGCTAAGTGCTTTTTTTTTTTTTTTTTTGGTGGACTATGGATTAGTCTCGCCCCGCCAAATCGGTCCGGGGTGACGGAAGAGGCGGCGCGTGACCCCATAGACCCACCGTAAAAACTCCTCTCTCTTCGCCGTGCGAGCGGGTCACCGGGACCCGATTTTTAACTTCGGTGGCCCGCCCGGCGGTTCACCCTCGCGGGTTCCTCTCGTCGACGCCCCGACAGATTTCGCCGTCGGGGCGTCGCCCTCACGCGGTGGCCTCACGTCGGGTGACCGGACAATTCCCCGGTCCGATCACCCGAAGCCTCGATTAGGGCGGCATCAGGCGCAGGTATTCGCGCCTGCGCCGCCCCGGCCGCTGGCGGCGGCCCGGGGCGCGGGAATCCTCCCTTGCCCGTTCCGCCGCTTCCTTCTGCGAGATGACAGCCTCGCAGAAGGCGGCGACCGCGTCCCAGTTCCTGATGCTGTCGACCATCGCTCTCGCGACGGCCGGCAGCGTCAGGTCGGCACCGATGACAGCGACGAGGTCACGGCGCTGCCGCTCCCATCCCGGACACACCTCCAGCGTGTGTTGCGCCGTGTCCTCGTCACTCCTGCAGTGGTGGCAGGCCGGAGTCCACTCCCTATACACGACCCTGTGCAGGTACAACCCGAAACACCCGTGCCCCGTCAATACCTGCACCAGCCGAAAGGTGAGGACTCCGTGCCGCCGCTCCATCCACTCTATCAATACGGGCCGGAGGGCCTCAACGGTCTCCACACCGTGCCTAGGCCTCTCCAGCCGCGTAGCCCAACGGGCGATGACGTCTCGGCGGGCATCCACGCGCCAGGTGGCTATCTCGCTCAACGATGGGGAGACACCTTCCTCGCGCGCTGTGATAACCCGCCGGTAGAGGTCGGAGAGCATCTCCGCCTCTAGGTCCCACGGGGGTGTCCCGGCCAACAGGCACGCCGCCTCTGTCGACACCGTGCAGTACCCGCGAATGGCTCTGACCGCCATGGCTCTCTGTGGCCTCCACAGAACCGCCCTGAGCTGGGCGTTCAGAGCCCTCGCCCACACGGGTGCGCCGTACATGGCCATCGAGCGGATGACCCCCGCATACAGCCGTCGGGCCTCAAAACTGGGTCCGCCCACATTCGGCATGAGTCGAGAAAGGGCGGACGCCGCGCCGACAAGCCGGGGAGCAATCTGTCGGAAATGCTCCCGGAACCACCATCGCCCGTCGAGCACCAGACCCAAGTACCTCATATGGGCCTGGATGCTGATGTGGATGGAGTTTACCACTATCGAGGCGCCGATAGGCAGCCTCACACGGGGCCCATGGAAAAGTAGGGCCTCCGTCTTGTTTAGGGCCACCCTGAGCCCCAGCGCCTCGATCTGCCTGACCATCTCCTCGGTGCCGAGAGTGGCCAGGCTCGCCGCCTCTTCGAGTGTCCTGCCCCGGGCCGTGACGAGCGTGTCATCAGCGTAGCACACCAAGCTCAGCCCAGGGGGGAGACTCCCTCTCAACGCCCAGTCGTACCCGATGTCCCACAGAGTCGGCCCCAGAACCGACCCCTGTGGAACGCCGCACGACATGGGCGTCCGCACAATGTCCCCTGCGGGACCCGCGCAGAGGATACTGCGGCCCTCCAAATAGTCTGCCACCAGCCGCCTGAGGTACAGGGGCACTCCATGGAACCGGAGCGCCTCCCTGATGCAGCCGAATGGCAGACTATTGAATGCGTTGGCGATGTCCAACGACACCGCCAACAGCACTCCCTTCCCGGCGACGGCCTCCGCGGCCGCCTGCCTCAGGCGTAATAGGGCCCCGATGGTCGAACGCCCCCTCCGAAACCCATACTGAGCGTCCGACAGATCGGGCCCCACCTCCTCCAGGTGTCGGACGATGCGGGCAGCGAGCACACGCTCCAGCAGCTTACCCACATCGTCGAGGAGCACGATGGGCCTGTAGGCCGACGGCAAATCCGGGGACCGTCCCGGCTTTGGCAGGAGAACCAACCTCCCTTCCTTCCAGCACTCAGGGAACCGTCCAGACGTCAGACAGGCGTTGAACAGCTGCCTGAGGCGAGGCTCGAAGTGCTCGAGGAGCGACGTCAGCACCCGGACTGGAATTCCGTCCGGGCCGGGGGCCGTGGTGGCGGAACGAATCTTCGCCACGGCCGCCCCCACTTCCGACTCCGTCACGGGCGGAACACTCTCGTCGTCGTCGGCCTCCCGGTCCTGATCTGGCGGAGCCATGACCGGGGGCGTATGTTCCGACTGCCGTGGAAACAGCTCCTCGACCACCCTACGAAGGAAGTCGGGCTGGAGGGTCTCGGTGAGGGGGGGGGCCGCGCGCGAAGCTTGTTCAGCGCCGCGCGATATGGGCGACCCCAGGGGTCACGGTCGAGACCGTCCAGCATCTCCTGCCAACTCGCGCCCTTGGCGGCACGGATGGCCAGCCGAAAGGCAGTCCGCGCACTGCGGTACGCCTCGTACAGCTGGCCCTCCCGCTCGACGTCGCGGTGACGCCGCCGGCTGCGGGTGTAGGACCTTCGGGCACTGATACACGCCGCACGAAGGTCCGCCAGTCTTGGGGACCACCAGTAGACCCCCTGCCTCGGAGGTGGACGCCGCCGCACTCTGGGCATGGCCGCATCGCAGATCTGCGTTAACGCACTGCGAATGCGGACAGCCTCAGCGTCCACTCCGTCCGCTGGGGGTGGTGAGGACAGCCACGTGCTGACAATGGCCGCCTCCGCCAGTAGATCCCTGTCAAGACGACCCACAGCCCACCGCGGAAACGCGGGAGCTCCGTCCGCCCTGTGACCCCTACCGGGTTCCCGGGGGGAGACCTCCATCCGGATGTACCGGTGGTCCGACAGGGTCTCCGCCTCCTCCAGGACACTCCAGTTCCTCACCCGTGGCGCGACAGCGGGGCTAGCGAACGACAAGTCCACTATCGACCCGCCCTGCCGCCGCACACACGTGTTCACCGAGCCTCTGTTCAGAGCACAGAGGCCCAGTGAAGCCGCCCACTCGTTGACCGCCCGCCCGCGGTCGTCCGTCGCAGGGGACCCCCACGCCGTGGATTTGGCGTTAAAGTCCCCTAGAACCAGGACGAGGCCCGGTGCCAGTCGCCGTATCGAGGCCTCCAAGGTGGTGAGTGAGGCCCCGAAATCGTCCATCCTCCTAGTGGGGGAGAGGTATACGCTGTAGAGCGTGACCCCTCCCCACTCCGCCGCGACAAATTCCTCGCCCCTATCCAAAAGGGACAAGGACGGGAAGTGCCGCTGCGTAGAGACGACGATTGCCGCAGTACCGTTTCGACTGACCACCCAATTGGGGCGATCAGGCACGGCGTACGGTTCCGCGACTACGGCTGCACCAATCGACCACTCCGCCATGGATTGCAGGAGGAGATCCTGCGCTCCGGCGGAGTGGTTGGTGTTGGCCTGCAGGAGGAGGTGCATAGATGGTGTACCCATTATCGGGTTGTATCCATGATCTCCTCGCCAGCGGGCGATCGGACCGCGCTAGGAGCGGGAGCGGCCGTGGTCGTAGGGCCGCCCCGCGCCTTTGGGGCCGAAGCTGGAGGTTTGCACGCCCCAGAGCCCATGCGGTGCTTGGCGGGCTTATTGCCCGCCGCACACGCGGGGCAGTGGGGCGGGGCGGCGCAAGATGCCGCCACGTGCCCGGTCTGACCGCAGCGGAAACACAATCCGCCGCAGTCGAAGCAATTAGTGCACGTCGGTCGAGTGTGTCCGACCGCCATGCACTTGTAGCACCTCGCAGGCCGGTGCTCAAGCACGGTTACCCGCGCCGAGCTCCAGCCCACGAGGAGCCTGCCTGAGCCGGCCAGTTGCCTGACCGACTCCACCGGGCACTGCGCCCAGGCAGCACCTACGCCACCCGGACCGGGACGAATGGCACCGACCCGGACGGTGTCTATGGGACACCCGGTTTTCGAGGCAATAGCCTCCCGGATGTCTTCCACCGTCACCGAATCGTCCAAACCCGAAGTGCGCATTTCGGCGCACTTGACGGGCCTGGCGATCTTGATGCCACCCTCCTCGGCGAACAAACCTCGCAGCTTCTCGGCCACGCTGTCGGCCGTCTTGGCGCCCTCGGCCCCTGGGAACTCGAGAATTCGAGCCGGGGGCTCGAATTCTCGAGTTCCGGGCCTTGCGGGTCCTGGCTTCGACGCCTCCAATATCGGAGACGTCTAGCTCCCGCCGGGCCTTCCTCAAGACGGCCTCGTAGCTGAGGCCCTTCTCGGCCGCCTCGGGCAGCACAGTGATCACCACTGCGGCCGTCTTCGGCGACTTGAGCCCCTTGCGCGGTCTCTTCTTCCGTCCGGCTCCTGCCTGTGGAGCGGGGACCTCAGCGGCGCGCTTGGCCTCCGCTCTCCTCCTTTGGCCGCGACTCCTTCTGTCGCGTTCGGCTACCTGCCAACCCTGTTCGGGTACGGCAGTCGTGCCAGACGCGGAAGGCCTCGTCACAGCCTCGCTGGTCGTCGCCGGCGGTGTTGTTGCGGGCGACTTCAGCGGTCCGGCAGGAGCCGGAGCCGTCTTCCTCCTCAGGGCGGGTCCCTTCGGAGCTGGGCCGGGGCCTTTGGGCTTAGGCCCGGCCGCGGCCGCGGCGTAGCTCCCCACGCGGCCACCCTGACAAGGCAGCGGGGCGGGGGCTGGTGCCACATGCGGCCGCTTATCCGCGGCTAGAGGCGGCCGGACACGTGATTCTGGAGGCAGTCTTGCCTCCAGAACGGCCACACGCGCATCAACGAGTTTGCCAACTGCGTTGATGATTTTGGCGAGGGCCTCGTCCGACAAGCCTCCCACCTCCAGCGTCGGGGTCGGCTGAGCCTCTCCAGGGGCCCGCTCCGCGGCGCCTGGCGGCTTTGGCGCCGCAGGGGCGCTAGCCGGCGGCAAGCGGTCCGCGGGGAGAGGCGTCAACCTCACCACCGGGACGGGGAGTTTCGCCGCGGCGACCGCGCCAGCGTCAGCCGGCGACGCGCGCTTCGCGGCGGCAGGCGTCTTCCTCGCCGCGGGGACGGGTGTGACGGAGACGCCATCACCCAACGTCGTCGGCGCCGCAGCGCGAGGCGGCTTTGGCGCCGCAGCGGCCGCTGAGTAGCCGGCCCTGGCCGATGGCGCGGCTGGCGCGGGTGACACGAACAGCGCCACCTGCGCCTTGAGGTCGGCCACGTCTATCAATAGCTGGCGGTTTGCCCGACGCATTTCCGCCAGCATGTCGCCCAGGTTCCGGTTTCGGGTCCGCAGGCCTGACATCTCGCCTCTAAGGCGGACATTTTCGGCCTGCAGATCCGTGGCCTCGCCGGCGCGGACAGCGACCGCCGCCGCCCTTTCCATGGCCGAGGTCCCTCGCTCTCTTCGGGAGGCCTGGATCTTGGGCGGGGGCATGTTGGCCACGCTCCCCTCAGTTTCGGCGCTCGAGCTGCCTCCCTTGCTCAGGGGGCGCTTTCGCACCTGCGAGGGGAGGGCCCCCTCCTTCTTAGTCGCGGTCGCCGGCGGCGTCTTTGCTGCTAGACGCGCCGACGACCTAGTGGGGCCTTCACCAGCCGACCCGCTGTCCTCTTTGGACGGCCCTGCGGGAATATCACCGCCCTCGTCCATTCTGACGGTAGATCCGCCGCCCTCGTCTTCGGACGGCTCTGCGACATCGCTGTCGCCCTCGTCCGTCGACGGCTCTGCTGCGAGTCTACCGTCCTTCTTCTCTTCAGCGGCGGCAGCCTCCCTGCGCGCTCGCCGCTCCTCCAGCCGCCTCTTGTGGCTCAGGCCGTTGCCCCGAGACTTTCGGGGCGACTTCCTCTTCTTCTTTTGGGCCTCCACGGTTTGTGCCGGGCCCTCGGCGGACGCCTCAAGTCCTGAGGACGAGGCGTCGTTGTCAGTTTTTCTTTGGCTTGACAAGGCCGTGGTGTGAGAATCACACAGATTCCCGTCGGTGTTAAAAAGGTTTTTTAAATTGGTATCCATGAGATTCCCACGAGTAGGGGAGATACACAACGTCGACCCGGGCAGAGATCCCTTTACCCGGGCAAGCCTACATTTACCAACCAGGGGGGCAGCCGGTACCCTGGCTGGAGCGTGCTAAGAACAGAACAACCCATCTGCCATGCATCTTCTCGCCGCACGCCAGAACTTAAGATTCTGGGTGATTTCCGAGTCCGAATGTTACTTCGAACTCTTTATAGAGGTTGTCTTCCTCGCGGTCCGGGCGGTTAAGCCAAGACCCTCGCTCCTGATACTACGCCTCAAGACAACGTGTCTTGAAGCAAGATACCAGGTTTACGATGTGTGGGCGGTGGCATGTGCCTGCCCAGCCCTCAAATGAATGAGTGACTGAGCCCGTCCCAATATTTCGCGTCCTATACCCTCTACCACGACTGTAGTAGAGTAAGGAGCGAAATCGCGCAGATATTCGCTACGGACGACAGTACAACAGAAGAACTGGGGACCGCCGCCCGCACCCAGGGTACACCGCGTGGAGGTTTCTGGGATAGTACCCCATGGCTAAGTGCTCGGCTTGTGGTAAATTCACTGGCTCTAAATGGCTTGCTGCTTGCAATAGTTTCTGCAATAAATTCTATATTGATTGTACAAATATTAAAGAATGGCCTAAGGCGAATAGTAAATGGCAATGCCGGGAATGCGGGAAAAAGTTATTGATAAATAATGTCTCAATTGAACTCCAACACACCCCGAAGGGTGGTTGTAGTGGAGATATTTTCCCCAGCTCAGCGAGCACTGTTACATCGTTTGAAGATGCAGAGGAGATTAATAAACTAAATAGCGTGGTCTCAGTACCCATACATGATAACGTGGCGCATGAAATAAGGCTATTTAGATCAGAGCTCCTACAAATGAAAAATGAGCTTAAAAACGATCTCAAGGAACTTCGTCGAGAGGTAACCGATATCTGTGAGAACTTTAGTGCATGCAGTAAACAGATTGATTGTCGTGAGACTAGAATGGATGCTTTCGAAAATCGACTAAGTGATGATTTATCTGATGGTTTTCAAAATAAACTTGAAAATACGGTGCCACACCTAAAAATGGATCTAATTGATCGAGAACAGGAGCTACTTTGTTCTGACTATGAAATAACAAATCTTCCAGAGAATAATGGTGAAAATGTCTATCATACAGTCGAATTAGTAGCTCGTAAGCTAGGCATAGTACTTAAAGCGCGTGATATTATTTTCGCTGAACGCGTTGGCATCAAAGACATATATTCATTCGAACACAGTGAATCAGGCCTAACCAAGGCAACGAGATCGATTGTAGACAATTGACGCTCACGCCGTATAATAGTGCGGCTTGTGCGGCGCAGCCTACGCGATGAAATGCTACAAAGCGCTCGAGTCAGTCGGGACGCCACATCAGCCGACCTCGGGTTTGCTGCACCGACGCGTCGCTTCTATGTAAACGAAAGGCTCGCCCACATAAATAGACGGCTATTCTATCGTGCACATTAAGCTGCCTATAAACGTGGTTGGAGATATACATGGATTAAACGCGGTCAAATCCTTACCAACTAAACAGGCCGATGGGAAGCCTACGTGTAGAATATGCTCAGATGCAGATCTAGACCGTGTTTTTGATAGAGTCACCCAACTTGATAATAAAATTTAATTCGTTATTAGAATACTGTATTGTTGGACTGGCTTGAATGTCAATTAATATTTTTATCTTCTTTTATAGGTTTAGACTGTGTGGGTTTATCATACATATGGATATTTTTAAGGTATGAAATAATATTTTTAGCTTCTAGGCTTGGAGAGAGCGTGTCCACTTCGGAGGGCTTGAAAGAATAAAGATTGAAAGTTTGCAAGAAGAGTGTTTGAGAGAAAAGTATGCAGAGGGTGTCCGAGAACGGCTGACGATGGCAAGCCAGCCGCAATCGGACATACAAGAATGCTGGAGAATATTGAAAGAGAGTATGGTAGATACAGCGAAAAAAGTATGTGGAAGCTCAAAGAAGTCTTTTCTTTGAATTTGAATGACAATATGACTGAACAGAAGAAAGAAATATATCGGCAATGTAAGAATGACACTAAGGCCTTAGTGAAAGAGGAACGTGATAGAGCAAATATGAGTGCAGAAGATAGGCTGACTAAAAACTTCTAAGGTAATACCAGACTCTTTTGGAGGGAGGTGAAGAAGTCTCGATGTGATTGGACAGCCTTCAGAATGAATAAAATAAGGTCTAAAGGTGGAGACATTCTTACACAAACACAAGACGTGTTAAGCCGATGGAGAGAATATTTTGGCGATATGTATGTGGATACTCGGGTTGGCGCCGGTGTTGCATGTGGTCCAGTAGATCAACATTCAGCACCGGCGTCCTCCGATGGCATTAGTATGGATGAAGTTGAATGTGCGATAAGAGGTTTGAAAAATGGTAAGGCAGCGGGCGTTGATATGGTGTCTACTGAGATGATCAAGCTTGGCGGCTCCTGTGTCTGGGAGGCGTTCCTGTTGCTCTTCAATTTATGTTGGAGCTCAGGAATGGTTCACAGGGACTGAAATAGCGCAGACATCGTGCCTTTGTTTAAAAACAAGGGTTCACGTTATGACTGCGCAAATTACAGAGCCATAAGCTTGACCAGTTTGGCAGCAAAAGTGTATGCTAAAATTATTGAAAGGAGAATGAGGATGGTTTCTGATGGTTTACTGTGTGAGGCACAAGGAGGTTTCAGGAGTGAAAGGGGATGCATGGATCAAGTGTTCTCTCTGTGCAACATTGTGGAGAAGCATTTGGCTCTAGGTCAGAGGGTTTTTTGTAGTTTTGTGGATCTGGAATTGTTTGAAGAGAATTATGAATGTTGAGGAAGCGAGTGAAGTATGCAAGGATGGAGCTCTCTGGCACTCTGTACCCTCTGCCTACCCTGCAAGGGATATATAAGTTATACATACATACATACATATCATCACGCCATATCCCTTGCAGGGTAGGCAGAGAGAACAGAGTGCCAGAGAACTCTATCTCTGCATACTTCACTCGCTTCCTCAACATTCATAATTCTCTTCATACACGCTCGCCGGTTTCGGAGACTCTTGACTCCACCTTCCTTCAGTACATGACCGATCTGGTCTAGGTAGGTTAGTCTCGGTCTCCCTCGGTACCTACATCCTTCCACTTTCGCATTGTATATCTTCTTAACCAGGCGTTCGTTCGGCATTCTTTCCACATGTCCGAACCATCGGAGCATTCCCTTTCGCATCTTTACACCAATACTCTCTTTCATACGTACTCGCTCTCTTACGTCGTCGTTACGAATGCGGTCGGTCAGCCTAACTCCACAGATTTTTCGCAGAGATCGCATTTCGACCGCATTAATTTTACTATCATACTCTTTTCTGCATACCCAACTCTCGCTTCCATACAGTAATGTTGGGACAAGCACTGCGTTATGTATTGCTACACGTGCCTTCTGGCTGAGGTGGTGGCTGCCGAAAAGTTGCCCCAACGCTCCGTTCACTCTATTTCCCGCATTCACTCTTCGCTCTATATCAGTGGTGTACCTTCCATCTCGGCTAAATCCACATCCAAGATATACAAATTCATCCACTTGCTCTAGTACATCATTACCTATTGTTACTCTTACATCTGTTCTGGTTTTATCTCTTTCAAAGACCATTATTTTGGTTTTGCTCACATTCACGCGTAGACCCCTTTTCTTACAATCTTCTGTCATTGTGTCGACTAGGGTCTGCAGGTCAGTCGCTGACTGTGCCAGCAGGACTGCATCATCTGCATAAAGCAGAGCATTGACCACTGAGTCGCCCATCTGGACTCCCACATTCATATCGTTCAACCTTTGGAGACATTTATCCAGATATATGATAAACAGCCTGGCTGACAGAACGCACCCCTGCTTAACGCCGATATTGACGTCAAACCAAGGCGACATTCCATCATCCAGCCGCACACAGGCTCTACAGCCCATGTAACTGGACTGCACAGCCTGTAGCAGTTTACCGTTAATACCATACTCTGGTAAAATGTCCCAAAGTTCCTTTCGTACAACCGTGTCAAATGCTCTCTCCAGATCCACAAAACTGCAGAAAACCCTCTGACCTAGAGCCAGATGCTTCTCCACAATGTTGCGCAGAGAGAACACTTGATCCATGCATCCCCTTCCACTCCTGAAACCTCCTTGTGTCTCACACAGTAAACCATCGGACACCATCCTCATTCTCCTTTCAATAATTTTTCCATACACTTTTGCTGCCAAACTGGTCAAGCTTATGGCTCTGTAATTTGCGCAGTCATAACGTGAACCCTTGTTTTTAAACAAAGGCACGATGACTGCGCTATTCCAGTCCCTGGGAACCATTCCCGAGCTCCAACATAAATTGAGGAGCAACAGGAACGCCTCCCAGACACAAGAGCCACCGAGCTTGATCATCTCGGCAGACACCATATCAATGCCCGCTGCCTTACCATTTTTCAAACTTCTTATCGCCCATTCAACTTCATCCATACTGATGCCATCGGAGGACGCCGTTGTCGAATGTTGATCTACTAAACCACATCCAACACCGGCGCCAACCGTAGCATCCGCATACATATCGCCAAAATATTCACTCCATCGGCTTAACACGTCTTGTGTTTGTGTAAGAATGTCTCCACCTTTAGACCTTATTTTATTCATTCTGAAGGCTGACCAACCACCCCGAGACTTCTTCACCTCCCTCCAAAAGAGTTTGGTGTTACCCTCGAAGTTTTTAGTCAGCCTATCTTCTGCACTCATACTTGCTCTATCACGTTTCTCTTTCACTAAGGCCTTGGTGTCATTCTTACATTGCCGATATATTTCTTTCTTCTGTTCAGTCATACTGTCATTCAGATTCAAAGAAGAGACATAGTCCAGCCACGCTTTCTTCTTTTGCTCTACGGAAGCTGCCACTTCCGCATCCCACCATGCATCACCATTTGTTTTTCTATGCTTCTTTGAACTTCCACATACTTCTTTCGCTGTATCTACCATACTCTCTTTCAATACTCTCCAGCATTCTTCAATGTCCGATTGCGGCTGGCTTGCCATCGTCAGCCGTTCTCGGACACCCTCTGCATACTTTTCTCTTACACACTCTTCTTGCAACCTTTCAACCTTTATTCTTTCAAGCCCTCCGAAGTGGACACGCTCTCGCCAGTGCCTCCACTTTCTGAACAGACCACTAAATCTCGCAATAACGAGATAGTGGTCCGTATCGACTGTGGGGCCCCTGTAGGCTCTTGCGTCCAATATTTTGCTTCGGAGGCGACTGTCTACCAAAATTAAATCTATTATGCTTTTCTGTTCATTCCTTCTCCATGTATACATATGGATGTCCTTATGTTGGAAAAATGTGTTTGACACAATAAGGTTTCTCTCCATGCATACATCCGCTATGAGCCTACCTGCGTCGTTCACTCTCTTATCACCAAATGGACCAAGTACGTCCTCATAGTCGGGACGCTTGGTCCCCACCCATCCGTTCAAATCTCCGCATACAATCACGCGTTCACTGGTTTCTGCCATATCCAGAACTTCCCTAACATTATTCCAAAACTTCTCTAGGTCTGATGCCACCGAGGATCCTACGGGAGCATATGCTACAACCATGAATACCTTGGTGACACCTAGTTTTATACGGACCCAGAGAAGTCTGGGATCATACATTCCGTAATCCTTCACACCTGAGGCCAAGCGAGAGGACAACAGCACTCCTACCCCCATGCTGGCTCGATCGCTTTGTGGTACACCAGACCACAGAGCCATCCCGCCACCAGGAAGATCGCAGGCGTCGCTGCCCCTTCGCTTGGTCTCTGTTACACAGAGCACGTCTAGCTGTTTGTCCGCCATGACGGATATCAGCTCGTGCAACTTACCTTCCACACAACCTCTTACATTCCACGTGCCCACCCGGCACTCCGTTCTCCTCGACTCGCCTAACTGGGCAAGGCGTGATGGGTGGCGGCCCCCATCGCCGCAACTGCCGATGTTCGTACCGACGGGGGCGGGTCGGTACGCGTCGCCTCCGGGGGACGCCCTAACCCGCATTGCGGTACGCATTTCGAGCCGGATTAGCAGTCTAATTAGACTGGAAGGGGACGCGAACGAGCACGCTCCGGACTATGCCCCCCAATATAAGTTATATATATATATATATGTGTATTTATATATATATATATATATATATATATATATATATATATATATATATATATATATAAGTGTATATATATATATATATATACTTCGTATATATATTTCGTATATATATATATATACGAAACGTGACTCCGAGAGGGCGAAGAGGGACGTGCGCCTACAGTACCAAATTATCGGCTTAGACATACGCCGCGCCCGATAGGTATCCACCGCGGCCGAGGTGGAGGTGTTGGTTTTTATATACATCGTAACATTCATGCACGTACTTTACCACACCCTCATATAAATAATGTGGAACAGATGTGGATTAAAACAATAATAAAATCTCAATCTATCATTATTGGAACAGCATATAGACCTCCTTGTTTAGATGTAAATACCTTCTTAGACGCTATTATCGATTCCATTTCTTCCTTTTTAAGAGCTGATAAAATAATTTTTCTTGGCGATTTCAACATAAATATGTTAGATTTAAATGTCAGTAAAAGCAAACTTTTGATTAATTTTTTGCACTGTACTAGTATTAGAAATGTGATCGCGGAACTGAGCTTCAGCTTAGTGAGCTTAGGAAATATGTTGAAGATAATAATATATTACCCAAATATCAATCTGATTTTCGTATGGGGCATAGTACTACAACAGCCTTAATTTATGTTTTTGATAATGTGCTTGAAGCTAGAGATTAAGGCATGAGCACTTTATTAATCTTACTTGATTTCACACGCGCCTTTGACTCAATTAATGTCACTCTATTACTCTCGAAGCTCTCATATTATGGCTGTGATGTTGACACAGTGCACTGGTTCTACAGCTACCTAAGTAATAGTCATCAGTTTGTACTTGCTTCGAACAGTAAAGATGGTAACTATGCTGCATGTTCACTGAAGGCTGTGAATAGAGGAATTCCTCAGCGATGAATATTGGGGCCATTACTCTTTATTATATACACTGCTGACATAGTCAACAATATAATCAATTGCAGGTATCATATATACGCAGATGATCTTCAACTATATACTTCTTTTCAGCCACAAAATACATCTGAATTCGTAAGAAATATAAATGATTAACGACTGGGCTAAAAAAAATCATTACTGCTTAACCCCGATAAGTCGAAGTTCATGATTCTAGGTTCATCAGATATTATAAAGAAAACAGAAAATAATAACCTCAATATATTAGTCAATAAACAGCAAATTGAACGGGTAATGAAAGCTCACAATCTTGGGGTAATTTTTGACGGATTACTCCTGTTCGAAACCCATGTACTAGATGCAGTACGTAAATGCTTTTATCGTCGTAGATTGATGTTTTTTTTTCCGGTAGATTATGGACGTGGTCGCGCCCCGTCAAATCGGTCCAGGGCGACGGAAGAGGTGGCGCGCAACCCCATAGACTACGCGACTAATCCGTAAAAGTAGTTTTATTTCAAAAGTGAAAACTTCTTTAGCGGCGATGTGCCCTTTTTTGGGATGGGTAAAAAATATTAAACTCGCGTCAGGACTCGTGAACTGATCAAAAATTCGCACGACGTAAGACGAAAATATCCTTTGCTTTTTCTACCGCGCGACGAAAATGTATGCCTGCTGCTGCTGTTTGCGCGAGTGTGCGTGTGTGTCTCTTAATTGAATTTTTCAATACCTAATAAATTTGGTTTAACGATGTGTCAAATGATCGCAATCTTAGCACATTGAAATAAAAACTACTATTGATGCGGTCTTTATTAGACATTTAAATAGATTCGAATCAAAATTGTTCGTTTCTTACTTCAGCTACCATAAACCTATTGTATCAGTTTTAGAGATTGGCGTTGATGATGCTGGTAATGATAATGATGAAAGAGTCGTTGAAATTATAAATGAAGGTTCATTTCTCTGAGAGATAAACTTTTTAATATAAAATAATTGTAATAGTTGTGAAGTGTTAATTTTTTTATGTAATTTAATTTGTCATGTTAGTGTAGGATGGCACAATAAATGAATATTGTATTTAACCACATAAATGATAGTACTTTAATACTGATAAATAAAGTAATTCTTATGACATTATTCCCTAACCATTCCAAAATATTCAAAAATGCACAATCTGCCGGCACTCCTGTAGGGCAATTTTTTTTTGGTAATATATGGTCTCGACACACGTTCCTTCCATCCGGGACAACAGAAGGGTAGCATGTGCCCTGCCACTGGAACCACTTCAACTTTACATCCTTAGAGGATACATTTTTAAAACTACTGAAACACTTCTTTATTTATTTAATATTAAATGGGCAAATATAAATTTTCGCGAATCTAACGTCAAAACTCACAAAGTTTCATAAAAAAGTTGCAACCCTTATTTTTACATCCTTAGGGGATAATTTCCAAAAATGCTGAAACACGTGTTTATTTTTATTTAACATTAATTAGCTAATAACATTTTTTAAGGGAACTAACTTCAAAACTTACGAAGTTTCATACAAACTTGCAACTCATATTTTTCACCCTTGGGAAAGAAATTTCCATAAATGCTGAAACAGGTGTTTATTTATTTAATATTAAAAAAGCAAATACAAATTTTAACGGTTCTAACTTCAAAAATGACAAAATTTCATAAAAAAACTTGCAGCCACTATTCCACTCCCTCAGAGAAGAATTTCCAAAAATACTGAGACAGGTAAAATTCTGATTAACATTATATAGGGCAAAAAAATACAAAATGCTGAAACAGATATTCCTTTATTAAACATTAAATAGCTAAAAAACGAAATATCAGGGATATAATTTTAAAGCTGACGAAGTTTTTTAAATGTCATACGAACTTATAACCCCTTTTTTACATTCTTAAGAGACAAATTTCCAAAAGTGATGAAAAAGATACTTCCTCATTTTACATTTAATGGCTAAAACTAATTTTCAGGGATCTAACTTCAAAACTGACGAAGTTTCATACAAACTTGCAACCCCTTATTTTTCACCCTTAGAGAAGAAATTTCCAAAAAAGCTGAAATACGTGTTTATTTATTTAATATTAAAAACAAATATTTATATTATATATATTTTATATCTAAAAACAAATTTTCAGGGATCTAACTTCAAAACTGACGAAATTTCATACAAAGTTGCATATCCTATTTTTCACTCTTAGGGAGAAAATTTATAAAAATGCTGAAATAGGTAATTGTTTATTTAATATATAATAGGCAAATACAAATTTTAACGGTTCTAACTTTAAAAATGACAAAGTTTTATAAAAAAACTTGCAGCCCCGCTTTCACTCCCTCAGGGGAGAATTTCCAAAAATTCTGAGACAGGTAAATTTTTGATTAACATTTTATAGCAAATAACAAATTTTCAGGGATCTAACTTCAAAACTGACGAAGTTTCATACAAACTCGCAACCCCTTATTTTTCACCCTTAGAGGAGAAATTTCCACAAAAGCTGAAATACGTGTTTATTTATTTAATATTATATATCTAAAAACTAATTTTCAGGGATCTAACTTCAAAACTGACGAATTTTCATACAAACTTGCATCTCCTATTTTTTACCTTTAGGGGTGAAATTTCTAAAAATGCTCGAACAGGTCTTTGTTTATTTAATATTAAATAAGCAAATACAAATTTCAACGGTTCTAACTTCAAAAATGACCAAGTTTTATAAAAAAATTTCAACCCTTATCCCATTCCCTTAGGGGAGAATTTCCCAAAATGCTGAGACAGGTAAATTTTTATTTAACATTATATAGCTAATAAAAAAAAAATCAGGGATCTAACTTCAAAACTAACGAAGTTTCATACAAACTTTCAACCCCTTACTCTTCACCCTTTTAGGAGAAATTTTCAAAAATGTTGAATTACGTTTTTATTTATTTAATATTAAATAGACGTATACAAAGTTTCACGAATCTGTCTTTAAAATTGACGAAGTTAGATACAAACTTGCAACCCCTATTTTCCACTCTTAGAGGAGAAATTTCCAAAAATCCCTTCTTAGTGAGCGCCTACAATATCAAAGGCAGTAACTGTCAAAATTTCATGTAATTACCCCCAGCGGTTTAGGCTATGCGATGATGAATCAGTCAATCAGGACAAGCTCTTTTATATATATACTAGCTGTTTCCCACGGCTTCGCCCGCATGGATATGTGTATATTAAAATAGAGCTAGTTGTTTAGTGGTAAAAAATATCAGGTCGGTGTAATATATATATTCCTTTTCCGTCGTATAAATTGAACAAAATATTGGCAATAGTTTTATGATCGGCCGCTTGCTTGACGTCAATGCTCCTTATGAATTTATTTACACTTGAGTGACGATTTTCATACCAGGGGATTTAGGGGGGCATAGTCCGGATGGGGGGCATAGTCCGGAGCGTGCTCGTTCGCGTCCCCTGCCAGTCTAATTAGACTGCTAATCCGGCTCGATATGCGTACCGCAATGCGGGTTAGGGCGTCCCCCGGACAAGCCGATCAAGGAGGTGAGGTGGCGGCCCTGCAGGCCGCGAACGCCCGCCTCAGTAGGGAGGTCTCCGGCCTGCGGGAGCGCAACCGGAAACTTGAGTCGGAGTTGTCGGCGGTGCGGAAGGAGAACCGCGGGTTGGTCAAGGACATGGCTGACCTGCGGTCTCAATTTGCACTTTTAGTGCCAGCCGCGCCGCCGACACCGGTTTCGCCGCCGAAACGGGTTGCGCCGGGGAGGGCGGGCCCGTCCTCTGCGCTCGTGGTACCACCTACGTCCGTGGCGCCGCCTGCGCCCGTGGTGCCTGCTGCGCCGGTTGCGCCTGCGGCGTCGGCCGTGAGCGCCGCCAGGAAGCGCGGAAGGCCCAAGAAGGGGGAGGAGCCGCTGCCTGCGGTGCACGGTGTGCCGGAGGAGGCGATGCGCGTCATCTTCGCCAAAATTGAGTTGATGATGGACGCGCGCATCCAGGCCGTGGCGGATCGTCTTCCGCCCGAGGCACCCCTCCGACCACCGCTCGCCGCTGACAAGACGAAGCGGCCGCAGGCGCCAGCCCCCGCCTCGCTGCCATGTCAGGGTGGCCGCGTGGTGACCTACGCCGCGGCCGTAGGGGGGCCCAAGGGGGCCAAGAGGAAGGCTGGCACGGTGCCGGCTCCCGCTATGGCCGGGCAGTGGCCGGCGCCAGCGGCTACACTACAGGCTCCGGCTGGTGCACCCGCGACTGTGCCTGCTGCGCCCAACGCTGCCGCCAGGCTCGAACTGGGCGGGCAGGTGGCTGAACGCAGCAGGAAGGCGCGCGGCCAGAAGCGGAGAGCGGCGGCCAAGAGCGCCGCTGTGGCCGCCGCTCCCCAGGCGGGAGGCGGCAAAGGGGGAAAGAGGTCGCGCAGGGGCCTCAAGTCGCCGAAGACAGCTGCGGTCATTATTACCGTGTTGCCTGAGGCGGCTGAGAGGGGCCTCAACTATGAGGCCGTCCTAAGACGCGCCCGGCGGGAGCTGGACGTCTCCGACATCGGAGGCATTGAGGCGAGGACCCGCAAGGCTCGGACAGGGGCTCGTATTCTCGAGTTCCCTGGGGCCGAGGGCGTCAAGGTGGCCGATAGTGTGGCCTTGAAGCTGAGGGGGCTGTTCGGGCTGGAGGATGGAGTCCGAATCGCCAGGCCCGTCAAGTGCGCAGAGATGCGCCTCACGGGTTTGGACGATTCCGTGACGGTGGAGGACGTTCAGGAGGCCATTGTGGCGTGTACTGGATGTGCCTCGGACACTGTCCGGATTGGCACCATCCGCCCTGGTCCGGGCGGTGTCGGTGCTGTCTGGGTGCAATGTCCGGTGGAGTCGGTGAAGAAATTGGCCGACTCAGGCAGGCTCCTCGTGGGCTGGAGTTCGGCGCGGGTAACCCTGCTGGAAACCCGGCCCGCGAGGTGTTATAAGTGCATGGCGGTCGGGCATACCCGACCGACGTGTCGCAACTGCTTCGACTGCAGCGGGTTATGCTTCCGCTGCGGTCAGGCTGGACACCAGGCGGCATCGTGCTCTGCGGTGCCCCACTGCCCCGCGTGTGCGGCAGGCAATAGGCCTGCCAAGCACCACATGGGCTCTGGGGACTGCAGACCCCCGGCATCGGCCCCAAAGGGGCGGGGCGGCCCATCGACCGGGCCTGCGCCCGCTCCGAGCGCGACCCGATCGCCCGTTAGCACGGAGGAGGAGACGATGGATACGGTCTGTTAATGGACCACGAATCCATCCGTCTCCTCCAAGCCAATCTCAACCACTGCGCCGGTGCGCAGGATGTTTTCCTGCAAGCCATGGCGGAGTGGTTGATAGGAGTAGCCGTAGCCGCGGAGCCGTACGTGGTGCCCGACCGACCTAACTGGCTGGGTAGCACCGACGGCACTGTGGCAATCGTCGCCTCCACGTTGTGGCCTTCGCCGTCTCTGACCCTTAGGGACAGGGGCGTCGGATACGTCGCGGCGGAATGGGGAGAGATTACGCTTTTCGGAGTCTATCTCTCCCCTAACAGGAGCGTGACTGATTTCGGGGCCTCCCTCACCATCTTGGAGGCCTCGTTACGGCGACTGGCACCGCGCCAAGTCTTCGTTCTGGGGGACTTCAACGCCAAGTCCATGGCATGGGGGTCCCCCGCGACGGACGACCGAGGACGGGCGGTCGAATTGTGGGCGGCGGCACTGGGCCTCTCTTTGTTAAACAGGGGCTCGGTGCAAACGTGCGTGCGTCAGCGGGGCGGGTCGATAGTGGACTTGTCGTTCGCTAGCCCCATTGTCGCCGCACGCGTGAGGAGCTGGCGCGTCGCTGAGGAGGTTGAGACCCTATCGGACCACCGATATATCCGGATTGAGGTCTCCCAGACCCTCCCGACGCCCAGCAGGGGTCACGGGGCGGACGGACGTTCCGCGTTCCCGCGATGGGCTGTGGGTCGTTTGGACCGGGACCTGCTGGCGGAGGCAGCCATCGTTCACTCGTGGCTGTCCTCTGCCCACCAGTTGGACGGGGTGGACGCCGAGGCTGGCCGCATCCGCAATGTTTTGACGCAGATTTGCTATGCGGCCATGCCCCGTGTGCGGTGTCTGCCCCCGAAGAGGGCTGTCCACTGGTGGTCCCGGGAGCTGGCGGATCTTCGGGTCGCGTGTATACGCGCCCGAAGGGCCTACACCCGCAGCCGGCGGCACCATCGCGACGAGGAGCGGGAGAGCCGGCTTTACGAGGGCTACCGCAATGCGCGGTCGGCCTTCAGGCTGGCCGTCCGTACCGCCAAGGACGTCAGTCGGCAGGAGATGTTGGATGGTCTCGATCGTGACCCCTGGGGTCGCCCCTATCGCGCAACGCTGAGTAAGCTCCGCGCGCGGGGCCCTTCCCTCACCGAGACTCTCCAGCCCGGCCTCCTCACCAGGGTCGTCGAGGATCTGTTCCCGCGACGGGCGGAACACACGCCCCCGGTCATGGCTCCGCCAGACACCGACCGGGAGGCCGACGATGACAGTGTTCCGCCCATCACGGAACCCGAGATGGGGGCGGCGGTGGCGCGCATGCGCGAAAAATCCACCACCCCCGGGCCCGACGATGTTCCCAACCGCGTGCTGGCCCTGGTCCTCGACCACCTGGGTCTCCGCCTCAGGGGGCTGTTCGACGCGTGCTTAGCGTCGGGGCGGTTCCCTGGATGTTGGAAGGAGGGGAGGCTGGTGCTCCTGCCGAAGCCGGGACGGTCTCCAGAGTCGGCCTCGGCCTACAGGCCCATCGTGCTGCTCGACGATGCGGGCAAGCTATTGGAGAGGGTGCTGGCTGCCCGCATCGAGCGGCACCTCGTCGGCACGGGGCCCGATCTGTCGGATGCCCAGTTTGGGTTTAGGAGGGGTCGTTCGACGATCGCGGCTCTGTTGCGCCTGAGGGACGTGGCGACTGAGGCCGTCACCGGCGGGGGAGTGCTGTTGGTGGTGTCACTGGACATCGCCAACGCATTCAATAGTCTGCCATTTAGCTGCGTCAGGGAGCTCTCTCGCTCCGATATCACGGAGTGCCAGTTTACCTGAGGCGGCTAGTGGCAGACTATTTGGAGGGGCGCAGCGTCCTCTACACCAACCGAGTAGGGGACGTTGTGCGAACGCCCATGACGTGCGGTGTTCCGCAGGGGTCGGTCCTCGGACCCACCCTGTGGAACATCGGCTACGACTGGGCGTTGAGGGGGAGCCTCCCGCCCGGGCTGGGCGTGATATGTTACGCCGACGACACGCTCGTCACAGCCCGTGGTGGGACGCTAGAGGAGGCGGCAAGCCTGGCGACTCTCGGCACCGAGGAGATCGTCAGGCGGATCGGGGCGCTGGGGTTGAGGGTGGCCCTGGACAAGACGGAGGCCCTCTTGTTCCATGGGCCCCGCATGGGCCCTCCCATCGGCGTCTCGATCACCGTCAATTCGGTTGATATCAGCATCCGGGCCCATATGAGGTATTTGGGCCTGGTGCTCGACGGGCGATGGTGGTTCCGGGAGCATTTCCGCAGACTCGCACCACGGCTCGTCGGCGGGGTGTCCGCCCTATCATGGCTTATGCCGAATGTGGGTGGACCGAGCGCTACCTGCCGACAGCTGTACGCAGGGGTCATCCGGTCGATGGCCCTGTACGGCGCACCGGTATGGGCGGGATCCCTGACCGTCCGACTCAGGGCTCTTCTGTGGCGACCACAGAGGGCCATGGCGGTCAGGGCCATACGCGGGTACCGCACGGTGTCGACGGAGGCAGCGTGTCTATTGGCCGGGACCCCTCCATGGGACCTGGAAGCGGAAATGCTCGCCGGTTTGTATTGGCGGATGTCGGGGGTGCGAGCGGAGGGCGGTGTGGTCTCGTTGAGGGAGCACACCGCCTGGCGCGTCAACGCCCGCCGCGACATCATTGCCCGTTGGGCAGTCCGGCTGGAGAGGCCTCGGTTCGGTGTGCGGACCGTGGAGGCCTTCCGGCCGGTGCTGATGCAGTGGCTAAATCGGCGGCACGGGGTGCTCTCCTTCCGACTGGTGCAGGTTTTGACGGGGCATGGATGCTTCGCCAAATACCTGCACACGGTCGTAAGGAGGGAGAGTACACCGTCCTGCCACCACTGCGATTGCGACGAGGACACGGCGCAGCATACGCTCGAGGTTTGTGCCGCTTGGGCAGAGCAGCGTCGTGAACTCGTTGCGATCATCGGTGCTGACCTGACGCTGCCGACCATCGCCAGGGCGATGCTCGACAGCGTCAGGAACTGGGACGCGGTCGCATCCTTCTGCGAGGCAGTAGTCTCGCGGAAGGAGGCGGCGGAGCGCGTGCGCGAGGAGCGTCTCCTCGACGACGCGAGCCGCCGCCGGCGACTAGGACGCGACTGCGGACGGAGTGGTGCGAGGAGTGTGCTGACCGTAACCCACCCCCAAAAAAAAAAAAATAAGGAACTTCGTTCCAAAAAGGGCGTCCCCCGGAGGCGACGCGTACCGACCCGCCCCCGTCGGTACGAATATCGGCAGTTGCGGCGATGGGGCCGCCACCCATCACGCTTTGCCCAGTTAGGCGAGTCGAGGAGAACGGAGTGCCGGGTGGGCACGTGGAATGTAAGAGGTTGTGTGGAAGGTAAGTTGCACGAGCTGATATCCGTCATGGCGGACAAAATGCTAGACGTGCTCTGTGTAACAGAGACCAAGCGAAGGGGCAGCGACGCCTGCGATCTTCCTGGTGGCGGGATGGCTCTGTGGTCTGGTGTACCACAGAGCGATCGAGCCAGCATGGGGGTAGGAGTGCTGTTGTCCTCTCGCTTGGCCTCAGGTGTGAAGGATTACGGAATGTATGATCCCAGACTTCTCTGGGTCCGTATAAAACTAGGTGTCACCAAGGTATTCATGGTTGTAGCATATGCTCCCGTAGGATCCTCGGTGGCATCAGACCTAGAGAAGTTTTGGGACAATGTTAGGGAAGTTCTGGATATAGCAGAAACCAGTGAACGCGTGATTGTATGCGGAGATTTGAACGGATGGGTAGAGACCAAGCGTCCCGACTATGAGGACGTACTTGGTCCATTTGGTGATAAGAGAGTGAACGACGCAGGTAGGCTCATAGCGGATGTATGCATGGAGAGAAACCTTATTGTGTCAAACAAATTTTGCCAACATAAGGACATCCATATGTATACATAGAGAAGGAATGAACAGAAAAGCATAATAGATTTAATTTTGGTAGACAGTCGCCTCCGAAGCAAAATATTGGACGCAAGAGCCTACAGGGGCCCCACAGTCGACACGGACCACAATCTCGTTATTGCGAGATTTAGTGGTCTCTTCAGAAAGTGGAGGCACTGGCGAGAGCGTGTCCACTTCGGAGGGCTTGAAAGAATAAAGGTTGAAAGGTTGCAAGAAGAGTGTGTAAGAGAAAAGTATGCAGAGGGTGTCCGAGAACGGCTGACGATGGCAAGCCAGCCGCAATCGGACATTGAAGAATGCTGGAGAGTATTGAAAGAGAGTATGGTAGATACAGCGAAAGAAGTATGTGGAAGTTCAAAGAAGCATAGAAACACAAATGGTGATGCATGGTGGGATGCGGAAGTGGCAGCTTCCGTAGAGCAACAGAAGAAAGCGTGGCTGGACTATGTCTCTTCTTTGAATCTGAATGACAGTATGACTGAACAGAAGAAAGAAATATATCGGCAATGTAAGAATGACACCAAGGCCTTAGTGAAAGAGAAACGTGATAGAGCAAGTATGAGTGCAGAAGATAGGCTGACTAAAAACTTCGAGGGTAACACCAAACTCTTTTGGAGGGAGGTGAAGAAGTCTCAGGGTGCTTGGTCAGCCTTCAGAATGAATAACATAAGGTCTAAAGGTGGAGACATTCTTACACAAACACAAGACGTGTTAAGCCGATGGAGGAGTGAATATTTTGGCGATATGTGCGGATGCTACGGTTGGCGCCGGTGTTGGATGTGGTTTAGTAGATCAACATTCGACAACGGCGTCCTCCGATGGCATCAGTATGGATGAAGTTGAATGGGCGATAAGAAGTTTGAAAAATGGTAAGACAGCGGGCATTGATATGGGGTCTGCCGAGATGATCAAGCTTGGTGGCTCTTGTGTCTGGGAGGCGTTCCTGTTGCTCCTCAATTTATGTTGGAGCTCGGGAATGGTTCCCAGGGACTGGAATAGCGCAGTCATCGTGCCTTTGTTTAAAAACAAGGGTTCACGTTATGACTGCGCAAATTTCAGAGCCATAAGCTTGACCAGTTTGGCAGCAAAAGTGTATGGTAAAATTATTGAAAGGAGAATGAGGATGGTGTCCGATGGTTTACTGTGTGAGACAGAAGGAGGTTTCAGGAGTGGAAGGGGATGCATGGATCAAGTGTTCTCTCTGCGCGACATTGTGGAGAAGCATCTGGCTCTAGGTCAGAGGGTTTTCTGCAGTTTTGTGGATCTGGAGAGAGCATTTGACACGGTTGTACGAAAGGAACTTTGGGACATTTTACCGGAGTATGGTATTAACGGTAAACTGCTACAGGCTGTGCAGTCAAGTTACATGGGCTGTAGAGCCTGTGTGCAGCTGGATGATGGAATGTCGCCTTGGTTTGACGTCAATATCGGCGTTAAGCAGGGGTGCGTTCTGTCAGCCAGGCTGTTTATCATATATCTGGATAAATGTCTCCAAAGGTTGAACGATATGAATGTGGGAGTCTAGATGGGCGACTCAGCTTTATGCAGATGATGCAGTCCTGCTGGCACAGTCGGCGACTGACCTGCAGACCCTAGTCGACACAATGACAGAAGATTGTAAGAAAAGGGGTCTACGCGTGAATGTGAGCAAAACCAAAATAATGGTCTTTGAAAGAGATAAAACCAGAACAGATGTAAGAGTAACAATAGGTAATGATGTACTAGAGCAAGTGGATGAATTTGTATATCTTGGATGTAGATTTAGCCGAGATGGAAGGTACACCACTGATATAGAGCGACGAGTGAATGCGAGAAATAGAGCGAATGGAGCGTTGGGACAACTTCTCGGTAGCCACCACCTCAGCCAGAAGGCACGTGTAGCAATACATAACGCAGTGCTTGTCCCAACATTAATGTATGGAAGCGAGAGTTGGGTATGCAGAAAAGAGTATGATAGTAAAATTAATGCGGTCGAAATGCGATCTCTGCGGAAAATCTGGGGAGTTAGGCTGACCGACCGCATTCGTAACGGCGACTTAATAGAGCGAGTAGGTATGAAAGAGAGTATTAGTGTAAAGATGCGAAAGGGAATGCTCCGATGGTTCGGACATGTGGAAAGAATGCCGAACGAACGTCTGGTTAAGAAGATATACAATGCGAAAGTGGAAGGATGTAGGTACCGAGGGAGACCGAGACTAACCTACCTAGACCAGATCGGTCATGTACTGAAGGAAGGTGGAGTCAAGAGTTTCCGAAACCGGCGAGCGTGTATGAAGAGAATTATGAATGTTGAGAAAGCGAGTGAAGTATGCAGAGATAGAGTTCTCTGGCACTCTGTTCTCTCTGCCTACCCTGCAAGGGATATGGCGTGATGATATGTATGTGTGTATTTTCATACCAAATATAACGTCTAGTTTTGTTCCTGTAGGGATAGATTTAAAATACTGAGACATGCCTTTCTTTATTTTTATACAACAATATTTTACAAACAAAAATAAGTATCTTACAAATGTCAAAACCCACATCCTTGTTGATATTGCAAATATAGTGAAGCACGTATTATGTCTTTAATACCAAAGAGCCCAATACAAATTTTCTTGAATATAACTTCAAAACTGACAAAATTTAATAAAAATCTTGCAACCCTTATTTTACACCTTTAGGTAAAAAATTGCCAAAAACGCTAACACACGCAACTCTTTATTCATTATTAAATTTGCAAATACATACAAAACTAACAAAGCTAGCTGCTGCAGAAAAATCAACAACTCTAGCAAAGGTAGCTGAATAGTTTTGTTAGATTTCTAAAATTGTAAATTGTCACAATAATAATTATCATAAATTAAATGCCTTAATAATAACAAATCATAAACAATATAAAATTGTATATAGAAAATCATTTTCTTTTTACTACGACGTAAGAGAGCGAGTAGGTATGAAAGAGAGTATTGGTGTAAAGATGCGAAAGGGAATGCTCCGATGGTTCGGACATGTGGAAAGAATACCGAACGAACGTCTGGTTAAGAAGATATACAATGCGAAAGTGGAAGGATGTAGGTACCGAGGGAGACCGAGACTAACCTACCTAGACCAGATGGGCCATGTACTGAAGGAAGGTGGAGTCAAGAGTCTCCGAAACCGGCGAGCGTGTATGAAGAGAATTATGAATGTTGAGGAAGCGTGTGAAGTATGCAAAGATAGAATTCTCTGGCACTCTGTTCTCTCTGCCTACTCTGCAAGGGATATAGCGTGATGATATGTATGTATGTATCTATGTATGCATATTCTTTTTGTACTGGCAATGAATTTGTATTAATAATGTGGGTCAAAATTTAATATCTTATAGGTTAGATAAAAAATTCTGTAACAACAAGTCATTGTTGTTACAGAATTTTTTATCTTATCAATATGTCAATATTGGACGTAAGATACCTTCGTCCTCCCGTGATCATGATCACTGTAAAGTGTTGAAACGTCGGGCAATTAAAAACCAAATACAACCGTGATAGTATCCGTAAAAGTAGTTTTATTTCAAAAGTGAAAACTTCTTTAGGGGCGATGTGCCCTTTTTTGGGATGGGTAAAAAATATTAAATTTGCGTCAGGACTCGTGACCTGATCAAAAATTCGCACGACGTAAGACGAACATATCCTTCGCTCTTTCTACCGCGCGACGAAAATGTATGCCTGCTGCTGCTGTTTCGTTTAAGCGGCGAAGGGCGTTTGCGCGAGTGTGCGTGTGTGTCTCTTAATTGAATTTTTAAATAATAAATTTAGTTTAACGATGTGTTAAATGATCGCAATCTTAGCACATCGAAATACAATACTACTATTGATGCGGTCTTTATTAGACACTAGCTTCTGCCCGTGGCTTCGCCCGCGTAAAAGGTTACTTTCCTAAAGTTTTTCATCCCCTATTTTTATTTTACCCCTTAAGGGTAAATTTTTACAACAGGTTAATGTCATATTTATTTGTATCTAAACAATAGCTTAAAAATAAGTTTCAAGCTTCTGGCTTTAAAAATGACGATACTTCCTTACAACTTTTCATCCCCCTTTACAATCCTTTTTTGCATTAAAAAGTAGCCTATGTCCTTTATCAGGCTCTAGACTATCTGTGTTCCAAATTTCATTTAGATCGGTTAAGTAGTGTTGGCTTGAAAGAGTGACAGACAGACAGAGTTACTTTCGCATTTATAACAGATATTAGTAAAGATTTAATGTCACACTTATGTTAGACAGCTACCGCTGTCATACGCGCGCACACACGAATAGAGAATAGCGGCGTAGTATGACGGCATGACCACATTTGCCTTAGTACCTACCTAACCCAATCTATCATTTCCAGTACTCGACATAATTTTACTACCAAGGCGCGCAAAAAGATGTTTCATATCACAAAATTTCAATACCTATCTATGTATACAGGTATAGTATGTTATTTACAAATCGATATTGCTGTCAAAAATACAACAATCATCAACGATGACTGCTCTCACGTCTTTACTTGTGTTCGGGTCGCACAATCGGCGATCATAGATTTCTTGCCATATCTCTGTAGTGCACCCGGTTGCTGCCTGACCACAGCACTGCGCACTCTTATCGTTCTAACTTTTGAAACATTGTACCAAACGACACACGGTAAAAAGCAAAAAATATGTACTTTAAATATCGAAAGCAATAAAAGCATTTGTTTGCATAAGAATCAATTTGTTACTATAAAATGTGCATCGGCAATAAATACCAAATTATTTTAAATTTTTAATTTACTATTTTAACGATAAATGCTTAAATATTAAAAATAGATATATGCTGTCGCGGATTTTTTTGTAAAACTATTTAAAAGGTACATTTCCACAATACATAACATTTGTCTAACTTTCAAGATCTTTGCAGCGTATGCAAAAATAGCTCGCAGATGGGCGATTTTTTCTGTCTTAAGCGATTTTTATCGTTATATTTTAGCCAATTTACAAAATATCTTTATAAATTATAGCCTATGTGTTATTCTGATGTGTAAGCTATATTACTGTAAAGTTTCATCAAAATCAATTCGGTAGTTTTTGCGTGAAAGAGCAACAAAGATGTTCACATCCATACATTATTACAAACTTTCACGTTTATAATATTAGTAGGATTTAAATAGATTCGAATCAAAATTGTTCGTTTCTTACTTCAGCTACCATAAACATATTGTATCAGTTTTAGAGATTGGCGATGATGATGCTGAAAATGATAATGGTGAAAGAGTCGTTGAAATTATAAATGGAGGTTATCATTTTCTTAGAGATAAACTTTTTAATATAAAATAATTGTAATAGTTGTGAAGTGTTAATTTTTTTATGTAATTTAATTTGTCATGTTAGTGTAGGATGGCACAATAAATGAATATTGTATTTAACCACATAAATGATAGTACTTTTATACTGATAAATAATTCTTGTGAAATTATTCCCTAACCGTTCCAAAATATTCAAATATTCACAATCTGCCGGCACTCCTGTAGTGCATTTTTTTTGGTAATATATGGTCTCGACATACGTCGTTCCTTCCATCCGGGACAACAGAAGGGTAGCGCGTGCCCTGCCACTGGAACCACTTCTGCTTTACACTCTTAGAGAATAAATTTTTAAAACTGCTGAAACACTTCTTTATTTATTTAATATTAAATAGACGAAGTTGCATACAAATTTGCATCTCTTGAAATTTACTTCAAAAATGACAAAGTTTCATAAAAAAACTTGCAACCCCTATTACACTCCCTTAAGGGAAAATTTCCAAAAATGCTGAGACAGGTAATTTTTAATTAACATTATATAACTAATAAAAAAAATTCAGGGATCTAACTTCAAAACTGACGAAGTTTCATAAAAAAACTTGCAACCTCTATCCACTCCCTTAGGGGAGAATTTCCAAAAATGCTGAGATAGGTAAATTTTTAATTAACATTATATAGCATATAACAAATTTTCAGGGATCTAACTTCAAAACTGACGAAGTCTCATACAATTTTGCAACCCCTTATTTTCACCCTTAGAGGAGAAATAAAAAACTGAAATTCCTATTTATTTATTTAATATTAATTATCTAAAAAATAATTGTCAGGGATCTAACTTCAAAACTGACGAATTTTCATACAAACTTGCATCTCCTATTTTTTACCTTTAGGGGTGAAATTTCTAAAAATGCTCGAACAGGTCTTTGTTTATTTAATATTAAATAAGCAAATACAAATTTTAACGGTTCTAACTTCAAAAATGACCAAGTTTTATAAAAAAATTTGCAACCCTTATCCCATTCCCTTAGGGGAGAATTGCCCAAAATGCTGAGACAGGTAAATTTTTATTTAACATTATATAGCTAATAAAAAAAATTCAGGGATCTATCTTCAAAACTAACGAAGTTTCATACAAACTTTCAACCCGAGTTTCATACAAACTTTCAACGAAGTTTCATAAAAAATTTCTCCTAAAAGGGTGAAGAGTAAGCTCTTCACCCTTTTAGGAGAAATTTTCAAAAATGTTGAATCACGTTTTTATTAATTTAATATTAAATAGACGTATACAAAGTTTCACGACTCTATCTTTAAAACTGACGAAGTTAGATACAAACTTGCAACCCCTATTTTCCACCCTTAGAGGAGAAATTTCCAAAAATCCCTTCTTAGTGAGCGCCTACAATATAAAAGGCAGCAACTGTCAAAATTTCATGTAATTACCCCCAGCGGTTTAGGCTGTGCGATGATGAATCAGTCAATCAGGACAAGCTCTTTTATATATATATAGATAGATTTCGCACGCACTCTTTTCTTTTTACTTTTCTTTAGGACTGCCGAAGATTTCCTGTTTTATGTATTCATTGACGCGATTAATTGTATAAAATTTACATATAATACCCAAATAGAGTATTCGTAATGAATGCTTGAAATGGTAAATATAAACCAGAACTATTAATCCAATGTCTATATTACTTTAAACTGTCAACAATAAATTATTCAGATAAGAAGTATGTGTTATAAGTACATCTATTAATTACAGAAATGCGAATTGGAACAAGACAAATTTATAATTAGTAAGACTATTGATAGAGACGGCGGAAACTCACCTCCGATATAAAACAAGTTATACGCACAAATTATCTTCAATTTTGCTCGATATAGGCGTATTATATTTTTGCAATGTTTTCGCTTCTCATCTGAAAAGAAATAATATGATTTGAATAAACTGTTTTTTACTAAATTGTAGCTACATATTTAATCGTGTCTATATCTCGAAAATGTACAAAAGTAATATAACTGTAATAAATAGATGTCTCATCATCATTCAGTTTTGTCCATTTTATGTAATAAGGCCCAAATTTCCTCTTTACTCTCAATAAGTAGAGGGTACAGGACGCAGAGTTCTACGGGCCCAGTCACTCATTAATTTGAGGACTGGTCAAGCAAATGTCAACCGGGACAGATCGTAAATCTGATTCTTGCTTCAAGGCATTACGTCTTGAGGCCCAGTTTCAGGAACGAGTTTCTTCAGACAAATGGAGCGAGAGGAGTGGGCTCTCACAGAGACTGCCGCCGCTTCACCCCATTACGATGGCAGCAGATCTGCTGCAATCGTAATATATAAAAAAATATATATAAAATATAAAAAAATATATAAAAATATATATAATATATATATATAAAAAAAGACGTCGACAGGCGAGGGTGAGAGATTTGTCGTGGAGACAATGAACGAGAGTGGTGATACCGCAGATCTGTTCGGAATAGAGAAGGGCAGCACGTCGGCTGCCAAAATCGCCGCTGTGTCATTGTCGCATTCCGCGGCATCAACTCTGGCAGTGGCTCTGACGTATAAGGAGAAGGCTCTCCCTTCGAAGGTGCGGAAGCGCCTCCTGAATAAGGGTGGCATCTCAGGGTCTGACTCCGAGGGGAGTGCAAATATCATGACTCATTCCAAGGTAACCTCTCGCAGTGGGCGAGGCGCAGTGGCGGTAAGATTGATGCCTTCATCCCAAATTGCTCAAGTGACGGGAGCCGAGGTTCGCATACGAGCCGAAAATGAAGCGTGCACCGTGAGGTGAGTGAGTTGTCCAACATTCCTTCCACCAGCCCGACGGCTGCTGAACCTGCTGTCAGTGGCGACCCCCCAGTTACTCAGTTGAAGACCTATTCTTTTTTGGCGACAGGCTATGGTGCGGTCACACCCCGCCAAATCTGTCCGGGGCGTCCGGCGGGATCGAAAATTACTCCATCATCTGAGGAGAGACCACTGGGTGATGTCGGGTGACTGGGTGAAGTACTAGAGGTTGACGCAATATGTCCATATTAGTCGCATTCGGTCCGCCGAACAGATACGTCGCGCGTTTCGCTGTTGAATTTCGTGGCATGAATTCCTTGTAAGCGCGATAGACGTGCTATGAAGTGGAAACTTGTTATGTACAGTGTATATATTGGTGTTTGTGTTGTCTTTGACGTTATTTCTTGTAAATATTATTGTTTGTTATTTGCTCAGAAATGAGCACTTCGCCGAAGGCGTCGAAGGGCAAGAGCAAAATGCCACCACCCGCCCAACCACCGGCCAAATCTGGCAAGTCGAATAGTGGGAAACGTGCTGTTTCTCAGTCTTTATCGCAGTGGATAGACTTGGATGCCGAATTCGACTCGGAAGATGACCTGGATGCACAGCCCCCGCCCAAAATCAGTACGGCAGAACGCAGCATTGATATACGCTGGCTGTCGGAAGATGACATCAAACTCTTCACGTACGACAGCCACGCGAAAATATTGAAAGCTCTTTGTGAGTCGAAGAATATTAAGGGGACACACGTGAAGAAAATCAAGGACTCAGCGGAGCTTATGCTCAAGCTCCACGACGCCTTGAGGAAGAAGTTCCAAAGCAGCCATCGAACGGAAGAAGTCAGGCAGCTGCGGATGGAGAAAGAGATCCTTGAGGCAGAGGCCGGGGATCCTCTGTCTCCTTGTGTGAAGGCAAATTGTCCTAAGACTGAAGAGCTTCGAAAGAAGTATGAGATGGAAGTTGCTTCTCTCAGAGAACAATTGGAGCAAGCTAGGGTGGAATGCCATGAAGTTGCGACAGCAGCGGCAGTGGCACCCACACCAGCGGGAATAGACCTTGAGGGTCTGAAGTCAGATCTCTGGGAGAGATAATCACAATACGATTTGCGGCTCTTGAGGATCGACTTCTTCCTGTGAGGACTGATAGGCCACCGTTGGCGGCAGATAGAAGAGCGAACGTGGTAAGTGCTGTAACAGCACCCGTTTCGGCGATTACCCCTCCGACGGTTGATACGTCTACGGAGTCTGCACCTACAGAGAACTGGGCGACTGTAGCGAAGAAGAGCAAGAGAAAGTCGTCCCCTCGTGACGTCGTTCCTCCAGTGGTTGCATCTATGGCTGGGGCTCCCAGTGCCACTGCGCCTGTGGCTACTGCCTCACTAGCGCAACGCAAGAAAAGGCCAACATTCGTGGCTCCTCGCTCTCAGGCGGTAATTTTGAAATTACTGCCTGAAGCTCAGTCTAGAGGACTGACCTACGCCGATGCACTTAGCAAAGCTGAGCAAGATGTCAATCTCTCCAATCTGGGCATCACGGAAGGATTAAAAATTCGACGGGCGGCGACTGGGTCAAGGGTGCTCCAGCTGCCTAAGACTCAGACGCCCGAAGTGACTGAAAACCTTGCAGTCTCCCTGCGCGCTGCGCTAGAGGGAGTTGCACATGTCATCCGCCTCGTAAAGCGCGCTGATGTGCGCATATCTGGACTAGACGACTGCGTCACGGCGGAAAAGGTACAGCAGGCAGTGGTCCGTGTTAGCGGTTGCAGTGCTGCGGACGTTCAGGTTGGCGCAATCCAGCATGGTCCCCATGGCATGGGTATGGCGAAGGTGCGGTGCCCCGTCTCCGCCGCCAAGACGCTCGCTGATGCCGGAAGGCTATTAGTTGGCTGGAGCTCGGCTGGTGTAGCGGTACTGGAGGCCCTCTCTTTGAGGTGCTTCCGGTGCCTAGAGTTGGGGCACACCGCAGCGCTGTGCTCGTCCCCGGTTGACCGCTCGGAACTTTGTTTCCGTTGCAGCGGCCGGGGACATAAGTCGACCGCATGCACGGCTGTACCACACTGCGTGGTATGCGAGTCCGCTGGCTGCCCGGCAGGGCACACCATGGGGGGACGCCTGTGCAAGGCTCCCCCCAAGAAGGCCAAACGGGCCGATCGATCCGAGGCTATGTCCTGTAATTAGAAAGGCATTGAGCTAGGAGGGCGCTGGCGCCCCTGCTCCGCAGGCGGTAACGCCGTATCGGATTACAGGACGTGGCCTAACGACCAGACGCGGGGGTCCCGGGGATAGCATGTCGAAAGACGATCTCTCCGGCCCCCACTCTGCGTCGGAAGCGGGTCCGCTGAGGTTTTAGTGGGTATTCTAGTCAGACTAGCTGGCCGGCGAGCCCCATACTCCCCCTCGCCTGTAACTGGCGGGGGATAGCGCGTAAATGCATTTCCTCAGCGTAACAAAAAAAAAAAAATGTCCATATTGCGTCAACCTCTAGTACTTGAGATAACAGTAGGATAATGATGAGTAAATTTAGAATATTTTGACATCCCAATTCAATTGTAATGTAAAAATTAGAATCATATTTATAATTTTTCTATTTTCAGAAGCAGTATACCGGAAAAGAGTGTAGTAGAAAAGTATAATATGTCTGTGTTAATTATATGTTTGTAAAGTCCCCCGCAATACAAGGATTATTTCATTAGTGCAGAGTTTTGGTTTTTAAAAAAAAAATATTTGCCTGAGGAGTTAGAGCGTGCAACGTACGTGTATCGTGAGTGTTGATCAATGCTAAATAAAAATTTCACAATTACGGCATAAGATCGTCAATAAGAAGAAACTCTTCATCTCCCATAAAACTATAGATATTGACAGTACAAGCTGCAAATTTAATTTAAATTGATAGAATACATATAAAATATTTATATAATACTTATAATAATAATAATTTATTTTGCTCTGAAACATGGTACAATAAGGTGTTACAATTTTTATTTGTTCTACATGTTCTGTCATAATTATATAACATGCAAAATTATAATAGTATGGAAATATCGTGTAATACTTTGACCTGAATACTTAACACATAATATAATGTCAAAGTTACAAATTTATTAAAATAAAATAAGTCAAACAAATTATGTCAAGGAAAAACAAATGTCATTGTGTACACATGATTTCTAATGTTTACGCGTGTATTACACGTTTGAAATATAAGCCCACAATAATAGTTCAAGTTAATTTAATTAACTTTAGTAAGATAAAGTAGGCCGCCACTCAAAAATTCATTAATAAAATTAGTATCATGCCTCCTGAGTTTTCTCGCCGGATCTTTCTCAGTGTGGCCGCGCTCCGATCCGGTGGTAGCTGAATAGTTTTGTTAGTTTTGTAAAATTGTAAAATTGCCACAATAAAAATGATCATAAATTAAATACTTTAATAATAACAAATCATAAACAACATAAATTTTATATATAGAATCATTCTCTTTTTGTACTGGCAATGAATTTGTATTAATTTTGTATAATAATGTGGGTCAAAATTTAATATCTTATAAGGTAGATATAAATAAATTTCTGTAATAACAATGACATATTGGACGTAAGAGACCTTAGTCCTCCCGTGACCATGATCACTGTAAAGTGTTCGAAACGTCGGGAAATTAAAAATCAAATACAAACGCGATAGAATCCGTAAAAGTAGTTTTATTTCATTGTGTACACATGTATTAATAAATTACATTTTATATTGGAAAAACTCCTGTATGCTATAAAAATGTTTTTCAATTAGCCATCTCAGCACATTATATTTAAATTGATTAAATGTCATATCACGGAATTGGGAAGGTATATTATTAAATATTTTACTACACATTATATAACAATTATTAGATGTTAATGATAATTTAGTAGAAGGTATATACAGTTTTTTAACAGTCTTTGGTCTAGTTGCATAACGCCTCTTTGGTTCAGGAAATAGATTTCTATGCTTTACGACAAATATGCAAGCTTCAATAATATATATATTAGGACTACCTAGTATATTAACACTAGTCAATAAATTAAATTTCTTAAAAAGAGGACGACACAAGTCTGTTTGACGTAGCCCAAAAATAGCTCTTATACACTTTTTTTGCATTATGAAAGCATTCTCGAATTCAATTCAGCGACCCCATAAAATAATCCTATACAGAACACACATAACCATGATACATACTCATAGCAGCATTAATCGAGACAGTCTTACTTATACATCTTAATAGATATATGAATCTGTTGAGTCTGCAACATAACTCTTTTATGTGGTTTTTCCACCCGCAATCAATCGTTATTCCTAGAAATCTATGCACTGACACTTCTTTAATTGGTGTAGTTTTATATAAAACTAGCTTCTGCCCGCAGCTTCGCCCGCGTAAAAGGTTACTTTCCTAAAGTTTTTCGTCCCCTATTTTTATTTTACCTCTTAAGGGTAATTTTTTTACAAAATTTTAAATCCAAATTTATTTATATCTAATCAATAGCCGAAAAATAAGTTTCAAGCTTCTGGCTTAACCCTAGAACCGTACCCATATTATAATTTTATTAACGGTACCCTGGGGTACACATGCACCCCACAAAAAAAACGCCTTTACAAAAGAATAACAAACTTTTATTTCAAAAATTAACGTACATATGCTTTCTTACATTACTAAAGTCTTTTTTATCACAATTAGATAAACTAATTAGGAACGGTTAAACAATTTGAGCATATTTTGCTTTGGTGCTCATTACAAATTAATGTTTTGCACGTAACACATTCTGTACGCGATTTCCGGTCCTTGCACCTTGGACAAAAGGAACACCTACCAGATTTTGAATTTGAAGGAGTTCTCACAGCTACTAGTCGTTTTGTTCCTTAAACATCTCCAATACTTACTTGCAGGGACGTTGGCAAAGTTAGGTACTGAAATCTTTCTTCCTGGTAGGTTTTGATGAGATTAAAAGCGAGAGTCTTCAAATAACTGCGTCTATTATCTTGTTAATTAGTGGTCGTTGAAGAATGCAGCAATATCATATAATTAATCCCAACAATATTTGAAGACACAAATACTCCAACGACGAGTTTTGCCAAATATGCTGTATGTAGGACAAAGCTGGTCAAATGTATCAACGCCTCCCTTTGTATGATTATAATAACTAAAATTGACCTCGTCGCTATTATCGGTGCCGACCTGACACTGCCGGCTGTCGCGAGGGCGATGGTCGACAGCGTCAGGAATTGGGACGCGGTCGTCGCCTTCTGTGAGGCTGTCATCTCGCAGAAGGAGGCGGCGGAACGGGCCCGGGAGGATTCCCGTGACCCGTACGTACGTACCGGTGGCCCGCTCGCACGGCGAAGAAGAGGTGCTTGCAGGGTGGGTCAATGAGGTTGCGCGCCGCCTCTTCCGTCACCCCGGACCGATTTGGCGGGGTGCGACGTCCATGGCCCACCACAAAAAAAAAAGGGGTTCTAGGGTTAAAAATGACGATAGCCCCTTATAACTTTTCATCCCTCTTTACAATCATTTTCTGTATTAAAAAATAGCCTATGTCCTTTATCAGGCTCTAGACTATCTGTGTACCAAATTTCATTTAGATCGGTTCAGTAGTTTTGAGGTGAAAGAGCGAAAGACAGATAGAGTTACTTTCGCATTTATAATATTAGTAAGGATTTTGAGATCAAACGGCTGGAAGTGACTAGTGTGAAATTGCATATATTTAGTTTTTTTTTTGGGGGGCATAGTCCGGAGCGTGCTCGTTTGCGTCCCCTGCTAGTCTAATTAGACTGCTAGAGTTAGGCTGATCGATCGCATTCGTAACGACGACGTAAGTAGGTATAAAAGAGATTATTGGTGTAAAGATGCGAAACGGAATGCTCCGATGGTTCGGGCATGTGGTCAGAATACCGAACGAACGTCTGGTTAAGAAGATATACAATGCGAAAGTAGAAGGATGTAGGTACTGGGGGAGACCGAGATTAACCTACCTAAACCAGATTGGTCACGTACTGAAGTAAGGTGGAGTCAAGAGTCTCCGAAATCGGCGAGCGTGTATGAAGAGAATTATGAATGTTGAGGAAGCGAGTGAAGTATGCAAGGATAGAGTTCTCTGGCACTCTGTTCTCTCTGCAAGGGACAAGGCGTGATGGTATGTATGTATGCTGTTTTGAATTTGTAGTATTACTGCAAGTTTTTAGCTCTTTGGAACAGTACTTGCATATTGCTGTATGTTTCTTAATCTTAAAATATTTTCGCAAACCGCTTTTAGATGTTTTACTATTGGAAGACATTTTTATTGTTTACCAACAACTACATATATTATTGCACTCTTAACTTGTAAATAATGATGGATTTACTTCGAGTTTTATTCATCCGTCCCATAGATGGCGCTTTTCATAAAAATCGATGAAAACGCATAATTTATATAATCGATTTTTTTTTTAAAAATAGGGGGACATAGTCCGGAGCGTGCTCGTTCGCGTCCCCTGCCAGTCTAATTAGACTGCTAATCCGGCTCCAAAAGCGTACCGCAATGCGGGTTAGGGCGTCCCCCGGAGGCGACGCGTACCGACCCGCCCCCATCGGTACGAACTTCGGCAGTTGCGGCGATGGGGGCCGCCACCCATCACGCCTTGCCCAGTCAGGCGAGTCGAGGAGAGCAGAGTACCGGGTGGGCGCGTGGAATGTAAGAGGTTGTGTGGAAGGTAAGTTGCACGAGCTGATATCCGTCATGGCGGACAAACAGCTAGACGTGCTCTGTGTAACAGAGACCAAGCGAAGGGGCAGCGACGCCTGCGATCTTCCTGGTGGCGGGATGGCTCTGTGGTCTGGTGTACCACAGAGCGATCGAGCCAGCATGGGGGTAGGAGTACTGCTGTCCTCTCGCTTGGCCTCAGGTGTGAAGGATTACGGAATGTATGATCCCAGACTTCTTTGGGTCCGTATAAAACTTGGTGTCACCAAGGTATTCATGGTTGTAGCATATGCTTCCGTAGGATCCTCGGTGGCAGGGGTACGGTGCCAGAAAACCTCCACGTGGTGTACCCTGGGTGCGGGCGACAGTCCCCCAGATCGTTCTTCTGCTGAATTGTCGCCCGCAGCTAATTTCTGGCGAGAGGGCGGGTTCCCCAGCAATGGGTTGAGCCCCAATTCGCTCCTTACCCTCTAGTTGTAGAGGGTACAGGAGGCGAAATTTCGGACGGGCCCGGTCACTCATTCATTTGAGGGCTGGGCAGGCTTATGCCACCGCCGACATATCGTAAACCTGATATCTTGCTTCAAGACAAGTTGTCGTGAGGCGTAGTATCAGGAACGAGGGTCTTGGCTTAACCGCCCGGACCGCGAGGAAGACAACCTCTATAAAGAATTCGAACTTCGTTAGAATTCGGAAATCACCCAGAATCTTAAGTTCTGGCGTGCGGCGAGAAGATGCATGGCAGATGGGCTGTTCTGTCGTTAGCACGCTCCAGCCAGGGTACCGGCTGACCCCCTGGTTTGTAAATGTAGGCTTGCCCGGGTACAGGGATCTCTGCCCGGGTTGACGGTTTTTCTCCCATACTCGTGGGAATCAACATGGATTTTCTTATACCTACACCAACACAAGACGGGAATCCAGAGGATTCCCACATCACGGCCTTGTCAAGCCAACGTAAAACTGACAACGACGCCTCGTCCTCAGGACTTTAGGCGTCCGCCGAGGGCCCGGCACAGACGAAAGAGGCCCACAAAAAGAAGACGAAGAAGCGGCGGAAGGCGCATAACTGGTCAGGCAAGGGTGCCTCACGGGACCCGCAGCGTTTGGCGGAGCGGAAGGCGAAGGAGGAAGCCGCTACCGCCAAACTGGAGGAAGACGGCGGCAGATCCACTGCAGAGCCGTCAATGGACGAGGGCGACAATAGTGTCACAGAGCCGTCCAGAGACAAGGGCAATGCATCTGCCGATATAATAGACGAGGGCGGTAGTTCCGCAGAGCCGTCCAAGGAGGCTAGCGGGTCGGCGGAGAAAACCGCCGCCGCCAGGTCGTCGTCGCGTCTTGCGGCTGCGGCCCCGACGACAAGGGAGGAGGCCCTCCCCTCGGAGGTGCGGAAGCGCCCCCTGAACAGGGATGGCAGCTCGGGCGTTGACTCCGAGGGGAGTGCTATCATCATGCCTCCTCCCAAAGTTCCGGCCTCTCGCAGAGGGCGAGGGGCCGTGGCGTCAGGTCGGACGACCCATTCCCCAGCCGGCGGTGTACGCAGAGGGGCGGAGGCTCGCAAGCGGACTGACGACGAGGCGGCCGCCGCGAGGGTGCTGGAGGTGTTGTCCGGCATCCCTCCCACCGAAGTGGCGGCCGCTGGTGCCCGCGCGAGCGGTAGCGCCCCGGACGCGAAGGCCCTGCAGGCCGAAAACGCCCGCCTTGGTGGCGAGGTGTCAGGCCTGCGGGCCCAGAACCGCCGCCTAGAGTCGGAGCTGGCCGAGGTGAGGAGGGAAAACCGCCTCCTCGCCAAGGACGTGGCCGAGTTAAAGGCGCAGATGGCGCGACTTATGCCGACTGCGCCACCCGCGTCACCGGCCAGCGCTGGCCGCCGAGGAGCTGGCCGCCCAACGGTTGCCGCTGCGCCGAAGACGGCTCCGACTGCGGAGCGCGCGCCGCCGACAGTCGCCAGCCCACCAAACGTCGTGGAGCAGGCCCCGATAGCGGCCCAGCCGTTAACACCGACCCCGCTGCCCGCGGTGGGAGGCGTGCCGGACGAGGCCTTGCGCGCCATCATCGACTCGGTGGTCAAACTGGTCGATGCGCACTTGGCCGTTCTGGAGGCAAGGCTAGCTCCGGAATCACGTGTCCGGCCGCCTCTGGCCGCGGACAAACGGCCGTATGCGGCACCAGCCCCCGCCCCGCTGCCTTGTCAGGGTGGCCGCGTGGGGGGTAGCTACGCCGCGGCCGCGGCTGGGCCCAAGTCCAAGGGGCCCGCTCCCGCGACGAAGAAGAAGAAGGTGGCACCGGCTCCTGCCGGACTGCAGTCGTCGTCAGCATCAACACCGCCAGCGACGACCAGCACGCCCGCGACTGCGCCTTCCGCGCCTGGCACGCCCGCTGCGCCCGAACAGGGTTGGCAGGTGGCTGAGCGCAGCAGGAAAAGTCGCGGTCAGAGGAGGAGAGAGAGAGAGACAGACTATTTGGAGGGGCGCAGTGTTCTCTACGCGAGCCCCGCAGGGGACATTGTGCGGACGCCCATGTCGTGCGGTGTTCCGCAGGGGTCGGTTCTGGGGCCGACTCTGTGGGACATCGGTTACGACTGGGCATTGAGAGGGAGTCTCCCCCCCAGGCTGAGCGTTATATGCTATGCTGACGACACGCTCGTCACAGCCCGGGGCAGGACACTCGAAGAGGCGGCGAGCCTGGCCATTCTCGGCACCGAGGAGATGGTCAGGCGAATCGAGCCGCTGGGGCTCAGGGTGGCCCTAAACAAGACGGAGGCCCTTTTATTCCATGGGCCCCGTGTGAGGCTGCCCATCGGCGCCTCGTTAGTCGTCAACTCCATCCACATCAGTATCCAGGCCCATATGAGGTACTTTGGTCTGGTGCTCGACGGGCGATGGTGGTTCCGGGAGCATTTCCGTCAAATTGCTCCCCGGCTGGTCGGCGCGGCGTCCGCCCTTTCTCGGCACATGCCGAACGTGGGCGGACCCAGTTTCGAGGGCCGACGGCTGTATGCGGGGGTGATCCGCTCAATGGCCATGTACGGCGCACCCGTGTGGGCGAGGGCTCTGAACGCCCAGCTCAGGGCTATACTGTGGAGGCCACAGCGAGCCATGGTGGTCAGAGCCATTCGAGGGTACCGCACGGTGTCTACCGAGGCGGCATGCCTATTGGCCGGGACACCCCCGTGGGACCTAGAGGCGGAGATGCTATCCGACCTCTACCGGCGGGTTACCACAATGCGCGACGAGGGTGGCTCCCCATCGTTCAACGAGATAGCCACCTGGCGCGAGGACGCCCGCCGAGAAGTCATCGCCCTTTGGGCTACGCGGCTGGAAAGGCCTAGACACGGCATTGTTACCGTCGAGGCCCTCCGGCCCGTACTGATGGAGTGGATGGAGCGGCGGCACGGAGTGCTCTCCTTCCGGTTGGTGCAGGTCTTGTCGGGGCACGGTTGCTTCGGCAAGTACCTGCACACGGTCGTGCGGAGGGAGTAGACTCCTTCCTGCCACCATTGCAGTAGCGACGAGGACACGGCGTAACATACGCTTGAGGTATGTTCGGGCTGGGACGGGCAGCGCCGTGACCTCGTCGCTGTCATCGGTGCCGACCTGACGCTGCCGGCTGTCGTGAAAGCGATGGTCGACAGCGTCAGGAATTGGGACGCGGTCGCCGCCTTCTGCGAGGCTGTCATCTCGCAGAAGAAGGCGGCGGAACGAGTCCGGGAGGATTCGCGTGACCCGGGCCGCCGCCCGCGGCCAGGGCGGCGCATGCGCGAGTATCTGCGCCTGATGCCGCCCTAACCGAGGCTTCGGGTGATCGTACCGGGGAATTGTCCGGTCACCCGATGTGAGGCCACCGCGTGAGGGCGACGCCTCGACGGCGAAAGCTGTCGGGGCGTCGACGAGAGAGGAACCCGAGAGGGTATATCGCCGGGCGGGCCACCGAAGACAAAGATCGGGTATCGGTTGACCGCTCGCACGGCGAAGAGAGGTGTTTCACGTCCATGGTCCCACCTTGCGAAAAAAAAAAAAAAAAGGATCCTCGGTGGCATCAGACCTAGAGAAGTTTTGGGGTAATGTTAGGGAAGTTCTGGATATGGCAGAAACCAGTGAACGCGTGATTGTATGCGGCGATTTGAACGGATGGGTGGGGACCAAGCGTCCTGACTATGAGGACGTACTTGGTCCATTTGGTAATAAGAGAGTGAACGACGCAGGTAGGCTCATAGCGGATGTATGCATGGAGAGAAACCTTATTGTGTCAAAGACATTTTTCCAACATAAGGACATCCATATGTATACATGGAGAAGGAATAAACAGAAAAGTATAATACATTTAATTTTGATAGACAGTCGCCTCTGAAGCAAAATATTGGACGCAAGAGCCTACAGGGGCCCCACAGTCGATACGGACCACTATCTCGTTATTGCGAGATTTAGTGGTCTGTTCAGAAAGTGGAGGCACTGGCGAGAGCGTGTCCACTTCGGAGGGCTTGAAAGAATAAAGGTTGAAAGGTTGCAAGAAGAGTGTGTAAGAGAAAAGTATGCAGAGGGTGTCCGAGAACGGCTGACGATGGCAAGCCAGCCACAATCGGACATTGAAGAATGCTGGGGAGTATTGAAAGAGAGTATGGTAGACACAGCGAAAGAAGTATGTGGAAGTTCAAAGAAGCATAGAAACACAAATGGTGATGCATGGTGGGATGCGGAAGTGGCAGCTTCCGTAGAGCAAAAGAAGAAAGCGTGGCTGGACTATGTCTCTTCTTTGAATCTGAATAACAGTATGACTGAACAGAAGAAAGAAATATATCGGCAATGTAAGAATGACACCAAGGCCTTAGTGAAAGAGAAACGTGATAGAGCAAGTATGAGTGCAGAAGATAGGCTGGCTAAAAACTTCGAGGGTAACACCAAACTCTTTTGGAGGGAGGTGAAGAAGTCTCGGGGTGGTTGGTCAGCCTTCAGAATGAATAAAATAAGGTCTAAAGGTGGAGACATTCTTACACAAACACAAGACGTGTTTAGCCGATGGAGTGAATATTTTGGCGATATGTATGCGGATGCTACGGTTGGCGCCGGTGTCGCATGTGGTCTAGTAGATCAACATTCGGCGACGGCGTCCTCCGATGGCATCAGTATGGATGAAGTTGAAGAAGTTTGAGAAATGGTAAGGCAGCGGGCATTGATATGGTGTCTGCCGAGATGATCAAGCTTGGTGGCTCCTGTGTCCGGGAGGCGTTCTTGTTGCTCCTCAATTTATGTTGGAGCTCGGGAATGGTTCCCGGAGACTGGAATAGCGCAGTCATCGTGCCTTTGTTTAAAAACAAGGGTTCACGTTATGACTGCGCAAATTACAGAGCCATAAGCTTGACCAGTTTGGCAGCAAAAGTGTATGGTAAAATTATTGAAAGGAGAATGAGGATGGTGTCCGATGGTTTACTGTGTGAGACACAAGGAGGTTTCAGGAGTAGAAGGGGATGCATGGATCAAGTGTTCTCTCTGCGCAACATTGTGGAGAAGCATCTGGCCCTAGGTCAGAGGGTTTTCTGCAGTTTTGTGGATCTGGAGAGAGCATTTGACACGGTTGTACGAAAGGAACTTTGGGACATTTTACCGGAGTATGGTATTAGCGGTAAACTGCTACAGGCTGTGCAGTCCAGTTACATGGGCTATAGAGCCTGTGTGCGGCTGGATGGTGGAATGTCGCCTTGGTTTGACGTCAATATCGGCGTTAAGCAGGGCTGCGTTCTAGCAGCCAGGCTGTTTATCATATATCTGGATAAATGTCTCCAAAGGTTGAACGATATGAATGTGGGAGTCCAGATGGGTGACTCAGTGGTCTCTGCTCTGCTTTATGCAGATGATGCAGTCCTGCTGGCACAGTCAGCGACTGACCTGCAGACCCTAGTCGACACAATGACAGAAGATTGTAAGAAAAGGGGTCTACGCGTGAATGTGAGCAAAACCAAAATAATGGTCTTTGAAAGAGATGAAGCCAGAACAGATGTAAGAGTAACAATAGGTAATGATGTACTAGAGCAAGTGGATGAATTTGTATATCTTGGATGTGGATTAAGCCGAGATGGACGGTACACCACTGATATAGAGCGAAGAGTGAATGCGGGAAATAGAGTGAACGGAGCGTTGGGGCAACTTCTCGGCAACCACCACCTCAGCCAGAAGGTACGTGTAGCAATACATAACGCAGTGCTTGTCCCAACATTACTGTGTGGAAGCGAGAGTTGGGTATGCAGAAAAGAGTATGAAAGTAAAATTAATGCGGTCGAAATGCGATCTCTTTGGAAAATCTGTGGAGTTAGGGTGACCGACCGCATTCGTAACGACGACGTAAGAGAGCGAGTAGGTATGAAAGAGAGTATTGGTGTAAAGATGCGAAAGGGAATGCTCCGATGGTTCGGACATGTGGAAAGAATGCCGAAGGTACGTCTGGTTAAGAAGATATACAATGCGAAAGTGGAAGGATGTAGGTACCGAGGGAGACCGAGACTAACCTACCTAGACCAGATCGGTCAGGTACTGAAGGAAGGTGGAGTCAAGAGTCTCCGAAACCGGCGAGCGTGTATGAAGAGAATTATGAATGTTGAGGAAGCGAGTGAAGTATGCAAAGATAGAGTTCTCTGGCACTCTGTTCCCTCTGCCTACCCTACAAGGGATATGGCGTGATGATATGTATGTATGTATGTATTTTTTAAAAATCGATTAATATTACTATAAAAATCGATTATTAGAAAAAAATAATCGATTAAAATAAAAATCGATTATTTTTTAACATCCTTACTTGCGACAAATATGTATGCGCAAGCAAAAAAAAAAGGCATTGACAATAATATTTTTTTTACTTTTATTACGCTTTCGGCGCTTGTCATATCGCATTACTACATTACATAAATAACAATTTTATATAATACAACACGCGCGCGGCAAAATCTGTAATCCAAAGACAGTGTATGTATGTACGTTTGACACGTTGCCGCCCGGTAGCAAAATGATCTCTAAGTCAATAGAGTGTAAGTTCATTTGAAATGGGCGCGCGGCACCTGTGCGTCTGTCATAGGCGAGTAATTGCCCCCTTTGACATCGCAGCCCGGTCAACCGCACTTTAAGCAAAATGATCTCTAAGTCAATAAAGTGTAAGTTCATTCATTTGAAATGGGCGCGTGGCGCGGCACCTGTACGTCTGTTGCGTCTTTTGACGTAGCCGTCCGGGCGCTCGCACTTAAAGAGAAATGATCTCTAAATCACTTAAATTAGTTGTAAGATCATTTGAATTTACAGCGAGGCGCGCGGCGGCTATGTAAGTATCGGTCAGTGATTGATCTGATTTCTTCTTTTAAGTAATTGAATTCGTTAGCTCATTTCATTTGCGACAACGGGCGAATTAGCACGGAAGTTCTTAGAGAAAAAATATAAAGGTATGTTAAGTCAATTTTAGTGTATGAAGAGAATTATGAATGTTGAGGAAGCGAGTGAAGTATGCAGAGATAGAGTTCTCTGGCACTCTGTTCTCTCTGCCTACCCTGCAAGGGATATGGCGTGATGATATGTATGTATGTAAGTCAATTTTATTTTTTAAGTGTTAGTGTTAGGTACATTACAATCATTATCATCACATCATCATCATATCATTTGTTTATGAGAGAGAGTCATGACTGTTTTGTTTATTTGTTTATAATTGCAAAAATACAAATTCTTAGTGTTAGTGATTGATAAAAAAGTACTTACTTTATTTAGAATAAAGAAAGAAAAAATAAATACTAAATTGAATCTTGATTTTATTGTAGATGGCTGAATTAGGGGATAAAAAGAAACCATCGGGTGCTCAAAATAGAAAAAGGAAACTGGAGAAAGAAGAAAAAATTAAAAAGCTAACTTCTCCGATTGACTCTTTCTTTCGACCTGGTAAGTTAAGTCAGTTGGTACCATAAATAAAACATCTGAAGTGGCATAAACAGTGTCAGAAGTCGCTGGTCCTGCCTGGGTTCCTACCTACTTATTATTATTACACTTCTTATTTTTTCTATAAGTTACCTGTACCTAATGAGTCTTAAATAACGTAGGTTTTTATGATTATGACAATATATCTAATTAATTGTTTTTTGCGGATTGCGCACCGGAAGGCGCAATGGTTAGTAACTAACATTCACTCTTGTGCCAAAGGTCTCGGGTTCGAATCCCGGCCGGTGCAATATTTTTTTAAATACATACCTTCTCAGACCTTGTGTTAAATTTTTGTATTGTGTGATATGTCCAACACGCGTTCCAATCGTGGAGATTATGGCAATAAATAACCCCATAGTTTTGGAGGCTCATGTCTAACAGTGAACTAGACTGTCTATACTTATATCTGTACTTATATGGCTTGTGTATTTGTGATTTGTTTTTGGGGATTATGAATAATGTTTTTTCATGAAATAGCCGCAGGCGAGATTCGTCAATCGCAACTAAAGTATTTTAATTTCTTACTGTTTGCGCATAGAGCGTGCGTAAGCGCCTCGGTAATTACACACTGAGCGCGCTCGGCCGGACTAACGGATTAGACTATAACCGATTGCCCGCCTTAACTTTAAGGCACTGTTTTTAATGTCCTAAAATATTATTGCGTGGCCCTATTACCACACTTGGTTACACAAATTGTTGACTATCTTATGTTTTTTTAGGTACATCTTCGTCAACATTCACCCGACAGTTAGAAGAAACAGTCAACTTGGAAGAGAAAACTTCTACGAGTATTTCACAAGTTCCAGCTCATACTAGTACCAGTACCTCGCCTGGCTCGCTTACTCTAAGTGAACCAATTCCAATTGTTAACCAACCAGCAACAAAACCAGATGTACGATTTGTGAAAATGTCGCGAATGATTCTGCTCTCTGGCCGCAAGTAATACCCGATAATTTAAGATTATTTTTAACAGAACGTGGATCGATTTAGATAAAAACAACCAACTATCCTTCACATAGTAACATGAGGTTGTTTTCAGATACATATTACATAGTAAAAAGTTACGAAACAACGAAATTATTCATCGAGTTTGGCTTGTATATTCCACATCTACTGATTCTGTATTTTTTTTTCACTGTAAACTTTTTAATAATAATGTACACATACATACATACATATCATCACGCTATATCCCTTGCAGGGTAGACAGAGAAAACAGAGTGCCAGAGAACTCTATCTCTGCATACTTCACTCGCTTCCTCAACATTCATAATTCTCTTCATACACGCTCGTCGGTTTCGGAGACTCTTGACTCCACCTTCCTTCAGTACATGACCGATCTGGTCTAGGTAGGTTAGTCTCGGTCTTCCTCGGTACCTACATCCTTCCACTTTCGCATTGTATATCTTCTTAACCAGACGTTCGTTCGGCATTCTTTCCACATGTCCGAACCATCGGAGCATTCCCTTTCGCATCTTTATACCAATACTCTCTTTCATACCTACTCGCTCTCTTACGTCGTCGTTACGAATGCGGTCGGTCAGCCTAACTCCACAGATTTTCCGCAGAGATCGCATTTTGACCGCATTAATTTTACTTTCATACTCTTTTCTGCATACCCAACTCTCGCTTCCATACAGAAATGTTGGGACAAGCACTGCATTATGTATTGCTGCACGTGCCTTCTGGCTGAGGTAGTGGCTGCCGAGAAGTTGCCCCAACGCTCCGTTCACTCTATTTCCCGCATTCACTCTTCGCTCTATATCAGTGGTGTACCTTCCATCTCGGCTAAATCCACATCCAACATATACAAATTCATCCACTTGCTCTAGTATATCATTACCTATTGTTACTCTTACATCTGTTCTGGCTTCGTCTCTTTCAAAGACCATTATTTTGGTTTTGCTCACATTCACGCGTAGACCCCTTTTCTTACAATCTTCTGTCATTGTGTCGACTAGGGTCTGCAGGTCAGTCGCTGACTGTGCCAGCAGGACTGCATCATCTGCATAAAGTAGAGCAGTGACCACTGAGTCGCCCATCTGGACTCCCACATTCATATCGTTCAACCTTTGGAGACATTTATCCAGATATATGATAAACAGCCTGGCTGACAGAACGCACCTCTGCTTAACGCCGATATGGACGTCAAACCAAGGCGACATTCCATCAGCCAGCCGCACACAGGCTCTACAGCCCATGTAACTGGACTGCACAGCCTGTAGCAGTTTACCGTTAATACCATACTCCGGTAAAATGTCCCAAAGTTCCTTTCGTACAACCGTGTCAAATGCTCTCTCCAGATCCATAAAACTGCAGAAAACCCTCTGACCTAGAGCCAGATGCTTCTCCACAATGTTGCGCAGAGAGAACACTTGATCCATGCATCCCCTTCCACTCCTGAAACCTCCTTGTGTCTCACACAGTAAACCATCGGACACCATCCTCATTCTCCTTTCGATAATTTTACCATACACTTTTGCTGCCAAACTGGTCAAGCTTATGGCTCTGTAATTTAAGCAGTCATAACGTGAACCCTTGTTTTTAAACAAAGGCACGATGACTGCGCTATTCCAGTACCCGGGAACCATTCCCGAGCTCCAACATAAATTGAGGAGCAACAGGAACGCCTCCCAGACACAGGAGCCACCAAGCTTGATCATCTCGGCAGACACCATATCAATGCCCGCTGCCTTACCATTTTTCAAACTTCTTATCGCCCATTCAACTTCATCCATACTGATGCCATCGTAGAACGTCGCTGTCGAATGTTGTTCTACTAAACCACATGCGACACCGGCGCCAACCGTAGCATCCGCATACATATCGACAAAATATTCACTCCATCGGCTTAACACGTCTTGTGTTTGTGTAAGAATGTCTCCACCTTTAGACCTTATTTTATTCATTCTGAAGGCTGACCAACCACTCCGAGACTTCTTCACCTCCCTCCAAAAGAGTTTGGTGTTAATCTCGAAGTTTTTAGTCAGCATATCTTCTGCACTCATACTTGCTCTATCACGTTTCTCTTTCACTAAGGCCTTGGTGTCATTCTTACATTGCCAATATATTTCTTTCTTCTGTTCAGTCATACTGTCATTCAGATTCAAAGAAGAGACATAGTCCAGCCACGCTTTCTTCTTTTGCTCTACGGAAGCTGCCACTTCCGCATCCCACCATGCATCACCATTTGTTTTACTATGCTTCTTTGAACTTCCACATACTTCTTTCGCTGTATCTACCATACTCTCCTTCAATACTCTCCAGCATTCTTCAATGTCCGATTGCGGCTGGCTTGCCATCGTCAGCCGTTCTCGGACACCCTCTGCATACTTTTTTCTTACACACTCTTCTTGCAACCTTTCAACCTTTATTCTTTCAAGCCCTCCGAAGTGGACACGCTCTCGCCAGTGCCTCCACTTTCTGAACAGACCACTAAATCTCGCAATAACGAGATAGTGGTCCGTATCGACTGTGGGGCCCCTGTAGGCTGTTGCGTCCAATATTTTGCTTCGGAGGCGACTGTCTACCAAAATTAAATCTATTATAATTTTCTGTTCATTCCTTCTCCATGTAAACATGTGGATGTCTTTATGTTGGAAAAATGTGTTTGACACAATAAGGTTTCTCTCCATGCATACATCCGGTATGAGCCTACCTGCGTCGTTCACTCTCTTATCACCAAATGGACCAAGTACGTCCTCATAGTCGGGACGCTTGGTCCCCACCCATTCGTTCAAATCTCCGCATACAATCACGCGTTCACTGGTTTCTGCCATATCTAGAACTTCCCTAACATCGGATCCTACGGGAGCATATGCTACAACCATGAATACCTTGGTGATACCTAGTTTTATACGGACCCAAAGAAGTCTGGGATCATACATTCCGTAATCCTTTACACCTGAGGCCAAGCGAGAGGACAACAGCACTCCTACCCCCATGCTGGCTCGATCGCCACACCAGACTACAGGGCCATCCCGCCACCAAGAAGATCGCAGGCTGCAGTCGCTGCCCCTTCGCTTGGTCTCTGTTACACAGAGCACGTCTAGCTGTTTGTCCGCCATGACGGTTATCAGCTCGTGCAACTTACCTTCCACACAACCTCTTACATTCCACTTACCCACACGGCACTCTGCTCCCCTCGACTCGCCTGACTGGGCAAGGCATGATGGGTGGCGGCCCCCATCGCTGCATCTGCCGATTTTCGTACCGACGGGGACGGATCGGTACGCGTCGCCCCCAGGGGACACCCTAACCCGCACTGCTGTACGTATATGAGCCGGATTGAAGTCTGACTCCCTAAAAAAAATCATCATCATATCAGGCTATTGACGTCCACTGCTAGACGTAGGCCTAAATGTAAAATAGTACTGGACATTTATGGCATTTTTTTGTTGTGATTTATATTTTAGTTTTTGAGACAATAAGGTTGTTATTTTGTTAGGATGCTCATCATTTCATTTTTATGATAATAAAAAAATGTGTCAATAATTACATTTGGTTTCCTTATTCCTTACCTTAAAAATTTAAAGGAATATTCGCTTTGATAAATTTTTAGATTGGTTGATTTTTTATTCATATAATTTTATTTGATTTTAATCTGATAAATTGTTAATATGAATCTCTTAGGTTTATTATTGGAATATGAAAAGTATATACATTTTTAAATAATAGAAAAAAAAACGATTTTTTCGTAAATATGCTACAACCATGAATACCTTGGTGACACCTAGTTTTATACGGACCCAAAGAAGTCTGGGATCATACATTCCATAATCCTTCACACCTGAGGCCAAGCGAGAGGACAACAGCACTCCTACCCCCATGCTGGCTCGATCGCTCTGTGGTACACCAGACCACAGAGCCATCCCGTCACCAGGAAGATCGCAGGCGTCGCTGCCTCTTCGCTTGGTCTCTGTTACACAGAGCACGTCCAGCTGTTTGTCCGCCATGACGGATATCAGCTCGTGCAACTTCCCTTCCACACAACCTCTTACATTCCACGTGCCCACCCGGCACTCTGCTCTCCTCGACTCGCCTGACTGGGCAAGGCGTGATGGGTGGCGGCCCCCATCGCCGCAACTGCCTAAGTTCGTTCCGACGGGGGCGGGTCGGTACGCGTCGCCTCCGGGGGACGCCCTAACCCGCATTGCGGTACGCATATCGAGCCAGATTAGCAGTCTAATTAGACTGGCAGAGGACGCGAACGAGCACGCTCCGGACTATGCCCCCCAACGATATAAATGTCACTACATTTAATGCCCCCACTGGTTACAAAGACTGTGGGCATTTGTCGAGAAATATAGAACGACATGAAAAAAGTTCAGGGCATATATGTTCTTTATTTTTTTTTAAATTTATATTTGGATCTAAAAAATGACGTATTGAAAGGGCAAACAGTAGACTCAGTAAATCAAACTGAAATAGACCGCAAAAGAAAGAGGTGGACGGCAGTTTTGGAAAGGATAATCGAAATAATAAAATTTTTGGCAGGTCAAAATATAGCATTTAGGGGCACAACCGAGAAGTTGTATGACCCAAATAATGGTAATTTTTTAAAGTTGGTGGAGAGTATATCTAATTTTGATAGTACACTATCAGAACACATTGCTCGAATTCAAAGAGCTCAGCATCGCATGCCACATTATCTTGGTCATAACATTCAAAACGAACTGATTAGTATAATTGCTGAAAAAATTAAAACGACTATAATAAGTCTTCTGAAGCAATGTAAGTCATCCATCCATCAGTACGTAAACGCCCACTACTGGACATAGGCCTCCCCACAAGAATGCCATCTATAACGGTCCTGTGCCACCTGCACCCAACGGTTTCCTGCGACCTTGATGAGGTCATCAGTCCACCGAGTGTGGGGTCGTCCTACGCTGCGTCGTCCGATTTGTGGTCGCCACTCGAGAACCTTTTTTCCCCAATGGTTGTCGGTTCGTCGAGCGATGTGGCCTGCCCATTGCCACTTCAACGTGCTAATTCTTCAGGCTATGTCGGTTACACCCGTTCTTCTACGGATTTCCGTATTTCGGATTTTATCACGTAGAGAAATACCGAGCATAGCCCTCTCCATAGCACGCTGAGCGATTTTGAGCCTTTTTATGAGGCCGACATTTAGAGACCACGTTTCAGTGCCGTAAGTCATCGCTGGTAACACACACTGGTTATAAACCTTTGTTTTCAGACACCGTAGAATATTATACGAGAAGATCCTCCTAAGTTTCCCGAACGCTGCCCAGCCGAGTTGGATTCGTCGGCTGACCTCTTTCTCGAAATTGGATCTACCTAATTGGACTGTTTGTCCTAGGTAAACATAGTGATCGACAACTTCGAGAATCGCATTCCCAACCAGGACCGGTACAGAAATGACATGGGCATTAGACATGATTTTCGTCTTGTCCATGTTCATTTTCAGCCCTACTAATTGGGAGACCTTGCTGAGGTCATTGAGCATGGTGCCAAGGTCCTCCAGGGATTCTGCCATGACTACGATATCATCTGCGAATCGAAGGTGAGTGATGTATTCGCCATTGATGTTGATGCCGAGTCCGGTCCAATCTAAGAGCTTGAAGACATCTTCCAGCGCAGTGGTGAACAGTTTCGGAGAGATAACGTCTCCCTGTCTCACGCCTTTCTGCAGATGGATCGGGTTTCGTACTCTTATCCTGGATGCGGACTGACATAGTAGCGTCTTTATATAAACACTTCAGCACTTCGATATATCGATAGTCAATTTGGCACCTCTGAAGGGACTGCAGCACTGCCCAAGTTTCGACAGAATCAAAGGCTTTCTAATAATCCACAAACGCTAGACACAGAGGCCGATTATACTCCTCGGTCTTCTGTATAATCTGGCGTAGCGTGTGGATGTGGTCTATGGTACTATAACCTTTTCGGAAACCGGCTTGTTCGGGCGGCTGGAAGTCATCTAGCTTGCGCGCGAGTCGGTTCGTAATGACTCTTGAAAACAATTTGTATACGTGGCTCAGGAGTGAGATGGGTCTGTAATTCTTTAAGAGCGTTTTATCGCCCTTCTTGAAAAACAGCACCACTACACTCCTGGTCCACGACTCTGAAACGTCGCCCCCGAGAATTACAGAATTATACAGCTTCTGTAGGGCTTTTAAAACTGGCTTGCCGCCTGCCCTCAGGAGCTCTGTGGTAATTCCGTCATCTCCCGGTGCCTTTCCGTTCTTGGATCTGGGGTCTTGGACCAAGCTGACAACAGGATTCAGGGATGATTTGTACAACTGCCCATAGAACCTTTCGACCTCTCCCAAGATCTCACTCTGCTGGGATGAAATGACAGTACCGTTATCAGTCTTCAGCTTAATCATTTGGCTCTGCCCAATAGACAAATCTCGTGCGAACACTTTGAAGCCTTGATTTCGCTCTAACGCCTCTTCAATACGCTGTGTATTGAATAGGCGAATATCGCGTCGCATAGATTTAGAGATTTGTCTATTAAGCTGCCTGAGTTCGGACCAATCGGCTGAAGACTGTACCGTCATTTCCTTTCTCTTCTCCATGAGTTGAAGAGTCTGGTCAGAAAGCTTTTTCGTTCTAGTAGCGCGACGGGCCTTAAAGAATTTTGACCCGACCGCGTGGACAGTTTACACGAACCTGTTGTTCATATCGTTCGAAGATTCGCACTCTTCCAGGCATTGGAAGCGATTATGTAATTCGAGTTGAAAGCTATCGGGGTTCTGGTATTGGACCATCCATCCATCTGTTATCAGGCTGTATCTCAAGAACGGTAATAGCTAGACAGTTGAAATTTTCACAGATGATGTATTTCTATTGCCATTATAACAGCAAATACTAAAAATAATATAAAATAAATATTTAGGGTTATGGGCTCCCATACAACGAACTTGATTTTTTTAGTTTTACGGAACCCTTCGTGCTCGAGTACAATTCGCACTTGGCCGATTTTTACGTCACTGTCATCTGAAAATTTAGAGTAGATGCCACGAGAGGTACAGGTACGAGAGGTACGTGGTCAGAATCTAGCAACGAGCTCAATTTCTGAACAGTTACTTTCGTCGTAGTGAAATGCTGGAGTTCGCATCATTTTATTCTCAGATGACGCAATCATAGACGTGCAAGCCCCGTTCTTAGATGGCACAGCAACAATGCTATACATTTCGTCACCACCTTTTTTACCAGGCATTATTTGATATCGACAGCCATGCCGTAGTTAATGTGTAGTAGTTTTCTCCATTTCTTCGTTGTGATAGTGATTGGGTTTCTTGATAATGCTAATTGGGCTGCTTGTGCAAAGAACCCACTTTTGGCTTCTATGGATCAACATCCCTATATTTGTCAACGATTTATTTTCACACTTTAGTTGTGATATTTTTAAAGTGTTGTCTATATATAAAAACCAATTTCTTTTGATTTTAGTATGAGTACTGGTGTATAATATTTCAAAGTTTGCTGTGGACATTAAAAGACATCATAATTATAATATGTATAAGTGTAACTTGTGAGAATTTCTACTCATATGGAGAGCAGAAAATATATGGATGCTAAAAGTGGCTAACGCCAAATTCTCAGGTAACTTATTATTTTTTCGCAATTAATGTTTATTTAATAGATGATTAAAATGTTACTGCCACCTAAGATGGAGTTAGTGTTACTAGGGAATTGAAAATAATTTTATCACCGAATTTATCTTTTATGTTTTATTTATTTTGTTGTTACACACCTAATGGTATGAGGTTCTGCCGCTCATGATCCTTAGCAATATCAGGGGACCAGTCAGACTGCTACCTACCGTGAAGAGTTACCTACCGTGAAATTTCACTTCTTAAGTTTGGACGCGCGCTATGGATTGGTCACGCTCCGCTAATCCGTCCGGGGCGACGGAAGAAGCGGCGCACTACCCCATAGACCCACCCTACATGTACCTCCCTACGCCGTGCGAGCGGGCCATCGGAACCCGGTCTTTGTCTTCGGTAGCCCGCCCGGCGGTTTACCTTTGCATGGGTATCCTCGTATCCTCGTAGACGCAGATGGGCGCGTCTCCTGGCCTTTACGCGAAGGGACGCTAGTGTTCGCCGTCCTCTCCACCTTCTTCTGCTGGCGCTTCTTGGCCTCCGAAGCTTTTTTTCTGTCATAGGCAGAACATATATGGCGCTGCTTTCGTCTTCCCTTCTTTACAATTAAAATGGGGGCTGAGTTTATAGCCATGCCCGCGGCTTCCAAGATAGTGGAGGCTCTCCTCCCATATGCAGAGCTGACCGAGCTGTCATCGGAGCGCGTTCCGATTTAAAGCCCCCCCGGTATACTGGGTACTGCTCTAGTGACTGACTCCGAGTAACCATGCATCCTCTCGCCGAGAGGTGAAACTTAGGATTCGGGATTGTTTTTTGGGAGGGGATATACCTCCGCAGATCCCGGCCCTGAATTGAAGGTATCCTAAACTCAGGTCACCTTACTTTATTTTGTGCAACTTATTTTATTTGGTGTATACGAAATAAAAAGATTCTACCTAAAATAATATTTACTACTAAAATTATGTAATAAGCGAACAGCAGCGATCTCCTAGGAATCTTATAACACCAACTACTGTAGCCAAATCAGCTCAGAAATTAGCAATGACCGCTAGAAAATTCACAATCGCAGATAATTCTAACTCATCGTATCGTACTTCGTAAAGTTCAAAATTATGTCTATAATGTTTTATATTATTTTTATTCAAAATGAATATATTTATGAAATCCATTACAGATGATGAAAAAATATTTTTCAAGAAAGTGATGTATTTAAATCGTCATGAATTTAGCAAAATGAGCGGATGTGGCTTATTCTACATAGATGCGAGGTTACCACTGAAGCTGAGTCAGTTACTGTCTCATTGTACAATTGTATTACTTCAATTTGCCTTTCTATAAACTATGAATTCTAAAAAAAAATGGATTTTTATTAATTGCCCCTTTCAGCATTTCACCTGACTAGCTTTTGCTAGTAAAATAAATATTAAGACGAATTAAAACTTTCAATATAAAAACAATAAGTTGCATACGATGATAAGTTGCGTAGTTAAATTTAAAATGATGCTATCGTCATTTCTAGTTATATCATATCTGTAATAAATATACACTTTCACGGTGTAATATGCACTAAATAGCTATAATATTGCTAGTACTAAGGAGCCGTCAGATGACTGACTTTAGTCTGTGGGAAAAGGCACCAGAATGTAAACACATAAGAAGACACTTTATACGTACCAATGTTAACGTGATGGATTCTTGTATATAAAAAACATTTAAACATGTCGTTAGAAAAGTTTTAAGTAATTTATACTTAAAGCTTTTGAGTTGAAGACTTTAGGGGTAAGGGGAAACCGAAAAAAATATATAAGAAGCTGAATGCAGATATTTTGCGAAGCCAAACCACAACAGCGGATGACTAAGGGATGACAGTATTTAAAATAAAATACATAGGCCACACACATTTTACTTTAATATATTCACAGAAATGTAAATTGCAAATGCACAATAGTATGCTGAATGAATGTCTGGTTAAGAAGATATACAATGCGAAAGTGGAAGGATGTAGGTACCGGGGGAGACCGAGACTAACCTACTTAGACCAGATTGGTCACGTACTGAAGGAAGGTGGAGTCAAGAGTCTCCGAAACCGACAAGCGTTTATGAAGAGAATTATGAATCTTGAGGAAGCGAGTGAAGTATGCAAGAATAAAGTTCTCTGGCACTCTGTTCTCTCTGCCTACCCTACAAGGGATATGGCGTGATGATATGTATGTATGTACAATAGTATATTTTAGAAGAATGCCTATTAATCCAAGAGTTAACATGGCAGCCGTATAGAACAACTGACAGGCTTTCATCTTTGGCCCTGTACGGCACACCGGTGTGGGCGGGGTCCCTGACCGTCCGACTCAGGGCTCTTCTGTGGCGACCACAGAGGGCCATGGCGGTCAGGGCTGTACGCGGGTACCGCACGGTGGCGACGGAGGCAGCGTGCTTGTTGGCCGGGAGTCCCACGTGGGACCTGGAGGCGGAAATGCTCGCCGATTTGTATCGGCGGGTGTCGGGGGTGCGCGCGGAGGGCGGTGTGGTCTCTTTGAGGGAACTCACCGCCTGGCGCGTTGACGCCCGCCTAGATGTCATTGCCCGTTGGGCAGTCCGGCTGGAGAGGCCTCGGTTCGGTGTGCGGACCGTAGAGGCCTTCCGGCCGGTGCTGATGCAGTGGTTGGAACGGCGGCACGGGGTGCTCTCCTTCCGACTGGTGCAGGTTTTGACGGGGCATGGATGCTTTGCCAAATACCTGCACAAGGTCGTCAGGAGGGAGAGTACACCGTCCTGCCACCACTGCGATTACGACGAAGACACGGCGCAGCATACGCTCGAGGTTTGTGCCGCTTGGGCAGAGCAGCGTCGTGAACTCGTCGCAATCATCGGTGCCGACCTGACGCTGCCAACCATCGCCAGGGTGATGCTCGACAGCGTCAGGAACTGGGACGCGGTCGCAACCTTCTGCGAGGCAGTAGTCTCGCGGAAGGAGGCGGCGGAGCGCGTGCGCGAGGAGCGTCTCCTCGACGGCGCGAGCCGCCGCCGGCGACTGGGGCGGCGCAGGCGCGATTACCTGCGCCTGATGCCGCCCTAGCCAAGGCCGCGGGTGACTGGATCGGGGAGTTAGTCCGTCACCCGCCGAGAGGCCGACCGCGTGAGGAAAGACCGACATCCTACCCGAGGGGAGATGTCATCCCGGATGGAGTGGTGCGAGGAGTGTGCCGACCGTAGCCCACCCCCAAAAAAAAAAAAAAGGCTTTCATTTTATTAAATTTCGATCTGTGTAATCTTTATATATTTCGGTATAATCTCTTCTCATCTTCTGTGAAGCATATAATAGAGGTTTAAATATGAAATTACCGTTTTAACGTACTAGCCAGTTTGAATTAAAATTAAACCTGCATGGTGTCAGACATCAAAGTGAAACTATTTACAAATGAAAGCAATATATATAACATTCTAAAAAAAATGTGTGACATTTGATTGTGCGACGTTCAATTATTTTTACATTCAGCTTCTGAATTGAATATGGATACGGCGAAAATCAGAGTAATTTTCGAATAAGAGTTCCGACGTGGGACTAACGCGGCAGAAACGGCTCGTAATATCAATGCTGTGTTTGGAGAAGATACGGTTAACGAACGCACCTTGCGTTTTTGATTTGACCGCTTTCGTAGTGGAAACTGGGACTTAAAAAATGAACCACGAGGGAGACCAGCCACTAAGGTAAATAACGATGCCTTGAAGTCCCTGGCCACCGCAGCGGTGGCCCATAAGGAAGTACTTCTGGCAGTCTCGCTTGACATTAAGAACGCCTTCAACAGTCTCCCACACGAGACGTTGTAAGAGGCGTTCCGCTTTCATAAAGTGCCTCCGTATCTCCGGAGGCTATTGGAGGCGTACCTCGAGGGAAGGCACGTGCTCTGGGAGGGGAGCGACGGGCGCATACATCACCATCGGGTGGAGTGCGGTGTTCCACAGGGATCGGTTCTCGGTCCGGTCCTGTGGAACGTAAGATTAGACTGGCTCCTACGGGGTCGGCTACTCTCCAGGATGGAGGTCATCTGCTATGCGGATGATACCCTGATCACGGTGAGGAGGCTCGACTTCCGTGGGGCAGCCCGATTGGCACAGGAAGGAGTCGCGCTCGTCGTAGACCAGATCGGCATGTTGGGCCTGAGGGTCTCGGTGGAGAAAACTGAGGCTCTCCTATTTCATGGCCCACGTCGAGGTCTCCCCCGAGAAGCACAAATCAGTGTGTCTGGGGTTGCCGTGCCGGTGCGGGCACGGATGAAATATCTGGGTCTGCATCTAGATCCTAAATAGAATTTCGAGCCTCACTTTGCCCAGCTCGTCCCGCGGTTTGTGAAGACGATCGCGGCCTTGGGTAGGCTTCTGCCGAATACTGGCGGTCTAGGGTCGTCCTGCCGGCGGTTATACGCCAGAGTCGTGCGGTCCATGGCGCTGTATAGTGCCCCTATATGGTCGCAGCCCCTCGCTACACGCAATAGGGCCCTCCTCCGACGTCCGCAAAGGGTCATGACGGTGAGGGCCATTAGGGGCTACCGTACAGTGTCCTGGACTGCAGCGACACTGCTGGCGGGCGACCCGCCTTGGCCACTCGTGGCTAAGGCTTTGGCAGAGGCCTATCGGCTGCGCGCTGATACGCGGGCCGGCGGCTAGCAAGTCTCCGCAAGGAGGCTGGGCAGAGATCTGGAAGTGGCCCGAAGGGGAGTCATCCGGCGATGGAGAGAGGACCTGGAGTCCCCCGTAGCAGGTCGGGGGACTGTGGAGGCGGTCGCGCCACATTTCCACCACTGGATCAGTAGGAGGCACGGCAGCCTAACCTTTAGGATGGCGCAGATGCTTATCGGATACGGAGTCTTCGGTAAGTACCTGCATAGAATTGGAAGGGAAGGGGCCCCAGGATGTCACGAGTGTGGCGCGCCAGTATAAGATGCGCGTCACACTCTGGAGGTATGCCCCACCTGGGGGCCCCCAGCATAGCGTATTATTGACCCATTTGCACCTAATCGGTAACATAAAAAAACTTGAAAATGGGTCCCTCACAATTTAACTGATCTGCAGAGAGCAGCGCGCGTTGAAGCTTGCCTTATCTTATCAAACCGGTATAGTAATGAAGGGATTTTATTCTTTTTTTTTCGGTGATAGGCTGAAATGATGATGATGAAGATGAAGAAAGTTTTTATAAATAACCTAGCACGTTCAACGCTAAATCTTAGTAATTTAGAAAGAAGTCCTATTTATTATGTATCTTTTCTGAATTTTGATGTTAAGTCGAGAAATGTGTAATATTACATTGGAAATGAAACTATTTTTGTGGATTAATCAAATGCAAAGGCGATCAGCGTTTTACGCTCGGTGAGCGAGAGAGGTGGAAGCCCAACTGGGTAGGTTTGGGGTTTGTATTGGTAGGCAGCAGCCTAGCTATACCCTTGGTATTGCAAAAGGTCCATTGGCGGTAGTGACACCTACCATCAGGTGTGCTGCATGCACGTTTGCCACCATAAGCAATAAAAAAATTATATTGAATGCCTTTCTATACTCATTGCTTAAGGGTAAATTAAATAATCTATGTATCAAGCTATGGAATGTCGCTAGTTTATGTTGCCATAGGTGACACGATGATGCCAGTATTACAATATCTGTACACGTTGGCTTACGACTTTCTATTTTAAAATAATAATGGATATCCCCCACGTATCGCCTAATTTAATTTATTTTTATGTTTTATTACAATTTATAAATATCATTTGAAATGAAATGAAATGATTTATTTATGACAGACACAAGCACAAGCAAAATAAAAAGATAATAATAATAACAAAATGGTTAGTGTTTGCCACAATCCGGTCTCAACTCAGCATAATGCTGGCCGCAGACGACCAGCGCTGGTCTTCCGTTGTGACCGGGAGGAGACGTCACGCACATGCCCTCAATATGACTTAATATAATGTAGCATCCACAATGTAGTAACACAATCCAGCTTAAGTCTAAACTTTACATAATATGACATGGTAATAATAATAATATGATATGCTAATATTATACAAGAAAGAGAATACAGTTTCGTTTAACTTTACTGCGAAAATAGCAAAAAAAAAGAAACATAAATAACAGAGGTACATATTACAAGCCAAATATTGAAAACCACCATTATCTTGGTTCAAAATGATACAATATAAATTCCTAACAATATTAGAAATGATGTTTACACAAGTCATTTCTAAAAAGCAGTGGTGTTTTGAGCAAGTAGTTCCTCATTTTTCTGATGTGCATAGATAAATTTTCTAAGTTTTTTCTTAAATGCATGCAAATTAGGCAGATTCCGTATCGGTGGAGGGATATTGTTCCAACATTTTGTAGCAGCGTATCGGAAACTACCTCTGAAAGCTGCCGAGCAATGTCGCGCAGTCGCTAGTTGCAGGGAACATTGTCTAGCATCACGAGATTTACGATTGGCCAACCATGACATTTTGCGATATAGATAATAAAAAAATTATTAAAAAAATCAAAAAACTCGACTGCGTAAAAATTCACCAAAACTACGTACATTATAAAAAAACTGAAAAGAAAAAAACAAGCACTTAGATGTCTGGTGGTCTAGAATTCCATAATATATTATTGAATAAATACTATTGCATAAAATGAAATATATTTTAATAATAGAACATGACAACTGAACAGTCGGGATCCATTGAAAAATTAGATTTGCTGTCGAATAAAGGACGCCACCGGACATCGAAGTGCTTGTTTTTTCTTTTCAGTTTTTTTATTATGTTTTGGTGAATTTTTACGCAGTCGGAATTTTTGATTTTTTTAATATTTTTTTTTATTTTACATTTTTAGTTATAAATACCTAGGTAGCTATAGTTATCTTATTTATCAATAAGTAGGTAAGTACCTAACTATATATAGTTTTTCGACTGAAGTTGAGTACTAAATCGTTAGAAATTGGAGATGGGCGACCGCGTCAGACATTGGATACTTTAGGTAGGACTACCTATGGTATATTGGACAATATACCTACTAGATACTTCAGTATATGTCCGTCCACATCCAGTTATATGAATTTTTCGTCTTTTCATCGTAAATTTCTACTGTCTAAAAAACCTATATGTGAGAAAGGTTGTTACGAAACTTTAAATCGATATAGATCCTAAACGGCTAGTCAAATCGAAAAATGTTCAGAGAAAACTAAAAATGATTTTTAAATACCTATTTAACGATACCCCACTCGATATAGTTTGTTGACTTTATTTTTTTAATTTTCACAATATGGCGTCCAGTAGTCGCCATATTGAATTTTCAATAACGTCATATCTTTAGTGACACTTGCCGGATTAAGAGGAATCGATTGACGTGCGAATTATAAAAATCGGCAAAGGCGTTTGGTATATATAGTGCTTCAAAGGAACATACAAACATACATACATACATACATAGCCTGTTAAACACAATACCACTCCTTTGCAGTTGGGTAAAAAGGAGTTTGACTTTTTATAACCCCGAAAAGCAAACACGCCAACTGAGGCTTGCGACGATGCATCATTTTTAATAAACGTTTCTTATTTAGAAATGGAGTCACATGTGACCTTAAAGGAATACTAAAATAAAACCTAGCACAAGCATTTTGAATGCGTTGTACCAGTGTCCGCGTTTTAGCTAACAACCTAGAATCAAATACAGTATCCATATAGTTAAGCCTCGATAATACTAATGTCTCAGTCAACTGAATACGCAAATTTTCTTTCAGATAGGGCCTCATCCTGTAAAGTAATTTCAACCTGTAGAAGCAATTTTTTACACAGTTAGCCACATGGTTTTCGTACCCTAGTTCACAATACATGTGAAGACTTAAATTACGCACTTCATATACACGCTCAATAGGTTCGCCCAACAGTGTGACTCTCACTGATGGCTGGACCCTAACAAGTTGATGATTATGAATTTTGTTTTTGCTGGATTTAGCATTAAGCAATTATCTGTAGACCACCTGGCCACCCTTGCTTGATCTTCATTTGGGCTTTTTATACCATCATCTATGTTATTGGGTTTACAGGAAATGTAAAGTTGTATATCATCTGCATACATGTGAACCTTGCTGTTACGGATATGCTCTATAACGTCAGCAGTGTACTATTTATATTATAATAAATAGTATTGGTCCTAAAATGGACCCTTGTGGTACACCCCGCGTCACTGGCAACTCATGGGACATCATCGAACTACCATCCAAATGATCAATCTTCACGCATTGCGAACGTTCACTAAGGTAACTATGAAACCATTGAATAGCTGCAGAGTCAAACCCGTAGTAACAAAGCTTGGACAAGAGAAGGTTGATGTTTATACAATCGAATGCTCGTGAAAAATCCAACAGCACCAAAACTGTACATAACCCTTTGTCTTGGGCATTAAGAATATCATCAGTGACATCTAATACAGCAGTTTCAGTACTACGACCCTTTCGAAATCCCGATTGACTTTCGGGTAAAATATTATTCTTTTCAAGAAAATCAGTGAGTTGTATGCATATGGACCTTTCCAGAATTTTGGACAGGCAGGGTAATATACTGATAGGCCTGAGATCCTTCAATTCTACAGGAGTAGGAAGTTTCGGCAAAGGACGGACTATTGCTCTTTTCCATATGTCGGGATATGCTTTAGCAGTAATGGAGATATTAATGACGGTTTGTATCGCGTCTATTGTATTCGGAAATGTCATTAACAGCATATCCATCGTAATGCCATCAGAACCTATGGCATTTGATTTTAAGCTTCTGATAATCTTAATCAAATGGTCGTAATTAACATGCTCTATATGAAATACCGCTTTGCTAAAACGATGGTGCTCAAAATAAGATAACTGTGAGATAGACGGATTTTTCATATTAGGAAGAGTCAAAAAATGATTGTTTACTAAGTTCGAGTCATTAAATGAAGATGGTAATTCATAGCTCTTGTCAGGCAACAAGGTTTGTTTGATATTTTTCCATAGACGTTTAGGGTCGTGCATCCTATTGTTTATATTAAATTTAAAGTATGCTGTTTTTTCGTGATAAAGAGCAATTGAACAATTGGTTCTTAAATTCAATGAACAATTATTCTGCGCCTCGTCAATAGATACATAGAATAATTCGCATTCATATGAAAATTTAAATAATAAATTTATATTTTTACTGAAGATCAAAAACAGTAATGTGTTTTGCTAGATCTGCTAACTGAAACAGAAGATGAATGATAAAGATGAAACATATATTTGAAGTGAACGGATGGGTGGGGACCAAGCGTCCCGTCTATGAGGAGGTAATTGGTCCATTTGGTGATAAGAGAGTGAGCGACGTAGGTAGGCTCATTGCGGATGTATGCATGGAGAGAAACCTTATTGTGTCAAACACATTTTTCCAACATAAGGACATTCATATGTATACATGGAGAAGGAATGAACAGAAAAGTATAATAGATTTAATTTTGGTAGACAGTCGCCTCCGATGTAAAATATTGGACGCAAGAGCCTACAAGAGCCCCACAGTCGATACGGACTACTATCTCGTTATTGCGAGATTTAGTGGTCTGTCCAGAAAGTGGAGGTACTGGCAAGAGCGTGTCCACTTTGGAGGCCTTGAAAGAATAAAGATTGAAAGGTTGCAAGAAGAGTGTGTAAGAGAAAAGTATGCAGAGGGCGTCCGAGAACGGCTGACGCTGGCATGCTAGCCACAATCAGACATAGAAAAATGCTGGAGAATATTGAAATAGATTATGGTAGATACAGCGAAAAAGTATGTGATAGCTCAAAGAAGTATAGAAAAACAAATAGTGATGCATGTTGGGATGCAGAAGTGCCAGCTTCCGTAGAGTAAAAGAAGAAAGCGTGGCTGGACTATGCCTCTTCTTTGAATCTGAATGACAGTATGACTGAACAGAAGAAAGAAAGATATCGGCAATGTAAGAATGACACCAAGGCCTTAGTGAAAGAGAAAGGTGATAGAGCAAATATGAGTGCAGAAGATAGGCTGACTAAAAACTTCGAGGGTAACACCAAACTCTTTTGGAGGGAGGTGAAGAAGTCTCGAGGTGGTTGGTCAGTCTTCAGAATGAATAAAATATGGTCTAAAGGTGGAGACATTCTTACACAAACACAAGACGTGTTGAGCCGATGTAGTGAATATTTTGGCGATATGTATGCGGATACTCGGGTTGGCGCTGGTGCTGCATGTGATCTAGTAGATTAACATTCAGCACCGGCATTCTTCGATGGCATCAGTATGGATGAAGTTGAATGGGCGATAACAAGTTTGAAAAATGGTAAGGCAGCGTGCATTGATATGGTGTCTGCCGAGATGATCAAGCTTGGCGGCTCCTGTGTCTGGGAGGCATTCCTGTTGCTTCTCCAATTTACAGTGCCATTTTTCAGCATACTCTGGACCTCAAGTCCATCTTCTCCAACGAGAACAATGTCATCAGCGAATAGCATGCACCAGGGTGCCTCTTCCTGTATCTCCGATGTCAAAGCATCCATTATCAACAGAAAGAGGTAAGGGCTTATCACCGATTTTTGCTGCAGACCCACCTTCACACTCAACCCGTCGGAGTCTCCAGCAGCTGATCTTACGTACTGTTAGAATTGGAAATAGAAATCCTTTTTTAAAAAATAAACTTTTATTCGACCCTTTAAATACAATGGGTTTCAATAGTGAAATAAGGAAAATTCGATAAACGTCCAACTGTTACGGCTGTCTGACCCGAACTGAGGCACTCCCCGCGATCGTCCCCGGCGACTGATGGGAAGGGTGCTGACTCGGCAACAGATAAGCTTTTATATGAACAGGCTAGGGATGTAACAACCCCCCCAACAAGATGAAACTTATAATATATTGTTTATAAGTTTCAGGATATTATTCGAAGTCTGGGGACTGGAATTTCTTCCAGCTCTTGACCTTCATTTGATGTATTATTAGGCTCAAATGTATTACTATAAGTAGGACATTTACCGAATTTTTTACAAAATACACTTACTATTCTATAAGATACAAAAATTAATATTAATATGATTAAACAATAGGTAAGAATAGGATAGTGCGACTCATATTTAATTAATGGATTAGGTTCATTAATAATTTTATCAATGTTAGACAAGACCTGATCATTTGCTGTGGTGATGAGCTTTTCTAAATGCATATCATATAATTTTAGAGGTTTTAATTTCGATTTAATTGAAACAAATTTGTTTTTATCGCAACAAGGATCATTAATAAGATTAAAGTCAGAGATAACAGGTGCTGTCGTTATATTGTAGCTAGGCCTAGAAGAAAACTCTCTATCTCTGCAATAAGCTTTACAACCTGGCTTTACATAAATAGTGCCAGTACCTAATAGCTTATATTCCGATGTGTGGGAATCACACTCAAGAGTAAGTTTGGTTGGTTCTGATTTCACAAATAACCATTTGTTACCTCTTAATTCTTGCCAAGTATCAATGTTGCCATGAATTAACCTGGTTTCACATTGTTGAGGTAATTTATTGATAATTCTACATAACATTTCCGTTTCGCAGATAGGCATGTCCTGGACTGAGAGTGGTTCAAGATCATTACAAATATAAAGTTGATTAATCATTTTGGAACATTTACTTATTTCTTTAAGGCATACATACATTAGCTTATCTCTACTTATTGCTATATGATTACAATATGGTATGATCATAGCGTAAGAATTAGGCTGTTCTTTATCATGTGGAACAGGTACAGGTATAGACTTATATACTATATATTCTGACTTATGTACTAGTGGAATTTTAATACAAAAACTACTTTACTGTCACTAAAATAACATGATAGTTGAGCTATATCGCTCAGAGCATGGATATTATCTAAATTTAAACTAATAGGTAATTCGCTATTTTTTGATAAATCTTTGATATTACGCATTAGTTCGTCGTAAAGTTCTTTAGGAGTTAATACAGATGGATGTATAGAGTGACTCTTTGTGAACAAGATGGCGTTTATAATGTCCTCAAGATTAAATGATAATGTCATTAAACTAGAGGACAGTTCATTATATATTTCATTCATCTTAGATTCTATATATAGTTCCCTAGGGAGGTTAGACATATTATTTATTATATTTGAAAGTCTTTCTATAGCAATGCCCATTCGGGCTTCATTAACTTGAATTACGTATAATGTTTTATTATACCTTTCTAATGCAGTATTAGTCATTAAAATATTATCTTTAAGAGAAGATGATAATTTTTTATCATTATTTTCTAGATGTTGGATAGCAGCATTATACTTAACCGCGTCATCCTCATCCATTGTGCCAATTAACTGTTTAAAGATAGAACCAATACCAGCGAACCACGCGGATCTCTTCTCTCTATCACGAATCAAATGTGACATGGCACTGTAAGCTCTTAAAACGTTATTTAGACGGGATGTTAAGGGTTGTAAGAAATTATGACACTTGGAGACGCTTATCTCATTTTGTTGACAAATAAATCTAGCGGTTCCTAAAGCCGTTTTTATATTGTCTAAGTGAGGTTGTATGTATCCTATATCGACGGGTACCAGAATATGAAGATAGCTATTGGAAATTTTCAAAGTTCCCGCTGGATCAAAATAAATTCCTGTATTCTCCTTAATAGGTTCTATAACATTGGTTGTGACAACGGAGATGCACGTTGCGGTGATTCTGGAATAGTATGACATAATATCTTAAGTATGTTTTTAAACTAAATCTACTAAAATTATATAATTGTATAAATGTACATCTTGTAGGTAATTTAAGCTAATTTGACTTCATCATAGTGATATTTTATGTGGCGTCGATTTATTAGCAAGGTAAGAGTATGATTGCCGTTTATTCGGACAACTTTATAGGGTCCCTTCTAGATAGGTGATAATGCCTTCCGAAGTCGCAAATGATTTTTGACGTATACCATGTCGCCGGCTTTATATTTTATTGATCTAGTATGTCGGTCATAATATGTTTTGGATATTGCTTTTGATTTTAATATATTTTCTATAGCTCTCTCTCTGGAAAACCGTAAACGTTGTTGTAGTACTTTAACGTAACTATTGTACGTTGATTCTAAAGAGGTATCGTAGATAGAAGAAGGTATTATGGCTTTGTGACCGAAAACTAACTCATAAGGAGTGAAATTTGTTGTGGAGTGGACTGTTGTGTTATATGTTAACATGGCTGTATAGACATATCGGTGCCAATTGTTTTGGTTGTCGTTTATGAATGATTTCAGATACTCTTTTAATGTTGAATGACTTCGTTCAAGCGCTCCTTGAGTTTGCGGATGATATGGAGTACTCCAAAGTTGTTTTATTTTCAGAAAACTACAGGTTTGTTTGAATAGTTCAGCTGTAAAATTTGTACCTTGGTCAGTTATTATTGTCTTTGGAATACCGAATTGAGCAATAAAGTGTATTAGGCATTCAGAGGTTTCTTCTGCTGTAGCATTTGATATAGGATAAGCAGCAGAGTATTTCGTAAGGTCATCTTGTAATGTTAAAATAAATCTCAACTTTATATTGCCAGCTTCAGGGAGAGGGCCCACGATGTCTAGAGCAACACGTTCAAATGGTTGTGTTGAAGTTGAAGTGATTTGCATTGGTGCTCGGTTAGTTTGACGTAATGCTTTATTTGCTTGACAGGAAGTGCAGTTACGGACGTAGTTTTCAATATCTTTTCGCATGCTTCGCCAGTAGTACTTTTCTTGAATTCTGCTTAACATTCTATTAGAACCTAGATGTCCTGAAATAGGGATGTCGTGGTTCTCTCTCAATATTTTGGTGATTTCACTCATGGTCGGATACATTATTATATTTTTATAAATGTGTATATTTATGTTAGTGTTGTGAAATAAATACATTATTATATTATATATTTTAGTAAAGGAGTGACTGTCAAATGGGTTGCTAAAATCAGTTATGCTAAACTCTGTTACCTCTTCTGATATAAGGTGTCTTTTCAGATTCCTCAATCCTTTAAAAATATCATCGTAATTGGCTTTGTCATAATGGTAGACTTTAATAAATAGGAAATGGTATTTGGTGTTGTCTTTTTCAATTGTCAAGAATGAGTGCAAAGTTCTTTCTAATGCTGTAAATTCTCTAGAGTTAGAAATATTATCCATTATTTCAGGTACATAACGATTCGATTCGTCAAGATCGATAGAGGTAGGTATTATTATGTGTTTTACCTTTGATTTTAATAGGGTTTCGTTATGCTCAAAGATCTTAGTGTCAAAGGTACTTGATTTATCGTTTATTGTTTTTAAACACTTTGAATACGTTTCATCTTCACTAGCTACTTCAATGGGTGGTGGAGTAGGTATATCAAAGTCGTCAGGTAGCTCGAGATCTTCAGGAAGAACAAAGTCGTCTGGTAGATGTAGGTTTTCTGGGTTTAGTTGCTGAGTGTCTTCTGTTTGATCTTCAGATTCTCTTTGTAAGGGATTTATCGGGTATCGTGAAAGAGCATCTGCATTAGTATTGGTTTTCCCTTTTCTGTATTGAATATCATAATTGTACTCTTCAAGTTTAAGACGCCAACGTACTAGTCGGGATCCGGGATCTTTACAATTAAATAACCAGTTCAGCGGTTTATGATCTGTTATTATGGTAAATTGACGGCCAAAAAGATATGGACGAAATGTCTTGGTTCCGTAAACAATGGCTAGACACTCTTTCTCTGTAACACTATAGTTACACTCCGCTTTATTAAGAGTTCTAGATGCGAAAGCTATCGGTCGGTCTTTGCCAATAACACCTTGTGATAAAATGGCAGAAATAGCATAATTCGAGGCATCGCAGGTTAAAATAAAAGGTTTCGTGAAATCCGGATAAGTAAGAACAGGTGCGGTTACTAGCTGATGTTTTAGATGTTCAAATGATAGCTGCTGAGTATTAGTCCAATCAAAAGGGATGTCCTTTTTTAATAGAGCTGTAAGAGATTTTGCGTATCTGGAGAATTCTGGTATAAATCTTCTATAATACGATGCAAGACCCAAGAACGATTTTATATCTTTTGCACATTTGGGTACAGGAAATTGTGTCACTGCTTTTACCTTTTCAGGATTAGGTTTAACACCATCACCGCTAATAACATGACCTAAATAGGCGACTTCCTTTCTTAGAAATTCGCATTTATCTGGTTGAAGTTTGAGTTTAAATTTTCTGAGCTTGTCAAATACGAGATTAAGTTTTTCCATGTGTGATAATAGATCAAATGAGTAGACCACAATGTCATCTAGGTAGACGAAGCAGTGAACTCCCTGTAAACCAGATAACACTGTGTTCATGGTTCTCTGAAAAGTGGCTGGTGCATTTTTCAGGCCAAATGGCATTCGATTAAATTGGAAATGTCCCTGAGGAACACTAAAAGCTGTTTTAGGTGCGTCGGCCGGCGCCATTTGGATCTGATGGAAACCGGAAGCTAAATCTAATGTGGTGAAATATTTGCTTTGACCTAATTGGTCCAGAATTTCGTTAATTTGTGGTATGGGGTAATTTTCGCCAATAGTGATGTCGTTTAGTTTTCTGTAATCTATAACTATTCGCCACTTTTTCTTGCCGGAAGCATCTTCTTTTTTCGGCACGATCCAAATAGGTGAAGACCATGGGGATTTCGATGGTGTGATTATTTCTTGTTCAAGCATTTTATCTATTTGGGATTTGACTTCTTCTTTATGTATTTCAGGAAATCGGTATGATTTCACATTGATTGGTGAAAGTGAGTTAGTCTTTATTTCATGCTGAGTTACATCTGTGGATGTTAATTGGTCTCCTGGTAGATGGAAAATGTCAGAATATTGATGACAGATTTCGTTGAGGTAGCTCAGTTCTTCGTCATTTAGGTGTGAGGTTCGTAAGAGACCGGATAGTGTTTCAGCTCTTTCGAGGCTATTAAAAGATTTATTATGTTGTATCAGAGCATTCTCAGTGGCATCAATTGGACTTAAAGAGAGCATTAAATTAGAGTTTAGGTGGACTTGTTCATCAGATACATTGAGAACTGTTAGATTTACTCTACTATTATTTTTTACTCTAACTAAGCAGTTGGATACCAGAATGGATTCCGAGATGTGTTGGTCTAGTATAATTCCCTCTTTTAATTCTGGATTTTTAACTGAACATTCTATTATGGTTTCAGTACGAGGTTCAAGAACATATGATGGTTCATCAAAACATAATTTAATACTTTGTTTATTTATTTCTAGGCATTCTGATTGATAATTAATTCGACACTCGTTCTGTAAAAATAGATCATTGCCTATTATACCATCATAAGGTAAATCTATGTCTTCGAATATGTGAAAGGTATGTGTCATCTTTAATTCTTTATTAAATTTCAGCTGTAGCTTCAAACATCCAACGCTTTTCAAGGTTCCATTTTTTGTGTCTATACCTTTAACCTTAATGATGCTCTCCTGTAATTGTATGGGGTTCTTGATGGTTTCTTTTTTCATGACACAGATAGATGCTCCAGAATCTATTAAGAATATTAGTGGGTTTGGGTTCACAGATGTGTATATTTTGATGTGAGGTAAATATTTTTTTTGGATAACTATTTGGTATACTTCAACATTCTTTGAACTATTCATTATTTCATTGTTCAGACCTTCCTTATGGGACTGGTTACCCTGCGGCTTGGTCCTACTGTTAATGAGGTTCAGACCTTCCTTATGGGGCTGGTTACCCTGCGGCTTGGTCCTACTGTTAATGAGGTTCAGACCTTCCTTATGGGGCTGGTTACCCTGCGGCTTGGTCCTACTGTTAATGAGGTTCAGACCTTCCTTATGGGGCTGGTTACCCTGCAGCTTGGTCCTACTGTTAATAAGGATCTGACCTTCCTTATGGGGCTGGTTACCCTGCGGCTTGGTCTTGATATTAATAACTTTGGTATCGTCTTGGGCGAAAGGGACCTGCCCCGTGCGATACCCATACGGGACATTTAATAGTTTAAATTAGGGTTATCATTAGAATTCTCTGTGTTATTTCCATCTTCATCTTCACAGTCGTTGGTGATATTTACGCGAGCACCAGGCTTGGAATTTGCGTCTCTAAAATTGGATGATGGTATACGAGAAGGGGTAAATGGTTCGGCCCCGTTTGAGAATCTTTTATTATTATATTCGCGGATTCTGCAATTTTCGAGAACATGTCCTGACTTTTTACAGTATCTACAAAACGAAGGATTTCTGTAGGAAGGACTTGGCTGACTATAATTATTAATATATGGTCTTGGTTGAAACCTGTTACCTAATTCAGTTCTTCTAGGAAAAGTCTCGATAGGTTTTGGTTTTACGAAACCGTTACGAAAGGAAAACTGTTGAATCTTCTCTTCTGATATCGCAGCGTTAATAGCATCATTTAGAGTTTTATGATCTCTGCTTCTGACAATGTTGGCAATTCTGGGATGTAATCCTAACATAAATGTGTGAAGAGCGAGGTCTTCCATGGCTGCTAGTCGGCCGGCAAGCTCGCTCTTCTTTGAGTTGGAAACAGTGACTTCAGTAAGGAGTTTCTGCAAGCAAGTCTCAACTCTAAGCGAAAACTGGGTAATAGTTTCTTGGTTTCCTTGTCTACAATCTTGCAAGTCTGTGAGTAGGTGTGCATAATGTTTACGTTCACCGAATTGATTTTTCAGAAATTCTTTTAGTGATGGCCACGATTCGAAATCTTTTATAGAGCACGCGGTCTCGGCTTTGCCTTCTAGTTGGCTCAAAATGTACCTAAAAACGATGTCTTCTTGTTGAGGAGACGCTAAGCCTATGGCACTATCGCAGTTCCTTAAAAAGGCGGTCAATTTGTCCCTATCACCATTAAAGGATTTAATAAATTTTAAAACTATATTTAATGAGATTTCCTCTTCACCTTTCAACTCCTTAGCATCCTTTTTACTCTCGGATTTAGCCATTTTGTAATTAATTTATGAAATAATTAATTAATAAAGAAACTCGCGTGATATTGCTTGTATAGTTTGGTATTGAATTACTTGGTACTGATAAATGCGTGGGCGCCCCCAGTAGTGACGATGTTTAGTCTCGACGCTACTGATAAGGATGACTAAGATTGAAGTTTATGTTCTTTACAATGTTGCTATGAACTATGCTTAGTAATTACAATAATAATATTGTTGAAATTGAATTTTAAAATTAAGTTATAAAATATTAAATTATGATATGATATTAATAAAATAATAATATGGAATTAAAGTCAATATGCACTAGGTAAAACACGACACTAAACTAGATTCACTGAATAGAATAATTTGCACTTACAGCATCAGCTTACAGGAACACTTCATCACGAATTCGGGATCGGCTAGATGTCTATCTTAGGCTTAGTTGATGATGATCACCACAAGGTCGGCGCTGGATACCGGGTAGGTCGGGCACAATTGCTATTGCTCAACTCTGGTAACTCTTACTGCGCAGTGGACTCGAGGTGGTGGACCCACCAGGTAATTTATATGGCTTGTACTACGGCGAATACACTCAGCTTTAGATGGATGGAGTTCGGATCGGGACGATTATCACTCACTGAATGTTCACGGATGTATTCACTATGTCCTTGAACTTTTAACTGTTGTTTCAATGCACTGGGATATATTCTCATCCCACCGCTGCCACCAAATTTTAGAATTGGAAATAGAAATCCTTTTTTAAAAAATAAACTTTTATTCGACCCTTTAAATACAATGGGTTTCAATAGTGAAATAAGGAAAATTCGATAAACGTCCAACTGTTACGGCTGTCTGACCCGAACTGAGGCACTCCCCGCGATCGTCCCCGGCGACTGATGGGAAGGGTGCTGACTCGGCAACAGATAAGCTTTTATATGAACAGGCTAGGGATGTAACAGTACGACCTAGATCGACGACACATAGGATAGATTAACCTAATATACTTCACAGGCACGGTTTTCTCTTTCAGCGTCCACCACAAAACCGTCTTTGGGACTCTGTCCTAAGTCTTCTCGAGGTCAACGAATACCATGTGCAAGTTTCTATGTGCACCACGATATTTTTCGCATAGTTGGCGCAATACAAACATGGCATCGGTTGTTTCGCGGCCCGACATAAATCCGAAGTGGTTTTGGGTGATCGCACTTTCTTCTCGCAATCACTTCTCAATCACTTTTTCTCACACTTTCATACTGTGTGACATAAGCTTTATTCCTCGATAACTACCGTAGTCCAGAACATCCCCTTTATTTTAAAAAGTAGGCACTAGCGTACTACTGCACTATTCACTGGGGATTTCTTCATCGTGCAGCAGCTTATCGAAAAATAAAGTCAACCACATATATCCATCCTCTTTCGAAACCTTCCACACTTCAACTGGTATACCATCGGGCCTTACAACCTTTCCATTTTTCAATCTCCTCACTGCTTCTTTTACCTAATCTATTGTAATTTTCCTTACTAGTTCTCTGATATTCTCTGATATATATATCTGGATAAATGTCTCCAAAGGTTGAACGACATGAATGTGGGAGTCCAGATGGGCGACTCAGTGGTCACTGCTCTGCTTTATACAGATGATGCAGTCTTACTGGCACAGTCAGCGACTGACCTGCAGACCCTAGTCGACACAATGACAGAAGATTGTAAGAAAAGGGGTCTACGCGTGAATGTGAGCAAAACCAAAATAATGGTTTTTGAAAGAGATGAAGCCAGAACAGATGTAAGAGTAAAAATAAGTTATGATATACTAGAGCAAGTGGATGAATTTGTATATCTTGGATGTGGTTTTAGCCGAGATGCAAGGTCCACCACTGATATAGAGCGAAGAGTGAATGCGGGAAATAGAGTGAACGGAGCGTTGGGACGACTTCTCGGTAGCCACCACCTCAGCCAGAAGGCATGTGTAGCAATACATAACGCAGTGCTATGCAATACATAATGCATACATATCATCACGCCATATCCCTTGCAGGGTAGGCAGAGAGAACAGAGTGCCAGAGAACTCTATCTCTGCATACTTCACTCGCTTCCTCAACATTCATAATTCTCTTCATACACGCTCGCCGGTTTCGCAGACTCTTGACTCCACCTTCCTTTAGTACATGACCGATCTGGTCTAGGTAGGTTAGTCTCGGTCTCCCTCGGTACCTACATCCTTCCACTTTCGCATTGTATATCTTCTTATTCAGACGTTCGTTCGGCATTCTTTCCACATGTCCGAACCATCGGAGCATGCCCTTTCGCATCTTTACACCAATACTCTCTTTCATACCTACTCGCTCTCTTACGTCGTCGCTACGAATGCGGTCGGTCAGCCTTTTTTTTTTTTTTTTTTTTTGTTAACGCTGTGGAAACGCTTTTAAGCGCTAACCCCTTCCCGCCGATGTCGAGACGGGAGGGAGTGTGGGAATCGCCAGCCGGCTAGTCCGACCGGAATACCCACTAAAACCACAGCGGCCCCCTTCCGCGCTTTTACGGGGCGCCGGAGAGATCGTCTACTGACATTCGATCCCCGCCGCCCCAACGCTTGGCCTTCTGGCCACGTCCTGTCGGTCCTCAAGGCAGTGGGAGGAGGTGCGCATAACGGCGCCTCCTCCTCTCCGGTCGCCGGCGGCGAAGTGGGTCAGCGGACGCAAGCGCCTCGCGTTCCCGCTCCGCAGCCTCCTTTCTCTCCATGACGGCCTCACAAAACGAGACCATCGACGTCCAGCACCTGTCGCTGTCGAGCATCTTGGCGATGATGGTCGACAGCGACAGGTCTCCTCCAACGACTGACGTCAGGACGTGGCGCTGGGGCCCCCAGGCGGGGCAAACCTCCAAAGTGTGACGCGCATCGTCTATTGGCGCGCCACACTCGTGACATCCTGGGGCCCCTTCTCTTCCAATTTTATGCAGGTACTTACCGAAGACCCCGTGTCCGGTAAGCACCTGCACCATCCTGAAGCTAAGGCTGCCGTGCCTTCTTCTGATCCAGCGGTGGAGATGTGGCGCAACCGCCTCCACAGTCCCCCGCCCTGCTACGGGGGACTCCAGGTCCTCTCTCCACCGCTGGATTACTCCCCTTCGGGCCACTTCCAAATCTCTGCCCAGTCTCCTTGCGGAGACTTGCTCGCCGCCGGCCCGCGCCGCAACGCGCAGCCTGTAGGCCTCTACCAAAGCCTTAGCCACAAGTGGCTAAGGCGGGTCGCCCGCCAGCAGTGTCGCTGCAGTCCAGGACACCGTACGGTAGCCCCTAATAGCCCTCACTGCCATGACCCCCTGCGGACGTCGCAGTAGGGCCCTATTGCGGGCAGTAAGGGACTCCGACCAAATAGGGGCACCATACAGCGCCATAGACCGCACGATTCCGGCATACAATCGCCGGCAGGACGACCCTGGACCTCCAGTATTCGGCAGAAGCCTACTTAGTGCCGCGGCCGATTTGACAAGCCGCGGGACGAGCTGGGCAAAGTGTGGCCCGAAATTCCATTTTGAATCTTGGTGCAGACCCAGATATTTCATCCGGACCCGCACCGGCACGGCAACCCCAGATACACTGATGTGTTCTCCTCGGGGGGGACCTCGCGTGGGCCATGAAATAAGAGGGCCTCAGTTTTCTCTACTGAGACCCTCAGACCCAACATGCCAATCCGGCCCACGACGAGCGCAACTCCTTCCCGTGCCAATCGGGCAGCCCCCAGGAATTCGGGCCTCCTCATCGTGATGAGGGTATCATCCGCGTAGCGGATGACCCCCATCCCGGCAAGAAGTCGACCCCGTAGGAGCCAGTCGAAACCGACGTTCCACAGGACCGGACCGAGGACCGATCCCTGTGGAACGCCGCACTCCACCCGATGGCGATGTATGCGCCCGTCGCCCCCCTCCCAGAGCACGTGCCTCCCCTCGAGGTACGCCTCCAACAGCCTCCGATGATACGGAGGCACTCCATGAAAGCGAAGCGCCTCCTTCAATGTCTCGTGCGGGAGACTGTTAAAGGCGTTCTTGATGTCGAGCGAGACCGCCAGAAGAACTTCTTTATGGGCCACCGCATCGGTGGCCATGTGCTTCAGGGCGGCCAATGCGTCAATTGTTGACCGGCCGCCCCTGAACCCATATTGACTTTCTGACAGTCCCGGTCCGACCTCCTCGAGGTGCTGGACGAGACGGTCCGCGAGCACCTTCTCGAACAATTTGGCCGTTTCGTCCAGCAGCACCAGTGGTCTGTATGCGGAAGGGGAGTCAATTGGGCGATCCTCCTTCCGCAGCAAACACAATCTTCCACATCTCCATTGCTCCGGGAACTGCCCGGACCTCAAACATGCGTTCAGCAGCTCCCAAAGTTCAGCCTCGAGGTACTCAGCAGCAACGCCGAGCAAGCGGTCGGTCAGCCTAACTCCACAGATTTTCCGCAGAGATCGCATTTCGACCGCATTAATTTTACTTTCATACTCTTTTCTGCATACCCAACTCTCGCTTCCATACAGTAATGTTGGGACAAGCACTGCTTTATGTATTGCTACACGTGCCTTCTGGCTGAGGTGGTGGCTGCCGAGAAGTTTCCCCAACGCTCCGTTCACTCTATTTCCCGCATTCACTCTTCGCTCTATATCAGTGGTGTACCTTTCATCTCGGCTAAATCCACATCCAAGATATACAAATTCGTCGTCGTTGCTCTAGTATATCATTACCTATTGTTACTCTTACATCTGTTCTGGCTTCGTCTCTTTCAAAGACCATTATTTTGGTTTTGCTCACATTCACGCGTAGACCCCTTTTCTTACAATCTTCTGTCATTGTGTGGACTAGGGTTTGCAGGTCAGTCGCTGACTGTGCCAGCAGGACTGCATCATCTGCATAAAGCAGAGCAGTGACCACTGAGTCGCCCATCTGGATTCCCACATTCATATCGTCCAACCTTTGAAGACATTTATCCAGATATATGATAAACAGCCTGGCTGACAGAACGCACCCCTGCTTAACGGCGATATTGACGTCAAACCAAGGCGACATTCCATCATCCAGCCGCACACAGGCTCTACAGGCCATGTAACTGGACTGCACAGCCTGTAGCAGTTTACCGTTAATATCATACTCCGGTAAAATGTCCCAAAGTTCCTTTCGTACAACCGTGTCAAATGCTCTCTCCAGATCCACAAAACAGCAGAAAACCCTCTGACCTAGAGCCAGATGCTTCTCCAGAATGTTGCGCAGAGAGAACACTTGATCCATGCATCCCCTTCCACTCCTGATCCTCTTTCCTCCTATTTCCTCTTCCTTTATCATAACCTTGCATGCCTAATAGGATGGGTCATTTTAATTTTTCTCGATTTTTAATAAGGCTCAGAGCTAAAATGGTTGAGTTAATTTGTATGCAAAGTTTCATTTAATTTTTAAGGCTTATTGCCTCCGGATTGTGTAAGAAGTTTTTGAAAAAATAGATTTTTGACGTCGTGTTGTCGATACTTCTTGCAGTTATTGATGTGCTATTCTATGCGTAATAGTTTTTACTGACGACGTATAAAGACGTTTTATTAGTTCATTTCAAGGACATGCGCAAGGAAGAAGGGTAGGTGTGAGCGTTTCTTAATATAATTATTCTTGACAAACCTGTAGAACATTAATATCGCATGTTAATTGACAGAATGCATTCATGTATTTTGCATTCATAAGAATAGAACGCACTCACAATAGTTGGCAGAGTTCCTCGTTTGGTGATATACGTGATTCAAAAGACATGATTTTACCAACGTTTCATTTGGTGTGATGAAATTTTATAAGTATACTCGACACAAAGTAAAACATAAGAGAGAAGCTTAAAAAGAGCCAACGTGTAAAGAAATAGAATATTGTGGTTTCAATATTAATAGAAATATAAGCAAGTCTTCTATTCCTAGAGTAAAACCAAAACTTTAGATTGGTTCTTGCTCATTGGAATTGAGATGAACTACTAAAGGCGCAGATATTAAGTGCTTTAGTAATATGTTTCGTATACACCGAACGTCAATGCCACCTATCATTTGCCTATTTGTTAGGTGGCTGGTCACGCACTTGTGTTCTGTTGTAGGTATTTATTTATTATCAGTACAAGCAACATTTGACTACATCAGGATACTTGCAAACCGAAATATAAATAAAAATAATAAAACTTTGTTTCCAAGACGAAACTCTTCCTTCTTATGTTCAGGTATTTTGTGTTGAAACTTAAATAGGTTTTTGTATTTTAAATGATATACATATTTATATCATTAGCTTCATTCGTTTTGGTTTTACTCTAGGAATAGAAGACTTGCTTATATTTCTATTAATATTGAAACCACAATATTCTATTTCTTTACATGTTGGCTCTTTTTAAGCTTCCCTCTTATGTTTTACTTTGTGTCGAATTTACTTATAAAATTTCATCACACCAAATGAAACGTTGGTAAAATCATGTCTTTTGAATCACGTATATCACCAAACGAGGAACTCTGCCAACTATTGTGAGTGCGTTCTATTCTTATGAATGCAAAATACATGAATGCATTCTAGCAAGAAGTATCGACAACACGACGTCAAAAATCTATTTTTTCAAAAACTTCTTTCACAATCCGGAGGCAATAAGCCTTAAAAATTAAATGAAACTTTGCATACAAATTAACTCAACCATTTTAGCTCTGAGCCTTATTAAAAATCGAGAAAAATTAAAATGACCCATCCTATTAAGCATGCAAGGTTATGATAAAGGAAGAGGAAATAAAAGTGCGTTGGAAGCAGTACATTGAAAGGTTAATAAACAATGAGAATTTATGGAGTGGAGTGTTAAAAGATAAGTATCAGAGAACTACATATATACATATATACCATCACGCCATGTCCCTTGCAGGGTAGGCAGAGAGAACAGAGTGCCAGAGAACTCTATCCTTGCATACTTCACTCGCTTCCTCAACATTCATAATTCTCTTCATACACGCTCGCCTGTTTCGGAGACTCTTGACTCCACCTTCCTTCAGTACATGACCAATCTGGTCTAGGTAGGTTAGTCTCGGTCTTCCCCGGTACCTAGATCCTTTCACTTTCGCATTGTACATCTTCTTAACCAGACGTTCGTTCGGCATTCTTTACACATGTCCGAACCATCGGAGCATTCCCTTACGCATCTTTACACCAATACTCCCTTTCATACTTACTCGCTCTCTTACGTCGTCGTTACTATTGCGATCGATTAGCCTAACTCCACAGATTTTCCGTAGAGATCGCATTTCGACCGCATTAATTTTACTTTCATACTCTTTTCTGCATACCCAACTCTCGCTTCCATACAGTAATGTTGGGACAAGCACTGCGTTATGTATTGCTACACATGCCTTCTGGCTGAGGTGGTGCCTACCGAGAAGTTGTCCCAACGCTCCGTTCACTCTATTTCCCGCATTCACTCTTCGCTCTATATCAGTGGTGGACCTTGCATCTCGGCTAAAACCATTATTTTGGTTTTGCTCACATTCACGCGTAGACCCTTTTCTTACAATCTTCTGTCATTGTGTCGATTAGGGTCTGCAGGTCAGTCGCTGACTGTGCCAGTAGGACTGCATCATCTGTATAAAGCAGAGCAGTGACCACTGAGTCGCCCATCTGGACTCCCACATTCATATCGTTTAACCTTTGGAGACATTTATCCAGATATACATATATATCAGAGAACTAGTATATCAGAGAACTAGTAAGAAAAATTACAATAGATTAGGTAAGAGAAGCAGTGAGGAGATTGAAAAATGGAAAGGCTGTAAGACCCGATGGTATACCAGTTGAAGTGTGGAAGGTTTCGAAAGAGGATGGATATATGTGGTTGACTTTATTCTTCGATAAGCTGCTACACGATGAAGAAATCCCCAGTGAATGGTGCAGTAGTACGCTAGTGCCTACTTTTTAAAATAAAGGGGATGTTCTGGACTGCGGTAGTTATCGAGGAATAAAGCTTATGTCACACAGTATGAAAGTGTGAGAAAAAGTGATTGAGAAGTGATTGCGAGAAGAAAGTGCGATCACCCAAAACCACTTCGGATTTATGTCGGGCCGCGAAACAACCGATGCCATGTTTGTATTGCGCCAACTATGCGAAAAATATCGTGGTGCACATAGAAACTTGCACATGGTATTCGTTGATCTCGAGAAGACTTAGGACAGAGTCCCAAAGACGGTTTTGTGGTGGACGCTGAAAGAGAAAACCGTGCCTGTGAAGTATATTAGGTTAATCTGTCCTATGTGTCGTCGATCTAGGTCGTACGTAAGATCAGCTGCTGGAGACTCCAACGGGTTGAGTGTGAAGGTGGGTCTGCAGCAAAAATCGGTGATAAGCCCCTACCTCTTTCTGTTGATAATGGATGCTTTGACATTGGAGATACAGGAAGAGGCACCCTGGTGCATGCTATTCGCTGATGACATTGTTCTCGTTGGAGAAGATGGACTTGAGGTCCAGAGTATGCTGAAAAATGGCGCTGTAAATTGGAGAATGTAGGGTTGAAAATTAGCAGATAGAAATGTCTCAACTAGAAATTGGGAACTATTGTGTAACTCAAGCCGAAAGTTTTCGAATTCTGATATTGAATAGATCGGAGCGTAGACTTCATCAAGGGTGATCGCTTGACTTTTTGTGGGTATGCCATGGGCCTCGTATACCAAGCAGTAATCTTTTTCAATTTTAACGTGCCGATCACTCAGATATTTGTCCAACAAAATGAAGTCTATTTTATTTTTTTACTTCCTTTGTAGTCATTTTCTGAAGAAGGAATTTATCATAAACATGTTTTCCTTCTTAAGAAAATTAGCCAGTCTCTGGCCCTATTTTTTTTTGCCCACATTTATAGTTTTCCACTTTTATCTCATGGTCACTGCCTTAGGTACAAAAGTGGCGTTATCGTTTGGTAATTATAAATATATTGTATGCTAATCTTGTCGGCATACGCGGGTGATTGGACCGAGGAATAGACCGTCACGCGCAGAGAGATTGACTACGTGAGGGCGACGCCCTAGCAGTTAGCTGGGGCGTCGACGGAACCTAGCCACGTATATCAAGGAAGCGATACCAGTGGTCGGCCCAATAGCGATGGGGAAGGTTTACGGTAAGTTATGGAGCCACGAGCTGCCGTCTCTTGCCCCGGACGGAATAGGTGGCGTGTGTACAGACCATAACCTACCCAAATAAATTTATGGAAAAGAGAGTAAATTCCATATAAAACCTTATGATGATTCGTTTGATAAGCATGGTATAGTCGATAATTTCCCTACCATTTTGGAAATTTGAATCTAGCCGCGATATGTATATGAGCTGAGATGATGATGATGATGAGAGAATATTATAAAAGCTTGTACTTAATGATTTAAAGATTATAGTCTTCTAAAATATACTTACTCTGTATTAAAGTACGAGCCTTATAAATGACTTATAAGCACTTTTGCTGATGACTCCACAGACAGTACTTCCTTTTTTGTTTATTTTTTGAAATTTATGAAATTATATTTAATTTTTTTATATTTATATGATAAATTTTTAAATTAGTGCTTAATGTATTAAATATCTTGGTCCACGTATGCTTAGAGCCTTTGTTGGATGCTGTATTACAGATTTTGGCTGAGATTGTTCTTCTACTTCCACAAGTACAATATTATTATTATTGCAATAAATGTCAACAAATACGTTACAGAAAGCCAGAAACGCGTATACAAAAAGGTATTGAAGATGTCTGGTAGTTTATTCACGAAGATGAGCGTGTGCGGCTTGTACAACGTCGACACGAAGTTGCTACTCACTTTGTTCTACCTGTTCACTAAATACATCATTGTTTTACTTCAGCTTGCTTTTTTGTAACATATCACGTCATTTGGTATTTCACTATAAAATCTTAATAGTACTACATAATATATAGAGTTTTGTTAGTTGACGTGAATATAATATGTAGAATTTAAAGTAATTATTTGATCACTGGCACTAATACTGTACGGTGACATTGACGATTTGCTGGGATTAGTAGGAATGAAGAGACTTCTTGTTCAGTAGATTAATCTTGCTTTATTTTCTTAAGAGTTGTTTCTTCGGAGAGAAGCACCTGACGACGGTGCCGGTACCACGGTTTGGTCCCGTATTTATATATTTTTGGCCGACCCCGCGATTGGTCGTAATTTTACAGTTTTTCTTGACCAATCACGGAGTCGGAATTATAGCCAATCACAAAGCTCTAAAATTTACTTAAGTACAACGCGGCGTTACCGTTGCGAGAGCCGCGCTTAATTTCAATACAATTAATTACCTTAAGTACTATGCGGCGTTACCGTTGCGAGAGCCGTTTATAATATTAGTACTTACGTGTTAATACTAAATCTATATTTATTCTTTATTTAATTTTGTAAAATCTTATAACTAATTAATTACAACTGTTACAAACTATTCTTAAAACTATTGTTTATCTGCTGTCCCGCACATCTCTCCCGCCGTGCGACTGCGTTGCATCAGGTTCCGGTGCGGGTTCGGCGTCGGTGTACAGCGGCAGGATCACCAATTTCCGCACTGGACGTCTCAGCACTCCACCCTTGGTCCGGATGTCCACAGTTCTCACGACGTTGTCTGGTCCCGGGTATGTTGCGACGACTCGACCCCGTATCCACACGTTGCGGGGTAGGTTGGTGTCCACTACTTGCACCAGGTCGTTGACTCGTACTGCTGCTCCTTTCCCATGGGACTCCCGCCGGTTTTGGAGTTCGGGAAGATACTCCTTCAACCAACGTGTCCAGTATATGTCGGCTAATCTCTGAGCCGCTCGCCAGCTGGTTTTCGATAGGACATCTCTGTCGGTGAATTCACCCGGATGTGGCATTCGTCCAGGTCCCCCCAGCAGGAAGTGATTGGGGGTCAGAGCTTCTGGGTCCTCGGCGTTGACTGATACATGCGTCAGCGGGCGGCTGTTTACGGTGTTCTCCACCTCGGCTAGCAGCGTGGCGAGGACTTCTTCTGTAGGATGTCGTTCGTGTAGCGTTGCTGCAAGCGCGGTCTTGACTGAGCGAACCATTCTCTCCCAGGCTCCGCCCATAAACGGTGCTCCCGGCGGTATGTAGCGCCAAGAGATTGTCCTTTTTGCTGCTTCGGTTTCGGTTGCTTCGTCGACTGCTCGTCGTAGTTCTTTGTCTGCTGCCTTCAGGTTAGTGCCGTTATCCGACCAGATTTCCGTCGGACATCCTCGTCTCGCGATCATTCTTCTCAGTGCCATTACCGCGGAGTCAGCGCTGAGTGAGCCGGCTATTTCCAGATGTATAGCTCGTACGGTGAGGCATGTGAAGACGGCTACGTATCTCTTCTGATGTGTTCGTCCGACAGTCACAGAGAGAGGCCCGAAGTAGTCGACCCCGGTGTAAGTGAAAGGTCGTCTGTGGTGAGCTAGTCGACAGGCTGGCAGGTCTCCCGTCCTTGGGTATGGTGGCGCTTGTGTTTTCATTCGACAGAACAGGCACCTTCGCAGTATCGTGCGCGCGTTGACTATTGCTTCCACACCTGCGTGATGTAGTTATCTATGCACTGATTCTATCCAAAGTTTTACTGTATGGTGGTCACCGTCGAGCACCAGTGGGCTTTTGAAGTCCTCCGTAACGTTGCGTGTAGCTTGAATGCGACTCCTGAGTCTTACGGTTTCGTTCACGTATTCGACGCTTAACTGCTTTAGTCGACTCTCTCTGCTGACTGTTCTATTGTTCTTCAAGTCTTCTATTTCAGCGTGAAAGGAGTCCTCCTGTGAGGAGCGCATGAGGAGTTCTTCTGCTTGCTTAAGTATTTCAGCGGGGATTAGTATCAGTTTTCTCCCGCCAGGTACCAGCGTCTTCTGTGTTGTATTTGTGCCCGTTGGACTATCTTCTTCCAATCTGGATCCTTTTCTTTATTTTTATTCGTTCTTTTATGGTTCACAGATTGTTTCGATGGTCTGCAGAGTTGAATGAATTGCAGAACGCGAGCTGTTGAATATCGAAGTCGGTGCCAGCTGGAGAATCTTGAGGGTTGAGGAAGACCTTCCGAGAGTTTCAATTTTCCTTCTCGTATATGATGTACTCTCTCTTCTCCTGAGCGTTCTGGTATTGCTGTTGTAGAGGATTCGGTCGGCCAGGCGTCTTCGGTTTCGTGCAGAAAGTCTGGGCCCTTATACCAACGGTGATCTTTACTGAATCCCATTGGGACGTCCCTGGTGGCGTCGTCTGCTACGTTCATCTTCGTCGGGACCCAACGCCAATCGTTGACTGTAGAGCACTCTTCTATTGCGGCCAGCCGATGAGCTACGTACGGTTTATATGACCTCGACCCAGTCTTTATCCAGGACAGGGTTGTTTTGCTATCCGTCCAGAAGATCTTGCGTTCAGGTTTCCTTTCGTGCTCCGTTATGACCGTTTCTGCGAGTCTGGCGCCCATGACTGCTGCTTGTAACTCCATCCTTGGTATCGATGTTAGTTTCAGGGGTGCCACCTTAGCCTTTGCCATCACGAGCGATATGTGTACTTTGCCGTTCGATGTTACTGCTCGCCAGAATAGGACTGCTGAGTAGGCTGCTTCGCTGGCATCGGTGAAGATGTGAAGTTGTAGAGAAGTGGCATCGCTGTAGTGAAGGTATTTCCTTGGTATGGTTACGTTGCAGAGGTTCTTCAGGTGTGTCATCCAGTTTGCCCATTGATCCGCAAGGTCTTCGTCTATTTCGTCGTCCCACGACGTGCCTCGCCGCCATACTTCCTGTAGGATTTGCTTTGCTCTCACGGTGACGGGCGATGCAAGTCCGAGCGGATCGAAGAGTGACATCACTATCCTGAGCGCTTCTCTCTTTGTTGGATTCTTTCCTTCCAATAATGTCGGTGGTATTCTGGCTAGGTTCAGGTTGAAGGTGAGTACGTCTGAGTCGACCTTCCAAATAATGCCTAGCACTCGTTCCGTTTGTTCCTCGGATGTGTAGAGTTCCATATCCTCTACGTGTTTGGTTTCACCGAGTGCTTCCAAGAGGGCTGGTGAATTCGATTTCCATTGTTTCAGATCGAAGCTGGCTTTCAGATGAATTCTTCTTACATCCTTGGTGATTCTTTCGGCGTCTTCTATGCTTCTGAAGCTATCTAGGTAGTCGTCGACGTAGTGCTTATGGACGATGGCTGCTGCGGCTTCGGGGTGAGTCTCCTCGTGTTGCATGGCATTCAGGTTCTTGACATATATTGCTGTTGAAGGCGAACACGATGCTCCGAATATTAATGACGTCATTCGGTATTCTTGTGGTGGTCGATTATCACGTCGGTTCCCTCGCCATAGATATCGAAGCGAGTCTCTGTCTTCGGATCGGAGCTTCACTTGCATGAACATTTCCTTGATGTCAGCTGTGACTGCGATCTCGTGCTGTCTGAACCGCATGATTACGCCTGGTAACGATTGTAAAAGGTCCGGCCCCTTCAGTAGCATGTCGTTGAGGGAGATACCCTTAGTCTTGGCTGCAGCGTCGTGAACCACTCTCAGCTTGTCTGGTTTCATGGGGTTAACTACACCGAAGTGAGGTAAGTACCACGTCCTGTTCGGCGTTTTCTGTGCTGGAGCTAGTTCAGCGTACCCCTTTGTGATGAGGGCTTCCATCTGTTCTGTGTACTTTTGTTTCAACGTAGGATCACGATCAAGCTTCTTCTCGATGTTGACCAGCCGCTTCAGTGAGTTGTCGTAGTTGTTCGGGAAGGTGACGTGTTCGTTACGCCAGAGTAGGTTGGTTTCGAATCTTCCGTTTTCTGTTCTGGTCGTCGCCTTCTCAAGTATCCGTAGCGCTTGTTCTTCAGGATCGGACTTCGGTCTTCTAGGATTTAAGCAGAGGGCGTCCATTTCGAAGTATTGTTTCATCATCTTTTCTAGGTTGTCCTCTGGTTCTTCCGTTTCTTCTACTATGTGTGACACGAAGTTGATGCTGTGGCTGCGGTTGCGTGTTTGGCTGCCATGGAGTACCCAACCCAGCGGTGTTAGTGACGCCACCGGTTGGTTCCTGTCTCCTTTCCTGACCTCGGATGTTAGCAGTAGATGCCAGTTGTCTTGCCCGATGAGTACTAAAGGCTTGGCGTTCGGATAAGCGAGGTACTTGCTGATGTCTGCCAGGTGTTTGCATCCTTCCACTATTGTTCCTGAGACTTGTTGAGACGAGACGTGTAGATTCTTCACTGTGCGCGCTTGTACTTGTTCCTCGTGATTGTTGAGCCCTTTTATATTGATGGTGACTCTTCGTGAAGTCGATTCCGAAGTCTTCATGTCGTTGATGCCTTCTATCTTCAATGGGTCTATGGGACCGGTTGCTCCTATGGTGTCGACTATGTTGTTGTCGACCAACGTCACTGTTGACCCGTCGTCCATCAACGCGAAGGTGTCGAAGGATCCCTTCGGACCTCGTATCTGTACTGGTAGAATCTTCAGATAGGATTGTTTCTTCTTGGCTGACCAGGTGGAATTAATTGCTTCTACGTGGTGCGTTTCCTGACTCTCTTCAGTGTCTGTCTTTTCTATCTTCTTAACGTAGTGCAACAACTTGTGGTGAGTATTCCCACAGTCGTTGACACCACACGGCTTGGTTCGGCAGTTGTGAGTCTTGCTCCTATATCGAAGACATCTGAAGCACAGGCGTTTATTCTTCGCTACATCCCATCTTGAATTTTCATCTAATTGTTTGAATTCTTCGCAGTCAGATGTGGTATGTCCCGTTTCATCACACACTGGACACATCGGTGTATAAGTAATATTGTTGACCTTCTGCGTCCTTTTCTGTATAGTGGTCGGTGGATATATTTTTTCCGTAATATTGTTGACCTTCTGTGTTCTTTTCTGTATAGTGGTCGGCGCGTGTGACGTCACTGGTTCGGGCGCCGCGTACGGTGCGCATAGGTCGGCTTCTTGTTTGAAAAAGTTTTCTAACTTCATAAGATCCGGGCTGTCTTGCGGTTGTTTCGCCGAGAAGTCGTAATATCTGTAGCGGAGTGTCGGGGTAAGCTTGTCTATGACGGCTTTCGTAACTTCGGGGTTGTACAAGTAGTTAGTACAATTTAGAGTCTTCAGAGTTGCCACGATGTTGGATATTTTTGTCGCGTAGATGCAGATGTCTCGTGGTGATTCTGTGAGGCGCGGTAGACCACGGAGCGCTTCCATATTCATCATTGCGATCGCTTCTGGTCTTCCAAATCGGGACTCCAAAGTCTTCATCACTTCCATCGGATGAGCGTTGGTGATCAGCAGACCATCGACGGCTTCCTTCGCTTTACCCCTCAAGTTTCTTCTTAGGCGGTTAGTATTCTCCACTGTGGTGAACATTTTTTCGGTTTCGTAATACGCGGCGCGGAACGGTAGCCACTCTTGATGTGACCCGTTGAACGTTGGTAGCTCGATGAATTTCGGTCGGTGTGCAGCTTTGATGGCGAGGGTGATGGCGAGGGTGATGGCGTCGGTCATCATCTTGACGTCAGATTGCACTCCCGCCGGTGTCTGTAGTGGCTGCTGCGGTTGATGATGCTCTTCGGTAGGTCTGGCTGGAGTCTGCGGCTCGGTGCTGGCGATCACTGGGTCTTCCACTGGGTGGGTTTGATGCGCCTGGTTCTTCAGCCAGTTGTCCACTCGTTCGTTCGCGTTCGACTTGGAGCAGATTGAGACATCATCTTCTTCATCATCATTGCTATCTTCGGTTTCTAGTGCGGCGAGGCGTGCGGTGGCCAGTTCGACTTGTAGACGTAATAATTCTTCTTTAGCTTTCGCTATCTTGTACGCCTTAGTCTTGCTATGGGTAGATACCCCCCCGCCCCCCTTCTTGTTAGAGGGCCGAGGATTCGGTGGTCCACTCGGCGGCGACGGGCCGACTATATTCTTCGCTCGTTTCACTGTATCGGTTTCTTGACGAGCCTCTCTTCGATTTTCGGTGACCGTAGTAGGCGGCTTCATGTTCGTATCCACGGGCAGCGTCGTGGCGGTCGAGTAGGCGACGGCGTCGGCGGGGGGCGAGGTAGCAGCGGGCTCGGCGGTTGCAGCGGCGGAGACGGCGGATTGGGCTGTCGCGGCGGAGGCTTCTGTACGTTCGGTTTGTTCGGTTGTTTCCGTAGCGACGCTTGTTTCCCCGCTGTATTCGGTTTTCGAGGTAGTTGCGGTGTTCTCAGACGACGACTGAGTTTCTGTAGGCTGCTTGCGACCTTTTCCCTCGGAGCGTGTGACCGGCATACTTGCAACCAGTGGCTTCTTACTTGCTGTTTAGACTTTGTCTACCAATAGATAATAATTTTCTTCGCTTCCCACTGGATCCGGCTCGGGAAGGACCATTAAATGTACGGTGACATTGACGATTTGCTGGGATTAGTAGGAATGAAGAGACTTCTTGTTCAGTAGATTAATCTTGCTTTATTTTCTTAAGAGTTGTTTCTTCGGAGAGAAGCACCTGACGACGGTGCCGGTACCACGGTTTGGTCCCGTATTTATATATTTTTGGCCGACCCCGCGATTGGTCGTAATTTTACAGTTTTTCTTGACCAATCACGGAGTCGGAATTATAGCCAATCACAAAGCTCTAAAATTTACTTAAGTACAACGCGGCGTTACCGTTGCGAGAGCCGCGCTTAATTTCAATACAATTAATTACCTTAAGTACTATGCGGCGTTACCGTTGCGAGAGCCGTTTACAATATTAGTACTTACGTGTTAATACTAAATCTATATTTATTCTTTATTTAATTTTGTAAAATCTTATAACTAATTAATTACAACTGTTACAAACTATTCTTAAAACTATTGTTTATCTGCTGTCCCGCACAAATACTTCTTAACATGTATCCAATTATTTTGATTAAAATATGTAATCTAAAGGATGACGAGTCCGCTTAGTTTCATGTCGGCTTTTTTCATTTTGTGGCCGCTTTCTGATCCGGTAATAGGTATATTAATTTGAAAAAAAATACATTGCGAATTGACAATGTTTAAGGTCTTATGGGGTTTATGCATAATAAATGATTTGTTTTGAATAATTTATTCGTATTGTATCTAAAATGGCCACACAATGATTGTACAGAAAAGAATAAAAAATATAAAAGATTAAATAATTTTGGCGTAACAAATAAAACAAAATAATCCTTACTAATATTATAAATGCGAAAGTAACTGTGTCAGTCTGTCGCTCTTTCACGCCAAAACTACTGAACTGATCTAAATGAAATTTGGTACACAAATGGTCTAGAGTCAGATAAAGGACATAGGCTACTTTTTAATGCAAAAAAAGGGGTTGTAAAGGGGGATGAAAAGTTGTAAGGAAGTATCGGCATTTTTAAAGCCAGAAGCATGAAACTTATTTTAGGGTACTTATTTGATAAATAAATATGACATTACAATATTATATAAAAGGGGTAAAATAAAAATAAAGGATAAAAACCTTTAGGAAAGTAACTTTACGCGGGCGAAGCCGCGGGCAGAAGCTGAAGAAGAAGAATGTTTATATTTTAACGACTTTTGTTTTGACCCTATGAGTAATAAGTACCTAATAAAAGTCGCTAAAATATAAACACAATATTTATTGTAATGAGTAAGTTCATTTCAATATACCTATATCAATTGTAGATATTAACATATTTTTTGCACTAATATTATTTAGTTAAGTGCAGAAACCAATGTAACTGTATTATTCATATACATACCTCATTATATACATCTATATACAACGCTGTTCACTCTTGTTCAAGTGATAGGATGATTAGAAAGAATTTCCAATAGCCGGCGGTTCGAATCTCTCGTGTGACCATTTTTCGCACCCCAACAAGTTTTTTTTTTATACATAAACTAGCAAATTCAGGAGTGGAAGGGGATGCATGGATCAAGTGTTCTCTCTGCGCAACATTGTGGAGAAGCATCTGGCTCTAGGTCAGAGGGTTTTCTGCAGTTTTGTGGATCTGGAGAGAGCATTTGACACGGTTGTACGAAAGGAACTTTGGGACATTTTACCGGAGTATGGTATTAACGGTAAACTGCTACAGGCTGTGCAGTCCAGTTACATAGGCTGTAGAGCCTGTGTGCGGCTGGATGATGGAATGTCGCCTTGGTTTGACGTCAATATCGGCGTTAAGCAGGGGTGCGTTCTGTCAGCCAGGCTGTTTATCATATATCTGGATAAATGTCTCCAAATGTTGAACGATATGAATGTGGGAGTCCAGATGGGCGACTCAGTGGTCACTGCTCTGCTTTATGCAGATGATGCAGTCCTGCTGGCACAGTCAGCGATTGACCTGCAGACCCTAGTCGACACAATGACAGAAGATTGTAAGAAAAGGGGTCTACGCGTGAATGTGAGCAAAACCAAAATAATGGTCTCTGAAAGAGATAAAACCAGAACAGATGTAAGAGTAACAATAGGTAATGATGTACTAGAGCAAGTGGATGAATTTGTATATCTTGGATGTGGATTTAGCCGAGATGGAAGGTACACCACTGATATAGAGCGAAGAGTGAATGCGGGAAATAGAGTGAACGGAGCGTTGGGGCAACTTCTCGGCAGCCACCACCTCAGCCAGAAGGCACGTGTAGCAATACATAACGCAGTGCTTGTCCCAACATTACTGTATGGAAGCGAGAGTTGGGTATGCAGAAAAGAGTATGATAGTAAAATTAATGCGGTCGAAATGCGATCTCTGCGGAAAATCTGTGGAGTTAGGCTGACCGACCGCATTCGTAACGACGACGTAAGAGAGCGAGTAGGTATGAAAGAGAGTATTGGTGTAAAGATGCGAAAGGGAATGCTCCGATGGTTCGGACATGTGGAAAGAATGCCGAACGAACGCCTGGTTAAGAAGATATACAATGCGAAAGTGGAAGGATGTAGGTACCGAGGGAGACCGAGACTAACCTACCTAGACCAGATCGGTCATGTACTGAAGGAAGGTGGAGTCAAGAGTCTCCGAAACCGGCGAGCGTGTATGAAGAGAATTATGAATGTTGAGGAAGCGAGTGAAGTATGCAGAGATAGAGTTCTCTGGCACTCTGTTCTCTCTGCCTACCCTGCAAGGGATATGGCGTGATGATATGTATGTATGTATGTATGTATGTAACTAGCAAATTAAATGCTATATATCAGTAATTTAGACTATACATTTATGTTTAGTTATTGTGTGTGAAAATCTCTTAATAAGAATAAAACTATGTACTGATTGTGATAAAGTACTTTTATTCATTAATTAAATAATTTCATCAGGGTATACCGCCAGAGATTCACATCTGACGACCTAAGTGAATAAAGCGATAAAATATGTTGTAAAAAAAGTAGTTTCGTATTTAATATTTATTTTATTTATTTATTTATTTATTTTGTAAATCATGGAAAACTTACAGCTTGTTATATCTTAATAGACTAATTGTTTATAACACTGTTAGCTAATTACAAGTCTTCACTTATAGTCATCGTATAAATGAATTGAGAGCATTCTAACTATACATATTATATCTACTTACATATACATACAATATATAGACTAATTAAAAAAATCTAGACTTAAAAGCCTACGTGCTACATTTATATTTGTCACAAATGGGTCAATATCATGCTGTTTACTGAGATTATTAAAGCCTCTGCTTGCGCGTATCATAAGACTGTTTTGCCTATAATTTGTTGCTGCATGTGGTATCTGTACTGGTGGATGGAAACGACTAGATTTATATGGTACATTAAAGTTAATTTTATATAGAAGCTCTAGACTGTCTATATGATTCTGTATGACCTTTAAAAAGAATAGGTAGTCAGCGATCTCACGGCGTTTTATAAGTGGCAATAAATGAAATTTTTTACAGAGTTGCAGGTATTGATTGGACTGGTAAGGGATCTTTTGGTGAAAACAAAGGTATTAAATAAATCGCTTTTGTATATTTTCTATACGGTCAATATATTTGAAGTAAAGCGGGTTCCATATCTGAGATGCATATTCCAAATTATTGCGTACGAACGTACAATATAAAATTTTGAGTGTTTTTGCTTCAGTAAAGCATTTAGAGAGTCTCATTATGAAACCTAATGATTTAGAGGCTTTCTTGACAATAGCATCAACGTGTGTGTCAAAGAGTAACTTGCTATCATGATGAATACCCAAGTCACGTATTCTATCAGTTCTTGCTATAGTTTGACCCCCAAAAGTATAATGAGCAGATAAATGGTCGCGTTTTCTACTAAAAGTAACTACTGAACATTTCTCAGGGTTAAGGTCGAGTTTGTTCGCTAGGCAATACTTTTCTAATCGCGTTAGATCCGACTGAAGTGCAATTATGTCTTCAGGAGTTGAAATAGTGGCAAACAACTTCATGTCATCCGCAAAGCATAATAGTTGACATGATTGCAAGCAAGTGAATGTGAGCAAAACCAAAATAATGGTCTTTGAAAGAGATAAAACCAGAACAGATGTAAGAGTAACAATAGGTAATGATGTACTAGAGCAAGTGGATGTATTTGTATATCTTGGATGTGGATTTAGCCGAGATGGAAGGTACACCACTGATATAGAGCGAAGAGTGAATGCGGGAAATAGAGTGACTGGAGCGTTGGGGCAACTTCTCGGCAGCCACCACCTCAGCCAGAAGGCACGTGTAGCAATACATAACGCAGTGCTTGTCCCAACATTACTGTATAGAAGCGAGAGTTGGGTATGCAGAAAAGAGTATGATAGTAAAATTAATGCGGTCGAAATGCGATCTCTGCGGAAAATCTGTGGAGTTAGGCTGACCGACCGCGGGGTACTATCCCAGAAACCTACACGCGGTGTACCCTGGGTGCGGGCGGCGGTCCCCAGTTCTTCTGTTGTACTGTCGTCCGTAGCGAATATCTGCGCGATTTCGCTCCTTACTCTACTACAGTCGTAGTAGAGGGTATAGGACGCGAAATATTGGGACGGGCTCAGTCACTCATTCATTTGAGGGCTGGGCAGGCACACGCCACCGCCCACACATCGTAAACCTGGTATCTTGCTTCAAGACACGTTGTCTTGAGGCGTAGTATCAGGAGCGAGGGTCTTGGCTTAACCGCCCGGACCGCGAGGAAGACAACCTCTATAAAGAGTTCGAAGTAACATTCGGACTCGGAAATCACCCAGAATCTTAAGTTCTGGCGTGCGGCGAGAAGATGCATGGCAGATGGGTTGTTCTGTTCTTAGCACGCTCCAGCCAGGGTACCGGCTGCCCCCCTGGTTGGTAAATGTAGGCTTGCCCGGGTAAAGGGATCTCTGCCCGGGTCGACGTAATGTATCTCCAATTCTCGTGGGATTAACAATGGATATGCAAAATTTAAACACTTTAAAAACCGACGGGAATCCAAGTGATTCTCACACCAAGGCCCGGTCATGCCAACGCAAAACTGACCAAGACGACGCCTCGTCCTCAGGACTTGAGGCGTCCGCCGAGGGCCCGGCACAAATCGTGGAGGCCCAGAAGAAGAAGAGGAGGTCGCCTCGAAAGTCTCGGGGCAACGGCCTGAGCCACAAAAGGCGGCTGGAGGAGCGGCGAGCGCGCAGGGAGGCTGCCGCCGCTGAAGAGAAGAAGGACGGTAGACTCGCAGCAGAGCCGTCGACGGACGAGGGCGACAGCGATGTCGCAGAGCCGTCCGAAGACGAGGGCGGCGGATCTACCGTCAGAATGGACGAGGGCGGTGATATTCCCGCAGGGCCGTCCAAAAAGGACAGTGGGTCGGCTGGTGAAGGCCCCACTAGGTCGTCGGCGCGTCTAGCAGCAAAGACGCCGCCGGCGACCGCGACTAAGAAGGAGGAGGCCCTCCCCTCGCAGGTGCGAAAGCGCCCCCTGAGTAAGGGAGGCAGCTCGAGCGCCGAAACCGAGGGGAGCGTGGCCAACATGCCTCCACCCAAGATCCAGGCCTCCCGAAGAGGGCGAGGGACCTCGGTCATGGAAAGGGCGGCGGCGGTCGCTGTCCGCGCCGGCGAGGCCACGGATCTGCAGGCCGAAAATGTCCGCCTTAGAGGCGAGATGTCAGGCCTGCGGACCCGAAACCGGAACCTGGGCGACATGCTGGCGGAAATGCGTCGCGCAAACCGCCAGCTGTTGATAGACGTGGCCGACCTCAAGGCGCAGGTGGCGCTGTTCGTGTCACCCGCGCCAGCCGCGCTATCGGCCAGGGCCGGATACTCGGCGGCCGCTGCGGCGCCAAAGCCGCCTCGCGCTGCGGCGCCGACGACGTTGGGTGATGGCGTCAGCGTCACACCCATCCCCGCGGCGAGGAAGACGCCTGCCGCCGCGAAGCGCGCGCCGCCGGCTGACGCTGGCGCGGTCACCGCGGTGAAACTCCCTGTTCCCGTGGTGAGGTTGACGCCTCTCCCCGCGGACCGCTTGCCGCCGGCTAGCGCCCCTGCGGCGCCAAAGCCGCCAGGCGCCGCGGAGCGGGCCCCTGGAGGGGCTCAGCCGACCCCGACGCTGGAGGTGGGAGGCTTGTCGGACGAGGCCCTCGCCAAAATCATCAACGCAGTTGGCAAACTCGTTGATGCGCGTGTGGCCGTTCTGGAGGCAAGACTGCCTCCAGAACCACGTGTCCGGCCGCCCCTAGCCGCGGATAAGCGGCCGCATGTGGCACCAGCCCCCGCCCCGCTGCCTTGTCAGGGTGGCCGCGTGGGGAGCTACGCCGCGGCCGCGGCCGGGCCTAAGCCCAAAGGCCCCGGCCCAGCTCCGAAGGGACCCGCCCTGAGGAGGAAGACGGCTCCGGCTCCTGCCGGACCGCTGAAGTCGCCCGCAACAACACCGCCGGCGACGACCAGCGAGGCCGCGACGAGGCCTTCCGCGTCCGGCACGACTGCCGTACCCGAACAGGGTTGGCAGGTAGCCGAACGCGACAGAAGGAGTCGCGGCCAAAGGAGGAGAGCGGAGGCCAAGCGCGCCGCTGAGGTCCCCGCTCCTCAGGCAGGAGCCGGACGGAAGAAGAGACCGCGCAAGGGGCTCAAGTCGCCGAAGACGGCCGCAGTGGTGATCACTGTGCTGCCCGAGGCGGCCGAGAAGGGCCTCAGCTACGAGGCCGTCTTGAGGAAGGCCCGGCGGGAGCTAGACGTCTCCGATATTGGAGGCGTCGAAGCCAGGACCCGCAAGGCCCGGACGGGGGCTCGAATTCTCGAGTTCCCAGGGGCCGAGGGCGCCAAGACGGCTGACAGCGTGGCCGAGAAGCTGAGAGGTTTGTTCGCCGAGGAGGGTGGCATCAAGATCGCCAGGCCCGTCAGGTGCGCCGAAATGCGCATTTCGGGTTTGGACGATTCAGTGACGGTGGAAGACATCCGGGAGGCTATTGCCTCGAAAACCGGGTGTCCCATAGACACCGTCCGGGTCGGTGCCATTCGTCCCGGTCCGGGTGGCGTAGGTGCTGCCTGGGCGCAGTGCCCGGTGGAGTCGGTCAGGCAACTGGCCGGCTCAGGCAGGCTCCTCGTGGGCTGGAGCTCGGCGCGGGTAACCGTGCTTGAGCACCGGCCTGCGAGGTGCTACAAGTGCATGGCGGTCGGACACACTCGACCGACGTGCACTAATTGCTTCGACTGCGGCGGATTGTGTTTCCGCTGCGGTCAGACCGGGCACGTGGCGGCATCTTGCGCCGCCCCGCCCCACTGCCCCGCGTGTGCGGCGGGCAATAAGCCCGCCAAGCACCGCATGGGCTCTGGGGCGTGCAAACCTCCAGCTTCGGCCCCAAAGGCGCGGGGCGGCCCTACGACCACGGCCGCTCCCGCTCCTAGCGCGGTCCGATCGCCCGCTGGCGAGGAGGTCATGGATACAACCCGATAATGGGTACACCATCCATGCACCTCCTCCTGCAGGCCAACACCAACCACTCCGCCGGAGCGCAGGATCTCCTCCTGCAATCCATGGCGGAGTGGTCGATTGGTGCAGCCGTAGTCGCGGAACCATACGCCGTGCCTGATCGCCCCAATTGGGTGGTCAGTCGAAACGGTACCGCGGCAATCGTCGTCTCAACGCAGCGGCACTTCCCGTCCTTGTCCCTTTTGGATAGGGGCGAGGAATTTGTCGCGGCGGAGTGGGGAGGGGTCACGCTCTACAGCGTATACCTCTCCCCCACTAGGAGGATGGACGATTTCGGGGCCTCACTCACCACCTTGGAGGCCTCGATACGGCGACTGGCACCGGGCCTCGTCCTGGTTCTGGGGGACTTTAACGCCAAATCCACGGCGTGGGGGTCCCCTACGACGGACGACCGCGGGCGGGCGGTCAACGAGTGGGCGGCTTCACTGGGCCTCTGTGTTCTGAACAGAGGCTCGGTGAACACGTGTGTGCGGCGGCAGGGCGGGTCGATAGTGGACTTGTCGTTCGCTAGCCCCGCTGTCGCGCCACGGGTGAGGAACTGGAGTGTCCTGGAGGAGGCGGAGACCCTGTCGGACCACCGGTACATCCGGATGGAGGTCTCCCCCCGGGAACCCGGTAGGGGTCACAGGGCGGACGGAGCTCCCGCGTTTCCGCGGTGGGCTGTGGGTCGTCTTGACAGGGATCTACTGGCGGAGGCGGCCATTGTCAGCGCGTGGCTGTCCTCACCACCCCCAGCAGACGGAGTGGACGCTGAGGCTGTCCGCATTCGCAGTGCGTTAACGCAGATCTGCGATGCGGCCATGCCCAGAGTGCGGCGGCGTCCGCCTCCGAGGCAGGGGGTCTACTGGTGGTCCCCAAGACTGGCGGACCTTCGTGCGGCGTGTATCAGTGCCCGAAGGTCCTACACCCGCAGCCGGCGGCGTCACCGCGACGTCGAGCGGGAGGGCCAGCTGTACGAGGCGTACCGCAGTGCGCGGACTGCCTTTCGGCTGGCCATCCGAGCCGCCAAGGGCGCGAGTTGGCAGGAGATGTTGGACGGTCTCGACCGTGACCCCTGGGGTCGCCCATATCGCGCGGCGCTGAACAAGCTTCGCGCGCGGGCCCCCCCCCTCACCGAGACCCTCCAGCCCGACTTCCTTCGTAGGGTGGTCGAGGAGCTGTTTCCACGGCAGTCGGAACACACGCCCCCGGTCATGGCTCCGCCAGATCAGGACCGGGAGGCCGACGACGACGAGAGTGTTCCGCCCGTGACGGAGTCGGAAGTGGGGGCGGCCGTGGCGAAGATTCGTTCCGCCACCACGGCCCCCGGCCCGGACGGAATTCCAGTCCGGGTGCTGACGTCGCTCCTCGAGCACTTCGAGCCTCGCCTCAGGCAGCTGTTCAACGCCTGTCTGACGTCTGGACGGTTCCCTGAGTGCTGGAAGGAAGGGAGGTTGGTTCTCCTGCCAAAGCCGGGACGGTCCCCGGATTTGCCGTCGGCCTACAGGCCCATCGTGCTCCTCGACGATGTGGGTAAGCTGCTGGAGCGTGTGCTCGCTGCCCGCATCGTCCGACACCTGGAGGAGGTGGGGCCCGATCTGTCGGACGCTCAGTATGGGTTTCGGAGGGGGCGTTCGACCATCGGGGCCCTATTACGCCTGAGGCAGGCGGCCGCGGAGGCCGTCGCCGGGAAGGGAGTGCTGTTGGCGGTGTCGTTGGACATCGCCAACGCATTCAATAGTCTGCCATTCGGCTGCATCAGGGAGGCGCTCCGGTTCCATGGAGTGCCCCTGTATCTCAGGCGGCTGGTGGCAGACTATTTGGAGGGCCGCAGTATCCTCTGCGTGGGTCCCGCAGGGGACATTGTGCGGACGCCCATGTCGTGCGGCGTTCCACAGGGGTCGGTTCTGGGGCCGACTCTGTGGGACATCGGGTACGACTGGGCGTTGAGAGGGAGTCTCCCCCCCGGGCTGAGCTTGGTGTGCTACGCTGACGACACGCTCGTCACAGCCCGGGGCAGGACACTCGAAGAGGCGGCGAGCCTGGCCACTCTCGGCACCGAGGAGATGGTCAGGCGGATCGAGGCGCTGGGGCTCAGGGTGGCCCTAAACAAGACGGAGGCCCTACTTTTCCATGGGCCCCGTGTGAGGCTGCCCATCGGCGCCTCGATAGTGGTAAACTCCATCCACATCAGCATCCAGGCCCATATGAGGTACTTGGGTCTGGTGCTCGACGGGCGATGGTGGTTCTGGGAGCATTTCCGACAGATTGCTCCCCGGCTTGTCGGCGCGGCGTCCGCCCTTTCTCGACTCATGCCGAACGTGGGCGGACCCAGTTTTGAGGCCCGACGGCTGTATGCGGGGGTCATCCGCTCGATGGCCATGTACGGCGCACCCGTGTGGGCGAGGGCTCTGAACGCCCAGCTCAGGGCGGTTCTGTGGAGGCCACAGAGAGCCATGGCGGTCAGAGCCATTCGCGGGTACCGCACGGTGTCGACAGAGGCGGCGTGCCTGTTGGCCGGGACACCCCCGTGGGACCTAGAGGCGGAGATGCTCTCCGACCTCTACCGGCGGGTTATCACAGCGCGCGAGGAAGGTGGCTCCCCATCGTTGAGCGAGATAGCCACCTGGCGCGTGGATGCCCGCCGAGACGTCATCGCCCGTTGGGCTACGCGGCTGGAGAGGCCTAGGCACGGTGTGGAGACCGTTGAGGCCCTCCGGCCCGTATTGATAGAGTGGATGGAGCGGCGGCACGGAGTCCTCACCTTTCGGCTGGTGCAGGTATTGACGGGGCACGGGTGTTTCGGGTTGTACCTGCACAGGGTCGTGTATAGGGAGTGGACTCCGGCCTGCCACCACTGCAGGAGTGACGAGGACACGGCGCAACACACGCTGGAGGTGTGTCCGGGATGGGAGCGGCAGCGCCGTGACCTCGTCGCTGTCATCGGTGCCGACCTGACGCTGCCGGCCGTCGCGAGGGCGATGGTCGACAGCATCAGGAACTGGGACGCGGTCGCCGCCTTCTGCGAGGCTGTCATCTCGCAGAAGGAAGCGGCGGAACGGGCAAGGGAGGATTCCCGCGCCCCGGGCCGCCGCCAGCGGCCGGGGCGGCGCAGGCGCGAATACCTGCGCCTGATGCCGCCCTAACCGAGGCTTCGGGTGATCGGACCGGGGAATTGTCCGGTCACCCGACGTGAGGCCACCGCGTGAGGGCGACGCCCCGACGGCGAAATCTGTCGGGGCGTCGACGAGAGGAACCCGCGAGGGTGAACCGCCGGGCGGGCCACCGAAGTTAAAAATCGGGTCCCGGTGACCCGCTCGCACGGCGAAGAGAGAGGAGTTTTACGGTGGGTCTATGGGGTCATGCGCCGCCTTCTCCGTCACCCCGGACCGATTTGGCGGGGCGAGACTAATCCATAGTCCACCAAAAAAAAAAAAAAAAAAAAAAAAAAGGCTCGGACCTAATAACTAAGATGATGAAGATGAAATTATTCACTGTCAAAATCATATCGTAAAAATAATATCGTAGTATTTTTTTTAGATTTTATATCATACCATAAATACATTTATTTGTGGTTTATTGTACGTGGGGGTATTAATAGAAATATTTCAACAGCCGTCAAGACTAAATCAAGAGGTAATAATAATTTATTATAGGTATATTTTGTGTGATTAATTGTTTAAAATTTAATTTTAATTTGATGTATTGCTAAAAACCTAACTTTGTAAATAGAGTTTAGATACATATCCGTAAAATAATAATAATATTTGGAGATAGATTTTATGGTGGATTTTAGCTTCATGTATTCTGTGGATATGTTGAATGGATAAACAGGCTGATAATAAATCAGCTTTGATTCCCAATGATATCTCACATAATTCTGCAAGTTCACGAAATATTTGTCTAAACTGCACATAATCATAGATGATATCTATTATAGTTTTTTTAGTTGGGACTACTATCACCACACATTCCCACCACTGTAACTCCTGTAAGCCAGGATCTACAACGGTCTCCGTAAAAGACATTAAAGTTTCAGAAGTCCCAAAAAGTGCTTACAATTGTCTTGGGACTCGCAACAAATTTAATTAGAAAAGAAAAACAGGAGGAGTTGAAAAACTCTAAGATCGTTGTATAAAATCCTTTATCCCTAAAATACTTTAGCTACCATATAAGGTGGTTCTTTTTATCAGATGGGCTTAGCCACTGCTCAAAAACGAAAATGCAAAACACTGTCTTAATCCAACTTTTGTCAGAGTGATTGAATATTTTGGAGTTTACTACCTCAAGTTAGTAAGTAGTACTGGAACATAGATGTATTTCTAATAAATCATTTTGATGTAGCCTAACCGAAGTTTTTTGCGTCAATTAAAAATACCTTAGCAATTGGAATGCCCGCCTTCACTTCGCAAAACGTATATATAATGTTTCTTCTGTTGCTTATTGCTTAAACATAATAAATGTTTCAGTACACTACATCGTACTTTTTCAGTTACAATTTGGTGATGCTTTAGTTTTTTCTATATTGTGGATATTTAAATATTGGTGTCAGCTAATTTATCTTTGTCTTCAATTTGAAAAAATCTATGAAGCTGTTGAAGAAACGAAAAGCAAATGTTTTGAGTATTTGTGCTGTACCACTGGTATGTATTTTTTTTGTATTATGGACTTGAGACAGTATCTGGAAAAATTATAGATGAAATAATGAAAGAAACATAAAAACAGCAAAAATAATAGAAAGTGTTTCACCAGTATTAATTTTCCACTCCAGCAAGATCAAGCTATTTCTAAATATTTTCAATGAAGCCGGCCAAATTAACTTCATTTTCTTATAAAATTGTTCATTGCCTGAAAATATAAACAATAAATATTTTCTGCAGATAAATCCAAGTTAGACCAATAAATCGCACCCGATACTAGTTACAAACTGAATTGCCTGGAAATCCCTGATGCAATGGTTGAGATTCTGGATATAGATAAAAATATAAAAGATATGCTCATTTAAAGATATTAGATTAGTTTATCTCAACAGTCACTTTGTTAAATTAATGTTCTCATTCATTCGTAATACCGATGACAATAATAAATTATTTTAGAGCTATTTATAAATTTAATATTACATTTATTTAGAATTATTTAATTCCGTCGTTCTCGGGGGCGTCGCTCCAGAATCGTGGACCAAGAGTGTGGTGCTGCTTCAAGAAAGGCGATAAAGCTCTTCTAAAGAACTACAGACCCATCTCACTCTTGAGCCACGTCTACAAGTTGTTTTCGAGGGTCATTACAAATTGACTCACGCGCAAGCTCGATGACTTCCAGCCGCCTTAACAAGCTGGTTTCTGAAAAGGTATATAGGGTATAGGGTATTATAATACCATAGACGACATCCACACGTTTCGGCAGATTATCCACAAGACCAAGGAATACAATCGTATAGCGATAGTAGACTTTGATTTTGTCGAAACTTGGGCGGTGCTGCAGTCCCTTTAGCAGTGCCAAATCGATTTTTGTTATATAGAAAGGTTGAAGTGTTTGTATAGAAATGCCACAATGTCAGTTTGCATCTAGGATAAGAGGACGAAACCAATCCAATTGCAGAAAGGAGTGAGACAAGGAGACGCCATCTCTCCGAAACTGTTCATCACTGCATTGGAAGTTGTCTTCAAACTCTTAGACTGGACCGGACTTGGTATCAACATCAACGGCGAATACATCACTCATCTTCGATTTGCAGACGATATTGTCGTTATGGCAGAATCCATGAAGCATCTTGGCATCATGCTCAACAAACTCAGCAGGTTATCCCAACTAGTGGTTTTACGAATGAACATGAACAAGAAGAAAGTCATGTCTAACACCCATGTCATTTCAATACCGGTCCTAGTTGGCTATGTGATTCCCGAAGTTGTCGATCATTATGTTTACCTTGGACAAACAGTCCAGTTATGTAGATCCAATTTCGAGAAAGAGGTCAGCTGACGAATCCAATTCGGCTAGGTAGCGTTCGGGAAACTTAAGAGGATCTTCTCATCCAATATACCTGTGTAGTATCTGAAAACACGGGTCTTTTACCAGTGTGTGTCACCAGTGATGACTAATAGCACAGAAACGTGGTCTCTAACTGTAGGCCTCATAACAAAGCTCAAAGTCACTCAGCGTGCTATGGACCGGGCTATGCACGGGATTTCTCTGCGATTAGTGTGATATTTCTCACTTCACCGCTGTTTGTACATGCTTATCAAATATATCGAAAAAGTTGAAAGTAAAATTTAATTGACATATTACTTACCGGAATCCCAATAGGCGCGGGTTCGAATCCCGCTTGTGACATTATTTTTCGCTTCGTAATCGGGTTTTTACAATTTAATTGTATTACTATTTTGAATATCATGGTCATCCAAATTATTATAAACATTATTGTGTGTCAAAAGAATTGAGCTGTCATCTGCGAATAAAATGCATTTATGTGCTATAATGTCAGGTACATCATTCATATAAATCAAGAACTATAGAGGTGCAAGAATACTTCCTTAGGGAACTTCATGTCGGTTTATTACATTATTAGATCTGATTTGAGTTAAAGTGCTTCTTTCTATATCTGAAATTGCCACATGTTGCTGTCGATTATTTAAATATTTTTAGACCATTTTTGAGATGGTCCTCCGATGGCATAGTTTTTCTAAAAGTAGTGTATTTGAAACAAAGTAAAATCAAAAAGATTGATACAATAGTAGGTATGGCAAAAGAAGAACGCATGGAAATTCTGTGGTAGCAAGTCGACATTTCTATCCCAGATGTGATTTGATGAGACAGTCTGCCTTACATAAATACATAAACTAGTAGCTTCACCATTTTTTCAATGTTACTCAACTAACTGCGGTTTTGAACAAACAGCTCATCACATCCTCTGGGAGTGCAGTCACAGGCAAATTGAACGCGATCTTATGTTAGACAGCCTGCAAGTCACGTCTGGGGTACTATATTACACTGATTTTGTACCAACTCGAGAAAATTTCCGTGCGTTCAGGCGCTTCTGCCACACCTACTATTGTAATCAACCTTAAAGCTCACATAAGTTCTATCATATCTGTGGTGCTGTACTGCTACGCTTCACGTATCAGTACATCCTCCTATCTATTCGCCTATTAGCCAATTTTACTTCATGTCTCCCGCTTTGCATAGGAGAGAAGTGGCATTTCTTCAGCTCCTCCTGTTTTCTTTTCTAATTAAAATTGGTGCGGGTCCCAAGACAGTTGAAAGCGTTTCCCGGGTCTTCCTGAGGGTAAAACCTCATTGTCTTTTATGGAGACCGCTGTGGATCCTGGCTTAGAGGAGTTACAGTGGTGGGAATGTGTGGTGAGATTAGTACCAATAAGAAAAAGTCAGTCTTACATAAAGTTCCGCTTGCTACGCCAGCGCCTGAATTCCCAGAGGATGTGATGAGCTGTTTGTGGAAAATCATAGTAAGGTGGAACATTAACAAAATGGTGAACCTTCTTTTTGTTTAAAATAGAATAATTTATTTCTTAAAGACCCCTGACCAGTGAAGAGTCGGGCCAATAGGTGGTCAATTTCGAACCATATTTTCTCTAAACGCTCACAAACAAATGAAAGGAATAAATATATATTAAATAAATATATAGTATTTCTTTGATTAATCCCCCATTTTCTGCCATTCGATCAGATCTTAGTAAAGGACGGATTGCGGCGCGAAAATTGGTCGTAATTTAGCTTCACAACTCATTTATTAATGCAAAAATCAGGATTGCCTCTACCTTAACGTACCTGATTTACGCGAGATTGCATATAATACATTTTTCCAGTTATAATTTTTAACCTTGACATGTCGTCTAAAATCTCTGACATAATTTTCCGAGAATGTAAAAAGGTCAATCAAAGCTTGGAGATGAGAGATAGAAAAACAGCTAATATTATGTGGAATACAAGAAAGAAGTGGTGAATTGTAGTCATATTTCGTGACCATAAAATACTCTAATAAAATAAAACTTAATTTTTGAAGCTGATAGAGTCTTTTATTATTATTATTATATGTAGATAGGTTATGTATGACTATCTGTGACTTCTAATTTCCTAAATATGATGATTATATCAATGGAATAAGGCGATCAAAACGAATTACAATCGAAGTATATGTAAATAATAGATTAAAGAATTAATATAACTGGAGGAGACCTTTCAAGATGACATTTGTCATTTTGCTTCCCACATATCACAATCGTAATAATGGAATAAATAAATATGTTTTATAATAAGCCAAAGGACGCTTCAAAATCAAGCATAAGAATTCCTTTGGAATGATTACCTAATAATCTTATAGAACATGACATTTAAAAGATATTGTGGCCTCACAATTTAATGTTTTCTTTATTTTGCTTGCCTAAATATGAAATACGTGATAATTTTATAACTCCTAATAGAAACGGAGTAACCGTCCTTTCTTTATTTTTTTTAATTTCTTTAATTATATTGTATCATTTTTTTATTGCTGATGGAATCGTTCAGTTCAATGATAATAATATTATAGCATTTTTTATGATTTTATTTTCATGTTTAAGTAATGCTTGTCTTATCATAATATATATTCTCAACATCTGTCATAGTGACAAGAATATATTGCTGATATTGATGCTTCAAGCTATTCACAAAAATAGCCGCATCTATAATAGCTTTCAGAGTTATATATTAATAAATTTTTCACAATTTTTCTTTTACAAGTCACATGAACGATATTCTTTAATCGATATTTACTTTGATTTATGATATACATACTAATTTAATACTTTTGAAGTAAATTTTATCTATATATGCAATCCCAATCGTAGTACTGATAAATATATATCTCGAAGAGTGGCTGAAAAATATTTTTTTTATTTTCGAAGAAGCTTATTCTAACAAGATCATCCAAAATACCAGATTATTGTAGACGCTTATAGCCTTTACAAGCAAATTTTCCAAATGTTGGTAAGAATACCTTTATTTTTCAATACGAGTTATTTTTCATATCATTGTTTCCTTCTTTTATCTAATTCAAACTCGTAGAATACTGCATCGTGAGTGTGAGTGCGAGGCGAGAGTACAATTAAGGCAATTTACTCTCATTGTACCACAACTAAAAGATAGCTTGGAAAAAAGATTTGATAAGTTTATTTAAACTGTCACCTGAAGTAAACGAGAAAACATCACAGCAGATGAGAGGCAAAGAATTCAAAATCTTGCCATTCATGCCTTAGAGACAAGTAACAAAAAGCATGAAATAATGGATGGAAGCAGCAGGAGTAGCACCACTAGTGAAGAAGATGATGATTTTATTATTTTTGAGAACAGAGACAATGATCAACTACACACATCTAAAATGGAGTTAGAATTGGTCAGCTTCCTTAACGATAGAAGCAAAGATCTTTCAATTCTTAAGCGCTATCCAAATATAGTGTTCATACAATTTAACACAAGTTTGTGCTCATCGGGACCTGTAGAAAGATTGTTTTCTTTAGCAGGTTTTATTCACTCTCCAACAAGAGGCTGTTTGTCTGACAGCACATTTAAAAATCCTTCTACTTTTCAGCCCATGCTGGTCTAGATTACTTATTTTGTAATATGTAATTTGTATTTCAATTGAATAAAATTTAATATATATATATATATATATATATATATATATATATATATATATATATATATATATATATATATATATATATATATATATATACTAATATTATTGCCACTATTGCCACTACAATGTGCTAATTTCTCTTTTTTTTTTTAAATACACCTCCCTGCACTTAGGAAATAATCCTTGTATCGCGGGGGACTTTACAAACATGCAACTAACGCAGACAAATTACACCCAGACTCAGAACAACACTTTGTGGATCACACAAAGTATTGTCCTACGTGGGAATCGAACCCACGGCACTGGCACGGAAGGTCGGTATCTTAACCACTACGCCATCTGTGCAGTCATAATATATTATAAAGCTGAAGAGTTTGTTTGTTTGTTTGTTTGAACGCGCTAATCTCAGGAACTACCGGTCCGATTTGAAAAATTCTTTCAGTGTTAAATATCTCATTTATCGAGGAAGGCTATAGGCTATATATCATCACGCTAAGACTAATAGGAGCAGAGCAACAGTGAAGAATGTTTCAAAATCGGGTTTTTGTTTCCTTTCGAGAGCTTCCGCTGCGTAAACGGTTAAAGTTGCGTGAAAATTATGTACTACATAATTGTTCCCTTTTCAATGTTCTAAATAAAAGCCCGCGAGAGCATATGTCTATCTTTTAATATTGGCTCACTATAACCTTTTTTATACTAATCAAATTTGTTTTAAAATAATATTATATTTTCGAAGGTGTTTTTATAAACCTAATATTAATCCTTATCCAAATAAATGAGTTATTCATCACAAGTATTTAATTTAAAACCAAATTGCCCTTTACATTACTTGATTTCAATGAATATCTTAGGAAATATCGCAGTTTAAAAAAAAAAATAACATAGTAGCAAAATAATGATCAAGTACTGAGCGCGCATTTATGGTAAAAATACTGGGTTCTATAATCTTATATTAAAAAAAACTCAAACTAATGTTATTTCATAGTACTTCTGCACACACTACATTTTTAGTTTTGTTTTCTTCTCATGACCTTCCGTTGGCTTTACACATCCTAAATAATAATAATGAGTATAGGACGTATTAGTGCCTGCCCTCGTGTATGGCAGTGAAAGTTAGATTTGGAGACATTTGGAAGACATGAAAGTAGAATAAATGCCGTAGAGCTGACAGCTCTTTGTAATGTAAGTATGAAAGATAAAATTAGGTATAATGTTATAAAAGAGCGCTGGTATGCTGAGGTGGGTTGGACACGAAGCGGAAGAAAGAATGAGTGGGCAGAGGTTGGCGAAGCAAACATATAAAGCAATCATGAATGCGACGAATACAAGGGGAAGACCACGTCATACTTTTCTGGACCAAATTGGAGATTTATTCACGAGAGGTCATCATCATCATCATTCTCCTAGTCTTGGGGTCCATACAATAAGTACTCTTCATTCATAGTACATATTGTAAAAGTTGTAGGCAATAGTTTTATGACCAGCCGCCTGCCAGACGTCAACCCTCCTTGGGAATATAATTGTTGATTAAACGGCATCAGATGGAGTTGGCCCAGGTCGTTCTAAGGCTCTTAGTTGTCTTTTACGACATCCACGAGCAAAGTGAGGATTGGTAGTAGGTATTCGTAGCCGCTACCACACAGCGAGGTCATACGCATTAAAAGTATGCGTAATCGAAAATAGGCGTAAGTGTATGTATGTATGTATCTATAAAAAGTATAGATAAGACCCAATACTTTTACTTAAGGTTTAATGTTCCACTCTTACTAATAAAAGCGACATGTAGGTACCTAAAACAACTTTAACGTATGTATTATTTAAAATATTTCCATCTTTTACGTAAACGAATTCGCGAGATGAAGTTAACGTTAGCCCAAAGTACCTATTCCACGCGTACGAAGTCGCGGGCGAAAGCTAGTATATATATATATATGTATATACATATACATTTTTTCCTCTACTCTCTCTAATAGATGATAAATATGTTGCAGAAAGCCATAAACGTATGAACAAAAAGCTGCTTTGTTTAACTAATGGTTCATTCACGAAGATGCGTGCATGTGGCCTTTTCTACGTGAACGCAAGGCTTCTGATATCTATGATCTACATTTTCACCAACTACACAGTTGTTCTTTTGCAATTTGCTTTTCTGTAACAAAATGTATTAATTCTTATAACGATTATATATAATATTATTAACATTCTTTCATTATTTTCACCTTGTTATATTGACCTGATTCATTTATATTATTTTATAATCGATATTTATTTATATTTGGAACACAATAATAGGCCGCAAGGCGCGACAAGTCTATTTTGTCTTGTCTATTTTGTCTTGTCTATTTTTTACAATTGCAGGGCCTGGACATCATTAGATGATAATATGGAAGTAAAAATTTTCATAGCACCAGCGAAATAGAGTAATCTAGAAGTGTGGAAACATCATTGCTGATATCGTTTACAAAGATTACATAAACAATGGCCCCAATAGCGAGCCTTGGGGCATGCCATTAAGGACAATTATCACATTAGATATTTGGTTTTTGATAGAAACTGCTTGAGATGTATTTGATATATAAGATATCAACTTAATAAGTCATCATGTGTACTTATAGACTTCAGTTTGTAAATTAAGATAGAATCAATTCTATCAAAACATTTCTTTTAGTTTGTGCATCGACTTGCTTACCCCGTGATAGATTATCGGTTTATAATCATCTAGAAGAATTAAGTTAGATGTTGCTGATCTCCCTGTTATAAATCCATGCTGAGAATCACGGAGAGAGCTTTTAATAGATAAATTGTGTAAGTACAGACTTTATTAAATTATTGTTAAATTTTGTAATAAGTTTTCGTTTTATGACTTACCTACCGAACCAAATATTTATTATGCATTTACATATTCTCAATTTCACATCTTTTTTTTAAATCAGTTTAAATTAATCTACCACCGGATCGGAAAGCAGCTACAAATTGAGATCTGGTAAGAAACTCAGTGGGCTCGTAATTTTTTAAATTACATATTTTGATCAAAATGATTGGATACAAATTTAATAAGTATTAGCTTCAGTGAGATGCCCTTCGACTAAGGATTCATTTTTTAAAAGTTAAATGCAATATATACATATATATATATATATATATATATATATATATATATATATATATATATATATATATATATATATATATATATATATATATATATATATATATATATATATATATATAATATATATATATATATATATATATATATAAAACAAAAATGGTTGCACCAGATCCAAGCGGCACTCGACCACAAGTTAACAACTAGAACAGCCATCACGCCTGTCCACCACACCGTGTACCGCTTGTGCACCACATGTAAAAGAAGGGGAGACCCGTTCCACGTAGCTACCGGAAGCAGAGACCTTTTCAGTGAGCTTGACGACACTATTATCTATAAATTTCAAACAGATAGCTTTAATAAATAAGTATACAACTCATTAGGTAACACACGATACACTGTACAATTATGACAATACAAAGAAAATACAGATGACAGTGAGAATCAAAGTCAAAACACAGTTTTACAAAAGTTAGAATTATATAAAGCAATTATATATCTGTTAGCGTTATATAAGCGTAAAGCTTACCGTACTTTGAATATACGAGAATTCATCGCCCCTTATTTGTTTTAAAAGATGGCTTAATGATTTAATATGTAAATAACATCTCTGCAAGAGAAGGAGAACACGAAATAACACCGCATACCAAATAAGAGAGAAAAAACAAAAACGAGAATATAGGAGAAAACAAAAACGAGAATAAAAGAGATAAAAACAAATAAAGGAGGCTCAAGCGTAGCAGTTGAAAGTATATGAGCTGAGATGATGGTGATGATGATGATGATCCAATATTAGGTGCTATATTATTTACATATCTGCTGGCAATTAATATTTCACAAGTTTATCAAAGAACAAACACTCTAAATAATAAGCTGTATATTAAAAATATCCTCGCCAACTAACTTGGCAAGCGAACTTAGCAAAATACTTTCAAGGTAAAGCATGTGTTCAATAGTGGACATGTTCAAGGTGCTGATGGATCGATATTAGGAAACTAAAAAATATGCTCACACAATCATATCAAGTCAAAGGCACTTAGTGCTTTTTCATGATTAAATTTGTGTTTATATTTTTGGTATTCATGGCAACCGTACTTAATCAGAGTAATGGATACAAATATTATTCAATTTCCCCGTTTTTTATCATGTTATATATTATTAATATTCTTTTTACGTTACTTATGCGTTACGTACGTATAAGTTATGGTAATGTAATCTTGTTAAAATTGAACCGACCAATAATATAATGATTGATGTCATTATATTATCATTAATAATATTTTTACAGTAGCCATATAAACATTCTATTTTATTTAATAATTATCATTTTAACGTAGAATAACGACAGATTAAACTAATAAGTTGAATTGATTAGACAAACTAAGGAAGTTAATTTGAAACAAAATGCACTATCGTTCGTATTTTAAGCCTAACGTGATAATAGAAGATAATGACTATTTATGTAAAGACATAGAAGCGTTATTTCGACCTTTAAATCTCATGCAGGCGATTGTATTTTTGCCTAAATACAGTATTCAAAATCAATATATAACTACCAAAAAACTTATAACATATATTATATCTATATGTGCATTAGTTCTATGTTATGCTTTATTAATAAAGCGCTATTTCTATATGGAAAATATGGCGTCATATTCAAATAATAAAAATAATTTTTGTACTATCGATTTGGTGATTTTTAGCTTGGGGTTATTTACGAATGTTATTGTTTTATTCACACAACAAAAGAAAAACATTAATTTTGTACTGAAGATTCAAGAAATCAGTAGATTGTTAAAAAATAAAGATTATTTCCGAAGATTTATAATTGAAAATTGGATCAGTGTCTTATCGCTGTTATTTATGTACTGCTTCTTTTTTTTATATGTAGTTATATTTTTTAGTAACATATCTCTTTACGTTGCTTTTGGTTTAATTTATTTAATATGTTTTGATACAAATATTGTTTATTCAATAAGATTAATGAAATTAATGAGAATTCTTGTTACGCAATGGAATAAGGAAATTTCAAAAAGAAATAGGACAAAGAGCAAATGCAAGATATTATATCAAGCGTATACTAATATATTGGAATGTTACAACTTATATAAACATTCTTATGATATTTCGGTAAGTAATTAACCGTGCGACTAAAATAATAATTCCTTTTGAAATAAAGATAATTATAATATATTTTTTTAACATTATTCAGATCCTGTATCATTTAACAGAGATGACTATTCATTCCTTAATTTATTTCAAAAAATGGATTGACTACCTTGAAGATGATATAGATCTGGGTCAGGTCAGTATATATTAGTATTATATAATATAATATGACCTATGTAATATTTCTAATTTACCATATGATGTCGAATTAAGAACAAAATATGTCAATAGTTTCCCTCATGTGAGAATAATAGAAAGCAGCTGATGAATTGCTAGAAGAATTAGCACCAACACTCGACGTCACTAAATCATAATGTATGTATATGTTACCAGTGACAACGTAACATAGCACGAAACTATGGTCCTTAACTATAGATCTCATAAGCGTGCAATACTAGGAACAAGAACATATACATGGCTTTCCATCTAATTAGTAATTTGAAAATCATTATCGCTTCATCAATTTTTATATCAGGATTTTAAATTCTAAATATGAGCTTAGTCACATTTGGAGAGATAGAAAAGAAAGAAAGAAAGAAAAGCATTTATTTTGCTCTCATACATTACATCTAAAACATTTGGAAGAAAACAGGAAAGTAAAAACAATGATAACTTATGTACTAGTAAAACTAAAAGCTAATATAATCTGAGAGACAAAAAAGGATCTTAGCTCAGCTTATGCTACTTCATTTCGTTGAAGCAACGCTGGTATTCTGCTAAGACCTAGAGTGGAATCACGGACAGTTACAATCACAATGAAATACTAAATACAGTTACAAGTAGTGGGATCTATATATAATAACCGAGTGTATATTGTTACAATCATCAAGTTACAAGATGACATAATTATAGATATAGTAAAATATACATTGAGAATTAAGATCACTGGTGTATTTCTTGCAATTTTAGATATTGAAATTATTTTTGGAGCGTTTTTGCAAGAGGGATTCTTTTTTATGATTTTTTTTGTGAATAGTCTACAATAATAATATTAGAAGATAATATTAATGAGTAGTTATGTTGGTGTAATATCTGAAGCTAAACGAAGGACTACTATATAATAATTATTATTTATTTTAGGGAATGAATTCTTCAAGAGAAATAATGGTCTTCTTAGTTCTGATGAAAAACTTGATATTAGAATTTGCATTAATATATGAGTGCGAATTATTCTATATATCTCTAAACGATGTTCAGGAAAACTGTACTATAATTTTGAAATTAAAATTTTCAGGTAACATAAAAACAAATATATTTAATTTTTTTTGTAATTTTTATCGTTCGTGTGATGATGGAGTAAGTATACAATTTGCCACCCCCTATCTTATTTTATGATCGTAAAAAACGACTATACTATTTCCATTTCTTTATTTTCTCGATGACAGCTCCTGTGGAAAATTGAACGAGCGTCTTTTTTACATTATGTATACATTATTTAATAAAAATATGACGCTTACGCGCGTACAAGGTCATAGCAGAGTCGGAGAAACTGATAAGGATGGAGCTATCGATGAACATAACACGATAAGAGACCCGATATTTTTTTACAAAGTGTAAGAAACTAAACTATTGCCGGATAATTTTATACAAATTTATTAACTAATATTACATTTCATTACAAGATGTAATTATATTATGTTGATTGTTCATTTATTTATTTTAATCAAAATCTGATGAATCGCCACTATCATTCGATGAGCTCTCCTCAACATTTATTATAAGTTTCTGTATTTCTATATTATCTAATGCCACATGAATTTCCCAATCCGACGCTATAATATTTTGGGTTCTTCTCACAATTTTTTCCCAGTGTTCGGCGGTTACTTCCGCACATGCATTTTTTAATAAATCTAACATCTTATTTGCCGTAAAAGGGGGATGGGTATTGTTTCGAGCGGCGTGTCCTTTGATTTGTGCCCATATTAGTTCTATAGCATTGTACTGGCAATGATACGGCGGAAGTCAAAGAACCCAATGACCACATTCGGTAGCTATTTCGTCGGTAATATATCTTTTAGGGAGGCTTTTTTTAGATTTTAAAATATTCACTAATTGTACTTTTAATAAAGTATCATCCACATTTTCGCCATGACGTTTGAGCCAGTCAATTATCTCTTGTTTTTTATTGGCCTGCGTCGGCATTTTATCAATTTGTCTAGAGTGATATGTAGCGTTGTCCATAATAATTATCGACGGTTTTTCCAGAGATTGCACCATTTCTTTGAACCATCCTTCGTAAATCTCTGCGTTCATTTCTTCGTGGTAGTCCACTGTTTTCTTGGATTTAAAGGCCAGTAAAGCATCTGACACGAATCCTTTCGTAGACCCTGCATGGCATATGATAAGGTGTTCACCTTTTCCCATTGGCACTGAACTAGTGGATGCGGCGGTGTCGTCAGTCCAGTTCTTCGATACTGTGTGGTTTGCATTTAACCAAGTCTCGTCAGTGAAAATAACATTTGACCAATCTGATATCTTTTTGGCTTCGCTCAATAATTCTCAGCGAGCCATAGCAACGTCGTGACGCTCCATCAATATTTTATGTTTGTCCGATTTTTTATAAGAAAATCCAATTTCTTTCAAAACTAAGCTTAATGACGATTTTTGGCCATGGAACAAACCACGTTCACGTAAAGAAACAACAAGTTTTTTAAGTGTTGGAATTTCTTTGCGCAAGTAATAGTATCATATATATGACGACGAATAGCGTCAGCGTCGAAGTTGTCAACCGATGTCAAACGACGTGGTTGGCGTTTCTTCTTCGGCGTACGAAGCTTATTTGCTTACATGCCGCTTGTACCGTAAGCTTCGGTAGTAATTTTTGAAACAGTAGGTCCACTAATTCCTAATGCGGCCGCAACACGCTCTCGCACTTGCGACAGTGGTAATAGCGGGCCACCATTTTGATATTCTGCTTCAAAGTAATTACGAACCTTGATCACCAGTTCTCTCGCCTGACTTTTCAGAACAGATCCTTTAGGCATTTTGATATTTGACAGCTGTCTCAGTCTCTCCTATGTGGCACAAAATAAATACTTTTCTTATCTTTCTTTATATAGCACGACCGTCTTGTTGCGAGTGATAGATTAAAACAAATACAAAATGGCGGTGGGTCATTGAGTGTTCCCAGCTTGAAAAAATATATTTGAATGTTTTTGTTGAATTTGTCTTTGTTCAAAACATATATGCGATCAATATCATTACTTATTTGGTCACACACACAACAACTATCAAATTAGAACTGTCATCGAGAAAATAAAGAAATGGAAATAGTATAAGTAATATAAACGCATATTAAATTTATTCAAGACAAGAAAAACTCAAAACAAAATCCTATACCAACACGTCTGACTAGCGTGGTAGGTAGTAGGTTAACTTCTCTTCTATTTGGAGGAGGCTCAAGCCCAAAAGTACGAGGTATATGAGCTTAGATGATGATGATGATGATTTTTTATCAACTTTTATTTTGATTTAAAATATTATTTAAGAGAACGTTCCTCTTAACTTATGGCTTGCGTTTGAAATATCAACTTTTAATTTTGTTGCTGTATGACCACATGTATATTGTGTTTATTATTATTATTACTGTTAATCATCACCATCCTGCTCATATCTCATTTACTTAGGGGTCGATGTAATATCGGGTACCGGTGGCTCGCTCGCACGGCAAAGAGAGGAGTTTGCATGGTGGGTCTATAAGGTCACGCGCCGCCTCTTCCGTCACCCCGGACCGATTTGGCGGGGCGAGACGCATCCATAGTCTACTGCAAAAAAAAAAGGTCTGTAATATAATATGTACTATGCTTCCATCGTACATATTGCAAATACTTTGGGCAAGAGTTTTACGATCAATCGCTTGCGTGAATGTAATTGCTGACCAAATAGCAACATATGGAATTGGCTCTGATCGCTATAAAGCTGATCTTATACCCACGAGAAATGTAAAGGTGACCATTCAGAAAATTATATAGACTGCTCAGGGGACATAGTGTTTAGGAGACTGGTCTATCACATCAGTTGTCATCGTTTCAATACCCATGAAATACTATCGCTATCTAAAAATTATTGTTCCCAATCTGGGTGTAATTTGTATCCATTAATTGTATGTTTGTTGAGTTCCCCACAATATATGAATTATTTCCTTAAAGCTAAAAAAAAGAAATAAAAAGAACACACAATTCTATAACATTGCCATCTTTATAAACAATATTTTAATTGAAAATAAGAAAATCTAATTACTATCAGTCACATCTTGTAATTCAGATCAGGATTGATTCCTTAGTGAGAGGTGTTGAATTTATTTAAAGAAAAAAATATTTGTCATTCAAAATTTTTCATTGATATGAATTACCTTAGGTGTTACCCAAATTTTAAGCGTCGTGAATGATTCAGAAAGAGATTTATAGTATTAGGAGAATTTACACGTTTGCGTTATCAAAAATGAAAATTTTTCATCGAAATTTGTTTAGTTTAGGAGAAATAACTACTCAAATACATTCAATGAAATAATGATAATCGAAACTCGGCGTAATGAGTACGTAGATGATAATAATTCAGACATTAAAGAAATAATAGTACACTTAATTGCAAAGATCTGAATAATGAGAAGTATGTATAAAATCACACTTATTATTTTTTTGTTCACAGAAGACGAAAAGAAATTATGCCGAAACATTCAAAGGTTACACAGAGCGTCGTTCACCAAAATGAGCATTTGTTACTTATTTTATTTGGATGCCATATTAATTTTGGGACTTACAAGCATACTTGTTGAACATATAGTCATTATTCTGCAATTCTCTTTTCTTGGTTCAAAATAATAAATTTGTTTAAATTGTGAGTTTTACTGTAACTTAAACGGGAAAAAAACTGCAAACTGTAATAATAATAATAACTTTATTTGTCAAAATAGCCCTTCAGAAGCTATTTAATTTCGTTATTCTCGGGGACGACGTTCCAGAGTCGTGGACCAGGAGTGTGGTGGTGCTGTGCTGTGCTACATACAACATCAAAGACGCGCCAATTTACATATAAACCATCATAAATGTATTAAAGCCACTTCAAGAAACCTTGAATTATATAACATCAATATAATAATTAAAATACAAAACATAATATATATATATATATTACTGTGGTAGGACCACGCTGTTGACAGTGTTCTGTCTACAGCCGCGAGCTGGTCCGTCCGGGGTAGTACCACACTCTCGCAGAAAATTGACGTTTGAGCAATGCCAATATGCTGCTGCGCTTCGTTCGGTGAGCGAAAGAGCCGGAAGTCCAACTTTCTGGGTGTGTTACGTGTGGTGGGTTCAGGTGGTGCCTGAAACTGGCGGTGGTGAAGTCTTGGTTGGGGCATTGAGCGTGAGAGGCTGACATGGGGTACAGGGAGACCCGGTGGGAATGGTCACCGCCGGCCACCTGCCGGTCAGCAGGGAACCCGAAACCAGGATTATCCTCCCTGGGAAGCTGTCCCAGCAACCGGCGAAGATCCCGTTGTGTAGTCGTTATGCCGGAGCAGGCAACCGGAGTGGATTACGGCGACTGCGCGCGGGGGGGCACCGGAGGCCCTTCCGTGCTTCGTGTCAGCTTCTCACAAAACTCACCCTCCAGCCATGCACTGTGCCCCGCACCTATTTTTTTTTGGTACCACCGAATCTCATTGTACACATCCACACTCCCTTCCTCCTCTTCTTAAAAAAAAACCCGTATGAAAAGTAGCAGAAAAAGGAGAAGGTTTTCTACGGCGGTCCCCTTATCCACATTTGATGTGGATTTTTGCAATATCAGGGGTTTACATAGCAATCTCGATGCCGTTCACCACCATCTCGAGACGGCGCGGCCTGCCTTGCTCTTTTTAACGGAGACACAGATAGGCGCTCCGAATGATATTTCGTACCTTAACTACCCTGGCTACGAGTTAGAGCACTCCTTCCATCGTAAGGCCGGGGTGTGCGTGTTCATTCGGGGTGATATCTGTTGTCGCCGGCTTCGGGCCCTCGAACATGGTGACCTGTCTATCTTGTGGTTGCGCGTAGACTATGGAGGGTTTACCCGCATCTACGCGTGCCTCTACAGGTCGCATGGCAGTGATTCGGGGTCAACTCAGTTATTTGAGAACGTCCAATGGGGGATTGACGAAATATTGGAGCAGTGTCCATCAGCGGAGGTGGTGGTTCTTGGGGACTTCAACGCTCATCATAAAGAGTGGTTGGGGTCCCGAGCCACTGACCTCCAGGGTCGACATCTTTACAATATGGTCTCGGCCTATGGACTCTCACAACTGGTGACACAGCCCACCCGTGTCCCAGACATTGAGAGCCATGAGTCTTCTTTACTGGATCTTTTGCTGACTACACACCAGCAAGGATACCGGGTAGTGGTCGAAGCCCCTCTTGGGTCATCTGACCACTGCCTAGTCCGTAGCAGAGCCCCTGTTGCGAGGCCTAATCGCTCTACGGCGACTAGGACTCGCAGAGTCTGGCAATATAAGTCGGCAGATTGGGATGGACTTCGCGAGTTTTATGCATCCTACCCATGGAAGCGGCTTTGCTTCGCCTCTGAGGACCCTGGCGTTTGTGCAGACTGCGTAACCGAAACGATTATTATGGGGATGGATTTATTTATCCCCAATACTCAAATACCCGTCGGCGGCCGCAGCCGCCCTTGGTTTAACAAAACCTGCAGGACGGCTGCACGGCAGAAGCAGTCCACATATCGGGCCTGGAACCGGGTTAAAAACTGTCAAGACCCGAACGTCAAAGAGGTGAAGCGAAAATTTAACGCCGCTTCTAGATCTAGTATCTATATCTAGGCTATCGCCAGAGCCAAGGCAGAACATGTTGCCAGAATTGGCGAGCGATTAGAGAGATAACCCGCTGGGAGTCGTGCATTTTGGTCGCTCGCCAAGGCTGCCCAAAGCAGCTTCTGCCGGTCCAATCTCCCACCACTACAGAAAAGCGATAGCAGTCTGGCCTACAGCGCAAAGGATAAGGCCGATCTTTTAGGTCAATTCTTTGCCTGTAACTCGACTTTGGATGCGGGAGCTGCCACACACCTACCATACCGCGGTGTGATAGCTCTCTACCTGAAATCCGTATCTCACAACGTGCGGTCAGGCGAGAGCTGCGGCTTTTAGACGTCCATAAGTCGAGTGGGTCGGATGGCATCCCTGCAGTGGTCTTAAAGACGTGCGCCCCTGAGTTAACCCCCATCCTCACGCGCCTATACCGTCTTTCCTACGATACTAATAGGGTTCCATCTTCGTGGAAGGTAGCTCAAGTCCACCCGATCCCTAAAAAGGGAGAACGGTCGGACCCATCGAATTACAGGCCGATTGCGATAACATCCTTGCTCTCCAAAGTAATGGAGAAAATCATAAACCGCCAGCTTCTGCAGTACCTTGAGGATCACCAGCTAATCAGTGATCGCCAATACGGCTTTCAACATGGTCGATCGGCTGGTGATCTTCTTGTGTACCTTACACACCGTTGGGCAGAGGCTTCGGAGGGCAAGGGTGAGGCGCTAGCATTCGGCCTAGATATTGCAAAGGCGTTGGATAGGGTCTGGCACGGAGCCGTTCTATCGAAGCTACCATCTTATGGAATCCCCGAGGGACTCTGTAAATGGATCGCCAGCTTTCTGGATGGTCGGAATATAAGAGTCGTCGTCGATGGCTCTTGCTCCGATACCATGACCATTAACGCTGGTGTACCACAGGGCTCGGTGCTCTCCCCGACGTTGTTTATCCTGCATATCAATGACATGCTAGAGAGTATGCATTGCTATGCGGATGACAGCACGGGTGACGAGCGGTATACCGAGCATCAGAATATCCCTCGGAGTATATTACAGGAAAGAAGGACTCAACTTGTGTCTGAAGTCGAGCGCTCTCTGGGGCGGGCCTCCAAATGGGGTGAACGGAACTTAGTCCAGTTCAATCCCACTAAGACACAAGTTTGCGCGTTCACTGCAAAAAAGGACCCCTTCGTCATGGCACCTCAGTTCCAAGGAGTAACTCTCCAAATTGCCGAGAGTATTGGGATCCTCGGCGTCGAACTATCAAGCAAAGTCCAGTTTGGGAGTCATTTGGAGGACAAAGCCAAATTGGCAAGTAGAAAGCTGGGCGTCCTGAACAGAGCCAGGCGATACTTCACACCGAGACAACGTCTTGTGCTATATAAAGCACAAGTCCACCCTCATGTGGAGTATTGCTCACATCTCTGGGCAGGCGCGCCCAAATATCAGCTAGATCCACTTGACTCCCTGCAAAGACGTGCTGTTCGAATCGTCGGTGATCCCAATCTCACGGAAGGACTGAAGTCATTGGAGAGCCGGAGAGGCTTTGGGTCTCTCTGTGTACTCTACAGGCTCTTTCACGGGGAGTGCTCTGAGGAACTGTTTGACTTGGTACCACCGTCACCATTTTATCACCGTACCACTCGACACCGCAGCAGGGTTCATCCATTCCACCTGGAAACGATACAGACGTCAACTGTACGTTTTCAACGATCATTTCTCTCACGTACATGCAAGATTTGGAATGAACTACCTGCTGCTGTGTTTCCCGAGCGCTATGACATGTCCTTTTTTAAACGAGGTTTAAGAAGAGCACTTTCTTCACGGTAGGCAGCGGCCTAGCTATGCCCTGGTATTGAAAGAGTCCATGAGCGCCAGTGTCACTTACCATCAGGTGTGCTGCTGGCTCGTTTGCCACCACCGGCAATAAAATATATATATATATATATATATATATATATATATATATATATATATATATATATATATATATATATATATATATATATATATATATATGTATATATATATATATACATATATATAAATATATATATATATATATATATATATATATATATATATATATATATATATATATATATATATATATATATATATATATATATATATATATATATATATATATATATATATATATATATAATTATATATATATACATATATACATAAATATATATATAAATCCAGCAACTCTCGCTGTTAAAATAATACATGGTCACTTATTTTGAGCACTTGTCATGGAATAAAAAATCCAACTAAATTCATGAATTTTTTTTTACTGCGTCTGGTGGCAAACGAGCAAGCTGCACACCCGATGGTAAGTATCACTGCCACCCATAGACCTTTGCAATAGCAAATGTATGGCTAGGCCTCTGCCTACCAATACAAACCCCAAAACTCACTCAGTAGTGTTTCCGGCCATTTAGGGGTTAATGTCGCTAGATGAATAGAATTCCATTAACTGTACAACTATCTATAATTAGGTATATATAACTTATCGGGAAGGGGCTTTAACTACACCTATATACTTATTAGACTTCTTAATCAACAACAACTGATTGAATTATTCCCCCGTGTACTATAGTATTAAGAATACAAAGTGAGTTGTCAACACTTTTGTGAGTTGTCTTTCTTTGCCAAAGAAGTTGTAAAATGCTGTTTCAAAGAGCACTGCTAGACTCTTCCTTTACAGGTGTTAATATTGCGTTTGGGCAACGCTACTGTCGCCTGCACGTATTCATTGACTCCTGTTTATCCTGCGGGATCCTAAGACTATAGATTTGACGCTAAAGCTATCCCGTAGGAGGATGTAATGTAATACCCAAAACGAAAAAGCAAAGCCCAAGTTCATGAATAGATCAGACCAGTTGAAACCCATATTTTCCCTTTTGTTCCAATATTATATTAGTAACACCTGGATGGTATAAATGCTATGTTTATACTTAAGAATAAACTTCATCAAAACGAGAAGAGATGCTGTTGTTTTGTAAGAGAAAAGTATGTCGAGGGTGTCCGAGAACGGCTGACAATGGCAAGCCAGCCGCAATCGGACATTGAAGAATGCTGGAGTATATTGAAAGAGAGTATAGTAGACACAGCGAAAGAAGTATGTGGAAGTTCAAAGAAGCATAGAAACACAAATGGTGATGCATGGTGGGATGCGGAAGTGGCAGCTTCCGTAGAGCAAAAGAAGAAAGCGTGGCTGGACTATGTCTCTTCTTTGAATCTGAATGACAGTATGACTGAACAGAAGAAAGAAATATATCGGCAATGTAAGAATGACACCAAGGCCTTAGTGAAAGAGAAACGTGATAGAGCAAATATGAGTGCAGAAGATAGGCTGACTAAACACTTCGAGGGTAACACCAAACTCTTTTGGAGGGAGGTTAAGAAGTCTCGGTGTGGTTGGTCAGCCTTCAGAATGAATAAAATAAGGTCTAAAGGTGGAGACATTCTTAAACAAACACAAGATGTGTTAAGCCGATGGAGTGAATATTTTGGCGATATGTATGCGGATGCTCGAGTTGGTGCTGGTGTCGCATGTGGTTTAGTAGATCAACATTCGGCAACATCCTCCGATGGCATCAGTATGGATGAAGTTGAATGGGCGATAAGAAGTTTGAAAAATGGTAAGGCAGCGGGCATTGATATGGTGTCTGCCGAGATGATCAAGCTTGGTGGATCCTGTGTCTGGGAGGCGTTCCTGTTGCTCCTCAATTTATGTTGGAGCTCGGGAATGGTTCTCAGGAACTGGAATAGCGCAGTCATTGTGCCTTTGTTTAAAAACAAGGGGTTCACGTTATGACTGCGCAAATTACAGAGCCACAAGCTTGACCAGTTTGGCAGGAAAAGTGTAGGTAAAATTATTGAAAGTAGAATGAGGATGGTGTCCGATGGTTTGATGTGTGAGACACAAGGAGGTTTCAGGAGTGGAAGGGGATGCATGGATCAAGTGTTCTCTCTGCTCAACATTGTGGAGAAGCATCTACCTCTATGTCAGAGGGTTTTCTGCAAATTTGTGGATCTGGAGAGAGCATTTGACACGGTTGTACGAAAGGAACTTTGGGACATTTTACCGGAGTATGGTATTAACGGTAAACTGCTACAGGCTATGCAGTCCAGTTACATGGGCTGTAGAGCCTATCTGCGGCTGGATGATGAAATGTCGCCTTGGTTTGACGTCAATATCGGCGTTAAGCAGGGGTGCGTTCTGTCAGCCAGGCTGTTTATCATATATCTGGATAAATGTCTCCAAAGATTGAACGATATGAATGTGGGAGTCCAGATGGGCGACTCAGTGGTCACTGCTCTGCTCTATGCAGATGATGCAGTCCTGCTGGCACAGTCAGCGACTGACCTGCAGACCCTAGTCGACACAATTACAGAAGATTGTAAGAAAAGGGGTCTACGCGTGAATGTGAGCAAAACCAAAATAATGGTCTATGAAAAAGATGAAGCCAGAACAGATGTAAGAGTAAAAATAGGTAATGATGTACTAGAGCTAGTGGATGAATTTTTATATCTTGGATGTGGTTTTAGCCGAGATGGAAGGTACACCACTGATATAGAGCGAACAGTGAATGCGGAAAATAGAGTGAACGGAGCGTTGGGACAACTTCTCGGTAGCCATCACCTCAGCCAGAAGGCACGTGTAACAATACATAACGCTGTACTTATTCCAACATTACTATATGGAAGCGAGAGTTGGGTATGCAGAAAAGAGCATGAAAGCAAAATTAATGCGGTCTAAATGCGATCTCTGCGAAAAATCTGTGGAGTTAGGCTGACTGACCGCATTCGCAACGACGACGTAAGAGAGCGAGTAGGTATGAAAGAGAGTATTGGTGTAAAGATGCGAAAAGGAATGCTCCGATGGTTCGGACATATGGGAAGAATGCCGAACGAACGTCTGCTTAAGAAGATATACAATGCGAAAGTGGAAGGATGTAGGTACCGGGGGAGACCGAGATTCACCTACCTAGACCAGATTGGTCAGGTGCTGAAAGAAGGTGGGAGTCAAGAGTCTCCAAAACCGGCGAGCGTGTATGAAGAGAATTATGAATGTTGAAGAAGCGAGTGAAGTATGCTAGGATAGAGTTCTCTGGTACTCTGTTCTCTCTGCCTACTCTGCAAGGGATATAGCGTGATGATATGTATGTATGTATGTATGTTTAGGATTACGACCGTTATCGAGGAATAAAGCTCCATGTCACACAGTATGAAAGTGTGATGAAAAGTGATTGAAAAGCGATTGTGACAAGAAAGTGAGGTTACCCAAAACCTGTTCAGATTTATGCCGGGCTGCAGGGCAACGAATCTCAAATTTGCACTGTACCAACTGTGCGAAAAATATCCTTGTGTACATAGGAGCTTGCACAAAGTATTTGTTGACCTCGAGAAGGCTTATGACAGAATTCCAAGACCGGTTTTATGGTGGACACTGAAATAGAAAATTATACCTTTGAAGTATATTAGGTTAATTTGTGCTATGTACCGACGATTTAGGTCATACGGCAAATCAGTTAAGGAATCTAATCGGATCGATGTGGAGGTGGGTCTGCACCGTCGCTAAGTCCCGTCCTGTTGTCTCTTCCTGTTGATAATTGATACTTTAACATCGGACATACAGGATGAGACAACCTGACGCCCGCTATTCGCTAGTGATATTGTTCTCGTCAGAGAAGATGGGCTTAAAGTCCAAAGCAAGCTGTAATAGTGACACTGAAAATTGGAAAATGTTGCTTGAAAAATCAGCAGACATAAACAGAATGCAGTTCTGCTATTTCAAAGATCTCTCGTACTTTTGATAACTTATTTAATTATTTTACACACTTCTTCCTTAATCAAATGCTTAATCAAGTTTTCTTTTGACGTGACAACGTCTTATAAATTGGTTTGCCGGGTGACACTTCAAGAAACTGCGTTACGCTCCGCTCACGTTATGCGCTCACAATGAGAGCGAGTGAGAGGCACGCGTCCCTTCCACTCGGGCATGGTTAGCCCGCCTAAGAGCGAGAGAGACAGACATAAAAAGTTATGTTGTTAATGTATTGCAAGTAATTGTATGTATATTTGTATATAAATACGTATGTATGTGTAAAGGTAAAAATAAAATTTTGTTAATATGAAATTCAGTGCGAGATTCTTTGTATAAATTAATGTTTTAAATATAATTCTTTGTATAAATAAATGTTTTAAATTGTTACTATTATTTCATCCTTCTTCCTACTATACGAATGAATATTCACATTAAAATTATTTTACCACTCAAAGTCGTTGTCACGTAAAACTTTCGCCCGTATACCGACTTTACAGGCAACCAATTTTTTTTTTTAAAAAGATAATGTCTTGCACTAAAAACGTCCTTGTATTGCGGGGTACTTTACAAACGTTTAATTAATAGACATATATTACACCCAGACTGAGAACAACAATTTGTCGAGTGAATAACGTGTGCATGTAACGCGTTTTCTGTGTGGTGACGGAGTAAGAATACTAATCAACACCCCATATCTTACCCGTAGGTGATCGTACAAGACGACTAAGGGATATAAAACGCATATAACATCTATGCGAGAGAAGGCAAACTCGAAACAAAACCCTATACCAACACGTCTGACCAGCGCGGTATAATAAATAGGTTAATTTCCCTCCCATTACGGAGGAGTCCCGAGTCCAACAGTGGGACATTTAAGGGCTGTGATGATGATGATGATGTAACGCGTGGGAATCAAGCCTGCGACATCATCATCATCTTGCTCTTATCCCAATTACTTGGGGTCGACGCAATATGTCATCTTTCTCCATACAGTCCTGTCAGACGTCATATCTGCAGTCACTCCCTGTCTATGCATATTATGCCTCACGAACTCCATCTATCTTTTCTTTGGTCTTCCTTTACTCCTAGAGCCTTCAACATTCATACTTAAAACTTTCCTCACAACATTACTTTCATCCCGTCTCATCACATGTGCATACCATGACAACCTTTCACTCCTTAACTTCTTTGTCACTGGCGCTCGTCGAGCACCAGACCCGGATATTTCGACCTGACGCTGCCGGCTGTTGCGCGAGCGATGGTCGACAGCGTCAGGAATTGGGACGCGGTCGCCGCCTTCTGCGAGGCTGTCATCTCGCAGAAGGAGGCGGCGGAACGGGCCCGGGAGGATTCCCGTGACCCGGGCCGCCGCCCGCGGCCGGGGCGGCGCAGGCGCGAGTACCTGCGCCTGATGCCACCCTAACCGAGGCTTCGGGTGATCGGACCGGGGAATTGTCCGGTCACCCGATGTGAGGCCACCGCGTGAGGACGACGCCTTGACGGCGAAAGCTGTCGGGGCGTCGACAGGAGAGGAGCCCAAGAGGGCATATCGCCGAGCGGGCCACCGAAGACAAAGATCGGGTACCGGTGGCCCGCTCGTACGGCGAAGAAGAGGTGATTGCAGGGTGGGTCAATGGGGTTGCGCGCCGCCTCTTCCGTCTCCCCGGACCGATTTGGCGGGGTGCGACGTCCATAGCCCACCGCAAAAAAAAAAAAAAAAAAAAAAAAAAAAAAAAAAAAAAAAAAAAAAAAAGACCCGGATATTTCATCTGGCCTAGGATACTGGGAATAAAATCTTCCGTCTCATTTAGGTTCACTTAATTCAATCTCCTCGATGTTAATAGTTTCAGGCGTCTCCGCTAGCATCTCATCTCGGTCTTTGATGAGCGTGTCCTCGCTTGTATTTAAGCGAATTCGCTGACACAACTAGTACTGTATAAAAATATGGTTCGAAAATTATTAAGTAGATACATAAAACTTTTATAACATCAATGACTTTAAATAACTACAATCCTTCCAAAACCAGGGATGCTATAAAATAGATCACAGCTTGGAGAAAACAAAAAGTGAGAAAAATAGTTTTTTTTCTAGCCTATCATTACAAGTAGGACTAGCAGGGTTACCTGTCATTGTTTTCGGGAGCGGTCCACTTCCACCCTGTATAGCCATTACAATCTATATGACGAAGATAAGTAACTTCTTGGGGCAATTCGACCACAGAGCCGTCGCTCGACATGTTATAGGCGTCAAAATAAAAGCTCACTGCCGTAACTCTATTTATTTATCCGTTTACAATCAAAAGAACTAACCACGCTGATGAATGGTAGATTGAAATATTGCAAGTTCGATATAGGAAGCAATCGAATCGAGCGAAAAGGAAGGAATCCTTTTCGCAAGCGAGTCTACGAGCTCGCTGACAGTCGTATTTATTTTCACGTCGATAAAACATCGGCAATCAATAGCCATCCGGTTCGTATTCACTTCCTGTATTTTTTTTCTTCATTTGACCTTACTCAAGTGTACTACTTGAAGTTTCCGTGAACCGCTAATAGATGGCGTTATGATTAAATTATTGCTTTTTAATTAAATTATGCCGCCTTATCTTTGATTTTGCGATATATATATATATATATATATATATATATGTATATATATATATGCATATATATATATATATATATATATGTGCCGGCTGCGGCACATTTGTTTCTTGATATAAATAAAGAAAACTGTTAAAATTGATATATTGGTTTATTAGGTGTATTATAATCGACATATCTCATTGAATTATAATGTGGTGTAATTATTGTTGCGTCGAATTGTAGCCACTACCCGCACGGCACAGATACCGCGCACAGACGATAGATGGCGTGCCTTGTTCACAATGTGAACATTCTCCGGGGCGTTGAAAGCTTCTGCTTTTAAAGATTCTTCGTTTAGCGTAAATTTGCGTGTTAGCTGGTAAGTGGACCGATGTCACTGGAAGAAGACGGACCAGGGGTGGCAATAGGCAATAGACACAACTTGTTGACTGCCCTTCTGACTGCTCCGTTAGTTGTGAAGATATCGGCTACTCGACAGATGCCATCTTGACCTAGATGCAGTTTGACTACTCGGCCCATACGCCAATGGAGTGGCATCAGATTGTCCTCCTTTAGTACGACGAGATCTCCAACTTCTAGAGGCGAATTACCCTTTCTCCATTTGGTTCGGTTCTGTAATTCGGCCATGTACTCCCGGCGCCATCTTTCCCAAAACTGCTGTCGAATCTGCTCAATACGCTGATATCTATTTGGCTTAGTGGTTTTTATGGATAAAGAAGGTACCGACACTAGCGGTCTACCAATTAAGAAGTGTCCTGGAGTCAAAGGATTTATATCGTTAGGATCAGACGAAAGAGGAGATAGCGGGCGAGAATTTAGGATTGCTTCTATCTGTGTGAAAAGCGTTGCCAATTCCTCAAATGTTAAAGAAGCATTGCCTGCTACACGTTTTAGTAAAAATTTTGAAGATTTCACACCGGCCTCCCATATACCCCCAAAATGGGGAGAGTATGCTGGACAAAACATAAATTTAATGCCTTCGTTTGCTACATAGTCTGAAACCGCTTGACGGCTGGATCGTATAACCCTACCTAGCTCATTGTTAGCGCCCACGAAGTTTCGGCCATTGTCGCAATAAATCGAATAGGGTTTACCCCGACGTGATATGAACCTGCGTAGACATAAAATAAATGCTTCAGTGGTCAGATCGCTAACTAGTTCTAAGTGTAAGGCTTTGGTGGCTAGGCAAACGAATATGCACAGATAGGCTTTTGTTATACGATTACCTCTTCCAACCTTTGATGAAATCATAAAAGGACCAGCCATATCTATCCCACAAGAATTAAAAGGGAAATCAACATCAATTCTAACACTTGGCAAGTCACCCATTATGGGCTGAATAGTCTTGCCTCGTATACGAGCACAAACCACACACTGCTTAGTGATAGCACGAGCCAAGTTCCTGCCACCTAAAGGCCAAAACCTTTCACGAAAGGAGGAAAGCATTAGTTGTGGGCCTGCATGAAATAACCGAATGTGTTCGTACCTCATCAATAATTTCGTAAAATGATGTTTACCGTCCAGTAAGAGTGGATGCTTTTTATCGTATTCAAATTTTGATTGTTCCAACCTGCCCCCTACCCTTAGTAACCGATTTTTATCTAAAAAGGGGTTCAAAGGCAATAATCTGCTTTTGTAGTGCAGTTGTTTGTTTGAGTTAATAGTAGCGATTTCGTTAGAAAATGAATCGAATTGACTGAATTTTACTAAAGCTTTTAATGACTGATCAAGTTCATCAGCTAATAATGGACCAATATTTTTGGTATTACTATTTTTACAATTATTTATGAATCTTAACATATAGGCAAACGTTCTATTCAATTTTAGATCGTTAGAATAATTTTCAAATACAATAATAGGATTTTTAACATTATTAGAGGACTCATCAACGGTAAATAAAGATTTAAGTTCAGTTAAGTTAGTAGTAGTGATTTGTGGTTGAGAAGGCCACTCTGTAAGATCCTTAACTAGAAAAGATGGACCTTCCCACCAAAGTATACATGAATGCAGATGCTGTGGGTCAACACCTCGTGAAGCTAGATCTGCAGGGTTTTCATTAGTCGGAACATGTTGCCATGTAAAACCATGAGTCATCTCATTAATCTTATTTACTCTGTTACGTACAAAAGCTGGTAATATCTTAGTTCAACCAACCAACCAAGTACAACTGTGGAATCTGTCCACATATGTGTAGATGTAATTTTACATGGTAATATTTTTAAAACCTTGGAGCATAATTGGGCGCCCAATAACGCAGCGCTCAACTCTAGGCGAGGAATTGTAAGACCTTTGATAGGTGCCACTCTAGTTTTAGCACATAATAATTTTACAGTTAAATTATAATTATCGTTATTACGTGAACGAATGTAACCACATTTCCCATAAGCATTTTGAGATGCATCAACAAAGAAATGTAGCTCAACTGTATCAGCATCAGCGTTATAGGCTTCACATAGTACATGACGAGGTAAGGTTATATTAGGTAAATGATGTAGGTTGTTAATGAACTTAAACCATCTAGTGGCTAAATGTTGCGGAACTGGATCGTCCCAATCTAGTTTAGTAGTCCACAAATTTTGTAGCAAAATTTTAGCCTTAATTGTACAACAAGATACAAGACCTAAGGGATCAAACAATTTGCAAGTTGTAGAAATAATAATTCTTTTTGTTACGTTGGGTTTTGTATCAATATTACTAGAGAACTGCAAAACTTGGGTGACCACTTAAGACCCAAAATCATAGCATCAGTGTCGAAAATAGGATTATTTAAAGAGTCTGGACTATCTGATGGAATTTCGGGGCAATTTGTACGAAATTTTCTTAACGGAAAACCAGTTGTTTTTAAAATATTGGTCACTTCAGTATAAATACGCCTTAAGTCGGCTGGTGTGAAACTGCCGGTATTCAAATCATCTATATAAAAATGAGATCTAATGACAGTGGCTAGAGCTTCATCTTTGCATTCGTCAGCCAATTGAACAAGACATCTGGTACTTAAAAAAGGAGCAGAGGCAGTCCCGTAAGTCAATGTGTTAAGGCGATATATATTGATAGGTTCGTTTGAATGTTCTCTCCACAATATGAGTTGAAGATGTCGCTGTGATTCATCTAAAGTTATCTGGTGGTACATTTTCTCTATATCGGCTGTCAGTACAAATTTATAGACACAAAAACGAATTAAAATAGAAAATAAGTCGCTTTGCATCACCGGACCAACAGCCTGTATATCATTAAGGGATTTCGATGAACTAGTTTTTGCAGATGCATCGAAAACCACCCTCAACTTCGTAGTTTCGTGTTGATCACGAGTGACACAATGATGAGGTAAGTAACATCCGAAGTTTGGTTTGTTGATTTTGCTCAAATGACCCAAATCGGCATATTCTTTTAAAAAGGCACTGTATTGTTGTTTGATTTTAGGATTTTTATTTAACTTTCTTTCTAATGACTGAAAACGTCTCATCGCTATAGGATACGAGTTACCAAGCACTTGCTCAGGAACCTCCTTCAATGGCATCATAACTGAAAATCGACCATCTGGTAAGCGACGAGTGTTTTTCTTAAAATGGGATTCGCAAAATTGTTCTTCCAGAGAATAGGCGTTGGTATCTGAGGGCAATTCTTCGACCTCCCAGAACCTCTTTAGTGAGTCATTGATATCTTGAAGTGATATCGATGATTTCTGCTTAGCAATATTGCAATGAACTTGATTGAATTGATACTGGCCATCACCAGTAGGACCAGCGACCAACCAACCTAGAACACTGTTATGAAGGATAGGTTTATTTTCACCTAGATTTAATTTATTTAAGCGAATAATATCGAAAAAATGATCAGCACCTATCAGAATATCGATCTCTGAAGGTTTATAAAATGTTGGATCAGCTAAGATTAAATTGTCTGGTATTCCTATACTCTCAACATCTATATAAGCATTGGGTAAGTTACCAGTTATCTTAGGTATTACAAAACAATTAATATTTCGGCTAAAAGAATTATTACAAGATTTAATGTTTATTTGACAACGTTCAGTAATTGGGCAAGAAACACCATTTAAACCTGAGACTTTAAATAATTTTAAATCTTGTGTTTGTAGTCCTAGTTTGCATTTCAGGTTATTGGTGATAAATGAGGACTGACTTCCGGTGTCCAACAGCGCGCGAGCAAGGTAAATTGTTTTATTTTGTAAATTAGTTACTTCGACCTTAGCAGTACACAGCAAAACTTGACCTGGAGAGACAGCAGACAAACTCACAGTTAAATTAGATGGTTTACTCTGCTCAGTCGTGGTGGTACGTACCTTAGATTTATGTAATAGTGTGTTATGTTTTTTTTTACAAATTCTACAAGACCCCTTCGGGTTACATTGTGTATTAGAATGACCACTTCGAAGACAATTAATACATAACTTGTGTTTAGAAACTTCACTTATGCGATCATTTGTATTTAAGGCCTTAAACTTAGCACATTGATAGATGTAGTGATTCTGGTTACAAATGGAACACATCTTATTATAAGTAGATTGCGCAAAAGTGGCAAAGGATTTTGTGGATTTGTTGTCCTTAGAATAATTATTGTGTGTGGAATTATTTTCTAAGTTACGACCACAATTAACCGTCTCTAAAACATTTGCTCTGTTCTCTAAAAAACTCTTAAATTCAATAAGAGTGGGCAGATGATCAAACCTACCATTGTGCTCTTCCCATTTAGTATTCGACTTTGGATCTAACTTCGATGAAACGAGATATATAACTAATGGGTCCCAACCATCTGTGGGAATTTCTAAAATATTAAGAGCGCTTAAATTTTTAAACACCTGATCACATAAATATCTCAAAGCCTTAAATAATTCCTTTTGGATAGGGTTTATATTCACTAACGCATTCAAATGGTTATTTATTAAAATATTTTTGTTATTATATCTATCACACAAAGTCTTCCACGCAAGTTCATAATTGTTTGCAGCAAACTCGATCGACTTTATTACGACACTGGCACTCGACTGCAAAGAATTCCGTAAATAGTGAAATTTACTTATAGGTGCAATAGAAGGATTATCATTTATTAAATTTTGAAAAATGTCACGATATTCGAGCCACTTATTGTAAGAACCATCAAATGTAGGTAGATTTATAGTCGGCAATTTAATAGCAGTATTATTTGTATTTTGACAACAACTAGATTTATTCGAAATCTGAGAACCATCAGGCTCTTTATTTTAAACTGAAAACCTATCGATGAACTCCTGAGCTAAAGCTATTTGTGTATAAAATTCTCTTTCAGTGATATCACGCTCCAATATTTGATCATCCAAATTTTGACACAGTTCTTCAATTTCCGTTTGTGTGCGGTCAAAAGTAGACATTAACTCTTGTAATTGAGTTAATCTTAAAGATGTTTCCCTAATTTCTAAACTAGAAGGCGGTGAAACCATCTCAATATCATATTTTTGTAAATATCTTTTAAAACCTGTTAAACGGCTTCGATATCCAGCGCGTTTTCTAATTAACTGTGTAAAATAATCCTTGCTATCACCTTTGTTAAGAGACGGTAACGGTATAGGACTTTTAGACCTTTCTTTAGCACCACATTCGGCCATTTTGTTATATAACAATGAATTAGGTAATAATAGAAATAAAATAATAAGAAAAAATGGTATTAACTCTTATACAATCCAGCACGCAAGCACCCCAAACAACGCAGCTGTCGCCGAGCCTGCCAACCGAGCAAGCTGTGTCCGCACACAGGTTACTGCCTGAGCGCAGGTCGCCACCACAGCTGACACGTACGAAACCAACGGGTTGAACTCGATTTTTACAGCACACTGGAATGATTTGGCATAGAAATTTGTAGGATAACGGTACAAATAAGGGTTTTTAAAGTATTAGAGCATCAAGTTTTTAAATTTGCACAAAATAATAGTACCTACATAATCTACATACAATGAGAAATAATACGAATTTTACGTTATGAATGTTGTAAATTACTGATATTAAGAGATAATAGCTGAACAAGGCAATAGGGAAGTTAAAATAATCATATTTCTATAAGTTTAACATTAATATTAACATATAAATTATTAGATGTATTATAATGGAATGCGTATGCTTTAATAATTAACGAAACTTAACGGTTAAAAACTTAGCACTTGCTTTGCACAACAGATAGAATCTAGATTAGGAAGGATAAAAGATAAGGAACGGGCTTACTTCTTATTGTAATCCACTAGAATCCACCATAAACCACCAGAAGTTCAATGTCCGTTTATCTTCAATAATAATTTGATAGATATTTTTCTTCAATAATAATTTGTATAGTTGATATTATCACGGTCGCCACTATGTGCCAGCTGCGGCACATTTGTTTCTTGATATAAATAAAGAAAACTGTTAAAATTGATATATTGGTTTATTAGGTGTATTATAATCGACATATCTCATTGAATTATAATGTGGTGTAATTATTGTTGCATCGAATTGTAGCCACTACCCGCACGGCACAGATACCGCGCACAGACGATAGATGGCGTGCCTTGTTCACAACGTGAACATATATATATATATATATATATATATATATATATATATATATATATATATATATATATATATATATATATATATATATATATATAATAAAAATAATAATAGCAATACAGGACCAGATTATTAACACAAAAAATTACCGAAAATACATAATTAAAGACCCTACAGTAACAAACGATAAGTGTCGCAAATGTCAAATACAACCAGAAACGATTCAACACATAACAGGAGCATGCACTACCCCCACACAAACAGACTATACACATAGACACAATCAGGTTGCAAATATCATTCATCAGAGACTTACAGTCAAATATGCACTCATACAAGACACAAACACCCCATATTACAAATATACTCCACAAACCATTCTAGAAAATACAGCACACAAGCTCTACTACGACCGCGCCATTCTCACCGATAAGACAATTCACTATAATAGACCAGATATCATTCTACAGGACAAAATTAACAAAATCACTTACCTTATTGACATTGCTGTTCCTAACACACACAACATACAAAAGACAATAACTGAAAAAATAAGCAAGTACGTAGAACTCAAAGATGAAATGAGCAGAATTTGGCGACAGGAAAAAGTATACATAGTACCTATATTTCTCTCCACAACAGGCGTTATTCCCAACCATCTTCTCCATAGCCTAAAACTATTAGATCTCAAAGAAACCCTCTACATAACTCTCCAAAAAGCCGCTATCCTAAATACATGTAGAATAGTCAGAAAATTCTTGCAAATAGATGAAAACGAAATTGCCCCTCATAATAACATATCGTCGACATAAACTTTCCTCACTACACGCTGCATTCACTTGGTTTAGGCTCGTGGATGTGGTTCAAACTAGCCAAAGTGCTAAGAAAAGAGTACGTTTCCGATAATAATAATAATAAATAACTTATTTCTAAAAATATGGTACATTTAGTTGTTAATATATTTTGTGTCTCACATATTCTACCGTGAATCGGTGTAGAAATATTAGTCACTTCTATAAAATTACATCTCATTTAGTCACTATTTCTATTAAATGTTCATTAAATATTAATAACTACATTAAAATAAATTAAATTATACATTTATATAATTACAAATAAATAACAACAATGTCATAATAATAATCAATGTCCAAATTATTTATATATATATATCCTACTAATATTATAAACGTGAAAGTTTGTAATAATGTATGGATGTGTACATCTTTGTTGCTCTTTCACGCAAAAACTACTGAATTGATTTTGATGAAACTTTATAGTAATATAAATTACACATCAGAATAACACATAGGCTATAATTTATAAAGATATTTTGTAAATTGGCTAAAATATAACGATAAAAATCGCTTAAGACAGAAAAAATCGCCCATCTGCGAGTTATTTTTGCATACGCTGCAAAGATCTTGAAAGTTAGACAAATGTTATGTATTGTGGAAATGTACCTCTTAAATAGTTCTACAAAAAAGTCCGCGACAGCATATATTTACTTTTAATATTTAAGCATTTATCGTTAAAATAGTAAATTAAAAATTCTAAATATTTTGGTATTATTGCCGATGCACATTTTATAGTAACAAATTGATTCTTATGCAAACAAATGCTTTTATTGCTTTCGATATTTAAAGTATATATTTTTTGCTTTTTAGCGCGTGTCGTTTGGTACAATGTTTCAAAAGTTAGAACGATAAGAGTGCGCAGTGCTGTGGTCAGGCAGCAACCGGGCGCACTACAGAAATATGGCAAGAAATCTATGATCGCCGATTGTGCGACCCGAACACAAGTAAAGGCGTGAGGGCAGTCATCGTTGATGATTGTTGTATTTTTGACAGCACTATCGATTTGTTAATAACATACTATACCTGTATATAATAGATAGGTATTGAAAGTTTGTGATATGAAACATCCTTTTGCGCGCCTTGGCAGTAAAATTATGTCGACTACTGGAAATGATAGATTGGGTTAGGTAGGTACTAAGGCAAATGTGGTCATGCCGTGATACTACGCCGTTATTCTATATTCATTTGCGTGTGCGTGCGTATGACAGCGATAGCTGTCTAACATAAGTGTGACATTAAATCCTTACTAATATCTATTATAAATGCGAAAGTAACTCTGTCTGTCTGTCATTCTTTCAAGACAACACTACTTAACCGATCTAAATGAAATTTGGAACACAGATAGTCTAGAGCCTGATAAAGGACATAGGCTACTTTTTAAAGCAAAAAAGAATTGTAAAGGGGAATGAAAAGTTGTAAGGAAGTATCGTCATTTTTAAAGCCAGAAGTTTGAAACTTATTTTTAGGCTATTGATTAGATATAAATAAATATGACATTAACATTTTGTAAAAATTTACCCTTAAGGGGTAAAATAAAAATAGGGGTTTCATCCCCTTCCAGCTTTAGGAAAGTAACCTTTTACGCGGGCGAAGCCGCGGGCAGAAGCTAGTATATATATATTTATGTTTATATATATGTGTAATCTGAATCTCGAAAACGGCTCCAACGATTCTCTTGACATTTAGCATACAAGGGGTTCCGGGGGCCATTAACCCATTAACCGCCAAATGAACGTCAAATAAGTTATGATAATAAAATGTGTATTTTCTTATTGTTATTGATTATAATAAATGAAAAATAAAGAAAAAATTAAAACAATATATTTGGGGGGTGTACTCATTTGAGTACAACGGCGGGATACATGTGAAAATTTTCGCAACAAGATTTTTCTTCACAATGATTTGAGACATTTTTTACATTGCCAGCGAACTCTTGCATGACATAAAAAACATCGCAACTGCTTTTCAAACTTTTGAGGGTAGTGCTTAACACCATTTTGAGGTAAACCTTCAACTATAAAAGATGGTCGAGCTCTAGATTGTGTCTTTTGCCGCAGGTAGTACCTCGCAATATTTCGGCAAAATAGCAGTTGATCGCTATGACTCATGGCATATAAACGCCAGGCATTTGCAAAAGTCATAACAGTCATGTAGGTAAATAATATCCACCACCACTTTTTTTCGTGAATTGCGATCCATAAGAATATTGGCTAAGGAACGTGCTTTGAACATTTTGTCCCTAGAAGTAATTGCATCATCATTGTTCGTGAGATGGATATTCATTTTGATATCTCGAATACTTTGCCTTGACATGGAGTTTCAAACTATTTCGATAGCAACGTTTTCACCCAAAGACCAATACAAGTCTTCCCTAGGCAATTTGTGGTAATCAAAAAATATTAAAATACAAATAACTTTAACACAGTCTAGTTGAAAATTGTGTCTGTTATTTTGATTAGCATACAAATTTGAGTTTGTAAGTATCCAGTCAAACACTCTTCTTCTTCTTCGTCAAATATTTTTTCAAATATTTGGACTAGGTTCAGATTTCTCAGCTGTTCTTTTAGCAAATCCTGGCTATCTACCACGTCAGTTGTCTTCTGAGAAATAGGAGAATATATAGGCGAAAACTTGGACCACATGGGCTCTTGTCAATGACGACAAGCCTTTTGCAGCCAAAGGTTCATTATCACTGCTATCATTGTCAGCATTGGATATAGTGTCGACGTTTTGCCTAAAGATCTCAATATTACCGGGTATATCCTGTGGTAAAGAGGCACTGACCATATCTTTGTCAAAACCATCTTTTCCATCAGTCAAACCACTGGGTTCTGGTGGTATTATTGCTAACTCATATTCGGTATAGATGTCACTATCTTCCAAAATAGAAATAACAGCATCCTCTAGCCTTTGTAGTTGTTAGAAACGTTAAATCCTCGTAAAGTCATTTTGAGATATATAAAATATAAAAAAAAATGTATGGATTCAGCCGTCGTACTCAACTGAGTACAAGAGGATAAGACACGAAATATCTTCATGAATTTCCAACTTACAACAAACATTTATCTATAAAAGAATACCATAGCGCCTATACTTCACCAAAAAATACATTTATCAATATTTAGATATCAATATATAATATAAAAAAATAAAAGTTTAGCCTTACCTGTATGACCATCGTTATTGTAAAGTTGTGATCCAACTACTCAAACAAATTATGAGTGCACCCACATAAAATGATTATTTTTTAATAAACCAGCTAATATTTTTAAAAATATGTCATCAATGAATACTATTACTTTTTACAATTACGCACTGCCTTCAATTGTTTAACTGTACTCGATTGAGTACGGCAGCGTCAAATGGGTTAATCGATCTAGCTAGCTTTCATTTATAGAAAATATTGTTTTGTCAGTATTTTTCGGCAACAAAAAATATAATTTTTCGTTGTATTGAAACTATTAGAATATGAAGGTTTCAGATTTTGACGCTATCATTAAGAATAGACATTTAACTCAGTTAGAAAATCAAGTAGTCTAATCCAAACAAACCGGAGCTCGGTTCGGATTACTTACTGTCTCTTATTTACTTTTTGGTCTTTCTTTATTATTTTATTAATTATTATCATTTGCCCGCATTTTTGTCTGCGTAGAAGTCGAAAATGGTTCTAATAAGACTTTTTTGTTCTTTACGTTATTAATTTTATTGTTATTTATAAATTATTATGTATAAATATTTGTATACATATATAGTATAACAATCTTATCCATGTGGTGATGGAATAAGAATACAATTCACCACCCTCTGTCTTACTCGTGGGTGATCGTAAGAGACGACTAAGGGATGTAAAATGCATATAACATCTATGCAAGAGAAGGAAAACTCGAAACAAAACCCTATACCAACACGTCTGACCAGCGCGGTATGGTAGGTTAACTGCCGTCCCATTATGAAGGAGGCCCGAGCCCAACAGTGGGACGTATATGGGCTGTGATGGTGATGGTGATGATGATAACAATCTTTATTATTGTGTAGGGAAGGTAAAATTTTATTTGATTTAATGTTTATTACATTAAAATCAAATAAAATTTTGTTATATATTATGAACACGAGGCTTTTTTCTTAACAGGTCATATTTTTAAATACATCGTGCTCATTCCGACCGAGGCGATGGAAGGGTAGTGTGCGGTCCCATGACCCACCGTCTTTTCCATTGAAATTAGGCCGACCACTGGTACCGCTTCTTTGACATCCACCCGCGATACTACACCTATTACAGTATTTCTTTATAAACAATATCTTTCGTTTTTCTTTTCGGATGCTAGAATTATCAGGCTACTCTGTGAGCTTACTCTGAAGCGTGTCACATACAACTGCCCATGGGAGAAGCAGCTTTCTTTCAAGTCTACACCCGCTATTTTAAGAATTTGACCTCGAGCTTTGATTATGGTTATTGCGAAGCAGACTTTAATAGCAAACTGCACTTTCTGAAATTCGAAGAAGTAATTTGATGAATCCTGGGAATAAATACAGACTCTGCTCGAGAACAACCGGCCAGTATAATTGACCCGATTACATTGCAATGCAAAGTTTTTTCTTACAAACCATCAGAATTGTATAATTTTGGCGAGCCAGCTCTCAATTTTAAGATGTGAGTTGAGAGACCGGGAGCCTTTAGAGTATTCAGAAACTCGACCGGTTGTCGGACTCGGGGTTATCACTTATTCGAAGGATTTATTTTAATATTCGACACCTTCGAATGATTTAAAATATTTGCAAGTAAATGGTATACAGAAATCGAAACGACCGTAGTAGCGCACATAGGTAGGTCGTAGCATCTGGCGACCAATCTGATCAGCATTAACATCCTGTCTCCCTATCATATCTTACTGATTGTTCCTAACATAACTAAGCCTTTCCGTCTTGATTTTTACAAATATGTTGATTAAATACTGGCTAAACAACGATCAAAAATAAAGCAAATGAGTATCTCTCTTTCCTAATCATTATGCGGTAAAAATACCCTCGCCAGAGTAAAATTAAAACGGATATTACATCTTATGAGAGATGGATTTCAGTTATTCAGTGCAATGTGTTATCATGGCTCTCACAAGCAATTACAATATTCGGCTTAGAAAATTGCTGTCCAACAATTTTAATTTTCAAACTCTACGTTCCTATGACGCTGTGCCCTAAAAGTGTATGACCTTTTTATAGCTTAGAAAATTTAAAATGCCGTATTAATACAGTATTGTGAGTTTTGAGACATTCCAATTTTAAAAAGTATTTCTACTGTACCAAGCTTTTATGTGAGTTCAACCTTTTCAGGGTTCCGTACCCATAGCGTAAAACTCTATAACTAAGACTCGCTGTACGTCCGTCCGTCCATATTGGTATCAGTGGCCCGCTCGCACGGCGAAGAAAGGTGCTTGCAGGGTGGGTCCATAGGGTCGCGCCCCGCCTCTTCCGTCGCCTCGGACCGATTTGGCGGAGCGGGGCCACTCCATAGCCCACGGCATGCCTGGAAACTGTCGGCATCGAGGATTGGCAGTTGGTTAGAAGCACTGGTGCTTAGCATAGCTCTAAATAAGACAGATTTTAAGTGGTAAAACCACGCTGTTGACAATGTTCTGTCCACATGTCCGCGGGTAGTACCACACTCTCGCAGAATATCAAGGTCTAGGTAATGGTAATGTGCTATTGTGCTTCGTTCGGCGAGCGAGACAGTCGGAAGCCCATCTGGGTGGGTTTGGGGTTTGTATTGATAGGCAGCGGCCTAGCTATATCCTTGGTATTGCAAAAGTCCAGGGGTAGCAAATACACTTACCACCAGGTGTGCTGCTAGCTCGTTTACCACCATGAGCAATAAAACAAAAGACCGAAGATCTTTTTTTCCCAGTTTCCTAAGCCAGATAAATTATTGTGGTCTGGTGCTCGACGAGGGACAGTGGTTCCCAAAGTATCCACCTTACGGCTCCATCATCAGATCAGCTACCATATTATTGCATTGTCACGCGAAAAACATATGTGTGCAAAATTTAAGCCCAATCGGCAACGGGAAGTTGGTCAAATTTATCTTGCAAGATTCCACCCGAACTTACATACATTCATTGCAAGTTAAAATAAAAAAAAAGCTTATAATAAACACGTACTTGAGTTATCGATTTTAATTATAATAATGACTTGTAAGAAATAAAACAACATCATAAATATTAATTTGGATTGTATGTAACATATTATTCACTAATATTTTCTGTTACTTACTAATTGAACAACATAATAATTGTATATTTCAATTTACTTACATTATGACTCTGACGTTTGAAACTTATATACATAATATTGTTAAATTTTTCATATCTTTTCATCACAATGATATCGTATAACAGGGTCGATAAAGATGTTCAATCATTGTTTAGACCTTTGAATATAATGCATACACTATCGTTTGGTCAAAAATATACCATCGAAGATAATTTCATAAAGCATAATAATCTATTATCCAAATTTATAATACTGTGCAGCGGGATATTACTAAGCGCTTCATATTTATATTATGTGTGCTATATTATTAACGACGAACAACAAAAGCTGGCTAATAATGTTATTTATATTGCCCTTTGTACTGATTTCTTAATTTATTCTATTGGGTTTAATTTTAATAACATTCTCAATATTTTCCAAGTCAATAAGAATATAAAGTTCATTTTGACCTTTCAAAACGTTCATAGAATCATTAATAACAGTAAGATATTTAAAAAAATCACTGTTGAAAATTGGCTCAGTATGATAGTGATTGGTTGTGCGTATAGTTTTGTAATAGTTGTATATTTTGGATTTATACCCGAAAGAAATATCAATGAGGTATCTATTTTTGTAATATTATTACGCTTTGATACGAATATCATCTACGCTACACGATGTATAAAATTATTGATAGGCAAAGTTAATATATTGAATAAAAAAATAATTAGACTCAAAAATTTCGGAAGTACAAGTGATCAAGAGCACTGTATAAGAATGTATCATGCTTTTGTTCATATATTGGAATGCTATGATATCTATAAAGAAACTTTCAAATATATGGTAAGTTTTATTGTACATAACTTATACTAAACAGAGAATCGATTACGCTTAAGCGAAGCGAAGCCTTCTAGTAAGGAGGTGGAAGAAGAGATTAAACTTTCAGGTATTTAACTTCATCCATCGGGCGTACCTTTTCAAGTAATCAGTTCAGGTGGCTCACTCAATTAATTTAAACTGGTACAGCAAGTTATACATTGACCTCCTGTCATCATGACTTGAGCGGGATGTGACTAAGTCATAGCCTGTCAAAAACGGAATTCATTATATATATTATTATGATCTGTATATAATATGAACATTAGGTCAAATAGTGGGAGGGCCACATTATTGACAGTTTCTGTCTACAGCCTCAGGCCAGTCCGTTCGGGGTAGTGCCACACTCTCCCAAAAAATCTACGTCTAGACAATGGCGATTTACTATTGCGCTTCATTCTGCCAGCAAGAGAGCCGGCAGCCCAACTGTCTGTGTGAGTTTAAGGTTTTCTTTAGTAGGCAGTGGCTTGACTGTAACCCCTGTTATTGCAAAAGCCGTTAGTAACACTTACCATCAAATGTACTGTTTGCTCATTTATAAGCAAAAAAAAAGCGTTTAAAGTTAATAAGTTTTATTTAAAACTTGAATACTTTTTTCTTTATTTCAGGTTTCAATTTATATAGTACAATTAATATCACATGCACTACTGTATATACAAATATGGATCGAAATCTTTAAAATAACTGGAGACTATAGCAGCAACACACTTTCGGTAGGCTTTAGATACTAGGATCTCTATTGGTTGGATCGAATAACAAAATTGAAATATCCTCGAGGCATATCTAAAAAGATGTTTATGATTTATATTTTATAGGATATCTTAAGTTGTTTTTCTATACCTCCACAGAAATAACAAAAGCAATGGATTTTAAGATATTATTTTATCTTCCATACAATTTACCACCTCTCGTTTTACTCGTGGGTATTGTAAAAGATGATGAAGATGGCAAAATCAAAATAAAGCCCTATACCCACACATCTGATCAGCGTCGTATAGTAGATCAATATCCCTCACAGTATAGATAAGATTCGAATCTATTTCTATAATAATATAGGTATCTATTATAGACTTTCTAATCTGTGGCACAATTGAATCTGAATGTCCCAATTGTCTGTGTAGAACAATTGAGACTAATAATTTAGATTTTTTTTTTATAGTTGAGCCTAACATTAGTAGTTCCAATGTGGTTGATGAAAACATATATTCTCCAAGCAGTAATGATCTGGTATTGCGAAATGTTTTATTTGGCGCTGATGAAAACCCAAGATGCCTGCATATTACTTTCAACAACAAATATTTCGGGTACATACTTTCTTTCTTTCAAAATATACGTTAGGCACGCATGATCACCTGTTTAACGAAGCATCATTTAAATCTGACAGCAATACCCACACTGATCCCTAAGACTTTATGTACTGCACTACACTCATATATCAGTTGCTAATTAACTTTTACTGTAATACCAATTAACTTTTACAATGTACCTATGCAATTTACTTTCAACAACTCCCTGTAACTTTCACAATATCATTGACTCAACTGGTGGGAACCTTTTATAGTCAATTATATTATAACTTCAAGAATACTGAATATTTCCAAAGAAATGAAATCAGAAATAAAATAGTAAAGGTATTAGAATATTCGAACTTTTTTATAAAAAAAAAAAAAAAAAAAAAAAAAAAAAAATTCTACTGAATCTTTATAACCTTTAATAGTTTCAGATCAAAGACAAAAACTAGGCAAGAATATATTACGCCTTTACCGAGTAGAATTCGAAAAGATGACATTATTTAACATATTCTATATCAAAGCTGAACTTTCTCTATTTCTATTTAGTCTTCTTACTAACTATATTATTGTTTTATTACAATTTGCATTTTAATTTATATGATTTTAGAATTAAATAAATTAAAAATAAATACGATTACATTGTCTGCTTTATTAAAGTAATGAAATGCTATGGCTGCCTTTTATTTTCTTCCTTTGTTCAAAGCGGGTAGTATATATAAGATCTGACATCTTAAAATTTTTCGACCAATTTCCATACTGCCTACACTTAGTAAAGTTTTTGAAAGACTTATGCTTAGTCAAATGTTAAATCATTTTATGAGATATAAAATCTTTCACAAACATCAATTTGGCTTCACAAAGACTTGCTCTACTACTGATGCGGGTGTAGAATTATTAAAAAATATCTTTACAGCCAGGGAGGAATCGCTTCTTTTTGTTTTTCATTTTTTTTTTTTTTATTTTTTTTTTTTATTTTTTTTTTTGTGTCTGTCTTTTAGCTGTTAGCCGCAGATGGCTGTCACAGCTTAACCCGAACTATGGGTGAGCGCTGAGGGCTCTCAACCCGGTAAAATTTTAAGCGACAACGCCCGAGGGCTCACTCTGTGGTGAACGGACCTCGGCTCGGGGCGTCGCTGATAGCAAAGTGGGCGTGCCCACGTTTGAGTTTATGACTTTTACGCGTCGTAACTTACGACCTCGGCGGCGAGGTCGGAAGCGCGGATATTTATGTGTTGTGGCCGCGCGGGCCGTGTAGGCTCTTTCTTGAGCGATTGTAATCGAATCGTCAGAGTCGGTCAGTACATGTCGAGGACGTCTGATCACGGATATTTTAGATGGGACATAGTTAGCCGCCCCAACCACTAATTGGTTGGGGTGTGTCATGGCAGAGTCAATGAACCTCTGGGAGCACCGCTTCATGTATTGCCTGATGGTCGGCAATTCGAGGTCGATGTGAAGGTCGACGTTTCGAATGAACCATGGTGCCCCCGTGGCTCGACGCATGAACCGGTTTTGTAGTGTTTGTAACCTGCGGATCCTTGGTGGATTAACGTGTGCGAACACTACGCTGGCATAGGTCATAATAGGCCGTATGCAGGCAGTGTATAATCTGACCTTGTTCTTCAAGGACAGGGGCGAGGAATTTGTCGCTGCGGAATGGGGAGGGGTCACACTCTACAGCGTTTACCTCTCCTCTAACAGGAGAATGGACGATTTAGGGGCCTCCTTCACCACCTTGGAGGCCCCGATACGGCGATTGGCATCGGGCCTCGTCCTAGTCCTGGAGGAGTTCAACGCCAAATCCACGGCGTGGGGATCCCCTACGACGGACAATCGCGGGCGGGCGGTCGTAGAATGGGCGGAATCACTGGGCCTATGTGTCCTAAACAGAGCCTCAGTGAACACGTGTGTGCGACAGCAGGGTGGGTCGATAGTGGACTTGTCGTTCGCTAGCCCCGCTGTCGCTCCACGAGTGAGGAACTGGCGCGTCCTGGAGGAGGCGGAGACCCTGTCGGACCACCGGTGTATTCGGATGGAGGTCTCCCCCCGCCGGGACCCCAGCAGGGGTCACAGGGCGGACCGAGCTCCCGCGTTTCCGCGGTGGGCTGTGGGGCGTCTAGATAGGGACCTACTGGCGGAGGCGGCCATCGTGAACACGTGGCTGTCCCCACCACCCCCAGCGGACGGAGTGGACGCTGAGGCTGGCCGCATTCGCGATGCGTTAACGCAGATATGCGATGCGGTCATGCCCAGGGTACGACGTCTGCCTCCGAGGCAGAGGGTCTACTGGTGGTCCCCAAGACTGGCGGACCTTCGTGCGGCGTGCATTAGTGCCCGAAGGTCCTACACCCGCAGCTAACGGCGTCGCCGCAATGCTGAGCGGGAGGGCCAGCTGTATGAGAAGTACCGCAGCGCGCGGAATGCCTTTCGGCTGGCCATCCGGTCCACCAAGGATGCTAGTTGGCAGGAGATGCTGGACGGTCTCGACCGTGACCCCTATTTTTTTTTTTTTTTTTGCCGCTGGGTCGACCATGGATGGGGTCACGCCCCAATAAATCCATCCGGGGCAACAAAAGAGGTGGCGCGAAACCCCATAGACCCACCCTGCAAACACCTCTCTTCGCCGTGCGAGTGGACCACCGGTACCCGATCTTTGTCATCGGTGGCCCGCCCAGCGGTTTACCCTTACGGGTTCCTCTCGTGTCGACGCCCCGACAGCTTTCGCCGTCGGGGCGTCGCCCTCACGCGGTGGCCTCACGTCGGGTGACCGGACAATTCTCCGGTGCGATCACCCGAAGCCTCGGTTAGGGCGGCATCAGGCGCAGATATTCGCGCCTGCGCCGCCCCGAACACTACGCCCCTCCAAATAGTCTGCCACCAGCCGCCTCAGGTACAAGGGCAGTCTTTGTCTGTCCTAAAATATTTATAGCTGTTCTCCAAGACATAATGAAAGAGCTAGAATGGAGTAAAAAAGGGATAAAAATAGATACAGAGTTCTTGAGCAACCTAAGATTTGCGGATGATATACTCCTATTTTCGAAAACACCGAAACAGCTCGAGAGAATGATGAAAGAATTAAATAGCGCTAGCAAAAAAAATGGTTTACAACTACATACGTTAAAAACTAAAATTGCTACAAATAGTATACATATACCTATATTAGTGAACGAAACAGCTATAGAATATGTCGATAGTTATACATATCTTGGGAAACAAATATCGTTTAAAAAATCAAGACGGCAAGATGAATTAGAGCGTCGTATCAACATAATATGGAGGAAATACTGGAACTTTAAAGAAATTTTAAAAGCTAAACTGCCTATAAAAATCAAAAAGAAGATAATAGATTCGTGTTTGTTGCCCTGCCTGTCATATGGAGCACAGACTTGCATTTTCCATAATAAAATAAAAAATAAAATACGTTCTAGAACACTACGCTCCATAGCGTGCTGGACGCTATGGAGCGTAGTGTTCTAGGTATTAAGCTTATGGATAAACAAAAGAGCGAAGATATTCGTAAAAAAACGAAATTAATAGATGCAAGAGATTATGCTCTACAGTTGAAGTGGAAATGGGCAGGCCACATAGCACGAATCACAGATAAGAGATGGACAAAACGTGTTACGGAATGGACGGGTCCTACTGGAAAAAGGAGTAAAGAAAGACCGAAAGTCTGCTGATCGATGAAATAAAAAAAAAATAGCTAGGAGAGACCGGATGCTAGAAGCACTTGACAGAAAGAAATGTCAACAGTTGGAGGAGGCCTATATCCGGAGCGGGGCCATGTCACAGATATAAAAAAAGAATATATATATGTATACATCTATACATGGATATATAATTCATATTTCATTTATATTATAACTTGTATATAGAAAACATGGAAATAAAGGCTATATTATTATTATTATTAAAAAGGAGTTTTGCTTGGGTAGTAAAATAAAAATATTTACAATATGTTCTAGAAATTTAACTTAAGATGTTTTAGATGGTACAAATTATTTATAAATATGTATAAATAAAAATGAATAGCTGAAATGTATGATGCACAAGGAGGATTCAGGAGTGAAAGGGAATGCATGGATCAAGTGTTCTCTCGGCGCAACATTGCAGAGAAGCATCTGGCTCTAGGTCAGAGGGTTTTCTGCAGTTTTGTAGATCTGGAGAGAGCATTTAACACGGTCGTATGAAAGGAACTTTGGGACATTTTACCGGAGTATGGTATAAATGGTAAACTGCTGCAAGCTGTGCAGTCCAATTACATGGGCTGTAGAGTTTGTGTGCAGCTGGATGATGGAATGTCGCCTTGGCTTGACGTCAATATTGGCATTAAGCAGGGGTGTGTTCTCTCAGCCAGGCTGTTTATTGTATATCTGGATAAATGTCTCCAAAGGTTGAACGATATGAATGAGGGAGTCCAGATGGGCGACTCAGTGGTCAGTGCTCTGCTCTATGCAGACGATGCAGTCCTGCTGGCGCAGTCAGCAACTGACCCGCAGACCCTAGTCAACAAAATGACAGATTATTATAAGAAAAGGGGTCCACGCGTGAATGTGAGCAAAACCAAAATAATGGTCTTTGAAAGAGATGAAGCCACAACGGATGTAAGAGTTATAATAGGTAATGATGTACTAGAGCAAGTGGGTGAATTTGTATATCTTGGATGTGGATCTAGGCGAGATGGAAGGTACAACACTGGTATAGAGCGAAAAGTGAATGCGGGAAATAGAGCGAACGGAGCGTTGGAGCAACTTCTCGGTAGCCTAGTGGCTACAGAGAAGTTGCTCCAACGCTCCGTCAGCCTTCTGGTTGAGGTTGTCCTCAACCAGAAGGCACGTGTAGCAATACATAACGCAGTGCTTGTCACAACATTACTACATGGAAGCGAGAGTTGGGTATGCAGAAAAGAGCATGAAAGTAAAATTAATGCGGTCGAAATGCGATCTATACGGAAAATCTGTGGAGTTAGCCTGACCGATCGCATTCGTAACGACGACGTAAGAGAGCGAGTAGGTATGAAAGAGAGTATTGGTGTATAGATGCGAAAGGGAATGCGCCCATAGTTCGGACATGGGGAAATAATGACGAACGAACATTAGGTTAAGAAGATATACAATGCGAAAGTGGAAGGATGCAGGTACCGGGGGAGACCGAGACTAACCCACCTAGACCAGATTGGTCACATACTGAAGAAAGGTGGAATGAAGAGTTTCCGAAACCAGCGAGCGTGTATGAAGAGAATTATGAATATTGAGCGAGTGAAGTATTCAATTATAGAGTTCTCTGGCATATGTATGTATGTATGAAATGTATTCACGCGCATAACTCCTGAACGAGTGCTCCAAATTGTATAATTATTTTTTTTTGTGTACTTTATTGTCAAGACAAGGTTTGTCATCATCATTCGTCATTCTCTTGCTCTTATCCCTCATTTCTTAGGGTCTACGCAATATGTACTCGCATATATTGCAAAGTTATTGGCATAAGTGTTATTACTGGCCACCTGCCTAATATCAACCCTTCTTGGGAATGTAACTGTTGACCAAAAATCGTCAGTTGAAGTAGGTCTAGGTCAGTATAAAGCTTTTAGTCTTCTTTTACAATAACCACGAGCGAAGTAGTAGGATTGGCAGTATTTTTAGCCACTCATCCATCCATCTATCAGCCCATAAACGTCCACTGTTGGACATAGGTCTTCCCACGAGAATGCCATTCGCAACGGTCCTGTGCGACCTGCATCCAACGGTTTCCTGCGACCTTGACAATGTCATCAGTCCACCGAGTGGGGGGTCGTCCTAAGCTGCGTCGTCCGATTCGTGGTCGCCACTCGAGAACCTTTCTTTCCCAACGGTTGTCGGTTCGTCTAGCAATGTGGCCTGCCCATTGCTACTTCAACGTGCTAATTCTTCGGGCAATGTCGGTTACACCCGTTCTTCTACGGATTTCCGTATTCCTGATTTTATTACGTAGAGAAATACCGAGCATAGCCCTCTACATAGCACGCTGAGCAACTTTGAGCCTTTTTTTGAGGCTGACATTTAGAGACCACGTTTCAGTGCCGTAAGTCATTGCTGGTAACACACAATGGTTATAAACCTTTGTTTTCAGACACTGCGGAATATTAGACGAGAAGATCCTCCTAAGTTTCCCGAACGCTGCCCAGCCGAGTTGGATTCGTCGGCTGACCGCTTTTTCGAAATTGGATCTCCTTAATTGGACTGTTTGTCCTAGGTAAACATAGTGATCGACAACTTCGAGAATCGCATTCCCAACCAGGACCGGTACAAAAATGACATGGGCATTAGACATGATTTTCGTCTTGTCCATGTTCATTTGCAGCCCTACTAGTTGGGAGACCTTGCTGAAGTCATTGAGCATGATGCCAAGATCCTCCAGGGATTCTGCCATGACTACGATATCATCTGCGAATCGAAGGTGAGTGATGTATTCGCCGTTGATGTTGATGCCGAGTCCGGTCCAGTCTAAGAGCTTGAAGACATCTTCCAGCGTATATTTTGCAGTATGCTCTGGACCTTAATCCATCTTCTCCGATGAGACCAATATCATCAGCGAATAGCACGCACCAGAGTGCCTCTTCCTTTATCTTCGGTGTTAAATCACTGTCAATAGGAAGAGGTAGGGGCTTAGAGCCAACCCTTGGTGCAGACACATCTCTACCTTGAATACGTTGGAGTCTTCAACAACTGATCTAATATACGACCTAGATTGCCGTCGGTACATAGCACAGATTAATATAATATACTTCACAGGCACACGTTTCTCTTTCAAAGCTCACGACAAAACTGTTCATGGGATTCTGTCATATATATCCATTGTTATATAAAAGTACAGAGTAGTAAATAAAAATACAAAAGTCTTATGGATATTTATTTAATAAGAGAATCTAGCAAGTTGATTAAACCACATGCTATTGTTATAGAATTTTGACCTAACTATATAACTTACATAAAATTAAGAGAATTTGTGATTTTAACATTTTAAACTTACTCAACCTGTAACTATAGATTTCATTTTTGGTACATGAACTACATAATTTTCGGCTGATTTGTTTCATGTATACGTATACTGCAATATCTACTGATAATACTACGATTACTAAAGGTGTGACGTCACAGCAGATGACATAATATCTGTGAACGCTTTCGCGCGTAATTCAAAATAAATAAGGGAAAACGGAGAGATTTACGTTAAAACTTAAGTTCATTCCTAAAATAAATTATTTTCAGAAATAGAATTAAAACAAATAGAAAATATAGAAATAAAAAAAAAATGATCATGCCTATTTCGAATATAAGAAGCAAATTAAAATCTATTTCTTGCCATAATACTGGCTGGTTTTCCTTTAATTTAGTTTTAAAATAAAATGATTTGAGTGGGAAAAACAATTCAATGTCACTTCTTACTATATTGTTTTCTGTTTTATTTAAAATTACACAACACTGTAAGAAATTTCTTCTCAATTTATTATATTGTTATGAAATATTTTTTCATATTTTTTGAATAATTTTGGAAATTAAGGACTTATGTGTGTGTATGCTAGATTCCCGTCTATGAATCCTACAGAGCATACTTGTTAAAACGCAGTGTCAAATCAAGAATCCCAAATCCAGCCAGTAAACGTGAACTGTGAACCGCCGTAAGTGAAGAACTACAGAATTTTCCTCAAGAAGTGCTCATGATTTTCAACATGCCTAATATTATTTAAATTACTGAAATTTAGCATTTAATATGCTTAATTATTTATAAAACCTGATTACGAAGCGAAAAATGATGTCACAAGTGGGATTCGAACCCGCGCGTATTAGGATTCCGGCCCAATCGTGCTGCCACTACACCACCGTGACTTATTGTAGGACATGCAAATTTCGCTTCGTATCATATTTACGTCTTAAGGTTTAATACTTCAAACTTTGCAGTTAGTATTGTATTAAACGATGACACAACCTTGTTATTTAAATTACTGAAATTTAGCATTTAATATGCTTAATTATTTATAAAACCCGACCCGAAAAATATTAATGCCTATGCCTAATATTAATTTGTAATTTTTTTAACAACTGTGTTTTTTTTCACTAGAGTAATTTAACGCTTGTTTCATTTTCAATCTAAAATGTATGTATATTATGCAAAAAATATTAAATTTATATATATTATATATATATATATATATATATATATATATATATATATATATATATATATATATATATATATATATATATATATATGCACTCTGAAATTAATTACGTAAAAAGGTTTTCTTATTTTATTTTAAAATATAAATATATTTAAAAGATTTTTGAGCTTCTTTTTATACTCCGCTAATTATGCCGGTCTGTATATTCTTGTACCATAAATAGTAAACTAAAAATGACCTCTATTTTACTTAAAATGGATATACGCTATTTATCTATCAAATTAATTTTAATAAAATGTTCATATCGGATGGATACTGTGTTACCTACGTATACCACTAACTCTTGTACTGCTCATTAACCTTAAACCTGAGATAATTTCATCTGATGTCACCTGTTCAATAATTATCTTCCAAAAATGATGCCTGATATGTGCCATTCATATAATTATTTTAATTTTTATTTTATATATGCCATGGGCCAAAAGTACATATCACGCCGACGCCCAACTAATTGGGATAAGAGTAGGAGGATGATGATTATTAAAGAAATGCAAACTGTAACAAGACAATAGTATAGCTTGCAACAAGACTCAGCAAAGACAAAGGAAGCTCAGCTCCGATGTAGAACAAGTTGCATGCGGTCATCTTCTTGAAGTTTTTTTTATACAAACGTAATATATTCTTGCACAATTTTCGTACTTTGCCTGAAAATTATCATATGTTTTAAGATAAATTCCTTTTAACAATTTCTACATAGTGTTTCCATGATCTATTAACATGTCGTTATGAGAGTATTCTTTTGATATCTTTCGATACTTATGTTGAATATGGTAATTAAGATACTCATTGACCATGGGAATTATAGAAGTAAATAGTTTTATTTTAAACTAGTACTTCCACCATTTTGTCAATGTTCCACGTTTTTTTTCTTTTGCTTATGATGGAAAACGAGCAAGCAGCACACCTGACGGTAAGTGTTACTGCCAACCATGGACTTTTACAATACCAAGGGTATATATAGCTAGACTGCTGCCTACCAATACAAATCCCAAACCCATCCAGTTGGGCTTCCGGCTTTCTCGCTCACCGACGTCTGACTGCGATTATGAACAGAAAGTTCATCACATTTTTGGGAATAGTGTATCTAAGTGTAACGAGTGCAACCTTATGTTAAACAGTTTGCAAGTCATGTTTGAAGTAGTGTATGCTATACGGGTTCAGATGTTTCTGCCGTTGTATTACAATAAATGTGAGGGTTCATAAATAGGCCAACTCTTCACTGTCCATAGTGTATAACTTTATTGGCTTATTAATCAATATTGCTTTATATCGCCCGCTTTGCATACAGGGAAATGAAATTATTTTAACTTCTCCTGTTTCTCTTTTTTAATTAAATCAATTGCGGGTCCCAAGATAATTAAAACTGTTACCTGAAAATTTCTAAGAGTCAAATATCCGTGTCATTTAAGGAGGAACTTGGTGGATCCGGTGGTTGGATGAATCACAATAAAAAAAAAATACATTTTTACATAAGTAAATTATAAAAAAAAAATATTCACCTGAGCAATTTGATCCTAGAAGCAATGCGCAAGAGTCTTGAGAACTATCTAAAGATAAATAAAACATCTCGCAATACCAGCAAAATACCGCTTGCAGTATGAAAGTCTTCATTAACCAGGAATATAAGCATATTGCCAATGAAAACTAAAAATATGAGTAAAATTAGATAGGCAGTAACCATAATTTTTAGTATATTTACGAGTGGCTGTTACCAGTTATAATTATGTGTAGTGACTTTCTACACAATGTATATATTGCTAATACAAATTTCGCGTTGGTTAACAATGCAATGCATTGCCACCCTTTAATTTCTATGGGAGTTGTAGAATACGGCTATGTGAGCACCAAAGAGAAGGGGTTGCAGCAACTGCGGTAGCCAAACCGTGATTATAGAATGATTCTTCCCTTGTATAGACCCATACCCAATTTCAAATTCAAATTTATTTCATTTGTATAAGCACTGAGGAAGCACTTATATTTTAACTATTCTACATTTTACCTTAATTAATCTAATAATCTACCACCGGATCAAACCGCCCACCACTGAGAAGATTGGGCAGGAAACTGGACTGGTATTTGTTTTTTAATGATTTCTTTTTTCTAAAATGGTTTACAGCATGTTTAAAAAGTATTAGTTTAAATGTTAAATATAATACAAGAATATGACTGGATAAGACCTCAAAAGCGGCACCTGATTACGAATTAATTACTAAAGCCATCACATCCGCTAGATTTATTGCTTAAATTAAAAGTAGCATACAACTGTCTGTATGCTACTTTTTTCTACCACTAGTTTGCCTGTGCAAACTAGTGGTATTTAAACATAAAATTTGCCATGAATACTTTAAATTTAATTTTAGACTATTACTATTTTAGATTTTATTTTAGTCACTCATACCTACCTGAAAAATATTTTCACTATCACCTCTTGTAATTTTTATGATTTCAATAAACGCATGTATATATAATAATGCATGTGAGAGTGATTGTACTACATAATGCAAAAACTGAAATGAAGAAATTAAGAAATTAATTACTAATTCTGGCATTGCCCCTGAAATGTTCATATCGGTTAGGTCTGTAGCAAAGGATCGCCTTGTGCAAAGTAGTACTAAATTTTTGCAGCAAATCGACGTCTGAGTAATAGAAATTGATACTGCACTTTCATCAATAAGTTAAAGAGAACCGAAGTTGCAACCCTCAACCTGCAGTAGGCAATGATCTGACTGTGGCCTTAAAATCTGATATTCATTTCTCAATAGGTGTTATTTATTTTATAAAAAATAAACATAAGGAATATGCAACTATTTTTTATACAGATTAGTTTAATCTAATGTAAAAATATTGGATTTTCAAAGAATCTAAATTTTTTTAAGTATACATTTTAAGAAAAGTTTCTATTACCACATGTTTAAAAATATTTTTATAAATATCAAAACACTTAATTATATCGGCAAAAGCTTGATACATTATTGTACAATACTTTTCATCTGTCTCACATTTCAATTTGTTTTTTAGTATTTTTTTATTCCATAGATCAACTTTCAAAATCAGTAAATGCATACAACTTATAGCGTAGATGATATTAGCATCAAATATTATCAGCATAGTGTAAAGGAACGGTTCATATACATTAGATAAGAGTAAAGTTGTAGTATACATTATACAAAAAGTAATATAGAAGATAAATAAAATTAATACCCTAGCCCAGTTTACAATGATAAAAATTTTCAATTTTTGTTTGTCATTAATAACTCTATGAACATTTTGAAAAGTCAAAATGAATTTAATATTCTCTTTAACATGAATGATAGCAAGAATGCCGTTCAACATAAAACCAAAATTATAAGATACGATTTCCAAAGAAGAAGTAATATAAATTATATTAATATATTTTTCGTAAGTTTTATTGAAATGAATGTTCAACAAACGGTATAAATATCCAATAATCAATAGTATTGAAGTACATACAGTTAAAATTTTAGACATTATACTAGTAGGTCTTATGAAATTATCTTTGATTGAATACTTGGGGTGGATTATTATGGTTTCCATTATATTTAAAGGCCAAAACATTGATTGAACTTCTTTATCAATCCATTTATTTGTTCTAAATTTTACACAAAAGCTTTTGCTGTGATTTATCTGTGCGAAAAGTTTCATTTTAACTTTTGAATTTCAATATTTTTTTAAGTGATATTAGAATTTAAAAGATCCTATTAAATATAGCAATATTCAATACGAGCTATAGCACAAATACATATTAAGAGTTATGTAGTTAATTTACTTTCCATTAATGTAATTATAATCTTTAATCTAAACGTAAGGCTTTCCAATTACATAATTTACTTGTACTTTCTTAATGTTTGACATTCAATAATATGAGTATCTAATTAATTAAAATTACATTAGTATTGAGTTAGGCTGACCGACCGCATTCGTAACGACGACGTAAGAGAGCGAGTAGGTATGAAAGAGAGTATTGGTGTAAAGATGCGAAAGGGAATGCTCCGATGGTTCGGACATGTGGAAAGAATGCCGAACGAACGTCTGGTTAAGAAGATATATAATGCGAAAGTGGAAGGATGTAGGTACCGAGGGAGACCGAGACTAACCTACCTAGACCAGATCGGTCAGGTACTGAAGGAAGGTGGAGTCAAGAGTCTCCGAAACCGGCGAGCGTGTATGAAGAGAATTATGAATGTTGAGGAAGCGAGTGAAGTATGCAGTGATAGAGCTCTCTGGCACTTTGTTCTCTCTGCCTACCCTGCAAGGGATATGGCGTGATGATATGTATGTATGTATGTACATTAGTATTAATATAAATTATAGTATTGAGCTGATTGTTATGTGGTAGCGGCTAGGAATATTATCAGCACTCATGTTGCTCATAGATGTCATAAAAGACCATCATCATCATCACAGGCCATAAATGTCTCACTGTTGGGCTCGGGTTTCCTCAGTAATGGAAAGGAAATTAATCTACTATACCGCGCTGGTCAGACGTGTTGGTATAGGCTTTTGTTTCGAGTTTTCATTCTCTCGCATAGATGTTATATGCATTTTATATCCCTTAGTTGTCTCGTATGATCACCCACGGCTAAGATATGGGGTGGTGAATAGTATTCTTACTCCGTCACCACACGGAAATAATAAAAGATCGTAAGGGATACTAAGAGCTTTAACCTGGGCATTTGGCCTTGGTCAAAGCTCTTGGTCTTAGTCCATTTACTGCCATTTGGACAACAATTATATTCCTAAGGAAGTTTAACGTCAGGCAGGTGTCATATTATAAAACTATTGGTATTTTTTTTTTTGCATTATGTACGATGTAAGAGGAGTACCTATTGCGTCAACACCAAATGATTGGAATAATAGTAAGGTGACGATGATTTTTTTTTTAGGCCACTCTGCACTAAGGAAATAAACCTTGTATTGCGGGGGACTTTACAAACATGCAATTAACGCAGACAAATTACACCCAGACTCAGAACAACACTTTGTGGATCGCACAAAGTATTGTCCTGCGTGGGAATCGAACCCACGGCACTGGCACGAAAGGTCGGTATCTTAACCACTACGCCATCTGTGCAGTCATTTGCACAAAACCAAAGAACTGAAATAGAAGTATGCAAGGATAGAGTTCTCTGGCACTCTCTTCTCTCTGCCTACCCTGCAAGGGATATGGCGTGATGATATGTATGTATGTATGTGTACATTTACCATTTGCCATAACATGGCAGTTATTAATGTTAATTTTATGTGAAGCTTAAGAATGGGTCATGATTTATTAGTAGTGCCATTGTAGTTCGTGCATTTGGATGCCGTATAAAATGTCTCCCGTAAAGACCATGATGCAAATGACTACTTGGTTATCAGGTGTATGTATCAATATTGGTCTATTTGGTAAGGCAAGAAAGAAAAGATAAGTTGATGATTATTTTAATAACTTCATATATATGAGACAGCCACAACCTAATAACACAACAGAAAGAAAAACATTATAGAAAGGTAAATTGAAGTAAGACAATTGTATATTGAGACAGTAGCTCACTTAGCCTCAACGGTAACATCGCATCTATATAAAATAAACCGCATCCGCTCATTTTGCTGAATTCAAGACGGTTTATACGCATTATTTTCTTGCAAATCTTTCTTTGGTCATCTGAAATACAGTTCATATATTTATTACTACTATTTATCAGTATAGACCTTTATAAAGTGAACAGTTTTAGTGCAGGTCACGTATAGGACAGAGCTCCTACATTTTTGCAAGAGCTAATTAGGTTGCGAAATACTCATAGAAACGGCCATCTATTCGAACGTGGCTGTGCTGACGACTCCTGCGTGGTAGGGGTGGATACCCAGGCTGATCATAGCCATAGTGCCTTAACACAGGTCTGTGAGTTGAACATATCCTTTTATAGCGCCTGCTTGAAATGAAGTGTTTTTATTCCATGAGCTAGCAATCTACGTGTAATGTATAAGTATATTCAATCTGTACAAAACGTACTAAAATCCGTAGTTGATCTGAAATATTAAAGATATTATAACAGTAAGAGAATTTAGAAAGTAGATCATAATTCCTAAGGACGACTATATCACACGGTGCTGTGTAAACTCCGAATTATTCCAGGACAAAATAAGTATGCACATATCAGGTCATGACTTGCAACATATAATCTATCCTGATATATCAGACTCACAGTTCGGGTACTATACGGTGCGTTCAAGATGCAAGACCGTGTTACGATTGCGGGCCCCAGTCGTGTAACTCATCGTTGAAGGAGGAGCGCTATTGATGGGGTCATTGGCTTATTGTCATCAAGTTCATTAGTATGTTATTTAGCTTTGTCAGAAAGGTACACCATTACTGCATCATAAAAGTGCTCCGTTACCATTTTTTTTTTTTTTGCGGTGGGCTATGGACGTCGCACCCCGCCAAATCGGTCCGGGGTGACGGAAGAGGCGGCGCGCAACCCCATTGACCCACCCTGCAAGCATCTCTTCTTCGCCGTGCGAGCGGGCCACCGGTACCCGATCTTTATCTTCGGTGGCCCGCTCGGCGGTATGCCCTCTCGGGCTACTCTCCTGTCGACGCCCCGGCAGCTTCCGCCGTCGAGGCGTCGTCCTCACGCGGTGGCCTCACGTCGGGTGACCGGACAATTCCCCGGTCCGATCACCCGAAGCCTCGGTTAGGGCGGCATCAGGCGCAGGTACTCGCGCCTGCGCCGCCCCGGCCGCGGCCGGCGGCCCGGGTCACGGGAATCCTCCCGGGCCCGTTCCGCCGCCTCCTTCTGCGAGATGACAGCCTCGCAGAAGGCGGCGACCGCGTCCCAATTCCTGACGCTGTCGACCATCGCTCGCACAATAGCCGGCAGCGTCAGGTTGGCACCGATGACAGCGACGAGGTCACGGCGCTGCCTGTCCCAGCCCGAACATACCTCGAGCGTATGTTGCGCCGTATCCTCGTCGCTACTGCAATGGTGGCAAGACGGAGTCCACTCCCTCCGCACGACCGTGTGTAGGTACTTGCCGAAACAACCATGCCCCGACAAGACCTGCACCAACCGGAAAGAGAGGACTCGGTGCCGCCGCTCCATCCACTCCATCAGTACGGGCAGGAGGGCCTCAACGGTAAAAACACCGTGCCTAGGCCTCTCCAGCCGCGTAGCCCAACGGGCGATGACTTCTCGGCGGGCGCCCTCGCGCCAGGTGGCTATACTGTTGAACGATGGGGAGCCACCCTCTTCGCGCATTGAGGTAACCCGTCGGTAGAGGTCGGAGAGCATCTCCGCCTCTAGGTCCCACGAAGGTGTCCCAGCCAATAGGCATGCCGCCTCGGTAGACACCGTGCGGTACTCGCGAATGGCTCTGACTGCCATGGCTCGCTGTGGCCTCCACAGTACCGCCCTGAGCTGGTCGTTCAGAGCCCACGCCCACACGGGTGCACCGTACATGGCCATTGAGCGAATCACCCCCGCATACAGCCGTCGGCCCACGAAATTGGGTCCGCCCACGTTCGACATGAGCCGAGAAAGGGCGGACGCCGCGCCGACCAGCCGGGGAGCAATTTGACGAAAATACTCCCGGAACCGGACATCCATATGTATACATGGAGAAGGAATGAACAGAAAAGCATAATAGATTTAATTTTGGTAGACAGTCGCCTCCGAAGCAAAATATTGGACGCAAGAGCCTACAGGGGCCCCACAGTCGACACGGACCATTATCTCGTTATTGCGAGATTTAGTGGTCTGTTCAGAAAGTGGAGGCACTGGCGAGAGCGTGTCCACTTCGGAGGGCTTGAAAGAATAAAGGTTGAAAGGTTGCAAGAAGAGTGTGTAAGAGAAAAGTATGCAGAGGGTGTCCGAGAACGGCTGACGATGGCAAGCCAGCCGCAATCGGACATTGAAGAATGCTGGAGAGTATTGAAAGAGAGTATGGTAGATACAGCGAAAGAAGTATGTGGAAGTTCAAAGAAGCATAGAAAAACAAATGGTGATGCATGGTGGGATGCGGAAGTGGCAGCTTCCGTAGAGCAAAAGAAGAAAGCGTGGCTGGACTATGTCTCTTCTTTGAATCTGAATGACAGTATGACTGAACAGAAGAAAGAAATATATCGGCAATGTAAGAATGACACCAAGGCCTTAGTGAAAGAGAAACGTGATAGAGCAAGTATGAGTGCAGAAGATAGGCTGACTAAAAACTTCGAGGGTAACACCAAACTCTTTTGGAGGGAGGTGAAGAAGTCTCGGGGTGGTTGGTCAGCCTTCAGAATGAATAAAATAAGGTCTAAAGGTGGAGACATTCTTACACAAACACAAGACGTGTTAAGCCGATGGAGTGAATATTTTGGCGATATGTATGCGGATGCTACGGTTGGCGCCGGTGTTGGATGTGGTTTAGTAGATCAACATTCGACAACGGCGTCCTCCGATGGCATCAGTATGGATGAAGTTGAATGGGCGATAAGAAGTATGAAAAATGGTAAGGCAGCGGGCATTGATATGGTGTCTGCCGAGATGATCAAGCGCGGTGGCTCTTGTGTCTGGGAGGCGTTCCTGTTGCTCCTCAATTTATGTTGGAGCTCGGGAATGGTTCCCAGGGACTGGAATAGCGCAGTCATCGTGCCTTTGTTTAAAAACAAGGGTTCACGTTATGACTGCGCAAATTACAGGGCCATAAGCTTGACCAGTTTGGCAGCAAAAGTGTATGGAAAAATTATTGAAAGGAGAATGAGGATGGTGTCCGATGGTTTACTGTGTGAGACACAAGGAGGTTTCAGGAGTGGAAGGGGATGCATGGATCAAGTGTTCTCTCTGCGCAACATTGTGGAGAAGCATCTGGCTCTAGGTCAGAGGGTTTTCTGCAGTTTTGTGGATCTGGAGAGAGCATTTGACACGGTTGTACGAAAGGAACTTTGGGACATTTTACCGGAGTATGGTATTAACGGTAAACTGCTACAGGCTGTGCAGTCCAGTTACATGGGCTGTAGAGCCTGTGTGCGGCTGGATGATGGAATGTCGCCTTGGTTTGACGTCAATATCGGCGTTAAGCAGGGGTGCGTTCTGTCAGCCAGGCTGTTTATCATATATCTGGATAAATGTCTCCAAAGATTGAACGATATGAATGTGGGAGTCCAGATGGGCGACTCAGTGGTCACTGCTCTGCTTTATGCAGATGATGCAGTCCTGCTGGCACAGTCAGCGACTGACCTGCAGACCCTAGTCGACACAATGACAGAAGATTGTAAGAAAAGGGGTCTACGCGTGAATGTGAGCAAAACCAAAATAATGGTCTTTGAAAGAGATAAAACCAGAACAGATGTAAGAGTAACAATAGGTAATGATGTACTAGAGCAAGTGGATGAATTTGTATATCTTGGATGTGGATTTAGCCGAGATGGAAGGTACACCACTGATATAGAGCGAAGAGTGAATGCGGGAAATACAGTGAACGGAGCGTTGGGGCAACTTCTCGGCAGCCACCACCTCAGCCAGAAGGCACGTGTAGCAATACATAACGCAGTGCTTGTCCCAACATTACTGTATGGAAGCGAGAGTTGGGTATGCAGAAAAGAGTATGATAGTAAAATTAATGCGGTCGAAATGCGATCTCTGCGGAAAATCTGTGGAGTTAGGCTGACCGACCGCATTCGTAACGACGACGTAAGAGAGCGAGTAGGTATGAAAGAGAGTATTGGTGTAAAGATGCTAAAGGGAATGCTCCGATGGTTCGGACATGTGGAAAGAATGCCGAACAAACGCCTGGTTAAGAAGATATACAATGCGAAAGTGGAAGGATGTAGGTACCGAGGGAGACCGAGACTAACCTACCTAGACCAGATCGGTCATGTACTGAAGGAAGGTGGAGTCAAGAGTCTCCGAAACCGGCGAGCGTGTATGAAGAGAATTATGAATGTTGAGGAAGCGAGTGAAGTATGCAGAGATAGAGTTCTCTGGCACTCTGTTCTCTCTGCCTACCCTGCAAGGGATATGGCGTGATGATATGTATGTATGTATGTATGTATGTGTACTCCCGGAACCACCATCGCCCGTCGAGCACCAGACCCAAATACCTCATATGGGCCTGGATACTGATGTGGATGGAGTTGACGACTAACGAGGCGCCGATGGGCAGCCTCACACGGGACCCATAGAATAGTAGGGCCTCCGTCTTGTTTAGGGCCACCCTGAGCCCCAGCGCCTCAATTCGCCTGACCATCTCCTCGGTGCCGAGAGTGGCCAGGCTCGCCGCCTCTTCGAGTGTCCTGCCCCGGGCTGTGACGAGCGTGTCGTCAGCATAGCAAATAACGCTCAGCCCGGGGGAGAGACTCCCTCTCAACGCCCAGTCGTAACCGATGTCCCACAGAGTCGGCCCCAGAACCGACCCCTGTGGAACACCGCACGACATAGGCGTCTGCACAATGTCCCCTGCGGGGCTCACGTAGAGAACACTGCGCCCCTCCAAATAGTCTGCCACCAGCCGCCTGAGGTACAGGGGCACTCCATGGAACCGGAGCGCCTCCTTGATGCAGCTGAATGGCAGACTATTGAAGGCGTTGGCGATGACCAACGACACCGCCAACAGCACTCCTTTGCCGGCGACAGCCTCCGCGGCCGTCTGCCTCAGGCGTAGCAGGGCCCCGATGGTCGAACGCTCCCACCGAAACCCAAATTGAGCGTCCGACAGATCGGGCCCCACCTCTTCCAGGTGCTGGACGATGCGGGCAGCGAGGACACGCTCCAGCAGCTTACCCACATCGTCCAGAAGCACAATGGGCCTGTAGGCCGACGGCGAATCCGGGGGCCGTCCCGGCTTTAGCAGGAGAACCAACCTCCCTTCCTTCCAGCACTCAGGGAACTGTCCAGACGTCAGAGAGGCGTTGAACAGTCGCCTGAGGCAGGGTTCGAGATGCTCGAGGAGCAACGTCAACACTGGGACTGGTACTCCGTCCGGGCCGGGGGCCGTGGAGGCGGAACGAATCTTCGCCACGGCTGCCCCCACTTCCGACTCCGTCACGGGCGGAACACTCTCGACGGCACCCCGGTCGTGATCTGGCGAAGCTATGACCAGGGGCGTGTGCTCCGACTGCCGCGGGAATAGCTCCTCGACCACTCTACGAAGGAGGTCGGGCTGGAGGGTCTCGGTGAGGGAGGGGCCCTGCGCGCGAAGCTTATTCAGCGACGCGCGGTACGGGCGACCCCAGGGGTCACGGTCGAGACCGTCCAGCATCTCCTGCCAACTCGCGTCCTTGGCGGACCGGATGGCCAGCCGAAAGGCGATACGCCTCGTACAGCTGGCCCTCCCGCTCAACATCGCGGCGACGCCGCCGACTGCAGGTGTAGGACCTTCGGGCACTAATGCACGCCGCACGAAGGTCCGCCAGTCTTGGGGACCACCAGTAGACCTTCTGCCTCGGAGGTAGACGTCGCACCCTGGGCATGGCCGCATCGCAGACCTGCGTTAACGCACTGCGGATGCGGACAGCCTCAATGTCCACTCCGTCCGCTGGGGGTGGTGAGGACAGCCACGTGTGAACGACGGCCGTCTCCGCCAGTAAGTCCCTATCCAGACGCCCCACAGCCCACCGCGGAAATGCGGGAGCTCGGTCCGCCCTGTGACCCCTGCTGGGGTCCCGGAGAGGGGAGACCTCCATCCGGATGTACCGGTAATCTGACAGGGTCTCCGCCTCCTCCAGGACACGCCAGTTCCTCACTCGTGGTCCGACAGCGGGGCTAGGGAACGACAAGTCCACTATCGACCCACCCTGCTGTCGCACACACGTGTTCACTGAGCCTCTGTTTAGGACACAGAGGCCCAGTGACGTCGCCTACTCCACGATCGCCCGCCCGCGATCGTCCGTCATCGGGGACTCCCACGCCGTGGATTTGGCGTTGAAGTCCCCCAGGACTAGGACGAGGCCCGGTGCCAGTCGCCGTATCGAAGCCTCCAAGCTGGTGAGGGAGGCCCCGAAATCGTCCATCCTCCTATTAGGGGAGAGGTATACACTGTAGAGCGTGACCCCTCCCCAATCCGCCGCGACAAATTCCTCGCCCCTATCCAAGAGGGATAAGGACGGGAAGTGCCGCTGCGTGGAGGTGACGATTGCCGCGGTTCCGTTCCGGCTGACCACCCAATTGGGGCGATCAGGCACGACGTACGGTTCCGCGACTACGGCTGCACCGATCGATAACTCCGCCATGGATTGCAGGAGGAGGTCCTGCGCACCGGCGGAGTGGTTGGTATTGGCCTGCAGGAGGTGCGTGGACTGGGCAGCCATTAATGGGCTGTGTCCATCATCACCTCCTGGCTTGTGGCGGGCGATCGGGCCGCGCTAGGAGCGGGAGCGGCCGGGGTCGAAGGGCCGCTCCGCCCCTTTGGAGCCGAAGCCGTAGGTCTGCACGCTCCAGAGCCCATGCGGTGCTTGGCAGGCTTATTGCCCGCCGCACACGCGGGGCAGTGGGGCGGGGCGGCGCAAGATGCCGCCATATGCCCAGTCTGACCGCAGCGGAAACAGAGTCCGCCGCAGTCAAAGCAATTAGTGCATGTTGGCCGGGTGTGCCCGACCGTTATGCACTTGAAACACCTCGCAGGCCGGTGCTCCAGCACGGTGACTCGCGCTGAGCTCCAGCCCACGAGGAGCCTGCCTGAGCCGGCCAGTTGCCTGACCGACTCCACTGGGCACTGCACCCAGGCGGCACCTACGCCGCCCGCACCGGGCCGGATGGCGCCAACCTGGACGGTGTCTATGGGACACCCGGTTTTCGAGGCAATGGCCTCCCGGATGTCTTCCACCATCACGGAGTCGTCCAAACCCGCGATGCGCATTTCGGCGCACTTTACGGGTCTGGCGATTTTGACGCCACCCTCCTCGGCGAACAGACCTCGAAACTTCGACGCCACGCTATCGGCCGTCCTGGAAGTGCTCCGTTACCATGGGGTAGTACCAGCATTCATGACGCAGCTGGTTGTAGACTATTTGAAGACACAATGTTCTTTATGTTAAACACCGTGGCACACAGTGTCACACAGAGGTCCGTGTTAAGGTCTACCCTGTAGGAGACTACGGACGGCTGTATATAATTTGCTACGTCAATATCGATAATTACAGTCCAATGAGGAACATGTGAAGAGGCAATACATTGGCTGCTAGGGATTTATAATGGCACTGCTTAAAACGTAGACTTTGTTATTTTTTAGACCCTGAAATGATTCACTTGCCAAAGCCTGAATCACCATTAAATTAGATCCTATAAGCACCCAGGCTCACATGAAATATCTGGACATTTATTTGGCAAGCATTGGGATATTCGGGACCATTTCCATGGTGCCCACTCGGTCAAGAATATTATTGAATTCTAGAGGATTCGTCGTTCACATGTTAGCAGTTAAAAGCAGGCGTGGTGCGGTCAATGGCTTATATGGTGCCAATATAGGCATGCTCTCGGAACGCCTACACCGGGGCCCTCTTCTGAAGACGTGAAGTTCAGAATTAGATGTCAATAGCGTGCTACTTTAATCCAAGTGACATGTATTTTGGCTGGAACTCCTAGTATTTAAAGACACAGGTTTCGCTGTCAAACGTAAGAAGATCCAGGTCCAGTAGAGAACGGTGTAAGTCTGAATAATGATAATGATATTTAGTCTTACGTTGAATCGATTTTTTACGATATGTATCCGTCAGTCCCATAAGTTATAATATCATATATTTTAATAACAGTCCACTAAGCCAATGAAATATTAATAATTTACCTGACGTGTTCACGTTAGCTAATTGGATTATACATATGGTTTCAGCTTTCTGTACAGCCGAATAGAAGGTTTCCATGGTTACGCATATCAATATTATTATTGAAATGTCTTTTAGTATCCATAGAACATTTTCAAGGATAAGTAACCAGTAATCATACTAAAACAAATAAAATTGAGATAATTATTAATTTTATTATAAATATCATAAATATTATTATCATATCAGGTGATGTATTTCCTAGTGTCAGCGTTCGAAGAGATTTGGATACGACATCTATAGATTAATATTATAATTGTGGAAATTCCACGCCACGGTCATGATTCACTTTGATTTTTCAATAGAAATACGAGTAGAAGGGATCTTTAGAGATTATCTCCAAGAGAACGGTAATTGCCTCCTTGATCTGTACTACGGCTCGAGTCTTTGTAATCATTTTGTTTGGTTGCTCAGGAACTCCCCTGGACAACATAATATATCAACTGTAATCGCTAACCGGTCTAGTAAACATAGTGATGTTGAAATAATTGTTAATTTGGTTGTCAGCGTCTAATTAATGATAAAGACTTGCCTCCCTAACGGACACTGTATAAATAGACGATAATTAATATGAAGTATTGAAATATCATTCCATAAGTTAACAAGAAAATAGCACAATTCTTGGTTATATGCAGATTGTTAAGCTAAAACTGTATTCGGCTGAATGACTTTGTATCCATGGTCATGAATTCATAATTAAACATTATGCAAAAAACCCTTTGACGATAACAATAGAAAATAACGAATATAGAGTCTATTAAAAATATAAAATACTCACATAATCATACAATCCATTTTCAAGATGAAGATATATCAGTACTAATAGAATATTAAATAATGCTACATAAAAAGTATGCACGACGAATAAACATATCTAAAAGATGAAAAAAATGGCGTTAAGACAATAATTGTAAATATGGTTTTGTTTGTTTTTAGAGTTACAGACAAAAATTGTTTAGATCATATACAGTAGAAACTCGATTATCCAGCCTCACAGTTATACGGATTCGCGATTATCCGGACTACCAATCGCGATCTTACATATACAAATGAAATCAATGCAAGCGAACCTGTCAAAATTAGCGTTACCCGCTCATGTTTCGCGTGATCTATGCTCCACGCGTTACACTATCCAACAAGTTGTGACATTGAGAGCTTACTACAGCTTAAATATTTTTTTGATTTAGCAGCAATGACGAAACAAAATGGCTTACGTAAAATTGTAATTACCAAATATTTTAACACAAATTAAACTACATATATATTATTATTATAAACAAATTAAACTATTCTTACAAGACAGTTGGTTCCCCCCACCCGGCAGCAGCCGAAACGTATAAATAGCCGGCGCAAAGCGGGTAGCGGGTCATTTCGCTATCGGATTCGGACCGGCTAACTACCTCGTGTTGTTATATTTAATTTAAATTCATTGCGTTATTTGTTCATTTGTCAGATTTCTTTATTAAAAGTGATTTTCCCTTAGTTAATATTATTCATCTTTTTAAAAAATTAAATCCACTTCTGGTTCGTAAAATCAGAAGTGGGATTACCACGCGTTTCAGTGTCGCTTTTGCTATCATTCCTGACAGTAAGTTAAGTTACTCAGTAAGTGTTATTTTAATTCATTCACTAAAGTGCCATTTTAAATCATATCGCTAAACGTTTTATTTCTTTTATTGGGACTACCGTCACTTTGTTAAAAAAAAATGTCGGGTCACTCATTTAAATCTAGACAAATGGACAAAGAATCGCACCGTTGATTTTGCTACTATACTTTTTCAAGTTAAGAGTACTGACTCTAACCAGTTTTCTACCTATGCCTAGTATGCGCTCCAAAGAATTACTTGCCGAAAAGAGTGTAATCAGTTGGTGTTAAACAATACCGTGAAGTACGTCTCGGAGAAGCTCTCGGCATCGCGATCGCGTATCGTATCGATAGGTCGCGTCGTTCTCATGTTATTTCATTCCCGTTTAATCAAATCCGTACCAGACTACGTAGTTCGAAACGAAGGAGTAACCACAGTCGAAATCGAGATAGATTAACCCCCAGATCACCGTAAATTGGAGCGTTAACAGCGCTCTGATCACCGAGCCGAGCATCGTAGCGTCAAAGTCATAGTCGTTATAATTTTTCACCCTACGGTAACTGACAAGATTGTTGATGCCATCAGGTTGATCAACATCATGGTAAGGTTGAACCAAAGTTTTTATATTTCGAGGTCTGAGACAGATTTACATAATACAGACGACTGGTGCTCATAGGTTGATCATGTGAAATCTCTGAATAATTTGAGTGATCATGAATACCTTCGCCGAATAAGAAAGTAGACTTCTCTAAAAGAGAGTTTCACTTTAGACTATATTCGTTTATCTAATGAGTAACCAATGATCATTTGTGCTCATGGACACGTAATATGACGAATAACATATGCGGTGTTTTTGTGAAAGTTTTGATGAATACTCTACGTAACCGCATATTACGCATTGTTCTTTATTTTCATCTACGAATTGTGGGCACTCTGCGATCCATTACTAACGACTATTGTGATTTATATTACTGACCCACACACCTAAGCATTTGATATCAATCATTTGAACTCAAATAACATGTCCTGATGGTAATCGTAAATCAAAACTTGATTTTGTACCAATGGTGTTCGAGCTCTGTTCCTTTTGTAAATATCTTGGACACAAAATGCATGTGTTTTACGACATATGTCTGAAGGATGTAGTTCGAATGTCGCAAAGATTACTTTGCTTTGACGACATTGGTTATTCTGTCAGTGTTAGTTAATTATAACATAAAAATACTGGATTCTTAGTATTACTTCTAGTCAGGCATGACCGAGTCAGTTTTACAAGTTTTTAGATGTAGCATAACAGTCAGAATGGAGATGAAAACTTCCTCGTGACATTAATTTCAACTGACTTGCCCACACGAATGGCGTAGTGGTTGAGATATCGATCTGCCGTGCCGGTGTCGTGGATTTGACTTCCACGCATGACAATGCTTTGTGTAGTTTGCTTATCACATAAAAAAAAGTCCCTAGAGCTCCATCTCAGCTGATTTAATCATGAACAAAACCGGACATACATTTTTCAATAATTCATAGCAACGTTTTAGGTCGCTTACCGGTGTTAAATGGTTATAAATTCGTTTTAATTATTATTGAATTTTTTTACTAAATTTTCTTTATTATGTCCAATATATTGAATCAACATCATGGATTGGGTAAGTGACATAGCAAGCTCCCTGCACTATATTGCACCAGGTATTCACAGGTAAAACGGCCAAGTTGATAGATATTGTCGTACAGTGCTTAATATGCTACGAGTTAAGGTTGGAAACAAGGGAGTACAATGGTCAGAGGTATTATGGGAGGTCCAACTGACCATTAGAAGATAGGACACCACCCGGTGTTCAGCATTGCAACTGCTTATTAGTGTAGAAACCGCAACACCTTTTATTAAATCTCTTGTGAGAGGTATTGCTTTTCAGGATTTCAGTTCCAGCAATTTTAATCAAGGAGTTCATGATGACACTAAGACGACTGCGCGCTGCTGGCAATTTGTCAGCAAATCAATTACGTCAAGACGCGTGAGTGTTTGAGAATAGACGTGAACCCCACACATACTCTGTGGGAGATCTTGTCTTAGTATGTAAGAATTCTCAGAGTACCGGCAAATTGAATTTAGGCATATGCGGCCCGTGCAAGGTGATTACTGCATTGCCGCATCACCGAAACGAACTCGAGCTTTTGAGAGGGTCGTATAGAAAAAGACCCACGCAGCCGCATATATTATGGTGCTGTGCCCGATGAATGGACGCTGAAAACCTGTGAAGTCTTCTTCCAAACTGGTGACTTACCATGATAATGTCATGCGAACCGCCTAAGTAGCATGCCTCTGAACATTATCATCTTCATTTTTCTGATGTCATGCTAACCGCCTTTGTAGCATGCCTCTGACATCACGTTATTTCAATAATGTCAAGCTAACCGCCTTTGTAGCATGCCTCTGACATCACGTTATTTCAATAATGTCAAGCTAACCGCCTTTGTAGCATGCCTCTGACATCACATTATTTCAATAATGTCAAGCTAACCGCCTTTGTAGCATGCCTCTGACATCACGTTATTTCAATAATGTCAAGCTAACCGCCTTTGTAGCATGCCTCTGACATCACATTATTTCAATAATGTCAAGCTAACCGCCTTTGTAGCATGCCTCTGACATCACGTTATTTCAATAATGTCAAGCTAACCGCCTTTGTAGCATGCCTCTGACATCACGTTATTTCAATAATGTCAAGCTAATCGCCTTTGTAGCATGCCTCTGACATCACATTATTTCAATAATGTCATGCTAACCGTCTCTGTAGCAGTGCCTCTGACATCCATGTAACTAATAATTTTATTTTAACTTTCAGCACTATCCTTAAATTATATGTAAATATGCACATGGTGCCTTGTACGGTGATAGCTCCACCGCCCATGGCGTGATTAACTTTGTTTCATTTTTAGGAATGTCTAATTGAATTCATATAACTTATGTCTCTAAAGTAATTAGAACTTAGGTAACTTTTGTTACTATTCCAATTTAAATGTCACATCCTAATATTCTTGTCCATGATGCAAATTATCTAATGGATGTAGTTGCAAATACATAGGCAATTGCATTGCGTTGTGTGCTTTCAGATAATCATAGCGATTCCTAGGATGATATTGAGGGGCTGGGTGGTAAAGGTGATCCACTCATTGGAAGACCAGCGGTCGAGGACGCCCCGCAATCAGGAACGGCCGTCTTACAAGACAGTTGGTTCCCCCCACCCGGCAGCAGCCGAAACGTATAAATAGCCGGCGCAAAGCGGGTAGCGGGTCATTTCGCTATCGGATTCGGACCGGCTAACTACCTCGTGTTGTTATATTTAATTTAAATTCATTGCGTTATTTGTTCATTTGTCAGATTTCTTTATTAAAAGTGATTTTCCCTTAGTTAATATTATTCATCTTTTTAAAAAATTAAATCCACTTCTGGTTCGTAAAACTATATTACTTACACATGTACATTTTATAAAACCTAGCTACAACATAACATTATGTGATATGTACTATAAAAGATTTGCGGATAACAGAATATAGGAAATAATTTTCTATTATCCGGATTTTTGATTATCCGAATGCCTCACAACAACAATTATTAGTCCTGTTAATCGAGTTTCCACTATACCAAATATAGACTGAAAACCATATAAATTATTTTAAAAATTAGTATTACAAGTATTGTACAAGGCAGTTATTGATATCAATATAATCATCATTATTTCAGCACATAGATTCCACAGCTAGGTAGAGTCTCCCCTACAACATGAGGGAACATTAATTTACTGTATCACGCTGACCAAACGGGCTAGTACTTATAGGGTTTTAAATCTATTCTTATAACAGCATGACCTTATGGTTACGTATTTATATGGTATCTATTGGTCTTATTTTTAAGTATTATACCAGACTGATAAAATGCATTGACAATTATTAACTATTAAACCTGTAAACAACATATCTCAAAACACAAAAACAGCAATATAAAAACGTCTTACCAATGCATTAAAAATTTTTGAACATAAATTGTAAGTCTTTAAAATATTTTGATAGATGTCATACATTTTTTTACAGTAAATGCCATTACCTATATTATTGTGTATAAAAATGTTATTTGACCATAAATTAAGATATTTTGTCAATAGTACAATAATACGAATACTATAAATCAAATCAATTTGTATTTTTGTGATTAAATAATTAAAAATAGTATCCAGGATTTCAAAAAAGTTCCACGACTTGTAGATGATAACTAACAAAATTAAATTAATACTGAGGTAGAATAAATATAAAATCCAATTGCCGATGATAAAACTCTTGATATGTTTTTCATTTAAACTTATGTTTTCATGAATGTTCTGTATATTCAATATTAGTTGGACGTGATCTTCTCTATGTATCATATGCAAAATGACTATAATAATTAGAATGATCGTGAAATCCAGATAAAAAAAATAAAATGACACATATGAAATGAAATTATAAAATTGGTTACTATATTCCGAAGCAATTATTGTTGTATTGTAGCAAGAAAGTGAAAGTAACGCTATAAGAGATAAGATCATTGCTATGTAAATCTTCTTTCCAATGGCTGTAATTATATTTTTTCGAATAATATAAAATGGTGAAAAAAATATATTTTGTATCACATATAGAGGGTAAATCATTTTTTTCATATCTGGCTTTAGGTAATTATGCATGTTATATTTCAAAATATTAATAAATATAGTTGGTGTTACTCTCGAGTCATTATGTATCATTTTTATTTTGATCAAAATAAACACAAGCGAGTTATCTGTTGAGTTTGTTCGAGGTATATGTTGAATACCAGTTCAATTAATAAAATTCCATTACATTTCAATATTAGTTTTAATAATGAACTGAAACACAATACTCAATTAATTATATTAAGTGATATAAGATTCATTTTCGTAATTGTATTATAATATAAAATGTATTTGTAGGCGATGGGTCAGGTATGAGGAACAAAAGTACGAATATTAAGTTGTAAATACCCATACTGCAAGTAATCACAATCACTTTCATAGCTGTATTACAATTATAATTCACACTAAGTAAACCCACAGATCAGACCCAGGCAATCGCCTTTGTACAAACAACTATATGATACAAGATGACACATGATAGTCTTCGCGTGTGAATATGGGACAAGATCACAATTTTGGCCACCTTTTTATTTGTCCGTGGAATCCTCGCCCAAATCAGCCAAGGGTTCACCAAGAGAACGAGTAGCAGCTCTCCCTCGGGAAACACAGCAACAGGTAGTTCATTCCACATACGAGCACTGTTTCATAAATTGCCTAATGGTCGGCAATTTGAGGTCGATGTGTAGATCGACGTTTCGTATGAACCACGGTGCTCCCGTAGCTCGGCGCATGAACCTATTTTGTAGTGTCTGTAGCTTGTGGATACTGTGTGCCTTAATATGGGCGAACACTTCGCTAGTATAGGTTATGATCGGCCGTATGCAAGCGGTGTATAGTCGGACCTTGCTATTCAAGGTTAATTGAGATCTAGCGTTTAGTAAGCTATGGAAGCGTCTCATCACAAAGGCCGCACGCGCGCGGACTCGCCTTATAGGAGGAGCGAAGCTGAGTCGGTCGTCAAGGGTTACACCTAGATACTTGGCTGACCTGCTCCAAGTGACAAGCTTGTTGAATAACTTAAGGGGTGGAATACTATCTATAGAGTAGATGCAGGCAGTTCTGCGAGTGAACATGACCGCCTGACTCTTATCGGGGTTGATTTTAATTCTTAATTTCTTAAACCAATTGGCTAGGGCCTTTTTTTATTGACGGCAGGCTACGGACCGGTCACGCCCCGCTAATCCGTCCAGGGCGACGGGAGAAGGGGCGCACGACCCCGTAGATCCGCCCTACAATAAACCTCTCGACGCCATGCGGGTTGGTCACTGGAACGCGGTCTTTTTCTTCAGTGAATGTTGCGAGCGTGGACTGTATTTGTTGGTTGTTGCTGGTATTTGGATGCGTGAAAGAAACTCTGTAGACTCGTAAAGACGGCTTTATTCGTAAAAACACAAGCAGTTAACAACTTCTATGGCAGCAGAGAGAAAGAGAGAGAGTGTTGCCATACATGCTGAATATAAAAATAAAATAAATGTTGGAGTTGCCAATAGTGACCTATCCGGCGTGTTAGAATTATAAACGCAATACTGTTTTTGGAACGGAACGTCAGCTGTCACTGTGTTTGACAGATCCTTTTTTGTCTTCTATGCTCGGGCGCGTACGTTATATAGAGTGCATCAAATAAAGCTATAATTCGACCAAACCCTTTCATTTACTGCATACCCAACACGACGGTCTACCCTCGCGGGTATCCTTTCATGTCGACGCCTAAATAGCTGGACCTAATTAGTTTCGCTATCCGGGTGTCGCCCTCACGCGGTGGCCTCGCACTGGGGCGACCAGACCAATCCCCGGTCCGGTCACTTGCTGCCTCGGCTAGGGCGCAAGTTTTCACGCCTACGCCGTCCCTCTCGCTGTCGACAATCGCAGCCACGGCGGCTGGCAACCAGAGGTTGGCACTGATAGCAGCGACAAGGCCACAGCACTGCTGAGCCCAGGTCACGCAGACCTCGATCGTATGTTGCGCCGTGTTTCGGTCGCTGCCACACTGATGGCAGGACGGAGTCGTCTCGCTCCTTGCGACTGTGTACGGGTAATTGCCGAAGCAACCATGTCTCGTCAAGACCTGTATTAGCCGGAAAGAGACGACCGTGGGCCGCCTCTCCAGCCACTCCATCATACATTCAGCCACAACATTCATACAGGCCGAACGGCCTCAATGACTCGAAGCCCGTATCGAGGCCACTCCAGCCGTGTCGCCCAACGGGAAAGGACTTACCAGCGAGCGTCTTCACGCCAGGTGGCAAATTCGCTAGGCGATACCTCGCCACTTTCCTCGCAAGTAGAAGACACCCGCCGATATATTTCGGTGAGCATTTCCGCCTCGCGCAGTCCCACGGGGGCGTTCCGGGCAATACGCATGCCGATTTAGTCACCACCGAGCGGTAACCTCGAATAGCCCTGAGCGCCATGGCTCTCTGCGGTCTCTGCAGAATAGCCCTAAAGCGGACGGTCAGAGCCCTCACCCACATAGGTGCGCTGTACAATGCCATTTATCGGATCACCCCTGCGTATAGCCGTCGACTTTCTATGCTGGGTCCGCCCACATTCGGCATGAGCCGAGAGAGGGAGAACGCCGAGCTGACTAGCCGGGGAGCAAGTCTTCGGCAATACTCCCGAAACCACCAATTTCCGTCGAGCACCAGACCCAAATACCTCATATGGGCCTGAATACTGATGGGGACGGAGTAGTCGACGATTGAGACGACGACAGGCGGCCCCATGATGCGCCCAAGAAACTGTAGCGCCTCCGTCTTGTCTACGGCCACCGTAAGCCCCAGCGCCTCGATATGCCTGACCATCTCCTCGGTGCTGAGAGTGGCCAGGCTCATCGCCTCTTCCAATGTCTGCCCCGGTCTGTGACAAGCGTATCGTCAGCGTATAATATAAGCCCCAGCCCGGAGGGGGGAGACACTCCCTCACAACGCCCAGTCATAACCAATGTCCCACAAAATCGGCCCCAAGACCGACTGGCTAGGGCGGTAACCGCTGTTTGGAGAGTTTTAGCTACTGTTTTCGGGGTCTTAACTGCACAAAATAGTGCGTTATCGTCAGTGCAAAGCGCTTTGTGGACTCTATTAAATTTGGGAATACCGCTAGCGTATACCGTAAATAGAAGTGTCTACGCGTGAATGTGAGCAAAACCAAAATAATGGTCTTTGAAAGAGATAAAGCCAGAACAGATGTAAGAGTAACAATAGGTAATGATGTACTAGAGCAAGTGGATGAATTTGTATATCTTGGATGTGGATTTAGCCGAGATGGACGGTACACCACTGATATAGAGCGAAGAGTGAATGCGGCAAATAGAGTGAACGGAGCGTTGGGGCAACTTCTCGGCAGCCACCACCTCAGCCAGAAGGCACGTGTAGCAATATATAACGCAGAGCTTGTCCCAACATTACTGTATGGAAGCGAGAGTTGGGTATGCAGAAAAGAGTATGAAAGTAAAATTAATGCGGTCGAAATGCGATCTCTTCGGCAAATCTGTGGAGTTAGGCTGACCGACCGCATTCGTAACAACGACGTAAGAGAGCGAGTAGGTATGAAAGAGAGTATTGGTGAAAAGATGCGAAAGGGAATGCTCCGATGGTTCGGACATGTGGAAAGAATGCCGAACGAACGTCTGGTTAAGAAGATATACAATGCGAAAGTGGAAGGATGTAGGTACCGAGGGAGACCGAGACTAACCTACCTTTTTTTTTTTTTTTTTTTGTGGTGGGCCATGGACGTCGCACCCCGCCAAATCGGTCCGGGGTGACGGAAGAGGCGGCGTGCAACCCCATTGACCCAACCTGCAAGCACCTCTTCTTCACCGTGCGAGCGGGCCACCGGTACCCGATCTTTGTCTTCGGTGGCCCGCTCGGCGGTATGCCCTCTCGGAGCTCCTCTCCTGTCGACGCCCCGACAGATTTCGCCGTCGAGGCGTCGTCCTCACGTGGTGGCCTCGCGTCGGGTGACCGGACAATTCCCCGGTCCGATCACCCGAAGCCTCGGTTAGGGCGGCATCAGGCGCAGGTATTCGCGCCTGCGCCGTCCCGGCCGCTGGTGGCGGCCCGGGTCACGGGAATCATCGCGGCGACGCCGCCGACTGCGGGTGTAGGACCTTCGGGCACTAATGCACGCCGCACGAAGGTCCGCCAGTCTTGGGGATCACCAGTAGACCCCCTGCCTCGGAGGTAGACGCCGCACCCTGGGCATGGCCGCATCGCAGACCTGCGTTAGCGCACTGCAGATGCGGACAGCCTCAACGTCCACTCCGTCCGCTGGGGGTGGTGAGGAGAGCCACGTGTTCACGATGGCCGCCTCCGCCAGTAGGTCCCTATCCAGCCGCCCCACAGCCTACCGCGGAAATGCGGGAGCCCGGTCCGCCCTGTGACCCCTGCTAGGTTCCCGGAGAGGGGAGACCTCCATCCGGATGTATCGGTGATCCGACAGGGTCTCCGCCCCCTCTAGGACACGCCAGTTCCTCACTCGTGGTGCGACAGCGGGACTAGCGAACGACAAGTCCACTATCGACCCACCCTGCTGTCGCACACACGTGTTCACTGAGCCTCTGTTTAGGACACAGAGGCCCAGTGACGCCGCCCACTCCACGATCGCCCGCCCGCGATCGTCCGTAATCGGGGACCCCCACGCCGTGGATTTGGCGTTGAAGTCCCCCAGGACCAGGACGAGGCTCGGTGCCAGTCGCCGTATGGAAGCCTCCAAGGTGGTGAGGGAGGCCCCGAAATCGTCCATTCTCCTGTTAGGGGAGAGGTATACACTGTAGAGCGTGACCCCTTCCCAATCCGCCGCGACAAATTCCTCGCCCCTATCCGAGAGGGATAAGGACGGGAAGTGCCGCTGCGTGGAGGTGACGATTGCCGCGGTTCCGTTCCGGCTGACCACCCAATTGGGGCGATCAGGCACGACGTACGGTTCCGCGACTACGGCTGCACCGATCGATAACTCCGCCATGGATTGCAGGAGGAGATCCTGCGCACCGGCGGAGTGGTTGGTGTTGGCCTACAGGAGGTGAGTGCCCGCCGCACACGCGGGGCAGTGGGGCGGGGCGGCGCAGGATGCCGCCATATGCCCAGTCTGACCGCAGCGGAAACAGAGTCCGCCGCAGTCAAAGCAATTAGTGCATGTTGGCCGGGTGTGCCCGACCGCCATGCACTTGAAACACCTCGCAGGCCGGTGCTCCAGCACGGTGACTCGCGCTGAGCTCCAGCCCACGAGGAGCCTGCCTGAGTCGGCCAGTTGCCTGACCGACTCCACTGGGCACTGCACCCAGGCGGCACCTACGCCGCCCGGACCGGGCCGGATGACGCCAACCCGGACGGTGTCCAGGGGACACCCGGTTTTCGAGGCAATGGCCTCCCGGATGTCTTCCAACGTCACAGAGTCGTCCAGACCCGAAATGCGCATCTCGGCGCACTTCACGGGTCTGGCGATTCTAACGCCACCCTCCTCGGCGAACAGACCTCTCAACTTCGACGCCACGCTATCAGCCGTCCTGGTGCCCTCGGCCCCAGTCTCGCCATCTGCGCCTTTAACTCGGCCACGTCCTTGGTGAGGAGACGGTTTTCCCTCCTCACCGCGGCCAGCTCCGACTCTAGGCGGCGGTTCTGGGCCCGCAGGCCTGACACCTCGCCACCAAGGCGGGCGTTTTCGGCCTGCAGGCCCTTCGCGTCCGGGGCGCTACCGCTCACGCGGGCACCAGCGGCCGCCACTTCGGTGGGAGGGATGCCGGACAACACCCCCAGCACCCTCGCGGCGGCCGCCTCGTTGTCGACCCGCCTACTCGTCTCCGCCCCTCCACGTACTCCGCCGGCTGGGGAGTGGGTCGCCCGACCCGAAGCCGCAGCCCCTCGCCCTCTGCGAGAGGCCGGCACTTTGGGGGGAGGCATGATCGTCACGCTCCCCTCAGAATCGGCGCCTGAGCTACCCTCCTTATTAAGGGGGCGCTTCCGCACCTTCGAGGGGAGGGCCTCCTCCCTTGTCGTCAGGGCCGCGGTTAGGGCCGCTGCCGCAAGACGCGGCGACGACCTGGCGGCGACGGTCTCTGATTCCGAACCGCTGACCATTTTTTCGGCAGATCCACTGCCCTCATCTTTGGACGGCTCTGCGACACTACTGTCGCCCTCGTCCATTGACGGCTCTGCAGTGGATCTGCCACCGTCTTCCTCCAGTTTAGCGGCAGCGGCCTCCTTCGCCTTCCGCTCTGCCAAACGCCTCCTCTCCAATGTGGAGGCCTTTACCGTCCCCCAATTCAACGTCTTCCGTTGCTTCTTCTTCATTTTCTTTTGGGCCTCCGTGGTCTGTGCCGGGCCCTCGGCGGACGCCTCAAGTCCTGAGGACGAGGCGTCATTTTGGTCAGTTTTCCGTTGGCTTGACGAGGCCGTGATGTGGGAATCCTCTGGATTCCCGTCTTGAGTTGGTGTTGATGTAGGTTTAAGAGAAAAATCCATATTGATTCCCACGAGACTGGGAGAAATAAATCGTCGACCCGGGCAGAGATCCCTGTACCCGGGCAAGACTATATTTACCAACCAGGGGGTCAGCCGGTACCCTGGCTGGAGCGTGCTAACGACAGAACAACCCATCTGCCATGCATCTTCTCGCCGCACGCCAGAACTTAAGATTCTGGGTGATTTCCGAATTCGAACTATGTTCGAATTCTTTATAGAGGTTGTCTTCCTCGCGGTCCGGGCGGTTAAGCCAAGACCCTCGTTCCTGATACTACGCCTCACGACAACTTGTCTTGAAGCAAGATATCAGGTTTACGATATGTCGGCGGTGGCATAAGCCTGCCCAGCCCTCAAATGAATGAGTGACCGGGCCCGTCCGAAATTTCGCCTCCTGTACCCTCTACAACTAGAGGGTCAGGAGCGAATTGGGGCTCAACCCATTACTGGGGAACCCGCCCTGCTGCCGAAATGCGCATCGCGGGTCTGGACGACTTCGTGACGGTGGAAGACATCCGGGAGGCCATTGCCTCGAAAACCGCGTGTCCCCTGGACACCGTCCGAGTTGGCGCCATCCGGCCCGGTCCGGGCGGCGTAGGTGCCGCCTGGGTGCAGTGCCCAGTGGAGTCGGTCAGGCAACTGGCCGGCTCAGGCAGGCTCCTCGTGGGCTGGAGCTCAGCGCGAGTCACCGTGCTGGAGCAGCGGCCTGCGAGGTGTTTCAACGGAACCGCGGCAATCGTCGTCTCCACGCAGCGGCACTTCCCGTCCTTGTCCCTTTTGGATAGGGGCGAGGAATTTGTCGCTGCGGAATGGGGAGGGGTCACACTCTACAGCGTTTACCTCTCCCCCAACAGGAGAATGGACGATTTCGGGGCCTCCCTCACCACCTTGGAGGCTTCGATACGGCGACTGGCACTGGGCCTCGTCCTGGTCCTGGGGGACTTCAACGCCAAATCCACGGCGTGGGGGTCCCCGATGACGGACGATCGCGGGCGGGCGATCGAGGAGTGGGCGGCGTCACTAGGCCTCTGTGTCCTAAACAGAGGCTCAGTGAACACGTGTGTGCGACAGCAGGGTGGGTCGATAGTGGACTTGTCGTTCGCTAGCCCCGCTGTCGCACCACGAGTGAGGAACTGGCGTGTCCTGGAGGAAGCGGAGACCCTGTCGGATCACCGATACATCCGGATGGAGGTCTCCCCTCTCCGGGACCCCAGCAGGGGTCACAGGGCGGACCGGGCTCCCGCATTTCCGCGGTGGGCTGTGGGGCGTCTAGATAGGGACCTACTGGCGGAGGCGGCCATCGTGAACACGTGGCTGTCCTTACCACCCCCAACAGACGGAGTGGACGCTGAGGCTGTCCGCATCCGCAGTGCGCTAACGCAGGTCTGCGATGCGGCCATGCCCAGGGTGCGCCGTCTACTTCCGAGGCAGGGGGTCTACTGGTGGTCCCCAAGACTGGCGGACCTTCGTGCGGCGTGCATTAGTGCCCGAAGGTGCTACACCCGCAGTTGGCGGCGTCGCCGCGATGTTGAGCGAAAGGGCCAGCTATACGCGGCGTACCGCAGTGCGCGTACCGCCTTTCGGCTGGCCATCCGGACCGCCAAGGACGCAAGTTGGCAGGAGATGCTGGACGGTCTCGACCGTGACCCCTGGGGTCGCCCGTATCGCGCGTCGCTGAATAAGCTTCGCGCGCAGGGCCCCCCCCTCACCGAGACCCTCCAGCCCGACCTCCTTCGTAGAGTGGTCGAGGAGCTGTTCCCGCGGCAGTCGGAGCACACGCCCCCGGTCATGGCTTCGCCAGATCACGACCGGGAGGCCGTCGAGAGTGGACCGCCTGTGACGAAGTCGGAAGTGGGGACTGCCGTGGCGAAGATTCGTTCCGCCACCACGGCCACCGGCCCGGACGGAATCCCAGTCCGGGTGTTGACGTTGCTCCTCGAGCATCTCGAACCTCGCCTCAGGCGACTGTTCAATGCCTGTCTGACGTCTGGACAGTTCCCTTGGTTCTCCTGCCAAAGCCGGGACGGCCCCCAGATTCGCCGTCGGCCTACAGGGCCATTGTGCTTCTGGATGATGTGGGTAAGTTGCTGGAGCGTGTCCTCGCTGCCCGCATCGTCCAGCACCTGGAGGAGGTGGGGCCCGATCTGTCGGACGCTCAATTTGGGTTTCGGAGGGGGCGTTCGACCATAAGGGCCCTGCTACGCCTGAGGAAGACAGCCGCGGAGGTTGTCGCCGGCAAAAGAGTGCTGTTGGCGGTGTCGTTGGACATCGCCAACGCCTTCAATAGTCTGCCATTCAGCTGCATCAGGGAGGCGCTCCGGTTCCATGGAGTGCCTCTGTACCTCAGGCGGTTGGTGGCAGACTATTTGGAGGGGCGCAGTGTTCTCTATGCGAGCCCCGCAGGGGACATTGTGCGGATGCCCATGTCGTGCGGTGTTCCGCAGGGGTCGGTTCTGGGGCCGACTCTGTGGGACATCGGGTACGACTGGGCGTTGAGAGGGAGTCTCCCCCCCGGGTTGAGCGTTATTTGCTATGCTGACAACACGCTCGTCACAGCCCGGGGCAGGACATTCGAAGAGGCGGCGAGCCTGGCCACTCTCGGCACCGAGGAGATGGTCAGGCGAATCGAGGCGCTGGGGCTCAGGGTGGCCCTAAACAAGACGGAGGCCCTACTATTCCATGGGCCCCGTGTGAGACTGCCCATCGGCGCCTCGTTAGTCGTCAACTCCATCCACATCAGTATCCAGGCCCATATGAGGTACTTGGGTCTGGTGCTCGACGGGCGATGGTGGTTCCGGGAGCATTTTCGCCAAATTGCTCCCCGGCTGGTCGGCGCGGCGTCCGCCCTTTCTCGGCTCATGCCGAATGTGGGCGGACCCAGTTTCGAGGGCCGACGACTGTATGCGGGGGTGATCCGCTCAATGGCCATGTACGGCGTACCCGTGTGGGCGAGGGCTCTGAACGCCCAGCTCAGGGCGGTGCTGTGGAGGCCACAGCGAGCCATGGCGGTCAGAGCCATTCGCGAGTACCGCACGGTGTCGACAGAGGCGGCGTGCCTATTGGCCGGGACACCCCCGTGGGACCTAGAGGCGGAGATGCTCTCCGACCTCTACCGGCGGGTTACCTCAGTGCGCGATGAAGGTGGCTCCCCATCGTTGAGCGAGATAGCCACCTGGCGCGAGGACGCCCGCCGAGACGTCATCGCCCGTTGGGTTACGCGGCTGGAGAGGCCAAGACACGGTGTCGTTACCGTCGAGGCCCTCTGGCCCGTACTGATGGAATGGATGGAGCGGCGGCACGGAGTCCTCTCCTTTCGGCTGGTGCAGGTATTGTCGGGGCACGGGTGCTTCGGTTTGTACCTGCACACGGTCGCGTATAGGGAGTGGACTCCGGCCTGCCACCATTGCAGCAGTGACGAGGACACGGCGAGACACACACTGGAGGTGTGTCCGAGTTGGGACGGGCAGCGCCGTGACCTCGTCGCTGTTATCGGTGCCGACCTGACACTGCCGGCTGTCGCGAGGGCGATGGTCGACAGCGTCAGGAACTGGGACGCGGTCGCCGCCTTCTGCGAGGCTGTCATCTCGCAGAAGGAGACGGCGGAACGAGTCCGGGAGGATTCCCGTGACCCGGGCCGCCGTCAGCGGCCGGGGCGGCGCAGGCGTGAATACCTGCGCCTGATGCCGCCCTAACCGAGGCTTCGGGTGATCGGACCGGGGAATTGTCCGGTCACCCGACGTGAGGCCACCGCGTGAGGACGACGCCTTGACGGCGAAAGCTGTCGGGGCGTCGACAGGAGAGGAGCCCGAGAGGGCATACCGCTGAGCGGGCCACCGAAGACAAAAATCGGGTACCGGTGGCCCGCTCGCACGGCGAAGAGGAGGTGCTTGCAGGGTGGGTCAATAGGTTTGCGCGCCGCCTCTTCCATCACCCCGGACCGACTTGGTGAGGTGCGACGTCCATGGCCCACTGCAAAAAAAAAAAGAGCCCATACAGTATGTACTCTTATTTCATAGTACATATTGTAAAAGTTATTGGCAATAGTTTTACGACCGGCCGCCTGCCAGACGTCAACCCTCCTTGGGAATGTAATTGTTGACCAAACGGCATCAGATGGAATTGGCCCAGATCGTTATAAGACTCTTAGTCGTCTTTTACGACATCCACCAGCAAAGTAAGGGTTGGTAGTATTCTTAGCCGCTACTACACAGCTACTACTTTACTTTTATATTCAATGATTATATTAATCAAAACGTAAGAGTAACTTAAGTTCAGCTAAATCTATACTAATATTATAAAGCGGAAGAGTTTGTTTGTTTGTTTGTTTAAACACGCTAATCTCAGGAACTACTGGTCCGATTTGAAAAAATCTTTTTTCGTTAGATAGTCCATTTATAGAGGAAGGCTTTAGGCTATATAACATTACGCTGCGACCAATAGGAGCAGAGCAACAATGATGAATGTGTAAAAATCGGGTTTATGTTTCCTTTTGAGAGCTTCCGCTGCGTAAACGGTTAAAGTTGCGCAAAAATTATGTACTACATAATTGTTCCCCTTTCAAAGTTCTAAATAAAAGTCCGCGACAGCATATGTCTATCTTTTAAGATTGGCTCACTATAACCTTTTTTATGCTAATCAAATTTGTTTTAAAATAATGTGATATTTTCGAAGGTGTTTTTATAAACATAATATTAATCCTTATCGAAATAAATGAGTTATTCATCACAAGTATTTAATTTAAAACAAAATTGCTCTTTACATTATTTGATTTCAATGAATATCTTAGGAAATATCGCAGTTTAAAAATAACATCGCAGCAAAATAATGATCAAGTACTGGGCGCGCATTTACGATAAAAATACTGGATCTTATAATCTTGTATTAAAAAAAAACTCAAACTAATGTTATTTCAAAGTACTTCTGCACACACTACATTTTTAGTTTTGTTTTCTTCTCATGACCTTCCGTCGGCTTTACACATCCTAAATAATAATAATAAGTATAGGAAGTATTAGTGCCTGCCCTCATGTATGGCAGTGAAAGTTAGATTTGGCGGGGAAGACATGAAAATAGAATAAATGCTGTAGAGCTGACAGCTCTTCGTAAGCTGTGTGTGATGTAAGTATGAAAGATAAAATTAGGTATAATGTTATAAAAGAGCGCTGGTATGCTGAGGTGGGTTGGACATGAAGTTTATTTATAATGTATGTTACTGTAAAATAATTTGATGTTCAAGATTTATGTATTTCGGGAAGGAACTGTCTCTTGAAACACAGGTATTACCTAATTCAAGAGGCAAAGACATCTATGTCAACTGTCATATGTATTTAGTTTTCAATAAAGATTATTATTATTATTATTTTACTTAAGGTTAAATGTTCTACTCTTACTAATAAAAGGGTCATGTAGGTACCTAAAACAGCTTTAACGTATGTATTATTTAAAATATTTCCACCTTTTACGTAAACGAATTCGCGAGTTGAAGTTAACGTTAGCCCAAAGTAACCAATCCACGCGGACGAAGTCGCGGGCAGAAGCTAGTTATTTATAATCTGTAACTATTTTTAATCATTATTCCCCATATTTATCACAAGTTAATTTTGTTTCACTATTCATGTCACCATTCAAGTTGTTTATATCTAATCAGTTATTAATTATTCAAACAATCTACAAAATTTATTACATTTCTAGATAACTTAGAAAATTACGAGTATGTATTGAAAGTTTTGTATTAATTACTGTAATGGTGGATCAATTATTAAATTCCTTAAAAGTATCTAGTAGAATTGGACAACGCTTTTATAAATGTATATTTCAATTTCTATTATATGAAAACTTAAAAAATTCAAATCTTACTATGAAGTTTATCAAACGAAAGAACAAAAATGATACCTTTAGCAGAAAAAGGATTTTGAATGATTGGATTGACAAAGACATTCAGTCAATGTTCAGGCCTTTAAATATGATGCAAACTATATTATTCTATCCTAAATATTGTATTAAAGATAATTTCATAAGCCATAATAGTGTTTTACCTAAATTAACATCAATATGCGTAACTGCATTATTATTTCTATGCCACTTATTTCGTTTCTTAAACCTGCACTCTAAGGAATTGGTAAAGAAATTTGTTAAAATAGTATACATTTTTTCTTGTTATGATTTCATTTCTTATTCTATTGGCTTCAGCTTGTATTGCTCTCTTAGCATCACGCAAATAAAAAGAAACATTCAATTTATTATAATCTTTCAAAATGTTCATAGAATTATTAATGACAAGAAAGAATACAATATTTCCAGAATCGTTAATTGGACTGCTGTGATTATTTTGTTTATTATGTACATTTTTATTGGCTTAATACATTATTACTATTTGCCTATATCAAATGTATTTGATTTGATAATTATTTGTATGTTGATAAGCTTTGATGGTAATATCATCTATGCTATAAGATGCATACAACTATTGACAAACAAAATTAATCTATGGAATAGAAACGTATTAAAATATAAATCTTCTTCAAATTATCAAGATGAAAAATATTACAAGAGAATGTATCAGGCTTTTGATGATGTATTGGAGTGTTATAATATCTATACAATTATTTTCGAGTATATGGTATGTAACTCATGTTTATGACTATTTTATTTATTTCCTTTACATTTTATATTAATGGCTTAAATATCGTGTTTCAAATTGGTTGTAACATTTATCATATTTTCATCATTGAAGATCATTATATCGTCATCATTGTATATCATTATCGCCATCATCATTATCATTATCTTGCTCTTCATCGTCATTTCAGCCTATCGCCGTCCACCACTAGCCTCCCTCATGTTACGCCACAGAGTGCGGTCCTGTGCCGCTTGAATCCAAAAACGCCCAGCAACCTTCACCAGGTCGTTTGTCCACCTAGTGGGGGGGCATCCTACACTGCGTCGTCTGATACGTGATCGCCACTCTAGAACCTTTCTTCCCCAGCGGTTGTCGGTTCTTCGAGCGATGTGGCCTGCCCATTGCCACTTCAGCGTGCTAATTCTTCGTGCTATTTCGGTTACACCCATTCGTCTGCGGATTTCCGTATTTCGGATTATATCTCGGATAGAAATCCCGAGCATAGCCCGCTCCATAGCACGCTGAGCGACTTTGAGCCTGGTTATGAGGCCTACATTTAGGGACCACGTTCCCGTGCCGTAAGTCATCACTGGTAACACACACTGGTCGTAGATCTGTGTTTTCAGACACTGAAGTATGTTGGATGAGAAGATCATTATAAGTTTTCTGAACGCTGCCCAACCGAGTTGAATTCATCGGCTGACCTCTTCCTCGAAATTAAAAACCCACTAGTTGGGATACCTTGCTGAGATCGTTGAGCATGGTGCCAAGGTCCTCCATGCATTCTGCCATAACGACGATATCGTCTGCGAATCGAAGGTGAGTGATGTATTAGCCATTGATGTTGATGCCGAGTCCGGCCCAGTCTAAGAGTTTGAAAACATCTTCCAGTGCAGTAGTGAACAGTTACGGAGAGATGACATATCCCTGTCTCACGCCTTTCTGCAACTGGATGGGTTTCGTACTCTTATCCCGGATACGGACTGAAATTGTGCCGTTCCTATACAAACACTTCAGCACTTCGACGTAACGATGGTCAATTTGGCACCGCTGAAGGGACTGCAGCACCGCCCAAGTTTCAACTGAATCAAAGGCTTTCTCATAGTCCACAAACGTTATACACAGAGGCCGATTGTACTCCTCGGTCTTCTGGATAATCTGCCGCAGCGGGAGGATATGGTCTATGGTGCTATAGCTTTTTTGGAAGCCAGCTTGTTCGGGCGGCTGGAAGTCATCAAGCTTGCACGTGAGTCGATTGGTAATGGCCCTCGAAAACAACTTGTTGACGTGGCTCAAGAGTGAGATGGGTCTGTAGTTCTTTAAAAGCGCTTTGTCGCCCTTCTTGAAGAACAGCACCACCACACTCCTGGTCCACGACTCTGGAACGTCGCCCCAGAGGATAAAGGAATTAAATAGCTTCTGAAGGGTTTTTAAGACCGGCTTGCCGCCTGCCTTCAGGAGCTCTACCGTAATTCCGTCATCTCCCGGTGCCTTACCGTTTCTTAGTTGTTTTAGGGCCATTCTGATGTCGTACAAGCTAATGTCCGGGATTTCTTCGGTATAGTGCCGAGTTAGCTTGGATCTGAGATCTTGGACCAAGCCAACAACAGGATTTCGGGATGATTTATATGACTGTCCATAGAACCTTAGGACCTCTCCCAAGATCTCACTTTGGGATGAAATGACAGTGCCGTCATCGGTCCTCAGCTTAGTCATTTGGCTATGCCCAATAGATAGATCTTGTGCGAACACTTTTGAGCCGCCATTCCGCTCTATCGCTTCTTTATTACGGAGCGTATTAAATTGACAAATATCGCGACGCACAGACCTGGAGATCTGCCTATTTAGCTGCCTGTATACGGATCAATCGGCTGAAGTCTGTACTGTCATTTTTTTTCTCCGCTCCGTGAGTTTGAGAGACTGGCCAGAAAGTTTTTTAGGTCTATTGGCGCGGTGAACCCAACGCGTGGACAACTTCGACCCAACCGCGTGGACAGCTTCCACGAACCTGTTGTTCATATCGTTCGGAGATTCGCACTCGTCTAGACATTGGAAGCGATTGTGTAGTTCGAGTTGAAAGCTTTCGAGGTTCTGGTATTGGACAGGTGTAGGTCGAAAGGTAGACTTCATCAAGCGTGACCGTTCGACTTTTGTGTGGATATTTAATGTGCCTCTTACTATTCGGTGATCGCTCCCTGTTTTAATCCTGCTGATCACTGAGACATCATAGAATATCCATTTCCTTTGTGGCTGCTTCCTGAAGAAGAAATTCATCATAAAGAGACTTCCCTTCTCCAGAAAATCAGCCAGATTCTGGCTCTTCTGTCCATATCCATGTTTCCCCACCCTCAACTCATCATCACTCCCTACGCCTAGTTTCGCGTTAAAGTCACCCATAACTACAGTGAAGTGGGTTTTGGACGCGTGTATGGCTTTTCAGATGTCCTCGTAGAATGCCTCCACTTCGTCGTTGGAGTATGCCGAAGTCGGTGCGTATACGTGTATGACCTTCAACGAATACCTCTTGGTTATTCTGAGTATAAGACACGCTACCCTTATCGACACATTCTCGATCCTCTCCATGTTATTTACGAGAGACCTGCGAACGATAAACCGTATACCGCCTTGGGACGGGTGATGTCCCTCCCGGTAGAAGAGCAAGTTTCCAGACTGGAGGATTATCGTGCCCTCACCTTCTCTTCGCACTTCTGATAATCCTACAATGTCCCAGCGGATTTTGCTCAATTCCTCTTTCAGCTCGATGACCTTCTCGTCGGTTCTGAGTGTCCGAATATGGTGTGTTACCAGGGCCAAAGGTCGTTTTGATTCTTCGCACCTCCCGCTCCACCACTACTGGACCCGCCACCAAAATTAGCCCGTAGGGTACCGGAGCTGCCGTGACTGGGGGCCATTTCTTTTGTGCTATTTATTAGGGGATAATGCCGTAATCGCCACGCTTGGCAAGCGGGTTGGCGATCGCAGTAAGATGTTTTACATTTCCCAGGAGAGTGCTGTTGGCTACTCCCCTGGTAAGCCCTAAGCCGATTTTTCTCTCTCTTTTTTTCTCTCTTTCCGGTTGGTGCAGGTCTTGTCGGGGCATGGTTGCTTCGGCAAGTACCTGCACACGGTCGTGCGGAGGGAGTGGACTCCGTCCTGCCACCATTGCAGTAGCGACGAGGACACAGCGCAACATACGCTCGAGGTATGTTCGGGCTGGGACGGGCAGCGCCGTGACCTCGTCGCTGTCATCGGTGCCGACCTGACGCTGCGAGGCTGTCAACCCGCAGAAGGAGGCGGCGGAACGGGCCCGGGAGGATTCCCGTGACCCGGGCCGCCGCCCACGGCCGGCGCGGCGCAGGCGCGAGCACCTGCGCCTGATGCCGCCCTAACCGAGGCTTCGGGTGATCGGACCGGGGAATTGTCCGGTCACCCGACGTGAGGACACCGCGTGAGGACGACGCCTCGACGGCGAAAACTGTCGGGGCGTCGACAGGGGAGGAGCCCGAGAGGGCATACCGCCGAGCGGGCCACCGAAGACAAAGATCGGGTACCGGTGGCCCGCTCGCACGGCGAAGAAGCGGTGCTTGCAGGGTGGGGTCAATGGGGTTACTCGCCGCCTCTTCCGTCGCCCCGGACCGATTTGGCGGGGTGCGACGTCAATAGCCCACCGCAAAAAAAAAAAAAAAAAAGGGGTATAGTCGTGGATTTAATGAGAACTACGCGACTTTTTGCCATAAACAATCGCACAGCGACGACATCCTGCGCATTAACGGTACGTACATATAGACACGCTCCATAACCTCGCTCAGAGGCATTAGACACCTGTCGAAACATTTTCTCGACATAGGCATAAAATACATATTTATGCATTCTAAAACGTAATAATATAGAACTTAAATCGTCCTGAACCGTAGGCCCTACCATTTTGTATTTTATTAAGAGAAAGTCCAGGGTTGGTAGGTGCACTTGCATTGAAAACCACACGTTGTTTGGTGGTTGAACTACTGTCACGTAATATTCCATGATGAGGGATAAAGTACGACCGCATATTTGTATCGTTGACACACTCGGACATATGACCTAAACCTATGTATTCAGACATAAAATCCTTATACATACTGTCGAGTGGGGGTTGATTCATATTTCTACGCTCAAATGATAGAAAGTACCGTTTAGCACGATTAAATGAATCACCTAAACTGTCCACTGATTCCTTTAAAGGTATTCGTACTCAAAATCGGCCGTCTGATAACCGTGATATATATGTATATACATATATATTGTTTTTTTTTTTTTTTTTTTTTTTTACGAAGTGTTCTTCACACAACTTCACCTCTGAAGAATAAGAAGATGATTCGTGACGGAGTTCTTCTAATTGACAAATCGCGTTAATTGATTTTGAATATAACGTGTACGCGCTTTACATGAAGAAGTTATCAGATTACTATTTGTATTGCGAAAATTACATTTTAAATGGCTAACTTTATTATAATTAATGGCGCGATTAATCGGACCACATATTAGCCAACCGAGGCTTGTCTCCTGCAACATCGATTTATCATTACCTAACACTATTTTATCACACCCTAATAATGACCAAAAAACATCAGCACCGATAATTAAATCAATTTCAGCCGGTGTATGAAAATATGGGACCGCTAACTGTATATCTATAGATATTTGTACGTTCACCTGCTTAGCGGCAATATTGTCACTTATTGTTGGCAAAACAAAGGAAAGTAAATCGTTCGAATATGATTCATTTAGAGATTGTATATGAACGTGACACAGCTTGTTCACAAATGACATAGAATTATTAATACCTGCCGCATAACCGCCTTGGATTATTTATATATTTTTTATCACCGGGTATATTTTCAGACATTGTAGAGCAAACCAACGCCTATTCAATATTTAACACTGGGCCTCCTCTTGGATTTACTGAAAACGAATTACGAGATTTTTTATCCATACATATAATTATAGGTGTCGTGAATATGCCTTCATATGTCGATTACTGGAGCAAGCGATATCGATATCATTTGGTGGCCAACTTGATGACGCTAAAACGGTATCATCAAATTCGCCGTAATTTACATTTTGCTGACAATAACATAAAGGACTTGGACCGCTACTATAAACTGAGTGGATCTCTTTAATGATTCACTTCATAAATATAAAAAAAAGAGTGTTGTCATCACTAAATTCCATTTAACTCTTTCAAATAATTAAATTATATTAATCATTTCAACTTTTTTTTCTTTCTTCTTTTTTCTTTTTTTATAATGAAGAATTAGGATTTATTTTGTTTCTTTCTTTTTTTATAGTTTGTTTCCGTAATTTGTTAGGTGGAGAAGGCCCATATATATATATATGTGTAAATAAATAAATAAAACATATACCCTGTATATTATCATTTTCCTACTTTTATCCCAATTGCGGTTGATACAATATGTAGAGTACATCTTTCATACATACATACGTTAATATTATAAAAGTTATTAGCTACACTTTTATGACCGGCCGCTAGCCAGTCGTCAACACTCCTTGGGAATATAATTGTTGACCAAACGGCATTAGGTGGAGAAGGCCCATATATATATATATATATATGTAAATAAATAAATAAAAATATGCGTGTATGTTATGACCATCAGCTCATATAAGTTATACTACTGAACTCGAGTCTTCATAACATAAGTGAAATCAAGCTACGCTACTACATTAAAATGAGCGGACAAGTTTTATGCTATAATTGCTAGCGTTCTTTTAATTGTCTACTTATTTTCTTATTTATTAATCTGTTAATATATAGTCATAATAAAAATAACAAATATAAAATTTAGTGAGTCTGAAACATTTGTAGAAAGTGCAATTGCAGCTAGCTCTCTGCTCGTTCATAAAGTTGTACGCGCGTGGTTTTTACTATGTGTTTGCTAATGAGCATGTATAATGTATATATGCTCAATAATAAATAGCAAAAACGTCGTAAAAAGAATGACCTCATGCCCAAGAAGCAGTAGCAGCTTGTTTGCAGTGACGTGACTGCTCATTATACGTCCTCACTAATAGATAATAAACATGTTACAGAGCAACAGAGGCACATCTATAAGAAGCTGTTGCAGCTGGTTCGCAACTCCTTCACAAAAATAACTCACGCGGCCGGCTTGTTCGACGTGGACGCAGCACTACTACTGTATATGCTATACCTACTCACTACCTATACTGTAGTTCTATTGCAGTTTGCTTTTTTGTAAAATATTATAAAAACACTTGTGTCATGATTTCTCAAAAAAAACGTTAAGTCACATATAAATAATACAATAAAACTATCATCATATTGCTGGTTAACTTAGGTTAATTAAATGGTAACCGAACCAGTGGCGCCATCTTTAAAAAACCGGCAACACCAGAGAATTATATGAGTCACAACACCATTTTAAACGGGCAGTGTATATCAATTGATATTTTGAGTGGTGAGTCACGAGCGACATTATATAGTGAAGTACGATCCATAGTTATTTATTGCGAGGCGCGTTGGTGGAAGCAACACGGAGTCAGGAATAGGCCGCTCGAATGATACCCGGCAATTCTACAATATACCGATCATTACACTTGTATATATGCAATAAAAAGAAATTGTAAAGCATATAATTAATTACTTAAGTAATAATTTAGACAAGAAACAATTGATTGGAATAGATATCGCATGAGGAATAATAAGTTTTCAAATGTAATATTAAACGTCAAGTAAGTATGAGATGTTATTTAAAAGGCGTAAAATAATGCTTTTAAACTAGGGTTCCAGCTCACTTTTGAGCTATAATGTTTCCGAGCAGCGTGTTGAAAACCTACAGGAACTAGTTAGATCTATCGGCACTGCCATCAAATGCTCAGTATCTCCTTAAGACTTCCTAGTCGTGCATCGCGTACTCTATGCTGGCCTAGATAGCAAGAGGCCTAAGAATATTATCAGGAAACTAGCCTCTCGTACTCTACGTAAAAGTGTGTGATATGCACTTAGCATATCGCCTAGCTAAAAACTTAAAATCGGAACACGTAGGTATATCTGGCACTCGCCAAAGTATTTATATTAATGAGCACCTCAATTTGAACAATAAAAAAATATTTCGTCAGTGTCGTAAAATAGCTAAAATGTGTAATATTAAGTGTAGTGTATGCGTATAATATCACAATTATAGGCTTAACCTCCACAATTGCCACACGACCGTCCACCACGCTCCGCAACGCACAAGTGTCCCCGCGACAAGTCTTTACCGAGCTCTTATACCCACATATTATTTGATCTACCCACATTTACAAATTATATTAATTATCTTATACACTACATTAAGTATGTGTGGATCAAAAATGCAACTATTCTTGTAAAAGAAACCGACAGTTCTAATATCTTTCCCATACGATGTTATTGTTGATAATAATATATTATCACAATCGAAACATACCTAATATTAACATTTATCTTATCTATAAGAGATTTCCACCTATGTATTGACTCATCACGATATCTCTGGAACCATAGGGCCTACAGACTTGAAATTTGATAGGAATATTCCTTTCGCCGAGTAAAGGTCAGCTAAGAGCGGATTTTACAAAATTGCACCCGCAAGGGGGGTTTCTGGGGTGTAAAAATCACATTTTTACACGCTTTTTATTAGCTTGACCTGTATGTTTGTAAGCTACTCCTTTGTACTTGATTTTGACCCACTTTGAACCATCAGATTTCATTTAAATTTAGTAGACTTATCGAGGACCAATGACAATGCAATAATTTAATAAGATTACATCTTTATCCTAATCAGTTATTGGAATCGTCAGGATTAAATTGTTGAATTTAAGTTTCCAATTTCGAATTACGCGCCTAGAGGGCGCTACCGTGTAAACAGCGCCTTTTAACAATAACAATATCTCTCAATTACGTGGCATCAAGCGACTGTGTATGTTTTTCTTGCTAGTTTCATATTAAATAGTTAATAAAACCCGAGCTACGTCGTTTAATTCATCAGGTTAAGGGCCCAGAAAAGCTCAGAAATAAAGACAGTCTAATATCTAATGGTAAAATCAGTGATCAAAGACATTGAAGTGAACGTTAAAAACGAAACGCTATTCGTGTAAAAGTTTTCTTCTTGGGTCTTTGCGAAGTATTTAACTATTTGAATTTTGTTATCTTATTAAAAATGGCTTTAAAGAGAGTATTACTCCATGGCCATACAAAGTATGCAACCTGGCATTATGCAATGCATACTTACAACATGAGGAACTCTGGGATTGCATAGAAGACTTCTCAGAAAGTGAGCGAACGAGAAATGAGACGCTAAAGGTAAGACGAAGATAATACTCTCCGTCAATCCAACAAATTATGTGCACATTCAAGGCTCGTGTATTGCCAAAGAAATATAGGAGAAATTGACAGGAGTTATCTGTGCAGTCCTCAAGGCAAGTAAGCTTAGACACTTATATATTATAAAGATCATGAGAATATGGTCCTGTTTAACAATATTTTATGTGTTCACGAACTAGCAATCTGATATCTGTGAGTCAGATTATTCGAAGTGGTGGCCAAGTAAGATTTGACAAAACTGGCTGTGTTATTATATACAGTTAAAATCAGACAGCAACAGCTAATTTATAATCAATAACCTGTACCGGCTAAACATGGATACAAGTCATTCACTTACTGACTATGTTTTCATCAAGAACGGGGCGGCTGTGACTTGGTATAGTCAAAGATAACAAACTGTGGCTCTATCTACTACAGAGACTGAATTTATGGCAGCTTGTGCTGCTACCAAAGAGACAATGTGGATCAGACAAGTAAGATCAAGATAACTTAAGTATGTGAAGACATTAACCTTCTCTGTAATGATCTGTAAGGCTTGAATTTAAGCTAGTACAATACAGAAAAGTGTAATACAGTAACAGGCACCTAACCAGAATAATTCAGAATAGGAAGAAGGAAACAAAGATAACCGTAGATTTAAATATGTAGAAAAATAATAACTGTTCTAACTCAACAAACATTTGGTCCGATAATTTATTACTGGCGGTGGACTCATGCCACCATTAAGTTTGCAGCATAGTGGCACTAGTAGTGGCTAAATCGGCGGCACGGGGTGCTCTCCTTCCGACTGGTGCAGGTTTTGACGGGGCATGGATGCTTCGCCAAATACCTGCACACGGTCGTAAGGAGGGAGAGTACACCGTCCTGCCACCACTGCGATTGCGACGAGGACACGGCGCAGCATACGCTCGAGGTTTGTGCCGCTTGGGCAGAGCAGCGTCGTGAACTCGTCACAATCATCGGTGCTGACCTGACGCTGCCGACCATCGCCAGGGCGATGCTCGACAGCGTCAGGAACTGGGACGCGGCCGCATCCTTCTGCGAGGCAGTAGTCTCGCGGAAGGAGGCGGCGGAGCGCGTGCGCGAGGAGCGTCTCCTCGACGACGCGAGCCTCCGCCGGCGACTGGGGCGGCGCAGGCGCGATTACCTGCGCCTGATGCCGCCCTAGCCGAGGCCGCGGGTGACTGGATCGGGGATTTAGTCCGTCACCCGCCGAGAGGCCGACCGCGTGAGGAAAGACCGACATCCTACCCGAGGGGGGGACGTCGGTCGAGGAGAAGGTACTCCTCAGGGGTATTCCGTCGGGCCAACCACTGACGTCAAGTCACTCTGCTCCGGTGGTTGGCCCAACGACGAAGGCGACGTCACGGGTGGGTTACGGGTGTGCATGCTTACGCCCCTCTGTCACCCCGGACGGAGTGGTGCGAGGAGTGTGCCGAACGTAACCCACCCCCAAAAAAAAAAAAAAAATAGTGGCACTAGTCGCAAACCTACTTATTTGCATCCATCAAATAATTATCATAATTGTTATAATAATTTAATCAAAATTAAGTTATTTGCAAGTAAAATTTAATTGTAATTAAATTAATTATAAACCACAATTAAGAGATTTAACTGCAATTGATTTCAAATGCATTTCACATTTTAAAAAAATAATTGAATTAATTTAATTGCAATTATTTAGTTGGACTAAATAATGTACTTGATTGCTTCCACAATTAAAAAAAATATTAAATTATGTCCAAAACTGCTTGGAATATTATCATTTAACTAAGTTTCCAACTGATTTAGTGCTTGTGTGTAAAGTTAAAACTTGAAATGGTATTATATAACTCACTTTTGTATAGTACTTAAGATCTAAGCTTGGTATGTTATTACAAAACGTATGTACTTATTGATTCAGAAATAACGTATAACTTAGTTTTATACCCTTTTTATTAGCTTCACTGATATGTTTGTTCTTCTCGTCACCTTAAGACGTAAATATGATACGAAGTGAAATTTGCATGTCCTACAATAAGTCACGGTGGTGTAGTGGCAGCACGATTGGGTCGGAATCCCAATAGGCGCGGGTTCGAATCCCGCTTGTGACATCATTTTTCGCTTCATAATCGGGTTTTATAATTAAAATAATTTCTTTTATTTATCACTCTACCTTAACTTGAATTATTAAAAAAGTTATTTTCTACTTTTTAGTTTGGTTTATACATAAAAGTGTGTTTTTTTAGTTTTTTAAACTATTATTTAAATATAGCTCCTACAGACTTGAAATTTGGTATGAATATTTTGTCTGCCCTGTAAAGGTCAGATGAAGTAAGATTTTAAGCAATTCCTTCTCCGAAAGGAATTCTATGTAGCGAAAGTAAACTACGCAAGTGAACTGACGTAACCGAAGCAAAGCGAGGGCGGGTCGCTAGTCAGAATTAAACAAAGCTATTGACTATAGTAGTTCTATATTTTTAAAATCTACTGTTATGAATGTTTACATTAATACCTATGTTTATGATAAAAGTTTGTGTAAAAGTATTCTGTTTAAAACAAAAACTATTTCCTACATTGTTATTAGACTTATTTTTACATACATACATATCATCACGCCATATCCCTTGCAGGGTAGGCAGAGAGAACAGAGTACCAGAGAACTCTAGCTTTGCATACTTCACTCGCTTCCTCAACATTCATAATTCTCTTCATACACGCTCGCTGGTTTCGGAGACTCTTGACTACACCTTCCTTCAGTACGTGACCAATCTGTTTGACCCGGGCCGCCGTCAGCGGCCGGGGCGGCGCAGGCGCGAATACCTGCGCCTGATGCCGCCCTAACCGAGGCCTCGGGTGATCGGACCGGGGAATTGTCCGGTCACCCGACGTGAGGCCACCGCGTGAGGGCGATGCCCCGACGGCGAAATCTGTCGGGGCCTCGACGCGAGGAACCCGCGAGGGTAAACCGCCGGCCGGGCCACCGAAGTTAAAATCGAGTACCGGTGGTCCGCTCGCACGGCGAAGAGAGAAGGTTTTACGGTGGGTCTATGGGGTCACGCGCCGCCTTTTCCGTCACCCCGGACCGATTTGGCGGGGCGAGACGCAACCATAGCCCACCAATAAAAAAAATAAAAAAAAAAAGGTAGGTGAGTCTCGGTCTCCCATTATTATTTTTATTAGACTTATTTTTCGTTATTATTATTCAATACATCACAACTGTTTGATAACATTTATTTGTTTAACTTATTTTAGATTTAGTTATTATAATACCCACATATAGCTACACTTATTTGTAAAAATTATTGTTGACTTTGTTTACAAGGTTAATTATTATAAATCAAGAGAAAATGACTCCATTTTTTTAAAATTACCCTCATTTTTTATTATAAATAGCGTGAGTATGTTTTCTGTGACCTATTCTTTTGTATCAATTATAACTATCCTCGATGCATACTAATATTATATTTTACTACCAAAACTGTCATCTGAACAAAGTTACACACATTATTTATAAATATTCTATCATATTCATGCGATGTTATAATATTGACTGAGACTTGGCTCACATCTGCTATTTCAGATGGCGAGTTTATAGATGACCGATATTTAGTTTTTTAGTGCATTATATATAGGGATGAAACGGTACTATTCTTTCTTCAATACTAGTACTCAATAATAATATCGAATCAAAGTATCGTTACCACCATTGATACTATATTAAAGTATCAATACTTTTGTGTACTTATAAATTTTTAAATTCACAAAAGAAACGAGAGGCTATTGCCATACAAACGAAAGAGTATTGTCATACAAACGAGAGAGCATTGCCATACTTTAGACAATAGAGGCAGAATTTTTCTTTTTCGTAAATACTACTGTAGGTAGTGTGAGAATTTAAATGTAAACCATCTATAATACACTGTAAAAGAAATTGTACTCAATAGACGAAACGCCAAACGACAAGTGACAACTAATTTAAACCTGTCAACGCGTTCTCTCCGCACTTGTATCACGTGTTCTCGTGCCCACAGACTTCTCAGGGATACTTCGCTCGTACCGTGCTCCCTGCAGCAAAGTAGCGAGGCGGGTTCTGCGCCCCAATACCATTACGATGCCTGCCTATACTATACCATGGTTTTCCTTTGATACCAGTACTCAGTATCGAATATTAGTGTTATGTACTACTAGTAATAGTATATATATAGCTGTAGCACACGCTGCAATAACTGACCACTACAGCGTGGTCCTGGGTTTTATACCCTAATACCTATAAAAATCATTTAAAGGACAGACTCGTTTTCTTGACAATTGTCTCACTATGATGGAACTAGAGCCGACTACTACCGATGACAGATGTCAACAACGCTGTTCATATTTTAATAGGTTTTTTAAATAGTATACTGCATTGTTGCACTGAAATTTTAACCATTTCAAAACGTCAGCAAATTCTCAAACTGTGGATTACAAAGACCAAGTTAAAGTGTATAAGAAAGAAACGAAAACACTAAATTAATTTGTACACTCTTTTATTAAAACAGTACATAACACTAGAGGACTGGATGATCATAAAAATATTACTTATACAAATAAACTAAAATTCTAACACTCAACTTAATAACTTGTGATAATTCTGTGGCTTCGATTAATCGATATTTTATGAATATCAGACATTAAATAATAAACAACGTATGTACCTTCATTGACTACACATAAATTGTTACATATATGTATATTCACGGCCGCGTTATATCCTTTGTTCTTCATATCATTGATGTTAAAAAAATAGAATTCATTATAAATAAACTTAAGAAATTGTGCTGTAATCCGAGATGAAATTTCTAGTAATTTAATCAAAAGATATGGAAGTTGCCTCTATTGGGTTAATTGCCAAGAAATTTATCTCTTCTGTCTTGAATTCAAACATAATAGCCAAGTAATATGGTCGGTCATTAAATGATCTAAGATTTATGTAGTCATATATCTTCTATTAGCCGTCAGTTCCGGAAAAATTAAGGAGTGAAAGATTGACATGGTATGGACATGTGATGAGACGGGATGAAAGTAATGTTGTGAGGAAAGCTTTAAGTATGAATGTTGAAGGCTTAAGTGGTAAGGGCAGACCGAAGAAAAGATGGATGAACTGCGTGAAACATGACATGGATAGACAAGGAGTGACCACAGAGATGACGTCTGATAGAGTTGTATGGAAGGAGAAGACATATTGCGTCGACCCCAAATAAATTGGGATGGGAGCAGGTTGATGATGATGATGATATCTATTAGCCGTCAGTGTCACGTAGTCAATATATATTATCTTACAACCGAATAGGACATGCATTGATTACAACAAGACAGGGTATCAGTCCATCATCTACAGAAAAATCAATACGATATTTCAAAAGAGTGAAATTACAATCAGAGTATACTCTGAGCTGAAGGTCGACAAATCTTCTCCAAATTAAATTACGAAGGTTTTCTTCTAAGTTATGACAGATCGGAGTGGTCTTAAAAACGACTATTGTGTCATTTCAAAACCAGCAGTGGTGTCTGCTTAACCACTAGTCCACGACAAATCAATTGAGAAAAGAGTAATGAATAAAATTTTAATATTTGTAGAATTCATTATTTATAGAAAGGCAAACTGAAGTAACACGATTGTATAATGAGACAGTAGCTCACTTAGTCTTAACGGTAGCATCGCATCTATGTAAAACAAACCGCAACCGCTCATTTTCCTGAATTCATGACGATTTAAGCGCATCAATTTCTTATGGAGTTTTTTCTGGTCATCTGTAATAGAAATTACAAAAATATCTTTAGAGGTTTTATCTCTACAGATTGACGCATATATAAATATATAAATATATATATATACAGGATTGTTTTTCTAAGGCTACCCATAATTTTTATGATGTTTTAGATATAAATAAGGTTATATAAAAATGTCAAATATTTAAAATTACTGGTAATTACCCAATTATTTTCATTTGAAAATATCTAAAAACGTTCGTGATTTATAGACTAACTCTTATTATTACGCACGGCTATTCATAACGAAACTATCACATTACGCACACAAGTTCATGTTAAAAGTCATCTAACTAAATTATAGTGAATACGCATACTAATACAAATGTACCTACTGTTTATTGCTAACACATGTAAATAAGTTTACGTTTCCAATTTGCCTTCGTTCCTTTAACGGTCTTGGGATACGTCATAATAAACAGATATGTTGAAATAGTATAGTTTATTATTTTAAAATCATATACTATTGTTTGTATTTGGGGTACGATCCCAGAAACCTCCACGCGGTGTACCCTGGGTGCGGGCGTCGAACTGTCGCCCGTAGCGAATATCTGCGCGATTTCGCTCCTTACTCTACTACAATAGTAGTAGAGGTTATAGGACGCGAAATACTGGGACGGGCTCAGTCACTCATTCATTTGAGGGCTGGGCAGGCATATGCCACCGCCCACATATCGTAAACCTGATTCTTTGCTTGTCTTAGTTTCAGGAGCGAGGGTCTTGGCTTAACCGCCCGGACCGCGAGGAAGACAACCTCTATAAAGAATTACCCAGAATCTTAAGTTCTGGCGTGCGGCGAGAAGATGCATGGCAGATGGGGTATTCTGTTCTTAGCACGCTCCAGCCAGGGTACCGGCTGCCCCCCTGGTTGGTAAATGTAGGCTTGCCCGGGTACAGGGATCTCTGCCCGGGTCGACGGAATGTATCTCCCATACTCGTGGCATTCATTATGGATACTGAACATTTAAAATTAAACGACGGGGATCATAATGATTCTCACCTCAAGGCCTTGTCAAGCCAAAGCAAAACTGACACAAACGACGCCTCGTCCTCGCGACTTGAGGCGTCCGCCGAGGGCCCGGCACCAGCAAAAGAGGCCCCAAAGAGGAGGAAGAAGAGCAGGCGGATGCTAACTCCGCTTGGCGAGCGCGCTAAACGGCGCGCCAACCGCCTTAAGAAGGAGAGGGAGGCGCTGGAGGCCGCGGCACGCCGTGAAACCAGCGTTCCCAGCGACGAGGGCGGCACAATTGCCGCAGAGCCGTCGCATACGGATGGTGGTAGCGCCGCAGGACTGCCGCGGAGGGAGAGCGGCGGCAGGTGTGTGTCCCGGGACGAGGGCGACGATGTCGCAGAGCCGTCCAAGGAGGGGACGAGGAGTGGCAGCTCAACGGAGCTGTCGAGTGACGAGGGCGGATCTACCGCAGAGCCGTCGCGGAGTGAGGGTGGCAGTAAAGCCGCAGGGCCGTCGTCGGAGAGCGCCAGAAGCTCCGACACCGACACGGCCTTGGAAAAGTCTTCGGACGAGGGCGGGAAGGCCGCAGAGCCGTCCGACGAGGAGGTCGGCCGAAGCCGGGACGAGGGCGGCAATGCCGCAGGGCCGTTCAGCATGGAGGAGGGCAGCTCGGCTGCCGAAGCCACCGAGGAGTCTGAGCCGCACCCTGCGGCGAAGGCTCTGACGGCGGCCATAAATGTCAGGGAGAGGGAAGAGGCCCTCCCCCCGAGTGTCCGGAAGCGCCCCCTGCACAAGGGCGGCAGCTCCGACTCGGAGGGGAGTGTCATCATGCCTCCTCCCAAGGTCCCCACCGCGCGTCGTGGGCGTAGAGGTCGTGGGTCGGCGGTGGCGGCGAGGCCGGTTCCGGGTCAAGCCGATCAAGGAGGTGAGGTGGCGGCCCTGCAGGCTGCGAACGCCCGCCTCAGTAGGGAGGTCTCCGGCCTGCGGGAGCGCAACCGGAAACTTGATTCGGAGCTGTCGGCGGTGCGGAAGGAGAACCGCGGGTTGGCCAAGGACATGGCTGACCTGCGGTCTCAATTCGCACTTTTAGTGCCAGCCGCGCCGCCGACACCGGTTTCGCCGCCGAAACGGGTTGCGCCGGGGAGGGTGGGCCCGTCCTCTGCGCTCGTGGTGCCACCTAAGTCCGTGGCGCCGCCTGCGCCCGTGGTACCTGCTGCGCCGGTTGTGCCCGCGGCGTCGGCCGTGAGCGCCGCCAGGAAGCGCGGAAGGCCCAAGAAGGGGGAGGAGCCGCTGCCTGCGGTGCACGGTGTGCCGGAGGAGGCGATGCGCGTCATCTTCGCCAAAATCGAGTTGATGATGGACGCGCGCATCCAGGCCGTGGCGGATCGCCTTCCGCCCGAGGCACCCCTCCGACCACCGCTCGCCGCCGACAAGGCGAAGCGGCCGCAAGTGCCAGCTCCCGCCTCGCTGCCATGTCAGGGTGGCCGCGTGGTGACCTACGCCGCGGCCGTAGGCGAGCCCAAGGGGGCTAAGAGGAAGGCCGGCACGGTGCCGGCTCCCGCCAAGGCCGGGCAGTGGCCGGCGCCAGCGGCTACACTGCAGGCTCCGGCTAGCGCACCCGCGACTGTGCCTGCTGCGCCCAGCGCTGCTGCCAGGCTCGAACTGGGCTGGCAGGTGGTTGAGCGCAGCAGGAAGGCACGCGGCCAGAAGCGGAGAGCGGCGGCCAAGAGTGCCGCTGTGGCCGCCGCTCCCCAGGCGGGAGGCGGCAAAAAAAGGTCGCGCAGGGGCCTCAAGTCGCCGAAAACAGCTGCGGTCATTATTACCGTGTTGCCTGAGGCGGCTGAGAGGGGCCTCAACTATGAGGCCGTCCTAAGACGCGCCCGGCGGGAGCTGGACGTCTCCGACATCGGAGGCGTTGAGGCGAGGACCCGTAAGGCTCGGACAGGGGCTCGTATTCTCGAGTTCCCTGGGGCCGAGGGCGTCAAGGTGGCCGATAGTGTGGCCTTGAAGCTGAGGGGACTGTTCGGGCCGGAGGATGGAGTCCGAATCGCCAGGCCCGTCAAGTGCGCAGAGATGCGCCTCACGGGTTTGGACGATTCCGTGACGGTGGAGGACGTTCAGGAGGCCATTGTGGCGTATACTGGATGTGCCTCGGACACTGTCCGGATTGGCACCATCCGCCCTGGTCCGGGCGGTGTCGGTGCTGTCTGGGTGCAATGTCCGGTGGAGTCGGTGAAGAAATTGGCCGACTCAGGCAGGCTCCTCGTGGGTTGGAGTTCGGCGCGGGTAACCGTGCTGGAAACCCGGCCTGCGAGGTGTTATAAGTGCATGGCGGTCGGGCATACCCGACCGACGTGTCGCAACTGCTTCGACTGCAGCGGGTTATGCTTCCGCTGCGGTCAGGCTGGACACCAGGCGGCATCGTGCTCTGCGGTGCCCCACTGCCCCGCGTGTGCGGCAGGCAATAGGCCTGCCAAGCACCGCATGGGCTCTGGGGACTGCAGACCCCCGGCATCGGCCCCAAAGGGGCGGGGCGGCCCATCGACCGGGCCTGCGCCCGCTCCGAGCGCGACCCGATCGCCCGTTAGCACGGAGGAGGAGACGATGGATACGGTCTGTTAATGGACCACGAATCCATCCGTCTCCTCCAAGCCAATCTCAACCACTGCGCCGGTGCGCAGGATGTTTTCCTGCAAGCCATGGCGGAGTGGTTGATAGGAGTAGCCGTAGCCGCGGAGCCGTACGTGGTGCCCGACCGACCTAACTGGCTGGGTAGCACCGACGGCACTGTGGCAATCGTCGCCTCCACGTCGTGGCCTTCGCCGTCTCTGACCCTTAGGGACAGGGGCGTCGGATACGTCGCGGCGGAATGGGGAGAGATTACGCTTTTCGGAGTCTATCTCTCCCCTAACAGGAGCGTGACTGATTTCGGGGCCTCCCTCACCATCTTGGAGGCCTCGTTACGGCGACTGGCACCGCGCCAAGTCTTCGTTCTGGGGGACTTCAACGCCAAGTCCATGGCGTGGGGGTCCCCCGCGACGGACGACCGAGGACGGGCGGTCGAATTGTGGGCGGCGGCCCTGGGCCTCTCTTTGTTGAACAGGGGCTCGGTGCAAACGTGCGTGCGTCAGCGGGGCGGGTCGATAGTGGACTTATCGTTCGCTAGCCCCATTGTCGCCGCACGCGTGAGGAGCTGGCGCGTCGCTGAGGAGGTTGAGACCCTATCGGACCACCGATATATCCGGATTGAGGTCTCCCAGACCCTCCCGACGCCCAGCAGGGGTCACGGGGCGGACGGACGTTCCGCGTTCCCGCGATGGGCTGTGGGTCGTTTGGACCGGGACCTGCTGGCGGAGGCAGCCATCGTTCACTCGTGGCTGTCCTCTGCCCACTAGTTGGACGGGGTGGACGCCGAGGCTGGCCGTATCCGCAATGCTTTGACGCAGATTTGCGATGCGGCCATGCCCCGTGTGCGGTGTCTGCCCCCGAAGAGGGCTGTCCACTGGTGGTCCCGGGAGCTGGCGGATCTTCGGGTCGCGTGTATACGCGCCCGAAGGGCCTACACCCGCAGCCGGCGGCACCATCGCGACGAGGAGCGGGAGAGCCGGCTTTACGAGGGCTATCGCAATGCGCGGTCGGCCTTCAGGCTGGCCGTCCGTACCGCCAAGGACGTCAGTCGGCAGGAGATGTTGGATGGTCTCAATCGTGACCCCTGGGGTCGCCCCTATCGCGCAGCGCTGAGTAAGCTCCGCGCACGGGGCCCTCCCCTCACCGAGACTCTCCAGCCCGGCCTCCTCACCAGGGTCGTCGAGGATCTGTTCCCGCGACGGGCGGAACACACGCCCCCGGTCATGGCTCCGCCAGACACCGACCGGGAGGCCGACGATGACAGTGTTCCGCCCATCACGGAACCCGAGATGGGGGCGGCGGTGGCGCGCATGCGCGGAAAATCCACCGCCCCCGGGCCCGACGGTGTTCCCAACCGCGTGCTGGCCCTGGTCCTCGACCACCTGGGTCTCCGCCTCAGGGGGCTGTTCGACGCGTGCTTAGCGTCCGGGCGGTTCCCTGGGTGTTGGAAGGAGGGGAGGCTGGTGCTCCTGCCGAAGCCGGGACGGTCTCCAGAGTCAGCCTCGTCCTACAGGCCCATCGTGCTGCTCGACGATGCAGGCAAGCTATTGGAGAGGGTGCTGGCTGCCCGCATCGAGCGGCACCTCGTCGGCACGGGGCCCGATCTGTCGGATGCCCAGTTTGGGTTTAGGAGGGGTCGTTCGACGATCGCGGCTCTGTTGCGCCTGAGGGCCGTGGCGACTGAGGCCGTCACCGGCGGGGGAGTGCTGTTGGTGGTGTCCCTGGACATCGCCAACGCATTCAATAGTCTGCCATTTAGCTGCGTCAGGGAGGCGCTCCGATATCACGGAGTGCCAGTTTACCTGAGGCGGCTAGTGGCAGACTATTTGGAAGGGCGCAGCGTTCTCTACACCAACCGAGTAGGGGACGTTGTGCGAACGCCCATGACGTGCGGTGTCCCGCAGGGGTCGGTCCTCGGACCCACCCTGTGGAACATCGGCTACGACTGGGCGTTGAGGGGGAGCCTCCCGCCCGGGCTGGGCGTGATATGTTACGCCGACGACACGCTCGTCACAGCCCGTGGTGGGACGCTGGAGGAGGCGGCAAGCCTGGCGACTCTCGGCACCGAGGAGATCGTCAGGCGGATCGAGGCGCTGGGGTTGAGGGTGGCCCTGGACAAGACGGAGGCCCTCTTGTTCCATGGGCCCCGCATAGGCCCTCCCATCGGCGTCTCGATCACCGTCAATTCGGTTGATATCAGCATCCGGGCCCATATGAGGTATTTGGGCCTGGTGCTCGACGGGCGATGGTGGTTCCGGGAGCATTTCCGCAGACTCGCTCCACGGCTCGTCGGCGCGGCGTCCGCCCTATCATGGCTTATGCCGAATGTGGGCGGACCGAGCGCTACCTGCCGACAGCTGTACGCAGGGGTCATCCGGTCGATGGCCCTGTACGGCGCACCGGTGTGGGCGGGGTCCCTGACCGTCCGACTCAGGGCTCTTCTGTGGCGACCACAGAGGGCCATGGCGGTCAGGGCCATACGCGGGTACCGCACGGTGTCGACGGAGGCAGCGTGTCTGTTGGCCGGGACCCCTCCATGGGACCTGGAAGCGGAAATGCTCGCCGGTTTGTATCGGCGGATGTTGGGGGTGCGAGCGGAGGGCGGTGTGGTCTCGTTGAGGGAGCACACCACCTGGCGCGTCGACGCCCGCCGCGACGTCATTGCCCGTTGGGCAGTCCGGCTGGAGAGGCCTCGGTTCGGTGTGCGGACCGTGGAGGCCTTCCGGCCGGTGCTGATGCAGTGGCTAGAACGGCGGCACGGGGTGCTCTCCTTCCGACTGTTGCAGGTCTTGACGGGGCATGGATGCTTCGCCAAATACCTGCACACGGTCGTAAGGAGGGAGAGTACACCGTCCTGCCACCACTGCGATTGCGACGAGGACACGGCGCAGCATACGCTTGAGGTTTGTGCTGCTTGGGCAGAGCAGCGTCGTGAACTCGTCGCAATCATCGGTGCTGACCTGACGCTGCCGAACATCGCCAGGGCGATGCTCGACAGCGTCAGGAACTGGGACGCGGTCGCATCCTTCTGCGAGGCAGTAGTCTCGCGGAAGGAGGCGGCGGAGCGCGTGCGCGAGGAGCGTTTCCTCGACGACGCGAGCCGCCGCCGGCGACTGGGGCGGCGCAGGCGCGATTACTTGCGCCTGATGCCGCCCTAGCCGAGGCCGCGGGTGACTGGATCGGGGAATTAGTCCGTCACCCGCCGAGAGGCCGACCGCGTGAGGAAAGACCGACATCCTACCCAAAGGGGGGGACGTCGGTCGAGGAGAGGGTACTCCTCAGGGGTATTCCGTCGGGCCAACCACTGACGTCAAGTCACTCTGCTCCGGTGGTTGGCCCAACGACGAAGGCGACGTCACGGGTGGGTTACGGGTGCGCGTGCTTACGCCCCTCTGTCACCCCGGACGGAGTGCTGCGAGGAGTGTGCCGACCGTAACCCACCCACAAAAAAAAAAAAAAAAAAAAAAAAAAAAAATTGTTTTTATTTATTTAGGCGTATTTAAAAAGTGGAATCAACTATTTACAACGATTAAACTTACCTATTAAAAACACTATCACTGATATCTTTAAGGTGACATGCGTCACCTACCCGACAATGTTTACACATTGTTATAGGCTTAATACTTCAAACTTTGCAGTTAGAATTGTATTAAACGATGGCACAACCTTTGTATTAAACGATTTGTACTAAACGATGACACAACCTCTGTAATTTGAATAACAAGGTTGTGTCATCGTTTAATACAATTCTAACTGCAAAGTTTGAAGTATTAAGCCTATAACAATGTGTAAACATTGTCGGGTAGATGACGCATGTCATCTTAGAGACGTAAATATGATACGAAGCGAAATTTGCATATCCTACAATAGTTCACGGTGCTGTAGTGGCAGCACGATTGGACCGAAATCCCAATAGACGCGGGTTTGAATCCCGCTTGTGACATCATTTTTTGCTTCGTAATCGGGTTTTATAAATAATTAAGCATATTAAATGCTAAATTTCTGTAATTTGACTATCACTGATATTTTAGCAATTGTTCAAAATCTAATCCATTTCTCTCAATACAAAGCTAAGCACGCTTTCTGAAATTCAGTCCAGGAAATGTTTGTGGAGTTAATGTTTGACAATAAGCATTGACAAAGTTGTACTCGAGACGCACCATCGTTTTTATGGAGTGCTTGAACGCGTTGATAATGATACGGGTGGCACCCTAAAGAATTGAGCAGCTGCCACACGTAATAATGGCTTATGCCAAATTTTCGAGCTGCGTCATTGGTGCTAGTATGAGGGTCCCGTTCAAAGAACTCGATTATAGCATTCTCGACTGCTGCGCTAATTACGGCATGACGTCCTTGAGATATTGCATGCGCCAGTGTAGTGAACTGCCCAAAATCCAATTATCTTTCTTTTCAAAATCGTCCTCGGATTAGGTACTCTTGCATTAATACCTTGTCTCTCTAAACGCGATAAAGTCACATACATAACATCTATGCGTGCCACGTAAACGTTCACCACTTAAAATGTAACACCGTACCATCTCATTATACTCGCGATTCGATTCGGTCACGGTAAAAACATCACTGGCGACAGAGCAGTCAGCGGACGCGCAGCATATACGACGAGAGAAGAGGAAAGGAGGAATTGCAAGGTGAAGGGTGACGTATGTTTGCACGAAATGAGCCGATTGGTACCGACAAAGGAATCAGATTTATGTTTGTGTGCGTGTGTTTATAATAATGAATGACTTACGCATTGTCAACAAATTTGGTGTTTATGGGAATTCACATAGGTAATGAAAATTTTTATTTTTTGTTAAATAAAAACACCTTGAACCTCCTGTGTAATTTTGGGTACCATTAGAAAAATAATCCTATATATATATATATATATATATATATATATATATATATATATATATATATATATATATATATATATATATATATATATCGATGCTACTTGGCTACTAAATTTCATTTTGTAACTGATTTCGATTACAACATAATTGAACATTACACATCACCAATAGTTATAAATAATCTACCATCAAAGGAATAATTAGACAAAGGAAATAAACAAAAGTTACCTGTGGAATTCACGTTAGCTAATTGTAGCAGGCATAAAGTTTCTGCTTTCCAGACAGCTGAATAGAAATTTTCACAACTAATGCATGTCAATACTAATATTGAGATATCTTTTATTATCCATAGCACATTTTCAAATGTTATGATGCAAATCTCATACTAAAATAAAAGTTAAAGAATCAGTAGCTAATAACGTAATTTTAAACAATAGAGGCCAATAGTTTATTAAGCATCCATAATCTTGGGTTTTTTTATTGCTGATGGTAGAAGAGCAAGTAGCACATCTGATGGTAAATGATACTACCGCTCACGGACACGGATGCAATATCAGGGCTACTGCTAAACCATTGCCTACCTTGAAGAAAGTCATCTTAAGTCCCATTTAAAGAAGGACATGTGGTAGCGATCAGGAAACATAGCAGCAGGTAGTTCAGTTCCGATTCTCCACATACTTGGGAGAAATGATCGTTGAAATCGTACAATTGAAAACCATAACAGTTTCAGATTAAATGGATGAATTCTGCTACAGTTTCGAGTGGTACTATAGTAAAACGGGGATTGCGGTATAAAATAAAAAAAATCCTTAGAGCACTCTTCGTAAAAAAGCCGGTAAAGTGCACAGGTTGACTCAAAGTCGTTCCACTACTCTAGCGACTCGAGTCTGTCCAAGAGATTGGGATTACTGATTCAAACAGCACATCTTTGTAGGGAGTTAGGTTGGATTCTCCAGAACGGATGATCGTGGGCGGTCGAGAAATGGGTAGCGTCACTAAGTCTCTATTTGGCGAAAAGGGGCTCGGTGCATACGTGCGTACTAAACGCGGCGGGTAGATAGTGAGCTAGTCGTTGGTTTGCCCCAACATTTCAATACGTGTGCGGTCCTGGAGAAGGTTGTGACCCTATCCGACGACATATATGTTTGGATAGAGGTCTCCCGGTTCCTCCAGCGTCCCAGCAGGAGTGACATGGTGGACAGAGCTCCCATATTATCGCGGTGGACTATGGGTAAATTGTGATTTATTAACGAAGACAGTCATCATGCAAACGTGTCTGTCCTCACTACTCCCGGCGGACGCCGAAACTGGCCGCAGTTTCTGAATGTTAACACATATTTGCGATGCTACTATACCTCATGTACGGCGTCTGCCCTCAAAGAAGGGAGCCTATCATGAATGCAGTCGCCACATTCGTGACTCAGAGAGGAAATTCTCCACGCTGACATACTTAGCCACCTGACATACCTGCATCTGATGACGCACTAACTAAGGTCGTGGGTTTACTAAAGCTAATCAAGTGAGGGCAATACCAAGGCATTATTTTCTTTTTTTCGGCGGCGAATTATGAAGTGCTCACAGCCCACTAAATCCGTCCAGGCGTCAGAATAAAGTGGCGCGCGACCGTATAGACCCGCCCAACAACGTATCTATCAACGACGTGCGACTGAGCCACCGAAACCCAGTCTTTATCGTCGGTGGCGGTGAAACGGCTACACTGTTGTTTTTTGCCAGGACGTCATTGGGAATGGCACCCAAAAATGTAAATCGACGGGTCGGCCACAAAACGTAAAAAAAAAGTCAGTGCCAGAGCTTGAGCTAGCGGATGTTACATATTTCTTCTGATATAAAAAAAGAGAAATATAATATAACCTATGCTTGTGCCAATTTTCTTCTAGATCTGTGGCACCGTTTTGATGGGTTTCCGTAACAAATATTATTTTAATGGAGTTTGCGTTTTCTAACTAAGATTAAATCAAAGGTAAATTTATATGGTTCTAAGAGAAATTTGATGGTTTGATAGTCTCAATTTGACAATAAGCAAAATAGATCTTCATTGTTCCGTAAACAAGTATAAATATTATGGAATAAAATTTCTTTGGTTTAATGGTTTGCTTAAACCTTTGGTCAGGAGCGGCTCTAGTATATGTAGCGCCCGGGTGCAATCAATAACCTGGCGCCCTCTTGTATCAAAATGCGTAAATAAAATGGAATAGGTTGGTACCTACAACACGTTCGACTAAACTCCGAACTTTGCTAGAATGCATTGTCGCATGCTTAGTCTCGTTGTTTTGACACGAAACCAGGTAATCACGATCGGATTATGAAGTTATAGTGAGCATGGCGACAAAGAAACCTACCCAAACCTGTCAAATATCGTACCCACTACGTTTATAAATTGTTAGGCACTTGCTGCGTACGGTGCGCCTGCTCCGTGCGGAGCGTTACAGTGGAGGTTCTGTATCCAGAGCGGCTAGCGGCGCCCCCTAACCCCCAGCGCCCGGGTGCACTACACCCTCTGCACTATAGGTAAAGCCGGCCCTGCCTTTGGTGATAAAAGATTTTTCCGTATGGGGATCGAGTAAGAATACAATTTACACCTCCTATCTTACCTGCGGGTGATTATAAGAGACGACTGAGGGATATAATGCAAAAGATGCATCTATCCAAGATAAGGTAAACTCGAAACAAATCTCTATACTAACACGTCTGACCAGCGTGGTATATTAAATCGATTTCTCTCTTATTATGGAGGAGGCTAGAGCTCAACAGTGGGACACATATGTGCTGAGATGATGATGAAAGTAGGAGATAAGGTACCGTCTATAGAAAACACAAAATACTCACGTAATTGAAAAATTCATTATCGACATGGAAATATATTAATATTGAAAGAATATTTGTCAATGTTACTAAAAGATTATGAACGACAAATAAACATATCTGAAATATAAATAAAAGTGATTAAAATTTTATTAATACTTGTACACCTGATTCTGAACTTGATTATAAATATAAAAGTAACAAATTAAAGTCTTCAAAATCAACAAAGTTTTGTTATGGCCAAAAAGAGCATTTAATTTTATCTACACATCCATCAGCCCATATATGTCCACTGTTGACCACAGGCCTCTTCGAGCACTTAAAATCGTATAAATATTATAAGAAATACCATTTGAGTCAAAAATATCAATGCCCAAAAATTTTTCGACTTTAAGTAAAATATGATAAAAAAATAAGAGCGTTGTCAACCGAATATGTTGCCATGCCAATAAACTCAACTGCTGAATAATTTACTGACATCCTTTTCACAGGTTATATATACTTGCATAGAATTTTCTGCGTAGTCACGAAGTAAGAATTACTTACCATTGCATGAAATATCTTTGCACATAAGTTGTAAGTCTTCAAAATATTTTCATATATATCATACATTGTATTAATGCGATGATTAATTTCAGTACTTTGAGCAATCATAAAGTTATTTGACCATTCATCAATATATTTAGTTAATAATACTAATATACGAATAATATAAACCAATTCAATATGAATTTTAACGATTAAATAATTAAAAATGGCGTCTATAATATCGAAATAGTGCCATGAGTCGTAGATGAATGCTAATAAAACTAAATTAATACAGATGTAAGTTAGACATAAAATCCAACTACCAACAATAAAATTCTTAATACATGTTTCATTTAAGCTTAAGCTTTCATGAATTGACTGTATTTTCAATATAAGCGCGACATGATCTTCTCTATGTATCATATTCAAAATAATTATTAGAATTATAACTACAGTATACTCGATATAAAAGAAATAAAATGACACGTACACATAAATATGACTAAATTGAGGATCATTTTCCCATGTAGCATTTTTAGTGATATACCACGAGAACGATAGTAACACTAAAAGGGACAATATCATTAATATATAAATCTTATTTCCAATTACTGTTATAAAATTATTTCGAATCACATAACTGGGTGTTAAAAATATATTTTGTATTAAATATAGGGGGTAAATCATTCTTTTTATATCTGGTTTCAAAAAATTCTTCATATTATAATTCATAACGTTATTAACTGTAATGCTTATTACTTTTGAGATTTTATATATTATTTTTATTTTGATTAAAAGAAATACAAGGAAGTATTGAACGAATATAGAAGTTTTATGAACAATAGTTTTCCAGATAAAATGAAGCCTACAAGTAATTAGATTAAGTGAAAGAACGACTCACAAAACTATAATTGACAGTATGTTAATTTAATTGACACAATTTGATTAATATAATGGTATTGATTAACAGGGGTTATGCTAAATAACTACATTGTAGATAAATGGAAGGAGCACAGAGGAAAAGGAACACACAAAGGAACACAGCACACTTTATAAATAACAGAACACCATAAAGGTTTCAAGTTATAAACTAACGTCACATATTCTCTATGGAACACTTTCTATTGCACGTATCATAAGCGAAGCATTAAGGTCTTGCTCTACTCTCGATATATGAAAATCAAGGACTTTTCAAACCTAAAAATGATTGTACTTTTCTCACATTGCACTTGTAGGATAATATTATCATACATATGTCGAGAAGAAACACTCGTTTAAACGTATTTGATATTTTTAAAAAGCAATTATTTTGTTTAAAGTAAAAAAATAGTTGAATAAAAAAATATTTGAAGACGTCCGGATATTTATTGTGAATCTGGCACGATTACGACCGTAAAAATTAATGAATCAAAATATTTCTTTTTTTAAAAGCTTTATAATCGCAACGCGCTGTTTGCTTTCGAAAATGACTTGCTAATTCTTTGTGGTTTAATTAAATTAATAAAAAACTAAACTACTTAGTCATTAGTGTAGAAAATTGGGTTCGTTTACATTTTTTTGTTCGTCCATTCAGACAGGCAAAGGTAACAAATCCCATAGAGCCTATTGTAAACAAACAGCTATGTTTAGCACTACGTCGAGAGTGGCACAAAATTTCAAAAGTATTTTTTTTTTATTTTAATTTTCATTTATGGCATTGCATATGCAATAGTGGTAGGACCACGCTGTTGACAGATCCCTGTCTACTGCGGTGGGCCGGTCCGTGTAGTACCATACTCTCGCAGAAGATCGACGTCTGAGTAATAGCAATGTGCTATTGCGTTTCGTTCGGTGAGCGGGAGAGCCGGAAGCCCAACTGGGTGGGTTTGGGTATTGTAATGGTAGGCAGCGGCCTAGCTATACCCTGGTATAGCAAAGGTCCATGGGCGGCAGTGACACTTACCATCAGGTGTGCTGCTTGCTCGTTTGCCACCATAAGCAATAAAAAAAATGACGAATAGTAAATGATAAATAATATAAAAATTATGAGGCGTGCACTTTTGGATTTTTCAAATTACCTATTTTATTTTATTTTTATTATTTTACTATGGATAGCAAATAATTGCGCCATAAGATAATACAAAATACAAATAAAATTCGAAGCTCAATCTATTAGACGACCAGCACCGCTATTCACAAAATAGCGTATAATAATATGCAATGATACTTATACATATACAAAGTATACCTACAATATGCTAACAATAAATAATGAAAATTAAGCATGTAGAAGAATGGATCAGGCACGAGGAACAAAAATGCGAATATAAAGTTGCAAATGCTCGTACTGCCACTAATCACAATTACTTTCTCAGCTATATACCAATCACAGCTCACACATTAAGTAAACTCACAGAGCAGACCCAGGCAATCGCCTTTGTACAAACAACTATATGGTATGGATGGATGTACGACCACGGGAGAAGACTACAACCGGCACCATCGCTTTACCTGCCCGTCGATTCCTCATCTAGCCGCCCAAGGATTCACCAAGAGAACGATCAACAGCTCTTCCCTGTGAAACGTACTACCCCCACCGCCAGTGATAGCACGAGGGAAGTCCACATGGTTAGCATAAGTTAGTATGCAACATACGACATGTGCAATTGTACACCGTACCACTCGCGGGCCTAGACTTCCAAGTGGAGCTCGCTTGCTTTTTACGTCTCTTTTTTTTTTGGTGGCGGGCTGCGGCGTGGTCACTCTCCGCTAAATACGTCCGGGGCGACAGAAGACATAGACCCGCCTTACGTGTACTTCTCCACGCCGTGTGAACGAGCCACTGGAGCCCGGTCTTTGTCTTCAGTGGCCCGCCCGGCGGTTTACCCTCGCCGGTATCCTCTCGAGTCGACGCCCCGGCAGCTTTCGCCATTGGGTCCGTCCGTGCCTGTTTCTACGTGTCTTAAAAGAAATTTGCGTGAGAGCGAATGACGCGCTAGGTGGCACGGTCAGTAGGAGTGCGGTGCTGAACAACCTACACGTGGTGCATCCATGCAAAGACGAAAAAGGTATGAATCCTCCAGAGGATGCCGACAACGTCGGGGAGGCCCTTGCGAAGGTGTTATCGGAGCGCGTTTTATTTATTTGTTATTTCAGCCGCGGGCCCGGCTGTAAAATTGGTACCAAATTTAAAAGTAAGGAGAAGGAAGAGGAAGCCCAGAAGCCTGATATGCACTACGGACACACAGACGGACGGTAGACACCGAGGTTAAGAAGCGCCAGAAGCCGAAGACGGCGGGGAAGTTGAGGGCGGCGGAGAAGAGTGCGAATACTAGCATCTCTCCGTCTAAAGGCCAGGAGAGGTGCCCATCTACGTCCCCTGTACCTAGTGTAAATATTAATTGTGTAAATAGTGTAAATAACGAAGATGTACATACAATTGTAAATTCAAATTACTGAAATTTAGCATTTAATATGCTTAATTATTTATGAAAAACCCGATTACGAAGCGAAAAATGATGTCACAAGCGGGATTCAAACCCGCGCCTATTGGGATTCCGGCCCAATCGTCAGCTTAAGACGTAAATATGATACGAAGCGAGATTTGCATGTCCTACAATAGTTCACGGTGGTGTAGTGGCAGCACGATTGGGCCGGAATCCCAATAGGCGCGGGTTCGAATCACGCTTGTGACGTCATTTTTCGCTTCGTAATCGGGTTTTTATATACAATTGTAAATGTTGAGGTCAAGCTCGAGGACCTCTCCCTGAGGGTTCGCAAGCGTCCCCACGCTATGGAGAGCTCGGAATCCAACCTTGGGGAGGGGTCTGTACAGCTGCTTCCACTGAAAGTTGCGACTTCGCGCCGCGATAGAGGCAAAGTGACAGCAACCAGGGCGGCGGCTCAAACGCCGACTGGATCGATTGGAGGGTTTGCGACTTGCGCATCTAAAGCGGCCGCCGCGGCGGTGGTAAGGACGTCTGGAAGACTCCTCCCCGCTGACGAGGCGGCCGGGTATGCGGCGGGTGGCGGCTCTCCCCAGTCCAAGATGGAGACCCTGCAGGCCGAAAACGTACTCCTTAGTGGCGAGGTGTCAGGACTGCGGGATCAAAACCTCCGGCTCGGGAAGGAGTTGGTGGCGGTGCAGCGGTCGAGCCGCGTGGTCGCCAAACAAATGGCTGACTTGCGGGCTCCATTCGCGTAGTTTGCATCATCTGCACCGCCGGCTAGTGCCGGCCCGCTCGCCATCACTAAGACACATGGGCACACCCGACCGACGTGCGTGAACTGCTTTGACTGCGGCGGGCTTTGCTTCTGCTGCAGTCAACCCGGGCACATGGCGTCACTCTGCGCTGCCCCGCCCCACTCCCTCGCGTGTGCGGCGGGCGATAAGCCTGACAAGCACCGCATGGGCTCTGGAGCCTGTAGGCCTCCAGCTTCGGTCCCAAAGCGTCGCTCCTAGTGCGGCCCGATTGCCCGCTGGTACGGAGGAGGGCATGGACACGGTCCATTAATGGCGGCCGAGTCCATTCACCTCCTGCAGGCCAACATCAACCACTCCGCCGGTGCGCAGGATCTTCTAGGTATAGCTAAGCCGCTAACTAATAAAAAAACCCAAGCCCACCCAGTTGAGCTTACGGCTCTCTCGCTAACAGAACGAAGCGCAATGGCATATTGCCATTACTCAGACGTCGATCTTCTGCGAGAGTGTGGTACTACCCCGGACAGACCGGCCCGCGGCTGTAGACAGAAAACTGTCAACAACGTGATCCTACCACTAAAAACTGGTTTGTTAGTTAACAGTTTTACGTATATCATGAGATTTCAGTTTGAACCGAACAGAGTAGAAACCGAAGGAAGAGATCCGTCCATATAAGTTCAATTTTATGTTGTGTGTTTCTCATGCGGACTTCACTTGGAATATTGTTTATTTGTGTAACAATATTGTTTTAATATTGTTTATTTCTCATAATGGCCAGGAATCTTGTTATAAAGAAATTCAATAAGAGTCATTATTCGATGATGCTTTTCGATAGATTACATTTACCATTTCCCATAACATGTCAGTTGTTAATGTTAATTTTATGTGAAGCTTAAGAATAGGTCATGATTTATTAGTAGTACCATTATTTTTGTACTACGTGCATATGGATGCCGTATAAAACGTTTCCCGTAAAGACCATGATGCGAATGACTATTCAGTTGTAAGTATCTATACTAGTCTAATTGGTAAGGCAAGACAAAAAATAAAAGTTGAGGATGATTTTAATAACTTCATATATATTAGACAGCCACAACCTAATAACACAACAGAAAGAATAACATTATAGAAAGGTAAATTGAAGTAAGACAATTGTATATTGAGACAGTAGCTCACTTAGCCTCAACGGTAACATCGCATCTATGTAAAATAAAACGCATCCGCTCATTTTGCTGAATTCAAGACGGTTTATACGCATTATTTTCTTGTAAATCTTTCTTTGGTCATCTGAAATACAGTTCATATATTTATACTACTCTTTATCAGTATAGACCTTTATAAAGTGAACAGTTTTAGTGAAGGTCACGTATAGGACAGAGCTCCTACATTTTTGCAGGAGCTGATTAGGTTGCGAACTACTCATAGAAACAGCCATTTATTCAGACGTGGCTATGCTGACGGCTCCCGGAAGCCGATTCCGCTGTCCGCGGTGGAGGGTGTGCCGGACGAAACCAAGCGCACCATAATTGAGTCGGTCGGGAAACTGGTCGACGTGCGCATGGCGGTTCTGGAGGCAAGGCTGCCTCCGGAGCCTCGACTCCGGCCACCACTCGCCGCGGACAAGCGGCCGTACGTGGTGACAGTCCCCGCCCCGCTACCATACCAGGGTGGCCGCGTTGAGAGCTTCGCCGCGGCCGTGGCCGGGCCCAAGCCGAAAGGGCCCGCTCCGCAAGGCTAAAAGAGAACGGCACCGGCTCCTGCCAAGGCCGGTCCGCTGTCATCGCCCGCAGCTGTGCCGCGGGTGGCGACCAGTGCGCCAGCGACTGCGCTTCCCGCGCCCGATACACCTGCCCCGCCCGAACATGGTTGGCAGGTGGCCGAGCGTGGGAGGAAGAGTCACGGCCAAAGGAGACGGACGGAGGCCAAGCGCGCCGCTGAGGTCTCCGTTCCCCAGGCAGGAGCCGGGGAAAGGAGAGAGGGAGTCCGCGCAAGGGGCTCCGGCCGTCAAAGACAGCCGCAGTGGTAATCACTGTGCTTCCTGAGGCGGCTGGGAAGGGCCTCAGCTATGAGGCCGTTCTTCGGAAGGCCCGGCGGGAGCTAGAGGTTACCGATATCGGTGGCGTCGAAGCCAGGACCAACAAGGCCCGGACAGGGGCTCGAGAACTCGAGTTCCCTGGGGCCGAGGGTGCCAAGACGGCCGATAGCGTTGCGGCCAAGTTGAGGGGCCTCTTCGCCGAGGATGGCGGCGTTAAAATCGCCAGGCCTGTGAAGTTTTTGATAAGGCAAGACAGAAAATAAAACTTATTAGGCACGATGATTTTAATAACTTTATATATACATTAGGCAGCCACAATCTAATACCAGGGCACAACAAAAAGAAAAACATTATAGAAAGGCAAATTGAAGTAAGACAATTGTATAATGAGACAGTAGCTCACTTAATCTCAATGGTAACATCGCATCTATATAAAATAAACCGCATCCGCTCATTTTTCTGAATTCAAGACGGTTTAAACGCATTATTTTTTTGCAAATCTTTCTTTGGTCATCTGAAATACAATTATTATGTTTATTAGTGATCTTTATGAGTATCGTCATCATCATCGTTTCAGCTCATACAATGTCCCACTGTTGGGCTCGAGCCTCCTCTATAATGGGAAGGACATTAACCTGCTATACGCTGGTCAAACGTGTTGGTATAGAATTTTGTTTCGAGTTTTCCTTCTTTTGCATAGATTCTATATTCCTTTGTCGTCTCTTACGATCACCTACGGGTAAGATAGGGGATGGTGAATTGTATTCTTGCCCCGTCACCATGGAAAATTTCATACGTATGAACCTAAGTAAAGTGGACAGTTTCACTGAATGTAGAGGAACATACAGGAACCAACATAGAAGAAATACTTCCTACGTTATTACAGGCAGCGGGATATTTGTGAGCTGGCTAGATTGCTTACTAATAGCAGAAGCGGCTATCTATTCAAAGGTGGCTGGCCTGATAGCTCCAGAGTGGAAGGGGTGAATAACGAGGCTGATCATAGCCATAGTGCGTTCACACAGATCTGTGAGTTGAATATACCTTTTTATAGCTACCGCTTAAAATTAAGTGTTGGTTCCAGGAGTTAACAATCTACGTGTAATGTACATTCAATTTGTACAATGCATACTAAAATCCGTGGTTCATCTGAAATATTAAAGATATAAAACAATAGGAGAACCTTTTTTTTTTTTTTTTTGCGGTGGGCTATGGACGTCGCACCCCGCCAAATCGGTCCGGGGTGACGGAAGAGGCGGCGCGCAACCCGATTGACCCACCCTGCAAGCACCTCTTCTTCGCCGTGCGAGCGGGCCACCGGTACCCGATCTTTGTCTTCGGTGGCCCGCTCAGTGGTATGCCCTCTCGGGCTCCTCTCCTGTCGACGCCCCGACAGCTTTCGCCGTCGAGGCGTCGTCCTCACGCGGTGGCCTCACGTTGGGTGACCGGACAATACCCCGGTCCGATCACCCGAAGCCTCGGTTAGGGCGGCATCAGGCGCAGGTACTCGCGCCTGCGCCGCCCCGGCCGCGGGCGGCGGCCCGGGTCACGGGACTCCTCCCGGGCCCGTTCCGCCGCCTCCTTCAGCGAGATGACAGCCTCGCAGAAGGCAGCGACCGCGTCCCAATTCCTGACGCTCGACCATCGCTCGCGCAACAGCCGGCAGCGTCAAGTCGGCACCGATGACAGCGACGAGGTCACGGCGCTGCCGCTCCCATCTCGGACACACCTCCAGCGGGTGTTGTGCCGTGTCCTCGTCACTCCTGCAGTGGTGGCAGGCCGGAGTCCACTCCCTATACACGACCCTGTGCAGGTACAACCCGAAACTCCCGTGCCCCGTCAATACCTGCACCAGCCGAAAGGTGAGGACTCCGTGCCGCCGCTCCATCGGCTCTATCAATACGGGCCGGAAGGCCTCAACGGTCTCCATACCGTGCCTAGGCCTCTCCAGCCGCGTTGCCCAACGGGCGATGACGTCTCGGCGGGCATCCACGCGCCAGTCGGCTATCTCGCTCAACGATGGGGAGCCACCTTCCTCGCGCGCTGTGATAACCCGCCGGTAGAGGTCGGAGAGCATCTCCGCCTCTAGGTCCCACGGGGGTATCCCGGCCAATAGGCACGCCGCCTCTGTCGACACCGTGCGGTACCCGCGAATGGCTCTGACCGCCATGGCTCTCTGTGGCCTCCACAGAACCGCCCTGAGCTGGGCGTTCAGAGCCCTCGCCCACACGGGTGCGCCGTACATGGCCATCGAGCGGATGACCCCCGCATACAGCCGTCGGCCCTCAAAACTGGGTCAGCCCACGTTCGGCATGAGTCGAGAAAGGGCGGACGCCGCGCCGAGAAGCCGGGGAGCAATCTGTCGGAAATGCTCCCGGAACCACCATCGCCCGTCGAGCACCAGACCCAAGTACCTCATATGGGCCTGGATGCTGATGTGGATGGAGATTACCACTATCGAGGCGCCGATGGGTAGCCTCACACGGGGCCCATGGAAAAGTAGGGCCTCCGTCTTGTTTAGGGCCACCCTGAGCCCCAGCGCCTCGATCCGCCTGACCATCTCCTCGGTGCCGAGAGTGGCCAGGCTCGTCGCCTCTTCGAGTGTCCTGCCCCGGGCCGTGATGATCGTGTCGTCAGCGTAGCACACCAAGCTCAGCCCGGGGGGGAGACTCCTCTCAACGCCCAGTCGTACCCGATGTCCCACAAAGTCGGCCCCAGAACCGACCCCTGTGGAACGCCGCACGACATGGGCGTCCTTACAATGTCCCCTGCGGGACCCGCGCAGAGGATACTGCGGCCCTCCAAATAGTCTGCCACCAGCCGCCTGAGGTACAGGGGCACTCCATTGAACCGGAGCGCCTCCCTGATGCAGCCGAATGGCAGACTATTGAATGCGTTGGCGATGTCCAACGACACCGCCAACAGCACTCCCTTCCCGGCGACGTGTTCCTGAGAAAAAGAGGCTTGACAGACAGACAGACAGACGGATAGACGGACGGACTGACAACAAAGTGATCCTATAAGGGTTCCGTTTTTTCCTTTCGAAGTACGGAACCCTAAAAATATGATGTACCTAAAAAAATAGGATTTTTGGAGCTTTTCCTTTATATGTGCTACAAAATATTGCTTAATGCCAAATTTCAAGATTCTAGGTCGACTGGAAGTACCCTTTAGGTTTTGATTCCCTTGCGAATAGTTGCGAGTTTGAAAATATGCGGCTTAAATTGCTGTTTCTTTTGACTGTTTGGATATAGAAGTTTGAATTTATTACAGCTTACAGGCATTATAGATCTGAGTATTTGATATGAATTTCAATTTAATACCTCTATGCATTCATGAGGAAAGGGTAATAAGTTTAAAATTATTAAAAATATTTTTATTATATGATGTAATTAAATATTTATGGTTTTCGCAGTTTTTCCTTTATCTGTGCTATAAGACGTTGCTTTGTACCAAATTTCAAGATTCTGAGTTCACGGGAAGTACCCTGTAGGTTTTGATTCCCTTGCGTGTGTTGAAAATTTGCGGGTATTTGCCGCATAAACGCCTGTACCTTTTGATTGCATTGGCGTAGAAGTTTTAAGGGACAGATTTGAGTATTTGATATAAATTTCAGCTTGATACCTCCACGCGTTCCTAAGAAAAAGGGTCTTGACAGTCAGACAGACAGACGGACGGACAGATGGATGGACAACGAAGTGACGCTATAAGAGTTCCGTTTTTCCCTTTTAAGGTACGGAACCCCAATTATATTGAATTCCAGAGGATTTTTCGTTCACATGCATGCAGCTACAAACAGGCTTGATGCAGTCAATGGCCTTGTGGCGCACCAGTATGGACGTCATCTTGAAATATTGCTACAGACTACAGAAATCCATTAGTTCAAGATTATATGTCGATAGCGTGGCTCGTCAATTCAAGTAGCATGTATTTTATTTGAAACACCTAGTATTTGAAGACGCAGATGTTCACTGTCAAACGATAGAAGATCCATGACCAGTAGAAAACGGCGTAAGTCTAATGATAATGATATTTAGTCTTACGTTGAATTGATTTTTACGATACGTATTTGTCAATCCCATAAATTATGATATTATATATCTTCATAGTCCACTAAGCTAAAAAAAATATTAATAATAGTTTACCTGACGTATTCAAGTTAGCTAATTGGATTATACATATGGTTTCAGCTTTTTGTACAGCTGAATAGAAGGTTTCCATTGTCACGCATGTCAATATTATTACTGAGATGTCTTTTAGTATACATAGAACAATTTCAAGGATAATTAACAAGTTATCATACTGAAACAAATAAAATGGATATTATTATTCATATTACTCTAAATACTAAAAATATAATCATCGTGTCACATCATGTATTTCCTGTTGCCAGCGCTCAAAGAGTTTTGGATATGACATCTCTAGATTAACAATTGTGAAAATTTTAGTGTTGAAACTATCATGAGTTTGACACCTATTAGATAACTGTATTTTACGACAATACTCACGTGTTAGAGCCGATTATGTCGAACTGGATTTCGAGCATATCCGATGCTCATCATCAAGGCAAGTGTGCAGCTACATGTGCGAGCTTCCGAAGTGCATTGCGGTTGGCGTAACATACAGTCTGACCCGACACTAAACTGGGTGACGGAGAAGAGCTGCTTGCTTCTTGAGCGTATTCGGCGGAATCTGTCGATGAGTCCCCTCTCGTCACCTCGATTCACAAGGTTTTGTCTGGGTAGGAGAGCGACGTGGTCAGCGTGGTATGTGATGGTGATGGCACGCGGAGTGAGTTTACTATAATACCTTCAAGTGCCCTCAGAAACGATCGGGACTCATCTGATAATTCCGCTAAATACGTTCAAGAAGCCTTGCCGCTGGAAGCTGTTTCGCGTTGGGCTGCTCGTTACGCCGGCCTCAGTGCACGTTGGCAGCTTGCACACGCAGCTGCACACTTGCCCAGATGATGAGGATCGGATATGCTTGAAATCCGGGTCGACATAATCGATAATTATGAAAATTCCACGCCCCGGTCCTAGTACGTGATGCATTTTGATTTTACAGTAGAAATAGAAGTTCGAATGGAGAACTCTTTAGTGATTATCTCCAAGAGCATGTTAATTATTGCCTTAATCTGTACTACGGCTCGAGTCTTTGTAATAATTTTGTTTAGTTGCTCACGAACTGACCTGGGCAACATAACATATCAACTGTAATCGCTAACCCGTTTAGTAAACATATTGATGTTGAAAGAATTGTAATTTGGTTGTCAGCGTCCAATTAATGAAAGAGACTTGCCTCTCTAACTGACACTGCATGAACAGGCGAATGAATCAATATGAAGTTGTGAAATATCATTCTATAAGCTAACAAGAAAATTGCACAATTCTTGGTTATATGATATAATTGTTATATATACAGTATGACTGGTAAAAGACTCTACATATTAAATGAGGGTACTCAGTAGTCGATTCTGATACCGAATATGTAAAAGAAATGGTACTTAAATTTTGAACTAATTATCCTTTAAATGCAATGCTGAGCGTAAATCAGCGTTTACGTGAATTTGGCCAATTCACGGTTCCAGCGCATGCCCAAGCCCGAGGGAGAGAACCATACCCTGTCCATCTACAAGAGCAAATTCTAGAGTATTTCGAAGAGAACCTCCATGCGAGCACTCGAAATGCTGCCAGGCGCTTTGATGTATCGCAATGGACTGTGTGGAATGTTCTGCACCGAGAAGGTCCACATGCTTACCATTTTCGGCTCGTTCAAGAACTTGGATTGAACGACCATGAGCTACGTACAAACAAATACAGACAGGAATATTTTGTTTACTGATGAGGCCACGTTTATAAAACTAGGCATATTTAATGTGCATAATGAACACTGGTGGAATCATTCTAATCCACACGTTACGCGACAAAACGCTTACCAACATAGGTTTAGTGTTAATGTGTGGGCAGGCGTTCTAAATAACTGTTTGCTGGGCCCATATTTTATTGAAGGCAGACTAGACAGTCAATCATACCTAAACCTTTTAGGTAGTGTAGTAAATGACATGCTGGAAGATGTACCAGTCATTTATTTACAAAACTTATACTACCGGCATGACGGAGCGCCCGCTCATTATCAGGTGCAAGTGCGCGAGTTTTTACACAATCACTTTGTCAGTAATTGGATAGATCGCGGAGGGTCTGTGCCATGGCCAGCGCGCTCTCCCGACCTTACTCCGTTAGACTTTTATTTGTGGGGTGAGGACAAACGACTTGTGTACGCTACAGAGTACTCCAACAGGATAAAATTAAAGGCGAGGATAATAACTGCTTTTGATAAAGTTCGGAGTGATCAATTTGTATTAAACCATGTGAAAAACAATATGTGTAAACGTGCCGAACTATGCATTGTGCGAGGCGGTGAACATTTTGAACAATTATTACGATTAGTTTAATTTTTGAGTGCATATTCACTGAATCTTTGTAAATTAATAATGTTAGTAACTAAAATTGACCATTTACGTACGCGAAGAGGTAAGCATTTCTTTTATTAACTTTTGTTTGCCGGGGTTAGCGTAATTGTAAATAGTTTTATTATTTAATCACTGTACGTAGGTATGATTCCACTTTTTAAATACATCAGAAATACCAAGATGCCTCCTTATTTATTTCAAATGGTCCTAATACAATTTAAGTACCTACATCAAAAATTATTAATTTATCTTTTAAATTTAGTTATGAACGTTTATTATTACCTTCTACACTGATTGGTTGAACTTAACTAACCATATACTAACTCACATATCTACATCAGTGTGCCGAAGTCTGCTGAATTTTATGGCGCTGACGAATAGTTCACAATTTAACTCAATCACTAATGATCTGGGACGCATTCTCGATTTAGTTATCTCTAACACTGACAGCGAGGTTGTATCATGTAGTGCACTTTTAGACCCGGATATACATCACCCACAGTTTGCGTTGACAATGAACTTGAATATTAAATTCATTCCAATGACTTGTCATATGACCCGTAGATATAAATATTACAAGGCTAATTATGATGCCATAAATAGAGAATTAGGTATGATAGATTGGGAGGGAGTGCTTGTTCCTCTTACTTCTGAGCAAGCTGTTAATATTTTCTATGACAAACTTTTTAATATAATTCGTCTTTTTGTTCCACTTACACAAAAAAGGAATTCTAAATTTTCCATCTGGTTTACTTCCTCTCTGGTACATATTTTCAAGAAAAAAGAACACGCATGCATTAAATCGAAGAAATATCGTAATATTTCCGATTATGAAAACTTTGCAAGTAAAGGTAGACTTTTTCTTAAAGAATCCACTAGGTGTTATCGTAATTATATAAGTTTAATTGAGGACAGCATACCCAAAAATTTGAAAAGCTTTTGGTCTTATGTTTCTAATAGGAAGCAGAAATCAAAATATCCAGCAAGTATGCATTTTGGTGATATTTCCTCACAAAATCCAACGGACATATGCAATTTATTCTCAACTTTTTTTAGTTCTGTTCATGTACCATCTACACTAGATCCTAAGACATGGAAACCCCCAATTAGCGTTTCAGGTAATTCTATTAATTTGTTCTAATATAATTATTGACAAGGAATTAATAATTAATGCAACTGAGTCACATTAGATGCTTCTAAGGGCTGCTGGTCCTGACGGTTTGCCACCTTTTTTTTTTTTATTTTTGGTGGACTATGGATTAGTCTCGCCCCGCCAAATCGGTCCGGGGTGACGGAGAAGGCGGCGCGTGACCCCATAGACCCCCCGTAAAACTCCTCTCTCTTCACCGTGCGAGCGGGTCACCGGGACCCGATTTTTAACTTCGGTGGACGCCCCGACAGATTTCGCCGTTGGGGCGTCGCCCTCACGCGGTGGCCTCACGTCGCTTGCCACCTTACTTTTTTAGAAAAAATCTTGACAATATTTATATTCCCTTATATATTATTTTCAATAAATGTTTATATGAGGGCTCTTTCCCGACCATTTGGAAGCGCGCGCTCATTATCCCTATCTATAAGAGTGGTGAAAAAAGTAATGTTGAAAATTATCGACCAATTTCAATACTTTTCACGCTGTCGAAACTTTTTGAGAGTCTTGTTCGAAACGCTATATATCCACAATTGCATCAGATAATTATACCAGAGCAAGATGGTTTTGTTCAAAAGCGCTCTACCACAACAAATCTTACAGTGTTTGCCAATAATTTATTTGATAATATGGATCGTAGAGTTCAAGTAGATGTGATGTATACGGACTTTCAAAAGGCTTTCGATAGGGTGGATCACAAACTCCTTTTAGATAAAAGCGCGTTCAACGGCATTCGTGGTAATCTACTCCGTTGGTTTGTTTCTTATATATTTAATACAACACAGCAGGTTGTCATGAACGGATTTGTGTCTGACTCTACAATTGTAAAGTCAGGCGTGTCTCAGGGCTCAATTTTGGGCCCCCTCCTATTTATACTATTTATTAATGACATTGGAAACTGTTTCAGACACTCCAAGTTTTTAATGTACGCTGACGACATTAAAATCTACAAATCCTGTAAAAATATAGCAGATTGTACACTGCTTCAGGACGACCTAGCTAGGTTGTATAATTATTGTATAAATAACAGCTTATCACTTAATCTACCTAAATGTCATAGTATATCATTCACGAAAAACAGAACAAAAATTAATTTTAATTATTATTTTAATAACCATAGCTTAAATATTTTCTCTACTGTGCGAGACCTGGGAGTAGTTTTTGACTCATCTTTACATTTCGACATCCACATAGACAAAATTATCAATAGAGCCCTTCAAATGTGTGGTTTTGTTATGAGATCTTCGATTGATTTTGTGCGTCCCTCAACTTATTTGCTATTGTATAAGACCCTTTTTCGATCCCAATTAGAATATGCGACTTCAATTTGGAATCCATTATATAAAAAATATAGTGATAGAATTGAAAATGTACAAAAGAAATTTTTAAGAGCAATGAATTATAAATGTCAAAATTCCAAAGTTTCATATGCTGACTTGTTGCAGCGCTATAATGTTCTAAGCTTAGAATCCAGACGACGACTTCTCGGAACTATGGTGTTGTACAACATAATATATGTAACAACAAATATGATTGCATGGAAATTACGAATAAACTGTGTTACACCGTACCCAGAACTGTTATGCGACGGCAAGCTCATGTACCTCGGTTGTTTCACTTGGACACGTGCAAAACTAACGCCGAAACACGAGCGCCCCTTCGTCGACTGACTGATGTATACATCATACACATACATATACACATATATATACACATACATATACACATACATACTGTGTGTTGTATACAACACACAGTTCTTAGACATTGATATTTTTCTACTTTCTAAGTATAATTTTAAAAAACAAATTATTGATGTGCTACTTATGAATAACACTGCATAAAACTACTTATGTATACATGTCTTTAACTTCCTTTATTACTATGCTAATATGTGGACATTTGTGTGGGTTATATGTAAGATAAGTTATTTGATATGATTTTTTATTGTACACTGTAACATGTAACTGTTTTATGTCCCCAATAAATAAAATAAAATAAAAATACATAGGTATTAAGCTTGTCCTAAGCTAGGATCAAAGTATGAAGGAAAAGTTGCTGATACCTTTATCAATGACTGTAACTCGATAGCGCGCCGATACCTATCGCTCGCGCGGTGACCATCTTTTTGAGAATCTTGCAACACTAATATTATTGAGGTTTACTATGTAGTTAATTAATATTTCCTTGTTATTACATTTTTATTGGTTACATCTGAACATTATCTATCGTTTCCCAAAATATGTACATTCTTTTACCAGTCATACTGTATATGATTGTTAAGCTAACAATAGTTTGTATCAATGATCATGAATTCATGATTAAATATTATCCAAAAAAATCCATTTGACGATAACAATAGAAGATAACACGTATAGAGTCTAGGTATAAAGAATATAAAATACTTACGTAGTTATAAAATCCATTATCAAGATGAAGATGTATCAGTACTAATAGAATATTAAACAATGCTATATAAAAAGTATGCACGACGAATAAACATATCTAAAAGATGAAAAAAAAAATGGCATTAAGACAATTTTATAAATGGTTTTGCTTGTTTTTAGAGTTACAGACAAAAAAGTTTTATATCATATACAGTAGAAACTCTATTAACCGGCTCTCAGATATACGAATTCGCCATTATCCGGACTACCAATCGCGATCTTACATATACTAATTAAATTAATGTAAGCGAACCTGTCAAAATTAACATTACCCGCCCATGCTTCGCGTCATCTAGGCTCCACGCGTTACTCTATCCAATAAGGGTGTGATATTGTGAGTTTACTAGAGCTTAAATAAATTCTTGATGTAGCAGCAAAGAAGAAACAAAATGGCCTACGTCAAATGACAATTAAAAAATATTTTACATACATACATACATACCACCACGCCATGTCCTTTGCAGGGTAGGCTGAGAGAACTAATTGTCCGGTCACCCGACGTGAGGCCACCGCGTGAGGACGACGCCTCGACGGCGAAAGCTGTCGGGGCGTCGACAGGAGAGGAGCCCGAGAGAGCATACCGCTGAGCGGGCCACCGAAGACAAAGATCGGGTACCGGTGGCCCGCTCGCACGGCGAAGAAGAGGTGCTTGCAGGGTGGGTCAATGGGGTTGCGCGCCGCCTCTTCCGTCACCCCGGACCGATTTGGCGGGGTGCGACGTCCATAGCCCACCGCAAAAAAAAAAAAAAAAAAGGTTTAGGCAGAGAGAACAGAGTGCCAGAGAACTCTATGCTTGCATACTTCACTCACTTCCTCAACATTCATAATTCTCTTCATACACAATATAGTTAAAAGATATTAAAAAAAAAATATAGTTAAAAAAATAAGTTAAAAAATATTTTAACTCAAATTAAATTACATGAATATGATTAACAAATTAAACTGTATGTAACACATTATATAAAACCTAACTACAACATACCATTATGCGACATATACAATAATAAATTTGCGGATAACATAATATACGAAATAATATTCTATTATCCAGATTTTCGATTATCCGAATGCCTAACGACATCAATAAATCCGGTTAATTGAGTTTCCATTACACCAAAATTAGACTGAAACCCATATAAATTATTTAAGAATTAGTATTTTACGAGTCAGTTATTGATTAATCGACATAATCATCATTATCTCAGAACATATATTTCACATCTAGGTCGAGTCTCGTCCACAATAGGAGTGAAAAATGATTTACTATATCACACTGATCAAAAGGGCTACTACTTAGAGGGTTTTGTTTATATTCTTATAACAGTGTGTCCTATTGGTCTTATTTTTAAGTATTATACCACGTTGATACAATGCATTGACACTTATATTAAACGTTAAACAACATACATCAAAATACAAAATCTGCAATATAAAAACGTCTTACCAATGCATTAAAAATCTTTGCACATAAATTATAGGTTTTTAAAATATTATGATAGATGTCATACATTTTTGTAAAGTAAACGCCATTTTCTATATTATTGTCTATAAAAATATTATTTGACCATAAATTAAGATATTTTGTCAATAGTACAATAATACGAATGTTATAAATCAAATCAATTTCAATTTTAATGAATATATAATTGAAAATAGTGTCCAGGATACCGAAAAAATACAATAACTTGTAAACGACAACCAATAAAAATAAATTAAGACAGATGTATACTAAACATAAGATCCAATTGCCAATGATAAAATTCTTGATATATTTTTCATTTAAATTTATGCTTTCATGAATGTTCTGTATATTCAATATTAGTTGGACGTGATCTTCTCTATGTATCATATGCAAAATAACTATAATAATTAGAACGATTGTGAAATCCGGATAAAAAAAAACGAATGACACATATGAAAAGAAATTATCATATTGGTTACTATATTCCGAGGCAAATACTGTTCTACTGTAGCAAAAAAGTGAAAGTAACGCTATAAGAGATAAGATCATTGCTATGTAGATCTTCTTTCCAATGGCTGTAATTAGATTTTTTCGAATAATATAATATGGTGAAAAAAATATATTTTGCATCAAATGTAGAGGGTAAATCATTTTTTTCATATCTGGCTTTAGAAGATTCTTCATATTATAATTGACAATATTAATAAATGTAGTTGGTGTTACTCTCAAGTTATTATGTATAATTTTTATTTTGAACCAAATAAGCACAAGCGAGTTGTATGTTGAATACGAGTTCAATTTATGAAATTCTATTAGATTTCAATATTAGTTTTAATAACAAACTAAACATACCATACTTAAGTAATAATATTAAGTGATGGAGGATTCATTTTCCTAATTGTATTGCTATGTTAGATTTATTTAAGAATATTATAAAGTAAAATGTTTACGATTACATACTTATACACATGTGGAGTCAAAATACTATGTTTTGGACTAAGAATACAATGAGCCACTGTCCAGTTTTTTACTGTAATTATTCTTTTTTTTTAATTTTTTAATTCCTATATACTAATACTTAAATAATTACTTGGTCAGACTGATTTTTTTATTAAAATCAGCCCTTAAGAGGGTAAAATATGGTATTAAATTATGTATTAAAATGCAACAATTTTAACATGAGATTTATAAAAGTGTAACAATAATGTTCTTTTATAAAATAAAAAAAGGTAAAAAGAAAATATGTTAAATGGTTTTATTGTAAACAGTCATGGTAATTTTGCAGATAAATGTACTAAAAGCTAAAAAATAATTAAATAGATACAGTATATATTAATTGGTATCCATGGTACCAATTAATCTATACATATAATAAAAATGTAACGGATCGCTGTTTGTACATGGAAGATATATGAGAAAAAATATTACTGGGACCTTTATCAACACAAATAGAACCCAAAACAATGATTTTTAAATTTTTTGTCTGTTGATCTGTTTGTCTGTTTATCTGTTTGTCTGTTTGTCTGTGCGTTTGTGCAGGCTAATCTCAGAAACGGCTTATCCGATTTAGACGCGGTTTTCACTAATATATTGTGGTAAGCTTCACTTAACATTTAGGCTTTATTTTATGTCAATTGGTTTATAAATAAAAAAGTTATGTCCATTTAAAAAATGTTCGTAGAAAAAAATCTTCATCGATTCTTTTCAAATTACGTACAAACTATCTTCAGTAAAAATAAATAAACACGTCTTTCAGCATTTGTTGATTTTCATCCTCTGGGGGTGTAAATTAGGCCTGCAAAGCGGGTTGGACGTCTCATTAAGCCATTAGCGCCAAGCCTATATTATTGAAGCTGACAACTTGAAATGTCGACAGTTGTTTCTTTCTATGACGTACAGATTTACTAAGAAAGGATTTTACGAAATTATACCCCTAAGGGGGTGGAACAGAGTGGCAAAGTTTGTATGGGGAGATAAAAATCTATATTGATTCTTTTCAAATTACGAGTCGAATCAAATATTTTAGGGTAATATCCGGCATTTATCAGTTTTCACCCTCTGGTTGTGTAAATTAGGCCTGTGAAGCGGGTTGAACGACTAATTACCGCCAAGCCGAAACTATTAAAGCTACAAACATTAAATTTTGAAACACGTTTCTATTTATGACATAGAGATTCAATATGAAAGAATTTTATGAATTCCGCCCCTAAAGGGGTGTAACAAAGCGGCAAAGTGTGTATGGGGAGAAAATATTCTTCGGTAAAGATAAATAAACACGTGTTTTTCTCTCCCTCTCCATAAACACCGCACCAGTGCCATTGTGGCGCCGGCACTGCGGCGTGAGAACTCACACGATACACATAGTAGACAGCAATAGGTTCTTGCCTAATGGTTTAAGATACAGGTTAAGTTTAGCAAAAATGTTCACTCTATAACTCAAATAATAAATCATTTCTTTTTTTTGAAATAAAACTACTTTTACGGATTCTATCGCGTTTGTATTTGATTTATAATTTCCCGACGTTTCGAACACTTTACAGTGATCATGGTCACGGGAGGACTGAGGTGTCTTACGTCCAATATGTCATTGTTATTACAGAAATTTATTTGTATCTACCCTATAAGATATTAAATTTTGACCCACATTTTTATACAAAATTAATACAATTCATTGCCAGTACAAAAAGAGAATGATTCTATATATAAAATTTATGTTGTTTGTTATTATTAAGGTATTTAATTTATGATAATTATTATTGTGGCAATTTTACAATTTTTACAAAAACTAACAAAAACTATTCAGCTACTACCGGATCGGAACGCGGCCACTCTGAGAAAGATCCGGCGAGAAAACTCAGGAGGCATGATACTAATTTTATTATTGAATTTTTGAGTGGCGGCTTACTTTATCTTACTAAAATTAATTAAATTAAAATTTAACTATTATTGTGGGTCAAATCTATACAATAAGTGCTCACAGTGTCTTGCAGTCTTGTGGTGGTTTTCTTAGTTTTATTTTTAATTAAGTGAATGACAGGATCCCAGCTTGATGATAATACCCAGCCATCCTCCCTATTGAAATTTTTATGTTTTTTGATTTCAATAGCCTCGCGAACCATTCTAGGAAGGTATCGGTGTTCTTTTGCGAGGATTTGTGGTTTATCAAACCTGATGTAATGGCGGGCGCGGTCCTGACTATGCTCACAGACTGCAGACTTAGTGTGACGGCGGTGTTTCACATCAGCTATGTGTTCCTTGATCCGAGTTCTTACAGATCTCTTTGTTTGGCCTATATAAGAGAGACCACAGTCACAGTCTAATTTATAAACTCCTGCATCCTGTAGAGGGATCTGGCACTTGACAGGTGGTAAGAACTGACTAATCCTCTTCAGTGGCTTAAAATAGGTTTTTATAGAAGCATGTTTTAGGATATAGCCAATCTTGTCAGTGACTCCTTTTACATAAGGTAGGACTGCAGGGAGACGTTCAACTGTTGGTGGTTTCACACGGTCTCCGTGACGGGGGCGAGGAACTTGCAGCTTGTTTGCACGTAGAACCTGCTTGACATGCTGCAGCTCCCCAGCCAGGTGTTCATCGTCACAGATTCCTCGTGCTCTCTGTAACAAAGATTTTGAAACGGTAGCTAACTGTGAAGGGGGGTGGTGAGAATCACCATTCAAGTATTTGTCTGTATGGGTTGCTTTGCGATACACTGTATGACTCAAGGTGTTATTGGGTTTACGGATAACCAAAATATCTAAGAAAGCTAAAGAGTTATTTGACTCCAGTTCCATAGTGAATTGAATTTTTGGATTAATGGAGTTAAGATGGTTAAGGAATATGGTTACTTTGTCTGATGGTAATATTGTGAATGTGTCATCTACGTACCGCTTATAGAACCTGGGTGTGACAGGCGAGCTTCTTAGGGCAGTCTCCTCGAAGTCCTCCATGAATATATCGGCAACAACGGGAGAGACTGGCGAGCCCATGGCCACTCCATCTATTTGCTTGTAGAATTCATCATTCCACAATAAATAGCCAGTTGTTAGGCATTGACGTAACAGTTCAGCATATTCCAAGGGCATATTATTGTCAGATAGCTTCTTAGTTACAGTTTTGATGCAATCCTCAACAGGTAAGCAAGTGAAAAGTGATGTGACATCAAAACTGACCATAGATTCATTATCAGCGAGATGTAGATCTTTAATTTCGCTAACAAAATGGTAAGAGTCTTTAACAAATGCACCAGTGTGTCCTCGAAGTTGTGAGAGGACCTTTGCAACCATCTGAGCTAATTTGTAAGTCGGTGTGTCGATCTGACTTACTATAGGTCGCAGTGGAACATTTGGTTTGTGTATCTTCGGCAATCCATACAGTTTGGGCGGTTTTGCACACGATGGTATAAGGTTTTTGACGTCTAGATGTAAGGCATCGGAGTGTTTTTTAATTAACTTATTTGTATTGTTTACAATAGTATTGGTCGGGTCTGTTTTGACCTTTTTATACGTAGTTTCATCCGACAAAAGTTGGTTAATTTTTACATTATAATCCGACGTGTCCATTACCACGGTAGCATTACCCTTATCTGCGCGCAGGATGACGATATCTGGTTTATTTCGCAAGTTTTTAAGCGCTAAATATTGTTTTTTAGGTAGGTTAGGTGTAGGCAGTTTACTTCGACGTAGTAACGACGAGACGTCTTGTCGAATAGCTTCCATATCCTCCTTTTGCACAGTATTTTTAACCAGTACATCTTCGACAGCGCAAATTATTTCCTCGTAGGGTATTCGGGTAGGTGTTACGGCAAAATTAAGGCCCTTTGATAATACTTGAATTTCGGTTTCATCTAATGTTTGTTGTGACAGATTTATGACAGCGCGATCTGCGTTTGAGTTTATGGTTGACAGGCGCGTTCCGTTACCATATATATTCTGTTGCGTTCCGTGCTCAACGCGAGATTTTCGGTTACATAACTTTTCAAATTTTGTAACATGATTATTTTTGCATCTGTTATATTTAATTATTTCGCGCTTACCAAGATGTTGGATGCAACTTTCGAAATCGGCTTTCGTTAAAACTATCTCAACCACACTAGACTTTTTCTCAATTTCACGGTTAATATTGTATAGATCGGAACGGGTTTCGTGAATTACCGTCTGCAATAACTTTTTACTCGCCTGTTCTAAGATCTTAGCGCTTCCACGTATGTTTTTCTTACAAGGGATCCTCACACACGTAGGAATGAGACCGTGATCACGACATCTCTTCAAGAAATTTAGCGATGTTATATATCTTGCGCGCTTTGTATAAAGATACTCTAACTGGCGTATTTTATTTGCAATTTCCAGTCCGTACTGGCTAACATAATGACTTCTAATGTTTACGCGAGTATTACACATTTGAAATAAAACTACTTTTACGGATTCTATCGCGTTTGTATTTGATTTATAATTTCCCGACGTTTCGAACACTTTACAGTGATCATGGTCACGGGAGGACTGAGGTGTCTTACGTCCAATATGTCATTGTTATTACAGAAATTTATTTGTATCTACCCTATAAGATATTAAATTTTGACCCACATTTTTATACAAAATTAATACAATTCATTGCCAGTACAAAAAGAGAATGATTCTATATATAAAATTTATGTTGTTTGTTATTATTAAGGTATTTAATTTATGATAATTATTATTGTGGCAATTTTACAATTTTTACAAAAACTAACAAAAACTATTCAGCTACTACCGGATCGGAACGCGGCCACTCTGAGAAAGATCCGGCGAGAAAACTCAGGAGGCATGATACTAATTTTATTATTGAATTTTTGAGTGGCGGCTTACTTTATCTTACTAAAATTAATTAAATTAAAATTTAACTATTATTGTGGGTCAAATCTATACAATAAGTGCTCACAGTGTCTTGCAGTCTTGTGGTGGTTTTCTTAGTTTTATTTTTAATTAAGTGAATGACAGGATCCCAGCTTGATGATAATACCCAGCCATCCTCCCTATTGAAATTTTTATGTTTTTTGATTTCAATAGCCTCGCGAACCATTCTAGGAAGGTATCGGTGTTCTTTTGCGAGGATTTGTGGTTTATCAAACCTGATGTAATGGCGGGCGCGGTCCTGACTATGCTCACAGACTGCAGACTTAGTGTGACGGCGGTGTTTCACATCAGCTATGTGTTCCTTGATCCGAGTTCTTACAGATCTCTTTGTTTGGCCTATATAAGAGAGACCACAGTCACAGTCTAATTTATAAACTCCTGCATCCTGTAGAGGGATCTGGCACTTGACAGGTGGTAAGAACTGACTAATCCTCTTCAGTGGCTTAAAATAGGTTTTTATAGAAGCATGTTTTAGGATATAGCCAATCTTGTCAGTGACTCCTTTTACATAAGGTAGGACTGCAGGGAGACGTTCAACTGTTGGTGGTTTCACACGGTCTCCGTGACGGGGGCGAGGAACTTGCAGCTTGTTTGCACGTAGAACCTGCTTTACATGCTGCAGCTCCCCAGCCAGGTGTTCATCGTCACAGATTCCTCGTGCTCTCTGTAACAAAGATTTTGAAACGGTAGCTAACTGTGAAGGGGGGTGGTGAGAATCACCATTCAAGTATTTGTCTGTATGGGTTGCTTTGATAGATATATATAGATAGATATAGATTTGACCCACAATAATAGTTAAATTTTAATTTAATTAATTTTAGTAAGATAAAGTAAGCCGCCACTCAAAAATTCAATAATAAAATTAGTATCATGCCTCCTGAGTTTTCTCGCCGGATCTTTCTCAGAGTGGCCGCGTTCCGATCCGGTAGTAGCTGAATAGTTTTTGTTAGTTTTTGTAAAAATTGTAAAATTGCCACAATAATAATTATCATAAATTAAATACCTTAATAATAACAAACAACATAAATTTTATATATAGAATCATTCTCTTTTTGTACTGGCAATGAATTGTATTAATTTTGTATAAAAATGTGGGTCAAAATTTAATATCTTATAGGGTAGATACAAATAAATTTCTGTAATAACAATGACATATTGGACGTAAGACACCTCAGTCCTCCCGTGACCATGATCACTGTAAAGTGTTCGAAACGTCGGGAAATTATAAATCAAATACAAACGCGATAGAATCCGTAAAAGTAGTTTTATTTCAAATGTGTAATACTCGCGTAAACATTAGAAGTCATTATTTCTTTTTTTTTTTTTTTTTTTTTTTTTTGGTGGACTATGGATTAGCCTCGCCCCGCCAAATCGGCCCGGGGTGACGGAGAAGGCGGCGCGTGACCCCATAGACCCACCGTAAAACTCCTCTCTCTTCGCCGTGCGAGCGGGTCACCGGGACCCGATTTTTAACTTCGGTGGCCCGCCCGGCGGTTCACCCTCGCGGGTTCCTCTCGTCGACGCCCCGACAGATTTCGCCGTCGGGGCGTCGCCCTCACGCGGTGGCCTCACGTCGGGTGACCGGACAATTCCCCGGTCCGATCACCCGAAGCCTCGGTTAGGGCGGCATCAGGGGCAGGTATTCGCGCCTGCGCCGCCCCGGCCGCTGGCGGCGGCCCGGGGCGCGGGAATCCTCCCTTGCCCGTTCCGCCGCTTCCTTCTGCGAGATGACAGCCTCGCAGAAGGCGGCGACCGCGTCCCAGTTCCTGATGCCGTCGACCATCGCCCTCGCGACGGCCGGCAGCGTCAGGTCGGCACCGATGACAGCGACGAGGTCACGGCGCTGCCGCTCCCATCCCGGACACACCTCCAGCGTGTGTTGCGCCGTGTCCTCGCCACTCCTGCAGTGGTGGCAGGCCGGAGTCCACTCCCTATACACGACCCTGTGCAGGTACAACCCGAAACACCCGTGCCCCGTCAATACCTGCACCAGCCGAAAGGTGAGGACTCCGTGCCGCCGCTCCATCCACTCTATCAATACGGGCCGGAGGGCCTCAACGGTCTCCACACCGTGCCTAGGCCTCTCCAGCCGCGTAGCCCAACGGGCGATGACGTCTCGGCGGGCATCCACGCGCCAGGTGGCTATCTCGCTCAACGATGGGGAGCCACCTTCCTCGCGCGCTGTGATAACCCGCCGGTAGAGGTCGGAGAGCATCTCCGCCTCTAGGTCCCACGGGGGTGTCCCGGCCAACAGGCACGCCGCCTCTGTCGACACCGTGCGATACCCGCGAATGGCACTGACCGCCATGGCTCTCTGTGGCCTCCACAGAACCGCCCTGAGCTGGGCGTTCAGAGCCCTCGCCCACACGGGTGCGCCGTACATGGCCATCGAGCGGAAGACCCCCGCATACAGCCGTCGGCCCTCGAAACTGGGTCCGCCCACGTTCGGCATGAGTCGAGAAAGGGCGGACGCCGCGCCGACAAGCCGGGGAGCAATCTGTCGGAAATGCTCCCGGAACCACCATCGCCCGTCGAGCACCAGACCCAAGTACCTCATATGGGCCTGGATGCTGATGTGGATGGAGTTTACCACTATCGAGGCGCCGATGGGTAGCCTCACACGGGGCCCATGGAAAAGTAGGGCCTCCGTCTTGTTTAGGGCCACCCTGAGCCCCAGCGCCTCGATCCGCCTGACCATCTCCTCGGTGCCGAGAGTGGCCAGGCTCGCCGCCTCTTCGAGTGTCCTGCCCCGGGCTGTGACGAGCGTGTCGTCAGCGTAGCACACCAAGCTCAGCCCGGGGGGGAGACTCCCTCTCAACGCCCAGTCGTACCCGATGTCCCACAGGGTCGGCCCCAGAACCGACCCCTGTGGAACGCCGCACGACATGGGCGTCCGCACAATGTCCCCTGCGGGACCCGCGCAGAGGATACTGCGGCCCTCCTAATAGTCTGCCACCAGCCGCCTGAGGTACAGGGGCACTCCATGGAACCGGAGCGCCTCCCTGATGCAGCCGAATGGCAGACTATTGAATGCGTTGGCGATGTCCAACGACACCGCCAACAGCACTCCCTTCCCGGCGACGGCCTCCGCGGCCGCCTGCCTCAGGCGTAATAGGGCCCCGATGGTCGAACGCCCCCTCCGAAACCCATACTGAGCGTCCGACAGATCGGGCCCCACCTCCTCCAGGTGTCGGACGATGCGGGCAGCGAGCACACGCTCCAGCAGCTTACCCACATCGTCGAGGAGCACGATGGGCCTGTAGGCCGACGGCAAATCCGGGGACCGTCCCGGCTTTGGCAGGAGAACCAACCTCCCTTCCTTCCAGCACTCAGGGAACCGTCCAGACGTCAGACAGGCGTTGAACAGCTGCCTGAGGCGAGGCTCGAAGTGCTCGAGGAGCGACGTCAGCACCCGGACTGGAATTCCGTCCGGGCCGGGGGCCGTGGTGGCGGAACGAATCTTCGCCACGGCCGCCCCCACTTCCGACTCCGTCACGGGCGGAACACTCTCGTCGTCGTCGGCCTCCCGGTCCTGATCTGGCGGAGCCATGACCGGGGGCGTGTGTTCCGACTGCCGTGGAAACAGCTCCTCGACCACCCTACGAAGGAAGTCGGGCTGGAGGGTCTCGGTGAGGGGGGGGGCCCGCGCGCGGAGCTTGTTCAGCGCCGCGCGATATGGGCGACCCCAGGGGTCACGGTCGAGACCGTCCAGCATCTCCTGCCAACTCGCGCCCTTGGCGGCTCGGATGGCCAGCCGAAAGGCAGTCCGCGCACTGCGGTACGCCTCGTACAGCTGGCCCTCCCGCTCGACGTCGTGGTGACGCCGCCGGCTGCGGGTGTAGGACCTTCGGGCACTGATACACGCCGCACGAAGGTCCGCCAGTCTTGGGGACCACCAGTAGACCCCCTGCCTCGGAGGCGGACGCCGCCGCACTCTGGGCATGGCCGCATCGCAGATCTGCGTTAACGCACTGCGAATGCGGACAGCCACAGCGTCCACTCCGTCTGCTGGGGGTGGTGAGGACAGCCACGTACTGACAATGGCCGCCTCCGCCAGTAGATCCCTGTCAAGACGACCCACAGCCCACCGCGGAAACGCGGGAGCTCCGTCCGCCCTGTGACCCCTACTGGGTTCCCGGGGGGAGACCTCCATCCGGATGTACCGGTGGTCCGACAGGGTCTCCGCCTCCTCCAGGACACTCCAGTTCCTCACCCGTGGCGCGACAGCGGGGCTAGCGAACGACAAGTCCACTATCGACCCGCGCTGCCGCCGCACACACGTGTTCACCGAGCCTCTGTTCAGAACACAGAGGCCCAGTGAAGCCGCCCACTCGTTGACCGCCCGCCCGCGGTCGTCCGTCGTAGGGGACCCCCACGCCGTAGATTTGGCGTTGAAGTCCCCCAGAACCAGGACGAGGCCCGGTGCCAGTCGCCGTATCGAGGCCTCCAAGGTGGTGAGTGAGGCCCCGAAATCGTCCATCCTCCTAGTGGCGGAGAGGTATACGCTGTAGAGCGTGACCCCTCCCCACTCCGCCGCGACAAATTCCTCGCCCCTATCCAAAAGGGACAAGGACGGGAAGTGCCGCTGCGTTGAGACGTCGATTGCCGCAGTACCGTTTCGACTGACCACCCAATTGGGGCGATCAGGCACGGCGTACGGTTCCGCGACTACGGCTGCACCAATCGACCACTCCGCCATGGATTGCAGGAGGAGATCCTGCGCTCCGGCGGAGTGGTTGGTGTTGGCCTGCAGGAGGAGGTGCATGGCTGGTGTACGCATTATCGGGTTGTGTCCATGACCTCCTCGCCAGCGGGCGATCGGACCGCGCTAGGAGCGGGAGCGGCCGTGGTCGTAGGGCCGCCCCGCGCCTTTGGGGCCGAAGCTGGAGGTTTGCACGCCCCAGAGCCCATGCGGTGCTTGGCGGGCTTATTGCCCGCCGCACACGCGGGGCAGTGGGGCGGGGCGGCGCAAGATGCCGCCACGTGCCCGGTCTGACCGCAGCGGAAACACAATCCGCCGCAGTCGAAGCAATTAGTGCACGTCGGTCGAGTGTGTCCGACCGCCATGCACTTGTAGCACCTCGCGGGCCGGTGCTCAAGCACGGTTACCCGCGCCGAGCTCCAGCCCACGAGGAGCCTGCCTGAGCCGGCCAGTTGCCTGACCGACTCCACCGGGCACTGCGCCCAGGCAGCACCTACGCCACCCGGACCGGGACGAATGGCACCGACCCGGACGGTGTCTATGGGACACCCGGTTTTCGAGGCAATAGCCTCCCGGATGTCTTCCACCGTCACCGAATCGTCCAAACCCGAAATGCGCATTTCGGCGCACTTGACGGGCCTGGCGATCTTGATGCCACCCTCCACGGCGAATAAACCTCGCAGCTTCTCGGCCACGCTGTCGGCCGTCTTGGCGCCCTCGGCCCCTGGGAACTCGAGAATTCGAGCCCCCGTCCGGGCCTTGCGGGTCCTGGCTTCGACGCCTCCAATATCGGAGACGTCTAGCTCCCGCCGGGCCTTCCTCAAGACGGCCTCGTAGCTGAGGCCCTTCTCGGCCGCCTCGGGCAGCACAGTGATCACCACTGCGGCCGTCTTCGGCGACTTGAGCCCCTTGCGCGGTCTCTTCTTCCGTCCGGCTCCTGCCTGTGGAGCGGGGACCTCAGCGGCGCGCTTGGCCTCCGCTCTCCTTCTTTGGCCGCAACTCCTTCCGTCGCGCTCGGCCACCTACCAACCCTGTTCGGGTACGGCAGTCGTGCCAGACGCGGAAGGTCTCGTCGCAGCCTCGCTGGTCGTCGCCGGCGGTGTTATTGCGGGCGACTTCAGCGGTCCGGCAGGAGCCGGAGCCGTCTTCCTCCTCAGGGCGGGTCCCTTCGGAGCTGGGCCAGGGCCTTTGGGCTTAGGCCCGGCCGCGGCCGCGGCGTAGCTCCCCACGCGGCCACCCTGACAAGGCAGCGGGGCGGGGGCTGGTGCCACATGCGGCCGCTTGTCCGCGGCGAGAGGTGGTCGGACACGTGGTTCTGGAGGCAACCTCGCCTCCAGAACGGCGAAGCGCGCATCGACGAGCTTGCCCACTGCGCCGATGATTTTGGCGAGGGCCTCGTCCGATATGCCTCCCACCTCAAACGGGGTCGGCTGAGCCTCCTCAGGGGCCCGTTCTACGGCGCCAGGCGGCTTTGGCGCCGCAGGGGCGCTAGCCGGCGGCAAGCGGTCCGCGGGGAGAGGCGTCAACCTCACCACCGGGACAGGGAGTCTCGCCGCGGCGACTGCGCCAGCGTCAGCCGGCGGCGCGCGCCTCGCGGCGGCAGGCGTCTTCCTCGCCGCGGGGACGGGTGTGACGGTGACGCCATCACCCAACGTCGTCGGCGCCGCAGCGCGAGGCGGCTTTGGCGCCGCAGCGGCCGCTGAGTAGCCGGTCATGGCTGGTGGCGCGGCTGGCGCAGGCGACACGAACAGCGCCACCTGAGCCTTGAGGTCGGCCACGTCGATCAGCAACTGGCGGTTTGCCCGACGCATCTCCGCCAGCATGTCGCCCAGGTTCCTGTTTCGGGTCCGCAGGCCTGACATCTCGCCTCTAAGGCGGACATTTTCGGCCTGCAGATCCGTGGCGTCACCGGCGCGGACAGCGACCGCCGCCGCTTTCTACAGCCGAGGTCCCTCGCCCTCTTCGGGAGGCCATGATCTTAGGTGGAGGCATGTTGGCCGCGCTCCCCTCGGTTTCGGCGCTCGAGCTGCCTCCCTTACTCAGGGGGCGCTTTCGCACCTGCGAGGGGAGGGCCTCTTCCTTCTTAGTCGCGGTCGCCGGCGGCGTCTTTGCTGCTAGACGCGCCGACGACCTAGTGGGGCCTTCACCAGCCGACCCGCTTTCCTCTTTGGACGGCCCTGCGGGAATATCACCGCCCTCGTCCATTCTGACGGTAGATCCGCCGCCCTCGTCTTCGGAAGGCTCTGCGACATCGCTGTCGCCCTCGTCCGTCGACGGCTCTGCTGCGAGTCTACCGTCCTTCTTCTCTTCAGCGGCGGCAGCCTCCCTGCGCGCCCGCCGCTCCTCCAGCCGCCTTTTGTGGCTCAGGCCGTTGCCCCGAGACTTTCGAGGCGACCTCCTCTTCTTCTTCTGGGCCTCCACGGTTTGTGCCGGGCCCTCGGCAGACGCCTCAAGTCCTGAGGACGAGGCGTCGTCTTGGTCAGTTTTTGATCGGCTTGACCGGGCCTTGGGGTGAGGATCGCTATAATCCCCGTCGTTTTTTTTAATTAATTTTTCAGCATCCATTATTGATCCCACGATTATGGGAGATACAATACGTCGACCCGGGCAGAGATCCCTTTACCCGGGCAAGCCTACATTTACCAACCAGGGGGTCAGCCGGTACCCTGGCTGGAGCGTGCTAACGACAGAACAACCCATCTGCCATGCATCTTCTCGCCGCACGCCAGAACTTAAGATTCTGGGTGATTTCCGAGTCCGAATGTTACTTCGAACTCTTTATAGAGGTTGTCTTCCTCGCGGTCCGGGTGGTTAAGCCAAGACCCTCGCTCCTGAAACTAAGACAAGCAAAGAATCAGGTTTACGATGTGTGGGCGGTGGCATGTGCCTGCCCAGCCCTCAAATGAATGAGTGACTGAGCCCGTCCCAATGTTTCGCGTCCTATACCCTCTACTACGACTGTAGTAGAGTAAGGAGCGAAATCGCGCAGATATTCGCTACGGACGACAGTACAACAGAAGAACTGGGGACCGCCGCCCGCACCCAGGGTACACCGCGTGGAGGTTTCTGGGATAGTACCCCAAATAATAAATCATTTCTAACGAGGTCGCAACTCTGCTGGTGAAACAAAACAGTCAAATAAAGGGTGGCGATAATTATATTTTTATCCCATGGTCATACCGTAAATAGTATATTAATGGCAATATAATTTGTAGAATGAATAGAACTTTGAACCACCTTTTTCTTTAGTGACCGGCTATAGACACACGCGCGCCGTACATGTACATCTACGTTGTGCGGGCGGGCCACCGCAACCGGGTATCATCTCGAGTCGAAGCCGGACGGTAGAGCGTGTCAACCTAGAATATTTTCTCTCGGACCCACCCTATTGCCTAAATCCGTTAGACGACTAACTCGCAGAAGGCGATGACCGCATCCCTGTTTCTGACGCTGTTGATTATCGTCCTAGCGCCAAACCTTCAACATCTTGCATTGCTTTAACTTTGTCAGAGATGACTTTTGCGTGGACGAAGTCGCGGGCAAAAGCTAGTATAAAATAAAATCGTGGGACACTACAAAACGAACATTTCAATCGACGATTGTAGATATTTACGTATTAGAAGCACCCTAGGAATAAATACAGACTCTCCTTGAGAACAACCGGTCATTATAGTTACCCCGATTACATTGCGATACAATATTTTTACTTGCATTCTAGTAAACCATTACATAATTTTGGTAGATTTATATTGCGCAGCAATATAATTGGCGCGCCAACTTTCAATCTTGATCGAAGTTGAGAGATCAGAGGGCTTCAGTATATTCAAGAACTCAACCGGTTAATGTATCATCTGTGTTTATCACTTAAAGACTAATAGTTATTACTTAAATTTTGTGTATTTATATACATTATCATATTAATATACAGAAAAGGTTATTTAAACCTATTAAAGCTATTTGCGGCTAACAACTAAACATACACAAAAATAAATCATTTTTCCGGGTTGAGATGAGGGTTCAACCCGGGAAAATGACTTTTTTGACCTGTATGAAAATCCATTAGTTAGATTTACAAAACTTAGGTCTCTTACAGTGAAGCTAGATGATTTGACTCAGCACACGAATGCTTAAGTATAAATATAGTGCAGTTTGATCTATTAGATTTCACAATACACTGTTTGATTAAAAATAAAAACAGTACCTTTCATATTTTTATAGTCAATAGGTGGTTCTGTAAACTATGCCTAAATCGCTTTACGATTTCGTAAGAAATTTTAGTATATATAATAGGGATGGTAAACTTATATATATTTTTTATTTTCTGATATTTACGCTAGTATCACACATTTAAAATAAAACACTTCTGACAAATTTGTATTTAATTTTAAATTAGCCAATATTTCGAACATTTTACAGCGTTCATGGCCCTGGGAAGACCAGGGTAGCGTCACGTCCAATAACTCTTTAATAACGATGACTTATTAATTATATATTTGTAAAGTCCAAAAAAAGGTAACAGTTCATTAATGCTGGGTATTGTCTCTAAAAAGAAAGAAAAACAATTAGGCACAAAGATTTTAATAATTACATCGCAAAATATAAACACAGCAAAACAAAGAAAATTTATTTTAAAAAGGTAAATTGAAGTAAGACAATCATATAATGAGAAAGCAGCTCACTCAGCATCAACGGTAGCATCGCATCTATATAAAACAAACCGCATCCACTCATTTTGCTACGACTGGGCGTTGAGAGGAAGCCTCCCACCCGGGCTGGGCGTGATCTGTTACGCCGACGACACGCTCGTCACAGCCCGCGGTGGGACGCTGGAGGAGGCAGCAGGCCTGGCGACTCTCGGCACCGAAGAGATCGTCAGGCGGATCGAGGCGCTGGGGTTGAGGGTGGCCCTGGACAAGACGGAGGCCCTCTTGTTCCATGGGCCCCGCATGAGCCCTCCCATCGGCGTTTCGATCACCGTCAATTCGGTTGACATCAGCATCCGGGCCCATATGAGGTATTTGGGCCTGGTGCTCGACGGGCATTGGTGGTTTCGGGAGCATTTCCGCAGGCTCGCTCCGCGGCTCGTCGGCGCGGCGTCCGCCCTTTCATGGCTAATGCCGAATGTGGGCGGACCGAGCGCTACGTGCCGACAGCTATACACGGGGGTCGTCCGGTCGATGATCCTCTACGGCCCACCGGTGTGGGCGGGGTCCCTGACCGTCCGACTCAGGGCTCTTCTGTGGCGACCACAGAGGGCCATGGCGGTCAGGGCTGTACGTGGGTACCGCACGGTGGCGACGGAGGCAGCGTGCCTGTTGGCCGGGAGTCCCCCGTGGGACCTGGAGGCGGAAATGCTCGCCGATTTGTATCGGCGGGTGTCGGGGGTGCGCGCGGAGGGCGGTGTGGTCTCTTTGAGGGAACTCACTGCTTGGCGCGTTGACGCCCGCCTTGATGTCATTGCCCGTTGGGCAGTCCGGCTGGAGAGGCCTCGGTTCGGTGTGCGGACCGTAGAGGCCTTCCGGCCGGTGCTGATGCAGTGGTTGGAACGGCGGCACGGGGTGCTCTCCTTCCGACTGGTGCAGGTTTTGACGGGGTATGGATGCTTCGCCAAATACCTGCACAAGGTCGTCAGGAGGGAGAGTACACCGTCCTGCCACCACTGCGATTACGACGAAGACACGGCGCAGCATACGCTCGAGGTTTGTGCCGCTTGGGCAGAGCAGCGTCGCGAACTCGTCGCAATCATCGGTGCCGACCTGACGCTGCCGACCATCGCCAGGGCGATGCTCGACAGCGTCAGGAACTGGGACGCGGTCGCAACCTTCTGCGAGGCAGTAGTCTCGCAGAAGGAGGCGGCGGAGCGCGTGCGCGAGGAGCGTCTCCTCGACGGCGCGAGCCGCCGCCGGCGACTGGGGCGGCGCAGGCGCGATTACCTGCGCCTGATGCTGCCCTAGCCAAGGCCGCGGGTGACTGGATCGGGGAATTAGCCCGTCACCCGCCGAGAGGCCGACCGCGTGAGGAAAGACCGACATCCTACCCGAGGGGGGGATGTCGGTCGAGGAGAGGGTACTCCTCAGGGGTATGCCGTCGGGCCGACCACTGAAGTCAAGTCACTCTGCTCCGGTGGTCGGCCCAACGACGAAGGCGACGTGGCGGGTGGGTTACGGGTGTGCGCGCTTACGCCCCTCTGTCACCCCGGATGGAGTGGTGCGAGGAGTGCGCCGACCGTAGCCCAACCCCCAAAAAAAAAAAATCCACTCATTTTGCTGAATTCATGACGGCTTTCCCTCCGGACCTCTGTACAGTGCAGACGTGTTTTTTGTGCATCCTCGTTAAATTGAAATAATATTTGATAAATAATATCTATATTTTAATTCGAGAAATTCAAATATCTTGTCAATAAACTACCAGGCGCTTAGAAATAATAAGCGTTGTAAGCTGCGAAGATTGTACGAAGATAGTGCGAAGATTGTGCGAAGACTGCGTGCCCTCCTTACGCAACGCCTACGTGAGTAATTAGCAAATAAGGACAGCTCGTCTAACCGCCCCTCCCAAGCATACTTTTGAAATCCCACCCCCCATCAGTGATTCGACTTCTAGCTACGTGCGCAAGCGACTGAGGCGGGGTTTTTATCGCTGGATCTCTCGATAATAATACACTAATATTTAATTATAAAATATTTTGTTTTGTGGACTGCGAGTTGTGCGCTTTGTTTATTAATATTTAGTACATACCCACCATGCTACTGAAAAGAACTCCACCACTCACACCATTGGCCATCAAGCGTAACAAACACGGTCTTCTCTACCGATGTAGAGTCAACAGGAATTTGATGGTATCCGCTCACGGCATCAAGACAGGTGTACCATTTTGCCCCACCTAACCTACCAATTTGATTTTTGATCAGTGGAATCGGATATCTATCAGCCACGGTGTTCTCGTTCAATTCTCTGTAATCCACACACATACGGTCAGACCCATCCTTCTTCTTAACCAGGAGCACGGGACTAGAAAACGGAGAACAACTAAACCTTATTACCCCCGCTTTTAACAGTTCGTTGACCTTGGCACGTACTACCTGCCGCTCTGCACCAAGACGATATGGGCGACGCTGAACCGTTTTCATGGGGTCAATTAAATGAATTTCCAGTCGACCCGTACTGACGCGAGACGTAGCTATGCTATGGGAGAAAGACATTAGAATTCCTTTAGAACAGATATCAATCGTGGCTTAAACTCTGGTGGTACGTCAGTGGTAATGCACTTAAAATCTACATTGTCACTCTGACTAAATTTCTCGCACGTTAAAACATTTTTAAGACACGTTAAAGTCACAGAGTCGTATGAGACGCTAACATTGAAGCCCAATGCTAATATTTCCCTACCAACTAAAATATCCTCACTAACTAAGACTAACTAAGACAATCATTAGGAAACTAAGACAATCATTAGGAACCACGTGGAATAAAACCTCTAAGTTAAAATCATCAAACAAACAACTAACTAAAGAAAACAACTTCTGTCATTTTATACCAGAAGTTGTTTTCTGTAGTTATGTTTATTTTCATTCGTTTTTAACGAGAACAAAATAAATGTTTTTCTTTCTTTCTTCTTCAAACAATATCCGAGATAAAATCTGCAGGGTGCTATAAACACTATGCTGTCCTATCTCCATTATCCTAACAATGTGGTTTACTCACTTACCAGAAAAATTATTTGCGATACATTCCGTGATTTTTTTTTTTTTTTTGGGGGGTGGGCTACGGTCGGCGCACTCCTTGCACCACTCCATCCGGGGTGATAGAGGGTCGTAAGCGCGCACCCCCGTAACCCACCCGTGACGTCGCCTTCGTCGTTGGGCCGACCACCGGAGCAGAGTGACTTGACGTCAGTGGTCGGCCCGACGGAATACCCCTGAGGAGTACCCTCTCCTCGACCGACATCCCCCCCTCAGGTAGGATGTCGGTCTTTCCTCACGCGGTCGGCCTCTCGGCGGGTGACGGGCTAATTCCCCGATCCAGTCACCCGCGGCCTTAGCTAAGGCGGCATCAGGCGCAGGTAATCGCGCCCGCGCCACCCCAGTCGCTGGCGGCGGCTCGCGCCGTCGAGGAGACGCTCCTCGCGCACGCGCTCCGCCGCCTCCTTCCGCGAGACTACTGCCTCGCAGAAGGTTGCGACCGCGTCCCAGTTCCTGACGCTGGCAGCGTCAGGTCGGCACCGATGATTGCGACGAGTTCACGACGCTGCTCTGCCCAAGCGGCACAAACCTCGAGCGTATGCTGCGCCGTGTCTTCGTCGCAATCGCAGTGGTGGCAGGACGGTGTACTCTCCCTCCTGACGACCTTGTGCAGGTATTTGGCGAAGCATCCATGCCCCGTCAAAACCTGCACCAGTCGAAAGGAGAGCACCCCGTGCCGCCGTTCCAACCACTGCATCAGCACCGGCCGGAAGGCCTCTACGGTCCGCACACTGAACCGAGGCCTCTCCAGCCGGACTGCCCAACGGGCAATGACATCTAGGCGGGCGTCAACGCGCCAGGCGGTGAGTTCCCTCAAAGAGACCACACCGCCCTCCGCGCGCACCCTCGACACCCGCCGATACAAATCGGCGAGCATTTCCGCCTCCAGGTCTCACGGGGGACTCCCGGCCAACAGGCACGCTGCCTCCGTCGCCACCGTGCGGTACCCGCGTACAGCCCTGACCGCCATGGCCCTCTGTGGTCGCCACAGAAGAGCCCTGAGTCGGACGGTCAGGGACCCCGCCCACACCGGTGCACCGTACAGTGCCATCGACCGGACGACCCCCGTGTACAGCTGTCGGCACGTAGCGCTCGGTCCGCCCACATTCGGCATTAGCCATGAAAGGGCGGACGCCGCGCCGACGAGCTGCGGAGCGAGCCTGCGGAAAGTACATTCCTTGATAAGGGAACATTCAGCGCCAGAGTCAAAACAAAACAAAAAGGACTGACCATTGTTTGCGAGCTGACCACGAGTACTGCTCACGCTGCACACGTTCACTCGGTGTTCACGTGTTGATGGTCCCACCGCATTCATCCCTTGTGTCGCGCCGCCATTGCTTTTGACGTTGCCGCCCGGTCCATGGTGGCACTTTGCAGTGAAATGGCCCTTCCCACCACAGCGAAAACAGATATGACTTGCGATTGCGGATTGCTTGTGGGTTTCAAGACCGCAGATGACGTATTTGTGGTCAATTTCTTTTCTACCGAACGACACTCACGCGCACGATGCCCCAGCTTACAGTAGTGGAAACACCCAAGCGGCGGTCCCGTCTTTACACGTTTTGATTCCGTGTGACTGTCTTCAACTGCTAACGGTAATTTCCGTTTCATGAATGTAGTCGCTTTTAATTCTCGCTGTAACTTGTCTCTTGATACAATCTCGGTTGTAAAAGCTAGTCGTTGTAAGCGTCTGTCAAATTACGTAATATGTGCCAGCACAGTCGACAATGCAATCTCTTCTACGCTCATGTTTTGCCATTTTGAAGTTAAAGACGTCATTAATCTCGCAGCATATGCTGACAAACACTCGTTTTCTTTTGGTTTGCTGTTTTGTAAGTTAATGAGAGTAGCTGCGGGTATTTCAACACAATCGTACCTGGCAGTAAATAGTTCTTGAAACTGCAACCACCGCATACCAGGGAAAGAAACTTGCGATAGCCATTGCGGAGCACTACCCTTTAGTGCTCTGCTGATGGCTATTATTAACGGTCCCCGTTGTAATGGATCGTCTCCAAAACAGAGGTCAACTGTGTTGCACCAAGCTCGTGCATCCGCCTCCGGCTTCTCAGGGTTAAATTCAGGTAGCTTGATGTTACTCGTACTCGCCGGATGTTTGATTGCTTCAATGAGACTCAGCATACTATTATTTTGTAGCTCGAACATTTTTCGCAGCAAGTCTTCATCAAAGCGTGGCGATTGCATATCTTCAACCCTTGTTTGTGCTCGAGGTGATCCCACTGCTGATGTCGTCGCAGGGGAGTTTTCTGATCGCGGTGGGCACACATTTTTATCGGGTTCTGACATAGTGGGTAGCCTCGAGCTAGTAATAACAACGACAATTATTTGATAGAAGATTTATGTAAACTAATCACGATTATGCAATATACGAACAGATACGTCCACTCGGTACGAGGCCTAGATTCGAATGCCCGCCCGTTCCAACGACCGCATCCAAGCACGACTCGCTTTGTTGCCAGACTCGATGTGTTGCCATGCTTGCGTTCGGTTTTCGCCGTAATTCTCCGACATATAAGAAAGAAAGAAAGAAAATCATTTATTTCGGCTTCCAAATTAATACAAATTGATAATTACAAATTGAAATAGGTACATGGGATACCGAAAAAGGTCTCACCTCAGCATAAGCTGCATCACAAACGTGATACAGTGCTGATTTTCAGGTAAAACCTTTGAGAGAATGAGTAAGAGTATGTTTTGTTACAACATAAAAAAAATATATACAAGTGCAATATATAGATCTAAACACAGTGCCAAAATCATTTGTAACTTACATACAATATACATACACATACACGTTCGCACACACATACACTTAAACATAATGCATACATACATATACACATACATTCACATACCTATATGCCAATAACATATTCACTTATTTTCTTTATTAGAAATGAAGATATAAAAAGATTGCTGCAGCATTGGAAAGAGGATAGAAAATTAATAAATTTTGGTTACCTGCCTAACAAATAATAATGTTGAAGACGACATATCAACAATATTAAGTAACAATACGATAATTACATAGATACGTAATAATATACTATTATAGATATTTTAAAATAATACATATATAATATTTATTAAGGATTTACACATATATAACATCAATGGTAAATAATAGATCCAGTGTATAGGTGATTACAAGTAAGATTCTTTTTCTCTTCACTTATAAGCAACATCCGACTTTTGCTCTGAAAGTAGCCGTTTTTTTATTTGAATCTTAAATGTATTTTTTGTTTTTAAATATCTCAAAGGCGGGTCTAAGCCGTTCCAAGAGTGTGTGGCCGCATACATGAAACACCCCCTGAATGCTGCAGTATTGTGTTCTGGTACTAGGAGCGGGCGCGTAGTAGTACATATGGCATGGCCGCAGTTGTCCTGTTTCCATATTAACTTCCTAAACAAATAATCTGGTTTCTTACCATTAACAACACTAAACACAAAATTTGCCAAATGTATCTTTCGTCGTTTATCCATTTTTAACACGTTATTTTTATTTAAAATCGGTGTAATGTTACTACGTCGTGGAATACAGTAACAGTATCGAGCACATGCATTCTGCACACGCTGAATCAAACGCTCCGTGCGTAAAAGGAGACATGGACCGTATACTACATCGCAATAGTTAAATTTTGACAATACTAGACTCTCAATCAGCGTTTTCCTCATAGGTATGCTTAAAAATTGTCTCAGTCTATATAACACTTTCAGCCTGTAGAAACAAGTTTTTACAATACTACTTACATACGATTCAAAACGGAGTTTCGGATCGATGGTTAGACCTAAGTTCCGAGCAGTTTCCACTCTCTCAATACTGTCGCCCATAATTTTGACCCCTGGCTTTGCAGACAGTATTGTTTTAACTTGGTTTTTGGTACCCATGACCAAGAATTTTGATTTTTCGGGATTAAGCACTAAGGAGTTATTCATAGACCAAGAAGCCACTTTGTCCAACTGCACATTTAGAAGTTTTACAGCTGCAACTACATTACTGGGCTCAAATGAATGGTACAGCTGAGTGTCATCAGCATATATGTGGTACTTGAACCCACTCAGGCACTGGATCACATCGGCACTGTATATGATATACAAGAGTGGGCCGAGGATCGAGCCCTGCGGAAAACCTCTGGTGACAGGACGAAAGGAAGAAAATACCATTGAACCATTTTCACCGCGCAATTGAACCTGTTGAGATCGATTTGTCAGATAGCTTTCAAACCATCTTATTGTTTCTGGTTCAAAGCCATAAAAAGACATTTTCGAAAGCATTAAAGAGATGTTTGCAGAATCAAATGCACGGGTGTAATCGAGTAACGTCAATATGGATCCCTTCCCACGATCCCTGGCTAAAGTATCCTAATAATCGTTAAAGTTACTAATCTCGTTAGCGTTAGTGATACATAGCTTAGATTGTAACAACAATATTGCACTATACATAAGATCATACAGCAAGTGTAAGTACACGTAATTTTAATTATTAACAATAAAAATAAATTACATATTACATACATACATACATACATAGCCTCACGCCTGTTTCCCAGAGGGGTAGGCAGAGACTACGGATTGCCACAAACCACGATCCTGACATACCTCCATCGCTTCATTCACACTCATCACAGTCTTCATGCATGCTCTACGATTACGCGTACTCTTAATGTGACCTTTCACTAACACATCTTCAATTTGATCCAGGAAAGTACGACGTGGTCTTCCCCTTGTAATCGTCCCACTCACACTCGCTTTGTATACTTGTTTAGTCAACCTTTCTTCACTCATTCTTTCCACGTGTCCAAACCACCTCAGCATACCCTTTTTTATCTTTGTCACTACTTCTTCATTCATACCACAGCGCTCTCTTATAACACTATTTCTAATTTTATCTTTCAGACTTACACCACACATACTACGAAGAGCTCTCATCTCTACAGCATTTATGCTACTTTCATGTCTTCCCTGCCAAATCCAACTTTCACTGCCATTAATGAGAGTGGGAACTAATACTCCCTTATGTACAGCTAGGCGTGCCTTGTTAGATACATTCCTACTTTTCATAAAATTGTACAATGCCCCATTCACTTTATTACCAGCATTTACTCGTCTTTCAACATCTTCATCATTTTTACCATCACTAGTAAACAGTACACCCAAGTATACAAATTCTTTCACCTGTTCCAATCCCTCACCATTTATAAAAATATTACATTCCGTCATACATTTATCTTTTTCAAAGACCATTACTTTCGTCTTACTTACATTCACTTTCATACCTTTTCTTTCAAAAGCATCATGCATAGTAGTTACCATCGCCTGTAAGTCTTCAGCCGACGATGCAAGTAAAACCTGATCATCGGCATAAAGAAGACATTTGACGAGTAACTGATTCATTCTTAAACCACATTCATTATTTTTCAAATCTTGCAAACAGCTATCCATAAATAGGTTAAACAGCCACGGTGACGCTACACATCCCTGTCTGACACCTTTATCAATGTTAAACCATTCAGTGTAGGACCCGTTTACCCTCACGCAGGCTCTGGAATCCTTATAAATGGATTTCAGCACCTGAATAAGATGGCCATTTACCCCATACATAGATAGTACCGACCACAGTTCATTCCTCCTCACTTTGTCATAAGCCTTCTCTAAATCAATGAAAGCGCAAAAAACTTTCTGACCTTTAGCCAAAAATTTTTGCCCAGGCATCGTAAAGAGAAAACTTGATCCGTGCAACCCATACTCTTTCGAAAACCCGCTTGTGCATCCCATATTTTCTTTTCGGTCACTTTCACTACTCTTTCAATCAACACTTTCGCATACAGTTTGCCGACAATGCTAAGGAGGCTTATGCCCCTGTAGTTTCTACAATCTTGCCGTGAACCTTTCCCTTTGTAGAGAGGTACAATTACCGCCTGACACCAGTCTATAGGTACTCGGCCATTAGTCCAGCAAAGATTGAAGAGCTGGTATAGGATGTTAGTTGTAATATCTTCTCCAGCCGTCAGCATTTCAACTGTAATCCTGTCGTATCCTGCAGACTTACCCGCTCTCATACCTTTCAATGCATTTGTAATTTCTATCATACTTATGCATTCTCCTTCCTCGAGATCTCTTTCATTCACAAATGATAATTTTTGTGGCTCTTCTCTTTCAAATAAGCTTTCAAAGTATTCCTTCCATTTCTCTAGTATACATTCTTCTCCATACACTGTCCTTCCATATTTATCGCTGATCGAGACTAGCTCTGTATTTTGCGCTTTGCCTCGAGCCGATCTTATGGACTTCCATATACATATTAAAAGAGCAATATTTAAAAGTAATTCATAATATAAACAATTACAATAAGATAGATTAATCTGTACATAGAACAAACTCAGACATTGCCAAAAAATTTATCTATATCTTCTTCACATTTAATTTGTTCTACTTTATGGCCGGTTTCTTTCCTGGCGAAGATACGTCCCTCCCTAGTCCATATATACCTCCATTTATGTATGATACCTGCTTGTCTTGCTTTGTAAAACAGGTGACGGTTTGTACGAGTGAGTCGTTCATTTATATAAACTCGTCGCATCGGCGTAGTCATCTGGAGGTCGGCGGTGGTTAGTCCGCGACGCACTCTAGCAGCGTGCAGTAGTGTATCGCGCGTCGAGCGGCGCGCGAACCTCACGGATATATTGCGCGGCCGCTGATTATCAGAAAGATCACCGTCTAACGTCGAGATTCTATTACGGCGTGGGGAGCCGATTCTCTCTATATACACGACGTCTCGTTCATCCAGGTTAACACCAAGCTTTGTGGAGATTAATTTGACAATATGTAAGGTGCTCTCATCCTTACTTTCCAAAATGCCCGAGATTTCAATGTCGTTCACTAATAGTTCCTGATCGCGCTCGTTCAGCTGAGATTTTAATTGTGTCACAGTAGTTTCCAGCGAACTACTATCCAATATGGATTTTTGGCTGAGCCTATTCTCTACCACGTCCATTCTCGCCTCCAGACTGTTTATTTGTCTTTCACTCGCTTTTAAACTTTCCTTAAATTCTGTCATGTCCGTTCGAAATTTCTGGATTTCCTGCCGCATCAAACGCATATCCGTTCGTATTTCCTCTCTAAACAGACGTAGTTCATCAGCCAAATCTGCAAGGAAAGTGGTAGAAGTGTCAGTAGGCATACAGCTTGCCTGACTAGTTTCCTTCAGCTCTTCCGGCTGATGTGTCTCTACCTGTGCAACCTGTGTCCTACCTCGTACCGGTGTCTCAGGTTTGTTGTCTCTGACAACATTCTTCAAGCACTCTGGGCAGCACCAAGTGGTTGCTATAGAACCTGTCTGGGGTAAGAGTACACAGCCACGATGGTATAGTGCACTGCATGCACTGCATTTAGCGGCCTCTATTGGCGACAGAAATTTTGCACAACCACCACATTTCATAGATGGCATGACGATAAAAGTAATTCAGAAGTGCAACCGACAACGATGATCAATTAAGTTGCATTAACAGTTCCTAGTTCTGTGAATAGATGGCACTATTTATAAAATTTGTGTATGTGATGGTATAATATGATCACACCATAGATCAGTTCTTCTACTGAGTTAAACAATCTGCAAGGCCTACAAATGTACCTCTACTCCAGACAAGCTTTCCAACACAGAAATCCTTAACAGCTTTTATATATTTTGCGTTAGTGGCAGGTAGTTTCTAGTTAATTCAACTATGCTGAACAAACTTTAAAACACAATTACGACTTATTCACTTCACCAAAAACTGCAGATAATAATTGACACTGTTCCTTGGGTTCTAAATAATCATATAAAATACACGAAAAACTTTTAGAAACTTAGTTGTTATTTTAATTTATATTATTCGACAGTATCATCCACGATAACAACCTGTCACTTCCAAACTCAAACTCACACTCAATAAATATATGTATATAATAAATATATGATATTATATATATATATATATATATATATATATATATATATATATATATATATATATATGTGTGTGTGTGGGATTTAAATTTAATAACTTCATTTTTTTGGTAATTGATTATTGTTTTTGAACGGAATGAAAGGTGTATTGTTGAACGAATGCTGTGTGAAAGGGAAGAATGTATGTTTTGTCTCGCTCTCTCTCACGACGCCGCCATTCCGAGAACACGGTTGAAATTGTGGTCTGTACAAATTAAGAAAATAAAAATAGTTAAAGTACGAATTTAGTGTTTTGTTTAGACCCACGCCTATAAATTCTCGTCCGGGATACTTAGAAATATCAGGGTTTAAACAAGTACGTATATGATATTAAATCATAAATTTTAAATTTTACAAAGTTAACACACGACGTAGGGGCGCCACCAGCCGCCATTTTCGACGGCTACCTATACGAGTTATACGACGCACTCAAACGACGACATAAGATTTTATACGATGGCGGAGAGCAAAAACGACGATAATAAGAACGACGATAGCAAAAAAGACGATAGCAAAAACGACGATAGCAAAAACCCAACTTACATGATGAATGCTATACCAAAGTTCAAAGAAGAAGAAACAAGAAGAGGAGCCAAAGCTCAAATATTAAGAATTCAAGAGGAGAGTAGAAAGACTTATAACAAACGACGTAAAGAAGGAGAAAGGTACATTAGTTGTTGAATTATTTACAGCGCTTATTATTTTAAAGAGCAAGCTTGTCATTATATTACTGTTTTACTGTTCTGTATACATCACCATATACTTGTAAGATTGTACTTAACTGAATTTAAAAGTTTATATTGTTTGGTTATGTTATGTACTAAGAGCAACTGTTTTCCTACTTGGTGTGTTGTTATAAGCGTGTATGAAGAGAATTATGAATGTTGACGAAGCGAGTGAAGTATGCAGAGATAGAGTTTTCTTGCACTCTGTTCTCTCTGCCTATCCTGCAAGGGATATGGCGTGATGATATGTATGTATGTGTATGTGTACGCTAGCGCCTCACCCTTGCCCTCCAAGGCCTCCGCCCAACGGTGTGTCAGGTACACAAGAAATCACCAGCCGACCGGCCTTGACGAAAGCCATATTGGCGGTCACTGATCAGCTGATGATCCTCAAGGTACTGCAGAAGCTGACGATTAATTATTTTCTCCATTATCTTGGAGAGTAAGGATGTAACCGCAATCGTCCTGTAATTCGACGGGTCCGACCGGTCTCCCTTTTTCGGGATCGGGTGGACATAGGCTACCTTCCACGAAGATGGAACCCTACTATTATCATAGGAAAGTTGATATAAGCGCGTGAGGATGTACCGAAGTTCCTTCCTAAGGGTTCCTATAAAAGAGATAGAAAAAGAAGCAGGTTCGAGTACAACTATTTATTAATATGAATTAATTATATTTGAACACAAACGGCCAACCAGTTGGTAGGGCACGTTGGTCGTGGGTTCGGTGCCGACACCAATTCCACCAATCCCTCCAGTACCGTACTCTCCTCAGGCTGTCCACCATAGCAGCCGTCGTAATGGCACAAGTGAGCATCGAGGCCCGCAGCTTGTGATCCAATCGGCAATGACCCACTGTAACGGGTATAAGCGACTAGCGTAGACCTTGGACCCTGGAACGTGCATGAAGCTGACGTTAAGGCCAAATCCAGAAGTATGAATGGCCCACGGCAACAGCGCGAGGGAAAGCATACCTGTGTTGCCGTGGTTGTTTATGATCAGATAGCAGATGACAAGACTAAGCGGTGAAATAATAATTAGCTAATTACAATGAGTAGGTACACTACGAAACATTTTATAAAACAATAGCGAAGATGAAATGAAATATACTATAAGGTGAATCTATAATACAATAATTAAATTACAAGCACTTACCCAATGCTGGGGTTGAATATACACTAAATTAAATAACTTTAAGTTCGTATAAAAGTGCAATTACGTCACTGGTATAACTGACGGCAATCATGTACAATAAAATATAATTTAATTTTATAAGGATCGTACTGACATACGTTCGCCTTGAGAGCGTTCGGCTGTCTGTAGTTCAGCCGGTGGTGGCGCGCGGTGCGCCGGGGCATCGACGAGAACAATAGAAGCGTTATCGCTTCTATTGAGTGGTACTAAAATGACGCTCATTTATTTATACTTGCGTGTTGATTTATTATTGGTATATTTAATTAAAGAAAGTAAACAATTTTAGATTTTAGTTATTATTTTATAGTTCATGGTAACGTATAACGTTACAAGGACGGGGGTCAACTCGGGGACGCACGTTTTCAGGACCACTGCAGGGATGCCATCCGGCCCGCTCGACTTATACGTACGTCAATTAGCCGCAGCTTCCGCCTGATCGCTCGCTGCGTAATGTGGATTTTAGGCAGAGAGCTTTCACACCGTGGGATGATAGGTGGTGTGGCGGCTCCAGCGTCCAAAGTCGAGTTACAGGCAAAGAATTGACCCAAAAGATCGGCGTTCTCCTTTGCACTGTGGGCTAGACTGTCATTATTTTTCTGCAGTGGTGGGAGATTGGACTGCCAGAAGTTGCCTTGGGCAGCTTTCGCAAGCGACCAGAATGCACGACTCCTGGCGGGATAGCTCTCAAATCGCTCGCCAATTCTGGCAACATGTTTCGCCTTGGCTCTGGCAATAGCCTTCTTACTAGTTCTAGAAGCGGCATTAAATTTTTGCTTCTCCTCATTGACATTTGGGTCCAGACATTTTTGGACCCTATTCCAGGCCTGGTATGCGGACTACTTTTGCCGTGCAGCCGTCCTGCAGGTTGTATTAAACCAAGGCCAGCTGCAGCCACCGACCGGTATTTTGGTGTTGGGGATAAATAATTCCATCCCCGTAATAACCGTATCGGTAACGCAATCCGCACAAATATCAGGGTCCCTATAGGCAAAGCAAAGCCGCTTCTATGGGTAGGATGGGTAGAACTCGCGAAGCCTATCCCAATCTTTTGACTTATATTGCCAGACTCTGTGAGTCCCAGTCGCTTTAGAGCGATTAGGCCTCGCAATAGGGGCTTTGCTACTGACCAAGCAGTGTTCAGATGACCCAAGAGGAGCTTCAACCACTACCCGGTATCCGTGCTGGTGTGTAGTCAGCAGAAGATACAGTAGAGAGGGCTCGTGGCTCTCAATGTCTGGAACACGGGTAGGCTGTGTTACCAGTCATGAGAGACCATAGGCCGAGATCATATTGAAGGGATGCCTACCCAAGAGGTCAGTGGTTCGGGACCCCAACCACTCTTTATGATGAGCATTGAAGTCTCCAAGAACCCCCACCTCCGCTGATGGACACTGCTCCAATATTACGTCAATCCTCCATTGAACGTTCTCAAATAACTGAGTTGACCGTGAATCACTGCCATGGGAACTGTACAGGCACGCATTGATACGGCTATACCCTCCATAGTCTACGCGTAACCATAAAATTGACAAGTCACCATGCTCGAGGGCCCTATGGCGGTGACAACAGATGTCATCCCGAATGAACACGCACATCCCAGCTTTACGGTGGAAGGAGTGCTCCAACTCGTAGCCTGGGTAATTTAGGTACGAAATATCATCCGGGGCACTTATCTGCGTCTTCGCTAAAAAGAACAAGGCAGGCCGCGCCGTCTCGAGGTGTTGGTGAACGGCGTCAAGATTGCTGTGTAAACCCCTAATGTTGCAAAAGTCCACGTCAAATGTGGATAGAGGGACCGCCGTACAAAACCTTCTCTTTTTGAATTTCCTTTTCATTGCGGGTTTTGTGTATAAGAAGAGGAAGGAAGCGTACTTTCGTGGACTGGGCTTCGGTGATGGCAAAAAAGGTGCTGGGCATAGTACATGGTTGAAGGGTGGGTTTTGTGAGGAGCTGACACGAAGCACGGAAGGGCCCCCGGTGTAGTAGTTGTCACGCTCCACTCCGGTTTCCTACTCCAGCACGACGACTCCGCAACGGGATTTTCAACGGTTGGCGGGACAGCCTCCCAGGGGGGATAGTCCTGGGCTCAGGTCCCCTGTGGACCGGCAGGTGGCCGGCGGTGACCATTCCCACCGGGTCTCCCTGTACCCCATATCAGCCCCTCACGCCCAATGCCTCAACCAAGACCTTACCACCGTAAATTTTAAGCATCACCAGAACCCACTACACGAAAACACACCCGGAAAGTTAGGCTCCGGCTCCCTCGCTCACCGAACGAAGCACAGCAGCAAAAGCCACTGCTCAAACGTCGATATTCTGCGAGAGTGTGGTTCTACCCCGGTCGGACCTGCCCGCGGCTGTAAATAGAAAACTATCAACAGTGCGGCCCTACCACAATAAAAGTGGTGTATATTATTTGTGCGAGTGAAAAGCGAGTATCCTGATAGGTGCAAGGCGTAAAAAGAATCGTGTAAAAGAACTTCTACAGAAGAAAAACTAAAATTTAAATTTGCCTTCCTTTGCATTTGCAAGTATCATCCTTAAGTAATTATAATATAGAAATAGGGAAATTATATTAATATTAATGTAAATAATGACAACATAATTATTCAAGACTAGCTGATGCCCGCGACTTCGTCCGCGTGACATTCAATTATACTACGCACCCCTATTTGAAACTTAAAAATTCTAACTCGACCAAGTATTTGCGGCAGCCACTTGAGCATTTTCATCAATTAGGACGCTTTCTCCAATTTTCTTTAAAACATCGGCAAGTTCTTAAGCATGTGATATAGTGTTGCCCAAATGCAAGACTCTTGCGAGGCTCGCAAATCTTGCAACTTTTGCTTTTAGAATAACATAATGTCACTTGTTTTGATAGAAATAAAAAATCCCCATAGACATTAAAAATCCAACTAAATTAATGAAATTCTATTCATCTAGTGGCAGTAAATGTACAACTATCAATAATTAGGTACATAGCACTAAGCCGAAGTAGGGCTATTATCCTTCCGTGTACTGGTATTACTCGTAAGAATACGAAATGTTGACAATCCTTTCTGTGCTAAGAAAATCGTAAAATCATGTTTAAGGGAGCACTGCGAAACTCTTGCAGCAAGTCTTGGTCTTGCATTTGGGCAACACTAATGTAAATGGTGACCTTGGGTTTGCTTGCATGTTGATAGTTAGGGTCAGCTTTCCTACTTGGGGCCACAGATAACACTTCAGTGAAGCATTGATCTCATCAGTTCTATTTCCCCGATTTTTAACAGGAAGGATTTGCCAAAAATCTCCACAGAAAAGCACCATTGACTTTTCATTACGATCTCGTATTGCTCGATCTATGGCCTCTACGATTTCTTTTTATTTATCATTGTCCAATCAACGCAAACGATTAGACAGCAATCCTTAATAAAAACACTAATAGTGGTAAAGCCACAGTTGATAGTATTCTTTCTATAGCCACGGGCCGGTACGACCCCCAGTCGGATCTAGTACCCCACTCTTGCAGAAAAGCAACGTTTGAACAGTGGCAATGTGTTATTTCCGCTTCATTTGTAAGAGGCGGCGGGTGGCGCAGGCGCGATTACCTGCGTCTACTTGCCTTAGCCGAAGTCACGGGTAACTGGAACGGGGAATAGTCCGTCACCCGCGGAGAGGCTGACCACGTGAGTGTGAAGCCCGATGACCCAGGGCGTCATCGGGGATGGTACTCGAAAGGCCCAATGGTGATGGGGAGGGAAAACGGTGAGTTATGGGTCCACGCGGACGGAATGCAAGGCGTGTGTCCAAAAAAAATAAGTGCATGCTGCTTGCTCGTTTACCACCGTACACAATAAAACAAAAAACACTTTGAATGTGTCGCAGTTTTGTGTTATTGAACATCTCGGTGTTTCATTGCTTTATAAATCTATCGGGTTTATAAACAATGTGCATAAATCTATCGGGTTTTTAAACAAAGCTTTTTTACCACCAAGAAATAGTGCAGCTGCAGTTTCTGACGTAGTTACTTCCAAAGTTATTTTACGCTGTCTCCTCATTTTAGTTAGATTGCTCTGCTCAGATAAGTCTTTTCAGGGCTACGTGGGGACATGGACATCTGTTTTCTTAGCTTATATACGTTCTACTATTGGGCTTAAGCCTCGTCCGTAATTGAAGGGAAATTGACCAACTATATCACGCTGGTCAGATGTGTTGGTATAGGGTTTTGTTTCGAGTTTTCCTTTTCTTCCATAGATGTATGATATGTATGATATCCTTTAGTCGTCTCGTGGGTGATAGACCCACGGGTAAGAAAGCGTTTGGTGAATTGTATTCTAACTGCGCAACCGCACGGATTAATATATAATAAATAGCTTTCATTACGAAAGAATTAATAAAAATGAAATTCTTGGTTCATGTCGCGTTTTAGTAGCGTAGAATATCTTCAGATGGATATCTTTTATATTTTATAATAATGTCAAAGGATTTGAAAGACTGTAAAACAATAACATCGTTAAAAGCAAAAGACTCAAACGAATGGGGCTATGACTGTTACAGGCCTACTCAAGGGTGTCATCTCAGCGTTGATCACCTTCAAGTGCTCTGCAAGCTGCTTGAAACGTACTCTATGCTATCAACAATGTATAAAAATGTAAAAAAGTAAGCCCTCGCACAATATGCAGCAACAGGCGGCAGTAACAGCACTATTGCTAAAGTGACTGGTGTAGTGATGGGGCATGGTTGCTTCGGCGTGTACCTGCTCACGGTCGCAAGGAGGGAGAGCACACCGTCTAACCACTACTGCGATTGCGAGGTGGACACGGCGCTGCAGACGCTTAAAGTTTGCGTGGCTTGGGCAAAGCAGTGCCGTGCACTCATCGCAATCATCGGGGTCAAACTGGCACTGTCGGCTATCGCAAAGACGATGCTCGATAGCTGGACCATAGGAATTAATCTATCACCCGCAGAGACACCGATCGCGTGAAGGCGATACAACACTGTTGTTTCTCGGGGTGTAGACGGAGACGATACCTGTAAGGATAAACCCCCGGACCGGCCACGGATGTCAAGTAAGCGGTACCAGAGGCCAGCCCGATGGTTTGGGCAGAGAACACGATGAGTTATGGGGCCACACGACGCCCTTCTGTTACCACGGAAGGAATGGCTGTGTCCAGACCATAGCCTACCAAACAAAATCAAAAAAGAGTGCACTTTGCATACTCGCCCCTAAGTAGCATCTTAACTAAGAATGTACGTTTTGTACGCTCTATGATGTGGACTTTACTTTTCTTTTTCGTGATTGACTTAGTTGTTAGTCGCAGATGGCTATGACAACTTTACTCGGACTGTTAGGTGAGTGCTGAGAGCTTTCTAGCCAAAGTACCTTTACTAAGTTCAAGAAGTTAATGTTACAGTAGCTTTTGAAAATATAACGAAAAAATGATTTAAAGTTTTAAACTAAATTATAGCGCCATCTATTGCTCATTTAATAAACTAAATAAATCATGCACTTTATTAATTTATAGCTAAATTATATATTATTAACTAATTAAAACATTCTTTTTTATCACAAATAGTTTTAATAGTTATTTTGACTACCTGACTAATGTTATGTATTATGTCAACTTCCCTTCAACTTTGAAGAAGGTTTGAGCCCAGCAGTGGGAGGTATATGAGCTGAATTGATGAAACTATTATATATTAAGTAATACAAATACTTTCCTTACACTATAGATAAATTAAATAGTTATTTTGAATTGAACCTTCTAGTGACATAAAAGGCGAGCGGTGATTTTAAAAACTTAAATGACCATAACTTTTTTTACAGACATCAGATTTCAATGAAACAAAGACTAAATGTTGCTCTGAATTGGGCTTAATCATTTTATCAAAACTGCGAAACAATCCGTTCAGTAACTTCGGAGATTAGCGATTACAGACATACAGACAGACAAGAAATTCCAAAAAATGTTTTTTGTTTTCTGTTAGTGTTTTCTTACTGCCTAGGTTCATTTTTTTATAAATTTATCAAATGTACAGACACAGGATTTCTACTCATTTATTATATGTATAGATGTATAGATATAGCTATAGCAATAAAACTTAAACTCACTAACATAAGACTCAAAAGATAATAGCAAACAATTGCTATATATGTATATATATAAAAATAATTAGTTGTGTATTGAAAAATAACTACATACTTATTATTTGAAAATTCGATCCAGATCACTTTCGGATCGTATACGAAATGCAGTTTTGCCATCATCTTTTCTAACTAACACTCTCTCTACCTTTATTAGTCCATAAGTATTTCCATTCATGTTTTTTGACTAGTAGTCGAGTTTTATTGAAGAGTTGTCGGCTTTCTTTAGTAAGCCGCTCGTTAATATAAATCGGACGTGTGATTCCAGTCAGACCGAGATCACTAGTTATAATATTACGCCGGACACGTGCACCGCGTAAGATTTCCTTATGCACCATGCGCCGAGCTACACGTACTACGATCGGGCGCGGCAACTGTTTATCGCCCTGGCGAGTATGAATAAAACCTACTCTACGAGCCTCTACGATATCCCGCTCATCTATTTTCCCATCTATTTTTTTTCATAATAATGCCAGTTAAGTGCATAATATTTTCACCATATTTCACCGTTACACCAGTCAATTCTATGTCATATTGAAGCCCTATCTGATCTTTTATTTTCAATTCTTCCTTGATATTATGTACTTGCATTTTTAATTCGTTAGTTTCTTGGTACGATGTTTCAATTAGCGTGAGTCTTGAGTTATGCTTGTCTAACCGAACAGAAAGATCATTCATCTTATTGAAGCACCCTTGATATTGGCCACGCAGATGATTTATTTCTTCACGAAATTCCTCTCTAAGGTACCCAAGCTCTTTTCTGAATCCGCTCATCTCATATCTGAGAGCACGAATTTCAAGGAGTTGTTTCTGCTCATTCTCCATAATTACAGAGGCTGATCTATCGTCACAATTCTGAACAGATTCTATTAATATTTCTTTAGAGGGTGTAGTTGTATTGTTAGATTGAGGTATATTAGGAATACAACATGGACATGTCCAATTATTTGGAGTGGAGCCTAAATTCAAGTTAACACATTGATTATGGAACACGTACTTACATGATGTGCATATAGCACCGCCTGACAAGAATTTACCACATGCTCCACATTTAGTCATTATAAATCCTGATTAATATATAGCTTGTTGCAAATCAGAGCTAGTCTTCTTATTGCTGCTAAAATTTAACTTTCGAAATTGTTTTTACAAGAAAATATTACAATAATTAAATAATTTTATACCGGTGACATATGTCATATTTTTTCCTTTTTAACCGACTTCCAAAAAGGAGGAGGTTCTCAATTCGAACGCTATTTTTTTTTTTTTTTTTTGTATGTTTGTTACGCGATAGCAACGCCAATTATGGATAGATTTTTATAATTCTTTCTTTGTTAGAAAGAGGATACTTTAAGTGTGGTCCTATATGCAGGGTATCAGGATCTGATGCTGGGATCCTAGGAAAATCGAGAGTAATTCCTTAAAATGTAGGGCAAAAATGCTGTTTCTGACGCCTCTGTACATAATTTATAGTTCATCCAATCTAAGAAGTGCATTTTGACGTTTTGCATTTTTTAATACACAATAACCTCGGTCAAACGTTGATGACACATGATTGTAAACACGAAATCTAAAATTTTAAACAACTATTAAGTTATTTACATAATTAACATTGCGGGTGACTTTCTTGTACAATAATACTTACATACATACCATCACGCCATGTCCCTTGCAGGGTAGGCAGAGAGAACAGAGTGCCAGAGAACTCTATCTTTGCATACTTCACTCGCTTCCTCAACATTCATAATTCTCTTCATACACGCTCGCCGGTTTCGGAGACTCTAGACTCCACTTTCCTTCAGTACATGACCGATCTGGTCTACGTAGGTTAGTCTCGGTCTCTCCCGGTACCTACATCCTTTCACTTTCGCATTGTATATCTTCTTAACTAGACGTTCGTCATTCTTTCCACATGTCCGAACCATCGGAGCATTCCCTTACGCATCTTTACACCAATAATACTCTCTTTCTTACTTACTCGCTCTCTTACGTCGTCGTTACGAATGCGATCGGTCAGCCTAACTCCACAGATTTTCCGTAGAGATCGCATTTCGACCGCATTAATTTTACTTTCATATTCTTTTCTGCATACACAACTCTCGCTTCCATACAGTAATGTTGGGACAAGCACTGCGTTATGTATTGCTACACGTGCCTTCTGGCTGAGGTAGTGGCTACCGAGAAGTTGCCCCAACGCTTTGTTCACATTCACTCTTCGCTTTATATCAGTGGTGTACCTTCCATCTCGGCTAAATCCACATCCAAGTTATACAAATTCTTCCACTTGCTCCAGTACATCATTACCTATTGTTACTCTTACATCTGTTCTGGCTTTATCTCTTTCAAAGACCATTAATCTAATGTTGAAACTCGTAAAAATAATTTAAAATAAAAATAACATGATATAATTGTTATTCACGACCTAACAATGTCACTTCATCACGTTCTATACAGTAGTGCTTGACAACTTCCAATTCACGAATATCCAAATAATCGGTAAAAATATTAGAATAACACGATTAATCGAATAGAGATTTTGACAGAGATGTACATTTCGACACTTTGATTGATGAGGAAATAATTATTAATGTTCGCGACGCTGATAATTCAAGTAATAGTAGTAATTCTTAATAAATAGCCATTTTCAAATCCAGTTTTTGTTTTTAATTAACCTAATCCTACTAAATATGATGAATAGATTCTATGCTGAAATAATTAAATTTGTTTAGTACTAATTTAGCACTTAATTTATTCATCACCTTTTTGAAAAATAAAAAATAAACCGATTATTAATTATAAAGAATCAATATCGATTTCGCAGTAAAATCGGATATTTTCGATAGCGATTATTTGGTTCACCTACCTAGACCACTTACTCAGACAGCTGTCAAAGTGCAGTTCTTAGATTAGACAGACTATAGTTTGATTATTTGTGTATGGAGATTATCTTTATGAGCTTTAGCTGGTAAAACAACAATGTTACTAAGGAGTAAAATAAGGGTCACGGGATGAACATTTATATGGAAGTTTATCATTTTTAAAGTAGTTAAGTACGAAATTTCGCACACCTACATCTTTTTAGAAATAAAAGAATGTGTGTTAGCGTTTTTTCAAAATTTCACTACTAAGGGGTAGTATAAGTAGTATAAAATAGGTAAAAACAAGTGAAAAAAAATTAAGTATATTTTTTTAATTAATATTAATTATTTTTTTAAATATTATATATTTTTTTTCAATTTTGTTAAACTTTCGTGTATTAAGCTAATACGTTGAGATCGTTGCTCCTCGATTTGGTTTGATAACGTTCGCGAATCAAAGAGAGTCGCTGAGAATTACTTTCTGTAGTTTCATTACGCCTAGATATGTTTGTGTATGCCCTCATCTGAGAAAGCCTATTGACCCGCTGCTCGTCACTCTCATTTGTAATATTTATCCCATTTCCTAACCCCATTTTTCTTTAAACGAGTGTCTCTCTCGTCACTCGTATCTTCCAAACGGTGCTGTCTCATTCGAGCAGCCCGTTTACTAGGTCTACCTATTAAAAAAATCTGAATTCACTTATTTTCCACTAAAAACCGGCAAATAAAAAATTATTTTATAAAAAAAACAAAAACCGACTTCAAAACTATACCTACGATAAACGACATACAATAAACTTACACTAAAAAGTAGAAAATAATTTATTTTAATTAGTTTAATCTCAAAAGAATAACAGAACAATTTACGAAATTATAGTATACCTACCTATTTACAGGTAGGTATGTAAAAACTTATACTATGTCAAGAAAAATGGATAATAATATTATATTTTGTATTTCAAAGTAAGGAGCTTTGAAATATAATAAACGAAATTATTAATATTTATTTACAAGTACTATTTTTTTGGAGTCGGTGCCAGCTAAATCAAAATTAAATTCCCTTGCATAAATCTTTTAAGTGCATTAAATCATCAACGAAATCTGCCCGCGTTCGGTTAGTTCACTCAGTCAGACATCGCCCCTCTTTTCTCGCACCTGCCTCGCTCCGGCTATCGCCCTATTCGCAGTGATCGTCCATCTTTGCGTAGGTCAGGTAGGTACTGCGTGAGCCGCGTGATTTTCGCAAAGTAGAAAAACTGTCCTTGGCTGGCACCGACTCCAAAAAAAGTGTACTTGTAAATAAATATTAATAATTTCGTTTATTATATTTCAAAGCTCCTTACTTTGAAATACAAAATATAATATTATTATCCATTTTTCTTGACATAGTATAAGTTTTTACATACCTACCTGTAAATAGGTAGGTATACTATAATTTCGTAAATTGTTCTGTTATTCTTTTGAGATTAAACTAATTAAAATAAATTATTTTCTACTTTTTAGTGTAAGTTTATTGTATGTCGTTTATCGTAGGCATAGTTTTGAAGTCGGTTTTTGTTTTTTTTATAAAATAATATTATTTATATGTTATAACAACATTAATAACGTAAAAAACCAATCAAAAATCGTTTTAGAACCATTATTTAAGTATAATATATAGGAATGTAAAAATAAAAAAAAAGAATGATAGCAGTAGAAATATGGGCAGTGGCTCATTGTAGTCCGTCACCTGCAGAGAGGCTGATCGCGTGAAGTCGACGCCCCACCCGGCAGATAGCCGGGGCATCAACGGGGGGATGATACCCGAGAAGGTGGCCCGCCGGGCTGCCCACGAATGGCAAGGAAGCGGTACCAGTGGCCGGCCCTTTGGCGATGGGGAGAGAATACGGTGTGTTAGGCTGCCAGTCCCCCGTAGTGGAGCGACGAAGTAAGGCGGAGCGGAGTTGCGTACTGTGTCTGTCCATCGCAGCGGAGCGAGGCTGCGGAGCGGAGCGAGAAAGTAATGCGGAGCGGAGTTTAGTACCTACGCGACGAGTCAGTTCGCGCTCGCGGCGGCGGGCGATTAGTTTAGTTCTACGCACACTGCAAGGCGCGCCGCCTTGCGCCCGAGCCCGCACTCGCTTCCCTGCTCCGCTGCCGAGCGCCGCTATCCCGCTCCACTTACCGGTTTTGTATGAATTTTTAAACTAGTTCGCAACTCCCTGTCCACTAAAGAGGACCGGAGATTTTATGCAATCTTATTGGTTAACATTTCTCCGTTTCTCCACTTGACTGCCTCGCTCCGCTCCGGTGGACAGGTGGCCTAATGGCCACACGCTGCTCTTCCATCGCCCCGGACGGAATGAGCGGCGTGTATCCGGACCATAGCCTACGCAAAAGAAAAAGAAAAAAAGTGGCTCATTGTATTCTTAGTTCAAAACATAGTATTTTGACTCCACATGTATATGTAGTCTTACACATTTTACTTTATAATATTCTTAAATATATTTAATATTACAAAAAATTAGGAAAATGAATTCTATACCTATCACTTAATGTAATTACTTGAGTATTTTATGTTTTAGTTTGTTGTTAAAACTAATATTGTAATGTAATGGAATTTCATTAATTGAACTCGTATTCAACATAAAACTCGCTTGTGATTATTTTGTTCAAAATAAAAATGATACATAATAACTCGAGAGTAACAACAACTACATTTATTAATATTTTTAATTATAATATGAAAAATGCCCTAAAGCCAGATATGAAAAAAATGATTTACCCTCTACATTTGATACAAAATATATTTTTTTCACCATATTATATTATACGAAAAAATCTAATTACAGCTATTGGAATGAAGATCTACATAGCAATGATCTTATCTCTTATAGTTTTACTTTCGTTTTCTTGCTACAATACAACAATACTTGTCTCGGAATATAGTAACCAATTTAATAATTTCATTTCATATGTGTCATTTTATTTTTTTTATTTGGATTTCACGATCATTCTAATTATTATAGTCATTTTGCATATGATACATAGAGAAGATCATGTCCAATTAATATTGAATATACAGAACATTCATGAAAGCATAACCTTAAATGAAAAACATATCAAAAATTTTATCATCGGCAATTGGATTTTATGTTTAGTCTACCTCAGTATTAATTTTATTTTATTAGTTACCATCTACAAGTCATTGAATTTTTTCGATCTCCTGGATACTATTTTTAATTATTTAATTACTAAAATTCAAATTGATTTGATATATAGTATTCGCATTGTTGTACTATTGACAAAATATCTTAATTTGTGGTCAAATAATATATTTCTAGACAATAATATAGAAAATGGTGTTTACTGTGAAAAAATGTACGACATCTATCAAAATATTTTTAAAACTTATAACTTATGTGCAAAAATTTTTAATGCATTGGTAAGACGTTTTTATATTGCTGTTTTTGTGTTTTGAGGTATGTTGTTTAAAGGTTTAATAGAAGTGTCTATGCATTTTATCAGTATGGTATAATACTTAAAAATAAGACCAAAGTACGTAATCATTAGATTGTACTGTTATAAGAATAGAAATAATACCCTGTAAGTACTAGCTCGTTTGGTCAGCGTGATATAGTAAATCATTGTTCTCTCATAGTGTGGAGGGGACTCGGCCTAGCTGTGGAATGTATGAGCTGAGATAATGATGATTATGTTGATATCAATAACTGCCTTGTACAATACTTGTAATACTAATTCTTACATAATTTATATACGTTTTAGTCTAATTTTGGTATAGAGGAAACTCGATTAACCGGACTAATTTTCGTCGTTAGGCATTCGGATAATCGAAAATCCGTATAATTGAATATTATTTCGTATTTTCTGTTATTCGCAAATCTATTATTGTACATAATGACTAATTGTACATAAATAGTGGTAGGACCATGCTGTTGACAGTTCTCTGTCTACAGCCGCGGGCCGGTCCGTCCGGGGTAGTACCACACTCTCGCACAAGACCGACGTCTGAGTAATGGCAATGTGTTATTGCGCTTCGTTCGGTGAGCGAGAGAGCCGGAAGACTAACTGGGTGGGTTTGGGGTTTTATTGGTATGCAGCTGCCTAAGGTATACCCTTGGTATAACAAAGGGTCCATGGACGGCAGTGACACTTACCATCAGATGTGCTGCTTGCTTGTTTGCAATAAAAAAAAAATATATTGCATAATGTTATGCTGTAGTTAGGTTTTAGAAATTATACATGTATACGTAATATAGTTTAATTTATTTATAATATTTAGGCATGTAGTTTAATTTGAGTTAAAATATTAGCCATTCAACGTAAGCCATTTTGTTTCTCCATTGCTGCTACATCATGAATCATTTGAGCTGTAGTAAACTCACAATATCACACCCTGTTGGATAGAGTAACGCGTGGAGCATAGATCACGCGAAGCATGGCCGGATAAATGCTAATTCTGACAGGTTCGCTTACATTGATTTAATTTGTATATTTAAGATCGCAATTGTTAGTTTGGATGATCACGAATCCGTATAACTGAGGGCCGGATAATCGAGTTTCTACTGTATATGATATAAACATTTTTTTTTTCTGTAATTCTAAAAACAAACAAAACCCTATTTAAAATTGTTTTAATACAGTTTTTTTTTCATCTTTCAGATATGTTTATTCGTCGTGCATACTTTTTATGTAGCATTGTTTAATATTCTTTTAGTACTGATATATTTTCATCTTGATAATGAATTCTTCAATTACGTAAGTATTTTATATTTTTTTATAGACTATATATTGGTATATGAACTATGTATACGGATTCTCGAGTTGGCGCTAGTGATGTATGACCAGCATTCAGCACCGGCGTTGAATGGGCGATAAGAAGTTTGAAAAATGGTAAGGCAGCAGGCATTGATAAGGTGTCTTCCGAGATGATCAAGCTTGGCAGCGCCTATGTATGAGAGGCGTTCCTATTGCTCCTCAATTTATGTTGGAGCTCGGGAATGGTTCCAAAGGACTGGAATAGCGCTGTCATCGTTCTTTTGTTTAAAAACAAGGGTTTAAGTTATGACTGCGCAAATTACAGAGCCATAAGCTTGACCAGTTTGGCAGCAAAATTGTACGGTAAAATTATTGAAAGGAGAATGAGGATGGTGTCCGATGGTTTACTGTGTGAGGCACAAGGAGGTTTCAGGAGTGGAAGGGGATGCATGGATCAAATGTTCTCTCTGCGCAACATTGTGGAAAAGCATCTGGCTCTAGATCAGAGGGTTTTCTGCAGTTTTGTGGATCTGGAGAGAGCATTTGACGCGGTTGTACGACAGGAACATTGGGACATTTTACCGGAGTATGGTATTAACGGTAAACTGCTACCGGCTGTGCAGTTCAGTTACATGGGCTGCTGAGCTTGTGTGCAGCTGGATGATAGAATGTTGCCTTGGTTTGACGTCAATATCGGCGTTAAGCAGGGGTGCGTTCTATCAGCCTCACTGTTTATCATATATCTGGACAAATGTCTTCAAAGGTTGAACGATATGAATGTGGGAGTCCAGATGGCCGACTCAGCGGTCAGTGCTCTGCTCTATGCAGATGATGCAGTCTTGCTGGCACAAGAAGCGACTGACCTGCAGACCTTAGTCGACACAATGACAGAAGATTGTAAGAAAAGGGGTCTACGCGTGAATGTAAGCAAAACCAAAATAATGGTCTTTGGAAGAAATGAAGCCAGGACAGATGTTAGAGTAACAATAGGTAATGATGTACTAGAGCAAGTGGATGAATTTGTATATCTTGGATGTGGATTTAGCCGAGATGGAAGGTACACCACTGATATAGAGCGAAGAGTGAATGCGGGAAATAGAGTAAAACGGAGCGTTGTGACAACTTCTCGGTAGCCACCACCTCAGCCAGAAGGCACGTGTAGCAATACATAACGCAGTCCCAACATTACTGTATGAAAGCAAGATTTGGGTATGCAGAAAAGAGCATGAAAGTAAAATTAATGCGGTCGAATTGCGGTCTCTACGGAAAATCTGTGGAGTTAGGCTGACCGACCGCATTCGCAACGACGACGAAAGAGAGCGAGTAGGTATGAAAGAGAGTATTGGTGTAAAGATGCGAAAAGGAATGCTCCGATGGTTCGGGTATGTGGAAAGAATGCCGAAAGAACGTCTGGTTAAAAAGATATACAATGCGAAAGTGGAAGGATGTAGGTACTGGGGGAGATCGAGATTAACCTACCTAAACCAGATTGGTCACGTACGAATTATGAATGTTGAGGAAGCGAGTGAAGTATGCAAGGATAGAGTTCTCTGGCACTCTGTTCTCTCTGCCTACCTTGCAAGGGATATAGCGTGATGGTATGTATGTTACATACATTATATATTGGTTCTAAAAAAAATGTTGACGCAAGTAGTTTATTTATTTATATATTCGTTATCTTCCATTATTAACGTCAAAGGGTTTTTTGAATAATATTTAATCATGAATTCATGACCATGGATACGAAATTATGCAGTTCAATACATTGTTAGCTTAACAATCTGCATATAACCAAGAATTGTGCAAATTTCTTGTTAACTTATAGAATGATGTTTCATAACTTCATATTGATTCATTCGCCTGTTCATACAGTGTCCGTTAGGGAGGCAAGACTTTATCATTAATTGGACGCTGAAAACCAAATTAACAATTCTTTTAACATCACTATGTTTACCAGACGGGTTAGCGATTACAGCTGACATGATATGTTACCCAGGAGAGTTCCTGAGCAACCAAATAATTTGATTACAAAGTCGCCGTAGTACAGTTCAAGGAGGAAATTCTCGGTCTCATCATCAACATCAAACTCATAATCTCAGCTTATATATGTCCCACTGCTGGGCATCTTCTATAATGAAAGGCATATTGACATACTATATCACGCGTGTCAGACGTGTTGCTATAGGGTTTTGCTTCGAGTTTTCCTTCTCTTGCATAGGATGTTATATACGGTTTATATCCCATAGTCGTCTCTTACGATCACCCACGGCTAAGATGTGGTGAGTTGTATTTTTATTCCGTCATCACACGGAAAGTCTCGTTCTATTGGAGATAATCTCTTATCATAGTTCTTCGTTTAAACTTCTATTGAAAAACATCTATAGCAAGTACGTGATTCATTTGGATCTTAGAGTATAAGATGACCATGGAGTGAAATTTTAACAACTATAAATCAAATTATGCTATGCTAGATATATCGTATCCTACAGTTCTCGAGCGCTGGCAGTACGTACATGATCTGAACGTGCATGATTACATTTTTAGTATATATAGTAAAATGAGTAACCATCTAAATTTTTTTTATATTTCAGTATGATTACTGGTTAATTATCCTTGAAAATATTCTATGGATAATAAAAGACATATCAGTAATAATATTGATATGCGTGACAATGGAAACTTTCTATTCAGCTGTACAGAAAGCTGATAACATATGTATAATTCAATTAGCTAACTTGAACACGTCAGGTAAATTATTAATATTTCATTAGTTTAGTGAACTATTAAGATCTATGATATCATAATTTATGAGATTGACAGATACGTATCGTAAAAATCGATTCAACGTAAGACTAAATATCATCATCATTAGACTTACGCCGTTTTCGTTTGACAGCGAACATTTGCGTCTTCAAATACTAGGAGTTCCAACCAAAATACATGCCACTTGAATTGGCGAAGCACGCTATCGACATACTCGTATAATCCTGAACTCATGGATTTCTTCAGAAGAGGATCCTAATGTCGCTATTCTGAGACGATGCCCATACTGGTGCGATACAAGGCCATTGACCTTACCAGTTCTGTTTATAGCTGCTGGCATGTGAACGACAGATCCTCTCGAATTCATTATAATTCTTGACCGAGTGGGCACTGCTCTAACGATGTTGAGAGAAATTGTTCTGAATATTCCATTGCTCGTCAAATAAATACTCAGATATTTTATATGAGCCTGGGTGCTCATAGAAACTAATTTAATGATGATCGAGGCCTAATAACTAGGCACTAATTTAATGACGATCGGGTGAGTCACCGCCGGTGACTGGGGCGGCGCAGGTGCGATTACCTGCGCCTGATGCCGCCCTAGCCGAGGCCGCGGGTGACTGGATCGGGGAATTAGTCCGTCACCCGCCGAGAGGCCGACCGCGTGAGGAAAGACCGACGTCCTCCCCGAGGGGAGGACGTCGGTCTAGGAGAGGGTACTCCTTAGGGTGTATTCCGTCGGGCTGACCACTGACGTCAAGTCACCCTGATCCGGTGATCGGCCCAACGACGAAGGCGACGTGCCACGGGTGGTATGCGTGCTTACGCCCCTCTGCCGCCCCGTACGGAGTAGTGCGAGGAGTGCGCCGACCGTAACCCACCCCCGAAAATAAAAACAAAATAGGGTAGGCCATAGAACCGACCTCTATAGTCTATTACACGATATGAAAGTGCAAACAATGTCAACAACCAAAGTAAGGTAAAGGACGCTGCGGTCCTACATATAGTCCGCAACTACCTGCATTATAGCCCTAGAATTACGACATACCTTGTACATCTGGCCACTAGCTGTCCCACAGATCATCTTGATTACTCCGCCGATTGCAGTTCTAGAACCTTTGAATATGTTTACATACACATGACACACGTAAATCGTCAACTTCAGAAATAAGCAACTGTCAGTAGATCAAGGCTCACAAACCACCTCAGAAACATAATAGCTTTATCGTCCATTTGATTTTCACTGAGATTGTTCACTTTACTGAGATCTATACGGAATAAAGAGTAGATACTAATAAATATATATCGTATTACAGATGACCAAAGACAGTTTTGTAAGAAATTGATGCGTTTAAATCGTCATGAATTCAGCAAAATGAGTGGATGCGGTTTGTTTTATATAGATGCGATGCTACCGTTGAGACTGAGCGAGCTGTTATCTCATTATACGATTGTCTTACTTCAATTCGCCTTTCTATAAATAATGTTTCTGTTTGTTCTGCTGTGATTATATTTGGTGGTGTAATTATTAAAATATTTGTGCTTAATTGTTTTTCTTTCTTTTTCGAGACAACACCCAGCACTAATGAACTATTTCCTACTTTTGGACTTTACAAATATATAATTAATAAGTTATCATTATTACAGAGTTATTGGACATGAGCTACCTTAGTCTTTCCGTGACTACGACCGCTGCAAAATGTTCGAAACGTTGGGCAATTTAAAATCAAATACAAATGCAACAAAATTTATAAAAATTGTTTTACTTCAAATGTATAATAGTACTCGCGTAAACATCAGTAATAGAGTTCACCATCCCTGTATATACTAAGATTTCTTTACGAAAACATAAGAGATTTAGAAATAGTTTACAGGATGATTTCTGATGTTTGATGAAAAAAGGTTTTTCTTTCTTTAATTTTATTTAAAAACAAGCTTTTATTTTCTGTTAATAAAATGAACTAAAAAGTTAAAAATAAATTAACTCTAACAAGAAATATAACACTTTATAAGTTCATTGTAACCTTTAACGATAATTAAGCTTCTTCGTCTACGACAAAATAATTCCATATCGTACATAATTATATATTTTTAACACTAAAACTTTACACCTCAAGTATTAAATGTTTCGTTTCGTATCGGGTATTTATAAATAATTAAGCATATTAAATGCTAAAAATTTCAGTAATTTGAATAACAAGGTTGTGTCATCGTTTAATACAATTCTAACTGTAAAGTTTGAAGTATTAAGTCTATACAATGTGTAAACATTGTCCGATAGATGGCATACGTCACCTTGAAGACGTAAGATATAATATGATTCGAAATTTGCATGTCCTAAAATAGTTCACGATGGTGTAAGTGGCAGCACGGTTGGGCCGGATTCCCAATAGGTGCGGGTTCGAACCCCGCTTGTGACATCATTTTTCGTTTCGTATCGGGTATTTATAAATAATTAAGCATATTAAATGCTAAAAATTTCAGTAATTTTCATTGTAACCTTTAACGATAATTAAGCTTCTTCGTCTACGACAAAATAATTCCATATCGTACATAATTATATATTTTTAACACTAAAACTTTACACCTCAAGTATTAAATTTTCCAGTTTTAATCACAGTCCCATGTTTATAAATAAAAGCGTGATACATTGTGATAGCAAGAAGAAAAATAAGGTGCTAAATGTTCTTAATTATACCACTGTGGGTGTGGTTTTATAACTGATACTGTAGCGTGTATATTTTTTTTTTGTGACTAATCCCACCACACATTCCCACCATTGTAACTCCTGTAAGCCAGGATCCACAATGGTCTCTAATAATGACACCGAGGTTTGACCCTCAGGCAGGTCTGGGATATGATTTTAAATTTGGAACCCGCAACAAATTTAATTAGAAAAGATTAAAGAGGAGGAGTTGGAAAGAGTAATTCCACTTCCCTCCTAGGCAAAGCAGGAGACAGGAAAACAAAATGATTAGTCAGCCAATAAGTAAAGAGGTGTACAACTACGATAAGCACAGCAGTATGGCACCACGGATACGGAAGAGCTTAACGGAGCCTGTATGTGAGCGTTGAAATTGATTGCTACAGTAGGTATAGCAGAAACTAATGAACGCACGGAAATTTTCTCAAGTTGCCACAAGGTCCGTATAGTATACTACTCCACAGGTAACTTGCAAACTGTTTAACATAAGGTTACGCTCGTTTCGTCAGAGATCGCACTCCCAGAGAATGTGATGTATTGATTGTTCATACTCATGGTCAGGTGTGGAACATTGACATAGTGGTGAAGGTACGAGTTTAAAAGAAAATAATTTTCTTTTAAAGTTGCCATGGCCAGTTAAAAATTGTGCCACAAAATGGTCAACCTCCAGCCACACTTTCTCCAGGTGCTTCCGAATACATGGAAAAATAGATAAAGATGACGGCCTTTCGATGTTGAATGCCATCTTTCTTGCCATTCACTTAAAAGATCTTCATAGACAATGGATTGTGGCGCAAACAGTCTAGCAGTTTTATCTCGGTCGCGGGGTTTTTTTTTTTTTTGGCGGCGGCCTTTTTTTTTTTTTTTTTTTTTTTTTTTTTTGCGGTGGGCCATGGACGTCGCACCCCGCCAAGTCGGTCCGGGGTGACGGAAGAGGCGGCGCGCAACCCCATTGACCCACCCTCCAAGCACCTCTTCTTCGCCGTGCGAGCGTGCCACCGGTACCCGATTTTTGTCTTCGGTGGCCCGCTCGGCGGTATGCCCTCTCGGGCTCCTCTCCTGTCGATGCCCCGACAGCTTTCGCCGTCGAGGCGTCGTCCTCACGCGGTGGCCTCACGTCGGGTGACCGGACAATTCCCCGGTCCGATCACCCGAAGCCTCGGTTAGGGCGGCATCAGGCGCAGGTATTCGCGCCTGCGCCGCCCCGGCCGCTGACGGCGGCCCGGGTCACGGGAATCCTCCCGGACTCGTTCCGCCGTCTCCTTCTGCGAGATGACAGCCTCGCAGAAGGCGGCGACCGCGTCCCAGTTCCTGACGCTGTCGACCATCGCCCTCGCGACAGCCGGCAGCGTCAGGTCGGCACCGATAACAGCGACGAGGACACGGCGCTGCCCGTCCCAACTCGGACACACACCTCCAGTGTGTGTTGCGCCGTGTCCTCGTCCTACGGCGGCGGCCTACGGAGCGGTCACGCCCCGCTAATCCGTCCGGGGCGACGGGAGAAGCGGCGCACGACCCCGTAGACCCGCCCTACAATATACCTCTCTACGCATTGCGGGTGGGCCACTGGTACGCGTTCTTTTCTTCAGTGGCCCATCCTGTCTACCCTCACGTGTATCCTCTCAGGTCGACGCCCTGCCATCTCGACTAATATTATGTCTCGATGTTAGGGCGTCGTCTTCACGCGGTGGCCTCTCTCCAAGGGTGACCACACTAATCCCCGGTCCGGTCACCCGCTGCCTCGGCTAGGGCGGCATACGGCGGAGGTATTATCGCCTTCGCCGTACCAGTCGCCGGCGGCGGCGCAAATCCTCGAAGAGAAGATCCTCCCGGATTCGCCCCGCCGCTTCCTTCTGCAAGATGACGCTCTCGTAGAAGGCGGCGACCGCGTCCCAATTCCTCTCACTGTCGACCATCGCTTTCACGACGGCCGGCAGCGAGAGGTCGGCACCGATGGCGGCGACGAGGGCAGAGCGCTGCGAAGCCCAGGTCACGCAGACTTCGAGCGTATGCTGCGCTGTGTCCTCGTCGTCGCCGCACTGCTGGCAGGACGGAGTCGTCTCCCTCCTTGCGACCGTGTACAGGTACTTGCCGAAGCAACCATGCCCCGACAAGATCTGCACCAGCCGGAAAGAGAGGACTCCGTGCCGCCTCTCCAGCCACTCCATCAGTACGGGTCGGACGGCCTCGATGACACGAAGTCCGAATCGAGGCCTCTCCAGCCGCGTCGCCCAACAGGCAAGGACTTCCCGGCGGGCGTCTTGGCGCCAGGTGGCCAATTCGCTAGGCGAAACCTCGCCACCTTCCTCGCGGCGGGGTAGAAGGAAATCTGTGTTCATAGTTTCCCTTGTGGTGTAATACATTGATGCTCGTCTCTGAATCTCCAAATCAACCGAAAGTACACCCGCGAGTACTGGCAAGGCCTCGGTACTAACCGTTCGGCTTTACATAAGAATATTAGGGCCAATCGTTGGCTCGCAAGTAATTTAAGGCAAGCTACCCCTACTGAGGCCCTATCAGCCCATGCAGGTTCAGCGTAACAAATACACTCCAAGTATGTGGCCATGTATATGATTTTAAGTGTATTAAAACGAAGACCCCAAGTAGCTGTGGATGTTCTAGTAAGCGCGTAGAAATTCCGTTTCGTTTTTTCACCTAGTTTTAATATGCTGAATAAATGAAAATTTTTTTTCTAGGACAAGGCCGAGGTAGCAAACTGATTCTTTCTGTTTGCCGGTCATATTATTGAATTTTATACGCGGCGCTGATTGTAAATTTTAATAAAAGATGATATGTTTTTTGTGGTGCAAAAGCAAGCCGGTTTCGTGTACCCCAATCGAATATTTCATTGAGACATGGTTCCGCTAATTTCTCTAAGCTATCCCTAGTGTTTGATTGTATAAGTAAAAGACCGTCGTCTACATAGCCGATTAATAGACAAATCTTCGGTAGAGGCAACTCGAGAAAATCGTCAAAACCTATTTTCCATAGATATGGACTTGGCACTGAACCTTGAGGGCAGCTTATCGTCAGTGGCTTCGACACAGCATGGTGACCAAGTTTCAATTTAGTCGAGCCATATAGCGGGTATGTATAAATTTCTGTAGTTACGACGACTTTGGGACGTAAGACACTTTAGTCCTTCCGTGACCATGGCCGATCTAAAGTGTTCGAAACGTCGGGAAATTGAAAATCAAATACAAACGCGATAGAATCCATAAAAGTAGTTTTATTTCAAATGTGTAATACTCGCGTAAACATCGGAAGCCATTCTGTAAACTTTTTCTAAATATCTTATGTTTTCGTAAAGAAATTTTAGTATTTATTATTATATAGGGATGGTGAACTTTATTACTGATATTTACGCGAGTACTACACATTTGAAATAATACAATTTTTACGGATTCTGGCGCATTTGTATTTGATTTCAAATTTCCCAACGTTTCGAACATTTTACAGCGGCCATAGTCACGGGAAGACTAAGGTAGCTCACGTCCAATAACTCTGTAATAACAATAACTTATTAATTATATATTTGTAAAGTCCAAAAATAGCCAACAGTTCATTAGTGCTGGGTGTTGTCTCGAAAATGAAAGAAAAACAATTAGGCACAAATATATTAATAATTACACCACAATATATAATCACAGCAAAACAAAAAGAAAAATTATTTATAGAAAGGCAAATTGAAGTAAGACAATCGTATAATGAGATAGCAGCTCGCTCAGCTTCAACGGTAGCATCGCATCTATATAAAACAAACCGCATCCACTCATTTTGCTGAATTCATGACGATTTAAACGCATCAATTTTTTACAAAACTGTCTTTGGTTATCTGTAATACGATATATATTTATTAGTATCTAGTCTTTATTCCGTATAGATCTCAGTAAAGTGAAAAATCTCAGTGAAAATCAAATGGACGATAAAGCTATTACGAATCTGAGTTGGGTTGTGAGCCAGTTTTGAACTACTGGCAGTTGGTTATTTCTGAAGTTGACAATTTACGTGTGCTGTGTGTATGTAAACATATTCGAAGGTTCTAGAACTGCAATCGGCGGGGTTATGGTTCGGGGGACCTGTGAGATGGACAGTGGCCTGATGTACAAGGCATGTCGTAATTCTAGGACCATAATGCAGGTAGTTGCGGGCTATATGTAGGACCGCAGCGTCCTTTTCCTTACTTTCGTTGTTGACATTGTTTGCACTTTCATATAGTGTAATATACTACAGAAGTCGGCCTTGAAATGTTTTCTTTTTTGATGACAGGCTATGGTCACACCCCATCCAACCTGTCTGGTTCGATGGAAGGCGCAGCGTGCGGCACCGTACCCGGCTGCACCGTTTTTTAATTGTTTATAGTGGCAAACGAGCAAGCGACATACATGATGGTAAGTGATAATGCTGCACATGTACCTTCGCAACATCAGGGGTAAAACCAGGCCCCTGCATACCGTGATGAAAGTGCTCTGCGCCTGGCTCTGCTCATGACGCCTATCTTATTGCTTGCCAATTTGAGTTCCAAATGACTCCCTAACTCGACATTGCTCGACTCAACAGTGCAACGCCCAGGATTCCAAAACTCTTAGAAATTATAGAGCTACTCCTTAAAACTGAGGTGCCATGATAAACGGGTTTTCCTTCCACAATGAACGTGTAAACTTGTGTCTTGTGTTTTAGTGAGATTGAAGTGGATTAAGTTCCATTCATCCTAACCGAAGGAGCCGAACTGAACTCGACCCGAACTGAACCCGAGCCGAACCGTCGGGTGTGATTGGCGCGAGGAATAGCCCGTCGACCGCAGAGAGGTTGACCACGTTAGGGCGACGCCTCGGTAGCAAAATGGAGCGTCCACGGGAGATGGTACCCGAAAAGGTATCTCACCGGGATGATCATTGATGTCAAGGCTTCTCTACCAGTGGGCGGCCTTTTCGTCAACCCGAACAGAACGCACGACATGTGCTCCACACCATAGCCTGCTGAATTAAAAAAAAGCCCCAACATCAAGCATGATGATTATGGTAATAATTTTTTCAATCGAATACCACTCTATATGGCCTTGTATGGAGGAGGCTTACGTCCAGCAGTAGATGATATAAGTCTAAATGAAAATAGTGATGATTTATCTTGCATTTAATCTTAAAAAATATCCGCTAGTTTCTTACAAAGGCATTGAAAATCTTATACGTACCTGATGTATTCACGTTAGCTAATTGAATCATGGATACTGTTTGAGTTTTCTGAATAGCTGAATAGAAAGTTTCCAAAGTCACGCATGTCAATATTACTAATGAGATGTCCTTTATGATCCAAGCTATAACGGGAAGAATATGTCTCCAGTAATAATTCTAAAATATCATAATAATTGAGTTATTTATTTTTAATATAAGGTTAAAGTAATAGTGACTTCTGATTTTTACGCAAATATTACAAATTTGATATAAACTGATTTTACAGATTTTATAGCGTTTTTACTGATTTTTATAGATTCTATAGATTTTATAGTGTTTGAACGTGGTCTTTAAAGTCATGAACGCTGTAAAGTATTTGAAAGGTCAGAGAGTTATAAATCAAATATTAAAGTAATAAAATCCATAAAAAGAATTTTAACGTTCTTGTATATCATTCTCCTACTCCTATCCCAATTACTTGGGGTCGATATAATATGTACTCTTCTTTCATAGTACTTATTGTAAAAGTAAGTATTGACAATAGTTTTATTACCAGCTGCTTGCCAAACGTCAACCCTCCTTGAGACTTTAGTAGTGGTAGGACCACGCTGTTGACAGTTTTCTGTCTACAGCCGCGGGCCGGTCCGTCCGGGGTGGTACCACACTCTCGCAGAAGATCGACGTCTGAGCAATGACAATGTGCTGTTGTGCTTCGTTCGGTGAGTGAGAGAGCCGGAAGCCCAACTAGCTGGGTTTGGGATTTATATTGGTAGGCAGCGGCCTAGCTATACCCTTGGTATTGCAAAGTTCCATGGGCGGCAGTGACACTCACCATCAGGTGTGCTGCTTGCTCGTTTGCCACCCAAAGCAATAAAAAAAATAAAAAAGCCTGTAATTGTTGACTAAAGGGCATCAGATAGAGTTGGCCTAGGTCTTTATAAGGCTCTTAGTCGTCTTTTAAGACATCCACGAGCAAAATAAGGGTTGGTAGTATTCGTAGCCGCTACCACACAACTATCGTTTAACTTAGCTTTAATGTCCTTGTATCATCATCATTATCCTGCTCTTATCCCAATTACTTGGGGTCGAGACAATATGTTCTTTTCTTCCACACAATCCTATTCGATGTCATATACAACTATTAATCTATCATTCCTTCTTGTTACGTTCGTCACACATTCTTTCAAATTCCTCTCTAATACTACACCTACACGATTTCTTTTTCCATCACTGCCACTGTAGTAAAACTTGTATCCTTCACCAATTTCTCTAGATTTAGTTCCCTTCCGCTTCGTTTCTTGCAGGCATGCAACATTTATTCTTCTCCTTCTTAACAAATCTGCCAACTCCCTTCCCCTTCCAGTTATCATTCCAACATTCCAACTCGCATACCTAAATCTTACTTCTTTCATACTAAAGGCTCGCTTCTTACGTTGCATCCATCCGTGAAGCAACAACCCTTATCCTTTTCCCGCAGAGACCGGGTGCTGCCCCTGCGCGTCGCCTGCGGGGTACGCCCTAGCCCTGTCATTATTTTACATAAAATAGTACATATTGCAAAGGTTTCGGCCATATTTTTTTTAAAACTGTTCGGCTTTAATGTCCTTGTATATATTGTTATAAATTTGTCATCACCAGATAAGGGTATATTGTCCTAGATATACTTTAATGTATCGTTATAGAATGATAGTCACCATCAAAATTACAAGCCGAATGATTGTGTTAAATATGGCCTACGCCAAACCCAATGACGAATGTTTAGTGCGAACTTGAAAACCTCATGTGGTGCTCTTATATTCTATTCAATTCTTTAATGCTTGAATTTTCTGGTACCTTATGTAATACAGAGGCGACTCTTAAGCGTGTATGAATAGGCAAATTAATCAATATTAATTAGTGAAATGTCATTCTAAAAGTTAACAAGAAAATTGCACAATTCTTGGTTATATGCAGATTGTTCAGCTAAAAAATTAATAATAATTGAATGACTTTGTATTCATGGTCACGAATTCATGATTAAATATTACTAAAAAAAAAATATTTTTCGATAACGGTAGAAGATAATGCATATGTAAGTATATAAGGAATATAAAAAACTCACGTGATCGTGGATTCCATTATCAAAATGAAGATGAACCAGTATTAATAAAATATTAAATAATGCCATATAAAATGTATACGCGACGAATAAACATATCTAAAAGATAAAAATAAACACGTTAGGATAGTTTTGTATTTCGTTTTGATTATTTTTGAAGTTGGATATAAAAAGTGTTTTATATTATATCATATACCAAAATTGTATAGAATATCATATAACTTATTTAAGAATTACTATTACAAGTATTGGACAAGGAAGTTATTGAATAATCAACGTCATCACCATTAATTCAATTCATACATCCCACTGCTGGGATCAAGTCTCCTCTGCAATATGAGAGAACATTGACGAACTAGTACTTAGAAGGTTTTATTTTAATTATTATAACTAACTGTATGACGACGGGATAACAATAAAATTGTCGTCATCCTTTATTTGCACGTGAGAGTTCGAGCTTGAAAAATCAGCTAAAGGTCTCACCAGGACAGTGGATAGCAGCTATCTCATAGGAAACTTTGTAACACCTACTACGATCGCCGATCTGCCTGCCAAACATGGAGATTATGGGATTTCATAGAAATCTACACACCGACCTAGACTTGTCCAATACCAGAACCTCAAAAACTTTCAGCTCGAATTATAAAGTCGCTTCTAATGCCTCAAAGAGTATGAATTCTCGAACGATATGAGCAACAGGTTTGTGGGATAGCGATCATAATCGGGTCGGGTCAAAATTCTTAAAGGCCCTTCATGCAATTAGACACAAAAACTTTCTAATCAGACTCTCAAGCTTATGAATAGGAGAAAGGAAATGCCCATTCAGTCTTCAGCAGATTATTGTGAACATAGGCAGCTCAATAGACAAATTTCTAAATTTGTGCGACACGACATTTGCTGATTCACTAGACAGCGTATTAGAGACGCGATAGATCGTAACTGTGGCTCGAAAGTATTTGCAGGAGATTTGTCTATTGAGCAGAGCTAAATGACTGAGCTGAAGACCGATGATGGCTATAACATTGCCGACCCCTCTGTTACCTCAAAAGGATCGGACGGGATGCGACTATATCACAGCCTGTCATAAATAAAATGAGCAATATCTTGAGAGAGGTCGAAAGTTTCTACGGACAGTTATACATATGATCCCAGAACCCCGTGGTCGGCTTGGTCTAAGGCACCAGATCTAAAATAACTCGGCGTTATACTGAATAATTCCTGGATGTGAACTTGTATGAGATCAGAATGGCTCTGAAACAACTAAAGAATGGAAAGGCTAAAAACTTAACGAACGAGAAAAATTAAAACACGAAGATGATTGAATTAACACAGAGGTCCTGAGATCAGGCAGCACGCCGTTTTGAAAAGCCCTACAGAAGCCGTTGAATTATATCATTCTCGAAGGTGACGTCCCAGAGTCATAGATTAGGAGTGTAAAGGTGCTATTTGTCAAGAATGACAACAAAACGCTCGAAAGGAATTACAGAATTTTTTTGGTGGCTGACTACGGTGCGTCAAACCCCGCCAATTCGTCCGGGGCGACAGGAAAAGCGGCGCAAGACCCCGTAGACCCGCTCTGCAATATAACTCTCAACGCCGTACGGGTGGGTCACTGGGACGCGTTCTTTTCTTCAGTGACTCATCCGGCAGTCTACCCTCACGGGTATCCTCTCGGGTCGACGGCCCAGAGTTTTCACCATCGGGGCGTCGTCCTCATGCGGTGGCCTCGCTTCAGGGGCGACCAGACTAATCCCCGGTCCGGTCACCCGTTGCCTCGGCTAGGATGGCATGAGGCGGAGGTATTCACGCCTCCACCGCCCCAGTCGTGGGCGTGGATTACAGACGAAAAGGAATTATAGACCTACGCGTATGTCACTCCTGAGTCATGAATACAATTTGTTTTCCAAAGTCATTACGAAACGACTAAGCTTGACGAATTTCAACCGCTTGAACAAGCCGGATTCCGGAAAGTTTATAGGAAAGTATCATAGACTTCCTATGTTCAACAATGGACATCTACGTGTTGATGGATGAATAATAACAGACTAATAAAAAAGATAGGTTCATATAACGTTACATATAATATGTTTTCACATATAATATGTTTCACTTCAATTAACCGATTATAAAACCTATAATATAAAAACATCTTACCAATGCACTAAAAATCTTTGCACATAATTTGTAAGTTTGTAAAATATTTTGATAGATTTCATACATTTGTTTATAATAAACGCCATTTCCTAAATTATTGTTAATAAAAATATTATTTGACCATAAATTCAGATATTTTGTCAAAAGTACAATAATACGAATACTATAAATCAAATCAATTTCAAATATAATAAATATATATTTGAAAATAGTGTTCAGGATACTGAAAAAATACAATAACTTGTAAACGACAACCAATAAAAATAAATTAATACAGATGTATACTAAACATAAGATCCAATTGCCAATGATAAAATTCTTAATGTGTTTTTCATTTAAACTTATGCTTTCATGAATTGTCTGTATTTGCAATATAAGTTTTACGTGATCTTCTCTATGTATCATATTCAAAATGATTATAATAATTAAAACGATCGTGTAATTCATATAAAAAAAATATAATGACACAAATGAAATAAAAGCATTGAATTGGTTACTATTAAACTCCGAGATAGTCGTTCTTAAATAGTAGTAAGACAATGAAAGTAACACTATAAGGAACAGTATCATTACTATGTAGATTTTCTTTGCAATGGTTGTAATTAGGTTATTTCGAATAATATAATTTGGTGAAAAAAAAATATTTTGTATCAAATATAGAGGGTAAATCATTTTTTTCATATCTGGTTTTACTATTTGGCTATGATTCATGTTATAATTGACAATATTAAGGAATGTATTTGGTGTTACTCTCAAGTTATTATGTATCATTTTTATTTTGACCAAAACAATGACAAGCGAGTTATACGTTGAATACGAGTTCAATTAATGAAATTCTATTACATTTCAATATTAGTTTTAATAATGAACTAAAACATGCAATACTAAAGTAATTATATTAAGTGATATAAAACTCATTTTCTTAATTGTAATATTAAATTTATTTAAGAATATTATTAAGTATAATTTGTACGACTACATATACAAGTGGGGTCAAAATACTATGCTTTGGACTAAGAATATAATGAGCCGCTGCCCCTTTTTCTACGGTTATTATTCTTTTTTGTTATTTTTAATTCATACATAATCTATATTTAAATAATTACTTGTCCTTTTTTTTTGATTTGAGGTGGATTACGGTCGGCACATTCCTCGCACCACTCCGTCCGGGGCGACAGAGGGGTGTAAGCACGCACACCGGCCGACCACCGGAGCAGAGTGACTTGACGTTAGTAGTCAGCCCGACGGAATACCCCTGAAGAGTACCCTCTCCTCGACAGACGTCCCCCCCTCGGGGTGGATGTCGGTCTTTCCTCACGCGGTCGGCCTCTCAGCGGGTGACGGACTAATTCCTCAATCCAGTCAACCGCGGCCTCGGCAAGGGCGGCATCAGGCTCAGGTAAACGCGCCTGCGCCGCCCCAGACGCCGGCGGCGGTTCGCGTCGTCGAGGAGACGCTCCTCGCGCACGCGCTCCGCCGCCTCCTCCCGCGATACTACTGCCTCACAGAAGGTTGCGACCGCGTCCCAGGTTTTTTTTATTTTTTCACCAATTTGAGAGCTGTCAGTGCTCACCTATATTCCGGATAAATAAAGGCTATTAAAGCCATCTGCAACTAACAACTAAACATACACAAAAAATAAATAATTTTGCCTGGTTAACAGCTCTCATCCTGTATGAAAATCCATTATTTAGATCTATGGAATTTTGGTCTCTTACAGTAGAGCTAGATCATCAGACTCGGTACAAATAGAGTACAGTTAGATCTATTAGATTTCATAATACACTGTTTGATTAAAAATAAAAAAGCAACTTTCATGTTTTTATAGTCAATATGTGGTTCTGCAAACTAAAACTACTTTTACCGATTCTATTGCGTTTGTATTTGATTTTTAATTTTCCGACGTTTCGAACACTTTACAATGATCATGGTCACGGGAGGACTAAGGTATCTTACGTCTAAGAGTCATTGTTAGTACAGAAATTTATATCTACCCGCTACAGAATCAGATATTAAAAGTTTGACCCACATTTTAATACAAATTCTTTGCCAGTATAAAAAGAAAATGATTCTATATGTAAAAAAAATATATTGTTCAAACGTTTAACATTTAATTTATGATAATCATTATATTGTTGCAATTTACTAGTTTAAAAGATTATTTATTATTAGATCTCGCACAAGCTAATGTCCGGGATTTCTTCGGTATAGTGCCGAGTTAGCTTAGATCTAGGATCTTGGACCAAGCCGACAACAGCATTTCAAGATGATTTATATAACTGTCCATAGAACCTTTCGACCTCTCCCAAGATCTCACCTTTGGATGAAATGGCAGTGCCGTCATCGGTCTTCAGCTTAGTCATTTGGCTTTGCCCAATAGACAGATCTTGTGCGAACGCTTTTGAGCCATGGTTCCGCTTTATCGCTCTTTAATATGGAGCGTATTAAATTGGCGAATATCGCGACGAACAGACCTGGAGATCTGCCTATTTAGCTGCCTGTATTCGGACCAATCGGCTGAAGACTGTACAGTCATTTCTTTTCTCCGCTCCATGAGCTTGAGAGTCTGGTCAGAAAGTTTTTTAGGTCTATTGGCGCGGTAAGCCTTGAAAAACTTCGAACCAACCGCGTGGACAGTTTCCACGAACCTGTTGTTCATATCGTTCGGAGATTCACACTCGTCTAGATTTTGGAAGCGATTGTGTAGTTCGAGTTGCAAGCTTTCGAGGTTTTGGTATTGGATAGGTGTAGGTCGGAGGGTAGACTTCAACAAGCGTGACCTTTGGACTTTTGTGTGGATATTTAATGTGCCTTGTACTATTCGGTGATCGCTTCTAGTGTTAATTCTGCTGATCACTGAGATATCATTAAATATATGTTGTTTGTCCGACAAGATGAAGTCTATCTCGTTTTTTGTTGAACCATCGAGGCTAATCCAGGTCCATTTCCTTTGTGGATGCTTTCTGAAGAAGGAATTCATCATAAAGAGGCTTTCCTTCTCTAGAAATTCAGCCAGTTTCTGGGCCCTCTGGTTTCTGAAACTTGGATTATTTATATACGCTTGTTTATCGTATTACATCTTTAATATATTTGAGTTCACTTGCGACTTTACTTCCAATATGATATTTGATATAAAGATTATTTATACGCTTCATATAATCTCATTATTAAAAAGCTATGCAATTGAATGGAATGATACAATGCTCAAAATAAATGAAGAAAATAAATATGAAAATTTTAGTAAAATGTTTGAAGCATATCAGAATATTTTAGCAGTTTATGAAGCATATGAAAAGTTATATGAAGGACTGGTATGATAATAATCTATATTGTTTTATATAATTAAAGTTATACTGTTAAAGTTTCGTGTCTTGTGTGTCCAGAAAATCACCCTGCGACGACATATATTTAATAAAATTAATTAAAATAAATTTTATACTAAAATATAATTTGGAAAATGAGTTTTATAACATACATACATACATACCATCGAGTTTTATAACACTTAATATAACTACTTGTGTATTAATATAAGTTCTAGTTAAATATTAAAACTAATATTGAAATGTAATAGATTTTCATGAATTAAACACGTATTCAACATATACGAGTAGGTACACGTATTCAACTCCCTTGTGCTTATTTTGATCAAAATAAAATGATACATAAAAACTGGAGAGTAAAACCAAATACATTTATTAGTATTGACAATTATAATATGAAGAATCTCCTAAAGACAGATATGAAAAAAAATATTTACCCTCTATATTTGATACAAAATATATTCTTTTCACCATATTATAATATTCGAAAAAACCTAATTTCAACCATTGGAAAGAAAATCCACATAATAATGATCCTGTCCCTTATAGTGTTACTTTTTTTTTTTTTTTTTTTTTTTTTATTGCTTATGGCGGCAAACGAGCAGACAACACACCTGATGGTAAGTGTCACTGCCGCCCATGGACCTTTACCAATGGTATAGCTAGGCCGCTGCCTACCAATACAACCCTGAACCCACCCCAGTTAGGCTTCCGGCTCTCTCGCTCACCGAACGAAGTGCAATAGCACATTGCTATTACTCAGACGTCGATCTTCTGCTCAGTGTGGTACTACCCCGGACGGACCGGCCCGCGGCTGTAGACAGAGAACTGTCCACAGCGTGGTCCTACCACAATAGAACTTACTACTATACAACAACGGCTATCTCGGCATTTAGTAGTAACCAATTTATTATTTTCATTTCATATGTGGCATTATATTTTCTTTATATAGATTACACGATAATCCTAATTACTATAATCATTTTGAATATGATACATAGAGAAAACCATGTCCAACTTATATTGAAAATGCAAACAATTCATGAAAGCATAAGTTTAAATGAAAAATATATCAAGAATTTTATCATTGGCAATTGGATCTTATGTTTAGTCTACATTTGTATTAGTTTATTTATATTGGCTGTCTTCTACAAATTATTGTAATTTTTCGGTATCCTGGATACTATTTTTAATTATTTATTCATTAAAATTCAAATTGGTTTGATTTATAGTATTCGTATTATTGTACTATTGACAAAATATGGTTAAATGATATTTTTATAGACAATAATATTGGAAATGGCGTTTATTTTCAAAAAATGTATGATATCTATCAAAATATTCTCCGAACTTACAACTTATGTGCAAAGATTTTTAAGGCATTTGTAAGATGTTTTTATATTATAGGTTTTATATGCGGTTAATAGAAGTGAAGCAAAACAAAAGCGTTATATGTACCTATACCTTTTATTATTTTGGCATAATACCAATAGGTATCTCCTAACCTACTTGATTAGGCTGTTACTATTCATCATCTATCAGGACGTAGATATATATATAGACGTAGGACGTATATCGTATTATAACGACTTGTTCCATCAGTTGAAAGTCGTTGAGCTTACGCGGGAGTCGGTTCGTAATGACTCTTGCAGCCAAAGCATAATTGGTACTGAATTCAATACAGTATTTAAACCCAAGACACCTTGACAATTGACTAACCCAAGACAATTGGAGTGCCTGCTGGTTTTAGTGAATCGGCTACTTGTGGTATCTTCAAGAGTAGAAAAAGGTTTTTTCTTTCTATTTACTAGTTAGTTATTTAGTAGATAGGTGTTGGCGCCACCTACAGCTGCCTTCGGCTGAGGGCCGCACTTAGCCGAGCCAGCACGAGCCCACACTTGCTAACAGCTCACATTCTAGACAATACGCCATTTTTATCGCATGTAAATTATTCAATAATAAATTCAATTCAATTATATCAAGACACCAATTTTATTTATGTTCCTGCATGAACAATAGGTACTTACCATATTTATGTAAATATGCCACAAATAAGAATTAGTGATAGCTAAAACAATTTAGATATATAAGTTTTGTACGATAAAAGGGATTTTCAAGAACTATTAATATATTTGATTGGATGCGGAAATGGCAGCTTCCGTAGAGCAAAAGAAGAAAGCGTGGCTGGACTATGTCTCTTCTTTGAATGTGAATGACAGTATGACTGAACAGAAGAAAGAAATATATCGGCAATGTAAGAATGACACCAAGGCCTTAGTGAAAGAGAAACGTGATAGAGCAAGTATGAGTGCAGAAGATAGGCTGACTAAAAACTTCGAGGGTAACACCAAACTCTTTTGGAGGGAGGTGAAGAAGTCTCGTGGTGGTTGGTCAGCCTTCAGAATGAATAAAATAAGGTCTAAAGGTGGAGACATTCTTACACAAACACAAGACGTGTTAAGCCGATGGAGTGAATATTTTGGCGATATGTATGCGGATGCTACGGTTGGCGCCGGTGTTGGATGTGGTTTAGTAGATCAACATTCGACAACGGCGTCCTCCGATGGCAACAGTATGGATGAAGTTGAATGGGCGATAAGAAGTTTGCAAAATGGTAAGGCAGCGGGCATTGATATGGTGTGTGCCGAGATGATCAAGCTCGGTGGCTCTTGTGTCTGGGAGGCGTTCCTGTTGCTCCTCAATTTATGTTGGAGCTCGGGAATGGTTCCCAGGGACTGGAATAGCGCAGTCATCGTGCCTTTGTTTAAAAACAAGGGTTCACGTTATGACTGCGCAAATTACAGAGCCATAAGCTTGACCAGTTTGGCAGCAAAAGTGTATGGAAAAATTATTGAAAGGAGAATGAGGATGGTGTCCGATGGTTTACTGTGTGAGACACAAGGAGGTTACAGGAGTGGAAGGGGATGCATGGATCAAGCGTTCTCTCTGCGCAACATTGTGGAGAAGCATCTGGCTCTAGGTCAGAGGGTTTTCTGCAGTTTTGTGGATCTGGAGAGAGCATTTGACACGGTTGTACGAAAGGAACTGTGGGACAATTTACCAGAGTATGGTATTAACGGTAAACTGCTACAGGCTGTGCAGTCCAGTTACATGAGCTGTAGAGCCTGTGTGCGGCTGGATGATGGAATGTCGCCTCGCTCGCTACGGTCTAACTATACCCCTGGTGTGGCAAAGGTCCATGAGTGGCAGTAACACTTACTATCATGTGTGCTGCTTGTTCGTTTACCACCAAGAGCAATTAAAAAAGAGATAAAAAAAGAAATAAAAAAACTATTTTCTTGGCAAATTTTGATATATACTTGGCAAATTTTGATATATTTGATATATACATAACGCTGTGCTTGTCCCAATATTACTATATGGAAGCGAGAGTTGGGTATGCAGAAAAGAGCATGAAAGCAAAATTAATGCGGTCAAAATGCGATCTCTACGGAAAATCTGTGGAGTTAGGCTGACCGACCGCATTCGCAATGACGACGTAAGAGAGCGAGTAGGTATGAAAGAGAGTATTGGTGTAAAGATGCGAAAGGGAATGCTCCGATGGTTCGGACATGTGGAAAGAATGCCGAACGAACGTCTGGTTAAGAAGATATACAATGCGAAAGTGAAAGGATGTAGGTACCGGGGGAGACCGAGACTAACCTACCTAGACCAGATCGGTCATGTACTGAAAGAAGGTGGAGTCAAGAGTCTCCGAAACCGGCGAGCGTGTATGAAGAGAATTATGAATGTTGAAGAAGCGAGTGAAGTATGCAAGGATAGAGTTCTCTGGCACTCTGTTCTCTCTGCCTACCCTGCAAGGGATATGGCGTGATGATATATATGTATGTATTAATATATTTAAATTTTATAGCGATAGGGCCACGCTGTTGACAGTTTTCTATCTACAGCCGCGGGCTGGTCTGTCTGGGGTAGTACAATACTCTCGCAGAAAATTGACGCCTGAGCAGTGGCAATATGCTGCTGGCATTCGGTGAGCCAAGAGCCGGATGCCCAACTTTTTGAGTGGGTTTGGGATTTTCATTTGTAGGCTACGGTCTAACTATACCCCTGGTGTGGCAAAGGTCCATGAGTGGCAGTAACACTTACTATCATGTGTGCTGCTTGTTCGTTTACCACCAAGAGCAATTAAAAAAGAGATAAAAAAAGAAATAAAAAAACTATTTTCTTGGCAAATTTTGATATATACTTGGCAAATTTTGATATATTTGATATATACATAACGCTGTGCTTGTCCCAATATTACTATATGGAAGCGAGAGTTGGGTATGCAGAAAAGAGCATGAAAGCAAAATTAATGCGGTCAAAATGCGATCTCTACGGAAAATCTGTGGAGTTAGGCTGACCGACCGCATTCGCAATGACGACGTAAGAGAGCGAGTAGGTATGAAAGAGAGTATTGGTGTAAAGATGCGAAAGGGAATGCTCCGATGGTTCGTACATGTGGAAAGAATGCCGAACGAACGTCTGGTTAAGAAGATATACAATGCGAAAGTGAAAGGATGTAGGTACCGGGGGAGACCGAGACTCACCTATCTAGACCAGATTGGTCACGTGCTGAAAGAAGGTGGAGTCAAGAGTCTCCGAAACCGGCGAGCGTGTATGAAGAGAATTATGAATGTTGAAGAAGCGAGTGAAGTATGCAAGGATAGAGTTCTCTGGCACTCTGTTCTCTCTGCCTACCCTGCAAGGGATATGGCGTGATGATATGTATGTATGTATGTATGTACACCCATATAGAGTATTTATAATGATGGCTTGAAACGGTAAATAAAAACCAGAACTATTAATTCAATGTGTATATTAATTTAAACTGTCAGCAATAAATTATTCAGATAAAAAGTGCGTGTTATTAGTACATCTATAATAACAATTAATTACAGAAAAGCGAATTGCAACAAGACAACTGTATAATTAGTAAGAAGACTCAACAGAGACAGAGGAAACGCAGCTCCAATATAGAATAAGTTACACACACATATTTTCTTGAAATTTGTTCGATATAGGCGTATTATATTCTTACAATGTTTTCGCTTCTTATCTGAAAAGAAATCGTATGATTTAAATAAACTGTTCTTTACTAAATTGTAACTATTTAATCGTGTCTATATCTCGCAAGTGAACAATTAATATAATCGTATTAAATAGATGTCTCATGTATTTTATGGATAAGCCCAAATGCCAAACGGAATTCCAGTCCGGGTGTTGACGTTACTCCTCGAGCATCTGGGACCTCGCCTGAGGCAACTGTACAACGCCTGTTTGACGTCTGGACAGTTCCCTGAGTGCTGGAAGGAGGGAAGGTTGGTTCTTCTGCCAAAGCCGGAACGGCCCCCGGATTCGCCGTCGGCCTACAGGCCAATAGTTCTGCCTGGAAGAGGTGGGGCCCGATCTGTCGGACGCTCAATTCGGCTTTCGAAGGGGGCGTTCGACCATTGCGGCCCTGCTACGCCTGAGGCAGACGACCGCGGAGGCGGTCGCCGGCAGAAGAGTGCTGTTGGCGATGTCGTCGCCAACGCATTCAATAGTCTGCCATTCAGCTACATCAGGGAGGCGCTCCGATTCCATGGAGTGCCCTTGTACCTGAGGCGACTGGTGGCAGACTATTTGGAGGGGCGCAGTATCCCCTGCGCGAGTCCCGCAGGAGACATTGTGCGGACGCCTATGTCGTGCGGTGTTCCGCAGGGGTAGGTATTAGAGCCGAATCTGTGGGACATCAGTTACGACTGGGCGTTGAGAGAGAGTCTCCCCCCCCCCGGGCTGAACGTGATATGCTATGCTGACGACACGCTCGTTACAGCCCGGGGCAGGACACTCGAAGAGGCGGCGAGCCTGGCCACTCTCGGCACCGAGGAGATGGTCAGGCGAATCGAGGCGCTGGGGCTCAGGGTGGCCCTAAATAAGACGGAGGCCCTTCTATTCCATAGGCCCCGCGTAAGGCTGCCTATCGGCGCCTCGTTAGTCGTCAACTCCATCTTCATCAGTATCCAGGTCCATATGAAGTATTTGGGTCTGGTGCTCGACGGGCGTTTGTGATTCCGGGAGCACTTCCGCAGGATTGCTCCCCGGCTGGTCGGCGCGGCGTCCGCCCTATCGCGGCTCATGCTGAACGTAGGCGGACCCAGCTTCGAGGGCCGACGGCTGTATGCGGGGGTGATCCGCTCAATGGTCATGTACGGCGCACCCGTGTGGGGACCTAGAGGCGGAGATGCTCTCCGACCTCTACCGGCGGGTAACCTCAGTGCGCGACGAGGGTGGCTCCCCATCGTCTAGCGAAATAGCCACCTGGCGCCAGGATGCTCGCCGAGACGTCATCGCCCGTTGGGTTACGCGGCTGGAGAGGCCTAGACACGGTGTTGTTACCGTTGAGGCCCTCCGGCCCGTACTGATGGAGTGGATGGAGCGGCGGCACGGAGTCCTCTCCTTCCGGCTGGTGCAGGTATTATCGGGGCACGGTTGCTTTGGCTTGTACCTGCACACGGTCGCGTGGAGGGAGTGGACTCCGTCCTGCCACCATTGCAGTATTGATGAGGACACGGCGCAACATACGCTCGAGGTATGTCAGAGCTGGGACGGGCAGGGCCGTGACCTCGTCGCTGTTATCGGTGCCAACCTGACGCTGCCGGCTGTCGCGAAAGCGATGGTCGACAGCGTCAGGAATTGGGACGCGGTCGCCGCTTTCTGCGAGGCTGTCATTTCGCGTAAGAAGGCGGCGGAACTAGTCTGGGAGGATTCCCGTGACCCGGGCCGCCGTCAGCCTCGGGGCGGCGTAGGCGCGAATATCTGCGCCTGATGCCGCTCTAACCGAGGCTTCGGGTGATCAGACGCGGGGAATTGTCCGGTCACCCGACGTGAGGCCACCGCGTGAGGGCGACGCCCCGACGGCGAAAGCTGTCGGGGCGTCGACATGAGAAAAACCCGCGAGGGTAAACCGCCGGGCGGGCCACCGAAGACTAAGATCGGGTACCGGTGGCCCGCTCGCACGGCGAGGAGAGATGCTTGCAGGGTGGGTCTATGGATCGTGTGCCGCCTCTTTCGTCGCCCCGGACCGATTTGGCGGGGCGCGACCACGTCCATAGCCCACCGCAAAAAAAAAAGTCAAATTACGGCTCAAAATGGGTTGAATAAACATGAAAATACGTAGTTTGGAGAATATTAAGGATCGATAGGGGAGTATATTCTGAGCATAAATTCCAATTTCATTTCATTCCAAAATCATTCCAAACCTTAAAAGGTCACCTCTAGGTCATTTCGATAAAAACGCGTTTAATTCGATATCTCGAGAAGGGTTAGTGTTAGGCAAAAAATTGTAGAGACCTTTTCTCTTCTAAATTAAATTTACTAACTTCTTTATTTAAAACTTTTTTTTTATCATCAATATTTTTCAACTAATGATTATCATTAGTATTTTTTAACTTATGATTTCCGAAAGGCAAAAATTTTACTTTTTTTCTCCCTATTTTTCATTTTTCGTTATTGTTCATAATTTTTTAATTCGAAGTTGTAGATCTTTTGATCTACAACTTCGATAATCGGTAAAATTTTATAAAATTGAACGGTTCTGGAGAAAATGGCGAAAAATGAAAAATAAGGAGAAAAAAAGGAAAATTTTTGCCTTTCGGAAATCATAAGTTAAAAAATACTAATGATAAAAAAAAATTAGGTAAAAGTTAGTAAATTTAATTTAGAAGGGAAAAGGTCTTTACAAATTTTTGCCTTTTTTTTTTTTTTTTTTTTCTTGGGGTGGGTTATGGTCGGCGCTCTTCTCGCACCACTCCGTCCGGGGCGACAGAGGGGCGTAAGCACGCATACCCGTAACCCACCCACGAACCTCGCCTACGTCGTTGGACCGGCCACTGGAGCAGCGTGAACTTGTCGTCAGTGGCCGGCCCGATGGAATACCCCCTGAGAGGTACCCTCCCCTTGAGCGACGTCGTCCCCCCCCGGGGCGGACGTCGTTCCCTCCTCGCGCGGTCAGCCTCTCGGCGGGTGACGGACTAATTCCCCGGTCTAGTCACCCGCGGCCTCGGCTAGGGCGGCATCAGGCGCAGGTAATCGCGCCTACGCCGCCCCAGTCGCCGGCGGCGGTTCGCGTCGTCGAGGAGACGCTCCTCGCGCACGCGCTCCGCCGCCTCCTTCCACGAGACTACTGCCTCGCAGAAGGCTGCGACCGCGTCCCAGTTCCTGACGCTGTCGAGCATCGCCCTGGCGATGGTCGGCAGCGTCAGGTCGGCACCGATGATTGCGACGAGTTCACGGCGCTGCTCTGCCCAAGCGGCACACGCCTCGAGCGTATGCTGCGCCGTATCCTCGTCGCAATCGCAGTGGTGGCAGGACGGTGTACTCTCCCTCCTGACGACCGTGTACAGGTATTTGGCGAAGCATCCATGCCCCGTCAAAACCTGCACCAGTCGGAAGGAGAGCACCCCGTGCCGCCGTTCCAACCACTGCATCAGCACCGGCCGGAAGGCCTCCACAGTCCGCACACCGAACCGAGGCCTCTCCAGCCGGACTGCCCAACGAGCAATGACGTCTCGGCGGGCGTCGACACGCCAGGCGGTGAGCTCCCTCAGTGAGACCACACCGCCCCCCGTTCGCACCCCCGACACCCGCCGATACAAATCGGCGAGCATTTCCGCCTCCAGGTCCCACGGGGGAGTCCCGGCCAACAGGCACGCTGCCTCCGTCGCCACCGTGCGGTACCCGCGTACGGCCCTGACCGCCATGGCCCTCTGTGGTCGCCACAGAAGAGCCCTGAGTCGGACGGTCAGGGATCCCGCCCACACCGGTGCGCCGTACAGGGCCATCGACCGGACGACCCCCGAGTACAGCTTTCGGCACGTAGCGCTCGGTCCGCCCACGTTCGGCATAAGCCACGAAAGGGCGGACGCCGCGCCGACGAGCCGCGGAGCGAGCCTGCGGAAATGCTCCCGAAACCACCAATGCCCGTCGAGCACCAGGCCCAAATACCTCATATGGGCCCGGATGCTGATGTCAACCGAATTGACGGTGATCGAAACGCCGATGGGAGGACTCATGCGGGGCCCATGGAACAACAAATTTTTGCCTAACACTATTTAACCTAACACTTTATAACAATTTTTCTTTGTTAATAATATGTTTGTAAAGTCCTCCGAAATACAAGTATTATTTTCTTAGTGCAGAGTGGTGGCTGTTAAAAAAAAGAAGAGTTTACCTGAAAAGTTAGAGCGTACAAGTACTGCACAAGTATCTTGAGTGTTGATCAAAGCTAAATAAAAATTTTCACAATTACGGCATAAAATCGCTAGTAAGAAGAAACTCTTCATCTCCCAAAAGACTAGATATATTGTCACTACAAGCTGCAAATGTAATTTAAAATGATAAAATACATATAAAATATTTATAAATGAATATAAATATAAAAATACTATATAAATATAAATTATTCTAATACTAAAATATAAATTATTCTCATATGAAAATACTATATAAATGTAATTATTCTATATAAATAGCAATCAAACCTAAGGCAGAAAAATTCGGTATTTTAACCACTACGTCATCTGTGCAGTTGAGTCTTTACTGATATCATACCTGAAACGTTATTTCTTTTTGGTCCTGTGATAGTTTAAATATTTCAATCAAAGTTTGTACGTACAATAATCCATGCGAGAATACTTTTACTATGTAATATAAAATCTGAAATAAAAAAAATTGGAACGAAGTTCCTTTCGATTAATTAGTTAAGAAATTGTAATAAAACTTTTTTTTTTAAGTTATAATATTATATTTTTTTTATTATTAACAAATACATATAATGTAATATAAACTTATTCAGTAAGCTCAATTTTAGTAATAATTGGCTTGTAGTAACTGAAGTAGGAAACATATCGACGGCGAAAAGCGAAAACGTCGTTGTCCACAAAGTACGAAAAAAATATTCCGCGTGGTAACGGAGTAAGTCGAACGCATGAAGCTACATTTGATCTCTATGGGTCAACTGACCCATCCCCCCTGCTCCCCCTTGGCGAAGCCCTTGACCCCCCGTACCTGTGGGAGATCATAAAAGATGACTGAGGGATAAAAAACACATATAACATCTATGCAAGAGAAGGAAAACTCAACTAAATTAGCTTATACCAACACATCTAACCAGCGTGGTGTAGTAGGTCAATTTCTCTTCTAGTATGAAGGAGGCTCGAGCCCAATAAAGGGACATGTATGAGCTTGTAATTTAGGATATATTGGCTTCCACATAAAGAGTAAACTGTCGCTATTTTTTGTTCAGAACTATTTATGTTACGTTATATTTGTGTGAATTCTACAGTTTAGGTAGCGCTCGCTAATGTAATTCAGATGGCAAGAATGATAACTATTTCTTAATTAATATTCACTCTTTTTTATATGTAAAATGTCAATTATAATAATAAACAAAAATAACAAGTTACTTTAGAGACGAGCTTTATTTTTCTTTTTAGTTATTTTTTTCTTTTTAATATTTACCATAATACTCGTACCTATTTTTTATTAACAATTGAATTTAAGATTAGGTAATATTTAATTATTTAATGTCACACTTATGTTAGACAGCTATCGATGTCATACGCACGCACACACAAATGAATATAGAATAGCGGCGTAGTATCACGACATGAGCACAATTGCCTTAGTACCTACCCAATGTATCATTTCCAGTAGTCGACACAATTTTACTGCCAAGGCGCGCAAAAAGATGTTTCAAATCACAAACTTTCAATACCTATCTATTATATACAGGTATAGTATGTTATTAACAAATCGATAGTACTGTTAAAATACAACAATCATCAACGATGACTGCCCTCACGCCTTTACTTGTGTTCGGGTCACACAATCGGCGATCATAGATTTCTTGCCATATTTCTGTAGATCTGTAGTGCGCCCGGTTGCTGCCTGACCACAGTACTGCGCACTCTTATTGTCCTAACTCTTGAAATACCTATTATACCAAACGACACACGGTAAAAGGCAAAAAATATGTACTTTAAATATCGAAAGTAATAAAAGCATTTGTTTGCATAAGAATTAATTCCTTACTATAAAATGTGAATCGGCAATAAATATCAAATTATTTTGAATTTTTAATTTACTATTTTTATTATATAATTTTTTTCTGCCTTAAGCGATTTTTATCGTTATATTTTAGCCAATTTGCAAAATATCTTTATAAATTATAGCCTATGTGTTATTTTGATGTGCAAGCTATATTACTATAAAGTTTCATCAAAATCCATTCGGTAGTTTTTACGTGAAAGAGCAACAAACATGTTCACATCCATACATTATTACAAACTTTCACGTTTATAATATTAATAGGAAATAGGATAATAGGATATACAATTCCACTAGACTACCAAAACTTTTGGGCCCCGAGCTCGAACGCGAGCCGGCCGCGCTGCGACACGAAATTAATTTCGTTGCGCATTATTTTGATTTTGCTATATCTCTTAAGGTATTGATTTAATTTGCATGGTCTGAAGGAAAAAAATGATCTTCATGAAATGCTGAAGCCAACTAATGTATTTAAAATGATCAGGATTAATACAGTATTTGTGGAAATAGCTTTTCAATTATCGTTTTATAATAGGCCATTTTTTAAAGTATTACAATGGATATAGTATGTTATCCTTAAGAGATAGGCATATACCATCACGGACTTTTTTGTAGGCCTTTTTAAGCTGTATAATACTGTAGTTCTTTATTTTGATCTATTTCGTAGGGTTCAGCCAGCGTTTCCAATGTAAGCGCAAAATAATGTGTTTATTTACGACATCACATTCATACGACAACACACGACAGCAAGAGAGCCGGAAGCCCAACTAAGTGAGTTTGGATTAGTATTAGTAAGCAGCGACCTAGGTCTACCATTGGTATTGCAAAAGTCCATGGGTAGCACTAACACCAAATTTGTTGACAATGCGTTAGTCAGTCATAATTATAAACGCACATGCACGCACACTAATATAAATCTAAACACTCGCGGTAAATCGAAGTTACCTAGGCTTTTTTGGTAAACATTCAGCTTATTTCGTACAACCCCCCTTAAAATTTTGAGTACAGAAAAACAATCCTGTATAATAATTATTAGGTCCTTACATATGAAATTGGCGTTTTATACGGGAGAAATATAAATGATGTTTTTTGTAAAATATATTTAATTAATCAAAGTATGTACCGTTGTTATCTATGCACTTTTGCCATCTTATAGGTAGTTCATTGATCCCTTTACTAAAAAAACCATGGGGACGAGAATCAATAAACTCTTTGAAGGCGGTTTGGACTGCCGCATCGGAGTTGAATTTTTTTCCTTATAAGAAGTTGTCCAAATTCCGGAAAAAATGGTAATCTGTTGGAGCAAGGTTCGGGGAGTACGGTGGATGTCGCAGACATTCCAATTATGCTGTGTGGTTGTCTGTTGTGCAGTGTGTGTTCTTGTGTTATTGTGAAACAGCAGTGGCCTAGAGCGATTGACCAGTCTCGGTTGTTTAGCAGCTAGTTCTTCCTTCATGGTTTACAGTTGTTGACAATAGATATCTGCCGTAATCGTTTGGCCAGATTTTAGAAAGCTGTAATGAACAACACCAGTGCTAGTCCACCAAATGAGTATTTTGTATTTGACAAGTAACTATTTCTGAGTCAATTTTTGTTTAGGGCAGGTTTTGGCTGGGTCTCCAGGGTTCAGCCATTGCGACGAGAGCTTTCGATTATCGTACAGTATCCATTTTTTATCACAAGTAATAATTCGATTTAAAATCCCTTCATTATTGTGTCGGCTGATCAAAGTAACACAGCAGTCGACGCGTGTTTGCAAGTTCAATTCATTCAATTCATGAGGTACCCTCGTTCAAGTTTTCTACTTTCTCGATTTGCTTCAAGTGGATTAACACAGTTTTGTCACTTACCCTGAAGCCTGTAGCTATCTCTGAAGTGCTGTGATCCGCTTCCACAACAGCCTTTAATTCTTCAATTTCCACTTTGGTCTCCGGCCGTCCACGGGGTTGGTTCTGAAGGTCGAAATTTCCAGAACGGAAACGTTGAAACCAAAATCGTACCGTGTTTTCTTTTGCGACACCAGCGCCGTACACATTACTATCCCTTCGAGCTGTTTCTGCAGCACTGGTGCCATGGTAGAACTCGTACTCGTAAATATACCGATATTTCACGTTTTCCATTGTGCGGTAATAAGCGACGCCAAAGAAAAAAACAATGAGGGAAAAACAAATGAATGACTGTTTTCAAAACTCAAATGTACCAGCTAAATGAATTTATAAATTTGAATTTGGAATTATTAACCAAAGAGGAGATATTTCAGATCAAAATGGTCAGTACGACAAAACGCTAATTTCATATGTAAGGATCTTTTTTTTTTTTGGCGGCGCGCTATGGCGTGGTCACGCCCCGCTAGTCCATCCGGGGCGACAGAAGAAGCAGCGCACGACCCCATAGACCCGCCTTACAAGTACCTCTCCACGCCGTGCGAGTGGCCACGGAACCCGGTCTTTGTCTTCGGCGGTTTACCTTCGCGGGTATCCTCTCTAGTCGACGCCCCGGCAGCTTTCACCGTCGGAGCGTCGTCCTCATGCGGTGACCTCGCTTCGACCGCCTCCCAGTTCCTGACGTTGTCGACCATCGCTTTCACGACGGCCGGCAGCGTCAGGTCGGCATCGATGGTTGCAACGAGTTCACGACGCTCACGTCACGCCCAGGTCACGTAGACTTCGAGCGTATGCTGCACCATGTCCTCGCTGCAACCGCACTGGTGGCAGCACGGAGCCGGCTCGCACCTTGCGACCGTATACAGGTATTTGCCGAAGCATCCATGCCCCAACAAAACTTTCACCAGTCGGAACGAGAGGGCTTCGTGCCGCCGCTCCATCCACTCGATCAGCACTGGCCGGAGGGCCTCCACGGTACGTACACCGAATCGAGGCCTCTCCAGCCGTGCGCCCAACGGGCGATGGCCCCTCAGCAGGCGTCTTCGGCCAGGCGGCCAACTCGTTGGGCTGTCGCCCAATGCCGCCCTCCTCGCGTATGCTAGACACCCGGCGGTAAAGCTCGGCGAGCATCTCCGCCTCCAGGTCCCACGGGGGTGTTCCGGCCAATGCGCACGCTGCTTCGGTCGCCACCGTGCGGTATCCGCAAATAGCTCTGACAACCATGGCCCTCTGTGGACGCCACAAGAAAGCCCTGAGTCGGGCGGTCAGAGACCTTGCCCACACGGGTGCGCCGTACAACGCCATTGAGAAGAGCACCCCCGCGTACAGCCGTCGACATTCCACGCTGGGTCCGCCCACGTTCGGCATAAGCCGTGAGAGGGCGGACGCCGCGCCGACGAGCCGAGGAGCAAGTCTGCGGAAATGCTCCCGGAAGAACCACCGCCCGTCGAGCACCAGGCCCAGATACCTCATTTGAGCCTGAATGCTGATCGGGATGGAATTGACGACTATCGAGGCGCCAGCAGGTGGACCGTTACGGGGCCTATGAAATAACAGAGCCTCCGTTTTATTAAGGGCCAACTTAAGCCCCAGCGCCCCGATTCGCCTGAATATCTCTTCGGTACCGAGAGTGGCCAGGCTTGTCGCCTCTTCTAGTGTCCTGCCCCGGGCTGTGACGAGCGTATCGTCAGCGTAGCATATTAAGTCCAGCCCGGGGAGGAGACTCCCTCTCAACGCCCAGTCGTAACCGATATCGCACAGAGTCGGCCCTAAGACCGACCCCTGTGGGACACCGCACGACATGGGCGTTCGCACAATGTCCCCCGCGTGATTCACGCAGAGGACACTGCGTCCGTACAAATAGTCTACCACTAGCCGCCTCAGGTGCAAGGGCACTCCGTGATACTGGAGCTCCTCCCTGACGCAGCTGAATGGCAGACTGTTAAATGCGTTGGTGATGTCCAAAGACACCGCCAACAGCACCCCTCCGCCAGTGACGGTCTCTCTCGCCGTCTGCTTCAGGCGCAGCAGAGCCACGACGGTCGAACGCCCCCTTCGAAAACCGAATTGAGCGTCCGACAGGTCGGGCCCCACCTCCTCCAGGTGCCGGACGATGCGGGCAGCGAGGATACGCTCCAACAGCTTGCCCACATCATCCAGCAGCACGATAGGCCTGTAGGCCGACGGCGAGTCTGGGGTGGCGGAACGAATCCTCGACACAGCTGCCCCCACTTCTAACTCCGTCACATGCGGAACACTGTCGTCGTCGGCCTCCCGGTCATCATCTGGCGAAGTCATGACCAGGGGCATGTGTTCCGGCTGTTGCGGAAATAGCCCCTCGACCACCCTGTGGAGGAGGTCGGGCTGAAAGGTCTCGGTGAGGGGGGCCCTGCGCGCGGAGCTTTCCCAGAACCACACGATACGGGCGACCCCAGGGATCACAATCGAGACCATTCAGCATCTCCCGCCAACTCTCGTCTTTGGCGAGACGGATGGCCAGCCTGAAGGCGGACCGCGCACTGCGGTAAGCCTCGTACAGCTGACCCTCCCGCTCAGCATCGCGGTGACGCCGCCGGCTGCGGGTATAAGATCTTCGGGCACTAATACACGCCGTACGAAGATCCGCCAGCCTTGGGGACCACCAGTAGACCCCCTACCTCGGAGGTAGACGCCGCACTCTTGGCATGGCCGCATCGCAAATCTGCGTTAACACATTGCGGATGCGGACAGCCTCAGCGTCCACTCCGTCCGCTGGGGGTGGTGAGGACAGCCACGTTTGCACGATGGCCGCCACCGCCAGTAGGTCCCGATCCAGGCATCCCACAGGCCACCGCGGAAACACGGGAGCTCCGCTCGCCCTGTGACCTCTACCAGCCCGGTCCCGGGGTGAGATCTCCATCCGAATATAAAAGTGGTTGGACAGAGTCTCAGCTTCCTTCAGGACACGCCAGTTCCTCACTCGTTGTGCGAGAGCGAGGCTAGTGAACGATAAGTCCACTATCGACATATGTAAGGACCTAATATTTTTTTTGTATTACCACTGTCTAATAATGTCTCAGATGTTATCTAAAATTTAAGGGGAAATATAAATGATATTTAAGACAATAACAGCGTATATATGTATGTTTGAGCCTTTTGGTGTGGAAACATCGTGACCGTGGGGGTCTGGACCCTATAATATATTTAAGTATTTAATTAAGCGCCTTAATGAAGGGACATGTGACCGGAACACTGGTCTTTATTTGGCACCTAGGTTAAGCATTTCCATCTAACGTGGCAATGCTGCCACATTCTGGGCCCAATAAACCGTCTACCACTGGCAGCGGTTCATTTGAATGATTAAGTGTTTAGTAAAATATTAAATTTTACTATTTTTCATTTAATTATAATATGTAGTATGCAGTTTTTTATTGATTAATCTTTTATAAATGATTGTAATGAATATTTTTTGTTACAAATAAATAAAATAAAACCAGACATTAACATAAAAATCTAAAATAAATATTCGAAAGGAACATGAGTTACGTACCATATACTCGAAAGTAATCGCATATATATTATAACACTGCAATATATTATCAAAAGCCTGATACATACTTAAGTAATATTCTTCATCGTCTTTATTTGAATTAGATTTATATTTTAGTACTTTTTTATTCCATAGTTTAATTTTGTTAGTCAATAGTTCCATACATCTTATAGCATAGATCATATTACCATCAAAGCTTATCAACATACAAATAATTCCCACTTCAGATGCATCATATACGGGCAAATAGTAATAATGTGTGACGAGAATGGAAGCATACAACACAAATATAGTTATGACAACAGCCCAATTTATGATTTTGGAAACGATGTATTCTTTTTTATCATTTATAATTCTATAAACGTTTTGAAAGATCATAATAAACTTAATGTTTTTTTTTATTTGTGCGATACTGAGAGCACAATTTAAGCTAAAGCCAAAAGAACAATAGAAAAAATCATAAAAAGAAAAAATGTAAGCTGTTTTATAATAATGCTGTATTACTTCGTTAGAGTTGAGCTTCCATAAACGGAATAAATAACCCACAATCAATAGGATAGTTACGCATATTGATTTTAAATTAGACAAAACGCTGTTATAACGTATGTGATTATCTTTAATACAATATTTAGGACAGAATAATATGGTTTGCATCATATTTAAAGGCCAGAACAATGATTGAATGTCTTTATCGACCCAATAGTTTGAAATTCTTTTTTCGCTGCCGCATTTGTTTCTGTTTTCTCGTTTGAATAACTTCATATTGAAAATCTTATTTTTATATGTTTTAAGATAATACAAATTAATCTATTCAGTTATTAAAACCTTGTTCAACTCTGAGAATAGAACATGTCTGTAGCACAAATACTTATAAGGAAATTAATTTTCTATACACCATTAAATTAATTAAAATGCAACTTTCTATTCATACTTGTAATTTCATTATGCTATCTAGAATCGTCAATTTCGTATTTTATTTGAATAATTAATAACTCAATTATATTAGATAACTAATGATATATTTAATTAATACTATTAGATAACTAATGATATATTTAATTTACCATTTTGTTTGTATCGAAGTCGAATCAAAAAACAAATGAACCCTTTAGCACGTGAAAAATGTTGTTCGTTGTTCGTCATGTATACAGTTCTACTTAGTACTACTTAGTTTTAATTTCCGCGCATTATTTGAGAAAAACTCTATACAAGCCTTGGCCACAACTAGGAATTGATGGACTTACGTATGTGAGTTGTGTACGTGTCTACACGTTCGTCCATCAATACCTCTTTTGCTGGCCGCTGCAGTAATGTACTATTGTACATACATACATACATATCATCACGCCATATCCCTTGCAGGGTAGGCAGAGAGAACAGAGTGCCAGAGAACTCTATCTCTGCATACTTCACTCGCTTCCTCAACATTCATAATTCTCTTCATACACGCTCGCCGGTTTCGGAGACTCTTGACTCCACCTTCCTTCAGTACATGACCGATCTGGTCTAGGTAGGTTAGTCTCGGTCTCCCTCGGTACCTACATCCTTCCACTTTCGCATTGTATATCTTCTTAACCAGGCGTTCGTTCGGCATTCTTTCCACATGTCCGAACCATCGGAGCATTCCCTTTCGCATCTTTACACCAATACTCTCTATACTATTGTCACAACAGAATTTACAGTTTATGGCACTTATATGAATAAAAAGAACATATTATAATGTGCTTCATCGTTAACAGAATCCGTCCGGGGCAACAGGAAAAGCGGCGCAAGACTCCGTAGACCCGCCCTACAATATACCTGTCAACGGCGTGCGGGTGGGTCACTGGTACGCGGTCTTTTTCTTCAGTGGACCATCCGGCTGTTTACCCTCACGGGTATCCTCTCTAATGTCGACGCCCGGACAGTTTGCACCATCGGGGCGTCGGCGACAAAAGTATTTCCCGGTCCGGTCACCCACTGCGTCAGCTAGGGCGGCATGAGGCGCAGTTATTCGCTACCTACGGCGCACCAGTCACCTGCGGCGGTGCGAGTCCTCGAAAAGAAGATTTTCTCGGACTCGCCCCGCCGCTTCCTTCCGCGTCTCTCGCAGAAGGCGGCGACCGCGTCCCAGTTCCTCTCACTGTCGACCATGGCCTTCACGACGGCCGGCAGCGAGAAGTCAGCACCGATAGCAGCGACAAGGTCACAGCGCTGCCCATCCCAGCTCGGACATACCTAGAGCGTATGTTGCGCCGTGTCCTCATCACTACTGCAATGGTGGCAGGACGGAGTCCACTCTCTCCACGCGACCGTGTGCAGGTACAAGCCGAAGCAACCATGCTCCGACAATACCTGCAACAGCCGGAAGGAGAGAACTCCGTGCCGCCGCTCCATCCACTCCATCAGTACGGGCCGGAGGGCCTCAACGGTAACAACACCGTGTCTAGCCCTCTCCAGCCGCGTAAACCAACGGGCGATGACGTCTCGGCGGGCATCCTCGTGCCAGGTAGCTATTTCGCTAGATGATGGGGAGCCACCCTCGTCGCGCACTAAGGTTACCCGCCGGTAGAGGTCGGAGAGCATCTCCGCCTCTAGGTCCCACGGGGGTGTCCCGGCCAATAGGCATGCCGCCTCGGTTGACACCGTGCGGTATCCGCGGATGGCTCTGACCGCCATGGCTCTCTGTAGGCGCCACAGAAAAGCCCTGAGCTGGACGGTCAGAGACCTCGCCCACACGGGTGCGCCGTACATGGCCATTGAGTGGATGGACGGTCAGAGCCCTCGCCCACACGGGAGCGCCGTACAATGCCATTGATCGGATCATCCCCGTGTATAGCCGTCGACTCTCGAAACTCGGTCCGCCCAAGTTCGGCATCAGCTGAGATAGGGCGAATACTGAGTCAACTAGCCGGGGAGCAAGTCTTCGGAAATACTCACAAAACCACCAGTTCCCATCGAGCACCAGACCGCGTGTTTAGGGTTAATTCTTAAGAGGTTGGTGTTGGGTTTAAAGAAATCTGCTCTTCACTGCCGCCATACCTGAAACGTTATTTCATTGTGGTTCCGTGTGAGTTTAAATATTTCAATCAATGTTTGTACGTACAATAATGCGTCTGAAAGTAATTGCACTATATAATATAATATCTGAAATGAGAAATTTAAAACAATTATTAACTATAATCTGAAATGACTGCCCATGAACCTTTGCAATATCAGGGGTGCAGCTAAGCCACTGCTCACCAATGATAGCCTCAAACCCACCCAGAAAGTTGGACTGACGGCTCTCTCGCTGACCGACCTCCTGATGCCTGCCGATGTTTGTGCAGGTTGTGTTTGTGCAGGCGGAGGCATATCTCCTTCAATCATCACCTCGTTTCCGTCCTTATTCGCGCTATGCGCCTCCTTCTCATCGTCGTATTTATTTGCATTTTTTAAATGTGTATCCATAGCTGATCCGACGAGTATAGGGTAACTAACAGTCCACCTGTGCAGGGACTCCGATGCCCAGGCAACCTGATTTTCTGTGTCCTAAACAGAGGCTCAGTGAACACGTGTGTGCGACAGCAGGGTGGGTCGATAGTGGACTTGTCGTTCGCTAGCCCCGCTGTCGCACCACGAGTGAGGAACTGGCGTGTCCTGGAGGAGGCAGAGACCCTGTCGGATCACCGATACATCCGGATGGAGGTCTCCCCTCTCCGGGACCCCAGCAGGGGTCACAGGGCGGGCCGGGCTCCCGCATTTCCGCGGTGGGCTGTGGGGCGTCTAGATAGGGACCTACTGGCGGAGGCGGCCATCGTGAACACGTGGCTGTCCTCACCACCCCCAGCGGACAGAGTGGACGCTGAGGCTGTTCGCATCCGCAGTGCGTTAACGCAGGTCTGCGATGCGGTCATGCCCAGGGTGCGGCGTCTACCTCCGAGGCAGGGGGTCTACTGGTGTTCCTTAAGACTGGCGGACCTTCGTGCGGCGTGCATTAGTGCCCGAAGGTCCTACACCCGCAGTCGGTGGCGTCGCCGCGATGTTGAGCGGGAGGGCCAGCTGTACGAGGCGTACCGCAGTGCGCGTACCGCCTTTCGGCTGGCCATCCGGTCCGCCAAGGACGCAAGTTGGCAGGAGATGCTGGACGGTCTCGACCGTGACCCCTGGGGTCGCCCGTATCGCGCGTCGCTGAATAAGCTTCGCGCGCAGGGCCCCCCCCTCACCGAGACCCTCCAGCCCGACCTCCTTCGTAGAGTGGTCGAGGAGCTGTTCCCGCGGCAGTCGGAGCGTACGCCCCCGGTCATGGCTTCGCCAGATCACGACCGGGAGGCCGTCGAGAGTGTTCCGCCCGTGACGGAGTCGGAAGTGGGGGCAGCCGTGGCAAAGATTCGTTCCGCCACCACAGCCACCGGCCCGGACGGAATCCCAGTCCGGGTGTTGACGTTGCTCCTCGAGCATCTCGAACCTCGCCTCAGGCGACTGTTCAACGCCTGTCTGACGTCTGGACAGTTCCCTGAGTGCTGGAAGGAAGGGAGGTTGGTTCTCCTGCCAAAGCCGGGACGGCCCCCGGATTCGCCGTCGGCCTACAGGCCCATTGTGCTTCTGGACGATGTGGGTAAGCTGCTGGAACGTGTCCTCGCTGCCCGCATCGTCCAGCACCTGGAGGAGGTGGGGCCCGATCTGTCGGACGCTCAATTTGGGTTTCGGAGGGGGCGTTCGACCATCGGGGCCCTGCTACGCCTGAGGCAGACGGCCGCCGAGGTTGTCGCCGGCAAAGGAGTGCTGTTGGCGGTGTCGTTGGACATCGCCAACGCCTTCAATAGTCTGCCATTCAGCTGCATCAGGGAGGCGCTCCGGTTCCATGGAGTGCCCCTGTACCTCAGGCGGCTGGTGGCAGACTATTTGGAGGGGCGCGGTGTTCTCTACGCGAGCCCCGCAGGGGACATTGTGCGGACGCCCATGTCGTGCGGTGTTCCGCAGGGGTCGGTTCTGGGGCCGACTCTGTGGGACATCGGGTACGACTGGTCGTTGAGAGGGAGTCTCCCACCCGGGCTGAGCGTTATTTGCTATGCTGACGACACGCTCGTCACAGCCCGGGGCAGGACATTCGAAGAGGCGGCGAGCCTGGCCACTCTCGGCACCGAGGAGATGGTCAGGCGAATCGAGGCGCTGGGGCTCAGGGTGGCCCTAAACAAGACGGAGGCCATACTATTCCATGGGCCCCGTGTGAGGCTGCCCATCGGCGCCTCGTTAGTCGTCAACTCCATCCACATCAGTATCCAGGCCCATATGAGGTACTTGGGTCTGGTGCTCGACGGGCGATGGTGGTTCCGGGAGCATTATCGCCAAATTGCTCCCCGGCTGGACGGCGCGGCGTCCGCCCTTTCTCGGCTCATGCCGAATGTGGGCGGACCCAGTTTCGAGGGCCGACGGCTGTATGCGGGGGTGATCCGCTCAATGGCCATGTACGGCGCACCCGTGTGGGCGAGGGCTCTGAACGCCCAGCTCAGGGCGGTACTGTGGAGGCCACAGCGAGCCATGGCGGTCAGAGCCATTCGCGGGTACCGCACGGTGTCGACAGAGGCGGCGTGCCTATTGGCCGGGACACCCCCGTGGGACCTAGAGGCGGAGATGCTCTCCGACCTCTACCGGCGGGTTACCTCAGTGCGCGACGAAGGTGGCTCCCCATCGTTGAGCGAGATAGCCACCTGGCGCGAGGACGCCCGCCGAGACGTCATCGCCCGTTGGGTTACGCGGCTGGAGAGGCCAAGACACGGTGTCGTTACTATCGAGGCCCTCCGGCCCGTACTGATGGAATGGATGGAGTGGCGGCACGGAGTCCTCTCCTTTCGGCTGGTGCAGGTATTGTCGGGGCACGGGTGTTTCGGTTTGTACCTGCACACGGTCGCGTATAGGGAGTGGACTCCGGCCTGCCACCATTGCAGCAGTGACGAGGACACGGCGAGACACACACTTGAGGTGTGTCCGAGTTGGGACGGGCAGCGCCGTGACCTCGTCGCTGTTATCGGTGCCGACCTGACGCTGCCGGCTGTCGCGAGGGCGATGGTCGACAGCGTCAGGAACTGGGACGCGGTCGCCGCCTTCTGCGAGGCTGTCACCTCGCAGAAGGAGACGGCGGAACGAGTCCGGGAGGATTCCCGTGACCCGGGCAGCCGTCAGCGGCCGGGGCGGCGCAGGCGCGAATACCTGCGCCTGATGCCGCCCTAACCGAGGCTTCGGGTGATCGGACCGGGGAATTTTCCGGTCACCCGACGTGAGGCCACCGCGTGAGGACGACGCCTTCACGGCGAAAGTTGTCGGGGCGTCGACAGGAGAGGAGCCGGAGAGGGCATACCGCCGAGCGGGCCACCGAAGACAAAAATCGGGTACCGGTGGCCCGCTCGCACGGCGAAGAAGAGGTGCTTGCAGGGTGGGTCAATGGGGTTGCGCGCCGCCTCTTCCGTCACCCCGGACCGACTTGGCGGGGTGCGACGTCCATGGCGGTGGGCAAAAAAAAAAAAAAAACAGAAAAAAAAAAGGCAACCTGATTTAATACACACGGAGGTCGGGAGGTATCCGCGTTTGACCTCTAGCGGGTTGATGCACTCCACCAACCAACCACAAGGGGTGCCCCTAGGCGGAACGGTCGACACCTAGGGACTTAGAGGATTTTTTATTGTGGTTTACTCCACGTGGGCCAGCCAATTAAGGCAAGCCCCTTGCCTTCCGACGAGTTCGCCGACGGTGGCCGAAGCATGTACGGCTGGCAGTGTCTCCACAACCAGTCGTACCTGCCGCCTAAGACTTGCGTCGCCACTAATAGGAATATGTCCGAGATGCCGACCAAGCCCTGCAGCTCATCCAGGCTATCCTTCCAGGGAAGCTATCCTATCCTCGAAAGAAAAGTAAAGCCTTTTTTTTTTTTTTTTTTGGGGACGGGTTACGGTCGGCACACTCCTCGCACCACTCCGTCCGGGGTGACAGAGGGGCGTAAGCATGCACACCCGTAACCCACCCGTGACGTCGCCTTCGTCGTTGGGCCAACCACCGGAGCAGAGTGACTTGACGTCAGTGGTAAGAAAAGAAAAGCCTGCCCTAACATGTCAGATATTCGCCACAAGCGATAACTCCAGCAATAACAAGTATTCAAGAAGAGGTCGCTAGTGCCCAGGGTGCACCACGGGGAGGATTCTGACTTAGCACCCCGAAAGTGTGGTACTTACTCTGGACGGAACGGACTATGACTGTAGGCAGAAAACTATCAACAATTTGCTCCTACCACTATTAATACCCTTTTCATTACACTAATCATTGCAAAGTTATTTACGAATTTTTTCAACAACTATAAGACGTGCGTGCTTATAACTTACTATGACTATCTAATAGAGTTGTCTTAAAGATTAAAAAAATAACATAATAAAGAAAATATGTAACATTTCATATACTTTCGGATCTTTTTAAAGTTTCATTTAAGGTCGAATGGCCGAATTTATAATTTATGGCACTTATATGAATAAAAATAACATATTATAATGTGCTTCATCGTTACCAGAATGTTTTTATTACGGATTTTATTTTTTTTATTATTTATAAACCAATTAATGATTTTAAATATGTAAAATTGCATATACTTTTAACTTTTTTTTTTTTTTAATTTTTCATTTAAGGTCGAATGATAAAAATGGTTTTATCAATAAACCCATATTATAAGTAACAGCTAAGATAATATAATTGACACAACATTAATGTTAATTATTACTATTATTTACTTATTTATTTGATGTTATATGATGTTAAATAAAATTAAAATTTAGGTAACTTCTAAGGTATTAGAAATGATATTACATATCATCATCATTTAATTTATGTTGTCATTTACATCACTTTAAGTGTTACCTCATATTTATGGAGCGTTTATAAAATAGAATATAGTGCTGTATGGTAGCGGTTACGAATATTAACAACCCTTACTTGCCTCGTGAATGTCGTGAACTACTAATAGCTTTATATCGACCTGGTTCCACTCCACCTAATGCCATTTGGTCAACAATTAGATTTTCAAGTTGGTTTGACGTGATGCAGGCGGCCGGTTATAGAACTATTGTCAATAACTTTGCAATATGTACTAGTACATATTTCATGGATTTGACGTAATTGGGGTTAGATAAGAGTAGAAGAGTGACGACGACGATGATGATGAAAATGGGATAAATTTTACAACTAATCAGAATCACGATATTTAAGACATTGACATAAAAATGTAAAGAAAACAAAAACAATGTTCATAAACATGAATTACTTACCATATACTCGAAAGTAATTCTATAGATATTATAACATTCCAATATATTATCAAAAGTCTGATACATTCTTTTGTAATATTTTACATCATGATTATTTGAAGGAGATTTATATTTTAATACATTTTTGGAGTTTACTCCTTAAGAATCGATTTTCATATAAGGCGCCCGGTATGAGAAAAATTTGAGGAGTAAAATCTAGTGATCGAATGACCTCGTTACGTTTTTGGTGCGCAACCTATTCTGCGCACCTTACACTTTTTGACGTGGGATAATACAGTTTTAATAAATGTAAATAAAAATATATATGTCGGAGAAGCATCGATTCCATTGATGTAATCATTAGTTGTTGCAGATTTAGTGTGCGTCATCCGGGTAAAATGCGAGCACAAAACAACGATCGATGTTTGTAGATATCGTTTTAATTTAATCTTTAACAACGTTTTATCACTATGCAATAATATCGAAATCAAAAATAAGCCGTTAAGACCGAGCAGCGAGTTCGTGGCACCGATCTTACTTTAACCACAAATACACTTTCAACAACGATCCAACTCGACCCGTTGCTACAAGTCAAATTGTGTCGCCCATACGTCGGCCGCTATAAAGTAAAGTAGAGATGGCGCCTCGACCTCGCTCGAGGTACGTGCTCTGCTCTGATTGGTCGTAACGTAAATTACAATATTCATTTCTTTTATTAGATTAAGAAGATATTTAAATTATAGAAAAACGTGTAAATGTAATAAAAATTAAATAAAGAATTTAGAAGGTAATTAGAATGTAAACAAATAATATTATGCATGCAAACAACAATCAACTCTGCTTTATCTACGGCTCTTTCTGCTTTATCTATGGCTGTCTCCGACATATATATATTATTTTTAGTGAAATGAGCTTTTTTTGCGCATGTTTTGATAATCGTACTTAAGGAGTAAACTCCAGTCGTGCATCGGAGCTGACACACACTTTTTTTAATTATTCCATAGATTAATTTTGTTTGTCAATAGTTGTATACATCTTATAGCATAGATGATATTACCATCAAAGCTTATCGACACACAAACCACTACCAATTCAAATGCATTTGATGTAGGCAAATAGTAATAATTTATAAAGCCAACAAAAATAAACAAAAAGATCACAATAGTCCAATTAAGGATTATGGATATATTGAATTCCTTCTTGTCATTAATAATTCTATGGACATTTTGAAAGATCATAATAAACTTAATGTTGCATTTTATTTGCGTGATGCTAAGAGCGCAATTCATGCTAAAGCCAATAGTACAATAGATGAAATCATAGCAAGAAATAATGTGTACTATATTAATACTAGAAAGACGGTAAAATCTATCTACCTACAAAGGCGCCGACCGGTCCAATGACTACTCCAATTTATTATTTTTTTATGTTATTCATGTGTTAAAAATGGTAACTATAGTTATAAAACAGGGTTTAATGTATGATTAATTATAATATTTATACACAATTACGTTAAAAGAGACGCAAAGTGGCTTTTTACAAATGTCACATACTTTATTTTTTTTATTTTTGCACATTTGTACGTAACATTCTCGCCTTATCTGAGTTTCCGGATTTAGAGAAGACGATCAAGAAGTAGAAAGTGTAGACTCTGCAGGCAATAGTATGTTTTCAGAAAGTCCAGCTTCAATTTCTACTTTGTCGCTAAGTTCACTTGCTAAACGCAGTATGAGATCCTTTCGTTTTATGTTGGTACCTGAGATTTTCCTATACAAAATGAAAGAATTTATCCCTGCTAGGTCTAATATATTGAAAAAAACTTGTACAAGCCACCTTCGAGATGCCAATTTGACACTTTATTTTATTACCACCTGGTCAGCCACATCTACGCCGTGCTTGGTAGCATTGTAAAAGTCATAGTTTCTGGCTTTTTCTTAGGGTGATTAGCGTCTATTTCAACATTATTATGTAACGTGCTAAGCAATAAAATGTTCTTGTTTTCGTTTTCCTTGATAAATTGTGAGTATACATCTATCAGATTTCAGGATTTTTCTTTCAAACGACACGAGGTACGATCCGTAAAAGTGAGAAGACCTTGAAGCTCAGAATTGTCCGAACTATGTCTCCTACCACGGCCTCGACCACGAGCACGGCTACGTCTACGGCCACGAGAACTCGAACTATGAACGTTTTCTAAAGTTGCAAGAGATGATGACCTGATCTTCCAGGTCACTTTCTTCCGTACAGGAACTTGAACCGAAAAGTGGTAGCGCACAATCATCGCCATTATCGCGTTCTGCACTTTCGGAGCCATAACCCGATTCATCTTCTTGAATGTTTTGTAAGAATGCAAGTATTTCATCATCCTTAACCCTTCGAGACATTGGGCACAGATTACTTACAGTAATTTCGACTAAATCACAGGAAGTCAAAACTATACTGACTCCTTTGACTAACAAAGTACAAACAACTGATAAGCATACCTAATTTATTTTCTACCCTCTCACGTTACAATTCATCATCATCACCATATCAGCTAATATATGTCTCACTGTTGGGCTCGAGCCTCCTCCATAATGGGAGGTATATTGACCTATTATACCACGCCGGTTAGACATGTTAGTATAGGGATTTATTTCGTGTTTACCTTCTCTTGCATAGATTTTACATATTTTAGTATTAAAATTATCGTGAGTTTGACACATATTAAAAACAGTTGTATTTCCGGCAATACTCACGCGTTAGAGTCGATTATGTCGACCCGGGTTTCGAGCATGTCCGATGCTCAGCATCAGGGCGAGTGCGCAGCTGCGTCTGCGACTTCTTACTGCTTGCTTCTTGAGCGTCTTCAGCGGATTCGTCCGATGAGTCCCGATCGTTACCGAGGGCATTTGATGGTCTCACAGCAAACTCGCTCCGCGTGCCCCGTCTACGCCCACAAAACCCGACACCTCCAAAGTTTTATGGTTTGCCAAAAATCCATAAACCGAATTGGCCACTACGTCCTATAGTTAGTCAAATAGACTCCCCCACTTACAAGCTATCTAAGTACTTGGCCTCAGTCTTGGCACCTTTCACAGGTAAACATAATAGTTTTGTAAAGGATTCGACACACTTCGTCCAGTTACTAAGAGACGTACGAATCAAACCCACGGAGGTGATGGTAAGTTTCGACGTGAGTTCTCTGTTCACTAATGTGCCAGTTGATGAAACTATACAATTGATAGGCACTTTGGTACATGACTCTGCCTTACCAACTGATTGCATGGAGGGGATAGAGCTGAGTCTCAAGAACGGCTACTTCATTTGGAAAGGAGCATACTATCTCCAATTGGACGGCGTGGCGATGGGATCACCTATAGCCCCAGTGGTGGCCAACATTTTTATGGAATGGTACGAATACCTGGCCTTAAGTACTGCAAGAATTAGTCCACGGTACTGGTGGCGTTATGTCGATGACATTTTCGCTGTGGTGGAGAGGACTAACCTAGCTGAATTCACGGATCACCTAAACAATTTACATCACAGGATCAGCATTACTGTAGAAGAAGAGAAAGAAGGAATACTACCATTCTTGGATGTACGCGTCATCCGTGAAGCAGATGGTAGTCTTAACCACACTATCCACCGTAAACCTACGCACACAGATCGGTATCTTCATGCCAGTTCACACCATCACCCTGCACACTTGTCCTCAGTACCAAGATCACTTATTAACCGAGCTCTTCGAATATGTGACCCACAATATGTGAAGACAGAACTCGAGCACGTAAGAAAGGTACTAGAGGCCAACGGGTATAATTGGCAACAATGTCGTCGCTGGGCCAAGTCTAGTGAACGTAAGCGACCAACAAGAGTGGAACGTTCTCCGACTTACCTACCGTTCGTAAAGGGAACAACGGACAAAATCGGGTACCTATTGCGACGCAAGTATGATATACGAACGTTCTTCCGTCCACCTGGTCAAGTACAACAAATGCTACGTTCACCCAAAGACAAGGACTACCTGAGCGTACCAGGAGTCTATAGAGTACCTTGTAACTGTGGCAAGAGCTACGTGGGAGAAACTCGCCGCAGCATCGCCACCAGACTAACCGAACACGTCAGGAGTATTAAGAACATGGACACCACTAAATCAGCCATAGCAGAGCACGCCAGTCTCTCGAACACAACACACTACATTCGGTTCGACAAAGCTTCCGTATTAGCCACAGAAAAGTATTTTATACCTCGCAAAATACGTGAAGCTATAGAAATCAACCGACATCGTACGTTTAATAGAGACTGTGGGTGGACGCTCCCTTCAGCATGGATACCGGCACTCAATACCACCTCGACACACAAGGTTTTGTCTGGGATGGAGAGCGACGTGGTCAGCGTGCTATGTCAGGGTGATGGCACGCGGAGCGAGTTTGCTGTGAGACCATCAAATGCCCTCGGTAACGATCGGGACTCATCGGACGAATCCGCTGAAGACGCTCAAGAAGCAAGCAGTACCCCCCCGCCGCCCGAAGCTGTGTCGCGACGTGCTGCACGTTACGCTAGCCGCAGTGCGCGTCGGGGGCTCGCAGACGCAGCTGCGCACTCGCCCTGATGATGAGCATCGGACATGCTCGAAACCCGGGTCGACATAATCGACTCTAACGCGTGAGTATTGCCGGAAATACAACTGTTTTTGATTTTACATATGTTTTATATCCCTTAATCGTGTTTTACGATCACCCATGGGTAAGATAAAGGATGGTGAATTGTATTCTTACTACTAACCAGACGTTACAGTTATAAACACTTATCAGATCGCAGCGGTCAAATGACTGCCGCCGTCTTTGTCGGTATAACAAGATTTTAAATAATACACAAAAGCGATGTGATTAAGTTTCATACATCGTTTCATTTAACTACTAATATTAATAAAAGTCACAAAGTTTTGCCGACGTTTCGAACAGTTAACAGTGATCATGGTCACGGGAGGACTAAGGTATCTTACGTCCAATATGTCATTGTTATTACAGAAATTGATCTAAAATTGTAAATTGCCACAATAATAATTATCATAAATTAAACGCTAATAATAACAGATTAATATAAAAATGTATATATAGATTCATTTTCTTTTCGTACTGACAATTAATTTGTATTAATTTTGTATTAAAATGTGGGTCAATATTTAATATCTTATAGAAATTAATATCTTAGATATAAATTTCTGTAATAACAATGACATATTGGACGTAAGGCACCTTAGTCCTCCCGTGACCATGATCACTGTTAAGTGTTCGAAACGTCGTGAAATTAAAAATTAAAATACAAACGCGATAGAATCCGTAAAAGTAGTTTTATTTCAAAAGTTTACAATAACTTGTACGTTCTGTATTCCGTGCTAATATCATTATTTTTTTTTGCTCTAAAAATTTACAAACCATCTAATGTTAATTTTCTCGAGATTCGCTTAACTTATAAGCTATTTAAAATTTATGTAAGGACTTCTTATGACAAATTACAACCTACTCTTCCATTCAGAATTCTTCTTGCTGATGGTCTTCAAAACCATGTTAAATTGGGATAGTTTTCAAGTAAAAGCTTGATTGGAAAACTATCTATCGACTTGAACAAATTTATCGAATAATACCCACTTATCACACGTTAAGTTAAAATATTTTATTAAATATAAAACTGTAGTATTACAAGCACATGATTTGTAAGCAACATTAATAAATTAACAGGCAGCTGTGCATCCACGCAAAACGAATAAAAAACACGTAATTTGTGAAAAGTTTGTCGGTTTAAATAAATTATTTGCATCCACATTGGTTCTGAAAAGTAACATATTACTATTATTAGTCTAAATACATCCTTTCATTCGTATCCTTCATGTTATTTATGACATCCGTGTGAAAGTTAGGAGAAAACTTTCTTAAAGACTAGCCGGGTGGCTTTACGAATATGCAATTTATCATCTCAGCTAATATATGTCCCACTGTTCGGCTCGAGCCTCCTCCGCACTAGAAGAGAAATTGACCGGTCAGATGTGTCGGTATGGGGTTTTGTTTCGAGTTTACCTTCTTTCGCATCGTTTTATATCCCTTAGTGATGGTGGTGAATTTTATTTTAATCCGTCACCACACGCTAGTCTAGGTTGAAAAATATTTGAAAATGAATCTCTCTCTCTCTTTCTCTCTCTAGGCCTTGCCCAATTTATTTGGGATCGCCCTTCCTTGTCCTTATTTTCATTGATCATGATTTTGTTTAAGATGTAATAGATTTAATAATCATCCATTCATACATTTATTTATCAGCGTTATGTATAGCCATAAAAGTACATATATAAGGTCATTAAGAAGGATAATGGCAAAACCGCCACGTTTGGTAAACGCATTAGCGATCACAATTGGTGTTATAGGTTTTCCAGAGAAATGCTACCTGCGAGATTCCTATAGGAATGCTCTACCTCTCTCCTGATAATGCTTCAGCCAATTTTTATGACTCCCATGGTATAGGAAGGGGTGATCATTCATTTTATTCCAACTCATCACCACAGGCGATTTAAATTAAATCTGTATACTAAATATCATACCTGAATAATTCGTACGTAATAATCGAACTATACAATTCGTTTCGACGTCCTCAATAGCTGCATAGAACTGTTCACAATTTCTGCAAAGGATTATATTCAAACATATATCCCTTATCACCCATAGCACTGATGTGACAACGAAGTTTACATATACATCCTAAAATAAGAAAAAAATGTATATTAAGCGCTACATTTGTTAGTCTGTGAGCTGTAGAGCTTGCAAGACTGTCTTTTATAGATTATGGTTTACTATATGCCAAATAAATATTCACCACGAACTTTAAAATACAATCCTTAAAATCGTAAGCTGAAAGACATATGTTGGTCTGTATAAATTTCTGTTATCTTTTACTAATAGTTAGTTAGTTAGTTAATTAAGTTAATTTAGTTAATTAATATCAACTAGAAAATCTTGACTAGTAATATGATTACAGTGCAAGCGTTTTACTTTTGGAGATCGCACGAACTCTCGTTAAAATTCTTGCAGACTTTTTTCAGACGTTAGTAACTTTTAAATTAGATTTGAATTTCTAATTATAAATCTGCACGATATAAATTATCACTTCTGCACTTATTCCAATTATTTGGAGTCGACATAATATGCCCTTTCCTTCCACAGAACCGGTTCTTTTTAAGTGGCTAGACTGGGGGCCCCTTAATGCGTGCACAAATTCTGTCGCTGTCAGAAGCTTCTTCAATCCATTAATACTTTAAAATGGTGGAAAAATATGAAAGGAAAACTCCCCACTTTTGCGGTAATCAATATACTGCACACCTCAAAAGGGGAAGGAATACGGAATATTCTCAAGCCGGAATACAATATTGTTTCGACATATGTTTTGCCTTTTAACGAGGTAATTTCTTGAAGTTACCTCGTTGTTGTTAATACCGAAGCATCTTGATGCTTCGGTATCAACACGCACCAATTAGTTATACGTACTGAATTAAATAGCTACTCTATCTGCGCTAAGTCACTTTGTTTAACATAAAAAAATATTACACTACGCACATTAAAAATAGTAAACATACTTTCGAACCTTTACATACATATATGTAGTAAAAACATGAGTCTATATGTATTGGAACCATTAAAAAATCCATTTTCAAATTGTAAGCCAACAATTTTGCCAGATGTTAAAAAGTAGTCCGATTATATTTACAGTGATTTTAAGGAGACTTTTGACTAAATAGATCACAAAATAATATTATTAAAACTCGCTTTCAAAAGTATTCCCGGTAATTTATTGAGGTGATTTATATATTATGTTAAATAGAACCCAAAAAGTAGCCTTAAAATGATATGAATCGAACACGATCGACATAATACTTGTAGTCCCACAGGGATCTATTCTTAGCCCTTTTCTATTGTTCCTGTTTATAATTGATATATAACACTGCTTTAAATACTGTAAGATTCTATTATATGCAGATGCCCTTAAAATTTATAACCAAAACATTAATGATCGTAATAAAGAGCGTGACCTTCATTAATATTTATTTAGATTTGCTATTTATTTTATTGTTATTAAAATGCAGCTAACACTTGATAAATACAAGGCTATGATATTTATTCGAAAACGTTCATATATTACAAATACTTACACAATAAGTGGTCGTTGTCATAATAGGATGCAGACTATTCGTGATCTTAGAGTTTTTGATCCTAAGCTGACACTAGATGTTAGAGGTGCGACTTATATATTTGTATTATATACAAGTATTATAATACCTGTGTTGTATTATAACAGGTTGCGTTATGAAATAAGACAACAAGCTATATAAATTAATATTAGTGTATGCGAATGCAGAGTAATAGGTAACCCCATTAAGGTAAGCCATTTAGGAATACGTAACGTTTTATAGCTTGACCCTGTGATAGAGGTCCAAAGACTTCTGTCCTCGGGTTTAGGATATTGCAAACCCAGGGCAATAGGTAGGGCCAAAACCTTAGTCTAACAGACGTTTTCCAGGGTTCAACACGAGGAGATATCGACCATGTACCTCACTAATTGCATCCTGCCATGCTATCTAAACTGTCCACGGATTATCATCAAACCAAATGACATGCTAGGTACTCGCTTACTGCCTACTGAGACGGTTTATGACACTGTGCTAATAGTGCTTCTCAATTTTGATGTAGTCTAGGCAAAATTTGCTTATCCTGAAACGTAATTTAACTATTGATACAAATATATACTACTTACAAAATCTACACCAGATTGCGCCATCTTTAATAAATTAAATTGTGTTTGTATATTGCTTAAAGGTCTGATCACATTATTGATACAGTGTATCAGTATCTGAAAATAAAAATTAGTAACTCATTGGTTCACAACTCTAATCATGAGACTCTCGCTATTTCACTTCCATTATTGTTCATATACAAAATGTGAAGTAACTTCATGCTTGATAAAATACTAATTAACTTGGGTATATCGCGCTAGATAAAAAGTTTAAGATAACAACAAGTTAATACTCAACAACAAGTGAATAAAGATAAATTATTTGTACACACTAGTCGTTTCGAAAGAATAAGAAGGTCATTCACGGGTCCGGGCCGACCACGTATGTCATGGAATCGGCACCACTAGCCGGTCCGTTGGTGATGGGGAGGAAACCGGTGGGTTATGAGGCCACACGCCGCCCTTTTGTCGCCCGGGACGGAATAGGTGGGGTGTGTCTAGACCCTAGCCTACCAAAAAAGAAAAATAAAGGTCATTCATGCAACAATGTTTATAATTAATTACTAAAAGATATCCAAAATAGACCAGTCATCATTCTCCTACTCTTATCCCAATTACTTGGTGTTGATACAATACGCACTCTTATTTCATAGTACATATTGTAAAAGTTATTAGCAATAGTTTTATGACCGGCCGCTTGTCAGAAGTCAACCCTCCTTGGAAATGTAATTGTTGACCAAAGGGCATCCAGATGGAGGTGGCCGAGATCATTATAAGGCTTAGTCGTCGTTCACGACATCCACGAGCAAAGTAAGAGTTGGTAGTATTCGTAGCCGCCACTCCCCAGTCAATAAGTTTAAAAGGGCTGCCAAGAATTGTATTATTTTATAAAAAAAGTTATTATTAAATCTCGGATTATCTAAACTGTAGTAAGTCTACTACAGTTTAGATAAACCGAGTTTTTTTTTTATAATAACATAGCCAGTCGGCTATCAGCAGCTCCTCATGTGGCAATTATATTGTTATTATAACTAAACTTACAGTTTATTATTAGTTGTTTATATTACATACTTGTTTACAAGTACGCTTTAGCATCAGTGTTTTGCCTAACGAACTTTGTGTCGTCATCACAATTATTCTGCTCTCATGTCAATTACTTGGTGTCGACGCAATATGTACTCGTACATATTTCAAAAGTTATGGGCAATAGTTTTATGGCTGCCCACCTGTCTGACATCGATCCACCTTGGGAATGTAATTGTTGACCAAACGGCATCAGATGGATTTGGCCCAGGCTGATATAAAGCTGGTAGTCGTCTTTTACAACGTCCACGAGCAAAGGGTTGTTAGTATCCGTAGATGGCCTGCTTGCGGTAGCTGCGTGGAGCGGCTCTCCTCTTACCTTCCAAGGTGGTTGAGGGGAGTGTTGGTTGCTCTAGTAGTTAACTCGTGATTGGGTGCCGCTTTTAGGATCTGTTCTATCCATAATCTTTTACATAATATTTAAATTTTACATTATAACGGAGTTCAACGGATATCACACTCGGTCAGTAAAGAAATAATAATAATAGACAAAAAAAATCTTGCAGGATCTTCTGAGTAGCAATTACGTTCCGATCCGGTGGTAGTTTATTGTATTGGTTTAAAATGTTAAAATTCACAATATGTAAGTGCCCTCGCAGGGTTTATATAATAAAAATTCATTTAATTTTTTTTTGTCAGGTTAGATCCCACCTTTTTTTTTTATTTGCACGATGCACGACCCCGTGGACTAGCCCCATGACGCACCTCTCACGCTGTGCTGGTGAGTCACTGGAACCCGGTCTTTTTCTTTTCCGGCTCCGGGGCGACTAGACTAATGCCGGTCTAGTCGTCCGCTGCCTTGGTTAGGGCGGTATGAGGCGCAAGTACTCACACCTACGCCGTCCCAGACGCCGGCGGCGGCGCGAATCCTCATGAAGAAGATTCTCCTGGATTCCCTTCGCCGCTTCCTTCTGCGAGATGATGGTATCACAGAAAGCTGCGACCACTTCGCAGTTTCTATGCTGTCGACCATCGCTTTCATGACGGCCGGCAGCAAGAGGTTAACATCGATGGCAGCGACGAGGGCAAAGAGCCGTATATCTATTACTGTATTCCTAACCTAAGAATACAATATATTCTTAACCTAAGAATACAATATATTCTTCACCAACAAACAAATATTTTATTTTTGGTTGGATCACATTATTGACAGTTTGCCTACAGCCGTGGGCCCACCACACTCTCGCAGAAAATCGACGTAGGAACAATGGCAATATGATGTTGTGCTTCGTTTGGTGAGCGAGAGAGCCGGCAGCCCAATTTTCTAAGTAGGTTTAGGGTTTTTATTGGTAGGCAGCGACCTAGTTGTACCATTGGTATTGCAAAGGTCCATGTGTGGCAGTAACACTTAACATCAGGTGTGCTGCTAGCTCGTTTTCCACCATCAGCTGTAAAAAAAAACCTGCCAGACCCAAACTCACTCAATTTATTTCACACTGTGAGAAACTATTCGAAAGCTTGTGGTCAGCAGTGAAATTATATGAGCTGAAATGATGATGATGATGTTGATCAAACATAACCCATTCGTGATTTTACAGTTATTACACACCTAGAGGAAAATAAAGGATGAACTTTATCAACCTGTGTCACCTATTAAACTTATTTAAATTGCCCATTTCTACAACTTCTACAAGAAGAAATTTCTTGATTTGAAATAGATAGATTTGAAATAGATTCTTAACCTAAGAACACAATATATTCTTAATCTATGATCGCACGGGGAGAATCTCTTAAGACACTAAACTCTAACAGTAAAATTATATAAAGCAATATAGATTATTATCATACCAGCCCTTCATACAACTTTTCATATGCTTCATAAACTGCTAAAATATTCTGATATGCTTCAAACATTTTACTATAATGTTCATATTCATTCTCTTCATTTATTTTGAGTACTTTATTATTCCATTGAATTGCATAGCTTTTTAATAATGAGATTATATGAAGTGCATAAATAATATTTATGTCTAATATCATGTTGGAAATAATAGCGCAAATGAAGTCAAATATATTAAAAATGTGATACGAAAAACAAGAGTAAATAAATAAAATCATAATTCCACCCACAAATATTATATTAATCATCCAGTGCCATACGACAAAGTTATTATATTTTTCATTAAAACAAATAGCCGAATGAATTTTTTGGAATCTTAATATTATTAATATATGATCATGGCTAAACTTCACATTGTTAATCATAATCAGAACAAGGCCAATATAGTGAAATATTAAAGTGAGATATATACTTGCTATTTCAATACCACTGCCAACGTTGTTTAAGTATTGTTCCACTCCACCATTTAGAATACCATAGATACCGGTTATTATTGTAACACATATAATAGCGCAATTTATTGTACATTTTTTAGCCCCATTAGGTGTAATAAAATTATCTTTAACCGTATATTTGGACGATAATGAAAGTGATTGAACAAAATGTAGAGAGTATACGATTCTTTGAAAATCTTGACTTAAAATATTGTGAATTAAAAATTCTATTGGTGTTCCTTGGATAATGCTTGATATATTATTGGATTTTCTTTGAAACATTTCGAACGTTATTGACGAAAATGTGCTCTGATGAAAATTATATTAATTTGTTTTGAATTACAATATGTTTCTTGTAAATTACAAATTTTTGTAGTTAATTAATATCAATTTATTTTAATACCAATATACAGTATTTAGTTCGAAAACACATCATAAAGCAACTAATTCTTAACATAAAGTACAAATAAATGTGCAACTAAAAGAAGCACTAGTTGAATATCAGAAATATGAGGCGTTTTGATTATACTACGTAGCTATAGATGACTGAATCGAATTGGAGTATTAAGTATATTTGAGAGTTTGGTTAATCTGAGCCTCCATATTGATGATTAAACTCATATGTTATATACATGTATACAGGATGTTTCAGGTTATGGAACAAATGTTTGAGTAAGTTGTAGTTTAATAGTCGTAGATCGTAATTAGTGTGTATATACAAAAAGAAAAGAAAAACAATGAAACATGATATAGTTATTTGAAAAATGTGTCGATGCTTCGCTTTCAATTCCACGTAGGTACGTAGGAATTAGCGCATTTTTCAAAGCGGTATAAGTGTGTGTATAAGTATTTCTTGTTTAAGATAAACTATTGCTGAGGTTTGAATCATGTAATTATTTAAAACGTAGGTAATTAGATACTTATTTTTAATAAAAACAAAAATTAACTAACTTTTTTATAAAAGTTACCGTGGAGGTGGGTATCCAGTTTTGATTGATTGATAAATTGTATTAATATTATCTAATTAAGTAATGTAAGTATCTTAGATTTCATATTTCACACATTTTTGATCACGGAATCTATACATCATGCCAAGGAACAAATATTCCATATGCTAACACTATATCAGTGTACTGCATATTAGTGAACTGGATATGGCATATTTTAATCATGTTAAATCATTAATCTTTGATAATATCTAGTAGATAAGTTTAACTCCAAATAAAAAAGACAGACAGATCAGGCAAATAGCAAAAAATCAAGTAAAACACTTTCAAGACTAGCAAATAAAGAAAATATACTCGATTTTCCTTAGAATATGTCTCGTAATGAAACTGAAGAATTAACGTAATTAGCGACAAGGGACGCTGATTGGTATTACACGCAATTGTTAAAACTCCAGTTTAAATATTTTTTAATTAATAATAATTTCGCCTGATGAGAATCTTTCAATACGATAATCAAACAATTAGTTTATCATTCCATCTGTGGAGCCCGTAATACAGCTTTATTTTGCAAACTATCAGCTTCACGTATCACAACGAAGACACAGAACGACCGACATATGACTGCGTCCTTAGCGGTGTAAATTAGGCACATTTGATACTTTTTTATCACCTATATCTAAACAGAAACGAATTTAACTTCTGTTAAAAAAGCCACTATTTAAATATAAGTGATTTTAGGTTTCAGAATATTTCTTATATATACCTATATCAGTAGGTAATTATCTATTTATTCCTTTTTCTTTGGTATATTTCTATATGTGAGCATTTTTCTAAGAGTTCGTACCAATTGACATAGGGTCATAGACCAATCAACTGATTCTAAATAGTTATTATTAAACTTATTATAAGGTAAAGTTGACTTACATAGGTAAGCAACATGATTATTTATTTATATTTTAATAAATATTTAACAAAGTATGAGTATGTTGCAGATTAATTATCATTACTTGATACTCTTCAATCAGATTCACACGAAAAAGCGATGACAGAATTGAAAACTTTATACAAATCTTATTCACTAATATATCGATATTTTCACCTCAAATTTTCGTTATAGGTTTCACCTAACATCCTTTTAAGTAGTTAGTTCCATTCTTTGTTACAGCCTGTATATAAATACTTATATACAGAGACATAACTTAATCCAATTTGGTAAATTTCATTGCATAGATTTTTTCTTTACATATTATTGTAGTACCATGTTGATAAATAAGTAAAGTCATATACATAATGTAAGATATAAGGTATAGAACTTAAACTAGTTGGGTATATATCACTACATGAACTTTTTTTTAAATATAATTAAAATTTTAAAGATAAAAATCCTTGCGTTTTTTTTTTTTGGTAGTCTAGATACACCTCACCTATGTCGTCCGGGCGACGCAAAGGCGGCGTGCGATTCCATAATCCACCATGTTCCCTTCACATCACCATTAACCACTGTACCACTTTCTTTGATATCCATGGCCGGGGTAGCCTTTTGGGTATCATCCCATCGACGCCTCAGCAAAAAAGAACTGTATCGTGTTTCCAGGGTGTCGCCCTCGCGCGATCGGCTTTTTTGCGGGTGACGGACTAATCTTCGGTCCATTTGCCGGCGGCAGAGTGTATAAGCGTGGAGAATATCTTCTCTGACACGCGCCGCCGCCTCCTTCTATTACCTCGATTACCTCGCAGAAAGCGACGACCGCGTCCTACCCATACCTGATGCTATGACGCATCAGCTTAGTGAATGCCGACAGCATCAAGTCGGCGCCGATGTTTACGACGAGTTCATGGCTCTTCTCTTTTTTTTTTTTTTTTTTTTGGTGGACTATGGATTAGTCTCGCCCCGCCAAATCGATCCGGGGTGACGGAGAAGGCGGCGCGTGACCCCATAGACCCACCGTAAAAACTCCTCTCTCTTCGCCGTGCGAGCGGGTCACCGGGACCCGATTTTTGACTTCGGTGGCCCGCCCGGCGGTTCACCCTCGCGGGTTCCTCTCGTCGACGCCCCGACAGATTTCGCCGTCGGGGCGTCGCCCTCACGCGGTGGCCTCACGTCGGGTGACCGGACAATTCCCCGGTCCGATCACCCGAAGCCTCGGTTAGGGCGGCATCAGGCGCAGGTATTCGCGCCTGCGCCGCCCCGGCCGCTGGCGGCGGCCCGGGGCGCGGGAATCCTCCCTTGCCCGTTCCGCCGCTTCCTTCTGCGAGATGACAGCCTCGCAGAAGGCGGCGACCGCGTCCCAGTTCCTGATGCTGTCGACCATCGCTCTCGCGACGGCCGGCAGCGTCAGGTCGGCACCGATGACAGCGACGAGGTCACGGCGCTGCCGCTCCCATCCCGGACACACCTCCAGCGTGTGTTGCGCCGTGTCCTCGTCACTCCTGCAGTGGTGGCAGGCCGGAGTCCACTCCCTATACGCGACCGTGTGCAGGTACAAACCGAAACACCCGTGCCCCGACAATACCTGCACCAGCCGAAAGGTGAGGACTCCGTGCCGCCGCTCCATCCACTCTATCAATACGGGCCGGAGGGCCTCAACGGTCCACACCGTGCCTAGGCCTCTCCAGCCGCGTAGCCCAACGGGCGATGACGTCTCGGCGGGCATCCACGCGCCAGGTGGCTATCTCGCTCAACGATGGGGAGCCACCTTCCTCGCGCGCTGTGATAACCCGCCGGTAGAGGTCGGAGAGCATCTCCGCCTCTAGGTCCCACGGGGGTGACCCGGCCAACAGGCACGCCGCCTCTGTCGACACCGTGCGGTACCCGCGAATGGCTCTGACTGCCATGGCTCTCTGTGGCCTCCACAGAACCGCCCTGAGCCGGGCGTTCAGAGCCCTCGCCCACACGGGTGCGCCGTACATGGCCATCGAGCGGATGACCCCCGCATACAGCCGTCGGGCCTCAAAACTGGGTCCGCCCACATTCGGCATGAGTCGAGAAAGGGCGGACGCCGCGCCGACAAGCCGGGGAGCAATCTGTCGGAAATGCTCCCGGAACCACCATCGCCCGTCGAGCACCAGACCCAAGTACCTCATATGGGCCTGGATGCTGATGTGGATGGAGTTTACCACTATCGAGGCGCCGATGGGCAGCCTCACACGGGCCCATGGAAAAGTAGGGCCTCCGTCTTGTTTAGGGCCACCCTGAGCCCCAGCGCCTCGATCCGCCTGACCATCTCCTCGGTGCCGAGAGTGGCCAGGCTCGCCGCCTCTTCGAGTGTCCTGCCCCGGGCTGTGACGAGCGTGTCGTCAGCGTAGCACACCAAGCTCAGCCCGGGGGGGAGACTCCCTCTCAACGCCCAGTCGTACCCGATGTCCCACAGAGTCGGCCCCAGAACCGACCCCTGTGGAACGCCGCACGACATGGGCGTCCGCACAATGTCCCCTGCGGGACCCGCGCAGAGGATACTGCGGCCCTCCAAATAGTCTGCCACCAGCCGCCTGAGGTACAGGGGCACTCCATGGAACCAGAGCGCCTCCCTGATGCAGCCGAATGGCAGACTATTGAATGCGTTGGCGATGTTCAACGACACCGCCAACAGCACTCCCTTCCCGGCGACGGCCTACGCGGCCGCCTACCTCAGGCGTAATAGGGCCCCGATGGTCGAACGCCCCCTCCGAACGCGAAGCTTCTTCAGCGCCGCGCGACATGGGCGACCCCAGGGGTCACGGTCGAGACCGTCCAGCATCTCCTGCCAACTCGCGCCCTTGGCGGCTCGGATGGCCAGCCGAAAGGCAGTCCGCGCACTGCGGTACGCCTCGTACAGCTGGCCCTCCCGCTCGACGTCGCGGTGACGCCGCCGGCTGCGGGTGTAGGACCTTCGGGCACTGATACACGCCGCACGAAGGTCCGCCAGTCTTGGGGACCACCAGTAGACCCCCTGCCTCGGAGGCGGACGCCGCCGCACTCTGGGCATGGCCGCATCGCAGATCTGCGTTAACGCACTGCGAATGCGGACAGCCTCAGCGTCCACTCCGTCCGCTGGGGGTGGTGAGGACAGCCACGTGCTGACAATGGCCGCCTCCGCCAGTAGATCCCTGTCAAGACGACCCACAGCCCACCGCGGAAACGCGGGAGCTCCGTCCGCCCTGTGACCCCTACCGGGTTCCCGGGGGGAGACCTCCATCCGGATGTACCGGTGGTCCGACAGGGTCTCCGCCTCCTCCAGGACACTCCAGTTCCTCACCCGTGGCGCGACAGCGGGGCTAGCGAACGACAAGTCCACTATCGACCCGCCCTGCCGCCGCACACACGTGTTCACCGAGCCTCTGTTCAGAACACAGAGGCCCAGTGAAGCCGCCCACTCGCTGACCGCCCGCCCGCGGTCGTCCGTCGTAGGGGACCCCAACGCCGTGGATTTGGCGTTGAAGTCCCGCAGAACCAGGACGAGGCCCGGTGCCAGTCGCCGTATCGAGCCTCCAAGGTGGTGAGTGAGGCCCCGAAATCGTCCATCCTCCTAGTGGGGGAGAGGTATACGCTGTAGAGCGTGACCCCTCCCCACTCCGCCGCGACAAATTCCTCGCCCCTATCCAAAAGGGACAAGGACGGGAAGTGCCGCTGCGTTGAGACGACGATTGCCGCAGTACCGTTTCGACTGACCACCCAATTGGGGCGATCAGGCACGGCGTACGGTTCCGCGACTACGGCTGCACCAATCGACCACTCCGCCATGGATTGCAGGAGGAGATCCTGCGCTCCGGCGGAGTGGTTGGTGTTGGCCTGCAGGAGGAGGTGCATGGCTGGTGTACCCATTATCGGGTTGTGTCCATGACCTCCTGCGGGCGATCGGACCGCGCTAGGAGCGGGAGCGGCCGTGGTCGTAGGGCCGCCCCGCGCCTTTGGGGCCGAAGCTGGAGGTTTGCACGCCCCAGAGCCCATGCGGTGCTTGGCGGGCTTATTGCCCGCCGCACACGCGGGGCAGTGGGGCGGGGCGGCGCAAGATGCCGCCACGTGCCCGGTCTGACCGCAGCGGAAACATAATCCGCCGCAATCGAAGCAATTAGTGCACGTCGGTCGAGTGTGTCCGACCGCCATGCACTTGTAGCACCTCGCAGGCCGGTGCTCAAGCACGGTTACCCGCGCCGAGCTCCAGCCCACGAGGAGCCTGCCTGAGCCGGCCAGTTGCCTGACCGACTCCACCGGGCACTGCGCCCAGGCAGCACCTACGCCACCCGGACCGGGACGAATGGCACCGACCCGGACGGTGCCTATGGGACACCCGGTTTTCGAGGCAATAGCCTCCCGGATGTCTTCCACCGTCACTGAATCGTCCAAACCCGAAATGCGCATTTCGGCGCACTTGACGGGCCTGGCGATCTTGATGCCACCCTCCTCGGCGAACAAACCTCTCAGCTTCTCGGCCACGCTGTCGGCCGTCTTGGCGCCCTAGGCCCCTGGGAACTCGAGAATTCGAGCCCCCGTCCGGGCCTTGCGGGTCCTGGCTTCGACGCCTCCAATATCGGAGACGTCTAGCTCCCGCCGGGCCTACCTCAAGACGGCCTCGTAGCTGAGGCCCTTCTCGGCCGCCTCGGGCAGCACAGTGATCACCACTGCGGCCGTCTTCGGCGACTTGAGCCCCTTGCGCGGTCTCTTCTTCCGTCCGGCTCCTGCCTGAGGAGCGGGGACCTCAGCGGCGCGCTTGGCCTCCGCTCTCCTCCTTTGGCCGCGACTCCTTCTGTCGCGTTCGGCTACCTGCCAACCCTGTTCGGGTACGGCAGTCGTGCCAGACGCGGAAGGCCTCGTCGCGGCCTCGCTGGTTGTCACCGGCGGTGTTGTTGCGGGCGACTCCAGCGGTCCGGCAGGAGCCGACGCCGTCTTCCTCCTCAGGGCGGGTCCCTTCGGAGCTGGGCCGGGGCCTTTGGGCTTAGGCCCGGCCGCGGCCGCGGCGTAGCTCCCCGGGGCGGGGGCTGGTGCCACATGCGGCCGCTTGTCCGCGGCGAGAGGTGGTCGGACACGTGGTTCTGGAGGCAACCTCGCCTCCAGAACGGCGAAGCGCGCATCGACGAGCTTGCCCACTGCGCCGATGATTTTGGCGAGGGCCTCGTCCGATATGCCTCCCACCTCAAACGGGGTCGGCTGAGCCTCCTCAGGGGCCCTTTCTACGACGCCTGGCGGCTTTGGCGCCGCAGGGGCGCTAGCCGGCGGCAAGCGGTCCGCGGGGGGAGGCGTCAACCTCACCACCGGGACAGGGAGTTTCGCCGCGGCGACCGCGCCAGCGTCAGCCGGCGACGCGCGCTTCGCGGCGGCAGGCGCCTTCCTCGCCGCGGGGACGGGTGTGACGGAGACGCCATCACCCAACGTCATCGGTGCCGCAACGCGAGGCGGCTTTGGCGCCGCAGCGGCCGCTGAGTAGCCGGCCCTGGCCGATGGCGCGGCTGGCGCGGGTGACACGAACAGCGCCACCTGCGCCTTGAGGTCGGCCACGTCTATCAACAGCTGGCGGTTTGCCCGACGCATTTCCGCCAGCATGTCGCCCAGGTTCCGGTTTCGGGTCCGCAGGCCTGACATCTCGCCTCTAAGGCGGACATTTTCGGCCTGCAGGTCCGTGGCCTCGCCGGCGCGGACAGCGACCGCCGCCGCCCTTTCCATGGCCGAGGTCCCTCGCCCTCTTCGGGAGGCCTGGATCTTTGGTGGAGGCATGTTGGCCACGCTCCCCTCGGTTTCGGCGCTCGAGCTGCCTCCCTTACTCAGGGGGCGCTTTCGCACCTGCGAGGGGAGGGCCTCCTCCTTCTTAGTCGCGGTCGCCGGCGGCGTCTTTGCTGCTAGACGCGCCGACGACCTAGTGGGGCCTTCACCAGCCGACCCGCTTTCCTCTTTGGACGGCCCTGCGGGAATATCGCCGCCCTCGTCCATTCTGACGGTAGATCCGCCGCCCTCGTCTTCGGACGGCTCTGCGACATCGCTGTCGCCCTCGTCCGTCGACGGCTCTGCTGCGAGTCTACCGTCCTTCTTCTCTTCAGCGGCGTCAGCCTCCCTGCGCGCCCGCCGCTCCTCCAGCCGCCTTTTGTGGCTCAGGCCGTTGCCCCGAGACTTTCAAGGCGACCTCCTCTTCTTCTTCTGGGCCTCCACGATTTGTGCCGGGCCCTCGGCGGACGCCTCAAGTCCTGAGGACGAGGCGTCGTCTTGGTCAGTTTTTGATCGGCTTGACCGGGCCTTGGGGTGAGGATCGCTGCAATCCCCGTCGTTGTTTTTATTTAATTTATCAGCATCCATTATTGATCCCACGATTATGGGAGATACAATACGTCGACCCGGGCAGAGATCCCTTTACCCGGGCAAGCCTACACTTACCAACCAGGGGGTCAGCCGGTACCCTGGCTGGAGCGTGCTAAGAACAGAACAACCCATCTGCCATGCATCTTCTCGCCGCACGCCAGAACTTAAGATTCTGGGTGATTTCCGAGTCCGAATGTTACTTCGAACTCTTTATAGAGGTTGTCTTCCTCGCGGTCCGGGCGGTTAAGCCAAGACCCTCGCTCCTGATACTACGCCTCAAGACAACGTGTCTTGAAGCAAGATATCAGGTTTACGATGTGTGGGCGGTGGCATGTGCCTGCCCAGCCCTCAAATGAATGAGTGACTGAGCCCGTCCCAATATTTCGCGTCCTATAACCTCTACTACGACTGTAGTAGAGTGAGGAGCGAAATCGCGCAGATATTCGCTACGGACGACAGTACAACAGAAGAACTGGGGACCGCCGCCCGCACCCAGGGTACACCGCGTGGAGGTTTCTGGGATAGTACCCCTTCATGGCTCTTCTCTGCCTTGAGCGTAAAGACGTCGGGCATACGCTGCGACGTGTTTTTATCGCAAGTAATCACAGTGGAGGCGGGACGTTTTCCTTAACCCTCCTCGCGACCGTGTGCAATGGATAAAAATTACACCCAGATTAAGAATAACAATTTGGGAACTGTATAACATTTTCTCGATGCAAAAAGCATCTAACCTGTGATATTTTGCGTGAATTGTCAATATCTTAAAGTCAATCAGTCATTCGAGTGGATGTACTCAAATCAATGAAAAAAAAAAAGGAACGAAGTTCCTTTCGATTAATTAGTGAAGAAGGTGTATTTTTATTTTATTACGAAGAAAATCATGAAGTGTTGTGTTTTATCATGTAAAAACTACTCCGATAAACGTTCAGATGCTATGGAAGGAATCATATTTCATATCGTGATATTTTCCCAAATATTGAAATCTACATTAAATATTGAAAGCGACAAATATGACTATTTAGATAAGAATGAACTAAATACTATAATTCTGCGTGGTAACGGAGTAAGTCGAACGCATGAAGCTACATTTGATCTCTATGGGTCAACTAACCCCTCCCCCCTGCTCCCCCTTGGTGAAGCCCTTGACCCCCCGTACCTGTGGGAGATCATAAAAGATGACTGAGGAATAAAAAACGCATATAACATCTATGCAAGAGAAGGAAAACTCAACTAAATTACCTTATGCCAATACATCTAACCAGCGTGGTGTAGTAGGTCAATTTCTCTTTTAGTGTGAAGGAGGCTCGAGCCCAATAAAGGGACATGTATGAGCTTATAATTTAGGATATATTGGCTTCCACATAAAGAGTAAACTGTCGCTATTTTTTGTTCAGAACTATTTATGTTACGTTATCTTCGTGTGAATTCTACAGTTTAGGTAGCGCTCGCTAATGTAATTCAGATGGCAAGAATGATAACTATTTCTTAATAAAAAATAGGTATTATTGTAAATATTAAAAAGAAAAAATAAACTAAAAAGAAAAATAAAGCTCGTCTCTAAAGTAACTTGTTATTTTTGTTTATTATTGTAATTGACATTTTACATATAAAAAAGAGTAAATTTTAATTAACAATTGAATTTAAGATTATGTAATATTTAATTATTTAATGTCACACTTATGTTAGACAGCTATCGATGTCATACGCACGCACACACAAATGAATATAGAATAGCGGCATAGTATCACGACATGACCACGTTTGCCTTAGTACCTACCCAATGTATCATTTCCAGTAGTCGACACAATTTTACTGCCAAGGCGCGCAAAAAGATGTTTCACATCACAAACTTTTAATACCTACCTACTATATACCTACAGGTATAGTATGTTATTAACAAATCGATAGTGCTGTTAAAATACAACAATCATCAAAGATGACTGCTCTCACGCCTTTACTTGTGTTCGGGTCACACAATCGGCGATCATAGATTTCTTGCCATATTTCTGTAGATCTGTAGTGCGCCCGGTTGCTGCCTGACCACAGCACTGCGCACTCTTATTATCCTAACTTTTGAAATATTGTACCAAACGACACACGATAAAAGGCAAAAAATATGTACTTTAAATATCGAAAGTAATAAAAGCATTTGTTTGCATAAGAATCAATTCCTTACTATAAAATGTGCATCGGCAATAAATATCAAATTATTTTGAATTTTTAATTTACTATTTTTATTATATATTTTTTTTCTGCCTTAAGCGATTTTTATCGTTATTGTTAAGGCTTCAGAGTCATTCCTGAACGTTGTCCTGCCCTAAGCCAATCCTAATCCACTATTCAAACACGCAAACATTTAAAATTGACTGTGGCGCCACCATAACACAAAAAAGTTCCGATTTAACGCCGCGAGCCGCCGGTCGCAAAAGTTATGTGTGTGTAAAATATACAAGAAAAATCGAGTTTAGCTGATGCGTGAGTACCTTTCTATCCTACCTAAAGCCAGACTAAAAGCTGAAACAGTTATATTTTAGCCAATTTGCAAAATATCTTTATAAATTATAGCCTATGTGTTATTCTGAGGTGCAAGCTATATTACTATAAAGTTTCATCAAAATCCATTCGGTAGTTTTTACGTGAAAGAGCAACAAACATGTTCACATCCATACTCGTACATTATTGCAAACTTTCACGTTTATAATCATCATCATTACAGCCCATAAATGTCCCACTATTGGGCTCGAGCCTCCTCCGTAATGGGAGGGAAATTAACCTACTATACCGCGCTAGTCAGACGTGTTAGTATAGGGTTTTGTTTCGAGTTTTCCTTCTCTCGCACAGATGTTATGTGCATTATATATCCCTTAGTCGTCTCGTATGATCACCCACGGGTATGACATAGGGTGGTGAATAGTATTATTACTCCGTCACTACACGGATTATCAACACACATTTATAATATTAATAGGAAATAGGATATACAATTCCACTAGACTACCCAAACTTTTGGGCCCCGAGCTCGAACGCGAGCCGGCCGCGCGGCGAAACGAAATTAATTTCGTTGCGCATTATTTTGATTTTGCTATATCTCTTAAGGTATTGATTTAATTTGCATGGTCTGAAGGAAAAAAAAATATCTTCATGAAATGCTCAAGCCAACTAATGTATTTAAAATGATAAGGATTAATACAGTATTTGTGGAAATAGCTTTTCAATTATCGCTTTATAATAGACCATTTTTTAAAGTATTAAAATGGATATAGTATGTTATCCTTAAGAGATAGGCAAGGGCATCCGCACCCTCACAGAGGATCTTCATGTGCGTCCCTTTCAGGTGCCCAGACTTCCTCACTGCCTGCCTAATTTCAGAGACTTTACTCAGTCCCAACCCTCTTATCTGAGTCGGCCCTTACGACATCACATTAGAAACCTCTTAAATTATCAGTGTTTCTCTACTACATTATGCATATATTATACATATAAACCTTCCTCTTGAATCACTCTATCTATAAAAAAACCGCATCAATATCCGTTGCGTAGTTTTAAAGATTTAAGCATAAATAGGGATATTGGGACAGAGAAAGCGACTTTGTTTTATGTTGTGTCGTTACAACTTTGGTGTGTCGGTAGTAATTTTTTCCGTCTAGCCCTTTCGCAACGCGCGATAAGGAACTTCGTTCCAAAAACTGTACTGTCGTCAACTAAGAGTTTCAGATGTCGGTATTTATTAGATATTTATTCTGAAATCTGAAACTATTATCTAGTTGCGTATCTTAAGCTTTTCATACACTACGTATTTCTGCTGAACTATTTACTAAACAAGTTTCTAGAATCGCCACTAACTTTTTTATACTAATTAGAAATTTATACAGAGTAATCTTAATTTTGCTTTTCCTTTGGTGACTTGAAAATATGATTAAAGGATATGGAGATGCCAATATTTTTTTTTTTTATTTTTTTTTTTTTTTTTTAATATTAAATTGCGTGCCTAGATAGTTCAGTAGATGAGGCACTAAGCTGCTGTTGCGTGGAAAAAGAAAATTTTATGACACTCGACTTGCTCTAATGCTTTCTTCATTGAACGTCCCCCCAACTTCCCCGCGACTATGGTCAACAGTGCTTCGCTTGCGTGGATGTCTGCCTATTCGCGGATAATACACACGGCACTATCTAAGTTCTATGAAGTAATAGTCCGTAGAACATTTTTATTTCCGGGCGAATAAATAGCAGTTTACTCATTAGTATTTTAGAGGATAATAGAAAAAAGAAAGAAAGTGCATTTATTCGGTAAAAAACATACAAAAGATTAATTCTACAAAAAAAAACAATTAATAGATAAGAAAACGTTATAATTTACGCGTACTTAAGTGAAATTTGTTGTTGTAGTTGAGGTTATAGAAAATAAATTACCGTTATTTTAAAGAAAAACGTGAAAATTATAATCTTTATTTATATTGTAATATAATTTGATGACTAAGTAATTTTTTTTTAAAGTGAATTTTAACCCGCGGTCATGGGGGTTGAAAAGTGTTACACGGACGTTGAGGCGGGTCTCACAGACCCGTTCATTAGATATCAATATTATTCTAATACTTCATAAATTTAATATCATATTTATTCGTATTAAGTTTTTAGGGGGGCATAGTCCGGAGCGTGCTCGTTCGCGTCCCCTGCCAGTCTAATTAGACTGCTAATCCGGCTCGAAATGCGTACCGCAATGCGGGTTAGGGCGTCCCCCGGAGGCGACGCGTACCGACCCGCCCCCGTCCGTACGAACTTCGGCAGTTGCGGCGATGGGGGCCGCCACCCATCACGCCTTGCCCAGTTAGGCGAGTCGAGGAGAGCAGAGTGCCGGGTGGGCACGTGGAATGTAAGAGGTTGTGTGGAAGGTAAGTTGCACGAGCTGATATCCGTCATGGCGGACAAACAGCTAGACGTGCTCTGTGTAACAGAGACCAAGCGAAGGGGCAGCGACGCCTGCGATCTTCCTGGTGGCGGGATGGCTCTGTGGTCTAGTGTACCACAGAGCGATCGAGCCAGCATGGGGGTAGGAGTACTGCTGTCCTCTCGCTTGGCCTCAGGTGTGAAGGATTACGGAATGTATGATCCCAGACTTCTTTGGGTCCGTATAAAACTTGGTGTCACCAAGGTATTCATGGTTGTAGCATATGCTCCCGTAGGATCCTCGGTGGCATCAGACCTAGAGAAGTTTTGGGATAATGTTAGGGAAGTTCTGGATATGGCAGAAACCAGTGAACGCGTGATTGTATGCGGAGATTTGAACGGATGGGTGGGGACCAAGCGTCCCGACTATGAGGACGTACATGGTCCATTTGGTGATAAGAGAGTGAACGACGCAGGTAGGCTCATAGCGGATGTATGCATGGAGAGAAACCTTATTGTGTCAAACACATTTTTCCAACATAAGGACATCCATATGTATACATGGAGAAGGAATGAACAGAAAAGTATAATAGATTTAATTTTGGTAGACAGTCGCCTCCGAAGCAAAATATTGGACGCAAGAGCCTACAGGGGCCCCACAGTCGATACGGACCACTATCTCGTTATTGCGAGATTTAGTGATCTGTTCAGAAAGTGAAGGAACTGGCGAGAGCGTGTCCACTTCGGAGGGCTTGAAAGAATAAAGGTTGAAAGGTTGCAAGAAGAGTGTGTAAGAGAAAAGTATGCAGAGGGTGTCCGAGAACGGCTGACGATGGCAAGCCAGCCGCAATCGGACATTGAAGAATGCTGGAGAGTATTGAAAGAGAGTATGGTAAACACAGCGAAAGAAGTATGTGGAAGTTCAAAGAAGCATAGAAACACAAATGGTGATCCATGGTGGGATGCGGAAGTGGCAGCTTCCGTAGAGCAAAAGAAGAAAGCGTGGCTGGACTATGTCTCTTCTTTGAATCTGAATGACAGTATGACTGAACAGAAGAAAGAAATATATCGGCAATGTAAGAATGACACCAAGGCCTTAGTGAAAGAGAAACGTGATAGAGCAAGTATGAGTGCAGAAGATAGGCTGACCAAAAACTTCGAGGGTAACACCAAACTCTTTTGGAGGGAGGTGAAGAAGTCTCGGGATGGTTGGTCAGCCTTCAGAATGAATAAAATAAGGTCTAAAGGTGGAGACATTCTTACACAAACATAAGACGTGTTAAGCCGATGGAGTGAATATTTTGGCGATAAGTATGCGGATGCTACGGTTGGCGCCGGTGTCGCATGTGGTCTAGTAGATCAACATTCGGCGACGGCGTCCTCCGATGGCATCAGTATGGATGAAGTTGGATGGGCCATAAGAAGTTTGAGAAATGGTAAGGCAGGGGGCATTGATATGGTGTCTGCCGAGATGATCAAGCTTGGTGGCTCCTGTGTCCGGGAGGCGTTCCTGTTGCTCCTCAATTTATGGTGGAGCTCGGGAATGGTTCCCGGGGACTGGAATAGCGCAGTCATCGTGCCTTTGTTTAAAAACAAGGGTTCAGGTTATGACTGCGCAAATTACAGAGCCATAAGCTTGACCAGTTTGGCAGCAAAAGTGTATGGTAAAATTATTGAAAGGAGAATGAGGATGGTGTCCGATGGTTTACTGTGTGAGACACAAGGAGGTTTCAGGAGTGGAAGGGGATGCATGGATCAAGTGTTCTCTCTGCGCAACATTGTGGAGAAGCATCTGGCCCTAGGTCAGAGGGTTTTCTGCAGTTTTGTGGATCTGGAGAGAGCATTTGACACGGTTGTACGAAAGGAACTTTGAGACATTTTACCGGAGTATGGTATTAACGGTAAACTGCTGCAGGCTGTGCAATCCAGTTACATGGGCTGTAGAGCCTGTGTGCGGCTGGATGGTGGAATGTCGCCTTGGTTTGACGTCAATATCGGCGTTAAGCAGGGCTGCGTTCTATCAGCCAGGCTGTTTATCATATATCTGGATAAATGTCTCCAAAGGTTGAACGATATGAATGTGGGAGTCCAAATGGGTGACTCAGTGGTCTCTGCTCTGCTTTATGCAGAGGATGCAGTCCTGCTGGCACAGTCAGCGACTGACCTGCAGACCCTAGTCGGCACAATGACAGAAGATTGTAAGAAAAGGGGTCTACGCGTGAATGTGAGCAAAACCAAAATATTGGTCTTTGAAAGTGATGAAGCCAGAACAGATGTAAGAGTAACAATAGGTAATGATGTACTAGAGCAAGTGGATGAATTTGTATATCTTGGATGTGGATTTAGCCGAGATGGACGGTACACCACTGATATAGACCGAAGAGTGAATGCGGGAAATAGAGTGAACGGAGCGTTGGGGCAACTTCTCGGCAGCCACCACCTCAGCCAGAAGGCACGTGTAGCAATACATAACGCAGTGCTTGTCCCAACATTACTGTATGGAAGCGAGAGTTGGGTATGCAGAAAAGAGTATGAAAGTAAAATTAATGCGGTCGAAATGCGATCTCTTCGGAAAATCTGTGGAGTTAGGCTGACCGACCGCATTCGTAATGACGACGTAAGAGAGCGAGTAGGTATGAAAGAGAGTATTGGTGTAAAGATGCGAAAGGGAATGCTCCGATGGTTCGGACATGTGGAAAGAATGCCGAATGAACGTCTGGTTAAGAAGATATACAATGCGAAAGTGGAAAGATGTAGGTACCGACGGAGACCGAGACTAACCTACCTAGACCAGATCGGTCAGGTACTGAAGGAAGGTGGAGTCAAGAGTCTCCGAAACCGGCGAGCGTGTATGAAGAGAATTATGAATGTTGAGGAAGCGAGTGAAGTATGCAGAGATAGAGTTCTCTGACACTCTGTTCTCTCTGCCTACCCTGCAAGGGATATGGCGTGATGATATGTATGTATGTATGTAAGTTTTTAGGTATGTACGTTAATAAACGAAACACAAATATCATATTATATTATCTTTTAATCTTATTTATTAGAGCTTTAAAAAAATAACGACAAGTATCAACAAACTTTTTCTTTTTTCCTTAAATATAGGTCTATTATTAATTAACAATTTTTCTTAATCTTTAATGTTTTAATGCTACATTTTTGTAGGAAACTAAATTATCTTTAGAAGAAAATAACAATTAATTATCCTAAATCACTATCTTTGGTACAGTCAGCACAAAAAGGTTCAATACATTCTAAACAAATATATTTGTTGCAATTCTCGCAGCTGTAGTTTGTTTTATGGTCTTTCTTGGCTACACACTCTTGGTATCTTTTGCGAACACTAGCCTATTTGTCGGAGGTTCCCTTGTAGATTCACAAACAAATTTGAACACAAACTTGAACAAATTTGAACAAATTTGAATTTGAATTGTCTTATCGGTGAGAATGGCGCGGTCGTAGTAGAGCTTGTGTGCTGTATTTTCTAGAATGGTTTGTGGAGTATATTTGTAATATGGGGTGTTTGTGTCTTGTATGAGTGCATATTTGACTGTAAGTCTCTGATGAATGATATTTGCAACCTGATTGTGTCTATGTGTATAGTCTGTTTGTGTGGGGGTAGTGCATGCTCCTGTTATGTGTTGAATCGTTTCTGGTTGTATTTGACATTTGCGACACTTATCGTTTGTTACTGTAGGGTCTTTAATTATGTATTTTCGGTAATTTTTTGTGTTAATAATCTGGTCCTGTATTGCTTTTATTATTTTTATATATATATATATATATATATATATATATATATATATATATATATATATATATGTTCACGTTGTGAACAAGGCACGCCATCTATCGTCTGTGCGCGGTACCTGTGCCGTGCGGGTAGTGGCTACAATTCGACGCAACAATAATTACACCACATTATAATTCAATGAGATATGTCGATTATAATACACCTAATAAACCAATATATCAATTTTAACAGTTTTCTTTATTTATATCAAGAAACAAATGTGCCGCAGCTGGCACATAGTGGCGACCGTGATAATATCAACTATACAAATTATTATTGAAGAAAAATATCTATCAAATTATTATTGAAGATAAACGGACATTGAACTTCTGGTGGTTTATGGTGGATCCTAGTGGATTACAATAAGAAGTAAGCCCGTTCCTTATCTTTTATCCTTCCTAATGTAGATTCTATCTGTTGTGCAAAGCAAGTGCTAAGTTTTTAACCGTTAAGTTTCGTTAATTATTAAAGCATACGCATTCCATTATAATACATCTAATAATTTATATGTTAATATTAATGTTAAACTTATAGAAATATGATTATTTTAACTTCCCTATTGCCTTGTTAAGCTATTATCTCTTAATATCAGTAATTTACAACATTCATAACGTAAAATTCGTATTATTTCTCATTGTATGTAGATTATGTAGGTACTATTATTTTGTGAAAATTTAAAAACTTGATGCTCTAATACTTTAAAAACCCTTATTTGTACCGTTATCCTACAAATTTCTATGCCAAATCATTCCAGTGTGCTGTAAAAATCGAGTTCAACCCGTTGGTTTCGTACGTGTCAGCTGTGGTGGCGACCTGCGCTCAGGCAGTAACCTGTGTGCGGACACAGCTTGCTCGGTTGGCAGGCTCGGCGACAGCTGCGTTGTTTGGGGTGCTTGCGTGCTGGATTGTATAAGAGTTAATACCATTTTTTCTTATTATTTTATTTCTATTATTACCTAATTCATTGTTATATAACAAAATGGCCGAATGTGGTGCTAAAGAAAGGTCTAAAAGTCCTATACCGTTACCGTCTCTTAACAAAGGTGATAGCAAGGATTATTTTACACAGTTAATTAGAAAACGCGCTGGATATCGAAGCCGTTTAACAGGTTTTAAAAGATATTTACAAAAATATGATATTGAGATGGTTTCACCGCCTTCTAGTTTAGAAATTAGGGAAACATCTTTAAGATTAACTCAATTACAAGATCCGATTACGAAATGAAAAATGATGTCGCAAGCGGGATTCGAACCCGCGTCTATTGGGATTCCGGCCCAATCGTGCTGCCACTGCACCACCGCGACTAATTGTAGGACATGCAAATTTCACTCCGTATTATATTTACGTCTTAAGGTGACGGTATGCTATCTACCCGACAATGTTTACACACTGTTATAGGCTTAATACTTCAAACTTTACAGTTAGAATTGTATTAAACGATGACACAACCTTGTTATTTAAATTACTGAAATTTAGCACTTAATATGCTTAATTATTTTTTTTTTTTTTTTTTTTTTTTTCATTTCGTAATCGGATTTTATAAATAATTAAGCATATTAAGTGCTAAATTTCAGTAATTTAAAAAAGCCTTATAGCCTTACATTTTAGGAGAGAATGTGTGATCGGACGATTCTTGGAGTATTTTCTTTTATTTTATAATAAATTGCAACATCTATAGTCACGAGAATATCAAGATAATAAATATACAAAATTGTATTGTCTTTAAGTTTTATCTATCTCCTACAATGTTAGTTACTAACTTTAGGTCTATATTTGTTATACAATATGAACTGTTTTTTTTTTGGCGGCGGGCTACGGCACGTTAAACCCCGCTAATCCATCCGGGGCGACAGGAAAAGCGGCGCAAGACCCCATAGACCCACCCTACAATATACCTCTCTTCGCCGTGCGGGTGGGTCACTGGTACGCGGTCTTTTTCTTCAGTGGCCCACCCGGCGATCTACCCTCACGGGTAGCCTCTCCAATGTTGATGCCCGGACAGTTTGCACTGTTGGGGCGTCACGCGGTGGCATCGCTCCCAGGGCGACCAGTGTAACCACGATACGAGCTGCTAATAAATCTACAGATCTGTTCCATATTTCATAAGTTTATTAAACGATCTAAATATTTTATTAGAAAATATATCGATCTAAATATACATTAAAAAATGTTCTCCTCAACCAGTGCTGTGTGGTAGCGCCTATGAATACTACAAACCCTTTACCCGGTGAATGTCGTAAAAGACTGTATCGACCTGGTCAACTCTATTTGATGACCGGAGTCAACAATTAAATTACTAAAGAAGGTTGACGTCAAGCAGGCGGCCGGTCATAAAACTATCACCGATAACTTTATATAATATAGGGAAAACTATTATATATATATTGATTGATGCCAAATAATATGTCACCAATTAATGATGATTCTCCGTTAACTAATTTGCCCAGCGTAGCTTTCAAGGGAATGCATATGTCTAGTAGTGGATGTTCTACATATACTGAATTAATGGATAATAGAAAATCAAAACAATATATTCAGGGCATTTCTTCAATATTGAGTTATTTAGTTGATCGCTCTGGACTAAAAACTTATTCAGGCATCTCTTTTGAATAAAAAATATGTAAATGTCATTAAATATCAGTATTTGAATCACCTAAATAACTCAATATTGAAGAAATGCCCTTCATATAATTCATATCAACTTACTAGTTACCTTTCTTCAAAGTATATACGTTTGGTGTTCATGGCAACCGAGATACATAAACAGACCGATGGATATGGAAATGAATTATGTACACATAAACATAAACAAATAGTGAAATTTAGCATTTAATATGCTTAATTATTTATAAAATCCGATTACGAAATGAAAAATGATGTCGCAAGCGGGATTCGAACCCGCGCCTATTGGGATTCCGGCCCAATTTTTCATTTCGTAATCGGATTTTATAAATAATTAAGCATATTAAATGCTAAATTTCAGTAATTTAAATAACAAGGTTGTGTCATCGTTTAATACATTTCTAACTGTAAAGTTTGAAGTATTAAGCCTATAACAATGTGTAAACATTGTCGGGTAGATAGCATACCGTCACCTTAAGACGTAAATACAATACGAAATGAAATTTGCATGTCCTACAATTAGTCGCGGTAGTGTAGTGGCAGCACGATTGGGCCGGAATCCCAATAGGCGCGGGTTCGAATCCCGCTTGCGACATCATTTTTCATTTCGTAATCGGATTTTATAAATAAACAAATAGTTGTATCATATAATATAATAATAATAATAATTTAATTCAGACAAAAATATACATAGTTGTTTACATTAATTCATTTATTTATTAGTATGTTAGTATATCAAATAATAATTATGCTTAAATTATTTATGTTAGTATTGTTAGTAGTTCACTCTGCCTGAAATTTCACACATCAGTGGATGAGGATAGCCACAGACTCAGCCTAATTTAAACCTATGGCCAACCCCATCCACCTATTTTGAAATGGGCAGTCGAAACGCGCTGCAATTGCGCCCAGAATGCTACTGTCGCTACTTCGTAGTCGTTGTAGCAGTCAGGATGCTTTTTTGCGCATGATTGCCTGGAACCCATCGGTACGCGCTTTTGCGAATATCCCCGATGCGCTACACCGCCACGGAAGGCCCAACAACATTCTAAACGCGTTATTATATTGGGTACGCAGAGTCCTGTAAACACGCTGTGTGTAACTCAACCAAAGGCCGCTCGAATAGAAAGACTGGCAGTAGGCTTTAAAAAGTGTAATTTTCACCTCTCTACTGCACCGTACGAACCTGCGAGCAAGCATATTAGCTCTCACAGCCAGGGCCCTGCGCTCCCTCTCAATGTCTTCATCGTCCTTGAGGTCACTGGTTACTATATGGCCTAAATACTTAAAGGATTCTACTCTCTTCAAGGCTAATCCATTAAGACGCACCGGAGGAACATTTACCTGATTTAAATACTAAAATTTCACTCTTTTTTGAGTTATATAGTAATCCATGCGACTCCGCGTATTCCTCACATATGGACAGCAATTTTCTTAAGCCACGAATTGTGGGGCTCAGCAGAACCATGTCGTCCGCATAACTAATGTTATTAAAACAAACTCCATCGACATAGCAGCCGACATGAGTACTGCTAAGCCTATATAATCATATTAGATTGGATTAGATATTATTACCTCTGTAAATGATTTCAGAATATTTGCTATTACAAACCCAATAAAATTGGGCAATGTGAATAAAGAATGTTGCTATTACCTTTAATGCAATCTCGTTAATATTTACCATAAAAATTCATCAATCACATTCCATAAAAAATGTTTTCGCAATTATTACATAAACTTTTTTTTTAATAATGTCTATTTATAACTTAAAAAAGCTACTGTTTCAACCAATAACTTCACTTGATTTAAATATCTTAGGCAGGTCTACTTTTAGCAAAATGCATTTGTTAATCTCAACTTCGAAGTAGTTCCATACAAGATCATAGGTATCACCTCTGCTAGCTTTTTACACCTAGGTGCAAATACCATGAAATAACTTTTGTTAATATTATATTGCAACTTGTGACTTTCAGCATAGTTTTTAAATATACCAAGTAATTTCTTAAGTGCACTGATAGATGGCACCAGCAGCACCATATCGTCAGCATGACTATTGTTATTGACACAGAGACCATCAACATTAGTAATTGATTATTTTTTGAGACCATCTGCCGGTTTATTAACATAAAGGTTAAAAAGAAGGACAGATACTCTTCCTTGCCGCACACCATATACCAATCCATACGGATTAGAAATCCCCCCAATTCATTTAACAATATTAATATGATTTGTGTATTAATACTCATAAATAGAACATTTTCCTTTAGACAAGTTTGTATTACGTAGCTTTCGCCACAGTATAACATAAAATACGTTGTCAAAAGCCAACGAAAGGTCTAAGAAATATGCACAGACCAGTATCTTTCTATCAGTGAAATATCTGGTTGTGTATTTAAAGTTTATTATAGCAGGCCCTGGTCTAAACTCTAACTGCCTTTCATTAATTCATAGGTGATTAGTAATCAGGTAGTAGCTAATTATATGGGCCTATAATAATAATCAGTGTGGTGACGGAGTGAGAATACAATTCACCCCCATCTTATCCATGACATGCATATAATATCTATGCTAGAGAAGGAATATTCGAAATAAAACCATATACCAACACGTCTGACCAGCGATGCATAGTAGATCAAATTTTTTCCCATTACGGTGGAGGATCGAGCCCAAAAGTGGGACATACATGAGCTGAGATGATAATTATTTTTGTCAGGGATATCACTCGGTCTGTTTTTTTTTTCTCTCTTCACGGACCAGCATGTGACTTACGCTGTGGTGACGGACTATGAGAGAACACAAGCTCAAATTCTGATAGCGTACTGAACTGCAACTACGGTATGTCATCTTATCTAGTCTCTTTAGAGCCAGACCCAATCCTATCGGACTACTATCATATGTATCTAGCATTTCATTGAATTTACATCGACGCAGAGTATGCACGTTATTCATTTAAAAGTTATTCACAATAGATGCTGTGTTTCTGTTCTCCACATCATATTTCAGTGCATTAAACTCTTCAGTTTTCTATTTGATATAAGAAATATCCTTCTGTAACACTAGTAAATTCTTTAATAAACCAGTAACGACTATATAATCACAGTAAATTGCGCATAGTTCATTAATATTTTGTACAATAAAATTTGGATATTTGTTAGGATTTTGGAATAAACAAGCCCTCGACATCATTTAATTTCAATGACTATCTTTGAAGATATCATATGTAGTTTCAATAAAGTATGAAGTACATACGCTGACCTGCCGCTGCCAGTAGCTCTGCGAGGTACCCGAAAGGGCACCCTGCCGGGCTGGCCACAGATGTCAAGGAAGCGGTACCAGTGGCCGGCCCAAAGACAATGGGTAGGGAGTATGGTGGGTTATCGGGCCATGCGCCGACCTTTCGTCGCCCCTGATGAAATGGACAGCGTATGTCCAGAATATAGCCTGCCCAAAAAAGAAAAAGGGTTTTATTTAAAAAGAGAAAAAAATAAAATAAAGTTAATATAAGTCAAAAGGCTTTAATGATTTCATATACATGAGACAATTACAACTGGTTACCAAAACATAGCAGAAAGAATATTTTGTTTACCTATAGAAAGGTAAATTGAAGTAATACGATTATATAATGAGCGAGTAATTCACTCAGTCTCAACGGTAGCATCGTATCTATGTAAAACAAACCGCATCCACTCATTTTGCTAAATTCGTGACGATTTAAACGCATTAATTGCTTACAAAAATTTCTTTGGTTATCTGAAATAAAATTTATACATTTGTTTGTAGTCTGCAGTGATTACTACTCTAGTAGTTAACTCGTGATCAGGTACTGCTTATAGATTTTGGTCGAATCATAGTCCTTTTGCTTTATATTTGAGAATTATTTTATATACATTTTTTATTATATTATAAAAAACTACCATGCACTAAGGAAATAATCTTTCTATTGCAAGGGACTTTACAAACATGCAATTAACCCAAAAAAATTACACCCAGACCTCAGAACAACTTTGTGGTTAGCACAAACTATTGTCCTGTGTAGGAATCAAACACACAGCACTGGCATAGAAGGTAAGTATCTTAACTATTACCCCATCTTTACAGCGCATCTGTCTAGTTCGGGGGTCACTAGAGCTAACAATTAAAAAAAGGACAATCCTACTGTTGCCAAAGCTTCTCGTTGACGGTTGTATTCTTATCCGGTGGTAGTTTACTATCCCTATAGATTGCTATGTGTGGTGACGGAGTAAGAATACAATTCACCACCTCCTATCTTACCCGTGAGTGATCGTACGAGACGACTAAGGGATATAAAACGCATATAACATCTATGCGAGAGCAGGCAAACTCGAAAAAAAACCCTATACCTACACGTGTGACTAGCGTGGTATAGCAGGTGAATTGTCCTTCTATTGTGGAGGAAGCACGAGCCCAATGGTGGGACGTGTATGAGTTGAGATGAAGATAGATTGCTATGTGATAGTAGCTAAGAATATCAATCCTTATTTTGCTCGTGAATTTCGTAAAGGGCGACTAAGATCTTTATATTGATCTGGGTCCATTCCACTTGATATCATCTGATTAACAGTTATATTCTTAAGATCTTCTTACGATGGAAAAATAGTACATAATGCGACGATTCTAATTTAGATAAAAGCAGGATAATAAGGATAATAATTGTCTCTGTAGACTTAGGAAAATATTACAGTATCAGTGAAGGTCATGTAGAAGACAGAGCGTCTACGTTTCTGCGATAGTTTGTAAGTTGTAAATATTGTAACCTACTGGTAAAGGCAGCCATTAAGTAAATGCCGTCACCATCCAAATCGGAAGAGGTGAATGGTCAAGTTGGTAACATCCATATAGGTCTTTAACACAAATTGCAGACAGGAGCAAAAAGATAGTTTAGACATCATGGTTGATAGCAACATCCTTTATGGACCTGACATTGATGATTCAGTGTGAGGTAGCTGGTAAAATTCGCTTATAGATGTTTCATTAATTTTTAGTGTTCAAAACTTTAAAGCGTTTTTCCACAACTCACGTTTTCAAAGTCGGTGCCCCTCATAACTTCAAAACTTCTGCACCGATCCTTTTGAAATTTTGAACACTATTTCTATAAAAAATTTACAAGGTAACGCTAGAGAGATATTTTTAAAATTTAGTGACAGTTTATTTTTTACAACCTTTTTATTAGCTTGACCTGTATGTTTGTAACCGACTCCTTTGGACTTGATTTTGACCCACTTCGAACGGTCAGATTTCATTTAAATTTAGTAAACTTATCGAGAACCGATGACAATGCAATAATTTAATAAGATTACACCATTATCCTTATCAGTTATTGGGATAGTCAGGATTAAATTGTTGAATTTAAGTTTCCAATTTCGAATTACGCGCCTAGAGGGCGCTACCGTAAAACAGCACTCTCTAACAATAACAATGTCTATCTAATTCGTGACATCAAGGTCATTTGTCAAGCCGCTGTGTATGTTTTTCTTGTTAGTTTCATATTAAATAGTTGATAAAACATTAAAAACGAAACATAGTTCGTGTAAAAGTTTTCTTGTTAGATCTTTGCGAAGCATTTAAGTATTTGAATTGAGATATCTATTTGAAAATGGCGTTAAATAATACTCTCGCATTTATCGAAAACCTGTCTAACCATATAAATTATGCAATCTGGTGTTTTGCAATGCAAACTTACAACATGAGGAGCTCTGGGATTGCATAGAAGACTTCTCAGAAAGTGTAGATAAGAAACGAGACGCTAAAGCTAAGACGAAGATAATACTCTCAGTCAATCCAACAAATTATGTGCATATTGAAATCTCGTGTATTGCCAAAGAAATAAGGAGAAATTGACACGAATTATCTGTGCAGTCCTCAGGACAAGTAAGCTTAGACACTTATATATTATAAAGTTCATGACAAAAATAATAATGTTTTACATGTTCTCAAACTAGCAACCTAGAAATCTGATATCTGTGAATCAGATTATTCAAAGTGGTAGCCAAGTAAGATTTACAAAACTGACTGTCATTATAAACAGTAAAAATCAGATAACAACAGCTAATTTATAATCAATAACATATACCTACCGGCTGAACATGGATACAAGTCATCCACTTACTGGTTATGTTTTCATCAAGAAAGGGGCGGCTGTGGCTGGTACAGCCAAAGACAACAAACTGTGGCTCTATCTACTACAGAAGCTGAATTTATGTCAACTTGTGCTGCTAAAAAGAGGCCATGTGGATCAAACAGTTTTTAAGTAAAGAGGACTCTGTCTTAAGTTAGATAACCAAACTGCTATCAGTGTCATTAAAAACATTAATTTCCAGAAGTGTAAACATATTGAAATTAAATATACTTTATTAAAGAAAAGTATTATAAAAAGATAATTGTATTAGTTTGTTAGTAGTGATTGACAATTTGCAGATATATTTACTTACAAGAGCATTGTTTAAAGATAAATTTCAATATTTAAGGTCAAAGCTTGGAATGTTATCATATAACATAGTTTTCAACTAATGCAGTGCTTATGTGTAAAGTTAAAAATTAAAATGGTATTATATAACTTACTTTTGTATTATTATAATTAAGATCTAAGCTTGGAATGTTATTATAAAACATATGTAGTTACTAATGCAGGAATAATGTAAACTCAGGTGTAATTGTTCATTTGCGAGTTATTGTCTAATTTAAAAAAAGTACTGGTTCCGTCTTAGTACCATTTGTGACTACTTCAAATTTTAATCAATTGTTAAATATAGTAACAGTTATATTTTCACATAATTTCAAAACATTAACATTTATATGAATTCAAATTTATAGATATTTGCACTTATTACATTTTTATGCAGTAGGTAAGTTGGATAGAAAATTGCCAAATATGGAACTGCTGAGAGACAAATGTTGCCATTGATATTCTGCGTTGGGCATCGAGCGCCCACAAGATTCAAGGCTGTACAGTTGATCATGCAGTCATTTGTATAGGCTCTCGACTGTTTGCTGTTGGACAAGCTCATGTAGCACTTAGTCATAGTCTTCGTAATCAAATCATTTCATCTAAAGCTTCTCTGTTACATATAATTTGATGAAATGCTTCAATGCTTCGATTATCAAGTAACAAGACGACAATGTGAAATTATTTTAATGAATTTTAAAAATCGAGATTTCACGATTAGTACATATTTAATGTTTTGGAAAATAATTACAGTTAACGATAGTAGTTACGGAATCATAGTAGATTAAAATAAATAATATCGCACTTCTGTGTTTAGCGGAACTAAAAAATAGAAAATAAATAATAGTTTAAAAACTAAAAAAACAAGCTTTTATATATAAACCAAACTAAAAAGTAGAAAATAACTTTTTTAATAATTCATGTTAAGGCAGAGCGATAAATAAGAGAAATTATTTTAATGTAAAAAAGCGTGGGGTGTTTTCTGAAAATATTTCGATAATGTCGCTACTCTTAGTATCTAGTCATATGAGGCAAGTGTGCGGTATGGTAAGTATGCAAATCCATGTATATCAGTCCAAAGCGCACCAGGCACCCCTCGCTTTTTTACATTAAAATAATTTCTCTTATTTATCGCTCTGCCTTAACATGAATTATTAAAAAAGTTATTTTCTACTTTTTAGTTTGGTTTATATATAAAAACTTGTTTTTTTAGTTTTTTAAACTATTATTTATTTAAATATCAAAATGAGCCATTTTTACCCAAAAAAAAATCCCGTTTTCACCTTCAGAGTTGTAAAAAAGTGAAAAATTGAAATTTTAAAAAGCCCTTCCAGCTTTACCTGGGAAATACTATTATCTAACGAAAGAACTTTGATTTTTTGATTTCAATTGATCCAGCACCAAGTTATGAGGGGTGCCCCTCAATTGTACTATTTCCCCCAAGGCACATCAACATAATTGCTGGCAATGCCGTGTTTTATAATACTACTTCATGAAAATTTCATTGAATATTCTTCAATGATGAAATATGATAATCTATATTTAGCTAAGTTACGAATTGAATGAAATGATTGAATGAATGAATTGAATCTATGTTTAGTGTAATTACTTACTATTAATGATAACTTACCTGATGTATTCACGTTAGCTAATCGGACTATGCATATGTTTTCAGCATTCTGTATAGCTGTATAGAATGTTTCAAAACTTAAGCATGTCGATATTATTACCGAGATATCTTTTAATATCATTAATACATTTCCAAGGATGATTTTCCCATAATCATACTAAAACATAAATAAAATTGAATTCCATCCATCCATCCATCCATCAGCCCATAAACGTCCACTGCTGGACATAGGCCTCCCCACGAGAATGCCATTCGCAACGGTCCTGTGCCACCTGCATCCAACGGTTTTCTGCGACATTGACAATGCCATCAGTCCACAGAGTTCCGTCCATCGAGAAAATTGAATTATTTATTATATATTATAAACGAAATTATTTTTATGTCAGCTAATGTACGTCCTACTACTGGGATTTCATAGTGTGAAGGAAATTAGCTTTGATGATGAAGTATATATTTGTCGAGTAGGTCACTAGGTAGTACCTAGTAAGAGCATAAATGAAACACGTGTATTGGTACAATGAAGTGCGTTTAGACGGTCGTGTATGATCCATAGAGAGTGAGATTCTTCGTCCGCGGCGTTGCTTTTTTTGTGTATTTATCTGTTAGCCGTAGATGGCCCTCTCAACCCGGTTAAAGTATTCTAAGCGACATAGCCTAAGAGTACCCCTTGTGGGGATGGACCTCGGCTTGGGGCGTCGCTGAAGGTAAAGTGGGTGAGTCCACATAATGATTACTGGCATTTGCGCTGCGCGATTTCGCAACTCGACGGCTAGAACGAAACCGCGCATAATTATGTGTTATGTTCTCGTTGTACGTGTACGCTACAATTTTACATTCAAATAACATGGAAAAAAAAATTTTCAGCTTTGGAATTTTATAACTCATTTTTGAATAAGTATATCGGAATGAGCGATACATATTTTTAAAGGAAATTGAACGCTCTAAATAAAATGTCTCTTACGTTTTTCTTGTAAGTTCACTCCTTTAATAGTTATTTGAGTTTAATATAATAGGTTTAACTAATAGGAGACGAACCTGAAAATTTCATCCCGGTATGTGCAAATCTAATCGCTAGAGAGTTTTTTGAATTTTTAAAAAAGACAATTTACTCATTTTCAAATATTTGTATCTCAGCTTCTATATTATATAAAGTCTAGAAATAACTCGCATCTAACGTTTTTTTTCTATTTAGATGTTTATTTTTATGAAAAGAATAAATATTAGGTCTAAATTTATATCGGGCTTTGCTAATATTTTTCAACAAAACAACTGTTTTGCTTAAATTTGACCTATTTGTAAAACACATAATATGTATCATATTTGAAGTTGAGAGTCGGCCAGCAGTTAATATCTTTTGTATGGGTATATTTTAATGAAATTTACCCAGTTTTTGCTTAATTGCTCCGATTTTGTAAACTTGCAGCTTTCTAAAATCAATCAAATTTAAAAAAAATCGGTGTTTTTTAATCAGCCTAACTTTTTTCTCCGATCTTCGATATATTTTAAACTTGATTTTTATTTATTCTGTCCCCAAGAGGTCCTGAAAATTTGAAAGAAGGAATCGAGCTTGTATTTGAGATATGATTTTTTTGAGATGTTATATGATTTTCTATATATATATATACATATATATATATATATATATATATATATATATATATTTACATATATATATATATATATATATATATATGGACATGAAAAAAGCCTTTGATTTAGTAGATCATAAACTACTTCTAAGAAAACTTCATTCTTGCGGTGAACGAGGTAATGTCTTAGATCTTTAGAGATTCAGTCTTATCTTAGTAACAGGATCCAATGTCTAGAAATAAGTCACATAAATGAATCAACTAGGAGAGAAGTAAAGTATGTGTCATCGCAAGCTATTATATCTTATGGGGTGCTTCAAGGTAGTGCTTTGAGACCTTAAAGCAAAAGCTGGATAGATTCTATTAAAATATACCTTAGAGTAAAAATGCCGTTAGATAAGAGTCTTTAAATAATATAGGAGCTGAGATACAAATGTTTGAAAATGAGTAAAAATAGCCTTTTTTAAAAATTCAAATATTCTCTAGTGGTCATATTTGCACAAAATTTCAGTCCTATAGACTGAAATTTTCAGGTTCCTCTCCTATGACGGTGTACTTTCGGAGAAAAATCAGCATCGAAATCGCCGGCCTAAGTGCACACACTTTCATCGATAATGAATGAATCTGCCCATAAATATATGTCACAGAGCGTGATATTTAAAGGACGATATTAATGGAATGTTAAGCAATTAGTTTAATTATTTTAGTTATCCTTTAGTTTATTAATTTTGATCATTCCTTGAGTGTGTTTAATTGTGACACGATTAAATACGATAGAGGGTAGTTAATAAATAAACAACCGTTGGATAGTTTATTTGCGAAGTGAGATGTGCCTACAAATTTTCGGGTTGAGAGCCCTCAGCGCTCACCCACAGTCCGGTTAAGCTGTCAAAGCCCTCTCGGCTAACAGCGATCGCAGTGGTAGTAGTTTAGTGGGTATTCTAGCACCGTGGCTAGCGAGTCCCACACTCCTCGTCTGTTTTTTCGACAGGCGGGGGTAAGTGCGTAAACGCATTCTTCAACCACTGCGTTACCATGAAAAAAAAAAAAAAAGAAAAGAAGCCTACAAATCAGTAATCTGTGAGCGTTTGTAGCGATCGGTTGTATCGAGCCACAACTAACCTCACCGCATTCCATGCTAATATTTTATATGGTGTTGATGATAATATTGTGAGTCTCCTAATTATTATTTATCTTGTTATTAACCCTTAACCAACTACCTGCGATCTCTGAGCCCGCAACGTATTTTTAAATGTAAATATTTCGGTCTGTATGTGTCGTATGACAGTGGGCGTCTATATTCCTTTTCTACACATCCATCAGAACTGCGCTAGTGCTCGGCGAGTGTATACGTGCGCGCAGTTGGCGAAGGTCAGTAAAAATATTTCATCAGCGGTCTGTGGGACCGCACGTAGATGGTTACGTGATTTTTTTTCAACCACACGATTTTGTTTGGTTTAGTGAAAAATGGATAAAATCTACGATATTGTAGAATGATAGTTGCAACAGGAGATGTCAGGCGACGAGGTTACGCGAGACGAAGATTGTAGTGACGTGGCGCCCGATTCGGTCGAGTATGCTTGCAGGTTGAAGACTGTTAATCCGAATCTGAGATCGAGGGTGAAGATGATGCAATTTCAGTGCAAGACAGTTTATCTCAGCCTGGACCAATAGGTACAGTCTCTTCAAGACCAAGATCTTTATCTAGATCCTCGAATAAAACTGATTCTTCAGGGCATCTGTGCCGAACATCGCTCGTGGAAGAATATTTAATTTGAGTAATAAAACTCAAAAAAGACTGAAAGCCGATTCAAATTCTTAAAAAAATTGGCAGGACAGCTTACAAAACCGCATATGGAACGTCGCTTGAAAAATGATCACATTCAACGAGACGTCGAGAGTTCTATTCGTTATATTCAACAGACAAATGAAGATCTACCGAGGAGATTTGAAGTGGAAAAACTTGAAGTTCGCAAAACATGTCCCACGTGTGATCCAAAGAAGAAACACAAGACTGCTTACTTATGTATTATGTGCAACGTGCCAATTTGTTTGGAGTGTGCTAAAAAAATATGCTGCAACTGCCGCGAAAAATTGTGAATCTTTGAGGGTTGCAATTTTGTTGAATTTTATGATTAATGTTTAGTTTTTTTTATTTAAATTTATAGTTATAGTCCTAAGTTTAAAGAAATAAATCAAAAGAAGTTGATTTTTTAAGTTCCTTCTCTATCAAATCTCTCTATTTACGAAGTAGTAGTAATACGAGTATATTTTGGTGTTAAAACTACTAGTCTTGAAAGATTATAACATATTGCAAGATTTTATTGTAGAAGATTTAAAATAAACAGAGCGACCGAATACCGAGCGAGGGCGGGTCGCTAGTGTAATTAATAAAGAATACAAAAATACTCACAGAATCAAACACTCCATTATCAAAATGAAGACACACCAATATTATTATAATATTTAACAATGCTACATAAAATGTATGCACGACGAATAAACATATCTAAAAGAAAGGAAAACGTATTCAAGCGATACTATATTGAAAATGTTTTTTTTTTATTGATTTTGGTGGCAAACGTGCGAGCAGCTCTCCTGATATCAATTATAAAATATCAATTAAAATCTTTACCCCCTATACTTGTTTCAGCCCAGATATATTTCACTATTAAGCACAACCCTTCCCCACGATGAGAGGGAACTATACCAAACGGACTAAATGTGTTGCTATTTGTAGTATTTCATTTCAAGTATACTGACTTCCCTTCTTTTAAACCTTTATTTAATCTTTTTGGTTTACTGCTTATGGTGGTAAATTAGCAAAAAGCCCACCTGATGGTAAATGTTATTGTCACTTATAGACCTTTGCAATAACAAGGATGTAACTAAGACTAACATACCAACTCACAGACAGCCAGAAAGTTAGGCTTCCAGCCAGCGATTGTTGCCACTGATCAGACGTCGATTTTCTGAGAGTGTGGTACTACCCCGGACGGGCTGACCCGCGGCTCTAGACAGACAACTGTCAAAAGTGTGACACTAAAGTATCTGCTCCATGACTCAAGAAAAAACGCTATTAAAAAAAAAAACGCTATTACAAAATAAACGTCTTACCAATGCATTAAAAATCTTCGCACATAAATTGTAAGTTTTTAAAATATTTTGATAGATGTTATACATTTTATTAAAGTGATTGCCACTTTCTATATTATTGTATATAAAAATATTCTTCGACCATTCATTAAGATATTTTGTTAATAGTATAATAATACAAATACTAGAAATTAAATCAATTTGAATTTTAGTAATTAAACAATTGAACATACTGTCTAGTATATCGAAGAAATTCAATGATTCATAGATGAAATATAGTAAAAATAACTGAATAAAGATAAACGTAATACATAAAATCCAACTGCCGATGATGAAATTTTTAATGTATTTCTCATTTAAGCTTATACTTTCATGAATATTCTGTATTTCCAATATAAGTTGAATGTGATCCTCTCTATGTATCATATGCAAAATAACTATAATAATTAAAATTATCGTAAAATCTATATAAAAAAAATAAAACGATGCATACGATATGAAATTAGTAAATTGATTATTATATTCCGATATAATTGATGGTGTATTGTTGCATGTAATTAAAAGTAACACTAAAAGTGATAGGATCATTATTACGTAGATCTTGATTCCGATTGCTGTTATAACATTCTTTCGTATAATATAATTTGGTGACAAAAATATATTTTGTATGAAATATAAAGGATAAATCATTCTTTTCACATCCGAATTTAAAATATTCTTCATGTTATAATTGAAAATATTAATTATTGTACTTGGTATTATTGTAGATTTTTTATATATCATTATTAATATGAATATTTTAAGGAATAATATATTGAATACAAATTCAGTTAATGAAATTTCACTTCTTTATAGTGTTGGCTTTAATATCCAAATAAAACTATAGTATACCTAAGTAATTATATTAAGTGTTGTGTAAATATAGAACTCATTTTCAAAGTTTCATTACGATATAGAATTATTTTAATTAATTTTATTAAATACTAGCTTTTGCCCGTGACTTCTTCCACGCAAGGGTTATCTCTGACAGGTAAATAAAAAAACGCAATGCAAGGTTCTGTAAGTTTATCGCTAGGGCCATGGTCGACGGCGTCAGAAATTGAGATGTGGTCGCCCTCCGCAATGTTATTGTCTCGCGAAATTAGAGGATAGAGCAGGTTCGAGAGAAAGCTCACTACAGTGACATGATCTGTTGCCGGTACGTTTATCAATATCAACTAGATAGTAGTGGTTAAAATAAAATATATAATAATGATTTAAAAAAAAAAGAATGAAAAAGAATTAAAAATGAAATAAATAAGTGTGTGTGCATGCGCGTGTATGTATATGTGTGGGTGTGTGTGTGTTTGTGTGTGTGTTTGTGTGTGTGTTTGTATGTATGTGTGTGTGTGTACGAGCGCATCTGTGTTTGCGCGCGCGCGTGTGTGTGTGTGTGTGTATGTGCGGGTGGATGTGAGCGTGCGTGTGTGTGTGTGTATGCGCGTGCGTGTGTGTGCGTGCGCGTGTGTGAGTGCGTGTAGGTATGTGTAAGCGTGCGCGCTTGTGTGTGTGTGTGTGTGTGTGTCTATTTATGTGTATGGCCGCGTAAAACCTATTTTCTTGAATGAGTGGTTACTAAGATGTACATAATTTGAAAAGAATATATAAGATTTTTTTCTGTCCATACAAACTTTGCCACTCTGTAAGACCGCACGCACGCACGCACGCAAGCACGCACGCGCGCACGCACACACACACACACATTTGACGGAACCCACGGGCAAGATAAGGGGTGGCGAATGGTATACTTACTTTTATATATTATATTCACTACAATTCGACTTTATATTTAAATAGATAATATTTATATCATTTACAAAAGGCAAATTGTAGCAGAACGACAATATAATTAGTGAGCAAGTGCAACATTGAGAACAATAATGTTGCATCCACGTAAAACAAACCGCACGCATTCATTTTTGAGAATGAGTTGCGAACTAGCTGCAACAACCTCTTATACATGCATCTCTGCCTTCCTGTAACATATTTAACTATTAGTTAGAAATTAAATAATCCCCTATGCCCGCTCCAATACTGAGATATATGTGACTTGAACCATGTAGAAAATTATTCATAGCTATATAGAATATATATAGCTATATAGCATATATATAGCTATATAGCATATATATAGTAATTTACTTTAGTGAAAGCTAGAACATGGCGAACCCTTTTTTTATGGAAAAAACATTATTTTAAGTAAAGTACGTACCAAATTTATTCTATTACCTACTTTGTATGCAGACGAAGCCACGGTTTAACGCTAGATCTATCCACGACTTCATCCACGTACAAAGATACTGTCACAATATAAAATGTTAACACTAAATTATCTCAATAGGCAATACCTATTACCGGGATAAAAAGTATGCTATCATAACAATCAAGAAAAAGGTTGATTTCTGTGCCAATTTTCATCCAAATCTATTCACCGGTCATTGTGTAACATACATACAAGCATTCAAATATTTAAACAAGTTCACAAATTTGCTCATTTATAATATTAATAAAATACCAGCACATAAAACGATATACCTGTAAGATCGATGTTACTTAAATACTGGCTGCATATATACTTGCTGTTCTCAATTAGCTCATAAGTCTTTTCTAATTGAATACATAAACATATATGTAGCGACCAATCTTTCAAATTATATGTCATGATAAGTGAAGCTAGATGACTAAGCTCCAGCTAAAACATAATAAACATGTATTATTTTATCATGTTACTTTCTCATTTGACGCATATGATTTTTAAAATCGTTTAGTAGTTGTTTCCAGAATTTAGAAATCAGGACCAAAATCAAATTTCAAAACATTAACTATCTATAAATTACTTTAAAATTGATATACATACGCCATTACTTTTTATCGAAGGTAGTTTAAACATTTCTATTAATCTTTCCACGTAACTTAAAGTATGAAATAATATATCAACTGTGTGATACAATACCTAAAATACAAATTATGATCACTATGAGATAGATATTACAGTCACGCACCAGATCACTGCAGTGACAAAGGAGACTGTATTTAGCTCAATAGTTTTACAACATTATAGAGGCTGTAATTATCATCGAATCATAATCGCCATCGTCATCATTCAACATGTACATTATATCATCATGATTATTCTCCTACTCTTATCCCAATTGGGGTCGATACAATATGTACTCTTCTTTCATAATACATATTGCATAAGTTATTGGCAATAGTTTTATAACCGGCCGCTTGTCAGAAGTCAACCCTCCTTGGAAATGTAATTGTTGACCAAAGGGCATCAGATGGAGTTGGCTGAGGTCATTATAAGGCTCTTAGTCGTCTTTTAAGACATCCACGAGCAAAGTAAGAGTTGGTAGTATTCGTAGCCGCTACGTACACAGCTAATCGTGTACATTATATATAAATATATATTTTGGGTATAAAGTGTTCATACACTACAACATTGTGATGATTTTAGCGTCCAAAGCCATGTTGGAGCTTTTACCATAACTGACACATTATTTTTTATGCGACTATAAATAATTAGACTGACAAAAGTTAATTTCGCAGCTAGATAAGTTACCAGAAATCACAGTTCTCTAAAATTTAAACTTTCCAATGGATCAGCAATTGTGGTAATTATTTTTAAATACTTTAAAGCAATTTCTTTACGCAGTTCTTAATATTTAAAATACAAGTCAGCTGTAGTGAATGTCAGTCACATTAATTGTATGACAGTTCCAATTTACAGAGGGAGGAGTGTTCCATTTTGCTCTCCGACCTCTACTGGCGGGTTAGCACGCGACGTAGGTGGCTCTCTATCGCTTAGCGAGATAGCCATCTGGCGCGAGGATGCCCGCCGGGACGTTATCGCCCGTTGGGTTACGCGGCTGGAGAGGCTTAGACACGTTGTTGTTACCGTTGAGGCCCTCCGGCCCGTACTGATGGAATGGATGGAGCAGCGGCACGGAGTCCTCTTCTTCCGGTTGGTGCAGGTCTTCTCGGGGCACGGTTGCTTCGGCAAGTACCTGCATCGCTGTTATCGGTGCCGACCTGACGCTGCCGGCTGTCGTGAAAACGATGGTCGACAGCGTCAGAAACTGGGACGCAGTCGACCCCTTCTGCGAGGCTGTCATCTTGCAGAAGGAGGCGGCGGAGCGAGTCCGGGAGGATTTTCTCTATGCGTATTCGATCCGCCACCGGCGCCTCGGGCGGCGCAGGCGCGAATATCTGCGCCTGATGCCGCCCTAACCGAGGCTTCGGGTGATCGGACCGGGGAATACTCCGGTGACCCGACGTGAGGCCACCGCGTGAGGATGACGCGGGGCGTCGACACAAGAGGAACCCGCGAGGATAAAGTGCCGGGCGGGCCACCGAAGACAAAGATCGGGTACCGGTGGCCCGCTTGCACGGCGAAGAGAGGTGTTTGCAGGGTGGGTCTATGGGGTTGCGCGCCGCCTCTTCCGTCGCCCCGGACCGATTTGGCGGGGCGCGACCACGTCCATAGTCCACAGCAAAAAAAAGGAGTTTGCCATTTCGTAGAACAGTTATGTGGGTTACACATAATTATGTCCTTGTATCAAATTGGTATCCGGGGTAGAAAAATATACATATTTTTTACTGACTATAATTTATCCAAGAAGATAACAATTACTGTCAAATGTACTTTTTTCTAACAATAGTATAAAATAAAGTCATAAATTATATACAAGATACATCTAGAGCTAAGATTAGATTAGTTAGTTAAAAAATAATATGATACCATACCAATGCTTGATAAACATCTTTATATAGTTGATAAGCGTCCATCATATCTTTAAATATCCAATACATTAGCTCACTATCTTCCGTGTCTTTGTCATTCATCACAGAAATGATTTTGTGCCATTCTTTCAAATATTTGTTTATTAATATTATTACGAGTATTGCATGTATAAAATTTATGTCAATTATTACTAAAAAAATATTAGCTATAGCATCAGTTATATAATAGCGCTCATTAAATGTATAATAAGTGATTAAGACAGTAAAATCATAACAGATTACCACCAAATATAAGGTCCAACTCATGATTAAATATATTTTAAAGTTCTTATTGACATGCAAACCTTTATGAATTTTTTGTAATGTTAATATAAGTAAAATGTTTTTATCGCTGTGGTTTATGTTAAGGACACAAGTAGTAATGAGAATAATACAACGAAATAATAAAAATAGTATTAGAAAAAGGAAGATAAAATTGCTGTTATAAAAGTCAGAAGCGCTAACGGCAAGAAAAGTGTATATACGGAAACTAAATAATACGATCCATATCAGAGAAACAATAAATGAAATGATAGTATATCTTATTTGATTTGGAGTTATAAAATTGTCACGTATGTCATATTTTGATAAAAATGACAATTTCAACATTAAATCATGAGGGTAAAATATTTTTTGTAGTTCTTTATCTAAAACATTGTCAAGCATAAATTCTGATGGATTCCTTTTCATGCTATTTGGTATCATTATAACTTTTATTTATAACCTTTAATTCAATACCGTTAATACAATAGAGTACTAAGGAATGAAAAAAAAAATTCCATATCGGGACCGATACTAATTCCATTAGTCCGATGTATTAGTATAATTTAAATTTATTATTCATAGCACAAGCAAACACTTTATAATAGTAATATCATTACTATTATATAGTGTTTGACGTTTGTACTCGATAATTTCAAGAACTACAATTTAGGTTAATTCACCTTGCTTGAGATTTGACGAGAAAGATTATCTTCTTCCTTGTCGGTATCACTCTTGACAGAGTGGTCGTAGTCATCATTTCAGGTATTAGTGCTACGCTTCACAACACGCCGCCACTCCTCTCTGATGGCCGCCTTCCTTGTGCATTCATGCAGCGATGATGAACCGTGTACTGCCGCTTTTATCTGGTCAGTCCATCTCATAGGCGATCTTCCTCGTGGCCTGGTACCCTTAACCTTTCCTTGGATCACAAGTCGCTCTATAGCCACCTCACCTCAGCGGCATACGTGACCAAAAAAGGTGAGGATACGAGACTGTACCAAAGACGATAAGCGCTGTTTGATGCCGAGTTCTCGAATAATAGATTCGTTGGTACGGAATTCAGTCCACGATACCCCAAGCATTCTTCTCCAGCACCACATCTCTAGGGCGTCTATCTTCTTTTTCTCTACTTCCCGCAGGGTCCACGTTTCTGCAGCGTACAAAAATATGGGGAATACAAGTGCCCGAACTAGCCAGATTTTTGTGGCTCTATATATATTGCCGTTCCTCCATATTTTCCTCAATTTATCCATTGCAGACCTAGAAATTGCCATACGTCTCTTCACTTCGTCGATACATCCACCGTTGTTCGTAATCAAGGCTCCCAGATAAATGTATGATTGCACCAAAACGCAATTAACAATTTCTGTAATTTCTGGAGAATTGTTATTCACGCGATCAACAATCATCATTTTTGTTTTATTCCGGTTTATCTTAAGTCCGAACTCAAGGCTAACGCATTCCAACTTGCCGAAAAGTTCTTCCATGTGTTGGATACTGGTGGCGAACAAAGTGGTGTCGTCTGCATATCGCAAGTTGGAGATCTTCAAGCCACCGATCGAGATGCCATCTGTCCAGTCTTCGAGTACAATCCTTATTATGAGCTCTGTGTACACATTGAACAGTAATGGAGAAATAATACATCCCTGACGGACTCCGGCGCTGGGGTGGAAGTGATTAGATTGGATGTCATCTGTTCGTATTGTGGCTGTGCCATCCTCATAAAGTCTTCGCAGGAGGTGTACCAGGTGTTTTGGAACACCCATGGCTGTCAACGTTTCCCAGAGTTTGGGCCATTTGACAGAATCGAACGCTTTAGAGAAGTCCACGAAGCATATATAGGCGGGCTTGTTGAATTCTCTGGCTTTCTCTACAATCCGTTGAACTGTCAAAATTTGCTCCCGGGTTTCCTTCCCCTTGACAAAACCGGCCTGTTCAGGAGCAATTTCTTTGCTTAAGTAGGGCTTTAGACGCTCATTCAGTACGTGCAGTAAAATTTTGCTTGCGTGAGTCATAAGAGCAATAAGTCGGTAATTACTGCACGTTTTGGTGGAACCCTTCTTGTGCAAGGGGATTAAAACAGTATGAGCCCATTCTTTCGGCCATTGCCTCGTGAGCCAAATCTTATTGCACAGGGTGTGGAAAATTTGGACACCATGTTCACCCGACGCCTTGATCGTTTCGATCGGTATGCCATCTACTCCTGTGGCTTTTCCGTTCTTCAGATGTTTAATAGCGGCACGTATTTCATCTTTCAGGATATCAGGTTCAAGATCTTCGTTTCCGGGTTCTGTAGGGGCGTAACACTCTGATTGCGAGTCTTGAAATAGGGTCTGGCAGTTTTGTTTCCACGTTTCAGCAATTGTCTCTATGTTCGTCACCGTTTCTCCAGTAGAGTTTTAATGGCCCAGGTCTTGCAACTCAGGGTTTTTGTGATGGTGCGAATCTTTTGATGTAGGTCCCTAGCTTCATTCTTGTTTGCGTGGACTTCAACTTCTGCACAAATGCCCCGAAGTTGATCGTTTTTGTCTCGTCTACAAGCTTCCTGAATTCTAGCGGACTTTTCGTTGAGGGATCTTATATCAGCTCCGGATGCTTTCATGATTCGCCTTTCCTCCACAAGACGCAAAGTTGAATCGCTCATCCAATGCTGCCGTTTCCGTTTCCGTACGTTTACACTAGCCTCTCCGACCGAGCTCAAAATAATGCTTTAGCCCGATCCCACAACTGATCTGGAGTCTCTGTGTTGGTTTCCACGTACGTCCACGGTATCATCGCTTGCTCCAGTGCAATTAAATACTTTGCATTACCAGTTACCTCGATCTTTCGTCTTGTTTCGAGTTTCCTAACTGCTCTTAACTTTGATTGCACTTTCGATACCAGCAATTGATGATCTGACCCGCAGTCTGCTCCCGCTAGAGTATGAGCATTTTTGATAGATGTTTTCCACCGCGATCTAATCAAAACATAGTCAATTTGATTGCGGTGATTTCCGTCTGGCGATAGCCAAGTATATAATCTGCGTCGGTGATGTTCAAAGAGCGTGTTGGATATCACCAAGCCGTTATCGGCCGCAAATTGAATGAGGCGATCCCCTCGTTTGTTGCGCTGCCCTAAGCCAAATTTACCTGCACAGTGACTCAACTGATGAGCATCTGCTCCCACTTTTGCGCTAAAATCACCCAAGATTATTAAAACTTCCCTATTAGAGATCTTTCCAATGGTATTCTCCAGTTCCGTATAAAAGTTCTCCATCTCATCATCGCTTGCAGCACTAGTCGGTGCGTAGACCTGAATGAGGTTAAAATTCACAGGTGTCGCTTTAAGCTTTATGCGTAATATCCTGTCGCTAACAGGTTCATATTCCATTACGCTATTCCTTAGATTTTTTGGAATGAGAAAAGCAACTCCATTTCTACTGGTATTTTCATTTCCAGAGAAGTATATGGCATGCGTCTCTGTGAAAAAATGACCGCTACTCTTCCAGTGAGTTTCACTAATACCGCAGATGTTAATACCACACCTCATTTACTCATTCTCTAGGATCTTTATCTTACCTGGTTGAAGTAGACCGCGAACGTTCCACGTCCCTATCCTTTGGATATGTCGCATCTTCATGTGGTCTCCAGTAGCATGTTTTCCATACGTTGCCTGGTCTCCTACAACCGTATGGCCGGTAGCCAATTTCCCACCGACTGGCCCGGACGCAGCACGGCGCCGGTTGCTAAGCGGATCGCATGTCCTCCTCTGTATATTTGATTGTACCTTCATGATGACTTTCTTGGGAATTTGTTATGCAGTAGTTTTCCCTTGCCTTCTGCATTTAAGCCTTTTTGGGGTTATTTAAATCCCAAGGCCGTTTTAGCCTCTTCCAACCGGTTTCCCAGCCAGGTGAATTGTTATCCCGCCATTTGCTCGGTCGCCAGAGCCTCGTCTGTTGTCTAGCAGGGAGCACCACGAGGTAGTAATACGCTACCCTGCCGCCATCCGGCGCGTGCAGGTGAGGTTGACATTAGGCTCGGAAAAGATCTTCGTTCCGTTCCCCCTTACCCCTAGAAAGATTATGCGATATAATTAATTATGCATCAGCCTGACTTTGGATAGACTGTTGGACATAGGACGACCTTACCAAAGTAGGATGAAAATGCATAATCTATGCTAGCTTAGTAAAGAAGTTTACAATCGCAATAGATGTTATAAGTTTTCTAGTATAACGACGTTGCAGAATATGCCATGGTGGGCGATACGCTGTACCCTTTCCCGCACGGGGCCACCCGTCGGCGCCTCGATAGTCGTCAACTCCGTCCCCATCGGTATCCAGGCCCATATGAAGTATTTGGGCCTGGTGCTCGACGGGCGGTGGTTCTTCCGGGAGCATTTCCGAAGACTTGCTCCCCGGCTGGTTGGCGTGGCGTCCGCCCTTTCACGGCTTATGCCGAATCTGGGCGGACCCTGCTTTGAAAGTCGACGGCTCTACGCGGGGGTGGTCCGGTCAATGGCATTGTACGGCGTACCCGTGTGGGCGAGGGCTCTGACCGTCCGCCTTAGGGCTATTCTGCGGCGACCGCAGAGAGCAATCGCGGTCAGGGCTATCCGCAGATACCGCACGGTGGCGACCGAGTCAACATGCGTATTGGCCGGAACGCCCCCTTGGGACTTGGAGGCGGCAATGCTCGCCGGAATATATTGGAGGGTGTTTTCCACTCGCGAGGAAGGTGGCGAGGTTTCGCCTAGCGAATTGGCCACCTGGCGCGAAGACGCCCGCCGGGAAGTCCTTGTCTATTGGGCGACGCGGCTGGAGAGGCCTCGATTCGGACTTCGTGTCATCGAGGCCGTCCGGCCCGTACTAATGGAGTGGCTGGAGAGGCGGTACGGAGTCCTCTCTTTCCAGCTGGTGCAGGTCTTGTCGGAGCATGGTTGCTTCGGCAAGTACCTGTACACGGTCGCAAGGAGGGAGACGACTCCGTCCTGCCAACAGTGCGGCGATGACAAGGACACAGCGCAGCATACGCTTGAGGTCTGCGTGACCTGGGCTTTGCAGCGCTCTGCCCTCGTCGCCGCCATCGGTGCCAACCTCTTGCTGCCAGCCGTCGTGAAAGCGATGGTCGACAGTGAGAGGAATTGGGACGCGGTCGCCACCTTCTGCGAGAGCGTCATCTTGCAGAAGGAAGCGGCGGAGCGAATCCGGGAGGATCTCCTCTTCGAAGATTCGCGCTGCCGCCGGCGACTGGGGCAGCGAAGACGAGAATACTTCCGCCTTATGCCGCCCTAGCAGAGGCAGCGGGTGACCGGACCGGGGATTAGTCTGGTCACCCTTGGAGAGAGGCCACCGCGTGAAGACGACGCCCTGACATCGAGACATATTAGTCGAGATGATAGGGCGTCGACCCGAGAGGATACCCGTGACGGTAGACCGCCGGATGGGCCACTGAAGAAAGGAACGCGTACCAGTGGCTCACCCGCAAGGCGTCGAGAGATATATTGTAGGGCGGTTCTACGGGGTCGTGCGCCGCTTCTCCCGTCACCCCGGACGCATTAGCGGGGCGTGACAGTACCGTAACCCGCCGCCAAAAAAAAAACCCTCTAACAATGTATTACAGTTTACTTTCATTCTTAACTAAAACAGCTTTAGATTAGTAAATGCGAGGTAAAATTAGACATGTGATGCATTTCCTGTATAGAAGTCCACCCCCAACATTTCGCGTTTATTTATTTAGGGATAGCTAGTAATTGATACATTATCAATATTAAAGTATGAATCTATATATATAAAAGAAAGTCGTGTTAGTTACAACACTTATAACTCGAGAACGGCTAGACCAAATTTTACGATTTTTATGTTTTTGAATTTGTTGTCGGTGGAAATAGGATATAGGATATTAAAATATGATATTAATTAACAAAAAAAAACATTAAAAAACATCAGTTCTAAACGTTCATTTGTTGATGAGGTAACAAAACGCAACTAACTGCTCACGTAATGTTATCTATGGTTTGAAAATATTGCAAAACGTTGAATTTAAGTAGATTGGTCGATGTGTTTCTGAGTGTGAGTTGCGAGTGCTACACGTTTTTACTAGTATTATTATAATAACTCTCATTGTATCGAAATTATTAGTAACAAAGTTTTGACCAAGAAAATTTTATCTTTCCCTACAACGCCGTAACGCAATTAGGATTCTAAACATGGCAAATGAAACCACTGAAGAAGAACGATATATTGCACGTGAAGATCGCCGCGTTAGTATGGTCCGACTTCGTGCTTCTCAATCACAAGAGCAAAGTGAGACAGCTCATGATAAGGCTCGGTTGACAATGTGAAATCGTTAAGCAAATCTCAGAAATCAACAATTAGATAATTTTCAATGCGCAAGAAGAAAAAGTCGTATAACACAGAGGGCTTCTTCGTTTCGCTGGCACGTCATTAAAATACTTGATTTCTTAAATTTATTTATTATAATAATAAAATAAAAATAACTTAATAATTTTGAAATAATCGAAATCTGCTCATTCGTTAGGCGGAACGAAGTGTGCCGGGTCCGCTAGTATACTATAAAATTATGATAAATGGTCAAGTAAGTAACGACGATATAAGACAGCGAGTAGATATGAAAGAGAGTATTGGTGTAAAGATGCGAAAGGGAATGCTCCGATGGTTCGGACATGTGGAAAGAATGCCGAACCAACGTCTGGTTAAGAAGATATACAATGCGAAAGTGAAAGGATGTAGGTACCGGGGGAGACCGAGACTAACCTACCTAGACCAGATCGGTCACGTAATGAAGGAAGGTGGAGTCAAGAGTCTCCGAAACCGGCGAGCGTGTATGAAGAGAATTATGAATGTTGAGGAAGCGAGTGAAGTATGCAAGGATAGAGTTATCTGGCAATCTGTTCTCTCTGCCTACCCTACAAGGGACATGGTGTGATGGTATGTATGTATAAATGGTCAATTCATTAAGCTATCACAGTATGAAAAGAAGCAGCAACAAATTAAAAAAAGACATAATAAGCTATTAAAAAGAAACATAGCAACAACCGAAATCCTAATTAGTAATTATTAAAAATAAAACTTGAAATAGTTAATATACGTTTATGAATTTGGATCAGTTAAATAAAATTGAGGGATAACAATACGGAGAGTATTCTAGTCTTATATTTAAATTTATTGATAGATATTTAAGAAACGATTTATTAAAGAGATCAACTTCACGATCAATCAAATTGAATGTTTTTGATATTCCAAAAATTTCAGCACGCTGTTTTATATTGATTCTGCTATAGGTTTGAAAAGAAAGTTAATGAGACGAGACGACGGAATTAGCAATCTACGCGAAATGCTAAAATTAATGCACTGTTAAAGTTCAAGACAGTCAATGTAGGTTCGAAATAATTTAAAAAGAAAAACTAGGTCTGAAAGTTTTCCACAGATTTCCAGGTCTAAAGGAAAATGCAACATATCTCATAAATCTTTTTTGAACGCATTCTACTCTTAACTGACGAGTCTTATAACCCGATGATATACGATACTACCATACTCAAGATGACTTTTAACATGCGCATTGTAAAGAACTATTTTAGTAATTTGTTTACGTAAACTATTTTCCAATACGTATTATAAACGTTTTCTTTGATATTGCAATAATATTATCCAAAAATGTTAATTTGAATTAAAGACTACACCAAAATACCTCTTATTATAGATAGTTGATAAATTTTAACTCCATTTATATCGCAACCTTTATCAAAAATGTTACAATTACGTGAAAATATAATATATTTTTTTACATTGATTAGCATTGGAATTGGAAAAAAATGGAAATTTTATTAGCAATACACCAGTAGACTGTGTCAAGGTTTTTCTTTAGAAAAAATCACAGTCGGATATAGATTAAGCTCTTTTATATAAGTTTAAATTTGCCAACATAAAGGTAGGCACTACTGAATTTTAGAGGAGAAATTCTTATTATAAAATGGAGGAGAGGAAGGAAGGCCCACCACTTTCCCACGGTTAATCAATATACCGTACACCTCAAGAATGGAAGGAATACGGGATGGGATTAAGGTGGAATAGGATATAAGGAAATCTTACTCCTGTGATGAGCACCGCCGCCAGAACTTCTACTTGCAATTTTCCGCAGAACTTCGAATAAAGATTCGACACGTGTTTCGCCTCTAAACAAGGCATCCTCAGGACAGTTCGACCTAAAATGCGCTCCCATTGACTGTACGCACACCTTTTATATCCCCTCCACTATCAAACTACTCGCGCTGAGTCATTTTATTGACACGCAAACAACTTTAAGAGTGGGGATGTATTAAAGTTTGTTTGTTTATTCAGCAATGCATGTTTGCTACATTTTAAATTCTCTAATTGTTCCAATATACATACATGTAAGGGCTCGAAGATATTATTATTATTTATACTGTGATTACTGTCAATTAAATGTTTAGCAAAATTTGATTTATGTGGGTAGTTGTTTCTATATGCGGCTAAATGTTCTTTGTACCTAGTTTCAAAATTACGACCCGTTTGTTTAATGTAAACATTGTGACAAGTGTCGCATTTTAACCTATATACTCCGGACTTTTTACTTGTTTTAAGCTTGTCTTTTCCACATACTGAGGGTTCATCAGAACTAGGTTTTTACCATGTCCTTTATTATATGACTTACCCAAAATTCATAAAGAACAAATCCCTATTCGGCCGGTTGTTTCTTATGTACACACGCCTACATATAAATTAGCTATGTATTTGAATACATTAATAAAGGATAAGTCGCGCTTTAAACCAAAATACAGTATTAAAAATAGTATTGAATTAATAGACAAAATTAGAGATGTCCGTTTACCATTTAATGGCAAATTAGTTTCTTTAGATGTATAGAGCCTATTCACAAAGGTCCCATATAAGGAATGTTTAGTACATACATACAAATCATCACGCCATATCCCTTGCAGGGTAGGCAGAGAGAACAGAGTGCCAGAGAACTCTATCTTTGCATACTTCACTCGCTTCCTCAACATTCATAATTCTCTTCATACACGCTCGCCGGTTTCGGAGACTCTTGACTCCACCTTCCTTCAGTACGTGACCGATCTGGTCTAGGTAGGTTAGTCTTGGTCTCCCCCGGTACCTACATCCTTCCACTTTCGCATTGTATATCTTCTTAACCAGACGTTTGTTCGGCATTCTTTCCACATGTCCGAACCATCGGAGCATTCCCTTTCGCATCTTTACACCAATACTCTCTTTCATACCTACTCGCTCTCTTACGTCGTCGTTACGAATACGATCAATCAGCCTAACTACACAGATTTTCCGTAGAGATTGTATTTCCGGCCGTAGGTGGGCCTAAGGGGGCCAAGAAGAAGGCCGGCACGGTGCCGGATCCCGCCAAGGCCGGGCAGCGGCGGGCGCTAGCGGCTGCACCGCAGGCTCCGGCCAGCGCACCCGCGACTGCGCCTGCTGTGCCCAGCGCTGCTGCCAGGCTCGAACAGGGCTGGCAGGTGGCTGGGCAGAGCAGGAAGGAACGCGGTCAGAAACGGAGAGCGGCAGCCAAGAGTGCCGCTGTGGCTGCTGCTCCACAGGCGGGCGCCGACAAAGGGGGAAAGAGGTCGCGCAGGGGCCTCAAGTCGCCGAAGACAGCTGCGGTCATTATCACCGTGCTGCCTGAGGCGGCCGAGAGGGGCCTCAAGTATGAGGCTGTTCTAAGACGCGCCCGGCGGGAGCTGGACGTCTCCGACATTGGGGGCGTCGAGGCGAGGACCCGCAAGGCCCGGACAGGGGCTCGAATTCTCGAGTTCCCTGGGGCCAAGGGCGCCAAGGCGGCTGATAGTGCGGCCTCGAAGCTGAGGGGGCTGTTCAGGCCGGAGGATGGAGTCCGAATCGCCAGGCCCGTCAAGTGCGCAGAGATGCGCCTCACAGGTCTGGACGATTCCGTTGCGGTGGAGGACGTCAGGGAGGCCATTATGGTGCGTACCGGATGTGCCTCGGACACCGTCCGGATTGGCACCATCCGTCCTGGTCCGGGCGGCGTCGGTGCTGTCTGGGTGCAGTGCCCGGTGGAGTCGGTCAAGAAATTGGACGACTCAGGCAGGCTCCTCGTGGGCCGGAGTTCGGCGCGGGTAACTGTGCTGGAGCCCCGGCCCGCGAGGTGTTACAAATGCATGGCGGTCGGGCATACCCGACCGACGTATCGCAACTGCTTTGACCGCAGCGGGCTATGCTTCCGCTGCGGTCAGGCTGGGCACGAGGCAACATCGTGCTCTGCGGTGCCCCACTGCCACGCGTGTGCGGCGGGCAATAGGCCTACCAAGCACCGCATGGGCTCTGGGGACTGCAGACCCCCGGCATCGGCCCCAAAGGGGCGGGGCGGCTCATCGACCGGGCCCGCTCCCGCTCCGATCGCGACCCGATCGCCCGTTAGCGCGGAGGAGGAGACGATGGATACGGCCCGTTAATGGACCACGAAGCCATCCGTCTCCTCCAAACCAATCTCAACCACTCCGCCGGTGCGCAGGACGTTTTCCTGCAAGCCATGGCGGAGTGGTTGATAGCAGTAGCCGTAGCCGCAGAGCCGTACGTGGTGCCCGACCGACCTAACTGGCTGGGTAGCACCGACGGCACTGTGGCAATCGTCGCCTCCACGTCGTGGCCTTCGTCGTCCCTGACCCTTAGGGATAGGGGCGTCGGATACGTCGCGGCGGACTGGGGAGAGATTACGCTTTTCGGAGTCTATCTCTCCCCTAACAGTTCGTAGTTAGTAAGAAGTTCATAGATCCTTACAGACATGAGTAAATGCGTTTGATGGCCCTAATCATGATCATAGGTAATGGCAATTGGAGATTAGCATATAAACTGTCAAAGGTAAATATTTGGCAAAGTGATTCCTATGTCGCCAGAGTTTTGTTTAAAAGCTATAAAGAAATCATATGGAAGTTTATGGAGCATCATGATACTTTGCTGACACCTTATATGATCAGGTTGAGGGTAGTCAGACCGTAGTTTTTATGATTGAGAAGCGTTAATATATAAAAATGACTCTACTATGTAATATATGTGAACTGTAACTTTAATAGTGGTAGGACCACGCTGTTGACAGTTCTCTGTCTACAGCCGCGGGCCGGTCCCTCCGGGGTAGTACCACACTCTCGCAGAAGATCGACGCCTGAGTAATGGCAAAGTGCTATTACGTTTCGTCCGGTGAGCAAGAAAACCGGAAGCCCAACTGGGTGGGTTTGGGGTTTGTATTGGTAGGCATCGGCCCAAGGTCCATGGGCGGCAGTAACACTTACCACCAAGTGTGCTGTTTGCTCGTTTGCCACTAAAAGCAATAAAAAAAAAGAACTATGTGACGGTTCTAGTTTCATGAAATCCATTGTGCAAATATTGCAATGTGAGTTTACTCTAAAACTATTAATATAGAGAATTATCATACCAGCACTTTAAAAAACTTTTCATACGCTTCATACACAGCTAAGATGTTCTGATAAATTTCGAGCATTTTACTATGATCTTCATATTTATTTTCTTCACATATCTTGAGCACTTTATTATTCCATTTAATTGCATAGCTCTTTAATAATGAGATAATACGAAGGGCATATATGAAATATATGTCAAATATTACGTTAGACATAAGATCACAAATTAATTGAAATCCGTCAATGTAATAATAGAAGAAACAGCAATAAAAAAATAAGATCAAAAAACCACCCACAAAAAATATAGTAATAATCCAGTTCCAAGCAATAAATTTTATGTTTCTTTCATTGATGCAAATATATTCATGGATTTTTTGGAATTTTAATATCATTAAAACATGTTCGTGGCTGTACTTCAAATTAGTTACCAATATCATCGCTAAGCCAATATAGGAAAATGTGAAATTAAGGTATATAATTAGTACTGTAATACTGTTACCAATGCTGTATATCATATGTATTATGCTTACATAAATATTACGGTAGCAATTTGTTATTATTATAATCAACACAATAATACAACTTATTCCACGTTTTTTGACTCCATCGGGTGTAATAAAGGTATCTTTCATCGTATATTTCGACGATAAAAAAATATTCTGAAGAATATATAGAGGATAAAACATTCTTTGCAAGTCTTTTCTTAAAATATTATTTAGTAAAAATTCTACTGGCATGCCATGGAAGAGTCTTGATATCTTGTTAGGTTTTCTTTGAAACATTTCGAATATTGTTGACGCAGTTGAAAATGATGAAAATTTGTTTTGGAATTACAATATTTCTACTCATAAGATATATGTTATGAACTGATATAAATTTATATAGATTCCTCTTGGTTAGTAATAAATCTAGATGAAAAAGATTTGTAGTTAAATATCAGAAATATAAGCTTTCTTTTAATTTCAGTAAACTATATTGTACGACAAATATAAACGGAGTTATGAAATAAATTAAATCAATACAAATTGGTAAATCAAGTATATTAAAACATTTGGTTCATCGGATGATATTGATAAATAAAGTTATAAATTTATAATGAAAGACCATAATTTAATCCAATTTAGTAAATGTCATGACTTGTGTACTTCAATCAATATGCTAATTACTACTTGTTTCTTTTATCTTCAAGGCCTATCTGACAGTATCCTTTTAATGCATCACACACACACACACACACACACACACACACACACACACACACGCGCGCACACACACACGCGCACACACACAAAATCTTACTTTAGAGATATACATAAAGTACTTATATTCATTAATTGCCACTTTAACTTATCGTATTAAAGATACAGTCTCATACACATCAGTGATTATCTCACAGGGTAGTCAGAACTAGGATGTGCATAGCCCGTTACAAAAAAAGGACAGTCAGAGCCACATAGGCTAGTTAGTGCCACATAGGCTAGTTAGTGCCACACAGGCTAGTTAGTGCCACACGGGATAGTGAATGCCACATAGACCAGTCAGCGCTACATAGGCTAGTCATAGTCACATAAGCCAGTCAAAGTCACAAAAATAAAATGAACATAAACTGTATAACCTAGCAAAAATAATTTTATTAACCTTCGGCGTCGGAATCGGCACACGCCCTCCCAATTTCATTTATAGGGGGTTTTTAATCCACAACTTAACTTAAATGTAACGTAACGTTCAAGCAAAGCTCGCATGCGGTCATGTGCGTATTTAAAATACGTTCTATTAGAATTAAGGGTTTTCAGTAGATATCTGTCGCTATCCAATAGCTCAACTACCCTTGAAGCGCCTTTTAATTTAGAATCTAGTTTCGTTTGATTGTGTTCGTGATTTTCCAAAAAGATCTAATTTAAACGTTTTCAATTTTGCTTTACTGTTATTGAACCTGATCTTTCCTGAATACGCATTAGCTTTTATTTCTCCTGCTAACTGTTCTCTAACGAAATTTAAATCAATATCTATATTGCCTGTGTCTAATGCTACTAAGTCTAGGGGTCTCAAAAATCTTTCAGATTAACAATTCCAAGGTAATTTCTTTTGTCACCCGCCTTATGAGTGATAAAATTGTCTATATAATGCTATTTTAACACTAACTAGACAAATAATGATAAAAAAAAGCATTTAAGAATAACATAATCAACAATAAGCAAGAATTATTGACGATGGTCACTTGTGTAGTAGTAGTCAGATGTAAGTCGATTTTATAGATGTGTATACGGCAGTTTTAATAAAACATAATATTAATGTTGTAAATCAATTATTTTCAAAAAGAACAGAAGTTGTTAACGTTAATTTTCTCATATTTGAACACTAGATTATACTGACATTCATTAATAAAATCAGTTTCAAAGTTCCATAGTGACATCTAATGTAGAATAACAGTATCTAATCTAAATAATCAATTAATTATGAATGAATCAATATGAATTCGACAGCATCTTATTCCGTTGGGTTAGGTTTCACGATCATTTTGAACATTCGCCAGATATTTGATCAATAATCTTGTATATTGTCTGCGTTTTCAAGTATGTAATTCCAGAATTATAAAACTTCAGCAAAACACTTCGGTTCAGATTCGAAAGTTTGCAGCATGTCATCACACATCTCTGCCCATATTGCCATTTGGAGAAGACTACTGTCGGCCTAAGTTTTTGCACGGCCTAGACGAACACTAGCTGCTTTAAACTGTGTACTTCATGGTCTTTTAAATAATATCCGCTGTAAGTATGTGAAATGAGATCAACCCAATCGTGTCGACGTGAAATTTTATTTAAACACGAAAAGAAAATATTCAATTTGCAATAATTCTCGCTGGTTTATCGCGCCCGTTCATGATAGAAATCATGTGACCCTTTGTATATTTCTTAGTTTTCAATACATTTCCTCGATTTTCCTAAATCGATCTAAATATATGGATATTGCTTCCGTATATTATCATGGATATTATCTTGTTTTTCATTATTCATCATTCGTTCTATGCATTTCATTAATTAAATTACTCCCTACTACGTTTGAGTTTATATTGATACCGAATATTTTTCTGTGTGTAGGTAACCTATAAATTGTTTCCATATTGCCGCTTCCTCCTGAATTTATAGGTAGATCGATAACATATACTTTCTTGTGTTCCAGCCATCTTCAAATAATTAGGAAATATAGATTTTTATCCATGTTTCCTAATCATTTGAAGAAAAATATCACAAATATCTCGACACATCGAGAACCTCATCCTTTTTTGAAGTCGATTAAAATAAAATAATTTTATAAATTTGGGTACAGGCATCAAAATAAAATTATCCCTACATAAAAATTATTATGTATGATATTTTCCATTGTATTCATCCTATAAGTTATACCCTACCTTTTTTATTGTTTTTATTGCGGTGGACTATGGAGGTGGTTGCGCACCGCCAAATCGGTCCGGGGCGACGGTATAGGCGGCGCGCAACCCCATAGACCCATCCTGTAAGCACCTCTCTTCGCCGTGCGAGCAGGCCACCAGTACCCGACCATTGTCTTCGGTAGCCCGCTCGGCGGTTTACACTCACGGGTTCCTCTCGAGTCGATGCCACGACAGCTTTCGCCGTATGCATGCGAGGCATCGTCCTCATGCGGTGGCCTCACTTCGGGTGACCGGACTAGTCCCCGGTCCGATCACCGATGACAGCACTATCATTTCATCCCAAAGTAAGATCTTGGAAGAGGTTGAAAGGTTCTATGGACAGTTACATAAATCATCCCGAAATCCTGTTGTCGGCTTGGTCCAAGATCCCAGATCCAAGCTAACTCGGCACTATACTGAAGAAATGCCGGACATTAGCTTGTGCGAGATCAGAATGGCTCTCAAACAACTAAGAAACTCCTGAAGGCAGGCAGCTATTTAGTTCCATTATCTTCGGGGCGACGGTCCAGAGTCGTGGACCAGGAGTATAGTGGTGCTGTTCTTCAAGAAGAACGACAAAGCTCTTCTAAAGAACTACAGACCCATGTCACTCTAGAGCCACGTCTACAAGTTGTTTTCGAGGATCATTACCAATTGACTCACGTGTAAGCTTGATGACTTCCAGCCGCCCATACAAGCTGGCTTCCGAAAAGGCTATAGCACCATAGACCATATCTTCACGCTTCGGCAAATTATCCAGAAGACCGAGAAGTAGAATCGGCTTCTGTGTATAGCGTTGGTGGACAATGAGAAAACTTTGATTCAGTCGAAACTTGGGCGGTGCCAAATCAGCCATCGTTATATCGAAGTGCTGAAGTGTTTATATAGGAATGCCACAATGTCAGTCCATATCCGGGATAGAAGTACGAAACCGATCCAGTTGCAAAAAGGCGTGAGACAGGGATGTGTCATCTCTTCGAAACTGTTCACCACTGCACTGGAAGATGTCTTCAAGTTCTTAGAATGAACCAGACTCGGCATTAACATCAATGGCGAATACATCACTCACCTCCGATTTTTAGATGATATTATCGTTATAGCAGAATCCATGGAGGACCTTGGCACCATGCTCAACGATTTCAGCAGGCAATCCCAACTAGTGGGTTTACGAATGAACATGGACAAGACGAAAGCCATGTCAAATGTCCATGTCAATCGGCCTATGTGTTTGAATATGAATGTACGTAACCCAAATAATACATTCATATTATAAGATATAATGAATGATGTATGCTAGTGCTATAAAATAGTAAATTCTCTCATATTTTGATGAAAAATAATACTTTAAATGAGCTTAAAATATGATTTGTAGCTCTTTCTCTCTTTATTTAAAATATCTTAGATAGAGAAGGATAATTAATTCAAATCTATCTGACAATATCTATCTGACGAAATAAAGTTTATTGAATTCTTTAGATTAGCGTGTCCAAATAAATTAATCATATTTATAATAATAACCAAAATATACCTAGATGATTGATGAATATGAAATACAGCGAATACGGTGAACTAATCAATCTATTCATTATGAAATTAATCATAATATAATATCAATTTTCATATGGAGTAATGACACTCCATTGCTTTCTGTTCTTTTGTATTAACAGCATCTATTAAGAAATTCCTATTAAGAAATTCAAAATGATTTTCATCAATTCAAAATGATTTCCTATTAAGAAATTCAAAATGATACCAATGAGTATAAAAACAATTCCGTCAGAATTTATGCTTGATAATGTTTTAGATAAAGAAATTCAAAACATATTTTACCCGCATAATTTTATGCTGAAATTATTTTATTTACCAAAATATGAGATACGTGATAATTTTATAACACCAAATCAAATGAGATTTACCATTATATCATTCATTATTTCTATAATATGGATCGTATTATTTATTTCACGTATATTCACTTTTAATACTGTTAGCGATTCTGAATTCTATAACACCAATGTTATTTTTCTCTTTATGATATTTTTTTTGCTACTTCGCAGTACTGGTCTTATCACTACTTGCATTCTTAACGTAATCCACAGCGATGAGAACATATTGTTTGTATTGACATTGCAAGAAATTCATCAAGGCTTGAAATTCAATAAGAAATTTCGAAGATATTTACTAATGAGTTGGATCTTATATTTGGTTATAATTTGTTTTGATTTTACTGTCTTAATTGCTTTTTATAAATCACATGAACACTGTTATATAATCAACGCTATAGCTGATGTTCTTTTATTTACATTTGATGTTAATTTTATACAAGCATTACTCGTAATAAAATTAATAAAAAAGTATTTGGAAGAATGGCACATAACAATTTCTGTGATGAATGAAAAGAACGAAAAATATTATGAGAAAATGTATCAGATATTTAAGCATATCTTAGAGGCTTATCAATTATATAAAAAGCTTTATCAAGCAATGGTATGGATTATTGTTATTTTTGTGCGTTTTTTTTATTTTTTTTGGTGGCGGGTTATGGAGTTGTTACGGCCCGCTAAATCCGCTCGGGGCGAAAGAAGAAGCGCCGCACGACCCCATAGTCCCGACCTACAAGTACCTCTCCACGCCGTGCGAGCGGGCCACCGGAATCCGGTCTTTGTCTTTGGTGGCCCGCCCGGCGGTTTACCCTCGTGGGTCCTCTCGAGTCGACGCCCCGGTAGCTTTATCTTTTACAAAATTTTGCGAAACAATTAAGGTCTTGGTGGATCTTATATATAATTAATCATTATATTTTTCACTAATATTGTAAAATGTTACAGTTTTTTTTTTCAAATTATCACCGATTTAGATAAAATTGTACAAATAAAATAGTACAATTTTTTATCACAGATACTAGAATAAAGGGCCACCATATTATTTATAAGTCCATCCATCTGCATTTGGAAACGGTATGGCTTACTTATTTCGATGGAGGTTCAGATTTGTACCCTGAATATAGGTTTTATCTTTGTAGAAAATGTATCATTTCTATTTGATAATAGAGTAAAATGACCAAATAGTCCCACTATTTGGCTCGGGTCTCCTCCACTGTGGAAAGGTCCTCAGAGCCAAGAGAGAAAATAGACGATTTTATTTTTATTCCGACACCACACAGAAATTTGAGCCTTCATAATTTGTCTTATAACCTCTCACTGACTAAATGAGAGCACCAATAACCGATTTCTTGACTTCAGTGGCCAATCTTTCGGACACACATCCCTCTTTCGGATCTCTATTCACGTCAATGTTCCAAAATTAAATCACCAGGTAGTCATTCTTACGTGATTTGATCCTTGATCTGATGAACATCCATATAAAGCACATAGCAGGGACTTTCATACGGTGTGGGCTGAAAAAAATGTATCATCGCTATCATCATCATCATCACAGCCCATATATGTCCCACTGTTGGGCTCGGGCTTCCTCCGTAATGGGAGGGAAATTAACCTACTATACCACGCTGGTCAGACGTGTTGGGGGCACGCTGGTCAGGGTTATGTTTCGAGTTTTCCTTCTCTTGCATAGATGTTATATGCGTTTCATATCCCTTAGTCGTCTCTTACGATCACCCACGGGTAAGATAGGGGGTGGTAAACTGTATTCTTACTCCGTCACCACACGGAAAATCAATTTTATTGGTTTCTTAAAATGATCGTATTTTTTTGTTTTAGGTATTGTATCATACAGTTGACACAGTACTTCATACTCTAAATTATGTAGAAAAAGTGATAGAAATATTCAAACTACCTTCAAAAAGAAGTAACGGTGTATGTATATAATTTTAAAATAATTTATTGACTAGAAATACCCGATTACGAGCGATAAATTACTGCTAATACAGTAAAAAATGTTAATATTTGCTATCAAACATTCCCAATGAGAACCTTTCTCTAGGTTGAGATATTTAAATTCTAGAAATAGCTAACACTAGATTTAACAAATTATGCACACGTTATAATGTAATAGGTTCATGATGAAATAACATATTTTGTATTGTTTTAGGTCGATTTTAGATATGCAGCTATTCTTGCGATTTTATATAAATTAAAAGATTGGTGGTTGCATATATATCTGTGTATTCAACTAGAAAAGATCTATGAGCTCATTGAGAATACCAAAAATATAAGCAGTCAGTATTTAACTAACATTGTTCTTACAGGTATGTATTACTATATGTGCTTTTATAATAGACTAATATTATTATACCGCGCTGGTCAGACGTGTTGGTATAGGGTTTTGTTTCTAGTTTTCCTTCTCTCGCATAGATGATTTTTTTACTGTCAGCAATGTAAAAACTTTCCAGTCTTTACATTGCTGATAGTAAAAAATATTGCAATCTATTGGTGTTCTAATCATAAAAAAAAAAAAAAAAAAAAAAAAAAAAAAAAAAAAAATTGAAATTAGTAAGGCGCCCTTTCTATATCTTTCACTGGACAAAACTATTACAGGCGTGGAGAGAAAGCGTGGTGATTCTGTTTCAAAAACGTAATCAATTAATATGATCTTCATGGATAAAGTTCTGACAATCTCACTGTTGGATCTCAATCTTTTTTATAATATTTTGCTAATTGGACGAGTTAAAACCATAGTGTCTGTAACAATTGTATTTCCTAGCAGTTGATGTATTTAATGGTTCGGACATGTGGAAAGAATGCCGAACGAACGTCTGGTTAAGAAGATATACAATGCGAAAGTGGAAGGATGTAGGTACCGGGGGAGACCAAGACAAACCTACCTAGACCAGATCGGTCATGTACTGAAGGAAGGGGGAGTCAAGAGTCTCCGAAACCGGCGAGCGTGTATGAAGAGAATTATGAATGTTGAGCGAGTGAAGTATGCAGAGATAGAGTTCTCTGGCACTCTGTTCTCTCTGCCTACCCTGCAAGGGATATGGCGTGATGATATGTATGTATGATATATTTAAAAAAATGATTTCAGCATTAGATATCTTTTTATCTAAGATAGAGATTTACTCTTTAATTAATTTGAAATCTTATTGGGATCATCGAACATAGTATTAAGGTTACACATGTTGATACTATATGAGTATTAAATCATTTTCAAGTCGGTAATAAATATATCGTTATGCTAAAGTGGTAGGGCCACCCTGTTGAGAATTTTCTGCCCACAGCCGGGGGGCCCGTCCGTCCAGGGTAGTACCCCACTCTCGCAGAAAATCGATGTCTGAGCAATGTACTGTTGCGCTTCATTCGGTGAGCATGAGAGCCGGAAGCCCAACTTGGGTGGTTTTTGGTTAATATGCAGCGGTCTTGCTGTATCACTTGTATTGGACAGGGCCCTCATCATCATCTTGCTCTTATCCCAATTACTTGGGGTCGACGCAAAATATCCTCTTTACCCATACAGCCATATCAGACGTCATCTTTCTCTGTATATGTCTGTCTCATCACATGTCCATACCAGGTCAAGCGTTCACCCCTTAACTTATCCGTCATTGGTGCCATTACTAACTTTCTCTTATGCGCTCATTCTTTTGGTATTGGAAAGGACCATGTGCGGCAATAAGATTAGTAGTAAAATTTTAGTAAATAGTCCGTTCGGTGAGATGATCTCTTTGTCAAATATTTTTTTTTTGTTAAATATGTTTCGTACTTTTCCCTTTGTTAAATATAATAAAGTTATTGTCAAATTGATTTCATATAATTTATTTTAAAAAAGCTACAACATGTAGCAGATACAAAAATAAGCGAGTATGTTTTGCTCTGTACCGCTTATTTTATGTTATGTTTTAACCCCTCACGCGTTAGACTTCGCAGTGCTCTTGAGTTGCTATATTACAAGAAAATGTCAAATACAGTGCTAAAATAATTGCTAATTGTAGAAAGTTTAATTCGGTCAAACCTGTGTCCTAAAAGCGCGTTAAGCAAATTTTTTTTTTTTTGGATCAAAATGGTGTCCTAAAAGCGCGTGAGGGGCAGTAGAAATTGATAATCGGATGGTGGACGAAGGAAGAGAGAGATTAGGATACTTTTTTTATGAGAACTATATGTTTTGCTTGATAGTAATATAAATATTTTGTTGATTATTCTACTGTATATATCATTACTCTAAAAAAATTGCATCCAGTGACATTTATGATTACTGTTAATCAGACTACGAGAGCGAAAAGCATAGATCTATTAGTGTTTGGTAACTAAAATTTCTTCATCCTCACTAATAGTTTACTAACACTTTACAGAGAGCCAGAGGCACATGTACAAGAAGCTATTGCAGCTAGCTCGCAGTTCATTCACAAAAATGCGCACTTACAATTTATTCTACGTGGATGCTCCACTACTGCTCTCTATGTTATACCTGATCACTAACTATACTGTTGTTTTATTACAATTTGCTTTTTTGTAAATTATTTAAATATCATGTAAATATTAGGTAATAATTTAAACGGTTAGTTTAGTATCATGTTTGTATTTACCGTATATTCATCATAATCATCATCACAGCCCATATATGTCCCACGGTTAGGCTCGGGCCTCCTCCGTAATGGGAGGGAAGTTAACCTACTATACCGCGCTGGTCAGACATTTTGGTATAGGGTTTTGTCTCGAGTTTTCCTTCCCTTGCATAGATGTTATATGCCTTTTATATCCCTTAGTCATCTCTTACGGTCACCTACGGGTAAGATAGGGGGTGCTGAATTGTATTCTTACTCCGTCACCACACGGATAACCGCATATTATTTGGCACATAATTATCCAAGGATTGACGACAGGCAGATGGTTGATCGTAAAACTATTGTCAGTAACTTTTGCAATATGTGCGAGTTCGTATTGCGTCGACTGCAAGTAATTGGATTAAAAACAGGAGAATGATGGTGATAATGATATTTGGTACGTAATGCTATGTATAAATATTTGGATTTTTTCAAAACAAGTATGTATTGTAGATAGATAAAAAAATGTAATAACGTTTCTTTTGAAACTGATTTGTGATTAACTTTCCAACTGTTTTTAATATGATTTTAAATTGTACTTGAAATGTGGTTAATATTTCAAGGACACATCGAGTATGCAACAACCTGCCGTTCTTTGTTTAGTTATAACTCTTCAGCCAGAAATGTGCTTAAGAATGTATCTTGATAAATTAACAAGTTCTGTTTCCAAATAATAGAGAAGAATAATATGATGTACGTTATATTAAATTGCTTGTCGCCTTTAAGAATATAATTTTAGGATCTAATTATACCTACTTAATAAATATCACGTAGTATTAAATTTTGACGACGTAAGAGAGCGAGTAGGCATGAAAGTAGAGTATTGGTGTAAAGATGCGTAAGGGAATGCTCTGATGGTTCGGACATGTGGAAAGAATGCCGAACGAACGTCTAGTTAAGAAGATATGCAATGCGAAAGTAGAAGGATGTAGGAACCGGGGGAGACCGATACTAACTTACCTAGACTGGATTGGTCACGTACTGAAGGAAGGTGGAGTCAAGAGTCTCCGAAACCGGCGAGCGTGTATGAAGAGAATTATGAATCTTGCGGAAGCGAGTGAAGTATGCAAGGATAGAGTTCTCTGGCACTCTGTTCTCTCTGCCTACCCTTCAAGGGATATGGCGTGATGATATGTATGTATGTATTTGTGTGTATTAAACTTTGTTTTCAACAAGTTATGTCAGTAGCTGTTCTTGCTTGATATTTTTATATTTAAGATTATTTTATTTGAGCATTGCCTTCGTCAAGTGACATTAACAGCCACATCGAAATTAAAAATATTTGTAACACATTTAACATCAACAATTGGTATGACAACGAAAATTGCGCGGAAATGTCAATATACTATTTTAAGCAAAATTAAATTATTAAATATAAATTAAAGATTTGTTTTGCTTATGTTTTATTTATTATAATGACTTTTCTCCATAAATATTGTGAACTATTAACATTATTAATCCTTACTTTGCTTGTGAATGTCATCGTAAAAGACTACAAACTTTACATTGACTTGGACCAACTTCATCTGATGGTGTCTGATCAACGATATTATTCCCAAGAAGGCACATCAGGCAGGTGGCCGGTCAGAAACTATTGCCAATAACTTTTGCAATATATACCATGGAAGAGTAGTACATATAGTTAACTGTAAGTAATTTGGATAAGAGCAGGATGATGATGATGATGTTGATGATGATGATGACCCTTTCTTGATTAACGTGCTATCTAAAGTATTAAGATTATTTGACATCCAACTCGTATTCCTTGAAACGAGCGTTTCCAAATAAATAAACGAACTCTTCTGGTGTGTAATAGTAATGGAAAATAGATGTATTGGAATATATTTTCCTTTATTTTAGATTTAAATGATTGTAAAGCTTTTAATTCCATGAGGTGACGGAGCAAGAATGAAATTTACCACCCCCTATCTTACCCGTGGGTGATCGTACGATACGACTAAAAGATGTAAACGCATATAACATCTATGCGAGAGAAGTAAAACTCGAAACATAACCCTATACCAATAAGTTTGACCAGCGTGATATAATAGGTCAATTACCCTTCCATTGTAGAGGAGGCCCAAACCCAACAGTGAGATATATATGAGCTGAGATGATGATGATGATAAAGACTTTGGCCACCGAAGTTAAAATCGAGTACCGGTGGTCCGCTCGCACGGCGAAGAGAGAAGGTTTTACGGTGGGTCTATGGGGTCACGCGCCGCCTTTTCGTCACCCCGGACCGATTCAGCGGGGCGAGACGCACCCATAGCCCAACAATAAATAAAAAAAAAAAAAAAAAAAAAATGGTAAAGACTTTTAAATATTTAATAAGTAAACAAATAAATAAATGATATTAAAATTTATTACTCTCAGTATAGCAAATTGCAGTAATACAATTGTATAATCAGACACTAATTCAATCAGCTTCAATGGAAGAGTAACATCTACATTAAATAATCCACAAGCCCTTATTTTGCTGAAGACTTGATTCGAGCGCATTACATTTTTGTAAAGATATTTTTGAGGACCTGTAATAGAAATAACATTAACATCTATTTAAACATTTTTGTATTTTGATATATTTTAGTGAAAAGGTCACGCTGTTGACAGTACTTTGTATACAGCCACGGGCCGGTCCGTCCGGGGTAGTACCACACTGAGCAGAAGATTGTGCTTCGTTCGGTGAGCGAGAGACCTGGAAGCCCAACTGGGTGAGTTTGGGGATTGTAATGGTAGGCAGACGCCTAGCTATACTCTTAGTATAGCAAAGGTCCATGGGTGGCAGTGATATTTACCATCAGGTATGCTGCTTGCTAGTTTGCCACCATATATTTGTGGTGAATATTTTTGTATGGTTAAATGAGTCCGGTAACAACTGGAACCTGTTTATGTCGTGCCAATCAGTTTCTAGTATTTCTATGATTTTTCACGCTCGATATGCGTACCGCAATGCGGGTTAGGGCGTCCCCCGGAGGCGACGCATACCGACCCGCCCCCGTCGGTACGAACTTCGACAGTTGCGGTGATGGGGGCCGCCACCCATCACGCCTTGCCCAGTCAGGCGAGTCGAGGAGAGCAGAGTGCCGGGTGGGCACGTGGAATGTAAGAGGTTGTGTGGAAGGTAAGTTGCACGAGCTGATATCCGTCATGGAGGACAAACAGCTAGACGTGCTCTGTGTAACAGAGACCAAGCGAAGGGGCAGCAACGCCTGCGATCTTCCTGGTGGCGGGATGGCTCTGTGGTCTGGTGTACCACAGAGCGATCGAGCCAGCATGGGGGTAGGAGTGCTGTTGTCCGCTCGCTTGGCCTCAGGTGTGAAGGATTACGGAATGTATGATCCCAGACTTCTCTGGGTCCGTATAAAGCTAGGTGTCACCAAGGTATTCATGGTTGTAGCATATGCTCCCGTAGGATCCTCGCTGGCATCAGACCTTAGGGAAGTTCTGGATATGGCAGAAACCAGTGAACGCGTGATTGTATGCGGAGATTTGAACGGATGGGTGGGGACCAAGCGTCCCGACTATGAGGACGTACTTGGTCCGTTTGGTGATAAGAGAGTGAACGACGCAGGTAGGCTCATAGCGGATGTATGCATGGAGAGAAACCTTATTGTGTCAAACACATTTTTCCAACATAAGGACATCCATATGTATACATGGAGAAGGAATGAACAGAAAAGCATAATAGATTTAATTTTGGTAGACAGTCGCCTCCGAAGCAAAATATTGGACGCAAGAGCCTACAGGGGCCCCACAGTCGATACGGACCACTATCTCATTATTGCGAGATTTAGTGGTCTGTTCAGAAAGTGGCGGCACTGGCGAGAACGTGTCCACTTCGGAGAGCTTGAAAGAATAAAGGTTGAAAGGTTGCAAGAAGAGTGTGTAAGAGAAAAGTATGCAGAGGGTGTCCGAGAACGGCTGACGATGGCAAGCCAACCGCAATCGAACATTGAAGAATGCTGGAGAGTATTGAATGAGAGTATGGTAGATACAGCGAAAGAAGTATGTGGAAGTTCAAGGAAGCATAGAAAAAGAAATGGTGATGCATGGTGGGATGCGGAAGTGGCAGCTTCAGCAAGCAAAAGAAGAAAGCGTGGCTGGACTATGTCTCTTCTTTGAATCTGAATGACAGTATGACTGAACAGAAGAAAGAAATATATAGGCAATGTAAGAATGACACCAAGGCCTTAGTGAAAGAGAAACGTGATAGAGCAAGTATGAGTGCAGAAGATAGGCTGAATAAAAACTTCGAGGGTAACACCAGACTCTTTTGGAGGGAGGTGAAGAAGTCTCGGGGTGGTTGGTCAGCCTTCAGAATGAATAAAATAAGGTCTAAAGGTGGAGACATTCTTACACAAACACAAGACGTGTTAAGCCGATGGAGTGAATATTTTGGCGATATGTATGCGGATACTACGGTTGGCGCCGGTGTTGGATGTAGTTTAGTAGATCAATATTCGACAACGGCGTCCTCCGATGGCATCAGTATGGATGAAGTTGAATGGGCGATAAGAAGTTTGAAAAATGGTAAGGCAGCGGGCATTGATGTGGTGTCTGCCGAGATGATCAAGCTTGGTGGCTCTTGTGTCTGGGAGGCGTTCCTGTTGCTCCTGAATTTATGTTGGAGCTCGGGAATGGTTCCCAGGGACTGGAATAGCGCAGTCATCGTGCCTTTGTTTAAAAACAAGGGTTCACGTTATAACTGCGCAAATTACAGAGCCATAAGCTTGACCAGTTTGGCAGCAAAAGTGTATGGTAAAATTATTGAAAGGAGAATGAGGATGGTGTCCGATGGTTTACTGTGTGAGACACAAGGAGGTTTCAGGAGTGGAAGGGGATGCATGGTTCAAGTGTTCTCTCTGCGCAACATTGTGGAGAAGCATCTGGCTCTAGGTCAGAGGGTTTTCTGCAGTTTTGTGGATCTGGAGAGAGCATTTGACACGGTTGTACGAAAGGAACTTTGGGACATTTTACCGGAGTATGGTATTAGCGGTAAACTGCTACAGGCTGTGCAGTCCAGTTACTTGGGCTGTAGAGCCTGTGTGCGGCTGGATGATGGAATGTCGCCTTGGTTTGACGTCAATATCGGCGTTAAGCAGGGGTGCGTTCTGTCAGCCAGGCTGTTTAATAATAATAATAATTATTTATTTGTTTGAACATAGTATACATATAAATGCAAGATATCAAATAGCGTACAATGGTCCTGTCATGTTCAGCCTCGTGCTAAGGCGTACAAATTTGTGAGGAAGCGCTAACAGTCATTATATTAGTAGGTACTAAATTACATTAAAATTTAAATACAATTAAAACCCATACTCCATTAAATTCAAATTGTGTCAATACTTGTAACAATGTCAAATATGAAAATTGAATTAAAATTTATCACTGGAATAATGTCAAATATATAAATTGAATTGAAATTAATAATTTGAATACAGTCAGATATATAAATTAAATCAAAATTAAGCACTTAATAATGTCAAATATATAAATTGGATTAAAATTAAACTCTAGAATAATGTCAAATATAGAAAGGAAGAGTTAAAATACAGTGGAATTGGTCATGTTATTAGTAAGTAATATTATCATTTTATGAACTACATAATTATATTTCTCTTTCTAGTAAGAATTCAGAGACATTATAGTAGACTTTCACGCTTAAAAATTGCTTGAGTTTTTTTCCGAATGCTACCTTATTGAGACTCTTCCATGATTTTGGCAATTTATTATAGTTAATTGGGCCCATACAGAAGATGCTTTTAGTCATTAACGCTATTTTAGCTTCTTATAAACAAAGCTTGTTATTATCTCGCCTATTTCTTGGATAAGTATCTGCCACTCGCGCGAATAGTTTTAAGTTTAGTTTAACAAACATAGCAGTTTCATAAATGTATAGTGAGGGCAGTGTTAAAATATTATGTTGCTTAAAATAGGGTTTGCAGCTATCAATTCTTGCAATGTTAAACATGGCTCTTATACATCGTTTTTGTGCTTTGAGTGCTATATCGTTATCGGTACTATTACCCCAGAATATGACTCCATAGCGCAGCACTGATTCGACTAACCCATAATAAGCAGTAAACAAACCCCCAGTATTAAGAACCCTTGACAGTTTGTTTAATGCATATGCTGAAGAACTTAAACGCGTACTGACCGATTCTACATGCATTTTCCAATTGATCTGTCTGTCAATAATGAGTCCAAGAAATTTTATATTATCTGCTTCGTCAATATTTATGTCATCATACCGAATATTTAAATTAATTTTTGTTTGTATACGTTGCCTGAAGTGCATTATTTTAGTTTTATTAAAATTTATATTTAGATTATTATTATTCAACCAGTCTATAATCAATGTCAATGAATTATGTATATCTTGTTCATATGTATCTCTATTATTACAAGTTACTGTTAGAGTACAGTCGTCAGCAAATAATGTTATAGGGTTCTTTGTTACCTTAGGCAAATCGTTAATATATAAATTAAAAAGTAATGGTCCCAAAATGCTACCCTGAGGCACCCCACACATAACTTTGCCTTCCTCAGATCTGAAAATATCTTCTCCTTTTTTTGTTACATTTATATTATTAACTTCGGTGATCTGTTTGCGATTCTTTAGATATGAATTAATTAAGTTGAATATGTTGCCTCTAATGCCATATGCTGCAATTTTATCTAATAGTATACTGTGTTGAACACAGTCAAAAGCCTGTGTCATATCGCAGAAAACAGCTGATACTGGTACTCTTTTATCAATGTTTATCATGATGGTCTGTAAAAAATTATAAATAGCCAGATTGATATTTTTATTCTTTCTGAACCCATTTTGCTCTTCTGTCAAAATATGTTCTTTTTCTATGTATGCATAAATAGAATTATTCATAAATTTTTCAAAAATTTTTCCTATATTAGATATAAGTGCGATTGGTCTATAATTTTCAATTAACATTCTATCATTTTTTTTGTATAAGGGTTTAATTATTGACAATTTTAAAGCCTCTGGAAATTTGCCTTCAGTAATACTGAGATTAATAATATAGGATAAATGGTCAGAAATTTCGTCAGCTACTACCTTTAACACTTTAGTGTTAAAGGTAGTAGCTGACGATATATTTATCATATATCTGGATAAATGTCTCCAAAGGTTGAACGATATGAATGTGGGAGTCCAGATGGGCGACTCAGTGGTCACTGTTCTGCTTTATGCAGATGATGCAGTCCTGCTGGCACAGTCAGCGTCTGACCTGCAGACCCTAGTCGACACAATGACAGAAGATTGTAAGAAAAGGGGACTACGCGTGAATGTGAGCAAAACCAAAATAATGGTCTTTGAAAGAGATAAAACCAGAACATATGTAAGAGTAACAATAGGTAATGATGTACTAGAGCAAGTGGATGAATTTGTATATCTTGGATGTGGATTTAGCCGAGATGGAAGGTACACCACTGATATAGAGCGAAGAGTGAATGCGAGAAATAGAGTGAACGGAGCGTTGGGGCAACTTCTCGGCAGCCACCACCTCAGCCAGAAGGCGCGTGTAGCAATACATAACGCAGTGCTTGTCCCAACATTGCTGTAAGGAAGCGAGAGTTGGGTATGCAGAAAAGAGTATGATAGTAAAATTAATGCGGTCGAAATGCGATCTCTGCGGAAAATCTGTGGAGTTAGGCTGACCGACCGCATTCGTAACGAAGACGTAAGAGAGCGAGTAGGTATGAAAGAGAGTATTGGTGTAAAGATGCGAAAGGGAATGCTCCGATGGTTCGGACATGTGGAAAGAATGCCGAACGAACGCCTGGTTAAGAAGATATACAATGCGAAAGTGGAAGGATGTAGGTACCGAGGGAGACCGAGACTAACCTACCTAGACCAGATCGGTCATGTACTAAAGGAAGGTGGTGTCAAGAGTCTCCGAAACCGGCGAGCGTGTATGAAGAGAATTATGAATGTTGAGGAAGCGAGTGAAGTATGCAGAGATAGAGTTCTCTGGCACTCTGTTCTCTCTGCCTACCCTGCAAGGGATATGGCGTGATAATATGTATGTGTGTATGTATGTATGTCTATGATTTTTTTTTAGATTTGGATCAAATAACGTTACATGTGCAAGTTTTGTAAAAAAGTGTGTGTGTCAGCTCCGACGCAGGACTGGAGTTTACTCCTTAAGTACGATTATCAAAACAGGCGCAAAAAAAGTTCATTTGACTAAAAATAATATATATATTTTTTTATTTACATTATTTAAAACTGTTCAGTGAAGTATTATCTCACGTCAGAAAGTGAAAGGTGCGCAGAATAGGTTGCGCACCAAAAACGTAACAAGGTCATTCGATCACCAGATTTTACTCCTCAAATTTTTCTCATACCGGGCGCCTCATATGAAAATTGATTCTTAAGGAGTAAACTAAAAAAAATACTTGTCTGTTGAACTGCTAATATATTTTACCCAATTAATAACTGACTTAACGAACTTCGTATTGCTTAAAATAGTCGGTCTGTTGAATGTCATCTTAACTAATAGTTAAATTTTATAAGATTATAAATAAAATAATAAAAAAAATAAATTAATATAATAGTTTGTGTGGTGACGGAGTAAGAATACAATTCACCACTTCCTATCTTACCCGTGGGTGATCGTAAATGACGACTAAGGGATATAAAACGTATATAACATCTATGCGAGAGAAGGAACACTCGAAACAAAACCCTATACCAACACGTCTGACCAGCGTGGTATATTACGTTAATTACCCTCCCATTATGGAGGAGGCTCGAGCCCAGCAGTGGGACGTATATGAGCTGAGATGAATAATTTCTTAGATAAAAAAGAAAAAGAAAGGTAATATTTTATTTTTATTGCTTATGATGGCAAACGAGCAAGCAGCACACCTGATGGTAATTGTCATTATCGCCCACACCTTTGCAATACCAACGGTACAGCTCGGCCGCTGCCTACTAATAAAAACCCCAAACCCACCCAGAAAGTTAGGCTGCTGGCTCTCTCGCTCACCGAATGAAGCACAACAACATTTTGCCATTGTCAAAACGCTGATTTTCTACGAAAGTGTGGACTACCCCGGACGGACTATCCTGCAACTGTAGAGGGAAAGCTCTTGACAGAAAACACTGTGGTCCTACCACAAATATAATTATTAAATAATTTGGAAATAAGAAGGTTGATGATATGTAAATATTTATAATTATAACTGTAAATGAGATGGCGTTTGCAATTTCATTTTTATTTTCTTTTTATAATTGTTTGTGTCAAAATAAAATTAATCAACTTGGCTGTCACGTCCTCCTAGATTCGTGTGATTCTCCTACATTTAAAGCTGGCCAATAATAGTTCGTGAACGGCTGCTATATGCAAAACTATTTCTCGCACTTCAAACACGCCAGCCTGCGCCTGCCTAAAGAAGAAAGCAGCATATAAAACGGACTGAGTGCGATAGCCATTTGATTCAAATCCATTGAGCTATCGCAGGCACTAAATTTGAAATAGTAGCAGTATGATACTGGCTCATATTTGCTATAATCAAATAAACACTTTTTACTCATATTTTTTACACTTTCTCAGATTTAGTTTTGTGGAACATGTCATGGCATCGCACATTGTTGATATTTTTTTTAATCTCCAGTAACATAACAAACAAATAATTGGTGACATCAATTCATATCGTTCCAAAAGCAGTTGAATAAGCATTGATATACATACCTGAACTATTCATATGTAGAATGCATACATATTCCGCTTTTTTAACAGCTGTATAGAATTTTTCACAACCCATACATGTCAGTGTTATTACTGAGAGATCTTTTATTATCCATATTATATTAATGAATAACGCAATCAAGTAATCATACTAAAACATAAGATAGAAAAATATTTATGTAGCATGAAAATTCTATAAAACATAATTGTATAAATTGAAACAAGGAGATGGATACACAGATGTAAGCAAACTGAACAAAATTTTATAAAAAGGGACATCACCCATCAGGTGTCATAATCACCGTTATCAACTACTTTCAAGTACTAATAATCAAGTACTAAATAACACAGTCACATGAAATTATTTCTGATGTAAAATTTATTCGTGGAACTACGTGGATACATGAATCAATTCTGTCACAGTTAATTAAAAAATAATTTGTTAAGCTCGAAAAAAGCTCCGAAACTATGAGTATTAGTCTAATATATAGAATTTTAACCGCTTAACTAGTATTTATAAATACCCGATTACGAAACGAAAAATGATGTCACAAGCGGGGTTCGAACCCGCACCTATTGGGAATCCGGCCCAACCGTGCTGCCACTTACACCATCGTGGACTAGTTTAGGACATGCAAATTTCGCTTCATATTATATCTTACGTCTTCAAGGTGACGTATGCCATCTAGCGGACAATGTTTACACAATGAATAACAAGGTTGTGTCATCGTTTAATACAATTCTAACTGTAAAGTTTGAAGTATTAAGCCTATAAATTGTGTAAACATTGTCCGCTAGATGGCATACGTCACCTCTGTTAGAGAATGTTAATGCAAAATTTTAGTATTACTATCGGACAATGTTTACACATTGTATAGACTTAATACTTCAAACTTTACAGTTAGAATTGTATTAAACGATGACACAACCTTGTTATTCAAATTACTGAAATTTTTAGCATTTAATATGCTTAATTATTTATAAATACCCGATTACGAAACGAAAAATCATGTGAAGCATATTAAAAGCTAAAAATTTCAGTAATTTGAATAACAAGGTTGTGTCATCGTTTAATATAATTCTAACCGTAAAGTTTGAAGTTTTAAGTCTATACAATGTGTAAACATTGTCCGATAGATGGCATACGTCACCTTGAAGACGTAAGATATAATATGAAGCGAAATTTTCATGTCCTAAAATAGTTCACGATGGTGTAAGTGGCAGCACGGTTGGGCCGGATTCCCAATAGGTGTGGGTTCGAACCCCGCTTGTGACATAATTTTTCGTTTCGTAATCGGGTATTTATAAATAATTAAGCATATTAAATGTTAAAAATTTCAGTAACCCTTAACTAGTATGTTTTTTTTTACTTAATACTAGCTTCTGGCAGCGATTTCACTCGTGTAGAAAGTAAATTTACCGAAGTTGAACTATTAGCTTAAGGAAGCACATTACCGGGATCAATAGTCTAGTATATAAAAGGATAATATTCTATGTGTTAATCCAGGCAATGTTCCATCTATGTGCCAATTTTCATCTAAAACTGTACAACCGTTTATGCGTGATTGCGTAACAAGCATTCGACCATACTAACATTTTCATAAACTTTCGCATTTATAATATTATTAAAAGGAAGTAGAATTTAGAAAAAGCTAATATGGAGTTCGTAAAAATACTTACGTAATTGTAACGGTTCTTAATAATCATAAACTCCAGCATTATTTGCATGTTAGATAATGATAAATAAAATGAATTGGCCACGTATAAAAACATCTGAAAATACTAAAATTACTCAATTTTCGAAAATTTCGTATTCATTTATAAACCAGCATTTTGTTTAATCTAAAACTTAAATTGAAAACAATCGTGGACTGTCCATTCCAAATGACTAAGAATAATGGTTTGGAATTTAAACACCATATTCTTTTTTGGTAGATTATGATCTGGACACACGTCGTCCATTCTATCTAGGGCTACGAAAGGGCTGCACAGACACACACACAACCATGCCCTGTCAAGACCTGCACCAGTCCGAAGGAAAGGACCCCGTGCTGCCGACTCAACCACTCCATTAGCACCCGTCGGAAGGCGTCAACAGTCCGAGCACCGAATCGAGGCCTCTTCAGCCGGATTGCTCAACAGGTTCATTACCTGTCATCACGGCGGACATTGCCCCGCCACGCGGCCATCTCGCTGGGCGAGACGGTTCCGCTTCCTGCCCGCGTTGCCGATACCCGCCAGTACAGTCCAGCGAGCATCTCCGCCTCCAAGCCCTACGGGGTTAGGTCTGGGACGGTCATGGATAGATTGGGTACGGTTGAAACATTTTAGCGTTTATCGTGCATTGCACCGGGTTTAGTTAAGCTAGCGATAAAGGAAATATATTAAATAAAAGACTGTATGTCTGTCTACTAAAGGCCAATGTTATTTGAGATACCTGTATTATACTTTGTGTAAAATTATATTTAAAAAATAAGAAATGCGTTCGTACAAAATACACATATCGGAAGTGAAACATTGGCAAACTAATTTTTAAATCTCATTAATATACATCAACCAATAGCGTGTATTTTCTCTCTCTCTCTCTCTCTTTCTTTCTCTCCCAAAAATTTTACCTTCATGTTCGCAAAGAAATTTCACTTCAAAATAATATGGCGCGTAACGGCAAAATGTGACTTGGAAATAAAGATGGCGCATAACAGAAAAACGTTGCAATATAAAATTTCTCCCATACGTCGATAAAAAAGTTTCACTTCAAAAATGAGTCTCCTATACACAAGCACAATACGCGAAGAGCAATACAATACTAAAATTCATGTTTCGACTTATTGCCTGCTTCATACTCTCCTAGGAGTTGTACACCTCACGTCATCACGCAATGTTTACGAGATATTCGCTTTGTTTCAACCGTCCTCAGTTTCAACCGTACCCAGAATACACTACAGGGCTATCCACCGAAGCAGCCTTGCGTACAGCAGTCGGTACGTAGCGCTTGGGTCTGCCCACATTCGGCATAAGCCAGAATAGGACGCCGCACCGACAAGCCGCAGAGCAAGTCGATGGGAATGCTCTTGGAACCACCAATGTTCGCCGAGAAACAAGCCTAAGAACTTTATATGGGGCGTATGCTGATGGGAACCGAATTGACGGTGATGAAAGCGTAGGTGGGTGAACTGGTGCGGCGCCCATAGACCAATAGAGCCTCCGTCTTATCCGGGGCAACTCTTAACCCCAGGACCTCGATCCGCCTGACAATCGCCTCGGTGCCAAGAATTGCCAGGCGTGTTGCCTCCTCCGGCGTCCCATCTCGGGCTGTGACAAGTGCATCGTCGGCGTAACTCCCTCGCGAGACTTCCTCTCAACGCCTAGTCATAGCCGATACTTTACAGAAAGCGTCTCAAGACCAACCCCTCTGGAACACAGCACGACATGGGCGTTCGCAAATTTATACACCATATGAATATATATATTTTAAGTTTTTTTTTAAGAAGGCATATCACGACACTATTCCCGTATCGAGACGATATGGAGCCCCATCTGAATTTTTAATGGAACACCGCGCATCGTGATGGTCAAAAATTCTACCTATAGTCCTTAAAATATAGCTTGATCTCTGTGACAGATAGTGACAAAACCGATGAAGTAATTATGAATACGTGTCATGTTTACAATTTTATTTTGTATTGCCTATATTTTCATTTTTACATGCCATTTATATCTCAAGTGAATTATGAATATAAAAATATGAATATTTACACCAAAACTGGTACCTTATATGTTTTAAAATACTTAGTAACCATTTTATAAAAATATGATGCTTACGCAAGTACAAGGTCATACTGGACTGAGAATAAGATAGAGATGGGGCACTCGATAAACGTAAATCGATAACATTCTTATTAATTATTTATAAAACAAGTAATACCAATACATTACCTATATAAACTACATGGTTACTCTATAAAATAAGTACACTGTGTTAATTTAATACTCAGACATCAGTTATAATATTAATTTGACCATTTCTTTTACATTAAAAAGATAATTTCTTTTATAAAATAATCATGATTATTTACGATATAATCTGTGACCAAGAACTCATCATCAACCTACAGGAATACGCCAGCGATGATGATAGTGACGATGAACTTGGATGCATTCCTTTCGAATAATCATCATTCTCCTACTCTTATCCCAATTGCTTGGGGTCGAAACAATATGTACTCCTCTTTCATAGTACATATTGTAAAAGTTATTGGCAATAGTTTTATGACCGGCCGCCTGTCAGACGTCAACCCTCCTTGGGAATGTAATTGTTGACCAAACGGCATCAGATAGTATTGGCCCAGGTCGTTATAAGGCTCTTAGTCGTCTTTTACGACATGCACGAGCAAAGTAACGATTGGTAGTATTCTTAGCCGCTACCACACAGCATGTATTCCTTTCGAATAATAAAAGAATTAATTAACAGCTTTAGTTTAAATTAAATAAAATCCATTAATTTAAATTCGAGAGATTGATTTAAATTTATAATCGATTCATTCATCTATTTGATGTAAATTCAATAAGATTTTCATACATTGTTTTTCAATTGCAGTAGCAAATAACTTTAAAAAATAAGGAATTATATTGATAAAAATACGGACTGCATCGTAAGCGTGCGGAACTAGTGAGAACTATCACAGAGATCATGCTATATTTTATAAACTATAATAAATTATTCTTTCAGATAACAACGCTTGCTCAACATTCATAATTCTCTTCATACACGCTCGCCGGTTTCGGAGACTCTTGACTCCACCTTCCTTCAGTACGTGACCATTCTGGTCTAGGTACGTTAGTCTCGGTCTCCCCCGGTACCTACATCCTTCCACTTTCGCATTGTATATTTTTAACCAGACGTTCGTTCGGCATTCTTTCCACATGTCCGAACCATCGCAGCATTTTCCCTTTCGCATCTTTACACCAATACTCTCTTTCATACCTACTCGCTCTCTTACGTCGTCGTTGCGAATGCGGTCGGCCAACCTAACTCCACAGATTTTCCGTAGAAATCGCATTTCGACCACATTAATTTTATTTTCATGCTCTTTTCTGCGTACCCAACTCTCGTTTCCATATAGTAATAATGTGACAAGCACTGGGTTATGTATTGCTACACGTGCCTTCTGGCTGAGGTGGTGGCTACCGAGAAGTTGTTCCAACGCTCTGTTCACTCTATTTCCCGCATTTAGTCTTCGCTCTATATCAGTGTTATACCTTCCATCTCGACTAAATCCACATCCAAGATATACAAATTCATCCACTTGTTCTAGTACATCATTACCTATTGTTACTCTTACGTCTGTTCTAGCTTTATCTCTTTCAAAGACCATTATTTTGGTTTTACTCACATTCGTGCGACCCCTTTTCTTACAATGTTCTGTCATTGTGTCGACTAGGGTCTGCAGGCCAGTTGCTGACTGCGCCAGCAGGACTGCATCATCTGCATAGAGCAGAGCACTGACAACTGAGTCACCCATCTGGACTCCCACATTCATATCGTTCAACCTTTGGAGACATTTATCCAGATATATGATAAACAGCCTGGCTGATGGAACGCACTCCTGCTTAACGCCGATATTGACGTTAAACCAAGGCGACATTCCATCATCCAGCCGCATACAAGCTCTACAGCCCATGTACCTGGACTGCACAGCTTGCAGCAGTTTACCGTTAATACCATACTCCGGTAAAATGTCCCAAAGTTCCTTTCGTACAACCGCGTCAAATGCTCTCTCCAGATCCACCAAACTGCAGAAAACCTTCTGACCTAGAGCCAAATGCTTCTCCACAATGTTGCGCAGAGAGAACACTTGATCCATGCATCCTCTTCCACTCCTGAAACCTCCTTGTGCCTCACACAGTAAACCATCGGACACCATCCTCATTCTCCTTTCAATAATTTTAGCATACACTTTTGCTGCCAAACTGATCAAGCTTATGGCTCTGTAATTTACGCAGTCATAACGTGAACCCTTGTTTTTAAACAAAGGCACGATGACTGCGCTATTCCAGTCCCTGGGAACTATTCCCGAGCTCCAACATAAATTGAGGAGCAACAGGAACGCCTCCCAGACACCGGAGCCACCAAGCTTGATCATCTTGGCAGACACCATATCAATGCCCGCTGCCTTATCATTATTCAAACTTCTTATCGCCCATTCAACTTCATCTATACTGATGCCATCGGAGGACGCCGGTGCTGAATGTTGATCTACTAGACCACATTCAATAGTTACATCTACGTTAGTTATATATTTTTAAAGTCTATCGTAATATAAGTATATTTCCTTAGTGCAGAGTGATGTCTTTTATACAAAAAAAGGCTTACCAATTTATGGAATATCTTTACATATATATCATATGTGTTTAGAATACTTTGATAGGCAACACTCATTTTATCCAAGCACGTATTAGCATCTGTAACTCTGATTGTTACTACAGCTTTTGTCCACTCATTAAGATACTGTGAAAGCAGTAAAATGATTTGATTGGCGTAAATCAAATTAATATCAAATTGAATGTACGACACATTGAAGAAAAAATTAAAAGCATTAAAGTAATTTAACGCAAGGTAACTTAAACCCAATAAAGTTAAATTACTAAAGATGTTAATTAAACTAAACATCCAATTGATAATAATGAAGCGCTTAATTTTTCCTGCACTTAAACCGATATTTTCATGTATATACTGTATTCGTATTATCAAACTAATGTGATCTTCACGGTGCATAATATTATAAATAACAAGTACGATCATTATAAGGCTGAAATATATGTAGACAGAGAAAAGCACTGTATACGACTTAAAATCATTGAGTTCAGTATGTTTTTCAATTTCGTTTATGTATTTCTCGTAGCAAGATATCATACATAGCGTCATTCGGAACAAAATTATTATCATAAAAAATGTCTTTCCAATACTAAATATATGGTTATTGCAGATAATATATTTGGGAGATAAAAATATATTTTGTATTATATATAAAGGGTAAAGTATTCTTTTGATATCCGTCTTCAATATATTTAATTCTTTATATTCCGGAATATTTAAGGACGTTATTTGTATAGCTCGTGAGGATTTATTTAATATATTCATTTTGAAGAAGTGACGAACAAATATCTCTTTGTGATTCGACTTAGATACTAATCTGAATAGTTACATCGATTCATCATATCTAAAATTTTATCACATTCATACATTATTAAAATGTATTTCAATTTATAAATTATTAAATGACACCAATGTTCCAAATGACATCATTAATTATATGTGTATGTGTGTGTGCGGGCTAAATCTAGATAAGAAAGGCTGAGTATTTGTAATGTCCTTCGATAACTCACTCGTCGCAGCAATCCTTAATTTTCTTGAGCTCGCAGTTTGTAGTTTCTTCCCACATAAAGTTTATCACATATACTTCATAAACTATACTGATTCTTTAGTTAGTTTTAGCGTACGACGCGGGCTTAATTACGTTTATTTGTTTTAGGAGCACAACTTGACTTTCGAGGCGAAGCGATTTTCGAGGCAACCATATCTTTTCTCCATTTTAATTATTAATTGTTACGGAAGCGGATATGAGTGGGCGTGGCCAAGGCAAGAATGCGTTCGGCAATTTGAATAAGAATTGTGTACGTTTGTAATCGCAGGTCGCAGGAAACCACTGGATGCAGGTGGCGCGGGACCGTGTTGAATGGCATTCTCGTGGGGAGGCCTATGTCCAACAGTGGACGTTTACGGGCTGATGGATGGATGGATGGATGGATGGACGTTTGTAATGCGAAAAGTGTTGTTTTTAATATTTTATTTAAATTCTTAAGGGCACATATATTATGATTAGGTTTATTGCATTGCATACACAGTTTTAAATAAAGAGCTAGTAGACAAGTGCGCGATCTCGTTCTCGAGGCTAGCGAGTATTACTTAGTACAACATCGTGGTGCAAGTGGAGTGCCTATTCCCTTCCCACCACGGGAACAGGGGTCAGATGATCTCAATTGCCGATGGGTTAAAGTGACGTTTTCAATGTTCAACTGGAAGAAGTTAGTGATGACAAGACAGATAGTGCCTCTATTCGTCTTCATTTGAGCCACTCCTGTGACTCCGTCTACGCCGGGGTAGGTCTTTATAACCCAACCCAGGGAATAAAGTAGTAGTGGCATCGTATTGTAATTGTCCGCATCGTATTGTATTGATCCGAGTTATAGCTCCCCTCTGAAATTAAACTTGGTTTTGCTTGTAGCAGCAAAGTATAGTCGTTATGGAAACAGCTCCAAAAGTGCTGCCGTATGATTTTTGCCAACGATCCAGCCGTGTGGTATTAACGTCAATTACCTTAGGATCAGGTACAGTTAAGAGTGGTCGTCCAATTAGGGAGTGAAAAGGAGTGAGCACCTAAAAGTCATTAGAGTCTGACTAGAGAGCACTAAGCTCCCATAATTGAGTAAGGTCAGGAGATAGCATAACTAGCATCTGCCCGCGACCTATTGAAATTTGCACGGGATAGGATTGATTTATTAGAAACTTTAGAATAAACAAGAAATAGATATTCAAAGCAATTAGGCAGTGTCTTACAGGTATCAACGACGAATAAATCAAAATATGGATGTCCCATCTGTCAGTCCGATCATTTAATATATTACAGTAAAACATTTTTAAATTTAAATAATAAAGAAAGAGAATCGAGAGCTAATTCATTAAATCCATGTTCAAATTGTTTAAAAGGTGGCCATTCTACAAAACAATGTCGTTTAGCGAGTTCCTGTAAAAGGTGTAATAGAAGACATTAATGTGTCGACGTTTAATATGTCCCGAGCTATCACGTAACACTGCGGACGCGCCGTGCGGCGAGGTGGCAGTGTCCTGCGCTGCGTTATCGCCGCAAGGCTTGCTATCAACGGCGCCCGTGAGTGTACGCTACGCCGACGGCCAGCGGCGTGTACGTATTATGTTAGATTCTGGTAGCACTTCTAACTTTATAACTGACGATTTATGAAAACAATTACGCTTGCGTACAAAAAATATAATGACAAGTATTAATAGTTTCAATCAAAACGTGACATTGGCAAATAAGTGTTGCGATATGAATATTCAAGCATTACATTCTAATTTTAATATAACAATAACATGTATAGTAATTTCAAAAATTACTAACCCTTGGCCAAGCTCACCTATTGATAAACATTGCATTAAAATTCCGAAGAATATTAAATTAGCAGATCATACATTTTATAAACCGTCGAATATCGATATTTTGTTAGGTAATGGTGTATTTTGGGACATAAATTGAGCCAGAACAAATAAAATTAAATACTCAGAATATAACAATACAAAACTCTAAATTAGGTGGGATATTGGATGGTTCGATTAAAGTACAAACGACATCTTTTTGTAAATATTCTAGTTCACAAACATTAAACGAACAAGTAGCTAAATTTTGGAAGTTGGAGAATTTTGAATCTATTAGTACACATCCAGAATGGTCGCCGGAAGAAATCATAAGTGAGCAACACTTTGTAGACACAACATCTCGCCTTGCGAATGGCAGATTTTGTGTTAAGATTCTTTTAAAATTATCACCTGATCTTTTAGGTGATTCGTACAAATTGGCAAGGTCACGATTTTTGCAGTTAGAAAAGAAATTTCGCTCTAACTTTGAATTTAATGAGTACATTAATTAAGGACATATGCGAGAATCAAATAATAAATACAGTAACAATCAAATTGCTACGCGTCACAGAAGTCAAAGACTTAGGTGTTCGGTTTACAGCTGATCTGAATTTTAGACAGCATATTATAGATGTTTGTAAGAGGGCTTACCGAAATTTAGGTTTTGTATTACGTCAGGCAAATCAATTCACCAACGCCAGAGCTTTAAAGGCTTTATTCGAGGCTCTATTAAGAAGCCACTTGGAATACAATGCCATGGTATGGGCTCCGCATGAAGCTAAATATATAGTAATGATGGAGCGAATACAAAATAATTTTTTAAGATTTTTATATATAAAACAGTTCGAGATTTATCCAGAATACCCATTACTATATCCAACCGCATTTATATTAGGTATGGTAGGATTTTATAAATTAGAAGTAAGACGAGAAATAGCTTTCGTCTTGTACATATTTAAAGTATTGCGGGGACTAATCCACAACCCAGCTATTCTGCAGGAGATTCGGCTGTATGTACCAGACGAATACGTGGGACGGTGGCGGCAGCCACCGCTCCTGAGGGTGCCGCGCGCTCGCACCAACTTGTTACAGCACGCGCCATTCACGCGCGCTCTACGTGTGCTCAACGAGGTCTCAACACGAAGTGATTTATTCTCGTGTTCACTGAACGAATTAACACTGACCGCTATTTTAATGTTAAGTACATAGAAATAAGAAATTTGTAATGTTTAGAATTACCGTAATATATACTTATGTACTGATACTGTCTTCCGCTATCGAATTGGGTTGTATTACCTGTAATGGTAGTTGTGTATCGAAATAAATAAATAGTTATTTTGCTCCTCATCACGGTGTTGAACGTAAAGATAGTTTAACAACCAAGTTAAGGGCGGTGTTCGACTGTTCTGCTAAATCATCATCGGGTTACTCCTTTAACGAGCTACAAAGGGTTGGTCCCACTATACAAGACAATTTATTTTCAATATTATTACGCTTTCGTCAGCACAATATAGTATTAACTGCAGACATTGAAAAGATGTACCATCAAATAAATGTAACCGAGAATCAGCGGTGCTTGCAACAAATACTCTGGCGCGAAAACCTCGAACAACAATTAAAATCTTACGAACTTAATACCGTCACCTATGGCACTGCTTCGGCACCGTTTCTAGCTATACGCTATCTCAAACAATTAGCCAATGCATGTGAAGACATACAAATCAAGGAAATCATTGACAAGGACTTTTTTGTCGACGATTTGATAACTGGTTCACGCGATATTAAGACAGTATTATATATACAAAATAAAGTCACACAGCATCTCAAAACAGTCTGTTTTTCTTTACGAAAATGGTGCTCGAATAGTTCACAAGTATTAAATATAATTATGTGTAATGATAATATATCTAATGAACACCTTGATCTACGTCCTAACAATATTTAAAAAACATTAGATATTAATTGGGATCACGTGACGGATAATATTTGCTTTAATATACAATTAAAAACAAGTGGTAGAATAACAAAAAGAAATATTCTGTCCACTATTGCACAATTATTTGATCCATTGGGCTTAGTTACCCCTTCAATACTGCAAGCCAACATTATTCTACAAAAATTATGGTTATGTAAGCTTTCGTGGGACAACGAAATACCACAAGCTACACGAGAAACGTGGATTCAATTTATTAATTCATTAACATTATTAAATAAACTTACTATCGCTAGGCACGTTACATTAAGCGAATATGTTGATTTACAACTCCATATGTTTACTGACGCTTCAGAGCAGGCTTACGGAGCCTGCGCATATGTACGGTCTGTAGCTAACAATAACGAAGTTTTTTTTGTGGGTTTATTATGTTCAAAAAATAAGGTAGCACCTTTAAAATCATAAACAATACCACGCTTAGAACTCTGCGGAGTGTTACTTGGTGTTAGGCTAGAATAAAACATTATTAAATCCTTAAGATTACAATTTAACCAATACTATTATTAGACAGATTCGACCATTGTTTTAGGTTGGCTCAATACACCAATTTATAAGCTACAAACATTCGTAAGAAACCAAGTAGCCGAGATACAGTCCACTTGCAATAATAATTTTCATTATGTACCTACTAATCTCAATCCATCAGATTATCTGACGCGTAGCCTATCAGTTGATGTGTTGTTGTGCTGTGAAAAGTGGTGGAGCGGTCCACAATTTCTTAAAAACAATAAATCATTATGGCCTACATTTAATTTAAAAAATAATAAGAATGAAAATTTATCTGATTTAAAGCATGAAGTTATGATTATGACTACTGATACATCAAATTCGTGGTTTCCATTTCACTTTTTTTCTATACTTTCAAGAATGCAAAGATCTATGGCATATATTTTACGATTTATATACAATACTTGAAATAAAAATGAGAACCGTACCGAGCCTTTAAAGGTGTCCGAACTTCGCTTAGTTACGTGTAAGTTAGCTATGATATCACAACAGGATATTTTTCCTATTGTGTATAAAACTTTAGAATCAAATAAATATTTAAACTCATTGTTATCGCTTAATCTATTTATAATTATATAATTTAAAACTAATAAGAGTAGGCGGTCGACTTCATAATTCTGATTATATATACAATAAAAAACATCCAATATTATTATTGTACATAAAGGTCATATATTTACAAATTTACTGTTTAAAAACGAACATAAAATTTTTATGCCACAACATGTACTATATTCTACTCGAGAGCGTTATTGGACTATAGGTGGACGAGACCTGGCAAGACGTATGTCTCGAGACTGCACTGCATGCAATCATAATCGCGGTAAGACCGTGTCAACTATAACGGGTAATTTGCCAAAGGAACGATTCAATACTACTTATGCGTTTCAATACACCGCATTAGATTACGCAGGTCCGATAATGATCGCGAACAGAGAAGGGCGCGGTTGTAAACTTATTAAATCCTACATTTGAGTATTTGTGTGGGGGTACTATCCCAGAAACCTCCACGCGGTGTACCCTGGGTGCGGGCGGCGGTCCCCAGTTCTTCTGTTGTACTGTCGTCCGTAGCGAATATCTGCGCGATTTCGCTCCTCACTCTACTACAGTCGTAGTAGAGGTTATAGGACGCGAAATATTGGGACGGGCTCAGTCACTCATTCATTTGAGGGCTGGGCAGGCACATGCCACCGCCCACACATCGTAAACCTGATTCTCTGCTTGTCTTAGTTTCAGGAGCGAGGGTCTTGGCTTAACCGCCCGGACCGCGAGGAAGACAACCTCTATAAAGAGTTCGAAGTAACATTCGGACTCGGAAATCACCCAGAATCTTAAGTTCTGGCGTGCGGCGAGAAGATGCATGGCAGATGGGTTGTTCTGTTCTTAGCACGCTCCAGCCAGGGTACCGGCTGCCCCCCTGGTTGGTAAATGTAGGCTTGCCCGGGTAAAGGGATCTCTGCCCGGGTCGACGTAATGTATCTCCCATTCTCGTGGGATTCATAATGGATACGCAAAATTTAAATACTTTAAAAACCGACGGGGATCGTAGTGATCCTCACCCCAAGGCCCGGTCAAGCCGATCAAAAACTGACCAAGACGACGCCTCGTCCTCAGGACTTGAGGCGTCCGCCGAGGGCCCGGCACAAACCGTGGAGGCCCAGAAGAAGAAGAGGAGGTCGCCTCGAAAGTCTCGGGGCAACGGCCTGAGCCACAAAAGGCGGCTGGAGGAGCGGCGAGCGCGCAGGGAGGCTGCCGCCGCTGAAGAGAAGAAGGACGGTAGACTCGCAGCAGAGCCGTCGACGGACGAGAGCGATAGCGATGTCGCAGAGCCGTCCGAAGACGAGGGCGGCGGATCTACCGTCAGAATGGACGAGGGCGGTGATATTCCCGCAGGGCCGTCCAAAAAGGACAGTGGGTCGGCTGGTGAAGGCCCCACTAGGTCGTCGGCGCGTCTAGCAGCAAAGACGCCGCCGGCGACCGCGACTAAGAAGGAGGAGGCCCTCCCCTCGCAGGTGCGAAAGCGCCCCCTGAGTAAGGGAGGCAGCTCGAGCGCCGAAACCGAGGGGAGCGTGGCCAACATGCCTCCACCCAAGATCCAGGCCTCCCGAAGAGGGCGAGGGACCTCGGTCATGGAAAGGGCGGCGGCGGTCGCTGTCCGCGCCGGCGAGGCCACGGATCTGCAGGCCGAAAATGTCCGCCTTAGAGGCGAGATGTCAGGCCTGCGGACCCGAAACCGGAACCTGGGCGACATGCTGGCGGAAATGCGTCGCGCAAACCGCCAGCTGTTGATAGACGTGGCCGACCTCAAGGCGCAGGTGGCGCTGTTTGTGTCACCCGCGCCAGCCGCGCTATCGGCCAGGGCCGGATACTCGGCGGCCGCTGCGGCGCCAAAGCCGCCTCGCGCTGCGGCGCCGACGACGTTGGGTGATGGCGTCAGCGTCACACCCATCCCCGCGGCGAGGAAGACGCCTGCCGCCGCGAAGCGCGCGCCGCCGGCTGACGCTGGCGCGGTCACCGCGGTGAAACTCCCTGTTCCCGTGGTGAGGTTGACGCCTCTCCCCGCGGACCGCTTGCCGCCGGCTAGCGCCCCTGCGGCGCCAAAGCCGCCAGGCGCCGCGGAGCGGGCCCCTGGAGGGGCTCAGCCGACCCCGACGCTGGAGGTGGGAGGCTTGTCGGACGAGGCCCTCGCCAAAATCATCAACGCAGTTGGCAAACTCGTTGATGCGCGTGTGGCCGTTCTGGAGGCAAGACTGCCTCCAGAACCACGTGTCCGACCGCCCCTAGCCGCGGATAAGCGGCCGCATGTGGCACCAGCCCCCGCCCCGCTGCCTTGTCAGGGTGGCCGCGTGGGGAGCTACGCCGCGGCCGCGGCCGGGCCTAAGCCCAAAGGCCCCGGCCCAGCTCCGAAGGGACCCGCCCTGAGGAGGAAGACGGCTCCGGCTCCTGCCGGACCGCTGAAGTCGCCCGCAACAACACCGCCGGCGACGACCAGCGAGGCCGCGACGAGGCCTTCCGCGTCCGGCACGACTGCCGTACCCGAACAGGGTTGGCAGGTAGCCGAACGCGACAGAAGGAGTCGCGGCCAAAGGAGGAGAGCGGAGGCCAAGCGCGCCGCTGAGGTCCCCGCTCCTCAGGCAGGAGCCGGACGGAAGAAGAGACCGCGCAAGGGGCTCAAGTCGCCGAAGACGGCCGCAGTGGTGATCACTGTGCTGCCCGAGGCGGCCGAGAAGGGCCTCAGCTACGAGGCCGTCTTGAGGAAGGCCCGGCGGGAGCTAGACGTCTCCGATATTGGAGGCGTCGAAGCCAGGACCCGCAAGGCCCGGACGGGGGCTCGAATTCTCGAGTTCCCAGGGGCCGAGGGCGCCAAGACGGCCGACAGCGTGGCCGAGAAGCTGCGAGGTTTATTCGCCGTGGAGGGTGGCATCAAGATCGCCAGGCCCGTCAAGTGCGCCGAAATGCGCATTTCGGGTTTGGACGATTCGGTGACGGTGGAAGACATCCGGGAGGCTATTGCCTCGAAAACCGGGTGTCCCATAGACACCGTCCGGGTCGGTGCCATTCGTCCCGGTCCGGGTGGCGTAGGTGCTGCCTGGGCGCAGTGCCCGGTGGAGTCGGTCAGGCAACTGGCCGGCTCAGGCAGGCTCCTCGTGGGCTGGAGCTCGGCGCGGGTAACCGTGCTTGAGCACCGGCCCGCGAGGTGCTACAAGTGCATGGCGGTCGGACACACTCGACCGACGTGCACTAATTGCTTCGACTGCGGCGGATTGTGTTTCCGCTGCGGTCAGACCGGGCACGTGGCGGCATCTTGCGCCGCCCCGCCCCACTGCCCCGCGTGTGCGGCGGGCAATAAGCCCGCCAAGCACCGCATGGGCTCTGGGGCGTGCAAACCTCCAGCTTCGGCCCCAAAGGCGCGGGGCGGCCCTACGACCACGGCCGCTCCCGCTCCTAGCGCGGTCCGATCGCCCGCTGGCGAGGAGGTCATGGACACAACCCGATAATGGGTACACCAGCCATGCACCTCCTCCTGCAGGCCAACACCAACCACTCCGCCGGAGCGCAGGATCTCCTCCTGCAATCCATGGCGGAGTGGTCGATTGGTGCAGCCGTAGTCGCGGAACCGTACGCCGTGCCTGATCGCCCCAATTGGGTGGTCAGTCGAAACGGTACTGCGGCAATCGTCGTCTCAACGCAGCGGCACTTCCCGTCCTTGTCCCTTTTGGATAGGGGCGAGGAATTTGTCGCGGCGGAGTGGGGAGGGGTCACGCTCTACAGCGTATACCTCTCCCCCACTAGGAGGATGGACGATTTCGGGGCCTCACTCACCACCTTGGAGGCCTCGATACGGCGACTGGCACCGGGCCTCGTCCTGGTTCTGGGGGACTTCAACGCCAAATCCACGGCGTGGGGCTCCCCTATGACGGACGACCGCGGGCGGGCGGTCAACGAGTGGGCGGCTTCACTGGGCCTCTGTGTTCTGAACAGAGGCTCGGTGAACACGTGTGTGCGGCGGCAGGGCGGGTCGATAGTGGACTTGTCGTTCGCTAGCCCCGCTGTCGCGCCACGGGTGAGGGACTGGAGTGTCCTGGAGGAGGCGGAGACCCTGTCGGACCACCGGTACATCCGGATGGAGGTCTCCCCCCGGGAACCCGGTAGGGGTCACAGGGCGGACGGAGCTCCCGCGTTTCCGCGGTGGGCTGTGGGTCGTCTTGACAGGGATCTACTGGCGGAGGCGGCCATTGTCAGTACGTGGCTGTCCTCACCACCCCCAGCAGACGGAGTGGACGCTGAGGCTGTCCGCATTCGCAGTGCGTTAACGCAGATCTGCGATGCGGCCATGCCCAGAGTGCGGCGGCGTCCGCCTCCGAGGCAGGGGGTCTACTGGTGGTCCCCAAGACTGGCGGACCTTCGTGCGGCGTGTATCAGTGGCCGAAGGTCCTACACCCGCAGCCGGCGGCGTCACCGCGACGTCGAGCGGGAGGGCCAGCTGTACGAGGCGTACCGCAGTGCGCGGACTGCCTTTCGGCTGGCCATCCGAGCCGCCAAGGGCGCGAGTTGGCAGGAGATGCTGGACGGTCTCGACCGTGACCCCTGGGGTCGCCCATATCGCGCGGCGCTGAACAAGCTTCGCGCGCGGCCCCCCCCCCTCACCGAGACCCTCCAGCCCGACTTCCTTCGTGGGGTGGTCGAGGAGCTGTTTCCACGGCAGTCGGAACACATGCCCCCGGTCATGGCTCCGCCAGATCAGGACCGGGAGGCCGACGACGACGAGAGTGTTCCGCCCGTGACGGAGTCGGAAGTGGGGGCGGCCGTGGCGAAGATTCGTTCCGCCACCACGGCCCCCGGCCCGGACGGAATTCCAGTCCGGGTGCTGACGTCGCTCCTCGAGCACTTCGAGCCTCGCCTCAGGCAGCTGTTCAACGCCTGTCTGACGTCTGGACGGTTCCCTGAGTGCTGGAAGGAAGGGAGGTTGGTTCTCCTGCCAAAGCCGGGACGGTCCCCGGATTTGCCGTCGGCCTACAGGCCCATCGTGCTCCTCGACGATGTGGGTAAGCTGCTGGAGCGTGTGCTCGCTGCCCGCATCGTCCGACACCTGGAGGAGGTGGGGCCCGATCTGTCGGACGCTCAGTATGGGTTTCGGAGGGGGCGTTCGACCATCGGGGCCCTATTACGCCTGAGGCAGGCGGCCGCGGAGGCCGTCGCCGGGAAGGGAGTGCTGTTGGCGGTGTCGTTGGACATCGCCAACGCATTCAATAGTCTGCCATTCGGCTGCATCAGGGAGGCGCTCCGGTTCCATGGAGTGCCCCTGTACCTCAGGCGGCTGGTGGCAGACTATTTGGAGGGCCGCAGTATCCTCTGCGCGGGTCCCGCAGGGGACATTGTGCGGACGCCCATGTCGTGCGGCGTTCCACAGGGGTCGGTTCTGGGGCCGACCCTGTGGGACATCGGGTACGACTGGGCGTTGAGAGGGAGTCTCCCCCCCGGGCTGAGCTTGGTGTGCTACGCTGACGACACGCTCGTCACAGCCCGGGGCAGGACACTCGAAGAGGCGGCGAGCCTGGCCACTCTCGGCACCGAGGAGATGGTCAGGCGGATCGAGGCGCTGGGGCTCAGGGTGGCCCTAAACAAGACGGAGGCCCTACTTTTCCATGGGCCCCGTGTGAGGCTACCCATCGGCGCCTCGATAGTGGTAAACTCCATCCACATCAGCATCCAGGCCCATATGAGGTACTTGGGTCTGGTGCTCGACGGGCGATGGTGGTTCCGGGAGCATTTCCGACAGATTGCTCCCCGGCTTGTCGGCGCGGCGTCCGCCCTTTCTCGTCTCATGCCGAATGTGGGCGGACCCAGTTTTGAGGCCCGACGGCTGTATGCGGGGGTCATCCGCTCGATGGCCATGTACGGCGCACCCGTGTGGGCGAGGGCTCTGAACGCCCAGCTCAGGGCGGTTCTGTGGAGGCCACAGAGAGCCATGGCGGTCAGAGCCATTCGCGGGTACCGCACGGTGTCGACAGAGGCGGCGTGCCTGTTGGCCGGGACACCCCCGTGGGACCTAGAGGCGGAGATGCTCTCCGACCTCTACCGGCGGGTTATCACAGCGCGCGAGGAAGGTGGCTCCCCATCGTTGAGCGAGATAGCCACCTGGCGCGTGGATGCCCGCCGAGACGTCATCGCCCGTTGGGCTACGCGGCTGGAGAGGCCTAGGCACGGTGTGGAGACCGTTGAGGCCCTCCGGCCCGTACTGATAGAGTGGATGGAGCGGCGGCACGGAGTCCTCACCTTTCGGCTGGTGCAGGTATTGACGGGGCACGGGTGTTTCGGGTTGTACCTGCACAGGGTCGTGTATAGGGAGTGGACTCCGGCCTGCCACCACTGCAGGAGTGACGAGGACACGGCGCAACACACGCTGGAGGTGTGTCCGGGATGGGAGCGGCAGCGCCGTGACCTCGTCGCTGTCATCGGTGCCGACCTGACGCTGCCGGCCGTCGCGAGAGCGATGGTCGACAGCATCAGGAACTGGGACGCGGTCGCCGCCTTCTGCGAGGCTGTCATCTCGCAGAAGGAAGCGGCGGAACGGGCAAGGGAGGATTCCCGCGCCCCGGGCCGCCGCCAGCGGCCGGGGCGGCGCAGGCGCGAATACCTGCGCCTGATGCCGCCCTAACCGAGGCTTCGGGTGATCGGACCGGGGAATTGTCCGGTCACCCGACGTGAGGCCACCGCGTGAGGGCGACGCCCCGACGGCGAAATCTGTTGGGGCGTCGACGAGAGGAACCCGCGAGGGTGAACCGCCGGGCGGGCCACCGAAGTTAAAAATCGGGTCCCGGTGACCCGCTCGCACGGCGAAGAGAGAGGAGTTTTACGGTGGGTCTATGGGGTCACGCGCCGCCTTTTCCGTCACCCCGGACCGATTTGGCGGGGCGAGACTAATCCATAGTCCACCAAAAAAAAAAAAAAAAAAAAAAAAGTATTTGTGTGCTTCACTACAAAAGCCATACATATAGAATTAGTCAGTCATATGTCGACAACAAATTTTATAGCAGCTTTGAAGCGGTTTATCGCTCGTAGAGGTAAAACGTCGTACATATATAGTGATAATGGTTATAACTTTGTAGTAGCTAATAACGAATTAAAAAAATGTATCTCTTTACGGAGAAGATATAATCAGTAGCATGGCTCAGCAATCAATTAAATTTAGTTTTTGTCCCTCATATTCTCCACATTTCGGACGTCTATAAAGCTAGCATGACAAAGTGAGCAGAATCGCTTAAAGAAAAGTGCAAAAATTAGTGCTTATTCAGTGCTAATTTAGAGCCAAAAACTTAAATTTGAAGCTCCCATAGATTTGCAAAAAATGAGAACACTGCTAGCTTGTAATTAAGCTAGCAGTGTATTCCCTAAAACGCCTATATTAACGCGGTATAGGACTAACGCAATGTATAGGGAATTTAGTGCTCGATCGATTAGTGCTGGCAGTAGCCAGCACTAATCGATCGCGTTGTAATTAGTACATACATACATACATATCATCACGCCATATCCCTTGCAGGGTAGGCACGGAGTGCTAGAGAACTCTATCTCTGCATACTTCACTCGCTTCCTCAACATTTATAATTCTCTTCATACACGCTCGCCGGTTTCGGAGACTCTTGACTCCACCTTCCTTCAGTACATGACCGATCTGGTCTAGGTAGGTTAGTCTCGGTCTCCCTCGGTACCTACATCCTTCCACTTTCGCATTGTATATCTTCTTAACCAGACGTTCGTTCGGCATTCTTTCCACATGTCCGAACCATCGGAGCATTCCCTTTCGCATCTTTACACCAATATTCTCTTTCATACCTACTCGCTCTCTTACGTCCTCGTTACGAATGCGGTCGGTCAGCCTAACTCCACAGATTTTCCGCAGAGATCGCATTTCGACCGCATTAATTTTACTTTCATACTCTTTTCTGCATACCCAACTCTCGCTTCCATACAGTAATGTTGGGACAAGCACTGCGTTATGTATTGCTACATGTGCCTTCTGGCTGAGGTGGTGGCTGCCGAGAAGTTGTCCCAACGCTCCGTTCACTCTATTTCCCGCATTCACTCTTCGCTCTATATCACTGGTGTACCTTCCATCTCGGCAAAATCCACATCCAAGATATACAAATTCATCCACTTGCTCTAGTATATCATTACCTATTGTTACTCTTACATCTGTTCTGGCTTCGTCTCTTTCAAAGACCATTATTTTGGTTTTGCTCATATTCACGCGTAGACCCCTTTTATGTAATTAGTAATATGAAACGTGATAGAGCAAATATTATAGAGCAAATATGAGTGCAGAAGATAAGACTAAACACTTCGAGGGTAACATCAAACTCTTTTGGAGGGAGGTGAAGAAGTCTCGAGGTGGTTGGTCAGCCTTCAGAATGAATAAAATAAGGTCTAAAGGTGGAGACATTCTTACACAAACACAAGATGTGTTAAGCCGATGGAGTGAATATTTTGGCGATATGTATGCGGATACTCGAGTTGGCGCTGGTGTCACATGTGGTTTAGTAGATCAACATTCGGCACCTGCGTCCTCCGATGGCATCAGTATGGATGAAGTTGAATGGGCGATAAGAAGTTTGAAAAATGGTAAGGCAGCGGGCATTGACATGGTGTCTGCCGAGATGATCAAGCTTGGTGGATCCAGTGTCTGGGAGGCGTTCCTGTTGCTCCTCTAATCCTGTTGGATGTGGTTTTAGCCGAGATGGGAGGTACACCACTGATATAGAGCGAAGAGTGAATGCGGGAAATAGAGTGAACGGAGCGTTGGGACAACTTCTCGGTAGCCACCACCTCAGCCAGAAGGCACGTGTAGCTAATACATAACGTTGTACTTGTCCCAACATTACTATATGGAAACGAGAGTTGGGTATGCAGAAAAGAGCATGAAAGCAAAATTAATGCGGTCGAAATGCGATCTCTACGGAAAATCTGTGGAGTTAGGCTGACCGACCGCATTCGCAACGACGTCGTAAGAGAGCGAGTAGGTATGAAAGAGAGTATTGGTGTAAAGATGCGAAAGGGAATGCTCCGATGGTTCGGACATGTGGAAAGAATGCCGAACGAACGTCTGGTTAAGAAGATATACAATGCGAAAGTGGAAGGATGTAGGTACCGGGGGAGACCGAGACTCACCTACCTAGACCAGATTGGTCACGTGCTGAAAGAAGGTGGAGTCAAGAGTCTCCGAAACCGGCGAGCGTGTATGAAGAGAATTATGAATGTTGAAGAAGCGAGTGAAGTATGCAAGGATAGAGTTCTCTGGCACTCTGTTCTCTCTGCCTACCCTGCAAGGGATATGGCGTGATGATATGTATATATGTATGTAGTAAATTGAAAAAAAAAAAAAATATATCTATCAATACTGCCAGTATGACAGTCTGAGCAAGTGACCGGATTGAATACGTCAATCAGGATTAAAAATCTGTGATTGTCAACGGTTAATAATTTAGTGCGCGATTAGTGCTGGCAGTATGTGATAAAAAAATAGAAAAAAAAAATATATTTTTTAATTTTTGTCAATTAAAACTGCCAGTACGACAGTCTGAGCAAGTGACCGGATTGAATACGTCAATCTGGATCAAAAATCTATGTTTGTCAAGGGTTAATAATTTAGTGCTCGATTAGTGCTGGCAGTATGTAATTAGTAATATGAAAAAAAAATTTTTTTTTTTATCAAACAAAACTGCCAGTATGACAGTCTGAGCAAGTGGCTGGGTTGAATACGTCAATCTGGATTAGTTATTAATGATTATCAAAACTTATTAATTTAGCTATATATCTAACAGATGCATTCAATTTATTTTCAAACCTTTTATTGTCAGTTCGCCATACCAGCCACATTTTACATATTAAGGATTTTTTATTTGAATGAAAGATTAATTTAGAATCACAGAGACATATTACTATTGAAGAAGCTACATCAAAATCTCTGTATATTATCTAAGTGGTTCCTTTGTTTTTATATAAATAAATATTCCAATGCGATTGCAGGAACCATTCACAGGAAAGTATGCGATCTATTCCAATAATATTTTGGGAACCATTCCCACAATAAAATAGTAACTATTGCTATAATGCTATTTACTATTACTATTGCTTCACAATCATAGATTTTTGATCCAGATTGAAGTATTCAATCCAGTCACTTGCTCAGACTGTCATACTGGTAGTTTTGATTGAAAAAAATAAAAAATATATTTTTTATTTAATTTTTATGACATACTGCCAGCACTAATCGAGCACTAAATTATTAACCGTTGACAACCATAGATTTTTAATCCTGATTGACGTATTTAATACGGTCACTTGCTCAGACTGTCATACTAGCAGTATTGATTGACAAAAAATACAAAAAATATATTTTTTCAAATTTTTTATCACATTCTGCCAGCACTAATCGAGCACTAAATTATTAACCCTTGACAATCATAGATTTTTGATTCAGATTGACGTATTCAATCCGGTCACTTGCTCAGACTGTCATACTGGCAGTTTTAATTGACAAAAAATAAAAAAAATATATTTTTTTCAATTTTTTTATCACATACTGCCAGCATTGATCGCGCACTAAATTATTAAACGTTGACAATCATAGATTTTTAATCCTGATTGACGTATTCAATCCGGTCACTTGCTCAGACTGTCGTCATACTGGCAGTTTTGATTGATAAAAAATAAAAAAAATATTTTTTTCAAATTAGTAATTACATACTGCCAGCACTAATCGAGCACTAAATTATTAACCCTTGAGAATCATAGATTTTTGATCCAGATTGACGTATTCAATCCGGCCACTTGCTCAGACTGTCATACTGGCAGTTTTGATCGAAAAATTAAAAAAAAAATTGTTTTTGCCTAATTTTTTATCACATACTGCCAGCACTAATCGAGCACTAGGGAATTTATCCCTATACATTGCTTTAGTCTTATACCGCGTTAATATAGGCGTTTTAGGAAATACACTGCTAGCTTAATTACAAGCTAGCAGCGTTCTCATTTTTTGCGAATCTATGAGAGCATCAAATTTAAGTTTTTAGCACTAAATAAGCACTAATTTTTGCACTTTTCTTTAAGCGGTTCTGCTCACTTTGTCATGCTAGCTTTATAGACGTACATTTCGGTGGCTTACATGAAGCCGGTGTTAAATCAATAAAACACCATTTAAAAAGAGTATTAGGTAATTTAAATTTAACGTTCGAACAATTATACTCAACACTGACACAAATTGAAGCGATATTAAACTCGCGACCTATTAGCCCACTATCATCAGATCCACAAGACCTTTTACCATTAACACCTGGTCATTTCCTTATTGGTAAAGAACTTACGTCAATACCAGAGCTAGATAACGCCGAAGTTGGTACATCTCGCTTGGATCGCTACCAGCGCATCGTTCAATTGCGACAATAATTCTGGTCAAGATGGTACAAAAAAATACATCAGTTAATTACAAATCCGTTCCAAATGGACTTCATCCAAGGGAGAGTTGCATATAGGAGATCTGGAGCTAATTAATGACGATCATCTGCCTCCTATGAAATGGCTCTTGGGGCGTATAACTCATTTATACACAGGAACTGACGGCATCGCTCGAGTAGCCGATATAAGAACGTCGGCTGGCATATTAAGGAAATCCTTCAACAGGATTTGTCCCCTACCATCGCCAGAAGTGAAGCAGAATTGAAGTAGCGACGCATCAATGAGGGGCGGCATGTTGATGCGAACTACGACTGCCTGCATATGTGTGTGTTAAGCGCAAACAGGTGTGCGAATCGCAAATCGCAGCTTCGGCAGTCTTTGAAAGAGATAAAGTCAAAACAGATGTAAGAGTAACAATGGGTAATGATGTACGAGAACAAGTGGATGAATTTGTATGTCTTGGATGTGGATTTAGCCTAGATGGAAGGTACACATCTGATATAGAGCGAAGAGTAAATGGGGGAAATAGAGTGAACGGAGCGTTGGGACAACTTCTCGGTAGCCACCACCTCAACCAGAAGGCACGTATAGCAATACATAACGCAGTGCTTGTCTCAACATTACTATATGGAAGTGAGAGTTGGGTATGCAGAAAAGAGCATGAAAGTAAAATTAATGCGGTCGAAATGCGATCTCTACGGCAAATCTGTGGAGTTAGGCTGACCGACCGCATTCGCAAGAACGACGTAAGAGAGCGAGTAGGTATGAAAGAGAGTATTGGTGTAAAGATACGAAAGGGAATGCTCCGACGGTTCGGACATGTGGAAAGAATGCCGAACGAACGTCTGGTTAAGAAGATACACAATGTGAAAATGGTAGGATGTAGGTACCGGGGGAGACAGAGACTCACCTACCTAGACCAGATTGGTCACGTACTGAAGGAAGGTGGAGTCAAGAGTCTCCGAAACCGGCGAGTGTGTACGAAGAGAATTATGAATGTCGAGGAAGCGAGTGAAGTATGCAGAGATAGAGTTCTCTGGCACTCTGTTCTCTCTGCCTACCCTGCAAGGGATATGGCTTGATGATATGTATGTATGTATGTAAATCCTTAGGACTGTAATGACAAGACTCGAGCCCTATAGTAACACCAGTATGAGCTGAAATCATAATAATCACGCTGATGGACTTTATAGAATTCCTATCAATTCATTGAAAGATAAATACTACTCGAATGGACACAAAAAAAAATATATAAATAAAACGCGATTTATATAAATATTTGAACGTAAATAAATTTGTTACTATCCTGTACAAGCTAAAGAAGTTAGTTTAATTACATTATATTAATGGCATGCACTAACAGATACCATAAAAAGACGTCGTCTCTTATTTAATATTTGAGTACATTAAAAATGATTTCAAAATTAACAAGAGTTCCATTGCAATGTTCACGCCATAATATTCTTAAAAAGGACTTTCAAAAGTTGTTGCAACCGCATAATTTGATGTTGACTATATTTTTCTTGCCAAAATATGAGATACGTAATAACTTTATAGTTTCAAACCGCGTTGGTGTCACTGTTCTTTCCTTTATTTTTTCTTTGGCTTTAATGGTAACAACATGGTATCGTGTTCTTTTTACTGTAGAAAGGTTTCCATTATTGAGTAGCCATTTTATGTTTTTATTCACTGTCTTCTTTTCACTAATTTTCAATGCTTGTCTAATTATATTTTGTGTCCTAAATGTTGTACATAGTGATAAGAATATATTGCTGACATTAAAACTTCAAAATATTTATAAAAGCCTTAGTATCTATAAAAGTTTTCGATATTACGTAATCATGAATTGGATTTTCTGTTTTACTACGATCTGCTTTGATTTGAGCATGCTGTTTTATTTCATTCGTAACGATAATTCTTTTTATTGGATGGACACTTTCGTTATCATCTTGGCCTTATCTTTTGAAGTTAATTATATTTATGCGACTCGAATCTTAGTATTAATAAGAATATATTTTGAAGAGTGGAGGAAACATATTTTAATAAATATTGACGATGTTTATTACTACCAAATTTGTCAGATATACCATAATATTTTCGATACTTATAATCTTTATAAGGAGATATTTGCTGCAACGGTAAGTATGATAATATTAAAGAGTTTATCAAATACTGAAAATTAAAAAAATATGTGTGTCACTCGGAGACTGCCACGGTAAAGCTATTGCATAGCATTTTTTTTTTAATCAAGCTATGCAATTATAATAATTTTTTTTTTTTTTTATTTGTAGTATTTTTTTGTTTGATATTAATTTAAGTTTTTTTTTTTTTTTTTTCTTTGATATTAATTCAAGTTACAATTTTTGAGCGTGGTGACAGATAAGAAAACAATTTTTTATTTTTTTTCTTTTATTGAATAAATGAGAGGTTAATAACGTTTAAAACATTTTTATTATTATCTTACAATACATGTAGGTTATTCAGAAATTTTTATCATTGAAACTATAGGTTTATGGTAACTGAAATGAGAAACATAACTTTGAGACTTGTTATCCTCTAAATATTTGGAAATACCGCGTCAATGGTGGCAAGTTTTTTTTTTTTTTTTTTTTTCTTTGATATTAATTCCATTATTGCGATTTTCTGCCGATCAAAATTTAAATATTTTTACAGCCTACTTTAAGTTAGTGAAGTTTATCTGTAACAAGCCTATTTATCAATTTAGTTTAACTCAAGAAATTGAAGATGGTGTTATTGCCACTTGACCACCATTGATCGTTAGCTGATCGGTTTAAACTACCTACGTGTTTATACAAAGTTTGTAAAATAATTAAAAAAATATAAAAACGTGATATATACTGTGTATGTTTCTAATATATACAACGTGAATATATATACTTTGTAGTCTAGTGTGGGCTTGGGGTACGATGCCAGAAACCTCCGCGTGGTGTACCCTGGGTGCGGGCGACAGTCCCCCAGATCCCTCTGTTGAATTGTCGCCCGTAGCGAATTTCTGGCGCGAGGGGGGGTTCCCCAGCAATGGGTAGAGCCCCAATTCGCTCCTGACCCTCTAGTTGTAGACGGTACAGGACGCGAAATTTCGGACGGGCCCGGTCACTCATTAACTTGAGGGCTGGGCAGGCTTATGCCACCGCGGGGTACGATGTCAGAAACCTCCACGCGGTGTACCCTGGGTGCGGACGGCGGTCCCCAGTTCTTCTGTTGTACTGTCGTCCGTAGCGAATATCTGGCGCTTCGCTCCTAGCCTTCTATCCGTAGAAGGTAACCGGACGCGAATCCGCGACGGGCTCAGTCACTCATTCATTTGAGGGCTGGGCAGGCATGTGCCACCGCCACCGTCGTCAAATCGTAAACCTGATTCTTTGCTTGTCTTAGTTTCAGGAGCGAGGGTCTTGGCTTAACCGCCCGGACCGCGAGGAAGACAACCTCTATAAAGAATTTCGAATGTACATTCGAATTCGGAAATCACCCACAATCTTAAGTTTTGGCGTGCGGCGAGAAGATGCATGGCAGATGGGTTGTTCTGTTCTTAGCACGCTCCAGCCAGGGTACCGGCTGCCCCCCTGGTTGGTAAATGTAGGCTTGCCCGGGTACAGGGATCTCTGCCCGGGTCGACGTCATAGTTTCTCCCACACTCGTGGGTTTTATCATGGAAACTTTTTTAAAAAATAATATTTACGATGGGGATCATGATGATTCCCACCTCAAGGCCCGGTCATGCCAACGCAAAACTGACCAAAACGACGCCTCGTCCTCGGGACTCGAGGCGTCCGCCGAGGGTCCGGCACAGCACATGGAGGCCCAAACAACACCGAAGCGGAGGTCGCCCAGGAGGAGCCGGGGGAAGACCTCCAGCTTCAAACGGCGATTGGAGGAGCGGCGAGCGCGCAGAAAGGCTGCCGCCGCGGAAGCGAGGAAGGACGGCGGTAGAGCCGAAACGGAGCCGTCGACGGACGAGGGCGACAGCGATGTCGCAGAGCCGTCCGGGGAAGATGGGGGTGGCGGTTCTACCGCCAAAATGGACGAGGGCGGTGACATTCCCGCAGGGCCGTCCGAGAAGGATAGCGGGCCGGCTGTTAAAGCCCCCGCCAGGTCGTCAGCGCGTCTTGTGGCAAAGAGCCCGGCGGCGACAGTGACAACGCTGACGACCAAGGAGAAGGCCCTCCCCTCGCAGGTGAGGAAGCGCCGCCTAAGTAAGGGTGGCAGCTCGGGTGCCGACTCAGAGGGGAGCGTGGCCAGCATGCCCCCACCTAAGGTGCCGGCTTCCCGAAGAGGGCGAGGGGCCTCGGGAGAGGAAAGGGCGGCGGCGGTTGCTGCCCGTGCCAACGGCGACCCCCCCGACCTGCGGGCCGAAAATGCCCGCCTTAATGGCGAGATGTCGGCCATTCGGACCCGGAACCGGCAGTTGGGGGACATGCTGGCGGGGATGCGGCGGGCAAACCGCCAGTTATTGAAGGACGTGGCCGACCTAAAGGCACAAATGGCGCTGCTCGCGCCGCCTGCGCCAGTTGCGCCACCGGCCAAGGCCGGCCACTCAGCGGCCGCTGCAGCGCCAAAGCCGCCTCGCGCTGCGGTGCCGACGACGTTGGGCACTGGCGTGACGGTAACACCCGTCCCCACGGCGAGAAAGACGCCAGCCGCCGCGAAGCGCGCGTCGCTGGCTGGCGCTGGCCCAGCCGCCGCGGCGAAACTGGTCCCAGTGGTGAGGATGACGCCTCTCGCTGCGGACCGCATGCCGCCGGCTGGCGTCCCTGCGGCGCCAAAGCCGCCAGGCGGCGCGGAACGGGCCCCCGAAGACGCCCAGCCGACCCCGATACTTGCGGTGGGAGGCTTACCGGACGAGGCCCTGCGCCAAATCATCGACGCAGTCGGGAAACTCGTCGATGCGCGCGTGGCCGTTCTGGAGGCAAGGTTGCCTCCAGAACCACGTGTTCGGCCGCCTCTCGCCGCGGACAAGCGGTCGCATGTGGCATCAGCCCCCGCCCCGCTGCCGTGTCAGGGTGGCCGCGTGGGTGGCAGCTACGCCGCGGCCGCGGGTGCGCCCAAGCCCAAGGGGCCCGCGCCGAAACCTAGGAAGAGGACGGTACCGGCTCCTGCCGGACCGCAGTCATCGTCGGCAACAACACCGCCGGCGACGACTAGCGCGTCAACGACTGCGCCTTCCGCGCCTGTCGCGCCTGCTGCGCCCGAGGGTTGGCAGGTGGCCGAGCGCGACCGGAAGAGTCGCGGTCAGAGAAGGAGAGCGGAGGCCAAGCGCGCCGCTGAGGTCCCCGCTCCCGCTCCACAGGCAGGAGCCGGTAAAAAGAAGAGGCCGCGCAAGGGGCTCAAGTCGCCGAAGACAGCCGCAGTGGTGATCACTGTGCTGCCTGAGGCGGCTGAGAAGGGCCTCAACTACGAGGCCGTCTTGAGGAAGGCCCGGCGGGAGGCCGAAATGCGCATCGCGGGTCTGGACGACTCCGTGACGGTGGAAGACATCCGGGAGGCTATTGCCTCGAGAACCGGGTGTCCCATAGACACCGTCCGGGTTGGTGTCATCCGCCCCGGTCCGGGCGGCGTAGGTGCCGCCTGGGCGCAGTGCCCGGTGGAGTCGGTCAGGCAACTGGCCGGCTCAGGCAGGCTCCTCGTGGGCTGGAGCTCGGCGCGGGTGACCGTGCTTGAGCACCGGCCTGCGAGGTGCTATAAGTGCATGGCGGTCGGACATACTCGACCGACGTGCACTAATTGCTTCGACTGCGGCGGACTGTGTTTCCGCTGCGGTCAAACCGGGCACGTGGCGGCATCTTGCGCCGCCCCGCCCCACTGCCCCGCGTGTGCGGCGGGCAATAAGCCCGCCAAGCACCGCATGGGCTCTGGGGCGTGCAAACCTCCAGCTTCGGCCCCAAAGGGGCGGGGCGGCCCTCCGACCACGGCCGCTCCCGCTCCTAGCGCGGTCCGATCGCCCGCCGGCGAGGGGGAGGTCATGGATACAGCCAGTTAATGGCTACACCATCCATGCACCACCTCTTGCAAGCCAACACCAACCACTCCGCCGGTGCGCAGGATTTACTCCTGCAATCCATGGCGGAGTGGTCGATTGGTGCAGCCGTAGTCGCAGAACCGTACTGCGTGCCTGATCGCCCCAATTGGGTGGTCAGCCGAAACGGAACTGCGGCAATCGTCGTCTCAACGCAGCGGCACTTCCCGTCCTTGTCTCTTTTGGATAGGGGCGAGGAATTTGTCGCGGCGGAGTGGGGAGGGGTCACGCTCTACAGCGTATACCTCTCCCCTACCAGGAGAATGGACGATTTCAGGGCCTCCCTCACCAACCTGGAGGCCTCGATACGGCGACTAGCACCGGGCCTCGTCCTGGTTCTGGGGGACTTCAACGCCAAATCCACGGCGTGGGGGTCCCCTATGACGGACGACCGCGGGCGGGCGGTCATCGAGTGGGCGGCTTCACTGGGCCTCTGTGTTCTTAACAGGGGCTCAGTGAACACGTGTGTGCGGCAGCAGGGCGGGTCGATAGTGGACTTGTCGTTCGCTAGCCCCGCTGTCGCACCACGGGTGAGGAACTGGAGTGTCCTGGAGGAGGCGGAGACCCTATCGGACCACCGGTACATCCGGATGGAGGTCTCCCCTCTCCGGGACCCCGGTAGGGGTCACAGGGCGGACGGAGCTCCCGCGTTTCCGCGGTGGGCTGTGGGTCGTCTTGACAGGGACCTACTGGCGGAGGCGGCCATCGTTCACACGTGGCTGTCCTCACCGCCCCCAGCGGACGGGGTGGACGCCGAGGCTGTCCGCATCCGCAGTGCGTTAACGCAGATCTGCGATGCGGCCATGCCCAGAGTGCGGCGGCGTCTACCTCCGAGGCAGGGGGTCTACTGGTGGTCCCCAAGATTGGCGGACCTTCGTGCGGCATGTATCAGAGCCCGAAGGTCCTACACCCGCAGCCGGCGGCGTCACCGCGACGCTGAGCGGGAGGGCCAGCTGTACGAGGCGTACCGCGATGCGCGGACGGCCTTTCGGCTGGCCATCCGAGCCGCCAAGGGTGCGAGTTGGCAGGAGATGCTGGACGGTCTCGACCGTGACCTCTGGGGTCGCCCGTATCGCGCGTCGCTGAATAAGCTTCGCGCGCAGGGCCCCCCCCTCACCGAGACCCTCCAGCCCGACTTCCTCTGTAGGGTGGTCGAGGAGCTATTTCCACGGCAGTCGGAACACACGCCCCCGGTCATGGCCTCGCCAGAACAAGACCGGGAGGCTGACGACGAGAGTGTTCCGCCCGTGACGGAGACGGAAGTGGGAGCAGCGTGGCGCGGATTCGTTCCGCGACCACGGCCCCCGGCCCGGACGGAATACCAGTCCGGGTGCTGACGTCGCTCCTCGAGCACCTCGAGCCTCGCCTCAGGCAGCTGTACAACGCCTGTTTGGCGTCTGGACGGTTCCCTGAGTGCTGGAAGGAGGGGAGGTTGGTTCTCCTGCCAAAGCCGGGACGGCCCCCGGATTCGCCGTCGGCCTACAGGCCCATCGTGCTCCTCGACGATGTGGGTAAGCTGCTGGAGCGCATCCTCGCTGCACGCATCGTCCAGCACCTGGAGGAGGTGGGACCCGATCTGTCGGACGCTCAATTCGGTTTTAGAAGGGGGCGTTCGACTATCGGGGCCCTGCTACGACTGAGGCAGACGGCCGCGGAGGCTGTCACCGGCGGGGGAGTGCTGTTGGCGGTGTCGCTGGACATCGCCAACGCATTCAATAGTCTGCCATTCAGCTGCATCAGGGAGGCGCTCCGATTTCATGGGGTGCCCTTGTACCTGAGGCGGCTGGTGGCGGACTATTTGGAGGGGCGCAGTGTCCTCTGCGCGAGTCCCACAGGGGACATTGTGCGGACGTCCATGTCGTGCGGCGTTCCACAGGGGTCGGTTCTGGGGCCGACTCTGTGGGACATCGGGTACGACTGGGCGTTGAGAGGGAGTCTCCCCCCCGGGCTGAGCGTGATATGCTACGCTGACGATACGCTCGTCACAGCCCGGGGCAGGACACTCGAAGAGGCGGCGAGCCTGGCCACTCTCGGCACCGAGGAGATGGTCGGGCGAATCCAGGCGCTGGGGCTCAGGGTGGCCCTAAATAAGACGGAGGCCCTATTGTTCCATGGGCCACGCGTAAGGCCGCCAATCGGCGTCTCGCTAGTCGTCAACTCCGTCCACATCAGCATCCAGGCCCATATGAAGTACTTGGGTCTGGTGCTCGACGGGCGATGGTGGTTCCGGGAGCATTTTCGCCGAATTGCTCCCCGGTTGGTCGGCGCGGCGTCCGCCCTTTCGCGGCTCATGCCGAACGTGGGCGGACCCAGCTTCGAGGGCCGACGGCTGTATGCGGGGGTGATCCGTTCTATGGCCATGTACGGCGCACCCGTGTGGGCGAGGGCTCTGAACGCCCAGCTCAGGGCTGTTCTGTGGAGACCCCAGAGAGTCATGGCGGTCAGAGCCATTCGCGGGTACCGCACGGTATCGCCCGTTGGGCTACGCGGCTGGAGAGGCCTAGACACGGTGTCGTCACCGTCGAGGCTCTCCGGCCCGTATTGATGGAGTGGATGGAGCGGCGGCACGGAGTCCTCTCCTTTCGACTGGTGCAGGTGTTGTCGGGGCACGGATGCTTCGGCTTTTACCTGCACACGGTCGCGTGTAGGGAGTGGACTTCGTTCTGCCACCATTGCAGCAGTGACGAGGACACGGCGCAACACACGCTGGAGGCGTGTCCGGGCTTTGACCGGCAGCGCCGTGACCTCGTCGCTGTTATCGGTGCCGACCTGACGCTGCCGGCTGTCGCGAGAGCGATGGTCGACAGCATCAGGAACTGGGACGCGGTCGCCGCCTTCTGCGAGGCTGTCATCTCGCAGAAGGAGGCGGCGGAACGAGTCCGGGAGGAATCCCGCGACCCGGGCCGCCGTCAGCGGCCGGGGCGGCGCAGGCGCGAATACCTGCGCCTGATGCCGCCCTAACCGAGGCCTCGGGTGATCGGACCGGGGAATTGTCCGGTCACCCGACGTGAGGCCACCGCGTGAGGGCGACGCCCCGACGGCGAAATCTGTCGGGGCGTCGACGAGAGGAACCCGCGAGGGTAAACCGCCGGGCGGGCCACCGAAGTTAAAATCGAGTACCGGTGGTCCGCTCGCACGGCGAAGAGAGAAGGTTTTACGGTGGGTCTATGGGGTCACGCGCCGCCTTTCCGTCACCCCGGACCGATTCAGCGGGGCGAGACGCACCCATAGCCCACCATTAAAAAAAAAAAAAAAAAAAAAAAAGGCTTATGCCACCGCCGACATATCGTAAACCTGATATCTTGCTTCAAGACAAATTGTCGTGAGGCGTAGTTTCAGGTCTTGGCTTAACCGCCCGGACCGCGAGGAAGACAACCTCTATAAAGAATTCGACGTTCGAATTCGGAAATCACCCAGAATCTTAAGTTCTGGCGTGCGGCGAGAAGATGCATGGCAGATGGGCTGTTCTGTTCTCAGCACGCTCCAGCCAGGGTACCGGCCAACCCCCTGGTTGGTAAATGTAGGCTTGCCCGGGTACAGGGAACTCTGCCCGGGTCGACGCTCTATTTCTCCCATAATCGTGGGAATCAATATGGATTTTACTTCTTTTACACCTACACCAACTCAAGACGGGAATCCAGAGGATTCCCACATCACGGCCTCGTCAAGCCAATGTAAAACTGACCAAAACGACGCCTCGTCCTTAGGACTGGAGGCGTCCGCCGAGGGCCGGGCACCGACCACAGAGGCCCCCCTCTCGAAGAAGAAGAAGCGCCGGACCCGGTACACATGGGGGAAAGCAAACCCTCACGAGAGGCAGCGGGCAGCGGCAAAAAAGCAGGAGCGGGATGCCGCAAAACTGAAGAAGGACGGCGGCAGATCAACTGCAGAGCCGTCAATGGACGAGGGCGACAGTACTGTCGCAGAGCCGTCCAGAGACGAGGGCAGTGGATCTGCCGATTTAATGGATGAGGGCGGTAATTCCGCAGAGCCGTCCAAGGAGGCCAGCGGGTCGGCTGAGGAAGCCGCCGCCGCCAAGTCGTCGCCGCGTCCTGCGGCGGCGGCCCTAACCGCGGCACTGATGGTAAGGGAGGAGGCCCTCCCCTCGAAGGTGCGGAAGCGCCCCCTGAACAGGGAGGACAGCTCGGGCGCCGATTCCGAGGGGAGTACTATCATCATGCCTCCTCCCAAAGTTCGGGCCTCTCGCAGAGGGCGAGGGGCCGCGGCGTCGGGAAGGACGACCCACTCCCCGGCCGGCGGAGTGCGTGGAGGGGCGGAGACTCGCAAGCGGGCCGACGACGAGGCGGTCGCCGCGAGGGTGCTGGGGGTGTTGTCCAGCATCCCTCCCACAGAAGTGGCGGACGCTGGTGCCCGCACGAGCGGTAACGCCCGGACATAGAGGCCCTGCAGGCCGAAAACGCCCGCCTTGGTGGCGAGGTGTTAGGCCTGCGGGCCCAGAATCGCCGCTTAGAGGCGGAGCTGGCCGCGGTAAGGAAGGCCAACCGCGTCCTCTCAAAGGATGTGGCCGATCTGAGGGCCCAAATCGCGCGGCTCGTGCCGCCGACGCCACCTGCGCCGCCGGCCAGTGCTGGCCGCCGAGCTGTCGCCGCTCCGAAACCGCCTAGCCGGCCAGCGCTGGCCGCCCAGTGGTCGCCGCCGCGCTGAAGACATCTCCGACCACGGAGCGTGCACCGCCGACCAGTGCCAGCCCACCCAACGCCGTGGAGCAGGCCCCTACAGCGGCCCAGCCGATAACATCGACCCCACTGCCCGCGGTGGGGGGCGTGCCGGATGAGGCCTTGCGCGCCATTATCGACACCGTCGGTAATCTGGTGGATGCGCGCTTGGCCGTTCTGGAGGCAAGGCTGCCTCCAGAACCACGTGTTCGGCCGCCTCTCGCCGCGGACAAGCGGCCATATGCGACATCAGTCCCCGCCCCGCTACCTTGTTAGGGTGGCCGCGTGGGGGTGAGCTACGCCGCAGCCGCGGCTGGGCCAAAGAAGAAGGGGCCTGTTCTGAAGAGGAAGACAGCACGGGCTCCTGCCGGACCGCAGTCGGCGCAAGCACCGACACCGCCAGCGATGACTAGAGCGCCCGCGACCGCGCCTCCCGCGCCTGGCACGCCCGCTGCGCCCGAACAGGGTTGGCAGGTGGCTGAGCGCGGTAGGAAGAGTCGCGGCCAGAGAAGGAAAGCGGCGGCCAAGCGCGCCGCTGAGGTCGCCGCTCCCCAGGCAGGAGCCGAAGGAGGCGGGAGGAAGAGGAAGAGGCCGCGCAAGGGGCTCCGGCCGCCGAAGACAGCCGCAGTGGTGATCACTGTGCTGCCTGAGGCGGCAGAAAGGGGCCACAGCTATGAGGCCGTTCTGAGGAAAGCCCGGCGGGAGCTCGACGTCTCCGACATAGGAGGAGTCGAAGCCAGGACCCGCAAGGCCCGGACAGGGGCTCGGATTTTAGAGTTCTCTGGGGCCGAGGGTACCAGGACGACCGATAGCGTGGCGTCGAAGCTGCGAGGTCTGTTCGCCGAGGAGGGTGGCGTCAAAATCGCCAGACCCGTAAAGTGCGCCGAAAGGCGCATCGCGGGTCTGGACGACTCCGTGACGGTGGAAGACATCCGGGAGGCCATTGCCTCGAAAACCGTGTGTCCCCTGGACACCGTCCGAGTTGGCGCCATCCGGCCCGGTCCGGGCGGCGTAGGTGCCGCCTGGGTGCAGTGCCCAGTGGAGTCGGTCAGGCAACTGGCCGGCTCAGGCAGGCTCCTCGTGGGCTGTAGCTCAGCGCGAGTCAACGTGCTGGAGCATCGGCCTGCGAGGTGTTTCAAGTGCATGGCGGTCGGGCATACCCGGCCAACATGCACTAATTGCTTTGACTGCGGCGGACTCTGTTTCCGCTGCGGTCAGACTGGGCACATGGTGGCATCTTGCGCCGCCCCGCCCCACTGCCCCGCGTGTGCGGCGGGCAATAAGCCTGCCAAGCACCGCATGGGCTCTGGGGCGTGTAGACCTCCAGCTTCGGCTCCAAAGGGGAGGAGCGGCCTTTCGACCACGGCCGCTCCCGCTCCTAGCGCGGCCCGATCGCCCGCCGCAAGCCAGGAGGTAATAATGGACACGGCCCATTAATGGCTGCCCAGTCTACTCACCTACTGCAGGCCAACACCAACCACTCCGCGGGTGCGCAGGATCTCCTCCTGCAATCCATGGCGGAGTGGTCGATCGGTGCAGCCGTAGTCGCGGAACCGTACGTCGTGCCTGATCGCCCCAATTGGGTGGTCAGCCGGAACGGAACCGCGGCAATCGTCGTCTCCACGCAGCGGCACTTCCCGTCCTTGTCCCTTTTGGCTAAGGGCGAGTAATTTGTCGCTACGGAATGGGGAGGGGTCACACTCTACAGCGTTTACCTCTCCCCTAACAGGAGAATGGACGATTTCGGGGCCTCACTCACCACCTTGGAGGCTTCGATACGGCGACTGGCACCGGGCCTCGTCCTGGTCCTGGGGGACTTCAACGCCAAATCCACGGCGTGGGGGTCCCCGATGACGGACGATCGCGGGCGGGCGATCGTGGAGTGGGCGGCGTCACTGGGCTTCTGTGTCCTAAACAGAGGCTCAGTGAACACGTGTGTGCGACAGCAGGGTGGGTCGATAGTGGACTTGTCGTTCGCTAGCCCCGCTGTCGCACCACGAGTGAGGAACTGGCGTGTCCTGGAGGAGGCAGAGACCCTGTCGGATCACCGATACATCCGGATGGAGGTCTCCCCTCTCCGGGACCCCAGCAGGGGTCACAGGGCGGACAGGGCTCCCGCATTTCCGCGGTGGGCTGTGGGGCGTCTAGATAGGGACCTACTGGCGGAGGCGGCCATCGTGAACACGTGGCTGTCCTCACCACCCTCAGCGGTCGGAGTGGACGCTGAGGCTGTCCGCATCCGCAGTGCGTTAACGCAGGTCTGCGATGCGGCCATGCCCAGGGTGCGGCGTCTACCTCCGAGGCAGGGGGTCTACTGGTGGTCCTCAAGACTGGCGGACCTTCGTGCGGCGTGCATTAGTGCCCGAAGGTCCTACACCCGCAGTCGGCGGCGTCGCCGCGATGTTGAGCGGGAGGGCCAGCTGTACGAGGCGTACCGCAGTGCGCGTACCGCCTTTCGGCTGGCCATCCGGTCCGCCAAGGACGCAAGTTGGCAGGAGATGCTGAACGGTCTCGACCGTGACCCCTGGGGTCGCCCGTATCGCGCGTCGCTGAATAAGCTTCGCGCGCAGGGCCCCCCCTCACCGAGACCCTCCAGCCCGACCTCCTTCGTAGAGTGGTCGAGGAGCTGTTCCCGCGGCAGTCGGAGCACACGCCCCCGGTCATCGCTTCGCCAGATCACGACCGGGAAGCCGTCGAAAGTGTCCCGCCTGTGACGGAGTCGAAAGTGGGGGCAGCCGCGGCGAAGATTCGTTCCGCCACCACGGCCCCCGGCCCGGACGGAATCCCAGTCCGGGTGTTGACGTTGCTCCTCGAGCATCTCGAACCTCGCCTCAGGCGACTGTTCAACGCCTGTCTGACGTCTGGACAGTTCCCTGAGTGCTGGAAGGAAGGGAGGTTGGTTCTCCTGCCAAAGCCGGGACGGCCCCCGGATTCGCCGTCGGCCTACAGGCCCATTGTGGTTCTGGACGATGTGGGTAAGCTGCTGGAGCGTGTCCTCGCTGCCCGCATCGTCCAGCACCTGGAGGAGGTGGGGCCTGATCTGTCGGACGCTCAATTTGGGTTTCGGAGGGGGCGTTCGACCATCGGGGCCCTGCTACGCCTGAGGCAGACGGCCGCGGAGGCTGTCGCCGGCAAAGGAGTGTTGTTGGCGGTGTCGTTGGACATCGCCAACGCCTTCAATAGTCTGCCATTCAGCTGCATCAGGGAGGCGCTCCGGTTCCATGGAGTGCCCCTGTACCTCAGGCGGCTGGTGGCAGACTATTTGTAGGGGCGCAGTGTTCTCTACGCGAGCCCCGCAGGGGACATTGTGCGGACGGCCATGTCGTGCGGTGTTCCGCAGGGGTCGGTTCTGGGGCCAACTCTGTGGGACATCGGCTACGACTGGGCGTTGAGAGGGAGTCTCCCCCCCGGGCTGAGCGTTATTTGCTATGCTGACGACACGCTCGTCACAGCCCGGGGCAGGACATTTGAAGAGGCGGCGACCCTGGCCACTCTCGGCACCGAGGAGATGGTCAGGCGAATCGAGGCGCTGGAGCTCAGGGTGGCCCTAAACAAGACGGAGGCCCTACTATTCCATGGACCCCGTGTGAGGCTACCCATCGGCGCCTCGTTAGTCGTCAACTCCATCCACATCAGTATCCAGGCCCATATGAAGTACTTGCTACTACTACTACTACTTGTATACATATGGATGTCCTTATGTTGGAAAAATGTGTTTAACACAATAAGGTTTCTCTCCATGCATACATCCGCTATGAGCCTACCTGCGTCGTTCACTCTCTTATCACCAAATGGACCAAGTACGTCCTCATAGTCGGGACGCTTGGTCCCCACCCATCCGTTCAAATCTCCGCATAAAATCACGTCTTCACTGGTTTCTGCCATATCCAGAACTTCCCTAACATTGTCCCAAAACTTCTCTAGGTCTGATGCTACCGAGGATCCTACGGGAGCATATGCTACAACCATGAATACCTTGGTGACACCTAGTTTTATATGGACCCAGAGAAGTCTGGGATCATACATTCCGTAATCTTTCACACCCGAGGCCAAGCGAGAGGACAACAGCACTCCTACCCCCATGCTGGCTCGATCGCTCTGTGGTACACCAGACCACAGAGCCATCCCGCCACCAGCAAGATCGTAGGCGTCGCTGCCCCTTCGCTTGGTCTCTGTTACACAGAGCACGACTAGCTGTTTGTCCGCCATGACGGATATCAGCTCGTGCAACTTACCTTCCACACAACCTCTTACATTCCACGTGCCCACCCGGCACTCTGCTCTCCTCGACTCGCCTAACTGGGCAAAGCGTGATGGGTGGCGGCCCCCATCGCCGCAACTGCCGATGTTCGTACCGACGGGGGCGGGTCGGTACGCGTCGCCTCCGGGGGACGCCCTAACCTGCATTGCGGTACGCATATCGAGCCGGATTAGCAGTCTAATTAGACTGGCAGGGGACGCGAACGAGCACGCTCCGGACTATGCCCCCCTAAATGTCGGCCTCATAAAAAGGCTCAAAGTCGCTCAGCGTGCTATGGAGAGGGCTATGCTCGGTATTTATCGACGTGACAAAATCCGGAATACGGCAATCCGTAGAAGAACGGGTGTAACCGACATAGCCCTAAGGATTAGCACGTTGAAGTGGCAATGGGCAGGCCAAATCGCTCGACGAACCGACAATCGTTGGGGAAAAAAGGTTCTCGAGTGGCGACCACGAATCGGACGACGCAGTGTAGGACCTCCCCCCCCCCCCCCCCCCTCCGTGGACTGATGACCTCATCAAGGTCGCAGGAAACCGTTGGATGCAGGTGGCACAGGACCGTTATAGATATCATTCTCGTGGGGAGGCCTATGTCCAACAGTGGACGTTTACGGGCTGATGAATGGATGGACTATATATTGAAACTACTAATTTATTAAAACATTTAAAGTACACGTTTTTAAACTGTTTTATTTATAATGTTATTAAATTATTATAAAAAAAAATTACAAAAATAAATTTCCGACGGAGTTTGACAGCGATAGGATTCGAACCCACGTGCTTTCGGACTGGTGCCTAAAACCAGCGTCTTAGACTACTCGACCACGCTGCCTGAGCAGAGCCAGTGGACAATTAACTGCTGCTTTTCAACCATACAATTTATCAAATAAACTACATGGTAAGCGGGTCTTAGGTTTTATATTCGCTAGGCAATTTATTGATTCGGTCGCCGCGCTCAAAGCCCGCTATAAAAGCTATGCAATAGCTTAAAATTACATTATTATTTTCAAGTTTTTACTAAAATTAATTCAGGCTAAATGACAAAAGATTCCTGTTTCGCTCCTATATAAAAAATAGATTAAATGTTGCTATTATGAATATGTAGTGATTATAGACTGACAACTTTTAAAGTACTACCTAAACTGCTTCTTAATAAGGTAATAACTATTTTTTTAGATGATATATCATTTAATGGATACAATCAGTTGGAGCTTAGTATTAGTGGAGGTATCGATAGATATGTTTAAACAAACGTCAATGAGAAGTAACGAGGTATATATATTGACGTTTCCTTAGAATATAAATTTTTCTTAACTGTAACATGTATCTGTGTAATAATTTTGTTATACCTATGGTCGTTTGATACCTACGATCGATGCTTATCTTGGTTACATACTTTATTTAATTACATTAAAACGATTACTTTATTTTTTCCTTCATACTTTGTCGGGCTTAGGACCATCTGATGATAAATTAGTAATGTAATATGGAAAATAATGTTACGATTAATAAGTAAGTACTACCAAAATAGAAGAAAGAAACTGCAACATATATCGGGCAAACAAGTTTATGGAAGTTTTTGATAATATAATTGGAGTGCAAAATCAATATAATAAATTAGAGGATGCAATAAAAACTTTTTTAAAACAAGTACTTAATAATAAGAAAGGAAAAAAGAGATATATAAACCAAGAAACGGAACTATTACTTGCAGAGAGAAAACAGCTTTATAAAGAGAAAAACACGAGAGATATCTTCAAAAATAACTGAAATAAGTAAACAAATAAATAGAAATATAACACGTTACAGAAAAAATTCTCGGCAAGCTACTTTTGAACAGTTTATAAGTAATACTGGAGGTTTAAGGCAAGCATACAAAGAGTTACGAACGAGAACAGAATGGGCTCCTAATTTAAAAAACAGAACAGGACTTATCTTACACAAGCGACCAGATATAATCAAGATAGCATCTGACTTTTATAAAGAACTTTATGATTATTGTAATTTATCATCCCAGAGTAAATTAGAGATGGATAGTATCGCTCTTAGTGTGGATACAGAATCACAAAAAAATATTATTAAGTGAAATTGATTTTGCCATACGGTCGCAGAAAAATGAAAAGAACGCCGGGCAGTGATAATATAACGAATGTAGTGCTGAATTACTTGAATATTCTATTGAGCAAGCCTCTGCCAATTATATTTAATAATATATTGGATGTAGAGACAACGCCAGAACAGTGGTCACAATCTACGATTATACTGTTACATAAGAAAGGTGATTTAAGTGACCTGACAAATTACAGACCTATTAGTCTTATAACTAATTTATATAAAATTTTCTCAAAATAATACTAAATAGATTGACAAAATTTCTCGATGAAAATCAACCACGTGAGCAAGCAGGATTTCGCAAGAAGTACTCTACTATCGATCAGATACAAGTTGTTACTCAAATGATTGAAAAAGCTAACGAGTATAGGATAAAGCTCTATATGTGCTTTATCGATTACAAAAAAGCGTTCGACTCTATATATCATGACGCTATTTGGAATACACTTACGCAACAAAATATAGAAGTGAAATATATAAATTTGATCCGTAGTGTCTACAAAAAATGTCGAAGTAAAGTACGCCTCGAAAGAGACGGTTTGGATTTTCCCGTACGAAGAGGAGTAAGACAAGGTGATCCGATCTCTCCAAAAATCTTTTCTGCAGTACTTGAGACAATTTTTAGAAGCTTAGAGTGGAATAATAAAGGGGTGAAAATTGATGGAGAGTATTTGAGTCACACCTTCGTTTTGCAGACGATATTGTAGTATTCGCAGAAAATGCAAAAAAAAAATAGAAAAAATGATCAATGAGTTGACAATGGCGAGTGAGTGCTATCAATAAATCCATCCAAAACAAAAATATTGACAAATGGAGAAATTGTTGATATTATAGTAGAGGGAAGCACGATAGAGTACGTAAAAGACTATAATTACTTTTTTTTTTTTTTTTTTTTTTTTTGGTGGACTATGGATTAGTCTCGCCCCGCCAAATCGGTCCGGAGTGACGGAGAAGGCGGCGCGTGACCCCATAGACCCACCGTAAAAACTCCTCTCTCTTCGCCGTGCGAGCGGGTCACCGGGACCCGATTTTTAACTTCGGTGGCCCGCCCGGCGGTTCACCCTCGCGAGTTCCTCTCGTCGACGCCCCGACAGAATTCGCCGTCGGGGCGACGCCCTCACGCGGTGGCCTCACGTCGGGTGACCGGACAATTCCCCGGTCCGATCACCCGAAGCCTCGGTTAGGGCGGCATCAGGCGCAGGTATTCGCGCCTGCGCCGCCCCGGCCGCTGGCGGCGGCCCGGGGCGCGGGAATCCTCCCTTGCCCGTTCCGCCGCTTCCTTCTGCGAGATGACAGCCTCGCAGAAGGCGGCGACCGCGTCCCAGTTCCTGATGCTGTCGACCATTGCCCTCGCGACGGCCGGCAGCGTCAGGTCGGCACCGATGACAGCGACAACGTCACGGCGCTGCCGCTCCCTCCCGGACGTACATCCAGCGTGTGTTGCGCCGTGTCCTCGTCACTCCTGCAGTGGTGGCAGGCCGGAGTCCACTCCCTATACACGACCCTGTGCAGGTACAACCCGAAACACCCGTGCCCCGTCAATACCTGCACCAGCCGAAAGGTGAGGACTCCGTGCCGCCGCTCCATCCACTCTATCAATACGGGCCGGAGGGCCTCAACGGTCTCCACACCGTGCCTAGGCCTCTTCAGCCGCGTAGCCCAACGGGCGATGACGTCTCGGCGGGCATCCACGCGCCAGGTGGCTATCTCGCTCAACGATGGGGAGCCACCTTCCTCGCGCGCTGTGATAACCCGCCGGTAGAGGTCGGAGAGCATCTCCGCCTCTAGGTCCCACGGGGGTGTCCCGGCCAACAGGCACGCCGCCTCTGTCGACACCGTGCGGTACCCGCGAATGGCTCTGACTGCCATGGCTCTCTGTGGCCTCCACAGAACCGTCATGAGCTGGGCGTTCAGAGCCCTCGCCCACACGGGTGCGCCGTACATGGCCATCGAGCGGATGACCCCCGCATACAGCCGTCGGCCCTCGAAACTGGGTCCGCCCACGTTCGGCATGAGTCGAGAAAGGGCGGACGCCGCGCCGACAAGCCGGGGAGCAATCTGTCGGAAATGCTCCCGGAACCACCATCGCCCGTCGAGCACCAGACCCAAGTACCTCATGTAGGCCTGGATGCTGATGTGGATGGAGTTTACCACTATCGAGGCGCCGATGGGCAGCCTCACACGGGGCCCATGGAAAAGTAGGGCCTCCGTCTTGTTTAGGGCCACCCTGAGCCCCAGCGCCTCGATCCGCCTGACCATCTCCTCGGTGCCGAGAGTGGCCAGGCTCACCGCCTCTTCGAGTGTCCTGCCCCGGGCTGTGACGAGCGTGTCGTCAGCGTAGCACACCAAGCTCAGCCCGGGGGGGAGACTCCCTCTCAACGCCCAGTCGTACCCGATGTCCCACAGAGTCGGCCCCAGAACCGACCCCTGTGGAACGCCGCACGACATGGGCGTCCGCACAATGTCCCCTGCGGGACCCGCGCAGAGGATACTGCGGCCCTCCAAATAGTCTGCTACCAGCTGCCTGAGGTACAGGGGCACTCCATGGAACCGGAGCGCCTCCCTGATGCAGCCGAATGGCAGACTATTGAATGCGTTGGTGATGTCCAACGACACCGCCAACAGATGCACCGCCGCAGTGCGCTAACGCAGGTCTGCGATGCGGCCATGCCCAGGGTGTGGCGTCTACCTCCGAGGCAGGGGGTCTACTGGTATTCCCCAAGACTGGCGGACCTTCGTGCGGCGTGCATTAGTGCCCGAAGGTCCTACACCCGCAGCCAGCGGCGTCGCCGCGATGCTGAGCGGGAGGGCCAGCTGTATGAGGCGTACCGCAGTGTGCGTACCGCCTTTCGGCTGGCCAGCCGGTCCGCCAAGGACGCGAGTTGGCAGGAGATGCTGGACGGTCTCGAACGTGACCCCTGGGGTCGCCCGTATCGCGCGTTGCTGAATAAGCTTCGCGCGCAGGGCCCCCCCTCACCGAGACCCTCCAGCCCGACCTCCTTCGTAGGGTGGTCGAGGAGCTGTTCCCGCAGCAGTCGGAACACACGCCCCCGGTCATGGCTTCGCCAGATCACGACCGGGAGGCTGACGAGAGTGTTCCGCCTGTGACGGAGTCGGAAGTGGGGGCGGCTGTGGCGAAGATTCGTTCCGCCACCACGGCCCCCAGCCCGGACGAAATACCAGTCCGGGTGTTGACGTCGCTCCTCGAGCACTTCGAGCCTCGCCTCAGGCAACTGTTCAACGCCTGTCTGACGTCTGGACAGGTCCCTGAGTGCTGGAAAGAAGGTAGGTTGGTTCTCCTGCCAAAGCCGGGACGGCCCCCGGATTCGCCGTCGGCCTACAGGCCCATTGTGCTTCTGGATGATGTGGGTAAGCTGCTGGAGCGTGTCCTCGCTGCCCGCATCGTCCGGCACCTGGAGGAGGAGGGGCCCGATCTGTCGGACGCTCAATTTGGGTTTCGTAGGGGGCGTTCAACCATCGGGGCCCTGCTACGCCTGAGGCAGACGGCCGCGGAGGTTGTCGCCGGCAAAGGAGTGCTGTTGGCGGTGTCGTTGGACATCGCCAACGCCTTCAATAGTCTGCCATTCAGCTGCATCAGGGAGGCGCTCCGGTTCCATGGAGTGCCCCTGTACCTCAGGCGGCTGGTGGCAGACTATTTGGAGGGGCGCAGTGTTCTCTACGCGAGCCCCGCAGGGGACATTGTGCGGACGCCCATGTCGTGCGGTGTTCCGCAGGGGTCGGTTCTGGGGCCGAGTCTTTGGGACATCGGGTACGACTGGGCGTTGAGAGGGAGTCTCCCCCCCGGGCTGAGCGTTATTTGCTATGCTAACGACACGCTCGTCACAGCCCGGGGCAGGAAATTCGATGAGGCGGCGAGCCTGGCCACTCTCGGCACCGAGGAGATGGTCAGGCGAATCGAGGCGCTGGGGCTCAGGGTGGCCCTAAACAAGACGGAGGCCCTGCTATTCCATGGGCCCCGTGTGAGGCTGCCCATCGGCGCCTCGTTAGTCGTCAACTCCATCCACATCAGTATCCAGGCCCATATGAGGTACTTGGGTCTGGTGCTCGACGGGCGATGGTGGTTCCGGGAGCATTTTCGCCAAATTGCTCCCCGGCTGGTCGGCGCGGCGTCCGCTCTTTCTCGGCTCATGCCGAATGTGGGCGGACCCAGTTTCGAGGGCCGACGGCTGTATGCGGAGGTGATCCGCTCAATGGCCATGTACGGTGCACCCGTGTGGGCGAGGGCTCTGAACGCCCAGCTTAGGGCGGTGCTGTGGAGGCCACAGCGAGCCATTGCGGTCAGAGCCATTCGCGGGTACCGCACGGTGTCGACAGAGGCGGCGTGCCTATTGGCCGGGACACCCCCGTGGGACCTAGAGGCGGAGATGCTCTCCGACCTCTACCGGCGGGTTACCTCAATGCGCGAAGAGGGTGGCTCCCCATCGTTTAACGAGATAGCCACCTGGCGCGAGGACGCCCGCCGAGAAGTCATCGCCCGTTGGGCTACGCGGCTGGAGAGGCCTAGACACGGTGTCACTACCGTCGAGGCCCTCCGGCCCGTACTGATGGAATGGATGGAGCGGCGGCACGGGGTCCTCACCTTCCGACTGGTGCAGGTGTTAACGGGGCACGGGTGTTTCGGGAAGTACCTGCACACGGTCGTGTACAGGGAATGGACTCCGGGCTGCCATCATTGCAGTAGTGACGAGGACACGGCGCAACATACGCTCGAGGAATGCTCGGGCTGGGACGGGCAGCGCCGCGACCTCGTCGCTATTATCGGTGCCGACCTGACGCTGCCGGCTGTCGCGAGGGCGATGGTCGACAGCGTCAGGAATTGGGACGCGGTCGCCGCCTTCTGCAAGGCTGTCATCTCGCAGAAGGAGGCGGCGGAACAGGCCCGGGAGGATTCCCGTGACCCGGGCCGCCGCCCGCGGCCGGGGCGGCGCAGGCGCGAATACCTGCGCCTGATGCCGCCCTAACCGAGGCTTCGGGTGATCGGACCGGGGAATTCTCCGGTCACCCGACGCGAGGCTACCGCGTGAGGACGACGCCTCGACGGCGAAATCTGTCGGGGCGTCGACAGGAGAGGAGCCCGAGAGGGCATACCGCCGAGCGGGCCACCGAAGACAAAGATCGGGTACCGGTGGCCCGCTCGCACGGCGAAGAAGAGGTGCTTGCAGGGTGGGTCAATGGGGTTGCGCGCCGCCTCTTCCGTCACCCCGGACCGATTTGGCGGGGTGCGACGTCCATGGCCCACCACAAAAAAAAAAAAAAAAAAAAAAAAAGGCCCATATGAGGTACTTGGGTCTGGTGCTCGACGGGCGATGGTGGTTCCGGGAGCATTTCCGTCAAATTGCTCCCCGGCTGGTCGGCGCGGCGTCCGCCCTTTCTCGGCTCATGCCGAACGTGGGCGGACCCAGTTTCGAGGGCCGACGGCTGTATGCGGGGGTGATCCGCTCAATGGCCATGTACGGCGCACCCGTGTGGGCGAGGGCTCTGAACGCCCAGCTCAGGGCTATACTGTGGAGGCCACAGCGAGCCATGGCGGTCAGAGCCATTCGAGGGTACCGCACGGTGTCTACCGAGGCGGCAAGCCTATTGGCCGGGACACCCCCGTGGGACCTAGAGGCGGAGATGCTCTCCGACCTCTACCGGCGGGTTACCACAATGCGCGACGAGGGTGGCTCCCCATCGTTCAACGAGATAGCCACCTGGCGCGAGGACGCCCGCCGAGAAGTCATCGCCCATTGGGCTACGCGGTTGGAGAGGCCTAGACACGGTATTGTTACCGTCGAGGCCCTCCGGCCCGTACTGATGGAGTGTACAGTTACCTGCACACAGTCGTGCGGAGGGAGTGGACTCCGTCCTGCCACCATTGCAGTAGCGACGAGAACACGGCGCAACTTACGCTTGAGGTATGTTCGGGCTGGGACGGGCAGTGCCGTGACCTCGTCGCTGTCATCGGAGCCGACCTGACGCTGCCGGCTGTCGTGAAAGCGATGGTCGACAGCGTCAGGAATTGGGACGCGGTCGCTGCCTTCTGCGAGGCTGTCATCTCGCAGAAGGAGGCGGCGGAACGAGTCCGGAAGGAATCCCGTGACCCGGGCCGCCGCCCGCGGCCAGGGCGGCGCATGCGCGAGTATCTGCGCCTGATGCCGCCCTAACCGAGGCTTCGGGTGATCGGACCGGGGAATTGTCCGGTCACCCGATTTGCCGGGGCGCGACCACATCCATTGTCCCACCTTGCGAAAAAAAAAAAAAAAAAAAGGCATGTTAGGAACAATACCGTTACATATCAGACAAACTTAAGAACGTCTTTTTTATCAAACTTTTTTTCAATGTATTATGTTTTTAGTTATGTGGGGATATTAAGAATGATTAACTGAGTACATACGTTTCAGGAAAACAACCAGTTAGATTCCACGGTGTAATCTGGCGACTGCGACTGTCACCGGCGGGGGAGTGCTGTTGGCGGTGTCTTTGGACATCGCTAACGCATTCAATTGTTTGCCATTTAGCTGCGTCAGGGAGGCGCTCCGATATCACGTGGTGTCGGTTTACCTGAGACGGCTAGTGGCAGACTATTTGGAGGGGCGCAGCGTCCTCTACACCAACTGAGTAGAGGACATTGTGCAAACGCCCATGACGTGCAGTGTCCCACTAGGGTCGGTCCTCGGACCCACCCTGTGGAACATCGGCTACGACTGGGCGTTGAGGGGGAGCCTCCTGCCCGGGCTTGGCGTGATCTGTTACGGCGACGTCACGCTCGTCACAGCTCGCGGTGGGACGCTGGAGGAGGCGGCAAGCCTGGCGACTCTCGGCACCAAGGAAATCATTTTTGATGACCCCTCTTATTGATATAAATCCTTCAAGTAAGTGATGAACACCGATGGTGTAATAAGTTAACCGATTAAGTTTCTGAATACACTGTTACTGGTGGGACCACACTGCTGACAATTCTCTGTCAACAGCCGTGGGCCGGTCCGTTCGGAGTAGTACCACACTCTCGGAGAAGATCGACATCTAAGTAATGGCAATGTGCTATTGCGCTTCGTTCGATGAGAACTGGGTTGGTTTGGTGTTTGTATGGTAGGCAACGGCCTAGCTATACCGTTGGTATTGCAAAGGTCCATGGGCGGCAGTAACACTTACTATCAGGTGTGCTGCGTTTGCCACCATAACCAATAAAAAAAAATACACTGAAGCCTCCCGGTTTCTCAACGCACATATTTAAGTTGAGAATTGGCACGCCAATTATGTTGCAGCGCTATATAAATCCATCAAAATTATTCAATGCCACCAGATTGAAAGTGAAAACATTACATCGCAATGTAATCGGGGCAACTATACTGGCCAGTTGTTCTCGAGCGAAGTTTGTATCTATTCCTAGGATTCTCTTAAAACCATCAAATTACCCCCCTTCGAATTCCAGAGAGGGAAGTTTACTATTAAAGTCTACTTCGCAATGACCATAAATAAAGTTTAAGGTCAAACTCTTAAGATATCGGGAGTAGATTTGAGAGAAAGCTGCTTCTCCCATGGGCAGATATATGTGACCTGCTCCAGAATAAGCTCGCAGAGTAGTCTGATCTCCTCCTCTCATCCTCGGAATCACTGTTATGTTTTCCCGGGGCGTCGTTAGTGATGATGCCCGAAAGGGTAATACGCCGGGCCAGCCAGGGATTTCAAGGAAACGGTATTAGTTGACGGCCTAATGTCGATGGAGAAAACGGTGAATAATGGGACCGCATACCGTCCTTCCGTCGCTTTGGTCGGAATGGGTGGGTTTTTTTCAAATCATAGCCTGGTAAGTAACAAGTTTCGTTTTTATAAAATATAACCAAATTTTATTTTATTTTCATGTTTATTTAACCATTAAATGCCTACACTATAGTAAAGGTTGTTATATTTTATAAGTATTCAACCATTTAAACATAAAAAAAAATATATGTTATAACAAAATTAAAGAAATAAAAAAACAATCAAAAATCCTATTAGAACCATTCTCGACTTCTACGCGAACGAAGTCGCGGGCATATATATATATATATATGATATTCTTGTATTATTATTTTCAGATTCAATTTGAAGTTGTTTTGGCTTTTGCACTCATATGGATAATAAAATTTTGGTATCAAGAAATATATCTATGCATACAATTTGAAAAAATCTATAACGCTATTGAGAAAACGAAGATTGAATGTATCCAGCGTTTATGTTTCACCAATATGGGTACGTATAATCATACTCAGAGTATTTAACTAAATTAACAACTTATATTTTCTGATCTGAAGTTATATGAATCAATTACAGTGGGTATATTTCATCATTTAGCCTTTGAAATCTAATGCTAGATATAAGGTTCTCTGATAGTTCAGTTAGTGTAGTTCTATGCTGCCCGCATCCTAATATACTCATCAACTTTCACCGATAGAGCACATTTACGTCCTACACTGCATCGTCCCATACATGATCGCCACTCGAAAATCTTTCTCTCCTAGCGGATATCAGGTCGTCGAGTACAGTGGCCCACGTTTGGGGACCACGATTATGTGACATAATTTGCCATTGATAACACACTGTTCATAGAACTGTGCTTTCAGACAAAAAGGTATATTAAATGAGAAAATTATTTAAATATTCCAGCCACCGTTCAACCGAGTTCGATTCGTGGGCTGAAGTTTCATCTCGACATTAGATTTTGCTAACTGAATTAAACTGTTTGTCCTAGGTATACATAGTGACCGACAACTCCTTTTTTTTTCTTTTTTTTTTATTGCTTATGGTGGCAGACGAGCAGACAGTACACCTGACGGTAAGTGTCACTGCCGCTCATGGACCTTTGCCAATGGTACAGCTAGGCCGCTGCCTACCAATACAAACCCCGAACCCACTCCAGTTGGGCATCCGGACACTCCTTTGCATCGCAATCACATTGCCAACTAGGACTAGTATTATAATGACATGGTTATTTGACATGACTTTCATCTTATCCATGTTCATTCCTTTAAAGCCCCCGATTTATTTTGACATAATGACATAGTCATCTGCAAATCGGAGGTGAGTGATGAATTCGTCGTTAATCTTGATTCCGAATTTGGTCTAGTCTCAAAGCTTAAAAATATTTTCAAAACGCGGTGGTCAATAATTGAGGAGAGAGAGAGGAGAAGGAGAGTTGGCGTTTTCTTGTATCACATATTTCTACAGTCTCTTAAATTTTTAGGCTATTGCATAGCTTTTATCGCGGGCTTTGAGCGCGGCGACCGAATCAAGAAATTCCGTAACGAAAAAAAATCTAACACCCGCCTACCATGTAGTTTATTTGATAGGTTGTATGGTTGAAATGTAGCAGTTAATTTTGAACTATCTTCAGGCAGAGAGCGTGGCCGAGTGGTTTAAGGCGCTGGTTTTAGGCAACAAACCGAAAGGGCGTGGGTTCGAATTCCACCGCTGTCAAACTCTTTTAGCAATTTATTTTTGCATAAGTTATTTATAAAAATTTAATATTATTATAAATAAAACAGTTTAAAAACGTTAACTTTAATTATTAGCTAATTATTAGCATCATTTCTGGTATTATAGGAGAATATTATTTATTAAAACTATTAATTTATTAAAACATTTAAATTACACGTTTTTAAACTGTTTTATTTATAATATTATTAAATTTGAAATTATTATAAATAAATTTTGCAAAAATAAATTGCAAAAAGAGTTTGACAGCGGTGGGATTCGAACCCACGCCCTTTCGGACTGGTGCGTAAAACCAGCGCCTTAGACCACTCGAACACGCTCCCTGCCTAAACTCATTGCAAAATTAACTGCTGCTTTTCAACCATACAATCTATCAAATAAACTACATGATAGGCGGGTGTTAGGTTTTATTATCGTTACGGAATTTCTTGATTTTATACTGCATAAATAAAAAATAAATAATTATAATTGCATAAGTTGATAAAAACTGCTATGCAATAGCTTTACGGTGGCAGTCCCTGAGTGCCACACGTATTTTTTTTAATCTTATTTCGCATGCGAATCATTCAACCTCTCATAAAATCTCATTCTGAGCTTGCTGTCATTGTTCCTCGGTCATTAATCACTTGGGCAGAGGCTCAACAGTTAAATGTTGTGCAAGCTTTTTAGATTTTCGGCTCTGTTTTTTTTTGGCGGCGGGCAATGAAATAGTTACAATCCGCTAAATTCATCCGAGGCGACAGAAGAAGCGGCGCGCGACCAATTAGACCCGCCCTACATGTACCTCTCTTCGCCGAGCTTCTTTAATATCGCGTTGTACAAATTCTGAAATTTGTATCTTTAGTTGTCTGTGTTCTAATCTATTGCCAGCATTATCATCTTTCTTTGTCGATGAGCTTGAGAGATTATCACTCTGTGGACAATTTCCTCGACTAGACATTGGGAGCTATTGTGAACCTCAAGCCGAAAGCTTTCGAATTCTAATATTTAATAGATGGGAGCATAGACTTCAAAAAACAAGAGTGACCGCTCGACTTTTTGTGGGTAGGCAATGGACCTCATATACCAAAAAGTAATCATTTCAAATTTTAACGTGCCGAACGCTCCATTTGTCATTTGAGACATTTGTCCAATAAAATGAAGTCTATTTTGTTTTTTTTTTGGAACCATTAGAGCTAGTTTCACTTCCTTTGTAGTTATTTCCTGAAGAAGGAATTTATCATAAACATGATTTCCTTTTTAGAAAATTAGCCGGGGCCAGGCTCTATTTTCTTTGTCCACATTCATATTTTTCCACTTTAATCTCATCATCACTGCCTTTGAACAGTTCAGCGTTAAAATCTTCCATAACCAGTGTGAATTGTGGCCGATTCGTTTGATAACTATGGTATAGGGTATATTTCATTTCCCTACCATTTAAGAAACTTGAATCTAGCAGCGAGATGTATATATAAGCTGAGATGATGATGATGTTGAGAAAATGTTATAACAGCTTTTACCGAAAGATTATAGTCTTCTAAAATATACTTACTCTGTATTAAAGTACGAACCTTATAAATGACTTCTAAGTACTTTTGTCATGACTCCACAGACAGTATTATTTTTTGTTTAAATTTTTGGAATTTATGAAATTATATTTATATGATATATTTTAAAATTAATTAAAACTATTTTTAATTTTCTGAGATAATTCTCCCACTTCTACAATTAAATTATTATTATTGCCCTAAATGTCAACAAATACGTTACAGAAAGCCAAAAGCGCGTGTACAAGAAGTTACTGCAGATGTCTCGTAGTTCATTCACAAAGATGAGCGTGTGCGGCTTGTACAACGTCGACCAGAAGCTGCTACTCACTTTGATCTGCCTGTTCACTAAATACACCATTGTTTTACTGCAGTTTGCTTTTTTGTAACATGTTTGTTATTTCACTGTAAAGCCTTAGTAGTACCACATACTATATAGGGTCTTGTTAGTTGACGTCAATAAAATATGTAGAATTCAAAGTAATTATTGGGTCACTGGAGCTATTACACATAGCTCATTACACTGGATAATATGTAACTGCCCCATAACGGTTTATGCACAATAAATGATTTGATTTGATTTGGCTAATTTATTTGTATTGTATCTAAAACGGCCACACAATGATTATCCACCAGAAGAATAAAAATAATCACTTTTTTTGTTCCGTCCGGGGCAACAGAAGAGCAGCGTGTGGACCCATAACCCATCGTATTCCCTCATCATCGCCATTTGGCCAGCCACTGGTATCGCTTCCTTGGCATCCGTGACTGCGGGTGATGGACAATTCCCCGGTTCAGTTATCCAAACACCATTACACTAATGAAATTTTATTGACTAATATTACAGAAATACGGGTTATTGAAATGTTCCATTGTATCTAATCATACGTTAATAAAGGCTTTAGAACTAACCAGTATAAATCTTAATATGTCGAGAATAATTTCAATGTCATCAAGAATTCCATTGGAATGGTTACTCGATAACATTTTAGATAAGGACTTTAAAACGTTTATAGATCCATATTTACTATTGACATTATTTTTCTTACCAAAATATGAGATTAACAATTTTTTTTTTCAAACAGTATTCGAGTTACCGTTATTTCACTCACTATTTCTTTGCTGTTAATAATAGGATCAATATATCTTTCATATTATGTTTTTGTTATACATTTTCAATGTACAAATAACTATGTTTGTTCGAACTTAACTATACAAGTAAAACAACGATGTACTAATAATAAATTTATTGCACATAAAATAATTGGATACAACGGCGGTCGATTGTAAGTTCGTATACATATGCTCGCCGCGGTGATAAGCTTAAAAGTGTTCCGTGCACCGATGTTGCTGGTGTCGAGCTTCGCGCCGCGCCGCGCTGCCCCCTCTCGTCCCGTTGGTGCATACGCGAAACTTGTCGCGTAAACAGCTCCCCGGTTTGAAGACTGAATCTGTAGATGCTTCAATTATTAGGTAAAGGACATATATTGTTATAAGCACGGCGAATTGTGCCTCTTTTGGTCTTTAACTCTGCTATTCTATTCACACCATCGCTGGCTGGATACACCTGAATGACACGCCCTACTGAACAGCACAACGACGGCAATGCCTTGTCTTTAATAAGGATAAGAGTTCCAATGGCAAGGTCATCTGAAGACGCCATTCATTTGGTCTTCTGCTGCAGAAGTGAAATATATTCTAGATTAAATCTTCTCCAGAAATGTTGTCGAAGATATTCCACACGATTATAATGCTTCAAGTGAGTGATGTTATAGTCTATAATCGGTGGATTGCGAACAGATATGAGTGAGCGTGGGCAGAAATAAGGGCAAAATAATCATGAGGGTTAGTAGATAGTAGCGTTAAGGGACGAGATATCAAAATTGCCTCTATTTTACAGCAGCCTCAGCAAGACTGTTGAAATGAGGCATATATGGGGTGTGAGCCAACTCGAATGATATGGACTTGTCCTTTAAATATTTTTTAAACAGTTTTATTTAGCTTACTCCGTTTGTTTTTTCCTTTTCGTGTGTCAAATTTAGTAATTAAAATTTCACCCTTTTCCTGACAACAGATTGATCTGAAATTTGATATACGCCTTTGGTTCTGGTGACAATATAAATATGTATATCGACGGCGGAAAGCGAAAACGTCGTAGTCCACAAAGCATGAAAAAATTTTTATTGCACTGTTCGAACCAGAAAAAAAACTGATTCAAATGGTCCGGGTTACATAATTCTATGATGAATAGTTATGAAATTAACATTTAAAAAAAAACGGGTTTAAACTTAAACGCCTGCATTCAAAAACGCTGTACGTTACAGAAAAAAAGTAGTAATAACTTATACTATGTCGATTAAAGCAATTCGCTTTCTGTAAAAAAAGATTTTTGCTCATTAACAACGTTTTAGCAGGTAGTGGTACAAAGAATCGATTCTATTACTACCCTTGGTAAGGTTTTTGTACAATACACTCTGGAATTTATGACATTTAGATTATCTTATTTAAAGTAAGTAATATCTGGAGGACCGAGCCTTGCTCGATATTTTCTTATTAGTGTGTTTTGGAAGATATATTTAAATATAATTAAAATAATGAAAAAATAAATTAAAAAGGCAAGAATACAAAAATAGAAAATAAAAAAATGTATCGAACCAAAAGGAGCCAAAATCACGTTTGTCGTATGGGAGCACTCCTTAAATATTTATTTTATTTTGTTTTTTAGTATTTGACGTTATAGCGGCAACAGAAACACATCATCTGTGAAAATTTCTGTCTGACTGCTGTCTAACTATCATGGTTCATGAGATACAGCCTTTTTTTTTTTTTTTTTTTTTTTTTCCCGTGGGCTATGGACGTCGCACCCCGCCAAATCGGTCCGGGGTGACGGAAGAGGCGGCGCGCAACCCCATTGACCCACCCTGCAAGCATCTCTTCTTCGCCGTACGAGCGGGCCACCGGTACCCGATCTTTGTCTTCGGTGGCCCGCTCGGCGGTATGCCCTCTTGGGCTCCTCTACTGTCGACGCCCCGACAACTTTCGCCGTCGAGGCGTCGTCCTCACGCGGTGGCCTCACGTCGGGTGACCGGACAATTCCCCGGTCCGATCACCCGAAGCCTCGGTTAGGGCGGCAGGCATCAGGCGCAGGTACTCGCACCTGCGCCGCCCCGGCCGCGGGCGGCGGCCCGGGTCACGGGAATCCTACCGGGCCCGTTCCGCCGCCTCCTTCTGCGAGATGACAGCCTCGCAGAAGGCGGCGACCGCGTCCCAATTCCTGACTGCCTTCAATAGTCTGCCATTCAGCTGCATCAGGGAGGCGCTCCGGTTCCATGGAGTGCCCCTGTACCTCAGGCGGCTGGTGGCAGACTATTTGGAGGGGCGCAGTGTTCTCTACGCGAGCCCCGCAGGGGACATTGTGCGGACGCCCATGTCGTGCGGTGTTCCGCAGGGGTCGGTTCTGGGGCCGACTCTGTGGGACATCGGGTACGACTGGGCGTTGAGAGGGAGTCTCCCCCGCGGGCTGAGCTTGGTGTGCTACGCTGACGACACGCTCGTCACAGCCCGGGGCAGGACACTCGAAGAGGCGGCGAGCCTGGCCACTCTCGGCACCGAGGAGATGGTCAGGCGGATCGAGGCGCTGGGGCTCAGGGTGGCCCTAAACAAGACGGAGGCCCTACTTTTCCATGGGCCCCGTGTGAGGCTGCCCATCGGCGCCTCGATAGTGGTAAACTCCATCCACATCAGCATCCAGGCCCATATGAGGTACTTGGGTCTGGTGCTCGGCATAGCGACGTCTGTGGTCCTATGAAGGTACAGACGCACAGTGGCAATAAATACTTTGTAACCTTTATTGACGACTTCACCAGATATAGTCGCGTGCGGCACGGAGTCCTCTCCTTTCGATTGGTGCAGGTGTTGTCGGGGCACGGATGCTTTGGCTTGTACCTGCACACGGTCGAGTATAGGGAGTGAACTCCGGCCTGCCACCATTGCAGCAGTGACGAGGACACGGCGCAACATACGCTGCAGGTGTGTCCGGGCTGGGACCGGCAGCGCCGTGACCTCTTCGCTGTTAACGGTGCCGACCTGACGCTGCCGGCTGTCGCGAGGGCGATGGTCGACAGCGTCATCTCGCAGAAGGAAGCGGCGGAACGGGCAAGGGAGGATTCCCGCGCCCCGGGCCGCCGACAGCGGCCGGGGTGGCGCAGGCGCGAATACCTGCACCTGATGCCGCCCTAACCGAGGCTTCGGGTGATCGGACCGGGGAATTGTCCGGTCACCCGACGTGAGGCCGCCGCGTGAGGGCTACGCCCCGACGGCGAAATCTGTCGGGGCGTCTACGAGAGGAACCCGCAAGGGTGAACCGCCGGGCGGGCCACCGAAGTTACAAATCGGGTCCCGGTGACCCGCTCGCACGGCGAAGAGAGAGGAGTTTTTACGGTGGGGTCACGCGCCGCCTTCTCCGTCACCCCGGACCGATTTGGGGGGGCGAGACTAATCCATAGTCCACCAAAAAAAAAAAAAAAAAAAAAACGATGGAAGACATCCGGGAGGCCATTGCCTCGAAAACCGAGTGTCCCATACACCGTCCGGGTCGGTGCCATTCGTCCTGGTCCGGGTGGCGTAGGTGCTGCCTCGGCGCAGTGCCCGGTGGAGTCGGTCAGGCAATTGGCCGGCTCAGGCAGGCTCCTCGTGGGCTGGAGCTCGGCGCGGGTAACCGTGCTTGAGCACCGGCCTGGGAGGTGCTACAAGTGCATGGCGGTCGGACACACTCGACCGACGTGCACTAATTGCTTCCACTGCGGCGGATTGTGTTTCCGCTGCGGTCAGACCGGGCACATGGCCGCATCTTGCGCCGCCCCGCCCCACTGCCCCGCGTGTGCGGCGGGCAATAAGCCCGCCAAGCACCGCATGGGCTCTGGGGCGTGCAAACCTCCAGCTTCGGCCCCAAAGGCGCGGGGCGGCCCTATGACCACGGCCGCTCGGTCCGATTGCCCGCTGGCGAGGAGGTCATGGTTACAACCCGATAATGGGTACACCATCCATGCACCTCCTCCTGCAGGCCAACACCAACCACTCCGCCGGAGCGCAGGATCTCCTCCTACAATCCATGGCGGAGTGGTCGATTGGTGCAGCCGTAGTTGCGGAACCGTACGCCGTGCCTGATCGCCCCAATTGGGTGGTCAGTCGAAATGGTACTGCGGCAATCGTCGTCTCAACGCAGCGGCACTTCCCGTCCTTGTCCCTTTTGGATAGGGGCGAGGAATTTGTCGCGGCGGAGTGGGGAGGGGTCACGCTCTACAGCGTATACCTCTCCCCCACTAGGAGGATGGACGATTTCGAAGCCTCACTCACCACCTTGGAGGCCTCGATACGGGGGTACTATCCCAGAAACCTCCACGCGGTGTACCCTGGGTGCGGACGGCGGTTCCCAGTTCTTCTATTGTACTGTCGTCCGTAGCAAATATCTGCGCGATTTCGCTCCTTACTCTACTACAGTCGTAGTAGAGGTTATAGGACGCGAAATATTGGGACGGGCTCATTCACTCATTCATTTGAGGGCTGGGCAGGCACATGCCACCGCCCACACATTGTAAACCTGATTCTTTGCTTGTCTTAGTTTCAGGAGCGAGGGTCTTGGCTTAACCGCCCGGACCGCGAGGAAGACAACCTCTATAAAGAGTTCGAAGTAACATTCGGACTCGGAAATCACCCAGAATCTTAAGTTCTGGCGTGCGGCGAGAAGATGCATGGCAGATGGTTGTTCTGTCGTTAGCACGCTCCAGCCAGGGTACCGGCTGACCCCCTGGTTGGTAAATGTAGGCTTGCCCGGGTAAAGGGATCTCTGCCCGGGTCGACGTTGTGTATCTCCCCTACTCGTGGGAATCATATGGATACCTTAAAATTAAACACATTTACCGACGGGAATCCCTGTGATTCTCACACCACGGCCTTGTCAAGCCAAAGAAAAACTGACAACGACGCCTCGTCTTCAGGACTTGAGGCGTCCGCCGAGGGCCCGGCACAAATCGTGGAGGCCCAGAAGAAGAAGAGGAAGTCGCCCAGAAAGACTCGGGGCAACGGCCTGAGCCACAAAAGGTGGCTGGAGGAGCGGCGAGCGCACAGGGAGGCTGCCGCCGCTGAAGAGAAGAAGGACGGTAGACTCGCAGCAGAGCCGTCGACGGACGAGGACGACAGCGATGTCGCAGAGCCGTCCGAAGACGAGGGCGGCGGATCTACCGTCAGAATGGACGAGGGCGGTGATATTCCCGCAGGGCCGTCCAAAGAGGACAGCGGGTCGGCTGGTGAAGGCCCCACTAGGTCGTCGGCGCGTCTAGCAGCAAAGACGCCGCCGGCGACCGCGACTAAGAAGGAGGAGGCCCTCCCCTCGCAGGTGCGAAAGCGCCCCCTGAGTAAGGGAGGCAGCTCGAGCGCCGAAACCGAGGGGAGCGTGGCCAACATGCCTCCACCCAAGATCCAGGCTTGCCGAAGAGGGCGAGGGGCCTCGGCTGTAGAAAGGGCGGCGGCGGTCGCTGTCCGCGCCGGCGAACCCACGGATCTGCAGGCCGAAAATGTCTGCCTTAGAGGCGAGATGTCAGGCCTGCGGACCCGAAACAGGAACCTGGGCGACATATTGGCGGAGATGCGTCGGGCAAACCGCCAGTTGCTGATAGACGTGGCCGACCTCAAGGCGCAGGTGGCGCTGTTCGTGTCGCCTGCGCCAGCCGCGCCACCAGCCAAGACCGGTTACTCAGCGGCCGCTGAGGCGCCAAAGCCGCCTCGCGCTGCGGCGCCGACGACGTTGGGTGATGGCGTCACCGTCACACCCGTCCCCGCGGCGAGGAAGACGCCTGCCGCCGCGAAGCGCACGTCGCCGGCTAACGCTGGCGCGGTCGCCGCGGCGAAACTCCCTGTCCCGGTGGTGAGGTTGACGCCTCTCCCCGCGGACCGCTTGTCGCCGGCTAGCGCACCTGCGGTGCCAAAGCCGCCAGGCGCCGTAGAACGGGCCCCTGAGGAGGGTCAGCCGACCCCGTTTGAGGTGGGAGGCATATCGGACGAGGCCCTCGCCAAAATCATCGGCGCAGTGGGCAAGCTCGTCGATGCGCGCTTCGCCGTTCTGGAGGCGAGGTTGCCTCCAGAACCACGTGTCCGACCACCTCTCGCCGCGGACAAGCGGCCGCATGTGGCACCAGCCCCCGCCCCGCTGCCTTGTCAGGGTGGCCGCGTGGGGAGCTACGCCGCGGCCGCGGCCAGGCCTAAGCCCAAAGGCCCCGGCCCAGCTCCGAAGGGACCCGCCCTGAGGAGGAAGACGGCTCCGGCTCCTGCCGGACCGCTGAAGTCGCCCGCAATAACACCGCCGACGAAGACCAGCGAGGCTACGACGAGACCTTCCGCGTCTGGCACGACTGCCGTACCCGAACAGGGTTGGCAGGTGGCCGAGCGCGACAGGAGTCGCGGCCAAAGAAGGAGAGTTGAGGCCAAGCGCGCCGCTGAGGTCCTCGCTCCACAGGCAGGAGCCGGACGGAAGAAGAGACCGCGCAAGGGGCTCAAGTCGCCGAAGACGGCCGCAGTGGTGATCACTGTGCTGCCCGAGGCGGCCGAGAAGGGCCTCAGCTACGAGGCCGTCTTGAGGAAGGCCCGGCGGGAGCTAGACGTCTCCGATATTGGAGGCGTCGAAGCCAGGACCCGCAAGGCCCGGACGGAATTCTCGAGTTCCCAGGGGCCGGGGGCGCCAAGACAGCCGACAGCGTGGCCGAGAAGCTGCGAGGTTTGTTCGCCGAGGAGGGTGGCATCAAGATCGCCAGGCCCGTCAAGTGCGCCGAAATGCGCATTTAGGGTTTGGACGATTCGGTGACAGTGGAAGACATCCGGGAGGCTATTGCCTCGAAAACCGGGTGTCCCATAGACACCGTCCGGGTCGGTGCCATTCGTCCCGGTCCGGGTGGCGTAGGTGCTGCCTGGGCGCAGTGCCCGGTGGAGTCGGTCAGGCAACTGGCCGGCTCAGGCAGGCTCCTCGTGGGCTGGAGCTCGGCGCGGGTAATCGTGCTTGATCACCGGCCTGCGAGGTGCTACAAGTGCATGGCGGTCGGACACACTCGACCGACGTGCACTAATTGCTTCGACTGCGGCGGATTGTGTTTCCGCTGCGGTCAGACCGGGCACGTGGCGGCATCTTGCGCCGCCCCGCCCCACTGCCCCGCGTGTGCGGCGGGCAATAAGCCCGCCAAGCACCGCATGGGCTCTGGGGCGTGCAAACCTCCAGCTTCGGCCCCAAAGGCGCGGGGCGGCCCTATGACCACGTCCGCTCCCGCTCCTAGCGCGGTCCGATCGCCCGCTGGCGAGGAGGTCATGGATACAACCCGATAATGGGTACACCATCCATGCACCTCCTCCTGCAGGCCAACACCAACCACTCCGCCGGAGCGCAGGATCTCCTCCTGCAATCCATGGCGGAGTGGTCGATTGGTGCAGCCGTAGTCGCGGAACCGTACGCCGTGCCTGATCGCCCCAATTGGGTGGTCAGTCGAAACGGTACTGCGGCAATCGTCGTCTCAACGCAGCGGCACTTCCCGTCCTTGTCCCTTTTGGATAGGGGCGAGGTGTTTGTCGCGGCGGAGTGGGGAGGGGTCACGCTCTACAGCGTATACCTCTCCCCCACTAGGAGGATGGACGATTTTGGGGCCTCACTCACCACCTTGGAGGCCTCGATACGGCGACTGGCACCGGGCCTCGTCCTGGTTCTGGGGGACTTTAACGCGAAATCCACGGCGTGGGGGTCCCCTACGACGGACGACCGTGGGCGGGCGGTCAACGCGTGGGCGGCTTCACTGGGCCTCTGTGTTCTGAACAGAGACTCGGTGAACACGTGTGTGCGGCGGCAGGGCGGGTCGATAGTGGACTTGTCGTTCGCTAGCCCCGCTGTCGCGCCACGGGTGAGGAACTGGAGTGTCCTGGAGGAGGCGGAGACCCTGTCGGACCACCGGTACATCCGGATGGAGGTCTCCCCCCGGGAACCCGGTAGGGGTCACAGGGCGGACGGAGCTCCCGCGTTTCCGCGGTGGGCTATGGGTCGTCTTGACAGGGATCTACTGGCGGAGGCGGCCATTGTCAGCACGTGGCTGTCTTCACCACCCCCAGTGGACGGAGTGGACGCTGAGGCTGTCCGCATTCGCAGTGCGTTAACGCAGATCTGCGATGCGGCCATGCCCAGAGTGCGGCGGCGTCCACCTCCAAGGCAGGGGGTCTACTGGTGGTCCCCAAGACTGGCGGACCTTCGTGCGGCGTGTATCAGTGCCCGAAGGTCCTACACCCGCAGCCGGCGGCGTCACCGCGACGTCGAGCGGGAGGGCCAGCTGTACGAGGCGTACCGCAGTGCGCGGACTGCCTTTCGGCTGGCCATCCGAGCCGCCAAGGGTGCGAGTTGGCAGGAGATGCTAGACGATCTCGACCGTGACCCTGGGGTCGCCCATATCGCGCGGCGCTGAACAAGCTTCGCGCGCGGGCCAAGAGAACCTCCAGCCCGACTTCCTTCGTAGGGTGGTCGAGGAGCTGTTTCCACGGCAGTCGGAACACACGCCCCCGGTCATGGCTCCGCCAGATCAGGACCGGGAGGCCAAAGACGACGAGAGTGTTCCGCCCGTGACGGAGTCGGAAGTGGGGGCGGCCGTGGCGAAGATTCGTTCCGCCACCACGGCCCCCGGCCCGGACGGAGTTCCAGTCCGGGTGCTGACGTCGCTCCTCGAGCACTTCGAGCCTCGCCTCAGGCAGCTATTCAACGCCTGTCTGACGTCTGGGCGGTTCCCTGAGTGCTGGAAGGAAGGGAGGTTGGTTCTCCTGCCAAAGCCGGGACGGTCCCCGGATTCGCCGTCGGCCTACAGGCCCATCGTGCTCCTCGACGATGTGGGTAAGCTGCTGGAGCGTGTGCTCGCTGCCCGCATCTTCCGACACCTGGAGGAGGTGGGGCCCGATCTGTCGGACGCTCAGTATAGGTTTCGGAGGGGGCGTTCGACCATCGGGGCCCTATTACGCCTGAGGCAGGCGGCCACGGAGGCCGTCGCCGGGAAGGGAGTGCTGTTGGCGGTGTCGTTGCACATCGCCAACGCATTCAATAGTCTGCCATTCGGCTGCATCAGGGAGGCGCTCCGGTTCCATGGAGTGCCCCTGTACCTCAGGCGGCTGGTGGCAGACTATTTGGAGGGGCGCAGTATCTTCTGCGCGTGTCCCGCAGGGGACATTGTGCGGACGCCCATGTCGTGCGGCGTTCCACAGGGGTCGGTTCTGGGGCCGACCCTGTGGGACATCGGGTACGACTGGGCGTTGAGAGGGAGTCTCCCCCCCGGGCTGTGCGTTATTTGCTATGCTGACGACACGCTCGTCACAGCCCGGGGCAGGACATTCGAAGAGGCGGCGAGCCTGGCCACTCACGGCACCGAGGAGATGGTCAGGCGAATCGAGGCGCTGGGGCTCAGGGTGGCCCTAAACAAGACGGAGGCCCTGCTATTCCATGGGCCCCGTGTGAGGCTGCCCATCGGCGCCTCGTTAGTCGTCAACTCCATCCACATCAGTATCCAGGCACATATGAGGTACTTGGGTCTGGTGCTCGACGGGCGATGGTGGTTCCGGGAGCATTTTCGCCAAATTGCTCCCCGGCTGGTCGGCGCGGCGTCCGCCCTTTCTCGGCTCATGCCGAATGTGGGCGGACCCAGTTTCGAGGGCCGACGGCTGTATGCGGGGGTGATCCGCTCAATGGCCATGTACGGCGCACCCGTGTGGGCGAGGGCTCTGAACACCCAGCTCAGGGCGGTGCTGTGGAGGCCACAGCGAGCCATGGCGGTCAGAGCCATTCGCGGGTACCCCACGGTGTCGACAGAGGCGGCGTGCCTATTGGCCGGGACACCCCCGTGGGACCTAGAGGCGGAGATGCTCTCCGACCTCAACCGGCGGGTTGCCTCAATGCGCGAAGAGGGTGGCTCCCCATCGTTTAACGAGATAGCCACCTGGCGCGAGGACGCCCGCCGAGAAGTCATCGCCCGTTGGGCTACGCTGCTGGAGAGGCCTAGACATGGTGTCACTACCGTCGAGGCCCTCCGGCCCGTACTGATGGAATGGATGGAGCGGCGGCATGGGGTCCTCACCTTCCGACTGGTGCAGGTGTTAACGGGGCACGGGTGTTTCGGGAAATACCTGCACACGGTCGTGTACAGGGAATGGACTCCGGGCTGCCATCATTGCAGTAGTGACGAGGACACGGCGCAACATACGCTCGAGGAATGCTCGGGCTGGGACGGGCAGCGCCGCGACCTCGTCGCTTTTATCGGTGCCGACCTGACGCTGCCGGCTGTTGCGAGGGCGATGGTCGACAGCGTCAGGAATTGGGACGCGGTCGCCGCCTTCTGCGAGGCTGTCATCTCGCAGAAGGAGGCGGCGGAACGGGCCCGGGAGGATTCCCGTGACCCGGACCGCCGCCCGCGGCCGGGGAAGCGCAGGCGCGAATACCTGCGCCTGATGCCGCCCTAACCGAGGCTTCGGGTGATCGGACCGGGGCATTGTCCGGTCACCCGACGCGAGGCCACCGCGTGAGGACGACGCCTCGACGACGAAATCTGTCTGGGCGTCGACAGGAGAGGAGCCCGAGAGGGCATACCGCCGAGCGGGTCACCAAAGACAAAGATCGGATACCGGTGGCCCGCTCGCACGGCGAAGAAGAGGTGCTTGCAGGGTAGGTCAATGGGGTTTCGCGCCGCCTCTTCCGTCACCCCGGACCGATTTGGCGGGGTGCGACGTCCATGGCCCACCACAAAAATAAAAAAAAGGCCCATATGAGGTACTTGGGTCTGGTGCTCGACGGGCGATGGTGGTTCCGGGAGCATTTCCGACAGATTGCTCCCCGGCTTGTTGGCGCGGCGTCCGCCCTTTCTCGGCTCATGCCGAACGTGGGCGGACCCAGTTTCGAGGGCCGACGGCTGTATGCGGGGGTCATCCGCTCGATGGCCATGTACGGCGCACCCGTGTGGGCGAGGGCTCTGAACGCCCAGCTCAGGGCGGTTCTGTGGAGGCCACAGAGAGCCATGGCGGTCAGAGCCATTCGCGGGTACCGCACGGTGTCGACAGAGGCGGCGTGCCTGTTGGCCGGGACACCCCCGTGGGACCTAGAGGCGGAGATGCTCTCCGACCTCTACCGGCGGGTTATCACAGCGCGCGAGGAAGGTGGCTCCCCATCGTTGAGCGAGATAGCCACCTGGCGCGTGGATGCCCGCCGAGACGTCATCGCCCGTTGGGCTACGCGGCTGGAGAGGCCTAGGCACGGTGTGGAGACCGTTGAGGCCCTCCGGCCCGTATTGATAGAGTGGATGGAGCGGCGGCACGGAGTCCTCACCTTTCGGCTGGTGCAGGTATTGACGGGGCACGGGTGTTTCGGGTTGTACCTGCACAGGGTCGTGTATAGGGAGTGGACTCCGGCCTGCCACCACTGCAGGAGTGACGAGGACACGGCGCAACACACGCTGGAGGTGTGTCCGGGATGGGAGCGGCAGCGCCGTGACCTCGTCGCTGTCATCGGTGCCGACCTGACGCTGCCGGCCGTCGCGAGGGCGATAGTCGACAGCATCAGGAACTGGGACGCGGTCGCCGCCTTCTGCGAGGCTGTCATCTCGCAGAAGGAAGCGGCGGAACGGGCAAGGGAGGATTCCCGCGCCCCGGGCCGCCACCAGCGGCCGGGGCGGTGCAGGCGCGAATACCTGCGCCTGATGCCGCCCTAACCGAGGCTTCGGGTGATCGGACCGGGGAATTGTCCGGTCACCCGACGTGAGGCCACCGCGTGAGGTCGACGCCCCGACTGCGAAATCTGTCGGGGCGTCGACGAGAGGAACCCGCGAGGGTGAACCGCCGGGCGGGCCACCGAAGTTAAAAATCGGGTCCCGGTGGCCCGCTCGCACGGCGAAGAGAGAGGAGTTTTTACGGTGGGTCTATGGGGTCACGCGCCGCCTTCTCCGTCACCCCGGACCGATTCGGCGGGGCGAGACTAATCCATAGTCCACCAAAAAAAAAAAAAAAAAAAAATGGGGTCACGCGCCGCCTTCTCCGTCACCCCGGACCGATTTGGCGGGGCGTGACTAATCCATAGTCCACCAAAAAAAAAAAAAAAAAAAAAGGGTGTAAAATCGTGGTAAATTTGCTAGATTGCCGACTTTGGTCTTAAATTTTCAAGATTACCGTATATGAACCCAAGACCAGTAAATATGGCCGCCTTTGACTGTTACTTTTTCCTAAATTGCCGTTTTTGGTTTCCAACAGATCTTTTGTAGAATAGGGTTGTCAATAAAAACAAATTCGATACCAAAGTGAACATTTTTACTTTTGTATGAATTAGCTAATAAATTTTAAATTATTATTAAATAGCTAATACATACATACATACATATCATCACGCCATATCCCTTGCAGGGTAGGCAGAGAGAACAGAGTGCCAGAGAACTCTATCTCTGCATACTTCACTCGCTTCCTCAACATTCATAATTCTCTTCATACACGCTCGCCGGTTTCGGAGACTCTTGACTCCACCTTCCTTCAGTACATGACCGATCTGGTCTAGGTAGGTTAGTCTCGGTCTCCCTCGGTACCTACATCCTTCCACTTTCGCATTGTATATCTTCTTAACCAGACGTTTGTTCAGCATTCTTTCCACATGTCCGAACCATCGGAGCATTCCCTTTCGCATCTTTACACCAATACTCTCTTTCATACCTACTCGCCCTCTTACATCGTCGTTATGAATGCAGTCGGTCTGCCTAACTCCACAGATTTTCCGCAGAGATCGCATTTCGACCGCATTAATTTTACTTTCATACTCTTTTCTGCATACCCAACTCTCGCGTCCATACAGTAATGTTGGGACAAGCACTGCGTTATGTATTGCTACACGTGCCCTCTGGCTGAGGTGGTGGCTGCCGAGAAGTTGCCCCAACGCTCCGTTCACTCTATTTCCTGCATTTACTCTTCGCTCTATATCAGTGGTGTACCTGCCATCTCGGCTAAATCCACATCCAAGATATACAAATTCAGCCACTTGCTCTAGTATATCATTACCTATTGTTACTCTTACATCTTAATAGCTAATAAATTTTAAATATCAATTTAGGTATTAAAACTGAGAAAAGAAATCAAATTTTCAAATTATTTTTAAATTAGATTTATTCTATTTAATATACGAAGTAATAACACACGAAGGTGAGTATTTTCTTCCATAGATTCTGTGCAGAAGCGGTTTTCCATTTCTAGATCTTCTGAACTCGTAAGTCTTTCCTGACTTTCAAATACATTTTTGAAAAACTCTAAAGCTGATGTATCTCCCCATGCAGTATCATAATGGTTCTGAAGCAGGTTTTTTACATCCTTTAATTTATTTTTATTCACAGGTTATAATATTTGGCAACGGTCGTGGGTTGATCATTGCAATATTCTTTTCTCTTTGACAATGTTTTCAAATTTACCTAGATCAGATTTATAGTTCAGTTCTCCACGAATTAATACATTGCCTCGCTTTTTAGATCATTTAAAGATAAATCTCTTACAGTTTTTAAAAGGAATTGTCCATGAAGAAGTCGGTTTCAATATTTTTCTTACAGCATCTCTCCAGTTGCTAATAACACAGTCTGTTTCTAATTTCACAACGCTAGATGATTCCTGTATAGTTGCTGTGATTTCGTCGGGATGGATTATAAGTTCTCTCTCTAATTTTTTTTCAAAAAAATACATTATACCGGAATATACCTTTAACACTATAGCTTAAACACTATGCTAAATACCAAGTTATAAGTATTTCTGAAGTAAAATCAGCTTATGGTAGATAAAATCAGCTTATGATAGAGAGTTGTGTTAACCCTAGACTAATAATAGCCATATGTTTACCTCTGTTTTTTCAACACGTTTTTCTTCCATGTTCCTGGTGTTCTACTTCTTTTTCTTGCAATACTACTTTTTTCAATAATTGAACTATCTTCCATTTTATGTAAAATCTTTATACATTTAACAATATAATAATAAATCATAAAAAACTTTCAACGTTTTTACAGCAAAACTTCTCTAAGCGCCATTTTGAAAAGTGACAGGAAAGATGCTGCTGATTGGTCAGTAGTTGAAAATTGCCGACTACGGTCGTGAAGTTCGAAAGAATGCTGTGTTTGATCCTAAAGTCACTTTTTGATACATGATTTTTGAGGGTTTCGAGGCCTTTTTGATTAACAATCATTATGGAAGTCGGTTAGAATTCAGTTTTTTTGTACTTTTAAATAAAAAATTTTGACCAATTTTGTCTACCACCCTACTTTGCCGACTTTGGTTTTATACGACTCAAATTTAAGCAATACAAAGCAGAAATGGACAATTTCACAGCCAATAAAATAATCTGTCTCCAATCAGATAATGGACAGGAATACTGTAGTAATGAATTTAATAATTTTATTAAAACTAATGGTATTACCAGACGTTTCACAGCGCCGTATACACCACATCAAAATGGTATTGCAGAGCGCAAAAACCGAACTCTACTGGAAAAGGCGAGGAGTATGATGCTGGAATCGAAAGCACCTCAAAATCAATGAGGTGAAGCTATTCAAACAGCCAATTACATTTCCAATCGGAGCATAAATAAGACAATTTATGAAAATTTCGGTATCTTTACCACACCATTTGAAAAGTGGGTTAAAAGGAAACCCTGTATCTTCCATTTGCGTCAGTTTGCGACAAAAGTCTATATTCTTTTAAAAGATAAGACGCGAAATAAATTTCATTCAAAAGCTGTACCTGGGATGTTTGTCGGATACTCAGATACTTCGAAGGCATACCGAATTTGGGTACCTACAAAACAAAAAATCATGATTGCTAAAGGCGTTAGATTTACTAACAGACTATTTTACAACGAAGCACCCTCAACTATAGAGATTACAGAATCTTCACAAGATAATAGAGATAGAAAACACTATAGTGAAATAACAATCTTTGATAAGGTTGATGTAAGTGATTATGAGTCTGTAGAAGATGATGACGAGGATGATAACGATAGAACAACTTCTGTTGTAAACGAAAATGATAGTATGTGCTCAAGAGAATTAAATAACGGAACTGAAAATATAATACAAGTTCCTTATGAACAACGTATTCTTCGTGATCGCAGCCAATTAAGAAAACCTGCCAGATTAGATGAAATTGTAAATACTGCAAAATATGTTAAGTGAGATCAACTCTTTAAATGAAAATCATACATGGGAACTTGCAGCTGCCAAAGTCAGAAACAGAAAACTATTGCCCTATCTTCAATCGAAGCGGAAGTAGTTGCAGCTTCAGAAGCTACTCGAGAGATTATATGGCTACAAGATATGCTGAAACAAATATCGAATATCGATATACCTCCAGTTCTTTATATTGACAATGAGTCGGCTATAAAATTAGCATATAATCCTCCTTATGAGCAACATAATCGTACTAAATACATACATCGGAATTTTTATTTCAGAGAGTGTGTATCAGCCGGTATGCTTAAAGTTGAACAAGTAACGACAGAAATGCAATTGGCTGATCTTTTTACGAAGCCACTTTATGGGACAAGGCTTGAAAAGCTTAGTAAAGTAATCGGCATGAACTTCTAAAGAGGAGTGGATGTAAAGAGGTGTGTACGTCATAGTTACCATAAAGACAAATGTTGTTGACTGTCACTTGTATAAAATATATTAATAATATAAAACATTATTCTTCTTCTAAAACAATTGGAACGAAGTTCCTTATCGCGCGTTGTGAAAGGGGGCTGGACGGAAAAAATTCTTACGAAAAGTTGTCACGACACTTTTTGCCATAGTAAGCTATTGTAAGCTGTGCGGCGTCGCTCGTCGGCTCTCTTATAGAAAGCAAGCCAGATATTTTCATTTCTATTTCGCATTGAACAGTGTGGTGTCGCGACGATTTTTTTTATAGATAGAGTGATTCAAGAGGAAGGTTTATATGTATAATATATGCATAATGTACTAGAGAAACACTGATAATTTTAGAGGTTTCTAATGTGATGTCGTAAATAAACACATTATTTTGCGCTTACATTGCAAACGCTGGCTGAACCCTACGAAATAGATCAAAATAAAGTACTACAGTATTATACAGCTTAAAAAGGCCTACAAAAAAGTCCGCGATGGTATATATCTATCTCTTAAGGATAACATACTATATCCATTTTAATACTTTAAAAAATGTTCTATTATAAAACGGTAATTGAAAAGCTATTTACACAAATACTGTATTAATCCTTATCATTTTAAATACATTAGTTGGCTTGAGCATTTCATGAAGATATTTTTTTTCCTTCAGACCATGCAAATTAAATCAATACCTTAAGAGATATAGCAAAATCAAAATAATGCGCAACGAAATTATTTTCGCCCGTGACCGGGCCGCGTGGCCGGCTCGCGTTCGAGCTCGGGGCCGAAAAGTTTTGGTAGTTTAGTGGAATTGTATATCCTATTATTAATATTATAAACGTGAAAGTTTGTAATAATGTATGGATGTGAACATGTTTGTTGCTCTTTCACGTAAAAACTACTGAATGGATTTTGATGAAATTTATAGTAATATAGCTTGCACATCAGAATAACACATAGGCTATAATTTATAAAGATATTTTGCAAATTGGCTAAAATATAACGATAAAAATCGCTTAAGGCAGAAAAAAATTATATAATTAAAATAGAACTTCGATCCATCCGGGTGTCCCTTGACACCTCCGGTTGTGTACCATTTCTATTATAAATTTTAATATATATAGTTAAAATTTGCAAAAATTTCTATAGCGCGATTTAGACTCTAATACATGTCTTCTTAGAATCCATTAACTTTGTTACAGCGCCATCTAGTAATAGATTATGATCCTATTGAAAAAAAATCTGAGTTACTCCCTAGTCGCGCCTAAAGAAGTTTTAAGTACTTCAAAAATATTATTATAACTTAAAAAAAATAAAATTTTATTACAATTCCTTCACTAATTAATCGAAAGGAACTTCGTTCCATCCGGGTGTCCCTTGACACCTCTCGTTTTATTTTTCTTTTATTTATTTAACACTATAAATATAATTAAATACAATCTTAATCTTCGTCGGATTCCGACGTCGACGTTTCATCAGTTTCGTCTTGAATATCGTATTCATCTTCGTCGCAATCGTCAAAATAAATGTCATCTGATTCTGTAACAAAATAATTAGGCAAATGAACAAATTGGAGTATAATTATTAATACGTAAGAAAAATAAGAATGGAGTACCTTGAACATCAGCAGCCAATTCTTCAAGAGATGGACTGTGGGGGCCATCAAACCAATAATAATGGTACTTGTCATCAATTAATGCCCATCCGCAATTTTCTGGAGTCTTTTCGGTGGGGCTGCGCATGTGTGCATTGCACCATATATTGCAGATGTATGATGTTCGTTTAATCTGTTGCAGTAGCTCTTGTTTGGTTGGCGGTAGAACCGATGGATCGTATCCAACAATTTCATTTTTACAATCGTCTCGTCTTGATTGTTGCATTTGTAGCTTTTTTCAAACAACTCGTACCATCCTTTATTTACGTCATTTTTGGTTTTTAATGTATACAATCGGCACAAGTACTGTTCAAGAACGCGAAATGACTGCTATTTAAGTTTGCGGGTTATATTTTAATCTTGTAAATAATATTGTGTGTTTTTGTTTTATTTAATCTGTAGTAATAATATATATTGAGAAATGTAAATATTGTAAATAAATATAATATAGATAAATAATGTATAGTGTAGATGTAATTTAAATATAAAAATATATATAGATAGGTTTGTGTATGTATGTGAGCACGCCACACATTCATTGAGATTTCACTTTTTGAACACACTTCGACTGAAATATCTCTACACTGCGAACGCTTGTAACCGACTGCCTTGAGAAGGGAACCCAAAATTCAAGGAATTGTTGCCACATGGCCAGCACGGCTTCCCCCTCACACCTCTCTCAGTTTCTTCCGAAAAATTCTTTACTACACTACAGTTCACTACAGTTTTCACTACAGTTCACTACAGTTTTACAGAGTAGAGAATTGTGTTTGGGCTTCTTTTTCAATGTCTAACCACATCGCGATTCACTCGGGATTGTTTACGAATTTAACTCTATATCACGGAAAATAAACTGCGATGGGGACAACAGCAACTTGGAGTAGCGTTTACTACACGTGTAAAATCTCCATTTAAATTTCCATATATTATATAGATATACTCATATCATGTTGTAGTAAACGCTACTCCAAGTTGCTGGTGTCCCCACCGCAGTTTATTTTCCGTGATCGAAATGTAAAGTTAAATATGTGGACAAAATATATCAATTCCTGGAAATACATACCACTTTTGGTGTAGGACAGTAGTAAAATTGTGTTCTACACTTTATTCCCGATAGTACAAAATTAAACCTAGGTTGTTATTAATGAAAAAAGTGTTACCGTGGAATCGACAACTTCCAAGGGTAGGACTAGAAAAACCTACCACTACATTTGTAGGAATTTGTGGCCATTCCATTATACTAATATTTACTAAGCTGCATACCTACACCAAAAGTGGTATGTATTTCCAGGAATTGATATATTTTGTCCACATATTTAACTTTACATTTCGATCACGGAAAATAAACTGCGGTGGGGACAATAGCAACTTGGAGTAGCGTTTACTACAACATACTTGGAGTAGCGTTTACTACAACATACTTGGAGTAGCGTTTACTACAACCGCGACGTCCCCGCCGTGGCCAAGGCAAGCCGAGTAGATGACTCTACACATCCCTAAAGAGTCAAAATTTACAAATGCTGAAATACGTGTTAATTTATTATTATGTAATTTGAAAACAATCGATATTTTTTTTTATCCTCCCCATACACACTCCACCACTCTGTTTAGGTGCGCAATTTCATAAATTCCTTGCACACACGCACGCACGGACGCACGCACGGACGCACGCATGCATGGACGCACGCACGCCCGCACGCATGCAAGTACGTAGCACGTACGCATGCACGCCCACACGCACGCAAGTACGTAGCACGTATGCATGCACGCACACATGCACGCACATACACGCACTCACACACGCACACACACGCGTACACACAGACGCACACACACACGCACACACACGCGCGCGCGCAACCATACACACACGCACACATACGCGCACACACACACACACACGCACACGCGCACAGACACACGCGCACTTACACACGCGCACAAACACCCGAGCACACGCACGCACGCCCACACACGCGCGCACACACACACGTGCGCACACACACGCGCGCACAAACACGCACGCACACACACGCACGCACACACACGCGCGCACACACAAGCGAGCACACTCACGCGCGCGTACACACACACACACACCGAGAAGCTATTCGTTTTAGTATAATTAATTCATGTTTTCTTTAATATAGTGATAACAAAAATAATAGAAATCATATATACAACGCTAACGTCAACAATTAATACAATTATTATTTATAATAATAAATTTTACCAGACGTGTTGAAATTAATGAATTTAGTGTATTAATGATATTAGTATTGACTTAGATATTGAATTGAATAACATTTCGATTTTATTTTACCTCATTGTGACTTTTAGTCACATTAAAAATAACGACATTTAAGTGAATAAATTCAAAAATGATACCAATCAATACAAAGAGGATTCAATCAGAAATTATGCTAAATAATATTGTAGATAAAGAGGTTCAGAGGTTATTTCATCCTCAAAATTTAATGCTAAAACTGTTTTTCTCATCAAAATATGAAATACATTACAATTTTATAACCCCGAATCAAATGAGAGTTGATATAATGTCCTTTATTATTTCTTTCATATGGATTATATTATTTATTCTCCGAATTATTAGGTCGTTCGGAGAAGACTTCTATAACAGCAATGTTATCACTGTCTTCACGTTTTTTATTTTATTGATCCGTAGTACTATTCTTATAACAACCTGCATTCTGAACATAATTCATTACGATAAAAATATATTACTAATATTGACGCTGCAAGAAATTCATCAAAACTTAAATATTGAGAAGAACTTTCGATGTTATATAACAGCGAGTTGGATCTTATATTTGTATATTATCTGTTTAGATATCACAGCGATCATTATTTTTTATAATTTTAATGAAAGTTTTACAATGTATTATATCATAGCTGATATACTATTATTGAAAATTCTAATAAATTTCATACATGCATTACTTGTAATAGGATTAATAAAGAAATATTTAGAAGAATGGTACAAAATCATTGTACTACCTAATGAAGAAGATATTGAGTATTATGACAAAATGTACCTGGTATTTCAAGATATTTTAGATGTTTACCATCTTTATAAACAGCTTTTTCAAGCGTTGGTAAGTTTCAATGTTATGTAATTATGTTAGCATCGATTTGTTAGATGTTGAATTTGACATGGTAACTTTGTGAAGATTTTCAGGTTTTGACCTGAATCTTATTAACGAACGACCAACTGATAGGTATTTTTGATGGTAAACAATGATTATCATTGATATTGAGTATTATGACCATACTCTAAGGAATTATTTTTATTACTGTTTTTATTACCGTGCCACTAGACACCGTAACAGGATTCATTAATTTCATCTGAAAATGTTACGGTCTTTATCTGTAAGCTTTCAGTGGTAATTTTTCCTACATATTTGTGGGATTTGTAGTGAAACACTTACTGCTGTGTTTTTCGAGCACTATAATATTAACTTCTTTAAACGAGATTTAGGAAGAGCTCTCTCTTTCCGATAGGCTACAGCTGTGCTCTTGGTATTGCAAGGGTTCATGAGTGACAGTATAATTTATCATCAGAAATCCCCTCCTTTTCGTGGGTTACCCGTTTAGCGGGTTAAACTTTCGTGTAAAGTTCAAGCCACGTATGTATAATAACTGATATTTTAGCCCGGTAGATATCAATTTCTATATGATGACTTATTGGAAGTGAGATTTCTTAGCCCTCCCCTAACCATAGTCACTGTAAAGTGTTCGAAACATCGGGAAATTAAAAATCAAATACAAACGCGGTAGAAATAAAATAAATAATATAAAAGTAGTTTTATTTCAAGTGTTTGATACTCGCGTAAACATCAGAAGCCTTCTCCTTGGTGCCGAGAGTGGCCAGGCGCATTGCTTTTTCTAGCATACTGCTACGATTTGTGATGAGCGTAACGTCATAATAGCTAATTAAGTCCTACATAGGAGAGAGACTACCTCTCAATGCCCAACCATAGCAAATGTCCCAAAAAATCGGCCCTAAAACAAACGTGACCACCGCATGACATAGGCATACGCACAGTGTCCCTTGATCATCAGTAGGCTGCCACTGGCCGCCTCAGCTACAAGGGCACCCTTTGATACCGGAATGCCTCTTTGATGCAGCTGAATGGCAGACTATTAAAAGTCCACAGACACCACCGACTACAACAGGTGATCATATCTTTCAGGGATAGCGAGGTCATGATGGTCGAACTCTTCTTTCAGAAACCGAACTGGGCGTCCAATAGATCGAGCCTGACCTCGGTAAGGCGGTTGCAGTGCGCATGCAATGTATCCTACTTTGCAATAGCTTGCCCACGTTATATTTGCGGACCGTGGGTTAATCTGAGAAGTAAGACTAACCTCCCCAACACTCAGGGAACTATCCAGATGCTAGATGGGCGTTGTACAGTTCTCTGAGGCGAGGCTCCAGATGGTCGAGGAGCCAGTTCAATTCTCAGACCAGTGTCCCTGTTTAGCCCGAGGGAACTGTTCATAGAATGAATCCTTGACACAACTGCTTCCATCTCTTCCTCTGTTATAGGTGTCCCGGGAACCCATGACCGAGGGCGTGTGTTCCGCGACCACCCTGGTAATGAGGTTAGGCTGAAGGAGTCTCGGTTAAGTTGGCCCTGATCGTGGGCTAACTAAGCTCCGCGCGATATGTTAGACCTCAGGAAACACAGTCGTATGAAGTATTTGGGTCTGGTGCTCGACGGGCGTTGGTGGTTCCGGGAGCATTTCCGCAGGATTGCTCCCCGACTGGTCGGCGCGGCGTCCACCCTATCGCGGCTCATGCCGAACGTGGGTGGACCCAGTTTCGATGGCCGACGGCTGTATGCGGGGGTGATCCGCTCAATGACCATGTACGGTGCACCCGTGTGGGTGAGGGCTTTGAACGCCCACCTCAGGGCTGTTCTGTGGAGGCCACGGAGAGCCATGGCGATCAGAGCCATTCGCGGGTACCGCACGGTGTCCACAGAGGCGGTATGCCCGAGATGCCCGAGAGGGGGTGTCCCGGCCTGTTGGCTCCATGGGACCTAAAGGTGGAGATGCTCTCCGACCTCTACCGACGGGTAACCTCAGTGCGCGACGAGGGTGGCTCCCCATCGTCTAGCGAGATAGCCACCTGGCGCGAGGATGCCCGCCGAGACGTCATCGCCCGTTGGGTTACGCGGCTGGAGAGGCCTAGACACGGTGTTGGTACCATTGAGGCCCTCCGGCCCGTACTGATGAAGTGGATGGAGCAGCGGCACGGAGTCCTCTCCTTTCGGCTGGTGCAGGTATTGTCGGGGCACGGTTGCTTCGGCTTGTACCTGCACACGATCACGTATAGGGAGTGAACTCCGGCCTGCTACCATTGCAGTAGTGACGAGGACACGGCGCAACATACGCTCGAGGTATGTCCGAGCTGGGACGGGCAGCGCCGTGACCTCGTCGCTGTTATCGGTGCCGACCTGACGCTGCCGGCTGTCGTGAAAGCGATGGTCGACAGCGTCAGGCACTGGGACGCGGTCGTCGCCTTCTGCGAGGCTGTCATCTCGCAGAAGGAGGCGGCAGAACGAGTCCGGGAAAATTCCCGTGACCCGGGCCGCCGTCAGCGGCCGGGGCGGCGCAGGCGCGAATATCTGCGCCTGATCCGCCCTAACCTAGGCTTCGTGTGATCGGACCGGGGAATTGTCCGGTCACCCGACATGAGGCCACCGCGTGAGCGCTAGGGCATGTCGACGCCCCGACAGCTTTCGCCGTCGGGGCGTCGACACGAGAGGAACCCGCAAGGGTAAACCGCTGGGCAGGCCACCGAAGACAAAGATCGGGTACTGGTGGCCCGCTCGCACGGCGAAGAGAGGTGTTTTCAGAGTGGGTCCATGGGGTTGCGCGCCGCCTCTTTTGTCGCCCTGGATCGATTTGTCGGGGCGCGACCACATCCATGGTCCACCCTTTTTTTTTTTTTTCATTATGATGTAACTGTCTGTGTACGTGTACGTGTGTTTTTGTTACTCCCTGTAATTATTCATGTAAAATTAGAAATGTCTACCAAAAATGCGGAAATTACCATCAACGAGTTGAACAAGTCTGTGATCTTGCTTCAAGATAAAGTGTCTTCGCTGGAAAAGCTCTTATTAGAACAAAACAAGCTAATTAAAAAAATAGTTGAAGAAGGATCACTGAGTGCCAAAGCTCATCATAACTTTAGTGAAGGTATTTCTGAAACGGAATCAAACCCACGTCCAATCCGTGAAGCTCGTGCTCGGGCAGCATCGGCTATTAGCGTCGGAGCTCGGAAGAAAGTGAGCAAAACGAATTTTGTACCGACTACATCATCGAGCGCGGCCCCTACTATAAGTAATGAACCACAAGCGCAACATGCCGCAGGTGATAACCGCGAGATGATCGAAACACGCGAGAGTTCGAACAAAGAGAGGGACAGCAACTGGGTCGAAGTGCGCCGCCATTCTCGTAAGCGTATGAGTGAGAACGTGACTCGTGGTACTGCCTCGCCAACCCCCACTTCACTACTAGCTGCGGAACGTAGAACGTACCTGCATTTGTATTATTTAAAAGTTGGAACAACAGTTGCACAGGTGTTAGAATATTTAAATAAGATTTGTTCGAATGCTCAATGTACTGCTGAGGCATTAAAAGCACGCGGCGACTACGCGTCATTTAAATTATGTGTTTCAGCTAAGCATTTAGATATGTATATGTGTGCCGATAACTGGCCAGAAGGTATTTGTGTGAAACGGTGGCGGAATGGATTTCGTAAATAAGGTGTACAAACCGCCCAAGCCTAAATGTTATACGCTGTTTTACCAAAATGTTAGAGGACTACGGTCTAAATTAAATGTGTTTAAGTTATCAGTGTTAAGTGAATATGCCGATATATATGCATTATCTGAGACATTCCTAACAAGTAGTGTTAAAGATGGCGAAGTGTTTCCCGACGGGTATATTGTTATACGCCGCGATCGCCCCAACGATGCCGGTTGGGGAGGTGTACTATTGGCGGTACGCGCACAATATTCTGTCCAACAAATATTTGATATTGATAACTACACTTACGATATGGAAGTTATAGTAGCTACTGTAAATTTAAACTATAAGCGTATTATATTGTGTGTTGTTTACATTCCACCCAATTCTACAGATGATAAATATGTAAACACATTTATAGTCTTAGAAAACATTATTGAGAAATACACAAAATTAGATATCGTCGTACTAGGTGATTTTAATTTGACTTCATGTAGTCAAAATGTAAACCTACATTTTACTTATCTTTTATCTTTTTGTAAATTTTATCAACACAATACAGTTAATAATACTTATGGTAATATGTTAGATCTGGTACTGAGCAATCTGGGAGGCGAGTGCGTGAGTGTTGTTGGCGATGTTGAGCCGTTAGTGCCGGCGGACGCGCACCACCCACCGCTCAGCGTGCGGCTGAGCGTTCCGCGGCCGGCGGCTGAGCGGGCTCGGGCAGCACTGCCACATTACACATTATCTCAATATGACACACCTCAGTGGAACTTCAGAAAAGCTGACTTTCAGACTCTGTATGAGTCGGTTGGGTCGATATCATGGTCTACAGTATTGAATAGTACTAACGTTAATAACGCGCTTGATGTTTTTTATTCTCATCTTAAAACAACCTTAAACGCTAATGTACCTCCGAAAAGACAATCTACTCGTATTACAAAGTATGTATATCCCATATGGTATACCTCTGAAATTATAGAAAACATTAAAAATAAGCATTTTCATTTGAAAAAATTTAGAAAATTTCAATTAGATTTTAATAAAGAAATGTTCAAATTTTACAGACAACGAACTAAGGAAATGATAAAGATAGCACATGCCAACTATATAAATAGCGCTGAGGCGGGTATACGGAAAGATCCGAGGTCCTTTTGGAACTTTGTCAGGAACCAACGTTCGTCGCGAAATTCCTGTTCCGATTACCAATTAGATGGCAATATATTCTCCGGATTGGATGCTGCGAATGGTTTTGCAACATACTTTAAATCTATGTTTATAGCAAATTCGCCCACATTATCAATGAATATCCCACAAAACGAAGAACGTAATAGTAATTTGTGTTCTTCGCGTATTAGCATCGAGCTTATTAGTAAATCGGAATTGTTACAGGCTGTCAAACGTTTGAAAGCTCAATCTTCGATTGGGCCCGATGGTATACCTGCTTATATCATAAAGGATTGTATTGGAGTATTAATAGATCCACTATTATACATTTTGAACTTAGCAGTAAAAAAAAAAAACAGCCACCTATCCTACGTTATGGAAGATTTCACGTGTTACACCGGTACACAAGAACGGGTTAAGGTCTGAAATCATAAACTATAGGCCAATTGCTATTCTTTCCGCATTGGCTAAGGTATTTGAATATATTTTAAACAGCCACATTACCAAACAGGTTAAACAGCAACTCAGCGAGTGTCAGCACGGGTTTAGAACTGGCAAATCGACTGCCACCAATTTAATAAATTTTGTTGACTATTGTGTAACCGAGATGGATCATAATAGGCAAGTTGACGCGGCATACTTTGATTTTAAAAAAGCGTTTGATCGCGTTCACAATGACGTGCTTTTACAAAAATTTTCTGATTTTGGTTTTACTCCTAACCTTTTAAAATTATTCGCTAGTTATTTTACTAGTCGAATACAATATGTACAGCTAGGAAAATACCAATCGGAACCATATTTTACTATTTCTGGTGTGAGTCAGGGCAGTGTCTTGGGCCCAACTCAGTTTTTAATTATGATTAACAACCTGCCCAATGTCATCTCTTTGGCACAATGCCTCATATTTGCGGATGACCTGAAGGTGTTTTTAGGCATAAAATGCATGGAAGACTGTAAAGCGCTCCAGCGTGACATCAATAGTGTTATTGCCTGGGGTGCGCGCAATCGCTTAGAGTTTAATACATCCAAATGTAAAACCATAACATTTACTCGATCGCGCGCTCCATGCACGTACATTTACAACATATCTGGTGTACCGTTGGAGCGGGTCACACAAATCCGTGACCTAGGCGTTACACTTGACACGTGTCTAACATTTAATACGCACATCACAACCATTTGCACACAAAGTTTTAAATCACTTGGCTTTGTGATGAGACAGTCTACTCAGTTTCAGAATCGGAGTACTATTATTGCGCTATACTTTTCCTTTGTTCGCAGTACTTTGGAGTATAACTCCATAATCTGGGACCCACACGAGGTCAAGTATAGCGTGATGATGGAACGTGTACAACGTAAATTTAGTAGATTTTTGTACAAAAAGCTTTATGGTTATTACCCTTACTTATATCCGTCTCTTTTTGTATCCGGAATGATAGGTCTCGATACTCTTGCGTTACGACGCAAGTGTGCCCTATTGATACATTATTATTTATTATTTAACAATAAAATCGATAATCCGAATGTATTATCGCACTGTTCCCTATCAGCACCGTACCTATACACACGACTTCGCTCGCGCCATCTGCTCGCTGAACCACAGGTGCGTACATATACCGCACAATACGCACCTACCAGCCAGGCCGTTGCACTGCTTAACTCACTGATCGCTCACTATCCAGAAGTTGATATATTCTTCACTAAATTTGATTTATTTTTAAAATATTGTTTATACTTTTTATCTTATAATTATACACTTAAATTATAGAATTGTAATGGCTCACTACACGTATTGGGAAACTGTAAGTGTAGTGAGCAGTTGAATAAAATAAATAAATAAATAAACTGAATGGTTACCTCATAACAATTACAATGCTTTTTTTTTTTTTTTTGGCGGCGGGCTACGGAACGTCAAACTCCGCTATTCCGTCCGAGGCGACAGGAAAAGCGGCGCAAGACCCCGTAGACCCGCCCTACAATATACCTCTCGACGCCGTGCGGGTGGGTCACTGGTACGCGGTCTTTTTCTTCAGTGGCCCACCCGGCGGTCTACCCTCACGGGTATCCTCGTTGATGTCGACGCCCGGACAGTCGGATCCTCGAAGAGAAGTTCCTCTCGGATTCGCCCCGCCGCTTCCTTCTGCGAGATGACGTCCTCGCAGAAGGAGGCGACCGAGGCCAATACGCATACAGACTTGGTCGCAACCGTGCGGTATCCGCGGATAGCCCTGACCGCCATGGCTCTCTGCGGTCTCCGCAGAATAGCCCTAAGGCGTACGGTCAGAGCCCTCGCCCACACGGGAGCGCCGTACAATGCCATTGAACGGATCACCCCCGCATATAGCCGTCGACTCTCGAAGCTCGGTCCGCCCAAGTTCGGCATCAGCCGAGATAGGGCGAACGCCGAGCCGACTATCCGGGGAACAAGTCTACGGAAATGCTCCCGAAACCACCAGTTCCCGTCGAGCACCAGACCCAAACACTTCATATGGGCCTGGATACTGATGGGGACGGAGTTGACGACGATCGAGACGCCGACGGGTGGCCCCACGAGGCGCCCATGAAACAGGAGCGCCTCTGTCTTCTCCAGGGCCACCCTAAGCCCCAGCGCCTCGATACGCCTGACCATCTCCTCAGTGACGAGAGTGGCCAGGCTCATCGCCTCTTCTAGTGTCCTGCCCCGGGCTGTGACGAGCGTGTCGTCAGCGTAGCATATAAGCCCCAGCCCGGGGGGGAGACTCCCTCGCAACGCCCAGTCGTAACCGATGTCCCACAGAGTCGGCCCCAACACCGACCCCTGTGGGACACCGCACGACATGGGCGTGCGCAAGATGTCCCCCGCGCTATTCGCGCAGAGGACACTGCGCCCCTGCAAATAGTCTGCCACTAGCCGCCTCAGGTATAAGGGCACTCCGTGATACCGGAGCGCCTCCCTGATGCAGCTGAATGGCAGACTATTGAATTTGTTCGCCGAGGAGGGTGGCATCAAGATCGCCAGGCCCGTCAAGTGCGCCGAAATGCGCATTTCGGGTTTGGACGATTCGGTGACGGTGGAAGACATCCGGGAGGCTATTGCCTCGAAAACCGGGTGTCCCATAGACACCGTCCGGGTCGGTGCCATTCGTCCCGGTCCGGGTGGCGTAGGTACTGCCTGGGCGCAGTGCCCGGTGGAGTCGGGCAGTCAACTGGCCGGCTCAGGCAGGCTCCTCGTGGGCTGGAGCTCGGCGCGGGTAACCGTGCTTGAGCACCGGCCTGCGAGGTGCTACAAGTGCATGGCGGTCGGACACACTCGACCGACGTGCACTAATTGCTTCGACTGCGGCGGATTGTGTTTCCGCTGCGGTCAGACCGGGCACGTGGCGGCATCTTGCGCCGCCCCGCCCCACTGCCCCGCGTGTGCGGCGGGCAATAAGCCCGCCAAGCACCGCATGGGCTCTGGGGCGTGCAAACCTCCAGCTTCGGCCCCAAAGGCGCGGGGCGGCCCTACGACCACGGCCGCTCCCGCTCCTAGCGCGGTCCGATCGCCCGCTGGCGAGGAGGTCATGGATACAACCCGATAATGGGTACACCATCCATGCACCTCCTCCTGCAGGCCAACACCAACCACTCCACCGGAGCGCAGGATCTCCTCCTGCAATCTATGGCGGAGTGGTCGATTGGTGCAGCCGTAGTCGCGGAACCGTACGCCGTGCCTGATCGCCCCAATTGGGTGGTCAGTCGAAACGGTACTGCGGCAATCGTCGTCTCAACGCAGCGGCACTTCCCGTCCTTGTCCCTTTTGGATAGGGGCGAGGAATTTGTCGCGGCAGAGTGGGGAGGGGTCACGCTGTACAGCGTATACCTCTCCCCCACTAGGAGGATGGACGATTTCGGGGCCTCACTCACCACCTTGGAGGCCTCGATACGGCGACTGGCACCGGGCCTCGTCCTGGTTCTAGGGGACTTTAACGCCAAATCCACGGCGTGGGGGTCCCCTGCGACGGACGACCGCGGGCGGGCGGTCAACGAGTGGGCGGCTTCACTGGGCCTCTGTGTTCTGAACAGAGGCTCGGTGAACACGTGTGTGCGGCGGCAGGGCGGGTCGATAGTGGACTTGTCGTTCGCTAGCCCCGCTGTGGCGCCACGGGTGAGAAACTGGAATGTCCTGGAGGAGGCGGAGACCCTGTCGGACCACCGGCACATCCGGATGTAGGTCTCCCCCCGGGAACCCGGTAGGGGTCACAGGGCGGACGGAGCTCCCGCGTTTCCGCGGTGGGTTGTGGGTCGTCTTGACAGGGATCTACTGGCGGAGGCGGCCATTGACAGAACGTGGCTGTCCTAACCACCCCCAGCGGACGGAGTGGACGCTGAGGCTGTCCGCATTTTCAGTGCGTTAACGCAGATCTGCGATGCGGCCATGCCCAGAGTGCGGCGGCGTCCACCTCCGAGGCAGGGGGTCTACTGGTGGTCCCCAAGACTGGCGGACCTTCGTGCGGCGTGTATCAGTGCCCGAAGGTCCTACACCCGCAGCCGGCGGCGTCACCGCGACGTCGAGCGGGAGGGACAGCTGTACGAGGCGTACTGCAGTGCGCGGACTGCCTTTCGGCTGGCCATCCGAGCCGCCAAGGGCGCGAGTTGGCAGGAGATGCTGGACGGTCTCGACCGTGACCCCTGGGGTCGCCCATATCGCGCGGCGCTGAACAAGCTTCGCCCGCGACCACCCCCCCCCCTCACCGAGACCCTCCAGCCCGACTTCCTTCGTAGGGTGGTCGAGGAGCTGTTTCCACGGCAGTCGGAACACACGCCCCCGGTCATGGCTCCGCCAGATCAGGACCGGGAGGCCGACGACGACGAGAGTGTTCCGCCCGTAACAGAGTCAGAAGTGGGGGCGGCTGTGGCGAAGATTCGTTACGCCACCACGGCCCCCGGCCCGGACGGAATTCCAGTCCGGGTGCTGACGTCGCTCCTCGAGCACTTCGAGCCTCGCCTCAGGCAGCTGTTCAACGCCTGTCTGACGTCTGGACGGTTCCCTGAGTGCTGGAAGGAAGGGAGGTTGGTTCTCCTGCCAAAGCCGGGACGGTCCCCGGATTTGCCGTCGGCCTACAGACCCATCGTGCTCCTCGACGATGTGGGTAAGTTGCTGGAGCGTGTGCTCGCTGCCCGCATCGTCCGACACCTGGAGGAGGTGGGGTCCGATCTTTCGGACGCTCAGTATGGGTTTCGGAGGGGGCGTTCGACCATCGGGGCCCTATTACGCCTGAGGCAGGCGGCCGCGGAGGCCGTCGCCGGGAAGGGAGTGCTGTTGGCGGTGTCGTTGGACATCGCCAACGCATTCAATAGTCTGCCATTCAGCTGCATCAGGGAGGCGCTCCGGTTCCATGGAGTGCCCCTGTACCTCAGGCGGCTGGTGGCAGACTATTTGGAGGGGCGCAGTATCTTCTGCGCGGGTCCCGCAGGGGACATTGTGCGGACGCCCATGTCGTGCGGCGTTCCACAGGGGTCGGTTCTGGGGCCAACTCTGTGGGACTTCGGGTACGACTGGGCGTTGAGAGGGAGTCTCCCCCCCGGGCTGAGCTTGGTGTGCTACGCTGACGACACGCTCGTCACAGCCCGGGGCAGGACACTCGAAGAGGCGGCGAGCCTGGCCACTCTCGGCACCGAGGAGATGGTCAGGCGGATCGAGGCGCTGGGGCTCAGGGTGGCCCTAAACAAGACGGAGGCCCTACTTTTTCATGGGCCCCGTGTGAGGCTGCCCATCGGCGCCTCGATAGTGGTAAACTCCATCCACATCAGCATCCAGGCCCATATGAGGTACTTGGGTCTGGTGCTCGACGGGCGATGGTGGTTCCGGGAGCATTTCCGACAGATTGCTCCCCGGCTTGTCGGCGCGGCGTCCGCCCTTTCTCGACTCATGCCGAACGTGGGCGGACCCAGTTTCGAGGGCCGACGGCTGTATGCGGGGGTCTTCCGCTCGATGGCCATGTACTGCGCACCCGTGTGGGCGAGGGCTCTGAAGGCCCAGCTCAGGGCGGTTCTGTGGAGGCCACAGAGAGCCATGGCGGTCAGAGCCATTCGTGGGTACCGCACGGTGTCGACAGAGGCGGCGTGCCTGTTGGCCGGGACACCCCCGTGGGACCTAGAGGCGGAGATGCTCTCCGACCTCTACCGGCGGGTTATCACAGCGCGCGAGGAAGGTGGATCCCCATCGTTGAGCGAGATAGCCACCTGGCGCGTGGATGCCCGCCGAGACGTCATCGCCCGTTGGGCTACGCGGCTGGAGAGGCCTAGGCACGGTGTGGAGACCGTTGAGGCCCTCCGGCCCGTATTGATAGAGTGGATGGAGCGGCGGCACGGAGTCCTCACCTTTCGGCTGGTGCAGGTATTGACGGGGCACGGGTGTTTCGGGTTGTACCTGCACAGGGTCGTGTATAGGGAGTGGACTTCGGCCTGCCACCACTGCAGGAGTAACGAGGACACGGCGCAACACACGCTGGAGGTGTGTCCGGGATGGGAGCGGCAGCGCCGTGACCTCGTCGCTGTCATCGGTGCCGACCTGACGCTGCCGGCCGTCGCGAGGGCGATGGTCGACAGCATCAGGAACTGGGACGCGGTTGCCGCCTTCCGCGAGGCTGTCATCTCGCAGAAGGAAGTGGCGGAACGGGCAAGGGAGGATTCCCGCGACCCGGGCCGCCGCCAGCGGCCGGGGTGGCGCAGGCGCGAATACCTGCGCCTGATGCCGCCCTAACCGAGGCTTCGGGTGATCGGACCGGGGAATTGTCCGGTCACCCGATGTGAGGCCACTGCGTGAGGGCGACGCCCCGACGGCGAAATCTGTCGGGGCGTCGACGAGAGGAACCCGCGAGGGTGAACCGCCGGGCGGGCCACCGAAGTTAAAAATCGGGTCCCGGTGACCCGCTCGCACGGCGAAGAGAGAGGAGTTTTTACGGTGGGTCTATGGGGTCACGCGCCGCCTTCTCCGTCACCCCGGACCGATTTGTCGGGGCGCGACTAATCCATAGTCCACCAAAAAAAAAAAAGGAGACGCAGATGGGCGCCTCTCCTGGCCTTTAGGCGGAGGGACACTGGTGGTTGCACTCCTCTCCGCCTTCTTCTGCTGGCGCTTCTTGGTGAGCTCACCCTTCTTTATGCTGTAGCCCAGGTTACTCCTCTTCTTCACAATTTTTAAATTAGGGACCGTATTTGCAGCCGGGTCCCCCGCGGCTGAAGCAAAAGTTGCCCCCCTCCCATACGCGGAGCTGACTGAGTCGACATCGGAACACGTTCCCGAAACGTGCTCCGATGGCAACTCAGCAAGGGACTCCCCGGCGTTGCCGGGACCCTCTGTAGGATGCATTATCCTATTTTAACTTTTGCCATGTATGTAGTGGGGTTTAAAGTCCCCCCGAGAGACTGGGTACCGCTCTAGTGGCTGACTCCTCCGGAATAACCATGCATCCTCTCGCCGAGCGGTGAAACTTAGGATTCGGGATTGTTTTTTCTTTAGAGGGGAATCTACCTCCGCACCCCAAATCCCGGCCCTAAATCTAAGATATCCTAAACTCAGGGACGCGGGCCGGACATGAGGGCCATCTCGAGAGAGACCCCATGCCCTTTGGAGAGGGAACGACGGGGATTTGTCATCCCTTCCTGCGGGGTCAAATCGTGCGCGTTCAGACGGCGCAGAACGCGCCGAGACCCGATGGCTGAACTCTTGGCCGTCAGACGGGGAAAAAGGTCTGACGTTTCCAGGGTGCACCACGTGGAGATGGTTCAGCACCGCACTCCAACAATTACAATCTAGCCTTGAGGCTAATAAGTAATTTAAATATATCTTAATTTGCTAAAACTTACAAAGTAAAGAATGTGTCCATTGGCACTTTTCTTATGGTCACTATTTAAAATGGAAAGACACTTTGTTCTTGTGTTCTTCAAGGGTAGCACTCACTGCACTCCGTAAAACTAATGTCACAACACTAACTCAAAAGGCTTAGTCCTTTTCAGTCTCCTTACTATGTCCGTGGTGTCAAGGAGCTGAATAGCCTCGACATTCACATGTTGAAGAAGTCTTTGTTCATGAGCTTCGGCGTAATTTTTTATAACCTTAGCAACAAGGTCCACTCCTAAGTCCCGGTGGATGTCCTCGTTTCTAATGTACCAGGGAGCGTTTTACGATGCTCCGAAGTACTTTGTTTTGGAATCTTTGTATTATGTCAGCGTTAGTGCGCTTTGTACAGCCCCAAAGCTGAATACCGTATATCCATACAGGCATAAGTACTTGTTTGTACAGAAGTACTTTGTTGTATACTGACAATGATGAATGTCTGCCGAGTAGGCAGTGCATATTCTTGTAGCGAAGATCTAACTCCTGGCGTTTCTTTTTAACATGAGCCTTCCAGCGAAGCTTTGTGTCAAGCGTCATACCCAAGTATTTTGCCGTGTTTTCGTAAGGTATTATGCGACCGTTAATATATAGCGGTACATAATTAGGTTTTGTTCTGTTCTCTCTGCCTACCCTGCAAGGGATATGGCGTGATGATATGTATGTATGTATGTATGTATAATTAGGTTTTCGATTTGTGAAGTCTATATGAGTCGATTTGAACTTATTTAGCTTAATTCGCCATTTTTTTGTCCATTTGGTGATGTCATTGACCGCAATTTGTACTTTCTCTACTGCTTCTTTGTGAGTGAAACCTGTAGCCATGATGGCCATGAAGGTTGCAATTATATTGTTTTTTATTTCTGGGATATCACAGGTGTACAATAGATACGAGACAGGTCCAAGGACACTTCCCTGTGGTACTCCAGCTTTTATTTGCTTGACTTTCGAATAAGCATCTTCATGTCTGACTCTAAATGTTCTCTCTGTTAGATAGGATTCTAAAATGTCTGCAAATTGTTTAGGGAGCATTTTCCTTAACTTATATATAAGACCTTGGTGCCAAACCTTATCAAATGCTTGTGCTACGTCTAGGAATACTATGGAACACACTTTCTTTTCTTCTAGTGTTTTTTCTATAACATTAGTAATTCTATGTATTTGATCTATCGTGGAATGTTTTTCTCTGAAGCCGAATTGATAATTTGGAATTAGTTTTCTATCTTCTGTTATATGTTTCAAGCGTCTTATAAGTAGCTTTTCAAATAATTTTGAAATGATTGGTAGTAGTGATATTGGTCTGTATGTTGTTACTTACCTCTTGAGGAGGTTTGCCGGGTTTGAGGATCATTATTACTTCAGCAACTTTCCAGCTATTAGGCACGTATTTCAATCGAAATGTGGCATTGATAAGGGTTGTAAGTTTTACTGTGGCTTTGCGTGGGAGATTTTGGAATAGTTCACCCGTGATAAGATCGTATCCAGGCGATTTCTTTTTAGCCAAGCTTTTGATCATATTTTTGACTTCTTTTGGAGTAACTGGTTGTATTTCCAAGTCGTCATGGGAAGTGACATCAAATGCTATGTTTTCAGAGCTCTCCTCACCGCTATTTTGAAAAATTTGTGCCAGATGTTCTGCAAATATGGCCGCTTTCTGTTCATTACTCCTGGCCCATTTGCCATCTATTTTTTTAATGGGTGAAGAATGAACAATAGTCTTTTTAAACTTTTAGTAGCTTTTCATAGTGAGTATTCTGTTTTCCCACTGCTTGTTAATCGGCTAAGGTAGTCTTTTGTGGCATCATCATGAAAATTCTGTATAGCTTTATTTAATCTTTTTGTAAGTCTGTTTAGTACTGTTTTGTCAGGCGGATATCTAGATTGTTGCCACTTTTTTCTCTGAGCTCTCTTTAAGGCTATAAGATTTCTTATTTCTAATGGGTATCTGTGACTTACGATTTTCCTTTTTAAGACAGGTGTATTTCCCCAAGCGCAGCTTTGAATATCTGTCACAAATTTTGACACTTCTTTAGCTAACTGTTGTTTATTTTTGAGAGGTACTTTGAGGTCAATAATGTTGTCTAAATCGAATTTGAAGCTATCCCAATTAGTATTTTTATTTACTAAAATTGGATTGCTTTCTTTCTGAATTATGGTCTCACTTAACATTAATATAATGGGGGAATGATCAGAATTCATAGCAAATCCCTCCTGTATGTTGAGATATGTAGCTGATAGATTCTTGTATATGAAGAAGTCGATCAGATCTGGTATTTTTTTATCATCAGTAGGCCAGTGAGTGGATTTGCCTGTTGAAATTGCATTGCACTTGGTTTCTCTAATAGCACCAAGCAATTCCTTTCCTTTAGTGTTAGTTAGTCTAGATCCCCAGTATGTGTTTTTTGCATTGAAATCACCTCATAATATAAATGTGTTACCAAGAAATTTTAATAGGTTTCTGTACTGCTCTATTTTCAGAGCATACTTTGGTGGACAGTATATAGCTGCTACTGTAATATGATGAAGTTTAGTTCTGACCCTAACAGCTACAGTTAGTATAAATTCTTGTTCATATTTATGTTCTAGGTAATGGTATATGTTCTCTCTTATAATAAGGGTGCTTCCCCCTCTCGCAGCATTGGCAGGGTGCAGCGCAAGATATATTTTATACCCATTAATGTGAATATACGATTCTCTTGTAAAGTGAGACTCCGATATGAGGCACACATCAATTTCTTCTGTTGCAAGGACAGCCTGTAGCTCGTTTCGATGCTTTAGGAGTCCATTTGCGTTCCACGCCATAATTTTTAGAGTGTTCTTCATTTTTCCATCATATAAGGTAGCTGTAGAGCACTACTTTCTAGGTTTTTCAACCTTTGATCAAATGAGGTTAAGATATTTAAATTTGTATTAATATTTTCATTTGTATCGAAGTCTCCTGATATGGAGAGTTGTGGACCATGCACCGGTGGTTGAGGAAGTGGCTGAGGAGCTTTCGTTACTTGTGCATAAGACACATTATTTGATACGCTTTGGTGTATAAAACGTAACGGGTGATTTTTCTTAGCACTAGGGGCCTGGGTGGTAGGTGTAGTAACCTTTTTTTTTATGACTTTATTTTTTAGCTGTTGCAGTTCTTTGGCTACCATACACCCTCTATAGTTAGCTGGGTGTGGCTCACCACAGTGAACACATTTAGGTTTTGCTGCTATCGGTTTTGTGCAGTCTTTAGTCAAGTGTTTACCAATGCACTTCACACATCTGGGTTCCTTGGAGCAATATTTCTATGTATGGCCATATGCTTGACATCTTTTAGACTGTGGTATTAGCTTAGATGTTTTTAAAGGCTGCACTTCCACCTTACAACCTAATATAGTCTTAATACCATATATCTTATTTATGTCTTCATCTTTTTGGAAGGCAAGCATAAACATATTTATTTAAAGGTTCCTTAGTCCTCCAACTTAGTTTATTTATCGCTTCCTGGATTTGAAGCCATTAGCATTTAGTTCTTCAACTATTCTATTTGGCAAACATGATGAGTGTAGATTTTTAACTACTTGGTCTATCTTGTTTGTTCTCATACGAGTGCCAGAGACAATTATTTTGTAATAATAATTTAATAATAGCTCGGTAGGAGTCTTCGTCCTTGGCGTTTACTTTTACGGTGTCTCCGTTCATCATTTTGACCATGAAGGAGTCTTTATTTGAATAAGTCAAAATAAGGTCATAAAACTGCTGATAGTTTTTGATGTTTTCTACTATGACTGGGGGAGGTGAGGGTTGTTTTTTTGTTTTTGGTTTCTCGGCTTTTGTACTAGCCTGAGATTCAATGAAGCTTACTTCTTGCGATAGTGGAGAAGTTGAAGTGTTTAACTTTCTTTTCTTTCTACTTTTCTGTCGCACCCGCTCTGTTTCTCTGGCAAGATCCTTTTCGTCAGTTTTATATTCGACTTCTGGCAGAGGCTTTTATGGTCTATCCTGCGGAAAAAAAAAACAAAAAAAGGGATCACAGTCGTGACTCCTCAGTATCTCTTGCCAACTCTTATCTTACGCACTATGTTAAACCTCGTATAGCTGGACCTCTCACTTAGAGTCACGGTGACACCCCCGGCTGCGAGTGTAGGATCTTTAGGCACGAATGCACGATGCGAATAGATCCGCCAGCTCATGGGACCACCAGTAGATCGCCTGCTTCGGAAGCAGATGCCGCATCGCGGATCTACTTTAACACACTGCTGCTGCAGACCTTCCTAGCGTCCACTCCATCCGCCAAATGTAGTAAGGATAGCCACGTTAACGCGATGGCCAGTACATAGCATAGCCTACCTGAAAATGTGGAAGCTCCGTTCACCTTGTGATCTCTGTTGGAGTCCCAGAGTAACCGGGAGCCCTCTATCCGAATATATCTATGGTCGGATAGGGTTTCAACCTCCTTTAGAACTAGCAAAAGTGGGACTAACGAATGATAAGTCCTCTATAGATACGCGAGCTTACTCACTGAGTCTTTGTTGAGTAAATAGAGGCCGAAAAAAACTACCTACTCTTCGACCGCCCGCTCGCGAGCATTCGTCGCAGGGTACCTTCACGTAATGGATTTGTCATTGAAGTTACATGGGACAAGGTTGAGGCGCGGTGCCAGTCGCCGTATCAAAGCCCCTAAGTTGGTCAGGAAGGCTTCGAAATCCGTCACTCTTCTATCAGGGGCATAGTGCACAGCACTAAGAGTAACCTCAGTCTGCAGTAAAAAACCCATCGTCCTTGTTCTTAAGAGGGCGAGGAATGCGAGTTGGACAGGTAGTTTTGCCACGAGGAGGTATTTCAGTCAAGCACTCCATCGTAGTCGCTAACTAGCTATAGTCTATCTAATCTAAGAAGTGTACTTTGACAGCTGTCGGAGTAAGTTGTCTAGGTATGTGAACCAAATAATCGCTATCGAAAATATCCGATTTTACTGAGAAATCGATATTAATTCTTTGTTTTTAATAATCGATTAATTTTTTATTTTTCAAAAAGGAGATGAAATATTAAATGCTAAATTAATACTAAACAAATTTAATTATTTCATCACAAAATCTATTCATCATATTTAATAGGATTAGGTTTAGTAAAAACAAAAACTGGATTTGAAAATAGCTCTTTATTCAGAATCACTACTATTACTTGAATTATCATCGTCGCGAACATTAATAATTATTTCCTTATCAATAAAATTGTCAAAACGTACATCTCTGTCAAAATCTCGATTCGATTAGATATATTAATCTAATATTTTTACCGATTATTTAGATATTCGTGAATTGGAAGTTGTCAATCACTACTGTTTAGAACGTTATGACGTGATATTATAAGGTCGTCAATAATAATTACTATTTACCATGTTATTTTAATTTTAAATTAGTTTTAAGATTTTCAACATTAATGTAATGTTGTTGTTGTACAAGAAAGTCACCCGCAACGTTAATTATGTAAATAACTTAATAGTTCCTTAAAATATCAGATTTATTGTTTGCAATCATCTGTATACGTTTGACGAAGGATATTGTGTATTAAAAAATGCGAAACGTCAAAATGCACTTCTTAGATTAGATGAACTATAGTTAATACGTTACTTAGCGTAAGTTTTACTACAACAATTATAATCATTATTAATTTGTTTTTAGGTATTATATCACACAATTGATACATTAATCCATGGTTTATATTGCGTGGAAATAGCAATTCAGATATTCAAACAGCCATCAAAAAAGTATTACGGTGTATGTATAAAAGTTTTAAAGTTATTTAATTATAACCAATAAGTATCTTTCTCAGCGGTGATAAGGCAAAAATACATTAAGTCTCTTATTTTCCCATCGGATTGGTAAAAAAAAAAAAAAAAAATTGTTTAATTAAACAAAACGACCATTTCTTGAGAGACATAATACGAAATGCAATCGCTTACCGGCCTACCAAGTATGATTTTAATATCACCCAACACCCTTGTTTGGGGACATGGGTGATGGGTGTGTCCAATAGCGAACCTCCGCTGATGATGATTATGAAATACTTTTTCATTGTGAAGTTAAGCTGCCAGTATCTCACACTTTATTAATTTTATTTTTTATTTTAAACTAAAGCTCATAATTAATTTTTTCTATTATTATTTTATTTATATACATACATACATTATATATTTTATTTATATAGATTTATTTTATTAATATTTTCTATTATTATTTAATTTAAACTAAAGCTCATAATTAATACATACATACATATCATCACGCCATATCCCTTGCAGGGTAGGCAGAGAGAACAGAGTGCCAGGGAACTCTATCCTTGCATACTTCACTCGCTTCTTCAACATTCATAATTCTCTTCATACACGCTCGCCGGTTTCGGAAACTCTTGACTCCACCTTCTTTCAGTACGTGACCAATCTGGTCTAGGTAGGTGAACTTCGGTCTCTCCCGGTACCTACATCCTTCCACTTTCGCATTGTATATCTTCTTAACCAGACGTTTGTTCGGCATTCTTTCCACATGTCCGAACCATCGGAACATTCCCTTTCGCATCTTTACACCAATACTCTCTTTCATACCTACTCGCTCTCTTACGTCGTCGTTGCGAATGCGGTCGGTCAGCCTAACTCCACAGATTTTCCGTAGAGATCGCATCTCGACCGCATTAATTTTACTTTCATGCTCTTTTCTGCATATCTAACTATCGCTTCCATACAGTAATATTGGGACAAGCACTGCGTTATGTATTGCTACACGTGCCTTGTGGCTGAGGTGGTGGCTACCGAGAAGTTGCCCCTACGCTCCGTTCACTCTCGTTCCCGCACTATAAACAATAATTGCACATATTCAATAAGTTTATAGAATACATGTTATTATGTTATTTTAGGTTGATTTTGGCTATGCTGTTTGTATCGATGCTTTAAATATGGTAAAAGATTGGTGGCCACAAGCGCAGCTATGTATTCAATTAGAAAATATCTATGAAATTATTGAGAACACCAAGCATAAGTGTAGTCAGTATCTTAGTAATATTTTGCTTACAGGTATGTGCCTTTTTATTTAACTATCATGATACAATTGTATCTCACTATATCTTTAAACGAGCAATTCTTGTATATATATTATATATATATATATATATATATATATATAAATATATATATATATATATAGTATATATATATATATATATATATATATATATATATATATATATATATATATATGTAATCTGAATCTCGGAAACGACTCCAACGATTTTCTTGAAATTTAGCATACAAAGGGTTCCGGGGACCATTAATCGATCTAGCTAGGTTTAATTTATAGAAAATATTGTTTTGTCAGTATTTTTCGGCAACAAAAAATATAATTTTTCGTTGTATTAAAACTATTAGAATATGGAGGTTTTCAAATTTTGACGCTGTCATTAAGAATTGACATTTAGCTCAGTTAGAAAGTCGAGTGGTCTAACAAACCGGAGCTCGGTTCGGATCCTTAGTTTTTCTTATTTACTTCTTGGCCTTTTTTATTATTTTATTAATTATTATCATTTGCCTACGTCTTTGTCTGCGTAGAAGTCGATAATGTTTTAATAGGATTTTGTTTGTTTTTTACGTTATTAATTTTATTGTTATTTATAAATAATGATGTATAAATGTTTGTATCCTTATATAGTATAACAATCTTATCTATATGGTGACGGAGTAAGAAAACAATTCATCACCCTCTATCTTACCCGTGGGTGATCGTAAGAAACGACTAAGGGATATAAAATGCATATAACATCTATGCAAGAAAAGGAGAACTCGAAACAAAATCCTATACCAACACGTCTGACCAGCGCGGTATAGTAGGTTAACTTCCCTTCCATTATGAAGGAGGCCCGAGCCTAACAGTAGACGTATTTGGGCTGTGCTTATGATGATGATGGTGACAACAGTCTTTATTACAGTGTAGGGAATGTTCAATAAACATGAAAATCAAATGAAATTTTGTTATATAATACACGGACACGAGGCTTAACAGGCCATATTTTAATACACCGCGCTCATTCCGATCGAAGCGACGGAAGGGTAGTGCGCGGCCCCATAACCTACTCTCTTTTCCATTGAAATTAGGCCGACCACTGGTACCGCTTCTTTGACATCCACCCGCGATACTACACCTATTACAGTATTTCTTTGTAAATAATATCTTTTGTGTTTCTTTTGGGATGCTAGAATTACCAGGCTACTCTGTAAGCTTACTCTGAAGTATGTCACATACAACTGCCCATGGGAGAAGCAGCTTTCACTCAAGTCTACTCCCGCTACCTTAAGAATTTGACCTCGAGCTAACGAAACAAAGATTTATGGTTATTGCGAAGTAGACTTTAATAGCAAACTACACTCTCTGAATTTCGAAGGAGTAATTTGATGGTATTTGGAGAATCCTAGGAATAAATACAGCCGCTGCTCGAGAACTACCGGTCAGTTTAGTTGACCCGATTACATTGCAATGCAATGTTTTTTCTTGCAAACTGGAGGCATTGTATAATTTTGGCGCGCCAGCTCTCAATTTTAAGGTGGGAGTTGGGCGATTGGGAACCTGCAGAGTATTCTTCAGGAACTCGACCGGTTGTCGGACTCGAGGTTTATGGCTTATTCGAAAGATTTATTTTAATATTCGACCCCTTCGAATGATTTAAAATATTAAATGGTGTTAAGAAATCGAAACGACCATAGTAGTACCTATGTACGATAGATAAATCATGGCGTCTTGCGACCAATCTAATTAGCATTAACATAATGTGACCAGACGTCCCGTTTTGAACGGGACTGTCCCTTTTTATAATAACGACTCCCGGTGTCCCCGGAACGAACTCTGGGATTGTCCCGTTTTCGGCAACCGCGCAAAAGTTGGATTTGAGTAATTTAAAAACGTGCCAAGAGTTTTATTCTTACTTAAAATTTTCACCAGTTATATTAAAGCAAATTTTTTTTCTAGTAAATATGGTAAATAAACCTTGCCCGTATATTTTTTAATTCATAACTTTTAAGTTAACTAACTTTTTCGGAATACCTTTAAAAAGTGTTTTTTAATTGACCACCCGACTAAAATGTCCCGTTTTGAGTCAAAGAATAAATGGTCACGTTACATTAACATCCTGTCTCCCTATCATATCTTCCTGATTGTTCCTAACATAACTTAGCCTTTCCGTCTCGATTTTTACAAATAGTTTGATTAAACACTGGCTAAACAGCGATCAAAAATATAGCAAATGACTATCTCTCTTTCCATCATTATGCGGTAAAAATACCCTCGCCAGAGTAAAATTAAAACAGGTAATACATCTTATGAGCGATGGATTTCAGTTGTTCGGTGCAATGTGTTATCATAGCTCTCAATTACAATATTCGGCTTAGAAAATGGCTGTTCAACAATTTAAAGTCTCAAACTCTACGTACCTGTGACGCCGTGTCCGAAATGTGTATTTATAGCTTAGAAATTTTAAAATGCCGTATTAATACAGTATTGTGACTTTCGAGACATTCCAATTTTAAAAAGTATTTCCATTGTACCAAGGTTTTATGGGAGTTCAAATATTTCAGGGTTCCGTACCCAAAGCGTGAACCGGGACCCTATAACTAAGACTTCGCTGTCCGTCCGTCCGTCTATCTATCTATCACCAGGCTGTATCTCATGAACAATGATAGTTAGACAGCAGTCAGACAGAAATTTTCACAGATGATGTATTTCTGCTGTCGCCATAACACCAAATACTATAAAACAAAATAAAATAAATATTTAAGGGGTGCTCCCAAACAATAAACGTGATTTTGGCTCCTTTTTGCTCGATACATTTTTTTAGTTTCTTTTTTTTTACTTTTTGCCTTTTTAATTTATTTTTCATTATTTTTATTTTATTTTAATATATCTTCCAAAACACTCTTACAAGAAAATACCGAGCAAGGCTCGGTCATCCAGATAAAATTTTAGATAAATATATATATATATATGATGATACTATATTTATTTATTAACATGTAAGATTCTATTTTTTAAAAGTATACTAATACTTTTTCTGATATTGATTTCCTATGCGTGTGCATTATACTACTAAACTAAGTCTCCATAACATAAGTGAAATCAAGCTACTATACACATACATACATACATATCATCACGCCATATCCCTTGCAGGGTAGGCAGAGAGAACAGAGTGCCAGAGAACTCTATCTCTGCATACTTCACTCGCTTCCTCAACATTCATAATTCTCTTCATACACGCTGGCCGGTTTCGGAGACTCTTGACTCCACCTTCCTTCAGTACATGACCGATCTGGTCTAGGTAGGTTAGTCTCGGTCTCCCTCGGTACCTACATCCTTCCACTTTCGCATTGTATATCTTCTTAACCAGGTGTTCGTTCGGCATTCTTTCCACATGTCCGAACCATCGGAGCATTCCCTTTCGCATCTTTACACCAATACTCTCTTTCATACCTACTCGCTCTCTTACGTCGTCGTTACGAATGCGGACGGTCAGCCTAACTCCACAGATTTTCCGCAGAGATCGCATTTCGACCGCATTAATTTTACTATCATACTCTTTTCTGCATACCTAACTCTCGCTTCCATACAGTAATGTTGGGACAAGCACTGCGTTATGTATTGCTACACGTGCCTTCTGGCTGAGGTGGTGGCTGCCGAAAAGTTGCCCCAACGCTCCGTTCACTCTATTTTCCGCATTCACTCTTCGCTCTATATCAGTGGTGTACCTTCCATCTCGGCTAAATCCACATCCAAGATATACAAATTCATCCACTTGCTCTAGTACATCATTACCTATTGTTACTCTTACATCTGTTCTGGTTTTATCTCTTTCAAAGACCATTATTTTAGTTTTGCTCACATTCACGCGTAGACCCCTTTTCTTACAATCTTCTGTCATTGTGTCGACTAGGGTCTGCAGGTCAGTCGCTGACTGTGCCAGCAGGACTGCATCATCTGCATAAAGCAGAGCAGTGACCACTGAGTCGCCCATCTGGACTCCCACATTCATATCGTTCAACCTTTGGAGACATTTATCCAGATATATGATAAACAGCCTGGCTGACAGAACGCACCCCTGCTTAACGCCGATATTGACGTCAAACCAAGGCGACATTCCATCATCCAGCCGCACACAGGCTCTACAGCCCATGTAACTGGACTGCACAGCCTGTAGCAGTTTACCGTTAATACCATACTCCGGTAAAATGTCCCAAAGTTCCTTTCGTACAACCGTGTCAAATGCTCTCTCCAGATCCACAAAACTGCAGAAAACTCTCTGACCTAGAGCCAGATGCTTCTCCACAATGTTGTGCAGAGAGAACACTTGATCCATGCATCCCCTTCCACTCCTGAAACCTCCTTGTGTCTCACACAGTAAACCATCGGACACCATCCTCATTCTCCTTTCAATAATTTTTCCATACACTTTTGCTGCCAAACTGGTCAAGCTTATGGCTCTGTAATTTGCGCAGTCATAACGTGAACCCTTGTTTTTAAACAAAGGCACGATGACTGCGCTATTCCAGTCCCTGGGAACCATTCCCGAGCTCCAACATAAATTGAGGAGCAACAGGAACGCCTCCCAGACACAAGAGCCACCGAGCTTGATCATCTCGGCAGACACCATATCAATGCCCGCTGCCTTACCATTTTTCAAACTTCTTATCGCCCATTCAACTTCATCCATACTGATGCCATCGGAGGACGCCGTTGTCGAATGTTGATCTACTAAACCACATCCAACACCGGCGCCAACCGTAGCATCCGCATACATATCGCCAAAATATTCACTCCATCGGCTTAACACGTCTTGTGTTTGTGTAAGAATGTCTCCACCTTTAGACCTTATTTTATTCATTCTGAAGGCTGACCAACCACCCCGAGACTTCTTCACCTCCCTCCAAAAGAGTTTGGTGTTACCCTCGAAGTTTTTATTCAGCCTATCTTCTGCACTCATACTTGCTCTATCACGTTTCTCTTTCACTAAGGCCTTGGTGTCTTTCTTACATTGCCGATATATTTCTTTCTTCTGTTCAGTCATACTGTCATTCAGATTCAAAGAAGAGACATAGTCCAGCCACGCTTTCTTCTTTTGCTCTACGGAAGCTGCCACTTCCGCATCCCACCATGCATCACCATTTGTTTTTCTATGCTTCTTTGAACTTCCACATACTTCTTTCGCTGTATCTACCATACTCTCTTTCAATACTCTCCAGCATTCTTCAATGTCCGATTGCGGCTGGCTTGCCATCGTCAGCCGTTCTCGGACACCCTCTGCATACTTTTCTCTTAGACACTCTTCTTGCAACCTTTCCACCTTTATTCTTTCAAGCCCTCTAAAGTGGACACGCTCTCGCCAGTGCCTCCACTTTCTGAACAGACCACTAAATCTCGCAATAACGAGATAGTGGTCCGTGTCGACTGTGGGGCTCCTGTAGGCTCTTGCGTCCAATATTTTGCTTCGGAGGCGACTGTCTACCAAAATTAAATCTATTATGCTTTTCTGTTCATTTCTTCTCCATGTATACATATGGATGTCCTTATGTTGGAAAAATGTGTTTGACACAATAAGGTTTCTCTCCATGCATCATTTCATCCGCTATGAACCTACCTGCGTCGTTCACTCTCTTATCACCAAATGGACCAAGTACGTCCTCATAGTCGGGACGCTTGGTCCCCACCCATCCGTTCAAATCTCCGCATACAATCACGCGTTCACTGGTTTCTGCCATATCCAGAACTTCCCTAACATTATCCCAAAACTTCTCTAGGTCTGATGCCACCGAGGATCCTACGGGAGCATATGCTACAACCATGAATACCTTGGTGACACCTAGTTTTATACGGACCCAGAGAAGTCTGGGATCATACATTCCGTAATCCTTCACACCTGAGGCCAAGCGAGAGGACAACAGCACTCCTACCCCCATGCTGGCTCGATCGCTCTGTGGTACACCAGACCACAGAGCCATCCCGCCACCAGGAAGATCGCAGGCGTCGCTGCCCCTTCGCTTGGTCTCTGTTACACAGAGCACGTCTAGCTGTTTGTCCGCCATGACGGATATCAGCTGGTGCAACTTACCTTCCACACAACCTCTTACATTCCACGTGCCCACCCGGCACTCCGTTCTCCTCGACTCGCCTAACTGGGCAAGGCGTGATGGGTGGCGGCCCCCATCGCCGCAACTGCCGATGTTCGTACCGACGGGGGCGGGTCGGTACGCGTCGCCTCCGGGGGACGCCCTAACCCGCATTGCGGTACGCATTTCGAGCCGGATTAGCAGTCTAATTAGACTGGCAGGGGACGCGAACGAGCACGCTCCGGACTATGCCCCCCTATATTTTATTTATTTATTTGGTTTACCAACAGTTGTTTACACAAATTCTTATGAATACTCATATTAAAATAAAAATAACAAAATAACATCTAATTAAAGGTAAACACATGCACAGTAAATAGTATTTATAAAATCCGATTACGAAATGAAAAATGATGTCGCAAGCGGGATTGATCGGGCGGGATCGCGGGATCATTTTTCATTTCGTAATCGGATTTTATAAATAATTAAGCATATTAAGTGCTAAATTTCAGTAATTTAAGTAAATAGTATTATTTGAACAGACAGAAAACAAAAATCAATTAAGAACTATTACAAACCATGTAAACTAATGTAAATAATATAGGAGCACATCAAACACATAACGCTCAAGCCGGCTTTTGATTATGGGATATAATCTTCTTAATATATATAAATTATGCGTCACGTTGTTTGTCCGCGATGGACTCCTAAAGTACTTAACCGATTTTAATCAAATTTGCACAGCATGTATAGTTTGATCCAACTTAAAAGATAGGGTGGCTTTCATCTCAATTTATTGACGCAATATTATTTTATTGGAAATTATTTGTCTATTATTTGACAGTCACAATTATCTGTTATCTACAAACGATTCTAAGAGATGGCGGTATCTGTTAACTGAATTGAGAAAGTATTTAATAGATGGCGCTATGTTACACGTAAAAACGTTTCATATAAGCTACAATTTATTAGCATAACCACCACGTGTTACTGAGGCTACCTTAGCCACAGCAACGCGTGGCCGAGTCTGCTAGCATATATCTTGAGATATAATATTTTATCGCTCATCATACATTTTGTACGAGACCGTTCACACTGTGCTATAATATATATTACATCCCGAAGTATACATATTTTTTCGACCAAATAAGCGATATTTTGAAGAAGTATATTTTACCTCACATCCACGAACACCATGCCTTCCCTGCCTTGCCCTCAGTTTGAATGGTGACTGAAGCTAAACTGTTCCAAAATATATATCTTACAGTGTGAATAGCAATCGTGGGATATAATATATATCTCAAGATGTGATATATATTACATCCCATAGTCAAAAGCTTTTACTTATTACTGGCATAGTCAAAAGCTTTTACTTATTGTGGCAATTTTACTTATTACTTTAATAATAATTATCATAAATTAAATACCTTAATAATAACAAATCATAAACAACATAAATTTTATATATAGAATCATTCTATTTTTGTACTGGCAATGAATTGTATTAATTTTGTATAAAAATGTGGGTCAAATTTTAATATCTTATAGGGTAGATATAAATAAATTTCTGTAATAACAATGACATATTGGACGTAAGACACCTCAGTCCTCCCGTGACCATGATCACTGTAAAGTGTTCGAAACGTCGGGAAATTATAAATCAAATACAAACGCGATAGAATCCGTAAAAGTAGTTTTATTTCAAATGTGTAATACTCGCGTAAACATTAGAAGTCATTAAGCTGGCTTCAGTTTATTCAATCTTCATTCATTTTAATGTCTTCATAAACTGTAGGTGCTATAAAACTGTAAGTACTACAAACAGATAGGCAGTTACAGACTTGACGTTTCATTTGAAATAGACAGTGAAAGTGTACATCAATCACATCGCTACAGCTATCGATAATCCGGCAAAACCTAGCATCTGAAGAATTAACACCCAAAACCGTTCTTCTTTGAGGTGAATAAAGTGTATGATCGAGTTGCGAAGGATTCTTGTGGGAGCACAGTCAACACTATTGTTAATTATTTTAAAAGCGAATATTGCATCCTTCAAACATCTCTTCTATGGTCGAGACTCTGTAATTTGAAATGTTGGAACGAAGTTCCTTATCGCGCGTTGTGAAAGGGGGCTAGACGGAAAAAATTCTTACGAAAAGTTGTCACGACACTTTTTGCTATAGTAAGCTATTGTAAGCTGTGCGGCGTCGCTCGTCGGCTCTCTTATAGAAAGCAAGCCAGATATTTTCATTTCTATTTCGCATTGAACAGTGTGGTGTTGCGACGATTTTTTTTATAGATAGAGTGATTCAAGAGGAAGGTTTATATGTATAATATATGCATAATGTACTAAAGAAACACTGATAATTTTAGAGGTTTCTAATGGGATGTCGTAAATAAACACATTATTTTGCGCTTACATTGCAAACGCTGGCTGAACCCTACGAAATAGATCAAAATAAAGTACTACAGTATTATACAGCTTAAAAAGGCCTACAAAAAAGTCCGCGATGGTATATATCTATCTCTTAAGGATAACATACTATATCCATTTTAATACTTTAAAAAATGTTCTATTATAAAACGGTAATTGAAAAGCTATTTACACAAATACTGTATTAATCCTTATCATTTTAAATACATTAGTTGGCTTGAGCATTTCACGAAGATATTTTTTTTCCTTCAGACCATGCAAATTAAATCAATACCTTAAGAGATATAGCAAAATCAAAATAATGCGCAACGAAATTATTTTCGCCCTTGACCGGGCCGCGTGGCCGGCTCGCGTTCGAGCTCGGGGCCGAAAAGTTTTGGTAGTCTAGTGGAATTGTATATCCTATTATTAATATTATAAACGTGAAAGTTTGTAATAATGTATGGATGTGAACATGTTTGTTGCTCTTTCACGTAAAAACTACTGAATGGATTTTGATGAAATTTATAGTAATATAGCTTGCACATCAGAATAACACATAGGCTATAATTTATAAAGATATTTTGCAAATTGGCTAAAATATAACGATAAAAATCGCTTAAGGCAGAAAAAAATTATATAATTAAAATAGAACTTCGTTCCATCCGGGTGTCCCTTGACACCTCCGGTTTTTTTTTAGTCTATCGTTATATGATTTTCCTTTTTTAACATTACCTGGGTAGAAAAGGCTAAGTGCCTGGCAATTCGCTTCTGAATATGTTCTATATGCAATGAGTGAGTAGCATAATGTGGTATACAAACTACGCTACAGTATTCCAGAACACTTCGAACTAGGTTGTTGTATATAATGACCTGTTGCGAAAAGTCTTACAATTCCTTATTACAAATTCTAAAAGGGGTCTACGCGTGAATGTGAGCAAAACCAAAATAATGGTCTTTGAAAGAGATAAAACCAGAACAGATGTAAGAGTAACAATAGGTAATGATGTACTAGAGCAAGTGGATGAATTTGTATATCTTGGATGTGGATTTAGCCGAGATGGAAGGTACACCACTGATATAGAGCGAAGAGTGAATGCGGGAAATAGAGTGAACGGAGCGTTGGGGCAACTTCTCGGCAGCCACCACCTCAGCCAGAAGGCACGTGTAGCAATACATAACGCAGTGCTTGTCCCAACATTACTGTATGGAAGCGAGAGTTGGGTATGCAGAAAAGAGTATGATAGTAAAATTAATGCGGTCGAAATGCGATCTCTGCGGAAAATCTGTGGAGTTAGGCTGACCGACCGCATTCGTAACGACGACGTAAGAGAGCGAGTAGGTATGAAAGAGAGTATTGGTGTAAAGATGCGAAAGGGAATGCTCCGATGGTTCGGACATGTGGAAAGAATGCCGAACGAACGCCTGGTTAAGAAGATATACAATGCGAAAGTGGAAGGATGTAGGTACCGAGGGAGACCGAGACTAACCTACCTAGACCAGATCGGTCATGTACTGAAGGAAGGTGGAGTCAAGAGTCTCCGAAACCGGCGAGCGTGTATGAAGAGAATTATGAATGTTGAGGAAGCGAGTGAAGTATGCAGAGATAGAGTTCTCTGGCACTCTGTTCTCTCTGCCTACCCTGCAAGGGATATGGCGTGATGATATGTATGTATGTATGTATGTACAAATTCTAACATTTATGATGCTCTATTAATTACATTATTTATATGAGGTACAAAAGTTAACTTTTTATCATATAGTATACCAAGATTCCATATACTGTCCAACTCATCTATTTGATCATTGTCGATAAAATAGCTAGATGTAATTATATTATGTTTTCTATGATATTTTACATGGAAACATTTCTTTGTGTTAAGATCTCATTTAGATTGCACCAGTGAAGCAATCTATTAAAGTCCTCCTGTAAATTCAAAACATCATTTACATTAAAACGAGCGGACAGGTTTTGAGCTATAATTGCTTAATTGCTAACCAATGTGACTTTTAATTGTCTACCTATTTTCTTATTTATTAATCTGTTAATATATAGTCATAATAAAAATTAAATCGGTTGTCTGTAATGTCGGTTTACTGACGATAGTTGAACGTGACAACGTCATAAGAAAATACTGATGGAATGGTTTAATTTTTCAAAAGAAAATTTTAATTTTATTTGTTTTAAAGATATTTTGTATGGATATAGAGAAGGAGGTAAATGGAAATCACAATTGAATTGATCAAATTACGTTTATTTGTACGCATAAATACAATTGAACGCGGAGGCCGATTGTGCTTCTACGTCGCTCGTTCCGCGCTCTCGCTTGCACTTCAAGCCTTAAATGGAACACCTCAGAGCGAGGTAACGCCGCATGAGTCATGTTTTTTCGTGCGTGCAGCCGGCTCCATCGAATTATAAGACGTTGTCACGTCAAAATAACACATATAGAAGTCAGGCAGTCTGAAACATATGTACAAGGTGCAATTGCAGCAAGCTCTCTGTTTGTTCTTTGCGTGGCTTTTGCTATGTGTTTGCTAATGAGCATATATAATGTATACATGCTCAATGATATATAGCAAAAACGTCGTAAAGTTTATGAGCTCATGTGCAAAAATCAGTAGCAGCTTCATCATCTTTATCATCACAGCCCATATATGTCCCACTGTGGGGCTCGGGCGTCCTCCATAATGGGAGGGTAATTAACCTACTATACCACGCTGGTCAGACGTGTTGGTATAGGGTTTTGTTTCGAGTTTTCCTTCTCTTGCATAGATGTTATATGCGTTTTATATCCCTTAGTCGTCTCTTACGATAACCATCGGATAAGATAGGGGGTGGTGAATTGTATTCTTACTTCGTTACCACACGGTTAAGTATTAAATATAGTAGCAGCTTGTTTGCAGTTAATTCACAAAGATGCACTCGTGTGGGTATTTCTATATGTATATACCGTGACTGCTCATTATACGTCCTCACTAATAAATAACAAACATGTTACAGAGCAACAGAGACACATCTATAAGAAGCTGTTGCAGCTGGTTCGCAACTCCTTCACAAAAATGAGCGCGGCCGGCTTGTTCGACGTGGACGCAGCACTACTACTGTCTATGCTATACCTACTCGCTACCTATACTATAGTTCTATTGCAGTTTGCTTTTTTGTAAAATATTATAAATACACTACAGTTGCGGCGCGCTATGATGGCCGTTTTGACATATTACAATAATGATGTGAAATGTCGATTTATTCTCGAAAAAAATATAGGTAATGAAATCTACAAGTTTTTATTGCAAGTAGTACCTGATTAAAAAGGTTTAATAAAACAAAAGTATAAATGATCCTATGTGACGATCGTGTTAATTTTTTTAAATTTTGAATTTCGAAAAACAAATGTCGTTTTGTGTGGTAAATAAGTATATCAATAATTGTAATATTATAAAAATAAAAAATAAATGTTCACGGGACCCTAATACATATAGTTTAGAAATCAATGTAATAAATATTTTGTGTCCTAAAATAATATATTCGACAAATTTTATGACTAACTGCACGTCACTATTGACAATAAAGAACAGGAATTTGCTCCTTCAAATGTAATTACTATAAATACGAAACTTCAAGAGTGGACAAACGTCAAAACGGCCATCATAGCGTGCCGCTAGTATAGTATCATGATTTTTCAAAAAGCGTCAAGTCACATAAATAATACAATATAATTATCATCAAATTATTGGTTGATATGGGTTAATTAAATGGTAAGCGAAAACGGGCAACACTGGAGAATTAATTGAGTTGAAACACCGTTTTAAACGGGCAGTGTATGTTAACCCCTCACGCGGCAGACTTCGCGGTGGTCTCGAGTGCCCCGCGCTTTGTTTTATTGAAAAAAGATCAGTGAATTTTATGGTTTTACGTAAACTTGTATTGTTGCTATATTACAAGGAAATGTGAAATACAGTGCTAAAAACAATTGCTAATCGTAGAAAGTTTAATTGGGCCAAACACATAGCTCTTAAAAGCGCGTTGAGCAAATTTTTTTTGGGTCTAACACCATCATTATTATCATTACAGCCCATATATGTCCCACTGTTGGGCTCGGGCCTCCTCCGTAATGAGAGGGAAATTAACCTACTATACCGCGCTAGTCAAACGTGTTGGTATAGGGTTTTGTTTCGAGTTTGCCTTCTCTTGGATATATGTTATATGAAAGAAAGAAAGAAAATTCATTTATTCGGCGGAAGACATGCCAAAGGTATATATATAGTGAACAAGAACAAATTTACACTTCATATAAAAGAAAAATACAATAACAATTATAAAAATAAAATAAAAAATATATAAAGGAAACAGTGGTCAGATTAACAATAGTGATAGTTCAACAAAAAATATACGATAACATAAACCTGAAGGATCAGTAGCAAAATAATAATCAAAAAATAAATAAAAAACTGCATGTCCTGCCGAAAACGTCGCCCTCTCAGCATTAGTTGGGTTTCACCCAACACAGATCTTCCGTTGGCACCCCTATTAGTGACTCACGGATATCACTTAATGATAACTATGTTGTGAATATGTGCTTCTATATTATATAATCGATTATGATTAATAACAACTAAGAATATTGATAATTATCATACAATTATTAATAAATAATATGGATGCATTTTATATCCCTTAGTCGTCTCGTACGATCACCCGCGGGTAAGATAGGGGGTGGTGAATTGTATTCTTACTCCGTCACCACACGGATATTCGGTCTAACGGTGTCCCCAAATCGCGTGAGGGGTTAATTGATATTTTGAGTAGTGGGTCACGTGCGAAATTATGTAGTGAAGTACGATCCATAGTTATTTATTGCGAGGTGCATTGGTGAAAGCAACACGGAGTCAGAGAGGCATAGACCGCTCAATTAAGACCCAGCAAATCATTACAATCGATCATTACAATTGTATATATGCAATAAATAGAAATTGTAAAGCATATATTTAATTACTTATAAAATAATTTAGACAAGAAATATTTGATTTGAATAGATATCACATTAAAAAGTAAAAAGTTTTCTAATGTAATATTAAACGTAATGTAATTATGAGGTAATTTGAAAAACAATTTTGATCTATCCTAGAAATTTGGACACAATTTAACCGCATTAAATGCGTTTATTGAGTAAATAAATTTTTATCGCAGACGAAATTCCAGAATCAAGAACAAGAAGTATGTTGTGGCTGTTCTTGAAGAAAGCGTAAAATAATGCTTTTAAACTAGGGATCCAGCTCACTTTTGAACTTATAACTCAAGGCTTGTTCAGATAGCCTCATTAGGTCACAGGCATATGTTCTGTACTCTATCTTGGTGCGTTTGATAATTATAGTTATGAGAAATAGTTATATTATTTTGTTTTAAGTAATATCTTATATCTAACATATGTTATATGCTTTATTTTAAATAAATGTATTGTGTTGAGTAAAATATTTTTTTTAATTTGTAATATCATATTTATACTATACCTAGTCCTTAAAATATAGCTTGATCTCTGCTCCTTCATCAGTTTTGTCGCTTGACAGATAGCGACAAAACTGATGAAGTAATTATGAATACGCATCATGCTTATGAATTTATTTTGTATCGCCTATATTTTCATTCTTTACGTGCCAGTTATATCTCAACTGAATTATGAATATAAAATATGAATATTTATACCAAAACTTGTACCTAATATGTTTTAAAATACTTAGTAACCATTTCATAAAAATATGATGCTTACGCAAGTACAAGGTCATACTGGGCTGATAATAAGATAGAGATGGGGCAATCGATAAACGTAAATCGATAACGTTATTATTAATTATTTATAAAACAGGTAAAAGTAATACATTACCTATATAAACCACATGGTTACTCTGTAATATAAGTAAATTGCGTTAATATAATATTCAGAAATCAGTTATAATATTAATAAGACCATTTTTTTATATTAAAATGATAATTTCTTTTATAAAATAAACATAATTATTCATGAAATAGTCTGTGATCAAGAACTCAACATCAACCTACAGAATTGCGCCAGCGATGATGATAATAGTGACGATGAACTTGGATGTATTCATTTCGAATAATAAAAAGAAATAATTAACAGCTTTAGTTGAAATTAAATAAAATCCATTAATTTAAATACAATAAGATTTTCATAGATTGTTTTAAATTTTTTAATTCGATTCATCCATCCATTTGATTGAAATTCAATAAGATTTTCATACATTGTTTTTCAATTACAGTAGCAAATAACTATAAAACATAAGGAATTATATCGACAAAAATACGGACTGCATCGTAAGCGTGCGGCACTAGTGAGAACTGTCACAGAGATCATGCTATATTTTATAGACTATAGTCTTACTGTTTCTTAGAAAGAGTGACCAAAAGGATAAAAGTACTTCCTCATATCTCCTATTCTAAACTGTTTCTACTAAAGTTAGTTGGGAATATCTGTAACAGACAATAACACTTTGTGTTCCTTATCGTCTGCTCGATTATACTCGTATATTCCATTGAAAAATCAGGATAGAAATTGGATATATGCACAAAAACATCAAACTAGTCACATGCTCAAGAATGTGCCGATGCTTTAATGAAAATTGGAGATGGCAAGGAGGACCCCTGATGAAAATGGCAAAGAAGCTGCCGGAAATACTTGGCCGAGTCAGATTTTTTAATTTTCAAACAGGGATACGTAGTGAGATTGAATGGCACGCGGACGAAGTCGCGGGCATCAAATAGTTTAATAATATAAATTAAAAAATAGTTACTATGCGGAATTAATAATTACTATATGGAAGCAAGAGTTGGGTATGCAGAAAAGAGCATGAAAGTAAAATTAATGCGGTCGAAATGCGATCTCTACGGAAAATCTGTGGAGTTAGGCTGACCGACCGCATTCGTAACGACGACGTAAGAGAGCGAGTAGGTATGAAAGAAATTATTGGTCTAAAGATGCGAAAGGTAATGCTCCGATGGTTCGGACATGTGGAAAGAATGCCGAACGAACGTCTGGTTAAGAAGATATACAATGCGAAAATGGAAGGATGTAGGTACCGGGGTAGACCAAGACTAACCTACCTAGACCAGATTGGTCATCATACATATCATCACGCCATATCCCTTGCAGGGTAGGCAGAGAGAACAGAGTGCCAGAGAACTCTATCTCTGCATACTTCACTCGCTTCCTCAACATTCATAATTCTCTTCACACACGCTCGCCGGTGTCGGAGACTCTTGACTCCACCTTCATTTAGTGCATGACCGATCTGGTCTAGGTAGGTTAGTCTCGGTCTCCCTCGGTACCTACATCCTTCCACTTTCGCATTGTATATCTTCTTAACCAGACGTTCGTTCGGCATTCTTTCCACATGTCCGAACCATCGGAGCATGCCCTTTCGCATCTTTACACCAATACTATCTTTCATACCTACTCGCTCTCTTACGTCGTCGTTACGAATGCGGTCGGTCAGCCTAACTCCACAGATTTTCCGCAGAGATCGCATTTCAACCGCATTAATTTTACTTTCATACTCTTTTCTGCATACCCAACTCTCGCTTCCATACAGTAATGTTGGGACAAGCACTGCGTTATGTATTGCTACACGTGCCTTCTGGCTGAGGTGGTGGCTGCCGAGAAGTTGCCCCAACGCTCCGTTCACTCTATTTCCCGCATTCACTCTTCGCTCTATATCAGTGGTGTACCTTCCATCTCGGCTAAATCCACATCCAAGATATACAAATTGATCCAATTGCTCTAGTATATCATTACCTATCGTTACTCTTACATCTGTTCTGGCTTCGTCTCTTTCAAAGACCATTATTTTGGTTTTGCTCACATTCACACGTAGACCCCTTTTCTTACAATCTTCTGTCATTGTGTCGACTACGGTCTGCAGGTCAGTCGCTGACTGTGCCAGCAGAACTGCATCATCTGCATAAAGCAGAGCAGTGACCACTGAGTCACCCATCTGGACTCCCACATTCATATCGTTCAACTTTTGGAGACATTTATCTAGATATATGATAAACAACCTGGCTGACAGAACGCACCGCTGCTTAACGCCGATATTGACGTCAAACCAACCTGCATATTGTAAATGATCAATTTGATCATTTAATATATGCAGTGGACATCTACGTATATATATAGAAGCTGTTTAAATTAAATTGTTTAGTGCTGAAGTAATTATTGCGGCATCAACATGAAGTTATATAATATTGTGGTCTTGATGTGGCGCTATTACATTTGTTTTTGTGGTCGTCTTTGATGTATTCCAGTATGGTTCAAAAAGATGGCAATAAAGCAAAGAGATCAAAGGGTAATGAAGGAACTAGGTCTTACATCGCAATAACTCAACTAAGCACAAACAAAAAACCTGGAGTTACCAGAATGAGATGGAGACGAGTTCAGAGCTTCACAACACCAAAGCACAACTACAACATAAACCAATCAAGAATTAACGAATACAGAATAACTGAGAACTATTCATAACCTATTTTAAATATTACACCACCAAAACAAATGTAATAGCGCCACATCAAGACCACAATATTATATAACTTCACAATAACGATATATAACTGTAAAAAAGGCACGGACATAAAGTCTGTGGTGTCACAACGTAAAAAAAACTTAACATAACCTAACCTAACCTAACTTAACCCATAGTATAGAGTATAGCAGATATACTCCCCTTGACATCTGCATAAGGGAAAAAGCCTCTTTGCGTGTGGGGGATGTCAACAGGGGGACACTCTCTATTACACATATTGGAGAACCTGAGCTAGTTGCAGCCTTTCCTTCTCACTTTCTAACATTCAATTTGAAGAAAAAAAAATTGTCATAACTTTGTATGAAATGTGTATATAACTCTCTCTATCATAATTCAATACACAACTCAACTTAGTACATAATATTCTCTATAATTTTAATTATTTATAATCATTTTTTTTGTAAATATTACTTGTACTGTTACCACGACTCTTATACACTATTATCGCTATATTACTATTATTCCAATTACTAATTCTATTATTTCTATTAATTATTTTACTCAACTTTACTACGTCTATTATTACATTCTACTACACTATCATTCTTAACTTTATCAATTTTATACTTTACCCTTATTAAGGTCCCTGATTATGTCAGGGCAGATGAAACCCAAACAAGATAGTTCAAAAAAAGTAAAAAGAAAATAAAAAAACCTAACCCAACCTAACCTAACCAGATCAGGATTCTAGAACCATACTGGAATACATCAAAAAGATGGCAATAAAGCAAAGAGATCAAAGGGTAATGAAGGAGCTAGGCCTAACATCGCAATAACTCAACTAAGCACAAAAAAAAAGCCTGGAGTTACCAGAAAGAGATGGAGACGAGTTCAGAGCTTCACAACACCAAAGCACAACTACAACATCAACCAATCAAGAATTAACGAATACAGAATAACTGAGAACTATTCATAACCTATTTTAAACATTACACCACCAAAACAAATGTAATGGCGCCACATCAAGACCACAATATTATATAACTTCACAATAACGATGTATAACTGTAAAAAAGGCACGGACATAAAGTCTCTGGTGTCACAACGTAAAAAAAAAACTTAACATAACCTAACCTTTATTTATTTTTTTTTTGTTGTCGCTGTGGAAACGCTTTTACGCGCTAACCCCTTCCCGCCGATGTCGAGATGGGAGGGAGTGTGGGACTCGCCAGCCGGCCAGTCCGGCCGGAATACCCACTAAAACCACAGCGGCCCCCTTCCGCATTTTTATGGGGTGCCGGAGAGATCGTCTACTGACATTCGATCCCCGACGCCCCAACGCTTGGCCTTCTGGCCACGTCCTGTCGGTCCTCAAGGCGGTGGAAGGAGGTGCGCATAACGGCGCCTCCTCCTCCCCGGTCGCCGGCGGCGAAGCGAGTCGGCGGACGCAAGCACCTCGTGTTCCCGCTCCGCAGCCTCCTTTCTCTCCATGACGGCCTCACAAAACGAGGCCATCGACGTCCAGCACCTGTCGCTGTCGAGCATCTTGGAGATGATGGTCGACAGCGACAGGTCCCTTCCAACGACCGCCGACAGGGCGTTGCGCTGGGGCCCCCAGGCGGGGCAAACCTCCAAAGTGTGACGCGCATCATCTACTGGCGCGCCACACTCGTGACATCCTGGGGCCCCTTCTCTTCCAATTTTATGCAGGTACTTACCGAAGACCCCGTGTCCGGTAAGCACCTGCACCATCCTGAAGCTAAGGCTGCCGTGCCTTCTTCTGATCCAGCGGTGGAGATGTGGCGCAACCGCCTCCACAGTCCCCTGCCCTGCTACGGGGGACTCCAGGTCCTCTCTCCACCGCTGGATTACTCCCCTTCGGGCCACTTCCAAATCTCTGCCCAGTCTCCTTGCGGAGACTTGCTCGCCACGGGCCCGCGCCGCAACGCGCAGCCGGTAGGCCTCTGCCAAGGCCTTAGCCACAAGTGGCCAAGGCGGGTCGCCCGCCAGCAGTGTCGCTGCAGTCCAGGACACCGTACGGTAGCCCCTAATAGCCCTCACCGCCATGACCCTCTGCGGACGTCGCAGGAGGGCCCTATTGCGGGCAGTAAGGGACTCCGACCAAATAGGGGCACCATACAGCGCCATAGACCGCACAATTCCGGCATACAATCGCCGGCAGGACGACCCTGGACCTCCAGTATTCGGCAGAAGCCTTCTTAGTGCCGCGGCCGATTTGACAAGCCGCGGGACGAGCTGGGCAAAGTGTGGCCCGAAATTCCATTTTGAATCTAGGTGCAGACCCAGATATTTCATCCGGGCCCGCACCGGCACGGCAACCCCAGATACACTGATGTGTGCTCCTCGGGGGGGACCTCGACGTGGGCCATGAAATGAGAGGGCCTCAGTTTTCTCTACCGAGACCCTCAGACCCAACATGCCAATCCGGCCCACGACGAGCGCAACTCCTTCCCGTGCCAATCGGGCAGCCCCCAGGAAGTCGGGCCTCCTCACCGTGATGAGGGTATCATCCGCGTAGCAGATGACCCCCATCCCAGAAAGAAGTCGACCCCGTAGGAGCCAGTCGAAACCGACGTTCCACAGGACCGGACCGAGGACCGATCCCTGTGGAACGCCGCACTCGACCCGATGGCGATGTATGCGCCCGTCGCCCCCTCCCAGAGCACGTGCCTCCCCTCGAGGTACGCCTCCAACAGCCTCCGAAGATACGGAGGCACTCCATGAAAGCGAAGCGCCTCCTTCAATGTCTCGTGCGGGAGACTGTTAAAGGCGTTCTTGATGTCGAGCGAGACCGCCAGAAGAACTTCCTTATGGGCCACCGCATCGGTGGCCATGTGCTTCAGGGCGGCCAATGCGTCAATTGTTGACCGGCCGCCCCTGAACCCATATTGATTTTCTGACAGTCCCGGTCCGACCTCCTCGAGGTGCTGGACGAGACGGTCCGCGAGCACCTTCTCGAACAATTTGGCCGTCTCGTCCAGCAGCACCAGTGGCCTGTATGCGGAAGGGGAGTCGATTGGGCGACCCTCCTTCCGCAGCAAACACAATCTTCCACATCTCTATTGCTCCGGGAACTGCCCGGACCTCAAACATGCGTTGAGCAGCTCCCGAAGTTCAGCCTCGAGGTACTCAGCAGCGACGCCGAGCACGAGTCCCGGGACGCCGTCCGGACCAGGCGCCTTCCTTTTTCCGCGAAGTCGGGAGAGAGCCACTTCTATCTCTCGGTCGGTGATGGGTGGGTCTGAGATCTCCACCTCCACCATCGACCGAGGAGCCATACTGGGAGGAGCATGTCCTACGGAACGCGGGAACAGCTCCCCCATAAGCCTCGACAGAAGATCCGAGTCCATGGATTCGATGATAGGGGCGCCATAGGCGCGGAGTTTATTCCGCGCTCGTTGATATGGGCGCCCCCACGGTTCCCCGTCGAGGCCCGCAAGCAACTCCTCACGGGTCCTCTCCTTCGCCTGGCTGATGGCCAGCTGCAGGGTCTTCTTCCTTGTTTTATATTCATCCCGCAGCTGACCCTCAAGTACTTCGTCCCGGTCGACTCTTTGACGGCACCGGACGTAGGCACGCCGCGCCCGGTTGGAGGCCACCCGAGGTCCCTGCTCCGGGTTCCTCGGCGCAGAAGAGGCTAATGTCGGCGCTCGCTGCTCCGCGCTCTGCGGCTGTAGTTTTGAAACTGCAGCCGGAGGCCGAAAAACGGGGTGTGACGTATGCTGACGCAATGCTTCGTGCCGAGCAGGGGGTGAATCTCCAGGAGATGGGGATCAAAGAGGGCCTTAAAGTGAGGCGCTCACTGACTGGAGCTAGGGTCCTAGAGTTGCCCAAGTCCCAATCAGCAGAAGTTGCCGACCAGCTGGCGGTAAGTTTGCGCACTGTGCTTGCAGGAATGGCGGATGTCGTCCGCCCAGTCAAACGAGCTGATATTCGGGTGACTGGAATGGACGACTCCGTCACGGAGGAAAAAGTGTGTGCTGCAATTGTCCGCACCTGCAGCTGTGATGCCGCGGAGGTCCAGGTTGGACGGATTCAACGTGGACCCCGCGGCATGGGGATGGTAAAAGTTCGTTGCCCCGTCGCCGCCGCAAAAATGCTCGCCGACGCAGGCAGGCTTCTGGTCGGTTGGAGCTCGGCTGGTGTCCGGGTGCTGGAGAACCTCCCACTGAGGTGCTTCCGGTGCCTGGAGCTGGGGCATACGGCCGCGCTGTGCCCGTCAACCATTGACCGCTCTGAACTCTGTTTCAGATGCGGTGGTGATGGACATAAATCGGCTGCATGTGTGGCCATGCCACGTTGTGCGGTATGCGCTGCCGCTGGACGATCTGCGGAGCACACAATGGGGGGGCGACTCTGCAAAGCCCCCTCAAAGAAAGGCAAGGTGGCCCCCGGACCTCGAGCCACTACATCGCCAAACAGCCGCAAAGGCCAGGAGGAAGCTGAAATGTCGACCTAATGGGAGACAAAGTAGGCTTCCTTCAGGCGAATCTGAACCACTGCGCCGGGGCTCAGGACCTGCTACTGCAGTCCATGGCGGAGTGGCAGATAGATCTGGCAGTGGCCTGCGAGCCCTATTTTGTCCCTCACTCACCTAATTGGGTGGGAGATCTTAGAGAAGACGTAGCTGTCCTGTTCAGAGGAAATGCCGGCTCTCCCCTCTCCACTCTTGAGAAAGGAAATGGTTATGTCGTGGTGGGGTGGCGAGACTTCGCTATCATTGGCGTTTATTTCTCCCCCAACCGCGGGCTGGCGGAGTTTGAGCTCTTCTTGGACTCTGTCGGCGCCGCGGTCCGCCGCCAGTCGCCGAGACGTATCATTGTCCTCGGCGACTTCAACGCGAAGTCTCGCACGTGGGGGAACCCTGCCACGAACGCTAAGGGTACGGCCGTCGAACAGTGGTCCTTGCTCTCCGGTCTGTCCCTCCTTAATAGAGGGACGGTCCACACTTGCGTGCGGCATCGGGGCGGGTCCGTGGTGGACCTTTCGTTCGCCAGCCCCGCTGTCGCCCGCGAGGTGAGAAACTGGAGGGTAGAAGAAGGGGTGGAGACTCTCTCAGATCACCGCTATGTGCGCTTTGAGATCTCCCCTCGATGACTACGAGAGCCCCGGCGCGGAAGGAGAGGCGGACTCCCTAAATGGGCCATCGGGCAACTTGACCTGGAAATGGTCCGGGAGTCTGCCATAGTACAGCGCTGGGGTAGGACAGGACAGCTGGCTACAGATGTGGAGGGGCTCGCAGGCCAAATGAGAAGTGCCCTCGAGGCAGTATGTGATGCGGCGATGCCGAGGGCTCGGCGAAGGTCGCTGCGCCGTCAGGTGTACTGGTGGTCGCCCGAAATTGCAAATCTTCGGGTGGCCTCCATCCGGGCGCGGCGTGCCTACATGCGATGCCGCCAAAGAGTCGACCGGGACGACATCCTTGAGGGCCAGCTGCGTGATGAATATAAAACAAGGAAGAAGACCCTGCAGCTGGCCATCAGCCAGGCGAAGGAGAGGGCCCGAGAGGAATTGCTCGCATGCCTCGACGGGGATCCGTGGGGGCGCCCATATCAACGAGCGCGGAGTAAACTGCGCGCTTGCGGCGCCCCCATCATCGAATCGATGGACCCGGTTTTCCTGTCGAGGCTTATGGGGGAGCTGTTCCCGCGTTCCGTGGGACACACTCCCCCCCGCATGGCTTCTCGGTCGGTGGTAGAGGTGGAGACGTCGGTCCCACTCATCACCGACCGAGAGATGGAAGTGGCCCTCTCCCGAATTCGCGGAAAAAGGAAGGCGCCTGGTCCGGACGGCGTCCCGGGACTCGTACTCGGTGTCGCCGCTGAATACTTCGGGGGTGAACTCCGGGAACTGCTCAACACATGTTTGAGGTCCGGGCAGTTCCCGGAGCGTTGGAGATGGGGCAAATTATGCCTGCTGCAGAAGGAGGGTCGCCCAGTCGATTCCCCTTCCGCGTACAGACCACTGGTGCTGCTGGACGAGACGGCCAAGCTTTTCGAGAAAGTGCTCGCCGACCGTCTCGTCCAGCACCTCGAGGAGATCGGGCCGGGACTGTCAGAAAGTCAATACGGGTTCAGGCGCGGCCGGTCAACAATTGACGCACTGGCCGCCTTGAAGTCCCTGGCCACCGCAGCGGTGGCCCATAAGGAAGTACTTCTGGCGGTCTCGCTTGACATCAAGAACGCCTTCAACAGTCTCCCGCACGAGACGTTGAAGGAGGCGCTTCGCTTTCATGAAGTGCCTCCGTATCTCCGGAGGCTGTTGGAGGCGTACCTCGAGGGAAGGTACGTGCTCTGGGAGGGGGGCGATGGGCGCATACATCGCCATCGGGTGGAGTGCGGCGTTCCACAGGGATCGGTCCTCGGTCCGGTCTTGTGGAACGTCGGATTCGACTGGCTCCTACGGGGTCGGCTTCTCTCCGGGATGGGGGTCATCTGCTATGCGGATGATACCCTCATCACGATGAGAAGGCCCGACTTCCGCGGGGCTGCCCGATTGGCACAGGAAGGAGTCGCGCTCGTCGTGGACCGGATCGGCATGTTGGGCCTGAGGGTCTCGGTGGAGAAAACCGAGGCCCTCCTATTTCATGGCCCACGTCGAGGTCCCCCCCGAGGAGCACAAATCAGTGTGTCTGGGGTTGCCGTGCCGGTGCGGGCCCGGATGAAATATCTGGGTCTGCACCTAGATCCTAAATGGAATTTCGGGCCACACTTTGCCCAGCTCGTCCCGCGGCTTGTGAAGACGGCCGCGGCCTTGGGTAGGCTTCTGCCAAATACTGGCGGTCCAGGGTCGTCCTGCCGGCGGTTGTACGCCGGAGTCGTGCGGTCCATGGCACTGTATGGTGCCCCTATCTGGTCGGAGTCCCTCACTACACGCAATAGGGCCCTCCTGCGACGTCCGCAGAGGGCCATGGCGGTGAGGGTCATTAGGGGCTACCGTACGGTGTCCTGGACTGCAGCGACACTGCTGGCGGGCGACCCGCCTTGGCTGCTCGCGGCTAAGGCTTTGGCAGAGACCTATCGGCTGCGCGCTGCGGCGCGGGCCGGTGGCGAGCAAGTCTCCGCAAGGAGGCTGGGCAGAGATTTTGAAGTGGCCCGAAGAGGAGTCATCCGGCGGTGGAGAGAGGATCTGGAGTCCCCCGTAGCAGGGCGGGGGACTGTGGAGGCGGTCGCACCACATTTCCACCGCTGGATCAGTAGGAGGCACGGCAGCCTAACCTTTAGGATGGCGCAGGTGCTTACCGGACACGGGGTCTTCGGTAAGTACCTGCATAGAATTGGAAGGGAAGGGGCCCCAGGATGTCACGAGTGTGGCGCGCCAGTAGATGATGCGCGTCACACTCTGGAGGTATGCCCCGCCTGGGGGCCCCAGCGCCACGTACTGTCGGAGGTCGTTGGAGGGGACCTGTCGCTGTCGACCATCGTCTCCAGGATGCTTGACAGCGACAGGTGCTGGACGTCGATGACCTCCTTTTGTGAGGCCGTCATGGAGAGGAAGGAGGCTGCGGAGCGGGAACGCGAGGCACTTGCGTCCGCTGACTCGCTCCGCCGCCGGCGACCGGGGAGGAGAAGGCGCCGTTATGCGCACCTCCTCCCACCGCCTTGAGGACCGACTGGACGTGGCCAAAAGGCCAAACGTTGGGGCGTCGGGGATCGAATGTCAGTAGACGATCTCTCTGGCGTCCCGTAAAAGCGCGGCAGGGGGCCGCTGTGGTTTTAGTGGGTATTTCGGTCGCACGGTGGCCGGTGAGTCCCACACAAGTCCTCCCACTCTCAACGGTGGGGGGATAGTGCGCAAAAGCATTTCCACAGCGTGAAAAAAAAAAAAAAAAAAAAAAAAAAAAAAAAAGAAAGGGATGGAGACGAGTTCAGAGCTTTACAACACCAAAGCATAACTACAACATCAACCAATCAAGAATTAACGAATACAGAATAACTGAGAACTATTCATAACCTATTTTAAATATTACACCACCAAAACAAATGTAATAGCGCCACATTAAGACCACAATATTATATAACTTTACAATAACGATATATAACTGTAAAAAAGGCACAGACAAAGACTGTGGTGTCACAACGTAAAAAAAAAACTTAACTTAACCTAACCTAACCTAACTTAACCCATAGTATAGAGTATAGCAGATATACTCCCTCTTGACATCTGCATAAGGGAAAAGCCTCTTTGCGTGTGGAGGATGTCAAGAGGGGGACACTCTCTATTACACCTATTGGAGAACCTGAGCTAGTTGCAGCCTTTCCTTCTCACTTTCTAACATTCAATTTGAAGAAAAAAAATTGTCATTACTTTGTATGAAATGTGTATATAACTCTCTCTATCATAATTCAATACACAACTCAACTTAGTACATAATATTCTCTATGATTTTAATTATTTATAATCATTTTGTTTGTAAATATTACTTGTACTGTTACTACGACTCTTATACATTATTATCGCTTTATTACTATTATTCCAATTACTAATTCTATTATTTCTATTAATTATTTTACTCAACTCTACTACGTCTATTATTACATTCTACTTCACTATCATTCTTAACTTAATCAATTTTATACTTTACCCTTATTAAGGTCCCTGATTATGTCAGGGCAGATGAAACCCAAACAAGATAGTTCAAAAAAAGTAAAAAAAACAAAAAAAAACCTAACCCAACCTAACCTAACCAGATCAGGATTCTAGAACCATACTGGAATACATCAAAAAGATGGCAATAAAGTAAAGAGATCAAAGGGTAATGAAGGAGCTAGGCCTAACATCGCAATAACTCAACTAAGCACAAACAAAAAATCTGGTGTTACCAGAAAGAGATGGAGACGAGTTCAGAGCTTCACAACACCAAAGCATAACTACAACATCAACCAATCAAGAATTAACGAATACAGAATAACTGAGAACTATTCATAACCTATTTTAAATATTACACCACCAAAACAAATGTAATAGCGCCACATCAAGACCACAATATTATATAACTTCACAATAACGATATATAACTGTAAAAAAGGCACGGACATAAAGTCTGTGGTGTCACAACGTAAAAAAAACTTAACATAACCTAACCTAACCTAACTTAACCCATAGTATAGAGTATAGCAGATATACTCCCCTTGACATCTGCATAAGGGAAAAAGCCTCTTTGCGTGTGGGGGATGTCAACAGGGGGACACTCTCTATTACACATATTGGAGAACCTGAGCTAGTTGCAGCCTTTCCTTCTCACTTTCTAACATTCAATTTGAAGAAAAAAAATTGTCATAACTTTGTATGAAATGTGTATATAACTCTCTCTATCATAATTCAATACACAACTCAACTTAGTACATAATATTCTCTATAATTTTAATTATTTATAATCATTTTGTTTGTAAATATTACTTGTACTGTTACCATGACTCTTATACATTATTATCGCTTTATTACTATTATTCCAATTACTAATTCTATTATTTCTATTAATTTTTTTACGCAACTCTACTACGTCTATTATTACATTCTACTACACTATCATTCTTAACTTAATCAATTTTATACTTTACCCTTATTAAGGTCCCTGATTATGTCAGGGCAGATGAAACCCAAACAAGATAGTTCAAAAAAAGTAAAAAAATAAATAAAAAAACCTAACCCAACCTAACCTAACCAGATCAGGATTCTAGAACCATACTGGAATACATCAAAAAGATGGCAATAAAGCAAAGAGATCAAAGGGTAATGAAGGAGCTAGGCCTAACATCGCAATAACTCAACTAAGCACAAACAAAAAACCTGGAGTTACCAGAAAGAGATGGAGACGAGTTCAGAGCTTTACAACACCAAAGCGTAACTATAACATCAACCAATCAAGAATTAACGAATACAGAATAACTGAGAACTATTCATAACCTATTTTAAATATTACACCACCAAATCAAATGTAATAGCGCCACATTAAGACCACAATATTATATAACTTCACAATAACGATATATAACTGTAAAAAAGGCACGGACATAAAGTCTGTGGTGTCACAACGTAAAAAAAAAAACTTAGCATAACCTAACCTAACTTAACCCATAGTATAGAGTATAGCAGATATACTCCCTCTTGACATCTGCATAAGGGAAAAAGCCTCTTTGCGTGTGGGGAATGTCAAGAGGGGGACACTCTCTACTACACCTATTGGAGAACCTGAGCTAGTTGCAGCCTTTCCTTCTCACTTTCTAACATTCAATTTGAAGAAAAAAAATTGTCATAACTTTGTATGAAATGTGTATATAACTCTCTCTATCATAATTCAATACACAACTCAACTTAGTACATAATATTCTCTATAATTTTAATTATTTATAATCATTTTGTTTGTAAATATTACTTGTACTGTTACCATGACTCTTATACATTATTATCGCTTTATTACTATTATTCCAATTACTAATTCTATTATTTCTATTAATTATTTTACTCAACTCTACTACGTCTATTATTACATTCTACTACACTGTCATTCTTAACTTAATCAATTTTATACTTTACCCTTATTAAGGTCCCCGATTATGTCAGGGCAGATGAAACCCAAACAAGATAGTTCAAAAAAAGTAAAAAAAAAAAAAAAAAACCTAACCCAACCTAACCTAACCAGATCAGGATTCTAGAACCATACTGGAATACATCAAAAAGATGGCAATAAAGCAAAGAGATCAAAGGGTAATGAAGGAGCTAGGCCTAACATCGCAATAACTCAACTAAGCACAAACAAAAAACCTGGAGTTACCAGAAAGAGATGGAGACGAGTTCAGAGCTTTACAACACCAAAGCATAACTACAACATCAACCAATCAAGAATTAACGAATACAGAATAACTGAGAACAATTCATAACCTATTTTAAATATAACACCACCAAAACAAATGTAATAGCGCCACATTAAGACCACAATATTATATAACTTTACAATAACGATATATAACTGTAAAAAAGGCACGGACATAAAGTCTGTGGTGTCACAACGTAAAAAAAAAAACAACATAACCTAACCTAACCTAACTTAACCCATAGTATAGAGTATAGCAGATATACTCCCTCTTGACATCTGCATAAGGGAAAAAGCCTCTTTGCGTGTGGGGAATGTCAAGAGGGGGACACTCTCTACTACACCTATTGGAGAACCTGAGCTAGTTGCAGCCTTTCCTTCTCACTTTCTAACATTCAATTTGAAGAAAAAAAATTGTCATAACTTAGTATGAAATGTGTATATAACTCTCTCTATCATAATTCAATACACAACTCAACTTAGTACATAATATTCTCTATATTTTTAATTATTTATAATCATTTTGTTTGTAAATATTACTTGTACTGTTACCACGACTCTTATACACTATTATCGCTTTATCACTATTATTCCAATTACTAATTCTATTATTTCTATTAATTATTTTACTCAACTCTACTACGTCTATTATTACATTCTACTACACTATCATTCTTAACTTTATCAATTTTATACTTTACCCTTATTAAGGTCCCTGATTATATCAGGGCAGATGAAACCCAAACAAGATAGTTCAAAAAAAAGTAAAAAAAAAAAAAAAAAACCTAACCCAACCTAACCTAACCAGATCAGGATTCTAGAACCATACTGGAATACATCAAAAAGATGGCAATAAAGTAAAGAGATCAAAGGGTAATGAAGGAGCTAGGCCTAACATCGCAATAACTCAACTAAGCACAAACAAAAAATCTGGTGTTACCAGAAAGAGATGGAGACGAGTTCAGAGCTTCACAACACCAAAGCATAACTACAACATCAACCAATCAAGAATTAACGAATACAGAATAACAGAACTATTCATAACCTATTTTAAATATTACACCACCAAAACAAATGTTATAGCGCCACATCAAGACCACAATATTATATAACTTCACAATAACGATATATAACTGTAAAAAAGGCACAGACAAAGTCTGTGGTGTCACAACGTAAAAAAAAAACTTAACTTAACCTAACCTAACTTAACCCATAGTATAGAGTATAGCAGATATACTCCCTCTTGACATCTGCATAAGGGAAAAAGCCTCTTTGCGTGTGGGGGATGTCAAGAGGGGGACACTCTCTATTACACCTATTGGAGAACCTGAGCTAGTTGCAGCCTTTCCTTCTCACTTTCTAACATTCAATTTGAAGAAAAAAAATTGTCCTAACTTTGTATGAAATGTGTATATAACTCTCTCTATCATAATTCAATACACAACTCAACTTAGTACATAATATTCTCTATAATTTTAATTATTTATAATCATTTTGTTTGTAAATATTACTTGTACTGTTACCACGACTCTTATACACTATTATCGCTTTATTACTATTATTCCAATTACTAATTCTATTATTTCTATTAATTATTTTACTCAACTCTACTACGTCTATTATTACATTCTACTTCACTATCATTCTTAACTTAATCAATTTTATACTTTACCCTTATTAAGGTCCCTGATTATGTCAGGGCAGATGAAACCCAAACAAGATAGTTCAAAAAAAGTAAAAAAAACAAAAAAAAACCTAACCCAACCTAACCTAACCAGATCAGGATTCTAGAACCATACTGGAATACATCAAAAAGATGGCAATAAAGTAAAGAGATCAAAGGGTAATGAAGGAGCTAGGCCTAACATCGCAATAACTCAACTAAGCACAAACAAAAAATCTGGTGTTACCAGAAAGAGATGGAGACGAGTTCAGAGCTTCACAACACCAAAGCATAACTACAACATCAACCAATCAAGAATTAACGAATACAGAATAACTGAGAACTATTCATAACCTATTTTAAATATTACACCACCAAAACAAATGTAATAGCGCCACATCAAGACCACAATATTATATAACTTCACAATAACGATATATAACTGTAAAAAAGGCACAGACAAAGTCTGTGGTGTCACAACGTAAAAAAAAACTTAACCTAACCTAACCTAACTTAACCCATAGTATAGAGTATAGCAGATATACTCCCTCTTGACATCTGCATAAGGGAAAAAGCCTCTTTGCGTGTGGGGGATGTCAAGAGGGGGACACTCTCTATTACACCTATTGGAGAATCTCTATTTTAAATATTACACCACCAAAACAAATGTAATAGCGCCACATTAAGACCACAATATTATATAACTTTACAATAACGATATATAACTGTAAAAAAGGCACGGACATAAAGTCTGTGGTGTCACAACGTAAAAAAAAAAACAACATAACCTAACCTAACCTAACTTAACCCATAGTATAGAGTATAGCAGATATACTCCCTCTTGACATCTGCATAAGGGAAAAAGCCTCTTTGCGTGTGGGGAATGTCAAGAGGGGGACACTCTCTACTACACCTATTGGAGAACCTGAGCTAGTTGCAGCCTTTCCTTCTCACTTTCTAACATTCAATTTGAAGAAAAAAAATTGTCATAACTTTGTATGAAATGTGTATATAACTCTCTCTATCATAATTCAATACACAACTCAACTTAGTACATAATATTCTCTATAATTTTAATTATTTATAATCATTTTGTTTGTAAATATTACTTGTACTGTTACCACGACTCTTATACACTATTATCGCTTTATTACTATTATTCCAATTACTAATTCTATTATTTCTATTAATTATTTTACTCAACTCTACTACGTCTATTATTACATTCTACTTCACTATCATTCTTAACTTAATCAATTTTATACTTTACCCTTATTAAGGTCCCTGATTATGTCAGGGCAGATGAAACCCAAACAAGATAGTTCAAAAAAAGTAAAAAAAAAAATAAAAAAACCTAACCCAACCTAACCTAACCAGATCAGGATTCTAGAACCATACTGGAATACATCAAAAAGATGGCAATAAAGCAAAGAGATCAAAGGGTAATGAAGGAGCTAGGCCTAACATCGCAATAACTCAACTAAGCACAAACAAAAAACCTGGAGTTACCAGAAAGAGATGGAGACGACTTCAGAGCTTTACAACACCAAAGCATAACTACAACATCAACCAATCAAGAATTAACGAATACAGAATAACTGAGAACTATTCATAACCTATTTTAAATATAACACCACCAAAACAAATGTAATAGCGCCACATTAAGACCACAATATTATATAACTTTACAATAACGATATATAACTGTAAAAAAGGCACGGACATAAAGTCTGTGGTGTCACAACGTAAAAAAAAAAACAACATAACCTAACCTAACCTAACTTAACCCATAGTATAGAGTATAGCAGATATACTCCCTCTTGACATCTGCATAAGGGAAAAAGCCTCTTTGCGTGTGGGGAATGTCAAGAGGGGGACACTCTCTACTACACCTATTGGAGAACCTGAGCTAGTTGCAGCCTTTCCTTCTCACTTTCTAACATTCAATTTGAAGAAAAAAAATTGTCATAACTTTGTATGAAATGTGTATATAACTCTCTCTATCATAATTCAATACACAACTCAACTTAGTACATAATATTCTCTATAATTTTAATTATTTATAATCATTTTGTTTGTAAATATTACTTGTACTGTTACCATGACTCTTATACATTATTATCGCTTTATTACTATTATTCCAATTACTAATTCTATTATTTCTATTAATTATTTTACTCAACTCTACTACGTCTATTATTACATTCTACTACACTGTCATTCTTAACTTAATCAATTTTATACTTTACCCTTATTAAGGTCCCCGATTATGTCAGGGCAGATGAAACCCAAACAAGATAGTTCAAAAAAAGTAAAAAAAAAAAATAAAAAAACCTAACCCAACCTAACCTAACCAGATCAGGATTCTAGAACCATACTGGAATACATCAAAAAGATGGCAATAAAGCAAAGAGATCAAAGGGTAATGAAGGAGCTAGGCCTAACATCGCAATAACTCAACTAAGCACAAACAAAAAACCTGGAGTTACCAGAAAGAGATGGAGACGAGTTCAGAGCTTTACAACACCAAAGCATAACTACAACATCAACCAATCAAGAATTAACGAATACAGAATAACTGAGAACTATTCATAACCTATTTTAAATATAACACCACCAAAACAAATGTAATAGCGCCACATTAAGACCACAATATTGTATAACTTTACAATAACGATATATAACTGTAAAAAAGGCACGGACATAAAGTCTGTGGTGTCACAACGTAAAAAAAAAACAACATAACCTAACCTAACCTAACTTAACCCATAGTATAGAGTATAGCAGATATACTCCCTCTTGACATCTGCATAAGGGAAAAAGCCTCTTTGCGTGTGGGGAATGTCAAGAGGGGGACACTCTCTACTACACCTATTGGAGAACCTGAGCTAGTTGCAGCCTTTCCTTCTCACTTTCTAACATTCAATTTGAAGAAAAAAAATTGTCATAACTTAGTATGAAATGTGTATATAACTCTCTCTATCATAATTCAATACACAACTCAACTTAGTACATAATATTCTCTATATTTTTAATTATTTATAATCATTTTGTTTGTAAATATTACTTGTACTGTTACCACGACTCTTATACACTATTATCGCTTTATTACTATTATTCCAATTACTAATTCTATTATTTCTATTAATTATTTTACTCAACTCTACTACGTCTATTATTACATTCTACTACACTATCATTCTTAACTTTATCAATTTTATACTTTACCCTTATTAAGGTCCCTGATTATGTCAGGGCAGATGAAACCCAAACAAGATAGTTCAAAAAAAAGTAAAAAAAAAAAAAAAAACCTAACCCAACCTAACCTAACCAGATCAGGATTCTAGAACCATACTGGAATACATCAAAAAGATGGCAATAAAGTAAAGAGATCAAAGGGTAATGAAGGAGCTAGGCCTAACATCGCAATAACTCAACTAAGCACAAACAAAAAATCTGGTGTTACCAGAAAGAGATGGAGACGAGTTCAGAGCTTCACAACACCAAAGCATAACTACAACATCAACCAATCAAGAATTAACGAATACAGAATAACAGAACTATTCATAACCTATTTTAAATATTACACCACCAAAACAAATGTTATAGCGCCACATCAAGACCACAATATTATATAACTTCACAATAACGATATATAACTGTAAAAAAGGCACAGACAAAGTCTGTGGTGTCACAACGTAAAAAAAAAACTTAACTTAACCTAACCTAACTTAACCCATAGTATAGAGTATAGCAGATATACTCCCTCTTGACATCTGCATAAGGGAAAAAGCCTCTTTGCGTGTGGGGGATGCCAAGAGGGGGACACTCTCTATTACACCTATTGGAGAACCTGAGCTAGTTGCAGCCTTTCCTTCTCACTTTCTAACATTCAATTTGAAGAAAAAAAATTGTCCTAACTTTGTATGAAATGTGTATATAACTCTCTCTATCATAATTCAATACACAACTCAACTTAGTACATAATATTCTTTATAATTTTAATTATTTATAATCATTTTGTTTGTAAATATTACTTGTACTGTTACCACGACTCTTATATATTATTATCGCTTTATTACTATTATTCCAATTACTAATTCTATTATTTCTATTAATTATTTTACTCAACTCTACTACGTCTATTATTACATTCAACTTCACTATCATTCTTAACTTAATCAATTTTATACTTTACCCTTATTAAGGTCCCTGATTATGTCAGGGCAGATGAAACCCAAACAAGATAGTTCAAAAAAAGTAAAAAAAATAATAAAAAAACCTTACCCAACCTAACCTAACCAGATCAGGATTCTAGAACCATACTGGAATACATCAAAAAGATGGCAATAAAGTAAAGAGATCAAAGGGTAATGAAGGAGCTAGGCCTAACATCGCAATAACTCAACTAAGCACAAACAAAAGATCTGGTGTTACCAGAAAGAGATGGAGACGAGTTCAGAGCTTCACAACACCAAAGCATAACTACAACATCAACCAATCAAGACTTAACGAATACAGAATAACTGAGAACTATTCATAACCTATTTTAAATATTACACCACCAAAACAAATGTAATAGTGCCACATCAAGACCACAATATTATATAACTTCACAATAACGATATATAACTGTAAAAAAGGCACGGACATAAAGTCTGTGGTGTCACAACGTAAAAAAAAAAACTTAACATAACCTAACCTAACCTAACTTAACCCATAGTATAGAGTATAGCAGATATACTCCCTCTTGACATCTGCATAAGAGAAAAAGCCTCTTTGCGTGTGGGGAATGTCAAGAGGGGGACACTCTCTATTACACCTATTGGAGAACCTGAGCTAGTTGCAGCCTTTCCTTCTCACTTTCTAACATTCAATTTGAAAAAAAAAAATTGTCATAACTTTGTATGAAATGTGTATATAACTCTCTCTATCATAATTCAATACACAACTCAACTTAGTACATAATATTCTCTATAATTTTAATTATTTATAATCATTTTGTTTGTAAATATTACTTGTACTGTTACCATGACTCTTATACATTATTATCGCTTTATTACTATTATTCCAATTACTAATTCTATTATTTCTATTAATTATTTTACTCAACTCTACTACGTCTATTATTACATTCTACTACACTATCATTCTTAACTTAATCAATTTTATACTTTACCCTTATTAAGTTCCCTGATTATGTCAGGGCAGATGAAACCCAAACAAGATAGTTCAAAAAAAGTAAAAAAAAAAATAAAAAAACCTAACCCAACCTAACCTAACCAGATCAGGATTCTAGAACCATACTGGAATACATCAAAAAGATGGCAATAAAGCAAAGAGATCAAAGGGTAATGAAGGAGCTAGGCCTAACATCGCAATAACTCAACTAAGCACAAACAAAAAACCTGGAGTTACCAGAAAGAGATGGAGACGAGTTCAGAGCTTTACAACACCAAAGCATAACTACAACATCAACCAATCAAGAATTAACGAATACAGAATAACTGAGAACTATTCATAACCTATTTTAAATATTACACCACCAAAACAAATGTAATAGCGCCACATTAAGACCACAATATTATATAACTTTACAATAACGATATATAACTGTAAAAAAGGCACGGACATAAAGTCTGTGGTGTCACAACGTAAAAAAAAAAACAACATAACCTAACCTAACCTAACTTAACCCATAGTATAGAGTATAGCAGATATACTCCCTCTTGACATCTGCATAAGGGAAAAAGCCTCTTTGCGTGTGGGGAATGTCAAGAGGGGGACACTCTCTACTACACCTATTGGAGAACCTGAGCTAGTTGCAGTCTTTCCTTCTCACTTTCTAACATTCAATTTGAAGAAAAAAAATTGTCATAACTTTGTATGAAATGTGTATATAACTCTCTCTATCATAATTCAATACACAACTCAACTTAGTACATAATATTCTCTATAATTTTAATTATTTATAATCATTTTGTTTGTAAATATTACTTGTACTGTTACCACGACTCTTATACACTATTATCGCTTTATTACTATTATTCCAATTACTAATTCTATTATTTCTATTAATTATTTTACTCAACTCTACTACGTCTATTATTACATTCTACTACACTATCATTCTTAACTTTATCAATTTTATACTTTACCCTTATTAAGGTCCCTGATTATGTCAGGGCAGATGAAACCCAAACAAGATAGTTCAAAAAAAGTAAAAAAAAAAAAAAAAAAAACCTAACCCAACCTAACCTAACCAGATCAGGATTCTAGAACCATACTGGAATACATCAAAAAGATGGCAATAAAGCAAAGAGATCAAAGGGTAATGAAGGAGCTAGGCCTAAAAAAGGTAGGCGGCGCTGTAGTCACAAAAAAAGGTAGGCGGCGCTGTAGTCACGCTAACAATTTCTCGGTTACATATTAATAAATAAATATTAATAAAGTTAAATAACGCACATTTCTTGTTATAAACAAAAAGTGTCTCGCAACTAACATCTGTGAAAGTGTTATCTAAACTAAATACTCACTGTGAAATAAGATTTTTTTTTTTGGTGTTTAAAACTATCCTCGAGCAGTGGTGAAAATGTATTTTTATAATCACAAATAACGATGCAAACACCAATAAATAAATTCCTGCACCAGCACTTATGATATTATACAAAAATAATTACTTTATATGTAATAATACAGCAAAATATATCGAGTTAATAGTGATAAGGATACCTACAGTGCAAAATATATAACTAGTAAAATAAAATTTGTTAAACCTCAACTACGGATTTTTTCGGAACTATCAAAAATTTATGTTTTGAAATAATAGAAGAAATATTTCGCTTATTTATCCAAATGTAGCCGTAGCGTAACGGCATAAGCGGCCACATAAACAGGCCTCATCTTTGGCTGGGCCGCGTTCGAAACCTCAGTTTCTACAGAGCGCATTTTTGACATTTATTTGAATACTGCTATAATTTGCTATTATAATCACTTAATAATATTGCAAACGTACTAAATTAAAATAAAAGTAACGCAGTTTACTAAATATGAACTTCTTGGAAAATATAACGTTTCGTCGAAGGCGAACAAAATCCGATTCTTTAATAGACGAGAGTGATATAATGCAACCAGAATCAATAACTAATACAATTAACGAAAGTATGCCGGACATAATATACAGCGAAGATGAGAGGATATCTCAACTAAAAGAGCAAATAAAAAATTTATCGCTGGAGCTTAGTAGTGCTCACTCTGAAATTGAGATACTTTCTTTGGAGAATAATAATTTGAAAAAGAAGAATGAAGAACTAATTAAAAAAAATGAATTATACAAACTGGTTAATAACAGTCCAGTTTTAAAAAATAGGCAGACTACTCCAAAGAATAAGGGTAACTTAAAGCACAATATAAGTAAGCAGACTCAAACTGAAATGATAGACATTGATCAAAAAAATAATGAAATCATACATCGTAAAGAGAAGGACCCAAAAGTAAAACACCACCACACTAATATGGAACAACATAAAATGTACATACTGAGTACGAATAATAGAAACGACTTACTGTCTGTGGCAAAGAATACATTCAAGTGCAATTACCAGATTTGTCATTACTTAAAACCTCATAGAAATATAGAACAACTTTTAAAAGGACTGGCTTCACAATTAAAAGATTATTCTATGAACGATTTCTGTATTATATTTCTTGGGGAAGAGGACTTTGGAACAACTAAGAATTATTATGACATTATTTTCCACATAAGAAGAGTTCTGTGTGACATACAGCACACAAACATCATCATCTGTTTACCGACGTATAAGTTTTCTTATTACTCTAGTATATATAATTTTAGAATAGAAACATTTAATAATTTATTATATTTGGACATAATGATGCACGGTTATGCTTATTTATTAGATAGTAATTTGAATCTGGAATGTAATTACAGCATGTTTAATAGAAAATTAGGCTCAATTAATGACATCGGATTGCAGACTATTTTTAATAATTTATTGAATCTTACTCTTGACATCATACAAAATAATGATAGTTTTCAATCTTTCGACGTGTCCACTCTACACGAAATTGATAACAAATTAGGGGATGATAATATTTTTTTTCTTAAGTAGACAACTATATATAATGCACCAAAATATTGCAGGTTTACTATCTAAATCGGATACACTTTCAGTCTGTCTGCATGAACTTATAGAACAAAAGATACAGATTGATGTTTTATGTATTAGCGAGCATTTCATGAAAAGTGGTAGTGAAAATCAACTTTATATACATAACTACGTTCTAGCTACTTATTTCAGTCGTCAAGAGAGTAAAAGGGGCGGATCATGTATCTTGGTTAGGAATGGAATTGAATGGAAAGAACTACCGCGAATAGCAAAAATGTCAAAGGCTGGAATTTTAGAATGTTGCGCAATAGAATTACTCAATTACAAGCTTGTTGTTGTTTGTGTCTATAGAGTACCAAAAACAAATAATCTCTATGAATGTTTTGCTACATTAGAAAAGATTATACGTGAATCAACAAAAAGAAAGACACAAACATAATTTTAGCAGGAGACTTTAACATAGACTTGTTGAAAAAAAACTTACAGTCAAATGAATTCGAAAGTTTGTTACTGAATTTTAATTTAAAACTTGCCTTAAATCAACCTACCCGAATTAAGAGTGGAACCTGCATTGACAATTTTGCTCATAACCTCAGCAGGCCTTGCGAGGCTACAGTATTAGAATTAGCTTTATCGGATCATACGGCTCAGATAATAAAGTGTCCAATTAGAGCAGTAGATGCTATTAATCGATGGCGTACCACTAAAAGAGATTATAGCAACGAAAATATTTTGAAATTTAAAGTTCATTTGAGCAGTATCTCTTATACAGACATATATAAAGCTGTCGACCCAAACATGGCTTTTAACGCTTTTATGGAAGTATTTTTGCTGTTATACCAATTATGCTTCCCAGTGGTAAATGTTTACATTAATATTAACAAAAAACAAAAATGGGTATCACGGGGTATTAAGTTATGTAGCAAAAAGAAAAGACAACTGTTATGGCAGTATAGGCTAAACCCTTCCACTGAGACTAAAAAACGTTTTAAAAATTACTCTAAATTGTATAAAAAGATTATTAATATGACAAAACGGGCACAAAATAATTATAGAATAAAGACATCATTAAATAAATCAAAAACAGTGTGGCAGATAATAAATGAAAAGAAATTAAATATACCTAGAAATAACATAAATAAATTAAAAATTAATAATAAAATTATGACAGACCCTAAGCTTGTTGCTAACCTGTTTAACAATTACTTTATTGATAAAATTCAGCCTATAACTAGCTTCAGTGACAATATCACAAAATACATTGTTAGTAAGAAAGACTCTATGTTTATGGCACCGAGCACACCATACGACATAATGAAAATCATACTTAAACTAAAAAACACAAATAGCGTTGGGTATGATGGTGTTTGCACAAAAGTAGTTAAAGCAGTAGCTAATTAAATATGCAGCCCGTTAAGCTATATAATGAATTTGAGTATAAGTGAAGGTAAATATCCAGATGCTCTAAAAACAACAGTAGTTAAGCCACTTTTTAAAAATCAGGATAGATCGTCATTAGAATGCTACAGACCCATTTCTCTGATTCCTATTTTTTCAAAGGTATTTGAGAAGTTTATGTATAAAAAACTAAATACGTACCTTGAAAAACATAATATTCTCTGCAATGAGCAGAAAGGATTCCGAGAAAACAGAACGATTAATATGGCAATATATGACTTTTTGCACATTATTATGACAAATATGGATAAAAAAACGCCAGTAAGTGCGATTTTTTGCGATATGACGCAAGCTTTTGACCACGTCTCACATAGCATATTAATAAAAAAGTTAAATGCTTATGGGGTAAGGGGAAACGTCCAAAAGCTTTTTCAATCATATCTTCATAGAAGAAAACAATTTACAGAAATACATAACGTAAACACTGTCACTAAACGGAATGAAGTCTATTCATCCCAAGATCGTACAGTTAATAACGGCGTCCCACAAGGAAGCGTTCTGGGACCTCTACTCTTCACAATATATATTAATGACTTTCCTAGATCTGTAGAGCATCCAATGACACTCTTTGCTGATGACAGTACGGTTATAATACCATGTAGAAGTAAGGACACATATAAACGTGATATTAATAGCACATTGACGAGCACCGTAATATGGTTAAACAACAATAATTTAAAAATTAATTTTAATAAAACTGTAATTATGCATTTTAATCAACGATTATTACCATTTGAATTTGACATTAAGCATAATAACCTTACCATTCAGGCAGTTAATGCCACGAAATTTTTGGGACTTACAATCGACAGAAATTTGAACTGGAAATCCCATATAGACATCACAAGTAAAAAAATTTGTAGTAGTGCATATGCGTTATACACATTATCAGGAGTAATAAATACAGATGCGATGCTTGCTGCTTACTATGGTTTAGTGGAATCCACACTCAGGTACGGTATCATATTCTGGGGTAATTCGACTGATAGAAACATTATCTTTAAAGGTCAGAAAAGATGCCTTAGAAGCATGTTTTTATTAAAAAGTACTGACAGTTGCGTACCTTTCTTCAAACAGTACAAAATTCTAACTTTGCCCTCGCTTTACATACTGGAAATGGTGCTTTTTGTTAAAAGCAATCCAAACTTATTCCCTCGCTTAGATGATACCGTAGTCCGAAACAGACGAGACAACACAAAACTGCGATTGCATTCATCAAGGACTGCACTTATGGGCAAGAGTATCTTCTGCATGGCTCCCATAATTTATAATAGATTGCCAAAAAAGTGGAGGGAGTTAAGTACAAATGACTTAAAGGTGAAACTAAAATCGTATTTAACTGGCAAATCATATTATGACATAGCGGAATTTCTGGGAGATCCAAATTTAAATTAAACATTGCTTGTATTACTATTTTTGCTTATATAATATATTAACTTATTTTGACTTGTACATACATATATTCTAATTGACCTTACATTGACTATTATGATTTTTTTTTTCATTTGTGTTGTTTTATTATGCTATTATATTACTTGACAATTGCTTATTATTATTATTATTATTCTGTTTGCATTGATTATTATGTTTTTATTTGATATTCATATTGGCTGTTATTATTTTGACCACTTTGTTTAATTCTATTTTTAATACCTAGCCAAAATATTATGATAAGTACCTACATTTGTACGCCACACAGTCGGCAAACATGTCTGAACATCTCAACTGTAACATCTTGCATGCACATTAATGTTTGTATGTATACACATGTTTCACAAATAAATTTTTACTTTACTTTACTTTACTTTACTAACATCGCAATAACTCAACTAAGCACAAACAAAAAACCTGGAGTTACCAGAAAGAGATGGAGACGAGTTCAGAGCTTTACAACACCAAAGCGTAACTATAACATCAACCAATCAAGAATTAACGAATACAGAATAACTGAGAACTATTCATAACCTATTTTAAATATTACACCACCAAATCAAATGTAATAGCGCCACATTAAGACCACAATATTATATAACTTCACAATAACGATATATAACTGTAAAAAAGGCACGGACATAAAGTCTGTGGTGTCACAACGTAAAAAAAAAAACTTAGCATAACCTAACCTAACTTAACCCATAGTATAGAGTATAGCAGATATACTCCCTCTTGACATCTGCATAAGGGAAAAAGCCTCTTTGCGTGTGGGGAATGTCAAGAGGGGGACACTCTCTATTACACCTATTGGAGAACCTGAGCTAGTTGCAGCCTTTCCTTCTCACTTTCTAACATTCAATTTGAAGAAAAAAAATTGTCATAACTTTGTATGAAATGTGTATATAACTCTCTCTATCATAATTCAATACACAACTCAACTTAGTACATAATATTCTCTATAATTTTAATTATTTATAATCATTTTGTTTGTAAATATTACTTGTACTGTTACCATGACTCTTATACATTATTATCGCTTTATTACTATTATTCCAATTACTAATTCTATTATTTCTATTAATTATTTTACTCAACTCTACTACGTCTATTATTACATTCTACTACACTATCATTCTTAACTTAATCAATTTTATACTTTACCCTTATTAAGGTCCCTGATTATGTCAGGGCAGATGAAACCCAAACAAGATAGTTCAAAAAAAGTAAAAAAAAAAATAAAAAAACCTAACCCAACCTAACCTAACCAGATCAGGATTCTAGAACCATACTGGAATACATCAAAAAGATGGCAATAAAGCAAAGAGATCAAAGGGTAATGAAGGAGCTAGGCCTAACATCGCAATAACTCAACTAAGCACAAACAAAAAATCTGGAGTTACCAGAAAGAGATGGAGACGAGTTCAGAGCTTCACAACACCAAAGCATAACTACAACATCAACCAATCAAGAATTAACGAATACAGAATAACTAAGAACTATTCATAACCTATTTTAAATATTACACCACCAAAACAAATGTAATAGCGCCACATCAAGACCACAATATTATATAACTTCACAATAACGATATATAACTGTAAAAAAGGCACAGACAAAGTCTGTGGTGTCACAACGTAAAAAAAAAAACTTAGCATAACCTAACCTAACTTAACCCATAGTATAGAGTATAGCAGATATACTCCCTCTTGACATCTGCATAAGAGAAAAAGCCTCTTTGCGTGTGGGGAATGTCAAGAGGGGGACACTCTCTATTACACCTATTGGAGAACCTGAGCTAGTTGCAGCCTTTCCTTCTCACTTTCTAACATTCAATTTGAAGAAAAAAAATTGTCATAACTTTGTATGAAATGTGTATATAACTCTCTCTATCATAATTCAATACACAACTCAACTTAGTACATAATATTCTCTATAATTTTAATTATTTATAATCATTTTGTTTGTAAATATTACTTGTACTGTTACCACGACTCTTATACACTATTATCGCTTTATTACTATTATTCCAATTACTAATTCTATTATTTCCATTAATTATTTTACTCAACTCTACTACGTCTATTATTACATTCTACTACACTATCATTCTTAACTTTATCAATTTTATACTTTACCCTTATTAAGGTCCCTGATTATGTCAGGGCAGATGAAACCCAAACAAGATAGTTCAAAAAAAAGTAAAAAAAAAAAAAAAAAAACCTAACCCAACCTAACCTAACCAGATCAGGATTCTAGAACCATACTGGAATACATCAAAAAGATGGCAATGAAGCAAAGAGATCAAAGGGTAATGAAGGAGCTAGGCCTAAAAAAGGTAGGCGGCGCTGTAGTCACAAAAAAAGGTAGGCGGCGCTGTAGTCACGCTAACAATTTCTCGGTTACATATTAATAAATAAATATTAATAAAGTTAAATAACGCACATTTCTTGTTATAAACAAAAAGTGTCTAGCAACTAACATCTGTGAAAGTGTTATCTAAACTAAATACTCACTGTGAAATAAGATTTTTTTTTTTGGTGTTTAAAACTATCCTCGAGCAGTGGTGAAAATGTATTTTTATAATCACAAATAACGATGCAAACACCAATAAATAAATTCTTGCACCAGCACTTATGATATTATACAAAAATAATTACTTTATATGTAATAATACAGCAAAATATATCGAGTTAATAGTGATAAGGATACCTACAGTGCAAAATATATAACTAGTAAAATTAAATTTGTTAACCCTCAACTACGGATTTTTTCGGAACTATCAAAAATTTATGTTTTGAAATAATAGAAGAAATATTTCGCTTATTTATCCAAATGTAGCCGTAGCGTCACGGCATAAGCGGCCACATAAACAGGCCTCATCTTCGGCTGGGCCGCGTTCGAAACCTCAGTTTCTACAGAGCGCATTTTTGACATTTATTTGAATACTGCTATAATTTGCTATTATAATCACTTAATAATATTGCAAACGTACTAAATTAAAATAAAAGTAACGCAGTTTACTAAATATGAACTTCTTGGAAAATATAACGTTTCGTCGAAGGCGAACAAAATCCGATTCTTTAATAGACGAGAGTGATATAATGCAACCAGAATCAATAACTAATACAATTAACGAAAGTATGCCGGACATAATATACAGCGAAGATGAGAGGATATCTCAACTAAAAGAGCAAATAAAAAATTTATCGCTGGAGCTTAGTAGTGCTCACTCTGAAATTGAGATACTTTCTTTGGAGAATAATAATTTGAAAAAGAAGAATGAAGAACTAATTAAAAAAAATGAATTATACAAACTGGTTAATAACAGTCCAGTTTTAAAAAATAGGCAGACTACTCCAAAGAATAAGGGTAACTTAAAGCACAATATAAGTAAGCAGACTCAAACTGAAATGATAGACATTGATCAAAAAAATAATGAAATCATACATCGTAAAGAGAAGGACCCAAAAGTAAAACACCACCACACTAATATGGAACAACATAAAATGTACATACTGAGTACGAATAATAGAAACGACTTACTGTCTGTGGCAAAGAATACATTCAAGTGCAATTACCAGATTTGTCATTACTTAAAACCTCATAGAAATATAGAACAACTTTTAAAAGGACTGGCTTCACAATTAAAAGATTATTCTATGAACGATTTCTGTATTATATTTCTTGGGGAAGAGGACTTTGGAACAACTAAGAATTATTATGACATTATTTTCCACATAAGAAGAGTTCTGTGTGACATACAGCACACAAACATCATCATCTGTTTACCGACGTATAAGTTTTCTTATTACTCTAGTATATATAATTTTAGAATAGAAACATTTAATAATTTATTAGTTCAAAAAAAGTAAAAAAAAAAAAAAAAAAACCTAACCCAACCTAACCTAACCAGATCAGGATTCTAGAACCATACTGGAATACATCAAAAAGATGGCAATAAAGCAAAGAGATCAAAGGGTAATGAAGGAGCTAGGCCTAACATCGCAATAACTCAACTAAGCACAAACAAAAAACCTGGAGTTACCAGAAAGAGATGGAGACGAGTTCAGAGCTTTACAACACCAAAGCATAACTACAACATCAACCAATCAAGAATTAACGAATACAGAATAACTGAGAATTATTCATAACCTATTTTAAATATTACACCACCAAAACAAATGTAATAGCGCCACATTAAGACCACAATATTATATAACTTTACAATAACGATATATAACTGTAAAAAAGGCACGGACATAAAGTCTTTGGTGTCACAACGTAAAAAAAAAACAACATAACCTAACCTAACCTAACTTAACCCATAGTATAGAGTATAGCAGATATACTCCCTCTTGACATCTGCATAAGGGAAAAAGCCTCTTTGCGTGTGGGGAATGTCAAGAGGGGGACACTCTCTACTACACCTATTGGAGAACCTGAGCTAGTTGCAGCCTTTCCTTCTCACTTTCTAACATTCAATTTGAAGAAAAAAAATTGTCATAACTTAGTATGAAATGTGTATATAACTCTCTCTATCATAATTCAATACACAACTCAACTTAGTACATAATATTCTCTATAATTTTAATTATTTATAATCATTTTGTTTGTAAATATTACTTGTACTGTTACCACGACTCTTATACACTATTATCGCTTTATTACTATTATTCCAATTACTAATTCTATTATTTCTATTAATTATTTTACTCAACTCTACTACGTCTATTATTACATTCTACTACACTATCATTCTTAACTTTATCAATTTTATACTTTACCCTTATTAAGGTCCCTGATTGTCAGGGCAGATGAAACCCAAACAAGATAGTTCAAAAAAAAGTAAAAAAAAAAAAAAAAAACCTAACCCAACCTAACCTAACCAGATCAGGATTCTAGAACCATACTGGAATACATCAAAAAGATGGCAATAAAGTAAAGAGATCAAAGGGTAATGAAGGAGCTAGGCCTAACATCGCAATAACTCAACTAAGCACAAACAAAAAATCTGGTGTTACCAGAAAGAGATGGAGACGAGTTCAGAGCTTCACAACACCAAAGCATAACTACAACATCAACCAATCAAGAATTAACGAATACAGAATAACAGAACTATTCATAACCTATTTTAAATATTACACCACCAAAACAAATGTTATAGCGCCACATCAAGACCACAATATTATATAACTTCACAATAACGATATATAACTGTAAAAAAGGCACAGACAAAGTCTGTGGTGTCACAACGTAAAAAAAAAACTTAACTTAACCTAACCTAACTTAACCCATAGTATAGAGTATAGCAGATATACTCCCTTTTGACATCTGCATAAGGGAAAAAGCCTCTTTGCGTGTGGGGGATGTCAAGAGGGGGACACTCTCTATTACACCTATTGGAGAACCTGAGCTAGTTGCAGCCTTTCCTTCTCACTTTCTAACATTCAATTTGAAGAAAAAAAATTGTCCTTACTTTGTATGAAATGTGTATATAACTCTCTCTATCATAATTCAATACACAACTCAACTTAGTACATAATATTCTCTATAATTTTAATTATTTATAATCATTTTGTTTGTAAATATTACTTGTACTGTTACCACGACTCTTATATATTATTATCGCTTTATTACTATTATTCCAATTACTAATTCTATTATTTCTATTAATTATTTTACTCAACTCTACTACGTCTATTATTACATTCTACTTCACTATCATTCTTAACTTAATCAATTTTATACTTTACCCTTATTAAGGTCCCTGATTATGTCAGGGCAGATAAAACCCAAACAAGATAGTTCAAAAAAAGTAAAAAAAATAATAAAAAAACCTAACCCAACCTAACCTAACCAGATCAGGATTCTAGAACCATACTGGAATACATCAAAAAGATGGCAATAAAGTAAAGAGATCAAAGGGTAATGAAGGAGCTAGGCCTAACATCGCAATAACTCAACTAAGCACAAACAAAAGATCTGGTGTTACCAGAAAGAGATGGAGACGAGTTCAGAGCTTCACAACACCAAAGCATAACTACAACATCAACCAATCATGAATTAACGAATACAGAATAACTGAGAACTATTCATAACCTATTTTAAATATTACACCACCAAAACAAATGTAATAGTGCCACATCAAGACCACAATATTATATAACTTCACAATAACGATATATAACTGTAAAAAAGGCACGGACATAAAGTCTGTGGTGTCACAACGTAAAAAAAAAAACTTAACATAACCTAACCTAACCTAACTTAACCCATAGTATAGAGTATAGCAGATATACTCCCTCTTGACATCTGCATAAGAGAAAAAGCCTCTTTGCGTGTGGGGAATGTCAAGAGGGGGACACTCTCTATTACACCTATTGGAGAACCTGAGCTAGTTGCAGCCTTTCCTTCTCACTTTCTAACATTCAATTTGAAGAAAAAAAATTGTCATAACTTTGTATGAAATGTGTATATAACTCTCTCTATCATAATTCAATACACAACTCAACTTAGTACATAATATTCTCTATAATTTTAATTATTTATAATCATTTTGTTTGTAAATATTACTTGTACTGTTACCATGACTCTTATACATTATTATCGCTTTATTACTATTATTCCAATTACTAATTCTATTATTTCTATTAATTATTTTACTCAACTCTACTACGTCTATTATTACATTCTACTACACTATCATTCTTAACTTAATCAATTTTATACTTTACCCTTATTAAGTTCCCTGATTATGTCAGGGCAGATGAAACCCAAACAAGATAGTTCAAAAAAAGTAAAAAAAAAAAATAAAAAAACCTAACCCAACCTAACCTAACCAGATCAGGATTCTAGAACCATACTGGAATACATCAAAAAGATGGCAATAAAGCAAAGAGATCAAAGGGTAATGAAGGAGCTAGGCCTAACATCGCAATAACTCAACTAAGCACAAACAAAAAACCTGGAGTTACCAGAAAGAGATGGAGACGAGTTCAGAGCTTTACAACACCAAAGCATAACTACAACATCAACCAATCAAGAATTAACGAATACAGAATAACTGAGAACTATTCATAACCTATTTTAAATATTACACCACCAAAACAAATGTAATAGTGCCACATCAAGACCACAATATTATATAACTTCACAATAACGATATATAACTGTAAAAAAGGCACGGACATAAAGTCTGTGGTGTCACAACGTAAAAAAAAAAACTTAACATAACCTAACCTAACCTAACTTAACCCATAGTATAGAGTATAGCAGATATACTCCCTCTTGACATCTGCATAAGGGAAAAAGCCTCTTTGCGTGTGGGGAATGTCAAGAGGGGGACACTCTCTACTACACCTATTGGAGAACCTGAGCTAGTTGCAGCCTTTCCTTCTCACTTTCTAACATTCAATTTGAAGAAAAAAATTTGTCATAACTTTGTATGAAATGTGTATATAACTCTCTCTATCATAATTCAATACACAACTCAACTTAGTACATAATATTCTCTATAATTTTAATTATTTATAATCATTTTGTTTGTAAATATTACTTGTACTGTTACCATGACTCTTATACATTATTATCGCTTTATTACTATTATTCCAATTACTAATTCTATTATTTCTATTAATTATTTTACTCAACTCTACTACGTCTATTATTACATTCTACTACACTATCATTCTTAACTTAATCAATTTTATACTTTACCCTTATTAAGTTCCCTGATTATGTCAGGGCAGATGAAACCCAAACAAGATAGTTCAAAAAAAGTAAAAAAAAAAATAAAAAAACCTAACCCAACCTAACCTAACCAGATCAGGATTCTAGAACCATACTGGAATACATCAAAAAGATGGCAATAAAGCAAAGAGATCAAAGGGTAATGAAGGAGCTAGGCCTAACATCGCAATAACTCAACTAAGCACAAACAAAAAACCTGGAGTTACCAGAAAGAGATGGAGACGAGTTCAGAGCTTTACAACACCAAAGCATAACTACAACATCAACCAATCAAGAATTAACGAATACAGAATAACTGAGAACTATTCATAACCTATTTTAAATATTACACCACCAAAACAAATGTAATAGCGCCACATTAAGACCACAATATTATATAACTTTACAATAACGATATATAACTGTAAAAAAGGCACGGACATAAAGTCTGTGGTGTCACAACGTAAAAAAAAAAACAACATAACCTAACCTAACCTAACTTAACCCATAGTATAGAGTATAGCAGATATACTCCCTCTTGACATCTGCATAAGGGAAAAAGCCTCTTTGCGTGTGGGGAATGTCAAGAGGGGGACACTCTCTACTACACCTATTGGAGAACCTGAGCTAGTTGCAGCCTTTCCTTCTCACTTTCTAACATTCAATTTGAAGAAAAAAAATTGTCATAACTTTGTATGAAATGTGTATATAACTCTCTCTATCATAATTCAATACACAACTCAACTTATTACATAATATTCTCTATAATTTTAATTATTTATAATCATTTTGTTTGTAAATATTACTTGTACTGTTACCACGACTCTTATACACTATTATCGCTTTATTACTATTATTCCAATTACTAATTCTATTATTTCTATTAATTATTTTACTCAACTCTACTACGTCTATTATTACATTCTACTTCACTATCATTCTTAACTTAATCAATTTTATACTTTACTCTTATTAAGGTCCCTGATTATGTCAGGGCAGATGAAACCCAAACAAGATAGTTCAAAAAAAGTAAAAAAAATAATAAAAAAACCTAACCCAACCTAACCTAACCAGATCAGGATTCTAGAACCATACTGGAATACATCAAAAAGATGGCAATAAAGTAAAGAGATCAAAGGGTAATGAAGGAGCTAGGCCTAACATCGCAATAACTCAACTAAGCACAAACAAAAGATCTGGTGTTACCAGAAAGAGATGGAGACGAGTTCAGAGCTTCACAACACCAAAGCATAACTACAACATCAACCAATCAATAATTAACGAATACAGAATAACTGAGAACTATTCATAACCTATTTTAAATATTACACCACCAAAACAAATGTAATAGTGCCACATCAAGACCACAATATTATATAACTTCACAATAACGATATATAACTGTAAAAAAGGCACGGACATAAAGTCTGTGGTGTCACAACGTAAAAAAAAAAACTTAACATAACCTAACCTAACCTAACTTAACCCATAGTATAGAGTATAGCAGATATACTCCCTCTTGACATCTGCATAAGAGAAAAAGCCTCTTTGCGTGTGGGGAATGTCAAGAGGGGGACACTCTCTATTACACCTATTGGAGAACCTGAGCTAGTTGCAGCCTTTCCTTCTCACTTTCTAACATTCAATTTGAAGAAAAAAAATTGTCATAACTTTGTATGAAATGTGTATATAACTCTCTCTATCATAATTCAATACACAACTCAACTTAGTACATAATATTCTCTATAATTTTAATTATTTATAATCATTTTGTTTGTAAATATTACTTGTACTGTTACCATGACTCTTATACATTATTATCGCTTTATTACTATTATTCCAATTACTAATTCTATTATTTCTATTAATTTTTTTACGCAACTCTACTACGTCTATTATTACATTCTACTACACTATCATTCTTAACTTAATCAATTTTATACTTTACCCTTATTAAGGTCCCTGATTATGTCAGGGCAGATGAAACCCAAACAAGATAGTTCAAAAAAAGTAAAAAAAAAAATAAAAAAACCTAACCCAACCTAACCTAACCAGATCAGGATTCTAGAACCATACTGGAATACATCAAAAAGATGGCAATAAAGCAAAGAGATCAAAGGGTAATGAAGGAGCTAGGCCTAACATCGCAATAACTCAACTAAGCACAAACAAAAAACCTGGAGTTACCAGAAAGAGATGGAGACGAGTTCAGAGCTTTACAACACCAAAGCATAACTACAACATCAACCAATCAAGAATTAACGAATACAGAATAACTGAGAACTATTCATAACCTATTTTAAATATTACACCACCAAAACAAATGTAATAGCGCCACATTAAGACCACAATATTATATAACTTTACAATAACGATATATAACTGTAAAAAAGGCACGGACATAAAGTCTGTGGTGTCACAACGTAAAAAAAAAAACAACATAACCTAACCTAACCTAACTTAACCCATAGTATAGAGTATAGCAGATATACTCCCTCTTGACATCTGCATAAGGGAAAAAGCCTCTTTGCGTGTGGGGAATGTCAAGAGGGGGACACTCTCTACTACACCTATTGGAGAACCTGAGCTAGTTGCAGCCTTTCCTTCTCACTTTCTAACATTCAATTTGAAGAAAAAAAATTGTCATAACTTTGTATGAAATGTGTATATAACTCTCTCTATCATAATTCAATACACAACTCAACTTAGTACATAATATTCTCTATAATTTTAATTATTTATAATCATTTTGTTTGTAAATATTACTTGTACTGTTACCATGACTCTTATACATTATTATCGCTTTATTACTATTATTCCAATTACTAATTCTATTATTTCTATTAATTATTTTACTCAACTCTACTACGTCTATTATTACATTCTACTACACTATCATTCTTAACTTAATCAATTTTATACTTTACCCTTATTAAGTTCCCTGATTATGTCAGGGCAGATGAAACCCAAACAAGATAGTTCAAAAAAAGTAAAAAAAAAAATAAAAAAACCTAACCCAACCTAACCTAACCAGATCAGGATTCTAGAACCATACTGGAATACATCAAAAAGATGGCAATAAAGCAAAGAGATCAAAGGGTAATGAAGGAGCTAGGCCTAACATCGCAATAACTCAACTAAGCACAAACAAAAAACCTGGAGTTACCAGAAAGAGATGGAGACGAGTTCAGAGCTTTACAACACCAAAGCATAACTACAACATCAACCAATCAAGAATTAACGAATACAGAATAACTGAGAACTATTCATAACCTATTTTAAATATTACACCACCAAAACAAATGTAATAGCGCCACATTAAGACCACAATATTATATAACTTTACAATAACGATATATAACTGTAAAAAAGGCACGGACATAAAGTCTGTGGTGTCACAACGTAAAAAAAAAAACAACATAACCTAACCTAACCTAACTTAACCCATAGTATAGAGTATAGCAGATATACTCCCTCTTGACATCTGCATAAGGGAAAAAGCCTCTTTGCGTGTGGGGAATGTCAAGAGGGGGACACTCTCTACTACACCTATTGGAGAACCTGAGCTAGTTGCAGCCTTTCCTTCTCACTTTCTAACATTCAATTTGAAGAAAAAAAATTGTCATAACTTTGTATGAAATGTGTATATAACTCTCTCTATCATAATTCAATACACAACTCAACTTATTACATAATATTCTCTATAATTTTAATTATTTATAATCATTTTGTTTGTAAATATTACTTGTACTGTTACCACGACTCTTATACACTATTATCGCTTTATTACTATTATTCCAATTACTAATTCTATTATTTCTATTAATTATTTTACTCAACTCTACTACGTCTATTATTACATTCTACTTCACTATCATTCTTAACTTAATCAATTTTATACTTTACTCTTATTAAGGTCCCTGATTATGTCAGGGCAGATGAAACCCAAACAAGATAGTTCAAAAAAAGTAAAAAAAATAATAAAAAAACCTAACCCAACCTAACCTAACCAGATCAGGATTCTAGAACCATACTGGAATACATCAAAAAGATGGCAATAAAGTAAAGAGATCAAAGGGTAATGAAGGAGCTAGGCCTAACATCGCAATAACTCAACTAAGCACAAACAAAAGATCTGGTGTTACCAGAAAGAGATGGAGACGAGTTCAGAGCTTCACAACACCAAAGCATAATTACAACATCAACCAATCAATAATTAACGAATACAGAATAACTGAGAACTATTCATAACCTATTTTAAATATTACACCACCAAAACAAATGTAATAGTGCCACATCAAGACCACAATATTATATAACTTCACAATAACGATATATAACTGTAAAAAAGGCACGGACATAAAGTCTGTGGTGTCACAACGTAAAAAAAAAAACTTAACATAACCTAACCTAACCTAACTTAACCCATAGTATAGAGTATAGCAGATATACTCCCTCTTGACATCTGCATAAGAGAAAAAGCCTCTTTGCGTGTGGGGAATGTCAAGAGGGGGACACTCTCTATTACACCTATTGGAGAACCTGAGCTAGTTGCAGCCTTTCCTTCTCACTTTCTAACATTCAATTTGAAGAAAAAAAATTGTCATAACTTTGTATGAAATGTGTATATAACTCTCTCTATCATAATTCAATACACAACTCAACTTAGTACATAATATTCTCTATAATTTTAATTATTTATAATCATTTTGTTTGTAAATATTACTTGTACTGTTACCATGACTCTTATACATTATTATCGCTTTATTACTATTATTCCAATTACTAATTCTATTATTTCTATTAATTTTTTTACGCAACTCTACTACGTCTATTATTACATTCTACTACACTATCATTCTTAACTTAATCAATTTTATACTTTACCCTTATTAAGGTCCCTGATTATGTCAGGGCAGATGAAACCCAAACAAGATAGTTCAAAAAAAGTAAAAAAAAAAATAAAAAAACCTAACCCAACCTAACCTAACCAGATCAGGATTCTAGAACCATACTGGAATACATCAAAAAGATGGCAATAAAGCAAAGAGATCAAAGGGTAATGAAGGAGCTAGGCCTAACATCGCAATAACTCAACTAAGCACAAACAAAAAACCTGGAGTTACCAGAAAGAGATGGAGACGAGTTCAGAGCTTTACAACACCAAAGCATAACTACAACATCAACCAATCAAGAATTAACGAATACAGAATAACTGAGAACTATTCATAACCTATTTTAAATATTACACCACCAAAACAAATGTAATAGCGCCACATTAAGACCACAATATTATATAACTTTACAATAACGATATATAACTGTAAAAAAGGCACGGACATAAAGTCTGTGGTGTCACAACGTAAAAAAAAAAACAACATAACCTAACCTAACCTAACTTAACCCATAGTATAGAGTATAGCAGATATACTCCCTCTTGACATCTGCATAAGGGAAAAAGCCTCTTTGCGTGTGGGGAATGTCAAGAGGGGGACACTCTCTACTACACCTATTGGAGAACCTGAGCTAGTTGCAGCCTTTCCTTCTCACTTTCTAACATTCAATTTGAAGAAAAAAAATTGTCATAACTTTGTATGAAATGTGTATATAACTCTCTCTATCATAATTCAATACACAACTCAACTTAGTACATAATATTCTCTATAATTTTAATTATTTATAATCATTTTGTTTGTAAATATTACTTGTACTGTTACCATGACTCTTATACATTATTATCGCTTTATTACTATTATTCCAATTACTAATTCTATTATTTCTATTAATTATTTTACTCAACTCTACTACGTCTATTATTACATTCTACTACACTGTCATTCTTAACTTAATCAATTTTATACTTTACCCTTATTAAGGTCCCTGATTATGTCAGGGCAGATGAAACCCAAACAAGATAGTTCAAAAAAAGTAAAAAAAAAATAAAAAAACCTAACCCAACCTAACCTAACCAGATCAGGATTCTAGAACCATACTGGAATACATCAAAAAGATGGCAATAAAGCAAAGAGATCAAAGGGTAATGAAGGAGCTAGGCCTAACATCGCAATAACTCAACTAAGCACAAACAAAAAACCTGGAGTTACCAGAAAGAGATGGAGACGAGTTCAGAGCTTTACAACACCAAAGCATAACTACAACATCAACCAATCAAGAATTAACGAATACAGAATAACTGAGAACTATTCATAACCTATTTTAAATATTACACCACCAAAACAAATGTAATAGCGCCACATTAAGACCACAATATTATATAACTTTACAATAACGATATATAACTGTAAAAAAGGCACGGACATAAAGTCTGTGGTGTCACAACGTAAAAAAAAAACAACATAACCTAACCTAACCTAACTTAACCCATAGTATAGAGTATAGCAGATATACTCCCTCTTGACATCTGCATAAGGGAAAAAGCCTCTTTGCGTGTGGGGAATGTCAAGAGGGGGACACTCTCTACTACACCTATTGGAGAACCTGAGCTAGTTGCAGCCTTTCCTTCTCACTTTCTAACATTCAATTTGAAGAAAAAAAATTGTCATAACTTTGTATGAAATGTGTATATAACTCTCTCTATCATAATTCAATACACAACTCAACTTAGTACATAATATTCTCTATAATTTTAATTATTTATAATCATTTTGTTTGTAAATATTACTTGTACTGTTACCACGACTCTTATACACTATTATCGCTTTATTACTATTATTCCAATTACTAATTCTATTATTTCTATTAATTATTTTACTCAACTCTACTACGTCTATTATTACATTCTACTACACTATCATTCTTAACTTTATCAATTTTATACTTTACCCTTATTAAGGTCCCTGATTATGTCAGGGCAGATGAAACCCAAACAAGATAGTTCAAAAAAAAGTAAAAAAAAAAAAAAAAAAAACCTAACCCAACCTAACCTAACCAGATCAGGATTCTAGAACCATACTGGAATACATCAAAAAGATGGCAATAAAGCAAAGAGATCAAAGGGTAATGAAGGAGCTAGGCCTAAAAAAGGTAGGCGGCGCTGTAGTCACAAAAAAAGGTAGGTGGCGCTGTAGTCACGCTAACAATTTCTCGGTTACATATTAATAAATAAATATTAATAAAGTTAAATAACGCACATTTCTTGTAATAAACAAAAAGTGTCTCGCAACTAACATCTGTGAAAGTGTTATCTAAACTAAATACTCACTGTGAAATAAGATTTTTTTTTTTGGTGTTTAAAACTATCCTCGAGCAGTGGTGAAAATGTATTTTTATAATCACAAATAACGATGCAAACACCAATAAATAAATTCTTGCACCAGCACTTATGATATTATACAAAAATAATTACTTTATATGTAATAATACAGCAAAATATATCGAGTTAATAGTGATAAGGATACCTACAGTGCAAAATATATAACTAGTAAAATAAAATTTGTTAACCCTCAACTACGGATTTTTTCGAAACTCAAAAATTTATGTTTTGAAATAATAGAAGAAATATTTCGCTTATTTATCCAAATGTAGCCGTAGCGTCACGGCATAAGCGGCCACATAAACAGGCCTCATCTTTGGCTGGGCCGCGTTCGAAACCTCAGTTTCTACAGAGCGCATTTTTGACATTTATTTGAATACTGCTATAATTTGCTATTATAATCACTTAATAATATTGCAAACGTACTAAATTAAAATAAAAGTAACGCAGTTTACTAAATATGAACTTCTTGGAAAATATAACGTTTCGTCGAAGGCGAACAAAATCCGATTCTTTAATAGACGAGAGTGATATAATGCAACCAGAATCAATAACTAATACAATTAACGAAAGTATGCCGGACATAATATACAGCGAAGATGAGAGGATATCTCAACTAAAAGAGCAAATAAAAAATTTATCGCTGGAGCTTAGTAGTGCTCACTCTGAAATTGAGATACTTTCTTTGGAGAATAATAATTTGAAAAAGAAGAATGAAGAACTAATTAAAAAAAATGAATTATACAAACTGGTTAATAACAGTCCAGTTTTAAAAAATAGGCAGACTACTCCAAAGAATAAGGGTAACTTAAAGCACAATATAAGTAAGCAGACTCAAACTGAAATGATAGACATTGATCAAAAAAATAATGAAATCATACATCGTAAAGAGAAGGACCCAAAAGTAAAACACCACCACACTAATATGGAACAACATAAAATGTACATACTGAGTACGAATAATAGAAACGACTTACTGTCTGTGGCAAAGAATACATTCAAGTGCAATTACCAGATTTGTCATTACTTAAAACCTCATAGAAATATAGAACAACTTTTAAAAGGACTGGCTTCACAATTAAAAGATTATTCTATGAACGATTTCTGTATTATATTTCTTGGGGAAGAGGACTTTGGAACAACTAAGAATTATTATGACATTATTTTCCACATAAGAAGAGTTCTGTGTGACATACAGCACACAAACATCATCATCTGTTTACCGACGTATAAGTTTTCTTATTACTCTAGTATATATAATTTTAGAATAGAAACATTTAATAATTTATTATATTTGGACATAATGATGCACGGTTATGCTTATTTATTAGATAGTAATTTGAATCTGGAATGTAATTACAGCATGTTTAATAGAAAATTAGGCTCAATTAATGACATCGGATTGCAGACTATTTTTAATAATTTATTGAATCTTACTCTTGACATCATACAAAATAATGATAGTTTTCAATCTTTCGACGTGTCCACTCTACACGAAATTGATAACAAATTAGGGGATGATAATATTTTTTTTCTTAAGTAGACAACTATATATAATGCACCAAAATATTGCAGGTTTACTATCTAAATCGGATACACTTTCAGTCTGTCTGCATGAACTTATAGAACAAAAGATACAGATTGATGTTTTGTGTATTAGCGAGCATTTCATGAAAAGTGGTAGTGAAAATCAACTTTATATACATAACTACGTTCTAGCTACTTATTTCAGTCGTCAAGAGAGTAAAAGGGGCGGATCATGTATCTTGGTTAGGAATGGAATTGAATGGAAAGAACTACCGCGAATAGCAAAAATGTCAAAGGCTGGAATTTTAGAATGTTGCGCAATAGAATTACTCAATTACAAGCTTGTTGTTGTTTGTGTCTATAGAGTACCAAAAACAAATAATCTCTATGAATGTTTTGCTACATTAGAAAAGATTATACGTGAATCAACAAAAAGAAAGACACAAACATAATTTTAGCAGGAGACTTTAACATAGACTTGTTGAAAAAAAACTTACAGTCAAATGAATTCGAAAGTTTGTTACTGAATTTTAATTTAAAACTTGCCTTAAATCAACCTACCCGAATTAAGAGTGGAACCTGCATTGACAATTTTGCTCATAACCTCAGCAGGCCTTGCGAGGCTACAGTATTAGAATTAGCTTTATCGGATCATACGGCTCAGATAATAAAGTGTCCAATTAGAGCAGTAGATGCTATTAATCGATGGCGTACCACTAAAAGAGATTATAGCAACGAAAATATTTTGAAATTTAAAGTTCATTTGAGCAGTATCTCTTATACAGACATATATAAAGCTGTCGACCCAAACATGGCTTTTAACGCTTTTATGGAAGTATTTTTGCTGTTATACCAATTATGCTTCCCAGTGGTAAATGTTTACATTAATATTAACAAAAAACAAAAATGGGTATCACGGGGTATTAAGTTATGTAGCAAAAAGAAAAGACAACTGTTATGGCAGTATAGGCTAAACCCTTCCACTGAGACTAAAAAACGTTTTAAAAATTACTCTAAATTGTATAAAAAGATTATTAATATGACAAAACGGGCACAAAATAATTATAGAATAAAGACATCATTAAATAAATCAAAAACAGTGTGGCAGATAATAAATGAAAAGAAATTAAATATACCTAGAAATAACATAAATAAATTAAAAATTAATAATAAAATTATGACAGACCCTAAGCTTGTTGCTAACCTGTTTAACAATTACTTTATTGATAAAATTCAGCCTATAACTAGCTTCAGTGACAATATCACAAAATACATTGTTAGTAAGAAAGACTCTATGTTTATGGCACCGAGCACACCATACGACATAATGAAAATCATACTTAAACTAAAAAACACAAATAGCGTTGGGTATGATGGTGTTTGCACAAAAGTAGTTAAAGCAGTAGCTAATTAAATATGCAGCCCGTTAAGCTATATAATGAATTTGAGTATAAGTGAAGGTAAATATCCAGATGCTCTAAAAACAACAGTAGTTAAGCCACTTTTTAAAAATCAGGATAGATCGTCATTAGAATGCTACAGACCCATTTCTCTGATTCCTATTTTTTCAAAGGTATTTGAGAAGTTTATGTATAAAGAACTAAATACGTACCTTGAAAAACATAATATTCTCTGCAATGAGCAGAAAGGATTCCGAGAAAACAGAACGATTAATATGGCAATATATGACTTATTGCACATTATTATGACAAATATGGATAAAAAAACGCCAGTAAGTGCGATTTTTTGCGATATGACGCAAGCTTTTGACCACGTCTCACATAGCATATTAATAAAAAAGTTAAATGCTTATGGGGTAAGGGGAAACGTCCAAAAGCTTTTTCAATCATATCTTCATAGAAGAAAACAATTTACAGAAATACATAACGTAAACACTGTCACTAAACGGAATGAAGTCTATTCATCCCAAGATCGTACAGTTAATAACGGCGTCCCACAAGGAAGCGTTCTGGGACCTCTACTCTTCACAATATATATTAATGACTTTCCTAGATCTGTAGAGCATCCAATGACACTCTTTGCTGATGACAGTACGGTTATAATACCATGTAGAAGTAAGGACACATATAAACGTGATATTAATAGCACATTGACGAGCACCGTAATATGGTTAAACAACAATAATTTAAAAATTAATTTTAATAAAACTGTAATTATGCATTTTAATCAACGATTATTACCATTTGAATTTGACATTAAGCATAATAACCTTACCATTCAGGCAGTTAATGCCACGAAATTTTTGGGACTTACAATCGACAGAAATTTGAACTGGAAATCCCATATAGACATCACAAGTAAAAAAATTTGTAGTAGTGCATATGCGTTATACACATTATCAGGAGTAATAAATACAGATGCGATGCTTGCTGCTTACTATGGTTTAGTGGAATCCACACTCAGGTACGGTATCATATTCTGGGGTAATTCGACTGATAGAAACATTATCTTTAAAGGTCAGAAAAGATGCCTTAGAAGCATGTTTTTATTAAAAAGTACTGACAGTTGCGTACCTTTCTTCAAACAGTACAAAATTCTAACTTTGCCCTCGCTTTACATACTGGAAATGGTGCTTTTTGTTAAAAGCAATCCAAACTTATTCCCTCGCTTAGATGATACCGTAGTCCGAAACAGACGAGACAACACAAAACTGCGATTGCATTCATCAAGGACTGCACTTATGGGCAAGAGTATCTTCTGCATGGCTCCCATAATTTATAATAGATTGCCAAAAAAGTGGAGGGAGTTAAGTACAAATGACTTGAAGGTGAAACTAAAATCGTATTTAACTGGCAAATCATATTATGACATAGCGGAATTTCTGGGAGATCCAAATTTAAATTAAACATTGCTTGTATTACTATTTTTGCTTATATAATATATTAACTTATTTTGACTTGTACATACATATATTCTAATTGACCTTACATTGACTATTATGATTTTTTTTTTCATTTGTGTTGTTTTATTATGCTATTATATTACTTGACAAATGCTTATTATTATTATTATTATTCTGTTTGCATTGATTATTATGTTTTTATTTGATATTCATATTGGCTGTTATTATTTTGACCACTTTGTTTAATTCTATTTTTAATACCTAGCCAAAATATTATGATAAGTACCTACATTTGTACGCCACACAGTCGGCAAACATGTCTGAACATCTCAACTGTAACATCTTGCATGCACATTAATGTTTGTATGTATACACATGTTTCACAAATAAATTTTTACTTTACTTTACTTTACTTTACTAACATCGCAATAACTCAACTAAGCACAAACAAAAAACCTGGAGTTACCAGAAAGAGATGGAGACGAGTTCAGAGCTTTACAACACCAAAGCGTAACTATAACATCAACCAATCAAGAATTAACGAATACAGAATAACTGAGAACTATTCATAACCTATTTTAAATATTACACCACCAAATCAAATGTAATAGCGCCACATTAAGACCACAATATTATATAACTTCACAATAACGATATATAACTGTAAAAAAGGCACGGACATAAAGTCTGTGGTGTCACAACGTAAAAAAAAAAACTTAGCATAACCTAACCTAACTTAACCCATAGTATAGAGTATAGCAGATATACTCCCTCTTGACATCTGCATAAGGGAAAAAGCCTCTTTGCGTGTGGGGAATGTCAAGAGGGGGACACTCTCTATTACACCTATTGGAGAACCTGAGCTAGTTGCAGCCTTTCCTTCTCACTTTCTAACATTCAATTTGAAGAAAAAAAATTGTCATAACTTTGTATGAAATGTGTATATAACTCTCTCTATCATAATTCAATACACAACTCAACTTAGTACATAATATTCTCTATAATTTTAATTATTTATAATCATTTTGTTTGTAAATATTACTTGTACTGTTACCATGACTCTTATACATTATTATCGCTTTATTACTATTATTCCAATTACTAATTCTATTATTTCTATTAATTATTTTACTCAACTCTACTACGTCTATTATTACATTCTACTACACTATCATTCTTAACTTAATCAATTTTATACTTTACCCTTATTAAGGTCCCTGATTATGTCAGGGCAGATGAAACCCAAACAAGATAGTTCAAAAAAAGTAAAAAAAAAAATAAAAAAACCTAACCCAACCTAACCTAACCAGATCAGGATTCTAGAACCATACTGGAATACATCAAAAAGATGGCAATAAAGCAAAGAGATCAAAGGGTAATGAAGGAGCTAGGCCTAACATCGCAATAACTCAACTAAGCACAAACAAAAAATCTGGAGTTACCAGAAAGAGATGGAGACGAGTTCAGAGCTTCACAACACCAAAGCATAACTACAACATCAACCAATCAAGAATTAACGAATACAGAATAACTAAGAACTTTTCATAACCTATTTTAAATATTACACCACCAAAACAAATGTAATAGCGCCACATCAAGACCACAATATTATATAACTTCACAATAACGATATATAACTGTAAAAAAGGCACAGACAAAGTCTGTGGTGTCCCGCCAAATCGGTCCAGGGTGACGGAAGAGGCGGCGCGCAACCCCATTGACCCACCCTGCAAGCACCTCTTCTTCGCCGTGCGAGCGGGCCACCGGTACCCGATCTTTGTCTTCGGTGGCCCGCTCGGCGGTATGCTCTCTCGGGCTCCTCTCCTGTCGATGCCTCGACAGCTTTCGCCGTCGAGGCGTCGTCCTCACGCGGTGGCCTCACGTCGGGTGACCAGACAATTCCCCGGTCCGATCACCTGAAGCCTCGGTTAGGGCGGCGTCAGGCGCAGGTACTCGCGCCTGCGCCGTCCTGGCCGCGGGCGGCGGCCTGGGTCACGGGAATCCTCCCGGGCCCGTTCCGCCGCCTCCTTCTGCGAGATGACAGCCTCGCAGAAGGCGGTGACCGCGTCCCAATTCCTGACGCTGTCGACCATCGCTCGCGCAACAGCCTGCAGCGTCAGGTCGGCACCGATGACAGCGACGAGGTCACGGCGCTGCCCGTCCCAGTCCGAACATACCTCGAGCGTATGTTGCGCCGTGTCCTCGTCGCTACTGCAATGGTGGCAGGACGGAGTCCACTCCCTCCGCACGACTGTGTGCAGGTACTTGCCGAAGCAACCATGCCCCGACAAGACCTGCACCAACCGGAAAGAGAGGACTCCGTGCCGCCGCTCCATCTACTCCATCAGTACGGGCCGGAGGGCCTCAACGGTAAAAATACCGTGTCTAGGCAACTCCAGCCGCGTAGCCTAACGGGCGATGACTTCTCGGCGGGCGTCCTCGCGCCAGGTGGCTATCTCGTTGAACGATGGGGAGCCTTCGCGCATTGAAGTAACCTGCCGGTAGAGGTCGGAGAGCATCTCCGCCTCTAGGTCCCACGAGAGTGTCCCGGCCAATAGGCTCGCCGCCTCTTCGAGTGTCCTGCCCCGGGCTGTGACGAGCGTCCGGGGGGGAGACTCCCTCTCAACGCCCAGTCGTAGCCGATGTCCCACAGAGTCGGCCCCAGAACTGACCCCTGCGGAACACAGCACGACATGGGCGTCCGCACAATGTCCCCTGCGGGACCCGCGCAGAGGACACTGCGCCCCACCAAATAGTCAAACACTAGCCGCCTCAGGTACATGGGCACTCCATGGAATCGGAGCGTCTCCCTGATGCAGCTGAATGGCAGACTATTGAATGCGTTGGCGATGTCCAACGACACACACACAGGTCAGGCGAATCGAGGCGCTGGGGCTCAGGGTGGCCCTGAATAAGACGGAGGCCCTTTTATTCCATGGGCCCCGCGTAAAGCTGCCTATCGGCGCCTCGTTAGTCGTCAACTCCATCCACATCAGTATCCAGGTCCATATGAAGTGTTTGGGTCTGGTGCTCGACGGGCGTTGGTGGTTCCGGGAGCATTTCCGCAGGATATCTCACCGGCTGGTCGGCGCGGCGTCCGCCCTTTCTCGGCTCATGCCGAACGTGGGCGGACACAGTTTCGAGGGCCGACGGCTGTATGCGGGGGTGATCCGCTCAATGGCCATGTACGGCGCACACGTGTGGGCGAGGGCTCTGAACGCCCAGCTCAGGGCGGTTCTGTGGAGGCCACAGAGAGCCATAGCGGTCAGAGCCATTCGCGGGTACCGCACGGTGTCGACAGAGGCGGCATGCCTATTGGCCGGGACATCCCCGTGGGACCTAGAGGCGGAGATGCTCTCCGACCTCTACCAGCGGATTACCTCAGTGCGCGACGAGGGTGGCTCCCCATCGTCTGACGAGATAGCCACCTGGCGCGAGGACGCCCGTCGAGATGTCATCGTCCGTTGGGCTACGCGGCTGGAGAGGCCTAGGCACGGTATTGTTACCGTCGAGGCCCTCCGGCCCGTACTGATGGAGTGGATGGAGCGGCGGCACGGAGTGCTCTCCTTCCGGTTGGTGCAGGTCTTGTTGGGGCACATATGTAGGGTATGTAGGTTCGGGGGACATATACGAAATTCTCGAGTAAACATCAGAGGACATTAGGTACATTTACCTATATGCTTAAAATTCATTTATATTTTTTATTTTCAGGTTGAACTGTGCAAATGTTGAGCTTGCTTATAATGGCGAATGCAAATGAGTAATATCTTAAAGCATTAATAATAATGAGTAAACTAGTGGGCTTGGAAATGAATATATTCAAAACAATGCTAATTATTATTATCTATCGCGTTTATATTTCATTATTAATTAACCGTCATTAAAAAAGAGGAGAAGATAAAACAACCCTTGAACAGAGATTCTCACTAATTTACTTCAAATTTAACTACTATTTTTAAATCTTTAAAAGATCACAAGGAATCTGTGACGATGAACACGTAGTTGGGGAGCTGTAGCATGTCAAGTAGGTTCTACGTGCAAACAAGCTGTTCCTCGCCTCTATCACGTACAAAGTATCAAATACCAATAGTTAAACATACAAGTGTAAAAAGATTAAATGACAAGATTGTCCATATTTTGACACAGTATAATACAAAACAAAAACATTTGTATTGTATAATACAAATGTATATCATTACTAAGTACATGAATAAAATAAAATACAATAATATAACTTTGGTACAATTAGACAGTCTTATCGCATACTGCAATTTCTTCCAGACAACATTCGGATAGATTTTTATTTTTAGCGAACAAGGGTACTTGAGGACAATTCATTTGAAACGTGCTTCTATAATAAAATATACCACTAAAGATTATTAGGCAGTTTTTATCACCAATCAAATGCCAAATATAGCCAGTCTCAGATTGAGCCCTTTACAGAATGTAAGAGTTAGTATGTAATGAACTAGACTAGGACTATTATATTAGCTGACTCTTATATTAGCCAAACAAAGAGATCTATAAGAACTCGGATCAAGGAAAATATAGCTGATGTGAAGCACCGCCGTCACACTAAGTCTGCAGTCTGTGATCAGAGTCAGGACCACGCCCGCCATTACATACAGTTTGCTAAACCAAATATTCTGGTGAAAGAATACTGATACCTGTGTAGAATTGTTCGCGAGACTATTGAAATTAAGAAAACCAAAATTTCAATAAAGAAATTGCCTGGGTATGATCATCAAGCTGGGCTCATGTTATTCACCTAATTAATAATAAAACACAAAAAAACCAGTTCAAGTCTGCATGACACTGTGAGCACTTTTTGTATAGATTTGACTCACAATATATTATCATTTTGTTTTATTTGATTTGACTAACAATATAGTTAAATATCATATAGTTAAATATCATTTTGTTTTAAATGTCAGTTTTTAGTAGGAAAAAGTAAGTTGTGTGATAGCAGCTACGAATACTACCAACCCTAACTTTGCTCGTGGATGTCGTAAAAGACGACTAGAGACTTTATATACACCTTTTTTTTTGTCTTTGCAGATTGGACCATGGATGTGGTCGCGCCCCGATAAATCGATCCGGGGTGACAAAAGGAGCGGCGCGCAACCCCATGGACCCACCCTGCAAACACATCTCTTCACCGTGCGAGCGGGCCACCGGTACCCGATCTTTGTCTTCGGTGGCCCGCCCGGCGGTTTATCCTTACGGGTTCCTCCCGTGTCGACGCCCCGACAGCTTTCGCCGTCGGGGCATCGCCCTCACGCGGTGGCCTAACGTCGGGTGACCGGACAATTTCCCGGTCCGATCACCCGAAGCCTCGGTTAGGGCGGCATCAGGCGCAGATATTCGCGCCTGCGCCGCCCCGGCCACTAGCGGCGGCCCGGGTTACGGGCATCCTCCCGGATTTGTTCCGCCGCTTCCTTCTGCGAGATGAAAGCCTCGCAGAAGGCGGCGACCGCGTCCCAGTTCCTGACGCTGTCGACCATCGCTTTCACGACAGCCGGCAGCGTCAGGTCGGCACCGATGACAGCGACGAGGTCACGAGCGAAGCCGCAGGCAGAAGCTAATAATAAAGAAAACCATCAGTAGCGTGACCCTGAATAGAGTATTTCCTACAAAATAATTTTCATACGTAAACACATTATATTAGTCACAAAGATGAAGGTCAGGAGCCATCAATGTCATTGTAACTATTTAGAGTTTTCAAATTTTGACCATTACATTATAGTATAAATCTTACAATCACCAAATTACATGAGATTTGCATGTACTACAATAGTTCACGGTGGTGTAGTGGCAGCACGATTGGGCCGGAATCCCAATAGGCGCGGGTTCGAATCCCGCTTGTGACATCATTTTTCGCTTTGTAATCGGGTTTTTATAAATAATTATATATATATATATATATATATATATATATATATATATATATAAATATTGAAAAATTGTCGAGCAGGCTTAGCTCAGCGGCTTATGCGGTCAAAAAAAATCGAGTATTGACCGATATTGAAACGGCTAGAATAGTTTATTTCGCTTATTTTCATAGTCTTATGTCATACGGCATATTACTGTGGGGATGCTCCGCGGATCTGAGTAGTGTCTTTGTTCTCCAAAAAAGGGCTGTCCGCGCAATTTATAAACTAGGCCCAAGAGTTTCACTTCGAGAAAAAATTAAAGAAGTAAATATTCTGACTGTTGTATCGCAATATATTTACGAAAACGTATTGTATGTAAAAAGAAATATCAATAATTTTGAAAGGTATTGTGACATTCATTGTGTTAATACTCGGAATAAGGACAAATTACTTGTACACACGACTCGTCTCGAAAAAAATAATAGGTCATTTATGGGGCAATGTATACGCTTCTATAATAAACTGCCAAAAGATATCCGAGACATGCCTGTGAATAAATTCAAAAGGGCTGTCAAGAACAGACTCTATAAGAAAGGTTATTATAAAATCTCGGATTATCTAAGCGATAGTACAGACTGGCTATGAGCAGCTCCTCATTCAGAAATTACCTTGTCTTTGTAAACTGTTTGTTTTATTTTTTTTTTTTATATTGATCTTACATACCTGTGAAGCTTAGCGTGTCTTGCCTAACGAATTTTAACTTTGGTTAGCGTTAGTAATACATGGTACTGGTCATGCTCACTGAAAGGTCTAGTTGCGGTAGCTGCGTCGAGCGGGTCCCTCCCTTCCCTTCAAGGTGGTTGAGGGGAGTGATGGCTGCTCTAGTAGTTAACTCGTGATCGGGTGCCGCTTGTGGGATCTGGTCCAGCCATTGGCTATTTTACATTGTATTTAAACTATTAGGTTCGAAGGGCATCACACTGGAGCTATTTCTTTCATGTACCATTCTTTTTATATATATAAAAAAAAATTAAAAGAAATAATAAAAGACAAACCCGCTGAGTTTCTTGCCCGATCTTCTCAGTGGTGGTCTAGTTCCGATCCGGTGGTAGTTTATTAGATTAAAATTAAATTGTTAATACTGACAATATGTAAGTGCCCTCACAGGGTTTATACATAATAAATGAATTTGAATTGAATTAAGAATATTAAATGCTAAATTTTAGTAATTTGAATTACTAAATTGTTAACGAAATTTATTAAAATTTGCCACTATAAACAATCTTTATCTTTATTGGGACTAATCCCACCACACATTCCCATCATCGTGACTCCTGTAAGCCAGGATCCACAATGGTCTCCATAAATGACACCGATGTTTGACCCCTCAGGCAGTCGCGGGATATGATTTTAATTATCTTGGCACCCGCAACAAATTTAATTAGAAAAGATTAAAGAGGAGGAGTTGGAAAGAGTGATTCCACTTTCTTCCTAGGCAAAGCGGGAGACAGGAAAACAAAATGACTAGTCAGCCAATAAGTAAAGAGGTGTACAGCTATGATAAGCGCAGCAGTACAGCCCTACGGATACAGAAGAGCTTAACGGGACCTATATGTGAGTGTTGGTTGCTTGCAAACTGTTTAACATAAGGTTACGCTCGTTTCGTCAGAGATGGCACTCCTAGAGAATGTGATGTGCTGATTATTCATACTCATGATCAGGTGTGGGACATTGACATAGTGGTGAAGGTACGTAATCTTTATCATTTACATAGTTTCGCGCCGTGATGTTATTTCCGATTGGTCAAGCCGATTGGAGAGGCCTTGATTCGGTGTTCGGACCGTCGAGGCCTTCCGGCCGGTGCTGATGGAGTAGTTCGTTCGGCAACATGGGTTCCTTTCCTTTCCTGGTGCAGTCTTGACGGGGCATGGTTGCTTCAATAAGTACCTACACACGGTCGTGAGGAGAGAGAGGACACCGTCCTGCTCCCACTGTGATTACGATGAGGACACGGCGAAGTACATGCTAAAGGTCTGTGTGGCCTGGTCAGAGCAGCGCCGTGAACTCGTCGCAGTAATCGGAACTGAGACGCAGTTACCACTTTTTACGAGATAGTCGTCTCGCGGAAGGAGGCGGCGGGGCGGCTCATAGAGAAAATCCTCTTCGGTGGTATGCTTCGTGCCGTTGGCGCATGGGGTGGCACAGGCGTGAGTACCTGCACCTGATGCCGCCCTAGTCGAGGCCACGGATGACTGAACTGAGAAATAGTCCGTCACCCACGGAGAAGCTAACCGCGTGAGGGCGACGCCACGGCCGGAGCGTCGACGGGAGATGGTACCCGAAAGGGTAACCGGCTAGGCTGACCACGTATGTCAAGGAAGCGGTACCAGTAGCCAATTGCAATGGGGAGTGAATACGGAGGGTTATGGGGCCACGCGTTGCTCTTCCATCGCCCCGAATAGAACGAGTGGCGTGTGTCCAGACCATAGCCTACCCAAAAATAAAAAATTACATAGTTTAACTCGAAATAAAATATACACGAGTTATGAAAGTACCTAGTAATTTTTTACGTCTACTTCATAATTGCAAATCTATTACGTCTTCTATCTATACTAATAAATGTAGAGCCTCTTTTTTGTTTAGTTATACTGCAAAAACTACTGAACCTATCGGAATAATACTTATAGCATAAGATGCAACGTGTTTCGGAAAAGGTTTTGGAATATAATATGTTGGTGATTACTTATCCGGAAAGGAGGGAAGCGGGCGAGGGAAAGCAATCTAGTATTAAATAAAACTGTTTTTAGAAATAGCGATTTTAATTGACTTTTACTCGCCCGATCTTTTGTACATAAAACTATCTTTACGAATTCTATCGCGTATTTATTTGGTTTCTAATTTCTGGTTTTGAACACTTTATAGTGACCATAGTCACGGGAGGACTATCCCGTCTTCATCTGGCAATAAACGCTGTAAATTATTTGAAATGTCGGGAAATTAAAAATCAAATACAAACGCGACAGAATGTGTAAAAATGAATTTATGACAAATCAGATATATTTTTATTTTTAATTATTTCAGCGTTCATTTGCACGGTAGAACTAAAGTATTTTACATCTAAAAATTCATCTTTATTGCGCCAATTTTACTGGCAGTTCCATGTAAACATGTAGACTTATCTACTGAAATAAATCTATGCTAAATACATTAAATAAATACATTATTTCATAATTAAAATAAAAAAAAACAGGAAATAAAACCTAACCAGATCTGTACAAAAAAAAACAGGAAATAAAACCCTTTACCAATCTGACCAGCGTGCTACAGTAAAACAGTAAAAGTAAAACACCCCATTATTTGTGGAGATTGGAATCAGCAGTGATAATCATACGGGTTGAGATGATAATGATTTCATAATTGACGTTCCATTTGAAATAATGATCCAACAGCTTTTTAAAATACGATTCAAGTTTCGCCATAAATAATATCACCATTCATAGTATGAACTTCGACGGTAACCATACAGTTTAAAGGAAAGAAGTGGTTGCTGTAACAGCATAGTTATCAAGTGTATATACAATTCTTAATTGCTTATTCATTATTCACTTCTTAAATATTTATTTTTTTAAATACATATTCACTTTTTAAACATATATCACTTGTCAAATGCAAATTGTAGGAGTACAATAACGTAGCTTATTACTAGGGAGACGAGATTAGTAGGAAGGGAAGCGTCCACAGTAAACATTCCATTAACCCTCATTTTGTAAAATGATGCTCGATTTAGTCTTAATACGTTCTTAAGCAGGGCTTTTACTGATCCTGGAATATAAGAAAAAAATGCATGTTTAATTAACTCTACAGATAGTGTATCAGTTAATATATCAACTTGCCGTGTCAGTGTAGTAGTTCGAATCAAACGCAGGACAATACTTCTCTACAAATTATTGTTCGAAGTCTGGTAGTAATTTGTATACGTTAATTATAATTATGTTTGTAAATTACGCCATAATACAAGGATTATCTCCTTAATGTATGATGTGGAAAGAATGCCGAACGAACGTCTGGTTAAGAAGATATACAATGCGAAAGTGGAAGGATGTAGGTACCGAGGGAGACCGAGACTAACCTACCTAGACCAGATCGGTCAGGTACTGAAGGAAGGTGGAGTCAAGAGTCTCCGAAACCGGCGAGCGTGTATGAAGAGAATTATGAATGTTGAGGAAGCGAGTGAAGTATGCAGAGATAGAGTTCTCTGGCACTCTGTTCTCTCTGCCTACCCTCCAAGGGATATGGCGTGATGATATATATGTATGTAATTTGGTGTGGAATTTCTTTCTGCCCCGTAAAGATCAGATGAAGTAGGACTTTAAGAAATTCCTTCCCCGAAAGGAATTCTATGTCACGAAAGTAAACTACACAACTGAATTGATATAACCGAAGCGAAGCGAGGGCGGGTCGCTAGTTTAATATATATTGATTAGTGAGTGTTATTTCTTCAATGTAATAGTTTTTAATTTGTGAGTTAAGTTTTTTTGGTGTAACTTCTTTTTTATTTCTGGTGGTAATTTATTGATTAGTACCGGTATGGTGTGACTAAGACACATTTTACCAAAGAAGTTTTTAAAAATTGGTATTATTAGTTTTGTAAATGTATTACGTAGTGTCATATTAGGTTTATTGTTGTATTTTTTAAGACAGTCATTAAAATAATTCTCAGAAAGAAGTGCTAGTTTTACTTTTTTTATTTCCTTAATGCATTTATATTTATTTATAATATATACTTTTGTGTCATATTTATCACATCTCAGCAGTTACTGCGCACCACATTACATAAAATACCATCAAAATTATTTAATATAACATGTTTTATCTCTAAGATATTTTATATAATACAACATCACCACATAAGAGAGCGAGTAGATATGAAAGAGAGTATTGGTGTAAAGATGCGAAAGGGAATGCTCCGATGGTTGAGTCATGTGGAAAGAATACCGAACGAACATCTGGTTAAGAACATATACAATGCGAAAGTGGAAGGATGTAGGTACCGGGGGAGACCGAGACTACTGTGCAATTCATTTTATTGTACAATAAGATTAAAAGGTGCTTTGCATCCAAACGATCAATTATATTACACAAAAATATGAACTGCTCAATGTTTTCGTGTTCAGTTGGTGCAACATGTCCGAACAGACTAAAAATATTGCGCTATACTGACCCTACACGATGCAATGGAAAAATATTGTACAATAAAAATTAAACTCGCTCAAACTTTTGTTAAATTTTTGCGCGGTCTTCAATATGTAGCCTAATCGGTCAATTATATTGCACAATTCGTAATATTGCGCAATAAAATTGATCATCTAAGGACCGCCTTATCAACATTAATAGTATAAATTTAAAATGAGTTAAGCAGGTCTACATGACATAGTCAACTTGATTTGTTTGATATAAATTGTAGAATGCTAAATCAGAAGCTTCTATAGCATTCGCTAATATGTATCTTCTAACTATATTAAAAGACTAAAGTAAAGTTAAGCTAAGAACGGATTTTACGAAATTCCACTGACAAGGGGGGTTGCTAGGGTGTAAAAATTTCATTTTTTAAATATAGCTCCTATAGACTTTAAATTTGGTATGAACATTTTTTCTGCCCTATAAAGGTCAGATGAAGTAGGATTTTAAAAAATCCTTCTCTGAAAGGTATTTTATGTAGCGAGAGTAAACTACACAACAGAACTGACGTAACCAAGGCGAAGCGAGGGCGGGTCGCTAGTGATGTATATATATATATATATACATATATATATATATATATATATATATATATATATATATATATATATATATATATATATATATATATACATATATATATATATATATATATATATATATATATATATATATACATATATACATATATATACATATATATATATATATATATATATACATATATATGTACATATATATATATAATGTAGGAGGGCATAGTCCGGAGCGTGCTCGTTCGCGTCCCCTGCCAGTCTAATTAGACTGCTAATCCGGCTCGATATGCGTACCGCAATGCGGGTTAGGGCGTCCCCCGAAGGCGACGCGTACCGACCCGCCCCCGTCGGTACGAACATCGGCAGTTGCGGCGATGGGGGCCGCCACCCATCACGCCTTGCCCAGTCAGGCGAGTCGAGGAGAGCAGAGTGCCGGGTGGGCACGTGGAATAAAAGAGGTTGTGTGGAAGGTAAGTTGCACGAGCTGATATCCGTCATGGCGGACAAACAGCTAGACGTGCTCTGTGTAACAGAGACCAAGCGAAGGGGCAGCGACGCCTGCGATCTTCCTGGTGGCGGGATGGCTCTGTGGTCTGGTGTACCACAGAGCGATCGAGCCAGCATGGGGGTAGGAGTGCTGTTGTCCTCTCGCTTGGCCTCAGGTGTGAAGGATTACGGAATGTATGATCCCAGACTTCTTTAGGTCCGTATAAAACTAGGTGTCACCAAGGTATTCATGGTTGTAGCATATGCTCCCGTAGGATCCTCAGTGGCATCAGACCTAGAGAAGTTTTGGGACAATGTTAGGGAAATTCTGGATATGGCAGAAACCAGTGAACGCGTGATTGTATGCGTAGATCTGAACAGATGGGTGGGGACCAAGCGTCCCGACTATGAGGACTTACTTGGATAAGTGAGTGAACGACACAGGTAGGCTTATAGCGGATGTATGCATGGAGAGAAACCTTATTGTGTCAAACACATTTTTCCAACATAAGGACATCCATATGTATACATGGAGAAGGAATGAACAGAAAAGTATAATAGATTTAATTTTGGTAGACAGTCGCCTCCGAAGCAAAATATTGGACGCAAGAGCCTACAGGGGCCCCACAGTCGATACGGACCACTATCTCGTTATTGCGAGATTTAGTGGTCTGTTCAGAAAGTGGAGGCACTGGCGAGAGCGTGTCCACTTCGGAGGGCTTGAAAGAATAAAGGTTGAAAGGTTGCAAGAAGAGTGTGTAAGAGAAAAGTATGCAGAGGGTGTCCGAGAACGGCTGACGATGGCAAGCCAGCCGCAATCGGACATTGAAGAATGCTGGAGAGTATTGAAAGAAAGTATGGTAGATAAAGCGAAAGAAGTATGTGGAAGTTCAAAGAAGCATAGTAAAACAAATGGTGATGCATGGTGGGATGCGGAAGTGGCAGCTTCCGTAGAGCAAAAGAAGAAATCGTGGCTGGACTATGTCTCTTCTTTGAATATGAATGACAGTATGACTGAACAGAAGAAAGAAATATATCGGCAATGTAAGAATGACACCAAGGCCTTAGTGAAAGAGAAACGTGATAGAGCAATTATGAGTGCAGAAGATAGGCTGACTAAAAACTTCGAGGGTAACACCAAACTCTTTTGGAGGGAGGTGAAGAAGTCTCGGGGTGGTTGGTCAGCCTTCAGAATAAATAAAATAAGGTCTAAAAGTGGAGACATTCTTACACAAACACAAGACGTGTTAAGCCGATGGAGTGAATATTTTGGCGATATGTATGCAGATGCTACGGTTGGCGCCGGTGTTGCATGTGGTTTAGTAGATCAACATTCGACAACGGCGTCCTCCGATGGCATCATTATGGATGAAGTTGAATGGGCGATAAGAAGTTTGAAAAATGGTAAGGCAGCGGGCATTGATATGGTGTCTGCCGAGATGATCAAGCTTGGTGGCTCCTGTGTCTGGGAGGCGTTCCTGTTGCTTCTCAATTTATGAGCTCGGGAATGGTTCCCGGGGACTTGAATAGCGCAGTCATCGTGCCTTTGTTTAAAAACAAGGGTTCACGTTATGACTGCGCAAATTACAGAGCCATAAGCTTGACCAGTTTGGCAGCAAAAGTGTATGGTAAAATTATTGAAAGGAGAATGAGGATGGTGTCCGATGGTTTACTGTGTGAGACACAAGGAGGTTTCAGGAGTGGAAGGGGATGCATGGATCAAGTGTTCTCTCTGCGCAACATTGTGGAGAAGCATCTGGCTCTAGGTCAGAGGGTTTTCTGCAGTTTTGTGGATCTGGAGAGAGCATTTGACACGGTTGTACGAAAGGAACTTTGGGACATTTTACCGGAGTATGGTATTAACGGTAAACTGCTACAGGCTACGCAGTCCAGTTACATGGGCTGCAGAGTCTTTGTGCGGCTGGATGATGGAATGTCGCCTTGGTTTGACGTCAATATCGGCGTTAAGCAGGGGTGCGTTCTGTCAGCCAGGCTGTTTATCATATATCTGGATAAATGTCTCCAAAGGTTGAACGATATGAATGTGGGAGTCCAGATGGGCGACTCAGTGGTCACTGCTCTGCTTTACGCAGATGATGCAGTCCTGCTGGCACAGTCAGCGACTGGCCTGCAGACCCTAGTCGACACAATGACAGAAGATTGTAAGAAAAGGGGTCTACGCGTGAATGTGAGCAAAACCAAAATAATGGTCTTTGAAAGAGATGAAACCAAAACAGATGTAAGAGTAACAATAGGTAATGATGTACTAGAGCAAGTGGATGAATTTGTATATCTTGGATGTGGATTTAGCCGAGATGGAAGGTACACCACTGATATAGAGCGAAGAGTGAATGCGGGAAATAGAGTGAACGGAGCGTTGGGGCAACTTCTCGGCAGTCACCACCTCAGCCAGAAAGCACGTGTAGCAATACATAACGCAGTGCTTGTCCCAACATTACTGTATGGAAGCGAGAGTTGGGTATGCAGAAAAGAGTATGAAAGTAAAATTAATGCGGTCAAAATGCGATCTCTGCGGAAAATCTGTGGAGTTAGGCTGACCGACCGCATTCGTAACGACGACGTAAGAGAGCGAGTAGGTATGAAAGAGAGTATTGGTGTAAAGATGCGAAAGGGAATGCTCCGATGGTTCGGACATGTGGAAAGAATGCCGAACGAACGTCTGGTTAAGAAGATATACAATGCGAAAGTGGAAGGATGTAGGTACCGAGGGAGACCGAGACTAACCTACCTAGACCAGATCGGTCATGTACTGAAGGAAGGTGGAGTCAAGAGTCTACGAAACCGGCGAGCGTGTATGAAGAGAATTATGAATGTTGAGGAAGCGAATGAAGTATGCGAGGATAGAGTTCTCTGGCACTCTGTTCTCTCTGCCTACCCTTCAAGGGATATGGCGTGATGATATGTATGTATGTATATATATAATCCTAAACTGATTATTTAATAATTGGAATATGAGAGAATGCTGAATATTAAAAAAAGAAATCTCACCTTTATTTTGAACATCTTTAGATAAAGTACAGCAAGTAGCTTCCACATGTTCAATAGTTATGTATAGCTTTTCACAGTTTTTACTGAACAAGATGATCAGTAACATATTTTTGATGCACCAATAGATTATGACTACACTCACCATTAAGAAAAGCTGTTGAAGATGGTAGCGAGAAAATAAAAGATAAATATCATGTAGTATTCAAAAGAAGAAAACATGTTAGAATTAAGCGATACATGGCAGAAATCCGTTATTATTAAAAAATTGAGGAAAGGAAGGAAGATACATCTTTCAATACACCGTACACCTAAAGAAAGGAAGGAATGTGAGATGGCATCAAGGTGGAATAGGATATAAGAAAATCTTACCCATATGATGAGCACGTGTTTGCCTCTAAACGAGGCATCCTCAGGACGGTTCGGCTCCAAATACGCTCCGATCGAATGCACGCCTTTTATACCCCCCTGTACTACTATATATATATATATATATATATATATATATATATATATATATATATATATATATATATATATATATATATATATATATATCTATATATCCGCCCAATCCGACGGATATAATAAAAATTATAATTGTAATATAACAATAATCACTATCTAATCAATGTTTAGCGAAATTGGATTAATCTGGATAATTATTTCTGTAGGTGGCTAAGAGTTCTTTATATGTAGTTTCAAAGTTGCGATCTGTTTGTCCAATGAAGATATTGTGACGCGTAACGAAAAACAAGGGTTCACGTTATGACTGCGCAAATTAAAGGGCCCTAAGCTTAACCAGTTTGGCAGCAAAAGTGTACGGTAAAATTATTGAAAGGAGATAGAGGATGGTGCCGGATGGTTTAGCACAGGTTTCAGGAGTGGAAGGGGATGCATAAATCAAGTGTTCTCTCTGCACAACATTGTGAAGAAGCATCTGGCTCTAGGTCAGAGGGTTTTCTGCAGTTCTGTGGATCTTGAGAGAGCATTCTATACGGTTGTACGAAAGGAACTTTGGGACATTTTACCGGAGTATGGTATTAACGGTAAACTGCTGCAGCCTGTGCAGTCCAGTTACATGGGCTGTAGAGCTTGTGTGCGGTTGGATGATGGAATGTCGCCTTGGTTTGACGTCAATATCGGCGTTAAGCAGGGGTGCATTCTATCAGCCAGGCTGTTTATCATATATCTGGACAAATGTCTCCAAAGGTTGAACGATATGAATGAGGGAGTCCAGATCGGCGACTCAGTGGTCAGTGCTCTGCTCTACGCAGATGATGCAGTCCTGCTGGCACAGTCAGCGACTGACCTGCAGACCCTAGTCGGCACAATGACAGAAGATTTTAAGAAAAAGTGTCTACGCGTGAATGTGAGCAAAACCAAAATAATGGTCTTTGAAAGAGATGAAGCCAGAACAGATGTATGAGTAACAATAGGTAATGATGTACTAGAGCAAGGGGATGAATTTGTATAATTATCTTAGACAGATATAGAGCGAAGAGTGAATGCGGGAAATAGAGTGAATGGAGCGTTGGGGTAACTTCTTGGTAGCCACCACCTCAGCCAGAAGGCACATATAGCAATATATAACGCAGTGCTTGTCCTAACATTATTATATGGAAGCGAGAGTTGGATATGCAGAAAAGAGCAAGACAATGCGAAAGTGGAATGATGTAGGTAACGGGGGAGACCGAAACTAACCTACCTAGACCAGATTAGTCACGTACTGGAGGAAAGTGGAGTCATGAGTCGCCGAAACCGGCGAGCGTGTATGAAGAGAATTATGAATGTTGAGGAAGCGATTGAAGTATGCAAGGATAGAGTTCTCTGGCACTCTGTTCTCTCTGCTTACCCTGCAAGCGAGCAAAGCAAGATATGGCGTGATGCATGATGATATGTATGTATGTACATATTTGTAGCAAAGATTATATAGGCTATGTGCATTGGAACAATTAGAAATTTTAAAATGTAACAAATATGCATTGCTGAATGAACAAACAAACTTTAATACATCCCCACTCTTAAAGTTGTTTGCGTGTAAACAAAATGACTCATAATGATCTTTTGAAACCACATTATTGTTGGTGTGTTGCGGACATGGAGAGGCCACAACACGCCGAGCTAGTCTGGTATGTTGTACTCGGGCTATAATATTGCCGAAAACGTGTGATATTAAGGGGTATTTGAATTATGATGGATGCATGTGAATTATGATGGAGATGCAGAGGCCATCGTAATTCCTTCAACGATGTCGGTGCAGGTATAATATATCAGATTAATTTAGTTATTAAATTATGTTGGTATTCAATATTTTAAAAAGATTTTGACCGTATGTTGTTGATTAGCGCGGGTAAATTAGTAGTAGAGGGGGTATAAAAGGCGTGCGTGCAGTCGATCGGAGCGCACAGCCCAGTTACGCTGTAACAGCCCCTAGGCTAACAGCAATCGCAGTGGAAAGAGTTTAGTGGGAGTTTATTCTAGCCCCGTGGCTAGCGAGTCCCACACTCCTCGTCTGTTTTATTCCGTCAGGCGGGGGTAAGTGCGAAAACGCATTCTTCAACCACTGCGTTACAAAAAAAAAAAAAAACTCGATCGGAGCGCATTTAAAGCTGAAGCATCCTGAAGATACCTCGTTTAGAGGGAAACACGTGTCGAATCTTTATTCGAAGTTCTGCGGCAAATTGAAAATTAAAGTTCTTGAGGGGTTGGTTCATCGTAGTGTAAGATTGCCTTATATCCTATTCCACCTTGATACCATCCCGTATTCCCTCTTTTCTTGAGGTGTATTAATTAACCGTGGGAAAATGGTGGGTCTTCCTGCCTTTCCTCCATTTTCTAAGAGGAAAACATATCTTTGATATTACTAAATGGCTTGATGTTTGTATTAGAAACGGATATTATACAAAAATTAATTTGAAGAAAAAAAATACCATCAAGTTCCACGCATTATTTATAAATCCACTAGTGGTAGGGCTTCATCCCATACAAATCTTTTACAGAAAATTGATTTCTGTGTATTAACAGTTCACTACTTCGCTTGATTCAACAAAAAGGAACTCGAAAGATACTCGAAAGAAAAACAGGAAAAGGAAAAGGAGGTTTACATATAAGATTTTAGTAACTACACAGGTATCACATAACTTTTACTGGACCATCCATTCATCAACCTGTCAACGAACCAACTTATTGAAAATAGACTCCTCCAAGGGGCAATAATATCATAATAACCATGTACAGTTATAACGACCTATAACGACCTGGGCTAACTCCATCTGATACCGTTTGGTCAACAATTACATTCCCAAGGAGGGTTGACGTCTGGCAGGCGGCCGGTCATAAAACTATTGCCTATAACTTTTACAATATGTACTATGAAAGAAGAGTACATATTGTATCGACCCCAAGTAATTGGGATAAGAGTAGGAGAATGATGAACCATGTTCAGTTAGTGTTATAAATTATGCAAGAGAATGCTGCAACATATTCATTTGCTAAAGCCTTAATCAGTTTTACGACTCCTACAAGAAAATAAGAATTAATCACATTGTACAATATTTTTGAGGTTGTGGTATTTTTGCTCCTTGACGAGACTTGTTCAGAATTAGATCCGAATAGATCAATAGATGGATGTGCTGTTGTTGTCTTTAAAAAAAATATTTGTTAAACAAAAAAAAAATACGTACCGAGCTGTTGTTTACATAATTGCCCGAATTAAATAACTCCAATATTATTTGCACATAAATCAATGAGTGGATAAAAGTATCTACTGCATGAAAAAGTATCTGAAATGATATGTCGTTAAAGGAAAAATTAGTAATTAAAATATTTCTAAGCCAAAACCCATCCTATGGATCTCAACTCATCAACGTTCACCATCTATGAGGAGACCTAAGAGAATAGTTCTTTTCATCATCATCATCATAGCTCATATATGTCCCACTGTTGGGCTCGGGTCTCCTCTGCAATGGGAAGGAAATTAACCTACTATAGCGCGCTGGTCAGACGTATTGGTATAGGGTTTTCTTTTGAGTTTTTCTTCTCGTGCATAGATGTTATATGCATTTTTATCCCTTAGTCATCTCTTACGATCACCCATGGGTAAGATAGGAGTGATAAATTGTATTCTTACTCCATCACCACACGGATAGGTCTCTTCACAAAGGGGTAAAAAGCACATAATTGCCATGCTCGATAGGTAGTTGGCAATCAAATTTATCGTTGATAGTTTTCAAGGAGTTCGTTGCTACCCACTTATTTTATAATTACTTAAACAGTTTATATAATACACATGGGAAAGTAAAGGTAATGCTTTATATATTTAATCCATTACCACACGCGGTTAATACATAAATAAGAATACATATAGTTATAAGTTTACCGAACGAAGCTCAAGGAAAAAATAAACTACAAAGTCACATAATCAATAGGGGTGACATGTTCTATCGGCTGTGTCGAGTAAAACTACTGGTCATAGGATCATAAAGCTGCCCTGCTATCGCCTTAGATGAATTGGGTGTTGTATTACCAGACCAAATTTCACCAAAAAAAAAAAAATAAGTAATAAAGAAGGAAATATTGAATAGTGTTTTATCGAATATTATACCCAAATTAAAAACGGTTCCATCCATCCATCCATCAGCTCATAAACGTCCACTGTTCGACATAGGCCTCCCCACGAGAATGCCATTCAACACGGTCCCGAGCCACCTACATCCAGCGGTTTCCTGCTATCTTGATATTGTCGTTAGTCCACCTAGTGGGGAGACCTGCGCTGCGCCGTCCGATTCGTGGTATACAAAAACGGTTACGTATATTATATACATTAGATGAGTGGAGTTCAAATATTCTTTTGAGTAATTTGAGACATATTTTATCTTTCCTTTTTGTACTTGGGATAGTAAGCCAATAAAGACGTTCATATCCAAATTTTATCTTATTCACAATTTGTTACTCAGCACTATCATCTTTATCTTATCCCAATTACTTGGTCCTGACGCAATATTTCCTACCATGCAGCGCTATTTTCATCTCTGTGGTCACTCCCTGGTCATCAATGTTATGCTTCACGCAATCCATCCATGTTTTCTTTAGTCGTTTTATTGTTTTCAACATTCATACTTGAAACTTGACACTCAACATTACTTTCATCCCATCTCACCACACGTCTATATACATACATACATATCATCATGCCATATCCCTTGCAGGGTAGGCAGAGAGAACAGAGTGCCAGAGAACTCTATCCTTGCATACTTCGCTCGCTTCCTCAACATTCATAATTCTCTTCATACACGCTCGCCGGATTCGGAGACTCTTGACGTCACCTTCTTTCAGTACGTGACCAATATGGTCTAGGTAGGTGAGTCTCGGTCTCCCCCGGTACATACAACTCCTTCCTCCTCCTCCTTCAACTTTCGCATTGTATATGTTCTTAACCAGACATTTATTCGGCATTCTTTCCACATGTCAGAACCATTGGAGCATTCCTTTTCACATCTTTACACCAATACTCTCTTTCATACCTACTCGCTCTCTTACGTCGTCGTTGCGAATGCGGTCGGTCAGCCTAATTCCACAGATTTTCCGTAGAGATCGCAATTCTGGGGTTGAGGGTGGCCCTGGACAAGACGGAGGCCCTCTTGTTCCATGGGCCCTCCCATCAGCGTCTCGATCACCGTCAATTCATGATATAAGCATCCGGGCCCATATGGCGTGTTTGGGCCTGGTGCTCGACGGGCGATGGTGGTTCCGGGAGCATTTCCGCAGACTCGCTCCACGGCGCGGCGTCCGCCCTATCATGGCTTATGCCGAATGTGGGCGGACCGAGCGCTACGTGCCGACAGCTGTACGCAGGGGTCATCCGGTCGATGGCCCTGTACGGCGTACCGGTGTGGGCGGGGTCCCTGACCGTCCGACTCAGGGCTCTTCTGTGGCGACCACAGAGGGCCATGGCGGTCAGGGCCATACGCGGGTACCGCACGGTGTCGACGGAGGCAGCGTGTCTGTTGGCCGGGATCCCTCCATGGGACCTGGAAGCGGAAATGCTCGCCGGTTTGTATCGGCGGATGTTGGGGGTGCGAGCGGAGGGCGGTGTGGTCTCATTGAGGGAGCACACCTCGTTGCCCGTTGGGCAGTCCGGCTGGAGAGGCCTCGGTTTGGTGTGCGGACCGTGGAGGCCTTCCGGCCGGTGCTGATGCAGTGGCTAAAACGGCGGCACGGAGTGCTCTCCTTCCGACTGGTGCAGGTTTTGACAGGGCATTGATGTTTCACCAAATACAAATACTTGCTCACGGTCTTCAGGAGGGAGAGTACACCGTCCTGCCTCCACTGCAATTGCGACGAGGACACGGCGCAGCATACGCTCGAGGTTTGTGCCGCTTGGGCAGAGCGTCATGAACTCGTCACAATCATCGGTGCTGACCTGACGCTGCCGACCATCGCCAGGGCGATGCTCGACAGCGTCCGGAACTAGGACACGCTAGCGCACGCGCTTTGCGCTCGTCCTGCTCCTTCCTCCTGTAGGGGGAAGTCTTGCGGAAATCGATCCGCTTCGGCTTCCGCCGCTTCGTCAGTTTTTGGACCTCCTTGGTCTGTGCCGGGCCCTCGGCGGTCGTCTCAAGTCCTGAGGACGAGGCGTCGTTGTCAGTTTTACGTTGGCTTGACAAGGCCGTGATGTGGGAATCCGCTGGATTCCCGTCTGGTAAAATATTTTTAGGCAAATTCATTTGATTCCCACGAGTATGGGAGAACTAACGGTCGACCCGGGCAGAGATCCCTGTACCCGGGCAAGCCTACATTTACCAATCAGGGGGTCGGCCGGTACCCTGGCTGGAGCGCGCTAACGACAGAACAACCCATCTGCCATGCATCTTCTCGCCGCACACCAGAACTTAAGATTCTGGGTGATTTCCGAATTCGAATGTTGATTCGAACTCTTTATAGAGGTTGTCTTCCTCGCGGTCCGGGCGGTTAAGCCGAGACCGTCGCTCCTGATACTACGCCTCACGACAACTTGTCTTGAAGCAAGATATCAGGTTTACGATATCTCGGCGTTGGCATAAGCCTGCCCAGCCCTCAAATGAATGAGTGACCGGGCCCGTCCGAAATTTCGCCCCTGCACCCTCTACAACTAGAGGGTCAGGAGCGAATTGGGGCTCAACCCATTGCTGGGGAACCCCCCCTCGCGCCAGAGATTAGAGATTCGCTACGGGCGACAATTCGACAGAGGGATCTGGGGGACTGTCACCCGCACCCAGGGTACACCACGCGGCCAAGACGGCCGACAGCGTGGCCGAGAAGCTGCGAGGTTTATTCGCCGTGGAGGGTGGCATCAAGATCGCCAGGCCCGTCAAGTGCGCCGAAATGCGCATTTCGGGTTTGGACGATTCGGTGACGGTGGAAGACATCCGGGAGGCTATTGCCTCGAAAACCGGGTGTCCCATAGACACCGTCCGGGTCGGTGCCATTCGTCCCGGTCCGGGTGGCGTAGGTGCTGCCTGGGCGCAGTGCCCGGTGGAGTCGGTCAGGCAACTGGCCGGCTCAGGCAGGCTCCTCGTGGGCTGGAGCTCGGCGCGGGTAACCGTGTTTGAGCACCGGCCCGCGAGGTGCTACAAGTGCATGGCGGTCGGACACACTCGACCGACGTGCACTAATTGCTTCGACTGCGGCGGATTGTGTTTCCGCTGCGGTCAGACCGGGCACGTGGCGGCATCTTGCGCCGCCCCGCCCCACTGCCCCGCGTGTGCGGCGGGCAATAAGCCCGCCAAGCACCGCATGGGCTCTGGGGCGTGCAAACCTCCAGCTTCGGCCCCAAAGGCGCGGGGCGGCCCTACGACCACGGCCGCTCCCGCTCCTAGCGCGGTCCGATCGCCCGCTGGCGAGGAGGTCATGGACACAACCCGATAATGGGTACACCAGCCATGCACCTCCTCCTGCAAGCCAACACCAACCACTCCGCCGGAGCGCAGGATCTCCTCCTGCAATCCATGGCGGAGTGGTCGATTGGTGCAGCCGTAGTCGCGGAACCGTACGCCGTGCCTGATCGCCCCAATTGGGTGGTCAGTCGAAACGGTACTGCGGCAATCGTCGTCTCAACGCAGCGGCACTTCCCGTCCTTGTCCCTTTTGGATAGGGGCGAGGAATTTGTCGCGGCGGAGTGGGGAGGGGTCACGCTCTACAGCGTATACCTCTCCCCCACTAGGAGGATGGACGATTTCGGGGCCTCACTCACCACCTTGGAGGCCTCGATACGGCGACTGGCACCGGGCCTCGTCCTGGTTCTGGGGGACTTCAACGCCAAATCCACGGCGTGGGGCTCCCCTATGACGGACGACCGCGGGCGGGCGGTCAACGAGTGGGCGGCTTCACTGGGCCTCTGTGTTCTGAACAGAGGCTCGGTGAACACGTGTGTGCGGCGGCAGGGCGGGTCGATAGTGGACTTGTCGTTCGCTAGCCCCGCTGTCGCGCCACGAGTGAGGAACTGGAGTGTCCTGGAGGAGGCGGAGACCCTGTCGGACCACCGGTACATCCGGATGGAGGTCTCCCCCCGGGAACCCGGTAGGGGTCACAGGGCGGACGGAGCTCCCGCGTTTCCGCGGTGGGCTGTGGGTCGTCTTGACAGGGATCTACTGGCGGAGGCGGCCATTGTCAGTACGTGGCTGTCCTCACCACCCCCAGCAGACGGAGTGGACGCTGAGGCTGTCCGCATTCGCAGTGCGTTAACGCAGATCTGCGATGCGGCCATGCCCAGAGTGCGGCGGCGTCCGCCTCCGAGGCAGGGGGTCTACTGGTGGTCCCCAAGACTGGCGGACCTTCGTGCGGCGTGTATCAGTGCCCGAAGGTCCTACACCCGCAGCCGGCGGCGTCACCGCGACGTCGAGCGGGAGGGCCAGCTGTACGAGGCGTACCGCAGTGCGCGGACTGCCTTTCGGCTGGCCATCCGAGCCGCCAAGGGCGCGAGTTGGCAGGCGATGCTGGACGGTCTCGACCGTGACCCCTGGGGTCGCCCATATCGCGCGGCGCTGAACAAGCTTCGCGCGCGGGCCCCCCCCCTCACCGAGACCCTCCAGCCCGACTTCCTTCGTAGGGTGGTCGAGGAGCTGTTTCCACGGCAGTCGGAACACACGCCCCCGGTCATGGCTCCGCCAGATCAGGACCGGGAGGCCAACGACGACGAGAGTGTTCCGCCCGTGACGGAGTTGGAAGTGGGGGCGGCCGTGGCGAAGATTCGTTCCGCCACCACGGCCCCCGGCCCGGACGGAATTCCAGTCCGGGTGCTGACGTCGCTCCTCGAGCACTTCGAGCCTCGCCTCAGGCAGCTGTTCAACGCCTGTCTGACGTCTGGACGGTTCCCTGAGTGCTGGAAGGAAGGGAGGTTGGTTCTCCTGCCAAAGCCGGGACGGTCCCCGGATTTGCCGTCGGCCTACAGGCCCATCGTGCTCCTCGACGATGTGGGTAAGCTGCTGGAGCGTGTGCTCGCTGCCCGCATCGTCCGACACCTGGAGGAGGTGGGGCCCGATCTGTCGGACGCTCAGTATGGGTTTCGGAGGGGGCGTTCGACCATCGGGGCCCTATTACGCCTGAGGCAGGCGGCCGCGGAGGCCGTCGCCGGGAAGGGAGTGCTGTTGGCGGTGTCGTTGGACATCGCCAACGCATTCAATAGTCTGCCATTCGGCTGCATCAGGGAGGCGCTCCGGTTCCATGGAGTGCCCCTGTACCTCAGGCGGCTGGTGGCAGACTATTTGGAGGGCCGCAGTATCCTCTGCGCGGGTCCCGCAGGGGACATTGTGCCGACGCCCATGTCGTGCGGCGTTCCACAGGGGTCGGTTCTGGGGCCGACCCTGTGGGACATCGGGTACGACTGGGCGTTGAGAGGGAGTCTCCCCCCCGGGCTGAGCTTGGTGTGCTACGCTGACGACACGCTCGTCACAGCCCGGGGCAGGACACTCGAAGAGGCGGCGAGCCTGGCCACTCTCGGCACCGAGGAGATGGTCAGGCGGATCGAGGCGCTGGGGCTCAGGGTGGCCCTAAACAAGACGGAGGCCCTACTTTTCCATGGGCCCCATGTGAGGCTACCCATCGGCGCCTCGATAGTGGTAAACTCCATCCACATCAGCATCCAGGCCCATATGAGGTACTTGGGTCTGGTGCTCGACGGGCGATGGTGGTTCCGGGAGCATTTCCGACAGATTGCTCCCCGGCTTGTCGGCGCGGTGTCCGCCCTTTCTCGACTCATGCCGAACGTAGGCGGACCCAGTTTCGAGGGCCGACGGCTGTATGCGGGGGTCATCCGCTCGATGGCCATGTACGGCGCACCCGTGTGGGCGAGGGCTCTGAACGCCCAGCTCAGGGCGGTTCTGTGGAGGCCACAGAGAGCCATGGCGGTCAGAGCCATTCGCGGGTACCGCACGGTGTCGACAGAGGCGGCGTGCCTGTTGGCCGGGACACCCCCGTGGGACCTAGAGGCGGAGATGCTCTCCGACCTCTACCGGCGGGTTATCACAGCGCGCGAGGAAGGTGGCTCCCCATCGTTGAGCGAGATAGCCACCTGGCGCGTGGATGCCCGCCGAGACGTCATCGCCCGTTGGGCTACGCGGCTGGAGAGGCCTAGGCACGGTGTGGAGACCGTTGAGGCCCTCCGGCCCGTATTGATAGAGTGGATGGAGCGGCGGCACGGAGTCCTCACCTTTCGGCTGGTGCAGGTATTGACGGGGCACGGGTGTTTCGGGTTGTACCTGCACAGGGTCGTGTATAGGGAGTGGACTCCGGCCTGCCACCACTGCAGGAGTGACGAGGACACGGCGCAACACACGCTGGAGGTGTGTCCGGGATGGGAGCGGCAGCGCCGTGACCTCGTCGCTGTCATCGGTGCCGACCTGACGCTGCCGGCCGTCGCGAGGGCGATGGTCGACAGCATCAGGAACTGGGACGCGGTCGCCGCCTTCTGCGAGGCTGTCATCTCGCAGAAGGAAGCGGCGGAACGGGCAAGGGAGGATTCCCGCGCCCCGGGCCGCCGCCAGCGGCCGGGGCGGCGCAGGCGCGAATACCTGCGCCTGATGCCGCCCTAACCGAGGCTTCGGGTGATCGGACCGGGGAATTGTCCGGTCACCCGACGTGAGGCCACCGCGTGAGGGCGACGCCCCGACGGCGAAATCTGTCGGGGCGTCGACGAGAGGAACCCGCGAGGGTGAACCGCCGGGCGGGCCACCGAAGTTAAAAATCGGGTCCCGGTGACCCGCTCGCACGGCGAAGAGAGAGGAGTTTTACGGTGGGTCTATGGGGTCACGCGCCGCCTTCTCTGTCACCCCGGGCCGATTTGGCGGGGCGAGGCTAATCCATAGTCCACCAAAAAAAAAAAAAAAAAAAAAAAAAAAGGGTACACCACGCGGAGGTTTCTGGCATCGTACCCCCTCGTTTGCCACCATAAGGAATAAAAAAATCGTTAAATTTTATGATTAATTTTTAAATAATAATAAATTCTGAGAGGAAAGCATTAAAATTACTACTTACCGATCTAAAAAAAACCTTTTTATAGATACCAAATGCTTCTAAAAAAGAACTGTATGCTTGAAATAATTCTCTCCAAATCTTTTCATCTAGTTCATTTAAATCTAAGCATCTTCTATGATGGTATTTAACTTCCGACAACCATGCGGTAATGCCATCTCTTAACAGTTCATTAAGGCATATACCATAGCTCATATTAACATCAAAGTAACACAAAGAATAAAAGTATACAGCAATCGAGGTATCCAATCTTAGTATGAAGAAAATTATATAAATACCACAATGTCTTAAAACATAAGACCAAAATTTAAAAATAAAAGTTTTATAATTATTATATTTTATAATTCTAAAAGACTTTTGTAAATTCAAAATTAATTTCACATGATATTTTGAATTAATAACATTTACAATGTATGTTGAAATAAATGCTGGTATATAAACTAAACTATTTACAATCAAATACACCTTCACAAATTCGTTTTCTGTAAACATATTATAATTTTTTACTATTACATAATAAACGTTACAAGCAAGAAATACAGCCGTACCAAAGAAAGATACAATATTATAAAAGATTCTATTGTGTATGATGCAATTACTTTTAATTGAATATTTAGATAAGAAAAACATGTGCTGAGTAAATTGCATTGGTAGTAAAATTCTTTGAAAATCCCTATCTAGAAAATTGTCTACATCGTTCATATGGATTTTCATTTTATTGTGATATGATGATAAGTATTATATTATTGAGCACAATACTTCAAGTTGCTTAAAATATTTTTCACCTAAAAATGTCTTGATGTGTTTTGCGATTATGGAACGCGACACATTTCAAATGTTTGCTAGATTTTACTTTGATAAAATTTATTATTACTTTAAATAAGTTCTATTAGGTAGCTCATACGTAGTGTCTTTCGTTAAATTTTCTGTTTTTATGAATTTATAATTTATTGACCTTTCAATTTAATTATTAATTTCGTTGATGTGTTATTTGTTTTTTGTTTCAACCATGCGTCATTTATTTTATTAATCATCATATTTACTCAATTTGTTTTTGACTTATGAATATAATATAACAGTACTATCAATAATAATCATTACTGTTATGGTCATATCCTACATTGGATTAAATGATGGAACTACTTTGTTCGAGTTTATTATAGCACACAAATTATCTTAGGTATTGAAGGAATCCACTAAGCTAAGTAGCGATTAACAATGCTACCAATCCGTACTTTGCTCGTGGATGTCTTCAAAAACAACTAAGAGTTTTATATCAACCATGACCAACTCCACCTGATGCTGTTTGGTCAACAATTATATTCCCAAAGAGTGTTAATATCAGGTAGGCGGCCGGTCATAAAACTATTGCCAATAACATTTTGCAATATGTACAATGGAAGCAGAGTACATACTACATTGTTTCGACCTAAAGTAATTGGGATAAGAGCAGAAGAATGATGATATTGAAGAAATCTACTGAATACTAGAACTGGGTACTGATATTAAAACAGTAAATGAAAAAAAAAAACGCCTTCTAACTATGGGTGGCTATATAAATAAGGTTAATAGTTAGAAAATTATCTTATTTTTGGAGTTTATGTATACATACTTTTCGTATAGAAACACGTTGACAACGTATTGATATTTTTTCTATAGACTGAAATCAATTAGAAAATTAAATGTTATTAAATTACTGAAATTTAGCATTTAATATGCTTGATTATTTAATTTAGTATTTACTATGCTTGATTATTTAAAATTTCAGTAATTTAATAAGAGGGGTGTGTCATCGTTTAAACTTTTTCTTTTTTGTCATCTGTCATCTTTTTCTTTTTTGAATCCCATTTGTGACAATAATTTTTCGCTCGTAATCGAGTTTTTATAATAAAATGTTATTTCAAAGACAGTTGTGCTTGTGGTCTAAATACACATTTAAATTTGTTAATAAAGTGTTATGTATTTCGGAATAGTTTCTACTATTGTTTGTGTTTTTGGTTTTAATTTGTTTCCCAGTACGATGCCCTTCTTATGGGTGTAAATATTAGAATGTTAAATGTTATCAGTTATGAGTGGAAGGGGATGCATGGATCAAGTGTTCTCTCTGCGCAACATTGTGGAGAAGCATCTGGCTCTAGGTCAGAGGGTTTTCTGCAGTTTTGTGGATCTGGAGAGAGCATTTGACTCGGTTGTACGAAAGAAACTTTGGGACATTTTACCTGAGTATGGTATTAACGATAAACTGCTGCAAGCTGTGCAGTCCAGTTACATGAGCTGTAGAGCTTGTCAGCGGCTGGATGATGGAATGTCGCCTTGGTTTGACGTCAACATCGGCATTAAACAGGGGTGCGTTCTATCAGCCAGGCTGTTTATTATATATCTGAATAAATGTCTTCAAAGGTTGAACGATTTGAATGTGGGAGTCCAGATGGGCGACTCAGTGGTCAGTGCTCTGCTCTATGCAGATGATGCAGTCCTGCTGGCGCAGTCAGCGACTGACCTGCAGAATCCCCTAGTCGACACAATGACAGAAGATTGTAAGAAAAGGGGTCTACGCATGAATGTGAACAAAACCAAAATAATGGTCTTTAAAAGAGATAAAGCCAGAACAGATGTAAGAGTAATAATAGGTAATGTTGTACTAGAGCAAGTGGATGAATTTGTATATCTTGGATGTGGTTTTAGCCGAGATGGAAGGTACACCACTGATGTAGAGCGAAGAGTGAATGCGGGAAATAGAGTGAACGGAGCGTTGGGACAACTTCTCGGTAGCTACCACCTCAGCCAGAAAGCACGTGTAGCAATACATAACGCAGTGCTTGTCCCAACATTACTATATGGAAGCGAGATTTGGGTATGCAGAAAAGAGCATGAAAGCAAAATTAATGCGGTCGAAATGCAATCTCTACAGAAAATCTGTGGAGTTAGGCTGACCGATCGCATTCGCAACGACGACGTAAGAGAGCGAGTAGGTATGAAAGAGAGTATTGGTGTAAAGATGTGAAAGGGAATGCTCCGATGGTTCGGACATGTGGAAAGAATGTCGAACGAACGTTTAATTAAGAAGATATACAATGTGAAAGTGGAAGGATGTAGGTACCGGGGGAGACCGAGACTCACCTACCTAGACCAGATTGGTCACGTACTGAAGGAAGGTGGAGTCAAGAGTCTCCGAAACCGACGAGCGTGTATGAAGAGAATTATGAATGTTGAGGAAGCGAGTAAAGTATGCAAGGATAGAGTTCTCTGGCACTCTGTTCTCTCTGCCTACCCTGCAAGGGATATGGCGTGATGATATGTATGTATGTTAAATGTTATCAGAGTCAAAGTTCATTCTCTTTTCTAATGAAACTTGACTAGTGACTATTAGCACCACCTGCCTCGATATTACTGGGCCTACTACTGTGTTTGGCAGTTCGTTATTATGACATACATGCTTTGTTAAAGTAGAAAAATTCTTCAAGTTTCGCGATTGACAATCATGTTATCAAACGAAATTGCTCTTATAATTTTTCCAGGAGCATGTTGGTGACTATAATTCTGGAGTTGCTTAAACTAGTTCTTTTTTAATCTTCTTGTAAAGAAAATGGATAATATATTCTATTGTTTACAAGTTGTATTAACTTGTAAAGAATTTATGCTAATCATCATCTCAGCTCATATAATATGTTCCACTGCAGGGCTCGAGCTTTCTCCACAATAGGAAAGAAATTAAAAATTTACATGCTAGTTAAATGTATTAATATAGGGATTTATTTCAATGTCTTTTTTATCTATTCTATCGTAATTATTATTGTTCAAAATCGTATGTCTTGCCATATACAGGCTGCTATTTACTCTGTTTTGTTATTTGCTCTGTGATAGCGGCTACGAATAGTACCAACATTTATTTCACTCATGGATGATGTAGAAGACGACCAAGAACTTTAAATCAACCTAGACCAATTCCACCTGATGCAGTTTGATCAATAATTGCATTCTCAAGAAGGGTTGACCTTAGGCAGGCGGATGGTAATAAATCTATTTTGCCATATGTACGAGTACATATTTCGTCAACCTCAAGTAATGGGATAAAAGCAGATCAATTATGATATTTCCATCTACTGGCTATTGACACTAAACAACACAGCGGAGTGAAGAAACTACGGGACGAACCCGCCAGTATGGAGAAATAGAATAGTGATTTACTTCATATACAAACATAATACATAAAATTTCATTTATTTCATCTATCCATCCATCAGTCCGTAAACGTCCACTGTTGGACATAGGCCTCCCTACGAGAATGCCATTCCAAACGGATCGCATCACCTGCATCCAACGGTTTCCTGCGACCTTGTTAATATCGTCAGTCGACCTAGTGTAGTAGTAGTACCTCGTTACACCCGTTCTTCTATGGATTTCCGTATTTCGGATTCTATCATGTAGAGAAATACTGAGCATAGTCTTTTCTATAGCACGTTGAGTGACTTTGAGCCTTTATATGAGGCCACCATTTAGAGACCACGTTTCAGTACCGTAAGTCATTGCTGGTAACACACACTGGTTATAAACCTTTGTTTACAGACACTGCGGAATATTAGACGAGAAGATACCCCAAAGTTTCCCGAATGCTGCCCAGCCGAGTTGGATTCGTGGGCTGACCTTCTTTTTTTGAAATTGGAATTCAAAAGAAGAAGGTCAGCCAACGAATCCAACTCGGCTGGGCAGCATTTGGGACTTTTGATTTGATTCTTCTCGAAATTGGATTTGATTCTTCTCGAAATTGGATTTACCTAATTGGACTGTTTGTCCTAGGGAAACATAGTGATCGACAACTTTGAGAGTCACATTCCCAACCAGAGCTAGTACAGAAATGACATGGGCATTAGACATGACTTTCGTCTTGTACATGTTCATTTGCAGCTTTACTAGTTGGGAGAATTTGTTAAGGTCAGTGAGCATGGTGCAAACGTCCTCCAAGGATTCTGCCATGACTACGATATCATCTGCGAATCGAAAGTGAGTGATGTATTCGCCATTGATGTTGATGTCGAGTGCGGTCCAGTCTAAGAGCTTGAAGACATCTTCCAGCGCAGTGGTGAACAGTTTCGGAGTGATAACGTCTCCCTGTCTCACACCTTTCTGCAACTGGATCGCTTTCGTACTCTTATCCTGGATGCGGACTGACATAGTAGCGTTTTTATACAAACACTTCAGTACTTCGATATATCGATAGTCAATTTTGCACCTCTGAAGGGACTGCAGCACTGCCCAAGTTTCGACAGAATCAAAAGCTTTCTCATAGTCCACAAACGCTAGAAACAGAGGCCAATTATACTCCCCGGTCTTCTGTATATTCTGGCGTAGCGTATGAATGTGGTCTACTGTACCTTTACCTTACCTTACCTTTTCGAAAACCAGCTTGTTCGGGTGGCTGGAAGTCGTCTAGCTTGCGCGCGAGTCGGTCCGTAATGACTCTTGAAAAGAATTTGTACACGTGGCTCAGGAGTGAGATGGGTCTATAATTCCTTAAGAGCGTTTTATCGCCCTTTTTGAGAAAATGCACCACCACACTCCTGGTCCACGACTCTGGAACGTCGCCCCCGAGCATGACAGAGCTAAAGAGCTTTACAGAACTGGACGGTGTTTTATTGCTATTGGCGACTCATTTAAAAATTACTGACAGTGGCAGACACGGACATCAAGAATCGTTAATAAAAATTACAAAATTTTAGAAATGTTAAGTTAGTTAAAGATATTATTGCCTGTAATCAAATGCAAATATTTAAAATTAAATATGCCTGATTTGAAGCAAGAAACGGGTTATTGTGTCACGTATTCCTATTCAGCAGCATGCATATTTTTCTATGTTTACAGGAATATTAGACAAAATGAACGTAGAATATGAATTTAGTGTTCAGATTGCTAGCGCATTGTTATCCAACCATTTTGTTTTCCTGTAGGTGTTGTATAAGATAAAAAAGACATAAAGTACGATGTGACTGAATCATAACTAAATTAAATTTATATCGATGTTTGCTATTAGGACATAGGTCTCTCCACGAGGGAAGGGCCATTATGTCATAACCACCATTTTAGTTGTCACGATGGCGTTATTAGTTCCAGTCGAATGTTGATATTTAGACAAGTAGAAAACTGCTGCCCACTTATAGTGCTTCTTTATCCAGTTTTCAAATACGTTCATGGCAAAGTAAGTCTTTATTAGTAATAAACTGCTCGCTAAGCCTGATATTGTTATAAATAGTACATTACTGGAGAGGACTTCAAAACAGGGATTGATGGACGAACGTGTAAATGTGGGCCGAGGCGTGGCCGAGGCACAAACAGTAAGTCCATCAATTCCTAGTTGTGGCCAAGGCTTGTATAGTGCTTTTCTCAAATAATACGCGGAAATTAAAACTAAGTAGTACTAAGTAGAACTGTTCACAAGACGAACAACGAACAACATTTTTCACGTGCTAAAGGGTTCATTGACTTTTGGCGGGAATCTAAAACGTCATGTGGTGCTCTTGTATTATATTCGATATCGTAGTATTTTAACGTGTTATATTAGATAATTTTGATGACATTTTATGTAATGTGATGTGACGGAACTGCTGAGATGTAGTGAATATCATATAAAAGTGCTTTACAACGTTTTCGTTTTTCATCAAAATTCTCACAAGATACCATTAACAGTGTGGCCATAGCACTGTTGATGGCGACAATTTGACTTACTGACGGACATGACTAATCTGAAGACACTAAAAACTTGAAGATAATTATAACTCGACACTGGCAACAATGGCTCATTTAAGTAGCTGATTGCCAATACATAAAAATAAGAAGAAGAAAGGGTTCATTTGTTTTTTTTTTTTCATTATTAAGCAGGTTTCTTTTTCAAGCCAGTTCAAAATTTAAATAAAACTCTGATAAGCTGCCTATTTGGTTAACTATGATTTGAAGTAATAAATCGTTCCATTTCATATTTATTTAGTCGCTAAAACACGACATATATGGATTTTCATATTTTTTTGCCGGCCGCTGCTCGCTTGTATTTGGTCAGTACAGCAATTTCGATTTATCTTGAAGAAGGTTGTCAAAATAATGCTCAAATTTCCAAGCACGTTTGAGAAAAAGTTACTTATTGACGCTTATATAGCTATTAATATAACCTTGTTCTTCAACAAGGAAACACTTCGTAGTTGGGAATGAGCCTCTTCTCCATTGGTTTATACTATGAAGGCCAAACGGGTTATATTTCAAGCTTTTCTTTTGTTACGATATTATCGGCTCATGTGTACATTATTGCTCGTAGGTTAAAATAAAAGACGACCAAGAGTTCTACATCAACCTGTGTCAACTCCATCTGCTGCTGTCTGGTCAACAACTACATTCCTTAGGAGGCTTGACGTCACCACCGAACACAAAGATCGGGTACCGGTGGTCCGCTCGCACGGCGAAGAGAGAGGATTTTACGGTGGGTCTATGGGGTCACGCGCCGCCTTCTCCGTCACCCCGGACCGATTTGGCGGGGCGAGACGCACCCATAGCCCACCAATAAAAAAAAAAAAAAAAAAAAGCTTGACGTGAGACAAGCGGTCGATAATAAAAACATTTCCAATGACTTATGCAATATGTACCAATATACATATCAATGTAGAGGAGTACATATTGCATCGATCCCAAGTAAATGGGCTAAGAGCAGTATAACGATGTTATCCACTCATCGCTCTTAGTCGGAGTGTCTATCTATTTATTTATTTATTTTTATTTGGAAGACCAACAGTATAATTACTGTTCACGTTGTGAACAAGGCACGCCATATATCGTCTGTGCGCGGTATCTGTGCCGTGCGGGTAGTGGCTACAATTCGACGCAACAATAATGACATCACTTTATAATTCAATGAGATATGTCGATTATAATACACCTAATAAACCAATATATAAATTTTAACAGTTTTCTTTATTTATATCAAGAAACAAATGTGCCGCAACCGGCACATAGTGGCGACCGTGATAATATCAACTATACAAATTATTATTGAAGAAAAATATCTATCAAATTATTATTGAAGATAAACGGACATTGAACTTCTGGTGGTTTGTGGTGGATTCTAGTGGATTACAATAAGAAGTAAGCCCGTTCCTTATCTTTTATCCTTCCTAATCTAGATTCTATCTGTTGTGCAAAGCAAGTGCTAAGTTTTTAACCGTTAAGTTTCGTTAATTATTAAAGCATACGCATTCCATTATAATAAATCTAATAATTTATATGTTAATATTAATGTTAAACTTATAGAAATATGATTATTTTAACTTCCCTATTGCCTTGTTAAGCTATTATCTCTTAATATCAGTAATTTACAACATTCATAACGTAAAATTCGTATTATTTCTCATTGTATGTAGATTATGTAGGTACTATTATTTTGTGCAAATTTAAAAACTTGATGCTCTAATACTTTAAAAACCCTTATTTGTACCGTTATCCTACAAATTTCTATGCCAAATCATTCCAGTGTGCTGTAAAAATCGAGTTCAACCCGTTGGTTTCGTACGTGTCAGCTGTGGTGGCGACCTGCGCTCAGGCAGTAAGCTGTGTGCGGACACAGCTTGCTCGGTTGGCAGGCTCGGCGACAGCTGCGTTGTTTGGGGTGCTTACGTGCTGGATTGCATAAGAGTTAATACCATTTTTTCTTATTATTTTATTTCTATTATTACCTAATTCATTGTTATATAACAAAATGGCCGAACGTGGTGCTAAAGAAAGGTCTATAAGTCCTATACCGTTACCGTCTCTTAACAAAGGTGATAGCAAGGATTATTTTACACAGTTAATTAGAAAACGCGCTGGATATCGAAGCCGTTTAACAGTTTTTAAAAGATATTTACAAAAATATGATACTGAGATGGTTTCACCGCCTTCTAGTTTAGAAATTAGGGAAACATCTTTAAGATTAACTCAATTACAAGAGTTAATGTCTACTTTTGACCGCACACAAACTGAAATTGAAGAACTGTGTCAAAATTTGGATGATCAAATATTGGAGCGTGATATCACTGAAAGAGAATTTTATACACATATAGCTTTAGCTCAGGAGTTCATCGATAGGTTTTCAGTAAAAACTAAAGAGCCTGATGGTTCTGAGATTTCGAATAAATCTAGTTGTTGTCAAAATACAAATAATACTGCTATTAAATTGCCGACTATAAATCTACCTACATTTGATGGTTCTTACAATAAGTGGCTCGATTATCGTGGGGAGGCCTATGTCCAACAGTGGACGTTTACAGGCTGATGGATGGATGGATGGAAGGTACATACCACCATGACTGAGCAGAGTGAACCATCTAATTTACCTGTGAGTTTGTCTGCTGTCTCTCCAGGTCAAGTTTTACTGTGTACTGCTAAGGTCGAAGTAACTAATTTACAAAATAAAACAATTTACCTTGCTCGCGCGCTGTTGGACACCGGAAGTCAGTCCTCATTTATCACCAATAACCTGAAATGCAAACTAGGACTACAAACACAAGATTTAAAATTATTTAAAGTCTCAGGTTTAAATGGTGTCTCTTGCCCAATTACTGAACGTTGTCAAATAAACATTAAATCTTGTAATAATTCTTTTAGCCGAAATATTAATTGTTTTGTAATACCTAAGATAACTGGTAACTTACCCAATGCTTATATAGATGTTGAGAGTATAGGAATACCAGACAATTTAATCTTAGCTGATCCAACATTTTATAAACCTTCAGAGATCGATCTTCTGATAGGTGCTGATCATTTCTTCGATATTATTCGCTCAAATAAATTGAATCTAGGTGAAAATAAACCTATCCTTCATAACAGTGTTCTAGGTTGGTTGGTCGCTGGTCCTACTGGTGATGGCCAGTATCAATTCACTCAAGTTCATTGCAATATTGCTAAGCAGGAATCATCGATATCACTTCAAGATATCAATGACTCACTAAAGAGGTTCTGGGAGGTCGAAGAATTGCCCTCAGATACCAACGCCTATTCTCTGGAAGAACAATTTTGCGCATCCCATTTTAAGAAAAACACTCGTCGCTTACCAGATGGTCGATTTTCAGTTATGATGCCATTGAAGGAGGTTCCTGAGCAAGTGCTTGGTAACTCGTATCCTATAGCGATGAGACGTTTTCTGTCATTAGAAAGAAAGTTAAATAAAAATCCTAAAATCAAACAACAATACAGTGCCTTTTTAAAAGAATATGCCGATTTGGGTCATTTGAGCAAAATCAACAAACCAAACTTCGGATGTTACTTACCTCATCATTGTGTCACTCGTGATCAACATGAAACTACGAAGTTGAGGGTGGTTTTCGATGCATCTGCAAAAACTAGTTCATCGAAATCCCTTAATGATATACAGGCTGTTGGTCCGGTGATGCAAAGCGACTTGTTTTCTATTTTAATTCGTTTTCGTGTCTATAAATTTGTACTGACAGCCGATATAGAGAAAATGTACCGCCAGATAACTTTAGATGAATCACAGCGACATCTTCAACTCATATTGTGGAGAGAACATTCAAACGAACCTATCAATATATATCACCTTAACACACTAACTTACGGGACTGCCTCTGCTCCTTTTTTAAGTACCAGATGTCTTGTTCAATTGGCTGACGAATGCAAAGATGAAGCTCTAGCCACTGTTATTAGATCGCCTTTTTATATAGATGATTTGAATACAGGCAGTTTCACACCAGCCGACTTAATGCGTATTTATACTGAAGTGACCAATATTTTAAAAACAGCTGGTTTTCCGTTAAGAAAATTTCGTACAAATTGCCCCGAAATTCCATCAGATAGTCCAGACTCTTTAAATAATCCTATTTTCGACACTGATGCTATGATTTTGGGTCTTAAGTGGTCACCCAAGTCAGATGTTTTGCAGTTCCCTAGTAATATTGATACAAAACCCAACGTAACAAAAAGAATTATTATTTCTACAGCTTGCAAATTGTTTGATCCCTTAGGTCTTGTATCTTGTTGTACAATTAAGGCTAAAATTTTGCTACAAAATTTGTGGACTACTAAACTAGATTGGGACGATCCAGTTCCGCAACATTTAGCCACTAGATGGTTTAAGTTCATTCATAACCTACATCATTTATCTAATATAACCTTACCTCGTCATGTACTATGTGAAGCCTATAACGCTGATGCTGATACAGTTGAGCTACATTTCTTTGTTGATGCATCTCAAAATGCTTATGGGACATGTGGTTACATTCGTTCACGTAATAACGATAATTATAATATAACTGTAAAATTATTATGTGCTAAAACTAGAGTGGCACCTATCAAAGGTCTTACAATTCCTCGCCTAGAGTTGAGCGCTGCGTTATTGGGCGCCCAATTATGCTCCAAGGTTTTAAAAATATTACCATGTAAAATTACATCTACACATATGTGGACAGATTCCACAGTTGTACTTGGTTGGTTGAAAACAAACTAAGATATTACCAGCTTTTGTACGTAACAGAGTAAATAAGATTAATGAGATGACTCATGGTTTTACATGGCAACATGTTCCGACTAATGAAAACCCTGCAGATCTAGCTTCACGAGGTGTTGACCCACAGCATCTGCATTCATGTACACTCTGGTGGGAAGGTCCATCTTTTCTAGTTAAGGATCCTACAGAGTGGCCTTCTCAACCACAAATCACTACTACTAACTTACCTGAACTTAAATCTTTATTTACCGTTGATGAGTCCTCTAATAATGTTAAAAATCCTATTATTATATTTGAAAATTATTCTAACTATCTAAAATTGAATAGAACGTTTGCCTATATGTTAAGATTCATAAATAATTGTAAAAATAGTAATACCAAAAATATTGGTCCATTATTAGCTGATGAACTTGATCAGTCATTAAAAGCTTTAGTAAAATTCAGTCAATTCGATTCATTTTCTAACGAAATCGCTACTATTAACTCAAACAAACAACTGCACTACAAAAGCAGATTATTGCCTTTGAACCCCTTTTTAGATAAAAATCAGTTACTAAGGGTAGGGGGCAGGTTGGAACAATCAAAATTTGAATACGATAAAAAGCATCCACTCTTACTGGACGGTAAACATCATTTTACGAAATTATTGATGAGGTACGAACACATTCGGTTATTTCATGCAGGCCCACAACTAATGCTTTCCTCCTTTCGTGAAAGGTTTTGGCCTTTAGGTGGCAGGAACTTGGCTCGTGCTATCACTAAGCAGTGTGTGGTTTGTGCTCGTATACGAGGCAAGACTATTCAGCCCATAATGGGTGACTTGCCAAGTGTTAGAATTTATGTTGATTTCCCTTTTAATTCTTGTGGGATAGATATGGCTGGTCCTTTTATGATTTCATCAAGGGTTGGAAGAGGTAATCGTATAACAAAAGCCTATCTGTGCATATTCGTTTGCCTAGCCACCAAAGCCTTACATTTAGAACTAGTTAGTGATCTGACCACTGAAGCATTCATTTTATGTCTACGCAGGTTCGTATCACGTCGGGGTAAACCCTATTCGATTTATTGCGACAATGGCCGAAACTTCGTGGGCGCTAACAATGAGCTAGGTAGGGTTATACGATCCAACCGTCAAGCGGTTTCAGACTATGTAGCAAACGAAGGCATTAAATTTATGTTTTGTCCAGCATACTCTCCCCATTTTGGGGGTATATGGGAGGCCGGTGTGAAATCTTCAAAATTTTTACTAAAACGTGTAGCAGGTAATGCTTCTTTAACATTTGAGGAATTGGCAACGCTTTTCACACAGATAGAAGCAATCCTAAATTCTCGCCCGCTATCTCCTCTTTCGTCTGATCCTAACGATATAAATCCTTTAACTCCAGGGCACTTCTTAATTGGTAGACCGCTAGTGTCGGTACCTTCTTTACCCATAAAAACCACTAAGCCAAATAGATATCAGCGTATTGAGCAGATTCGACAGCAGTTTTGGGAAAGATGGCGCCGGGAGTACATGGCCGAATTACAGAACCGAACCAAATGGAGAAAGGGTAATTCGCCTCTAGAAGTTGGAGATCTCGTCGTACTAAAGGAGGACAATCTGATGCCACTCCATTGGCGTATGGGCCGAGTAGTCAAACTGCATCTCGGTCAAGATGGCATCTGTCGAGTAGCCGATATCTTCACAACTAACGGAACAGTCAGAAGGGCAGTCAACAAGTTGTGTCTATTGCCTATTGCCACCCCTGGTCCGTCTTCTTCCAGTGACATCGGTTCACTTACCAGCTAACACGCAAATTTACGTTAAACGAAGAATCTTTAAAGCAGAAGCTTTCAACGCCCCGGAGAATGTTCACGTTGTGAACAAGGCACGCCATCTATCGTCTGTGCGCGGTATCTGTGCCGTGCGGGTAGTGGCTACAATTCGACGCAACAATAATTACACCACTTTATAATTCAATGAGATATGTCGATTATAATACACCTAATAAACCAATATATCAATTTTAACAGTTTTCTTTATTTATATCAAGAAACAAATGTGCCGCAGCCGGCACAATTACAATATTAAAACACATTAACCCACATTTAACAGGCTATTGATAGCTATTGTTGAACATAGGCTGCCCAAAGTAAGGATAATGGCATAATCGCTACACTACATAGGCGTGTTGGTAGACCGCAGAAAGGTTCATCTATTTCACCTGGAAACGATACAGTCCTCGACTGTACGTTTTCAGCGATCATTTCTCCAACGTACGTGCAAGATCTGGAATAAACTACCTGCTGCTGTGTTTCCCGAGCGCTATGACATGTCCTTCTTCAAACGAGGTTTAAGGAGGATACTTTCTTCACGATAGGCAACGGCCTAGCTGTGCCCCTGGCGTTGCTTAGGTCCAAGTGCAGCAGTATCACTTACCATCAGGTGTGCTACTTGCTCGTTTGCCACCACCGGTAATAAATTTTATATTCTTTCATACTCGTAGTAAATATTATTCGCTGTGTGGTAGCGGCTACGAATACTACCAATCCTTACTTTGCTCGTGGATGTTGTAAAGAACGACTAAGAGCCTTATAACGACCTGGGCCAACTCCATCTGATGCCGTTTGGTCAACAATTACATTCCCAAGGAGGGTTGACGTCTGACAGGCGGCCGGTCATAAAACTATTGCCAATAACTTTTACAATATGTACTATGAAAGAAGAGTACATATTGTATCGACCCCAAGTAATTGGGATAAGAGTAGGAAAATGATGAACGATGATAATTGTCTACGGTATCGCCAATGTCATCTGGTTTTTTTTATGTTTCAATAAGTCTTATAAAAATAATTAGTTTTGTGTTTTATTGATGTTTGCTAGACATTGTTATATCATTTACCCGTTTGTCATTTGTCCACGTAATAATATAATTCATCACACTTAACTTCGACGTGGGTAATTTAATAACTAAGACATTTAAGATATTGGAAACTCGAAAATGAAACTACTAACCTGTACAACTACCAATTGCTTTATAATTGCGACGGATGCCCACAAATGATAAGTATCATCATTATCCTACTCTTATCCTAATTACTTGGGGTCGATACAATATGTACTCTTCTTTCATAGTACATATTGTAAAAGTTATTGGCAATAGTTTTATGACCGGCCGCCTGCCAGACGTCAATCCTCCTCGGGAATGTAATTGATAACCAAATGGCATCAGATGGAGTTGGCCCAGGTTGTTATAAAACTCTTAGTCTTTTACGACATTCACGAGCAAAATAAGTGTGAGTAGTATTCGTAGCTGCTACCACACAGCCCAGAGACTATTCTCCCTATGAACACTAAAAAACAAAACTAGTTTTAATTCTTTTTATTTCAAATACACTAAATAATCGCTTAAACATCAGAGATTATTATGCAAATATTATTTTTAAATAGAAGGCAATGCACGATTGTTGATAGTTAAAACATATATTTATTTAAGATTCTTCGCCGCAATAAATTTAAGGTTTAAACATGTTTCAACACTTTTATCTTCACGAGATTGAAATTCACATTGTTGCTTCTTTTTTTAACCGACTTCCAAAAAGGAGGAGGTTCTCAATTCGAACGCTATTTTTTTTTTTTTTGGAGATTTTCCTGATTAAATATATATTTTATATTTTAATAGTAACTATATCAGCAGTTTAATTTGCATGGATTACTCATGCATCATTTTATTTACGTGCACATCAACACGTGATGATAGTAATGATATCAACATTAATAATTATCGTAATATGTCAGTTACTATTTTTATTAATCTCAGCAGTTGTCATGACAACGTCAATAGATACTGCTACGCTTCTTTATTCATTATATATTATACAGCCTATAATCTTTCTCTATATATAGACCACTTGATGTAATCAGACTGTTTGGAATTCAACTGTTCCTACGACGATGACGTAAGAGAGCGAGTAGGTATAAAAGAGAGTATCGGTGTAAAGATGCGAAAGGGAATGCTCCGATGGTTCGGACATGTGGAAAGAATGACGAAAGAACGTCTGGTTAAGAAGATATACAATGCGAAAGTGGAAGGATGTAGGTACCGAGGGAGACCGAGACTAATCTACCTAGACCAGATTGGTCACGTACTGAAGGAAGATGGAATCAAGAGTATCCGAAACCAGAGAGCGTGTATGAAGAGATTTATGAATGTTGAGGAAGCGAATGAAGTATGCAAGGATAGAGTTCACTGGCACTCTGTTCTCTCTGCCCTGCAAGGGATATGGCGTGATGATATGTATGTGTAACTGTTCCTAAGATTATTTTATTAAAATGAATAATCTTTTTATTTCTATAATAATAATATAGAGAGTTAAAATTTTGGATACATTATTAATCATATTTAAGAGTGTAAGATTTGGAATAATTAAAGTTCCTAACGAATTCTATATGTACCGTTTCAACGCACGTCTAAACATTAGATAGCTGTAACATTCGTTGTAATCTCTTGATAAGAGAACTTTAGAGAGTCTTAGCATGATTATTTGTCGAATTCGCAAAGTAAACGTATCGCGTCCTTGATAGTATCATGATAGCAGACAGAATGGAATACTTTTGAACGGTCGGCAGCGTGACACGATTTTATTAGAGACGTTATACTAACGTAAATAGTGATAAGCTCGTAATAAAAAGAACGCTTTGTAGAATGAATAGTACGTTTAAAATGTACGTAATATACAATCTTTATAAGTTATAGAAATTGAGTATAATTAAAAAAAAGTGTACATATTTACATACATACATATCATCACGCCATATCCCTTGCAGGGTAGGCAAAGAGAACAGAGTGCCAGAGAACTCTATCTCTGCATACTTCACTCGCTTCCTCAACATTCATAATTCTCTTCATACACGCTCGCCGGTTTCGGAGACTCTTGACTCCACCTTCCTTAAGTACCTGACCGATCTGGTCTAGGTAGGTTAGTCTCGGTCTCCCTCGGTACCTACATCCTTCCACTTTCGCATTGTATATCTTCTTAACCAGACGTTCGTTCGGCATTCTTTCCACATGTCCGAACCATCGGAGCATTCCCTTTCGCATCTTTACACCAATACTCTCTTTCATACCTACTCGCTCTCTTACGTCGTACATATTTAGCAATTAATATACTTTTTTTTTTTTCCTTGCTATGGATGTGGTCGCGCTCCGGCAAATTGGTCCGGTGCGATGGTAGAGACGGTGCGCAACCCCACAGACCCACTGTGCAAGGACTCCTCTCTTCGCCGTGCGAGCGGGCCACCGGTGCCCGATCTTTGTCTTCGGTGGCCTAGTAACTAATATACTAGCGATAAATTTACTCTGACAGCACAAATGGCGTAGTGGTTAACCTTCCTCGGTTCCTCAAATACTATGTACACTTGAGGCCTTCGGGTCATATTGACCCGATTTCAAAAATATGAAGTAATTGATTTAAATTAAGTACAAAATCTTTATATTTCTAAGACAAATTTATTAAATAAAAATAAGGAACCATTATACGACTATACGTACATATATATATTACTTATTTTCCTGGCAACACGAAAGGCATAAAATTTTAGAATGTTTCAAACATATACGTTTCTTAGATTTTTTACAGATTTTTGAAGTTTTACATCTTTTGAAGATGGACGTACACTACAACACCCTTTACTTTTATTAGAACTCTGAGTAGTGGAAGTATTCGTTGTCTCAGTAACTACACTTGTTGTACTAATTCCCGTGAAGCATTTGTATGAGGAACAGTTTTCCTACGCTCTATGTGATCGTTTACCATTTCCATACCTAATTTCTCTAGAAACAATCGTCTTTGTACTGTTTTCTCTTCTGTTTCAGTCTGGGTGGGTGTCACAGTATAATACGTAAGCATTGAAACATGAAATATCAATCATATTATGAAACTAGCTTTTGCCCGCGACTTCGTCCACGCAGAAGTCATCTCTGACAGAGTTAAATAGAAAAAACAATGCAAGGTGTTGAAGGTTTGTCGCTAGGACGATAATCAACAGCGTCAGAAACTGGGATGCGGTCGCCGCCTTCTGCGAGTTAGTTGTCTAACGGAATTAGGCAATAGCGTGGGTTCGAGAGAAAATACTCTAGGTTGACACGCTCTATCGTCGGTGGTTCACTGCATGAGGGCCTCGACTCGAGAAGATACCCGGTTGCGGTGGCCCGCCCGCACAACGTAGATGTACGTGTACGGCGCGCATATACCATAACCGGTCACTAAAGAAAAAGGTGGTTCAAAATTCTATTCATTCTTCAAATTATATTGCCATTAATATACTATTTACGGTATGACCATGGGATAAAAATATAATTATCGCCACCATTTATTTGACTGTTTTGTTTCACCAGCAGAGTTGCGACCTCGTTAGATATGATTTATTATTTGAGTTATAGAGTGAACATTTTTGTAGCTAAACTTAACCTGTATCTTAAACCATTAGGCAAGAACCTATTGCCGCCTACTATGTGTATCGTGTGAGCTCTCACGTTGGCACTGGTCGCCACAAAGGCACTGGTGCGGGGTTGATGGAGAGAGGAGAGAAACACGTGTTTATTTATTTTTACCGAAGAATATTTGTACGAAATTTGAAAAGAATCGATAAGGCAATTTTCTCCCCATACACACTTTACTACTTTGTTACATCCCCTTAGGGACGGAATTAATGAAATCCTTTCATATTGAATCTCTATGTCATAAATAAAAACGTGCTTCAAAATTTAATGTTTCTAGCTTTAATAGTTTCGGCTTGGCGGTAATGAGTCGATCAACCCGTTTCACAGGCCTAATTTACACAACCAGAGGGTGAAAATTGACAAATGCCGGATATTACCCTAGAATATTTGATTCGACTCATAATTTGAAAAGAATCAATAAAGATTTTTATCTCTCCATACAAACTTTGCCACTCTGTTCCACCCCCTTAGGGGTATAATTTCGTAAAATCCTTTCTTAGTAAATCTCTACATCATAGAAAGAAACCACTGTCAACATTTCAAGTTGTCAGCTTCAATAATATCGGCTTGGCGCTAATGGCTTAATGAGTCGTCCAACCCGCTTTGCAGGCCTAATTTACACCCCCAGAGGGTGAAAATCAACAAATACTGAAAGACGTGTTTATTTATTTTTACTGAAGATAGTTTGCACGTAATTTGAAAAGAATCGATGAAGATTTTTTTCTCCGAACATTTTTTAAATTGACATAACTTTTTTATTTATAAACCACTTGAGATAAAATAAATGTTAAGTGAAGCTTACCACAATATATTAGTGAAAACCGCGTCTAAATCGGATAAGCCGTTTCTGAGATTAGCATGCACAAACATACAGACAAACAGATAAACAGACAAACAGATAAACAGACAAAAATTTTAAAAATCATTGTTTTGGGTTCTATTAGTGTTGATAAAGGTCGCAGTAATATTTTTTCTCATATATCTTCCATGTACAGACAGCGATCCCTTACATTTTTATTATATGTATAGAAGATATAGATATGGCTGGCCACCCGGCCTAGTCATTCGTTTACAACTATAGGCCGAAACCATTTGGTCTAGAAAATCAACAGCATCCTTTGTTGCCATAATCCATGATCATTTTTGGTTTCTTCTACTCTGAATCATTTATTTCTATTTTATTATGATTTGTGCTCAACAAAATCACATTTTTGTTTTTTTTTTCGGAATGTATGAGACAAAAACCATTTTTGAATTGAATGCAAAAGTATACGAAAACACAGGTTTTTTCATATCTAAAAGATCTACGGGTATCTGACGTTTATTTTTTCGCAAGGTTTCCAGAATGGTAAGTTTACGTTCTAAACGTTTTTCAGCTAATTCATAAGATGTAAAAAAAAAAAAAAAAAAAAAAAAAAAAAAAAAAAAAAAAAACTTGCACGCACTTTCCTGATGTTTTCCAGTATAACACAATTGAACGAACAAGTTAAGATATGACTAACATTTATAAATTGTAAGTATATTCTTAGAATACAACAAAGCATTATTGTTTGTAGAACACGGGCTTTTATGACCCGAGGATCTTTTGCATACTCGGGTCTTATTGACCCGAGGAACCTAAGAAGGAAAAAACTGAATTTTCTTAAGATAAAAGACTTCACCATAATTTAACAATACTAATATATAGTGAATGCATAATTAATAATTGTCATAAAGTCTTAATGAATTATATTAATAATTACCACTTTTATTGCCAGTTAAATTTCAGTTTCGGGTCAATATGACCCGAAGAACCGAGGAAGGTTAAGATAGCAACCTTCCGTACCAGTGGTGTAGGTTCGATTGCCATCAGGATAATACTTTGTTTCCATAAAGTGTTGTTCTGAGTCTGAGTATAAGTTTTCTGCGTTATTTGCATGTTTGTGAAGTCCTCCGCAATACAAGGATTATATCCTTAGTGCAGGATGGTGGTCTATAATAAAAGTACTATATTTCTAAAACTCTAGAACTCGGGGGCGTGCGTTTTCAGGACCACCGCAGGGATGCCATCCGGCCCGCTCGACTTATGGACGTCTAAAAGCCGCAGCTCCCGCCTGATCGCACGCTGTGTGATGCGGATTTCAGAGAGAGAGCTTTCACACCGCGGGATGATAGGTGGTGTGGCAGCTCCGGCATCCAAAGTCGAGTTACAGGCAAAGAATTGACCTAGAAGATCGGCCTTCTCCTTTGCACTGTAGGCTAGACTGCCATCATTTTTCTGCAGTGGTGGGAAATTGGACTGGCAGAAGTTGCCAATTATTATCAAATATTCAATAGCTTTTATTTAATAGTTTTTCCGTGTGGTGATGGAGTAAGAATACTATTTACCATCCCATATCTTGCCCGTGTGTGATCGTATGAGACGACTAAGGGATATAAAACGCAGATAACATCTATGCGAGAGAAGGAAAACTCGAAACAAAACCCTATACCAACACGTCTGACCAGCGCAGTATAGTAGGTTAATTTCCCTCCCATTACGGAAAAAGCGCGAGCCCAACATTTATGGGCTGTGATGATGATGATAATGAATAGTTTTAACAGTTATTTTGGCGAATCAGTCTCACTTACAGCCCGTATGTATGCGGTGCACCAAAAGAATTTTTCACTTCAGAAAAAGATTATAAAGACTGCTTGAAATGCCTATCTTGAGTGTGTAAGTAAATCAACAGATATATTGATAATATATGTGTTGCAAAGTAATTTAGTAATATGACGCCGAATCGTTAGCACTCATGCTCCCTACGGTGGTAAGTTAAAAAGTATCCGACGCACCGATGTCGCTGGTATCGAGCTTTGTGGCCACTGAAGAAAAAAAACCGCGTTCCAGTGACCCACATACACGGCGTCGGGACGTATTTGTAAGGCGGGTCTACGGGGTCGTGCGCCACTTTTCTGTCGCCCCAGACGGATTAGTAGGCCGTGACGTACCGTAGCGCATCCGAAAAAAACACCGATGTTTGTGCCACGCCTTGTGCCTTGTACGTAACTTGTGCTTATATAAACAGTAGGTAAAACGAGAGATATGAATTTTAAATTACAGATTCTGTAATTAATTAAAAAGCTAAAGGAAGTAATTATTAGACATATTCAAAAAATCTTACGTGAGAATAGTTGATAAATAATAATAAGGATGTAATCTACAAAATAAAATTAATTTTATCCAATTAAAAATATTTAATTCAATTGAAAATTATTTAATTTATTGTATAATTGGAAATATATGACTGCTAGCCATAAGAATTGTAAGTAACCTAGAGTTTAAAAAGTATTTAGTTGGACAAACTGATAATGATATAGTTTTTAATTAAAATTACCTATGAAGTCTATTAGTTTCTCTTATTTCACTTCAAGAAACATCATTAAATAAACATAGTTTTCAACCGACTTCAAAAAGGAGGAGGACAAAATTTTACTATATTTCGAGAAGACCGTTAACAAAGTCTGCCCGCATGTATCTGCCCGCTTGGGTTGTTTTGTTCTTGATGAAACTATCTCTCTCAAAGTCACGCGCAGCGAGTGTGTGCACATTTGGCTTGGCAACGACTTCAAACCTGATTACGAAGCGAAAAATGATGTCACAAGCGGGTTTCGAACTCGCGCCTATTGGAATTCCGGCCCGTGTGGGCCGGAATTCCAATAGGTGCGGGTTCGAAACCCGCTTGTGACATCATTTTTCACTTCGTAATCGGGTTTCATAAATAATTAAGCATATTAAATGCTAAATTTCAGTAATTTAGACTTCAAACCTATCAATAAGTAGCACATACATACATAACTAATGGTACATACTAATACATACATAACTAATGGTATTTTATTATTTATATTAAAGGTGTTAAGTTTGCATAAGAGGTATATTAAATTAAATCTTTATTAAGTTATTATATACTTTTTTGATTTTGAAGTCAGTTATTTTTAAACGTAGGTTTTTATATTATTTACTTATTCATAATAAATTTAATTAAAAACAGGTACAAAACCTATATTTGTACAAACATATACCTTTTGAAATAAAACCACTTTTACGGATTCTATCGCATTTGTATTTGATTTTTAATTTCCCGACGTTTCGAACACTATTCAGTGATCATGGTCACGAGAGGACTACACCTTAGTCTACTTCTCTTACGTGCAAAAGTCATCGTTATTACAGAAATATATGTCTACCCGCTGCAGTATCAGTTATTAAAAGTTTGACCCACATTTAATATAAATTTATTGCCAGTACAAAAAGAAAATGATTTTATATGTAAAAATGTATTTACCTATATTATTTATAATCAGTTATATTAAACATTTAATATATTATAATTAGTATATTGTGGCAATTTATAATACTAGTTTAAAAATCTAACAAAAACTATATTTAGACTTTATATTTAGACAAACAAAACTAAGAAGATCATCACAAGACTGCAAGACATTGTGAGCACTTTTTGTATAGCTTTAACCCACAATAATAGTTAAATTTTAATTTAATTAATTTTAGTAAGATAAAGTAGGCCGCCACTCAAATACTCAATAATAAAATTAGCATTATGCCTTCTGAGCTTTTTTGTCGGATTTTTCACATTGTGGCCGGGTTCCGATCCGGTGGTAGCTGAATAGTTTTGGTATTTATGTAAAATTGTAAATTGCCAAAATAATAATTTTCATAAATTAAATATTTTAATAATAACAGCATAAGCAATATAAAATTTTCTATATAGAATCATTTTTTTTTGTAATGGCAATGAATTTGTATTAATTTAGTATTAAAAATGTAGGTCAAAATTTAATATCTTATAGGGTAGATATAAATTTCTGTAATAACAATGACATATTGGACGTAAGACACCTTAGTCCTCCCGTGACCATGATCACTGTAAAGTCTTTAAAACGTCGGGAAATTTAAAATCAAATTCAAACGCGATAGAATTCGTAAAAGTAGTTTTATTTCAAAAGCGCAAATCAATGGCTATGAGTTCTTAAAAGCACTTAGCTTACGATAAACTTAAGTACCTATATAAATGTAATATCCTAAAAACATGCCAAATATTTACTTTAATAGACTTCGAATCTTTTCACACCGAAAAATCTTCAGTGATAAAACTTGCGCGAGTACTCGACACCTGGCCAATCAATTATTATTTTTGGATTATTGCCCAAAGTTCAAATTCCATTTACATTACATTTCATTTACAATGCTTTAACTGAGTAAAAATATTTCTGCTAGCGAGTAAAATATTAGTTCCATTGACGCACGATAGAGGCGCTGCTCCAAATTCCAAATAAATTGATCTCGATAACGATACGAAAACTTTGACGCAAATTTTCTAAGTCTACTATAGAAATAGGTAATCTGAAAGAATAATTACGCATCTCTATAGAAAACAACTAACCGCATCAATTCGTGTCCATTATGACGTTAGTCCTTCTCGAAAGGAGGCCTGGGTCCAACGATTAACTTGTATAGGCTGATGTAAATTTAGATAGCTCTCACATTCGGTAGTTACGTCATCATCATCATTCTCCTGCTATTTATTATCTTAATTATTTGTGAACGTTTACGAATACTATTCACCACCCCATATCTCACCCGTGGGTGGTCGTAAGAGACGACTAAGGGATAAAAAACGCATATAACATCTATGCGAGAGAAGGAAAACTCGAAACAAAACCCTATACCATAATGTCTGACCAGCGCGGTATAGTACCTAGGTTAATTTCCCTCCCATTACGCAGGAGGCCCGAGCCCAACAGTGGTACATTTATGGTCTGTGATGATGATGATGATTTGTGGGCGACGCAATATGTACTCCGCTTCCTACATATTGCAAAAGTTATTGGCAATAGTTTTATGACCGGCCGCCTGTCTTGACGTCAACCCTCGTTGGGAATGTAATTATTGATCAAACGGCATTAGGTGGTGTTGACCCAGGTCAATATAAGGCTCTTAATCGACTTTTACGACATCTACGAGCAAAGTAAGGGTTGGTAGTATTCGTAGCCGCTACTACCCCATAGCGAAATGGCTGTTTCAGCGAAATTGCGTATTGTCATGAAATTAACAAGTAAGTAGTTAAGACCCATTATCAATATAAATACAATGTTTAATTATTTAATTATCTTATGTAATTATTGTATAAAGATATATTTAAATATAAGTTATTTAAATGTTTATCTACATTATATAATATGTACATATGAGTTTGATTAAAACACATACCGTTTTATCTCATTTGCGTTCTAGCAGAGTAACTTTTTCAATGTTAATAATATTTGTATATTAAAATTAATGAATTAATTAAATAAATTTACGTTAAAAAATGTAAAAAATATTTATACAACAACAATAGGCACACAGTGAAATCTGTGCTTCATATAAAAAAAAAAACAAAAAAAAAAACAAAAATTATCAAAAATTAATTGCAAAATTCCTCTTGCCTACGATACGATATATATTATTTTAATTGTAGGTTATTAAAATATTTAATAAAATTTATAAAATAGATAAAAATAAAAAAAAATAAAATGGAGATGAAAAATAATGTGCCTAGGAAATCGGTTAAATACTACTTTTTATTTGAAGAAGGCAGTAAGATTAACCAAGTTATTTGTGCAGTGCTCAGTAAGTAATGCTTTTACGATTAAGCTTAACGATATCAACTATCATATATGAATACGTTATATTTTTGGACAATAAACCTTTTCCTTTTCCGTGTAGTGACGGAGTAATAATACACTACATTCACCACCCCTTATCTTACCCGTGGGTGATCGTAAGAGACGACTAAGGAATATAAAACGCATATAACATCTATGCGAAAGAAGGAAACCTCGAAACAAACCGTATACCAACACGTCTGACCAGCGTGGTATAGTAGGTCATTTTCCCTCCCATTATGGAAGAGGCTCGAGCCCATCAGTGGGACATATATGAGCTGAGATGATGATGAAGCCTCTTTCTTGACTGATTACTACTCGATATCGGCCAGAGTGCAATGGCGCATTATGCGCTCGATTCGTTTATAAGCTGCATGGCGTAGCGCCTTGAACTCATCACAGCTATCAGAAAGGACCTAAGATTGGCAGCTTGCGCAAGTGGAAAACGAAATCCACCTCCTTCGATGGTGTAGTTTCGCAGAAGTTAGTATTGGAGCAAGCCAGGGGTCTTCAGCTTATCACACTTTTTTTTTTTTTTAATTCTTTAGTGGCAAACGAGTAAGCAGCATACCTGATGGTAAGTGTCACTGCCGCCCATGGACCTTTGCTATAACCAAGGCTATAGCTAGGCCGCTGTCTACTATTACGAACCCCAAACCCACCCCAGTTGGGCTTCCAGCTCAATTTCATGACCGTAAAATCTGAGTGTCATCTATGAAAACCATTGTGAATATTGGCTCATAGAAATTGTAATTCTCGGCATGTGAAGTGGGATTGGTCTTTCAAAAATGAAAAAAAAAACTAATACATTATTATCTTAATAATAACTTAGCTTTGGCGCGCAAATTATGTATTGCAAATTTATATATCCTTAATTCCTTATATTTACACTTATATGACACTTTTATAATAACGGGGTATCATAAGATTTTTCTAACAATCTTTGAAGTAGTCTTCACAAGTATGAGCAAGCACTTATCTTAAGCCATTTCTGAAGTCGATAAAATGTCCGATAATTAATGTCAATATATAGTATTATATAATTCATATAATATATATAATATTATATAATATATGTGACAGCAGAAGCTGAGCCAATTCCTTTTGCCTACTAGATTTAATTTTGTTTATTATAATTGTTAGTTTTTAGTTTAAGTTCTGAAAAGGCAATAAATTATTATAATTATTATATCAGCGCTTGGGCAATTGTGTTGCCTCAGCAATAGCTCAGACAGATACCATATTTTGGCCTCACGCATATACACATTATTTAATATAAACGTTAAGCTTAAGCAAAAATGTGAGATTGCAAAATAAAACAGTTTTCTTTCTTTCTTATTCTAGTCTAGTAGTTATACTCGTAGTCCTGATCTTGATACCACAAAATGTCACCTGAATTGTAGCGATACCGGCGTAGATAAACGATATACTCATTGTGGGGCTTTGTAATCAATGGATCTATCATTAAATTGTTCTTTAAGATTTAAGAATTCTTGGATATATTACACCGTTGTGATTATAAACGGCAAACTTTATTGCATGTGGCAAAAAAATATGGTCATATTATCTAAGTCTTCAGCTATACAAAATTTGTTTTATATCCACCCGGGTTAATTCCACACGATGTCGTCTAATCAACAATTATATTCCAAAGGAAGGTTGACACCAATAACATATATATGATAGAAGAGGAGGACATATTGCATCGATTCCAATTAAATGGGATTTTTTTTTATTTTTTTTTATTGCTAATGGTGGCAAACGAGCAAGCAACACACTTGATGGTAAGTGTCATTGCCGCTCATAGACCTTTGCAACACCAAGGGTATAACTAGGCCGCTGCCTACCAATATAAACCCCAAACCCACTTAATTGGGCTTGCGGCTCTCTCGCTCACCGAACGAAGCGCAATAGCACATTGCCATTACTCAGACGTCGATCTTCTGCGAGAGTGTGGTACTACCCCGGACGGACCGGCCCGCAGCTGTAGACAGAGAACTGTCAACAGCGTGGTCCTACCACTATTAAAGAGCAAATTGATGATGATGTCAAAAATATTATATTATACTAATCGTGCAATATTTATTTTCCTTAGTAAATTTACCAGTTTTTGCTTATGGAGCGAGTATAGGATGGATGTCACCAATGACATTACTATTACAGTCACCAAATTCACCAAAGGAAACTCCACTCACAGATTATGAGGTCTGTATAAAAAATATTTATATTACTAATCCATTACTTATACTTTTTTTTTTTCAAAATATTCTTAAAGGAATAAGAATACAATTCACTACACCTATTTTTTCTCCGTGTGGTGATGCATTGCGTGATCCATAAATAATTGTTCTGATCTGTTCTGAAAATCTGGGTACGATTTGTGTCTCTTAATTGTATCTCTTTAAATATCCTACAAGAATTATTTCCTTAATTTCAGTTCGCAATCTGAATGACTACACTTTAATAAAAAATTCAATGTATAAAACAAATTATTTTACGCCTTTTATTACGGCGTAATTTATTTTGACTTTCTCAAAGTTTCGAAAACTTTTATGCGTTCATTGTTTCGATAGATAATTACCATATATCATTACAGGTTTCATGGATGGGCGGGATCGCTTATATGACCTGTGTACCTTTTAATATTATTATGGCAATATTGAGTGATAAATTTGGCAGAAAATATACAATGTTCTTTTTGTCATTTATGGGCTTTGTAAGTATAACTTTTATATTTTTCGTCTTTGGCGGTAAGCCCACCTTCTCATAAATTTATTTATTTATTTATTTACTATAAAAAACTTACATCTATAATTACAGGCAACAAGCCTAATGCGACAGAGCAGCGAAATATCTTAAATCTATATTATACCTAGCGTTATGTTCCTACTATCTAAAAAAGGAAAACAAAAAAAAAATTAAAGAAAAAAATAAAACAACTTACTCTAAACTGCAGAGGAAGTAAGCAGCCTTGGTGAATACGTTCAGTTCAGTTGGTAGCTGCCGCATTTCAGTCAAGGATACGTAAAATCTTTACCTCATGTACTATGAAAAAAGATTTGAGAGATTGAAATGAAAAAAAAATTACCTTCCTTTTTCGTGCTTGAAAGAATTTCGAGTCTCTTTTAATAACTCAAATTTTGTAGTAGATATTTTATAGTACTTTCTGGCTGGTATAAATTATGAATGCTAACAGTAATTATTTTGAATGCTAATAGTAATTATTAGATTCTAGATTTCAGAATATTAATATAACAAAAATCTAAATTTAAACAAAACAAAAACATAGTACAAAACATGCTATACTGTAAAATTATAACAATACAAATAACTATGAGTTTATACCCCCATAAAGATTAGCATCATAAAACAGTAAAATTTAGAAAACATAAAGAAATTGCCGCATGTGGACCTGCTCATAAACATTATATCATGTATTATCGTCTTGATATAATGAACTCTGATGTTTACGCGTGTACATTTAACCACACAAATTAAACTATTTATACGGATACTATTTTTACGCGTTTGTATTTGATTTTTAATTTTTCGACGTTTCGAACACTTCACAGAGTTCATCGTCCAAGGAGGGCTAAAGTATCCCACGTCCAATAAGTCATCGTTATTACAGAGATTTGCATCTACCCACGCTACAGTATCAGTTATTAAATTGACTGCACAGATGGCGTAGTGGTTAAGATACCGACCTTACGTGCCAGTGCCGTGGGTTCGATTCCCACGCAGGACAATACTTTGTGTGGTCCACAAAGTGTTGTTCTGAGTCTGGGTGTAATTTGTCTGCGTTAATTGCATGTTTGTAAAGTCCCCCGCAATACAAGGTTTATTTCCTTAGTGCAGGGAGGTGTGTAAAAAAAAAAAAAAAAAAATTATGGTAGCAAACGAGCAAGCAGTACACCTGATGGTAAGTGTCACTGCTAACCATGGACCTTTACTATACCAAGGGTATAGTTAGGCCACTGCCTACCATTATAATCCCCAAGCCCACCCAGCTGGGCTTCCGGCTCTCTTGCTCACCTAAAGAAGCGCAATAGCACATTGCCATTACTCAGACGTCGATCTTCTGCGAGAGTGTGGTACTACCCCGGACGGACTGAACCGTGGTTGTAAACAGAGAACTATCCACAGCGTGGTCCTACCACTATTTCTTTGAAGTCAAAATATTTGTATCATGTTTACAGTTTGTTATTGTATTGCATTGCAATTGATGAACAAATCAATATTTTCAGGCTTGCTGGGTAATAAAACTTTCATCAATGGAGACCTGGGCATTCATACTTGCAAGAGCGATGGTTGGTGTTTTGATGGCAGGCTGTTTCGTCACCTGCCCTCTTTACACAAAAGAAATAAGTGAAAACTCCATAAGAGGAATGCTCGGCTCTTTGGTAAGATATTCTGTATTTAAACTATTAAGCCCTGGGATTTAAATACCACCGAATCTAACCTTCAACTCGACCTATAGTTTTATTTCCAGTTTTCCTTCTCTTGCATAGATGTTATATGTTGCTCGTGTTGTATGTATGCTCTTAGTCGTCTCTTAAAATTACCCATGGGTGATTGAGGGAGTAGTGAATTGTATTCTAACTTCGTCACCAGACGTTACAATTATAAACACTTATTTGATCACAGCGTTCAAATGACTGCCGCCGTCTTTGTCGGTATAACAAAATTTTAAATAATTAACAAAAGTGATGTAAGTTTCATACATCGTCATTCATTTAACTACTAATATTAATAAAAGTCACAAAGTTTCAATACATTAAGTCAAATGGTTTTTGAATTAATCAACATTTAAATTCAAATTGCAGTCAAATGACTGCTACCGTCTTTCTAGTGTTAATTTTTAACCTAATTTAGAAAAGGTTCACAATTCGGATGTATATATATTTCATTATATTTGTTGGATATAACTTTATCATAACTATGTATACGGATTTGAAACGACCTTTTTTTTATTAATCGCATTTAACTTATTCGTGTGGTGACGGAGTAATAAAATTCACCATACCTTCCTTGCCAATAGATATCGTAAAATGCCATTAAAGTATTTGATAAGCAAACAATACCACTGCAAGAGGAGGACTATTTGAAATTAAACCTTATACCAATCCGTCTGATCAGCGCTTTATAGTAGGTCAATTTACCTCCCATTGCGGAGGAGAGTCGAGCCAAACAGTAGGAAATATATGAGCTGACAAGAAAAGGCTGGCTGGTTAATAATTTCCGATGTTTACGCGAGTATTACATACATACATACATATCATCACGCCATATCCCTTGCAGGGTAGGCAGAAAGAACAGAGTGCCAGAGAACTCTATCTTTGCATACTTCACTCGCTTCCTCAACATTCATAATTCTCTTCATACACGCTCGCCGGTTTCGGAGACTCTTGACTCCACCTTCCTTCAGTACGTGACCAATCTGGTCTAGGTAAGTGAGTCTCGGTCACCCCCGGTACCTACATCCTTCCACTTTCGCATTGTATATCTTCTTAACCAGACGTTCGTTCGGCATTCTTTCCACATGTCCGAACCATCGGAGCATTCTCTTTCGCATATTCCATATTTGAAATCAAACTATTTTTACGGATTTTCTCGCGTTTGTATTGAATTTTTAATTTGCCGTCTTTTCGAACATTCAAGTTCATGAGAGGAGTCCTCTAAAATCGTGGAGGCCCAGAAGAAGAAGAGGAGGTCGCCTCGAAAGTCTCGGGGCAACGGCCTGAGCCACAAAAGGCGGCTGGAGGAGCGGCGAGCGCGCAGGGAGGCTGCCGCCGCTGAAGAGAAGAAGGACGGTAGACTCGCAGCAGAGCCGTCGACGGACGAGGGCGACAGCGATGTCGCAGAGCCGTCCGAAGACGAGGGCGGCGGATCTACCGTCAGAATGGACGAGGGCGGTGATATTCCCGCAGGGCCGTCCAGAAAAGACAGTGGGTCGGCTGGTGAAGGCCCCACTAGGTCGTCGGCGCGTCTAGCAGCAAAGACGCCGCCGGCGACCGCGACTAAGAAGGAGGAGGCCCTCCCCTCGCAGGTGCGAAAGCGCCCCCTGAGTAAGGGAGGCAGCTCGAGCGCTGAAACCGAGGGGAGCGCGGCCAACATGCCTCCACCAAAAATCCAGGCCTCCCGAAGAGGGCGAGGGACCTCGGCTATAGAAAGGGCGGCGGCGGTCGCTGTCCGCGCCGGTGACGCCACGGATCTGCAGGCCGAAAATGTCCGCCTTAGAGGCGAGATGTCAGGCCTGCGGACCCGAAACAGGAACCTGGGCGACATGCTGGCGGAGATGCGTCGGGCAAACCGCCAGTTGCTGATCGACGTGGCCGACCTCAAGGCGCAGGTGGCGCTGTTCGTGTCGCCTGCGCCAGCCGCGCCACCAGCCAAGACTGGCTACTCAGCGGCCGCTGCGGCGCCAAAGCCGCCTCGCGCTGCGGCGCCGACGACGTTCGGTGATGGCGTCACCGTCACACCCGTCCCCGCGGCGAGGAAGACGCCTGCCGCCGCGAAGCGCGCGCCGCCGGCTGACGCCGGCGCAGTCGCCGCGGCGAAGCTCCCTGTCCCGGTGGTGAGGTTGACGCCTCTCCCCACGGACCGCTTGCCGCCGGCTAGCGCCCCTGCGGCGCCAAAGCCGCCAGGCGCCGTAGAACGGGCCCCTGAGGAGGCTCAGCCGACCCCGTTTGAGGTGGGAGGTATATCGGACGAGGCCCTCGCCAAAATCATCGGCGCAGTGGGCAAGCTCGTCGATGCGCGCTTCGCCGTTCTGGAGGCGAGGTTGCCTCCAGAACCACGCGTCCGACCGCCTCTCGCCGCGGACAAGCGGCCGCATGTGGCACCAGCCCCCGCCCCGCTGCCTTGTAAGGGTGGCCGCGTGGGGAGCTACGCCGCGGCTGCGGCCGGGCCTAAGCCCAAAGGCCCCGGCCCAGCTCCGAAGGGAACCGCCCTGAGGAGGAAGACGGCCCCGGCTCCTGCCGGACCGCTGAAGTCGCCCGCAACAACACCGCCGGCGACGACCAGCGAGGCCGCGACGAGGCCTTCCGCGTCCGGCACAACTGCCGTACCCGAACAGGGTTGGCAGGTGGCCGAACGCGACAGAAGGAGTCGCGGCCAAAGGAGGAGAGCGGAGGCCAAGCGCGCCGCTGAGGTTCCCGCTCCTCAGGCAGGAGCCGGACGGAAGAAGAGACCGCGCAAGGGGCTCAAGTCGCCGAAGACGGCCGCAGTGGTGATCACTGTGCTGCCCGAGGCGGCCGAGAAGGGCCTCAGCTACGAGGCCGTCTTGAGGAAGGCCCGGCGGGAGCTAGACGTCTCCGATATTGGAGGCGTCGAAGCCAGGACCCGCAAGGCCCGGACGGGGGCTCGAATTCTCGAGTTCCCAGGGGCCGAGGGCGCCAAGACGGCCGACAGCGTGGCCGAGAAGCTGAGAGGTTTGTTCGCCGAGGAGGGTGGCATCAAGATCGCCAGGCCCGTCAAGTGCGCCGAAATGCGCATTTCGGGTTTGGACGATTCAGTGACGGTGGAAGACATCCGGGAGGCTATTGCCTCGAAAACCGGATGTCCCATAGACACCGTCCGGGTCGGTGCCATTCGTCCCGGTCCGGGTGGCGTAGGTGCTGCCTGGGCGCAGTGCCCGGTGGAGTCGGTCAGGCAACTGGCCGGCTCAGGCAGGCTCCTCGTGGGCTGGAGCTCGGCGCGGGTAACCGTGCTTGAGCACCGGCCTGCGAGGTGCTACAAGTGCATGGCGGTCGGACACACTCGACCGACGTGCACTAATTGCTTCGACTGCGGCGGATTGTGTTTCCGCTGCGGTCAGACCGGGCACGTGGCGGCATCTTGCGCCGCCCCGCCCCACTGCCCCGCGTGTGCGGCGGGCAATAAGCCCGCCAAGCACCGCATGGGCTCTGGGGCGTGCAAACCTCCAGCTTCGCCCCAAAGGCGCGGGGCGGCCCTACGACCACGGCCGCTCCCGCTCCTAGTGCGGTTCGATCGCCCGCTGGCGAGGAGGTCATGGATACAACCCGATAATGGGTACACCATCCATGCACCTCCTCCTGCAGGCCAACACCAACCACTCCGCCGGAGCGCAGGATCTCCTCCTGCAATCCATGGCGGAGTGGTCGATTGGTGCAGCCGTAGTCGCGGAACCGTACGCCGTGCCTGATCGCCCCAATTGGGTGGTCAGTCGAAACGGTACCGCGGCAATCGTCGTCTCAACGCAGCGGCACTTCCCGTCCTTGTCCCTTTTGGATAGGGGCGAGGAATTTGTCGCGGCGGAGTGGGGAGGGGTCACGCTCTACAGCGTATACCTCTCCCCCACTAGGAGGATGGACGATTTCGGGGCCTCACTCACCACCTTGGAGGCCTCGATACGGCGACTGGCACCGGGCCTCGTCCTGGTTCTGGGGGACTTTAACGCCAAATCCACGGCGTGGGGGTCCCCTACGACGGACGACCGCGGGCGGGCGGTCAACGAGTGGGCGGCTTCACTGGGCCTCTGTGTTCTGAACAGAGGCTCGGTGAACACGTGCGTGCGGCGGCAGGGCGGGTCGATAGTGGACTTGTCGTTCGCTAGCCCCGCTGTCGCGCCACGGGTGAGGAACTGGAGCGTCCTGGAGGAGGCGGAGACCCTGTCGGACCACCGGTACATCCGGATGGAGGTCTCCCCCCGGGAACCCGGTAGGGGTCACAGGGCGGACGGAGCTCCCGCGTTTCCGCGGTGGGCTGTGGGTCGTCTTGACAGGGATCTACTGGCGGAAGCGGCCATTGTCAGCACGTGGCTGTCCTCACCACCCCCAGCGGACGGAGTGGACGCTGAGGCTGTCCGCATTCGCAGTGCGTTAACGCAGATCTGCGATGCGGCCATGCCCAGAGTGCGGCGGCGTCCACCTGCGAGGCAGGGGGTCTACTGGTGGTCCCCAAGACTGGCGGACCTTCGTGCGGCGTGTATCAGTGCCCGAAGGTCCTACACCCGCAGCCGGCGGCGTCACCGCGACGTCGAGCGGGAGGGCCAGCTGTACGAGGCGTACCGCGGTGCGCGGACTGCCTTTCGGCTGGCCATCCGTGCCGCCAAGGGCGCGAGTTGGCAGGAGATGCTGGACGGTCTCGACCGTGACCCCTGGGGTCGCCCATATCGCGCGACGCTTAACAAGCTTCGCGCGCGGCCCCCCCCCCCCTCACCGAGACCCTCCAGCCCGACTTCCTTCGTAGGGTGGTCGAGGAGCTGTTTCCACGGCAGTCGGAACACACGCCCCCGGTCATGGCTCCGCCAGATCAGGACCAGGAGGCCGACAACGACGAGTGTGTTCCGCCCGTGACGGAGTCGGAAGTGGGGGCGGCCGTGGCGAAGATTCGTTCCGCCACCACGGCCCCCGGCCCGGACGGAATTCCAGTCCGGGTGCTGACATCGCTCCTCGAGCACTTCGAGCCTCGCCTCAGGCAACTGTTCAACGCCTGTCTGACGTCTGGACGGTTCCCTGAGTGCTGGAAGGAAGGGAGGTTGGTTCTCCTGCCAAAGCCGGGACGGTCCCCGGATTTGCCGTCGCCCTACAGGCCCATCGTGCTCCTCGACGATGTGGGTAAGCTGCTGGAGCGTGTGCTCGCTGCCCGCATCGTCCGACATCTGGAGGAGGTGGGGCCCGATCTGTCGGACGCTCAGTATGGGTTTCGGAGGGGGCGTTCGACCATCGGGGCCCTACTACGCCTGAGGCAGGCGGCCGCGGAGGCCGTCGCCGGGAAGGGAGTGCTGTTGGCGGTGTCGTTGGACATCGCCAACGCATTCAATAGTCTGCCATTCGGCTGCATCAGGGAGGCGCTCCGGTTCCATGGAGTGCCCCTGTACCTCAGGCGGCTGGTGGCAGACTATTTGGAGGGCCGCAGTATCCTCTGCGCGGGTCCCGCAGGGGACATTGTGCGGACGCCCATGTCGTGCGGCGTTCCACAGGGGTCGGTTCTGGGGCCGACTCTGTGGGACATCGGGTACGACTGGGCGTTGAGAGGGAGTCTCCCCCCCGGGCTGAGCTTGGTGTGCTACGCTGACGACACGCTCGTCACAGCCCGGGGCAGGACAAAGAGGCGGCGAGCCTGGCCACTCTCGGCACCGAGGAGATGGTCAGGCGGATCGAGGCGCTGGGGCTCAGGGTGGCCCTAAACAAGACGGAGGCCCTACTTTTCCATGGGCCCCGTGTGAGGCTGCCCATCGGCGCCTCGATAGTGGTAAACTCCATCCACATCAGCATCCAGGCCCATATGAGGTACTTGGGTCTGGTGCTCGACGGGCGATGGTGGTTCCGGGAGCATTTCCGACAGATTGCTCCCCGGCTTGTCGGCGCGGCGTCCGCCCTTTCTCGACTCATGCCGAATGTGGGCGGACCCAGTTTTGAGGCCCGACGGCTGTATGCGGGGGTCATCCGCTCGATGGCCATGTACGGCGCACCCGTGTGGGCGAGGGCTCTGAACGCCCAGCTCAGGGCGGTTCTGTGGAGGCCACAGAGAGCCATGGCGGTCAGAGCCATTCGCGGGTACCGCACGGTGTCGACAGAGGCGGCGTGCCTGTTGGCCGGGACACCCCCGTGGGACCTAGAGGCGGAGATGCTCTCCGACCTCTACCGGCGGGTTATCACAGCGCGCGAGGAAGGTGGCTCCCCATCGTTGAGCGAGATAGCCACCTGGCGCGTGGATGCCCGCCGAGACGTCATCGCCCGTTGGGCTACGCGGCTGGAGAGGCCTAGGCACGGTGTGGAGACCGTTGAGGCCCTCCGGCCCGTATTGATAGAGTGGATGGAGCGGCGGCACGGAGTCCTCACCTTTCGGCTGGTACAGGTATTGACGGGGCACGGGTGTTTCGGGTTGTACCTGCACAGGGTCGTGTATAGGGAGTGGACTCCGGCCTGCCACCACTGCAGGCGTGGCGAGGACACGGCGCAACACACGCTGGAGGTGTGTCCGGGATGGGAGCGGCAGCGCCGTGACCTCGTCGCTGTCATCGGTGCCGACCTGACGCTGCCGGCCGTCGCGAGGGCGATGGTCGACAGCATCAGGAACTGGGACGCGGTCGCCGCCTTCTGCGAGGCTGTCATCTCGCAGAAGGAAGCGGCGGAACGGGCAAGGGAGGATTCCCGCGGCCCGGGCCGCCGCCAGCGGCCGGGGCGGCGCAGGCGCGAATACCTGCGCCTGATGCCGCCCTAACCGAGGCTTCGGGTGATCGGACCTGGGAATTGTCCGGTCACCCGACGTGAGGCCACCGCGTGAGGGCGACGCCCCGACGGCGAAATCTGTTGGGGCGTCGACGAGAGGAACCCGCGAGGGTGAACCGCCGGGCGGGTCACCGAAGTTAAAAATCGGGTCCCGGTGACCCGCTCGCACGGCGAAGAGAGAGGAGTTTTTACGGTGGGTCTATGGGGTCACGCGCCGCCTTCTCCGTCACCCCGGACCGATTTGGCGGGGCGAGACTAACCCATAGTCCACCAAAAAAAAAAAAAAAAAAAAAAAAGAGGAGTCCTCTATGAATGCTGTAAAGTGTTTGAAACGTCGGGAAAATAAAAATCAAATACAAACGCGATAGAATACGTAAAAATAGTTTTATTTCAAAAGAAGTGGCTCATATAAATTTCGTAAAGATCTGATGTATATTTTATTAACAATTATTATAATGATAGAGAATTATTAGTCGATAATGATTAAACTAATCCATCCATTTTCCATGTGGTGAAGAATACAATTCATCACCCCATATCTTACCCGTGGGTGATCGTACGAGACGACTAAGGGATATAAAACGCATATAACATCTATGCGAGAGAAGGAAAACTCGAAACAAAACCCTATACCAACACGTCTGATCAGCCTGGTATAGTAGATCAATTTCCTTCCAATTGTGGAGGAGGCTCGAGCCCAAAAGTGGGACATATATGAGCTGAGATGAGATGATGATGATTAAACCAATAGCAGCGTATATTGCTTGCCCGTGTGATGACGCGGTAATATTACTATTCATTACTTTCTTTCTTTTCTGTAAGGACAATCCGTTTAATTAGCGTGGTATTAATAGGTCAATTACTCTCCTAATATGCCGAAGCCTCGTAATTAGCAGTGGAAAGTATATAAGCCGAGAATAAAAGGTAGCTTTTTTAAGCTATTGCATAGCTTTTATCGCGGGCTTTGAGCGCGGTGACCAAATCAAGAAATTCCGTAACGAAAATAAAACCTAAGATTGTATGGTTGAAAAGCAGCAGTTAATTTTGCACTGACTATACGCAGGCAGCGTGAGAGTGACCGATAGGCGTGGGTTCGAATCTCACCGCCGTCAAACTCTTTTTGCAATTTATTTTTGTAAAATTTATTTATAATAATTTAATAATATTATAAATATAACAGTTTAAAAACGTGCACTTTAAATGTTTTAATAAATAGTACACCTATTGAATTAATATCAAAAAAATACTGCATAAATAAAAAATAAATAAATAATTATAATTGCAGAAGTTGATAAAAATGCTATGCAATAGCTTTACCGCGGCAGTCTCCGAGTGCCACAAGTATATTTTTTTTTTGGTTGACGATGGATGCGTCTCGCCCTACCAAATCGGTCCGGGGTGACGGAAGAGACGGCGGGTGACCCCATAGACCCACCATACAAACTCCTTTCTTCGCTGTGCGAGCGGGCCACCTGTACCCGTCTTTGTCTTCGGTGGCTAAAAGGTACCTATGATAGTGTATAGACACCTAATATGAAATTAATTTATATTTTCCAGTTGGTCTTATCTCAAACGTCTGGCAACTTGTTTCTTTATATCATTGGTGATATATTGAGTTATCAAACTGTACTATGGGTATGTCTGTCATTGCCAGCGATACATTTAATATTATTTACAATGATGCCAGAATCACCTTCGTATCTAGTCAAGAATGGTAATTTGGAGGTAAGTTTTATATCAATCTTTATAAAAATTCTTCAACCCTTGAAAGAAAGGAATAATTTAGAAGATCTAAGCGTATTATGGGACATTCTTTTACAAATCGAACACATTTTTGACTTGACAAGATAATTTTTTTTTTAGTATTTGTACGGAAAAGAAGAGGTTTGTGGGCTGAGATGATGAGGTTTTTAATAAAAAAAAATGACGAAAATATGACTATTGTGAATGTCAATGCTTTATCATATTCTGTAACATGTTAAATTCATTATCTATGGTCCTACTTATCTAGTGGCAAGAATGTTCTATTATCGCATAGACCATTTTATCTAAATATATGTATATTTTGCAGAAAGCAGCCAAAGCACTGGCTTGGCTAAGATGTCGGCAAGAGGACGATCCTGTTATATTTAATGAATTAGCTCAAATCAAAAAGGAACAACTGAATGATGAGGTAGCTCAAAAATTCGCGTTGAAAACTCTTCGTGAGTATTATCGCTATACATCTTTATATAAATAATTCTTATGTACGTGTGTATGTCACCGAACTCCTCCTAAACGGCTGGACGGATTTTATGAATATTTTTTGTGTGTGTTCACGTGGATTCAAGAATGGTTTAGATTCACAAATGGACACGGTAGGTGGTGTTGCGATCGAGTTCGGTGATTTTTACTTTTCGTACATTGATTTTTAGGTGGAACTAAGTTTGGCGGGTCTGCTATTGTAGTATATAAATTTCATATCTAAATTTTTTTTTGAAGTACTTATTATCAGTATATAAGGTATCTTCCTTAATTTTGTAATAAACTATTAAGCTTTTTAGACTACAAGTCAATGGAAAAAAATAACTTGTAAAATGAACCAACGTGAATAACGCTTAGAAGGCTGTTACTATATCATAAAATAACTCTGAGCGCTGTGCCGTCATTTCTGAGCGGTACAGGTGAGTACGTGAGTAAATGGAATTTCTCAGGTACAAGTGAGGAATTACGACTAATAATTTATTAATGTCCGGTTTTTTATAACTAGTGCAAATTTTTAATTCGCCGGTAATTGTAGAAGCAATATAGGTCATTCGACCCCTGCGCTGAAAATATGTACGGCGTTCATCGATAAAGTATCTGTTTATGTATACAAAAAGAATACACTACAGTAATAAATGACCCATATTTCCTTTACAAATACCGGCGAATTAAAAATTTGCTCTAACTTCCGGTACCACCACTTTAGTACGGCACCAGGTATTTCGACATTTATTTTTAATCCTTTATAAGCTATAAAAAATCCGTACATTAATAACTAGCCGTAATTCCTCACTTGTACCTGAGAAATTCCATTTTCTAATAGTACTCACCTGTACCGCTCAGAAATGACGGCACAGCGCTCAGAGTTATTTTATGATATAGTAACAGTCTTCTAAGCGTTATTCACGTTGGTTCATTTCACAGGTTAATTTTTCCATGGACTAATAGTCTATTCTTGTGGGGAGGCCTATGTCCAACAGTGGATGTTTACGGGCTGATGGATGGATGGATGGATGTAGTCTATTTGCTATTTGGCGAATTTATTAAGTCTTTCAAGTCTATGTATTTAAATATCTAAAAGAAATAGCAATGTAATGAGTTGGGACGAAATTTCTGTTCTTGAAAGAAAGAACGAATATGTGATAGAAGAAGACTGACTGAAATAAACAGTTATCCCAATCTATACGTATAAATAAAATTGAAGTGTCTGTTTGTAATTTTAAATTAACATCCTTTACTAAATGTCCCAAGATAAAAGAAAACAATTTTTTTTTTAATTTTTCTTTGTTAGTCCGTCAGCCTGTATGTTCCGGCTAATCTTCAAAAAGGCTGGACCAATTTTAACGGGACTTTCACTGGTAGATAGTTGATGCTATAAATAGTAACTTAGGCTACATTAAATTTGTAAAAAAAAAATGAGACTCGCAATAACAAAATTAGAAGTATTGAAAGACGCCAGGTGGGATTGAGTGCATGACTGAAGCCATTTTTTTGCGGTGGGTTATGGTGTGGTCATGTCCCACCAAATCGATCTGGGATGACGGAAGAGACGGCGCGGGACCCCATAGACCCACTCTGCAATGCGCCTCTCTTCGCCGTGTGAGTGGGCCACCGGAACCCGATCTTTGTCTTCGGTGTAGGCTACCTTATTATCAATAAACTATGCGGGTGAAGCCGCGGGCGAATGCTTGTAAAATATATAATAGGCAAAGGATAAATATATGATGTAGCTAAAATTTCTTTCCTCGCAATGTCGAGGCCACTTCCTCATGTGATGAAGGTCCAACAATAGATGTCGTTTAATGTTGTCCAGTGGCTGAATAGAATCTAGATGTCATATTATCCTTCATATATAGTTATTACTAGATTTAAATACCTAATTATTAGTTCACGATTGAAAATCAGAAGAAATTTACGCAAGTATTGCGAGTATGGAATAAAACAATTTTTACTGCTTTCCCGCTTCTGTATTTAATATTAACTTTTTCTATATTCGAGAAACTTCAGTTATTCATTATAACATAGGTTTTATCTAACCACTGCAATATTGTTTCTTTCTTTCTATTAGAAAAGAAAGTGAATCAATGTAAAAATGATATTGATTTTAAAATAAAACTATTTTTACGGATTCTACCATGTTTGTATTTGATTTTTAATTAAAATTAAAAACGCGATAGAATTCATAAAAATAGTTTTATTTCAAATCCGGTCGGCAATATCGACCGGGAAGTTAGTAGGAGAATGAATGCAGGCTGGATGAAATGGCGACAGGTTTCGGGAACAATATGCGACGCGCGGATGCCCCTTAAACCTAAGGGAAAAATTTACAAGAGTGTCATTAGACCTGTCGTTATGTATGGATCTGAATGTTGGGCATTGAAAAAGATGGATGAGAGACGATTGCATGCTACTGAGATGCGTATGTTAAGATGGATGTGTGGGATGACAAGACTAGATAAGATACGAAATGAGTATATTAGGGGAAGTTTAAAAGTAGCACCAGTGATAGAGAAGTGTAGGAGCGCGAGATTGTCTTGGTATGGACATGTGATGAGGAGGGATGAAAGGCATGTGACAAGGAGGGTTACCAATATGCTTGTGGATGGGCGTAAGAGTCGTGGGAGACCCAAAAAAAGATGGATGTATTGTGTAAACGAGGATATCTGTATGAAAGTTGTGAGTGCAGATATGACGGCTGATAGAAGGTTGTGGAAGACAAGAACGTGTTGTGCCGACCCCACTTAGCGTGGGATGAGGGCAGGCAAATGATGATGAGTTTTATTTCAAATGCATATTACTCGTGTAAACATCAGAAGTCATTATTCCTTTGTATTGTTATTATTAAACAATGATTAATTTAGGTTATAATACTTTTTTAATTTTTTATTGTAATTTAATTAAAAAATCTAATATTATATATCACTTTTTGGACTTAAAACCCTTTAAGCTCTTCCGTGATCAAATACAAATAAATCGGTAAAAAAATATTCAGTGTTTCTAATTAATACATTACAATTAATTTTACAGTGTCCGATAAAATCTTGTTCAGAGCATTCAGAATAGCGTTAGCAGTATCCTTAGCAAGAGAGTTTTGCGGTGCTATACCAGTATTGAATTTTGCTGGAGAAATATTCACAATGGCTTCAGAAGGTACAGGCTTATTGCTGACACCAAATCAACAGGCTATGTTGTTGGGAGCTGTTCAAGTCGTTGGTTCAACATTGACACTAGGTCTAGTCGAAAAAACTGGTAGAAAGGTAAACTAAAAAAAAAATATTTGATTTCTTTACTCTATTCTGCCATTAAAAAAACAAATGGCATCAAATGATTCTAAAATCATTCATAAATTATTTTACACCAGGAAAATTAATTAATATAAGCTTAATATAAGCAAAATTAAAATGTTGATAATTATTTTCTTATAGCCCATGTGTAGGTATTTTAGATAAATTTTACTTTCACAGGCAAATTAAACTTCAGTTGCGTAATTTTAATTACATAATATATTTTATATATATATATATATATATATATATATATATATATATATTCGTAACGACGACGTAAGAGAGCGAGTAGGTATGAAAGAGAATATTGGTGTAAAGATGCGAGAATGCTCCGATGGTTCGGACATGTGGATTGTGGAAAGAATGCCGAACGAACGTCTGGTAAAGAAGATATACAATGCGGAAGTGGAAGGATGTAGGTACCGAGGGAGACCGAGATTAACCTACCTAGACCAGATTGGTCACGTACTGAGGGAAGGTGGAATCAAGAGTCTCCGAAACCGGCGAGCGTGTATGAAGAGAATTATGAATGTTGAGGAAGCGAGTGAAGTATGCAAGGATAGAGTTCTCTGGCGCTCTGTTCTCTCTGCCTACCCTGCAAGGGATATGGCGTCATATATGTATGTATATATGTAATATTTTTTAATTTCTTTCACAGATGCTCCTGCTCATCACGGCGTTAGTGTCAGGAATAAGCATGGTATTACTTGCATCTTGGTTCGTGGCTCGAGAATACGATTTGCATGCATTAGCCTGGCTTCCTATTATAACACTTTGTGCATGCATTTTCTGCGACTCTTTTGGACTTATGCCCGTATCTATCGTTATTATTGGCGAAATATTTTCTTTTAAGGTAATATTCTTAGCTTTCAATATCTAGTTTTGAAACTATATAAAATTTATATTATAATTATCCTGCCACACACTACACTCGTACATATTATCCACTCATTTATATTGCAATAGTTATTGGAAATATTTTATGACCGGCCGCCTGCCTAACATTCATCTTCCTTGGGAATGTAATTGTTGACCACATGATAGGTAGCATATGGAGTTGGTTCAAGTCAAAATGCCTTAGTTGCCTTTTACAACACCTACAATAAGAGTATTTGTAGCAACTACCACACATCAATTAAGTAATTATAACTATATTATTATTCTTCCGTGTGGTGACGGAGTAAGAATACTATTCACCACCCCATATCTTACCCGTGGGTGATCGTACGAGACGACTAAGGGATATAAGACGCATATAACATATATGCGAGAGAAGGAAAACTCGAAACTAAACCCTACACCAACACGTCTGACCGGCGCGGTGTAGTATGTTAATTTCCTTCCCATTGCGGAGGAGGCCCGAGCCCAACAGTGGGACATTTATGGGCTGTGATGATGATGATGATGAACTATATTATTATAATTTTTAAATTTCGACTGACATAAAATATATATTATTATATTTGAATATATATATATTTAATAACTTTCTCCAAATGTCATTTATGATAAATGCACTGGATATCCTTTATCCACAACTTTTTTTTGGATAGGCATATTAATGTCAATATTATATTAATTTGTTATTAATCTCTTCCTTCAAAAGTCATAAGTTTCTTCATATTTTTAATTTTCAGTCATAAAGTCAAAATATCGACTTCAACAGTGCTATGGCCACACTGTTAATGGTATTTTTCTTGGAATTTCAGTGCAGAATGAAATCATCTGTAGAACATATTATGTTCACAATACCCCAACAGTTCTTTCGCATCACATTACATAAAATGCCATCAAAATTATTTAATATAACACTTTAAAATACTAAGATATTTAGTTTTCAGAAGTTAAAAGTCCTTTATTAATCTCAATATTATTATTTTTTATTGCTTATGGTGGCAAACGTGTAAGCAAAACACCTGATAGTAAGTGTCACTGCCGCCCATGGACCTTTGCAATACCAAAGGTATAGCTAGGCCGCTGCCTACCACTAAAATGCCCAAACCCACCCAGTTGGGCCTCCGGCTCTCTCGCTCACCGAACGAAGCGCAATAGCACATTGCCATTACTCAGACGTCGATCTTTTGCGAAAGTGTGGTACTACTTCAGACAAACCGGCCCGCGGGTAAACAGAAAACTGTCAACAACGTGGTCCTACCACAATTAATTGATATAAACATATTTTTTCAGTACCGCGGTACAGTCATGGCAATAGCAATGGCCTTTGCATCGTCTGCAGCCAGTTTACAAATGTTATTCTTCAAATCTGTTGTCAAATCATTTGGACCGTATGCTGCTTTCTACTTTTTCGGAGGTGTATGTCTTTTTATAGCTGTGTATACTATACTGGTGGTGCCAGAGACTAAAACAAGACAGTTGGAAGAGATATATGAAGATTTGAAGACAAAAAAAGAAAAGAAATTGGAATTAGAGAATGCGAATGTGGCGAGGAATGAAGAAACTATGGCGTAGCAAATAAAAAAGATTCGCCAAGAATTTTACTAGATGACTGACTAAAAATTATATTATTTTTATCATTAGGGTATTGTTGTTTTATTATTGAATCAAGGTCATCCCATATCTTTTGACTATATATTTAACTGCACAGATGACATGGTGGTTAAGACCCTTTCGTGCCAGTGTCGTGGTTTCAATTTCTACACAAGACAATAATATGTGCGATCAACAAAGTGTTGTTCTGATTCTGGGTATAAATTGTCTGAGTTAATTATATGTTTGTAAAGTCCCCCGCAATACAAGGATTATTTCCTTAGTACAGGGTGGTGCTTAAAAATAATGTTTAATGTAACCCATTCAATCATCCATTCAACTGCCCATTCAACTCTATTGTTGGATAAAGGCTTTCGCAAAGGTGACAATGCTACAACACACATTTGGCAGGTGGGTGGATAATCGCAGTTAGTTTTATATATTCCATAAGAATGCTGCTGCCTTTTCTCAAGATTAGTGAGGTAGTCATCATCGTTATTTCTGTTCACATACATGCCACTGCTGAGATCGAACCTCCAACAACTATGGGCGAGTACATATGTACATATATATCGTCACGCCATATCCCTTGCAGGGTAGTCAGAGAGAACAGAGTGCCAGAGACTCTATATTTGCATACTTCACTCGCTTCCTCATCATTCATAATTCTGTTCATACACGCTCACCGGTTTCGGAGACTCTTGACTCCATCGTCCTTCAGTACTTCACCAATCTGGTCTAGGTAGGTTAGTCTCGGTATCCCCCGGTACCTACAACCTTCCACTTTCGCATTGTATATCTTCTTAACCAGACGTTCGTTCTGCATTAATTCCACATGTCCGAACTATCGGAGCATTCCCTTTCGCATCTTTACACCAATCCTCTCTTTCATACCTACTCGCTCTCTTAAGTCGTCATTACGAATGCGATCGGTCAGCCTAACTCCACAGATTTGCCGAAGAGATCGCATTTCTACCGCATTCATTTTACTTTTATGCCTCTTTCTGATTACCCAACTCTCGCTTCCATACAGTAATGTTAGGACAAGCACTGCGTTATGTATTGCTACACGTGCCTTCTGGCTGAGGTGGTGTCTACCGAGAAGTTGCCTCAACGTTCCGTTCACTCTATTTCCCGCATTCACTTTTCGCTCTATATCAATGGTGTACCTTCCATCTCGGCTAAATCTACATCCAAGATATACAAATTCGTCCACCTGCTCTAGTACATCATTACCTATTGTTACTCTTACATCTGTTCTGGCTTTATCTCTTCCGAAGACCGTTATTTTGGTTTTGATCACATTCACTCGTAGACCCCTTTTCTTTTCTTATGGGAGAGAATTTATAAAAACTTGATTAGGAGCAAAAATTATTGTCACATATGGGATTCGAACCCACGCCTGTTGGAAATTAGTTTCAATCGTACTACCACTTACACCATCGTGACCTGTTACTATGACATTCAATTTTCGTTTCGTATTATATTTTCGCCTTTAAAGGAGACGTGTGCCATCTGCCCGCCAATATTTACACATTATACAGATTTAATAATCTAACTTTGCAGTTAGAATTGTATTAAACGATGACACGAACCTGTTATTCAAATTACTGAAATTTAGCATTTAACGTGCTTGATTATTTATAAAAAATATCGATTGGAACGGATTGCCAATAGGCGTGGGTTCGAATCTCATGTGTGACAATAATTTTTCGCTCGTAATCAAGTTTTTATAAATAATCAAGCGTGTTAAATGCTAAATTTTAGTAATTTGTGGGGAAAGAAATTCGTATAAGTATACTAACTTTGCCAAAACGGTTATCGGTTTATCAAGTGATATGGTCTGTCCAGCCTCACTTCAAAGTATTAATCCTACGAGCTATACTGTTTACCAACCCAATATCATCATCATCATCATCATCACAGCCCATAAATGTCCCACTGTTGGGCTCGGGCCTCATCCGTAATGGGAGGGAAATTAACCTACTATACCGCGCTGGTCAGACGTGTTGGTATAAGGTTTTGTTTCAAGTTTTCCTTCTCACGAATAGATGTTATATGCGTTTTATATCCCTTAGTCATCTCGTACGCTCACCCACAGGTAAGATATGGGGTGGTGAATAGTATTCTACTCCGTCACCACATAGAAAAACCCAATATGCTGAATGCAATTTTTTTACTGGTGGTGAAGTATAAATACGCCTTTTTGTGGCAGATTGCATGTGAAAATTTTGAGAGATGTACGCAGTTTTAAAAATATAGATAGAAAGGGAGATCCTCCCTATTTACCATGGTTAGTCAATATGCCATACATTTATACATTTTAAAACAGAAAGAAATACGGGATAGGATAAGATGGTAAAGGATGTAAGGAAATCTTCTTATTTCTACATGATTTGCATCCTTCAAAACTTCAACTAGCAATTTTCTACAGAACATCGAATATCCATTCGACACGTGTTTCACCTTTCAACAAGGCCTCATAGACGCTGAAGAATTCTGAAGATGCCTGTTTGATTCAATCCTATATTCCTTCTTATTTTGAAGTATGCGGACCTCCCTTACTCCATTTTTAAAATAATAATGGATTGTCGTCATTTTATGTTATATAATTCGGTAAATTAAATATAGGCAGATAATATCATTAAAATAAATGTAAATTAAAAGCATTGCTTTATGTCAAAACAACCGTTTGTTCAGGCTCAGCCTTAATGTTTTCTTAATTTAATTATATAATTATTGTTCTACAGTTATTACACAAATTTAATACAACTAGTTGCTATCATAATATTTTAGGCACTATCGTTAATTGTATGCAAATTAACCAATTTTTAAATGTAAATCGACTTTTTACCGCTCCTCCAACCAGTCAACACATTTTTGTAACCATCTCTTACGTGTACGTACTTAATATAAAATTTTTGAATAGCAACGCCGGATTTTCTTTATTTAGTGTATAACTCCCTTATCTTCTCTTGGACATCATTAAATGTAAATTATAAGCCTATATAAACCTTTTTGGTCTTTAGAGGATCAAAAAATAAGCAAAAAATATTGTAATATTATAAAAAACAAATTCCTTTTGACAAAAGTTAAAATTTGTATGGCAAGAATTACTAAACGGCCCATTGGCGATGGGCGGGAACACGATGGGATAAAGAGCCATGCGCTGACCTTCCGTTGCTTCAAACAGAATGAGCGGCCTGTGTCCAGTTCATAGCAACTACCCAAAAAAAAAAATTGCCAAATGTCGGCTATTACTGTGTTATCAGCTGATTTATTTCATAAATAATTCTTGAATGGCGTAAACTGGCAATCCTTTGGTTTCCGGTAGGAAGTAATAAAAATAAACACCAGTACCAAAGCAACAGAATGAAAAGAAATAAAACACTGATGATAACCCGATCCACTTGATGACCAGATTCAATAGGAATAAACATGTGAAATGACATATCCAGGTCCACTCTACAGCTAACATTGACAGAATACTCTTCACCTGAAATAAAATAAAGTATTATTTAGATGAAAGAAAGAAAAAAACTTTTACTTTTACCCATAGGTGATCATAAGAGACGACTAAGAGATATAAAATGCATATAACTACTATGCAAGAGAAGGAAATCTCTAAAAAAACCCTATACCAACACCTCTGACCAGCGTTGTAATTTCCCTCTCATTATAGAGGAGGCTCGAGCCCAACAGTGGGACATATATGAGCTGAGATGATGATGATGATTTATATGTATGTCCGAAAAATTAGGGCTGATGCAAGCTACATCGCTCGTTGAACCGAAGAATATTGGAGAAGAAAGGTTTTTGAGTGGCGACCATGGATTAGACAACGTAGCATAGGACAACTCCCCACCACTTGGTGGGGACTGACGACATTATGAAGATCGCAGGAAAGCCCTGGGATGCAGGAGGCATATGACCCTTTTGAGTGGTAATCTCGTGGGGAGGCCTACGTCCAATAATGGATGTTTACGGGCTGGTGGATGGATGAAATTACTTTTATAAATAAATTATATAATATTCAGGTTTATACTATACTTTTTTTTATCTTTTTTTTGTGGTGGACTATGGACGCGGTCTCGTCCCGCCAAATCGATCCGGGGTGACGGAAGAGGCGGCGCGTGACCTCATAGACCCACAATGCAAAACTCCTCTTTTCGCCGTGCGAGCGGGCCACCTTTATCTTCGGTAGCCCGCCCGGCGGTTTACCTTCGCGGGTTCCTCTCGAGTCGACGCCCCGGTAGCTTTCGCCGTCGGGGCGTCGTCCTCACGCGGCCTCACGTGACCAGACTATGCCCCGGTCCGATCATTTTTATTCTATACCAGCGGACCCGGCAATCTTCGTTCCGCCTAACAGTCAACGTACGAAAAGTAAAAAAAAAACCCACAACTCAATCGCAGCGCCACCTACCAGGTCCAATTCGAATCTAAACCATTCTCAAATTCACCTGGACACATACAAACATTTTCAAAACCAAATCCGTCCAGCCGTTTAAGATTAGTTCAGTAACATACACATGTACATAAAAATTATATTTTATAAAGACTAGCTTCTGCCCGCGGCTTCGCCCACCTAAAAGGTTACTTGCCTTAAGTTATTCATCCCGTATTTTTATTTTTAAGGGTAAATTTTTTACAATATTTTAATATCAAATTTATTTATATCTAATCAATACCCTAAAAATAAGTTTCAAGCTTCTAGCTTTAAAAGACAAAAAGCTTTAAAAATTACAATACTTCCTTCCAACTTTTCATCTCCCTTTACAACCTTTTTTGCATTAAAAAGTAGCCTATGTCCTTTATCAGGCTCTAGACTATCTGTGTAACAAATTTCATTTGGATCGGTTCAGTAGTTTTGGCGTGAAAGAGCGACAGACAGACAGAGTTACTTTCGCATTTATAATATTAGTAAGGATTTGTTACAATTCTGTTTTATTATACACAGTATTACAATTATGATATAATTTTGTATTATTCTGATCATTATAAACTATTTTTCTTTAAATACACTCTGTACTGAATAAAAAATGCTTGTATTGCTGGACATTTTATAAATATAAAATAAACAACAACTTACACATAGAAATAATAAAACAAATTACACATAGACTTAGAACAACAATTTGTGGAATGCCATATTTGCGTTTTATTTTTAAATCATTTTTTTGTAGTGGTTTTTTATATCAGAAATAACTGTACAACTTTTACAAAAAAAAAAATATATACTCATTTTTTTTTGTTTGGGAATAATCCCACCACACATTTCCACCATTGTCACTCCTGTAATGGCAGACTAATGCTTTTATGGAGACTACTCTGTCACCAAAGTTTGACTCTCAGACAGTCCCGGGAGATAATTTTAATTGTCTTGGGACCCGCAACAAATTCTATTAGAAAAGTTTATCTTGAAGAAGTCTTGGGCAGAATTCACTTATATAAATATTTTGGTACTAATCTGTATTTGCATTACGTGTTATCTAATACTGCAACTGATAATCAGTTTTTTTTTTTGGCGGCAGGCTATGGAGTGGTCACACTTCGCTAAATCCATCCGGGGCAACAGAAGAAGCGGCACACGACCCCATTGACCCGACTTACATGTACCTCTCCACGCTGTGCAAGCGGGCCACCGGAACGCGGTCTTTGTCTTCGGTGGCACGCCCGGCAGCTGATAATCTGATAATCAGTAACAATCCATTTCACCAGCGTCGGCATAATAGGTCGATTTTTTTTATGGAGACAGCTTCAGTCCAACATATGTTAGATGAGATGATGAGATTATTACAAAAGTAAGAGTAATTTCAATAGTGGTAGGACCACGCTATTGGCAGTTCTCTGTCTACAGCCGCGGACCGGTCCATCCGGGGTAGTACCACGGTCTTGCAGAAGATCGACGTCTGAGTAATGGCAATGTGCTATTGCGCTTCGTTCGGTGAACGAGAGAGCCGGAAGCCCAACTGGGTGGGTTTGGGGATGGTAATGCTAGGCAGCGGCTTAGCTATAGCCTTGGTTATAGCAAAGGTCCATGGGCGGCAGTGACACTCATCATAAGGTGTGTTGCTTGCTCGTTTGTCATCATAAGCAATAAAAAAAAAGTTAGATATTGGGTTGATGATGAAATGCATACTGACCTCTGGTAAAAATACTTCAGCCAAAATTACGAAAGGTACAGTTCCACAACCAAATGCGTAAAACATGGCGTAAATATATAAAATTAATGGTATCATCCATTTTGGAAGACAGTCTGTTAAAATATGAGTGCCCAATATTAGACAACAGATACCAGCGCCTATGGACGAGTAAATCTGGAGAGGCTGAAAAAAGCGAAAATTAATGGTAATAGGGCCACTCAGTTGATAGTTTCCTGTATATAGCCACGGGCTGGTCCATCCAGGGTAGTGCAGGAAATAGACATCTGTGCTGTGGCAATGTTTTTTTTTTTTTTTTTTTTTTTTTAAAACACCAACCTGCACTAAGGAAATAAACCTTGTATTGCGGGGGACTTTACAAACATGCAATTAACGCAGACAAATTACACCCAGACTCAGAACGACACTTTGTGGATCACACAAAGAAATGTCCTGCATGGGAATCGAACCCACGGCACTGGCACGGAAGGTCGGTATCTTAACTACTACGCCATCTGTGCAGTCAATGTGCTGTTGCACTTCGTTCAGTGATTGAAAGCTTTGGCAGCCCAACTTTCCGTATTGGTTTTCATTAGTAAATTGATGTCTAGCTGCACCCCTCGTATTGCAAAGTTCCAAGGATGGCAATAAAATTTACAATCATCTGCGCTGCTTGCTCGTTTGCCACTCATCATCATCACTCTCCTACTCTTATTCCAATTACGCGGGGTCAATACAATATGTACTCTTCTTTCATAGTACATATTTCAAAACTTATAGTCAATAGTTTTATGACCGGCCGCCTGCCGGACGATAACCCTTCTTGGGAATATAATTATTGACAAAACGGCATTAGACGGAGTTGGCCCAGGCCGTTATAAGGCTCTTTGTCGTCTTTTATAACATCAACGCTGCTCGTTTACCACCATAAGGAATAATAAAAAAAGAAGAAAAAATAAAAAATACTGTGATTTTCTTTTCTTTCAGCTATTCGCCGTTTACCTATTTTGGGTGTAAGTTTCACCCACAAATAAAGGGATAGTCACGTAACTGTTAAGTTTGGTATTCGAATTGGCGCTCGTAATGAGGTGTTGTATGCTCCCCAAGAGAGACCTGGTGCCCACTCTCCTAGTATGTAACTTTTTTGGTTGGAGACAGGATGCGTTCGATCATATCCCTCCCAAAATATTCTACTTATATTAAAAATGTGATAGTTTGTGAAGGTGTTTGGAAGTTTGAAAGAGGATGAATGAAAATACATTAATTGATTTTGGATGTTTAGAGCGTGTATGACCAGATTGGTCATGTACTAAAGGACGGCGGAATCAAGAGTATCCGAAACCGGCGAGCGTGTATGAAGAGAATTATGAATGTTGAGGCAGCGAGTGAAGTATGCAAGGATAGAGTTCTCTGGCACTCTGTTCTCTCTGCCTACCCTGCAAGGGATATAACGTGATGATATGTATGTATGTATGTTTAAATATTTGTATGTAGGTTATTTAATCACGTATAAGCCATTGATATATTGGTCTTAGATAAACTATTTCCTATAAGAAACTCTTTATTCCGGTGATTTCCTTAGGATGATAGTTTCAGTTTAGTTTAGTTGGGGTTCTATAATTTTGGGTCTTATTATCTGAATAATATTATCACTTGATTGCCAAGTTTGTTCAAGATATTCGGCCATGTTGAATGGACAAGGAAATGTGTACTAACCATAATAACAAACGAAGTTAATATAGTAACAGCATTTGTAATAAGCTTTTTCTGTCTGGTGACGGAGTAAGAATACAATTCATAACCCCCTATCTCACCCGTGGGCGATAGTAAGAGACGACTAAGAGATATAAAACGCATATAACATCTATGCAAGGGAAAACTCAAAACAAAACCCTATACTAAGACGCCTGATCAGTACAGTATAGTAGCTCAATTTCCCTTCCATTATGGAGGAGGCTCAGGTCAACAGTGGGACGTATATGAGCTGAGATGATGATGATTTGCAATCAATTGAATAAAGACTATGAAAATATGTACTATTAAAACTTTTACTGTAAAAATATTAATGCCAGTCATAATTTGATTAACATAGATAACTACCCACACTAATCAAATTGATAACGAGATTGAGAAGGGTTTCTAAGACATGTGAGTTTATATAAAAGAGCATGAAAGTAAAATTAATGCGGTTGAAATGCGATCTCTACGGAAAATCTGTGGAGTTAGGCTGACCGATCGCATTCGTAACGACGACGTAAGAGAGCGAGTAGGTATGAAAGAGAGTATTGGTGTAAAAATGCGAAAGGGAATGCTCCGATGGTTTGGACGTGTGGAAAGAATGCCGAACAAACGTCTGGTTAAGAAGATATACAATGCGAAAGTGGAGGGATGTAAGTACCAGTGGAGACCGAGACTAACTTACCTAGAACAGATTGGTCACGCATTGAAGGAAGGTGGAGTCAAGAGTCTCCGAAACCGGCGAACGTGTATGAAGAGAATTGTGAATGTTGATGAAGCGAGTGAAGTATGCAAGGATAGAGTTCTCTGGCACTCTGTTCTCTCTGCCTACGGATATGGCGTGATGATATGTATATTTGTGAGTTTATATTGCACGTGTGGTAACCATTCTTTTGCTCACACAAGAGTTTTTATGTAATATATGTATATATGTAAAATATTTAGCTAGACATTTATAAGGTACTTACTCTTCTCCCAACAATATCAACTAGATATGCCGATATAAGACCAGTTACAAACGTTACGATACCTAAGATTACACTGCACAAATTTGGAGACATAGTATCCCCTATAAGTACTGCGAATACGGGTTCAGCGTATACTTGTATAACAGGTAAGCCTTGGCAGATTACGGCAAACTTTAACACCAAAACTAAATAAAACTGACGACGTGTCGATGGACTATTTTCTGAAAAACAAAAAAATATTACTTCCTTTATTTCCATTTAAAAAAATATACTGTAGTAATTCAAATTACTGAATTTTTTAGCATTTAATATGCTTAATTATTTAAAAATACCCGATTACGAAACGAAAAATGATGGTGTAAGTGGTAGCACGGTTGGGCCGGATTCCTAATAGGTGCGGGTTCGAACCCCGCTTGTGACATCATTTTTCGTTTCGTAATCGGGTATTTATAAATACTGTAGTAAAATAATTAATTTTTTGATGAAAAAAATGTCACAAGTATAAGACAAGAATATTTTCTTGTGCTGATGTAAATTGTTATCTTTTTTTTTTTTGGGGTGGGTTATGGTCGGCGCACTCCTCGCACCAGTCCGTCATGGGCGACAGAGGGTCGTAAGCATGCACACCCGTAACCCACCCGTGGCATGTCGCCTTCGTCGTTGGGCCGACCACCGGCGCCGAGTGACTTGACGTCAATGGCCGGCCGAACGAAATACCTCTCTGAGGACCTGAGGAGTACCCTCTCCTTAATAAATTGTTATCCTGAACTACAATCGAATCCATGAAACACTGGATCGAACACAAGAGATCAATGCTTAGACTAATACGTAATTTCTTCTATCAAAAAAGTCTAAAAGAATTATAATATAAATTTAATCAAGATAAGACATTCATATACTTAATAAAAATTGAAACCAGGTTCAATATTATGATGGTTATATCCCTGTCGGAATATTCATACTACCTATTTATTATTAATCAAAAGTTATTACAAGCTTATAAAATTATAATCAGGTAAAAGCTATATATAGCTTTTACCTGAGTTTATGCTGTAGTACTATAAAAATATAATAATATATTATTATAGTACTATAAAAATAAAATAATAATATTATATATTCCGTGTGGTGACGGAGTAAGAATACAATTCATCACCCATGTATGTATGTGTATGATGTACCAACATGTATTCGCTTGAAAAACCACGAGTATATTGCCGACAAACTGTATTCTAGTTTGGCAGAGGATGTATATAATATACAAAATATTGTACATTGTGAAAATAAATATATAAATAAAAAAAAAAAATATCCCCTATCTTACTCTAAGAGACGACTAAGGGATATAAAACGCATATAACATCTATGCAAGAGAAGAAAACCACAAAATTAAACCCTATACCAACACGTCTGACCAGCGTTACATAGTAGGTTAGTTTCCCTCCCGCTATGGAGGAGGCTCGAGCCCAATAGTGGGACATATATGAGCTGAAATGGGGATGATGATGATGATTATTATAGAGATAATTATTGAAGGAAGAATACTTCAGGCATAATGACTTCTAATATTTACGCGAGTATTATACATTTGAAATAAAACTACTTTTACGGATTCTATATCGAGTTTGTATTTGATTTTTAATTTCCCGAGGTTTCGAACACTTTACAGTGATCATGGTTACGGGAGGACTATGATAATTGTAAAGTGTTCGAAACGTCGGCAAATTATAAATCAAATACAAACGCGATAGAATCCGTAAAAGTAGTTTTATTTCCAATACAATTCAGGCGTAAATCAAAAATCTTTTTACTCCAATTACGAAGCATACATCTCAGCCACATTATAGTTAGAGTATCCAGAGACAACTAAATAGTATAAATGGGGTCCGCGCGTAAAAGTTCAAGGCGCTAAGTTTTTACCCAATAAAATCGATTGATTGAAAATTTTTACAAAACATAAAAATACAAGAAAATAGCGGGCTAAGATCGGTCATCAAACGGTCGGCCAAAATGATGGGGAGGGAACACGGTGGATTATGAAGCCACACGTCACCTTTCTGTCATCCCGAATGGAACGGAAGGAGTGCGATTTATAACTATATATGTAGATAACATTGAATGAACTACTTACTAAAGAATTGCCAGCAAGATAGTTTCACAATTTCACGGTCAGCTTCTAACGTCCTTTCTACTTGGTTTAAGCGCTGAGTATCTGTTATAAACAAAGTTAATTTAATATTATCGTGCTTGTTCTATTCATTCATCAGCCTTTAGGTGTTTACTATTGGACACCTCGGCTCCTCAAAAGGGGATAATGCCATAAGCTACAAAGTTGACTGGCGATCTGATGAATAGATATTGTTTTTTTTAGCAGGCTATGGTAACACGCTGTCCGCTCCATCCAGAGTGATGAAAGGGCTGTACGTGGCCCCATAACCCCACGTATTCCCTCCCCATCACTATTGGGCCGACCACTGGTACCGAATCCTCGACATCAGTGACTAGCCCGGTGGGTTACCCTTACGGGTACCATCCACCCTCGACACCCCAGTTTGCTACTAGGCCATCGCTCTCACACGGTCCGTCTTCCTGCGAGTGAGACGGGCTCTTCTCCGATCCAGTCACCCACCGCTTCGGCTAGGGTGGCACCAGGTGCAGATACTCGCACCTGCGACGCTCTAGGCGCTGGTAGCAGTGCGTGATATCAAAGATGATGTTCTCTCGAACCCGCCCCGTCGGCTTTATTCGCGAGATAACTGGCTCGCAGAAGGTGACGATCGCGTCCTAGTTTGCTGTCGAGAATCACATTAGCAATTGTCTGCAGCTGGCAATGACGTTAGGGTGGGCCTCTCATCACTAGACGGCCATCTCTCTAGGCGAAATGGTGCCACACCCTGGCCGCGTCGCCAACACCCGCTGTTAAAGCTGGCGAGCATCTTCACCTCCAAGTCCCACTCGGAGAGTTCCGGCTAATAGGCACACCACCTTTGTCCTCACCGTGCTGTATTCGCGTATGGCCCTGACTGCTATAACCCTCTGTAATCGCCATAGGAGAGCCCTAAGTCTGATGAATCCCGCCCACGCAGGTGTTGTACAGGGCTATCGTCTGGACCACCTCCGCGTACAGTCGTTGGCATGTCGGCGCTGGGTCCGCCTACATTCGGCCAGAAGAGGGCGGGTGCCACACCGACAAGCTGGAGAGTAAATTACCGGAAATGCTCCCGAAACCACCAATTCCTGTCGAGCACCAGGCCCAAGTACTTATTACGTACTTACCCAAGTATTTATATGAATACCCATATTGGCTCGGACGCTGACGGCAATCGAATTGATGGTGATCGAGACGCCAAGGGGTGAATGATGTGGGCCATTAATGGGTCAGCATAACAGATTATGCCTAGCCTAGTGGGTAAGCTAGCTGTCAACACCCAGTTGTAGCCGAAGCTCCGCAGGGTGGGCCCCAAGACTGACCCCTGCGGCTACGTTGTGTGATCGTACAGCGTCCTCTACTTTTTTTTATTGCTTATGGTGGCAAACGGGAAGACTGCACACCTGATGGTAAGTATCTCTGCCGCATCCTCCCGGCTTCCGGCTCTCTCGCTCACCGAACTAAGCACAATAGCACACTGCTATTACTCAAACGTCAATCTTCTGCGAGAATTTGGTACTACCCCGTACAGACCGGCGCGCCTTTAGACGGAGAACTGTCCTCAGCGTGTTTCTACCACTATAAATCTACTTACTTACTTACTTCTTATAGAGGACGCTGCACTTCTCCAGATAGTCTGCCACAAGTCACCTCAGATATACGGGCACCCTGTGATACTGGAGTGCCTCCCTGATGCAGCTAAATGACAGCCTATTGAATGTGTTAGCAATGTTCAGAGACACGGTCAACAGCACCCCACAATCGGTGATTGTCACTGCGGCAACTGCCTTCAGGTGCAATAAGGCCGCGATCTTCAAACGCTCTTTCCGGAAACCGAAATGCGGAGCTTACTAAACGCCACACGATAGGTGCCGTACCTAGGTGTCACGCTCGAGACTGTCCAGCATCTCCTGCCGACTGACGTCCTTGACCGACGGATGGCCAGATGATGGCCAGGGTATGAGACCCCTAAGCACGTATGCATGCAGCTCGAATATCTGCCAAGTCCCGGGACCTCCAGGAAACCACCCTCTTCGGGGGGTGATACCGTACACGGGGTATGGCCGCATCGCAAATTTGCGTTCACGCACAGCGAATGCGGCCAGCCACAGTGTCAACCCCGTCCACTGAAGGCAGCTAGGCAGCGTATTGCAAAGGTTCAAGATCTGCAATAATGCTAACTATCAAATCAGCTGCTAGACCGTTTGCCACCCTAAGCACTTAAAAAAATGTAATTTGCATTATCATTGAATGAATATGATCAAATGCACAGATATTTATTTATTTAATGTTAATTTTTGAACGATAACGTATTAAGATTTATATTTGTATAAAACTAGCTTCTTCCCGCGGCTTTGGTCGCGGAAAAGGTTACTTTCCTAAAGTTTTTCATCCCCTATTTTTATTTTACCCCTTAATTTTTTACAAAATTTTAATGTCTTATTTATTTATATCTAATCAATAGCCAAAAATAAGTTTCAAGCTTCTGACTTTAAAAATGCCGATACTTCCTTACAACTTTTCATCCCCCTTTACAACCCTTTTTTGCATTAAAAAGTAGACTATGTCTTTTATCAGGCTCTAGACTATCTGTGTACCAAATTTAATTTAGATCGATTCAGTAGTTTTGGCGTGAAAGAGCGACAGACAGACAGAGTTACTTTCGCATTTATAATATTAGTAAGGCTAAAGTAAATTCATTGAAGTCTTTTATGTCATCATCATTCTCCTACTCTTATCCCAACTATTTGGGGTCGATACAATATACACTCTTCTTTCATAGCACATATTGTAAAAGTTATTGGCTATAGTTTTATGACCGGCCGCCTGCCAGACGTCAACCCTCCTTGGGAATATAATTGTTGACCAAACGGCATCAGATGGAGTTGGCCCAAGTCGTTATAAGGCTCTTAGTCGTCTTTTACGACATCCACGAGCAAAGTAAGGGTTGGTAGTATTCGTAGCCGCTACACACACACACACTTTTATGTATTTTCCAAAACTATTAAATTGTATTTACCTTCAGATTTTGCGACCAATATTCTTCTAATATTATTCATTTCTCTGACAACTACTGCTGATGTACTATTTGTACTTCGATAAAAAGCAATAGATGCCGCTGCATCCTAAAATATTTAATAAGTAATATGAAGTAATTATGAAAATGAATAAAACCTATTAGTAGTTATTTCTTTTATTCCAAATTTAAAAAATGCTAAACAAAATGTATTAATTAATTAACCCATTTCACCCGCGTGATATTATAGGTTATTTTCCTCTTATTATGCAGAAGTTTCATACCAAATACTTCAATCTATGGACCGAAAAATGCCAAGTCAAAGGTCGACTCAAAAGATAGAGGAATGAGATAGGTACAATTTATGAGAATATAGCAAGGCCTTGCCTTTGCTATATTCGCGATAAGCGAGCGTGTCGTTTTCTTCCCCTAGTAAAAATATTTCGGAGTAACAGAAGAGTAGCGTAATACCTCAACGGACCACCGAATCCAATTCTGCAATTTCGATGGCTCGCCGTTTGTGGGTTACTCGTTTGGATAACTTCTATTGGAGTTGGGGTAGACCTTCAAGCTGATGAAGAAATTATATCGGATTCCCGGCCAGGGTTGAGAGTCAGGCTTGTCCACTATACTCATATTTAATCTCAAGTTTGGGTCGCTTTTTTAGCAGTTTCACCTGATTTTGATAACGTTGACCGCATTAATAGGAAAAGCGTGCACGTAAAGCGTGCGCACTGCCATTTTGGCCTTGCTTCTGCTACTCAATTCAACGTCCTGGTAACATATCGAGCAATCTCCCGCCGAAATAGTTGGATATTATATGTCAATTTTATATTCATTAATGTAATTATAAAATATAATATAACAATAACCAATCAAAGTATAATAATTTTATTGATATACCAAAATTAAATCCAAATATTTTTTTATAGGTGTAATAAATTATAAATGGCCGATGTCTGTTAGATATTGATTGAAAATGAATATGCTTTATTAGAGTAACAGAAGTCAAAATATCTTTTCATAATTTTTAACTCCCTATGCATTTAAACACGCATTACGCCATATCTATTACATCATACTCTTGCTCTTATCCCAATTACTTGGGGTCGACGTAATATGTACTCGTACACAATGCAAAAGTTGTCAGTAATTTTATGACTGGCCGCCCGCCTGATATCAACCATCCTTGGGAATGTAATTATTGAGCAAACGGCATCATATGAAGTTGGTCCAGGTTATGAAGCTCTTAGTCGTTTTTTACCACACCCACGAGCAAAGTAAGGGTTGAATGTATTCGTAGCCGCTACCACACAGCAAGCAAAATACGCCAAATTTATCAAATAGAAAGGAATACAGATTTTGCTGGTGTATTACTTGAGTTCTAATCAAATCATGGTGCAATTGCGATATAATCGAACGGTAAAATGTATTTTTAATACATTACCACACAAACGGATTTATATCATCATCACAGCCCATATATGCCCCATTGTTGGGCTCTGACCTCCTCCGTAATAAGAGAGAAATTAAACTACTATACCACGCTGGTCAGACGTGTTGGTGTTTTGTTTTGAGTTTTCCTTCTCTTGCATAGATGTTATATGCATTTTATATCCCTTAATTGTCTCTTACGATCACCCACGAGTAAGATATGGGGTGGTGAATTGTATTTTTACTCGGTCACCACACGAATAAGGATTTATATATAACGCGTATATTCAAAAATGCTTACGTTTTCTCTTTTCTTCGCCATCAAATGTACCGGAGACTCTTTCAATAGAGAGATCATAATGATCCCAAGCACAGCTAAAGAGACACCTGTATAGGCCATCTCATTATAACTTAATATGCCTCCAAGAAAGTAGCTCGCTAAGTACCCAACAGCATAAAACTGATTTGGACCTGCCGTCATAGTTCCTCTAATTGAATCCTGAGATATTTCACTTATAAATATATTTACTTCTAAAAAAATTGCTCCACCACAGCCTGCCAAAAGCATGGCAATCAAAATAACTTCCACACGCTTAATTAATCCTATTATTGACCACGCAATCTGAAAAAATATTTACAATTAATAATAGAAAATTAGGTTATAACAATAGTTATAGATATCAAAGAAATGGTCTCATTTTTCGCGATTGCTAATGTAGTGGTAGCATGGCGCCTTCTTGCCAATGTAATAGATTTTGGAGCTCTATGCTACTATTTCGCTGTTTCGGAAAATTAGGGTATGACCATACTGAGCATACCAAGTTAAAGCAATAATGAATTATTAAGATTAAATTTTAAGGCAATTGGACTATAGCCACAGAAAAACGCCACAAAAAGTTTGGTATTGAAATACAAAACATTAAGTAAAAAAAAAATACATTTACTTGACAGCTGATATCTCTAAACTGCAAATTAGAATGTGACTTAGATTATCATGTAAATTATTGCGTTCGTTATTGAAATATCCTTTATCAATGAAAATTTTTGAAATAGTCTTGGAGATCTCAAATAGGTTACAATATGCACTTAACTTTGAAAATAAAGACAAATTATTATGCGAGCTCAGTGCGGTGAGAGACATGGCGCACAGTCGCTTGCGCACGGTATCTCGTAGCCACGTCTCACACTCTATAGACTACATATAGTACATACAGCGTGGCGACGCGTTGCCACGATATGTATCGCCACGCCAACAATCATATTTACCCTCGCCTATAGATGTTTTACAGCAAAAATTAGTTAAGTAAAAGTTATTGAATATTGAAGGATCATGACTGATTAAAAAAATTAGAAAGTATCCATTTCTTACTGTCTTTTAGGAATCGTTAAAGCCAGCTGAAAAAACATTTAGATAATGGGTAAGAGCATTCTCTGGAAACTTTTAATAAACATTGCGACCACTAACTCGCTTTAAATATATCAATTACGGCATTTTCGATATTAATCATCATCTCAGAAGATTTAAAATCCGTTGCTGAGCTCGAGCCTCTACAAGAATAGGAGTAGCATTGTAGTCCGGTCAATTCAGACATTTGAAACTACATAAATTTCCAACAAGCTGAAAATCAGTAAGATTGTTTAAAATATAATTTGAAAGTCCCCATCTTTCCCTTGTATGGAAAAAAAAATATTCAAGGCCAAGGTTTAAAAAAATGATATTTTCGTGATTTTCAACAAAGCGGTAAGACACATTTTTGTGGATAATTTTATGATCTACAATTTTTGTCTGAAGTATTTTTATGTCAAATTTACCGAATTGCTGAAAATTGCGAAAAACTCATTTTTTTTATTTTTGACCTTGAATATTTTTTTCATACAGGGGAAAGATGGAGGACTTTCAAATGTCATTTTTAATCATATTTTAAACAATCTTACTGATTTTTAGCTTGTTGGGCATTTATGTAGCTTTACTCTTATTTTGGCCTTATTTGACCGGACTATTGATGTATTTTAGCACATTCATCATACGAGTTGAGTTGATTTTGGATGTTATTCTGAGTTTGCCTTCTATTGCATTTGTGTTATCTATACCTATATTATTGTAAGGGGAATTTTGCCAACTTCCCTTTTTCTTTACTAGTTAAGTTTGTTGCGAGTTCCAAGACAATTAAAAGCTATTCCGGGACTTTTTTTTCTTATGGACTTTTCCTATGGAGATTAATGTGGATCTTGGATTATAAGAGTTATAGTGGTGGGCATGTATAGTAAGGTGAGTCCCATATTTATGTACGTATTATATCCATTACTATTTTTTACTAAGCTTTTGTGTAATATAGGCGGTGATGAAATTGTACCCTTACTCTGTCACTACATGAATGTCTATAGCATTCATCATCATTATTATCATCACAGCCCATAAATGTCCCAGTGTTGGGCCCGGGCCTCCTCCATAATGGGAGGGAAATTGACCTACTATACCACGCTGGTCAGACGTGTTGGTATAGGGTTTTGTTTCGAGTTTTCCTTCTCTTGCATGGCTGTTATAAGCATTTGCCGGGCAGGCCACCGAAGACAAAGATCGGGTACCGGAGGCTTGCTCGCACGGCGAAGAGAGGTGTTTTCAGGGTGGGTCCATGGGGTTACGCGCTGCCTCTTCTGTCGCCCCGGACTGATTTGTCGGGGCACGACCATGGTCCACCATGCAAAAAAAAATAATACATGAATGTTATAACCATTTTTTATCCCTTAGTCGTCTTTTACGATCACCCATGGATAAGATATGGGGTGGTGAATAGTATTCTTACTCCGTCACCACACAGGATTCTATAGCATTATTGGATTGAAATTCTACTTACCACATACATAAGCGCAGTCAACATTACAGTATATTTCCTTCCTAATTTATCCAATAAGAGAGCAGCAACTGGATTAGTAATTAATGATCCAATACCTGCTACGCTACCAAAGATTGCGATCTCTATATCTCCCATAGGGCGATTTAGTGTTGTGTTTTCTGATTTGAATAACAATACCGTAGATGAAGGCCATCCGAGAGTAAGCGTTATATTTATACATGAAAAACATACTGTAAAGAATAATAAAAATTAATTTAAATAATAACCATTTGTAAGACATTAGTCATAGTCAATATTAGCATATGTAAAGATACCCTTTGTTGAAGGGATGTACGTCATTAACCTTACTATATATTTGTATAAAATTAACAATGTAAGTAACTCTCGTAATGTATCCAAAATATAGTTACTTTATTAAATCAGTAATGCGAAAGTGGAAGGATGTAGGTACCAGGGGAGACCAAGACTAACCTACCTAGACCAGATTGGTCACAACTGAAGGAAAGTGGAGTTAAGAGTCTCCGAAACCGGCGAGCGTGTATGAAGAATATTATGAATGTTGATGAAACGAGTGAAGTATGCAAGGATATAGTTCTTTGGCACTGTGTTCTCTCTGCCTACCCTGCAAAGGACATGGCGTGGTGGTATGTATGTATGTATATACTCAAAAATAATGGTGAAGTTCAGTCCATATATGCTATACTGTTGAACGCTGATCTCCTTCAATTCAAAATAACCAACTACACCATGATATATATAAGGTTTCATTTCGAGTTTTCTTTTTCATGCAGTGTTGTTATCTGTCTTAAATTAAATTTATTTTTTCATATACATAAGAGCGCAAGTGTTGGTTACCGTTTTATTTTACTCCTTTGCTAAGGTGGTGCACCTCAACTATCATCGTCATCATCGTTTAATTTGCCTTGAAATAAAAGATAGTTCCATAATCACCATACTTAGGAGGCGGCTTGGCAATCAAACTTACCTAGACCAGATGTCTAGGTAGGTTAGTCTCGGTCTCCCCCGGTACCTACATCCTTCCACTTTCGCATTGTATAGCTTCTTAACCAGATGTTCGTTCGGCATTCTATCCAGATGTCCGAACCATCGGAGCATTCCCTTTTGTATCTTTACACCAATACTCTTTTTCATACCTACTCGCTCTCTTACGTCGTTGTTGCGAATGCGATCGATCAGCCTAACTCCACAGATTTTCCATAGAAATCGCATTTCGACCGCATTAATTTTACTTTCATACTCTTTTCTGCATACCCAACTCTCGCTTCCATACAGTAGTGCTGGGACAAGTACTACGTTATGTATTGCTACACGTGCCTTCTGGCTGAGGTGGTGGCTACCGAGAAGTTGCCCCAACGCTCCGTTCTCTCAATTTCCCGCATTCACTCTTCGCTCTATATCAGTAGTATACCTTCCATCTCGGCTAAATCCACATCCAAGATATCCAAATTCATCCACTTGCTCTAGTACATCATTACCTATTGTTACTCTTACATCTGTTCTGGCTTCATCTCTTTCAAAGACCATTATTTTGGTTTTGCTCACATTCACGCGTAGACCCCTTTTCTTACAATCTTCTGTCATTGTGTTGACTAGGGCCTGCAGGTCAGTCGCTGACTGCGCCAGCAGGACTGCATCATCTGCATAAAGCAGAGTAGTGACCACTGAGTCGCCCATCTGGACTCCCACATTCATATCATTCAACCTTTGGAGACATATATCCAGATATATCCAGATATATATAAACAGTCTGGCTGACAGAACGCACCCCTGCTTAACGCTGATATTAACGTCAAAACAAGGCGACATTCCATCATCCAGCCGCACACAGGCTCTACAGCCCATGTAACTGGACTGCACAGCCTGCAGCAGTTTACCGTTAATACCATACTCCGGTAAAATGTCCCAAAGTTCCTTTCGTACAACCGTGTCAAATGCTCTCTCCAGATCCACAAAACTGCATAAAATCCTCTGACCTGGAGCTAGATGCTTCTCCACAATGTTGCGCAGAGAGAACACCTGATCCATGCATCCCTTTCCATTCCAGGAACCTCCTTGTGTCTCACAGGGTAAACTATCGGACACCATCTTTATTCTCCTTTCAATAATTTTACCGTACACTTTTGCTGCCAAACTGGTCAAGCTTATGGCTCTGTAATTTGCGCAGTCATAACGTGAACCCTTGTTTTTAAACAAAGGCAGGATGACTGCCCTATTCCAGTCCCTGGGAACCATTCCCGAGCCCCAACATAAATTAAGGAGCAACAGGAACGCCTCCCAGACACAGGAGCCGCCAAGCTTGATCATCTCGGCAGACACCATATCAATGCCCGCTGCCTTACCATTTTTCCAACTTCTTATCGCCCATTCAACTTCATCCATACTGAAGCCATCGGAGGACGCCGGTGCTGAATGTTGATCTACTAAACCACATGCGACACCGGCGCCAACTGGAGTATTGAGCGGATTTCCGCATCCCACCATGCATCACCATTTGTCTTTCGCTGTATCTACCATACTCTCTTTCAATATTCTCCAGCATTCTTCTATGTCCAGTTGCGGCTGGCTTGCCATCGTCAGCCGTCTTTGGACACCCTCTGCATACTTTAATATTACACACTCTTCTTGCAACCTTTATTCTTTCAAGCCCTCCGAAGTGGACACGCTCTCGACAGTGCTTCCACTTTCTGAACAGACCACTAAATCTCACAATAACGAGATAGTGGTCCGTATCGACTGTGGGGCCCTTGTAGGCTCTTGCGTCCAATATTTTGCTTCGAAGGCGACTGTCTATTAAAATTAAATCTATTATACTTTTCTGTTCATTCCTTCTCCATGTATATATATGGAAGTCCTTATGTTGGAAAAATGTGTTTGATACAATAAGGTTTCTCTCCAGGCATACATCCGCTATGAGCCTACCTGCGTTGTTCACTCTCTTATCACCAAATGGACCAAGTACGTCCTCATAAACGGGACGCTTGGTCCCCACCCATCCGTTCAAATCTCCGCATACAATCACGCGTTCACTGGTTTCTGCCATATCCAGAACTTCCCTAACATTATCCCAAAACTTCTCTAGGTCTGATGCCACCTGGCCACCGAAGTTAAAATCGAGTACCGGTGGTCCGCTCGCACGGCGAAGAGAGAAGGTTTTACGGTGGGTCTATGGGGTCACGCGCCGCCTTTCCGTCACCCCAGACCGATTCGGCGGGGCGAGAGGCACCCATAGTCCACCAATAAAAAAAAAATAGAAAATAAAAAAAAAAAAGATCTAATGCCACCGAGGATTCTACGGGAGCATATGCTACAACCATGAATACCTTGGTGACACCTAGTTTTATACGGATATATCCCAGAGAAGTCTGGGATCATACATTCCGTAATCCTTCACACCTGAGGCCAAGCGAGAGGACAACAGCACTCCTACCCCCATGCTGGCTCAATCGCTCTGTGGTACACCAGACCACAGAGCCATCCCGCCACCAGGAAGATCGCAGGTGTCGTTGCCCCTTCGCTTGGTCTCTGTTACACAGAGCACGTCTAGCTGTTTGTCCGCCATGACGGTTATCAGCTCGTGCAACTTACCTTCCATACAACTTCTTACATTCCCCGTGTCCACCAGGTACTCTGTTCTCCTCGACTCGCCTGACTGGGCAAAGCGTGATGGGTAGCGGCCCCCGTCGCCGCATCTGCCGATGTTCGTACCGACGGGGGCGGGTCGGTACGCGTCGCCTCCAAGGGACGCCCTAACTCGCACTGCGGTACGCATTCGAGCCGGATTAGCAGTCTATCTAGACTGGCAGGGGACGCGACGTGCACGCTCCGGACTATGCCCCCCTGCGATACATATGTCCTATTATTGGAATTGATTTGAGAAAGCCTTTGATTAAGTTGAAATTTAGGCGGTGTATACTGCTACAATCTTCAGTAGTGTTAATATTAATCATAAAGGGTACAGGCGTGGCACCACTGCGATTGTGATGAGAAAACGACGTAGCCCCAGGTCTCCATGGTCTAGGTAAAGCTGCACCGTGAACTAGTCGCAATTATTGGTGCCAACCTGATGCTTTCGACTAATACTAAGATAAAGCTTGACAGCGTTAGGAACGGTTGCCACCTTCTGTGGGGTAGTCGTCTCGCAGAACGAGGTGGCGGGGCATGTCAGAGAGGAGATTCTCTTTGACTCGCTCCGCCGCCGGTATAAACATCTAATGTCGCCTGAGTTGAGATCGCTAGTAGATGGACCAGGGATTAATCTACCACCAGCAGAGAGGCCAGCCGCGCGAGGGCGAGACTCCGGCAACAGCATAGAAGGCCACATGAGGGCATCACCCTGAACGGAATGGGCAAAGTGTGTCCAGACCTTAGGCTACTCAAAAAAAAAGATTATGATTATGACTACCAACTGATATTTAATTTTGTTATTTTTATGAAGAAATGAATGAACAAGAATATTAATTCGAAGTATACAATTTTATTTACTTTTGTCTTCTAAACAGCTAGTCATCATCATCATTATCCTGCTTTTATCCCAATTACTTGCATGCCTGACGTCAAACCTCGTTAGAAATGTATGTAAGTTGACGGAATCAATGCAGTTGGTACATGTCGATGTAGAACACTTCAATTTTTACGACATTCACGAACAAAATAAAGGATAGTAGTATTCGTAGCCATAGCTTTCGGTGTGGTGATGGAGTAAGAATACTATTCACTAACCCATATCTTGCCCGTGGGGATTGTACGAGACGACTAAGGGATATAAAACGCATATAACTTCTATGTGAGAGAAGGAAAACTCAAAACAAAACCCTATACCAACACGTCTGACCAGCGCGGTATAGTAGGTCAATTTCGCTCCCATTGCGGAGGAGGCCTGAGCCCACCAGTGGGACATTTATGGGCTGTGATTCGTAGCCACTACACAGCAAGTGGATAAGAACTAGTATAAAATATAAAAGAGTACTTACATATAAATGTGCCAATAAGTTGAAATAACAGACCCATAATGCCGAACAGTGGATTAACTATTACAGTCGTTATCGTACCACTACTATTGTCTTAGCATACATGAATAAACATTACATTTTAGTTTGTTACATGAGATACTTAATAAAATTTGAGCTACATTTAAATAGATAAAGAATTGAACAAACAAGTATTTTTAAAAGAATTTTCAGTTTTAGATGCGATAAGTATAAATAAATTACATTTATAGCAAAATATAAAATCGGCCAAGTGCGAATTGTACTCGCGCACGAAGGGTTCCGTAAAACTAAAAAAAAAATCAAATTTGTTGTATGGGAGCCCCCCATAAATATTTATTTTATTTTATTTTTAGTATTTGTTGTCATAGCGGCAATAGAATTAAGTCATCTGTGAAAATTTCAATTGTCTAGCTATCACCGTTCTTGAGATACAACCTGGTGACAGACGGACGGACGGACAGCGAAGTCTCAGTAATATGGTCCCGTTTTTACCCTTTGGGTACGGAAACCTAAAAAGACCTAACGGTAGAGCTGTAAACTGTTGATGGTTATCTGTCTGCAGCTACAACTGGGTCAACTCGTCTGGAATAGTGCCACGATCTTACAGATAATCAACATATGAGCATCGACAAGTAATTAAATGAGAATATTAATAATTTAGTCCAAGTTATATAAATTATTGAGGTCAGCTCAAAAACTTTCAGTCAGATCTTAATCAAAAATGAGATCATATCAGAAGTAGCAGCTTTCAAATAATAAAAAAAAAACGAAATATTCAAATAAAAAAATATTCCAAAACTCACAAATATAAAAAAAAAAGAAAATAGAAACGAATTGAAACAAAAAAAATTGAAGTCATTTAAAATGGTAAACCGGCTGAATCTCTTATCGGATCTTCTCAGCTTATGGCGGTCTTCCAAACCGGTGGTGGTGTATTATTATTTTTTTTAAATAGAATGGAAAATGACAATATGTAAGTGCCCTCTTGGGACTTATACATAATAAATGATTTGATTTCAATTGATTTGATTGAGAGTCCCTGAGAAAGATCCTCTCCGTGTGGTGACGGAGTAGAATACTATTCACCACCCCACATCTTACCCGTGGGTGATCGTACGAGACGACTTAGGGATATAAAACGCATATAACATCTATGTATGTGAGAGAAGAAAATCTCGAAACAAAACCCTATACCAACACGTCTGACCAGCGCGGTATAGTAGGTTAATTTCCCTACCACTGCGGAGGAGGCCCGAGCCCAACAGTGGGACATTTATGGGCTGTGACGATGACGACGAGAAAGATTCTTCTACTCGCCCAGCAGCAGAGAACTCATAAAAGTTTTCTTCACGCATAAACAACTGTATTAAGGGTGCCCATTCCAATCGTTAATATCTCAGCTGTTTTTTTACGATATCCATTAACGAGTAGTAGTTTTCTGCATGGTAACAGAATAAGAATACTATTTACTTCCCGCTATAGCTCTTGAGCATCACAAATGTCAACGCCGATATGATATGCAGATGACAGCTGTACCAGAGAAGGACTCGAAATAAAACTCCACAATAACTTTTTTTTTTTTGCGGTGGACTATGGATGTCTCTCGCCACGCCAAATCGGTCCGGGGTGACGGAGGCGCGGCGCGTGACCCCATTTTTTTTTTTTCGCAAGGTGAGACCTTGGATGTGGTCGCGCCCCGGCAAATCGGCCCGGGGCGACGGAAGAGGCGGCGCGCAACCACATTGACCCACCCTGCAAACACCTCTCTTCGCCGTGCGAGCGGACCACCGGCACCCGATCTTTGTCTTCGGTGGCCATGACCCCATAGACCCACCATGCAAACTCCTCTCTTCGCCATGCGAGCGGGCCACCAGTACCTGATCTTTATCTTCGGTGGCTCGGCGCCCGGCGGTTTACCCTCGCGGGTTCCTCGTTCTCGAGTCGACGCCCCAGCAGCTTTCACCGTCGGGGCGTCATCCTAACGCGGTGGCCTCACGTCGGGTGACCGGACTATTCCTCGGTCCGATCACCCGAGTCCTCGGTTAGGGCAGCATCAGGCGCAGGTACTCACGACTGTGCTGCCCGAGGCGCCAGCGGCGGCCCGAGTCCGCATGGAGGGAATCCTCCCGGGCTCGTTCCGCCGCTTCCTTATGCGAGATGACAGCCTCGCAGAAGGCGGCGACCGCGTCCCAGTTCCTGACGCTGTCGACCATCGCTTTCGCGACGGCCGGCAGCGTCAGTTCGGCACCAATGATAGCGACAAGTTCACAGCGCTGCTGAACTCAGGTCACGCAGATCTCGAGCGTGTGCTGCGCCGTGTCCTTGTCACTGCCGCACTGGTAGCAGGACGGAGTCGACTCCCTCCTTGCGACCTGCACCAGCCGGAAAGAGAGGACTCCGTGCCGCTGCTCTACCCACTCTATCAGTACGGGTCGGAGGGCCTCAATGGTAACTAACAACACCGTGCCTAGGTCTCTCCAGCCGCGTAACCCAACGGGCGATGACGTCCCAACTCCACACTAACCTTAAATAAAACTACTTTTATGAAATCTATTGGGCGGTACTCCTTAAAGAGGTTCCTGTCCTCCCGTGACCATGTTCGAAATGTCGGGAAATTAAAAATCAAATACAAACACGATAGAATCCGTAAAAGTAGTTTTATTTCAAATGGGTAATACTCGCGTAAACATCAGAAGCCATTATCCACACTAACGTGACTGATCAGCGCGCAGCGTAGTGTAATAGGTATTTTTAGAGTTTCGTACCCAAAGGGTAAAAACGGGACCCTATTACTGAGACTTCGCTGTCCGTACGTCCGTCCGTCCATCTGTCACCAGGTTGTACTCAAGAACGGTGACAGCAACGGTGACAGCTAGACTGTTGAAATTTTCACAGATGATGTATTTATATTGCCGCTATAATAACAAATACTAAAAATAAAATAAAATAAATATTTAAGGGGGGCTCCCATACAACAAACTTGATTTATTTACCGTTTCTTGCTCGATACTAATAACGGTGACAGTTAGACGCTTTAATTTATATATTATGGTACGAAACCCTTCGCGCGCGAGTTACACGCGCGCACTTAGTGTATTTTTTTATATATGGAAATTACTCGTGTATACTTATTACGTAATCGCATAGATAGAGAAATAATTACTTTACTCGTTAAACTACGATATTTTTTTATATCTAATTGCTTATGACTAATATATTCACTACCCGTGTGGCGACGGGAATAGAATACAAAGGTCGTCACCCCTTACTTGCCCGTGGGAGTCGTAAAAATCGGCTAAGGGTCTCACCGGGAGATTGGGCAGCGGCTATCTCCCGGGAAACTTAATAACATCTACCGCGATCGCCAATCCGCTCGCCAAGCGTGGCGATTATGGCATTATTACCCCCCCAAAACAAATATGAATACAAAAGAAGTCACGGCCCCCAGTCACGGCAGTTCCGCTGTTCCACGGGCTCATTTTGGTAGCGGGCCTGTTGGTGGCGGGGCAGGGGGTGCTAGGAATCTCCGGCCGCGATCCGGCTACCAAAAAAATCGACCCTTGGCCCTGGTAACACACAACGTTCGGACGCTTAGGACCGACGAGAGGGTCATCGAACTGGAAGAGGAATTGAGCAAAATCCGATGGGACATTGTAGGATTATCAGAAGTGCGAAGAGAGGGGGAGGGCACGATAATCCTCCGGTCTGGAAATTTGCTCTTCTACCGGGAGGGAGATCACCCATCCCAAGGCGGTGTAGGGTTTATCGTTCGTAAGTCTCTCGTAGAGAACGTGGAGAGGACAACAAGGGTAGCGTACCTTATACTCAGAATTACCAAACGGTATTCGTTGAAGGTCATACAGGTTTACGCACCGACTTCGACATACTCCGACGACGTAGTGGAGGCCTTATACGAGGATATCTCGAAAGCCATCCACACGTCCAAAACCCACTTCACGGTAGTTATGGGAGACTTCAACGCAAAACTAGGCAAAAGGACAGACGATGAGTTGAGAGTGGGGCAATATGGATTTGGACAGAGAAACCAAAGGGGCCAAAAACTGGCCGACTTTTTGGAGAAGGAAGGCCTCTTCATGATGAATTCCTTCTTCAAGAAACGGCCACAAAGGAAGTGGACCTGGATTAGCCCTGATGGATCCACTAAAAATGAGATAGACTTCATCTTGACGGACAAACGACAAATATTCAATGATGTCTCTGTGATCAGCAGGATTAAAACTGGGAGTGATCACCGGATGGTTCGAGGCACATTGAATCTTCGTACGAAAGTCGAGCGGTCCCGCTTGATGAAGTCTACACTCCGACCTACACCTGTCCAATACCAGAACCCCGATAGCTTTCAACTCGAATTACATAATCGCTTCCAATGCCTGGAAGAGTGCGAATCTTCGAATGATATGAACAACAGGTTCGTGGAAACTGTCCACGCGGTCGGGTCAAAATTCTTTAAGGCCCGTCGCGCTACTAGAACAAAAAAGCTTTCTGACCAGACTCTTCAACTCATGGAGAGGAGAAAGGAAATGACGGTACAGTCTTCAGCCGATTGGTCCGAACTCAGGCAGCTTAATAGACAAATCTCTAAATCTATGCGACGCGATATTCGCCGATTCAATACACTGCGTATTGAAGAGGCGATAGAGCGAAATCGAGGCTCCAAAGTGTTCGCACGAGATTTGTCTATCGGGCAGAGCCAAATGACTAAGCTGAAGACCGATAACGGTACTGTCATTTCATCCCAGAGTGAGATCTTGGGAGAGGTCGAAAGGTTCTATGGGCAGTTGTACAAATCATCCCTGAATCCTGTTGTCAGCTTGGTCCAAGACCCCAGATCCAAGCTAACTCGGCACTATACCGAAGAAATCCCGGACGTCAGCTTGTACGAGATCAGAATGGCTCTAAAACAATTAAAGAACGGAAAGGCACCGGGAGATGACGGAATTACCACAGAGCTCCTGAGGGCAGGCGGCAAGCCAGTTTTAAAAGCCCTACAGAAGCTGTTTAATTCTGTCATTCTCGGGGGTGACGTTCCAGAGTCGTGGACCAGGAGTGTGGTGGTGCTGTTTTTCAAGAAGGGCGATAAAACGCTCTTAAAGAATTACAGACCCATCTCACTCCTGAGCCACGTGTACAAATTGTTTTCAAGAGTCATTACGAACCTACTCGCGCGCAAGCTAGACGACTTCCAGCCGCCCGAACAAGCCGGTTTCCGAAAAGGTTATAGTACCATAGACCACATCCACACGCTACGCCAGATTATACAGGAGACCGAGGAGTATAATCGGCCTCTGTGTCTAGCGTTTGTGGACTATGAGAAAGCCTTTGATTCTGTCGAAACTTGGGCAGTGCTGCAGTCCCTTCAGAGGTGCCAAATTGACTATCGATATATCGAAGTGCTGAAGTGTTTGTATAAAGACGCTACTATGTCAGTCCGCATCCAGGATAAGAGTACGAAATCGATCCAGCTGCAGAAAGGCGTGAGACAGGGAGACGTTATCTCTCCGAAACTGTTCACCACTGCGCTGGAAGATGTCTTCAAGCTCTTAGACTGGACCGAACTCGGCATCAACATCAATGGCGAATACATCACTCACCTTCGATTCGCAGATGATATCGTAGTCATGGCAGAATCCCTGGAGGACCTTAGCACCATGCTCAATGACCTCAGCAAGGTCTCCCAACTAGTAGGGCTGAAAATGAACATGGACAAGATGAAAATCATGTCTAATGCCCATGTCATTTCTGTACCGGTCCTGGTTGGGAATGCGATTCTCGAAGTTGTCGATCACTATGTTTACCTAGGACAAACAGTCCAATTAGGTAGATCCAATTTCGAGAAAGAGGTCAGCCGACGAATCCAACTCGGCTGGGCAGCGTTCGGGAAACTTAGGAGGATCTTCTCGTCTAATATTCCGCAGTGTCTGAAAACAAAGGTTTATAACCAGTGTGTGTTACCAGCGATGACTTACGGCACTGAAACGTGGTCTCTAAATGTCGGCCTCATAAAAAGGCTCAAAGTCGCTCAGCGTGCTATGGAGAGGGCTATGCTCGGTATTTCTCTACGTGATAAAATCCGAAATACGGAAATCCGTAGAAGAACGGGTGTAACCGACATAGCCCGAAGAATTAGCACGTTGAAGTGGCAATGGGCAGGCCACATCGCTCGACGAACCGACAACCGTTGGGGAAAAAAGGTTCTCGAGTGGCGACCACGAATCGGACGACGCAGCGTAGGACGACCCCCCACTCGATGGACTGATGACCTCATCAAGGTCGCAGGAAACCATTGGATGCAGGTGGCACAGGACCGTTATAGATGGCATTCTCGTGGGGAGGCCTATGTCCAACAGTGGACGTTTACGGGCTGATGGATGGATGGATGGATGGAATATATTCATAAGGAAGGGATCTGTTTAGGTTTATAAATAAGATGTATTTATTAGATGATTATTATAAAATATATTTTGGACTGTCAGCATGAAGTTTATTGCTATAGGTGAGTTATTGTAATTTAATTTATTTACCGCCGTTTTCATGAACGACCCTGAAAAGTTAGATATCACCTAAAGTAATATAAATACTAAATTATATCGATATTCTGTGATATTCATATTACTTTATATATTACAAGAAATATTAACATCAATTTTATGTACGGCAGTGTTCTGATCAAGCGGTAGCTTAATCTATTTGCAAGTTTTGAATCTGGCAAATTGAAAAATAGTTACCATAAATATTAAATTGAATAATCATCATCATCTCAACTCATATATGTCCCACTGTTGGGCTCGAGCCTCCTGAATAATGGGAGGGAAATTAAGCTACTACACCACGCTGGTCAGACGTGTTGGTATTAACGTGAACCCTTGTTTTTAAACAAAGGCACGATGACTGCGCTATTCCAGTCCCTGGGAACCATTCCCGAGCTCCAACATAAATTGAGGAGCAACAGGAACGCCTCCCAGACACAGGAGCCACCAAGCTTGATCATCTCGGGAGACACCATATCAATGCCCGCTGCCTTACCATTTTTCAAACTTCTTATCGCCCATTCAACTTCATCCATACTTATAAAATCCGATTACGAAATGAAAAATTGATGTCGCAAGCGGGATGGATTCATCCATACTGATGCCATCGGAGGACGCCGTTGTCGAATATTGATCTACTAAACCACATGCGACACCGGCGCCAACATATTCACTCCATCGGCTTAACACGTCTTGTGTATGTGTAAGAATGTCTCCACCTTTAGACCTTATTTTATTCATTCTGAAGGCTGACCAACCACACCGAAACTTCTTCACCTCCTTCCAAAAGAGTTTGGTGTTACCCTCGAAGTTTTTAGTCAGCCTATCTTCTGCACCCATATTTGCTCTATCACGTTTCTCTTTCAGTAAGGCCTTGGTGTCATTTTTACATTGCCGATATATTTCTTTCTTCTGTTCAGTCATACTGTCATTCAGATTCAAAGAAGAGCCATAGTCCAGCCACGCTTTTTTCTTTTGCTCTACGGAAGCTGCCATTTCCGCATCCCACCATGCATTACCATTTGTTTTTCTATGCTTCTTTGAACTTCCACATACTTCTTTCGCTGTATCTACCATACTCAATTTCAATACTCTCCAGCATTCTTCAATGTCCGATTGCGGCTGGCTTGCCAACGTCAGCCGTTCTCGGACACCCTCTGCATACTTTTCTCTTACACACTCTTCTTGCAACTTTTCAACCTTTATTCTTTCAAGCCCTCCGAAGTGGACACGCTCTCGCCAGTGCCTCCACTTTCTAAACAGACCACTGAATCTCGCAATAGCGAGATAGTGGTCTGTATCGATTGTGGGGCCCCTGAAGGCTCTTGCGTCCAATATTTTTCTGTTCATTCCTTCTCCATGTATACATATGGTTGTTCCTTATGTTGGAAAAATATGTTTGACATAATTTATTATATATATATATATATATATATATATATATATATATATATATATATATATATATATATACATATATATATATATATATATATATATACATATATATATATATATATACATATATATATATATATATATATATATACATATATATATATATATATATATATATATATATACATATATATATATATATATATATATATATATATATATATATATACATATATATATATATATATATATATATACATATATATATATATATATATCTATATATATATATATATATATATATATATATATATATATATATATATATATATATATATATATATATATATATATATATATATATATATGTATTGTACGGCAAAGGAAGAGAAGGAATTTAATCATTTTCAACCATTGTCGTACATTCTTAATTTAGTGCGAGTAGCAGTAAGTTATAAAAATCAAAACATGTTGCTTGCTCGGATTTTAATAGTGGTAGAGTCACACTTTACAGGTTTCTGTCTACAGACACGGATCGGTACACCTGGGCTAGTACCACACTCTCGCAGAAAATCAACGTCTCGTTAGTGGCAATGTGCTGTTCTGCTTTGTTCGGTAAGCAAGGGAGGCGGCAGTCCAAATTTCTGGGTGGGTTTGGAGTTTTCATTGGTAAGCATCATTAGATCTACCACTGGTATTGCATAGGTCCATTGGCGGCACTAACACTTATTATCAGGCATACTGCTTGCTTGTGTGCCACCATCAGCAATAACAAAAAAATGGCTAAATTTTATGACTCGCCTAACGGAAATCTTGGTAACAAAATCTTCAACCACAACGCACTAAGTGAAATTAGTATAGGTAAAGAGGTAGAGAAAGAAAAAGAGTAAAGTTACTAATAAACGATATCCATGAGCTATTTCGGGTTGACAGTATTCGTGGATTACTATGCCATGATATACAATCAATTCACCCTATTCCATGTAATCTTCTCATTCAATTTTAAAATGATTATTATATTTATCACATTACAGCATTCATGCTAGTTCTACTGGTATTAGCTTCAGAGGTGTCAGGACGAGGTCGATGTTTCTGCACTGCTGACTATAAACCCGTTTGTGGCAGGAATGGAAAAACGTATGCAAATCGATGCAGGTGTGTATATGCCTCGTTTACGATCGGGATAAGAATACAATTATATACTACCCCTTACTTACTCGTAGAAATTGTGAAAATCGGCAATTATCTTATCAGGCAAGTGGACAGTAGGTATCTATTGGGAAACGTAAGTGCAAAACAACCTCACTGTAAACGCCAGCCTACCAGCTAAGGGTGACAATTTTAGTAGTGTGTCCTCATCTATTGAGGAGGCCTACATTTCGCAGCGAAAGATGACAGACTGATTGATGATGATGATGACGATGTGTATATATAGTGGTCAATTTCATTTTCAATAAGATTAGAAAAATTAGGAATATGTGCCTAATTTTTCAAGGCCTAGGCAAGGCCTAAAAACATAGCTGTACTACAAGACTTCTTTTTTGATACTGATGGAGTGGAAAACGATGGGGACCACACACTTCAGTTGCATATTGGTGCTGAGATATATTTTGTTGTTTTTCTAGATTGCAGTGTGCCGGGGTAAAGCTGGCGCATACTGGTAAATGTAGAAGAAAAGTGTGATAATATCTGTTAATATCCGTGGCATTTTTATATACCTATTACTTGAATAAATTTATAATAAAAACAAATTGTTGTATTTTTAAACAACTTCAAGAAGACAGAAGGTTCTCAATTCGTAAGCAATTGGATTTACAAAATGCATGCACATTGCACAAGCTTGATCACTTCCAACCGCTTGAATGACCCGGTTTAAAAAAGGCTATAAGTACCAAATCCACCTACTCACATGCTTCGACAGTTTATCTAGAAGATTGTGGAATACAGCTAGACCTTTGTGTCTAGAACTTGTGGACTGTGAGATTCTCAGAGAGCCTTTGATTTAGTCAAATTTGAGCGTTTGTTGCCGTCCCTTTAACGGTGTCAAATCGACTATTGTTTTCTAGTAGTGCTGAAGTATTTCTATAGATATGCTACAATATCAGTCCGTAACTGAGATAAAAGTATAAAACTAAATCAACTGCAGAAAGGTCTAACATAGGAAAACGTCATCTCTCTGAAACTATTAATCACTATTTTCAGAATTTTAGACTATCTCTCGGCATTATAATTAATGGCATTATCACTCACCTTCAATTTGAAAACAATATTATAGCTATGGCAGAATACATGGACAGCTTGGAATCATGCACAACGATCTCAATAAGGTGTCCCAACTAGTGAGTTTACGAATTATAATGAACAAGACAAAAGTCGTGTTAATGCCCAATACCGGTTCCCAGTTGGCAATTCGATTTTCGAAGTTACTGATCATTATGTTTACCCAAGATAAACAATACAGTTAGATAGATCCAATTTGGAAAAGAGGTCAGGCGAATAATTCTACTCAGCTTAGCAGTTTTGGGAAACTTAAGAGGATTCCCTCCTCCAACATATATTAGTGTTTGAATGCGCAGGTCTATTACTAGCATGTTATCGGTAATGACTTATAGCACTACAACGTGGTTCCAAAATTTTGGTCTCATAATTGAGTTTAAAGTCTGCTGTGTGGTAGCGGCTACGAATACTACCAACCCTTATTTTGCTCCTGGATGTCGTAAAAGCCGACTAAGAACGTTATAACGACCTGGGCCAACTCCATCTGATGCCGATTGATCAATAATTCTATTCCCAAGGAGGGTTGACGTCTGGCAGGCGGCTGTTCATAAAACTATTGCCAATAACTTTTACAGTATGTACTATGAAAGAAGAGTACATATTGTATCGACCCCAAGTAACTGGGATAAGAGTAGGAGAATGATGAATTGAGCTTAGAGTCGTTCAACGTACTATAAAGCAAACTATGCTTGGAGAAATTTCAAGCATTGTAGTAGCCACGGCATGGACTGCTATTTCGCTTTTGAAATTCGCAGAAGGTGCTCATTTAATAGACATAGGACGAATACTTAACAGGCTCAAATGGCAATAGGCAGGCTACATCGCTCGACGAACTGAAAACTGCTGGAGTTGAAAGCTTCCTAAGAAGCGACCATGTATCGGATGACACTGCACACAGTATGGCGTCTTTTTTTTTGGGACATGCTATGGTACGGTCACACCTTGTCTAGTAGAATACCACCTTACCAGATGGACTTATAGCTTAGTGAAAAGTGCTGGGAGTTATTGCATAAGGACAGCATACGTCCGCGATTTTTAACGATTTATGAGGAAGGTCAACGTCCAGCACTCAATAACAAAGGGCTGAACAATGACAGTGATTATGATGATGATCTTCTCGATCTATAAACGACACACTACGAAGTTCGCCGTGTCTTCGTGCCTTCTTCATAATAGGATGGAAATAAAATAGAAAGTTTTATTTCGAGTTTTCTTAATCTAGCATCGATGGTATTTGTGAATCATATGTTTAATTCTTCTTTTTCGATACCCAGGGTAATAAAGTGAGTAGTGAATTATACATATATCTATATACATATATCTTACCATTACAAATAAACATAACAGAGATGAAATACAACTATTTTTATAAATATATTTTATCGTGTGTTAATGATCACGGATTGTATTAGTTATTAAAATATTATTTTTGATACAAATTCATTGGTAGCAAAAAAAAAATGATTATATAATCATATATTTTCAAAATTGAAATCCGTAAAAATACTTAATACTAGTACTAAACTTATTACTACCATATGTACACATTATACATCAAGAGCCTGAAAGTAAAATTAATGCGATCGAAATGCGATCTCTACGGAAAATCTGTGGAGTTAAGCTGACCGATCGCATTCGCAACGACGACGTAAGAGAGCGAGTAAGTATGAAAGAGAATATTGGTGTAAAGATGCGAAAGGGAATGCTCCGATGGTTCGGACATGTGAAAAGAATGCCGAAAGAACTTCTGGTTAAGAAAATATATAATGCGAAAGTAGAAGAATGTTTGTACCGGGAGAGACCGAGACTACTCTACCTAAATCAGATTGGTCACGTATTGAAGGAAGGTGGAGTCAAGAGTCTCTGAAACCGTCGAGCGTGTATGAAGAGAATTATGAATATTGAGGAAGCGAGTGAACTATGCATGGATATAATTCTCTGGCACTCTGTTCTCTCTGCCTACCCTGCAAGGGATATGGTGTGATGATATGTGTATGTGTGTATGTAAACATCAGGAATCATTATTGTTAACGTAATGCATATTAAATTGCGTATTAACAATATTTTAATAGTTCAATTTGAGATAAAATAAGAAGGAATGGAAACATTCAATGCATCCATTGGTCAATTAGTGAACATCGTTTGACTTTAAGTCATTTAAAGATAAACTATTTATTTTTTGAAAAGACACGTTCGTAATTATTTATTTTATATACAAAGTGGGTTATCGTCATTCAAATAAACAAAGTATTAGTTCCATATGTATATGAGCAAAATTTTGCTGAAAATATTATTGGGACGCATTCGCCGCTTTCTACTAGGCTGTTTTCTTGCAGGAGGAGTTGACGGAGCGCGTTAGAATGGAGACTTTCGACGCTGATACACTCCAACGCCAGTGCGTTCTGCGACCTATCCGAGGTTGCAGTAATGGACCGGGGTTTAGTCCGCCACCCACATAGGGACTGCCCACGAGAAGATGACACTGTCGGTAGCACTATTATAAAAAAAAAAACTATTGCCTATGTGTAATAGTAAATATTCCGTGAGGTGATGGAGTAATAATACAATCGCCACACCGTTTCATCTCCGTGAGCGTCGTAAAAGGCAATGAACTATTATAATATGTATATAATACTTATGAAAGAACAGGCAAACTCGAAAGAAAACCTGATATTTTGTAAAAGCAATTGACAAAATTCGAAACGTCGGGCAATTAAAAATCAAATACAAACGCGATAGAATACGTAAAATAGGTGTTTTTATTCATATATTAAATTAAAGCATTTTTTTCTGATTATGATGATACAGTAATCAAAAATAACGCAAATAGGTAATGCTTGCCGTTAGATATGTTTTAAAGAGCACCCTCATTTTGCGTTCAGATCTCGTACTTTATTTACTGATTTATATTTTGATCAGTTACATATGGAACACTCCAATCACTTCACACTTATAAGTAAGATGTATTTATAAGAACTAGAGCAGTGAAAAAGTTATATTTGTTCAGTCAACATGAAGTTTACTATAGGTAAGATGTTTAACTTAATTTTTATACACCAGTATTATATAAAAAATAAATGATCGCCAGTGGGCAGTAATTTCTCTCGCGCAACCTTTGGGTGCAACTAAAAGATCATCTGCATATAAATAATATGAAGAGAAATGTTACTCAAAAGCAATCTATTATGAAAATTAAGAAAATTCTGTCGCGAAAGAAATTTCTGTCCACATCCATGGTCCACCTTGCGAAAAAAAAATGGGTGGTGTCTTTTATCAAAATAAAATAAAAAAAGAATTAATCATATGTCTCATACCAGCACACACTGCTTTTAATTTTTGTGAACCTGTGTAATTAAATTTCTACAACTATAGTGCGCTTTTAGTCTTTACTTATGAGAGTGGAATCCACAATCTGGTTACTACACGCACATACTATACACCTACTAGCTTTATTTATGAAGCTGCTGGAATAGATTACCAATAGATTTTAAGTATCGCTGGTAATCATTTTTCGTACACACGTGAGATTTTGTACTTATTTAATTGAAATTACCATTTTTATAAACATTATATATAATTTTTTTCAACACCTGTGTCTTTAAATTATGGTCTGATAAGGCAATTTATAGTTGCTATACGTGCTAAAGACCTACTAGCTTAAATCCACGAGGTATCTTTAGTATCCCTGTAATTTAACAAATGTTATTAAAGCTCCGGTCATGTTCTCTTATTCTCTGCACAGCTTAGCTTGCCTTAGATTGACTGGAAGTGTCCTCCAGATTGGCATTTATCTAGTATATCTTACTAAAATGACAACGTCCGATTTCTCTACTATCATCTATTATCCTTTACCTTCATCTCAGTTCATCTATTTCCCACTGTTGGGCTCAAGGCTCCTCCATAATGGGAGAGAAATTGAATATACCACGTTGTTCAGACATGTTGGTATAGGGTTTTGCATCGAGTTTTCCTTCTCACGCATAAATGTTATATGCGTTGTATATCCCTTTGTTGTCCCTTACGATTACCCACAGGTGATGAATTTTATTCTTACTCCATCACCATACGGAATTATCCTTATTATTATAAATTTGTTAATGTGCTTGCTTGCTTCTGCCAATTTTGCTAGTAATCCCTTAGTTGGTTTTTATGACTTTCATTGATAATTAAGTTATCATGAAAGAGTATTCTTACTTTTTCATCACAAAGCGGACTTCTTTGCTTATTTATTTGCTTTCATTTTTCAACATCACTAATTATAGTACATACATACATACATAGCCTCACGCCTGTTTCCCAGAGGGGTAGGCAGAGACTACGGATTGCCACAAACCACGATCCTGACATACCTCCATCGCTTCATTCACACTCATCACAGTCTTCATGCATGCTCTACGATTACGCGTACTCTTAATCTGACCTTTCACTAACACATCTTCAATTTGATCCAGGAAAGTACGACGTGGTCTTCCCCTTGTAATCGTCCCACTCACACTCGCTTTGTATACTTGTTTAGTCAACCTTTCTTCACTCATTCTTTCCACGTGTCCAAACCACCTCAGCATACCCTTTTTTATCTTTGTCACTACTTCTTCATTCATACCACAGCGCTCTCTTATAACACTATTTCTAATTTTATCTTTCAGACTTACACCACACATACTACGAAGAGCTCTCATCTCTACAGCATTTATGCTACTTTCATGTCTTCCCTGCCAAATCCAACTTTCACTGCCATACATGAGAGTGGGAACTAATACTCCCTTATGTACAGCTAGGCGTGCCTTGTTAGATACATTCCTACTTTTCATGAAAGTGTACAATGCCCCATTCACTTTATTACCAGCATTTACTCGTCTTTCAACATCTTCATCATTTTTACCATCACTAGTAAACAGTACACCCAAGTATACAAATTCTTTCACCTGTTCCAATCCCTCACCATTTATAAAAATATTACATTCCGTCATACATTTATCCTTTTCAAAGACCATTACTTTCAAACTTCTTTTTCTCTAATTATAGTCTTTTTTCACTATATAGTCTTTTTTCACTAATTATAGTCTCTTGAAATAAAATAGGCGGTGATTATTCTATCATAATTATTGTAAACAGCTAATGGTTATGATGATAATTTAACTGCATGTGAAATATTACATATTTATTTATTAATATTACTAATATGTTCACAGTACTCTTCATCATCGCCATGGCAATGATTGCATCTATTTCAAGCGATCACATCGGTTGCATCTGCGCGGAGATTTTTGCACCAGTATGCGGCATAGATGGGAAAACTTACGGTAATCGATGCAGGTACGTACGCTATTATACTTGTATTATAATAACTTATTGTTGTTGAACAATTTTGAACTGATTATTTAAGAACACAATGCTTTTAATTTCGTATCGGAGTAGTAAAATCAAATATGGGATTACCATAAGTATTTGTAGTAGAACTCTCTTGAGAAATTTATAAGAGTAACTACATTCAACAACTCCCTCTCAATCATGGCGTTGATGGCATATTTCCTATTGGGGACTTCTATTTCTAGCAGTGAACGATGAAAACTCTAACATGGGAGTCCTAAAAATTGCTTAATCTTTTAGTTAACTAAGGAAAAGGGTAGCAGCACGCTCTTTTGAAACTTATAATGTTAAATGTGATCTCCAACCCACCTACTAAGCAGTTTTGATTCTAACCCTCTACAGGGAAGCCAACAAGCGAGTAATGACTTTTGTCCACATATCGCTGAAACTTCCATAATGATGTATTAAATCACTTCCCTGTTTCAGATTGAACTGTGCAAGAGTACCAATGGCTTACGAAGGCGCATGCAGACGTAGAATTTGCTGCCCCCTTTGGCCTTAATATTATTTCGTTGTAATACTTGTGATAAAGAATATATATTTTGTTAACAAGTTATGGTACATTAAGTTTTTATTCTGCTTTTATCCTTTCCTTTCTCCTTTTTCCTGTTAATATCTTTCTTTAGTCTCTTCTCTCGGAAATGTTTCTATAACTTTATTTTTAAAGACAACACTAATAACTACATAAATAACTAAATAAATTCTAACATCACAAGGGTTTAAGTTCAGTTTAACATCAAAGATTGTAAATCTTTAAAATCAATGGACCCAAATTATACACAGACTCAGTACAATCACTTAAGGATATCGTAGAGATTTTTCTGGGTTGAAATCATATTTGGATTTCAGCAGCATCTATAGTATTTTTAAGACTTCAGATAATGGCATAGTAATGTAATATACTTCACCACTATAGCTACTTATTAATTTCTTTAAGATATAAATAAATGGGTCACCGAAGACAAAGATAAGATACCGCTCGCTTGCATGGCGAAGAGAGAAGTCCTTGCACGGTGAGTCAGTGGGGTTGCGTACCGTCTCTTCCGTTGCCCCGGACTGATTTGGCGGAGCGCGACCACATCCTTAGCCTACAGCAGGGAAAAAAGCATAAATAAACAAAATATTGTGTGGTGGTTACGAATACTAGCAATCCTTACATTGCTTATGCGTGTCCTATAAGACGACTACTATCCTAGTAGCTTTACATAAACCTGGGCCAACTGTATCTGATAACGTTTGGTTAACGATAACATTGTCAAAGAGAATTGACATTAGGGAGTTGCCTGGTCATAAAACTATTAATCCAATAACTTTTGAAATATCTACAAGTACATATTGCATCGACTTCAAGTAATTGGGATAGAAGCAAATAAATTATGATTGTAAACAAAAAGTTATGTAGAGACTATGAATACCATCAACCTTTACATTGCTTGAGTATCGTAAAAGACGACTCAGAGTTTTACATCAACCTAGGCCTACTCTATCTGATGTCGCCTGGTTAGTGTCAAAGGTAGATTGATGTGAGGCAGGCGGTTAGTCTTAAAATATTTCTGAAACATGCACAATGAAAGAAAAGTACATATTGCATCCATCCCAAGTAATTAGGATAAGAACGGGGCAATGATGATTATAAAGACAATATAAAGAAATAAGACTTCAGTCACTATTTTGGACTTAAACGAATTATTATTTTAATTGTCTGTCTATAGCTTTTTAATTTTAATACGTGAGGTTCATACGAGGTTGGGAACATCGTAAGTTCACACTTATGTATAAACAGCTAAATAAATAGAATATATAATATTTACATATGCCACAGGTGTCGAAATTGTTAATACCTAAATGCTGTTTTATGTAAACTAGCTATGTCCTCTTTGCCTGCTTTAATATCATTATCAACATTATCTTGCTCAAATATATCCTACGTTAGGCTGACCGATCGCATTCGTAACGACGACATAAGAGAGTAAGTAGGTATGAAAGAGTGTATTGGTGTAAAGATGCGAAAGGGAATGCTCCGATGGTTCGGACATGTGGAAAGAATGCCGAATGAACGTCTGGTTAAAAAGATATACAATGCGAAAGTGAAAGGATGTAGGTAACGGGGGAGACCGAGACTAACTTTCCTAGACCAGATTGGTCACGTACTGAAGGAAGGTGGTGTCAAGAGTCTCCGAAACCGACGAGCGTGTATGAAGAGAACTATGAATGTTGAGGAAGCGAGTGAAGTATGCAAGGATTGAATTCTCTGGCACTCTGTTCTCTCTGCCTACCCTGCAAGGGATATGGCGTGATGATATGTATGTATGTAATATAGCCTACTGCTGGGTTTGAGCCACATCTATTAGAGGAGGCAAAAATTTACCTATCACAACGTTCAGACGGAATTGGCATAGCATTTGATTTGATATCATTCATCGACGTTATCTGCATATTATGCTCTTTAGTTGCTGTTTATAACATCCATGACCTAAAAAATAGGTGGTGAATTGTATTTTTAATTTTTCACCATATGTAGATCTGTTTTAAAACATTTTGTCAATATTTTTTTTATTCCCCGGCAACAGTGTTTCATTTTCCATACATACACACATATCATCACGCCATATCCCTTACAGGGTAGACAGAGAACAGAGTGCCAGAGAACTCTATCCTTGCATACTTCACTCGCTTCCTCAACATTCTTAATTCTCTTCATACACGCTTGCCGGTTTCGGAGACTCCTGACTCCACCTTCCTTCAGTACGTGACCAATCTGGTCTAGGTAGTTGAGTCTCAGTCTGCCCCGGTACCTACATCCTTACACTTTCGCATTGTATATCTTCTTAACCAAACGTTCGTTCGGCATTCTTTCCACATGTCCGAACCATCGGATCATTCCCTTTCGCATCTTTACACCAATACTCTCTTTCATACCTTCTGTGTTTCATTTTGGGTTGAAAGATAGCTGCAACCTAGTATCCCTGTAACGGGTATGGGAAATATCAAGACGACTGGTACTAAGTATTTAAGGCGTAAAAGCGTAACCAACATACTCACATTGACATTTTTACTATTAATATATTGGTTTAATAACATCTATACATATACACGTCATAAAAAAACAGAAGGTATTATTGTGTAGGTGAAATACGAAAAATATTTCAACGAGGAAGTTTATAGATTGTATTGTAATAATACATTTCCTTTCTTCATTACATTACTTTTCCGTGTGGTGACGGAGTAAGAATATAGTTCACCACCCCTTCTTTAACCCGTGGACGACCCACGGGTTAAAAAGTCGATTAAGGGATATAATATGTATAAATTGACGTTTGATTCATATTTGTAAAGCATTATGTACTATTTGCTAACTATTGTCGTGTGCGACTCCTTCCTCCATAATTTAGTTCTAATTGTGTTTTTTTTATATAATTTGTCTTCACACTGTTTTATTCGTTAGTGGAATCTGTTTTAGCTATTGTTATGAGCATTTGATTATCTTACCTGTATTTTAAAGCTGTATGTTTTCCTGAAATAAATAAATATATCATCTGTGCAAGAGAAGGTAAACTCGGAATAGAACCGTACACCAACACGTCTTACCAGCGCGGTATAGTAGTTTAAATTCCCTCACATTATGGAGGAGGCCCGAGCCCAACAGTGGGACATATGTGGGCTTAGATGATAGTGGTAATGATATTTTCTTTCTTTCCATGAGTTATCTATGGTGTCAAAAATTATCAATTAAAGTTAAGTACCTATCTCCCACCCTCCATGTCAAGTTTCGAGGTACAAATTTCATGTAGAATAATTTTGTCAACGACGTTTTAGAGTTTAAATAAGTGAGAATTATGCCCAGATATGTTTCTGTCTAGGCGTCGATGGAGTTGGTACCCGAAAGGGTAATTCGCCGGGCGTGTCACCAAACTTTAGGAATCGCTGTGTGGCCCGCTCAATTAGCAGTGCAACAAGAACGTAGCAACCAAGCCTTTTTTTTTATTGCTTATGGTGGTAAACGAGCAAGCAGCACACCTGATGGTAAGTGTCACTGCCGCCCATGGACCTTTGCAATACCAAGCGTATAGCTTAATTCAAATTCAAATTCAAATTCATTTATTATGCATAGACCCTGCGAGGGCACTTACATATTGTCAGTTTTAACATTTTAAATTAATACAAAAAACTACCACCGGATCGGAAGTAGACCACTTCTGAGAAGATCCGGCAAGAAACTCAGCGGGTTAGTCTATTATTGTTATTTCTTTTCAATTATTTTTTTTATAAAATAATGGTACAACATGTTTAATAAGAAATAGCTCCAGTGTGATGCCCTTCGAATCCAATAGTTCAAATAGAATGTAAAATAACCACGGCTGGACCAGATCCCGCAGGCGGCACCCGATCACGAGTTAACTACTAGGGCAGCCATCACTTCCCTCAACCACCTTGGAGGGAAGGGAGAGACCCGCCCCACGCAGCTACCGCAAGAAGACCTTTCAGTGAGCATGACCAATACCATGAGCTACAAACGCTAACCAAAGTCAAAATTCGTTGGGCAAAACACGCTACGCTTCACAAGTATGTACAATATTATAAAATAAAAACGAACAGTTTACAAAGATATAATAATTGCTGAATGAGGAGCTGCTCATAGCTAATCTGTAGTATCGCTTAGATAATCCGCGATTTTATAATAACCTCTTTTACAGAGTCTGTTTTTGACAGCCCTTTTAAATTTATTCACGGGCATGTCTCGGATATCTCTTGGTAATTTATTATAAAAGCGTATACATTGCCCCATGAATGACCTATTAATTCGTTCAAGACGAGTACTGTGTACAACTAATTTGTCCTTAATCCGAGTATTAACACAATGAATGTCACAATATCTTTCAAAATTACTGATATTTCTTTTTACATACAATACATTCTCGTATATATATTGTGATACAACAGTCAGAATATTTACTTCTTTGAATTTCTCTTGAAGTGAAACTCTTGGGCCTAGATTATAAATTGCGCGGACAGCCCTTTTTTGGAGAACAAATATACTACTCAGATCCGCGGAGCATCCCCACAGTAATATGCCGTATGACATAAGACTATGAAAATAAGCGAAATAAACTATTCTAGCTGTTTCAATATCAGTCAATACTCGAATTTTTTTGACCGCATAAGCCGCTGAGCTAAGTCTGTTTGACAATTTCTCAATATGAAGGCCCCATTGGAGTCTAGCATCTATAGTGATACCTAAAAAAGCAGTTGATTCCACAAGGTCTAGAGCCATACCATTCATTTGAACATTGGTTTCCACTTGTCTCACATTAGGTGTGGTAAACTTAATACATTTTGTTTTCTTCTCATTAAGAACTATAGTTTGTACATGAACAACGTTTGACAGTGCGTTGTTCACATCGTCATAATTAAGCTTTTGTCTTTTGATTTTAAATAGCAAAGATGTGTCATCTGCGAACAACACAATGTTTTGGCTGTCTCCTATATAGCAGTGTAAGTCATTCATGTATACAAGAAACAGAAATGGCCCCAGAATGGACCCTTGTGGAACGCCCATCTTGATAACAGAACCAGATGATCGTGCACCATTAACATCGACCCTCTGAATTCTGTTGTTTAGGTAGGAAGTTAAAAGCTCAAGAGCGTTATTCCTGATCCCATAGTGGTACAATTTTCTGATAAGGGTTTCGTGGTGCACACAATCAAATGCCTTAGACAAATCGCAAAATATACCCAAGGCTTCATGCGATTCCTCCCAGGCTGCAAATATATTCTTTAACAATTCTACACCCGCATCAGTGGTAGAGCAATTCTTAGTGAAACCAAATTGATTTTTATGAAAAATATTATGTTTATTAAAATGACTCAACATCTGATTGAGTAAAATTTTCTCAAATACTTTACTGAGTGTTGGTAGTATGGAAATAGGGCGAAAATTGTTAACATCTGACATACTACCAGATTTGTGCAAAGGAATTACTCTACTAATTTTCATGAGTTCAGGAAATACACCTCGAGCAACACAACCATTAAACACAGATGTCAGGTGAGGAGCAATAATAGATATTATGAAATTAACAGTCTTTACAGATAAGCCCCACATATCTGCTGTTTTTTTAATATTAAGAGTTTTAAAAGACTTTAAGATGTCATTCACACTGACATCTGAAAATTTAAAGGAAGTGTTACATTTCACAATGCATTGTTTAAGGAGCGATTCAGTTAAAATAGGAGACGACGCTAAATATTTTGTTGTTAATACAGGCACATTTGTAAAATAGTTTTCAAATACTGTCGCCACTTCTTTATCCGCTTTCACATTTTTATCACCTATCTTTAAGTTGAAATCCCTTTTCCGTACAATATTCCTACCGGTTTCACTATTTATCACTTTCCATGTCATTTTAATAATGTCACTAGATTGGCTTAGGCCGCTGCATACCAATAAAATCCCCAAACCCACCCAGTTGAGCTTCCGGCTCTCTCGCTCACCGAACGAAGCGCAATAGCACATTGCCATTACTCAGACGTCGATCTTCAGCGAGAATGTGGTACTAACCCGGACGGACGGTGGTCCTACCACTATTAAATTTCGGCTCTAGCTTGTCAAAAAACAAACGTATTATATTTACCAACAATAAATATTATATGTACTTCTCGTCGAACTTATTTGTGTGTACATTCAGATGTGAAATATGTGTGTACAAATGAATGATAAAACAATAATATTTCGTAACGTATTATTATCTATTTGATCACTTATATATGGAACGGACATATGCCTATATATAAGACGTTTTTATGTTAACATTGCTTAGTGCTCAAGTAATTCTTGCGGCAACATGAAGTTTTTTATCGGTAAGTGATCGTTAGTAACTTTATCTCTACCATATACACATACATACATATCATCACGCCATATCCCTTGCAAGGTAGGCAGAGAGAACAGAGTGCCAGAGAACTCTATCCTTGCATACTTCACTCGCTTCCTCAACATTCATAATTCTCTTCATACACGCTCGCCGGTTTCAGAGACTCTTGACTCCACCTTCCTTGAGTACGTGACCAATCTGGTCTAGGTAGGTTAGTCTCGGTCTCCCTAGGTACCTACATCCTTCCACTTTCGCATTGTATATCTTTTTAACCAGTCTGTTTGTTCGGCATTCTTTCCACATGTTAGAACCATCGGAGCATTGCCTTTCGCATCTTTACACCTTTATTACTATATAGTCTATACCTTTTATTACTATATAGTCTATTTTATATATAAATTAATTAAGGACATCTTATAGAAATCGCAGCATTCAACTACATAACCTGTAGAATCTCGCCTCATCGTCAATAGAGATCACCATCGGCACTAAAAACTTAATTTCTTCTTCATAATTAAAAAAGAGAATTCACAAATAACAACTGCTCATATTAATTCATTAAATGCGCTGTGTGGTAGCGGCTTCGAATACTACCAACCCTCTCTTTGCTCGTGGGTGTCGTAAAAGACGACTAAGAGCCTTATAATGACCTTGGCCAAGTGCATCTGATGCCGTTTGGTCCACAATTACTTTCCCAAGGAGAGTTGACATCTGGCAGGCGGCCGGTCATAAAACTATTGCCAATAACTTCTACAATATGTACTTCCTTCTAAGAAAAGTAGATATTCTATCGACCCCAAGTAATTGGGATAAGAGTAGGAGAATGATCAACTTCTCATATTAATATCGTCAGCCACATGGAAAAATATTTGTTATAGATTAATATGATGATTAAGAACAGAGAATATACCGAATATATATATGTATATATATATATATATATATATATATATATATATATATATATATATATATATATATATATAGGCGCGATTCTACAGGTTATGGAGTTGTATGCATCGATTTTTATAAGATGTCCTTATGTGTGAATTAATTTATATGTATATAAAATAGACTATATCGTAATAAAAGGTACATACCATATAGTAATAAAGGTGTAAAGATGCGAAAGGGAATGCTTCGATGGTTCGGACATGTGGAAAGAATGCCGAACGAACGTCTGGTTAAGAAGATATACAATGCGAAAGTGGAAGGATGTAGGTACCGCGGGAGACCGAGACTAACTTATCTAGACCAGATTGGTCACGTACTGAAGGAAGGTGGAGTCAAGAGTCTCCGAAACCGGCAAGCATGTATGAAGAGAATTATGAATGTTGAGGAAGCGAGTGAAGTATGCAAGGATAGAGTTCTCTGGCACTCTGTTCTCTCTGCCTATCCTGCAAGGGATATGGCGTGATGATATGTATGTATGTATGTAGTAATATAATTGTGCAGATTCCGTAGTTGTTTAAATACTGAACTAACGTGTCAGTTTCGTTGATTCAATTTCCACGCAAGACAAAAATTGTGTTCAAAAATACAATGATTATTTTCTTAATATAGAGTGTTGTCAAAAAATAAATAAAATTTTATCCTCAGCGGTGACAGTGATTCTCGTGGTACTCACATTAATGGTCTCCGGAGAGTCTTGTTTTTGCACCCAACAAGAAGATCCTGTATGTGGGCAGAACGGGCAAACTTACTATAATGAGTGCAAGTATGTATCAATTCAGCTTACCGATTTCTACAGCTTTCTGTAGCGAATAGAAATATTGTTGACTGTTGCTACAGAAATAATATACAAATTACCATACATCACATATATTTTCATCTTCTTATTTATTCTTTGAATCTGAATGACAGTATGACTGAACAGAAGAAAGAAATATATCGGCAATGTAAGAATGACACCAAGGCCTTAGTGAAAGAGAAACGTGATAGAGCAAGTATGAGTGCAGAAGATAGGCTGACTAAAAACTTCGAGAGTAACACCAAACTCTTTTGGAGGGAGGTGAAGAAGTCTCGGGGTGGTTGGTCAGCCTTCAGAATGATTAAAATAAGGTCTAAAGGTGGAGACATTCTTACACAAACACAAGACGTGTTAAGCCGATGGAGTGAATATTTTGGCGATATGTATGCGGATGCTACGGTTGGCGCCGGTGTCGCATGTGGTCTAGTAGATCAACATTCGGTGACGGCGTCCTCCGATGGCATCAGTATGGATGAAGTTGAATGGGCGATATGAAGTTTGAAAAATGGTAAGGCAGCGGGCATTGATATGATGTCTGCCGAGATGATCAAGCTTGGTGGCTCCTGTGTCTGGGAGGCGTTCCTGTTGCTCCTCAATTTATGTTGGAGCTCGGGAATGGTTCCCGGGGACTGGAATAGCGCAGTCATCGTGCCTTTGTTTAAAAACAAGGGTTCACGTTATGACTGCGCAAATTACAGAGCCATAAGCTTGACCAGTTTGGCAGCAAAAGTGTATGGTAAAATTATTGAAAGGAGAATGAGGATGGTGTCCGATGGTTTACTGTGTGAGACACAAGGAGGTTTCAGGAGTGGAAGGGGATGCATGGATCAAGTGTTCTCTCTGCGCAACATTGTGGAGAAGCATCTGGCTCTAGGTCAGAGGGTTTTCTGCAGTTTTGTGGATCTAGAGAGAGCATTTGACACGGTTGTACGAAAGGAACTTTGGGACATTTTACCGGAGTATGGTATTAACGGTAAACTGCTACAGGCTGTGCAGTCCAGTTACATAGGCTGTAGAGCCTATGTGCGGCTGGATGATGGAATGCCGCCTTGGTTTGACGTCAATATCGGCGTTAAGCAGGGGTGCGTTCTGTCAGCCAGGCTGTTTATCATATATCTGGATAAATGTCTCCAAAGGTTGAACGATATGAATGTGGGAGTCCGGCTGGGCGACTCAGTGGTCACTGCTCTGCTTTATGCAGATGATGCAGTCCTGCTGGCACAGTCAGCGACTGACCTGCAGACCCTAGTCGACACAATGACAGAAGATTGTAAGAAAAGGGATCTACGCGTGAATGTGAACAAAACCAAAATAATGGTCTTTGAAAGAGATGAAGCCAGAACAGATGTAAGAGTAACAATAGGTAATGATGTACTAGAGCAAGTGGTTGAATTTGTATATCTTGGATGTGGATTTAGCCGAGATGGAAGGTACACCACTGATATAGAGCGAAGAGTGAATGCGGGAAATAGAGTGAACGGAGCGTTGGGGCAATTTCTCCGTAGCCACCACCTCAGCCAGAAAGCACGTGTAGCAATACATAACGCAGTGCTTGTCCCAACATTACTGTATGGAAGCGAGAGTTGGGTATGCAGAAAAGAGTATGAAAGTAAAATTAATGCGGTCGAAATGCGATCTCTGCGGAAAATCTGTGGAGTTAGGCTGATCGACCGCATTCGTAACGACGACGTAAGAGAGCGAGTAGGTATGAAAGAGAGTATTGGTGTAAAGATGCGAAAGGGTATGCTCCGATGGTTCGGACATGTGGAAAGAATGCCGAACGAACGTCTGGTTAAGAAGATATACAATGCGAAAGTGGTAGGATGTAGGTACCGAGGGAGACCGAGACTAACCTACCTCGACCAGATCGGTCATGTACTGAAGGAAGGTGGAGTCAAGAGTCTCCGAAACCGGCGAGCGTGTATGAAGAGAATTATGAATGTTGAGGAAGCGAGTGAAGTATGCAGAGATAGAGTTCTCTGGCACTCTGTTCTCTCTGCCTACCCTGCAAGGGATATGGCGTGATTATATGTTTGTTTGTATATAAACAAATAAATATATATATAATAATTTCATATTTCTCATAGTGGTACGACCACGCTGTTGACAGTTCTCTGCAGCCGTGGGCCGGTCCGTCCGGGGTAGTACCACACTCTCGCAGAAAATCGACGTCTGAGTAATGGCAATGTGCTATTGCGCTTCGTTCGGTGAGCGAAAGAGCCGGAAGCCCAATTGAGTGGGTTTGGGGTTTATATTGGTAGGCAGCGGCCTAGTTATACCCTTGGTATTGCAAAGGTCCATGGATGGCAGTGGCACTTACCATCAGGTGTGCCGCTTGCTCGTTTGCCTCCAATAAAAAAAATATATCCATCTCGTATACAATACATCAATATATTATTTCTGTAGTAACAATCAACATTCCCCGAACAGTGACGCCATCTGTAAACTGTCGATTCATCATCATCACAGCCCATATATGTCCCACTGTTGGGCTCGGGCCTCGTCCGTAATGGGAGGGAAATTAACATACTATACCACGATGGTCAGATGTGTTGGGACAGGGTTTTGTTTCGAGTTTTACTTCTCATGCATATGTGCGTTGCATGTTATATGCGTTTTATATCCCTTAGTTTGAATTTACATATGGTCATAACCGTTACATTCACCACTAATTCACTGATTGATAGTAAGTTCAGTGAATTTGTAAATATTTATTTAGTGTGTAACCAACAGCTTACAGATCTATTGGTTCACTATGAAATCCTAATAAATCGATTATATTAGACTGTTTTTGAATGAATGTATGATAATACACTTCATATGGGAAATACTATAATTACCACGCTTAACAGGCGGTTTGACAATCAGTATAATAAGATCCCCCAAAATAGTGCCGTGGTCCTATCTCTTAGCCACGAAGGCCTATAATATCATAATTGCCACAATTGGCTCCATAGATGGCGTTAGTGGTTAAGGTACTTAACATGCCATGTGCAAGGCAACACTCATGCTAGATAATATTTTATGCATTTGACAATTTTTTGTTCTGAGTCTGAGTGTTATTTGTTGTACATTAATTATATGTTTGTAAAGTCCCCCGGAACACAAAGATTAATTCCTTAGTGCAAGGTGTTTATCTTGCCAGCGACAACAAAGACCGGGTTCTGCTGGCCCATTCATGTAATGTGAAGAAGTACATTGCCGGGCGGGTCTATAGGGTCGCGAGCCGCTTCATCTGTCGCCCTGGACGGATTTAGCAGGGTGTAACCAGAGCATAATAATAATAATATCATGCTAGTCAGACAGATTGGTAAAGTGTTTCATTTATAGTTTTCCTTCTCTTAAATCTCTGCAAGATGTTACATGGATAATTTATATCTCTTAGTCGACTTTTAGCCTACCCACGGGTAAGATAGAGAGTGATGAATTATTATTCCGTCACCAGATGTTAAAGAAAGTACATTTAAAAAAATAAAGTTTTGTAATAACTTAATAAAAGTAATATAATTTTTATATAGCATCAATTCCTTTTTGTAATGGCAACAAATCTTTATAAAAAAAATGTCAAGCAATAAATTTGACAACTAAATCATTTTTTTTTAATTGCCTTTGGTGGCACACGATCAAGCATCATACCTGATAGTAAGTGTTACTGCTGCCCGTGGACCTTTGCAATATGAGTATATCTATATCTGCAATATGAGTATATCTGATATATGAGTATATCTAGGCCACTTCTTGCCAATGAGAATTCCAAACCCATCCAGAAAGTTGGGTAAACGAAAGAGCTGTCTCACGCTTACCGAACAAAGCAGCACGTTGTCACTGCTCGGACGTCGATTTTCTGCGAGAGTAGGCTACTAGCCTGGACAGACCGGCCCGCGGCTGTAGACAGAAAACTGCAACAGTGTCCTTATTACTATTAAAAGTATCTGTAATAATGATAACTTGAAGGTGTCGTACATCATAAACGCTGCAAAGTATTGAAAACATAGGGATGCTAAGAAGAAAATATAAACAGGATAAAATCGTATTGAAAACATAGGGATGCTAAGAAGAAAATATAAACAGGATAAAATCTATAAAAGTATAGTTTTATTTCATATATATAATACTAGCGTAAACATCTAAAATAAAGACAATTAGGCAGAAAGAAGATCACGCAATTTTATAAGCAAATTTTTCATGTATGTTTTTATTTTCAGTATGAAGTGCAACAACGTACAGCTTGCTTATAAAGGCAAATGTAATAACAAATAATATCAAAAAGGGTTAATTATATTACAATTTGGTGATTGTAACATTAACAATAAAATGATAAAAAGTTATACATTTTTTTAATATCAATATTTTTTTTTTTTTTTTTTTTGGGGGGTGGGCTACGGTCGGCGCACTCCTCGCACCACTCCATCCGGGGTGACAGAGGGGCGTAAGCGCGCACACCCGTAACCCACCCGTGACGTCGCCTTCGTCGTTGGGCCGACCACCGGAGCAGAGTGACTTGACGTCAGTGGTCGGCCCGACGGAATACCCCTGAGGAGTACCCTCTCCTCGACCGACATCCCCCCCTCGGGTAGGATGTCGGTCTTTCCTCACGCGGTCGGCCTCTCGGCGGGTGACGGACTAATTCCCCGATCCAGTCACCCGCGGCCTCGGCTAGGGCGGCATCAGGCGCAGGTAATCGCGCCTGCGCCGCCCCAGTCGCCGGCGGCGGCTCGCGCCGTCGAGGAGACGCTCCGCGCGCACGCGCTCCGCCGCCTCCTTCCGCGAGACTACTGCCTCGCAGAAGGTTGCGACCGCGTCCCAGTTCCTGACGCTGTCGAGCATCGCCCTGGCGATGGTCGGCAGCGTCAGGTCGGCACCGATGATTGCGACGAGTTCACGACGCTGCTCTGCCCAAGCGGCACAAACCTCGAGCGTATGCTGCGCCGTGTCTTCGTCGCAATCGCAGTGGTGGCAGGACGGTGTACTCTCCCTCCTGACGACCTTGTGCAGGTATTTGGCGAAGCATCCATGCCCCGTCAAAACCTGCACCAGTCGGAAGGAGAGCACCCCGTGCCGCCGTTCCAACCACTGCATCAGCACCGGCCGGAAGGCCTCTACGGTCCGCACACCGAACCGAGGCCTCTCCAGCCGGACTGCCCAACGGGCAATGACATCTAGGCGGGCGTCAACGCGCCAGGCGGTGAGTTCCCTCAAAGAGACCACACCGCCCTCCGCGCGCACCCCCGACACCCGTCGATACAAATCGGCGAGCATTTCCGCCTCCAGGTCCCACGGGGGACTCCCGGCCAACAGGCACGCTGCCTCCGTCGCCACCGTGCGGTACCCGCGTACAGCCCTGACCGCCATGGCCCTCTGTGGTCGCCACAGAAGAGCCCTGAGTCGGACGGTCAGGGACCTCGCCCACACCGGTGCGCCGTACAGGGCCATCGACCGGACGACCCCCGTGTACAGCTGTCGGCACGTAGCGCTCGGTCCGCCCACATTCGGCATTAGCCATGAAAGGGCGGACGCCGCGCCGACGAGCCGCGGAGCGAGCCTGCGGAAATGCTCCCGAAACCACCAATGCCCGTCGAGCACCAGGCCCAAATACCTCATATGGGCCCGGATGCTGATGTCAACCGAATTGACGGTGATCGAAACGCCGATGGGAGGGCCCATGCGGGGCCCATGGAACAAGAGGGCCTCCGTCTTGTCCAGGGCCACCCTCAACCCCAGCGCCTCGATCCGCCTGACGATCTCTTCGGTGCCGAGAGTCGCCAGGCCTGCCGCCTCCTCCAGCGTCCCACCGCGGGCTGTGACGAGCGTGTCGTCGGCGTAACAGATCACGCCCAGCCCGGGTGGGAGGCTCCCTCTCAACGCCCAGTCGTAGCCGATGTTCCACAGGGTGGGTCCAAGGACCGACCCCTGTGGGACACCGCACGTCATGGGCGTTCGCACAACGTCCCCTACTCGGTTGGTGTAGAGGACGCTGCGCCCCTCCAGATAGTCTGCCACTAGCCGCCTCAGGTAAACTGGCACTCCGTGGTATCGGAGCGCCTCCCTGATGCAGCTAAATGGCAGACTATTGAATGCGTTGGCGATGTCCAGGGACACCACCAACAGCACTCCTCCGCCGGTGACGGCCTCAGTCGCCACGGCCCTCAGGCGCAGCAGAGCCGCGATCGTCGAACGACCCCTCCTGAACCCAAACTGGGCGTCCGACAGATCGGGCCCCGTGCCAACGAGGTGCCGCTCGATGCGGGCAGCCAGCACCCTCTCCAATAGCTTGCCCGCATCGTCAAGCAGCACGATAGGCCTGTAGGCCGAGGCCAACTCTGGAGACCGTCCCGGCTTCGGCAGGAGCACCAGCCTCCCCTCCTTCCAGCACCCAGGGAACCGCCCGGACGCTAAACACGCGTCGAACAGCCCCCTGAGGCGGGGACACAGGTGGTCGAGGACCAGGGCCAGCACGCGGTTGGGAACACCGTCGGGCCCGGGGGCAGTGGATTTGCTGCGCATGCGCGCCACCGCCACCCCCATCTCGGTTGCCGTGATGGGCGGAACACTGTCATCGTCGGCCTCCCGGTCAGTGTCTGGCGAAGCCATGACCGGGGGCGTGTGCTCCGCCCGTGGCGGGAACAGGTCCTCGATGACCCTGGTGAGGAGGCCGGGCTGGAGGGTCTCGGTGAGGGGGGGGCCCCGCGCGCGGAGCTTACTCAGCGCCGCGCGATAGGGGCGACCCCAGGGGTCTCGATCGAGACCGTCCAGCATCTCCTGCCGACTGACGTCCTTGGCGGTACGGACGGCCAGCCTGAAGGCCGACCGCGCATTGCGGTAGCCCTCATAAAGCCGGCCCTCCCGCTCCTCATCACGATGGTGCCGCCGGCTGCGGGTGTAAGCCCTCCGGGCGCATATACATGCGGCCCGAAGATCCGCCAGCTCCCGGGACCACCAGTGGACAGCCCTTTTCGGGGGCAGACACCGTACACGGGGCATGGCCGCATCGCAGATCTGCGTCAACGCATTGCGGATGCGGCCAGCCTCGGCGTCCACCCCGTCCAACTGGTGGGCAGAGGACAGCCACGAGTGAACGATGGCTGCCTCCGCCAGCAGGTCCCGGTCCAAACGACCCACAGCCCATCGCGGGAACGCGGGACGTCCGTCCGCCTGATGACCCCTGCCGGGCGTCGGGAGGGTCCGGGAGACCTCCATCCGGATATACCGGTGGTCCGATAGGGTCTCAACCTCCTCCGCGACGCACCAGCTCCTCACGCGTGCGGCGACAATGGGGCTAGCGAACGACAAGTCCACTATCGACCCGCCCCGCTGCCGCACGCACGTATGCACCGAGCCCCTGTTCAACAAACAGAGGCCCAGTGCCGCCGCCCACTCCTCGACCGCCCGTCCTCGGTCGTCCGTCCTGGGGGACCCCCACGCCATGGACTTGGCGTTGAAGTCCCCCAGAACGAAGACTTGGCGCGGTGCCAGTCGCCGTAACGAGGCCCCTAAGATGGTCAGGGAGGCCCCAAAATCAGTCACGCTCCTGTTAGGGGAGAGATAGACTCCGAAAAGCGTAATCTCTCCCCAGTCCGCCGCGACGTATCCGACGCCCCTATCCCTAAGGGTCAGGGACGACGAAGGCCACGACGTGGAGGCGACGATTGCCACAGTGCCGTCGGTGCTACCCAGCCAGTTAGGTCGGTCGGGCACCACGTACGGCTCTGCGGCTACGGCTACTGCTATCAACCACTCCGCCATGGCTTGCAGGAAAACGTCCTGCGCACCGGCGGAGTGGTTGAGATTGGCTTGGAGGAGACGGATGGCTTCGTGGTCCATTAACGGGCCGTATCCATCGTCTCCTCCTCCGCGCTAACGGGCGATCGGGTCGCGATCGGAGCGGGAGCGGGCCCGGTCGATGAGCCGCCCCGCCCCTTTGGGGCCGATGCCGGGGGTCTGCAGTCCCCAGAGCCCATGCGGTGCTTGGCAGGCCTATTGCCCGCCGCACACGCGGGGCAGTGGGGCACCGCAGAGCACGATGCTGCCTGGTGCCCAGCCTGACCGCAGCGGAAGCATAGCCCGCTGCAGTCAAAGCAGTTGCGACACGTCGGTCGGGTATGCCCGACCGCCATGCATTTGTAACACCTCGCGGGCCGGGGCTCCAGCACAGTTACCCGCGCCGAACTCCAGCCCACGAGGAGCCTGCCTGAGTCGGCCAATTTCTTGACCGACTCCACCGGGCACTGCACCCAGACAGCACCGACGCCGCCCGGACCAGGACGGATGGTGCCAATCCGGACGGTGTCCGAGGCACATCCGGTACGCACCATAATGGCCTCCCGGACGTCCTCCACCGTCACGGAATCGTCCAGACCCGTGAGGCGCATCTCTGCGCACTTGACGGGCCTGGCGATTCGGACTCCATCCTCCGGCCCGAACAGCCCCCTCAGCTTCGAGGCCACACTATCAGCCGCCTTGGCGCCCTCGGCCCCAGGGAACTCGAGAATTCGAGCCCCTGTCCGGGCCTTGCGGGTCCTCGCCTCGACGCCCCCGATGTCGGAGACGTCCAGCTCCCGCCGGGCGCGTCTTAGGACAGCCTCATAGTTGAGGCCCCTCTCGGCCGCCTCAGGCAGCACGGTGATAATGACCGCAGCTGTCTTCGGCGACTTGAGGCCCCTGCGCGACCTCTTTCCCCCTTTGTCGGCTCCCGCCTGTGGAGCAGCAGCCACAGCGGCACTCTTGGCTGCCGCTCTCCGTTTCTGACCGCGTTCCTTCCTGCTCCGCCCAGCCACCTGCCAGCCCTGTTCGAGCCTGGCAGCAGCGCTGGACACAGCAGGCGCATTCGCGGGTGCGCTGGCCGGAGCCTGCGGTGCAGCCGCTGGCGCCCGCCGCTGTCCGGTTTTGGCGGGAGCCGGCACCGTGCCGGCCTTCTTCTTGGCCCCCTTAGGCCCACCTACGGCCGCAGCATAGCTCACCACGCGGCCACCCTGACAGGGCAGCGGGGTGGGAGCTGACGCTTGCGGCCGCTTCGTCCTGTCTGTGGCGGGCGGCAGCCGGAGGGGTGGCTCGGGTGGAAGACGATCCGCCACGGCCTGGATGCGCGCATCCATCATCAACTCCAGCCTGGCGAAGATGACGTGCATCGCCTCCTCCGGCACACCGTGCACCGCAGGGAGCGGCTCCTCCCCTTTCTTGGGCCTGCCACGCTTCCTGACGGTGCTCACGGCCAGCGCCGCGGGCACAAGTGGCGCAGCAGGCACCACGGGCGCAGGCGGCGTCACAGGCGCAGGCGGCGCCATGGGCGCAGAGGACGGGCCCGCCCTCTCCAGCGCAGCCCGCTTTTGCGGCGAGGCCAGTGTCGGCGGCATGGCTGGCACTAAAAGTGCGAATTGAGACCGCAGGTCGGCCACGTCCTTGGCCAACCCGCGGTTCTCCTTCCGCACCGCCGACAGCTCCGACTCGAGTCGCCGGTTTCGCTCCCGCAGGCCGGAGACCTCCCTATTGAGGCGTGCGTTCGCGCCCTGCAGGGCCGCCACCTCACCGCTTTTATTGGCCGGACTCGGAGTCACCGGCCTCGCTGCCACCGCCGATCCACGACCCCTACGCCCACGGCGTGCGGTCGGGACCTTGGGAGGAGGCATGATGACACTCCCCTCTGAGTCGGAGCTGCCGCCCTTATGCAGGGGGCGCTTCCGTACACTCGGGGGGAGGGCCTCCTCCCTCTCCCTGGCATTTAAGGCCACCGTCAGAGTCTTCCCCGCGCGGTGCGGCTCAGACTCCTCGGCGGCCTCGGCAGCTAAGCTGCTCTCCTCCATACTGGACGGCTCTGCGGCATTGCCGCCCTCGTCCCGGCTTCGGCCGACCTCATCGTCGGACGACTCTGCAGCCTTACCGCCCTCGTCCGACGGCTTCTCCGAGGCCGTGTCGGTGTCGGAGTTCCCACAGCTCTCCGACAACGGCCCTGCGGCTTTACTGCCGCCCTCACTACGCGACGGCTCTGCGGTAGATCCGCCCTCGTCGCTCGACAGCTCCGTTGGGCTGCCACTCATTCTCCTCTCCTTGGACGGCCCTGCGACATCGTCGCCCTCATCCCGAGACACACACCCGTGGCCGCCCGCCCTCCGCGACGGCCCTGCGATGCTACCACCATCCACTTGCGACGGCTCTGCGGCTACTGTGCCGCCCTCGTCGCTGAGAACGCTGGTCTCGCGGCATGCCGCGGCCTCCAGCGCCTCCCTTTCCTTCTTGAGCCGGTTGGCGCGCCGTTTAGCGCGCTCGCCGGCTGGAGTGATGATCCGCCTACGTTTCTTTCTTTTTGGGGCCTCTTTAGTTTGTGCCGGGCCCTCGGCGGACGCCTCAAGTCCCAAGGACGAGGCGTCGTTTGTGCCAGTTTTATGTTGGCTTGGCAAGGCCTTAGGGTGGGAATCCGTAGGATCCCCGTCTTTTAATTGGTGTGAAAGTAGATCCATTTTGGTTCCCACGAGAATGGGAGAATTGACAGTCGACCCGAGCAGAGATCCCTGTACTCGGGCAAGCCTACATTTACCAACCAGGGGGGCAGCCGGTACCCTGGCTGGAGCGTGCTAAGAACTGAATACCCCATCAGCCATGCATCCTCTCGCCGCACGCCAGAACTTAGGATTCTGGGTAATTCTTTATAGAGGTTGTCTTCCTCGCGGTCCGGGCGGTTAAGCCAAGACCCTCGCTCCTGAAACTAAGACAAGCAAAGATCAGGTTTACGATATGTCGACGGTGGCTTATGCCTGCCCAGCCCCCAAATGAATGAGTGACTGAGCCCGTCGAAGATTCGCGTCCGGTCACCCTCTACGAGTAGAGAGCTAGGAGCGAAACAGGGCTTCCCAAACAAAGGGACCCCCCTAGCGCCAGATATTCGCTACGGGAGACAATCCATCAGAATGATCTGGGGGACTGCCGCCCGCACCCAGGGTACACCACGTGGAGGTTTCTGACATCGTACCCCTAATATCAATATTTACAATGATATTGATGGCCGCGGCTGACTTTTGTCCATATTATTAATAATGTCTTTATTTATAAAATGCTGTGTGGTAGCGGTTACGAATACTACCAACCCTTACCTCGCTCGTGGATGTCTTAAAAGATGACTAAGAACCTTATAACGACCTGGGCCAACTCCATCTGATGCCGTTTGGTCAACAATTACATTCCCAATTAGGGTAGACATTTGGCAGATGGCCGGTCATAAAACTATCGCCAATAACTTTTACAATATGTACTTAGAAAAAAAAGTAAATATTATATCGACCCCAATTAATTGGGATAAGAGTAAGAGAACGATGATGTCTTTATTTACAAAATTGCCGTTCTTTTTCGTCCGGAAAGTTTAGCTTCCGGCTCTTTTACTCCCCGAACAAAGCGCAATAGTACATTGCTACTGCTCAGATATCGATTTTCTGCGAAAGTGAAGTATTACCCCGGACGTACGTAGAGAGAAAAGTGCCAACAGTGTGGTCTTACCACTACCAAGGTTTTGTAGGCAAACCTTAGAGTACTCTAAGGTTTTGTAATTATAAAATATAAATATAAATTGTCTTTAGGGTTTTGTTTACTCTGAGGTTAGAGTACTCTATAGTTTTGTATTAATATTCTAGTCAAAGTCACGCTGCTAGTAGTTTTATATCTGTATCCATTACTCGCCAACTCGTCTGGAGTAGTGTCACACTCTCTTAGAAATACCTACTACCATCTACCATCTGTGTGGTAGCAATTTGTTACTGGACTTAATTCCGTGAGCAAGAAAATCAAAGGCCTAAATTCCACCTTAGAGAAAGCAGCAATCTTGCACGAGATCAAAAAGCAGTGGAGCAGCAGTTATCGCGTATAATAAGGTAAGCTGGAGACTCGTCTGCCACGTCATCATAAACAAAGCAAAGCAAAAAAGATTGTCGAGTGGAGACCACGAATCGGACAGCGCCGCGTAGGACGACCCCCCACTAGGTGGACTGATGACATTATCAAGGTCGCAGGAAACCGCTGGATGCAGGTGGCGCGGGACCGTGTTGAATGGCATTCTCGTGGGGAGGCCTATGTCCAACAGTAGACGTTTACGGGCTGATGGATGGATGGATGGATATATATTAGTAATTAAAATATGTCAAAAAGGTCCTCTCGTACTCAATAAATATTAACCAAGACCATAGTTTGTATATTTAACCAAATATTGTTACTATTTAAAAATCCACCAACTGAATGGAAATATTTGTCTAGTAGCCATATTTGAATAAATGAAGTGGCATTTCTCTGTACTCTTTTGGTATTTCTACCTGACTTCATATTAAATATATTGAGGAAGTGGCAATTTTAATAATACAAAGCACTTCTTCATCTAAAATTTTCAGTTTCGTTATTTTATTTATTTATTTATTTTATTCAACTGCTCACTACACTTACAGTTTCCCAATACGTGTAGTGAGCCATTACAATTCTATAATTTAAGTGTATAATTATAAGATAAAAAGTATAAACAATATTTTAAAAATAAATCAAATTTAGTGAAGAATATATCAACTTCTGGATAGTGAGCGATCAGTGAGTTAAGCAGTGCAACGGCCTGGCTGGTAGGTGCGTATTGTGCGGTATATGTACGCACCTGTGGTTCAGCGAGCAGATGGCGCGAGCGAAGTCGTGTGTATAGGTACGGTGCTGATAGGGAACAGTGCGATAATACATTCGGATTATCGATTTTATTGTTAAATAATAAATAATAATGTATCAATAGGGCACACTTGCGTCGTAACGCAAGAGTATCAAGACCTATCATTCCGGATACAAAAAGAGACGGATATAAGTAAAGGTAATAACCATAAAGCTTTTTGTACAAAAATCTACAAAATTTACGTTGTACACGTTCTATCATCACGCTATACTTGACCTCGTGTGGGTCCCAGATTATGGAGTTATACTCCAAAGTACTGCGAACAAAGGAAAAGTATAGCGCAATAATAGTACTCCGATTCTGAAACTGAGTAGACTGTCTCATCACAAAGCCAAGTGATTTAAAACTTTGTGTGCAAATGGTTGTGATGTGCGTATTAAATGTTAGACACGTGTCAAGTGTAACGCCTAGGTCACGGATTTGTGTGACCCGCTCCAACGGTACACCAGATATGTTGTAAATGTACGTGCATGGAGCGCGCGATCGAGTAAATGTTATGGTTTTACATTTGGATGTATTAAACTCTAAGCGATTGCGCGCACCCCAGGCAATAACACTATTGATGTCACACTGGAGCGCTTCACAGTCTTCCATGCATTTTATGCCTAAAAACACCTTCAGGTCATCCGCAAATATGAGGCATTGTGCCGAAGAGATGACATTGGGCAGGTCGTTAATCATAATTAAAAACTGAGTTGGGCCCAAGACACTGCCCTGACTCACACCAGAAATAGTAAAATATGGTTCCGATTGGTATTTACCTAGCTGTACATATTGTATTCGACTAGTAAAATAACTAGCGAATAATTTTAAAAGGTTAGGAGTAAAACCAAAATCAGCAAATTTTTGTAAAAGCACGTCATTGTGAACGCGATCAAACGCTTTTTTAAAATCAAAGTATGCCGCGTCAACTTGCCTATTATGATCCATCTCGGTTACACAATAGTCAACAAAATTTATTAAATTGGTGGCAGTCGATTTGCCAGTTCTAAACCCGTGCTGACACTCGCTGAGTTGCTGTTTAACCTGTTTGATAATGTGGCTGTTTAAAATATATTCAAATACCTTAGCCAATGCGGAAAGAATAGCAATTGGCCTATAGTTTATGATTTCAGACCTTAACCCGTTCTTGTGTACCGGTGTAACACGTGAAATCTTCCATAACGTAGGATAGGTGGCTGTTTTTACTGCTAAGTTCAAAATGTATAATAGTGGATCTATTAATACTCCAATACAATCCTTTATGATATAAGCAGGTATACCATCGGGCCCAATCGAAGATTGAGCTTTCAAACGTTTGACAGCCTGTAACAATTCCGATTTACTAATAAGCTCGATGCTAATACGCGAAGAACACAAATTACTATTACGTTCTTCGTTTTGTGGGATATTCATTGATAATGTGGGCGAATTTGCTATAAACATAGATTTAAAGTATGTTGCAAAACCTTTCGCAGCATCCAATCCGGAGAATATATTGCCATATAATTGGTAATCGGAACAGGAATTTCGCGACGAACGTTGGTTCCTGACAAAGTTCCAAAAGGACCTCGGATCTTTCCGTGTACCCGCCTCAGCGCTATTTATATAGTTGGCATGTGCTATCTTTATCATTTCCTTAGTTCGTTGTCTGTAAAATTTGAACATTTCTTTATTAAAAATTAATTGAAATTTTCTAAATTTTTTCAAATGAAAATGCTTATTTTTAATGTTTTCTATAATTTCAGAGGTATACCATATGGGATATACATACTTTGTAATACGAGTAGATTGCCTTTTCGGAGGTACATTAGCGTTTAAGGTTGTTTTAAGATGAGAATAAAAAACATCAAGCGCGTTATTAACGTTAGTACTATTCAATACTGTAGACCATGATATCGACCCAACCGACTCATACAGAGTCTGAAAGTCAGCTTTTCTGAAGTTCCACTGAGGTGTATCATATTGAGATAATGTGTAATGTGGCAGTGCTGCCCGAGCCCGCTCAGCCGCCGGCCGCGGAACGCTCAGCCGCACGCTGAGCGGTGGGTGGTGCGCGTCCGCCGGCACTAACGGCTCAACATCGTCAACAACACTCACGCACTCGCCTCCCAGATTGCTCAGTACCAGATCTAACATATTACCATAAGTATTATTAACTGTATTGTGTTGATAAAATTTACAAAAAGATAAAAGATAAGTAAAATGTAGGTTTACATTTTGACTACATGAAGTCAAATTAAAATCACCTAATACGACGATATCTAATTTTGTGTATTTCTCAATAATGTTTTCTAAGACTATAAATGTGTTTACATATTTATCATCTGTAGAATTGGGTGGAATGTAAACAACACACAATATAATACGCTTATAGTTTAAATTTACAGTAGCTACTATAACTTCCATATCGTAAGTGTAGTTATCAATATCAAATATTTGTTGGACAGAATATTGTGCGCGTACCGCCAATAGTACACCTCCCCAACCGGCATCGTTGGGGCGATCGCGGCGTATAACAATATACCCGTCGGGAAACACTTCGCCATCTTTAACACTACTTGTTAGGAATGTCTCTGATAATGCATATATATCGGCATATTCACTTAACACTGATAACTTAAACACATTTAATTTAGACCGTAGTCCTCTAACATTTTGGTAAAACAGCGTATAACATTTAGGCTTGGGCGGTTTGTACACCTTGTTTACGAAATCCATTCCGCCACCGTTTCACACAAATACCTTCTGGCCAGTTATCGGCACACATATACATATCTAAATGCTTAGCTGAAACACATAATTTAAATGACGCGTAGTCGGCACGTGCTTTTAATGCCTCAGCAGTACATTGAGCATTCGAACAAATCTTATTTAAATATTCTAACACCTGTGCAACTGTTGTTCCAACTTTTAAATAATACAAATGCAGGTACGTTCTACGTTCCGCAGCTAGTAGTGAAGTGGGGGTTGGCGAGGCAGTACCACGAGTCACGTTCTCACTCATACGCTTACGAGAATGGCGGCGCACTTCGACCCAGATGCTGTCCCTCTCTTTGTTCGAACTCTCGCGTGTTTCGATCATCTCGCGGTTATCACCTGCGGCATGTTGCGCTTGTGGTTCATTACTTATAGTAGGGGCCGCGCTCGATGATGTAGTCGGTACAAAATTCGTTTTGCTCACTTTCTTCCGAGCTCCGACGCTAATAGCTGATGCTGCCCGAGCACGAGCTTCACGGATTGGACGTGGATTTGATTCCGTTTCAGAAATACCTTCACTAAAGTTATGATGAGCTTTGGCACTCAGTGATCCTTCTTCAACTATTTTTTTAATTAGCTTGTTTTGTTCTCATAAGAGCTTTTCCAGCGAAGACACTTTATCTTGAAGCAAGATCACAGACTTGTTCAACTCGTTGATGGTAATTTTCGCATTTTTGGTAGACATTTCTAATTTTACATGAATAATTACAGGGAGTAACAAAAACACACGTACACGTACACAGACAGTGAGTGAGACGACGACGTTATATCTCTAATACAATATTTAGAGGTTGTAAAACAGATATTATTTCAATTTAACGAATAAATAAGTTTTGATGAAATTACCTATTTGTAGAATGTATGAAGAAGATAATGTTAGTATATGTAGTCTTTTAAAAAGACGCTTGCAAGATTCAAGAGGTCCAGCTCCATAATTTGCCTTGACATATATCTTCTGTGTAATAAAGACCTTATTTATATCATTACAATTACCAGAAACTAACAAGCCATTCCTTAAAATAGAATCGACCTAATTCTAAGTTGTTTCAATGCTTAAACAAATGTATTTGGTCTACTACTCACATTTTTAACACGAACTTTCCAATAACAATTTGGATCCAAATGTAGACCTAAAATTTGATTTCTAGTGTGGTATAAATATTTTCACCTTGATAACGAATTTGTATTCTGAGGTTTTTAAATTTATAGTTGCTTAAATAATAATCTTTGCGAGATTTGTTTGAAGGTTATTTAGCTTACTGCGTCATGCGTTTGCATGTTTTTATGAGATATTACAATCGACACATTATCCGTAAAAAGTACATATTTGTATTTGGTTATAGATGGGAGATTATTTATATATAGAAGAAATAACAGTAGGCCCAGAATACTCCCCTGTGGCACCCTGTTTTCTATATAAGCATAGGAACATCGATATTGTACTAAATTCTAGTTAGTTAACCTCATAGTTTTGACACATTGCTTTTTTTTTTCTATAGGTAACTCTTAATCCATTATTTAGCCTAACCCCTGATACCTAAAATAATCGTTAACATTTATTAGGTAGATATTTATGATTTATACAATCAAATGCTTTGGTCATATCTAAGAATAGAATCAGTACTGGATTGTTTCTATCTATAACACCAATAACTTTTGATATATGCAAGATGGAAGAGCAGTACATATTGCTTCGGCACCGTGTAATTGGGTTAAGAGCAGGATAATAATGATGATGATACTACATTTATGTATATTTAATAAATAATTATTTGTTTTTAGCTTTTGTCTAAGATAGTCATTTATGTGTAGGTACAGCTAAATAAAAAAAACTTATTATTAATATATATATATATGCATACTTTGCAACTATATAAGGATATACATAATTCTATATGAATTTGTCTTAAGGAGAAATCTTAATATAGATTACATATTTATCCGTATAGTGATAGGAATAAAATTTATTAACTCTTTGTATCCATGAATGTCGTAAAAGAGAGATTTATTGGGATGAATCTCTCCACTAAGCCCACCACTGTAACTCTTTTAAGTCAGAATCCAGAAAAGTCTCTATAAATTATACAGGAGTTTTGATCCTCAAAAAGTCCCTAAAAACGCTTTTCATCATCTTAGCCACCGCAACAAATTTGATTAGAGAAGAAAAATAGTAGTTAGAAAAACTCCACTTTCTTCCTTTGCAAAGTGAAAGGCAGGAAGCAAAATTGGCTAATAAACAGAAGATATATAGTCACGCAAAGCGCAGCAGTGTAGGGGAAATAATAGAACTTAAGGCTTTTTTTTATTGGGTAGGCTATGGTCCGCACACACGCCGCTCGTTCCGTCTGGGGTGATGAAAGAGCAGCCCGTGGCCCCATAACCCACCGTATTCCCTCCCCATCGTTATTGGGCCAGCCACTAGTACCGCTTCCTTCCCATCCGTGGCCAGACTTAAGAGGCCTAAAATTGATTGTAATAATAAGTATGACAGAAACGCCTGAACACTAATATATGGCAGAACTACTCCACACGTGACTTGCAGATTATGTAAATTAAGGTTATGCTCGTTACGCCCAAGACTACATACTCAGATGAAGTGATGAGCTATTTGTTCAAAATAAACTGCGATTTTGAATAATGATAATAATTTTAAACTATTTTGACAAAATTGTGAAGTTGCAGTTAAAAATAAAATGTATTCCTCTTCCAACGTACATATCGCAAATGTTATTGGCAATAGTTTTATGACCGGCCACCTGCCTGACGTCAACCGACCTTGACAATTTAATTGTTGAGTCGAGGGTATTAGGTGGAGGTGGTCCAGGTTGATATAACTTACTTTCAAACATGAACGTGATTTAATGTTTCAAATACCATTGTGATAGCACCAGAGAAGCTCATACTTTGATGATGGAGTTTGAAAGTAGGAAAGCCTGCGAAATATTGCCTATTAGTGAATATAACAAATTTGAGCTCATTGGATTCACTTTAACTAGTTTTTTCATTACTTATTTTTATATCAGGGTTTGTAATTTTATATTATTATTAAATGCGTTAGTCAATACAAAACAGTGGTTTAGTAATAGTAATTTCTTAATATTTGTCAATAATATTTAGTTTTACGATATCTGTATATAGCAGTTTTAGTTTGATTTCATTGCTTCGGTATTTTATATACACAACAAAAATATTATTCTAATTGTATATGCTAAACAAATGTGTTTGGAAGACATGTCTTTAGTTTGCGTCTTATTACAACTGAATTATTTTTGTGGCCGGTTTACACCACACTATATATTTAAATGCAAAATAACATTTGTATTCAAATGCAATAATGCATGCGGTCATCCTTCGTACACAAACATTTGAATTTACTTTTATAATCATCCAAATAGATCTATTATGCGGCCATGCGCTGTGTGCACCTGCTACCGAACAAAAAGGGTTTTGATCCCGGGAGTTGACAGAATCCTTGAGGACCTCAGAATTTACAACATAAAAGATACGGGCGAAAAACATAACTCTTCCTTCATTTTAGCTGATAAATGTCCCATTGCTGACTTTCTTTCTATATCTTTTATAATAAGATGGAAATTATTGACCTACTTACCATATATCACGCCGGTGAAACGGGTTGGTATGGAGTTCTCCTTTGAGTTTTTTTTCTCAGGCATGGATTTTATTTGCATATTATAAAACATAGTCGTCTTTTACGACACCCATGGCCAAGATAAGGGTATTCTCACTCCGTCAACACAAGGAACCGTTTTATGGCAGTCGGATAAAAAGAAAAATATAGTATTTTTTTTTTATATCGCTTATGGTAGCAAAAGAGCAAGTAGCACACCTGATGGTAAGTGTCACTGCTGCCCATGGACCTTTGCAATGCCAAGGGCTTAGGCCATTGCCTACCAATAAAATCCCCAAACCCACCCAGTTGGGCTTCCGGCTCTCTCGCTTATCGAACGAAGCGCAATAGCACGTTGCCATTACTCAGACGTGGATCCTGCGAGAGTGTGGTACTACCCCGGACGGACCGGCCCGCGGCTGTAGACAGAAAACTGTCAACAGCGTGATCCTACCACTATTAAAACTATTATTTCTAATGTGTGTATTCATAATAATTGTAAGACATCAATAAACTAGTATGTCAAAACTAGACTCAATGTTTCATATGTAATATTGCTTTTTTCTTTATTTTTTATTTTAAAGACACTACCGTTTTCTAAGGAAATAATCCTTGTATTCCGGAGGATTTTACAAACAGACGAATTACACTCAGACTCAGGGCAACAGTTCGTTGATCACACAAAGTATTGTACTACATATGAATCGAACCCATGGCACTGAAGGTATCTTAACCACAAAGCCATTTGTGCAACTGTTTTTAAAAAATGGTAATATAACAATTTACCTTAATTGAATACAATCAAACAACAAGAGTAAAATAAAATATCACTTATTTATAATATTCATACATATATATACAATCAATTTATCTATCCATCCTTACGTCTATCCATCTATTCGTCAACGTTTGCAGGCGATCGTCAATCCTTCAACCATACATTAACAATTACCCTAATATCATTAGGTTTATTTCTTAAATAATTCTTGAATGGCGTAAACTGGCAATCCCTTGGTCTCTGGTAAGAAATAATAAAAGTAAACACCAGTACCAAAGCAACTGATTGAAAAGAAATAAAACACTGAATATAATCCTATCCACTTGATGATTAGATTGAATAGAAATAAACATGTGAATTGACATATCCAGGTCCACTCCACAGCTAACATAGAAAGAATACTCTTCACCTGAAAGATAATAAAATATTACGAAAGTAAAATGTATTATTGTTCTTCTGTGTGGTGACGGAGTAAGAATACAACCACCATCTTACCTGTGGGTGATCGTAAGAGACAACTAAGGTATATAAAATGCATACAACATCTATGCATTTTGAAGTATAACTCGAAACAAAACCTTAAACCAACACGTCCGATTAGCGTGGTGTAGTAGGTCAATTTCTCTCCCGTTATGGAGGAGGCTCGAGCCCAATAATGGGACCTATATGAGCTAAGATGATGTATTATTGTTTGATGTCACCAATAGAGTCCTCACAAGATTTAAATATTTGTTTGTGGCAATGATTCATTTATGATATTAAAAGGTTTATATTTTATATACTACTATTACTTTAGATTATCGATACTGTTTCATCTTTCTTTTTCATTTTATCTTTTATCCTTCATGCTGTGTAAATAGCGGCTACGAATATTGAATTGAAAAAGATAAATATAAGGTAATAAATAAATCACAATCGCATAAATATTCAGGCGCACGGAAGATGAAATCATCATTCTCCTACTCTTATCCCAATTACTTGGTGTCGATACAATATGTATTCTTCTTTCATAGTACATATTGTAAAAGTTATTGGCAATAGTTTTATGACCGTCCACCTGCCAGACGTCAACCCTCCTTAGGAATGTAATTGTTGACCAAACGCCATCAGATTTAGTTGGTCCAGGTCATTATAAAGCTCTTAGTCGTCTTTTATGAAATCCACGAGCAAAGTAAGGGTTGTTTATTATTATTGTAGTATTCTTAGCCGCTACCACATAGCTTAATAATTTAAGTTAAATTTTAATAATAGATAACTGTAATTAAATATATTTCTATATATCACTAGCTTCTGCCCGCGGCTTCACCCGCGCAAAAGGTTACTTTCCCAAAAGTTTTTCATCCCCTATTTTTATTTCACCCCTTAAGGGTAACTTTTTACAAAATTTTAATGCCATATTTATTTATATCTAATCAATAGCTTAAAAATAAGTTTCTAGCGTCTGGCTTTAAAAATGGCGATAATTCCTTACAACTTTTCACCCCCCTTTACAACCCTTTTTTTGCATTAAAAAGTAGCCTATGTCCTTTGTCAGAATCTAGACTATCTGTATACCAAATTTCATATAGATCGTTTCAGTAGTTTAGGCGTGAAAGAGCGACAGACAGACAGAGTAACTTTCGCATTTATAATATTAGTAAGGATTTACGGAAGTATTAGATACATCTCCGTGGGTTGATATATTGAGAATAGGATAAGTCATCACCCTTTATATTACGTTCTCGTAAATTTAGTTGAGCAATTAGCAGGAGAATGAGAACCAACAAAACTTACAGCATCAATTGCTATCGCTAATCCGCTTGCCAACTGTTCTGATCATAGTATTGTGCCCTCTTGGAGAGTCTTATATCTAATAATGGTCATTGATAGGTCAATGGAACAGATCCAAAACAAAAAAAAAATGGTTGTCTGTAAAGTCAGTTTACGGACGATAGTTTAACGTGACAACGTCATAACAAAACATTGATGAAATGACTATAACTAGATGTATAATATAACTATAAGATAATATAACTGTTACTAATAAAACTTACTATAATATAACTATTAATATACTTTATTTTTATATTATATATAACTATAACTAGATGCTGACAATGATGCGTAACAGGACAACGAGCGAAACGGGACATTTTCGTGTATGCAGCCAGCGTTCATCGATTTATTAGACGTTGTCACGTCAAAATTTGTAAATTAATGTCTACAAGAGTTTAAAACAAGATTGTCTTGTTCAAATGATCCAACATCAAGAACAAACTTCAAGCTATAAATCGTACAGAAAGTTTGTTTGATTTTTGTAGTGATATCAGAAACTCTGAAAATTAAATTAAAGTAAGAATAAAGAATAAAATTAGCTAAATTATAAGAAATACTACAATATTAAAGAATCATTGTGGGTTGTTGCTCATACTAACCTCTGGTAAAAATACTTCAGATAAAATTACGAAAGGTACAGTTCCGCAACCAGATGCGTAAAACATAGCGTAAATATATAGAATTAATAGTAACGTCCATTTTGGTAGACACTCTATTAAAATATCAGTGCCGAGTACTACACAACAGATGCCTGCGCCTATGGACGAGTAAATCTGGAGAGGCTGAAAAGAGCAAAAGTGAAACATTTTTAAACACATCACATTATTCAAACTCTTTTTTTATATTGCCTTCCGCTGTCCCTTGCGGGACTCTAGTTTCCACCGCAAATGCGGTTATGAGTATGGTTTCTCAGGAGAAAGCTGCTGCCACCTCTCCTTGTACAGGAAACTCTCCTTGAAAAATACCTTTAAATCTGATATTATTATTATTACAAATTATTTTGGAGCTCAATATTATCACTCTTGATCGCCCAAATCCTTTAATGTATTTAGTCACACTAAAAGGATAAGAAAATGTGCGCCACACAGACGAACAAACTAACTCAACAACCTGACAGCAGTGCTGATCAATACTATGAAGACGAGTTAAGTGTTCTCCATAATTCCATATAACTTACTAACTTAAACTTTCAGTAGAGGTATAATATACTATGGACTATAGAACTTTTACCAATGAAATATCACAAACGGGTTCCTGGCTTAGCTCAGTTAAGGAAGTCATTTGCCTACACCGCTATAGTTTAAGCCTTTTTTTATTTTTATTTTTGTTTTTTTTTTTGTTTACGCTGTGGAAATGCTTTTACGCACTATCCCCCGCCAGGCCATAGATGTTGGCGGCCGGAATACCTACTAAAACCAGCAGCGGTCCCTGCCGCGCTTTTACGGGATGCCGGAGAGATCGTCTAATGACATTCTATCCCCGACACCCCTACGCTTGGCCATCTGGCCACGACCATTCAGCCGTCAAGGCGGTGGGAGGAGGTGCGCGTAGCGGCGCCTCCCTCTCCCTGGTCGCCGCCGGCGGAGCGAGTTCGCAGACGCGGGCGCTTCGGTTCCCGCTCCGCGGCCTCCTTTGCAGAGATGACTTCCTCGCAAAAGGAGGCCATCGACGTCCAGTGCCTGTCGCTGTCAAGCATCTTGTAGATGACGGTCGACAACGACAGGTCCGCTCCAATGACCGCTGACAAGTCGTGGCGCTGAGGCCCTGAGGCGGGACATACCTCCAGGGTGTGACGCGCGTCATCGATTTGCGCGCCACACTCATGGCATCCAGGGGCCTCTTCACGTCCAATTCGGTGCAGGTACTTACCGAAGACCCCGTGTTCGGTAAGTACCTGGGTATAGTTTAAGCCTGCTACTTCAAACTAATAAAAATATTTCGTAGATATAATAATCAAATCTATTGCTGCGTGGCTACTAATTCTACTATATTCTTCCATCTGAGAAAACAGGGTAATCCTGCAGCTAATTGAGGGCGATATACATATATTGTTGCCGTTTTCAGGTTCTCGTGCATGGTGACCTGTCAATCTTATGGTTATACGTAGACTGTGGAGGTTATATCCACTTCTATATGCAGGTCCCGTGATTTGGAGTCAATTCAATTATTCGAGAACATTCAATGATGGATTGATGAAATTTTAAAGTAGTCCATTAGCAGAGGTAGTTATTCTTAGGGAGTTCAACGCTTGTTATAGAAAGTAGTCGGGATTCTGAACTATCGCGTCCCGGATCAATATCTTTTTAATATGGTCTCGATCTATGATCTTTCTAATTGGTGATACAGCCGACCTGCATTCCAGATAATGAGAGCTATGAATCCTCTTTGCTGGATCTTCTGCTTACTACACATCCTACAAATACCAGGTAGTGATTGGAGCCACTCTTGGATTATCAAAGCACTGCTTCCTTCCTAGGTTTGTATACCTGCGGAGCGCCCTTTGAGGTCACTGGTGCTGCTGTGGCAATTTTGTGGACTCGGTATGCTATGTATGCTGCATATACATCGAAATTTCCATACTCATATGACCACCAGATTCGCACCAAAGCCAGCATCACTGAATGTAGCCAAAACTCCCACTCCTAACTCTCACCATAACCAGTATTGTTGGCTAATAACATTTGATAACTTTACATGCCGTAAACAAACCGAACTTCGTCAGAGCATTCACCAAATGCTGTATAGAAATCGTTCATTCTCGATCATAAATCGCTTCACTTCGAGCGCTTCGACACATTTCACGAACTTTCCAGAACTCTTGCTTCTGCTGATAAATAACACGACCACAATGACCAATTATCAAAAACTTCTGGGAACTGTCCTTCGTCTAGTGGTAAATAGCTGAACTAGGACTATTGATCGAAAATCAATACGCTAAATCAACCGGTTATCTAGCGAAACCATGCCACAATAAGATCACATAAGTCATTAATTCTTTCAGCAACAGATGACGGTAGGAAATCCCTGTGGCACCATTCATACGTTTGATTCCGCTATTTACACCCTGTCTACAGAACCAAATCACTCAAACAAGACGCTAAGCAGCCACAATATTGCAAGTACATAATATCTGATATACCACCTTTCGATGGGCGTCATCACAATATATGTGCTATTAAAACATCTGTCGTAAAGATGTTATTATAAGTGACAATTTAGTTATAATACGTCGTTACCCACAACGGCCTAATTGGTAAGGCGGTTGGAAAGAGTTTCCAATACGTGTGCGTTCAAGTCCCAAATGTGGCGATCAATTTTTGCTCACAAATTTATATATTATCTATGTAAAACATTTAGAAAGATATTTATACTTACTCTTCTTCCAACAATGTCAACTAGATATGCAGATATAAGCCCAGTCACAAGTATTAAAATACCTAAGATTATACTGCATAGATTTGGAGACATAATATCGCCTATTAAAGCTGCAAAGATGACCTGAGCGTAAGCTTGAATTACAGGTACGCCTTGACATATTACGGCAAACTTTAACACCAAAACTAGATAAAACTGACGACGTGTCGATGAACTATTTTCTGAAAAAAAAAATCTATCTTCATTTATCTTCCACTGGATAAAAAACAAACTGTAATAAAATAATGTATGTTTTTCGTTTTTAAAACAGCAGCTCATACTAAATAATTACGTATCGTATCATTGGACTTGCATCATCACTTTATCACAGCCCATATGTGTCCTACAGTTGGGCTCGGGCCTCCTTTTTCCATAATGGGAGGGAAATTAACGTACTATACCGCGCTGGTCAGACGTGTTGGTATAGAATTTTGTATTGAGGTTTCTTTCTCTTGCATAAATGTTATATTCGTTTTATATCCCTTCACCACTCTCTTTCTTATTTTACCCGTGGGTGATCGTAAGAGACGACTAAGGGATAAAAAACGCATATAACATCTATGAAACAGAAAGAATACTCGAAACAAAACCCTATACCAACACGTCTGAACAGAGAGGCATAGTAGGTCAATTTCCCTCCCATTATGGAGGAGGCTCGAGCCCAACAGTGGGACATATATGAGCTGAGATGATGATGACTAATATTATAGTTGTCATATACAACTAAAGGTCCTGAATTGATTACTTACTAAAGATCTGCCAGCGAGATAGTTTTACAATTTCACCGTCAGATTCTAACGTTCCTTCTACTTGATTTAAGCGTTCAGCATCTGTTACAAACAAAGTTAATTCAATATTTAAAGTCATGATTGCTTCATTAATTAATTTTTTTTTTGTTCATTTATCATTAATTGTGGTAGGACCACGCTGTGGACAGTTTTCTGTCTACAGCCGCGGGCCGGCCCGTCCGGCGTAGTACCACACTCTCGCAGAAGATCGACGTCTGAGTATTGGCAATGTGCTATTGCACTTCATTCGGTGAGCGAGAGAGCTGCAAGCCCAACTGGGTAGGTTTGGGGTCTGTATTGGTAGGCAGCGGCCTAAATTGGCATTGCAAAGGTCCATGGGCGGCAGTGACACTTACCATCAGGTATACTGTTTGCTCGTTTGCCGCCATAAGCAATAAAAAAAATTAGCCTTTAGATCTTCACTGTTGTACATAAGCCACTTGAAAAGAAGACAATGACAGGCGACAAGTTTGACAGGCGACTTAATGATCACAATACTTGCTATGTCTGCCAGAGGGGAGGTGTTTGCAGGGTGGGTCTATGTGGTTGCGCGCCGCCTCGTCCTTAGCCCACCGCAAAAAAAAAAAAAGCAAAAAAAAAGGGAGTTGTGGCCGCTAATTCTCTTAATGATAACTCAGCTAATGTTTATGACTCCCACACCAAAGTAAGACTTGCTGATTATATTGTATTCTTAATCGTTTTAATCCTCATTATGTGGGAAATCAATACGTTTTTCAGCATTTGTATTGCGTGTGTTAAATTAATTGTGTATATATTATATATTTGTATTAGAATTATTTGTATATAGAAATTTCATAAGGGCCTTTAAATTTTGATGCTAATTTATCCTTACACCTATGAATCTGTGAGACATATACTTCATCTTCGACGAACAGTGTCAAAACGTTTTTTTTTTGGGATATTTGCCGCCATTTGCATTATATTAAAGTAGTATTATATTAAAGTATTGGGATGGCGCAGTATCGGTACCGTCGCAGGAGCTGGTAAGGCATTAAAGGGCTTCGCTCTGGTATATTTAGTCATAAAGACCATCTGAATGTCGATTTGGGTCACATTTTTGTACAGAACTAGTTGACTTATTTTTCAAAAGAAAAAGTACAAAAAATGGGACTCGAGTTTGGTCGCGAGAGATGAAGTTTTACATTAGGTATCTAGTGTCTAGACCTTCGCTATCGATTTTCGATAGCGAAGGTCTAGACACTAGATACATGTAATACAATAATTGTATTTATAGATATACTTATTATTGTATAGTGAAGTGTTTTATCTTGTCTATTTAGTAATATACCTTCCGATTTTGCGACTAATATTCTTCTAATATTATTCATTTCTCTGACAACTTCTGCTGATGTACTATCTGTGCTTCGATAAAACGCAATAGATTCCGCTGCATCCTAAAATATATAATTTAAAAAGTAATTAAGGAAACTAATAAGATGCATTCGCATTTCTTTTATTCCGTTTAACAAAGACTGATAACAAAATATATATTAATTCGTTTGACTAGCTTAATATTTTACTTCCTAATATGAAGAAAAGTCTTGAAAAAGAGAGTACGGCCTGAATACAACATGCCGTATATTATTATTCTCCTACTCTTATCTCAATTAGTTGGGGTACAATATGTACTCGAACATATTGCAAAAGTTATTGACAATAGTTTTATGCCCGACCACCTGCCTATCATTAACTCTCCTTGGGAATGTAATTATTGTTCAAACGGCTTCAGGTGGGTTTGGCCCTGGCTGATATCAAGCTGTTAGTAGTCTTTCGAGACATCGACGAGGAATGTAAGGGTTGGTAGTATTCGTAAGCGCTACCACACAGCAGTAATACCCATGGAACAAATTTTTAGTACCTATGATACAAGAACTGTTACATACATACATATCATCACGCCATGTCCTTTGCAGCGTAGGCAGAGAGAACAGAGTGCCAGAGAACTCTATCCTTGCATACTTCACTCGCTTCCTCAACATTCATAATTCTCTTCATACACGCTCGCCGGTTTCGGAGACTCTTGACTCCACCTTCCTTTAGTACGTGACCGATCTCGTCTAGATAAGTTAGTCTCGGTCTCCCCCGGTACCTACATCCTTCCACTTTCGCATTATATATCTTCTTAACCAGACGTTCGTTCGGCATTCTTTCCACATGTCCGAACCATCGGAGCATTCCCTTTCGCATCTTTACACCAATACACTCTTTCATACCTACTCGCTCTCTTATGTCGTCGTTACGAATGCGATCGATCAGCTTAACTCCACAGATTTTCCGCAGAGATCGCATTTCGACCGCATTAATTTTACTTTCATACTCTTTTCTGCATACCCAGCTCTCGCTTCCATACAGTAATGTTGGGACAAGCACTGCGTTATGTATTGCTACACGTGCCTTCTGGCTGAGGTGGCGGCTACCGAGAAGTTGTCCCAACGCTCCGTTCACTCTATTTCTCGCATTCACTCTTCGCTCTATATCAGTGGTGTACCTTCCATCTCGGCTAAATCCACATCCAAGATATACAAATTCATCCACTTACTCTAGTACATCAGTGTCACTGCCGCCTATGGATCTTTGCTATACTAAGGATATAGCTAAGCCACTGCCTACCAATACAAACCCCAAACCCACCCCAGTTGAGCTTCCGGCTCTCTCGCTCACCGAACGAAGCGCAATAGCACAATGCCACTACTCAGACGTCGATCTTCTGCGAGAGTGTGGTACTACTCCGGACGGACCGGCCCGCGGCTGTAGACAAAGAACTGTCCACAGCGTAGTCCTACCACTATTAATCATATTTACCATCTAATACCCACGGACAAGAAAAGGGGTGGTTAATTATATTATTACTTCGTCATCGCGCGATACGGATTTATATTTAACGTATTTATTTAGTGATACTCACGTTTTCTCTTCCTTTCGCCATCAAATGTAATGGAGACTCTTTCAACAGGGAAATCATAATGATTGCAATTATAGCTAAAGAAATACATGCATAGACCATCTGGTTATAAAATAATATGCCTCCAAGAAAGTATGATACTAAATATCCACCAGCATAAAACTGGTGAGGTCCTGCTGTCATAGTACCTCTGATCGAATCCTGAGATATTTCACTTATAAATATATTCACTTCTAAGAAAATTGCACCACCACAGCCGGCAATAAGCATAGCAACTAGAATAACTTCCACATATTTACACAATCCAATTATAGACCACGCAATCTAAAAAATAAATATAATTAATAATAGAAACTATATTAGATTTTTACAATAGTCCCTGAAATCAAAGAAGTGGATTCGATTTCCTATTCAATTAGCATAGAAGAGAATAGGAGGTTTTTAAGCCCCTTGTCGCTATGTTGTTGATGCATTTGGATTGAAATGGCTATCCATATCATAAACTATAAGAAAAGTTAAAATAATAATCAAAATTATTAACATTAATCCGTGTGGTGACGGAGTAAGAATACCATTCACTACCCTATATCTAACCCGTGGGTAATCGTACGAGACGACTAAGGGATATAAAACGCATATATATAGATATATATATATATATATATATATATATATATATAGATGTTCTATGCGAGAGAAGGAAACCTCGGAACATTCGGAGCCTATACCAACACGTCTGACCAGCGTGGTATAGTAGGTTAATTTTCCTCCCATTACGGAGGCGACCCGAGCCCAACAATGTCCCACAAATTTATGGGCTGTGATGATGATGATGATGTAATCATCATCATCATCACAGCCCATAAATTTGTTAATACATTACTGTTAATACACTTAATGTTAATACATTAAGTTATTAGAAGTATGAGACTAGGGGATATCATCTCTCAGAAATTGTTCACCATTGCATTATAGGACATTATCAAACTCTTAGACTGAACCGTACTCAGTATTATCATCAACGATGAATACTATAGCAGAATATTATGGCAAAATGTATGGAACACTTTGGCACAATTCTCAACGATCTCAGCAAGGTGTACCAAACTAGTGGGTTTACGAATGAATGATGAACATGAATGATACCAAAGTTGGAAAGTTTTGTAAAATTCCCATGTCATTTCAATACCAGGCCTAGTTGATAATGCGATTGTGAAAGTGGCGCTATGAAGACCGACGACTTGATGAAAGTTGCTGGAAGTCGTTGAATGCGAGTGGCATAGGATCACATTTTGTGGCGAACTATGAGAAAAAATTACACCCGGCTTTGATAAAATCTATCTGATGAAATTGTAAGAAAACTGGGCTAAGACGCAGCAAAAATGTTTAGTTTAGAAATATTGAGATGAAGTAAAAAATATATGATATATAAATCTTAGAAGAGCTATTAATATTCATTTACCTGATATCTGAAAATTGTAAATATAATTATATTCGTTTAAACTAGTTAAAAATTAATAGAGATCATGGAATAATAAAAAATATAGTGACGGATTAAGAACATAAAGTCACTACCCCATACTTTTCCGTAGGAGTCCTAAAAACTAGTAAAGGTTAAAGTTAATATCTTATAGGGTATAAATTTCTGTAATAACAATGCCATATTGGACGTAAGACACCTCAGTCCTCCCGTGACCATGATCACTAAAAAGTATTCGAAACGTCGGGCAATTAAAAATCAAATATAAACGCGATAGAATCCGTAAAAGTAGTTTTATTTAAAATGTGTAATACTCACGTAAACATTAGAAGTCACTATAGTAAAAGATTAGCTAGGAGAATAAGTAGAACTCACTAGAAATTTATGATAACCACTGCAACAACTAAGCCATCTGCCAAACGTAGTTATTATGACACTATCTGCCATAGGCCTTCATCATCATCAGCATCTCAGTTGCTATATAGCCCACCTGGCCCTGGCCTTGAGCCTCCTCCAAAATATGAATAAAATTTACCTATTGTATCATATTGGTTAGAGGGCTTCATTTAAGGATTAATTTCGGGTTTTCCTCCTCTTGAATTGACATCATCTGCATGTTATATACCAAAGTAGTTCTTTACGATACGCCCGGATAAGGGAGGGAGCGATGATTCTTATTCTGTCCTCGCGTAGGTATTTGTTGTATTATATGAATTAAATTCCACTTACCACATACATAAATGCAGTCAATATTGCTGTATATTTTCTTCCTAACCCATCTAATAAGAAAGCAGCAACAGGATTACTAATTAAGGATCCAACAGTTGCTAGGCTACCAAAGAGTGCAATCTCTATATCTTTCATAGGGCGATTTAGTGTAGTGTTTTCTGATTTAAACAGCAATATCGTAGATGAAGGCCATCCAAGGGTCAGTGTTATATTTATACATGAAAAGCATACTGTAAAGAAGAATAAAAATAAATTTGACTAAAAAATCCAAGTAATAGTCATAATCAATTGTGAATATTAGGGTACGAAAGGGAATAATAAATTTTAACTATAACAAATCTGTATTTGTTATAGTTAACACAATAAGTAGCCACTGTAAAGTTCCTTAACAGTAGTTCCTGTGGTGAGTCGGTGTAGAATTGTAAAGAGGTTTACACCAGATGGCGGTGAGCAATCTGTATTATTTAATTGTCGCAGTATGAAAGGACTATAATAGGCCTCCCTACGAGAGTGCCAATCAGACCGGTCCTGTGTCATCTGCATCCAACGACTTGCTGCGAATTTCATAATGCCTTCAGTTCACTTAGTGGAGACGTCCAAAAATTGTTATTTTTTTACTGATTACTGGAAAATGATGATGATGTACATCATCATTTTCCTGTTCTTATCTCAATTATTTGGGGTCGATGCAATGATGTTAAGGAAGTGGTTGTCAATGGACCGACCACTTCCAGGTCGGTCCGACAGGTTACCATTTCGGATATCATCAACATCAACAAACAATTGTGTTTGTTAATTTGTAAAATTATTAACTATTTTATAAAGTCGAATAAATTAAATGATAACATTGATAATAACATAGTAATTATTTTACTATTTTATAAGGATAAAAAGTAAAAAATAAAATTCCTGTAAAAACACTCAAAATATTTCAGACAAAAACATACATTTGAAAATATGAGCCAAGTTCAACATTGGTGTGGTTGTCGACTCCACTGAGAAAAGACTTGAGATCAAAATTGTGGCAAGTTTTGTAGACATCTTGAATTAAAAGAAGGTATAATATTTTTAAGTAAATTTAAAACACAAAATCTTGTTATTTTTTCTTTTACTACAAAAATGTTGGCCATTCATAGAAATACTACTTTTTTAAGCTGCAATAGTGAAATTATTAATATAAAGCAATGATTTGTACATGAAAAATATGATTTGTAGACTGAAAGCTATGATTTGTATTTGATATTTCTTTATTTTTACTTTATTGATTTTTCAAACAATTGCCAATTGCTAATGGCCTAGAACAGTATTTTACTCCAAAAAATGCTACTATGATTTTGGTTTTAATATTCGCCGTAAGGACTTTCTAAAAATATTTAGTAATGAAGTTTTAACAGTTTTGTAATTTTGACCGTTACGTCTGTTGGACAAATCATATTGGATTTAAAACTCATGATCATTAGAAACATATTTTTTATGAGAATTAAGACTATTTATTAAGACTTTCTATTAAGACCTTAATTAGAATCCAAATTTTATAAAATCTATGAAATCATATTGCCTCGGAGGCCTTGCACTAGTTTAGAATGTTACTTCTTTCTAAACTAGAAATCCTTAGTTTCAAGAGTTTTTACTCAAGATACACTTATGTAAATTGCAGTAGCAAAGATGTAAACTGCCACGATTAATAAAAGAAACATTAATATAATTGAACTAAAGACATCTATGGCCGAAAAAGTGGTTGAAAAAATTATATCAAGAATTCAAACCACAAAGTTTCTCTTTTAAAATGGAAGGAACGGAGGAAACCCAAGGCAAAGCTAACAGGAAATACTATAGTGAAAGGAAAGGGTAAGTACATAAATTGAAACTTATGTGAAGGAAGTTCTCCTAGAAGGTGCTTTTTACATTTCAAAACTGCCATTGTGAGTACTAAAATACTAAGATTTGAGGTGTTGATGCTAGAACATGACAATTCCTAAGCAATTTGACAAAGAATTTTTAGAAATGCTGTTCATGGGTGTTCGCAATGAATAACACAAAACTAATGAACAGGAAAATACTAATATTAAGTTTGTAAAAAAAGTCATGCACTTGGCACTTGCGCTTAATAAAACAAGAAGTCTTTTTATTATTTTACTTTTCTTGTGTTTCATTTGAGAATTATTTTTCATTTTACTAAAATATTATGAGCTTTTTATTGTATCTTGCAATACTAAGTTTTTTGGAAGAGGTGCCTCTTTTCCATAATTTCATTCTGTGAACCGATGACCCTTGTGACGATTTTCATTAAAAAGACTTTAAGTTTATTGTGAAATTGTTGATTTTTCAAGTTACTGAAATTTAGCACTTAACATACTTGATTATTTATAAAACCTTGATTACGAGTGAAAAATGATTGATTGATTGAAACCCGCTCGCACGGCGAGTAAAGGAGAGTTGCATAGTGGGTCTATGGGGTCACGCGCCGCCTCTTCTGTCACCCCGGACTGACTTGGCGGGACGAGACAACGTCCATAGTCCACCGCAACAAAAATAACAGGTTACAGCTAGTAGACTGTGTACGAATCAAAACTAACTCCTTTATTTGACTTTATGAAGATTAGATATTCGGCATTCTCGCTCACCCAATAAAGCGCAATAGCACGTTGCCACCCTAGATGGACTGGGTCGCGGTTGTAAACAGAAAACTGTTAATAGTGTCACCCTACCAATATTAAAAGTAAAATAATAAACAAATAGGTATAGTGAAATAACCACTACACCCAAAACTTCACGAGGATGCATCACAATTAATTTCACAATTATACTATAATTAGTAACAGATACAATCCAAAATTTCAAACTTTATGCCCTACCCCAAAAAAAAACCTTAAAAACAAAATGGACCTCTTGATATATTAAAATCAATATTTTTATTGAAACGTAAAGTCATCATCATCATCATCACAGCCCATATATGTCCCACTGTTGGGCTCGGGCCTCCTCCCTAATGGGAGGGAAATTAACCTACTATACCGCGCTGGTCAGACGTATTGGTATAGGATTTTGTTTCGAATTTCCCATCCCTTGCATAGATGTCATATGCGTTTTATATCCCTTAGTCGTCCCTTACGATCACCCACGGATAGGATAGGGGGTGGTGAATTGTATTCTTACTCCGTCAACACACGGATAACGTGCGCGTGGAAACGTAAAGTAAAAGTTGCTTAAATTAATAGGGCGTTTGAAGTAATATTCCCTTAGCAGCGCATTTCTACAAAAACTTTTTAAAAAGATGAAAAAAAAAATTAAGGCTTAACTTCTTAGACAAGATTACTATAGATCAAGAACAAAAAGTTACAACTGGTATTTTTAGAATAAAAACATTTTTAGCTCTTCTGAAGTCTTATCAAGTCCCTTACGCCAATTGAAATTTCCTCCATCGATAAGTTGATACTTATATATAGAGGTATCGGTTATGGTAACGGTAATAGTGATCATGAGATCAATTGCTTTTTCTATCTCAAAAAATGCCCAACACGCCTAAAAAGTTATCACTTCAAAAATATAGACAATACTTACTTACATATAAATGTTCCCATAAGTTGTAACAGTACACCCATAATGCCAAACAGGGGATTAACTTCTACACTCGTTACAACGATACTGTTATCTTAGCGTAAATGACATAATAGCTCTTGTTATTTTGCTCCGCTGGAATATATATATATATATATATATATATATATACATTAGGGTGGTCCTTATTTCGGGTTTTTTCGAATTTTTTTTCACGATAGTTCTAAATCGGTTCGAAATCTATAAAAAAAAAATCATGCCAAGTTATAGCTCTTAATTTTAATATTAACCCGCGCCCCCCGACAGTCAAAGTTTTAAAGGAAAATAACATGGGAAAACTTTAATTATTACTTTAGAATTTTTTACGTCATGAAGTAATCAACAGATCACATTGAAAAACATTATTTCCTATGTAAAATTTAACGTTCTACAAAAAAGGTCTCTTATGATTTTTCGATAACTCCAACGGTTTTGAAGTTATTCTAGATCTAAATTGAAACTATAATCATTTTCATTGTTTTTTGTGTTTTTTTTGGTCATTTAATAATATTTAATTTAATAATTTTATCGGTGTCATCCCCAAAAAATTTAGTTTTCGTAAGCCAGGAGCTTGTCATCATGCACGATGGATGGCAAAAGCTATATATGGATTAAAAATGTACTTGTTTCGGGAACAATTATCATTAAAAAAAGGTGAAGACAATAAACTACGGCAAATATGTGTTTTTGTGACATCTGTTTATGTTAAAGCTTGGTTTTCGTCGTCTAATAGTGTAAAAGCACCGTACAATGATCTACAATTTATAAAAGAACTAAATAACTTTAAGGCAATCAACAGTAATCTTGCTACTGTAGCAATTAGTAGATTTATGAATCATCTATGGTATTTATCACCAGAATTAGTGATCATGGCTATTTTTGATGAGGATGTTTCACTAGAAACAAAATTAAAAATTGTTGCTAAGCTACGTACAGAAGAAGAAAAAATCACTGCTATTCCGGAAGAAGACCTGGATTATACAAGTGAAAAATGTAGTGTGAAACGCTTTCAAAGTAAGAGCCTAACCGAATTATTGAATAATGATATTGACTTTTTCGTAACTGCAGAATCGATCAAATTTTTTGAAAGATTTGAGTTACAAACAGAATTTTTGACAATTCATCCTTCTGAGTGGGCTGATAATGAAAACTATAAATCTGCATTAAGATTCGTCAAAAAATTATCGGTTGTGAATGACTGTGCTGAGAGAGGAGTTAAACTAGTGCAAGATTTTTGTAAACATTATACTAAGGATGAAAAACAAATGCAATACGTGTTACAATTAGTTAAAGATCATCATCAAATGTTTCCTGACGCACTCAAAAAAACGAATGTAAAAATTTCATAAAAGTATCTATAATTGAAAATAAAAATGATAATTTTGCTACTTTTTTCAATTCATTGAAATATTAATAATAGATTTTTTTAATTAACTAATACTTTTCTCGTATATTATAAGTCAAAATTATATGTCGAGTGAAAAAAAGTCATCTAATATGAAAAATAACTCGTCTATCATTTTTTAATTATTAAATGACCAAAAAATAACACAAAAATCAATGAAAGTGATTATAGTTTCAATTTAGATCTCGAATAACTTCAAAACTGTTGGAGTTATCGAAAAATCATAAGAGACCTTTTTTGTATAGCGCTAAATTTTACATAGGAAATAATGTTTTTCAATGTGATCTGTTGGTTACTTCATGACGTAAAAGATTCTAAAGTAATAATTAAAGTTTTCCCATGTTATTTCCCTTTAAAACTTTGACTGTCGGGGGGCGCGGGTTAATATTAAAATTAAGAGCTATAACTTGGCATGATTTTTTTTTTATAGATTTCGAACCGATTTAGAACTATCGTGAAAAAAAATTCGAAAAAACCCGAAATAAGGACCACCCTAATATACATATATATATATATATATATATATATATATACACATATATATATATACATATATATATATATATATATATATATATATATATATATATATATATATATATATATATATATATATATATATATATACATATACATATATATATTAGTGATGTAACGAATGTCATATTTTGGACATTGACAATGCGAATATTCAGCTTTTGTTTATATTTGGTGCCATTTGTCTATGGCTATACTTAGTTACACTACCAACGAGTGTCCCCAGCGGGCGCATACTTAGTGGCACTGGACTTATTTGCACCCCACATCGAAACAGACTTGAAGGAGGCAACGTTTTTTTTTTGCCGTGAACTATGGACGTGGTCGCGCCCCGCCAAATCGGTCCAGGGTGACGGAAGAGGCGGCGCGCCACCCAGACCCACCCTGCAAACACCTCTCTTCGCCGTGCGAGCGGGCCACCGTTACTTGATCTTTGTCTTCGGTGGCCCGCCCGGCGGTTTACCCTCGCGGGTTCCTCTCGTGTCAACGGCCCGACAGATTTCGCCGTCGGGGCGTCGCACTCACGCGGTGTCCTAACGTCGGGTGACCGAACTATTCCCCGGTCCGATCACCCGAAGCCTCGGTTAGGGCGGCATCAGGCGCAGATATTCGCGCCTGCGCCGCCCGTGGCGCCGGCGGCGGTTCGAGTCCGCATGGAGGAAATCCTCCCGGACTTGTTCCGCCGCCTCCTTCTGCGAGATGACAGCCTCGCAGAAGGCGGCGACCGCGTCCCAGTTCCTGACGCTGTCAACCATCGCTTTCACGACAGCCGGCAGCATCAGGTCGGCACCGATGACAGCGACGAGGTCACGGCGCTGCCCGTCCCAGCTCGTACATACCTCGAGCGTATGTTACGCTATGTCCTCGTCACTATCGCACTGGCGGCAGTCGACTCCCTCCTCACAACTGTGTGTAGGTACTTGCCGAAGCAACCGTGCCCTGACAAGATCTGCATCATCCGGGAGGAGAGGACTCCGTGCTGCCGCTCCATCCACTCCATCAGTACGGGCCGGAGGGCCTCAACGGTAACAACGCCGTGTCTAGGCCTCTCCAGCCGCGTAACCCAACGGGCGATTACGTAACCCGGCGGGCGTCCTCGCGCCAGGTGGCTATCTCGCTAAGCGATAGGGAGCCACCTTCGTCGCGTGCTAAATTAACCCACCGGTAGGGATCGGAGAGCATTTCGGCCTCTAGGTCCCATGGGAGTGTTCCGGCCAATGCCCATGCCGCCTAGGTCGACACCGTGCGGTATCCGCGGATGGCTCTGACCGCTATAGATCTCTGTGGGCGCCATAGAAAAGCCCTGAGCTGGGCGTTCAGAGACCTCGTTCACACGGGTACGCCGTACGTGGCCATTGAGCAGATCTCCCCCGTATACAGCCGTCGGCACTCGAAGCTGGGTCCACCTACGTTCGGCATGAGCAGCGATAGGGCGGACGCCGCGCCGACCAGCCGGTGAGCAATCCTGGGGAAATGCTCCCGGAATCACCAACGGCCGTCGAGCACCAGGCCCAAATATTGCATATGGGCCTGGATACTGATGTGGATGGAGTTGACGACTAACGAGGCGCCGATAGGAAGCCTTACGCGGGGCCCATGGAATAGAAGGGCCTCCGTCTTATTTAGGGCCACCTTGAGCCCCAGCGGCTCAATTCGCCTGACCATCTCCTCGGTGCCGAGAGTGGCCAGGCTCGCCGCCTCTTTGAGTGTCCTGCCCCGTGCTGTGACGAGCGTGTCGTCAGCGTAGCATATCACGGTCAGCCCGGGGGCGAAGTATAATATTCCCCTACTGAAGTTCAATTATTAATATGAAAAATATATATAATTACCTAACTGTTATTATGACTATTTAATGGTCTACTGTAGAAGAATATATTTTTTGTTGGATTATATTATCTAAATAGTAAAAATATATCTAAAGACTGAGAAAAGTTTAATAGAATAATTTAATTTTACTAGTTTCAATTGCATTAAAATTTTGTGTCACAAGTTCTAATAACAATTAAATTTTTTAGCTTTATTAAAGTAAAAGAGTGTTAACTGTTAACTTTTATGTAAAATGATTATATTTATATCTACTATAAATACTATAAACTATATAATATAGATATACTATAAACACTTTGTGATTATGATGAGAGCAACTCATGTTAAAATTTAATTTTAGTTTATTTATTGTAGAAGTATTTGTAGATTATTATTTTTAGATAAAGCTAAAAATAATATTCTTTAATGTTATCATTAAACTTTGGTAAAAATTCATAGAAGAATATTTTTGTTTGATTACATTGCATTTGGGCCATTAGTATATAGTTTTGTTTTTTAAATTGTTATGAAAGTTTGATTGTTAAGCTTCATTGCCCAAAGTTAAATAAATAAATGATACCAAATGATAAAGATAAGACTGATAACGTGATTACGAGGTTAAGTTACTTTTTATTGCATTAAAAAACATAACATTCGTAATAAATTAATGGAATTGGATTTTCTTATATTAACCAACTAATTACCTACTTAAAAATTTATTCACACTAAAACATTCGCAAAAACATTCGCAAAAATTTCGCGAATGCGAATGCGAATGCGAATATGCAAAAATATGCGAATATTCGCGAATGCGAATGCGAATATTCGTTACATCACTAATATATATATTGGTGTAAAGAGAGAAGAAAAGGAATGCTCCGATGGTTCGGACATGTGGAAAAATGCCGAACGAACGTCTGGTTAAGAAGATATACAATGCGAAAGTGGAAGGATGTAGGTAAAAGCGGCGGGAAACTGGCGAGCGTGTATGAAGAGAATTATGAATGTTGAGGAAGCGAGTGAAGTATGCAAAGATAGAGTTCTCTGGCACTCTGTTCTCTCTGCCTACCCTGCAAGGGATATAGCGTGATGATATGTATGTATGTATGTGTGTGTATATATATATATATATATATATATGCAGGGTAGAGACGACCATTTGACAATAATTTTAATGTAGTGTATCTGATGACTGTATAGAAACTTTTTCTATAACCTTTTAAAAAAAAATTTAAACCGACTTCAAAATAAGGTCAGCCAAAAACCATACTTACTTAAAACACTAAAAACCGAAAAATAAGATGAACTATTTCATTCTTGTCTAAGTCTAATTATGTATTCATTTTTATAAAATATAATTACAATGTATGCTAAAAATGCACTAACACGATTTGAAGTCTTTGAAGATTGTGACGGTTTGATGCCATTGTTAAAACTAGACATAGACTCCAGAGTGATGGTAAGATGCAATATCTCTGTCATTAATGGCTTGGTAAGCGGGCAATGGGGATAATATCCAAACGTGTAGGCTTCCCCTTCGTTTTGACCAAATTGAAACAGGCTAGTTACCTGATTTAGTCTTTATAAAATTTAATGACGACACTATTGGCACAAAAGTGAAAGACAGTGACGGGTTAGTTGACATAGTGCTTGTGTCAACCATATATTAGGCAACGAAAAGTTACGGGATAATGAACGGACAATCCTTCCGTTAATCTTCTGTTGGGCGGTTACGGTATATAAACTCCAGGGTACTTTACAAAGCCTTAAATAAAGCTGTTATTGGTTTAGGCAAAAATAAAATTGCCAATGATCAATTTTATATTGCACTGAGTTGTGTAAAAACTCTAAGGGGACAGCTTTTTACGACTTAAGGTCTTATAAACTACTCATAAGACTATACCAGGAGAAAGCGTAAGCCAAAGAATAAGACGGTTCTAAATAGGTACGTATTTAAATTAAAAAAAATTGATACAATTATCCAATACGGCTAGACAACGTTTAGGAAACTTAAGAGGGTCTTCTCACCTAACATATCTCAATGTCTGAAGGCACAATTCTATGACCAGTCATGATTTATGTCATGAAAATGTGGGTCTCGTAACAAAACTCAAAGCCGCTCAGCGTACTATGGAGCGGGGTATGCTTGCTCGTTTTTGTGCGAGATAGGATTCAAAATATGCTAATCAATAGAATAACGGGTGTAATCGACATATCACGAAGAATTAGCACACTAAGCGGCAATGGGCAGGCCACATCACTCAACGAACTGATAATTGCTGGAGAATAAAAGATTGGCAATTTGTGGCGAAATATGAGAGAAGCTTAAGTCCAGATGATGATACATATTTACAACAGCTCGACTTTGAGAAAGGCGAATTGAAAAAGGTTCATCTTTCCAGCTTGGTATGTTATTTTCTATCTACGTAACAAAGATCCTACCTAATCGTTATGGAGTTAGTACCTTCAATTATTAGCTTACGTGATTAACTTGAAAGAACACAGTTAAAAGTCTATGCGTGCATATGATATTGAAAGAATTGTCCTCCAACTTCTAACCGCTAAGGAGATGTACCTTCCATCACCAGCTCATCTAAATGAGATTATCACTGCCAAATGCAAATATTTGAATAGTTTTGGAATATATATGAGACACATAATATGTGCCTATAAAATTTGAAGCTTGCCCTCGATTTCCATGAATTTCCATCATCAGATCATGATTTGGTGACAATGGGGCCACCTCGGGAGTTAACTTGAAAGAATGCAGCTAAAGGTCTATGCGTGCGTATGATATAAGAAGAATTATCCACCAACTCCTAACCGCTAAGGAGATGTACCTTCCATCACTAGCTCACCTAAATGAAATGTTCACTGCCAGATGCAAATATTTAAATAGCTTTGAAAAATACATGAGGGACATAATATGTGCCTATAAAATTTAAGGGTTAGCCTCGATTTCCAAGAATTCCTATCATCAGATCATGACTTGGTGACAATGGGACCACCTCTGGAGTATACCATTTGGAGAGAAAAAAGAATTTTGAAAATCCGCCCACAATTGACAAAAAAATCGCTGAACATACATAAAAAAAAATAAAAAATACATACAATGAAACATAGAACCTCCTCCTTTTTTTAGGTCGGTTAAAAATATAATAAAATTTTGCATTATTAACGATTTCCACATTCTGTATTAAAAATTAAAATTATTAAGCTATCACCAAGAGATCAAAGACCTTTTTTTTTCCGCAATGTGGACCATGGATGTGGTCGCGCCCCGACAAAACATCCAGGGCGACAGAAGAGGCGGCACGCAACTCCATGGACCCACCCTGCAAACTTCTCTCTTCGCCGTGCGAGCGGGCCACCGGTACCCGATCTTTGGCTTCGGTGGCCATGAAGGTCAGGTCAGGTACCTACATATCGACAGTTTAACTTCAAGTCTTCGCCAAATGCAATACAAATTAATGCAGATTATACCTTATTCCTGAGACATAAGATCCATATAAACTGTGTCATTAGACTTAGATAAGAAAATTAAAAGTACCTAATGTATGCGGCGTAATGAAAGAATATACACGGTCGGATTACAGATCAGTGAATTAATATTTACAAACGGTGTTATATTTTGTTTCAATATTTACGATAAAAAGTTTGTTTGAAATTTTTTTCTTTTTAAATTTCCATGTGAGGACTTTTTAGATAGTTTCAAAAAAGTCTTATACACTAGTAAGCCAGGAACCACAATGGTTTCCATAAATGATATCGAGGTTTGACACTCAGACAGTCCCAGGATTTGATTTTAATTGTATTGGGACCCGCAAAAAATTTAATTAGAAAAGGTTAAAGAGTTCGAGAGAATGATTGCACTTCCCTCCTAGGCAAAGCGGGAGACAGGAAAACATAATGACTAGTCAGCTAATAAATAAAGAGGTGTACAGCTACGATAAGCGCAGCAGTATGGCACCACGGATACGAAAGAGCTTAACGGGGCCTATATGTGGGCGTTAAAATTGATTGCTACATTAGGTATGGCAGAAACGCATGAGTACACAGTATTTTTCGCGCTCGCGTTCATCGAAAGCGCAACAGCACATTGTCACTTACCTGGCAAAAGCACCTATTTACAAAAAGGAAACAATTAGGATTTTAAGTACGGAAACTGTTCTGGTTTGGTTTCTGATTGGACGCCGGACATAACTGATGCTAAGCAGCAAACTACTTCTGTATGAAGCAATACTTAAGCCGATTTGGATTTAAGGTATACAGCTTTGGGGAACAGCCTCTCATTCTAGCATCGAAATTATACAAAGGTACCAAAACAATATGCTAAGAATAATAACCGACACCCCTTGGTTTGTCACCAAAAAACAGTTTTATCGTCACCTACATATAACTACTGTCAAACAGGAAATAGTCCACCATGCCAACTCATACAAGGAAAGAATTATCAACCATCTGAATAACTAACACTCTGATGGAAGAAAGCCAAATGATACACAGACTGAAGCGGAAAATGCCTCAAGATATACTTATACAATAAAATAAAATAAGATGCGACATATGTCGCATGCCGTGCATGACAGTCATAAACCAACATACCCACTGTTAAATGTCCCAAGAGCAATAGATACACATACATACATACATATCATCACGCCATATCCCTTGCAGGGTAGGCAGAGAAAACAGAGTGCCAGAGAACTCTATCTTTGCATACTTCACTCGCTTCCTCAACATTCATAATTCTCTTCATACACGCTCGCTGGTTTCGGAGACTCTTGACTCCACCTTCCTTCAGTACATGACCGATCTGGTCGAGGTAGGTTAGTCTCGGTCTCCCCTGGTACCTACATCCTTCCACTTTCGCATTGTATATCTTCTTAACCATATTGTGGTAGGGCCACACTGTTGATAGTTCTCTATCTACAGCCGCAGGCAGGCCCGACCGGGGTGGTACCACACTCTCGCAGAATATCGACGTATGAATGGTGGCTTTTGCCGCTGTGCTTCGTTCGGTGAGCGAGAGAGCCGGAGCCTAACTTTCCGGGTGTGTTTTCGTGTGGTGGGTTCTGGTAATGCTTGAAATTTACGGTGGTAAGGTCTTGGTTGGGGCATTGGGCGTGAGGGGCTGATATGGGGTACAGGGAGACCCGGTGGGAATGGTCACCGCCGGCCACCTGCCGGTCAGCAGGGGACCCGAGCCCAGGACTATCCCCCCTGGGAGGCTGTCCCGCCAACCGGCGAAAATCCCGTTGCGGAGTCGTCGTGCCGGAGTGGGAAACCGGAGTGGAGCCCGACGACTACGGGCGGGGGGGCACCGGGGGCCCTTCCGTGCTTCGTGTCAGCTCCTCACAAAACCCACCCTCCAACCATGTACTATGCCCCGCACCTTTTTTTTTTGGCATCACCGGACCCCATTCCACGAAAGTACACTCCCTTCCTCTTCTTATACAAAACCCATGAAAAGGAAACACAAAAAGAGAAGGTTTTACACGGCGGTCCCTCTATCCACATTTGACGTGGACTTTTGTAACATTAGGGGTTTACACAGCAATCTCGACGCCGTCCACCAACACCTCGAGACGGCGCGGCCTGCCTTGCTCTTTTTAACGGAGACGCAGATAAGTGCCCCGGATGATATTTCGTACCTAAATTATCCAGGCTACGAGTTGGAACACTCCTTCCACCGTAAAGCTGGGGTGTGCGTGTTCATCCGGGATGACATCTGTTGTCGCCGCCTTAGGGCCCTCGAGCATGGTGACCTGTCAATTTTATGGTTACGCGTAGACTATGGAGGGTATACCCGCATCTACGCGTGCCTCTACAGGTCCCATGGCAGTGATTCAGGGTCAACTCAGTTATTCGAGAACGTTCAATGGGGGATTGACGAAATATTGGAGCAGTGTCCATCAGCGGAGGTGGTGGTTCTTGGAGACTTTAATGCTCATCATAAAGAGTGGTTGGGGTCCCGAACCACTAACCTCTTGGGTAGGCATCTCTTCAATATGGTCTCGGCCTATGGTCTCTCACAACTGGTAACACAGCCCACCCGTGTTCCAGACATTGAGAGCCATGAGCCGTCTCCACTGGATCTTCTGCTGACTACACACCAGCACGGATACCGGGTAGTGGTCGAAGCTCCTCTTGGGTCATCTGACCACTGCTTGGTCCGTAGCAAAGCCCCTATTGCGAGGCCTAATCGCTCTAAAGCGACTGGGACTCGCAGAGTCTGGCAATATAAGTCAGCAGATTGGGATAGGCTTCGCGAGTTCTACGCATCCTACCCATGGAAGCAGCTTTGCTTCGCCTCTAGGGACCCTGGCATTTGTGCGGATTGCGTTACCGATACCGTTATTACGGGGATGGAATTATTCATCCCCAACAACAAAATACCGGTCGGTGGCCGCAGCCGGCCTTGGTTTAATAAAACCTGTAGGACGGCTGCACAGCAAAAGCAGTCCGCATACCAGGCCTGGAATAGGGCCCAAAACTGTCGGGACCCAAATGTCAGGGAGGAGAAGCGAAAATTTAATGCTGCTTCTAGATCTAGTAAGAAGGCTATTGCCAGAGCCAAGGCGGAACATGTTGCCAGAATCGGCGAGCGATTGGAGAGCTATCCCGCCGGGAGTCGTGCATTCTGGTCGCTCGCCAAAGCTGCCCAAGGCAACTTCTGCCAGTCCAATCTCCCACCACTGCAGAAAAATGATGGCAGTCTAGCCCACAGTGCAAAGGAGAAGGCCGATCTTTTAGGTCAATTCTTTGCCTGTAACTCGACTTTGGACGCTGGAACCGCCACACCACCTATCATCCCGCGGTGTGAAAGCTCTCTGCCTAAAATCCGCATTACGCAGCGAGCGGTGAGGCGGGAGCTGCGGCTAATAGACGTACATAAGTCGAGCGGGCCGGATGGCATCCCTGCAGTGGTCCTGAAAACGTGCGCCCCCGAGTTGACCCCCGTCCTCACGCGCTTATACCGACTTTCCTATGATACTTGTAGGGTTCCATCTTCGTGGAAGATAGCCCATGTCCACCCGATCCCAAAAAAGGGAGACCGGTCGGACCCGTCGAATTACAGGCCGATTGCGATTACATCCTTGCTCTCCAAGATAATGGAGAAAATAATCAACCATCAGCTTCTGCAGTACCTTGAGGATCATCAGCTGATCAGTGACCGCCAATATGGGTTTCGTCATGGCCGGTCGGCTGGTGATCTTCTTGTGTACCTCACACAACGTTGGGCAGAGGCCTTGGAGGGCAAGGGTGAGGCGCTAGCGTTCAGCCTAGATATCGCGAAGGCGTTCGACAGGGTTTGGCACAGGGCCCTTCTATCGAAGCTACCATCATATGGAATCCCCGAGGGACTCTGTAATTGGATCACCAGTTTTTTGGATGGTCGGAGCATAAAAGTAGTCGTCGATGGCTCCTGCTCCGAGACCATGCACATTAATGCTGGTGTACCACAAGGCTCGGTGCTCTCCCCGACGTTGTTTATTCTGCATATCAATGACATGCTCTCCATAGAGAGTATTCGTTGCTATGTGGATGACAGCACGGGTGACGAGCGATACACCGAGCATCAGAATGTCCCTCGGAGTATGTTACAGGAAAGACGGGCTCAACTTGTGTCTGAAGTCGAGCGCTCTCTAGGGCGGGCCTCAAAATGGGGTGAACGGAATTTAGTCCAGTTCAACCCCACTAAGACACAAGTTTGCGCGTTCACTGCGAAGAAGGACCCTTTTATCATGGCGCCTCAGTTCCAAGGAGTAACTCTCCAAATCTCCGAGAGTATTGGGATCCTCGGTGTCGAGCTATCGAACAAAGTCCAGTTTGGGAGTCATTTGGAGGACAAAGCCAAATTGGCAAGCAAAAAGTTGGGCGTGCTGAGCAGGGCCAGGCGGTACTTCACGCCGAGTCAACGTCTTGTGCTATATAAAGCACAAGTTCGTCCTCACATGGAGTACTGCTCTCATCTCTGGGCAGGCGCGCCTAAATATCAGCTAGACCCACTTGACTCCCTACAAAGGCGGGCAGTTCGAATCGTCGGTGATCCCAATCTCACGGACAGACTAGAGTCGCTGGAGCGGCGGAGAGACTTTGGGTCACTCTGTGTACTCTACCGGCTCTTTCACGGAGAGTGCTCTGAGGAACTGTTTGACTTGGTACCACCGTCACCATTTTACCACCGTACCACTCGACACCGTAGCAGGGTTCATTCATTTCACCTGGAAACGATATGGTCCTCGACCGTACGTTTTCAGCGATCATTTCTCCCACGTACATGCAAGATCTGGAATGAACTACCTGCTGCTGTGTTTCCCGAGCGCTATGACATGTCCTTCTTCAAACGAGGTTTAAGAAGAGCTCTTCCTTCACGGTAGGCAGCGGCCTGGCTGTACCCCTGGTGTTGCTGGGTCCATGTGCAACAGCATTACTTACCATCAGGTGTGCTGTTTGCTCGTTTGTCACCGTAGACAATAAAAAAAAAAAAAAACGTTCGGCATTCTTTCCACATGTCCGAACCATCGGAGCATTCCCTTTCGCATCTTTACACCAATACTCTCTTTCATACCTACTCGCTCTCTTACGTCGTCGTTACGAGCAATAAATCGCGGTGATATAGGGGATAAAAAAATCTTTCACATATTTCATATGCATACTATATGCCTAATGCTAGCAGGCCACACCTGCGTTTACCGCCACGAAGCTTCGTGCAATGAGACGATATACGCAGATGCGATCGGTCATTATTGGCTATCATCGCGAAGATTCGGGCTTCGTGTGCGTTATCGCTTGGGTGGCGATAAGTCATAAGGTTTTAGCGCGCTAATATATTGCGCTCTGTGGTCAGACTAGCGTTTTTCATTTAGGCGGCAATTTTCGATGTGTTTAGACGCGTTCGAGGATTTCCAGTTAATCAATAAATATGGACTGGAGCGATTATAAAGCTGAACCCATGAAGGGATCCAATTATGTAATTATTAGCATAATATAGCTGTAAAGGTAAAGCAACTTGTCATCCATAGTTAAACGCATGAAAATTATTTCAGCCATCTTTAATTATTGCACGATACTTCGTGTAAAATACTGAAGTCGCTAATATGAGCACAGTATTATTGCGATAACACATGCAGGTGTGGCTCTAGCATAAGTAATTTTTTACGACAGCCATGGGTAGGCTAGGGGTGGTAAATATATTCTTACTCCATCACCACATAGAAATATATTTATTACTTGTACATTACATTTATTGTATCCTTGAAAAAAAAAAATTGAAATTCATGACATCACTCAGTATTTTATCATAGCTGATCTGTCTTTGAAACCGGTTTACCAGACGATAGTGTCTGTTAAAACCGTTTTTAATTAAGCATTTAAATGCAAGTAACATTCATATTCAACAGCAATAATATATGCAGACGATTATCACATATAAAACATTTGTACTTACAATTACCCGAGTACTGTTGAGTTGTCATATATTACTAACTTTGTAACATAATTATGCCATCATAAGTCAGAGACTTCACAAACAAAATGTTAATCTTTAAGAGAAAATCAATCTATTATTACATCAAGGTAATAGTTTGAATGACTTGAGAGGAACCCGCGAGGTTAAACCGCCGGGCGCGCCACCGAAAACAAAGATCGGGTACCGGTGACCCGCTCGCACGGCGAAGAGAGGCGCTTTGCAGGGTGGGTCTATGGGATTGCGTGTCGCCTCTTCCGTCGCCCCGAACCGATTTGGCAGGGCGTGACCACACCGTGGCTCACCGCAAAAAAAAAAAGAAAGGTGGCATATTGGCGCCTTTTGACCCATCCTGCAAAGCACCTCTCTTCGCCGTGCGAGCGGGTCACCGGTACCCTATTTTTGTCTTCGGTGGCCCGCCCGGCGGTTTACCCTTACGGGTTTCTCGCGAGTCCTCACGCGGTGGCCTCACCTTGGATGACCGGACTAGTCTCCGGTCCGATCACCCGATACCTCGGCTAGGGCGGCATCAGCCGCAGATCTCCAATTTACCACCTTGCAGTACATCATATTCAATTTTAGCCCCATCATTAATAAAAGAAGAAAGGTGAAGGTTGCTTGTAGATTGTTATCGTAAATAAATAATGAATGTTTCCATTATATTCTCTATAAAAGATTTTTTACCCAGATAAAACTATACTTTTAACCTACAAATTAATTTGTCAAGAAAACATTACATACCATTTTTTTTCAACATTACATTAAATATTACAGACATTGTACTAACATAATTAATATTACCTAAGAAATATTAACACATTGGTCATCCATATTAAATGTTAGTCTGCACTGTTATATAATAGTTACAAGCTATATCAAGTAATATATTAAGCAATAAATCAAGCAAATATGTATTTCATTGGTTTTAAAACAAACAAATAAAAAATGTTGCAAATAAACATAAAGCATTCTGAATTTTTGCTTAATAATTTTCTAGATAAAAACACTCAAAAGATATTTCAACCACAAAATTTGATAATGAAAATATTTTGTTCATCAAAATATCATTATAAATGAAAAATTTATATCGCCGAATCATATTAAAGATACTATTATTTCATTAATTTCTTCTATAATATGGATTTCATTGTATGTGTATCGTACTTTCTATTTTAACACCATTAATGATTCTGAAAATTTCAACCGCAAAATTATTTTAATTTTCACGATCTTCTTTCTATATTTAGGTGGCTTAGGTGGTATTGGGAATTTTATTCTCAATATAATTCATTGCGATAAAAATATTTTATTGGTACTGACTCTGCAACATGTACATCAAAACTTAAATGTCAAATCAAAAAATCTTCTTCTTCTTATGTATTGGCAATCAGCTACATATACGAGCTATTGATGCCAGTGTCAAGTTATAAATATTTTCACGTAAGACTAAAAGACTAACTTTCAGGTTAGTCATTGTCTAAGTCAAATTGTTGCCATTAACAGTGCAATGGCCACACTGTTAATGGTATCTTGTGGGAATTTTGATGGAAAACGAAAACGTTGTAAAGCACTTTTATATGATATTCACTACATCCCAGTAGCTCCGCCGCTTCATATTACATAAAATGCCATCAAAATTATCTAATATAACATGTTAAAACACTAAGATATCGAATATAATACAGGAGCACCACATGACGTTTTCAAATTCCCGTCGAAAGTCCAATCTTCGATGTTACATATTAGAGAATTGGTTGACATATTTCATTATAATCTATTTTGATTTTGGAATGTTATTCTGTTTTTATATTGTACGGGAACATTATTCTAATAACCGACATTCTCTGCGATATTCTTTTATCTTCTTTAGAATTTACTTTTCTATATGCAATACGCGTTGCAGTATTGATAAAAATATATCTCGTAGAGTGACAAAAAATATTTTTTATAATGAAGATAGAAGATAAAAATTACTGTAATAATATGTATCAGTTGCTGCAGAATATATTAAACTCTTATGATTTATATAAACAACTATTTCAGGCACTGGTGAGATTTATTACTTATATCATTTCTAAAAAATAGGTACGTTAATAAAAAAAAACAGTTCATCATGAAGTTCAACTATTATTTTTTTTATTGTTTAAACGAGCAAGCAGCACATTTAATGGTAAGTATTACTGCCGCTTATGGACCTTTGCCGTGCCAGAGATACAACTTGGCCGTTGTCTACTCACAAGAACCCCAAATCCACATAGAAAGTTGGGCTGCCGGCTATTTTGCTCACCGAAAGAAGCGTATCAGCACATTGCTACTGCTTTGACGACGATTTTCTGCAAGAGTGTGATACGCGAGGCAGACTGGCCCGCGGTTATAGACAGAATACTGTCAACAGTTTGGTGCTACCACTAATAAAACTAGCATTAATAATAGTAAAACAGTGCCTTTCTTTTTAGGTTTTCTACCATACAGTTGACACAGTTTTCCATGGTTTACTGTATGTGGAAGTAGTGATTCAAATATTCAAATTGCCTCTGTAGATGTGTGATGAATTCATAAGCCATTTGTTTTTACAAATTGGTGGCAATTTAAGAAACTTTCTATCTTGTGTCGTAATAGATTTGACCAAATTTTTACTCAACAACAATATTACTATAGACTTCGATTAGCATTTCATGACGAAGCTTCATCCCGTACCATAGTTTGCAACTGGTTTAATTAGTTTATACGTGGCCGAAGCTAACTCTCTGATTCGCGAGAAATGTGTCCTTCTACAATGAGTATTCTTTTGACTAGGCTCTTAAACGAATGGCTCACGACGCGGAGTAAAAAAACATTGTGCAATCTTCAGTCGTTTCGTCTGAACGTAGGCAGCTAAATAGTTATCTATTTACACCCAATTGGAGATCTGCATCTCCAGGTTTGTGTGATGTGATTTAACATAATCATTCAGCCTGTTGACATCCACTGTTGGCCATAGGCATCCCTCATACTTCGCAACAAAGTGCGGTGCTGTGCTGTCCGCATCGAACGGCTCCCAGCAGCCTTCACCAAGACGTCAGACCACCTGGTAGAAGAGCTTCCTACACTGCGTCGTCCGATACACGGTCGCCATTCGATAATCTTTCTTCCCTAACGGTTATTAGTTCTTCGAAGGACGTTGCACATTGCCACTTCAGGATGGTAATTCTTCCAGCTATGACGCCAGATATCTCGCAGAGAAATTTCGAGTATAACCCGTTTCATACTCGTAGCACGCTGAGCGACGTGGTTAGTCATGAGGCTTACATTTGGGGACCACGTTTCTGTGCCACACTGAGGTATATCCGATGAGAAGATCTTCTTAATTTTACGGAACGCTGCCCAGCTCAGTTAGATACGTCAGCTGACCTTTTACTGGAAATAGAATCTACTTAGCTGGACTGTTTATCCAAGGTAAACATAATCAACTTCACAACTTTGTGAATCGCATTGCTAACTAGGACTGATGTTGGAATCACACAGGTAACAAGACTTTCATCTTATCCAAGTTTATTCGTAAACCCACTAGTCGGCATACCCTGTTCAGATCGTTGAGCATGTTACCAAGGTCCTCCACGGATTCTGTCATTTTTTTTTTGGCGGTGGGCTACGGTACGGCACGCCTCACTAGACCATCTAGGGCAACAGAAGAAGCGGCGCACGACCTCGTAGACCTGGCCTACAACGTACCTACCAATACCATGGGTCACCGGAACGCGGTTTTCTTCTTCGGTGACCCAACCGGTGGTCTACCCTCACGAGTATCCTCTCGAGTCAACGCCCCGTCATCTCAACCTGAATAGGTCTCGATGTCAGGGCGTCGTCCTCACACGGCCTCGCATTGGCGTCGCCAGACCAATCCCTGGTCCGGTCGCCCGCTACCTCAGCTAGGGCGGTACGAGGCGTAGGTACTCACTCCTAGGCCGCCCCAGTCGCCGTCAGCGGCGCGAGTCCTAGTGCAGGAGATCCTCCCGGACTCGCTCTGCCTCTTACTTCTACGAGAAGATGGTCTCACAGAAGGAGACGACCGCGTCCCATTTCCTCTCGCTGTCGACCATCGTTTTCACGACGGCCGGCAACGAAACGTCGGCATCATGGATTCTGCCATAACGACAATATCGTCTACAAATCGAAGGTGAGCGATTTATACATACTTCATATTAAAGAAATGCTAAAGCTGTGGCTCTAAAGCGTTTTCTGTCTTTGCACAAAATTGGGCAGAGAGAAAGCTGAAGACCGATGACAGTAGTGTCACTTTATCCCGAAAGATTTTATGGTCAGTTATATAAATTATCCTAGAATACTATTATTGGTTTGATCCAAGACCCCAGATCTAAAATCGAGGTCAGCATTATACCAAAGAAATTCTGGACGTGGAACTTGTACAAGATCAGAATGGCTCTTAAATAACCAAAAAACTTTAAAGTGCCGAGGATTGCTATGATGTTAACTATAGACCATATCCACATGCTTCGGTATGGCATGCTCGAATGGCGACCACATATTAAAAGGAGTAGAGAGTATGGGAGCTCCTCTCATGTAGGTACGCCGACGACCCGGGGAAGGTTCCTGGGACTAGATATGAGCTCCACGGAACCGCGCTCTTCACCATTCTATGTATGGGATGTCTAGGATACTAGTAGTGGACGATAAAATGATGAATGGTGATGATGATAAGTCATATTTACTACAAACGATGACAAAATATTATAAATAATTATCCATTGTGATAGCTTATTAAGATTGCCTTCCTGAATAGATAGATTGATTTCCTGAACTTTAAAATTTATATCAATTATAAAATATTAAGAAAATTTTGTCTACCTATTTATAACTTATAATGAATTATTTTTAGATCGATTTCAAGTGTGCTCTATTTTTTGCTGCTATAAATATGATGAAAGATTAGTTGTTACAAATACAACTATGTGTGGAATTAGAAAATATATATGAACTTATTGTAAATATCAAGAATGCATGTCACCTGCATTTATGGGATGTTGATCTTACAGGTACTGTTGTAAACTATGTAGTTGAATAGTTGCCTCCACTCCGCTAGTGCCTTCTTAATTGGTTTAACAATTCCTACGGATAAGGGATGAAGTTACATTGTACTTTTAAAACATCACCACACGGTTCTATTATTTGATGTAAAATATAGAAAAGTTAGTTAAACTACCGACTTTCCATGCGAGCACCATTGGATTTAGTCGCAGGAAAAAACCGCCTCATTTCCCAGTGTAATTTGCGTGAGACAATTTTATTTAATACTTGAAAATAATTACACAGGTTCACAAAAGAAGTGGTCTGTGCTGGATGTACTATTATAATAATGATTATTAGATCGTGGATTTTATCGTTTTTTTTTTATATTTTCTCCGTTTTTTGCAATTTGACCCCCAATTTGGACTTTAGATTCGTATTCAACGGTAAAAAATACGTCGGAAAATCTTTGTCGAACACCCGGCACAGACCACTTTCTTGAACCTGTGTTATTTTTTCTTAATTATTGGTTTCTCTTCGTGGCGTATTGAACTATTATCGTAAGGGAACATATTATCGGATAAAAAGTATGTTAATACAGGTAAAGATTTATCTGTGTATTTTTTTGTAATTCATCCAAATCTATTCAATGATTTATGCGTAATCGAGTAACAATCATCTAAACATCAAAATACACTACTGGAAAAAATTAAGGGATCAAAAAAAAAATCCTTATTTTTGGGCAATTTTTAAGAGGCCATAACTTCGAGAGACATGGTCGTACAGGAAATAAAAAAAAGGAAATTGTAGCTCCTAGTCTCTAGTTTTTGGATTGGAAGTTTAAAATTTTGTAACCTTCGCGGTTTTTGGGTAATCGTAGAAAAACCAGCAACAAAAAAAAAACTGAAATTTTTTTGTTTTTTTTTTCGGTCTACGGGCGTAGAAAAATTTTTCCAACTTAACTACTATATCTATCAGGTAACTTGTTTATTCAGCTTGAATTTGCTTTTTAAAAAAGTTAGATATGATCATTTCTCGCTGAGATATCGAACTTTGAATGGAAAAGGATCGTATTGTCTTTAACCATCAAATATCTCAGCAACCAATGATCGCACAGAAAGTTAAAGGTGGGTTTGAAGAACTTGAATGAATTCTCCTTAACGACTAGCCATTGCTTTTCCGAAAAAAAAGTTTTGAGCAAAAATGTGGAAAAATCTCGGAAAAACAATTATTTTCTCATTTTTAAAAATTATAAGCTTTTCAGAGCAAAAAACGTGATCCTTTAATTTTTTCAAAATTTCGACCGTTTGAAACAAAAAACCGGCTGGCTGGATTAATTTGGTTTTTTGTAGATTTTTTTGGATATATTTAACTGTAAAAGGTACACTTAACATTAGTGGTTTCCTTAATATTTTCGATCTAGCGCTTGATTTTCCAAAAAACCACCAAAAGCCCTTTTTTTGTTGCATTTTCAAATTAATGTGACAAAAAGAAAAAATTTTTTTTCGGACATGCAACGGCTAGTCGTTAAGGAGAATTCATTGAAGTTCTTGAAACCTACCTTTAACGTTCTATGCGATCATTGCTTGCTGAGATATTGATAGTTAAAGACAATTAGATCCTTTTCCATTCAAAGTTTGATATCCCAGCGAGAAATGATCATATCGAACTTTTTGAAAAGTAAATTCAAGCTGAATAAACAAGTTATCTGATAGATATAGTAGTTAAGTGGAAATTTTTTTTTCTACGCCCGTAGACTGAAAATAAATCAAAAAAAAAATTTGTCATTTTTTTTGATGCTGATTTTCTACGATTTCTCAAAAACCGCAGAGGTTACAAAATTTTAAACTTCCAATCCAAAAACTAGACACAATTTCCTTTTTTTTTAATTTCCTGTACGATCATTTCTCTCGAAGTTACTGCTTGTTGAAAATTGCCCAAAAATTTGGATTTTTTTTTTTGATCCCTTAATTTTTTCCAGTAGTTTATTTCCACAAACTTTCACATTCTTAATATTACTAAAATCTATCATATCATGACCGATCTGGTCTAGGTAGGTTAGTATCGGTCTCCCCCGGTACCTACATCCTTCCACTTTCGCATTGTATATCTTCTTAACCAGACGTTCGTTCGGCATTCTTTCCACATGGCCGAACCATCGGAGCATTCCTTTTCGCATCTTTACACCAATACTCTTTTTCATACCTACTCGCTCTCTTACGTCGTCGTTACGAATGCGGTCGGTCATGTACTGAATGAAGGTGGAGTCAAGAGTTTCCGAAACTGGCGAGCGTGTATGAAGAGAATTATGAATGTTGAGGAAGCGAGTGAAGTATGCAAAGATAGAGTTCTCTGGCACTCTGATCTCTCTGCCTACCCTGCAAGGGATATGGCGTGATGATATGTATGTATGTATGTATCATATCATCTAGTTACTGTTATTTAATTTTATAAATATACCCTGAAATGTAACTTAATTTCTTTTTTTTTTATAATAACCCCGATTACGAAGCGAAAAATGATGTCATAAGCGGGATTCGAACCCACACCTATTGGGAGTCCGGCCCAATCGTGCTGACTTGACTCCCAATAGGTGCGTGTTTGAATCCCGCTTGTGACATCATTTTTCGCTTCGTAATCGGGGTTTTTATAAATAATTAAGCATATTAAATGCTAAATTTCAGCAATTTTAATTTCTTTTGTTTTCTGATTTCAGATACCCGCGTATGTACAAGAAAGCACTGCGTCTGATTCAAGGCTCATTCACAAAGATGCGTGCATGCAATATGTTTTATGTGGATGCAAAGTCATTGATTACTATGATGTTTTTACTCACTAACTACACAGTCGTCCTGTGTCAGTTTGCATTTCTCTAAATAATAATTTATCTATAATAAACAAATGCTTCATTAATTTTGACCTACTTTTTTATTACGTGTGATATTTTTACTTTATTTTATTTATTTAGGTTAAACAAAGAGATACACATTCTTATTACTAAATAACAAAGTTGTATACATACATAAATACATATCATCACGCCATATCCCTTGCAGGGTAGGCAGAGAGAACAGAGTGCCAGAGAACTCTATTTCTGCATACTTCACTCGCTTCCTCAACATTCATAATTCTCTTCATACACGCTCGCCGGTTTCGGAGACTCTTGACTCCACCTTCCTTCAGTACATGACCGATCTGGTCTAGGTAGATTAGTCTCGGTCTCCCTCGGTACCTACATCCTTCAACTTTCGCACTGTATATCTTCTTAACCAGGCGTTCGTTCGGCATTCTTTCCACATGTCCGAACCATCGGAGCATTCCCTTTCGCATCTTTACACCAATACTCTCTTTCATACCTACTCGCTCTCTTACATCGTCGTTACGAATGCGGTCGGTTAGCCTAACTCCACAGATTTTCCGCAGAGATCGCATTTCGACCGCATTAATTTTACTTTCATACTCTTTTCTGCATACCCAACTCTCGCTTCCATACAGTAATGTTGGGACAAGCACTGCGTTATGTATTGCTACACGTGCCTTCTGGCTGAGGTGGTGGCTGCCGAGAAGTTGCCCCAACGCTCCGTTCACTCTATTTCCCGCATTCACTCTTCGCTCTATATCAGTGGTAGGTCTGCAGGTCAGTCGCTGACTGTGCCAGCAGGACTGCATCATATGCATAAAGCAGAGAAGTGACCACTGAGTCGCCCATCTGGACTCCCACATTCATATCGTTCAACCTTTAGAGACATTTATCCAGATATATGATAAACAGCCTGGCTGACAGAACGCACCCCTGCTTAACGCCGATATTGACGTCAAACCAAGGCGACATTCCATCATCCAGCCGCACACAGGCTCTACAGCCCATGTAACTGGACTGCACAGCCTGTAGCAGTTTACCGCTAAAACCATACTCCGGTAAAATGTTCCAAAGTTCCTTTCGTACAACCGTGTCAAATGCTCTCTCCAGATCTACAAAACTGCAGAAAATCCTCTAGCCTAGGGCCAGATGCTTCTCCACAATGTTGCGCAGAGAGAACACTTGATCCATGCATCCCCTTCCACTCCTGAAACCTCCTTGAGTCTCACACAGTAAACCATCGGACACCATCCTCATTCTCCTTTCAATAATTTTACCATACACTTTTGCTGCCAAACTGGTCAAGCTTATGGCTCTGTAATTTGCGCAGTCATAACGTGAACCCTTGTTTATAAACAAAGGCACGATGACTGCGCTATTCCAGTCCCTGGGAAACATTCCCCAGCTCCAACATAAATTGAGGAGCAACAGGAACGCCTCCCAGACACAAGAGCCTCCAAGCTTGATCATCTCGGCAGACACCATATCAATGCCCGCTGCCTTACCATTTTTCAAACTTCTTATCGCCCATTCAACTTCATCCATACTGATGCCATCGGAGGACGCCGTTGTCGAATGTTGATCTACTAAACCACATCCAACACCGGCGCCAACCGTAGCATCCGCATACATATCGCCAAAATATTCACTCCATCGGCTTGACACGTCTTGTGTTTGTGTAAGAATGTCTCCACCTTTAGACCTTATTTTATTCATTCTGAAGGCTGACCAACCACCCCGAGACTTCTTCACCTCCCTCCAAAAGAGTTTGGTTTTACCCTCGAAGTTTTTAGTCAGCCTATCTTCTGCACTCATACTTGCTCTATCACGTTTCTCTTTCACTAAGGCCTTGGTGTCATTCTTACATAACCGATATATTTCTTTCTTCTGTTCAGTCATACTGTCATTCAGATTCAAAGAAGAGACATAGTCCAGCCACGCTTTCTTCTTTTGCTCTACGGAAGCTGCCACTTCCGCATCCCATCATGCATCACCATTTGTTTTTCTATGCTTCTTTGAACTTCCACATACTTCTTTCGTTGTATCTACCATACTCTCTTTCAATACTCTCCAGCATACTTCAATGTCCGATTGCGGCTGGCTTGCCATCGTCAGCCGTTCTCAGACACCCTCTGCATACTTTTCTCTTACACACTCTTCTTGCAACCTTTCAACCTTTATTCTTTCAAGCCTTCCGAAGTGGACACGCTCTCGCCAGTGCCTCCACTTTCTGAACAGACCACTAAATCTCGCAATAACGAGATAGTGGTCCGTATCGACTGTGGGGCCCCTGTAGGCTCTTGCGTCCAATATTTTGCTTCGGAGGCGACTGTCTACCAAAATTAAATCTATTATGCTTTTCTGTTCATTCCTTCTCCATGTATACATATGGATGTCCTTATGTTGGAAAAATGTGTTTGACGACACAATAAGATTTCTCTCCATGCATACATCCGCTATGAGCCTACCTACGTCGGTCACTCTCTTATCACCAAATGAACCAAGTACGTCCTCTTAGTCGGGACGCTTGGTCCCCACCCATCCGTTCAAATCTCCGCATACAATCACGCGTTCACTGGTTTCTGCCATATCCAGAACTTCCCTAACATTGTCCCAAAACTTCTCTAGGTCTGATGCCACCGAGAATCCTACGGGAGCATATGCTACAACCATGAATACCTTAGTGACACCTAGTTTTATACCGACCCAGAGAAGTCTGGGATCATACATTCCGTAATCCTTCACACCTGAGGCCAAGCGAGAGGACAACAGCACTCCTACCCCCATGCTGGCTCGATCGCTCTGTGGTACACCAGACCACAGAGCCATCCCGCCACCAGGAAGATCGCAGGCGTCGCTGCCCCTTCGCTTGGTCTCTGTTACACAGAGCACGTCGAGCTGTTTGTCCGCCATGACGGATATCAGCTCGTGCAACTTACCTTCCACACAACCTCTTACATTCCACGTGCCCACCCGGCACTTTGCTCTCCTCGACTCGCCTATAAATATAAATAAAACAAATGTGTAGTTCACTACGTTACACACATATTATTATAAACTATATTATACTTGACTTGTTGAGTACAAGTAAAACTGACAATTAAATTTCTTATTTTAGTTTGAATTATGTTTAAACTTTTCCATTACAGATTTTCTAAACCTACTAACAGATATTGTAAATATATTCAAATCAATAAAATTTCCATTATAATTTTTGGTCATTCGGTGTAGTGGTGCGCGATCGCCAGCGTTTGTACGAGAAGTTGAATAGTGAAAAGGGGCCGACCACGCACCTCTTGCCTCAAGACGGTCCTAGGCACGAGATAGTATAAATTATTTATTAAATCTATGCAGTCATATTTGTTCATGCAAAAGTCGAAAAGAAACATTGTTTCTAAAAAAAGGCGCCTAGATTTTAGACTCAACAGATCACAATCCCTATCTTGCTTATTGGTATGATAACATCGAGAGCGATAATTCATGGTTCTCACAAATTTGCGTTATGCCTCCAAACTATGTACATTTTGTATAAGGGATTCCGAATTATTACTGCATACTCGAGTTGACTTGATAAGTGTGTTATATATATATATATATGAAGATGGAAGGTACATTGCGGGAAATAGAGTGAACGGAGCGTTGGGACAACTTCTCGGTAGCCACCACCTCAGCCAACATTACTATATTTAATGAACGCGGTCGAAATGCGATCTCTACGGAAAATCTGTGGAGTTAGGTTGACCGACCGCATTCGCAGCGACGACGTAAGAGAGCGAGTAGGTATGAAAGAGAGTATTGGTGTAAAGATGCGAAATGGAATACTCCGATGGTTCGGACATGTGGAAAGAATGCTGAACGAACGTCTGGATAAGAAGATATACAATGCGAAAGTTGAAGGATGTAGGTACCGGGGGAGACTAAGACTCACCTACCTAGACCAGATTGGTCACGTGCTGAAAGAAGGTGGAGTCAAAAGTCTCCGAAACCGGCGAGCTGTATGAAGAGAATTATGAATGTTGAAGAAGCGAGTGAAGTATGCAAGGATAGAGTTCTCTGGCACTCTATCCTCTCTGCCTATCCTGCAAGGGATATATCTTGATGATATATATATATATATATATATATATATATATATATATATATATATATATATATATATATATATATATATGTATCTCTGCATATTCTACATATAATATTTTATAAAAGCTGTTACATATTTCTAGTCCTTTGACTAGGGGTCAATTCTGAGTGGTTGTGTTGGTAGGTACCCAAAAACGTAGCTTCCCTCACGGATCAGTTTCATGGACTCGTTCAATTGGCGGTGAGGTCGTTGGTATTACGATAGTTTATCGAGTCCTATACAGACTTTCTTTTACTTTAAATTAAAATATATTCAATGTGCTAAATTATTAGTAGCATAATAAAATGACTTCTAATGTTTACGCGAGTATTACACATTTGAAATAAAACTACTTTTGCGGATTCTATCGCGTTTGTATTTGATTTATAATTTCCCGACGTTTCGAACACTTTACAGTGATCATGGTCACGGGAGGACTGTGGTGTCTTACGTCCAATATGTCATTGTTATTACAGAAATTTATTTATATCTACCCTATTGGATATTAAATTTTGACCCACATTTTTATACAAAATTAATACAATTCATTGCCAGTACAAAAAGAGAATGATTCTATATATAAAATTTATGTTGTTTATGATTTGTTATTATTAAGGCATTTAATTTATGATAATTATTATTGTGGCAATTTTACAATTTTTACAAAACTAACAAAAATAAATTTCTGTAATAACAATGACATATTGGACGTAAGACACCTCAGTCCTCCCGTGACCATGATCACTGTAAAGTGTTCAAAACGTCAGTAAATTATAAATGAAATACAAACGCGATAGAATCCGTAAAAGTAATTTTATTTCAAAGGCATAATAAAAGCTATAACCGTGTTGGTAGATAGGATGGAACCTAAAATTTAATTGTGTTTTTGTAAGACACTAAAAGCATTAGTTATATATATCATCACGTCATATCCCTTGCAGGGTAGGCAGAGAGAACAGAGTGCCAGAGATCTCTATCCTTGCATACTTCACTCGCTTCCTCAACATTCATAATTCTCTTCATACACGCTCGCCGGTTTCGGAGACTTTTGACTGCATCTTCCTTCAGTACGTGACCAATCCGGTCTAGGTAGGTTAGTCTCGGTCTCCCCGGTACCTACATCCTTCCACTTTCGCATTGTATATCTTCTTAACCAGACGTTCGTTCGGCATTCTTTGCACATGTCCGAACCATCGGAGCATTCCCTTTTACACCTTTACACAGATACTCTCTTTCATACCTACTCGCTCTCTTACGTCGTCGTTACGAATGCGATCGGTCAGCATTATTTATATATATTCATTATTCATATATATTTTAATATCAATATTTTAAGACAGAAATGTATTATCATCAAAATTGTTTGATGTTCCGTCATCTTTTAAATCGTTAACATATTTCAAACCCAGAATAACACAGTACTAATTTATAATACTTTACTTCTCCGTATCGACCAAAGACGTCTCATATTATATTAAAGTTATTGCGAATTTCATCTACAGAAGAATCCAATGCGTATCAAGTTTATTTAGTTCAGTTGATTAAAAACCCGTTAAAAATGAAAAGCAATGCATTTTTTATTCAATTCACTGATGTGGAATGACTAAATTAAATAAAAAATAATTATTTTAGATGAATTACTTTTCACTGATTCATTTTGAAATAATTCACTATTATTCTGCTATTTTGTTATTTAAAATTTGTATACAGTAATTTCAATGTAGTAATAAAGTCAGAATACAATTCACCATTAATCACCGTACAATATATATATATATATATATATATATATATATATATATATATATATATATATATATATATATATAGAAATTTTTATCTTCTTTGTGGTGACGGAGTAAGAATACAAATTACCACCCCCTATCTTACACGTAGGTGATCGTAAGAGACGACTAAAGGATATAAAATGCATACCTATAACATCTATGCAAGAGAAATAAAACTCGAAACCAAACTCTATACCAACACATCTGACCAGTGTGGTATAGCAGGTCAATTTCCCTCCCATTATGAAGGAAGCTCGAGCCCAACATGGGGACATATATGAGTTCAGATGATGATGATGATATAGATCAATAAAAATAAATGTTAAAAAAGTCTTTTTTTTTTAAATTGATGAGTGAGCTAAATAGCCAGGCATTCATACCTTGGAGCAAAGTTTGGTCATTGAGTAGGTGTAGAAGTTTCATTTTCATTTCAGTTCATGATACTTCTACTCTTTTCCCAATTACTTTGTGTCGATGCTATCTACTCTTCTTATATTGTACATAATGCAAAAGTTTTTGTCAATAGTTTCATGGACGCCTGTCTGCGTAATTTCAATACTCTTTTGTAATTGTTGACCAAACGGTACCAGGTGGAGTTGGCTCAGTTCAATATAAATCTCTTAGTTTGTTACGACATCCAAGAGCAAAATGAGGGTTGTTAATATTCATAGCTGTTACCACACGGCAACATATAATAATTGTTTCTTTTTTTGTAATTTAATTAAATCAAATTATGACTATGAAATATTACAGTAATGATAAATTACAATATAACGTGTATAATTAGTTTTATCACTCAATATAATATATAGCCTGCTTGTATGAAATTAGTGGACAACAGAAATTAGATTAATGTTAGAGAACTAATGTTCTAATATAATGAAGTTTCCGTAATTGCACACACGTACTTATTCTATACAGTGTACCTGACAACATTTTTTTATATAGAAAATGACATATAACTCAAAAATGTTAACAACTACAATTATTAATATTACCAATTCTGTACCGAAAAATTTTTTAAAGAACGATATCAAAAGAATTATTCAGCCATTAAATTTGATGCAAAATATATTTTTGTCGCCGATTTTTATCATTCGAAAGAATCACATAACAGCCGTTGGAAAAAAGATCTACGCGGCTATGATCTTGTTCTTTTTATTAATATTACTTCTGGCTTGCTACAACAATTCTACTATTACCTCTTATAACACTTTGCATGATAATTTCATTTCATATGTGACATTGTATTTTTTTTATATAGATAACGGTATAATTCTAATTCTAGCAACCATTTTATATGATATGAAACACAGGAAAGATCATGTATTACTAATTCTGAAAATACAAAATATTCATGAAAGTATAAATTTAAATGAGAAATATATCAAACATTTTACTATAAATAATTGGATCTTCTATCTAGCTTATATATTTATCAATTCATCGTTTTTGATCTTTTCCTATATATTTTATGATTTTACCGATATTGTGGATAATATATTTAGTTATGTTATTATTAAACTTCAAATCGATTTAATTTATAGTATTAGAATTATTGTATTATTAACACAATATCTTAATGAATGGTCAAATATGATTTTAATTGATCCAAATAACGAAATTAACGATCGCTTTAATAAAATGTTTAATATCTATGAAAACATTTTGAAAACTTACAACCTATGCGCAAAATTATTTCATGCAATGGTAAGATGTTATTACTAAATTTTATTTCATATGTAAGTCAACACAAATCCCATATTCGAGAAGAAATTCGAAAAAGGAAGGTGACAAAGTAGTTTTTAAAATTACACCGAACATCATATACATATTTATAATGATTTCTGATATTTTCGCGACTATTACACATTTGAAATAAATCTATTTTTACGCATTCTATCGTATTTGTATTTCATTTTCAATTTCTCGAAGTTTCAAACGCTTAAAAACATTCATGGTTACGGGAGAACTATTCTTCCGTGACTATGAACGTTGTAAAGTATTCGAAACGTCGGAAAATTAAAAATCAAATACAAACAAAATAGAATTCATAAAAACAATCATATGTGATTAATATCGCTGTATCGTTATCAGTTTGATTATTGAGGTTATTAATCATTATTTGCTTCACCTTCATCATCAGCTCCGTTCAATTTATAGATTCAAGTCTCCTACACAATGCGAGGGAAATTGACATACTACGTTGGATAGGTTTAATTTATTTTTTTCTCTTGCATAAATGTTAACGGCATATTACACCCCCTTTTTTTTGGGGTGGGCTACGTTCGGTGCACTCGTCGCACCACTCGGTCCGGGGCGACAGAGGAGCGTAAGCAGGCACACCTGTACCCCATCCGTGATACCTCGCCTTCGTCGTTGGACCGACCACCGGAGCAGCGTGAACTTGACGTCAATGGCCGAATATCCCCTGAGCATACTACACCCCTTAGAGGAAGTCTAGAAAGGGAGTGGTGAATTGTATTTTTAGTCTATCAATACACAAACATTGATATTCTTTATTCATCTAAAATAAATTAACTTGTACAAGAAAGCATCGGAGCAAGTAAAAGTCATCTTGAGTCTACAGGTAGTCCGTTAGATAAAACCACTACCCTCGTTTAAGTCAACCGCATAGGAGAGATGACATAACATCAGAAAGTAAGGAGATGTGGTTTAGGGTAGCTTCTGGAGAATAACGCTCTAATTGGACTACCAAAGTTATAACTAATTCGATAGGTGGAGAATAGAAAAAGAGTCACTTATGAAAATTACATGTTGCCTTTCTGTTCTCTTGGATGACTGACCTTTATACAAAAAAAAAGATTGTTTTTTTATTACTTATGGTGGCAAACAATCAATCAGCACGCCTCATGGTAACTGTTGCTGTCGCTCGTGGACCTTAGCAATTCTAGGGGTACAACCAATAGCATACGTTATTCATTCGTTAATAGATAGATAGGTGGTTAAGCACATCGTCCAAACACATCAAAATAAAAAAAAAATTTTTTTTTTGGCTGCGAGCTATGGAAAAACAATACGATAGTAATATTTTACTGACCTTAGAATATTTTCTTGTCTATTCCTTCTATAAAGTTTACAATATTTTTCTGCGGACTCAAAATTACGTTTTGACTTTAATTATTTCAAACTTTATATAAAAGTAAAATAGTCTCAATGAATTTTTATATATTTTTTTAGATATGCTTATACACAGTACATACATTCTATGGTGCATTGCTGAACATTTCCTTAACATTACTATATCTTCGCATCGACAACAGAATATTGACTTTCGTGAGTATTTTGTATCAGCCTAAGCTTTATTTTCTTCTAGTCGTTAATTAAGAATATTCTTTGGGTAGAATCAATTTCAAGATAGATGTAACTCGAATAATACAACTAGAGCAAAATATGAGGGATTTCATAGCAATTTGTCATCTAATATTTCGCAGAAGGATTAACAGCGCTTACTTACGATAGGAAAATCTGGTTTTAAAATGTTGACAATTTCTTAAATCAGTAAAATAACGCATGTATCTAAAGCTCGAAAGTTAGCTCATTAAAATTTTAATAGGCAAAAGTCATATTGCTCGATAAATCGATAAATATTACGCAAGAACATTCTTGAGCGGCAAATATCGTTCGACCACATCGCTTCGTAATAACGTTTTGGAGTTTATTTCACGTATGTTTATATACAGGCCTTGTCGTTATGGCAGAATCTATTGAAGACCTTGACACCGTGCTCAAAAATCTCAATAGGGCATCCCAACTCAAGGTTGAACATTATGTTTATTTTGGAAAAACAGTCCAGTTAACCGGATCCGATATAGAGAAAAAGGTCAGCCGACGAATTCAATTCGGCTGGACAGCGTTCGGGAAACTTAGGGTGAATTTCTCATTCAATACACCCCATTGTCTGAAAACACTGGTTTATGATCAGCGTGTATTACAAATGATAACTTATTGTACGAAACCTTAGTAGCTAAATGTAGGCCTCATTTCTAAGCTCAAAATCGCTCAGCAAGATATTGCCTATTCCCAGGCTTTATCTGTGAGTTAGGATCCGTAATACGGCAATTAACAAAAAAACAGGTGCAACTATCATAGCAAAAGAAATTCGCACCCTAAAGTCGCAATGGGCATGCCACATCGCACAATGAACCGGTAACGGATGTGGAAGATAGGTTCTCGAGTAGCGACCACGTATCGTACGATACAGTGCGGGACGCCCCTCACCAGATGGATCGAAGACTTGGGGAAGTTATGGGATGTGGGCGACACAATAGTATGAGAGAAGCCTACTTCCAGTAATGGATGGCAAAAAGCCGAATGAAGCATGCAAATACGCTCTGAAATAAACTACCTACTGCGATATTTACCAAACGCAATATATTACTGTATTTAAACGAAGTGTTAGAATAATACAACTCCATTACTAGGCAGTGTGACTTGATGTTACCTTTGGCACTATTTTACCCTTTACCCTTGGACTAAAGCCCACAAACAATGGTTACTACTTACTGGTAGGTGAGTCGCCTGCTCGTTTCTCAAACAAGGCAATACAACAGGAATAACTATTTTTTTTTTTTTTTATATTTTAGTATGAGTTTTGGTTAGAAGCATATGAAAATATGATGTGGACAATAAAAGATGTTGTATTGGTAATATTAACATGTATTAGCTGTGAAAAATTCTATACAGCTGTCCAAAGAGCAGAAATGGTATGTTTGCTTCAAGCTGCCAAAGTAAATGCATCAGGTAAGTCATTATTTTTGTGCTATCTTTGGTCGCAGACAATTTATCACTGATTTAGAAGCTACTTTTAGCTGTACGTCCTAATTTTACTTATTTATTTCTTTTTGCTTCACTTATAGGTATATTTTTTTGGTAATGAGGCCTTACATAAAAGTATCGACAAATTGGGAATTATAGTTTATACTAATTTTGTTACATATTCATATGGAAAAAAATTAAACGTATTGGTACCAGTGACTAATTAAGTTATTGAAATAAATCGTATAATTGATATTGTGAAGATGCCATCAACTAACAATTTCAGGAAATCTTGTGTTTTCTAGTTACTGAACAGCCAGTTCATTAAAAAACTTAGAAATAGTTAACCGGTGTTTATGATGTGGTAAAATTTATTAAAAACAGTCATCATCGTCTCATTTCAGCTCATATATGTCCCACTATTAGGCTCGAGGCTCCTTCGTAATGGAAGGGAAATTGAACCACTATACCACGCTGAGCATGGCATGTTAGTTTAGGGTTTTGTTTTGAGTATTCCTTCTTTTTCATAAACATGCGTCCCTAGTCGTCTCTTACGATCACCCACGGATAAGATAGGGGGTGATGAATTATAGTCTTACTCCGTGACCTCGGGGAAATTAAAAATCAGTGCTTACTGAGAATTCCAAAACTTCAAACATCAGCTATAAATGGTTTTTGGTAAGATAATGTATAACAATTATCGCCCTGGAAATATTAATACTGGAAACATAACTGTTTTTACCCGACTACGTGACGCAAAGGAGTGGTATTGTGTTTAACAGTCTATGTATGTATGTTCCTTTGAAGCATTATAGAGACCAAATGCCTGGGCCGATTTTTATGATTCACACGTCAATCGATTCGTTTTAGTCCGGCGAGTATCACTAAAGACATGACAGACACGTTAATGACAATTCAATATGGCGATTAATAATAATAATATAATAATAAAAGTTTATTGCAGATACCCATGCATATGTGTTAGTTATACAAAAATAAAAAACTTACAAACTATGTTAGTAACAGGAATATACAATTAGTTAATTCAAATACCTGTACCCCTTACTGGGTGCACTCTCACCGTAAATATGTATACGGCAATAGTGCACCAGGAGTGGACAGTCAGGCCTATTAACAATTGCACCCAAGATGCTGTTAGCACTCCCCCATAGCCGGTTCATCAATGATGCAGATCGCTTCCTGATTATTGTATGAAAACTATCAATATGCGCATATATTATCAATATGCGCAAACATGCCTGAGGCGCTACAAAACCAACCGTGGAAGCCCCATCAACACCCTAAATGCATTTTTATACTGAATACGGAGAGCGTTGTATGCCCTCAGCGTATATTTAGTCCACAAGCTGCAAGTATAAAGTGATTGACAAAATGCTTTAAAAAGCGTGATCTTAACTTCTGGTGAACATCGAGCAAACCTGCGGGCCAACATATTGCATCGGACAGACAACGCCCTCCGCTCCCTTTCCATATCTTCGTCATCATTATTGTTGCCAAAGTAATGGGCCTGTAATTTTCTTTATTGGAAACATCACCTGTCTTATTTTTGATTATTGGTACCACTAACGTTTTAGTCATATCGTCAGGCAAGTACGAGTGTGTAACAGTAAGAATAAATAGCATTGATAGAACCCTAGGGAGGTGCGGGCCTGCTTGTTGATAGTGTTCTATATTGAGACCATCGCACCCCGGGGACTTGCCTCTCGTCATGGACCTAATAACTCTGTTCACTTCTTGAGCCGTAATTGAGGTCGGTATACCTCTCAAAATTCACTCGTTAACCTCTTCTTTATGCAAGGGTAGCTCCGAAGTGACCTGAAACTGCCTCCTAAACAAGTCCGCAATTTCCCGGGCATCTTTCACACCATTGACGCTCGCGGGAGTCACAGGTTTGGGACTAAGGCTTTTGGTGGATTTCCAAAATTTATGGAATTCTTTATTTTTCCGTTCAGCCGCCAAAATATCCATACGGATCTGCTCTCTGTTGTCCTGACAAAACTTTAATTTATATTTAAAAGTTTTCCTAGTCTCTCGCATATGTACATAATAGTGACCGGTGTGGAGTTTACCGTGCCACACCCAATTTAAAAAGGCCGTTCTTGCATTACAATGGGCCTCCCTGACATGTTTGTTCCACCCAATAACTGTTTTCTTACTCTGCCTACCCCTTGTAACCGTCGAACTACTTATAGCGGCGTCGCTAACCGAGGTTGTAACCTCTTTATACAAGTTATCAATGACTTTTCTATGCTCTTTTATTGTACAAAAACTATTGTTACAGTTAATTAGCTGAGATGGAAGAACAATGACTCTAAGCTTATCCATACATAACCTATGGTAACACTCTATTTGGTGTGCATTTCTTTCACCCCATTAAACCTTATTTTGTAACTTATTTTCTGTTATGATTGGTGCAGTCATGAACCTAATCATTCATATATCAACCTGTATGCATAGTGGAAAAAGGTCGGACCAGTATATATCCTGGTACACTGCCACCTTCTTAACAGATTTCCACGCCGCTTAAGTTACAAGACAATGATCAAGCCAACGCCTACTTCCGCAAGCCTCACTTATAAAAGTACACGTGCCCGAATATAGCCCTTTTTTTTTTTTTGATAGGCTAGGCCCGAATATAGGCCTAGCCTAACATAATCAGCACATTGCCAATCCTGCTCTAAGCAAAAGTTTAGCATTTCCCTACTAAATAATTCACCGGGATGTGCATTAAAGTCTCCAAGAATATGTACATATTCTAACGCCGAAGTCTCGACTAAGGGCGCAATTTCACTTAAACAATCACAAAACTCATTTAAGTTATCAACGGAATTTGTAGGCATGTATACGTTTACAATAAGTACGGTACGGTACGGTCAGTTAACGTCGCTTTGAGCGCCACGATACGGTCACTCACACATGAGTGACAGCATTGAGGTGAACAGCGATTTCCTCCATAAAAATGCTACACTGCCATATGGTCTACCCCTCAATACCCCCTCCGATATATCGACAGCTGATTTACCAAAATAACCAAAATTCTCGTCAATAGTACCTAACATAGTTATCTCGTGAGGCAGCAGCCATGTTTCCTGCAGTGCAATTAAATCTACAGTGAGTGACTACAGTGTGTAAGTCACACAGGCTGTGTGTACAAGAGGTAGATCTATTTAGAGACTTACAATTATAACTTACGAAACTAGCCACATAATTATTGTTTATTTGTTCGCAACTCATTCACAGTTTTGTTTATTATAATGTCTATTCTCAGTGTGATAATTCACAAATCTACGGAATGAAACCCCAGCGGGCCACAATGATTCACTCACAAACACCTTCAATTCACTATTTGGTATTAGGAATTTATATGCCGCATAACCTTTGTTAACTTTCATATTTATTTTATACATAATAACATCGATACCAGTTTTGTTTTTGATATATGCTATTATGTCTTCCATTTTTGCGTTCTTGTCTACGTTATATATATAGAACGGAACATTCACACTTGCTGCCTTAAAAGAGCTGTTAGGAAGCATCGCCGCCTTACCTTTCATGGTAATAAATCGGTTTTGTAACCTTTTACGTTGACCTAAAGTCCACTTATCACTAGGCGATTCTTTTCTCCAACTACCTCCATTCTGCAAAACTTCGGATATCAACTGTTTAATCAGTGCATGCTCCGGTGTCGATGACCTCGCCTCAGCTGCATCCGCCGCCATGTTTGCGTTCGAAACCGCAGGTGGTCTCACCGCTTTATATTGAGTCGCTTGCGCCGTGTTTATCGTTTCATTCGCTAAACTCGCCGTCACCTCTTTCGAAACCACGGTATTGGCCTCCACGAGCTTTTCACAACTAACTATGTCATTTACTACCTGCACTTTTGTCAGTGAAAGAATAATATTATCTATTATAGTGTCGTTATGATTCTCATTGGCGCACCTATTACTCAACTCGGTCATTGACCCATTTTGAATATGGGTTATTAGGCCAATGGGACCACTTTCGCACTCGTAATTGTCATATAAGGCAGCTCCTCTTAGATTGTTCACATTCAAGTACCTATACTCTTGTTTACTCGATATTTCCACACCCTTTAGATCTTCTTTCGTAACATAGTTCTCCTTTAATATAGTCATATCTTCCTGTAATTTCAGGATATCTCGCAAAATCTTAGTAGCATCCAAATGGTCAAACGTAACCTGTGGAAGTTTTTGAAGATCCCTGGCCACAAAAATTGGTACTAATTCTGGATCTGTTCCTTTTATTAGTGCAGTTATATCCTCTATGTCTCTTCGACCTTTACCCTCCTTCTTCTGCTTAATATTACGTCGAGAAGTATCAACTGACTCGAATAATAATTTCTTTGCCGCCATTATTTCATCCTCGGTAGTAGCTGTGACACATAACCGACTAATACTGTCCTCGTCCATAATATCGGCTTTATTTTGGATAAAAGCAATACACTCGTTAATTACAAGGTTACAGTTACTGCACTTTATAGTTGACATTGTCGTTCACAAAATATAATATATCGCCCGATAATCGCAAGCAACGTTGCGCTCTCTGTGTGCGCGCACTCGCATACACAACTAACAGCTGACTGCTCTGGGTTAATGGACGCCATATTGTTTAAAATGAAAAAAAAAAAATTCTATAAACTATGTCAAGTGGGGTATCGTTGAATAGATATTTAAAAATATTTTTTAGTTTTCTCTCAACATTTTGCGATTCGACTGATCGTTTAGCATCTATATCGATTTAAAGTTGCGTAACAACCATTCTCACATACGAGTATAGGCATTTAGACCGTAGAAATGTATAATGAAGAAACGAAATCTTTGTATGAATTTTTTTTTTTTTTTTTTTTTTTTTTTTTGGGACTAATCCCACCGCACATTCCCACCATTGTAACTCCTGTAAGCCAGGATCCACAATAGTCACTATAAATGACACCGAGGTTTGACCCTCAGGCAGTCCCGGGAAATGATTTTAATTGTCTTGGAACCCGCAACAAATTTAATTAGAAAAGTTAAAGAGGAGGAGTTGGAAAAGAGTGATTCCACTTCCCTCCCAGGCAAAGCGGGAGACAGAAAGCAATATTGACTAGTCAGCCAATAAGTAAAGGGTTGTACAGCTACGATAAGCGCAGCAGTACGGCACCACGGATATGGGATAACTTAACGGGGCCTATATGTGAGCCTTAAGATTGGTTGCAGTAGTAGGTATGGCAGAAACGCCTAAACGCACGGAAATTTTCTCGAGTTGCTACAAGATCCGTGTAGTATACTACTCCAGATGTTACTTGCAAACTGTCTAACATAAGGTCGCGCTCGTTACGCCAGAGATCGCACTCCCAGAGAATGTGATGTGCTGATTGTTCATACTCGCGGTTATTTGTAGAACATTGACATAGTGGTGAAGGTACGAGTTTAAAAGAAAATAATTTACTTTTAAAGTTGCCATGTCCAGTTAGAAATTGAGCTACAAAATGGTCAACCTCCAGCCACACTCTCTCTAGGCGCTCGCGGACGCATGGGAAAAATAGATAGAGGTGACGGCCCTTCGATGATGAATCCCATCTTTCTTGCCATTCAATTAAAAGTTTTTCATAGACAACGGACTGCGGTGCAAACAATCGAGCGATTTTATTACGGTCGCGCGGTAGAAGGAAATCTGTGTTCATATTTTCCCTTGTCGTGTAATACATTGATGCCCGTCTCTGAATCTCCAAATCAACCGGAAGTACACCCGCGAGTACCGGCAAAGCCTCGGTACTGACCGTCCTGTAGGCTTTACACAAGAATATTAAGGCCAATCGTTGGCTTTGTAATAATTTAAGGCGAGCTGCCCCTATGGTAGCCCTATCAGCCCAAACGGGTGCAGCGTAACAAATACACCCCAAATATGTGGCCATATATATAGTTTTCAGTGTATTAAAACGAAGGCCCCAGGTAGACGTTGATATTCTAGTAAGCGCATAGAAATTTCGTTTCGCTTTTTCACCTACAGTTTTAATATGCTCGACAAATGAAAAATTTTTTTCTAAGAGTAGACCAAGATAGCAAACTGAATCTTTCTTTTTGACTGTCATATTATTGAATTTTATACGCGGCAACGATTGTAAATTTCCTTTTAATAAAAGGTGATACGTTTTTTGTGGGGCAAATGTAAGCCGATTTCGTGTGCCCCATTCGAGTATATTATTGAGACAAATTTCTGCTAATTTCTCTAAACCGTCTCTAGTGTTGGATTCTACGAGTAGAAGACCGTCGTCGGCATAGCCGATCAATTGACAGTGTTTCGGCAGAGGTAATTCGAGGAAATCGTCAAAACCTAAATTCCATAGATATGGACTTAGCACCGAACCTTGGGGGCAGCCCATCGTCAGTGGCTTCGACACAGCATGGTGACCAAGTTTCAGTTTAGTCGAGCTTTGTGAAAAGTATGACTGTATAATTAGGTAGATGTTCCTATAGCACCCACGAGTCTTTAATTTAAGAAGTAGCATTGGCCACCAGGCGTTGTCGAAGGCGCCTGAGATATCCAGGAAAACGCCTAGCACGTATTTAAAAGCGGATGTATTAATAACTTTTCTCACCGCAATGGCTGCGTCGATAGTTGATTTACCGCGAGTGAAAGCGAATTGTTTATGGTTGAATGTTGGTCCACCCGGCAATAAACGAGGAACAATTAGCCGTTCTAAGAGTTTGCCTAGTGAGGGCAATAAGGTGATTGGTCGATATGATTTCGGGTCATCTGGTGGCTTATCACCGCCTTTAGGAATTATCCGTATATATCCGCGACGCCATGACCGAGGAAAAATACCTTCAGATATACAACGATTAAAAAATCTTTGTATGAATGTGCATGTGGATGGGCATATACTAAAGTATATATATATATAGTAGGTACATTGGACTACCTAAAGTATATAATGTCTGACACGGTCGCCCATCTCCAACTTCAAACGATTAGGTATAGGTAGGTATCTACTTATTAATGAATATGCATACATACCATAGGTAGGTACCTACTTATAAATATATAAAATAACTTAATTAATGAAACACGTTCACATTTTGCATCGCTCTCAGTTTATCCACGGCTAGTTATGTACTCATAACTAAAAAGTATGAAATAAAAAAAAAAAAATCAAAATTCAAAAAGTCCGACTGCGTAAATAGTGAACCAAATTACGTACATAATAAAAAAACTGAAAAGAAAATAACAAGCACTTAGATGTCCGGTGGTCTAGAATTCTATAATATATTATTGAATGAATACTATTACCACTAACATCTGAGTGCTTGCTGTTTCTTTTCAGTTTTTTTATTATGTACGTAATTTGGTTCACTTTTTACGCAATCTGGCTTTTGGATTTTTTAAATATTTTTTTTATTTTAATGTTTGTATAGGGTAGATTTAACTCACTATAGTTCTCCCTGCGAATATGGTCTTAAGACACAGCGCACCTCAACCTCTTTACTCTCTCGGGGGACTGGAAAACTGAGGGATTGAGAGGCGAATAGGCAGTAGCTTTTGTTGAAAAATTTGTAACACTGATACCGATTGCCAAAGCGCGTGCCTAAGGTGGCATTCATAGGACGTTTGCCGTCTCGTAGAGGGACTTATGTTCAATAGTAAACATTAACAGGCTGGATATATGGCTAATCCCAACATAAAACAAATATTTGTTTTATTAGGCAAAGTAATGTGTATTTAACTGATTCCGTAATTCTAGTAGCAACATGCAATTTCTAAGTTCAATTCAATATCTCAATGACCGAGATTAGTTCGGTATTATATATGTAGTGTTTTTTAGAAAATATATTTTGATAATAAAAAAATAGTTGATAAAATAATAAATATACATACATATCATCACGCCATATCCCTTGCAGGGTAGGTTGAAAGAACAGAGTGCCGGTTTCGGAGACTCTTGACTCCACCTTCCTTCAGTACGTGACCAACCTGGTCTAGGTAGGTTAGTCTCGGTCTCCCTCGGTACCTACATATTTCCACTTTATTTTATAAATATAAATAACCTAAAAAAAATATATAAAAGAAAAATAATAAAAAAGTAAATTCAAGGATCGAACCGGAGCTATTTGGATTAGAATTCTCGATTTTCCAACTGAGATATGTCTATTCTCAATGACAGTGGCCAAATTTCCCTTCATATTCTAATAGTCAAAAAGTCAGCTGTGTGGTAGCGGCTACGAATACTACCAACCCTTACTTTGCTCGTGAATGTCGTAAAAGACGATTAAATGCCTTATAACGACCTTGGCCAACTCCATCTGATGCCGTTTGGTCAACAATTACATTCCCAAGGAGGGTTGACGTCTGGCAGGCGGCTGGTCATAAAACTATTGCCAGAAACTTTTACAATGTGTACTATGAAAAAAGAGTACATATTGCATCGACCCCAAGTAATTGAGATAAGAGTAGGAGAATGATGATTCTAATAGTCAAAAAATCATATTCTACCCCGTGAGGCCTGTAAATAGGGATGTATAATCAATTAATTAAACATCACAATTATTTCAATTGTTAATAATATCAGATTCAATTAGTTATATTATATTCAATTAATTAAATGTCGAGTTTAATTGTTAATAATATTAATAATAATAAATAATACAATTGACAGTGAATAGATAGGTACTTATACTAAGAAATTGGCACGGAAACGTGGTCCCTAAATGTAGTCCTCATAACCAGGCTCAAAGTCGCTCAACGTGCTATGGAGCGAAATCCACAGAAAAACGGGTGTAACCGATATAGCACGAAAAATTAGCACACTGAAGTGGCTATGGGTAGGCCACATCGCTCGAAGAACCGACAACCGCTGGCGAAGAAAAGTTCTAGAGTGGCGACCACGTACCGGACGACGCAGTGTGGGACGCCCACTAGGTGCACAGACGACCTGGTGAAGATTGCTGGGCATCGCTGGATACAGGCGGCACAGGACCGCACGCTGTGGTGTAAAATGGGGGAGGTCTACGTCCAGCAGTGGACGACAATAGGCTGAAATGATGATGATGACTAAAAAATCCTCAGGAACATCTCGAATTATTCTAATTCTGTGTTAAGTAGTAATTAAATAGTATATTGAGCGCACTATACCTACTTACAAATAAATTTATATTATATAAAGAATTTTATTACAGATGATCAAAAAAAGCTCTACAAAAATTTAATACGCTTAAACCGTTGTGAATTCAGCAAAATGAGTGCTTGCGGTTTGTTTGATATAGATGCAATGCTACCGTTGAATTTGAGTGAAGAACTGTGTAATTATATAATTGTATTACTTCAGTTTGCCTTTCCATAAGTTTGCTGCAACATTCATTGGAATTCTATATATATATATTTAATTTTGAATAGTTTTGTATATAAATAGCTTTAGAAAAGCAGTACTTGAATCTTATTTTATGTATAGTTCAATGTCACTAATTTTGGTAATAGATAGACCATATCTCTCAAACATGTTCCAAAAATGCGAGGAAATTCTTAATAGACAGAATTCTTAGGCTCCTTCATTGTTTGGAAAACTTTTTCTTATTTTTTACACTTTAGTGGTAGACAAGCAAGCAGCCTCTCTGATCTGATCTGATGGTCAATAGTGACGCTTGGACTTCAAGTTATATTAATATTACAGCTAAGTTACTGCTTACGCTTGGACTTCAAGTAATATTAATATTACAGCTAAGTTACGGCCTACAGTGACAGAAGAACTATTCTTAAATCAATTACCAGTAAATTTCGTCAAAAAAATGTAGTTTAGTAAATAGATTGAATTCTGTGAGTAAACTATATACCCATCTATAAATAAACCTATGCAAATTTATAGTTATGAATAAAAGGCTTAAATATAATCTTGTTTTAATTACACCTTTTTTGAATCAGGCTATTGGATAGTCATATCCACCTCAATCTGGCCCGAGCGACGTAAATAATAGCTCGAGACGGTTTAATTACACCTTGCCGAAATTCCTTGGCTAGAATAAAACAGACAATACAAATAATTGTGACTTAAAGACTACTTTAGAGAAAACTCATAACACACTTGATTTAGATAATGATGATTAGTTTATAAAACTGACCATAAAAGTAAAATAGTCCATAAGACTGACTATAAAACAGCAAATATGCAAAAAGGTAGTGATAAGATGGTATTATAGGGAAATAGTAGGGTGATGGATATGGATACATCCTAATATTTCCTTATATATATGGTGGTGTTGGCCCAGGTCAATATGAATTTCTTAGCCGCCTTTTACGAGACCCGATAAGCAAAGTAAGGGTTGGTAGTATTCGTAGCCGCGACCACACATTGAATATATATGAATAAATATACATATGTACACCTATAAAAGAAAGCAAGTGACCTTTGTTTAGTCAGTTGCCATGACTCACCCCAACCAGCTAGTGTTTGGGGCGGCTACCTACACGCCCGCCCGTTTCTCCAAAGTCAGACGTCCGCGGCACGTGATCGACGAATGCGACTACGACACTATACTCGCCCAACTTAGAGCATACACGGCTCGCGAGGATATAACACGAAAGTATCCGCGATTACGTCCTCGCCGCCGAGGTGCGAAATCGCGACGCGTAAAAGTCATTGATCCTAAAGTGGGCACACACACTTTGCCACCAGCAACGCCCCAAGCCGAGGTCCGTTCCCCATATAGGGAGCCCTTGGGCGATGTCGCTTAGTTTACTTATAGCACATTAGCACATTGTCATAACTCAGACGTCGATCTTCTGCAAGAGTGTGGTACTACCCCGGACGGACCGGCCCGCAGCTGTAGACAGAGAACTGTCCACAGCGTGGTCCCACCACTATCAAAATTTTAATAATAATAATAAGTTTATTTATTTAATCAGTATGAAAGCTAAAGTACACTTATCCTTATTACTAAACAAATGTAAATTATATAAGATACTTCTACGTGTTACATTGGTACATTATAAGTGTGTACTTTTATACATAACAATTTGAGAGGCTTAAATTTTTTTGTCATTATCCGGAAGTATTTCTTATATCCTTTCACTTTGCAATCTTTACGTTCTTTATAAAAATATATCAGATTATAATTTTAATTGCATTTAATTTGGTAAGTAACTGTATGTACTGTTAATAAGTAGATCGTTGTTTGTTTATCTGAAGGCACTAAACTGGGAAATGTCTAGAAAGATTTGAAACAATAGTTAAAAGCCTTCTGATTTATAATAAATGTATATGTAACAATACAATAATAGTAAATTATATATAATCTAAAATTAGTTATATTACTTAATATAATTAGTTGAGTGATTGATGAACAATAAAACTAATAATCATGAGTATTTGAATACGTGTATAACATTGAAGATACATAATAGTGTAAATTTTATATTAAAATGACATATACGTGGTCAAAATTTATAACAAATACAGTTATTGATATTAAGAATTACGACATGAAAAATCTCATAAAGTACGATGTAAAAAGAATTATTTATCCTTTATATTTGATACAAAATATATTTTTTTCGCCAATATTTACCTTTAAACAAAATTTCATAACAGCCATTGGGAAGAAGATCTACATAGCCATAATTCTGGTTTTTTTACTACTATTATTATTATCTTGCTATGATACTGCAATTCTTTCTTCAGGATATAATCCTATGTATAATAATTTCATTTCATATGTCTCAATGTATTTTTTTTATTTAGATTACACTATCGTACTAATTCTGATAACTATTTTGCATATGAAACACAGAAATGATCACGTCGCACTTATTTTGATAATACAGACAGTTCATGAAAGTATAAATTTAAATGAAAAATGTATCAAAAAAATTACTGTGAGCAATTGGATTTGGTGTTTAGCTTGTATATTTATTAATTCATCTCTTTTAATTTTTTCCTATTTATATTATGATTATTTCGATATCATGGATAGTATTTTTAGTTTTGTAATTATTAAAATACAAATTGATATAATTTATTCTATACGAATTATTGCATTATTAACAAAATATCTTAATGAATGGTCAAATAACATTTTAATTGGTCTAAATATCGAAATTAACGATCGTTTTAATAAAATTTATAATATCTACGAAAATATTTTGATAACTTACAATTTATGTGCAAAGTTATTTCAGGCGATGGTAAGAAGTATTTTTAAAACATTTCTGACAGTTCAATACAAACATCTAACCCATATTTCTAGCTCTAATACCTTCAGATCAAGCTCCACAATGGCTTTCACTACCCGAAGGAGTGCCAAAGACCAGATAATATTAACAGTTTTCAACTGATTAGAGTAATAAGTCCGAACACCATAATAATCTTATTGTCATTACTGTATTTTATCGTAATGACATTATAATCAATAGTTGTCAGTTGGGAAGGTGATTCTTGAGGTTATAAATCATTTTTTTCAACATTTGTTTCATTTTCATCATCATGAGCCTGTTTATGTCCCACTTTAGGTTCAAAACTCCTTCATAACGGGAAGAAAATTGGTGTACTAATAGTACCATGCTGGTCAGACGGGTAGGTTTAGCGCTTTGTATGGAGTTTTCCTTCTCTTGCATAGATTTTATCTGCATAAAATACCCAAAAGTAATAAAGCGAGTTATATTATTTCATCATTCTGTCACCACATGAAAATTGAAAATATATGTTTACCTAAGTTAAATCAACTTGAAAACGAAAACAGAGGATCAGATCAATGAATACTACGGTCATGACAAATACTCTAGCGTGTAGGGCAATACTGTCGCTAGTTACTGCATCAGATGCCACTCAATGAATTTGCATGTGAACCAACCTGTAATCAGACGCTACCCACAATCGAATCGATTTCATAGGGATGATGTAATTAAAAGTCATCCGGAAATCACTGTGGAGTAAGATATCTTCTAAAATGTAACGCGCTAAATGGGGCACCACAATTATGACAAATGTTGCGCTGCATAGGAAGGAACAGAAAAGTGCTTTATTCTGAATACATGTCATCTTTCAATTCTCTCGAATAAATGGCGTCGCTCTCAAGAAAATACTAAGTTTCAAGATATATAAATCTAATATTGAAAAATTAATCAAATGATGAACGCTTCTTGATTTTGTGCAGAGTTCGCTAATCTCATCATCATCTCAGCCCATTTATATCCCATTGTTGGGCTTGGGCCTCCTCTAAAGGAAGGGAAACGGACCTACTATACCACGCTGGTCAGACGTGTTGGTATAGGGTTTGGTTTCGAGTTTTTGTTCTCTCGCATAGATGTTATATGCGTTTTAGTTCGGTTTGATTTGATCGGAGTTCGCTAAATGCAAAAGAATTTTCTAGTACGATATTCGACTTTGTTTTAAAATTTTTACGAGTATGTTTTGTCTTACCCTAGAATCATGATCTGGAATAAAAGGTGGATCGATGCCATTGTAAAGTCGCAGGTAATTTTGAAAGCAAATCATACAGGATGAGTGTAGGTGATATTTTCGAAGAAGGTATATAATTGATGGTCTACGCGTGAATGTGAGAAAAACCAAAATAATGGTCTTTGAAAGAGATGAAGCCAGAACAGATGTAAGAGTAACAATAGGTAATGATGTACTAGAGCAAGTGGATGAATTTGTATATCTTGGATGTGGATTTAGCCGAGATGGAAGGTACACCACTGATATAGAGCGAAGAGTAAATGCGGGCAATAGAGTGAACGGAGCATTGGGGCAACTTCTCGGCAGCCACCACCTCAGCCAAAAGGCACGTGTAGCAATACATAACGCAGTGCTTGTCCCAACATTACTCTATGGAAGCGAGAGTTGCGTATGCAGAAAAGAGTATGAAAGTAAAATTAATGCAGTCTAAATGCGATCTCTGCGGAAAATCTGTGGAGTTAGGCTAACCGACCGCATTCGTAACGACGACGTAAGAGAGCGAGTAGGTATGAAAGAGAGTATTGGTGTAAAGATGCGAAAGGGAATGCTCCGATGGTTCGGACATGTGGAAAGAATGCCGAACGAACGTCTGGTTAAGAAGATATACCATGCGAAAGTGGAAGGATGTAGGTACCGGAGGAGACCGAGACTAACCTACCTAGACCAGATCGGTCATGTACTGAAGAAAGGTGGAGACAAGAGTCTCCGAAACCGGCGAGCGTGTATGAAGAGAATTATGAATGTTGAGGAAGCGAGTGAAGTATGCAAAGATAGAATTCGCTGGCACTCTGTTCTCTCTGCATACCCTGCAAAGGATATGGCGTGATGATATGTATGTATGTATGTATATAATTGATTAATAGTTATATAGTGGTCAATGCAAAGGTAGCAAAATAAAAATATTTTAGTAATATATTATAATATATTATAATTAATTACTTTTATAAACTAATTTACAAAACTGATATACAAGTATATTGTAATCAATATGAGGCGCAGGATATAAAAGTAAAAAGATCTCAATGCATTTTTTTTTTTTTTAGATATGCTTATACATAGTACATACATTTTATGAAGGATTGCTTGACATTTTATTTACATTGCTATATCTTCACGTCGATAAAAGAATCTTCACTTTCGTGAGTATTTTGTATATGCTTTATTTTCTACTATTCGTTAATTTAGAATATTTAATAGAAATATCCAATTTCAAGAAAGACGTAATCTGAAGAAATTAAAAAATCCAACTCGATCAAAGTTTGGAAATTAAGAATCTTAGGAGGAATTTCTCATGTAATATTTCGCAGATGCATTAATATAACATAACCTACGATACAAAAATCTAGTTTCAAAATGTTAACTTCATAGCAAATTCGGAAATCAATAGAATAACATGCAACTAAATAATGTAGCTTGAAAGACTAACTCCCTGAAACATATCGTTCGATGAACCAGTAGTTATTAATTCTTGCCCAATATCTATTAGGCAAGAAGACTCTCGAAATGCGAATATGATTCTAAAAACTCCAGGTAATCCGACGACTTGATTGTACTGAAAGTCTCAAATTATACTTAAATAATTCGGTTGAAAGCTCTGAAGAGACAATCATTTGTAAAATATGGGCGAAGCTAAAAATGGATCAACAGAATTATGATATCCCATTCACATTGCATGTAAACGGGGATATGGTATACTTAACAATTATTCTCAATCATTTCAGAGCGTTTAAGTGTTTTGAGTTTTTTAATAAAATGAATAAGGAAGGATTTAGTATCAAAAGACTAGATTTCATTGCATTCTATCGATTCTGTTATCACGGCTACTTTGATGAGCCATTTGATTGTGACATTATCATTACCTTCTATTTTACCACGTAACGCTACAGTAGAGTTTATAAACACGCCTTGTAATATGTTTCGGAGTTTATGTATTTTAGTTATATACATAATTATATAGGCTTTGAAATTAACAGCCTGCTGAGATATTTACCGAGCACTGTGATATTTAATGTTTTAAAAAAGCATTATTCTAATGCCACTTACTAGTAGGTGAGTTGCGTGCTCCTTTGTTAAATAAAGCAATAAAAAAGAATAACTCTATTGTTTTCATATTTTAGCATGAGTACTGTATAATAGCATTTGAAAGTTTACTGTGGACAATAAGAGATTTCATATTGATAGGATTAGTATGTCTGACCTGTGAAAACTTCTATGCAGCTATCCGAAAAGCAGAAATGACATGTCTTCTACAATTTGCCAATGTGAATGCATCAGGTAAGTCATAATTTTTGTATTGTGTTTGGTCATAGAAAATTTATCGCTGGTTTCCAAGCTGCTTTTAACTGTACCTTTTAATTTCATTTATTTGTTCAGAAAACATTAATGTATTTGACATCCTTCAGTCCGTAAACGTTCACTGTTGGACATAGGCTTCTCCATGAGAATGCCATATGGAACGATCCTGTGCCACTTACAGTCAACAAATTTCTGTGACTTTCAAGATGTCGTCAGTCCACTTAGTCGACGAGAAGATTCTCCTAAGTTTGCCAAACGTTGCTCAGCCAAGTTGGATGCGTGGACTGACCTCTTTCTCGATATCTATCTAATTGCACTATTTGTCCTAAGTAAACATAGTGATTGATAATTTCGATCGCGTTCCCAACCAGGACCGGTAAAGAAATGATATGGGCATTATACGTTACTTTCACATTATCCATGTTTATTTGCATACCCACTAGTTGAGGTACCTTGATGAGATCATTGAGCATAGTACCAAGGTCCTCTGATTTTGCTCAGGTCCTCTACTAGCTCAATGACTCTTTCGTCGATCCTAAACATCCGAATTTTGTGACATATGTACAGCTATTAATAAAATGCAAATAACAGTTGTTTATAATAAAAATAAATTATGTTAATCGCAGTAGCAACAAATTAAGTCCTTAAAATCAACTGTATAATTGATCATCATTTGCCTGCCCTCTTCCCACGCTAAGTGGGGTCGGCACAACATGTTCTTACACATATCCTCTTTCAAACAATCCATCCATTTCTTTTTCGGGTCTGCCACGATTCTTCCGTCCATCTACAAACATATTGATAACCCTTCTTGTCACAAACCTTTCATCCCTTCTCGTTACATGTCCATACCAAGACAATCTCGCGCTCCTAATCTTCTCTATTACTGGTGCCACTTTCAGACTTTCCCTAATATACTCATTTCGTATCTTATCCAATCTTGTCACCCCACACATCCATCTTAACATACGCATCTCAGTAGCATGCAATCTTCTCTCATCCGTCTTTTTCAATGCCCAACATTCAGATCCATACATAGCGACAGGTCTAATGACACTTTTGTAGATTTTCCCCTCAAGTTTAAGGGGCATCCGCGCGTCACATATTGTTCCCGAGACCTGTCGCCATTTCATCCAGCCTGCATTCATTCTATTACTAACCTCCCGGTCAATATTGCCGTCGTTTTTGAGAAGGGAGCCTAAGTACTTAAAATCGGAGCAGACCGGTAGGCATATTCCGCCCAACGCAATATGAGAGAATTGGGAAGAGCCACCGAAGTCACAGAACAAATGTTCAGTCTTGGTGCGGCTGATCCTAAGGCAAACTCTTTCCAACCTCTCCTGCCATTTTTCCAGTCTGCTCTGTACCCCAGCTGCCTCCTCTCCGACGAGGACAATGTCATCTGCAAACAGCATACACCAAGGTGCTTCCCCCTGTATGTCCGATGTCAGAGCATCCATCACCAGGAGAAATAGATAAGGGCTTATAGCCGAACCCTGGTGCAAGCCTACTGCCACATTGAACTCGTCAGTAACTCCGGCTTTGGACCGGACATGTGTGCGTGCTCCTGCATACATAGTTTTCACTAACCTTATATACTTCCCAGGTATTCTGCGTTCTTTTAAAGCCCACAACAGAACTTTCCGTGGAACTCGGTCGTACGCCTTCTCTAGGTCTATAAATACCATGTGCAGGTTTTTATGTGCGCATTGGTATTTTCCATGAGTTGGCGCAAAACAAAAATTGCGTCCGTGGTGCCCAATCCTGGCATAAAACCAAATTGGTTCTGGGTTATCTTACATTCCTCTCTCATTCTTTTCTCTATTACTTTCTCCCAAATCTTCATGCTATGTGACGTAAGCTTAATCCCTCGGTAGTTGCTGCATTCTTGTACATCACCCTTATTTTTAAAGATGGGGACCAGTGAACTGGCACACCATTCATTCGGGATTGACTCTTCATGCAACAACTTGCCGAAGAATAAAGTCAGCCATTTCCATCCATCGGCTTTCAGAATGTTCCATACCTCTACTGGTATACTGTCTGGGCCTACTGCTTTACCATTTTTCATACTCTGGACAGCCTTTTTTACCTCATCTATACTTACTTCCTCTACCAAACCTAAATTGGTCGGTAGATCCTTTAATTTACTACTCCAAACATTCTCCTCATTCATTAATTTTTCAAAGTAACTCTTCCACCGCTCTTTTATTTCTTCATCATTCGTTAATACTCTTCCATTACCATTTTTTATACATTTACATGCATAATATCTCTAGCTTTCTTTTCTCTTGCTTTCGCTAGACGGTATAATTCCTTATGTCCATTGGGACTATCGAGACTTTTATATAGTCTGTCTTGGATCTTACCTCTAGCGATTGCTACACCTTTCTTACCTTTTTTTTTTACATTCCACATACGCTATTTTTTTCTGCTCTTTCAATACCGGGTTATCGTCAATCACACTTTTCCATCCTTTAAAAGCATTCTTCTTTTCTTTCAAAACTTTTTGAACACTGTCATTCCACCACCATGTATCGTTATCAATCAATCCTTTACCTTTTGTCTCACCCAAGACATCCTTCGCTACTTCCCTTATATATGAAGCCATCTCGTTCCAACATTCATTTACTGTCATTTCTGTCATTCCATTTTCCATCTCAATCATTTATCAACCACTCTCTTCCGTAATTCTTTAGCACAATCCTCTTTCTCCAGCATGTACCACTTAATGTACAACTGTATAATTGATCTTGAGAATATATCATCTACTAACAATTCAAGGAACTCTTGTGTTTTATAGTCGCTAAATAGCTAGTTAAATATTCAAAGGCCTACTAATAGTTAACCGATGCATATGTTACCGTTAAATTTGTCAAACCAGTGGATATTGGTGTGGAAGCCCCAGCACCGTGTCCAATATTGGAACCAATTGCCTACCATGGCGGTTATTGGAATGGTCCTTTCGTTGGCGATAATTATCTCCAAGATGCAAGGCAGTGATAGATGCTCATCGTTGATAGACTCATTTTGTGAGGCCCTCATATCTGTTCACCGCGGTGTGGTAACGCGAGGTGTTTGCTTTCACTGGACCCGCTTCACCAGCGACGACCAAGAAGAAGAAGGCGCCAACATGCGCAACTCCTCCTTCCACCCTAAATGACAAGAGAACTGTGGTTTTAGTAGGTCCTGCGGTCGCACAGAGGGCCGGCGAGTCCCATACACATACCCCGTATCTCACGGCGAAAGATAGTGCGTATATACATATATTTTCATAGAGTAAATTAAAAAAGAAAGGTCGAAAGAAATCAATCAAAACGTTTCTTATAAGATAAGGTGCAATCACCGTTCTGGAGATATTAATACCGGAAACAACAGTATCTTTTTTTAAAATAATATATTTCACTACAATTCTCATTATGGAACCGGACTTAAAATACATTGTATATTTACCACTTACTCTCCCATGGTAATCAAAATACTGGCTAAAAGATTACCAGGCGAATTGGCAGCGGCATTTTATCAAAAAGCTTATAACAGCAACACGACTACAAAAACGCTTGCCTAACGGTTCGAGATTAGTATTTTCATCCTCTCATAGGTATTCAATAGTGAATCTGATGGATGGATAGTCCTAACATACATACATACATATCATCACGCCATATCCCTTGCAGGGTAGGCAGAGAGAACAGAGTGCTAGAAAACGGCACTCTGCTCTCCTCGACTCGCCTGACTGGGCAAGGCGTGATGGGTGGCCGCCCCCATCGCCGCAACTGCCGAAGTTCATACCGACGGGGGCGGGTCGGTACGCGTCGCCTCCGGGGGACGCCCTAACCCGCATTGCGGTACGCATATCGAGCCGGATTAGCAGTCTAATTAGACTGGCAGGGGACGCGAACGAGCACGCTCCGGACTATGCCCCCCAATAATCCTAACATAAAACGTATATTTACTTTATTATAGCTAATGATTGTGTATTTAACCGATTCATAGATCTAGTACCTGGGCCACCGACGACAAAGACCGGGTTAAGAAGTGGCCTATTCACACGGCGCGTATAGGTACATTACAAGATGGGTTTATGAGGTCACGCACCGCTTCATCTCTCGCCCCGGACGAATTTAGCTGGGTGTGACCAGATCATAGCACGCAGCAACAATAAAAATCTAGTACCTGCAATTTCTAAGATCAGTTGTACATCATTAGGTACCCACACCAAGAAATCATCTAAAGCGTTTTTTTTAATTGCTTATCGTGGCAAATAAGTAAGCAGCGCACCTGATGTAAGTGTTACTGCCACCCATGGACCTTTGCCATACCAGGAGTACAGCTAGGCTGCTGCCTATCAATGAAAACCCCAAACCCATCCAAAAAGTTGGGCTGCCAACTCTCTCGCTCACTGAGCGAAGCGCAATAATACATTGCCCCTGCTCAAACATCTATTTTCTACAAGAGTGCGGTACTGTCCTGATCGGACGTCCTGATCGGCCCGCGTCTATAGACAGAAAACTGCCTACAGTGTCGTCCTACCACTATTAATCTTCATCTTGCATCTTGAGTTTATCTCGTTCTATATTATAAATTTAGTAATTAGATTATAGATTCTGTGAGTATACTATACCTATCTACTTTGTACTACAAACAAATTTTGTTACAGCTGAACAAAAAAAGTTCTATAAAAAAATAATACGTTTAAATCGTCGTGAATTTAGAAAAATGAACGGTTGCGGTTTGTTTTACATAGATGCGATGCTACCGTTGAGGATGAGTGAGCTACTATCTCACTATACAATTGCTTTACTTCAGTTTGCCTTTCTATAAATAATTAATTTTATATCTGTTTCTTTGTATCAAATTTAATAATATTATAATACTATATAATTTAATAAGGACCCTATTCGTATATAACTCGAAGTCCTAACTATTAATAAATATCACTGCTGAGATTTTGACTTCTTGGAAGCACGCTTTGAAAATACCGACAAACGCCTAAAAACATATAAATATAGATGTTATATGCGTTTTATATTCGGCTTTGTTATCGCTTACAATGTGAATAAAAATAATAATCATACAAAATCTTGTTTAATTACACCCTGCTAATATATTTCATCATCATCATCATAGCCCATAAATGTCCCACTGTTGGGCTCGGGCCTCCTCCGTAATGGGAGGGAAATTAACCTAATATACCCCGCTGATCAGATGTGTTGGTATAGGGTTTTGTTTCGAGTTTTCCTTCTCTCGCATAGATGTTATATGCGTTTTATATTCCTTAGTCGTCTCATAAGATCACCCACGGGTAAGATATGGGGTGGTGAATAGTAATCTTACTCCGTCACCACACGGAAAATTATATTTAGTTAGAAGAAAATGGATAAGTATGATTAAAAGACTATAGAACTCACAACATACTTAGACAATGATGAATAACAGACATTTTTTATGGAGATTGAACATTTGATTACGGAAGAAAGACTGTATATAAAAATATGTAAAAAGAAAGTTCGGAACAACATGAAACATTATGGTGAACATTTATAATTATGTGCAAACTTAAAATTGTAATTATAAAACTAAAATAAGTAATAATAATAATAATAAAGGCAGGGGTAGTGGCGCATTATATTTTTAGTCCAAAGCATAGTATTGTAACTACACGTGTGTTTACACCCACACATATTTAACTATATGATATTTTTAATTAAATTAATTAAAATAAATTTTATATTACCATACAATATGGAAAATGAGTTTCATAGCACTTAATATAAGTACTATTAGTATTCTATCTTTTAGTTAAATATTAAAACTAATATTGAAATATAACAGAATTTCATTTATCAAACTCGTATTCAACATATAACTCGCTTGTGCTTATTTTGATCAAAATAAAATGATACATAAAAACTGGAGAGTAAAACCAAATACACTTATTAATATTGTCAATTATAATATGAAGAATCTCCTAAAGCCAGATATGAATAAAATGATTTACCCTCTACATTTGATACAACATATATTTTTTTCACCATATTATATTATTCGGCAAAATCACATTACGGCCATTAGGAAGAAGATCTACATAATAATGATCCTGTCCCTTATAGTGTTACTTTTATTGTCTTACTACAATATAACAACGACTATGTCAAAATTTAGTAGTAACCACCTTAATATTTTCGTTTCATACGCGTCATTTTATTTTACTTATTTGGATAACACGATCAATCTAATTATTGTAGTTATTTTACATATGATACATAGAGAAGATCACGTTCAACTTATATTGAAAATACAGACCATTCATGAAAGCATAAGTTTAAATGAAAAATATATCAAGAATTTTACTATCGGCAATTGGATCTTATGTTTAGTATACATCTGTCTTAATTTATTTTTATTAGTTGTCGTCTACAAGTTATTGTATTTTTTCGGTATCATGGATACTATTTTTAATTATTTACCTATTAAAATTGAAATTGATTTGATTTATAACATTCGAATTGTTGTACTATTGACAAAATATCTCAATCTATGGTCAAACAATATTATTACTAAGAATAATATAAGAAATAGAATTTACTTTAAAAATATGTATGACATCTATCAAAATATTTTGCAAACTTACAACTTATGTGCAAAGATTTTTAATGCATTGGTAAGATGTGTTTATATTATTATAGGTATAAAACCTATAGGTATAAAATCGGTTAATGGAAGTGAAACAAAATAACAGCGTTATATGTACCTATCCCTTTTATTAGTTTGGCATAATACCTACTTGAAATGCGACCAATAGGTACCACCTAGCTAGTACCATAAGTCTCTTATTATTCATCTATCAGCACGTAGATGTCCATTATTGGACATAGAACGTCTATGATACTAACTAACATTTGCGGAATCCGGCTTGTTCAGCGGTTAAAAGCCATCGAGCTTTCGCGCGAAGTGGTCTGGAATAACTCTTGAAAACAAGTTATGACTCAAGAGTGACCTGGGTCTGTATTTCCTTAAGAGCATTTTATTGCCCTTCTTTATACGAATGTCATTCTTGAGCATGACAAAATTGAAAGGCTTCTGTATGGCTTTTAAAAACGCCTTGCTGCCTGCGCTCAGGCACTCTGTGGTAATTTAATAATCTCCGTTTTTTAATTTTTCCTCGTTCTTTAAATATTTTTGCCTTTCCTTTCTTTAATTGTTTTAGAGCCTTTCTGATCTCATACAAGCTGACGTATAGGACTTCTTCAGTATAATGTCGGATTAAATCAGATCTGGTGTCTTGGACCTAGCTGACAATGTGGTTCTGGGAATCATCTCAAGATTTCTAGCGATAGTTGTACATATCAATGTACAACTGTTGATAGAAATCTTTGACCTCTCTCAAGATCTCACAATTTTTTTTTTTGTGTTGTTTTTGTTGTTTGTGTTGCTCGATCCTTTTGATGTGGAAAGGTTAGATCCATTATCGGTCTTCAGTATTGTCATTTAGTTTTGCCCGATAGACAAATCCCATGGAAACAATTAAAAGCCACGCATGATCCACCACCTCTTTAATAGACTGTGTATTAAATCGGAAAATGTCACTAAACACAAATTTAAAGATTTGTCTATTGAGCTGCCTACGCTCAGACTAATCTGCTGAAGACTACACCAGAATCCATAAACTTCAAAGTGTGATTAGAAAGATTTTGGGTCTAATTGTGTGACGGGCCTTGAAGAATTTTGACCCAACCGTACGGACAGTCTTCACGAGCCTGATGCTCATATCCTTCGAGGATTCTCACTCTTCCAGGCATTGGAAGCAATTGTGTAATTCAAGCTGAAGGCTATCGATGCTCTGATATTGGACAAGTCTAGATCGGAGTGTAGATTTCTATGTTATGCTATAATCACCACGCTTGGTGGGCGAATTGGCCACCGTAGTAGGTATTATAAAGTTACCCAGGAGATAGCTGCTTCTATTGTCCTGGTGAGACCAATAGCCGATTTTTCAAGCTCGAGCTCTAGCGGGAACTTTATTCCTATCCCGTCGTCAAAATATTCTTTAAAAACCTTCTAAGTAGTTAGTTCGTCAATATTTCCTCGTATTGTAGAACAGACCCGAGCCTGGCAGTGGGATGTATGAGATAATGGAATAATCAACTTATTCAATAACTTCCACGTCCAATACTTGTTACAAGAGTTCTTTAATAATTTATATGAGTTTCCATCGAATTTTGATATATGACGTAAACAATTTTTGTCTTAAACTTTAAAAACGATCAAAACCAAATACAAAATTATACTAACGTGTTTTTTTTTTATCTTTCAGATATGTTTATTTGTAGTGCGTACTTTTTATGTGGCATTATTTAATATCTTATTAATACTGATACATCTTCAGTTTGATAATGGAATCATCGATTACGTGAGTTTTATATTATTTATAGATGTTATCTTCTTTTCTGAGTGGTGACGGAGTAAGAATACAATTCACCACTCTATATCTTGGTGATCTTACGAGACGACTAAGGGATATAAAACGCATATGACTTCTAAGTAAGAGAAGGAAAACTCGAAACAAAACCCTATACTAACACGTCTGACCAGCATGGTATGGTAGGTCAATTTCCTTCCCATTATGGAGGAGGCTCGAGCCCAATAGTGGGACATATATGAGTTAAGTTCTATCATCATCATCAGATGATGATGATGATAGATGTTATCTTCTACCTTTATTCGAATTAGGTACTGAAATTTAGCCTTTAACATACATACATAGTATGTATTACATACATATCATCACGCCATACCCCTTGCAGAGAACAGAGTGCCAGAGAACTCTATCCTTGCATACTTCACTCGCCTTAGCTTTAGCCTTTAGCCTTTAACATGCTAGGTTATTTACAAACAAAAAATTTAAGAGCAAATAATTAATTCTATGTGTGACATTCATTTTTAGCTCGTAAACAAGTTTCAACCGTTATCGTCAAATTGTTTTTTTTTTTAATAATATTTAATCATGAATTAATGACCATGGATACAACGTCATACAACCGAATGTATTGTTAACTTAACAATGTACATATTATTATGATCAAGAATTGTGCATTTTTTTTTGTTACATACATACATACATACATATCATCACGCCATATCCCTTGCAGGGTAGGCAGAGAGAACAGAGTGCCAGAGAACTCTATCTCTGCATACTTCACTCGCTTCCTCAACATTCATAATTCTCTTCATACACGCTCGCCGGTTTCGGAGACTCTTGACTCCTTCCTTCAGTACATGACCGATTTGGTCTAGGTAGGTTAGTCTCGGTCTCCCTCGGTACCTACATCCTTCCACTTTCGCATTGTATATCTTCTTAACCAGGCGTTCGTTCGGCATTCTTTCCACATGTCCGAACCATCGGAGCATTCCCTTTCGCATCTTTACACCAATACTCTCTTTCATACCTACTCGCTCTCTTACGTCGTCGTTACGAATGCGGTCGGTCAGCCTAACTCCACAGATTTTCCGCAGAGATCGCATTTCGACCGCATTAATTTTACTATCATACTATTTTCTGCATACCCAACTCTCGCTTCCATACAGTAATGTTGGGACAAGCACTGCGTTATGTATTGCTACACGTGCCTTCTGGCTGAGGTGGTGGCTGCCGAGAAGTTGCCGTTCGTATTGCCGCCGAAGTAGTTTTTTTGTTAACTTATATAATTATAATTCGCTACTTCATAGTGATTCATTCGTCTGTTCACACAGTGTCCATCAACAAGTGAAGTCTTTATAACTAATTTAACGCTAACTAAGAAATTAACAATTATTTAAAAAAAAATGTTACATTACGAAGATATATGGAAACCGCTTTTATATAAAATTTACTACACTTAAAAATTGCTGTCTCTGTCTGTATCACATAAGATACCAACAAATTCAATATATATATATATATATATATATATATATATATATATATATATATATATATATATATATATATATATATATATATATATATAAATATACCAAAAAATGGCGATATAATTTTTCTTCATTCTCAGCCCGAAATTTCTCAGGAAATACCCTAACAAATATCCAGATAAAAGCGCAGCTCAAAATTCCAATATTAAAACGTCGCCCATGGAACTTGAAGTAACATAAAAACAGGGACTTTCAGCACCCTTTTACACTGCAAGCTGTGAAAAGAATATTTTAAAAGAAAATAAATGGATAGATCTTGTTTAATACTAATTTTTCTACAAAAGGTTCCATTTACTCAATTTTTTTCTTCAATACTATGTTTTCTGGAAAAAAATTATAAACTCCATTATATTAATATTTTAGAATTATTACTGGAAAATTATTGTTGCAAATATACCTTGGATATTCAAAGATATATCATTAATAATATTGATATGCGTGACTTTGGAAACCTTCTATTCAGCTATTCAGAAAGCTGAAACCATATGCATGATCCAATTAGCTAACGTGAACACGTCAGGTAAGTTTAAGATTTTTAATGTCTATAATAGTAGTAATGAACAACCCTGACTTTGCTCGTGGATGTCATAAAAGACGACTAAGAGCCTTATAACGACCTAGGCCAACTCCATCTGATGCCCTTTGGTCAACAATTACATTCCCAAGGAGGATTGACGTCTGGCAGGCGGCCGGTCATAAAACTAGTGCCAATAACTTTAACAATATGTATTATGAAAGAAGAGTACATATTGTATCCATCCATCCATTAGCCTGTAAACGTCCGCTGTTGGACATAGGCCTCCCCACGAGAATGCCTTTCGCAACGGTCCTGTGCCACCTGCATTCAATGGATTCCTGCGATCTTCTTGATGTCGTCAGTCCACCTAGTGGGGGGTTGTCCTACACTGCGTCGCCCGATTCGTGGACGCCACTCTAGAACCTTTTTACCCAACGGTTGTCAGTTCGTCGAGCGATGTGGCCTACCCATTGCCACTTCAACGTGCTAATTCTTCGGGCTATGTCAGTTACACCCGTTCTTCTACAGATTTCCGTATTCCGGATTTTATCACGTAGAGAAATACCGAGCATAGCCCTCTCCATAGCACGTTGAGCGACTTTGAGCCTTTTTATGAGGCCGACATTTAGAGACCATGTTTTAGTGCCGTAAGTCATCGCTGGTAACACTCACTGGTTGTAAACCTTTTTTTTTTCAGACACTGCGTAATATTAGACGAGAATATTGTATCGACCGCAAGTAATTGGGATAAGAGTAGGAAAATGATGTATGATAAATAGTAGTAAGGAATTTAACTGATATTTGTTAAGATTTAACACAAGATAAAACGTCACTATCGGTATTAGGCCGGCCACTGGTACCTAATCCTGTATGTCCGTCCCTGGTCATACCGGTGGGTTGCCCTTTTGGGTACTATCTTCCGTCGATGCCCCGGTTTGCTACCGAGTCGCCCTCACTTGGTAAGCCTCTCTGCGGGTGACGGACTATTCCCTAGTTCAATAACTCGTGACCTCAGTTAGTGCAATGTCATTCGTAGATATTGGCACCTACGCCGCCCCCACACGCTGGCGGGGGAGCGTGCCACCGAAGAGAATTTTCTCTCGAACTCATCCAACCGTCACTTTTCGCAATAAGACTACTTCAATTTCTTGTTATGTATGGCTTCTATGACGTAGGGTTGCTACAAATTTGCCAATGACTTGTGGAGTTAGGGTTAAAATGTGAGACACAAGTTGATCGGTGTGCGAGGTTGATCGGTATTTGTATTAATTAACTAACGAAATGTATACATATTTTACTCTGTTTCTATTTCCAATAGCAGTAATGGTTTGTAATTTTGAAACTATAATCTAACGTTATTAATTTTCATAAATTTTGCCAAAATTTTATGAAATGGAGGGAACATTAATGATAGCAATAGACATGAGTTTGTAGGGCGGGGAATACTAGGAGGAAGATAGTCATAGAGGGAGAAACGCAATTTTGAGCTAGAGAAAAGAATATGATCTATGGAACCTTCATCAAGACCACACTCACATAGAGAATGGTCTCTTATTTTTATTTTGTTTAACAAGACAGGAGAGATACAGTGACTCAACCGCATGCGGCAGATGGAAGATGTAATGCTTTTTTCAATTTTTTTGTGTTTGAAAAACCATGGTTTTGGAGGAATATATGGTTGGAGTTGGCCGTAGAACTTTCCTTTGACTTAGAATCCTCCTAGAGAGGGTATCATGAGATGCGCGAAAGTGAAGAACTATAATTAGTAATATCCTGAGCATACACCACATAATTATCTTTATTGCCTATAAGAACAGCTTGTTTGGCCCATGAGTCAGCTATTTCATTCCCGAGAATACCACTATGACTAGGAAGCCAAACTGAGACTCCCTGTTGCTTACATTCGAAAAAAGATTCCTTAATTTGGAGACATAGAGGAAAGAGAAATTTTGACCTAAACGGATTTGACTGAATTTATTGGAGACAACTTTTCAAATCGGTGAATATAATGGAATTTTTTATTTTATGGGAGATTATATACTTTAGATATTCCAATATGGTTGTGGATTCACCTATGAAAATAGAAGATACAGAAGAGCATTTAAAACAAAGAGAAATGGAAAATTTAGGAATCCATACAGCAGCTCCAACATCAAAATTATCAATTCTTGAAGATTATCACTGAAGATTTTTAGGGGATCAGGAGAATTTTTATCTATTCCAAAATCTAAACGACGAAAATTATAAATTCATATTTAAATAAGAAAATGGGATATAAACTCAAGTAACCAAAATTAGTCAGCGAGTCACCAGCAGCTTGCGTGCTCTCAATCGGTTGAGACACTTTTTACCGGTTGGAACTAAAACGACGCTTGTCCAAACCCTAATCTTTCCTCTAATCGACTATGGTGATGTGTGTTATTCTGACCTGAATGCAGATCTTCTTAATAAACTAGACCGTCTTCTTAATAACTGCATTCGATTCATATATAATCTTCGCAAGTATGACCATGTTTCTGTCTTTCGATGTCAACTAAATTTTCTAACTATTCGCCAACGTCGGAGATTACGTGTTCTCAATTTTCTATATTCTATCCTCAAATCACCTAATTCTCCTAATTATTTATCTTGTTGCTTTCAATACCTCTCCACCAATCACGACAGAAACCTACGTTCTTCCACCAATTTCCGCCTACATTGTCCTTCTCATAATTCGAATTGTATTCATTCTTCCTTTTTTGTCCAAGCAGTTCTCCTCTGGAACTCGCTACCTCTCGATATCAGGATGTCTAACAGTCGACTCACGTTCAAGAAGAGAGTTCGTCTACATCTCTTGAATGAATTAGCTGAATCATCATGACCTATATATAATTTAACGTAATTATATATATGTAGTATATATATTGTATATATTATATACATGCGTATTTTTGATATGTAGTATATATTCTTGTATGTATCTACAATCTTAAGTGTATTATTACAAGTTTGTAGTATATAGAGTACAAACGCTCTTTCGTTTATTGTCTAGCATTAAGTTAATACCTTGGAACATGCCCTACCTTCTACCATTTCTGCTTCACCTTTGGTTGACTGGTAGAGAATGCCTCCGGCATTAAGTCCACCATTGTACTTGTTGCATGAAGTTTAATAAATAAATAAATAAATAAAGAAAATTGAACAACGTTTGAAAAGAATTCAACAAATCTATTGAAACTGCGAACAAGACAAGGTTTATACTCTTCCAAATTTGGATTACTGAATAAAATAATGGAATAGGGGTTCACAACACTCTACTTGCATGGCGTTTATCGGTGATGATTTCATTGCTCCCAGGATAATATGGAGACACTTAGACTGGATTTTTTGTAGTTTTTCTAATGCCAATTTATTGCCGGGATCAAGAAAAAACGTCCCATAATCTAAATTTGGGTAAACTATTGCATTATAAAGTTTTTTTTGTGACAATGGATGAGATCCCCACCACACTCCAGCAAGAGCGCGTAATATATTTATGTATATTATGTTCGCATTTGGAGCTAACATAATTAAAATGGCGAAATCCAATAAGTCTAGAGTCCAACCACATACCTAAAAAATGTACGGAATCTTTTTGAGGAATAAAGTCATTATTAATTTGAATTTTGACAGAGGGAACCAAGCTTTTTTTTTGTAAATACAACCATTGAACTCTTATTGGAAGATAAGGATAGACCGTGATTAAGTAACTAGTTATTTAGATATGCAACGGCAACATTTAATCTGTTTTCAGCTTCTAGGATGGATTTTGATGCTAAGAATATGACTAAATCATCGGCATATTGGAGGACCTGACAGAATGCAGTAACTGAATGGTGTAAGTCATGAGTATAGATGTTGTATAAAAGAGGACTCAAAACCGAGTCATGAGGAAGGCCTTTCCAAACTGTTCTAGGTGAAATTTTATATTTAGTAACTCTTATTTGAATGGAGCTTTCCATGAGAAAGCAACATATAAAATGAGTTAACTTGAGAGGGACATTTAGGTGGAGTAATTTGTTTTTGAGAACAGATAGCAAAACATTATCACTAACTCGCAGAAGGTAGTTATCGCAACCCAGTTCCGATATGTGCCATCTACCCAACATTGCTTAAACATTAGTAGATGGCACACGTCTAGACGAAAATATAATACGATGCGAAAATTGAATGTCATAGAACAGTTCACGTTGATGTAAGTGGCAGCCCAATTGGAACGCATTGCCAATAGGTGTGAGTTCGAATCTCATATGTGACAATCGTTTTTCACTCGTAATCAAGTTTTTATAAATAATCAAGCATATTAAATGGTGAATTTTAGTACTTTGAATAACAAGGTCGCGTCATCGTTTAATACAATTCTAACTGCGAAATTTGAGCATTAATTAGTTTACCCATTTAGGAGATTAACAGTTTGTGGTTGCAATATTTTTTGATTTTAAAAAAGCGTTCGATACATTTCAAACGGATACACTACTTGATGCGATGGCGGAATGCGAGGTGGAACTGCCGCTGAACCAATGTTTCTGTGAAAATCTAACGGCGTGGTTCTATAGCGTTAAACTAAGACACCCACTTAGCGACAGTATACCGGTGCACCGCGGAATAGCACAGGGATCAGGATGTGGTCCTATCTGCTACTTTATGCACGTGAACAGCCTGTGCGATGTTATACGGTACTGCTTGGCATACATGTATGCGGATGACCTGTGCATACTGCGCGCTGGCACTGATATTGATATAGTTTACGAATTCGTTCAGTTAGACTAGATAGATGCTGCAGTGAAATGGTAACATAACAATGGCATTATGTTGAATGGAGATAAAACGCAACTATTACTCATTCATTCACCATATCTACACAAACAAGACCCTTCTTTACGTCTATACACTCATCAATTCTCATGCATTCATGACAGATATTTGAATTGTAATTGTAATCCCATTAAAAAGTTGATTGTGTATCGTACCTCGGTATGAAAATAGATGAATATTTCTCATGGTCATAACATGTAGATTACATAAGCAACAAGATAAAAATATTTTTTAGTAAATTTTACCATATAAGTTATAAAGTTCCTAAAGATACTCTTAGATGTATATACATAGCATTGGTTGATTCTATCTTTAATTATGTGCTGACTGTTACGGACTAACAAGTAAAACAAATTGAAATAAATTAGAAATGCTACAAATTAAATTCCTTAAACTTCTTGTCAACAAAAAAGTTAAAAACAGTTGTAAAGGTGACTACAAAAAACTATTTTCATTATGTAATTAATATATTACTAATTAATTTAAAACATAAATTTTTACTATCCGTAAATAATCACGGCAGTGAAGAGCTTAATCTATATGTACATAATGATTATAATACGCGCTCGATAGCTGTAGGCAGATTTAATGTCTCCCAAGTTACCAACTACTTCGGTGACAAAACATTAAAAAAGCGTCTAAATTATCTTTTAAATAATATGCCGACAGAAATCCGCCATGAAAAATATAAGGTGATATTTTAAATTTAGAAAATATTACATGAACCAATTATGACAATATCATATTGTCATGATTGATACATTACGTACGTGTAAGGCGGAGTATGCATGTGTGTTTAAAATTAATTAAAATTGTTTATTTGTTACGTAGGTCTTATTCTAATCATATATATAGATAGAGAGCCTTCGATCCCACAGTCAAACCGATAACACGGTTTTGTGGGGGCTATGTACTATTAACATGTAGAAATTGTTTCTATAATAAATAAATAAATATAAAAAAATATCACCCTGTGGAAACGTTTTGATATGGCTGTATTTATTCTCCGATTGAATGCGATAGCAATATTAATCTATACCGGCACAGCGCTGCCACCGACGAGGAACATGTTCCCGAATCCCTCATTGTCCAAAAAGCACCACGCTCAGATATTTCAGCTGGACCGGATGTGATGGCAGCTAAGTGCAGGGTAATCTAAGCGTTAGTAGGTAGACCGGTTTGAGGACCATGAAATAACAGAACCTCTGTTTTAAGCTGTCATTTAAAGTCCCAACGGCCTATATTCTACTTCTTCAAGTGTAGTATGTATATTGGACTATTACGAGCGTCGTCGGTACAACAGATGCCTTTCCTGAGACATAGTATGAGGTAATTATCTCACGGAAGTAGGCAGCGGAGCGAAACTTTGAGGAAATCTTCTAAAGTGACACGGTCCGCCGCTAGCGCGTTGGACGGCACCTGACTCTCATGTCGTTCTAGCCGAGGACTCGGGTGGCAGGACAGCCAAATAGGAATCAAGTCACCACACGTTTGTGGCTCATCGCGTGAGAAATGAGATAGTACCTGAAAGGGTAACTCACCGGGCGGACCATTGATAATAATCATTAGAAACCAGTAGCCTACCCGCGCAGCGTATCGAAGAAGCTTTCTGGATGCTCGGAGCATAAAACTAATCGTCAACGGTTTCTGGTCCCGACGCTTTTTATTTTATCAACGATACTCTCTATAGTGAGTATACGCTGCTATGCGGATGACAGCACGGGTAACGAACGATACACTGAGCATCAGAATGTCTCTAGGTGATCTCGGTGGTATGTTACAGGAGAGATGGGCTGTAGTTGAATCTGAAGTCAAGCGCTCTTTAGAGCCTCGGCATGCGGTGAATAGAATTTAGTCCACTTCGCTCCCATTAAGACACAAGACGCGTTCACTGTGAAGAAAGACCCATTTATCATGGCGCCTCAGTTTTAAGGAGTAACTTTCTCAATTTCCTTGGCGTCGAAATGTCGAGCTAAGTCCAGTTTGGGAGTCATTTTGAGGACATACTCAAATTGATAAGCAATAAGCTAGGCTTAATAAGCAGAGCTAAATGGTACTTCACGCCAAGACAACGTGTTGGGTATAAAGCACAAGTTCGTCCTCATATGGACTACTGCTCTCATATCTGAGCAGGCACGCCTAAATATTAGCTAGACCCACTTGACTTTCTGTAAAGGCGTAATGTTCAAATCGTCGGCGATCGCAATCGTCCCAGACGGGTTGTATTGGGTGCGACCATAGCCTGACACAAAACCAAAAAAACCAGTCGTAGTATTCTACCGAGTATGGTTTAGAATCAACCTCTGTATACTACAGAGGTTGATTGAGATTATATGATATGAAAATGCAAACAATATCCACAACCAGAGTAACCTAAAGGAAGCTGCGGTCCTACATATAGTCCGCAACTACCTGTATTATGGACCGGGCATTACGACAGGCCTTGTATATCTGTCTACTGGCTGTCTCAAAAATCATCTCGATAACTCAGAGGATTGCAGGTCTAGAACCTTGGAATATTTATACCTAAACACAGCATACGTAAATCGCCAACTTCAGAAATAACCAACTGCCATTAGTTTAAAATTTAACTGGCTCTGAACTCACCTCAGAAGTGTAATAGCTTTATCTTCTTTTTGATCTTTACTGAGATTGTTCACTTTTCTGAGATCTACATAGAATAAAGACTAGATATTAATTAATATATATCTTATTCCAGATAACCAAATACAGTTTTGTAAGAAATTGATACGTTTAAAGCGCCATGAATTCAATAAAATGAGTGGATGCGGTTTGTTTTACATAAATGCGATGCTACCGTTGAAGCTGAGTGAACTACTATCTCATTATACGATTGTTTTACTTCAATTTGCCTTGCTATGAATATTTTTTTTTATGTTTTGCTGTGTTTATAAATCTTTGTGCCTAATTGTTTTCTTTTTCTTTTTCGAGGCAACGCCAAGCACTAAAAAACTGTTGCCTATTTTTTGGACTTTAAAATATAATAAATAAGACGTCAGTAATGTGCCATATGATAGCATAATAATACAACTCACCACCATCTTAGCTGTGGGTGATCGTAAGAGACGACTAAGAGATATAAAATGCATATAACATCTATGCAAGAGAAGTAAAACTCGAAACAAAACCCTATACCAACACATCTGACCAGCGTGGTATAGTAGGTTAATTTCCTTCTGATTACGAGGAAGGCTCGAGCTTAACAGTGGGACATATATGAGCTGAGATGAGATGAGATGATGGTATTCCCGTGCAATATTTAATAATTTTTCTTTCGTTTTGCTGTGATTATATTTTGTGGTTATCTTGATGTGAGATGTTACGTAGTTATCACCATTCCTGTCGTGGGTCATAATTAAAACCTTATTCCAGTCATTAACCACATATCTGACAATTTCTGAACGCACCTCTGTCGCTCTATCTTGTGTTGCGTTCATTAAATAACAGAGAGCACGAAACAAACATGCACCGTCACGAACAATAGGGACGACAGTACATTCTTCAACTTCTCTATTAACGTTCAGATTTTCTTTAGCCATTTTAAAAAAAGTCTAACCGACAAAACCTATACTTAAACCAAACGAAAACTTATCTGACATATGACAGTATGACTGACATAGTGATCTATCAACGCACAGCCCAAAAATTAAAAAAATAATCCTAATTTTTTACACACGCTAAACAAAAGTAAAGCCGCAAAAACTATATCTAAATTAATAATAATACTTCTTAACGCGAGCGAAGCCGCGGGCAAAAGCTAGTCGTCAAATATAATCCGCTAGATATATTTATTATCTATGCACTATGCACAAAAATGGTTAATTCATAGTTCTCTCCAAAATAACTCAATGTAGATGGCGCTAGCATACAGAAATTCATATATTTTAAACTGAAAAGTTACTAATCTTATATAGCCTGCATCTCAAAATACTTTCTTAGGGGATGCTTACGTCATAGTAGCTTTATGCATGCAAAGTCTCAGCCCGATCGGTTTAAAATAGACAAAGTTTCATACAAACTTTCATCCCCTATTTCATCCCCTTGGGGGTAGAATTAATCAAAATCCTTTCTTAGCGGATGCATACGTCATAACATATACCTGCATGCCAAATTTCAGCCCGATCCGTTCAGAGGTTTGGGCTGTGCGTTGATAGATCACTATATTTCTTATTGATTTCTTTTTTTTTTCGAGACAACATCCAGATCTGAGGAACTGTTGCCTACTTTTGAACTTTACAAATATATAATTAATAAGTCATCGTTATTAAAGAGTTATTGGACATGCCGCTACCCTAGTCTTCCCGTAGCCATGAACCTTGGGTAATCTTGGTTAATTTAAAATCAAATATAAACGCGACAGAATCTGTAAATAATGTCTTATTTGAAATGTGTGATACTCGTTTAATTATCAGAAATGATTAAAGTTCACCACCCCTATTATATATACTAACATTTATTTACCAAACTATAAACCGATTTAGTAATAGTTTACGGAGGCTCCTATTGACTATAAAAAGATAAAATGCTTTCATTTTTATTTTTAATCAAACAGTGTATTATGAAAAAGTAATTAGTGACAAATAAAGACAGTGAATAAAGAACATTAAAATAGGTTAATTAGATGTTTAATAATACTCAATTAATGTTAAAATAGGCCATAACTATTATTGTTTACTTAACTTGCAATAAAAATGTATTGTTCTTGTCCGTGCCCTAATTTTACCATTTATGTTGAAAACTCGTAATAAAAATATCGCACAGTGTGATATTTGAAGGACGATAATAATGGAATGTCAAGCAATCACTTTGTCATTATTTTAGTTATCCGTTTAGTTTATTAATTTTGATTATTGTTTGAGTGTGTTTAGTTGTGACACGATTAAACACGATAGAGGGTAGTTAGAAAATAAACAACCGTTAGATAGTTCACTTGTGAAGTGAGACGTGCTTACAAATCATTAATCTGTGAGCATTAGTAACGATCGGTTGTATCGAGTCACATGTAACTTCACTGCATTCCATGTGATTATTTTATAAGGTGTTACGTGATAATATTGTGAGCCTCCTAATTTATTTTGTTTTTAAAGTTAGGTAATTAATAAAGATTGATGTATTGGACGTTAACCTAGTGTTATTTCGAGATTACCACAATGTCTGACCAGCACGTGGACGGACTAGAAAATGAAGATTTACCGCTCCTGCTGACAAATATACAGGGTGGAAGTGGACCGCTCCCGAAAACAAAGACAGGTGACCCTACTAGTCCTACTTGTAATGATAGGCTAGAAAAAAAATCGATTCGGATGTAAAAAAATTTTTTTCACAACGAATTTTAAGTTTTTGTCACATTCCATCGTATTAGGACAGTGCTATATAACGATAATTCTATAAAAAATACGTAACTATACTCTGATGACAAAAGACGCAATCTAATCAAAACTTACGATCATATGTTCAAGAGTTCAACGACCTCGCGTGGTGAAAAAAAATTTTTTATTCATTCGAATCGATTTTTTTTCTAGCCTATCATTACAAGTAGGACTAGTAGGGTTACCTGTCTTTGCTTTCTGAAGCGGACCGCTCCCGAAAGCATGTTACTGAGTGCATGTTACTTCATTCAAGTGTTGTATATCTGCGATAAGGCAGGAACTCGAATCTACAGATACATTCCACAAATACAGTGCATTTCATCACTGAACCAGCGACCAAACGAGACGTCGGTTAACTACACCACATTTGTCTGGAGGTCCGTCCCGCACAAATATCAATATAAATTCTTCGAGTAAGTGATAAATACCGATAATGCTATAGATTAACCAGTCGAGTTCTTAAATATACTGAAGCCTACTGATCTTTCAACTCACACCTTAAAATTGAAAGTTGGCGCGCCAATTATGTGGCTGCGCAATATAAATTTGCAAGTGAAAATATTGTATCACAATGTAATCGGTGTAACTATACTGGCCGGTTGTTCTCGATCAGAGTCTATATTTATCCCTAGGATACTCCAATGCCATCAAATCACCAATTTAAATTCCAGAGAGTGCATTTTACCATCAAAGTCTGCTTTACAATGACCATAAACAAAGTTTAAGGTGAAACTCTTAAGGCAACGGTAGTAGACTTGAGAAAAAGTTGCTTCTCCCACGGGCAATTGTATGTGACATGCTCCAAGTGAGTTTAGTTATTCTAGCATCCGAAGGAAAAAAATGCTAACAACGAAATACTGTAGTTGGTGTAGTATCGCAAGTGAATGGAATTTAGTCCGTCACCTGCAGAGAGGTCGACGTCATAAGGGCGACACCTGCGTATGACTCTTGTTTGTTGCCGGGGCGTTGATGATGATGATACTCGAAAAGTTAAGCCACCACGCTGGCCACGGATGTCAGGGAAGCGGTACCAATGGTCGGCCTAATATCGATGGAGAATAGGGTGGGTTATGAGGCCGCACACCGCTCTTCCGTCGCTCCGGTGTGTTCAAATCATGGCTTGCTGTACATAAGTAATCTCTGTATAGACGAGGGAGTCTTCCCAAACTGCCTAAAGACAGCTATTGTTCACCCGGTTCATAAGGCAGGGAGCAGAAGCTATGTCAATAACTATAGACCTATATCAGTGTTATCATCGCTCTCTAAAATACTCGAACGGATTTTAAACAATAACTTCAAGAGTTTCCTATCCAGTTACGACATCCTGGCCGATAGCAAGTACGGTTTCCGAACTGGTGTCAGAATAGAGGATGCCGTACTGGACCTCACACAAACTGTAGTAAAAGCACTGGAAGATGGCACTAAATGTCTGGGCCACCTTTCTAGACTTGTCTAGAGCTTTTGACACAGTTTCTGCTGCAAAACTAATAACAACGATGGAGTTTATCGGAGTTCGTGCCATAGCACTGGAAATCTTTAAAGATTACCTCAGACATCGTTCTCAACAAGTAAAAATAGATACTACATACAGCGATGATGAAGTGTGTATTTTATGGCGTCCGGCAGGGTAGTATCTTGGGGCCCACACTCTTTCAGATATATATGAACGATCTCTGCAAAATTACCATTCCGCATTGCAAGGTTTATGCCTATGCCGATGACACAGCGATATTAATTGATGGAAATACCTAGCAAAGTGATTAGTCACGGGCGGCATTCGCATTGTAGTCTATCATGAAACTGCATTATAGTACACCCTGAATTTGGAAAAATACCTGCTACATCCCATTTTCAATCAGTTATATTACCAAACCTCCAAACTCCTTCACTATAGTAGCCCATTCCTATTCCTGTTCCAACTTCCTTTCACTATGTTTATGCATGGGATCACTAGATCTGATAGATGGGGGCACTAGATCTGAAACTGTCAAATATCTAGGAATACAAATAGACGATGGGTTGAGATGGGATCATCAAGTCGACAACGTTGCTGCGAGAGTACTACGTCTTATTCATCTCTTCAAGGCTCTCAGGGAATCTGCAAACCCCACCACATTAAAAATGGTCTACCTCGCATTATGTAAATCCAATATCAGATATTGCATAACTGTGTGGCGTGGAGCTGCTAAAACGCATCTTTTGAGAGTAGAGAGAACACAAGGGCAGTACTCAAAATAATAACGAGGCAACCATGCATGTACCCAACAAGTCAACTCTATAGAGAGTGTCCAGTTTTAACGTTACGTCAATTGTATGTTAACTTATCAGTACTTAAGATACATGGCAAAATACCCCTATCTGATCCAAACAAACGTAGAAATATACCGCGAGGAGTCAAACACAAAACTAGTTTTGACAAGCATCACTTTTTTGTTTTAAGTGTCCATATTTATAAAGGAGTACAAAGAGCACTTAATGTAAGAGATTTATGTAAATTGAAAATAAAAACGAGAATCAGAGAATCGTTACTACTCCAGGACTACACTAAAACAGAATCCTTACTAGTCTACATCTCATAAAAATATATATATCTACACATACACGTACACACACAGCCACAAACACACACACACACACGCACACACACACATACACACACACACGTACACACACACGCACACACACATAATTAAAACAACATAGTTACATATTTCAATAATATACTCGTATTTTAAAGATACATTAATTTAACAATTTAATTAATTTAGTAATTTAGATAAGTTACACAATTTACGGAAGTATTACAATAAATCGACACACTTACACTCGACTATTTTATAAATCATATCTATTATAATTAGGCCGAACACTGTTTCCTAAGGTGCAAGTCTCTTGGCCTAGTTTAGGAGAAAGGGTTTTACAACTCAAAATTGTAACTCGTCAAACAAACATCTGTAAGTCAATTCTACTGCATTTCTCTTGTACCACTAGATTTTTATTGTAAATTAATTTTGAGTATTTTGTAATGTTTTATTTTTTTGTGTAATAAATAAATAATAATTATTATTATTATATTATTATGTTTTAATACCTATTTTGTATATTCTACTATTATTTCATCACCGCTTTCTCGTCTATTTTTTGTCTTTTTTAGTTTTATTCTTATATGCATTTGAATGTATGTGTCCAGTAAATAATATTTTCTTTCTTCTTTCTTTTGTTTCACAGTATTTTGACTGCACATGTATATGTAGTCGTTCACATTTTACCTCATAATATTCTTAAATAAATTTAATGCTTGTGGTAACGGCTGCAAATACTATCAACCCTTGCTTTGCTCGTGGATGTCTTAAAAGACAACTAAGAGCCCCACACCGACCTGGACCAACTCCATCTGGTGCCGTTTTGTCAACAATTACATTCCCAAGGAGGGTTGACGTCAGGCAGGCCGCTGGTCGTAAAACTCATTGCCGAAACTATTGCAATATGTCAAAGAATAAAATGAATGAGGACAAGGCTAGGGCGTACCCCACAGGCGATGCGCAAGGGCAGCACCCGGTCTGTGGAAAATGGACAAAGGTTGTTGCATCAAGGGTAGGTGCGACGTAAGAAGCGAGCTCTTAGTGTGAAAGAGGTAAGACTGAGGTATGCAAATAGGAATGTCGGTACGATGACTGGAAGGGGAACGGAGTTAGCAGATGTGTTGAAAAAGAGAAAAATAAATGTTGCATAACTGCAAGAAATGAAATGGAAGGGAACTAGAGCCAGAGAAATTGGTGAAGGATATAAGTTTTATTATAGTGGTAGTGATGGTAAAAGGAATGGTGTAGGAATAGTGTTAGATAGATATTTGAAAGAATGTGTGACGAACGTGACAAAGACGAATGATAGGTTAATAGTAGTGAAAATTGTTTGGGAATGTGTGATTATCTATGAAAGAAAGAAAGACATATGCACCCCAAACCTGGCTGGCTGTAAGCATGAAGTGTAAGAAAGGTTTTGGCAGGATTTTAATGAAGTTATGATTGGTATTCCAGAAAGTGAGAAGATATGTATAGGAGGTAATTTCAATTTTTTCAAAAAAAAGACACGTTGGAGCAGCAAAAGCAAAGCAAAGTTATGAAAGAGTGCATGGAAGGTGGTGTAATGGAAAGCGTAATAATGGTGGTAAGACAGTGCTTCAAGCAGCCTCATTGTTTCACCTGGCCATCGTTAACACGTGGTTCTAGAAAAGCGAGGAGCACCTTATTACCTACAAAAGTACTAACCACTCTACGCAAATTGACCTCTTTCTAGTCAAAAGAAGTAAGTTAGGTTCTGTAAGGTGCTGCCAGGTGAGGCTCTAGTATTACAACACAGGCTTCTAATACTAGATACCAAAGTAAGGATACGCTGCATTAAGTGCATAAACCGACCCCCTCCTAAGGTAAGATGGAGTATGCTTGAAAAAAACGAATATGCAAGTCGATTTCAACACAATATGATAGGTAAAGTGATTAAAAGGAATGATATGAAGGATAAATCTGTGAATGATTGTTGGAATGAAATAGCTGGTATTATTAAGAGTACGGCTAAAATAATACCAGGAGAAAAGAAAGGTACAGGCATAATTTATAGGGATACATGGTGGTAGAATGAAGATGTGCAAAACATTCTGAAAGATAAGAAGAATAAATTAAAGAATGGCAAAAGAAGATAATGAAAGGTTGAAGAAAAAGAAAAAGATTGAATACAAGGAGTGTAAGAAAAAAGCTACACGAGCAATAGCTACAGCGAGAGCCCAGGCCCAAGACAGAATTTATAATTCGTTAGATGGGCCTAGAGGGCAAAAGGCGCTGTACCGTATTACTAAAGCCCGTGAGGATCGAGCGAGATATATTAGGCATGTCAAGTGTATGAAAATTTAAATAATAATAATAGTGATAATAATAGTGGTAGGACCACACTGTTGACAGTTCTCTGTCTACAGCTGCGGGCTGGTCCGGCCGGGGTAGTACCACACTCTCGCAGATGATCGACGTCTGAGTAATGGCTGTTTGCTGTTGCGCTTCGTTCGACGAGCGAGAGAGCCGGCAGACCAACTGGGGTGGAGTTTGTATTGATAGGCAGCGGCCTAGCTATTGCAAAGGTCCATGAGCGGCAGTGAAACTTATCATCAGGTATGCTGTATGCTCGTTTGCCACCATAAGCAATAAAAAAAATGAAAGATGGAGCCGGTAAGGTTTTAATAAAAGACGAGGAAATATGGCAGCGCTGGAATATTTTGAAAGGTTAATGAATGAAGAGAATTTATGGAGTGGAGAGATAAAAGATGTGCCTCAGAATGTCTAGTAAGAGAAATTACAATAGATGAGGTAAGAAAGACAGTGACAAGTATGAAAAATGGGAAGTCTGTAGTGCCGAACGGTATACCAGTAGAAGTATGGAAAGGTTTAGTTGAACATAGATATATGTGGCTGACTTTGTTCTTCAATAAGTTGCATCTTGCAGATGAAGCAATCTCCAGTGAATGGTGCAGTAGTGCGCTAGTGCCCATTTTTTAAAAATAATGGTGATGTTCAAGACTGCGGCATTTATCAGGGAATAAAGCTCACATACACACTCACATAGTATGAAAGTGTGGAAAAAGTGATTGCGAGAAGAAAGCGAGATCACCCGAAATCAGTTCGGTTTTGTGTCTGGCTGCGAGACAACGGATGCCATATTTGCACTGCGCCAACTGCGCAAAAAATATAGTGGTGCACACAAAAACTTGCACATAATTTTCGTTGACTTCGAGAAGGCCAATAACAGAATACCGAGACCAGTTTTGTGGTGGGTACTGAAAGAGAAAGGTGTGATGTAATCTGTGCCATGTACCGACAATCTACGTCGTACGTATAATCAGAGGCTGGAGACTCCGACGAGTTCAGTGTGGAAGTGGGTCTGCACCATAGATCAGTGTTAAGTCCTTACCTCTTCCTGTTGATAATGAATGCATTAACACCGGCGATACAGAGGGGCACCCTGATGCATGCTATTGCTGATGAGATTGTTCTTGTCGAGGAAGAGGGCCTTAAGGTACAGCAGCAGAGCATGCATGCATGCAGTACAGAGCATGTTGGAAAAGTAGCGCTGTAAATTAGAGAATATTGGCTTGAAAATCAGCAGACCTAAAACAGAATAAATGTTCTGCGATTTCGGTGGTCTCTCCAATTATTCTACACCTTAGATGTCCTTAGCTTTTTTTTTTTTTTTTTTTTTTTGTGGTGGGCCATGGAAATCGCCAAATCGGTCCGGGGTGACGGAAGAGGCGGCGCGCAACCCCATTGACCCACCCTGCAAGCACCTCTTCTTCGCCGTGCGAGCAGGCCACCGGTACCCGATCTTTGTCTTCGGTGGCCCGCTCGGCGGTATGCCCTCTCGGGCCCCGCTGACGCTGTCGACCATCGCCCTCGCGACAGCCGGCAACGTTAGGTCGGCACCGATAATAGCGACGAGGTCGCGGCGCTGCCCGTCCCAGCCCGAACATTCCTCGAGCGTATGTTGCGCCGTGTCCTCGTCACTACTGCAATGATGGCAGCCCGGAGTCCATTCCCTGTGCACGACCGTGTGCAGGTATTTCCCGAAACACCTGTGCCCCGTTAACACCTGCACCAGTCGGAAGGTGAGGACCCCGTGCCGCCGCTCCATCCATTCCATCAGTACGGGCCGGAGGGCCTCAACGGTAATGACACCGTGTCTAGGCCTCTCCAGCCGCGTAACCCAACGGGCGATGACTTCTCGGCGGGCGTCCTCGCGCCAGGTGGCTATCTCGTTAAACGATGGGGAGCCACCCTCTTCGCGCATTGAGGTAACCCGCCGGTAGAGGTAGGAGAGCATCTCCGCCTCTAGGTCCCACGGGGGTGTCCCGGCCAATAGGCGATGTCCAACGACACCGCCAACAACACTCCTTTGCCGGTGACAGCCTCTGCGGCCGTCTGCCTCAGGCGTAGCAGGGCCCCGATGGTCGAACGCCCCTTCCGAAACCCAAATTGAGCGTCCGACAGATCGGGCCCCACCTCCTCCAGGTGCTGGACGATGCGGGCAGCGAGGACACGCTCCAACAGCTTACCCACATCGTCCAGAAGCACAATGGGCCTGTAGGCCGACGGCGAATCCGGGGGCCGTCCCGGCTTTGGCAGGAGAACCAACCTTCCTTCCTTTCAGCACTCAGGGAACTGTCCAGACGTCAGACAGGCGTTGAACAGTCGCCTGAGGCGAGGTTCGAGATGCTCGAGGAGCAACGTCAACACCCGGACTGGGACTCTGTCCGGGCCGGGGGCCGTGATGGCGGATCGAATCTTCGCCACGGCTGCCCCCACTTCCGACTCCGTCACGGGCGGAACACTCTCGACGGCCTCCCGGTCGTGATCTGGCGAAGCCATGACCGGGGGCGTGTGCTCCGACTGCCGCGGGAACAGCTCCTCGACCACTCTACGAAGGAGGTCGGGCTGGAGGATCTCGGTGAGGGGGGGCCCTGCGCGCGAAGCTTATTCAGCGACGCGCGATACGGGCGACCCCAGAGGTCACGGTCGAGACCGTCCAGCATCTCCTGCCAACTTGCGTCCTTGGCGGACCAGATGGCCAGCCGAAAGGCGGTACGCGCACTGCGGTACGCCTCGTACAGCTGGCCCTCCCGCTCAACATCGCGGCGACGCCGCCGACTGCGGGTGTAGGACCTTCGGGCACTAATGCACGCCGCACGAAGGTCCGCCAGTCTTGGGGACCACCAGTAGACCCCCTGCCTCGGAGGTAGACGCCGCACCCTGGGCATGGCCGCATCGCAGACCTGCGTTAACGCAATGCGGATGCGGACAGCCTCAACGTCCACTCCGTCCGCTGGGGGTGGTGAGGACAGCCACGTGTTCACGATGGCCGCCTCCGCCAGTAGGTCCCTATCTAGACGCCCCACAGCCCACCGCGGAAATGCGGGAGCCCGGTCCGCCCTGTGACCCCTGCTGGGGTCCCGGAGAGGGGAGACCTCCATCCGGATGTATCGGTGATCCGACAGGGTCTCCGCCTCCTCCAGGACACGCCAGTTCCTCACTCGTGGTGCGACAGCGGGGCTAGCGAACGACAAGTCCACTATCGACCCACCCTGCTGTCGCACACACGTGTTCACTGAGCCTCTGTTTAGGACACAGAGGCCCAGTGACGCCGCCCACTCCACGATCGCCCGCCCGCGATCTTCCGTCATCGGGGACCCCCACGCCGTGGATTTGGCGTTGAAGTCCCCCAGGACCAGGACGAGGCCCGGTGCCAGTCGCCGTATCGAAGCCTCCAAGGTGGTGAGGGAGGCCCCGAAATCGTCCATCCTCCTATTAGGGGAGAGGTATACACTGTAGAGCGTGACCCCTCCCCAATCCGCCGCGACAAATTCCTCGCCCCTATCCAAGAGGGATAAGGACGGGAAGTGCCGCTGCGTGGAGGTGACGATTGCTAGATGTCCTTAGCTGGAGTACCTATACCAGTATACTCGGATTTCCGTTACCTAGGCTATTTTATCTAAAGCGATGGCGAACTGGATCGTGCAGTGAAGCACAGAATTGATGGGGGATGGATGAAGAGGCGGCAAGTCACGTTTACAACATGCGACCCCAGAGTACCCCTCAAATTAAAGGGCAAAATATACAAAATCTTAATAAGACCTTCTGTACTGTATGAATCAGCATGTTAGGCGACAAAAGCGACGGATAAGAGACGACTGCATGTAGCAGAGATGCGAATGTTAAGATAGATGTGTGGTGTGACAAGAATGGATAAAGTAAGAAATTAATACATTAGAGGAAGTTTGAAAGTTGCGCCAGTGACGGAAACGTTAAGGAGTGAACGGCTGACATGGTATGCACATGTGATGAGGCGGGATGAAAGTAATGTGAGAAAAGTTTTAGGTATGAATTTTGAAGGCTTTAGGGGTAAAGGAAGACCAAAGAAAAGATGGGTGGATTGCGTGAGGAATGACATGGATAGTCTGGGAGTGACGGCAAAGATAACGTCTGATAGGATCGTATGGAAGAAGATGACATATTGCGCCGACCCCAAGTAATTGGGATAAGAGCATGATGATGATGATTCTTAAATAAATTTAATATTACAATACAATTAAGAAAACGAATTCTATACCTATCACTTAATGAAATTACTTGAGTATTGTATGTTTTAGTTCGATATTAAAACTAATATTGAAATGTAATAGAATTTCATTAATTGAACTCGTATTCAATATATAACTCGTTCGTGCTTATTTTGTTCAAAATAAAAATGATACATAATAATTCAAGAGTAACACCAACTGCATTTATTAATATTTTTAATTATAATATGAAGAATATCCTAAAACCAGAAATGAAACAAATGATTTACCCTCTACATTTGATACAAAATATATTTTTTTCACCATATTATATTATTCAAAAAAACTTAATTACAACCATTGGAAAGAAAAGCCACATAATAATGATACTGTCCCTTATAGTATTACTTTCATTATCTTACTACTATACAACAACGATTATCTCGGAGTTTAGTAGTAACCAATTCAATGTTTTCATTTCATTTATGTCATTATTTTTTTTTTATATGGATTACGCGATCATTCTAATTATTATAATCATATTGAATATGATACATAGAGAAGATCACGTACAACTTATACTAAAAATACAGACAATTCATGAAAGTATAAGTTTAAATAAAAAACACATTAAAAATTTTATCATCGGCAATTGGATCTTATGTTTAGTATACATCTGTATTAATTTATTTTTATTGGTTGTTGTTTACAAGTTATTATATTTTTTCGGTATCCTGGATACTATTTTCAATTGTATATTCATTAAAAATCAAATGGATTTGATTTATAGTATTCGTATTATTGTACTATTGACAAAATATCTGAATTTATGGTCAAATAATATTTTTGTAGACAATAATATAGAAAATGGCGTTTATTTTAAACAAATGTATGATATCTATCAAAATATTTTACAAACTTACAAATTATGTGCAAAGATTTTTAGTGCTTTGGTAAGACATTTTTATATTATAGGTTTTATAATCGGTTTTGTAATGTAAGTGAAACATATTATATGTAACGTTATATGTAACTATCCCTTTTATTAGTCTGTTATTATTCATCCATCATCATAGATGTCCTCTGTTGAACATAGGACGTCTATGATACCTACCTATAAACTTTCCAGGATCGGCTTGTTGAAGCGGTTGAAATTCGCCAAGCTTAGTCGGTTCGTAATGACTTTGGAAAACAAATTGTATACATGACTCAGGAGTGACATACTCGTAGGTCTGTAATTTCTTTAGAGCGTTTTATTGTCATTCTTGACAAATAGCACCTTTACACTCCTGATCTATGACTCTGGAACGTCACCTTCGAGAATGATAAAATTCAACGGCTTCTGTAGGGCTTTTAAAAACTGCTTGCCGCCTGCTCTCAGGAACCCTGTGTTAATTCAATCATCTCCGTGTTTTAATTTTTCTCGTTTGTTAAGTCTAGCTTTCCGTTCTTCTAAGCCTTTCCGTTCTTTAGTTGTTTCAGAGCCATTCTGATCTCATATAAACTGACATCCAGGAATTCTGCAGTATAATGCCGAGTTAAGTTAGATCTGGTGTCTGAGACCAAGCCGACAACGGAGTCCTGGGAACATATGTATAACTATCCATAGAAACTTTCGTCCTCTCTCAAGATATTACACATTTTATTTATGACAGGCTGTGATATAATCGCATCCCGCCCGATCCTTTTGAGGTAACAGAGGGGTCGGAAATGTTAGAGCCATCATCGGTCTTCAGCTCAGTAATTTAGTTCTGCCCGATAGATAAATCCCCTGCAAATACTTTCGAGCCACGGATACGATCTATCGCCTCTTCAATACGCTGTCTATTGAATCGGCAAATGTCGTGTCACACAAATTTAGAGATTTGTCTATTGAGATGCCTATGTTCACATTAATCTGCTGAAGACTGCATCGGCATTTCCTTTCTCCTATCCATAAGCTTGAGAGTCTGATTAGAAAGTTTTTGTGTCTAATTGCATGAAGGGCCTTTAAGAATTTGGACCCGTCCACATTATGATCGCTATTCCACGAACCTGTTGCTCATATCGTTCGAGAATTCTCACTCTTCGAGGCATTAGAAACGACTATATAATTCGAGCTGAAAGTTTTCCAGGTTCTGGTATTGGAAAAGTCTAGGTCGGAGTGTCGCTTTCTATGAAATGACATAATCACCATGTTTGGCAGACAGATTGGCGATCGTAGTAGGTGTTATAAAGTTTCCTATGAGATAGCTGCTGCCCACTGTCCTAGTGAGACCTTTAGCCGATTTTTTAAGCTCGAGCTCTTACGTGCAAATAAAGGATGATGACAATTTTATTGTTATCCCGTTGTCACACAATTAGTTATAATAATTGAAAGAAAAAAAAGTTCGTCAATGTTCCCTCATATTGCAGAGGAGACTTGATCCCAGCAGTGGGATGTATGAATTGAAATAATGGTGATGACGTTGATTATTTCATAACTTCCTTGTCCAATACTTGTAATAGTAATTCTTAAATAACTTATATGATATCCTATCCAATTTTGGTATATGATATAAAACACTTTTTATATTTAACTTCAATAATAATCAAAACCAAATACAATTTTTATTTTTTTTATTTTTTAGATATGTTTATTCGTCGTGCATACATTTTATTTGGCATTATTTAATATTTTATTAATACTGGTGCATCTTCAATTTGATAATGGAATCCACGATAATGTGAGTGTTTTATATTCCTTATATACCTACTACATATGCTTTATTTTCTACTGCTATCAACAAATATTTTTTTTTGTAATATTCAATCATGAATTCGTGAGCATGGATACAAAATCATTCAGTCGAATACTGTTTTAGCTGAACAATCTGCATATAACCAAGAATTGTGCAATTTTTTTGTTAACTTATAGAATGATATTTCACTAATTAATATTGATTAATTTTCCTGTTTATACACGCTTAAGAGTCTCCTCTGTGTTACTTAAGATACTAGCAAATTCAAGCATTAAATAATTGAATAGAATATAAAAGCACCATACGAGGTTTTCAAGTTCGCACTAAAATGTTCGTTAATGAATACGGCGTAGGCATTGTTTAACACAATGATTCGGCTTGTAATTTTGATGGTATCTATCATTCTATAAAGATACATTAAAGTATATCTAGGACAATTAACCCTTGACATGACAAATTTATAACAATATATACAAGGACATTAAAGCTAGCAAAGTTAAAAGATAGCTGTGTGGTAGCGGCTACGAATATTAACAACCCTTATTTTGCTCGTGGATGTCTTAAAAGACGACTAAGAACCTTATAACGACTTAGGCCAACTCTATCTGATGCCCTTTAGTCCACAATTACAGTCTCAAGGAGGGTTGACGTTTGGCAAGCGGCCAGTCATAAAACTATTGTCAATACTTACTTTTACAATATGTACTATAAAAGAAGAGTACATATTGTATCGATCCCAAGTAATTGGGATAAGAGTAGGAGAGTGATATACAAGGACGTTAACACTAGAAGCGCCATCGTTCCATTTTTGTCCCACCTGCAAGTTTCATCATCACTAACTTTTCCTTTTTTCTACTCAAGACCGTGAAATTTTTTGACTTTTCATAATTTATTGTATTTATCAAATTCAATGTGCTATCTATTTAATAAAAACAATAGTAAATAAAATTATATGCAATTTACCTAGAATTGCCGCTGGGTCATAATTGTCCTACCAAGATTCTCAGAAGTAATTCGACGAACGGTAATTTCTCTGGCTAGTTGTGCGGGCGGAGGGGTTGCGGGGTGGGTACTAAACAGTTACGCAATGATTGTTTCAATTCACTTCGTCGCAGTTTCACATAAAGAGTGCACGTTTTTGTTTTTACAAACGCTTATTTCACGTACCATAGTTATGTCTAGTCAACGTCGCAGAATATTGAAACCGCGCGAAATTGTGTCCAGTTTGAATGATATTTTAGAGGACGAATCAGATGGCGAACCATTAGAATATTCTGACGACGACTATGAATTAGAAAACAGTTTCATTCCTTCTTCTGACGAATCTGATAACACTATTCAGAGAGAAATACCTCATGGTATGTATTTTTTTACTTACGTTTAGTTTTCTTAGTTTATTATATGAGTTTTTGTGTCTTAGCTGTTGCTTTATGTTATTTTTGTATTTTAGAAGAAACAAGTTTGATGAACATCGTGACTGAAGCCCAACTTCAAGTGCCAAGTCCAAGACAAGGACGAGGTCGAAGAGTTCGAGGTCGAGGAGTTCGAGGACGTCGCGGCCGATCGTCTGCATTGACAAACCCTCGTTTTGAAACGAAATCAGGCTCAACACTTGTTTCTCCCGAAGGCACTGTCCAGGCAGTTTCAATTACTGTCCAGACAGTAATTGAAACTGGTAGTATACCTGGCAGATATGGGTGCCAAAATGTTTTTAATGATCGCGTTGGACCAACTCCACACGCTAAGCGCAACGTGGATGAAACTTGCAAAAGCGCTTGGCAACTGATGGTTTCAAAAAAAAATATTGAACATATCTTAGAGTGTACTATGGAAAAGGCCCGACGCGAATTACAAGATAACGACTGGCATATGACGACGGAAGAATTGGAGGCATTTATTGCTGTACTTTACATACGTGGTGCAATTGGCGCACATAACTTAGACCTGGATTCATTATGGTCCATGAAATGGGGTAATCCTATAATAAAGGCAACAATGTCTCAAAATCGTTTTCGTGATATAATGAAATACCTGCGATTTGATCATAAATCTAGTAGACGCCAAAGACTCAACGAAAATAAGTTTGCTATGATTTCGGAAATGTGGTATGAATTTATTGCGAATGCTCAAGCTTGTTACATACCTGGGCCGTATATAACGATTGACGGACAACTTTTTCCATCTAAATGTCGTTGCCGATTTACCCAGCTCATGAGCTCAAAGCCAGATAAGTATGGTCAAAAGTTTTGGCTGTTGACAAGGATGCAAATTATATAATAAATGCATTCCCTTAACTTGGAAAAGATGATTACAAACCTAATAATGAACGTTTAGGTGACTGGGTGGTAAAGAAATTGACGGTACCTTACATCAACAAAGGAAGGAATGTTACATGCGACAACTTTTTTACTTCACTTTTACTAGCGGAATATTTGAAGTCTAAAAATACTAGTATCGTAGGCACTGTAAATAAAGTTCGAAGAGAAATATCTATTGCCATTAAAACCGCTAGAGAAGAATTGCACAAGACATCCCTCCTAAAAACTGGTAACACAACTTTGATGGTTTATCAGACTAAACCAAATAAAAGTGTCCTAGTGCTAAGCACTATGCATCAAGATGTAACAATAAGTTTTGGTTCAAAGATAAAACTGGACACTGTGCTTTTTTTTTTTTTTTTTTTTTTTTACGGTGTACCCTGGGTGCGGGCGGCGGTCCCCAGTTCTTCTGTTGTACTGTCGTCCGTAGCGAATATCTGCGCGATTTCGCTCCTTACTCTACTACAGTCGTAGTAGAGGGTATAGGACGCGAAATATTGGGACGGGCTCAGTCACTCATTCATTTGAGGGCTGGGCAGGCACATGCCACCGCCCACACATCGTAAACCTGGTATCTTGCTTCAAGACACGTTGTCTTGAGGCGTAGTATCAGGAGCAAGGGTTTTGGCTTAACCGCCCGGACCGCGAGGAAGACAACCTCTATAAAGAGTTCGAAGTAACATTCGGACTCGGAAATCACCCAGAATCTTAAGTTCTGGCGTGCGGCGAGAAGATGCATCGCAGATGGGTTGTTCTGTCGTTAGCACGCTCCAGCCAGGGCACCGGCTGACCCCCTGGTTGGTAAATGTAGGCTTGCCCGGGTATAGGGATCTCTGCCCGGGTCGACGAAATGTATCTCCCATTCTCGTGGGAATCTAATGGATACTGCAAATTTAAAACAAAAAACCGACGGGAATCCTAGCGATTCTCACCCCAAGGCCCAGTCATGCCAACGCAAAACTGATCAAGACGACGCCTCGTCCTCAGGACTTGAGGCGTCCGCCGAGGGCCCGGCACAAATCGTGGAGGCCCAGAAGAAGAAGAGGAGGTCGCCTCGAAAGTCTCGGGGCAACGGCCTGAGCCACAAAAGGCGGCTGGAGGAGCGGCGAGCGCGCAGGGAGGCTGCCGCCGCTGAAGAGAAGAAGGACGGTAGACTCGCAGCAGAGCCGTCGACGGACGAGGGCGACAGCGATGTCGCAGAGCCGTCCGAAGACGAGGGTGGCGGATCTACCGTCAGAATGGACGAGGGCGGTGATATTCCCGCAGGGCCGTCCAGAAAAGACAGTGGGTCGGCTGGTGAAGGCCCCACTAGGTCGTCGGCGCGTCTAGCAGCAAAGACGCCGCCGGCGACCGCGACTAAGAAGGAGGAGGCCCTCCCCTCGCAGGTGCGAAAGCGCCCCCTGAGTAAGGGAGGCAGCTCGAGCGCTGAAACCGAGGGGAGCGCGGCCAACATGCCTCCACCAAAAATCCAGGCCTCCCGAAGAGGGCGAGGGACCTCGGCTATAGAAAGGGCGGCGGCGGTCACCGTCCGCGCCGGTGACGCCACGGATCTGCAGGCCGAAAATGTCCGCCTTAGAGGCGAGATGTCAGGCCTGCGGACCCGAAACAGGAACCTGGGCGACATGCTGGCGGAGATGCGTCGGGCAAACCGCCAGTTGCTGATCGACGTGGCCGACCTCAAGGCGCAGGTGGCGCTGTTCGAGCCGCCAGGCGCCGTAGAACGGGCCCCTGAGGAGGCTCAGCCGACCCCGTTTGAGGTGGGAGGCATATCGGACGAGGCCCTCGCCAAAATCATCGGCGCAGTGGGCAAGCTCGTCGATGCGCGCTTCGCCGTTCTGGAGGCGAGGTTGCCTCCAGAACCACGTGTCCGACCACCTCTCGCCGCGGACAAGCGGCCGCATGTGGCACCAGCCCCCGCCCCGCTGCCTTGTCAGGGTGGCCGCGTGGGAAGCTACGCCGCGGCCGCGGCCGGGCCTAAGCCCAAAGGCCCCGGCCCAGCTCCGAAGGGACCCGCCCTGAGGAGGAAGACGGCTCCGGCTCCTGCCGGACCGCTGAAGTCGCCCGCAACAACACCGCCGGCGACGACCAGCGAGGCCGCGACGAGGCCTTCCGCGTCCGGCACAACTGCCGTACCCGAACAGGGTTGGCAGGTGGCCGAACGCGACAAGAGGAGTCGCGGCCAAAGGAGGAGAGCGGAGGCCAAGCGCGCCGCTGAGGTCCCCGCTCCTCAGGCAGGAGTCGGACGGAAGAAGAGACCGCGCAAGGGGCTCAAGTCGCCGAAGACGGCCGCAGTGGTGATCACTGTGCTGCCCGAGGCGGCCGAGATGGGCCTCAGCTACGAGGCCGTCTTGAGGAAGGCCCGGCGGGAGCTAGACGTCTCCGATATTGGAGGCGTCGAAGCCAGGACCCGCAAGGCCCGGACGGGGGCTCGAATTCTCGAGTTCCCAGGGGCCGAGGGCGCCAAGACGGCCGACAGCGTGGCCGAGAAGCTGAGAGGTTTGCTCGCCGAGGAGGGTGGCATCAAGATCGCCAGACCCGTCAAGTGCGCCGTAATGCGCATTTCGGGTTTGGACGATTCAGTGACGGTGGAAGACATCCGGGAGGCTATTGCCTCGAAAACCGGGTGTCCCATAGACACCGTCCGGGTCGGTGCCATTCGTCCCGGTCCGGGTGGCGTAGGTGCTGCCTGGGCGCAGTGCCCGGTGGAGTCGGTCAGGCAACTGGCCGGCTCAGGCAGGCTCCTCGTGGGCTGGAGCTCGGCGCGGGTAACCGTGCTTGAGCACCGGCCTGCGAGGTGCTACAAGTGCATGGCGGTCGGACACACTCGACCGACGTACACTAATTGCTTCGACTGCGGCGGATTGTGTTTCCGCTGCGGTCAGACCGGGCACGTGGCGGCATCTTGCGCCGCCCCGCCCCACTGCCCCGCGTGTGCGGCGGGCAATAAGCCCGCCAAGCACCGCATGGGCTCTGGGGCGTGCAAACCTCCAGCTTCGGCCCCAAAGGCGCGGGGCGGCCCTACGACCACGGCCGCTCCCGCTCCTAGCGCGGTCCGATCGCCCGCTGGCGAGGAGGTCATGGACACAACCCGATAATGGGTACACCAGCCATGCACCTCCTCCTGCAGGCCAACACCAACCACTCCGCCGGAGCGCAGGATCTCCTCCTGCAATCCATGGCGGAGTGGTCGATTGGTGCAGCCGTAGTCGCGGAACCGTACGCCGTGCCTGATCGCCCCAATTGGGTGGTCAGTCGAAACGGTACCGCGGCAATCGTCGTCTCAACGCAGCGGCACTGCCCGTACTTGTCCCTTTTGGATAGGGGCGAGGAATTTGTCGCGGCGGAGTGGGGAGGGGTCACGCTCTACAGCGTATACCTCTCTCCCACTAGGAGGATAGACGATTTCGGGGCCTCACTCACCACCTTGGAGGCCTCGATACGGCGACTGGCACCGGGCCTCGTCCTGGTTCTGGGGGACTTTAACGCCAAATCCACGGCGTGGGGGTCCCCTACGACGGACGACCGCGAGCGGGCGGTCAACGAGTGGGCGGCTTCACTGGGCCTCTGTGTTCTGAACAGAGGCTCGGTGAACACGTGCGTGCGGCGGCAGGGCGGGTCGATAGTGGACTTGTCGTTCGCTAGCCCCGCTGTCGCGCCACGGGTGAGGAACTGGAGTGTCCTGGAGGAGGCGGAGACCCTGTCGGACCACCGGTACATCCGGATGGAGGTCTCCCCCCGGGAACCCGGTAGGGGTCACAGGGCGGACGGAGCTCCCGCGTTTCCGCGGTGGGCTGTGGGTCGTCTTGACAGGGATCTACTGGCGGAGGCGGCCATTGTCAGCACGTGGCTGTCCTCACCACCCCCAGCGGACGGAGTGGACGCTGAGGCTGTCCGCATTCGCAGTGCGTTAACGCAGATCTGCGATGCGGCCATGCCCAGAGTGCGGCGGCGTCCGCCTCCGAGGCAGGGGGTCTACTGGTGGTCCCCAAGACTGGCGGACCTTCGTGCGGCGTGTATCAGTGCCCGGAGGTCCTACACCCGCAGCCGGCGGCGTCACCGCGACGTTGAGCGGGAGGGCCAGCTGTACGAGGCGTACCGCGGTGCGCGGACTGCCTTTCGGCTGGCCATCCGTGCCGCCAAGGGCGCGAGTTGGCAGGAGATGCTGGACGGTCTCGACCGTGACCATTGGGGTCGCCCATATCGCGCAGCGCTGAACAAGCTTCGCGCGCGGGCCCCCCCCCTCACCGAGACCCTCCAGCCCGACTTCCTTCGTAGGGTGGTCGAGGAGCTGTTTCCACGGCAGTCGGAACACACGCCCCCGGTCATGGCTCCGCCAGATCAGGACCGGGAGGCCGACGACGACGAGAGTGTTCCGCCCGTGACGGAGTCGGAAGTGGGGGCGGCCGTGGCAAAGATTCGTTCCGCCACCACGGCCCCCGGCCCGGACGGAATTCCAGTCCGGGTGCTGACATCGCTCCTCGAGCACTTCGAGCCTCGCCTCAGGCAGCTGTTCAACGCCTGTCTGACGTCTGGACGGTTCCCTGAGTGCTGGAAGGAAGGGAGGTTGGTTCTCCTGTCAAAGCCGGGACGGTCCCCGGATTTGCCGTCGGCCTACAGGCCCATCGTGCTCCTCGACGATGTGGGTAAGCTGCTGGAGCGTGTGCTCGCTGCCCGCATCGTCCGACATCTGGAGGAGGTGGGGCCCGATCTGTCGGACGCTCAGTATGGGTTTCGGAGGGGGCGTTCGACCATCAGGGCCCTACTACGCCTGAGGCAGGCGGCCGCGGAGGCCGTCGCCGAGAAGGGAGTGCTGTTGGCGGTGTCGTTGGACATCGCCAACGCATTCAATAGTCTGCCATTCGGCTGCATCAGGGAGGCGCTCCGGTTCCATGGAGTGCCCCTGTACCTCAGGCGGCTGGTGGCAGACTATTTGGAGGGCCGCAGTATCCTCTGCGCGGGTCCCGCAGGGGACATTGTGCGGACGCCCATGTCGTGCGGCGTTCCACAGGGGTCGGTTCTGGGGCCGACCCTGTGGGACATCGGGTACGACTGGGCGTTGAGAGGGAGTCTCCCCCCCGGGCTGAGCTTGGTGTGCTACGCTGACGACACGCTCGTCACAGCCCGGGGCAGGACACTCGAAGAGGCGGCGAGCCTGGCCACTCTCGGCACCGAGGAGATGGTCAGGCGGATCGAGGCGCTGGGGCTCAGGGTGGCCCTAAACAAGACGGAGGCCCTACTTTTCCACGGGCCCCGTGTGAGGCTACCCATCGGCGCCTCGATAGTGGTAAACTCCATCCACATCAGCATCCAGGCCCATATGAGGTACTTGGGTCTGGTGCTCGACGGGCGATGGTGGTTCCGGGAGCATTTCCGACAGATTGCTCCCCGGCTTGTCGGCGCGGCGTCCGCCCTTTCTCGACTCATGCCGAACGTGGGCGGACCCAGTTTCGAGGGCCGACGGCTGTATGCGGGGGTCATCCGCTCGATGGCCATGTACGGCGCACCCGTGTGGGCGAGGGCTCTGAACGTCCAGCTCAGGGCGGTTCTGTGGAGGCCACAGAGAGCCATGGCGGTCAGAGCCATTCGCGGGTACCGCACGGTGTCGACAGAGGCGGCGTGCCTGTTGGCCGGGACACCCCCGTGGGACCTAGAGGCGGAGATGCTCTCCGACCTCTACCGGCGGGTTATCACAGCGCGCGAGGAAGGTGGCTCCCCATCGTCGAGCGAGATAGCCACCTGGCGCGTGGATGCCCGCCGAGACGTCATCGCCCGTTGGGCTACGCGGCTGGAGAGGCCTAGGCACGGTGTGGAGACCGTTGAGGCCCTCCGGCCCGTATTGATAGAGTGGATGGAGCGGCGGCACGGAGTCCTCACCTTTCGGCTGGTGCAGGTATTGACGGGGCACGGGTGTTTCGGGTTGTACCTGCACAGGGTCGTGTATAGGGAGTGGACTCCGGCCTGCCACCACTGCAGGAGTGACGAGGACACGGCGCAACACACGCTGGAGGTGTGTCCGGGATGGGAGCGGCAGCGCCGTGACCTCGTCGCTGTCATCGGTGCCGACCTGACGCTGCCGGCCGTCGCGAGGGCGATGGTCGACAGCATCAGGAACTGGGACGCGGTCGCCGCCTTCTGCGAGGCTGTCATCTCGCAGAAGGAAGCGACGGAACGGGCAAGGGAGGATTCCCGCGCCCCGGGCCGCCGCCAGCGGCCGGGGCGGCGCAGGCGCGTATACCTGCGCCTGATGCCGCCCTAACCGAGGCTTCGGGTGATCGGACCGGGGAATTGTCCGGTCACCCGACGTGAGGCCACCGCGTGAGGGCGACGCCCCGACGGCGAAATCTGTTGGGGCGTCGACGAGAGGAACCCGCGAGGGTGAACCGCCGGGCGGGTCACCGAAGTTAAAAATCGGGTCCCGGTGACCCGCTCGCACGGCGAAGAGAGAGGAGTTTTTACGGTGGGTCTATGGGGTCACGCGCCGCCTTCTCCGTCACCCCGGACCGATTTGGCGGGGCGAGACTAACCCATAGTCCACCAAAAAAAAGAAAGAAAAAAGTATGGAGCAGATGTTGTAGATTCGATGAGCAGGTAATATACAGTAAAGGCAGCTTCTAGACGTTGGCCAGTTCATACATTTTACAATCTGTTAGATTTGGCGGCTATAAACGCATGGGTATTATATAAAATTATTAACAACAGCAAAATTAAACGTAGAGACTTTTTATTGCTACTAGGAGAAGAATTGGGATCAAAGTACATGAATGATAGAAAAACAGTAATTCCTATAGAAACGCCAGAAAACCTACCCGAAAGACAAGAAAAACGTACAAGGTGTCAGGTCAAGTCAAAATGCATGAGTAAGTCTTCACAGTCTTCTGTGAAGTGCCACAAGTGTAAAAAAACTGTCTGTAGTAAATGTACTCGTAAAGAATATTATTTATGTAATATTTGCCATTCTGATAATAAATAGTTTGGAGATTAATCGAATTTATTACATTCGGAATTACTATTTTAGTTATGATGATTATAATAAGAAATGATGAACAAAAAATCATAATGCGTTACGTATTTGTTATAAAAATATTAATAATTTGATGTAAATAAATAAATAAACATGGTTTCAAGTAACTTATATATTGTATTACTATTTTTTCTACTGTAAGCTAATGAACGTTATGAAAAATATATTGGGACAAAATTGTCACGGCGGCGGTTCGAAGGGGGTCATAAGTTACTGCTGCACTTCTAGTGTTAAAACTCTTTTTATAGATTTTATTACTTTAATATTTGATTTATAACTCTCTGACCTTTCAAATACTTTACAGCGTTCATGACTTTAAAGACCACGTTCAAACACTATAAAATCAATAAAAATCTGTAAAAACGCTATAAAATCTGTAAAATCATTTTATATCAATTTTTTAATATTTGCTTAAACATCAGAAGTCATTATAATATTAAGTAATTATATCCGTATATTAAAAATTAATAACTCAGTTATATTTATATTTTAGAATTATTACTGGAGCAATATTCTTGCTATTATACCTTGGATCATAAAAGACATCTCGTTAGTAATATTGACATGCGTGACTTTGGAAACCTTTTATGCAGCTATTCAGAAAGTTCAAACCGTATCCATGATTCAATTAGCTAACGTGAATACATCAGGTACGTTTAAGATTTTCAATGCCTATGTAAGAAACTAGCAGATATTTTTTAAGATCAAACGCAAGATGAATCGTCACTATTTTCATTTGGACTTATATCATCCACTGCTGGACGTAAGCCCCCTCCATACAAGGCCATATAGAGTGGTCTACGATTAAAGAAATTATTACCATAATCATTATGCTTGAAGTTGGAGCTTTTTTTAATTTAGCAGGCTATGGTCTGGAGCATATGCCGTCCGTTCTGTCCGGGATGACGAAAAAGCCGGCCACTGGTAGAAAATCCTTGACGTCCATCACCATCCCGGTGAGATGCCCTTTCGGTTACCATCTCCCGTTTACGCTTCATTTTGCTACCGAGGTGTCACTCTAACGTTGTCAACCTCTCTGCGATCACGGGCTATTACTCGCTCCAATCACTCCCGACGGTTCTGCTCGGGTTCGGTTCGGCTTCTTCAGCTAGAATAAATAGAACTTAATCCACTTTAATCTCACTAAAACACAAGACATAAAACACGTTCATTGCGAAAGAAAAACCCGTTTATCATGGCACCTCAGTTTTAAGGAATTGCTCCATAATTTCTGATAGTTTTGGAATCCTGGGCGTCGCACTGTTGAGTCGAGCAATGTCGAGTTAGGGAGTCATTTGGAACCCAAATTGACAAGCAATAAGCTAGGGGTCATGAGCAGAGCTAAGCGGTAATTCAACGTCAAGACCACGTTTTGTGCTATACAAAGTATAAGTTCCTCCCCACGTGAACTACTGCTCTCATCTCTGAGCAGGCGGGCATAAATTTCAGCTAGACTCACTTGACTTTCTGTAAAGGCGTACTGTTCGAATCATCGGTGATCTCAATCTAATGAAAAGATTGGAGTCACTGGAGCGGCAGAGAGGCGGGGGGGTTATTTATTGGTCACACCCCGCTAAATCCGTCCGGGGCAACAGAAGAAACGGCGCGCAACCCCATAGACCTGCTCTACATGTACCTCTCCACGCCGTACGAGCGGGCCACCGGAACCCGATCCTTGTCGTGGCATGGTGGTTGACCAGACTGTCCGGTCACTCGCTGCCTCGACTAGGGCGGCATCAGACGCCGGTTCTAGCGCCTACGCCACCTCAGACGCTGGCGGCGGTGGATGTTGCCGTAAAGAAGTTCCTCACGGGCACGCCCCGCCGCTTCTTTCTGCGAGATGACCGTTTCGCAGAAGGCGGCGACCGCGTCCCAGTTTCTGACGCTGTCGGCCATCGCTTTCACAACGGCATATTAAGCCCACCCCCGGGAGACTCTCTCTCAACGCCCAGTCGTAACCGACATCCCATAGAGTCGGCCCCAAGACCGAACCCTGTGAACACCGCACAACATGGGCGTTCGCACAATGTCCCCCGCGCGATTCACGCAGAGGACACTGCGCCCGTACGAATAGTCTGCCACTAGCCGCCTCAGGTACAAATGCACTCCGTGATACCGGAGCGCATCCTTGACGCAGCTGAATGGCAGAGTATTAAATGCGTTGGCGATGTCAAAAGACACCGCCAACAACACCCCGCCGCCGGTGATGGCCTCCGTGACCGTCTGTCTCAGGGGCAGCAGAGCCGCGATGTTTACACGACCCCTTCGAAAACTAAATTGAGCGTCCGACAGATCGGGCCCACCTCGTCTAGGTGCCCGACGATGCGGGTAGCGAGGATACGCTCCAAAAGCTTGCTCACATCATCCAGCAGCACGATAGGCCTGTAGGCCGACGGCGAGTCCGGAGCCCGTCCCGAGTACCCTACCGTCTCCTTCACGGGGAGTACTCTAAGGACTGTTTGACTTGGCACCACCGTAACCATTCTGTCACCGTATCACTTGGCACTGTAGCAGGGTTGATTCATTTCAATTAGAAACTATACTGTCCTCGACTGTACGTTTTCAGCAATAATTTATCTCACGTACGTACAGGATCTGAAATGAAACACCTACTGTTGTGTTTCTTGAGCGCTATGTATGACATGCCCTTCTTTATATAAAGTATTAGAAGAGCACTTTCTTCATGGTATACAGCGGTTTGGTGGTACCCCTGGTGTTGTTAAGGTGTGCAGCATTATCACTTACTATCACGTATGTCGCTTTCTCGTTGGCCATCATAGACAATACTGAAACTGTACGACAGGATAGGAGGTCGCACGCTGCATCTTTCATCAACCCAGATGGGTTGGATAGGCCGTAATAGGCTTCAGAACCAACCTCTGTAGTATACATTTGAAATTACATGATATGAAAATGCAAACAACGTCGACAAGAAAAACGTAAAGGACGCTGCGGACCTACATATTTAACTAATATTCTATTTAACTAACCTAACCTAACTATTGTCTCGGATAGATCTTCCTTCTTTTCTTTTGGTACACCATGTAATAATAACATTTTCCTCCTACTTCTGATCTCCATTGTATCTAAAGTATGTGCAAATACTCCTATCTGCTGTTGGAAGTTGTTCATAGTTTCCATTACAAATGGCTTAAAACAAGTATAATCAGCAGCCAGGCTCGCCAAAGATGGCGTACCTTGTGCTTTAGGTAGTTCCGCTTCAAAGGTAGCCATACGTTTGTGGAATATTATATAATTTTTGGAATATAATAATTCAGTCATACTAGATATGGAGGCCTACAGAGAATCCATGACTCTTATAAGGTATGACAGTACGTTAGGTTACGTAGATGCTGTTTTATGCAGTGATAATAAAGTGCTTGCAGGTACTAGTCTTCAGTTACTTATTTCTAACATTAATTGATGCCAAAATACTTATTTCAATTTTATTTTCACTTTTATTATGGAACTAAAAATAAATTGTTGTTAACAATACCCAAAAATAAAATAATCCACGACTACCCGCATTATGGACCGGGCATTACGACATGCTTTGTGTATCTGGCCACTGGCCGTCTCACAAATCATCTCGATAACGTATACGTACAAAGCACTCGTAAATTGCTAACTTCAGAAATAACCAACTGCCAGTAGTTCAATGTCTAACTAGCTCACAACCCACATCAGAAAAGTAATAGCTTTATCGTCTATTTGATCTTCACTGAGTTCCATACAAAATAAATACTAGATACTCGTACTAATAAATATATTTCGTATTTCAGATAACCAAAGACAGTTTTGTAAGAAATTGATGCGTTTAAATCGTCATGAATTCAGCAAAATGAGTGGATGCGGTTTGTTTTATATAGATGCGATGCTACCGTTGAGGCTGAGCGAGCTGCTATCTCATTATACGATTGTCTTACTTCAATTTGCCTTTCTATAAATATTTTTTCTTTATGTTTAGCTGTGTTTATATTTTGTGATGTAATTAATAAAATCTTTGTGCCTAATTGTTTTTCTTTCTTTTTCGAGCCATCACCTAGCACTTTCTTATATATATATATATATATATATATATATATATATATATATATATATATATATATATATATATATATATATATATATATATATATATATATATATATATATATATATATATATATATATATATATATATATATATATATATATATATATAATATATATATATATATATATATATATATATATATATATATATATATATATATATATATATATATATATATATATATATATATATAATATATATATATATATATATATTTATATATATGTATATATATATATATATATATAGACTAGCTTCTGCCCGTAACTTCGTCCGCGTGGAATAGTTGCTTTGGGCTAACGTTAACTTCAACTCGCGAATTCGTTTAGGTAAAAGGTGGAAATATGTTTAAATAATACATACGTTAAAGCTGTTTTAGGTACCTACATGACGCTTTTTTTTTATTAGTAAGAGTAGAACATTAAACCTTAAGTAAAAGTATTGGATCTTAAGTTTTATCTATACTATTTCCGATTATGCATACTTTTAATATGTATGACCTCTCGTGAACAAATCTCCAATTTGGACCAGAAAAGTATGACGTAGTCTTCCCCTTGTACTCGTTCCATTCACGTTTGCTTCATGTGTTTGCTTCGTCAACCTCTACCCACCGATTCTTTATACGTGTCCAACCCACCTCAGCATACCAGCGCTCTCTTATAACATTATTCCTAATTTTATCTTTCAGACTTACATCATACACGTTACGAAGAGGTCTCAGCTCTACATTATTTATTCTAATTTCATGTCTTCCCCGCCAAATCCAACTTTCACTGTCATATATGAGGGCAGGCACTAATACTTCCTATACTTATTATTATTACTTAGTATGTGTACGGCGGACGGGCGGTCAGGAGAAGAAAACAAAACTAAAAATGTAGTGTGCGCAGAAGTACTCCAAAATAATATTAGTTTAGATTTTTTTTTTATAATACCTTATAATCTACATGATATAAGATAAACTCAGTATTTGTACCATAAATGCGCCCGCAGTACTTGATCATTATTTTGCTGCGATGTTATTTTTAAATTGCGATATTTCCTAAGATATTCATTAAAATCAAATAATGTAAAGAGCAATTTTGTGTTAAATTAAATACTTGTGATGAATAACGTATTTATTTGGATAAGGATTAATATTATGTTTATAAAAAAACATTCGAAAATATCCCATTCTTTTAAAACAAATTTGATTAGCAAAAAAAAGATTATAGTGAGCCAACCTTAAATATAATATTTTTTTTACCTGTTAATAACAATTAAAAACTAAAAAATATCATAAATATGATATACCTATGCATATTATATCCCTCAATCGGCTCTTAAGATCACCCACAGTTAAGATAGGGGGTGATGAACTGTATTCTTACTCCGTCACCACACGGATAATTTAAAAAAATCACTTCAGCGTTACCTCATAAATTATGGAAAGAAATGGTGTTCAAAATTTACAAAAGGATCGGTGCAGTAGTTTTGAAGTTATGAGGGACTGACCGACTTTGAAAACGCGAGTTGTTGGAAAAACGCTTTAAAGTTTTGAACGCTAAAAATTAGTGAAGCATCTATAAGTGAATTTTATCGCCTACCTCACACTGAATCATCAATGTCAGGTCCATAAAGGATGTTGCTATCATCCATAATGTCTGAACTATCTTTTTGATCCTGTGAACGATGAATCCTGGCTTCTTTAATTTATTATTCTAGGTATTTTTTATTTATTACTAATATGTGTGTTTACACTTTAACTAACGAGACGTGTTAACATAACCTGAAAACAATTCTTTTTTTTAAATTATAACTGACCTATACAAATAAGTACTTTTCACAAACGACAAAATTGTAAGTACTTTAACATTTTTACACATAAAAAATAAGAAATAAAGAAAATCAAGAAAGGAAATGCATAACCTATACGGATTGAAAAATTGTCGAAACTATACTAACTATATATTTATTATTATTATATAATCATAATTACATATAGACTATTATTATGAAGTTTTTTAAAGTTTTATTCAATGCTACTGAACAGAGAAAGTATATACGATAGATATAGAAGATAGTTTTTGGCCGCGGCTTCGGGGCGACAGTACATTCTTCAACTTCTCCATTAACGTTCAGATTTTCTTTAGCTATTTTAAAAAAGTCTAACCGACAAAACCTATACTTAAACCAAACGAAAACTTATCTGACATATGACAGTATGACTGACATAGTGATCTATCAACGCACAGCCCAAAAATTAAAAAAAATAATCCTAATTTTTTACACACGCTAAAAAAAGGAAAGCCGCAAAAACTATACCTAATTAATAATAATACTTCTTAACGCAAGCGAAGCCGCGGGCAAAAGATAGTCGTCAAATATAATCCGCTAGATATACACTCATTTGCAAAAAAAACGGGCACCTAAGCAATGAACCATTTCAAATGTTAATATTTCTTTGTTTGATAATTATAGGTAGTTTTATCCACACAATTTGGTAAATTAATAAGAAAATAATCGTTTTCATCAGTATTTCATAAAATTTAGATACAATTTATGGGAAATAATGCTAAACCTCGCTAGTAGTGTATATTCGCTAGTAGTGCATATGCTCATGAAGTAAAAATAAAAAAGTTTTTTTGTTTGTTTTTCTTTAATAAAGTAAAAGCAGATAAATGTTTAGTATCGAGTGTGACCCCCTCTAGCTAAAATCACAGCTTGAATTCGTCTGGGCATGCTAGCGAGTATATCCCGGATACTTGCTTGCGGAATACGTTCCCACTCCGCAGTAATCACATTCTTCAGCTCTCTGATGGTCTGCGGAGCCGGGTGTACTGATCTCACACGCCGTTTCAGAACGTCCCAGACATGCTCTATGGGATTGAGGTCGGGACTTCGAGCTGGCCAATCCAAACGACGAATGCCGACCTCATGCACATACGCATTAACATCGCGGGATCGGTGGGCGCGAGCAATGTCGTCCATAAAAATCGAGTCTTCACCTAGAGCGGCCAATGCGGGTTGTGCATGAGAAATTAGAACTTCCGTTATGTATCGATGCCCAGTCAGTGAGCCGTTTTCAATGAAGACTAACTCTGTACGATCCATTGAATTTATTCCTGCCCAAAACATAACAGAGCTCCCACCATAAGGTGTGATTTCTTCGAAACATGCCTCTGCAAAGCGTTCTCCTTGTCTTCTTAGCACTCGCCGACGTCGATCTTCACCGAACAGAGATATCCTGGCTTCATCAGAGAACAAAACCCTATTCCAATCGTCTTGAGTCCATGATTCACAATTTCTAGCGAACCTAAGCCTGTGAACTCTGTGCTCACGGAGTAATTTGGGGCCGCGGGCCGGGCGGTGACTGCGTATATTGGCAGCGAGAAGCCTCCTCCTGACCGTCCATAGACTAATATGCACATTTCTTACTTCTTGGAGGTTGTTCTTAAGATCCACATACGAAGATTTGCGATTTCTCAATGCGCGACTCACAAGAAAACGATCATCCCGTGGTTGGGTACATGGTTTTCTTCCAGAACCAGGCCTTCTCTCGACGGAACCAGTCTCCTGATATCGCTGCCAGGTCCTTTGGACTGTCGAGCGACTAACATTTAGCCTCCTAGCCACGAAACATTGGCTGCAACCCTCTTCAAGCAGCGCGATAATTTTGGTAGCTTTTACCACTTTATCTACCATTTTTGATACAGCCAAACAGCATTAAATAAAGCTTTGACAGTCAAGGATATGAAATTAATCGATAAAAATTGAATAAAAGTTATGAAAGTCGATGTTAACTTCTGGAACTTCGCGCCAAAAATGTAGGATAAAAAGGGGTTTTCTGTAAAAATGAACATCAAATGAAAAATTGAATTTAGAACGTACTTTTTTAAATACCACAGCATTTTTAAAACCGGCCAGTAACGTGTACAAACGATTGAAACCTTTTTGGTATTGTATCTTTTTAAATATGAATGAAAATCAAAACCGCCCGTTTTTCTTGCAAATGAGTTTATTATCTATGCACTATGCACAAAAATGGTTAATTCGAAGTTCTCTCCAAAATAACTCAATGTAGATGGCGCTAGCAGACAGAAATTCGTATATTTTTACTGAAAAGTTACTAATCTTATATAGCCTGCATCTCAAAATCCTTTCTTAGGGGATGCCTACGTCATATTAGCTTTATGCATGCAAAGTCTCAGCCCGATCGGTTTAAAATTGACAAAGTCTCATACAAACTTTCATCCCCTATTCTATCCCCTTGGTGGTAGAATTAATCAAAATCCTTTCTTAGCGGATGCCTATGTCACAACATCTACCAGCATGGCAAATTTCAGCCCGATCCGTCCAGTGGTTTGGGCTGTGCGTTGATAGATCACTATGTCAGTCAGTCAGTCACCTTTGAGTTATATATATTTAGATATGTATTATGAAATCTAATAGAGGTTTATTACTACGATAATTTCAATTATAACTCCAAAACAAATATTTTCGTACAAAATATAACCGCTGCTTTAGCCCCGTAGAGGTTGAATATTAAAAACACTAAAACATATTTTTCTTTATCTATAGAAATACGAGTATATATAAAATGCTTTGTCCTGAATGACTGAATGATGGATCAACGCACAACCTAAACCGCTGAATTTAGAGACCTGAAACTTCGAAGATGTGTTCTTTCTAGGACGTAGGCATCCGACAAGAAAATATTTTTCGAATTTATACCTTTAAGGTGGTGAAAGAGCGAGGCAAAGTTTGTTATGGACAACGTAATTCTTTGGTCCAATCTATTTCAAATTTTGCATAAACATTCTTTAAAAGTGTTATCCGTGTAGTGACGGAGTAAGAATACTATTCACCACCACATATCTTACCCGTGGGTGATTGTACGAGACGACTAAGGGATATAAAACGCATATAACATCTATGCGAGCGAAGGAAAGCTCGAAACAAAACCCTATACCAACACGTCTGACCAGCGCGGTATAGTAGGTTAATTTCCCTCCCATTATGAAGGAGGCCCGTGCCCAACAGTGGGACATTTATGGGCTGTGATGATGATGATGATGATTTTTTAAAAGAACTTATAAAAATTGCGTTTCGTACTTTTTTGAAATTCATCTCTTAACAGGGTTAAAAAGGGGTAGAAAGTTATTTTGGGAGTGATTTGCTTCAAAGTTGATATCAATACTCCTTAAGGTTTTGAATTTAAATGACATTTTATTTTCACATGTTTGAAATGTCAATCCACTTTTATTAAAATACTAGCTTCTGCCCGCGACTTCGTCCGCGTGGAATGGTTACTTTGGGCTAACGTTAACTTCAACTCGCGTATTCGTTTACGTAAAAGGTGGAAATATTTTTAAATAATACATACGTTAAAGCTGTTTTAGGTACCTACATGGCCCTTTTATTAGTAAGAGTAGAATATTTAACCTTAAGTAAAATAATAATAATAATCTTTATTGAAAACTAAATACATATGACAGTTGACATAGATGTCTTTGCCTCTTGAATTAGGTAATACCTGTGTTTCAAGAGACAGTTCCTTCCCGAAATACATAAATCTTGAACATAAAATTATTTTACAGTAACATACATTATAAATAATGAATATATATATCTTACGTAATAAAGACTAATGATAAAGAAATCTATAATAAATGAATGAGTGAGAATTAACGTGTTAGTGAGCGCGCTCACACGTTGTGTGTGTGTGTGCGTGTATATGTGTGTGTTGTGCGTTTGTTTGTGTGTGTGTGTGCGTGTGTTTGTGTGTGTGTGTGTGTGTGTACGTGTGTGTATGTGTGTGTGTGTGTGGTGTGCGTGATGTAGTGTGCGTGCATGTATGTGTTTCTTTTTTTTTGTGTGTATTTGTAGTTACGCGAAATACATACATACATACATACATATCATCACGCCATATCCCTTGCAGGGTAGGCAGAGAGAACAGAGTGCCAGAGAACTCTATCTCTGCATACTTCACTCGCTTCCTCAACATTCATAATTCTCTTCATACACGCTCGCCGGTTTCGGAGACTCTTGACTCCACCTTCCTTCAGTACATGACCGATCTGGTCTAGGTAGGTTAGTCTCGGTCTCCCTCGGTACCTACATCCTTCCCCTTTCGCATTGTATATCTTCTTAACCAGGCGTTCGTTCGGCATTCTTTCCACATGTCCGAACCATCGGTGCATTCCCTTTCGCATCTTTACACCAATACTCTCTTTTATACCTACTCGCTTTCTTACGTCGTCGTTACGAATGCGGTCGGTCAGCCTAACTCCACAGATTTTCCGCAGAGATCGCATTTCGACCGCATTAATTTTACTATCATACTCTTTTCTGCATACCCAACTCTCGCTTCCATACAGTAATGTTGGGACAAGCACTGCGTTATGTATTGCTACACGTGCCTTCTGGCTGAGGTGGTGGCTGCCGAGAAGTTGCCCCAACGCTCCGTTCACTCTATTTCCCGCATTCACTCTTCGTTCTATATCAGTGGTGTACCTTCCATCTCGGCTAAATCCACATCCAAGATATACAAATTCATCCACTTGCTCTAGTACATCATTACCTATTGTTACTCTTACATCTGTTCTGGTTTTATCTCTTTCAAAGACCATACGCGAAATAAGTATTTAAAAGTGATTCAAGTTTGACGTAATCCATATAATGCAATGTAGTACCATATAAAGTAATGCAAGTAAAAGTATTGGGCCTTATCTATACTTTCTATAGATATATACAATGTATGTATGTATATTATACATACATACATACACTTACGCCTATTTACGATTACACATACTTTTAATGTGTATGAAATCGCTGTGTGGTAGCGGCTATGAATACTACCAATCCTCACTTTGCTTGTGGATGTCGTAAAAGACGACTAAGAGCCTTATAACGACTTGGGCCAACTCCATCTGATGCCGTTTGGTCAACAATTACATTCCCAATTAGGGTTGACGTCTGGTAGGCGGCCGGTCATAAAACTATTGCCAATAACTTTTATAATATGTACTATGAATGAAGAGTACTTATTGTATCGACCCCAAGTAATTGGGATAAGAGTAGGAGAATGATGATGATGATGACCTCTCGTGAACAAATCGCCAATTTGGTCCAGAAAAGGTCTTCCCCTTGTATTCGTCCCATTCACGATTGCTTTATATGTTTGCTTCGTCAACCTCTGCCCACTCATTATTTCTTCCACTTCGTGTCCAACCCACCTCAGCATACCAGCGCTCTTTTATAACATTATACCTAATTTTATCTTTCATACTTAAATCACACACAGCTTACGAAGAGCTGTCAGCTCTACAGCATTTATTCTATTTTCATGTCTTCCCCGCCAAATCTAACTTTCACTGCCATACATGAGGGCAGGCACTAATACTTCCTATACTTATTATTATTATTTAGGATGTGTAAAGCCGACGGAAGGTCATGAGAAGAAAACAAAACTAAAAATGTAGTGTGTGCAGAAGTACTTTGAAATAACATTAGTTTGAGTTTTTTTTGAATATAAGATTATAAGATCCAGTATTTTTATCGTAAATGCGCGCCCAGTACTTGAACATTATTTTGCTGCGATGTTATTTTTAAACTGCGATATTTCCTAAGATATTCATTGAAATCAAATAATGTAAAGAGCAATTTTGTTTTAAATTAAATACTTGTGATGAATAACTCATTTATTTGGATAAGGATTAATATTATGTTTATAAAAACACCTTCGAAAATATCACATTATTTTAAAACAAATTTGATTAGCATAAAAAAGGTTATAGTGAGCCAATCTTAAAAGATAGACATATGCTGTCGCGGACTTTTATTTAGAACTTTGAAAGGGGAACAATTATGTAGTACATAATTTTTGCGCAACTTTAACCGTTTACGCAGCGGAAGCTCTCAAAAGGAAACATAAACCCGATTTTTACACATTCATCATTGTTGCTCTGCTCCTATTGGTCGCAGCGTAATGTTATATAGCCTAAAGCCTTCCTCTATAAATGGACTATCCAACAAAAAAAGAATTTTTCAAATCGGACCAGTAGTTCCTGAGATTAGCGCGTTTAAACAAACAAACAAACAAACTCTTCCGCTTTATAATATTAGTATAGATAACCGACCAAGAGCGATTCAGACTCGCGCACCAAAGGTTCCGTACCATTGTCTATTAAAACAGCAAAAAAAACATCTCTGTTATATGGGAGTTCGTCTTAAATATTTCTGTATTTGTTTTATTTTAATTTAATTCTTTATTTCGAAAGTGAATATATAACTAAATATTTTGTGAATATTTCAAGCATCTACCTGTTGCCGTTATCAATATCGAACAAATATAAGCAAAAAAAGTTAAGTTTGTAAAATAAATATTTTACTATAGGGGAGCTCCCTTAAATATATATTACTTGGCTAGGCTGATTTTTTAAAAAAACAGGCTGACCAAGTAATTATTTAAGTATTACAGGAGTTTAAAAATATAAAAAAGTATAATAACAGTAGAAAAAGTAGCGGTGGTTCATTGTATTCTTAGTCCAAAGCACATATATATACATATGGAGTTAGTATCACTTATACTGACTCCACATGTATTTATAGTCGTACACATTTTACCTCATAATATTCTTAAATAAATTTAATATTACAATACAATTAGGAAAATGAATACTATCACTTAATGTAATTACTTGAGTATTGTATGTTTTAGTTCGTTATTAAAACTAATATTGAAATCTAATAGAATTTCATTAATTGAACTCGTATTCAATATATAACTCGTTCGTACTTATTTTATTCAAAATAAAAATGATACATAATAACTCGAGAGTAACACCAACTACATTTATTAATATTTTTAATTATAATAAGAAGAATATCCTAAAGCCGGATATGAAAGAAATGATTTACCCTCTACATTTGATACAAATTATATTTTTTTCACCATATTATATTATTCAAAAAAACTTAATTACAACCATTGGAAAGAAAAGCCACATAGTAATGATACTGTCCCTTATAGTGTTACTTTCATTATCTTACTACTATACAACAAAGATTATCTTGGAGTTTAGTAGTAACCAATTCAATGTTTTCATTTCATTTATGTCATTGTATTTTTTTTATATGGATTACGCGATCGTTCTAATTATTATAATCATATTGAATATGATACATAGAGAAGATCACGTACAACTTATATTAAAAATACAGACAATTCATGAAAGTATAAGTTTAAATGAAAAACACATTAAGAATTTTATTATCGGCAATTGGATCTTTTGTTTAGTATACATCTGTATTAATTTATTTTTATTGGCTGTCGTCTACAAGCTAATGTATTTTTTCGGTATCCTGGATACTATTTTTAATTATTTATTCATTAAATTTGAGATTGATGTGATTTATAGTATTCGTATTATTGTACTATTGACAAAATATCTAAATTTATGGTCAAATAATATGTTTATAGACAATAATATAGGAAATGGCGTTTCTTTAAAAAAAATGTTTGACATCTATCAAAATATTCTCCAAACTTACAACTTATGTGCAAAGATTTTTAATTCATTGGTAAGATGTTTTTGACCTAAAGTGTACTTTCCTAACTCCTATAAATGTCAATCTAAATTGAGTTATTGGCGAAATCTTGTGAACGCCATATACATTAAAAAAAAAAAAAGATGTTTAAATTATGTTATAAGTTTTATGGAAGTGAAACATATTATATGTATCGTTATATGTACCTATCTCTTTTATTAGTTTGACATAATACTTGAAATGAGATCAATAGGCACCACCTAACAATTTTGATTAGTCGGTTATTATTCTTCTGTCAACACGTAGTAGTCCACTGTTGGACATAGGACGTCTATGGTACTATAATCTTGTCGGAATCCTACTTGTTCAAGCGGATAAAAAACGTCGAGCTTGCATGCGAGTCGATTCGTAATGAATCTTGAAAATAAACTGTATGTCTGGCTCAGGAGTGAGATGGGTCTGTAATTGCTTTAGATGGTTTTATAACCTTTCTTAATAAATAGCACCTTTATACTCCTGATCCACGGCTCTGGGAGTCACCCTCGAGAATGATAAAATTCAACGTAGGGAATGATAAAAATCAACGTAACGTATAGAGCTTTTAATGAAAACGGCTTGCCACCTGCACTCAGGTACTCTGTGGTTGGCACGCCGTCGCCAACTTCTACGAGGCAGTCATGTCGCAGAAGGAGGCGGCGGAATGAGTCTGGGAGAACTTCCTCCACGGGGACTCGGGACCGCCTCCGATGCCTTGGACGGCGCAGGCGCGAGTACCTGCGCCTGATGCCTCTCTAGTCGAGGCATCGGGTGACCGGACCGGAAAATAGTTAGGCCACCACGTGACGACACCCTGACATCGAAACTTATTGGTCGAGATGATAGGGTGTCGACTCAAGAGGCTACCCGTGAGGGTAGACCGCCGGGTGGGCCAACGATAACAAAGACCGGGTTCCGGTGGCCCACTCGCACAGGGCGGAGAGGTACATTGCGAGGCGGGTTTATGGGGTCGCCTACCGCTTCATCTGTCGCCCCAGACGGATTTAGCGAGGTGTGATCAGACCATAAAACGCCGCAAAAAAAAAGGCACTCATTGGTAATTCAATCAGCCCCGTTTCTTAATTTTCTCGTTCTTTAATTTTTTAGTCTTGCCGTTTTTTTAATTGTTTCAGAGCCATTCTGATCGCATACAAGCTGACGTCCAGGATTTCTTCAGTATATTGTCTAGATCTTAGATCAGGCGTTTGGATCAAGGCGACAACGGGGTTCTAGGATGATATATATAACTGTCCGCATATACTTTCGACCTCTCTCAAGATTTCATTCTTTCTTTATGGCAGTCTTTAATATAATCACTCCCCGCCCGATCCTTTTAGGGCAATGGATCCCTCCATTGCCCTAAAAGGATGTTAGAGCCATTATCGGGCTTTAGCTTAACTATTTAGCTCTACCCGATAGGCAAATCCCGTACAAACACTTTCGAGACACGGTTCCGATTTATCGCCCCTTCAATATGCTTTGTATTAAATCGGCAAATATCGTGTTGCACAAATTTTATTTTATATATTTAGAGATTTGTCTATTGAGCTGTCTATGTTCACACTATTCTGCTGAAGACTGGATCGGCATTCCCTTTCTCCTATCCATGAGATTGAGAATCTGATTAGAAAATTTTATGTCTAATTGCGTGAAGAGTCTTGAAGAATTTTTACTCGACCGCATGGACAGTTTCCACAAACTTGTTGCTCATATCCTTCAATGATTCCCACTTTTCCAGGCATTGGAAGCAATTGTGTAATTCAAGCTGAAGGATATCGAGGTTCTAGTATTGGACAAGTTCAGATTGGAGTGTAGACTTATATGTACCTAGCGACCCGCCCCGGCTTCGCACGGGGAGCAGATTATGCATGCCAAATGTTTATTTGGTCATATAGTCGTATTCGATGGTTGCGTCGATTGTATTACATCGCCTAGGAGTTTGAATTTCTGGATCAGCAATAAAATAAATCTGCAAGAACTTATGATCTACTTATGGTCACTACTTATGGTCATCAGGTCGATGCGGAAAAAGACTACCTGCAAGGTAGTAAACCTGTCCCTGGACTTTAAATGTTTGAATAAAGCCGTGTTTAACTACACGTTGGCTCTTGAATGACGTCATCTGAAAAGCATTATTGTACCGACGAATATTACATGTAAATTCTGTATGTTTTGGATGACTTCCGTTAAGGAGAGAATTGAAAGGATCTGGTGGTGAAACTATGTCGTCTAGTTTAATCTTACCATTAGAACAACATAAACATTTGGACTCATCTTTCTATTTGGCAGTGGACGTACTACCTCCTATATTTGATCTTCGTCGTGTCATGATTATTGAAAGTAATTAAAAAAGAAAAAAAAAAACTTAACGAACGCAATTGCAAATTAAAATTGAATGAAATACCTATACCACTCGAAGACAACCTATCACTTTGAAAATCTGTTTCCTATAGGGTAACGCGCGTTTTTTTTGTATCTGTCTTTTAGCTGTTAGCCACAGATGACTGTCACAGTTTAACCCGGACTATGGGTGAGCGCTGAGGGCTCTCAACCCCGTAAGAACTATAAGCGACATCGTCCAAGGGCTCTTTCTGCGAAGAATGGACCTCGGCTTGGGGCGTCGCTGGTAGCAAAGTAGGTGTGCCTACGTTTGAATTAATGACTTTTTCGCGTCGCGTCTTCCAACTCCGGCGTCGGAGGCGGAAGCGTGGATATTTATGTGTTATGGCCGCGCGGGCCGTGTATGCTCTTTCTTGAGCGATAGTAATCGAATTGTCGGAGTCCGTCAGTAAATTTTGAGAACGTCGGATCGCTGGGAAACGCGCGCTTTTTTTTGTGTCTGTCTTTTAGCTGTTAGCCGCAGATGGCTGTCACATCTTAAACTAAACTATGGGTGATGATATGATATGCGTTGGGGTCTCTCAACTTGGTAGGAAACGCACGTTTTTTTTTGTGTATCTTGTTAGCCTCAGATGGCTTTACCTTTACTCGGACAGTGGGTGGGCGCTGAGGGCTCTCAAGCCGATGGAAACGCGCACTTTTTTTATGTCTATCTTTTAGCTATTAGCCGCAGATGGCTGTCACAGCTTAACCCGGACTATAGGTGAGCGCTGAGGGCTCTCAACCTGGTAAAAATTTTAAGCGACATCGCCCGAGGGATCTCTTTGTGGAGAACGGACCTCGCCTCGGGGCGTCGCTGATAGCAAAGTGGGCGTATCCATGTTTGATTTATTGACCATAACGCGTCGCGTCTTACGTCCCCGGCGGCGGAGGCGGAAGCGCGGGTATTTATGTTTATGGCCGCGCGGGCCGTGTACCTATGCTCTTTCTTGAGCAATCGTTATCGAATCCTCAGAGTCGGTCAGTACATATTTTTGATGGGACGTAGTTAGCCGCCCCAACCACTAATTGTTTGGGGTGTGTCATGGCAGATATATTTTTTTTTAATAAAGGGCGAGCGCTGAGGGCTCGCAACCCGGCCATGGCAGAGATTTTTTTTTTGTATGTCTTAGTTGTTAGCCTCAGATGGCTATGACAACTTTACCCGGACTGTGGGTGAGCGCTGAGGGCTCTCAACCCGTCCATGGCAGAGATTTTTTTTTTTGGTAACGTAGTGGATAAAAATGCATTTTCCGTATACCCGCCCCGGGCAGGGTATGTGGGACTTGCAGGCCCTGAAGTGGACACTGAATACCCACTAAAACGTACCAGCTGCGAGCTGTTAGCCGAAGGGGCTTTTACAGCTGAACCGGACTGCGAGCGCGCCATGGCAGAGATTTTTTTTTTTTTTTTTTTGTGTGTCTCAGTTGTTAGCCTCAGATGGCTATGACAACTTTACCCGAACTGTGGGTGAGCGCTGAGGGCTCTCAACCTGTACCATGGCAGAGAGTTCACCGCTCAGCTTATATAGTAGTGGCCAACTCCGGGCTGCGGGTGTGAGACGTGCCTGGCACATTTGTGTGGGACTGAACGCGCGCGGTGCTTGAATTTATTTAGTCGCACGGTATTTTAATTTTGCGATAACTCCTTTTTTTTTTTTTTTTTGCGGTGGCCCATGAACGTCGCACCCCGCCAAATCGGTCCGGGGTGACGGAAGAGGCGGCGCGCAACCCCATTGACCCACCCTGCAAGCACCTCTTCTTCGCCGTGCGAGCGGGCCACCGGTACCCGATCTTTGTCTTCGGTGGCCCGTTCGGCGGTATGCCCTCTCGGGCTCCTCTCCTGTCGACGCCCCGACAGATTTCGCCGTCGAGGCGTCGTCCTCACGCGGTGGCCTCGCGTCGGGTGACCGGACAATTCCCCGGTCCGATCACCCGAAGCCTCGGTTAGGGCGGCATCAGGCGCAGGTATTCGCGCCTGCGCCGCCCCGGCCGCGGACGGCGGCCCGGGTCACGGGAATCCTCCCGGGTCCGTTCCGCCGCCTCCTTCTGCGAGATGACAGCCTCGCAGAAGGCGGCGACCGCGTCCCAATTCCTGACGCTGTCGACCATCGCCCTCGCGACAGCCGGCAGCGTCAGGCCAGCACCGATAATAGCGACGAGGTCGCGGCGCTGCCCGTCCCAGCCCGAGCATTCCTCGAGCGTATGTTGCGCCGTGTCCTCGTCACTACTGCAATGATGGCAGCCCGGAGTCCATTCCCTGTACACGACCGTATGCAGGTATTTCCCGAAACACCCGTGCCCCGTTAACACCTGCACCAGTCGGAAGGTGAGGACCCCGTGCCGCCGCTCCATCCATTCCATCAGTACGGGCCGGAGGGCCTCGACGTAGTGACACCGTATCTAGGCCTCTCCAGCCGCGTAGCCCAACGGGCGATGACTTCTCGGCGGGCGTCCTCGCGCCAGGTGGCTATCTCGTTAAACGATGGGGAGCCACCCTCCTCGCGCATTGAGGCAACCCGCCGGTAGAGGTCGGAGAGCATCTCCGCCTCTAGGTCCCACGGGGGTGTCCCGGTCAATAGGCACGCCGCCTCTGTCGACACTGTGCGGTACCCGCGAATGGCTCTGACCGCCATGGCTCGCTGTGGCCTCCACAGCACCGCCCTGAGCTGGGCGTTCAGAGCCCTCGCCCACACGGGTGCGCCGTACATGGCCATTGAGCGGATCACCCCCGCATACAGCCGTCGGCCCTCGAAACTGGGTCCGCCCACATTCGGCATGAGCCGAGAAAGGGCGGACGCCGCGCCGACCAGCCGGGGAGAAATTTGGCGAAAATGCTCCCGGAACCACCATCGCCCGTCGAGCACCAGACCCAAGTACCTCATATGGGCCTGGATACTGATGTGGATGGAGTTGACGACTAACGAGGCGCCGATGGGCAGCCTCACACGGGGCCCATGGAATAGCAGGGCCTCCGTCTGGTTTAGGGCCACCCTGAGCCCCAGCGCCTCGATTCGCCTGACCATCTCCTCGGTGCCGAGAGTGGCCAGGCTCGCCGCCTCTTCGAATGTCCTGCCCCGGGCTGTGACGAGCGTGTCGTCAGCATAGCAAATAACGCTCAGCCCGGGGGGGAGACTCCCTCTCAACGCCCAGTCGTACCCGATGTCCCACAGAGTCGGCCCCAGAACCGACCCCTGCGGAACACCGCACGACATGGGCGTCCGCACAATGTCCCCTACGGGGCTCGCGTAGAGAACACTGCGCCCCTCCAAATAGTCTGCCACCAGCCGCCTGAGGTACAGGGGCACTCCATGGAACCGGAGCGCCTCCCTGATGCAGCTGAATGACAGACTATTGAAGGCGTTGGCGATGTCCAACGACACCGCCAACAGCACTCCTTTGCCGGCGACAACCTCCGCGGCCGTCTGCCTCAGGCGTAGCAGGGCCACCCAAATTGAGCGTCCGACAGATCGGGCCCCACCTCCTCCAGGTGCCGGACGATGCGGGCAGCGAGGACACGCTCCAGCAGCTTACCCATATCGTCCAGTCCACAATGGGCCTGTAGGCCGACGGCGAATCCAGGGGCCGTCCCGGCTTTGGCAGGAGAACCAACCTCCCTTCCTTCCAGCACTCAGGGAACTGTCCAGACGTCAGACAAGCGTTGAACAGTCGCCTGAGGCGAGGTTCGAGATGCTCGAGGAGCAACGTCAACACCCGGACTGGGACTCCGTCCAGGCCGGGAGCCGTGGTGGCGGAAAGAATCTTCGCCACGGCTGCCCCCACTTCCGACTCCGTCACGGGCGGAACACTCTCGACGGCCTCCCGGTCGTGATCTGGCGAAGCCATGACCGGGGGCGTGTGCTCCGACTGCCGCGGGAAAAGCTCCTCGACCACTCTACGAAGGAGGTCGGGCTGGAGGGTCTCGGTGAGGGGGGGCCCTGCACGCGAAGCTTTTTCAGCGACGCGCGATACGGGCGACCCCAGGGGTCACGGTCGAGACCGTCCAGCATCTCCTGCCAACTTGCGTCCTTAGCGGACCGGATGGCCAGCCGAAAGGCGGTACGCGCACTGCGGTACGCCTCGTAAAGCTGGCCCTCCCGCTCAACATCGCGGCGACGCCGCCGACTGCGGGTGTAGGACCTTCGGGCACTAATGCACGCCGCACGAAGGTCCGCCAGTCTTGGGGACCACCAATAGACCCCCTGCCTCGGAGGTAGACGCCGCACCCTGGGCATGGCCACATCGCAGACCTGCGTTAGCGCACTGCGGATGCGGACAGCCTCAACGTCCACTCCGTCCGCTGGGGGTAGTGAGGACAGCCACGTGTTCACGATGGCCGCCTCCGCCAGTAGGTCCCTATCCAGCCGCCCCACAGCCCACCGCGGAAATGCGGGAGCCCGGTCCGCCCTGTGACCCCTGCTGGGGTCCCGGAGAGGGGAGACCTCCATCCGTATGTAACGGTGATCCGACAGGGTCTCCGCCTCCTCCAGGACACGCCAGTTCCTCACTCGTGGTGCGTCAGCGGGGCTAGCGAACGACAAGTCCACTATCGACCCACCCTGATGTCGCACACACGTGTTCACTGAGCCTCTGTTTAGGACACAGAGGCCCAGTGACGCCGCCCACTCCACGATCGCCCGCCCGCGATCGTCCGTCATCGGGGACCCCCACGCCGTGGATTTGGCGTTGAAGTCCCCCAGGACCAGGACGAGGCCCGGTGCCAGTCGCCGTATCGAAGCCTCCAAGGTGGTGAGGGAGGCCCCGAAATCGTCCATTCTCCTGTTAGGGGAGAGGTATACACTGTAGAGCGTGACCCCTCCCCAATCCGCCGCGACAAATTCCTCGCCCCTATCCAAGAGGGATAAGGACGGGAAGTGCCGCTGCGTGGAGGTGACGATTGCCGCGGTTCCGTTCCGGCTGACCACCCAATTGGGGCGATCAGGCACGACGTACGGTTCCGCGACTACGGCTGCACCGATCGACCACTCCGCCATGGATTGCAGGAGGAGATCCTGCGCACCGGCGGAGTGGTTGGTGTTGGCCTACAGGAGGTGAGTGGACTGGGCAGCCATTAATGGGCCGTGTCCATCATCACCTCCTGGCTTGCGGCGGGCGATCGGGCCGCGCTAGGAGCTGGAGCGGTCGGAGTCGAAAGGCCGCTCCGCCCCTTTGGAGCCGAAGCCGGAGGTCTGCACGCCCCAGAGCCCATGCGGTGCTTGGCAGGCTTATTGCCCGCCGCACACGCGGGGCAGTGGGGCGGGGCGGCGCAGGATGCCGCCATATGCTCAGTCTGACCGCAGCTGAAACAGAGTCCGCCGCAGTCAAAGCAATTAGTGCATGTTGGCCGGGTATGCCCGACCGCCATGCACTTGAAACACCTGGCAGGCCGGTGCTCCAGCACGATGACTCGCGCTGAGCTCCAGCCCACGAGGAGCCTGCCTGAGTCGGCCAGTTGCCTGACCGACTCCACTGGTCACTGCACCCAGGCGGCACCTACGCCGCCTGGACCGGGCCGGATGACGCCAACCCGGACGGTGTCCAGGGGACACTCGGTTTTCGAGGCAATGGCCTCCCGGATGTCTTCCACCGTCACGGAGTCGTCCAGACCCGAAATGCGCATTTCAGCGCACTTCACGGGTCTGGCGATTTTGACGCCACCCTCCTCGGCGAACAGACCTCTCAACTTCGACGCCACGCTATCGGCCGTCCTGGTGCCCTCGGCCCCAGGGAACTCTAAAATTCGAGCCCCTGTCCAGGCCTTGCGGGTCCTGGCTTCAACGCCTCCTATGTCGGAGACGTCGAGCTCCCGCCGGGCTTTCCGCAGAACGGCCTCATAGCTGAGGCCCCTTTCTGCCGCCTCAGGCAGCACAGTGATCACCACTGCGGCTGTCTTCGGCGGCCGGAGCCCCTTGCGCGGCCTTTTCCTCTTCTTCTCGCCTCCTCCGGCTCCTGCATGGGGAGCGGCGACCTCAGCGGCGCGCTTGGTCGCCGCTCTCCTCCTCTGACCGCGACTTTTCCTGCCGCGCTCAGCCACCTGCCAACCCTGTTCGGGCGCAGCGGGCGTGCCAGGCGCGGAAGGCGCAGTCGCGGGCGCGCTGGTCGTCGCTGGCGGTGTTGATGCTGACGACGACTGCAGTCCGGCAGGAGCCGGTGCCACCTTCTTCTTCTTCGTCGCGGGAGCGAGCCCCTTGGACTTGGGCCCAGCCGCGGCCGCGGCGTAGCTACCCCCCACGCGGCCACCCTGACAAGGCAGCGGGGCGGGGGCTGGTGCCGCATATGGCCGTTTGTCCGCGGCCAGAGGCGGCCGGACACGTGGTTCCGGAGGCAGCCTTGCCTCCAGAACGGCCAAGCCACATCGACCAGTTTGACCACCGAGTCGATGATGGCGCGCAAGGCCTCGTCCGGCACGCCTCCCACCGCGGGCAGCGGGGTCGGTGTTAACGGCTGGGCCTCTATCGGGGCCTGCTCCACGACGTTTGGTGGGCTGGCAACTGTCGGCGGCGCGCGCTCCGCAGTCGGAGCCGTCTTCGGCGCAGCGGCAACCGTTGGGCGGCCAGCTCCTTGGCGGCCAACGCTGGCCGGTGACGCTGGTGGCGCAGTCGGCATAAGTCGCGCCATCTGCGCCTTTAACTCGGCCACGTCCTTGGCGAGGAGGCGGTTTTCCCTCCTCACCTCGGCCAGCTACGACTCTAGGCGGCGGTTCTGGGCCCGCAGGCCTGACACCTAGCCACCAAGGCGGGCGTTTTCGGCCTGCAGGGCCTTCGCGTCCGGGGCGCTACCGCTCGCGCGGGCACCAGCGGCCACCACTTCGGTGGGAGGGATGCCGGACAACACCTCCAGCACCCTCGCGGCGGCCGCCTCGTCGTCGGTCCGCTTGCGAGCCTCCGCCCCTCTGCGTACTCCACCGGCTGGGGAATGGGTCGTCCGACCTGACGCCGCGGCCCCTCGCCCTCTGCGAGAGGCCGGAACTTTGGGAGGAGGCATGATGATAGCACTCCCCTCGGAGTCAGCGCCCGAGCTGCCATCCCTGTTCAGGGGGCGCTTCCGCACCTCCGAGGGGAGGGCCTCCTCCCTTGTCGTCGGGGCTGCAGCCGCAAGACGCGGCGACGACCTGGCGGCGGCGGTTTTCTCCGCCGACCCGCTAGCCTCCTTCGACGGCTCTGCGGAACTACCGCCCTCGTCCATTATATCGGCAGATCCATTGCCCTCGTCTCTGGACGGCTCTGCGACACTACTGTCGCCCTCGTCCATTGACGGCTCTGCAGTGGATCTGCCGCCGTCTTCCTCCAGTTTGGCGGTAGCGGCCTCCTCCTTCGCCTTCCGCTCCGCCAAACGCTGCCGGTCCCGTGAGGCACCCTTGCCTGACCAGTTATGCGCCTTCCGCCGCTTCTCCGTCTTCTTTTTGTGGGCCTCTTTCGTCTGTGCCGGGCCCTCGGCGGACGCCTCAAGTCCTGAGGACGAGGCGTCGTTGTCAGTTTTACGTTGGCTTGACAAGGCCGTGATGTGGGAATCCTCTGGATTCCCGTCTTGTGTTGGTGTAGGTAAAAGAAAATCCATGTTGATTCCCACGAGTATGGGAGAAAAACCGACGACCCGGGCAGAGATCCCTGTACCCGGGCAAGCCTACATTTACCAACCAGGGGGTCAGCCGGTACCCTGGCTGGAGCGTGCTAGGAACAAAACAGCCCATCTGCCATGCATCCTCTCGCCGCACGCCAGAACTTAGGATTCTGGGTAATTTCCGAATTCGAAGGTCGAATTCTTTATAGAGGTTGTCTTCCTCGCGGTCCGGGCGGTTAAGCCAAGACCCTCGATCCTGATACTACGCCTCACGACAACTTGTCTTGAAGCAAGATATCAGGTTTACGATATGTCGGCGGTGGCATAAGCCTGCCCAGCCCTCAAATTAATGAGTGACCGGGCCCGTCCGAAATTTCGCCTCCTGTACCCTCTACAACTAGAGGGTCAGGAGCGAATTGGGGCTCAACCCATTGCTGGGGAACCCCCCCTCGCGCCAGAGATTCGCTACGGGCGACAATTCGACAGAAGGATCTGGGGGACTGTCGCCCGCACCCAGGGTACACCACGCGGAGGTTTCTGGCATCGTACCCCTTTTGCGATAACTCCTAAGATATTAGTTAAAATTATATGGTATAAACGGCAATTATGTAGTGCATTAAATGCTTAAAGTAACTAACGTATTTTATTTGATAATAATTAATATCCTATGTCTCTAATTAACTTTCAAATTATCACGTTATAATGTGGCCATTTTCTTAAACATTAAAATGGGTATTGCACGTTATCCATAAAAGATAGACATATGCTATCGCGGACTTTTTTGTAGATCTGTAAAAGATACACAATTTCACCATACATTGTTTTGATATGTCTCCAATGGATCAGACAGCGTTTTCGATAAAAGCTCCCGGGCGACTTGATTTTTGCCGACCTCTTCGACAATTATCGTCATATATCAACCAGTATACACAAAACATTGATGTATTATACATAGAAACCTTCCCCATGAACCACTCCATCATTTGGTGAAAACCACATAAAAATCGGTACCGCAGTTTTTGTGTTCATCGCGTTCAGACAGACAGACAGACAGAGGCGGCCGGGGACTTTGTTTTATAATATTTAAAGATGCTATAACCGCCACGCTTAGTAAGCAGATGGGCGACCGTCGTAGGTGTTGTAAAGTTTCCTAGGAGACAGCGCTGCTACAGTCCAAGCTCGAGCTCTCACGAAAAAATAATGGGTGACGACAATTTTATTGTTATTCCGTCATTATATAGTATGTAAAAAACTTCTAAGTGCTAGTTAGTCAATATTTTCTCATTGAGTTGATGATGGACGCGCGCATCCAGGCCGTGGCGGATCGTCTTCCGCCCGAGGCACCCCTCCGACCACCGCTCGCCGCTGACAAGGCGAAGCGGCCGCAGGCGCCAGCCCCCGCCTCGCTGCCATGTCAGGGTGGCCGCGTGGTGACCTACGCCGCGGCCGTAGGCGGACCCAAGGGGGCCAAGAGGAAGGCTGGCACGGTGCCGGCTCCCGTTATGGCCGGGCAGTGGCCGGCGCCAGCGGCTACACTGCAGGCTCCGGCTGGCGCACCAGCGACTGTGCCTGCTGCGCCCAGCGCTGCCGCCAGGCTCGAACTGGGCTGGCAGGTGGCTGAACGCAGCAGGAAGGCGCGCGGCCAGAAGCGGAGAGCGGCGGCCAAGAGTGCCGCTGTGGCCGCCGCTCCCCAGGCGGGAGGCGGCAAAGGGGGAAAGAGGTCGCGCAGGGGCCTCAAGTCGCCGAAGACAGCTGCGGTCATCATTACCGTGTTGCCTGAGGCGGCTGAGAGGGGCCTCAACTATGAGGCCGTCCTAAGACGCGCCCGGCGGGAGCTGGACGTCTCCGACATCGGAGGCGTTGAGGCGAGGACCCGCAAGGCTCGGACAGGGGCTCGTATTCTCGAGTTCCCCGGGGCCGAGGGCGTCAAGGTGGCCGATAGTGTGGCCTTGAAGCTGAGGGGGCTGTTCGGGCCGGAGGATGGAGTCCGAATCGCCAGGCCCGTCAAGTGCGCAGAGATGCGCCTCACGGGTTTGGACGATTCCGTGACGGTGGAGGACGTTCAGGAGGCCATTGTGGCATGTACTGGATGTGCCTCGGACACTGTCCGGATTGGCACCATCCGCCCTGGTCCGGGCGGTGTCGGTGCTGTCTGGGTGCAATGTCCGGTGGAGTCGGTGAAGAAATTGGCCGACTCAGGCAGGCTCCTCGTGGGAGTGACATATGCCGATGCCATGCTTCGCGCCGAACAGGGAGTGAACCTCAGGGAACTGGGTATCGAGGAGGGTCTAAAAATTAGGCGTTCCGTGACTGGGGCTAGGGTGTTACAGTTGCCTAAGTCCCAAACGCCGGAAACCGCTGACCGACTGGCTGCTGGACTACGGACAGTGTTAGCTGGACTGGCGGATGTCGTTCGTCCGGTCAAACGAGTTGACATTCGGTTGACCGGAATGGATGACTCTGTCACTTGTGAAAAAGTGCAGGCAGCAGTGGCCCGCACGTGCGGATGCGATGCCACGGATGTCCAAGTTGGGCAAGTCCAGCGCGGACCCCGCGGCATGGGTATGGTAAGGGTGCGGTGCCCCGTCACCGCCGCTAAGACGCTTGCAGACGCAGGGAGACTCCTTGTCGGCTGGAGTTCGGCAAGCGTCCAGGTGCTAGAAAGCCTTCCACTGAGGTGCTTCCGGTGCCTGGAACTGGGGCATACAACCTCGCTGTGCCCATCCTCAGTCGACCGTTCCGCACTTTGTTTCCGGTGTGGCAGCCTTGGGCACAAGGCGGCTGAATGCGTAGCAACACATCGCTGTGCAGTCTGCGCTGATGCTGGTCGCCCCTCGGAACATAAAATGGGAGGGAGACTATGCATAGGCCCTAAAACAAAAGGTACGGTGGCACCTCAAGTCGCTGTGCCAAGTACGAGCCGCCAGGCCCAGGAGGTGTCTGAAATGTCCCCTTGATGGGTGACAAAATCCGCTTCCTTCAGGCGAATCTGAACCGCTGCGCCGGGGCTCAGGACCTGTTACTGCAGTCCATGGCGGAGTGGGAAACAGACCTGGTGGTGGCCTGCGAGCCATATTTTGTTCCTCCCTCACCCAATTGGGTGGGGGATCTGAATAATGATGTTGCTGTCCTGACTAGAGGGAGTATCGGCCCTCCCCTCTCCATTCTTGAGAGGAGTAATGGTTTCGTTGTGGCGGGGTGGCGGGACTTCGTCGTTATTGGTCTCTATTTTTCTCCCAACCGCGGCCTAGCGGAGTTTGAACTTTTCTTGGACTCCGTCGGTGCCGCGGCCCGTCGCCAATCACCAAGGAGAATTGTAGTCCTCGGTGATTTCAACGCGAAGTCTCGCGCTTGGGGGAACCCGGCCACGAACGCGAAGGGAATGGCTGTTGAAGAGTGGTCCAATCTCTCCGACCTGTCCCTCCTCAATAGAGGGACAGTCCACACTTGCGTGCGACACAACGGAGGGTCCGTGGTAGATCTTTCTTTCGCCACCCCTGGTGTCGCTCGCGAGGTGAGTGGTTGGAGAGTTGAGGAAGAGGTGGAGACCCTCTCAGATCACCGTTATATACGGTTCGAGGTCTCCGCCTCCCCGGGACCACTACGGCCTCGGCGTGGAAGAAGAGGTGGGCTCCCCAAATGGGCCATTGGTCAATTTGATCTAGAAATGGCTCGGGAGTCCGCCATAGTGCAACGCTGGGGTTCAGCGGGACAGCACACCACAGGAATAAATGGGCTTGTGGGCCAACTAAGGACCGCACTGCAAGAGGTATGCGATGCGGCGATGCCAAGGGCCCATCGGAGGCCGCCGCGACGACAAGTCTATTGGTGGTCGCCAGAAATTTCTGCTCTTCGGGTGGCCTGCAACCGATCGCGTCGCGTCTACGTCCGTTGCCGACAGCGAGGCGACCGGGATGATGTCCTTGAGGGTCAGCTGCGGATGGAATATAAGAGAAGAAAGAAAACTCTGCAGCTGGCCATCAGCCAGGCGAAGGAGAGGGCCCGCGAGGAGCTTCTTGTGGGCCTCGACAGGGATCCATGGGGGCGCCCATATCAGAGAGCACGAAATAAACTCCGTGGCTGCGGCGCCCCCATCATCGAGACACTGGACTCGAATCTCATGTCGAGGCTAATGGGGGAACTGTTCCCGCGTTCTGTGGGACACGTTCCCCCCAGAATGGCTCCTCGGTCGGCAGTGGAGGCGGAGACACCTATCCCCCCTATCACTGCCGATGAATTAGAAGTGGCCCTCTCCCGACTTCGTGGGAAGAGGAAGGCGCCTGGCCCGGATGGTGTCCCGGGTCTCGTGCTCGGCATCGCCGCAGAATACTGGAAGGAGAAGCTCCGGGAGCTGCTCAATGAATGTCTGAGTTCCGGGCAGTTCCCGGAGGAATGGAAGAGTGGCAGACTCTGTTTGCTGCAGAAGGAGGGTCGCCCGGTCGACTCACCCTCTGCGTACAGACCCCTGGTGCTGCTGGACGAGACGGCGAAATTGCTTGAGAAGGTGCTCGCGGATCGTCTCGTTCAGCATCTCGAGGTTGTTGGGCCGAGACTGTCAGATAAACAGTACGGATTCAGATGCGGCCGGTCAACAATTGGCGCACTGGCCGCCCTAAAGACCCTGGCTACTGAAGCGGTGGCCAGGAAAGGAGTGTTACTGGCAGTCTCGCTCGACATTAAGAATGCCTTCAATAGTCTCCCACACGAGACATTGAAGGAGGCACTCCAATATCATGGAGTGCCTTTGTACCTCCGGAGGCTGTTGGAGGCATACCTCGAGGGAAGGCACGTGCTCTGGGAGGGGGACGACGGGCGCATACGTTACCACAGGGTGGAATGCGGCGTTCCACAGGGCTCGGTCCTCGGTCCGACCCTGTGGAACGTTGGGTTCGACTGGCTTTTACGGGGCCAGCTCCTTCCCGGGATGGGAGTTATTTGTTATGCAGATGACACTCTCATCACGGTGGAGAGGGCTGACTTCCGGGAGGCCGCCCGAGTGGCAGAGGTTGGTGTAGCGCTCGTCGTGGACCGGATAGGCAAGCTGGGTCTCAGAGTCTCTCTCGAGAAGACGGAGGCCCTCCTATTCTATGGCCGGTGCCAAGGTCTCCCCCGAGGAGCACAGATCAGGGTGTCTGGAGTTGCCGTGCCGGTGCAGACCCGGATGAAGTACCTGGGTCTGCACCTAGATAGTAAATGGAGCTTCGGGCCGCACTTTGCCCATTTAGTCCCCAGGCTCGTCGGAGCAGCTGCGGCGCTGGGTAGGCTTCTGCCAAATACTGGTGGTCCCGGATCGTCCTGCCGGCGTCTATATGCGGGTATTTTGCGGTCCATGGCATTGTACGGTGCCCCAATTTGGTCGGAGTCTCTCACCGCCCCTAATAAGGCTTTGCTGCGTAAAGCACAAAGAACCATGGCGGTGAGGACTATAAGGGGCTACCGAACGGTATCCTGGACCGCAGCCACATTGCTGGCAGGTGATCCACCCTGGCTGCTCCAGGCTAGGGCACAAGCGGAGGTCTACCGATTTTGCGCTGCGGCGCGGGAAAGCGGCGAGCATATTACCGTGGGGGAATTGATTAGGGCAAGAGAAGCGGCTCAAGCGGCAATTATACGGCGGTGGAGGGAGGAATTAGAGTCCCCTGTAGCAGGTCGGGGGACCGTTGAGGCAATTGCGCCCCACCTCCACCGCTGGATGAAGAGAAGGCACGGCAACTTGTCCTTCAGGATGACGCAGGTACTTACCGGACACGGGGTCTTCGGTAAGTACCTGCACAGAATCGGACGGGAAGAGGCCCCTGGATGCCATGAGTGTGGCGCGCTAACTGATGATGCGCGTCACACCTTAGAGGTATGTCCCGCCTGGGGGCCTCAGCGCCACGACCTGTCGGCGGTGATAGGAATAGACCTGTCGTTGTTGACCATCATATCTAAGATGCTTGACAGCGACAGGTGCTGGTCGTCGATGGCCTCCTTCTGTGAGGAGGTCATCTCTTCGAAGGAGGCCGCGGAGCGGATACGTGAGGCATTTGCTTCTGCAGACTCGCTCCGTAGGCGGCGGCCAGGAAGGCGGAGGCGCCGTTACGCGCATCTCCTCCCGCCGCCTTGACTGTCGACTGGACGTGGCCAGATGGCCTAGCGTTGGGGTGTCGGGGATAGAATGTCAATAGACGATCTCTCCGGCATCCCGTAAAAGCGCGGAAGGGACCGCTGTGGTTTTAGTGGGTATTTCGGTCGAACCAGCTGACCGGCGAGTCCCACACACCCCCTCGTCTGTCACCGGCGAGGGCTAGTGCGCAAATGCATTTCCACAGCGTGAACAAAAAAAAAAAAAAAAAAAAAAAGGCAGGCTCCTCGTGGGCTGGAGTTCGGCGCGGGTAACCGTGCTGGAAACCCGGCCCGCGAGGTGTTATAAGTGCATGGCGGTCGGGCATACCCGACCGACGTGTCGCAACTGCTTCGACTGCAGCGGGTTATGCTTCCGCTGCGGTCAGGCTGGACACCAGGCGGCATCGTGCTCTGCGGTGCCCCACTGCCCCGCGTGTGCGGCAGGCAATAGGCCTGCCAAGCACCGCATGGGCTCTGGGGACTGCAGACCCCCGGCATCGGCCCCAAAGGGGCGGGGCGGCCCATCGACCGGGCCTGCGCCCGCTCCGAGCGCGACCCGATCGCCCGTTAGCACGGAGGAGGAGACGATGGATACGGTCTGTTAATGGACCACGAATCCATCCGTCTCCTCCAAGCCAATCTCAACCACTGCGCCGGTGCGCAGGATGTTTTCCTGCAAGCCATGGCGGAGTGGTTGATAGGAGTAGCCGTAGCCGCGGAGCCGTACGTGGTGCCCGACCGACCTAACTGGCTGGGTAGCACCGACGGCACTGTGGCAATCGTCGCCTCCACGTTGTGGCCTTCGCCGTCTCTGACCCTTAGGGACAGGGGCGTCGGATACGTCGCGGCGGAATGGGGAGAGATTACGCTTTTCGGAGTCTATCTCTCCCCTAACAGGAGCGTGACTGATTTCGGGGCCTCCCTCACCATCTTGGAGGCCTCGTTACGGCGACTGGCACCGCGCCAAGTCTTCGTTCTGGGGGACTTCAACGCCAAGTCCATGGCGTGGGGGTCCCCCGCGACGGACGACCGAGGACGGGCGGTCGAATTGTGGGCGGCGGCACTGGGCCTCTCTTTGTTGAACAGGGGCTCGGTGCAAACGTGCGTGCGTCAGCGGGGCGGGTCGATAGTGGACTTGTCGTTCGCTAGCCCCATTGTCGCCGCACGCGTGAGGAGCTGGCGCGTCGCTGAGGAGGTTGAGACCCTATCGGACCACCGATATATCCGGATTGAGGTCTCCCAGACCCTCCCGACGCCCAGCAGGGGTCACGGGGCGGACGGACGTTCCGCGTTCCCGCGATGGGCTGTGGGTCGTTTGGACCGGGACCTGCTGGCGGAGGCAGCCATCGTTCACTCGTGGCTGTCCTCTGCCCACCAGTTGGACGGGGTGGACGCCGAGGCTGGCCGCATCCGCAATGCTTTGACGCAGATTTGCGATGCGGCCATGCCCCGTGTGCGGTGTCTGCCCCCGAAGAGGGCTGTCCACTGGTGGTCCCGGGAGCTGGCGGATCTTCGGGTCGCGTGTATACGCGCCCGAAGGGCCTACACCCGCAGCCGGCGGCACCATCGCGACGAGGAGTGGGAGAGCCGGCTTTACGAGGGCTACCGCAATGCGCGGTCGGCCTTCAGGCTGGCCGTCCGTACCGCCAAGGACGTCAGTCGGCAGGAGATGTTGGATGGTCTCGATCGTGACCCCTGGGGTCGCCCCTATCGCGCAGCGCTGAGTAAGCTCCGCGCGCGGGGCCCTCCCCTCACCGAGACTCTCCAGCCCGGCCTCCTCACCAGGGTCGTCGAGGATCTGTTCCCGCGACGGGCGGAACACACGCCCCCGGTCATGGCTCCGCCAGACACCGACCGGGAGGCCGACGATGATAGTGTTCCGCCCATCACGGAACCCGAGATGGGGGCGGCGGTGGCGCGCATGCGCGGAAAATCCACCGCCCCCGGGCCCGACGGTGTTCCCAACCGCGTGCTGGCCCTGGTCCTCGACCACCTGGGTCTCCGCCTCAGGGGGCTGTTCGACGCGTGCTTAGCGTCGGGGCGGTTCCCTGGGTGTTGGAAGGAGGGGAGGCTGGTGCTCCTGCCGAAGCCGGGACGGTCTCCAGAGTCGGCCTCGGCCTACAGGCCCATCGTGCTGCTCGACGATGCGGGCAAGCTATTGGAGAGGGTGCTGGCTGCCCGCATCGAGCGGCACCTCGTCGGCACGGGGCCCGATCTGTCGGATGCCCAGTTTGGGTTTAGGAGGGGTCGTTCGACGATCGCGGCTCTGTTGCGCCTGAGGGACGTGGCGACTGAGGCCGTCACCGGCGGGGGAGTGCTGTTGGTGGTGTCCCTGGACATCGCCAACGCATTCAATAGTCTGCCATTTAGCTGCGTCAGGGAGGCGCTCCGATATCACGGAGTGCCAGTTTACCTGAGGCGGCTAGTGGCAGACTATTTGGAGGGGCGCAGCGTCCTCTACACCAACGTCAGGTCAGCACCGCATTCCATCATCCAGCCGCACACAGGCTCTACAGCCCATGTAACTGGACTGCACAGCCTGTAGCAGTTTACCGTTAATACCATACTCCGGTAAAATGTCCCAAAGTTCCTTTCGTACAACCGTGTCAAATGCTCTCTCCAGATCCACAAAACTGCAGAAAACCCTCTGACCTAGAGCCAGATGCTTCTCCACAATGTTGCACAGAGAGAACACTTGATCCATGCATTCCCTTCCACTCCTGAAACCTCCATGTGTCTCACACAGTAAACCATCGGACACCATCCTCATTCTCCTTTCAATAATTTTACCATAGACTTTTGCTGCAAAACTGGTCAAGCTTATGGCTCTGTAATTTGCGCAGTCATAACGTGAACCCTTGTTTTTAAACAAAGGCACGATGACTGCGCTATTCCAGTCCCCGGGAACCATTCCCGAGCTCCAACATAAATTGAGGAGCAACAGGAACGCCTCCGAGACACAGGAGCCACCAAGCTTGATCATCTCGGCAGACACCATATCAATGCCCGCTGCCTTACCATTTTTCAAACTTCTTATCCCCCATTCAACTTCATCCATACTGATGCCATCGGAGGACGCCGCTGTCGAATGTTGTTCTACTAAACCACATGCGACACCGGCGTCAACCGTAGCATCCGCATACATATCGCCAAAATATTCACTCCATCGGTTTAACACGTCTTGTGTTTGTGTAAGAATGTCTCCACCTTTAGACCTTATTTCATTCATTCTGAAGGCTGACCAACCACCCCGAGACTTCTTCACCTCCCTCCAAAAGAGTTTGGTGTTACTCTCAAAGTTTTTAGTCAGCCTATCTTCTGCACTCATACTTGCTCTATCACGTTTCTCTTTCGCTAAGGCCTTGGTGTCATTCTTACATTGCCGACAAATGGTCTTTTTAGTAATATTTAATCATGAATTCATGATCTTGGATACAAAGTCATTCAGCCGAACAGTGTTAGCTGAACATCTTCATTTCAGCCTATCGCCGTCCACTGTTAGACGTAGGTCTCCCACATGTTACGCCATAGAGTGCGGTTCTCTGCTGCTTACATCCATCGACGATCAACCTTCACCAGGTCATCTGTCCACCTAGTGAGGGGCGTCCTACACTGCATCGTCTGGTACGTGATCGCCACTCGAGAATCTTTCTTGCCCAGCGGTTGTCGGTTCGTCGAGCGATGTGGCCTCACCAGTGCCATTTCAGTGTGCTAATTCTTCGTGCTGTGTCGGTTACAACTGTTCTTCTGCGGATTTACGTATATCGGATTCTATCTCGCAGAGAAATGCCGAGCATAGCCCGCTCCATAGCACGCTGAGTGACTTTGACATTTAGGGTCCACGTTTCCGTGCCGTATGTCATCACTGGTAATACACACTGATCGTAGACCTGTGTTTTCAGACACCAAGATATGTTGGATGAGAAGATCCTCTTAAGTTGCCGAACGCTGCCCAACCGTGTTGGATTCGCCGGCTGACCTCTATCTCGAAATTGGATCTACCTATCTAGAGTATTTGTCCAAGGTATACATCCATCCGTCCATCCATCCATCAGCCCGTAAACGTCCACTATTGGACATAGGCCTCCCCACAAAAATGCCATTCTAAACGTTCCTGTGCCATCTGCAACCAACGGTTTCCTGCGACCTTGGTAATTTCATCCGTCCACCTAGTAGGGGGTCGTCCTACGCTGCGTCGTCTGATTCGTGGTCGCCACTCGAGAACATTTCTTCCCCAACGGTTGTCGGTTTGTCGAGCAATGTGGGCTGCCCATTGCTACTTCAACATAATAATTATTCGGGCTATGTCGGTTACACCCGTTCTTTTACGGATTTCCATATTCCGGATCTGTAGAGAAATACCGAGCATAGCAATCTCCATAGCACGCTGAGTAACTTTGAGACTTTTTATGAGGCCGACATTTAGAGACCACATATTAGTGCCGTAATTCATCGCTGGTAACACACTGGTTATAAATCTTTGTTTTTAGCTGCGGAATATTAGAACCTGCTAAGTTGCCAAACGCTGCCCAGGCGCATTGGATTCGTCAACTGACCTTTTTCTCGAAATTTGATCTACCTAATTGGACTGTTTCTCCTAGGTAAACATAGAGATCGACAACACCGACATCCACATCTCATTCCCAACCAGGATCGGTGCAGAAATGACATGAGAATTAGACATGACTTTCGTCTTGTCCATGTTCATTTGCAGTTCTACTAGTTAAGAGACCTTGCTAAGGTGAGGTATTGAGCAAGGTACCAAGGTCCTCCAGGGATTCTGCTATGACTACTATATTATCTGCAAATCAGATGATGTATTCGTCATTGATGTTGATGCCGAGTCTGGTCCATTCTACGAGCTTAAAGACATCTTCCAGCGCAGTGGTGGACAGTGTAGGAGAGGTAACGTCTCCCTGTCTCACGCCTTTCTGCAACTGGATCGGTTTCGTACTCTTATCCTATACGCGGACCGACATAGTAGCGTTTTTATGCAAACACTTCATTCGGTACTTCGATATATCGATAGTCAATTTTGCACATCTGAAGGGACTGCCGCACTGATCAAGTTTCGACAGAATCAAAGGCTTTCTCATAGTCCACAAACGATAGACACAGAGGCCGATTATACTCCTCGGTCTTCTATATAATCTGGCGTAGCGTGTGAATGTGGTTTACTGTACTATAACCTTTTCGAAAACCGGCTTATTCAGGTGGCTGGAAATCGTCTAGTTTGCGAGTGAGTTAGTTCGTAAAGACCCTTAAAAACAATTTACACACATGACTCAAGAGTAAGATGTGTCTGTAATTCTTTAAGAGCGTTTTATCGCCCTTCTTGTAAAACAACACCACCATACTCCTGGTCCACGACTCTGGAACGTCGCCCCCGAGAATGACAGAATTAAACAGCTCCTGTAGGGTTTTTAACACCGACTTGCCGCCTGCCCTCAGGAGCTCTGTGGTAAATCCGTCATCTCCCGTTGCCTTTCCATTCTTTAATTGTTTCAGAGCCGTTCTAGAGTCCGTTCTGATCTCGTACAAGCCGACGTCCAGGATTTCTTCGGTATAGTGCCGAGTTAGCTTGGATCTGGGATCTTGGACCAAGCTGACAACAGGGTTCAGGGATGATTTGTACAACTGCCCATAGAACCTTTCGACCTCTCCCAAGATCTCACTCTGAGCTGACATGACAGTACCATTATCGGTCTTTAGCTTAGTCATTAAGCTCTGCTTGATAGAAAAATTTCGTGCAAACTCTTTGGAGCCTTGATTTCGCCCTATCGCCTCTTCAATACGCTGCGTATTGAATCGGTGAATGTCGCATCGCATAGATTTGGAGATTTCTCTATTAAGATGCCTGAGGTCGGACCAATCGGCTGAAAACTGTACCGTCATTTCCTTTCTCCTTGCCATGAGTTTGAGAATCTGGTCAGAATAAGGCCTTCGTTACATCCTCGGAGTATGTCGATGTCGGTGCCTAAACCTTTATGATCTTCGAATAATACCGTTTGGTAATTCTGAGTATAAGATACGCTACCTTTGTCGACACACTCTCGATCGTCTCTACGTTAGACTTACGAACGATAAACCCTACACCGAATTGGGATGGGTGATCTCCCTTCTGGTAGAAGAACAGGTTTCCAGACCGGAGGATTATCATGCCCTCGCCCTCTCTCCGCACTTCTGATAATCCTAGCTGAACAACCTGCGTATAACCAAGAATTGTACTAAATCCTTGCTATCTTATAGCATTCTTTAAGACATTCACTTACTTTATATTGATTCATTCACTTGTTCATGCAGTGTTCGACAGTAAGTCAAGTCTTAATCATTAATTGGTAGCTGACAAATAAATTTACAATTCTTTCAAAAAAATTGGTACATTATAAAGATATCTTCGTAATGTATCAATTTTTGGAACCAATATATGCGCGAATGCGAAAGTGGAAGGATGTAGGTACCGAGGGAGACCGAGACTAACCTACCTAGACCAGATTGGTCATGTACTGAAGGAAGGTGGAGTCAAGAGTCTCCGAAACCGGCGAGCGTGTATGAAGAGAATTATGAATATTGAGGAAGCGAGTGAAGTATGCAAAGATAGAGTTCTCTGGCACTCTGTCCTCTCTGCCTACCCTGCAAGGGATATGGCGTGATGATATGTATGTATGTGTATATATGGAAACTAATATTTCCGTGTGGTGACGAAGTAAGAATACAATTCACCACCCCCTATCTTACCCGTGGGTGATAGTACGAGACGACTAAGGGATACAAAACGCATATAACATCTATGCGAGAGAACGAAAACTCGAATCAAAACCCTATACCAATACGTCTGACCAGCGTGGTATAGTAGGTCAATTACCCTCCCATTAGGGAGGAGGCTCGAGCCCAACAGTGGGACATATATGAGCTGAGATGATGATGATGATATGGAAACCGCTTTTATATAGCATTTACTACGCTTAAAAGTTGCTTCTATATTACATAAGACACTAGCAAATTCAAACACTAAAGAATTGAATAGAATATAAGAGCACCACACGAAGTTTTCAAGTTGGCAACAAAACATTCGTTAATGGGTTTAGCATAGGTATTAATTACCACAATCATTCAGCTAGTAATTTTGATGGTGACTACCATTCTATAAAGACACATTAAAGTATATCTGGCACAATTAACCCTTATCTGGGGACATGACAAATTTATAACAATATAAAAGACGTTCAAACCTTTTTTATGGATTTTATCATGATATTTGATTTATAACTTTCAGACCACATTCAAACACTATAAAATCTGTAAAATCAGTTTAATATCATATTTGTAATATTTGCGTAAACATCAGAAGTCATTATAATTTTCAGTAATTATATATCCGTATATTAAAATTAATAACTCAGTTATATTTCAGAATGATAACTGGACAAATGTTCTTGCCAATATACCTTGGATCATAAAAGACATCTCATTAGTAATATTGATATGCGTGACTTTGGAAACCTTCTATTCAGCTATTCAGAAAGTTCAAACCGTATCCATGATTCAATTAGCTAACGTAAATACATCAGGTACGTTTAAATTTTTCAATGCCTATAATAATAGTAAGGAACTAGCGGATATTTGTGATGATTAATCGCAATATAAAACATCTTTTTTTTTTCATTTAGTCTTATATCATCCACTGCTAGAGTTAACCTCCTCCATACGAGGCCGTATAGAGCTATCTTTCATTGAAAGAATTATTACCACAATCATCATGCTTGATAAATGGGGCTTGTTTTAATTTATCAGGCTATGGTCTGGAGCATATCAGGATGGGGCATCGTCCTCATGAGGACGATGCTCCGATGGCGAAAGCTGCCGGGGCATCGAATTGAGAGGATACCCGCGAGTGTAAACCGCCAGGCGGGCCACCGAGGAAAAGATCGGGTTCCGGTGGCCCGCTCGCTCGGCGTAGAGAGGTACATGTAGGGCGGGTTAATGGGGTTGCGTGCCGCTTCTTCTGTTGCCCCGAACGTATTGAACGGGGTGTGATCACTCCATAGCTCGCCGCCAAAAAAAAAACTCATGTTGACACACTCTCGATCCTTTCCATGTTGTCTATGAGAGACCTACGAACGATAAACTCTATACCACCTTGGAATGGGTGATCACCCTGCCGGTAGAAGAGCAAGTTTCCAGACCGGAGGATTATCGTGCCCTCACCATCTTTTTGCACTTCTAACAATCCTACAATATCCCAGCAGATTTTGCCCAATTCTTCTTCCAGCTCGATAACCCTCTCATTAGTCCTGAGCGTCCATATGTTGTGTGTTACCAGGGCCAAGGGTCATTTTTATGGTATCCGGATCGCTGCCGGAGATTCTTCACACCCCCTACTCCATCGCTACCAGGCCCGCTACCACAATGAGCCCGTAGGATAGCGGAGCTGCCGTGACTGGGGGCCGTTTTTTGTTTTTGTTGCTTATATATGGGTTAAAGCCATAATAGCCACGTTTGGCACGCGGGTTGACGATCGCAGTATGATTTTATACGTTTCCCAGGAGAGAACTGCTGCCCACTCTCCTGGTGGACCCTAAGCCGATTTTTATGACGCCCACGGGCAAGTAAGGGTTGACGACAATTGTATTCTTCTCCCGTCGCCACGCGGAGACAGATACTCGTACTAATAAATATATATCGTGTTTCAGATAATGAAAGACAGTTTTGTAAGAAATTGATGCATTTAAATTGTCATGAATTCAGCAAAATGAGTGGATGCGGTTTGTTTTACATAGATGCGATGCTACCGTTGAGGCTGAGTGAGCTGCTATCTCATTATACGATTGTCTTACTTCAATTTACCTTTTTAAAATAAATTTTCTTTGGTTTGCTGTGTTTATATATTGTGATGTAATTATTAAAATCTTTGTGCCTAATTGTTTTTCTTTCTTTTTCAAGATAACACGCAGCACTAAAAAACTGTTGCCTATTTTCGGACTTTACAAATATATAATTAATAAGTCATCGTTATTAAAGAGTTATTAGACGTGACGTGACGCTACCCTAGTCTTCCCGTGACCATAAACACTGTAAAATGTTCAAAATATTGGGTAATTTAAAATTAAAATACAAATTTGTCAGAATCCGTAAAGTGTTTTATTTTAAATGTGTGATACTGGCGTAACTATCGGAAAATAAAATATACAGGGCGGGGTAAAAGTATGGAAACCCCTGATTATCTTTGAGGGGGATGATTTGATCGAAATATAAAAAAACACGTTGAACGAAATTTTCAATAACGCATGTCATGGTAACCTTGGATTTGACCTTAAACTTCGTTTTCAAGGTTATTTCCAAGTCAAATTTGTCGGTCTTCCTCTGGATAAGATTGACATTACTTATTTTGACCTCTATTTGACCTTCAGGGGTCACCTTGATACATATTTGTAAGTAATATTTCCCGCTCTCATAAATAGGGGTTCCATTTGAAAAAAAGTTGACCTTGAAATAGCCTTGAAGTTTAAGGTCAAATCCAAGGTTACCATGACATGCGTTATTGAAAATTTCGTTTGACGTGTTTTTTTATATTTCGATCAAATCATCCCCCTCCGAGATAATCAGGGGTTTCCATACTTTTGCCCCGCCCTGTATATATAAAGTTAATAATTAATATAAAGTTTACCATCCCTATTATGTATACTAAAATTTCTTTACGAAATTACAAAGCGATTTAGGCATAGTTTACAGAACCACCTATTGACTATAAAAATATGAAAGGCGCTTTTTTTATTTTAATCAAACAGTGTATTATGAAATCTAATAGAAACTGCACTATATTTATACTTAAAAATCTGTGTGCTGAGTCTGATCATCTAGCTCTACTGTAAGAGACCTAAGTTTTATAAATCTAACTAAAGGATTTTCATACAGGTCAGAAAAGTCATTTTTCCGGGTTGAGCGCTCAGAGAGCCCCTGAGAAAAACACTATACAAGCCTTGGCCACAACTAGGTATTGATGGACTTACATATGTGTGCCTCGGCTACGCCTCGGCCCACATTTACACGTTTGTCCATCAATGCCTCTTTTGCTAGCTGCTGCAGTAATGTACTATTTCTGTATATTAATATGTATATTAATATGATAATGTATATAAATACACAAAATTTAAGTAATAACTATTAGTTTTTTAAGTGATAAACACCGATGACCGGTTGAGTTTTTGAATATACTAAAGCCTCCTAATCGCCCAACTCACATCTTAATATTGAGAGTTGGCGCGCCAATTATATTGCTGGGCAATATAAATCCAACAAAATTATGCAATGGTACCCCAGATTGCAAGTAAAAATATTGTATCGCAATGTAATCGGGGTAACTATAACATTTTAACTGGTTGTTCTCGAGCAGAGTCTGTACTTATACCTAGGGTGCTTCGAATGCCTTCAAAGTACCACTTCAAATTTCAGAAAGTGCAGTTTGCCAAAGTTTGCTTTACAGTGACCATAAACAAAGCTCAAAGTCAAACTCTTAAGGCAATGGAGGAAAAGGTGCTTCTCCTACAGACAATTGTATATATAATTGGAGGGCATAGTCCGGAGCGTGCTCGTTCGCGTCCCCTGCCAGTCTAATTAGACTGCTAATCCGGCTCGATATGCGTACCGCAATGCGGGTTAGGGCGTCCCCCGGAGGCGACGCGTAACGACCCGCCCCCGTCAGTACGAACTTAGGCAGTTGCGGCGATGGGGGCCGCCACCCATCACGCCTTGCCCAGTCAGGCGAGTCGAGGAGAGCAGAGTGCCGGGTGGGCACGTGGAATGTAAGAGGTTGTGTGGAAGGTAAGTTGCACGAGCTGATATCCGTCATGGCGGACAAACAGCTAGACGTGCTCTGTGTAACAGAGACCAAGCGAAGGGGCAGCGACGCCTGCGATCTTCCTGGTGGCGGGATGGCTCTGTGGTGTGGTGTACCACAGAGCGATCGAGCCATCGATATCGAGCCAGCATGGGGGTAGGAGTGCTGTTGTCCTCTCGCTTGGCCTCAGTGTCCGATGGTTTACTGTGTGAGACACAAGGAGGTTTCAGGAGTGGAAGGGGATGCATGGATCAAGTGTTCTCTCTGCGCAACATTGTGGAGAAGCATCTGGCTCTAGTTCAGAGGGTTTTCTGCAGTTTTGTGGATCTGGAGAGAGTATTTGACACAGTTGTACGAAAGGAACTTTGGGACATTTTACCGGAGTATGGTATTAGCGGTAAACTGCTACAGGCTGTGCAGTCCAGTTACATGGGCTGTAGAGCCTGTGTGCGGCTGGATGATGGAATGTCGCCTTGGTTTGACGTCAATATCGGCGTTAAGCAGGGGTGCGTTCTGTCAGCCAGACTGTTTATCATATATCTGGATAAATGTCTCCAAAGGTTGAACGATATGAATGTGGGAGTCCAGATGGGCGACTCAGTGGACACTGCTCTGCTTTATGCAGATGATGCAGTCCTGCTGGTACAGTCAGCGACTGACCTGCAGACCCTAGTCGACACAATGACAGAAGATTGTAAGAAAAGGGGTCTACGCGTGAATGTGACCAAAACCAAAATAATGGTCTTTGAAAGAGATAAAACCAGAACAGATGTAATAGTAACAATAGGTAATGATGTACTAGAGCAAGTGGATGAATTTGTATATCTTTGATGTGGATTTAGCCGAGATGGAAGGTACACCACTGATATAGAGCGAAGAGTGAATGCGGGAAATAGAGTGAACGGAGCGTTGGGGCAACTTCTCGGCAGCCACCACCTCAGCCAGAAGGCACGTGTAGCAATACATAACGCAGTGCTTGTCCCAACATTACTGTATGGAAGCGAGAGTTGGGTATGCAGAAAAGAGTATGATAGTAAAATTAATGCGGTCGAAATGCGATCTCTGCGGAAAATCTGTGGAGTTAGGCTGACCGACCGCATTCCTAACGACGACGTAAGAGAGCGAGTAGGTATGAAAGAGAGTATTGGTGTAAAGATGCGAAAGGGAATGCTCCGATGGTTCGGACATGTGGAAAGAATGCCGAACAAACGCCTGGTTAAGAAGATATACAATGCGAAAGTGGAAGGATGTAGGTACCGAGGGAGACCGAGACTAACCTACCTAGACCAGATCGGTCATGTACTGAAGGAAGGTGGAGTCAAGAGTCTCCGAAACCGGCGAGCGTGTATGAAGAGAACTATGAATGTTGAGGAAGCGAGTGAAGTATGCAGAGATAGAGTTCTCTGGCACTCTGTTCTCTCTGCCTACCCTGCAAGGGATATGGCGTGATGATATGTATGTATGTATGTATAAATAATGTGTTTGAGGCAAATTTGATGGAATTAGATGTACCTGTGAGATACAATGAAGCAATTAATAGTAAAGAAAGTGAGTTATGGCTAGAAGCCATAAATGAAGAATTAGAAGCTCATCGTAACAATAACACCTGGAGTTTAGTGGATAATTAAAACCAGAGAACTATTACATCCAAATGGGTTTTTAATATTAAAAGAACCAAAGATGGTGAAGTAGAAAAATATAAAGCTCGGCTTTGTGCCCGTGGCTTCACACAAATTGAAGGTATTGATTACAATGAAATCTTTTCACCTACTACAAGATATGAATCAATAAGAATACTGTTGTCTATCTCTGCTGAATATAATTGGAATCTAAGACCATTAGATGTCAAGACAGCTTTTTTATATGGAGAGTTATAAAAGGATATTTTTATGATAATTCCAGATGGAGTGACAGCACCAGCAAATAAAATATGTAAATTGAATAAATCCCTTTAAGGTCTAAAACAGGCATCTCGTTGTTGGAATCAAAAGTTTACTAATTTTCTATTAAAGTTTGGTTTTGTTCAGTCACAAGCAGACAATTGTATATTTGTTAGTAAATTCCATGGTATTAAAGCTTTGTTAGTATTATATGTAGATGATGCTTTAATAATGTCACAGTCAAATTCAATATTAGATCATATTGTTAGTTATTTAAAGCAGGGATTTAGTATTAAAGAGTTAAGTTTAAATCGGTTTGTTGGTTTAGAAATTTTAAAAGATGATAATTCTGTTTGTATCAGTCAAAGGCAATATATTGAACAATTAATTAGTAAATTTAATATGAGTAGTGCACATTCAAGCAGTACACCAATTGATGTAAATGTTCAGTTAACTAAAAATATTGACAATAAGTAGATTGATTTTCCTTACAGAGAAGCCATAGGGTCATTACTGTTTTTATCTACGGCAACTAGGCCAGATATTTCATATGGAGTAAATCTGTTAAGTAGATATATCAATAATCCTAGTATACATCATGTTAATCAGCTTAAGAGAATTATTAGATATCTTATAAAAACTAAAAATGTATGTATAAAGTATCAAGGTCATGAAAGTTTAATAGGCTATTCAGATCCAGATTTTGCTGGGGACCTAGATACAAGAAAGTCAACCAGTGGTTATATTTTTATGTTAAATGGTGGAACTATATCTTGGTCTAGTCAAAAACAACCCTATGTTGCCTTATCAACAACTGAAGCTGAATTTGTGGCTGGTTGTGAAGCTGCTAAACATCTTTTATGGTTAAGACAGTTTTTCAAAGAAATTGATATCGTTCAAAATTGTACAACTCTGTGTATTGATAATCAAAGTGCAATGAAACTGATAAATAATCCTGCTTGTCAATATGATGATAAATAATCTGCTTGCCTGTTTATTTTTATATTGTATCGCCAGATGGCGCCTTTCTTCCTTCTCTCACCGTGGTTGAACTTTTACTGTGCAAATTGTGAACTGACTTATAAAATAAATGCTTATTAAGTTCAGTAACAAAGAAGTCTTGTTTATTAACCTAATCTCAATAGACTGTAGGGGGTTTATGCCAACATCACATCGACGTGGGTATCCTCGAAGGACCAGCGGGAAGCGAATCCCACAAGTGGGATCGATTCCCACAAATGAGGGTAAGGTAGGCAAGCTAAAGGGAAGTTGGAGAACTTACCTCGCTTCTCTTGCGCTTACGGAGCTGATTGTCTGCTGGGCTGAAGGATTTTCCTGTTGGGATGTGCTGAAGGTGTAGGTGACGAGCTGGTGTAGGTAAATTGGTGTAGGTAAATTGGCCGGAGCACAAGCGAGCACGCGTGCTGATACGGACACTGAGTTTACAGTCAGTATTACACTACACACTATGACGATATAGATTAACGGTACAAGAATAAAAACGTCAATGGTTCTTAAGCGTAGGTTTTTTGGTGATTTGTGCGTCCAAGGGTACGTAGCGAAAACGTATAATATATGAGCGCGCGCCGAGGTACGTAACGAGACAGTACATATGACAAACTGTGACTAAGCGGAGTTTTCGTTGATGCGTGCGGCGCGAGGTACTTAACAAGACTAAGCAGAGTTGCACACGAACTTAGGCGGAATCCCACGATCATCCAACGTCGCGCGAACTGTGGCGCGAACATCCTGGGCCGGCGCATTAGGATACTAAGGGATGTCCTGTGGTGCTGAATCCAAAGGCAGCCTGGCGAGCTTGATCACAGGCCTCCGCAAACTTCCATATGCCGTATCTAGGTCCACAACACGTAGAACACCATCCTTACCAGGTAATGTGCGGGTGATTCTTCCGAGTCGCCATTGTAGCGGGTGCAGATTATCTTCTTTTATAAGTACCAATTCTCCAACTTTAGAAGGAGAGGAAGGAGAGAGCCATTTGGAGCGGGTTTGAAGGGTATGCAGGTAAGATCTGGGCCATAAGGCCCAAAAACGCATGTTTGAATTTAAGACTGAAAAGATAAGTTTCTGGGCAATTAACCCAATAGAGTCAACTTCCATATCTTTAGATTAAATTATTAGAAATTTCATCTAGGATAATAACAAAATTTCTTAAGTTTATTTATAATTAATTCTATTTTTTTAACATCAATGACATGAGAACAGAGGAACACAGCCATGCATATATATCTATATATATATACATATATATATATATATATATATATATATATATATATATATATATATATATTTGGGGGGAATTTCACGCTCTTTAAAATATCCTTAGAGTTTTTTTGTGTAACTCGCACTGGTTCACCAGTAGGAGTCGTCAAAGTACAGTTTTTAATGAAAATATATTTTTTTTTAATTTTTTGAGCAAACCGCCAAAATTAGCAAAAAAAAAGGGACTGACTCATAATGTTGTTTTTGTATTCATTATGAGTAAAAAATCATACTAATTTTGAAAAAGTTCGTAGTATAAACAAATAAAATGGTAATAAATAAAAAAAATGAATCTAAATAACATTATGAGTTATTATTTATCAATTTCTTACATTTTCCGGTATAAAACGGCCTGTAAATTCATTAAATATTGGTTGGATAACTTTTATTTTATGAGTCAGTCCTTGTTTTCTTCCTACTTTTGGTGGTTTGCTCGAAAAATTAAAAAAAATATATATTTTTATAGTACTTATCAAAAACTACTTTGACGACTCCTACTGGTGAACTAGTGCGAGTTACACAAAAAAACTCTATGGATATTTTGAAGAGCGTGAAATTCCCCACAAGGTCCATTAAACTGATTTGTGATATTGTAAAAGCCGGGTAAGCATTAAAAATTTGAAAAAAAAAAGATTTTTTTACATGCATTTTAAATGGTAAAACTTTAAATTTAAATTGCAAGTACTTAAAATTAATATTAAGATCTCAAATTTGGTGAGAATTTCTTTTTCCATGTGTAGATTAATATTTTGTATGAGCACCGAAAAAAAAAAATTTTTGCGGAAATGAATCACCCTAATATGTAGGTATATATATATATATATATATATATATATATATATATATATATATATATATATATATGTGTGTGTGTGTGTGTGTGTTGACAAAATTATGTGAAAGGAAAAGACATAATGCGTCGACTTCGAGTAATTGGGACAAAAGCAGGGTAATGATGACTTAGATCCAAGAAATATAGATCATCGAATGGTAAAGATTCTATATCTGAGACACATAATAATCCTAATATGTAAGCTGATTACTTCCAACAATTAATCGAAATCCGCTGAGTAGCGTTGGGAATATTGAAAAGAATTTATCTTGTGAAACAAATAAATAGCATCATTAATACTTTTCCCTTTCTAAATCCAAACTGTTGTATTTGTAACTATCTCAAACGAGATATTGCCAAATACTTTTAAAAATCTGTCATAACACTTACAGATAAAAATAGTGATAAAACACTAGTTCATAATTATAGGCTCATTTCCATTCTTCCAACATTCTCGAAAAATCATTGATACAGAGTCCTGCTCAATTTTCAGACGTAAAGCTAGTCTCGGCAAGTTTATATGTAGACTTTTTATAGTTACATCCAAATCTTATCCTGAATTCGTTAGGAGGTAGCATACCTCCTAACGAACGTTGCCACCGAAGACAAAGATAGGGTTCCGGTGGCCCACTCGCACGGCGAAGATAGGCGCATTGCAAGGTCACGCGCCGTCTCTTTCGTCGCCCTGGACCGATTTGGTGCTGCTTGACCACACCATAGCCAACCACAAAAAAAAAGGATGTATGCTACTTTTAGCAGATGATAAGAAATATAGATTACCTACTTTTGCCTGACATAGCTATATATACCCGCCTACTGTTAGTAAAAAGAAGGAGGAAACGCGTCCTATGCTAAGTAATATAGTGATAGCACTTGTATTACAAATTTCACTAGTTTGACGTTTTTGTGCATATATCCAATTCCTATCCTGATTTTTCAATGGAATATATGAGTATAATCGAGCAGACGATAAGGACCACAAAGCGTCATTGTCTGTTACAGCTATCCCCAACTAATTTTAGCAGAAACAGTTTAGAATAGGAGATATGAAGAAGTGCTTTTATCTTTTTGGTCACTCTTTCTGAGAAACAGTAATGCTATTATAAATAGGATATTGCAAATTAATAAAATAACTTTTACTCAACACAATACATATATTTAAAATATAATATATGTTAGATATAAGATATTACTTAAAACAAAATAATTTAACAAAGTATTTCTCATAACGATAATTAACAAACGCAGCTAGATATAATAACTTTACTCACAGAACATATGTCCGTGACCTATTTAGGCTATCTGAACAGGTCTTGAGTTATAAGCTAAAAGCGAGCTGAATCCCTAGTTCAAAAGCATTATTTTACGCCTTCTTAAAGAACAGCCACAACATACTTCTTGTTCTTGATTCTGGAATTTCGTCTGCGACAAAAAATTATTTACTCATATATACGGATCTAATGCGGTTAAATTGTTTCCAAAGTTCTAGGATATATCAGAATTGTTGTCTCAAATTACCTCATAATTACATTACGTATAATATTACATTAGAAAACTTATTACTTTTTAATGTGATATCAATTCAAATCAATTATTTCTTGTCTAAATTATTTCATAAGTAATTAAATATACGCTTTACAATTTCTATTTATTGCATATATACAAGTGTAATGATCGGTACAATGTAGATCTGCTGGGTCTCATTTGAGCGGCCTATGCCTCTCTAACTCCGTGTTGCTTTCACCAACGCGCCTTGCAATAAATAACTATGGATCGTACTTCACTACATAATTTCGCACGTCACTCACCACCCAAATATCAAATAACATACACTGCTCGTTTAAAATGGTGTTGTGACTCACATAATTCTCCAGTGTTGCCCGTTTTTTAAAGATGGCGCCACTGGTTTGGTTACCATTTAATTAACCTAAGTCAACCAAAAATTTGATGATAGTTATATTGTATTATTTATATGTGACTTGACGCTTTTTGAAAAACCATGACACAAGTGCTTTTATATTATTTTACAAAAAAGCAAATTGCAATAGAACTACAGTATAGGTCGTGAGTAGGTATAACATAGACAGTAGTAGTACTGCGTCCACGTCGAACAAATCGGCCGCGCTCATTTTTGTGAAGGAGTTGCGAACCAGCTGCAACAGCTTCTTATAGATGTGCCTCTGTTGCTCTGTAACATGTTTGTTATTTATTAGTGAGGACGTATATTGAGCAGTCACGGTATATACATATAGAAAAAGCCACACGTGTGCATCTTTGTGAACTAACTGCAAACAAGCTGCTACTGCTTTTTGGTCATGAGCTCATTCTCTTTACGACGTTTTTGCTATTTATCATTATATACTCATTAGCGAACACATAGTAAATATTATATATTATATGCTCATTAGCAGCCATGTGCGTACATCTTTATGAACAAGCAGAGAGCTAGCTGCAATTGCACCTTGTACAAATGTTTCAGACACCCTAACTTTTATGTGTTATTTTTATTATGACTATATTTAAACAGATTAATAAATAAAAAATAGGTAGACAGTTAAAAGTCGCATGGCTCAGCAATTATAGCAAAAAACCTCTTCGCTCATTTTAATGTAGTAGCTTGATATGGTATTTACATGTAAGTTTCTACATTGTAAAAGTATATATTGTACAATTATATAACTGTGTGGTACTGGCTACGAATACAACCAACCCTTACTTTGCTCGCGGATATCGGAAAACTAAGAGTCTTATAACGTCCTGGGCCAACTCCATCCGATGCCGTTTGGTCAACAATTAAGACCAGAAAACAGGATATGAGTGCGAAAATGATGATGATGATGTATTAATCGTTTAAACATCAGAAATCAACATCAGAAAAAAAGTATCAGTATACTTTGAAAAAATAGAAACTCACATGTAATTAAATAAATATTGGGTCATCATAAATATAATCATCTTACATTTAAACATGAAAATTCTAATACAATTGTATCACGATGGTTAACTAAAAAGGCACATACCTGTAAGCACAACATTACTAAGATACTGACTACACGTATGCTTGGTGTTCTCCATAATTTCATAGATATTTTCTAATTGAATACATAGCTGCACTTGTGACCACCAATCTTTTACCATATTTAAAGCGTCAATAAAAACAGCACAGGCAAAATCAATCTAAAATAACATATATTTTATAAACTTATTGAATATGTGCAATTATTGTTTAGTATCACGTCCCAATGGCAAGCAATAGAATTAGGATTTAGGACAGAGGGATTTGATTAAATGTCAATCCGAATATATAATAATAAACGAGTAAGAATAATAATAAAGTTTATTAAATATAAAGCTAACCATGTGTGTTGGTAACAGAAACAAAAAAGGATTAAGTTTGGTTAACACTCGAATTAAAACCCCATACTAACTAACTAATAGGTGCGGTTTCGAACCACGCTTGTGACATCTTTTTTCGTTTTGTATCGGGTTTTTATAAATAATTAAGCATATTAAATGCTAAATTTTAGTAATTTGAATAACAAGGTTGTGTCATCGTTTAATACAATTCTAACTGCAAAGTTTAAAGTATTAAGCCTACACAGTGTGTAAACAGTCGGTCAGTGTCGGGTAGATGGCGCGCGTCACCTTGGATACGTAAATATTATACGAAGCAAGATTTGACTGTCCTACAATAGTTCACGGTGGTGTAAGTGGCAGCACGATTGGGCCGGACTCCCAATAGGTGCGGGTTCGAACCCCGCTTGTGACATCATTTTTCGTTTCGTAATCGGGTTTTTATAAATTATTAAGCATATTAAATGCTAAATTTCAGTAATTTGAAGGATTAAGTCTGGTTAACACTCGAATTAAAACCCTATACTAACTTATCAAAATAGTAGGACAATTTCCCCACCATTCCAGAGAAGGCGCGAGCACATCTACGAAGCAAATATGAGCTGAGAGGATCATGATTATAATTTCAGTTACGATTGCGAAAATTTTTTGAGTTGGTCCCCGGCTCGTCGGCGCGGCATCTAACCTCTCACGGTTTATGCCGAACGTAGGCGGACGCAGCGTGGAATGTCGACGACTGTCCGCGGGGGTAATCCGTTCAATGGTGTTGTACAGTGCACTCGTGTGGGCGAGGTCTCTGACCGCCCGACTCAGGGCTCTCTTGTGACGTCCACAGAGGGCCATGGTGGTTAGGGCATTCGCGGATACCGCACGGTGGCACCGAAGCAGCGTGCACATTGACCGGAATTCCCCCGTGGGACCTGAAGACGGAGATGTTCGCCAAGATTTACCGGCGGGTATCTAGCATACGCGAGGAGGGCGGCATTGTGTCGCCCAGTGAGTTGGCCGCCTGGCGCGAAGACGCCCGCCGAGGGGACATCGCCCGTTGGGCAGCACGGCTGGAGAGGCCTCGATTTGGTGTACGTAACTAGGAGGCCCTCCATCCGGTGTTGATCGAGTGGATGGAGCGGCGACACGGTGCCCTCTCTTTCTGACTGGTACAGGTTTTGTCGGGACATGGATGCTTCGGTAAATACCTGTACACAGTCGCACGGAGCGAGACGGCTGCTACCTGCCATCAGTGCGGTTGCAGCGAGAACTGCATATGTTCGAGGTCTGCGTGACCTGGGCACAGCAGCGTCATGAACTTGTTGCAACCATCGGTGCCGAACTGACGCTGCTGGCCGTCGTGAAAGTGATAGTCAACAGCGTCAGAAACTGGGACGCGGTCACCGTGAGGCGGCGGAGCGTACCCATAAGACTGGACCGGAGATTATTCTGGTCGCTCTGAAGTGAGGCTACCACGTGAGGACGATGCCCCGACGGCAAAAGCTGCCGGGGCATTGACTCGAGAGGATTACCGCGAGGGTAAACCACCAGGCGGGCCACCGAAGACAAAGACTGGGCTCCGGTGGCCCGCTCACTTGGCGTATAGAGGTTCCTACATGTAGGGCGGGTCTATGGGGTCACGCGTCGCTTCTTCTATCGCTCCGGATGGATTAGCCTGGCGTGATCACTCCATAGCTCATCGCCAAAAAAGCCCGGCGATTATCGAGCACTTTTCGTCTTTTTGTACGTCTGATAACTCTAAAATCTCACACTGAATTTTGCTCAATTTTTCTTCCAGTTCTATTCAAACTTCAAGGTTTATATATTACTTATCCAATAGTGGTACAATACCAGAGTAACACATCCTGGGTTACTCTGGTATGAAAAACATTAAAGTTGAGTTTTTTATTAAAGTTGATTGCTCAACTTTAATTTAGTGATATTATATTGTAGTGCACTATAACAAATAGATTTCATAAAAATATAATTAGCAGAACATACATCTTCAGCTTGCGCATCCGATTTAAATATATACGTATTTAAAAAAAAACACGTCTTACTAAATTTCATAATTTTGATTGAAAATCACTTAATTATTATTGTAATAAAATAAATATTTAGTTAAAGACACAGATGAACGTCAAATATCTAAAGCTTTCAAAACTTCAGCAACTTTGCACTGGCTATTCTACATAAAATGATTCATTAATATTTTAAGAGGTTGATAACGATACCATACTTCAACATATTTTCATCGCGTGAAATTGCAAAAAAATGTGATAATGCAATAATAAAATTTCACCCCCACTTCTTCTCTGGCGTATATCGAAAAATATCGATTCTACAGAAAAATTGATAAGAACAAAAATTGTTGGAAATTTACTTTCGTACAACTTTGGTGATGACCACTTATCGTGTAAAATTGAAAAAAAAAAGAGTTATTCAATAAACAAAAAACACTTTCTTTTCGGGTGTGAATCGAAAAATATCGATCCTACGGAAAAAATGATGAGAACAAAAATTGTAGGAAATTTAATTTTGAACCACTTTGGTAATAACCATTTTTCGTGTAAAATTGAAAATAAACGAGTTATTTAAAAAACAAAAAAACACCCTTAAAATCAAGATGGCGGAAAATGCAAGACCACTGGGAATTCGAAAACCGAAATGTAGACTCCCAGTGACCCCCCCTAACAAATTCCGAAGGAAAAATTCTACTTATAATTTTTCCTGGGTCAATCAACAATTCGATTGGACTAATACCTATGTCCCCAAACAAGGACGTTGGATAATATTAAAATCATACTTGGTAGGCCGGTAAGCGATTGCACTTCGTGTTATAAGTTTCTCAAGAAATGGTCCTTTTCGTTAATTAAACTATCTTTTACCAATCCGATGGGAGAATAAGTGACATAATATATCATCACCGCTGATAAAGATACTTATTGGTTATAAATAAATGACTTTAAAACTTTTATACATACACCGTTATACTTTTTTGATGGCTGTTTGAATATCTGAATTGCTATTTCCACTTAATATAAACCATGGATTACTGTATCAATTGTGTGATATAACACCTAAAAGCAAATTAGTAATGATTATAATTGTTGTAGTAAAACTTACGCTAAGCAACATGTAATTAGCTAGCCTCCTCGTGGCAAAATTATCTGTCCGACTCGCATTCCTCGCCCTGTTAAGGACAGGGACGATGGTTTTATCACTGCGGACTGAAGGAGGTCACTCTTTATGACGTTCACTTCACCCCTGATAGAAGCGTGACGGATTTCGAAGCCTTTCTGACTAATTTAGGGGCCTTGATACGACGACTGGCACTGCGCCTCATCCTTATTCCAAGTAACTTCAACGACAAATCCGTTACGTGATGTTACCCTTTTTTTTTTTCTTTTTTTTTTATTGGTGGGCTATGGATACGTCTCGCCCCGCCAAATCGGTCCGGGGTGACGGAAAGGCGGCGCGTGACCCCATAGACCCACCGTAAAATCCTCTCTCTTCGCCGTGCGAGCGGGCCACCGGTACCCGATTTTTGACTTCGGTTACGTGATGTTACCCTACGACGAATGCTCGCGAGCAGGCGGTCGAAGAGTGGTTAGTTTCATTGGACCTCTGTTTACTCAACAAAGACTTATTGAATACATGCTCGTGACAGCGGAGCTGCTGTAGCATGTATTCACTGCATGTTTCTATAGTAGAATTATCGTTCGTTAGTCCCGGACTGTGTGGACGCTAGGGTTGTGCATTCGCAGTGCGTTAATGTAGATCTGCGATGCGGCGTCTACTTTCGAAGCAGGAGATCTACCGGTGGTCCCAGGAGCTGGCGGATCTTTGCGCATCGTGCAATCGCCTAAAGATCCTGCACTCGAAGCCGGCGGTATCAACGCGATTCTAAGCGGGAGGTTCAGCTATACGAGGTTTAACGTAGTGCGCGGACTGCCTTCAGATTAGCCATCCGTCGCGCCAAAGATAAGAGAGATGCTGAAGAGTCATAACTGTGATCCCTGAGGTCGCCCATGTCGCGTGGAGCTTAGTAAATTCTACGCGAAGGGCCCACTTCACCGAGACCCCTTCAGCCCGACCTCCTCACCAGGGTGGTTGCGGAGCACACGCCCCCGGTCATGACGTCGCCTGAGGTTGACCGGGACGCCTATAACGGAGGTAAAGATGGGAGCAGTTATGTCAAGGATTCGTTTCATGAACATAGCTCCCGGGCTAAACAGGGACATTTCCCCGAGAACTAAACTTTCTTCTCGATCATCTGGAGGCCCGCCTCAAGGAACTGCACAACGCTTACCTAGCATCTGGATAGTTCCCTGAGTGCTGGGGAGGTTAGTCATCCTGCTAAAGCTGGAGCAGCTATAGATTAAGCCGCGGTCTAGAAAAAAAAATGTAGGCAAGCTATTGCAACGTAGGATACCCTGCACGCATCACCCAGCGCCTTAGCGAGGTCAGGCTCGATCTATCGGACGCTCAGTTCGGTTTTTGAAAGAAACGTTTGACTATCGCGGCCTCACTACCCCTGAAAGATGTGCTCACCGGCTGTTGTCGGCGGTATCTGTGGGCATGTAACAGTCTGCCATTCAGCTGCATCAAAGAGACACTCTGGTTTCAAAGGGTGCCCTTGTACCTGAGGCGGCCAGTAGCAGACTATTGATGCGGGCACAGAGTCCTTTACTTTAATCGGGCAAGAGTCACTGTGCGAATGCCTATGTCGTGCGGTGGTCACGTCTGTCTTAGGGCCGACTTTTGCTACTACTGGGACATTAGCTAAAGTTGGGCATTGAGAGGTAGTCTCCCTTCTGTGTAGGGCTTAATTAGCTATGCTGACGTAGGAAGCTAGAAAAAGCAATGCGCCTGGCCCCTCTCGGCACCGAGGAGATGTTTTCTAATGTTTACGCGAGTATTATACATTTGAAGTAAAACTACTTTTACAGATTCTATCGCGTTTGTATTTGATTTTTAATTTACCGATGTTTCGAACACTGTACATTGACCATGGTCGCGGGACGATTAAGGTGTCTCACGTCCAATAAGTCATCGTTATTACAGAAATTTATATGTACTGGGCTACAATATCAGTTATTACATGCGGGTCAAACATTACGCGAAAATTAACTCGCCAAACGGAACCGACAAAAAGGAGCGGATTTCTTATGATAAATTATACTGTAACTCATGAACCTTTGTAATACCAAGAGCACAGCTAGACTGTAGCCTATCGGAAAGAGAGTGCTCTTCCTAAACCTCGTTTAAAGAAGTTAATATTATAGTGCTCGGGCAACACAGCAGTAAGTGTTTCACTGCAAATCCTAACCATACGTAGGAAAAATTATCACTGAAAGCTTACAGGTAAGACCATAACATTTCCAGGTGAAATGGATAAATCCTGCTATGGTGTATAGTGATAAAGTGGTAAAAATATGACGATGTTAGTATTAAAAAAAAATCTTAGAGCATGGTCATAATACTCCATATACATGGGAACTATTTTTTACCATCAAAAATGCCTATCACTGGGTCGTCAGATAATAAACCCAAATAGTAATATGTTATAATATATTTTTTTTATATAAAAATTATCCATATCAAATTCAAGTTTCAAAACCTTGGGATGGAACTTCAAAGTTCCATGCCAAATTCAACATCTAACAAATCGATGCTAACATCATCACATACCATTGAAACTTACCAACGCTTGAAAAAGTTGTTTATAAAGATGATAAACATCTAAAATATCTTGAAATACCAGGTACATTTTGTCATAATACTCAATATCTTCTTCATTAGGTAGTGCAATGATTTTGAACCATTCTTCTAAATATTTCTTTATCAGTCCTATTACAAGTATTGCATGTATGAAATTTATTTGAACTCTCAATAATAGTATATCAGCTATAACGTGATACGTTGTAAAACGTACATTTAATTTATAAAAAATAATTATCGCTGTGATATCTAAACAGATCATAAAAAAATATAAGATCCAACTGGTTATTATATAACTGCGAAAGTTCTTCTCAATATTTAAGTTTTGATGAATTTTTTGCAGCGTCAATATGAGTAATATATTTTTATCGTAATGAATTATGTTGAGAATGCAGGTTGTTATAATAATAGTACTACGGATCGATAAAAAAAATATCGTGAAGAGAAAGACAATATTGCTATTATAGAAGTCAGCTCCGAACGAACTAATAACACGAAGAATAAATAATATAATCCATATGAAAGAAATAATAAAGGACATTATATTAGTTCTCATTTGATTCGGGGTTATAAAATTGTAATGTATTTCATATTTTGATGAGAAAAACAATTTTAGCATTAAATTTTGAGGATGAAATAACCTCTGAACCTCTTTATCTACAATATTATTGAGCATAATTTCTGATTGAATCTTCTTTGTATTGATTGGTATCATTTTTGAATTTATTCACTTAAATGTGGGTATTTTGATTTTTTTTTAATTGCTTATGGTGGCAAACGAGCAAGCAGCACACCTGATGGTAAGTGTCACTGACGCCCATGGACCTTTTCAATACCAAGGGTACAGCTTAGGCCGCTGCCTATCAATAAAATACCCAAACCCAGCCAGTTGGACTTGCGGCTCTCTCAAAATGTATGTGTGTGAATGTGAATAATAGTCACAATGTGGTAAAATAAAATCGAATTCTTATTCAATTCAATATCTAAGTCGATACTAATATCAGTAATACACTAAATCCATTAATTTAAACAGGTTGGTAAAATTTATTATTATAAATAATAATCATAGAAATTGTTGATGCAAGCGTTGTATATATGATTCCTATTATTTTTGTTATCACTATATCAGTAAACATAAATTAATTCTACTAATACGTATTTGATTCTCGGTGAGTGTGTGTGTTTTACTAGTAAAAGTAATTTTAATGAATTCCTCATTTCTTTATTTGTATCATTTGCTAGGATTACATCAGCTGTTGATATTTATTTTTTCACGAAAACGTTTATCTATATATGCCAGCGGTAGCTGCAGATCTCAGCGCGGGAGGCGTCAGATCTTCAGTTTATAGTTCGTCTACCTAACTTTAGTCACAAGATAAAGTAGGAGGCTCACCATATTATCACCAACACCATATAAAATAATAACATGGAATGCAGCGAGGTTAGTTGTGGCTCGATACAACCAATCGCTACTAACGCTCACAGATTCTTGATATGAAGGCACGTCTCACTTCAAAAGTAAACTATCTAAGGGTTGTTTATTTTTAACTACCTTCTATCGTATTTAATCGTGTCACAACTAAACACACTCAAGAAAAGATCAAAATTAATAAACTAAAGGATAATCAAAATGTGAAGAAGTGTGAAATGCTTATCAACGCTGAGCAGAAACTACTGAAGCTGGAAACATGAAATTTTGACAGTAGTAGCTATTATATTGTAGAGATCCAGGAAGAAAGGAATTTATAAAATTATTTGATTGTTTTCAAATTAGATAAAAACACGTTTTTCAGCGTATGCACATTTTAACTCCTTAGGGGTGTGTTTAGTCATCTAGTTGACTTGCGAGTGCGTCGCGGTGAGGGGGCAGTAACAACTGTTTGCTGCGCGCGCAATTTACATTTTTCTCTTTTTATTTTTTTTATATTCGCTGCAGTTGCCACAACAATTGTACCTTTATATTAACTTCTTCAATATATCATATTAATATACTGTTCATTGCTTTTATTGCACTCAACATCTCAGGAATCATACTAACAGGGTGTAAATTATGCTACAGCGCCGAGCCGGAACTATTGAAGCTAAAAACATGAAATATTGATAGTTTTTTTTATGACGTAGAGATACAACTACTGATAGGGAACTTGTCTTTAAAATCCAAAAACGCTGCATAAGATCAATGTGTGGTTTAAAAACTGTAGACAGCTGTTTACCATATTTTAAGTCCCTAAAAATATTAACCTTGCCTTCATTGTACATTCTGGAAACTGCTCTACTTATGAAGGCAAATCCCTACCTATTTAGAAAATTATCGGCAGTAAGAACAAACCCCATACGTGCTCAATATAGATACTAACTTTGCCAGTAAAATGTAAAACCTCTTTGATGCAGAAGAGCTTCTTTGGTGTTTCATCAAGCATATATAACCATATACCAGATAATATAAAAAATCTGCCTTTTATAAAATTTAAAAATGTACTCCATAAATTACTAATTGAAAAATGTTATTATTCTATAGACGAATTTTTAAATGACAAATTTTAACTAACTATATAAGTCTTTTATAATTTTAATAAATTAATGTAATGTAATGTATTAAATAATCTAATGATATTAATTAATCAATGTATTAAATATTGTAATACCATCAAGAACTTTATAGTATAGATTTTTTCTTATTAATTTAATTGCATGAACAATAAAAATATAACTAATAAAATATATGTATAATACTATTGCATGCCCAATATAGGTATACTGTTCAATACTAAATATATAATTGTAATAACATCTGCACAAAATGTAACAGTAAAGCAATAAATGATTCTGATTTTGATTCTGAAAAAAAAAAACAATAAAAAAGGAAAAAATAAAAAAGGAAAAAATAAAAAAGGAAAAAACAATAAAAAAGGAAAAAACAATAAAAAAGGAAAAAAAGAAAAAAAATTCTAAATTGCGCCCTTAAGGGGGTGAAACGGAGTAGCATAATTTGTATGGAGAAAAAATCTGAATTGATTCTTTTCTAATTATGTATAAATACTCTTTGGTAAAAATATATAAACAGGTGTTTCAGCATTGGTCAATTTTTATCCTCTGAGAGTGACAAATAGGCTAAAGAAGCTGGATGCTTAACTCATCAGCGGCGAGTTGAAGTTACTAAAGCTAGAAAGACGAAACTTTGACGGTAGTTTTTACAGTAAGATTTTTACAAAATTTTGCCCCTAGAGAGGTGAAACGAAATAATAAAATTTGTGTGGGGAGAAAAAATTCTTAATCCATTCTTTTCAAATTATGTACAAATACTCTTTTGTAAAAATAAATAAACACGTATTTCAGCACGTGCCAATGTTCACGCTCTGGGGGTGTAAGGTAGGTAACTCATTAGCACCGATCAAAAATAATGAAGCTAAATTTTAAGACCTTTTTTAATGACGTAGAGACCTACTAATAAAGGATTTTACAATATTCCGCTCCTAAAGAGGTGAAACGGAATGGTAAAATTTGTCCAATGGCGAAAAATCTATATAGATTTTTCCTAAATTATACAAAAATACTCTTCGGTAAAATGAATAAACACGTGTTTCGGCATTTTGTCATTTTTCATCTTTTGGGGGTAAAAATTAATGTTGAGCCGAAACTACTGAAGCTAAAAACATAAAATTTTGATCGTGGTTTCTTTGTGTTCTTCTTTGTTTCTTCAATCGGCGAAGAGAGGTACATGTAGGGTGGGTCTGTCGTGCGCCGCTTCTTCTGTCGTCCCGGATGGATTTAGCGGGGTGCGACCAATCCATAGCCCGCCGCCAAAAAAAGTGGTTTCTTTGTGTGACATAGAGATCCACTATAAAAGAATTTTAGATTGAATTTTTGAATTGAAATTTAAATTGTATAATAACTTACCTACACATGTTTTTATAAATAAAAAGTATGTTACCTTATCTTATCTTATCTTTATGAAAGTCAAATGGATTGGTTATGGCTAAGTTTGTATGGGGAGGATCTTTAACGATTCTTTTCAAATTATACATCTTTCACTCTTTAGTAAAAATAAATAATCACGTACTTCAACATTTACAAATTTTTAACTTTTTGAAACTGGTTGAATGGCTTATTTACACCGAGCCGATGATATTGATGCTATAAACATGAAATTATAGTTTCTTTTTATGACACGCAGAAACTCAGAACGAATTTTACGATATTCAGCCTTAACCCCTCACGCGATTTTGGGACACTGATTGACCCAAAAAAAAATGTGCTCAACGCGCTTTTAGGACATAGGTTTGGCCCAATTAAACGTTCTAAAATTAGAAATTACTTTTAGCACTGTATTTCACATTTCCTTGTAATATAGCAACAATAACAGTTTATGTAAAACTATAAAACTCACTGAACCTTTTTCAATAAAACAAAGCATTATACGCTCCAATAATTCTCCTTTTGCGATTCCAGTGCTACTAGTTCAAAAGAAAGATGGATCTTAAAGAGTGTGCGAGATTATCGCCAACAAAATAGTAACACGGTCCTTGATGGGATATTCCATTACTACTAATTGCTGACCAAATTCAATAATTAGTGGGATCGCAATGTCCGAATGTAGTGTCCCTTCTCAACTTAATGTGACATCTGTTGGCGTGTGTGTAACTCGCTGTTTCAGAAAGATACTGTGATCTATACCTGTGTGGCACTTCTGTCTTTATGATTTTATGAACTATGTGATGAGTACAACTGTCTGAGAAACCTCTACGACAAGCCTGCGTAGCAAGACTGCATCGCAAGACTATGTGACAAGCCTATATGGCAAGCCTCTGTGACAAGCCTGTATGGCAAGCCTATGTGACAAGCCTGTGTGGCAAGCCTCTGTGACAAGCCTGTGTGGTAAGCCTGTATGGCAAGCCTCTGTAATAAGCCTGTATGGCAAGCCTCTGTGACAAGCCTGTGTGGCAAGCCTGTGTGGCAAGCCTCTGTGACAAGTCTGTATGGCAAGCCTCTGTGACAAGCCTGTGTGGCAAGCCTGTGTGGCAAGCCTCTGTGATAAGCCTGTATGGCAAGCCTTTGTGACAAGCCTGTGTGGCAAGCCTGTGTGGCAAGCCTCTGTGACAAGCCTGTGTGGCAAGCCTGTATGGCAAGCCTGTGTGGCAAGCCTCTGTGACAAGCCTGTATGGCATGCCTCTGTGACAAACCTGTGTGGCAAGCCTCTGTGACAAGCCTGTATGGCAAGCCTCTGTGACAAGTCTGTGTGGCAAGCCTGTGTGGCAAGCCTGTGTGGCAACCCTGTGAGCCAGCCATGCGTAGCAACCCCGTGTGGCAACCCCGTGTGCCAACCCTGTGAGCCAACCACGCGTAGCAACCCCGTGTGGAAAACCCGCATGAACACCCCGCGTGGCAAATCTGCATGACAACCCCGCGTGGCAAATTCGCGTGGCAAACCCGCGTGGCAACCCTGCGTGTCAACCCTGCGTGGCAACCCTGCGTGGCAAACCTGCGCGGCAACCCTGTTAGGTTAGGTTAACTACTCGACATAACCTTCGTACAGTGTAGGTACTACCTTTTTTTTTTTTTTTTTTTTTTTTATTGGTGGGCTATGGGTGCGTCTCGCCCCGCTGAATCGGACCGGGGTGACGGAAAGGCGGCGCGTGACCCCACAGACCCACCGTAAAACCTTCTCTCTTCGCCGTGCGAGCGGACCACCGGTACTCGATTTTAACTTCGGTGGAGTGTAGGTACTACCTAGGTGTAGGTACGTTTTGGAATAGCAGTCCACGTGGACTTTGTAGCTGTGATTGGCTAAGGTAATTACGTCAGCCAATCATTATCATGCGGGATGCCGTGTGATTTCTTTTGTTTAAAATATAAACATTATAACCAGGTTGTTACTAAATATTAACTTTAGTTTATTTTATTTTGTTTTTTTATTTTTATCACTACCACTATTGAATAATTAAATATGTTAGATATGTTTCTTTTTTCGGATACTTTTATGGCACTACTTTTGTAAGACGATATAATATATATATATATATATATATATATATATATATATATATATATATATATATATATATATATATATATATATATATATATATATATATATATATATATATATATATATATATATATATATATATTTGATACGACAGATATACATGACAGATATATTTGACTTGTAACTACTACCACCAACCCTTACTTTGCTCGTGGATGTCGTAAAAGACGACTAAGAGCCTTATAACGACCTGGGCCAACATCACTTTATGTCGTTTGGTCTCAACAATTACATTCCCAAGGAGGATAGAAATATATATATATATATATATATATATATATATATATATATATATATATATATATATATATATATGTATATGTGTGTGTGTGTGTGTGTGTGTTTGTGTGTGTTCCGTGTGATGACGGAGTAAGAATATTATTTACCACCACATATCTTACCCGTGGGTGATCGTACGAGACGACTAAGGGATATAAAACGCATATAACATCTATACGAGAGAAGGAAAACTCGAACCAAAACCCTATACCAACACGTCTGACCAACACGGTATAGTAGGTTAATTTCCCTCCTATTACGGAGGAGGCCCGAACTCAGTAGGGGGAAGGGCTGTGATGATCGCCAATTGTCGCCGTCGTGGAGCAGGTCCCGGCAGAGGTCCAGCCGGTGACACCGACCCCGCTGCCCACGGTGGGGGGTGTGTCGGACGAGGCCTTGCGCGCCATTATCGACGCCGTCGGTAATATGGTCAATGCGCGCTTGGCCGTTCTGTAGGCAAGGCTGCCTCCAGAACCACGTGTTCGACCGCCTCTCGCCGCGGATAAACGGCCATATGCGGCACCAGCTCCCGCCCCGCTGCCTTGTCAGGGTGGCCGTGTGGGGGGGAGGCTACGCCAATTTATACGCTAATTTTACAAACTTGCAATTAACGCTGACAAACCATACCCACATTCAGAACAACACTTTGGTGAAGTATTGACCTGTGTGGGAATCGAACCCATACTGACACGGAAGATTAACCACTACGCCATCTGTGCAGTCGATTATAGTATATATTTATTAATTATATATTATTTCTAATATTTAATTTTATACAATATACACGGTGACATTTATGTCGTCTTACAAAAGCAGTTCAGTTGACGTATCCAGTATCTACTATTCATTCGTACAATTAAAAGGGTTAAAAAAATATTTACTAGAATATTTTTACTATAAATCATAATTACTAATTAAAATAGCAAGAAAACACCATGTAGCGAGCGCGTAGGTATTCAAAACAACCTACGTACTATATAGGTACTACGACCGCTTTACCGCGGGGCGCCCACGCCGATCATTCACCTTACACCGTATTAAAAAGTTCAATTGTCAACTCTTAAAATTGTACATATCTACCTACGTCTTTTTTAGAAATTCTACTACGTATTTAGTAAGTGCGGAGTCCAATTTTCCTCTTCACACTTTATACGGACTTAGAACCGTCAGACAAAACCGTTGACAAAACCGTGTTAGTAAGAGACTTGCTATCTACTAGTAGACCATTATTTCAATAAAGTAAATTGCTTCAGGTGTATTTAAAAAAATGGAATTGTAAATAGCTATTTACACTATTCACAAATAATTGCGATTAAAATAAACAAGAATAATATGTAAGTAGATGGTTCTATCGGTATTGAAGTAAATGTTCAAATTGCTCATCATTTTTTTCCATGCATAAACGGGCACGTTTTTGGTGGTTATGTCTTAATAAGTTTTTATCACATTGGAAGCTGATATAATCTGTTCTTTTAATTGGTCTCGATTGCGAGCTTCCACGGTATAAACAACTCTTTTTATTTGCTGCGATATGGCCAAGCCACGAGACCATTTCTCCCGATCCATCTATCCCCAAATTGCATATTGAATGTTCTTTTCGAGTTCAGGTGAATAATGAGGGTGGCCGCGACCCTGCGCATCTGTCGGAGTGTGGAATTGACCCTGAGCAATCAGGCGTAGCGTCGCTACTAAAATCACTTGAAGGCCTGGCACCCGTGGGTTAATTACACCCCGATTGCGAAGCATTTGCATATTCGCGGGAGCTGCATAATAAATTGTCTCCAGCTATCGCATACAGACGCACCAATTTTACGTACTCGATATTCAAATATTAATAATGTCTATCAGGCATATTAGAACAACACACACACACGCGCACACACACAACTATGTTGCGAAATAAGTTATTACTTATCAGGATTGTAAGTACATGCGCATGACCTTTCACTTTCGCAATCCCGCAGCTACTAAAACAATTGTCGGCTGTTCGGGCATCGTAAAGGGTACCTCCAGAGTAGGTTTGGGTTATTTGGTTAGCTTAGGTTTGATTACGCTTTGCAATATCCGTCCACGTGGACTTCGTAGCTATGATTGGCTAACGAAATTCCGCCTTTCTTTTGTTTAAAATATAAACATGATAAACAGGTTGTTACAAAATATTACCTTTATTTTATTTTATTTTGTTTTTTTTTATCACTACCACTATTGAATAATTAAATATGTTAGATATGTTTCTTTGGTCGGGTACTTTTATGACACTTATTTTGTAAGACAATATAAATGTCACGGTGTATAATTAAACATACATACATACATATCATCACGCCATATCCCTTGCAGGGTAGGCAGAGAGAACAGAGTGCCAGAGAACTCTATATTTGCATACTTCACTCGCTTCCTCAACATTCATAATTCTCTTCATACACGCTCGTCGGTTTCGGAGACTCTTGACTCCACCTTCTTTCAGTACATGACCGATCTGGTCTAGGTAGGTTAGTCTCGGTCTCCCCCGGTACCTACATCCTTCCACTTTCGCATTGTATATCTTCTTAACCAGACGTTCGTTCGGCATTCTTTCCACATGTTCGAACCATCGGAGCATTCCCTTTCGCATATTTACGCTAATACTCTCATTCATACCTACTCGCTCTCTTACGTCGTCGTTACGAATGCGGTCGGTCAGCCTAACTCCACAGATTTTCCGCAGAGATCGCATTTCGACCGCATTAATTTTACTTGCATACTCTTTTCTGCATACCCAACTCTTGCTTCCATACAGTAATATTGGGACAAGTACTGCGTTATGTATTGCTACACGTGCCTTCTGGCTGAGGTGGTGGCTACCGAGAAGTTGCCCCAATGCTCCGTTCACTCTATTTCCCGCATTCACTCTTCGCTCTATATCAGTGGTGTACCTTCCATCTCGGCTAAATCCACATCCAAGATATACAAATTTATTCACTTGCTCTAGTACATCATTACCTATTGTTACTCTTACATCTGTTCTGGCTTCATCTCTTTCAAAGACTATTATTTTGGTTTTGCTCACATTCACGCGTTGACCCCTATAATTAAATATTATATATAATATATAATTAATTAATGTTGGACTCGGCGATCAATGTAACGATAGTTGTTTTGGTCAATGGCTAAATGGCCAAGAGCTTCGAGCAATCATCTCATGAGACTCGCGTCAGGTGGTTGGGTGAAGGGTTAGATGCAAAAGACAGTTCTCCTTGACACAGCACGCATAGATTGTGTGTTAGTAGGTTTTTTTTTTCTTGTGTTGTATTTGTATATGTGCTTGTTTGTTTACCCCTTTCATCTATTTAAAAAAGTACAAATATGAAATAAATAAATATAAATAATAAATAAATAATTAATGTACTTTATTTAATTTGAGACTTGATTTCATCCATCCATCCATCAGCCCGTAAATATCCATTGTTAAACATAGGTCTCCCTATGAGAATGTCACTCAAAACGCTCCTGTGCCACCTACAATCAACGGTTTCCTGTGACCTTTATTATGTCGTCAGTCTACCTGATGCCACTCCAACGTGCTAATTCTTTGGTTTGTCGGTTATATAGGTTGTTCTACATTAATAAATATAATAAAATGCTAAATTATATATTAATCAAATTAAACATATGTAACGAAATAATTTATAGTAATTTAAGAATGTTTGCTGTGTTGATTACAAAATCTTACTTAATTCAGTGTGTTACAATTAATAAAAGTAAAATTACAGTGAAGAAATTTTATAAAAAAGCACATTGTAGCAGAACAATAGTGTAGTTAGTGAGTAGGTACATTATACTAAGAAATAGCTTCATATCGACGTTAAACAAACCACACGCGTTCATTTTTGTAAATGAACCATTAGTCAGCTGCAACACCTTCTTGTAAACGCGCTTCTGACTTTCTGTAATATTATTGTTAGGAAATTTAATAATGAGGTTCTAGTTAAGTTTTATTCTATGTAAAATTTTACGTTTATACATATACGATTTTCCCTGTGGTGACGGAGTAAGAATATAATTCACCACCCCCTTTCTTACCCGTGGGTGATCGTAAGAGACGACTAAAGGATATAAAATGCATATAACATCTATGCGAGAGATGGAAAACTCGAAATAAAACCCTATACCAACACGCCTGACCAGCGTAGTATTGTAGGTCATTTCCCTCCCATTATGAAGGAGGCTCGATCCCAACAGTGGGACATATATGAGCTGAGATGATGAAGATGACATATACGAAAAACCTCTGTATGTGTTATTCGTTACTATTGTATTATCAACGTAAGCACTTGAGTGGCTATAAAATTATTAAGTAATTTAATACTATAAAAATCATTAGTACGACAATTCTTAAGCCGTAATTTTGAAGGGTGAAATTGTCAAACATGACTTGACTATAGAATTTATCCAATTATACTATTCATATTATGAATAATTTCCGTGTGGTGAGGGAGTAAGAATACTATTCACCACCCCATATCTTACCCGCGGGTGATCGTACGAGACGACTAAGGGATATAAAACGCATATAACATCTATACGAGAGAAGGAAAACTCGAACCAAAACCCTATACCAACACGTCTGACCAACACGGTATAGTAGGTTAATTTCCCTCCTATTACGGAGGAGGCCCGAACTCAATAGTGGGAAGGGCTGTGATGATCGCCAATTGTCGCCGTCGTGGAGCAGGTCCCGGCAGAGGTCCAGCCGGTGACACCGACCCCGCTGCCCGCGGTGGGGGGTGTGTCGGACGAGGCCTTGCGCGCCATTATCGACGCCGTCGGTAATATGGTCAATGCGCGCTTGGCCGTTCTGGAGGCAAGGCTGCCTCCAGAACCACGTGTTCGACCGCCTCTCGCCGCGGATAAACGGCCATATGCGGCACCAGCTCCCGCCCCGCTGCCTTGTCAGGGTGGCCGTGTGGGGGGAAGCTACGCCGCGGCCGCGGCTGGGCCCAAATATAAAGGGGCCCGCTCCGACCCAAAAGAAGACGGCACCGGCTCCTGCTGGACTGCAGTCGTCGCCAGCACCAACACCGCCAGCGACGACTAGCGCAGCCGCGACTACGCCCTCAGCGCCCGGCACGCCCGCTACGCCCGAACAGGGTTGGCAGGTGGCCGAGCGCGGCAGAAAGAGTCGCGGCTAGAGGAGGAGAGCGGCGGCCAAGCGCGCCGCTGAGGTCGTCACCCCCCAGGCAGGAGCCGGAGGAGGCGGCACGACGAGGAAGAAGAGGCCGCGCAAGGGGCTCCAGCCGCCGAAGACAGCCGCAGTGGTGATCACTGTGCTGCCTGAGGCGGCAGAAAGGGGCCTCAGCTATGAGGCCGTTCTGAGGAAAGCCCGGCGGGAGCTCGACGTCTCCGACATAGGAGGCGTCGAAGCCAGGACCCGCAAGGCCCGGACAGGGGCTCGGATTCTAGAGTTCCCTGGGGCCGAGGGCACCAGGACGGCTGATAGCGTGGCGTCGAAGTTGAGAGGTCTGTTCGCCGAGGAGGGTGGCGTTAAAATCGCCAGACCCGTGAAGTGCGCCGAAATGCGCATTGCGGGTCTGGACGACTCCGTGACGGTGGAAGACATCCGGGAGGCCATTGCCTCGAAAACCGGGTGTCCCATGGACACCGTCCGGGTTGGCGCCATCCGGCCCGGTCCGGGCGGCGTAGGTGCTGCCTGGGTGCAGTGCCCAGTGGAGTCGGTTAGGCAACTGGCCGACTCAGGCAGGCTCCTCGTGTGCTGGAGCTCAGCGCGAGTCACCGTGCTGGAGCACCGGCCTGCGAGGTGTTTCAAGTGCATGGCGGTCGGGCACACCCGGCCAACATGCACTAATTGCTTTGACTGCGGCGGACTCTGTTTTTGCTGCGGTCAGACTGGGCATATGGCGGCATCTTGCGCCGCCCCGCCCTACTGCCCCGCGTGTGCGGCGGGCAATAAGCCCGCCAAGCACCCCATGGGCTCTAGGGCGTACAGACCTCCGGCTTCGGCTCCAAAGGGGCGGAGCGGCCCTTCGACTCCGGCCGCTCCCGCTCCTAGCGCGGCCCAATCGCCCGCAGCAAGCCAGGAGGTGATGATGGACACGGCCCATTAATGGCTGCCCAGTCCACTCACCTCCTGCAGGCCAACATCAACCACTCCGCCGGTGCGCAGGATCTCCTCCTGCAATCCATGGCGGAGTGGTCGATCGGTGCAGCCGTAGTCGCGGAACCGTACGTCGTGCCTGATCGCCCCAATTGGGTGGTCAGCCGAAACGGAACCGCGGCAATCGTCACCTCCACGCAGCGGCACTTCCCGTCCTTATCCCTCTTGGATAGGGGCGAGGAATTTGTCGCGGCGGATTGGGGAGGGGTCACGCTCTACAGTGTATACCTCTCCCCTAAAAGGTGGATGGACGATTTCGGGGCCTCCCTCACCACCTTGGAGGCTTCGATACGGCGACTGGAACCGGGCCTCGTCCTGGTCCTGGGAGACTTCAACGCCAAATCCACGGCGTGGGGGTCCCCGATGACGGACGATCGTGGGCGGGCGATCGTGGAGTGGGCGGCGTCACTGGGCCTCTGTGTCCTAAACAGAGGCTCAGTGAACACGTGTGTGCGACAGCAGGGTGGGTCGATAGTGGACTTGTCGTTCGCTAGCCCCGCTGTCGCACCACGAGTGAGGAACTGGCGTGTCCTGGAGGAGGCGGAGACCCTGTCGGATCACCGATACATCCGGATGGAGGTCTCCCCTCTCCGGGACCCCAGCAGGGGTCACAGGGCGGACCGGGCTCCCGCATTTCCGCGGTGGGCTGTGGGGCGTCTAGATAGGGACCTACTGGCGGAGGCGGCCATCGTGAACACGTGGCTGTCCTCACCACCCCCAGCGGACGGAGTGGACGTTGAGGCTGTCCGCATCCGCAGTGCGCTAACGCAGGTCTGCGCTGCGGCCATGCCCAGGGTGCGGCGTCTACCTCCGAGGCAGGGGGTCTACTGGTGGTCCCCAAGACTGGCGGACCTTCGTGCGGCGTGCATTAGTGCCCGAAGGTCCTACACCCGCAGTCGGCGGCGTCGCCGCGATGTTGAGCGAGAGGGCCAGCTATACGAGGCGTACCGCAGTGCGCGTACCGCCTTTCGGCTGGCCATCCGGTCCGCCAAGGACGCAAGTTCGCAGGAGATGCTGGACGGTCTCGACCGTGACCTCTGGGGTCGCCCGTATCGCGCGTCGCTGAATAAGCTTCGCGCGCAGCCCCCCCCCCCCCCCTCACCGAGCCCCTCCAGCCCGCCCTCCTTCGTAGAGTGGTCGAGGAGCTGTTCCCGCGGCAGTCGGAGCACACGCCCCCGGTCATGGCTTCGCCAGATCACGACCGGGAGGCCGTCGAGAGTGTTCCGCCCGTGACGGAGTCGGAAGTGGGGGCAGCCGTGGCGAAGATTCGATCCGCCACCACGGCCCCCCGCCCGGACGGAGTCCCAGTCCGGGTGTTGACGTTGCTCCTCGAGCATCTCGAACCTCGCCTCAGGCGACTGTTCAACGCCTGTCTGACGTCTGGACAGTTCCCTGAGTGCTGGAAGGAAGGGAGGTTGGTTCTCCTGCCAAAGCCGGGACGGCCCCCGGATTCACCGTCGGCCTACAGGCCCATTGTGCTTCTGGACGATGTGGGTAAGCTGCTGGAGCGTGTCCTCGCTGCCCGCATCGTCCAGCACCTGGAGGAGGTGGGCCCGGCTCTGTCGGACGCTCAATTTGGGTTTCGGAAGGGGCGTTCGACCATCGGGGCCCTGCTACGCCTGAGGCAGACGGCCGCGGAGGCTGTCGCCGGCAAAGGAGTGTTGTTGGCGGTGTCGTTGGACATCGCCAACGCCTTCAATAGTCTGCCATTCAGCTGCATCAGGGAGGCGCTCCGGTTCCATGGAGTGCCCCTGTACCTCAGGCGGCTGGTGGCAGACTATCTGGAGGGGCGCAGTGTTCTCTACGCGAGCCCCGCAGGGGACATTGTGCGGACGCCCATGTCGTGCGGTGTTCCACAGGGGTCGGTTCTGGGGCCGACTCTGTGGGGCATCGGGTACGACTGGGCGTTGAGAGGGAATCTCCCCCCCGGGCTGAGCGTTATTTGCTATGCTGACGACACGCTCATCACAGCCCGAGGCAGGACACTCGAAGAGGCGGCGAGCCTGGCCACTCTCGGCACCGAGGAGATGGTCAGGCGAATCGAGGCGCTGGGGCTCAGGGTGGCCCTAAACAAGACGGAGGCCCTACTATTCCACGGGCCCCGTATGAGGCTGCCTATCGGCGCCTCGTTAGTCGTCAACTCCATCCACATCAGTATCCAGGCCCATATGAGGTACTTGGGTCTGGTGCTCGACAAGCGATGGTGGTTCCGGGAGCATTTTCACCAAATTGCTCCCCGGCTGGTCGGCGCGGCGTCCGCCCTTTCTCGGCTCATGCCGAATGTGGGCGGACCCAGTTTCGAGGGCCGACGGCTGTATGCGGGGGTGATGCGCTCAATGGCCATGTACGGCGCACCCGTGTGGGCGAGGGCTCTGAACGCCCAGCTCAGGGCGGTGCTGTGGAGGCCACAGCGAGCCATGGCGGTCAGAGCCATTCGCGGGTACCGCACGGTGTCGACAGAGGCGGCGTGCCTATTGGCCGGGACACCCCCGTGGGACCTAGAGGCGGAGATGCTCTCCGACCTCTACCGGCGGGTTACCTCAATGCGCGAAGAGGGTGGCTCCCCATCGTTTAACGAGATAGCCACCTGGCGCGAGGACGCCCGCCGAGAAGTCATCGCCCGTTGGGCTACGCGGCTGGAGAGGCCTAAACACGGTGTCATTACCGTTGAGGCCCTCCGGCCCGTACTGATGGAATGGATGGAGCGGCGGCACGGGGTCCTCACCTTCCGACTGGTGCAGGTGTTAACGGGGCACGGGTGTTTCGGGAAATACCTGCACACGGTTGTGCACAGGGAATGGACTCCGGGCTGCCATCATTGCGATGGACGACGCCTCGACGGCGAAATCTGTCGGGGCGTCAACAGGAGAGGAGCCCGAGAGGGCATACCGCCGAGCGGGCCACCGAAGACAAAGATCGGGTACCGGTGGCCCGCTCGCATGGCGAAGAAGAGGTGCTTGCAGGGTGGGTCAATGGGGTTGCGCGCCGCCTTTTCCGTCACCCTGGACCGATTTGGCGCGGTGCGACGTCCATGGCCCACCAAATAAAAAAAAGAAAAAAAAAGGCTGTGATGATGATGATGATTATGAAGAAACTTCTACAGAAACGCTTTCATGGTAAATTTATTTTAAAATTGTATTGCATAAAATAAACTTTATATTAATAGAAATAACTATAATAAGGATGAATGCTAGTGCTGTTTTTATATATCCACGATGTAGATATAATCTGCAATATTTTTGCTCAATAGAATTGACTTTTCGTAAATATGTAAAAACTGTATGTTAACGGATTAAGAATTGTACGGTACAATCGCGCATTGTTTATTTGCGCCGTCATCAATATGGCACTACATAAATTGATTAATTTACTTATAAGCAGTTCGTACTATCGACTCATAGCAATTATATAAGCATTAAATCATTATATTATCACAAACATACGGTAACAGTAGCAACTTATCGTTTTATTCTTATCATATTAAAAGATTGTACGAAGCAGCAGCCCGTACAAGAATATAGTTGTGACCAACTCTTATGTTCTTGTACAGGCCAAGCGGTTTGACTAACACCACTCTCCTGGACAGCTTACAACACCAACAGCAATGGACAAGATACTTGCCAAATATCATTTGTTGCATGGCATTATCACACCTTTGTAGAGAGGCCTGTTTTCAATAGTTGTTTGTTATAATTACATGGTTGAAATGTACCTACCAGTAGCAGCCTCGCACATATGCTGTATACATTCGCTTTTAATATTCTCAGTAGCATCATAGATTTTTTCAAATTCTAGACAGAGATATATTTGTTGGTAGCAATATTTAATTGTCCATAATACAGAAAAAATTAGTGCATCATCAAAATGTATCTAAAAATACATAGTTTTTTTATATTAATATAATTATTCTGTTGCAGCAATTTTAAATATGACTTCAATAAATTTATTTTAGATATTTTTTGTTATCTGTTTTGCTGTTGTTAAGATCATTACTTTTAAAAGTGTTGCAATATTTTTATTTATATAAAAATACTAAAGGTAAGATTTTGATATCAAGCAAGAATAATTAAAAAAAAAATCATAACATAAAAGTTTTTATTACTAAGTTAGTTATGCCTGATGACTCTTTGAATATCTCAATCAATATCTCAACGTACAATAAACAGCGGGTAACTGTGTTGATTGTATGATATAAAATCTAAAACAAAAATCTGTATTATTAGGGTTATATATAATAACTAGCTTTAATTTTGAAGTCGAAATTGGTTGTTATATGATTTTTATTTGTTTTTTTATGTTATTAATTTAGTTCATCCACCCATCAGCCCATAAACTTCCACTGTTGGACAAAGGCCTACGCATGAGAATGCCATTTAAAACGGTCCTGTGCCACTTACATCCATCGGTTTCCTGCGACCTTGATGATGTCGTCAGTCCACCTAGTTGGGCGTCTTCCTACGCTGCGTCGTCCGATTTGTGATCGCCACTCGAGAACCTTTCTTCCCCAACGGTTGTCGGTTCAGATGTGGTCTGCCCATTGCCACTTCAACGTGCTAATTGTTCGGGCTACGGCGGTTACAACAGTTCTTCTACGGATTTACGTATTCCAGATTTTATCACGTAGAGAAGTACCGAGCATAGCTATCTCTATAGCATGCTGAGCGACATTGAGCTTTTTTATGAGACCGACATTTAGAGACCACGTTTCAGTGCCATAAGTCATCGCTGGTAAAACATACTGGTTATAAACCTTTGTTTTCAGACACTGTGAAATATTGAACGAAAAGATCCTCCTAAGATTCCCGAACGCTGCCCAGCCGAGTTGGATTCGTCGACTGACCTTTTTCTCGAAATTGGATCTAACTAATTGGACTGTTTGTCCTTCTTTTTTTTTTCCTTTGCAGGGTGGACCATGGATGTGGTCGCGCCCCGACAAATCAATCCGGGGCGACAAAAAAGGCGGCGCGCAACCCCATAGACCCACCCTGCAAGCACCTCTCTTCGCCGTATGAGCGGGCCACCGGTACCCGATCTTTGTCTTCGGTGGCCCGCCCGGCGGTATACCCTTGCGGGTTCTTCTCTCGTCGATGCCCCGACAGCTTTCGCCATCGGGGCGTCGCCCTCACGCGGTGGCCTCACGTCGGGTGACCGGACAATTCCCCGGTCCGATCACCCGAAGCCTCAGTTAGGGCGGCATCAGGTGCAGATATTCGCGCCTGCGCCGCCCCGGCCGCTGGCGGCGGCCCGGGTCACGGGAATCCTCCCGGACTCGTTCCGCCGCCTCCTTCTGCGAGATGACAGCCTCGCAGAAGGCGGTGACCGCGTCCCAATTCCTGACGCTGTCGACCATCGCTCGCGCAACAGCCGGCAGCGTCAGGTCGGCACCGATGACAGCGACGAGGTCACGGCGCTGCCCGTCCCAGCTCGGACACACCTCCAGCGTATGTTGCGCCGTGTCCTCGTCGCTACTGCAATGGTGGCAGGACAGAGTCCACTCCCTCCGCATCACCGTGTGCAGGTACTTGCCGAAGCAATCGTGCCCCGACAATACCTGCACCAACCAGAGGGAGAGCACTCCGTGCCGCCGCTCCATCCACTCCATCAGTACGGGCCGGAGGGCCTCGACGGTAACAACACCGTGTCTAGGCCTCTCCAGCCGCGTAGTCCAACGGGCGATGACATCTCGGCGGGCGTCCTCGCGCCAGGTGGCTATCTCGTCAGACGATGGGGAGCCACCCTCGTCGCGCACTGAGGTAACCCACCGGTAGAGGTCGGAGAGCATCTCCGCCGCTATGTCCCACGGGGGTGTCCCGGCCAATAGGCATGCCGCCTCTGTCGACACCGTGCGGTACCCGCGAATGGCTCTGACCGCCATGGCTCTCTGTGGCGAGTCAAAACACATCCAAGCATAACAGCTGTCAAAAATTAACTTAACATTCAAAATGGCCGACCTTGTCAGTATGAATAAGGAAAACGAGTAACAGAATGCTACAAAAAATCAAAAATTAAATACGCGTAGTCCACGCCAATTCAAAAAGTTTGAACAGACCTCGTATGATAGTTTGATGGTTGTATGTTCTAGTCCTTTTAGTTGTTCGTAACCTAAATTATTATTTTTATCATTATTTGTAATGAAAATCTAATCGCATTTTTAAAAATCCACAACATATCTGAGATGTGACTTTGAAGATAGGGAAACAACTACATAAGATTTACTGTTACTGACTATAAAAATAAATTATGTTTTATTTTATAATCCATACCTATAGTCCATAAAATATAGCTTGACCTTTGTGACAGTTGGCACTAGTGTAGCACGCTTACGATGTAGTCTGTATTTTGTCGATATAATTCCTTATTTTTTTAAAGTTATTTGCTATTGCAATTGAAAAACAATGTATGAAAATCTTATTGAATTTCAATCAAGTGGATGAGTCAATCGATTATAAATGTAAAACAATCTATGAAAATCTTATTCAATTTAAATCAATGAATTTTATTTAATTTAAACTAAAGCTGTTAATTAATTCTTTTTATTATTCGAAAGGAGTACATCCAAGTTCATCGTCACTATTATCATCATCGCTGGAGCATTTCTGTAGGTTGATGATGAGTTCTTGGTCATGGATTATTTCATGAATTATCATGTTTATTTTTTAAAAGAAATTGTCCTTTTAATATAAAAGAAATGATCTTATTCATATTATAACTGATGTCTGAATACTAAATTAACACAATTGTTTATTTTATAACGTAACCATGTGGTTTATATAGGTAATATATTGGTCATACTTGTTTTATAAATAATTAATAAGAATGTTATCGATTTACGTTTATCGATTGTCCCATCTCTATCATATTCTCAGTCCAATATGACCTTGTACTTACGTGAGCATCATACTTTTATAAAATAGTTACTAAGTATTTTAAAACATACGAGGTACAAGTTTTGGTGTAAATATTAATATTTATATATTCTAATTCAGATAAGATATAACTGGCACGTAAAAAATAAAAATATAGGCGATACAAAATAGAATTGTAAATATGACGCGTATTCAAAATTACTTCATCGATTTTGTAGCTATCTGTCACAGAGATCAAGCTACGTTTTAAGGACTATAGATATTAAACCTGTTAATACCTAGATATTAAAGTTGTACCTCAATTTACCCTATCTGTTTGTCTTAGGACACTATTCGAGTCAGAGATCTTTGGTTCTTGATTAGGTGCGGCTCTGCTTTACATTTTATACCGCTTTCTTGCTGCATATTAAATAAATACTTTTACAACTTGTTGGTTCTCAATCTGATTGATGACTTTACGAGTCCATTCAAGTAACTTATTTTCTGTAATTTTGTTAATAAGTTGTAATAATAATTTTATATTTTAGTTAACCTTTTTAATTTGATTACAATCCCCTATCCTGGTGAGTCAAGTCGCTTGATACTGTGTGGCGAATGTGCTCCGACAGTCCTTTCTACGCCGTGACTGTAAGATACGTGTATATTAATTTAATATTTTTAAGTACTAGACAGATTGGGAGACTTACCAGTGCTTCGAAGATTTTCTTATAAAGAGCATACGCATCCAAAATATTATGGTATGTTTGGATAATTTTGTCGAAATAATTTTCTTCGGTATTTGTTAACATATGTTTCATCCACTCTTCAAGATACAATCTTATTAATACTATAATTCGTAATGCATAAACATAATTCACTTCAAAAGTTAAGTAAAGGATGGCGATAACTAGGTCAAATAAAGAGTAACGGACGTTTTTTGTTAAAAAGAAAAATATCATTATCAAGTTAAAAGCGAGCATAGTAAGATGTAAGAGCCAATTCATGATTGAATAAAAAACAAAATTTTTGTATTTACTGAGACTTTTATAAACTTTTTGAAGTGTCAATGTTAATAGAATGTTTATATCACTGTGAATAATATTGAAAATACAAAATATAATTAAAAAAACACTAGAAATTAATGTAAAACATAGTGTAAATAATAAAATAATGTAGTTGCTAATTAATTGTAAATTTGCATCTATACAATAATAACGGTATGCAGATACTATAATTAATGTCAAAGAAAGAGTAAAAGATAGAACGGTAACTCCTGCTCGATTCGGCACTATAAAAATATTGTTTATTTCGTATTTTGGTAAGAAAAATAATGTCAGCATAAAATTTTGTGGGTATATCAACTTTTGAAAGTCCTTTTCTATAATATTACTAAGTAAATACTCCACCGGGATTCTAGTTAACTTTGGAGTTATACTTAACATATTAAAATTTGTTGTTTAATATCCAAATCGAATAAAAACTGACGAAGTGTAAGACAGAAATGAATAAATAACCAACCATTCTATAACAACAGTCAATACAATTACTTTAATTGAATGTTATATTTAATTTAACATCAATGCATACATTAGAGTATGCTTCCTTTCATTATATTCATTAGAATTCTATATAATACATACTGATTAGATTGTATTTGGAAAGTACTTTTATCCATCCATCAACCTATCATTAGATATAGGTATTAGTTAGATATAGGCCTACCCAGACGTCATCTCTGTAGTCACTCCCTGTTTATCCATATCATGCTCCACGCAGTCCATCCATCTTTTCTTTGGTATCCCTTTACCCCTAGAGCCTTCAATATTCATACTTAAAACCTTCTTCGCAACATGACTTTAATCCCGTCTCATCATGTGTCCATACCAGGTCAAACGTTCACTCCTTAACTTATCCGTCACTGGCGCCACTTTCAAACATTCTCTTATACGAGCGCTATGACATGTCCTTCTTCAAACGAGGTTTAAGAAGAGCTCTTTCTTCACGGTAGGCAGCGGCCTGGCTGTACCCCTGGTATTGCTGGGTCCATATGCAACAGCATCGCTTACCAGCAGGTGTGCTGTTTGTTTGTTTGTCACCATAGACAATTAAAAAAAATACGCTCATTCCTTATCTTATCCATTCTCGTCACGCCGTACATCCATCTCAACATTAGCATCTCCGCTACATGTAATCGTCTCTCATCCGTCGCTTTTGTCGCCCAACATGCTGATGTATATAATACAGCAGGTCTTATTAAAGTTTTGTAAATTTTCCCCTCTAATTTAAGAGGTACTCTGGGATCACATATTGTACCCGTGACCTGTCCCCATGTCATCCATCCCGCTTCCCAGCGTTGATACTCTGTATGCTATACCTCGCCAGCAGTTTTGAATACTCTCAGCACTTTATATCATATAGCGTGATGTATTTAAATTAGAGATCTATCTATTATTCGACAAAAAGTCGGTAAAACTACGATCGTCGGTACGACTTCGTAGTCGTTTTGATTCGATTACTATGGTAGTCGGCGACTAATTGCCGACTATTCATTCAAAGTGCGACTACTATCCGGCTTCTTATATTTCTCAGTAAAATTTATTTGGCGGTTTATAATAAGATGTATAATTTAATTTAATAAAATTATTAGTTGTTTGGTAATATTTTTATTTAATAATTAGTCTTACTCATTTTGTTATGTAAATAAAAGTAACGTTTTTATTTACATCCAAGCTGTTTTATAAAATTACTTATGATATTTATCATATAAAATAATTAGTATCTTAAATTTTAAAGTATTAAAGAAAACAACAATAGCTTTTATTAAAATTTTTTTTTTGTTATTTAAATGAAAGAGTAGGATTTTATATAAAATATTTAATTTTTTTTTTATTATTTTTTTTTAAATTTATTTAATCCATAAAGAAAATACATAATAATTATTATTGTACCTTTAAAATTTTTTTTAAGTTTGTATAGGTACTCACATTCAAACAGCGAGGCCAATAAACGAGTCTTATGATAGGTACTTACATTACAATATACAAATACATATAACTTATTTGACAATCGAGAAAAAGTAAGAAACGCGTATCTTAATAATAGTACACATATTTTCATTTTCTTTAAATGAGGGTAGTTAAAATAAAATTCACTCGCAACAGATGAGCAAGCGAACCTTATACAGCCTGTTTCATATGTATGCTATTTCATTATCTGTCACTGTTTATTTAATTTTTGCAATGTAAAGCTACTTCACACTTTGAATACACAATATTCCAAGTATAGTGCAATCAGTTTGAATTGTATAATTTGAAATTAATGTTCAGCAAATTGTACTCAAATAGTATTTTTTTATATTTTTGCTTGTATTTATTTCTGTATTGATTCGTATTGGTATTTCATTTATTAGTGAAAGAATTATGTAAGCAAGTGTTCGTCTCCCGTAATAATTGCAGGCTTTTGCACTCTGCAATCTATTTTGTGTTCTACTTCTAGTACCTATATTATGTGATATCGGTATTTTTACTGCACTATTATTATATTGTTCGATTAATAACGACATGTTCACTCTTTTATGGATAGGTAGTATATTACAATGGGAGAAAAGTCCGGCAACGTTATCTTTCGACTTATTTAAAATATGTTTGGGTGCGATAAATTTTAAAATTCTAGATTGAAGAGAGAATATTTTATCTAAATGCGATTTGAATGTACAACCATAGTTTGTTATACCATATGATATTATAGATTCACCTAAAGCAACATACATATTTAAGAGTAGGTATTGCAAAAGGTATTTTGTGCTTAATTATAGTAAATTTAGCAAGTATGGCACGTAACTTTTCGCATACACCATCAATATGATAATTCCAGCTGAATCGATTGTCGACGATCAATCCAAGGTATGTGTAATGCGCCACTTATTCAATATTGTCACATGAACATTGATCTATGTTAACTGTGCTATGTAAACAGTTATGAGTATGGGCTCTTATTTTAAAAGATCCGGGATGCCGCATATAACTGGAGTATACGTACATAACCTTCGTTTTACTAATATTTAAGACAAGGCCGGCATCATGGGACCATTTGGAAACCAGTGTAAAATCATTCTGAAGCCATTTGACCGCGATATCTATATCTTTGTTAGCGACAACAAGGCATGTATCTTCTGCATATTGATAAATAGAACATCTTTTAACCACATTTTCCATATCGTTCACATATGCAAGGTAGTGCAAAGGCCCTAAAACCGAACCTTGGGCTATTCCTTCAATTATCTGCATAGGAGGATATATGAACCACCTATCTTAACACAAAATTCCCTATTTTCGGAGATAATCTTTACACCAACGCAACAGTGGTCCACGTATACCAGAGAATTCTAGTTTTTTGATTAGAATGTCATGCTTTAAGGTATCAAATGCCTTGCTAAAATCAATAAATAGCAGTATAACGTGTTGTTTTTTATTTAAGTATTCATTTATTTCATCAGTAAAAGCCGAGAGTAGTTGGATCGTTGATTTATTTGGTTGAAATCCGTATTGTATTTTAGACAGTATTTCATTATTTTTGTAAAATGTGAGAATATTACTAGCTATGTATTTTTCAATAATTTTATTTAATACCGGAAGTATCGTGATGGGTCTATAGTTTGCATAATTCTTGTGAGTCCCTCTTTTATATATTGGTCTAACTATTCCCATTTTTAGACCACCAGGATTTATACCAGTTGCTACACTTACATTAATCAATTTACTTATAATACCTGCCATTTCATTACATATGACTTTAACATCTACACAGCGAATCGAATCAATACCTGCACCTTTATTAGTATTTAACTTTTCAATTATACTAGAAATCTGTCTATTGTTGGCTTTACGTAATAACATGGACTTATTTTCTGGAAACATATAATCTGACTCGCGTAAAATGAGCCTTGAACAATTGTGTATAATGTTTTTAACACTTTTATGAAATTCATGTGCAAATTTGTCTGCAATTGATTTTAAATTTATTTTATTTTTATCAAATGCATTAATAATCCCTCATCAATTGAATTTTTATGTCTACCAGATAATGGATTTAATAGTTGCCAAAGTTTTCTCGGATTGTTTTTATTTATACTTATTTGATTGTTATAATAATTATTTTTAGATTTCGGGGAGATAGGCCTCGTTAGCATTGGGCTGCAACCTATCTAGGAGAAGGAATACTCCGAAATATAACCCGGGGAGATGAGCCTCGTTAGCATTGTGCTGCAACTCATCTAGGAGAAGGAAAACACCGAAATATAACCCGGGGAGATAGGCCTCGTTAGCACTGATCTGCAATCTATCTAGGAGAAGGAAAACTCCGAAATATAACCCCCGATCCAAGGTGTAAACCGACCCGTGCTGAGGGATTCGCGGCCAGAGGGTAAGCTGGTCGAAAACGGAGGGTGCATGTGTTGGTGGTCACAGGGCACAGCAGAAATTCCATCTTACCTCTACACAAGGGCACTGTGGGGGTGGACCGTTTAATACCCTAATACTCGTGGGAATGCTATGAATTATACTAAAAAATTTAAAATTCCAAATGACGGCGATGCAGCTCGCAACCCTTCACGTCTCGTTCCCAATGAGGGCGAAAAGCGGTCTACGGAGTGCCGCTTTGCCACGCTAAATGTAGGAGGAGGAATGAAAGAGAAATTAAATGAGGTATGTCAAATGATGGATGATAAAAAGATTGATATTCTCTGTGTGAATGAGACGAAGCGAAAGGGATGTGAGATTACTAGTCATGGACCTTACACGGCGTACTGGTCCGGGGTACCAATGACTAGTAGAGCCTGTCAGGGAGTTGGTCTCCTTCTTTCTCCTCGAATGGCTCAATGTGTGAAAGAGTATGATTGTGTGAATGCTAGATTAGTATGGATTAGGATGAAAGTAGGTCTGACCCGTATTTTTGTTGTGGGAGTATATGCTCCTGTGAACGTGGGACTACATAACAATAAATGTGAACAGGATGCAAGAGAGAAATTTTGGGAGGAACTGCGGGATGTTTTGAGATTATGTAATTTGAATGAAAGGTTGATTTTGTTAGGGGATTTTAATGGATGGGTAGGAGTAAGCAGAGAAGGATTTGAAAAGGTTTTAGGAAGGTTTGGTGATGAAAGCGTGAATGAAAATGGTCGAAGTCTGCTAGAAGTGTGCTTGGAATGGAATCTTTGTGTTACAAACACTATGTTTGAGCACAAAAAGATCCATATGTATACACGTGAAGCAAAGAATGTAAGAAAGAGTATAATTGATTTTGTAATAGTAGATGAAAGGCTCAGAAAGAAAGTACTAGACACTAGGGTATATCGCGGTATTGGTATTCATACAGACCACTTTCTAGTAATGACTAGAATAAGTGGTCTTATGAAAACGTGGCGAAACCGGATACATAACCCGAAAAGTGTGCTAGAAAGAATAAAAGTAGAAAATTTGCAAGATGAGTATATTAGAGATAAATACAAAAGTAAACTAAAGGAAAAGTTTTTTCATGCGGCTGATATTTGTAGTATGGAAGAATTATGGAAGACTTTTAAAAAACAGGTGGTAAATGTTGCTACAGAAATATGTGGTGTGACTAGAAGAATGAAAGTAAACAAGGTGAAGAATATATGGTGGGATAAAGATGTGCAGAGTGTAGTTCGTGAGAAGAAGAAAGCCTGGGTAGATTGGCTTGCTGTCAGAGCCAATGAGAGAATGAAGAAAGCAACGAATGAAGACATAGATATAGCCAAAGAAGAATATAAGAGAAAAAAAAGAGATGTGAAAGAAATTGTTAGAAGAAAGAAAGAAGATCAAGAAGACGAGTACGATAGAAGATTATCGAAGGATTTCCAAACTAACTCGAAGATTTTCTGGAAGTCCATAAGATCGGCTCGAGGCAAAGCGCAAAATACAGAGCTAGTCTCGATCAGCGATAAATATGGAAGGACAGTGTATGGAGAAGAATGTATACTAGAGAGATGGAAGGAATACTTTGAAAGCTTATTTGAAAGAGAAGAGCCACAAAAATTATCATTTGTGAATGAAAGGGATCTCGAGGAAGGAGAATGCATAAGTATGATAGAAATTACAAATGCATTGAAAGGTATGAGAGCGGGTAAGTCTGCAGGATACGACAGGATTACAGTTGAAATGCTGACGGCTGGAGAAGATATTACAACTAACATCCTATACCAGCTCTTCAATCTTTGCTGGACTAATGGCCGAGTACCTATAGACTGGTGTCAGGCGGTAATTGTACCTCTCTACAAAGGGAAAGGTTCACGGCAAGATTGTAGAAACTACAGGGGCATAAGCCTCCTTAGCATTGTCGGCAAACTGTATGCGAAAGTGTTGATTGAAAAAGTAGTGAAAGTGACCGAAAAGAAAATATGGGATGCACAAGCGGGTTTTCGAAAGAGTATGGGTTGCACGGATCAAGTTTTCTCTTTACGATGCATGGCGCAAAAATTTTTGGCTAAAGGTCAGAAAGTCTTTTGCGCTTTCATTGATTTAGAGAAGGCTTATGACAAAGTGAGGAGGAATGAACTGTGGTCGGTACTATCTATGTATGGGGTAAATGGCCATCTTATTCAGGCGCTGAAATCCATTTATAAGGATTCCAGAGCCTGCGTAAGGATAAACGGGTCCTACACTGAATGGTTTAACATTGATAAAGGTGTCAGACAGGGATGTGTAGCGTCACCGTGGCTGTTTAACCTATTTATGGATAGCTGTTTGCAAGATTTGAAAAATAATGAATGTGGTTTAAGAATGAATGAGTTACTCGTCAAATGTCTTCTTTATGCCGATGATCAGGTTTTACTTGCATCGTCGGCTGAAGACTTACAGGCGATGGTAACTACTATGCATGATGCTTTTGAAAGAAAAGGTATGAAAGTAAATGTAAGTAAGACGAAAGTAATGGTCTTTGAAAAGGATAAATGTATGACGGAATGTAATATTTTTATAAATGGTGAGGGATTGGAACAGGTGAAAGAATTTGTATACTTGGGTGTACTGTTTACTAGTGATGGTAAAAATGATGAAGATGTTGAAAGACGAGTAAATGCTGGTAATAAAGTGAATGGGGCATTGTACGCTTTTATGAAAAGTAGGAATGTATCTAACAAGGCACGCCTAGCTGTACATAAGGGCGTATTAGTTCCCACTCTCATGTATGGCAGTGAAAGCTGGATTTGGCAGGGAAGACATGAAAGTAGCATAAATGCTGTAGAGATGAGAGCTCTTCGTAGTATGTGTGGTGTAAGTCTGACAGATAAAATTAGGAATAGTATTATAAGAGAGCGCTGCGGGATGAATGAAGAAGTAGTGACAAAGATAAAAAAGGGTATGCTGAGGTGGTTCGGACACGTGGAAAGAATGAGTGAAGAAAGGTTGACTAAACAAGTATACAAAGCGAGTGTGAGTGGGACGATTACAAGGGGAAGACCACGTCGTACTTTCCTGGATCAAATTGAAGATGTGTTAGTGAAAGGTCAGATTAAGAGTACGCGTAATCGTAGAGCATGCATGAAGACTGTGATGAGTGTGAATGAAGCGATGGAGGTATGTCAGGATCGTGGTTTGTGGCAATCCGTAGTCTCTGCCTACCCCTCAGGGAAACAGGCGTGAGGCTATGTATGTATGTATGTATTTTTAGATTTTTCTATTAATTTATGAGTTTTATTTCTATATGAATTATATTCTAATCTAAGAGTGTCATTATGATTTTTTTTTCCATTTACAAAACAATTGATCTTTTTTTGTACACATAGAATTAAATTTAACAGTTATCCATCTTAAGGATCTTTATTTCTTTTACTATTAATGTTAACTTTCTTCGTGTATTTAGCGTTTTCATAACAGTGATCAAACCTTTCTTTTATAAAATCATAAATCCTATTTGGGCAGTCTGAACTTTTGATTTCACCCCAATTTACATTTTTCATTAAAATGTTTAATTTATTATTATCTATATATTCTAATGTTTTAAAATCATTCTGTATATGCAACTTGTTTATACCTGAATACGATACGATTATCATTCTGTGATCCGCCATTACAATATCGAGTACAGCCGAGTGTAGATCTAAAAAGCTAGTTTTAACAAAAATGTGGTCGATACAACTTCGTGTGTTTAAATACCCACTTTTCTGAATTCTAGTGTAATCTGATATAATGCTTGTTAGACCGCACTCGGACATACTACTAAGATAATAATTATGAATCTTGTTCTTTATTTTTAGGTCAATATTAATATTGCCTATTAGATGGATGTACGGCGTGACGAGAATGGATAAGATAAGGAATGAGCGTATAAGAGAATGTTTGAAAGTAGCGCCAGTGACGGATAAGTTAAGGAGTGAACGTTTGAGCTGGTATGGACATGTGATGGGACGGGATGAAAGTAATGTTGCGAGGAAGGTTTTGAGTATGAATGTTGAAGGCTTTAGGGGTAAAGAAAATGGATGGACTGCGTGAAGCATGATATGTATAAACAGGGATTGACTACAGAGATGACGTCTGATAGGGCTGTATGGAAAAAGAGGACATATTGCGTCGACCCCAAGTAGTTGGGATAAGAGCAAGAGAATGATGATGATTAATATTGCCTATTAAATAAGTATCTGATTGTGTAAGCGAAGAGTTAGCTATAAAATTAATTAAATTATTAGCGTTTATAATGTATTTACTCTTATTAAAATAAAAATATGAACAAAATTATTCAAAAAATATGAAAAATGATTCAAATTAAACATGGCCACGAAATTTTTAAATTATAAAATAAAATAACTTGAAAAGGAATTTCTTACAGTGTTGTATAATTTTAAATAAAACAGAAAACAATATAACAAGTAACTAGTGACATTGAATTGTTTTTCACACTTAGATTATTTTATTTCAAAACTAAATTAAAAGAAAACCAGCCAGTATTATGGCAAGAAAATTTTAATTTGCTTCTTATATTCGAAATAGGTTTTTTTTTTTTATTATTTATTTTATTTCTATTTTATTGTATGTTCTATTTGTTTTTATTCTATTTCTGAAAATAATTTATTTCAGCAAAGAAATTAAATTTTAACGTACATTACTGCATTTTTCCAACCTATTTTGAATTACGTTTTTTTTTTTGAGGGTTGGCTACGATCAGCGCGTTCCTCGCACTTTCCGGGGCGACAGAGGGGCGTAAGCACGCACACCCGTAACCCACCCGTGAACCTCTCCTTCGTCGTTGGACCGACCACCGTAGCAGCGTGAACTTGACGTCAGTGGCCGGCCCGACGGAATACCTCTTATCGGGGTACCCTCTCCTTGAGCGACGTCTAACACACCGAACCGAGGCCTCTCCAGCCGGAGTGCCCAACGGGCAATGACGTCTCGGCGGGCGTCGACGCGCCAGGCGGTGAGCTCCCTCAATGAGACCACACCGCCCTCCGCTCGCACCCCCGACGCCCTCCGATACAAATCGGCGAGCATTTCCGCCTTCAGGTCCCACGGGGGAGTCCCGGTCAACAGGTTTTGAATTACGTGCGAAAACGTTCACAGATATTATGCCGTCTGCTGTGATGTTCACAGATATTATGACATATCTTAGTAATCGTAATATCGTCACTAGACATTGCAGTATATGTGTACATGATGAGGTGAATCAGTCGAAAATTATGTAGACTTTGTGTACTAAAAATGAAATCTATAATTACAAGTTGTGTGAGTTTAAAATGTTAAAACCAAACCTTCTTTTAACTTTATGTATATTATATAGTTAGGTCAAAAGTTCTATAACAATAACATGTGGGTTAATCAACTTGCAAGGTTCTCTTATTAAATAAATGTCCATAAGACTTCTGTATTTTTATTTACTACTCTGTACTTTTATATAACAATGAATATATATATGGCATTTGAAGAAATGAAATTATATTTTTGGAAGATCAGACCTATCGTTCATCATATGTTACAAAAAAAAAATCAACATTTTACTTGTTTGGTAATTGGAATCAAATATTCTAAAGAAACACATTTTAGTCCTCTCAAATATAAAAAGCAAATATATTTCCTTGGAATCTACCATTTTGGATATAATTGAAAAAAGTTTGGTAGGCAGGGTTTATAGCCACTAACTACTACACACACACATACACACACACAGGGCAGGCGGCTGGACATAAAAACTATTGCCAAAACTACTGCAATATATTGGAAAATAAAGCGAATGAGGAAAAAACTAGAGTGTTCCCCGAAGATGATGCATAGGGTAAATACCCGGTGTCTGTAGAAAATGGACAAAGGTTGTTGCATCACGAGCGAGTACGACGTAAAAAGCAAGTCCATAGTATGAAAGTGATAAGAACTAGTTCTGCAAGTTGGAATTTTAGACTGATGACTGGAAGAGGAAGCAAATTGACAGATTTGTTAAAAAGGAGAAGAATAAATATTGCACGTCAGCAAGAAACGACATAGAAGAAACTAGAGCTAGAGAAATTGGTGAAGGATATAAGTTTTACTATAGCGTTAGCAATAGAAAAAGGAATAGTGTAGGAATAGTGTTAGACAGGAATTTGAAAGAATGTGTGACGAATGTAAAATCGATGAATGATAGATTAATAGTTGTGAAATTAGTATGATTTTAAATGTCATTAGCGCGTATGCACTCTAAGCCAGATATACGGATGAAGTGAAAGATAAGTTTTTTCAGGATTTCGATAAAATTATGATGAGAATACCAGAAAGTGAAGAGAATTTTTTAGGAGGTGAGTTTTATAGATAGGTAGGAGTGGTAAATGATAGTTATGAGAGAGTGCATGGACGAAACATTAGAGGTGAGACGCTGGCTCTGCTCTAAGTAGCCTCATCATTTCACTTGGTTATCGCAAATATATGCAAATTTTTATCACCTACAAAAGTAGCAATCACTGTACGTGAATTGACTACTTTCTTATCAAGAGAAGTAAGTTGATCTGTGTAAGGGATTGTAAGGTACTGCCGGGTGAAGTACTAGTATCCCAGCATCGTCTTCTAATAATAGAAATGATTATTAGAACACACTTTATTAAGACTACAAAACCAGCCCCTCCTAAGGTAAGATGGAGTATGCTTAAAAGAAAAGAGTATGCAAGTTTTAAACAAAATGTGATAGATGAAATGAATGAAATGAAAGGTAAATCTGTAAAAGAATGTTGGAATAAAATAGATAGTTGTGTTAGAAATACAGCTAAAGAAATACTAGGAGAAACTAAAGGAAAATGTTTAATTGATAGGGATACATGGTGGTGGAATAAAGATGTGTAAAAGATCTTGAGAGAAAAGAAGAATGTATGTAAAGAATGGCAGAAAAAAATAATACAAGGTTGAAGAAAGCAAAAAATATTGAATACAAGTTCGAGTCCAGGCCGAAGACAGGATTAATAAGTCGTTAGATGGCGCTGCATTACTAAAGCCTGAGAAGAAAGAGCGAGAGATATTAGACATGTCAGGTGCATAAAGATGAAACAGTCACAGTTTTGATAAAAGAAAGATCGAAGAGATATTTTGAAAGGTTAATGGTAATTGTAATTCCTAATTGTAATTAATTAAATGATTGCTTAATATAGTAGTTCAAAGTAGGCAAGGTAACTGCTCCCCTGGTATTACCGAGGTCCGTGAGCAGCAGTCGCCATTTGCCATCAGGTGGGGCTACTAGTTTGTTTACACTAAAAAACAACAAAATAAAGTATAATGAAAATATATCTTTTATCAATTTTTAATTGTTAAATTGCGTGTGAGAAATAATACATTAGTATAATTAATTTTTTATTTCATTAATTATAATATATCATTAATAAAGAGCGACCTTCTGTAGTTTTATTTGAAAAATTAATTTTCAGTCTTGCTGACGTTCAGTTATTGAATAATTTAAAGCAATACTGATATATATTTAAAGCAATACTTATATATTATGTTCAAACGTTCACATATTACGTACTGTTTTTTACTCTTAATGATTTAAATATGGTATTAAATTACTCAAAAGTTATACCGACTAAAAATATCAAGCATCATAAAAATAAATACATTACAAATTCTGACATAAAAAGATTGATATATCCTCTATATTTATTACAAAATGTTTTTATATCACCAAAATATATTATTAATAACAATAAAATTACGACGATCAGCAAATGGTTCTATATAGTCTTGATCATAATTGCTTTGGCTTCACTTCCCTTGTCTTACTATATCACTAAAATAATAAACATGGATAATACTGTACAACTAAATAATGTCATTTCATCTTTAATATTTTTCTCGTATTATGTAAATATTGCCATGATATTAATTGCAGTAGCAATTTTACACATGATCCACGGTAAAGACCACATCAGGCTTCTATTGAAAATACAGACCATCCACGAAAGTATTAAGTTAAATGAAAAATTTATTAAGAGCTTTATAATTAGGAATTGGATTTTAAATCTTATATATATTTCTGCTAGTTTATTTTTACTGACTTATTCTCACGACTTTTGGGAATTTACGGATATCATTGATATATTTTTCACTATATTACTCATCAAATTTGATATTAATTTAATATATGCAATCCAAATTATGGAACTGTTGACCAAATATGTGAATCAATGGATCAAAAATGTTGCAATGAACAAAGATACAGAAATTGAAGATTACTTTGAAAAAATGCGTAATGCCTATCAATATATTTTGGAGGCTTACAAGTTATATACAAAGATATTTCATGTGTTGGTAAGATCTTTATTGTTATTTTTTAAAACTATTATTATTTGTTATAAATGTAAGCATTTAGATTCAGCGTGGACGAGTTAAGAATAAGCGTATCAACCCTACTTACTTTCCCTAAGAATGCATGAACTGGCTTAGGAGGTCACCAGGAAAATGGATAGAAACAGAAACAAACCAGAATTATTAAAACTGTTCAGTGAAGTATTATCTCACGTCAGAAAGTGAAAGGTGCGCAGAATAGGTTGCGCACCAAAACGTAACGAGGTCATTCGATTACTAGATTTTACTCCTCAAATTTTTCTCATACCGGGCGCCTTATATGAAAGTCGATTCTTAAGGAGTAAACTCCAAAAATGTGAAACGACTAGAGTAGCGATTATAGTAACTTATGCTTTCAGAAAGTCCTATCACCAATAGTAGCAGGACCACACTGTCGACAATTTTCTGTCTACAGCCATAGGCCGGTCCGTTCTGTGTAGTACCACGCTCTCACAGAAAATCAACGTATGAGCAGCGGCAATAAGCTGCTATGCTTCGTTCGGCTGGCAGCCCAACTTTCTGGGTGGGTTTGGGATTTTAATTGATAAGTAGTGGCCTATCTGTATTCTTGGTACTGCAGAAGTCCATTGGCAAAAGTAACACTTACCATCAGGTGTGCTGCTTTGTTTGCCACCAAGTGCAATACAAAAAAAAATGTGTGCAATACAAAAGAAAATGTGCACACATTTTTTTGTAATAGTCAATGTAATAGCCAACTAAATTAATGAAATTCCATTCATTTTGTGGCACTAACTGTACAACTATCCATAATTAGGTACATACCATTTAACGTGAGTGGGGGGGGGGGGGGGGCTACAATTACACTTATCTATCATGAGACTGTTTAAAATAACTACTGCTGGTATTAAGAATACAAAATGTTGATAATCCTGTTTTTGCCAAAGGAACCATAAAATGCTGTCTAAAGGAGCACTGCGAGACTCTTGCAGCGAGTCTTGGTCTTGAATTTGGGCGACACTAGTCCTAATACCTTTTCTTTATATTTTAGATATGTATCAATGTGACATGTACGTTATATGCTACGCTGATTAACATACTCATAGAATTAATACATATTCGCATTAATGTCAGTTCCTACAGTGACGTAAGTATTATGAAATTGGAAGAATTGTAAGGATGTGCTTCACATCTCGTATCCTCAAACAAGAACTAATTAATTCAATGAATAAAAGTAGATTATTTATTATCTACAATTTTTAAAATTTTTAATTGTCCGTGTAGTTACGGAGTAAGAATAGAATTCACCACCCCCTATCTTACTTACCCATGGGTGATCGTAAGAGACGACTAAGGTATATAAAATGCATGTAACATTTATGAAAGAGATCGAAAACTTGAAACAAAACCCTATACCAACACGTCTGACCAGCGTGGTATAGCATGTCAATTTCCCTTCCATTATGGAGGAGGCTCTCGAGCCTATAACATATATATCTATCTATAATAACCTATAACATATATGAACGGTGGGATATACTATCCCAACAGTGGGACACATATCAGCTGAAATAATAATGAATGAAAATGAGTGTTTCACTAACGTAGTTTGAATTAAATATCTATAATTGTGTTACATTTTATACATATGGGACATTCCATGCCAACTCATCTTACCAATTAAATTTGCATCTACGATTTGGCTGAAACTTGGGAATCTTTTTGTACTCTTCGAAAAAGATTAATGTGATTTTTTCGAATTTTTTTATCCAGCCACTTCGGAGATATGATTGTTTTTTAATTTCGGGAGTTTTTTTTAAATAGCCCTAACTTGACAAATTGTCCAACATAGGTCTTTTTTGTTGTATCCTTCGATTTTTTTTTAATTCTCATATATGCTACTCTTAAAAACGCAAATTTGAAACCTAGTCCGGTAATGGGATAATGATGGCCTATATTTTTTTTAATTTTAAAATTCCTTTTTTCATGATTCCATTTTTTTTCATGATCATTCTGATCGGTTTTCATTTATTTCAAAGTTAAAACATGAATTTTGAAACCGATTTTTTTTTAAATTTTCATGTATAGGTACAACTCCTAAAAACACAAATTTTAAGCCTAGTTCTAGCCTAGTAATGGGAAAATAATGGGATATATATATATATATATTTTAATTTTAAAAATAATTAATTTCTTTTTTTTTCTTTTTTATCGTTTTTATTTTGTAGAATACTCTATTTGTTACATAAATAAACAAAAATATTCGAAGTTACTGAAGTTTTTATTATTTAATCATTCAGCTACTATGTGGCGCTGCCTTCGCCTGTCATCTGTTATTTGTTTTGGTTCTTAATCTTATTCCAGTCTACTGCTAATAATTCAGTGATTATATTATTATTATATAGGTAACAATATCTATTTGAGTTTTATGATAACAAATAGCAAAGACGAATTACTATATTATAACCGATCAGAATTATCATGAATAATTTTTGCATGAAATTTTTAGAAAATTCATTCAAAAACACGAATTTAAAAAAAAGAAGACCCATGTTGGACAATTTTTCATAAAGTTACGGCTATTAAAAAATAAAAAAAAGTGTGCGTGTCAGCTCCGACGCACGACTGGAGTTTACTCCTTATAGTTGTCACAAAATAAAAGGCCCGTTTTGACATTTGTCTTATTGATGGATATAGTGATATAACCATACGACTCGGTACTCGATACTCACGATATATCGATTCAAGTTTGCGTGAGTATTTAATCGATTTGAATATGTATTGTAAAGTGCATTGAATTAAAGTTCTGATTTGAAAATTTAAGTTAAAATTTTGATATTATGGGTATTTTGAAATGACACAATGTTATGAAAGGTCAATTTTCTATCATTATATATTTGTGTTACAACAACATTCACTCAATCACAAAATAAAAATCGAGAAAAAGTGAATCTTCAATTTCTTCATTTAATTTCTTCATTTTCTTCAAATGATGAGCCAAAATTGTCGGTTGAGCTATCGTCACCCGCATCTATAATTATTTCATTTTCAATTATATTGTCAATATTGATGTCTCTATCATAGTCTTCCTTAATTATTTTTTGAGTTTTCTACCACTTTTGTCCAATCTTCTTTAGTAATTTTGGCACAAGCTTCATTCAACAATGTCATAATTTTCTTAGTGGACAATGGCGGCTTTGTATTGTGGCGTGCTGCGTATCCTTTCATTTGAGCCCAGATCAAAGTATTGTACTGACAATGGTATGGTGGCGCTCTTATCATTTTGTGTCCATGCTGAACCACTCTGTGAATTTATTTGCGTCCTTTTCTTCGTGATATTTTTTTGTACTTTTAGACTCCATTGCAAGCAAGGCACCATTAAAAAAAAACTTCCCCCAGCTGATTCAGCGTGGCAGATTATTAAGCGTCCACCTTTTCTCATTGGCACTTTTGAGCAAGATGCCTTGGTATCGTCCGTCCACAACTGTGGCACGGTATGATTCGAGTTCAGCCAAATCTCTTCGACAAATATGACATTGTCCCAATTTGTGACTTTGGTAGCTCCAAACTCATAACTTTCAGTAAAGATCAATACACAGCTGGTGAAATTCAGTTATTCTAAACACTAGTATTAAAATTAATAAAACCGCACAACTGCGAGTCCACCTTAAAAGAATATATTTTGATCGATTTATTTTTTCTTTAACCGATTATTAATAGTCTGTGGAGAATATGAAAAAATCGTTATGAACGGCACTTAGCCGAGTGGGCGGTACCCATCAATGAAAAATGTAATTACCTTAGAACATTTCGATCGGTAAAAAATAGAGAACTTCTTGGGTGTGAACTGTCAAAACGGGCCTTTTATTTTGTGATTAGTATAAGTACGATTATCAAAACAGGCGCAAAAAAAGCTCATATTTGACTTAATATTAAAACTGTTCAGTGAAGTATTATCTCACGTCAGAAAGTGAAAGGTGCGCAGAATAGGTTGCGCACCAAAAACGTAACGAGGTCATTCGATCACTAGATTTTACTCCTCAAATCTTTCTCATACCGGGCGCCTTATATGAAAATCGATTCCTTAAAATAATACATATCTCCGAAGAGGCTGGACAAAAAAAAATCGAAAAAAATCACAGAACCCATGAAACACGGAAATTAACCTTAACTAATTATATGTTGGCTGTTTTAGTATGATTATTTGTTGGTCACTCTTGATGCTTTGTTGTGGATAACAAAAGACGTCTCATTAATAGTGTTGATATGCAATAGTGTTGAAAAATTTTATTCAGCTGTTAGAAATGCTGAAACTGTGTGCGTGCTCCAATTAGCAAATGTTAATTATTCAGGTACTTTTTTATTTATTTTTGGTGTCTTTTTTGTCTTTTGTGTCCTTGTTTTTTGGTGGAAGATATTTGGTAAATAGTGACATTTACTTATGGAAATATTAAAGCTGCCTTCAAAGTACACTATAACTACAAATCAACAAAAGAAAACTTATACTAAAAATATCAGATTTTGAGATTCAGATTTGAAATTCAGATTTGCCTTTCAAAAAATATCAGAATTAGATATAAAACTACTTTTACGGATTCTATCGCGTTTGTATTTGATTTTTAATTTCCCGTCGTTTCGAACACTTTACAGTGGTCATGGTCACGGGAGGGCTACATACTACTACACTATTACAGACATTTATATCAGTACATAATATCGATAATTTATTGGACGTGAGACAGCTTAGTCCTCTCGTGACCATGATAACTGTAAAGTATTCGAAACATCGTGAAATTAAAAATCAAATTCCAACGCCATAGAATCCGTAAAAGTAGTTTTATTTCAAGTGTGTAATACTCGCGTAAACATTAGTAGAAATCGTTATATCAGAATTACTGTAGTTTATGAGAAGTATACTATAAATACGCAAGGCAAATCTCCAGACACAATGACTTTCGCACTGGCTGGTCTCCATCTACCGCAAGTTTTATTTAACTACATTTTACACATTGTGCATAAATTAGGTGTATCTACCTTCTAATCTAAAAAGGCAATGAGTTTCTCATAACCAAATTGACAGTAGAAATTGAAATTCTTTTACGAATTTAGTTGTATTATATTATTTAATAAAAGTTTACATTTACCTATGTACCTATATTTGATTGTTTATAGGTGCACAAAAAAAGCTTTACAAGCAAGTTATGTGGTTTAATCGTCACGAATTCAGGAAAATAAGAGCATGCAGCTTATTTTATATAGATTCGATGTTACCATTGAGGTTGAGTGAGCTACTATCTAATTATATAATTGTATTACTTCAATTTACTTTTCTATGAATAAAAAAATATTAAAAAGCTATCTTCTTTCAATGCATTTTGTGTCTACAGCCCTTTTCCGTCCCTGACTTTAGAATATCTTGAATGCAGAATCGACAACTGCGGAAACCCTTCCGAAAAACAGTCCCGAATCCTTAGTTAAGCCGATCGGTGAGAGAATGCATGGTTACTCGGAGGAATCAGCCATTAGAGCGATACCTAGTCACGTGGGACATTAAGCTCCCAAACAACATGTCAGAGATTAAAAAAAAAAATGGCTCCGATGACAGCTCAGTAAGCTCCGGGTAGGCAGTAGGGACTTCCCTGGGAGGGCAGTCCCTACTGCCGGTAAAGCAGCGGGCCCAGCTTCGAATTCGGTTCCACCTAATGTCAATGTTATGGTGAAGAAGAACTTACGTTTCAGCCACAATAACGCGGCTGACACGCGGAAGCGCCTTCTTAAAATAGCGGAGAAAGACAAGATGATGACCACCTCCATCACGCCGTCCAAGAGCCAGGAGACGCGCCCATCTGTGTCTCCAAATGTTATTGTAAACAAGAACAAAAATGTAGATATGACTGTAGACAGTACCACAGATTATCACAGTGGCATTTCATCTGCTGCAGACCTCCCTGCCGCCTCCTCTTCGCGTTCTACCGTGGCGGATCTGATAGTGGTATTGGAGGTCAGGCTGGAAGCCCCCTCTTTAAGGGTCCGGAAGCGTTCCCACAGTAAGGGGAGCTCGAGGTCCGATCTTGGAGAGGGGTCCACAGAAGTACCGCCCCCAAAGATGGCAACTTCGCGTCGCGGACGGAGGTCAGCAACAGCGACCAGGACGGTGGTCAATTTGACGAGGGGTTTTTTTATTTTTTTTTATGTCCGGGTGCTTTGACCCGGCCCGCGTTGCCTCTGACATTATCAGAGATTTTCTGTCTTGCTTATAAACTGCAGGATAATAATTTTTTCAGGACCCTTGTTTAGGGTAAACTTATCTTTAATATCTATATATATTAATTACTTAACTAAAATTATAACGTGATTTAATACTGTCTTACACCTTATTTCTTTTTATTGCTATTATCGCTACTTTTATACAATATTTCAAGAATTCATTTCTTGTATCCTTATTTGCATAAGTTTTTTGATATTGTTGGATTTATATTTATTATTATTTATATTCAGTGATAGAGAAGATTAGGAGCGCAAGATTGTCTTGGTATGGACATGTGATGAGGAGGGATGATAGAGATGTGACAAGGAGGGTTACCAATATGCTTGTGGATGGGGGTAGGAATCGCGGGAGACCCAAAAAGAGATGGATGGATTGTATAAAAGAGGATATGTGTATGAAAGTAGTGAATGCAGATATAACGGCTGATAGAAGTTTGTGGAAGGCAAGAACGTGTTGTTCCGACCCCACTTAGTGTGGGATGAAGGCAGGCAAATGATGATGTTGGAATTTATATTTATATTTAACCTTTGCTCAGTGTCGTGTCTGATCTTGGAGTGTGCTGGGCAGTCAAGAATCAAGTGCAGAATTGTTTCCTTTTCATCAGAGTCACAAGGACACGTGAGCCCGTCCTTGCACCGAAAACATTGCAGGTACTCCACCGATGAAGACGATGGAGTGAATATTTTGGCGATATGTATGAGGATGTTACGGTTGGCGCCGGTATCGCATGTGGTTTAGTAGATCAACATTCGACGATGGCGTCCTCCGATGGCGTCCTCCGATGGCATCAGTATGGATGAAGTTAAATGGGCGATAAGAAGTTTGAAAAATGGTAAGGCAGCGGGCATTGATATGGTGTCTGCCGAGATGATCAAGCTTGGTGGCTCCTGGTCTGGGAGGCGTTCCTGTTGCTCCTCAATTTATGTTGGAGCTCGGGAATGGTTCCCTGGGACTGGAATAGCGCAGTCATCGTGCCTATGTTTAAAAACAAGTGTTCATGTTATGACTGCGCAAATTACAGAGCCGTAAGCTTGACCAGTTTGGCAGCAAAAGTGTATAGTAAAATTATTGAAAGGAGAATGAGGATGGTGTCCGATGGTTTACTGTGTGAGACACAAGGAGGTTTCAGGAGTGGAAGGGGATGCATGGATCAAGTGTTCTCTCTGCGCAACATTGTGGAGAAGCATCTGGCTCTAGGTCAGAGGGTTTTCTGCAGTTTTGTGAATCTGGAGAGAGCATTTGACACGGTTGTACGAAAGGAACTTTGGGACATTTTACCGGAGTATGGTATTAACGGTAAACTGCTGCAGGCTGTGCAGTCCAGTTACATGGGCTGTAGAGCCTGTGTACGACTGGATGATGGAATGTCGCCTTGGTTTTACGTCAATATCGGCGTTAAGCAGGGGTGCGTTCTGTCAGCCAGGCTGTTTATCATATATCTGGATAAATGTCTCCAAAGGTTGAACGATATGAATGTGGGATTCCAGATGGGCGACTCAGTGGTCACTGCTCTGCTATATGCAGATGATGCAGTCCTGCTAGCACAGTCAGCGACTGACCTGCAGACCCTAGTCGACACAATGACAGAAGATTGTAAGAAAAGGGGTCTACGCGTGAATGTGAGCAAAACCAAAATAATGGTCTTTGAAAGAAACGAAGCCAGAACAGATGTAAGAGTAACAATAGGTATACTAGAGCAAGTGGATGAATTTGTATTTCTTTTTTTTTTTTTGCGGTGGGCTATGGCGGTCGCACCCCGCCAAATCGGTGCGGGGTGACGGAAGAGGCGGCGCGCAACCCCATTAACCCACCCTGAAAGCACCTCTTCTTCGCCGTACGAGCGGGCCACCGGTACCCGATCTTTGTCTTCGGTGGCCCGCTCGGCGGTATGCCCTCTTGGGCTCCTCTCCTGTGGACGCCCCGACAGCTTTCGCCGTCGAGGCGTCGTCCTCACGCGGTGGCCTCACGTCGGGTGACCGGATAATTCCCCGGTCCGATCACCCGAAGCCTCGGTTAGGGCGGCATCAGGCGCAGGTACTCGCGCCTGCGCCGCCCCGGCCGCGGGCGGCGGCCCAGGTCACGGGAATCCTCCCGGGCCCGTTCCGCCGCCTCCTTCTGTGAGATGACAGCCTCGCAGAAGGCGGCGACCGCGTCCCAATTCCTGACGCAGTCGACCATCGCTCGCGCAACAGCTGGCAGCGTCAGGTCGGCACCGATGACAGCGACGAGGTCACGGCGCTGCCCGTCCCAGCCCGAACATACCTCGAGCGTATGTTGCGCCGTGTCCTCGTCGCTACTGCAATGGTGGCAGGACGGAGTCCACTCCCTTCGCACGACCGTGTGCAGGTACTTGCCGAAGCAACCATGCCCCGACAAGACCTGCATTAACAGGAAAGAGAGGACTCCGTGCCGCCGCTCCATCCACTCCATCAGTACGGGCCGGAGGGCCTCAACGGTAATAACACCGTATCTAGGCCTCTCCAGCCGCGTAGCCCAACGGGCGATGACTTATCGGCGGGCGGCCTCGCGCCAGGTGGCTATCTCATTGAACGATGGGGAGCCACCCTCTTCGCGCATTGAGGTAACCCGCCGGTAGAGGTCGGAGAGCATCTCCGCCTCTAGGTCCCACGGGGGTGTCCCGGCCAATAGGCACGCCGCCTCTGTCGACACCGTGCGGTACCCGCGAATGGCTCTGACCGCCATGACTCTCTGTGGCCTCCACAGAACCGCCCTGAGTTGGGCGTTCAAAGCCCTCGCCCACACGGGTGCACCGTACATGGCCATTGAGCGGATCACCCCCGCATACAGCCGTCAGCCCTGAAAACTGGGTCCGCCCACGTTCGGCATGAGCCGAGAAAGGGCAGACGCCGCGCCGACCAGCCGGGGAGCAATTTGACGAAAATGCTCCCGGAACCACCATCACCCGTCGAGCACCAGACCCAAGTACGTATAGGCCTGGATACTGATGTGGATGGAGTTGGCGACTAACGAGGCGCCGATGGGCAGCCTCACACGGGGCCCATAGAATAAAAGGGCCTCCGTCTTGTTTAGGGCCACCCTGAGCCCCAGCGCCTCGATTCGCCTGACCATCTCTTCGGTGCCGAGAGTGGCCAGGCTCGCCGCCTCTTCGAGTGTCGTGCCCCGGGCTGTGACGAGCGGACAGACATTTATATCAGTACCTAATATCGATAATTTATTGGACATGAGACAACTTAGTCCTCCCGTGACCATGATAACTGTAAAGTATTCGAAACATCGTGAAATTAAAAATCAAATACCAACGCGATAGAATCCGTAAAAGTAGTTTTATTTCAATTGTGTAATACTCGCGTAAACATTAGTAGTAATCGTTATATCAGAATTACTGTAGTTTATGAGAAGTATACTATAAATACGTAAGGCAAATCTCCAGGACACGATGACTTACGCACTGGCTGGTCTCCATCTACCGCAAGTTTTATTTAACTACATTTTACACATTGTGCGTAAATCAGGTGTATCTACCTTCTAATCTAAAAAGGCAGTGAGTTTCTCATAACCAAATTGACAGTAGAAATTGAAATTCTTTTACGAAATTAGTTGTATTATATTATTTAATAAAAGTTTACATTTACCTATGTACCTATATTTGATTTTTTTATAGGTGCACAAAATAGCTTTACAAGCAAGTTATGTGGTTTAATCGTCACGAATTCGGGAAAATAAGAGCATGCAGCTTATTTTATATAGATTCGATGTTACCGTTGAGGCTGAGTGAGCTACTATCTAATTATATAATTGTATTAGGTACTTCAATTTACTTTTCTATGAATAAAAAAATATTAAAAAGCTATCTTCTTTCAATGCATTTTGTGTCTACAGCACTTTTCTGTCCCTGACTTTAGAATATCTTGAATGCAGGACCGAGAACTGCGGAAACCCTCCCGAATCCTAAGTTAAGCTGCTCGGCGAGGAAATGCATGGTTATTCGGAGGAATCAGCCACTAGAGCGATACCTAGTCACGGGGGACATTAAGCTCCCAAACAACATGGCAGAGACTAAAAAAGAAATGAGTGCTGCAAAGGGTCTCGACAACGTCGGGGAGTCCCTTGCTGAGTTGGAATCGGAGCGCGTTTGCGGAACGCGCTCCGATTCGCGTGCTGCCGTGGCGGATCTGATGGCGGTACTGGAGGTCAGGCTGGAAGCCCTCTCTCTGAGGGACCGGAAGCGTTCCCACAGTAAGGGGAGCTCGAGGTCCGATCTTGAAGAGGGGTCCACAGAAGTACCGCCACCAAAGGTGGCAACTTCGCGTCGCGGACGGAGGTCAATTTGACGGGGGGTTTTTTATTTTTTTTTGTGTCCGGGTGCTTTGACCCGGCCTATGAATGCCTCTGACATTATCAGAGATTTTCTGTCTTACTTATAAACTGCAGGATAATATTTTTTTCAGGACCCTTATTTAGAGTAAACTTATCTTTAATATCTATGTATATTAATTACTTAACTAAAATTATAACGTGATTTAATACTGTCTCACACCTTATTTCTTTTTATTGCTATTATCGCTACTTTTATACAGTATTTCAAGAATTCATTTCTTGTATCCTTATTTGCAATAAGTTTTTTGATATTGTTGGAATTTTATATTTATTATTATTTATATCTAGTGATAGAGAAGATTAGGAGCGCAAGATTGTCTTAGTTTGGACATGTGATGAGGAGGGATGAAAGAGATGTGACAAGGAGGGTTACCAATTTACTTGTGAATGGGCGTAAGAATCGCGGGAGACCCAAAAAGAGATGGATGGATTGTATAAAAGAGGATATGTGTATGAAAGTTGTGAATGCAGATATGACGGCTGATAGAAGTTTGTGGAAGGCAAGAACGTGTTGTTCCGACCCCACTTAGCGTGGGATGAGGGCAGGCAAATGATGATGTTGGAATTTATATTTAATCCTTGCTCAGAGTCGTATCTGATCTTGGAGTGTGCTGGGCAGTCAAGAATCAAATGCAGAATTGTTTCCTTTTCATCAGAGTCACAAGGACACGTGGGCCCGTCCTTGCACCGAAAACGTTGCAGGTACTCCGCAAAACCACCGTGTCCCGTGAGCACCTGTGTCAGGATGGCGCTTATATCTAGGGTTTTCATTATTTTATAAGCTGTTGCTATATCGGGGAAGAAGGCTTTAGTTACGCTTGTTATTGACCCATCCAGATACCTCCTATTCCATTCAGCCACTACATCCTTACGGATTGCGCGCATGACATAGGATACCGGGCACATATCATAGAGGGGTCTTCTTTTAGAGTGTAATGTCGCGTCTCGGGCTAGCTGGTCGGCTTTTTCATTCCCTTCAATACCGATATGGGCTTTAACCCAGTACAATTTCAATTTTGTCCTCCCATCTTTGGCCTCTCTTATATAGGCCCCTGTCCTGGCGGCCTAGGCGTGCATTGAGCTAGCGTTTATCACTGTTTCCAGGGCAGCTCTTGAATCGCTTATTATCGCACTCTTGCCGTATTTGCTTTGTACCGCTATCCTGGCGGTTTTACATATAGCCAGTAGTTCCGCCTGATATATTGTGCAATAGGGTAATAGATTGAGCTTGAGGCTCTTTATTTCTAAGGTCCCCTCCCATACCGAAACGGCTGCTCTAACCTTGCCTCGATTCTGCTGCCGTCTGTGTACAGGCATACTACTGTTTCAGCCACCATTTACTTTAGCTCTTGGCTCTCTTTATCTTTGAGAAACCATTGCCCGTATGTTCCGCGGGGTGGGGTCTCTCTGTATAGGCTATTAGTCTCACAACATCTCGATCCAGCATTGGCCGGCGCAGTCCACTCCTCACCTCGTACAGAGAAGCATTTTCTTTGATACGTATGTCAAGAGCGAGCACATCGGCCAGCACAAGAGCGGAGTTGAGAGACACTGTGCGGTAAGCCCTGACGACTCTTTGTGCGAACAATCGCTGTACCGTGTTCAAGTGCTTTTGTACACATTTCTTCCTTGTGGCCGGAGCCTATGCACTGGCGGCGTAGGTTTCTATTGGTTCGACCACGGCGGTGTATATTGTGCAAACTATCTCCGGGTGGAGACCCCAACTAACCCTGGCGGCTTTCGACAGCTGTTTATAGACGCTCAGCATTTTTCCGCAAACATTAGCCACGTGAACGCTGAACGCCATTTCACAATCTATCGTGAGCCCCAGGATTTTTATCTCCTTAGACATGATAATCCCTACCCCTCTCATGGTCTACCGTGGAGTGTCATACTTCAGTTTTTTGGTCAGCACCATCGCAGAAGTCTTTTGTGGTGCAAACCTAAGTCTGACCTCGACACCCCACCGCGGAACATACTCAAGGGTTGGCTTGGCTCGTCTTTAGATTTCCTCTGCCGTGTCCCCCGAGGAGACGAAAAGCACGTCGTCCGCAAATGCCTGACAGTGCTCTCCCTCCTTGTGAGACCCTGCAGAAGAGGATCCAAGAGGAGATTCCACGAGATGGGGCCCTCTATGGATTCCTGCACCCACTCCATGCTGGTAGACCAAACATGCGCGTGGCCTGCATACCTCAGTCGTACCGATCTATCCTTCAGGTAGCTTGCCATTGTCCTTCGAAATTTATCCGGGCATTTTTCCTCCACCAGTCTGAGCTTAATTTTGGACCACCAGGCACTATCAAAGGCGCCCTCTATGTCCAGCGACACCATCATGATGAGTTTCTTCTTACGAAGTTCCTCCTTCACATGGGTCACAAGGTCACAGAGGGCATCCTTGGTTGAGCGTTGGGGCATGAAGCCGTATTGGCGGGGGCTTAGCCGTAGTATATTGTATGTTGCTGCTATCGTAGCCCAATAGACAAAAATTTCGATACCTTCTTGTCTAATATGGAGAAATTATTGGATCATCTGTTCAATAGGCGATCCATAATTTGTGGCGATTTTAACACCGATTTATTTTTAGATTATAATAGGCGCACCGAGTTTCTCAGTTTATTAAGGTGTTATAATTTCAGGCATCTTGTTAATGAAGCCACTTTCGTTCGAAATAGTAGTGTATCGTGCATTGATAATATAGTAACTAATTTACCTAACGATTTTATAATAGAGTGTGAAATAGATCATAATGGACTAGCAGATGGTCATGCGGGTCTTCTTTGTCAGCTTAGTCTTGAGAATATAAATAACTTCAAAAATAATAAAACGATTACTTTAAACAAAAGAATTTTCAACAAAACCAATCATCTCGCTTTTGAGATAGCTGTACAACTACATAACTGGCATAATATGGGTATAAACAAGTTCATCAAGATTTTTAGTCAAGTATTTCGAGACAGTTACAGAAAGAGTGAATGTAAAATTAATTTAAACAGGAATCCTCATTTTTAGTGGTTGTCGAAAGGAATACGAGTGTCTAGCAAAATGAAAGAGTGTTACGTAGTAGTAGTGGTAACTGTCTTGAGGCTAGTATGTTAAAGTATAAGAGTGATTATGTAAGAATCTATAGAAAAGTTATAAGAAACGCAAAAAGAAAAGCAGTAATGAAACATATAGACAGATCACGAAATCAATGCAAGGAAATTTGGAAGATAGTCGGCAATAAAACCAATAAATTTTAACAAGGTCATACAGAACCTATAAAATTAAATATAGAGGGGAAAATGATTGACAGCCCTGAGGAGGTATCAAATTGTCTTTTACGACACTTTAATTTAACTAAAGAAACATCAGAAGATATGAAAGATCAGGCAATTTTACTTCTTGAACAGTGTACGGAAAGAATAAACAATGAGATGGATATCGCGCTTACTACACCAGATGAAATATTAAAAATTGTGCATAGCATGCCAAATAAACATTCTTCTGGTTATGATGAAATCCCAATTTGTGTAGTAAAAGAGCATATCAGCATATTGGCTCATCCATTGTCAAATTTTTACAATAAATGCATAGCCGTTTCTGTCTTTTCTGAACAACTAAAGGTAGCCAAGATCATACCCATTCACAAAAAAGGTAATAAAACAGAACCGAAAAATTACATGCCAATTTCCCTAATACCTACACTTTCAAAAATTTTTGAAAAAGTTTTGAAAAGTCGTCTCGTATCTCATCTTAAGGTGAATGATATACTCACCAGGAGACAATACGGGTATCAACAAGGAGTTGGAACTAGCGATGCAATTTACGCACTATTAGAGGACGTATTAAGACACATTAACAATAGAATGAGAGTTGCTGGCATATTTTTGGATTTAAGTTCAGCATTTGACATGGTGGATCATGACCTACTAATTAGCAAATTGTGTCATTATGGTATAAGGGGTAATTCATTACAGTTATTTTCAACATATCTAAAAAATAGAAAAATGTATGTAGAAGTCTCTAAATCTGATGAAATTGGCCACAGAAAATCTTATCGATCTAAGACTACTTATACTAATACAGGTGTTCCCCAAGGATCAATTTTGGGACCAATTTTATTCAATATCTTCACTAATGACTTACCTAATTATGTAAATAAGATAATACCTGACTCTCGGCTTACCATGTTCGCTGATGACACGAATGCCACTGTAGGTGGCAAAGATCTTAATGACTCATCAAGTAAAATTAATGTATTAATGAAAGCTTTTTACACGTGGTTTGCCGCAAATAAGTTAGAAGTAAATACTGCAAAAACCAATATTATGTTGTTCAAAACAACAGCACGTAATAATGACATCATAAAGATCAAATTGGATAGTAAAGAAATAGGATTAGTAAAAGAGGTTAAATTTTTGGGAGTACACATCGATGATATGCTAAATTGGAAACCTGAATTAAAGGCAATAGATTCCTCTGTATCATCAGCGTGTTACGCATTGAGGGTATTAAGAGATGATATTGATGTGGAGAATTTGAGGATGGTTTACTATGCGCTGGTGTAGTCAAGGTTCAGATATAGCATACAATTTTGGGGTCAAAGCTACAGCTATAACCATCAAAGGGCATTTGTACTGCAAAAACGAGCCATTAGGACCATCATGCGTATACCACAAAAAGAGAGTTGTCATCACTATTTTAAAACTTTGAATATCCTTACTATTTCAAGTCTATATATCCTAGTAGTTTTAAAAAATTTCTCTAAATACATAAATAATTTTGAAACAAGTGAAGAGAGACAAGTGAGAGATGAAACTCGTAGAAAAGATTTTAAAACAAAAATGAATCCCAAGTATGATGTTGTCAGACACGGCCCGCATTATCAAGCTGTACAGTTATTTAACAAGTTGCTTAAAGATTTAAAAAATGCTGTTTATACAAATAAGAAGTATATATATATATATATATATATATATATATATATACAATAATAAAGAAGTACCTATTAAATAGATGTCTATATAGTGTAAATGATTTGTGATGATGCAAAAATTTAATTTATTTATTGACTAATATTCTAATGACTATTATATTACTAAGCACTATTGTATTAATATCTATCACATTTTCAACACAATTAAATATTGTTCAGAAATAAATAAATAAAAAAAAAAAAATATGGATGGTGAGTTAATCTTCTGACCAGCATTTTCTCGTAAATTTTCTCCATCACCGGTAGCAAACCTATGGGTCTATATGACTTGGGGCGCGTGTAGTCTACCTTTTCCGGCTTCCGCAACACCACTACCATTTTATATTGGTACCACTACCATTTTATATTGGTATTCGCGCCTGCGCCGCCCCGGCCGCTGGCGGCGGCCCGGGGCGCGGGAATCCTCCCTTGCCCGTTCCGCCGCTTCCTTCTGCGAGATGACAGCCTCGCAGAAGGCGGCGACCGCGTCCCAGTTCCTGATGCTGTCGACCATCGCCCTCGCGACGGCCGGCAGCGTCAGGTCGGCACCGATGACAGCGACGAGGTCACGGCGCTGCCGCTCCCATCCCGGACACACCTCCAGCGTGTGTTGCGCCGTGTCCTCGTCACTCCTGCAGTGGTGGCAGGCCGGAGTCCACTCCCTATACACGACCCTGTGCAGGTACAACCCGAAACACCCGTGCCCCGTCAATACCTGCACCAGCCGAAAGGTGAGGACTCCATGCCGCCGCTCCATCCACTCTATCAATACGGGCCGGAGGGCCTCAACGGTCTCCACACCGTGCCTAGGCCTCTCCAGCCGCGTAGCCCAACGGGCGATGACGTCTCGGCGGGCATCCACGCGCCAGGTGGCTATCTCACTCAACGATGGGGAGCCACCTTCCTCGCGCGCTGTGATAACCCGCCGGTAGAGGTCGGAGAGCATCTCCGCCTCTAGGTCCCACGGGGGTGTCCCGGCCAACAGGCACGCCGCCTCTGTCGACACCGTGCGGTACCCGCGAATGGCTCTGACCGCCATGGCTCTCTGTGGCCTCCACAGAACCGCCCTGAGCTGGGCGTTCAGAGCCCTCGCCCACACGGGTGCGCCGTACATGGCCATCGTGCGGATGACCCCCGCATACAGCCGTCGGCCCTCGAAACTGGGTCCGCCCACGTTCGGCATAAGTCGAGAAAGGGCGGACGCCGCGCCGACAAGCCGGGGAGCAATCTGTCGGAAATGCTCCCGGAACCACCATCGCCCGTCGAGCACCAGACCCAAGTACCTCATATGGGCCTGGATGCTGATGTGGATGGAGTTTACCACTATCGAGGCGCCGATGGGTAGCCTCACACGGGGCCCGTGGAAAAGTAGGGCCTCCGTCTTGTTTAGGGCCACCCTGAGCCCCAGCGCCTCGATCCGCTTGACCATCTCCTCGGTGCCGAGAGTGGCCAGGCTCGCCGCCTCTTCGAGTGTCCTGCCCCGGGCTGTGACGAGCGTGTCGTCAGCGTAGCACACCAAGCTCAGCCCGGGGGGGAGACTCTCTCTCAACGCCCAGTCGTACCCGATGTCCCACAGGGTCGGCCCCAGAACCGACCCCTGTGGAACGCCGCACGACATGGGCGTCCGCACAATGTCCCCTGCGGGACCCGCGCAGAGGATACTGCGGCCCTCCAAATAGTCTGCCACCAGCCGCCTGAGGTACAGGGGCACTCCATGGAACCGGAGCGCCTCCCTGATGCAGCCGAATGGCAGACTATTGAATGCGTTGGCGATGTCCAACGACACCGCCAACAGCACTCGACGGCGACCGGCCTCCGCGGCCGCCTGCCTCAGGCGTAGTAGGGCCCCGATGGTCGAACGCCCCCTCCGAAACCCATACTGAGCGTCCGACAGATCGGGCCCCACCTCCTCCAGATGTCGGACGATGCGGGCAGCGAGCACGCGCTCCAGCAGCTTACCCACATCGTCGAGGAGCACGATGGGCCTGTAGGCCGACGGCAAATCCGGGGACCGTCCCGGCTTTGGCAGGAGAACCAACCTCCCTTCCTTCCAGCACTCAGGGAACCGTCCAGACGTCAGACAGGCGTTGAACAGCTGCCTGAGGCGAGGCTCGAAGTGCTCGAGGAGCGATGTCAGCACCCGGACTGGAATTCCACCCATATCTGTCCAGTCTCGCTGTCTACCAGTAACATATCAGGAGCTCTATTGAAGGAATCTCTTTGTGGAAAATTAATTACAGCTCCTGATATGTTACTGGTAGACAGCGAGACTGGACAGATATGGGTTGCTGACTCATTTCTAAAATTTTTATGTATAATTTAAATGTCTTTGTCTAATAATCAAGAATATTTTTGAAAATTTTAAACGTAGCTAAAAAATTCACTTCCATTTTAGAAATAAAAGGTAGCAATGGCGTTTCATTATTTTAATAAACCAATACATATAATCGTATTATTATTTATATTTTCTTCCATAATTATTGAACTAAAATGCAAATTGTAATATAACAATAGTATAGTTAGCAAGGAGACTAAATAGGGACAGAGAAAGCTCTGCTTCAATACAAAATATGTTACATGCTGTCATCTTTTCAAACTCTGATTGGTACAGGCGTAGTATATTCTTGCCTAATTTACGTTTTTCATCTGAAAATATGAAAGGACTCCAATTGAAATTAAATTTCATATTATGAAATTAACAGACTACTGATATCCTATTGTTTAAATCCTTCACTAATATTGTTTTGATTTTTTTTAATATTCAATGTGCTTAAACAGAAATTCTTTTCTGTTAAAAGAAAGAAAAAACGCAAAGAATACGTAATATAATTCGTTATAGATGGACTCATAACAGCTGGAATGACAGTATAGTGAAAGTCAGGGAATTGTCGCATGTAGATTGCATAGGATCATTGTGGTATTATTGCGGGGACACCTAACTTCATCATAATTGCCTTCATCATCATAATCATCACTGCTCTTATCCCAAATTCCTAGGGATCCACGCAATATGTAATATGTATCCCTCTTTCACATATATTATATATTTCAACAGCAATAGTTTTGTGACCGGCCAACGTGACTTCAACCGTTCTTTGGGATGCAATTGTTAACCAGATGGCACCAGATGAAATTAGCTCAGTTCAATTTAAAGCACTTAGTCGTTTTTACGACATCTACAAGTCAGGCTTGGTAGTATTTGTAACCGCTAGCAGATAGATAGGATAATTATGTGCTATTATTGTGACGAGTCCAATGTCAGCAGTTAATGTTAATGGGTTGATAAATGAGTGTAGTGCCATGTGTAGTAAAATACATCACACAAAAGTCTGAGGCATCACTTTGGATATTAACATTAGAAACAGATTTCTATAATAAAAGTGCTCACATGTGCCTTGTGCATTTTTTTACAATAAAATAATTATATACCTGAGCTATCCAATCTTAAAAGAAATACGCAGGTATCTTGAGTTTTCATCAGAGCTAGGTAAAACATCTCGCAATACCAATTGACTAGTGCTTGTAGAATATAAGTTTTTATTAACCATAATAAAAGTAACAGAGCTAGGCTGAACTTTAAACAAAAATAAACTTATTAGTCTTTATTATAATATATAGACAATCGTGATATAGTTATTAGTTATAATGCCTAACATACATACCCACATGTTTATGCAACTATTTGTCTTAACGTAGCGTATTATTCAAATAATGTATAGACACACATACATACGTACATACATATCATCACGCCATATCCCTTGCAGGGTAGGCAGAGAGAACAGAGTGCCAGAGAACTCTATCTCTGCATACTCCACTCGCTTCCTCAACATTCATAATTCTCTTCATACACGCTCGCCGGTTTCGGAGACTCTTGACTCCACCTTCCTTCAGTACATGACCGATCTGGTCTAGGTAGGTTAGTCTCGGTCTCCCTCGGTACCTACACTTTCTTCCTTCCACTTTCGCATTGTATATCTTCTTAACCAGACGTTCGTACGGCATTCTTTCCACATGTCCGAACCATTGGAGCATGCCCTTTCGCATCTTTACACCAATACTCTCTTTCATACCTACTCGCTCTCTTACGTCGTCGTTACGAATGCGGTCGGTCAGCCTAACTCCACAGATTTTCCGCAGAGATCGCATTTCGACCGCATTAATTTTACTTTCATACTCTTTTCTGCATACCCAACTCTCGCTTCCATATAGTAATGTTGGGACAAGCACTGCGTTATGTATTGCTACACGTGCCTTCTGGCTGAGGTGGTGGCTGCCGAGAAGTTGCCCCAACGCTCCGTTCACTCTATTTCCCGCATTCACTCTTCGCTCTATATCAGTGGTGTATCTTCCATCTCGGCTAAATCCACATCCAAGATATACAAATTCATCCACTTGCTCTAGTATATCATTACCTATTGTTGCTCTTACATCTGTTCTAGCTTCGTCTCTTTCAAAGACCATTCTTTTGGTTTTGCTCACATTCACGCGTAGACCCCTTTTCTTACAATCTTCTGTCATTGTGTCGACTAGGGTCTACAGGTCAGTCGCTGACTGTGCTAGCAGGACTGCATCATCTGCATAAAGCAGAGCAGTGACCACTGAGTCGCCCATCTGGACTCCCACATTCATATCGTTCAACCTTTGGAGACATTTGTCCAGATTTATGATAAACAGCCGGGCTGACAGAACGCACCCATGCTTAACGCCGATATTGACGTCAAACCAAGGCGACATTCCATCATCCAGCCGCACACAGGCTCTACAGCCCATGTAACTGGACTGCACAGCCTGTAGCAGTTTACCGTTAATACCATACTCCGGTAAAATGTCCCAAAGTTCCTTTCGTACAACCGTGTCAAATGCTCTCTCCAGATTCACAAAACTGCAGAAAACCCTCTGACCTAGAGCCAGATGCTTCTCCACAATGTTGCGCAGAGAGAACACTTGATCCATGCATCCCATTCCACTCCTGAAACTTCCTTGTGTCTCACACAGTAAACCATCGGACACCATCCTCATTCTCCTTTCAATAATTTTACCATACACTTTTGCTGCTGAACTGGTCAAGCTTATGGCTCTGTAATTTGCGCAGTCATAACGTGAACCCTTGTTTTTAAACAAAGGCACGATGACTGCGCTATTCCAGTCATAATGTATAGACTTTACATTATTTGAATAATACGCTACGTTAAATAATGTATAGTGTATACATTATTTGAATAATACACTACGTTCACTGAGTTTATCGATCTTTGTAATAGAATTAAGCCACTATTGAGTATAACTGATCGCAAGGAGAATGGACAGCAACACTCGCTCGGGAAAACTTATAACACCAATTATATTCACCAACCTACTTGCCAAGCGTACCTTTTTGTATGCTTTTTTATATTGATGCCCTTTTATGTGTTGAATAAAGAACGTTAGTAGGCTAATTTATTGATGAAATAATGTTACTTCTTTTAGTAATTTTAATATATATCCTACCTATTCCTGCAAAAGAGTGTGGCAGGTTGTATGTTTACTCCATTATTATATGCAAGGGTTAAGATGAAATAATGCTTTAAAATTCATTGCTGTTCTCGTTGCTATAAAGTTATAGAAAACAATTTTAAATTTTCTGTACGTTTCAGCCATGAAATTAAGTCAGATTTCTCACGAAACCACTTTAATCTTTTCTTCTATCTAACCAAATAAAGATTGGAAATCTTTAAATACAAGCCTACCGAAAATATGTCCCTTGTGTAGTTTTCTGTTACTTTAAATGTTTCAATCCATATTTGTATATACAATAGTGCATGTGCTAATAGTTGGATTACATAAATTAAAACCTGAAATAAAAAGAAAATGAGCAGTGACATTACTGCTGACAGATGTGAAACATCGAACTTATTTTGTACACGAGTTATGAACTTATTTTGAGACAGAAAATATATATGGCATTATAAAAAAACAAAATTACGAATTTTCTCCAGAAAATTATGACAGTTTATTTAATTAAGTTTTATTTACTTTATATATAAAACAAAATTTTCAGAAGTTTCCTAAAAATTGTGACATCTCAATTATTTTCTGTCGGCTGCAAGGTGAAAAATATTTTTTTACAATATCGAGAAAAGCTTCATTGTTCTGCAATGGTAACTTACAAAATTATTGTGAAAGCAAAATTCGACCAGCCCAGTCACTCATTAATTTGAGGATTGGGCAGGCATATGCCACCACTGGTAAATTGTAAACCTGATTCTTGCTTTAAGACGGTCTTGAAGCCTAGTTTCAGACGAATCCAAGTTTCCTATCACAGAATCCTAAGTTCTGGCGTGCGGCGAGAGGATGCATGGCGAATGGGTTATTCAGTCGTTAGCGCGCTCCAGCCAGCGTACCAGCTGCTCTGCCTGGTTGATAAATGTAAGCTTGCCCGGGCATCGGGATCTCTGCCCAGGTGGAGCGCTGCTTCACCCATATTCGTGGGAACGTGTTGAATCATTGTTCTTTTAATTTAGTTGACTTGGGAGGGCTGAGATGATGAAAACAGGGATCCTGATAGTTCTCACCATAAAGCCGCCGAAGGCTCGGCGATATGTGCGGCCTCCAAAAATGGAAAAAGACGTGGGAGACCACCACGGCTGGTATTCACCACGCCGCCAACAAAGGCCGACCCGCTACCGCCACTGCACCAACTCGCGCTGCAAGTCGCACCTCAAAGACCTAGCCGGCTGCCGTGAATTCGCTCCCCATAGTGGACGGCATGTCAGAGGCGACCATGTGCGCGATTATGGAGTCAGTTGGCTTCATGAACAATGCGCGCATGACAGCCCTGGAAATTAGACTGCCTTCGGAGCCTCGACTCCGGCCGCCGCTCGCTGCGGATAAACCGCAAGCCGTGGCGTCAGGCCCCACTGCTTTACCCTACCGGAGCAGCCGCGTGGAGAGCTACGCTGCGGCTGTTGCTGGGCCCAAGCAGAAAGGACCCATAGCGAAGAAGAAGTCGGCACCGGCTTCCGTTAAGGCCGGGCCCTAGCCGTCGCAGGCAGCTGCTGGCTCGGCAGGCTGGCGCTCGGTGCGGGTAACGCTACTGGAGCCTGCGAGGTGTTTTAAGTGAATGGCGGTCGGGCATACCTGGCCAACATGCACCAACTGCTTGACTGCAGTGAGCTATGTTTCCACTGCAGTCAGACTGGACACATAGCGGCATCATGTGCTGCTGCACCCTAGTGCCGCGCCTGTACGGCGGGCAATAAGCATGCCAAATATCGCATGGGGGAGTGGGGAGTGTAGACCCCCGGCTTCGGCCCAAAGGGGCGAAACGGTCCGACGACCCTCCTAGCGCGCCCCGATCGCCTGCCAGCGCTGTAGAGGTAATGGATACAGCCCACTAATGGCTACCGAGTCCATCCACCTCAACCACTCTGCCAGTGCGCAGGAGCTTTCCTGCAAGCTATGGCGTAGTGGTTGATAAGTGTAGTCGTAGAGCCGTATTGCGTGCTCAACCGGTCTAATTGGTTGCGCAGCAGTTGGGTAGTAGTACGGCTCTGTGGCAATCGTCGCCTCCACGTCGTGGCCTTCCACGCCCTTGTCCCTTAAGGATAGTGGCGAAGGGTTTGTGACGGCGTAATGGAGGGAGGTCACGCTTTATGCCGTATACTTCTCCCCTAATAGGACTGCGACTGATTTTGGGGCTTCTCTTACCAACTTGGTGGCTTCAATACGGTGACTGGCACCTCGCCTCGTCCTTGTCTTGAGGGACTTCAACGCCCATTCCACGGCATGGGAGTTCCCTACGACGGACAATCGCGGGTAGGCGGTCTCAGAGTGGGCAGCTTCACTGGGCTCCTGCGTTCTCAACAGGGGCTTAGTGAATACGTGTGTGCGGCTGAAGGGCAGGTCGATAGTGGACTTATCTTTCGCTGGCCCTGCGCGCGCACAACCAGTGAGGAACTGGCATATCCTTGAGGAGGCTGAGACTCTGTCCGACCATCTTTATATTCAGATGCAGATCTCACCTCCGAGCACCGGTAGGGGTCACAGGGCGACCGGAACTCCCACGTTTCCGCGGTGGGCTGTAGGACGCCTGAATCATGACCAACTGGCGGAGGCAGCCATCGTGCAAACGTGTCTGTTCTCAACACCCCCAGCGGATGAAGTGGACGCTGAGGCTGCCCGCATCCACAATGCGTTAACGCAGACTTGCGATGCAGCCGTACCCAGAGAGCGGGTCTACCTCTGAGGTCTACTGGTGGTCCCTAAGGCTAGCGGATCTTCGCGCGGCGTGTATTAGTGTCCGAAAATCCTACAACCGTAACCAGCGGCCAGCTGTATAAGGCTTACCACAAGGCGCGGTCTACCATCAGGCTGGCCATCCGTCTCGCCAAAGACGAGAGTTGGCGGGAGATGCTGAACGGTCTCGATTATGATCCCTGGGGTCACCCGTATCGTGTGGTGCTGGGAAAGCTCCGCGCGCAGAACGTATCCTCGTGACCGCATCGTCCAGCACCTAGACGAGATGGGTCCTGATCTTCCGGATGCTCAATTGGGTTTTCGAAGGGGGCGTTCGACTATCACGGCTCTGCTGCGCCTAAGGCCATCACCAGCGGAGGGGTGCTGTTAGCGGAGTCTTTGCACATCGCCAACGCATTTAATAGTCTGCCATTCAGCTACATTAGGGAGGCGTTCTGATATCACAGAGTGCCCTTGTACCTGAGGCGGCTAGTGGCAGACTATTTGTACGGGCGCAGTGTTCTCTGCGTGAATCGCGTGGGGGACATTGTGTGAATGCCCATGTCGTGCGGTTTTCGACAGAGGTCGGTCATATGCTATGCTGACGATACGCTCGTCACAGCCCGGGGCAGGACATTAGAAGACAAGCCTGGCCACTCTCAGCACCGAGGAGATAGTCACCCAAATTGAGGCGCTCGGGCTTAAAGTGGCCTTTAATAAAACGAATTATATCATGGGCCTCGTAATGGTCCACCTGCCGGCGCCTTGATAGTCGTCAACTCCAACCCAATCGGCATTCAGGCTCAAATGAGGTATCTGGGCCTGGTGCCTGACGGGCGGTGGTTCTTCCGGGAGCATTGCCGCAGACTTGCTGCCCGGTTTGTCAGCGCGGCGTCCGCCCTCTCACGGCTAATGCCGAACGTGGGCGGACGCAGCGTGGAATGTCGACGGCTATACGTGGAGGTGATTCGCTCAATGGCGTTGCACGGCACACGCATGCGGGCGAGGTCTCTAACCATCCGACTCAGAGCTCTCTTGTGGCGCCCACAGAGTTCCATGGCGGTCAGGGCCATTCGCGGGTACCGCACGGTGGCGACCGAAGCAGCGTGTGCATTAGCCGGCACTTCCTCGTGGGACTTGGAGACGAAAATGCTTGCTAAGCTTTACCGGCGTACCGGCTAACATACACGAGGAAGGCAACATTGTATCGCCCAGCGAGTTGGCTACCTGGCGCGAAGACGCTCGCCGCATCGCATCGGGGTACATTTAGGGTGTGGACGTATTGTAGAATGACATCTCACTAGGTGAACTGACGATATCTTAAAGATCTCCGTTAGATCCGTTAGATTAGGTGGCATGGGACCGTATTGAGTGGCATTCTCGTAGAGAGGCCTATGTCTAACAGCAAACGTCTACGGACTGATGAATGGACGGATGGAATAAAACTTACCATATGTTTGAAAGTTGCTTTATAAACGTTATAACATTCCAATATATTGACGAAAGCTTGATACATTCTTTTGCAGTACTCTTCATCACTCCCATTTAAAAAGTTTTTGTGCCTAAGCATTTTTTTATTCCATATATTAACTTTCTTTACCAGTAATTTTATACATTGTGCAGCGTAAATGATATTAGTATCGAAACGTAATAACATTATGAAAATAGCCACGTCATTGATACTTGTACCGGCTACAAATACTAAATATGCCACGCATACAAAACTATACGAACAAAAAGTAACTATTATAATAAACCAGTTTTCAGCTATGGATTTTTTAAATTCTTTTGTATCATTTATGATTCTATGAAGTTTTTGAAAGGTCAAAATGAAATTTATATTCTTATTAACTTGGAATATATTGAGCAAGTTATTAAAATTAAAGGCGATGGAATACATTAAGAAATCAATATAATACGCAATGTAAATTATATTATTGACCCCGTTTAAATGTCCGTCATTGTTAATATTATATATATGATGTAAATATGCAGCACTTATTACTACCCCGCTGCATACTGATATAAATTTGGAAAATAAATTATTAGGCTTTATCAAATCATCTTCGATGCAATATTTTCGACAAAACGATAGTATTTGCAATATATTCAAAGGTTTAAACCATGATTGAACATCTTCATCAACCAAGTTATACGATATCATAATGATAAAAAATAGGTGTTAAATTTTTTATTGTGTTACTGAGTTTCTATTGTCAGTGTTTTCTTTGAAAGTTAAGAAATTAAAATATACAACTGTTAGTATATAATTCACTTAACAGGTTCTCTTACATAAATAATAATAAAGAATACATATAATTTAAGTTAATAATAGTAGTTAATATTCATGATGATTTTTAGTTTATTAAAAATAGTCATTATTATAATTAAAATAGATAGTTACCACTTGAACAACCATGTTACGTTCCTTTTCTCTTTAGTTTTGTATGCTTTATAATCTGAGAAGCATAAACAGTGAGAAGAAGAAGACAAGCAGTGCGAAGAATAAAAATGGAAAGTCTCTAAGGTCGAATGGTATACTAGTTGAAGTATGAAGGAAGGATTTGGAAGAAGATAGGATATACGTGGCCGATTGCGAGAACAATGTAGGGTCACTTAAAATGAGTTCGGATTTATATCGGGCCGCAGGGCAACAGATACCGTATTTGCACTGCGCTGACTGTGCGAAAAATATTCTAGTGCACTTAGGAGCTCAGACATGGCATTTAGTTGAGCTCGAGAATATTTATGACAGAATCTTAAGATCGGACTTGCGATGGGCACTGAAAGAGAAAAGTATACATGTGAAGTATATTAGGTTAATTTGCGATATGTGCAGGCGATTTAAATCGCACGTAAAATCAGCTGTTGAAGCCTCCACCTGGTTCAATGTGGAGGTAGGTTTGCACTAAGGGGCGGCGTTACCTCTTCTTATTAATAATTGATGTTTTATAATTGAATATTCTCGATATTATTGAATATTCTCGATATGCGTACCGCAGTGCGGTTTAGGGCGTCCCCCGGAGACGACGCGTACCGACCCGCCCTCGTCGGTACGAACTTCGGCAGTTGCGGCGATGGTGGCCGCCACCCATCACGCCTTGCCCAGTCAGGCGAGTCGAGGAGAGCAGAATGCCGGGTGGGCACATGGAATGTAAGAGGTTGTGTGGAAGGTAAGTTGCACGAGCTGATATCCGTCATGGCGGACAAACAGTTAGACGTGCTCTGTGTGACAGAAACGGGAGCCACCCTCGTCGCGCACTGAGGTTACCCGCCGGTAGAGGTCAGAGAGCATTTCCGCTTCTAGGTCCCACGGTGCGTGGTCCACCCTGCGGAAAAAAAAAAGGGTGGATTGATATTAGGTAAGCGGTCGGTCATAAAACTATTGCCAATAACTTTTGCAATATATACGAAGGATACTTTTGTAATATATATGATGGAGGAGGAGTAGATACTGCGTCGACCCCAAGTAATTGGGATGCATGAAAAGCAGAGTGATGATGATGATGATTCACCGTGGGAATGGTGCTATTATCACCACCTTTGGTAATCGAATTAGTGATGGTATTTGTTATAAACCTCCCTAGTAATTACTGTTGCGATTTTTCTAATGATTACTCATTACTCAACCACAAATGACGAAAAAGGCATAATCGCCATACATAATGAGCGTTTTGGCGATGAATTATGGTGTTAGATGTTTCCCATAAAAATACCTATTCTCTTGCTGAACTCTCGGCTAGTTTTTACGACTCTTAAAAGAAAATCTGTGTGGTGACGGAGTAAGAATACAAATCACCAACCCCTATCTTACTCGTGGGTGATCGTAAGAGATGACTAAGGGATACAAAAGGCATATAACATCTATGCAAGAGAAGGAAAACTCGAAACAAAACCCTATACCAACACGTCTGACCAGCGTGGTATATATAGTAGGTCAATTTTTCTCCTATTATGGAGGAGGCTCGAGTCCAACAGTGGGACATATTATGAATTGAGATGATGATGATGAAAAGAAAATAAAAAGCTTGATATTTTATTATTATTGTCTTTAATATTTCTTCTATTATTAATATCTTTTCATTAAAACTTACAACTACTTATTACATTTCTAAATATAATATAAAAATTATATATTTAAAAATTTAAAAAGCGTGTTGACCCACCTACACCGAATACAGGACCAAGTCACCGGTGGTTTATTCTTTATTTTTAGGGTTCCGTACCCAAAGGGTAAAAACGGGACCCTATTACTGAGACTTCGCTGTTCGTCCTTCCTCTGTCTGTCACCAGGCTGTATCTCAAGAATGGTGATAGCTAGACAGTTGAGATTTTCACAGATGATGTATTTCTATTGCCGCTATAACAACAAATACTAAAAATAAAATAAATATTTAAAGGGGGGCTGCCATACAACAAACTATATATATATATATAACATCTATATATATATATATATATATATATATATATATATATATATATATATATATAATATATATATATATATATATATATAATGGTACGGAAGCCTTCGCTCGCGAGTACGGCTCGCACTTGGCCGATTTTTTGTTTGTTCATTATTAAGTTTCCTTTAAACCGTTGCCGTTATTCCGTTGTCAAATGTTACATTGGCATGTTTTTTTTGTTGTATTTATATATATATATATATATATATATATAAATACAACAAAAAAAACATGCCAATATATATATATATACACGGCAAATAGTGATACATAATTAAATATAGACAAATGTCTGTGAGGATTGGCGTTGTTAGTCGAGATACAGGCTTTGCCTAGTTCGGCTATAGTGGTACATAATGTTTTGCATATCTAGTTAGCCTTTATTTATCAATTGTATCAATAGATTAAGTTGTTATTTACCGCTAATACATATCTAAATGAATGCAAAAGAACGAAGTTTTTACATTTCATTATCAATTTGATCATTTAATATATGCAATGGACATCTACATGTATGTATAGAAGTTGTTTCAGTTAAATTGTTCAGTTCTGAAGTAATTATTGAGGCATCAACATGAAGTTTATTGTGGGTAAGTAATTGTTATTAATTTTATTTCTTATGTTTTTTTTTTTAATAAAATCATCTTTAATGTATAATGTAATCTTGCCGTGTCACGCTCTTAACTGCGGACTTCAAGGATCTGGTACCAGGGGCCGGCTAAATAGCGTTGGGGAGGGAATACGGTGAGTTCTAGGGCTACGCGCCGCCCTTCTGTCGCCGTTTCGGATCGTCTTCGACGGTCTACTCAATTGACTTGTCATGGACTTGCATGCCATATTTCTGTTACCCCGGAGGGTAATTGCTGCATTTCTTCAAATAAATGACCAATACCGTACCATCGCCCAGTAAAGTCATTAACCAATAGACTCATTGCCATAGCGGAACGTATGTATATGAGTTAAGAAGCTTTTTTTCCGGTGACAAGCTCTTGTCCGGTCCAATCTCATTCAAAGCTCCCGAAATGGCAGAAGAGATATTAACTAACGTACTGTATCTCTAACGTCATTTCAGTGACCACCTATAAAGCATTCTTGTCTTCAGTGATGAACTAAGAAGCTCAAGAAACAAATGTATTAATTAATAATTTATTCACAGTGGTGACAATGGTTCTCGCGGCACTTGCGTTGTTGATCTCCGGTGTTCGTGCTTGCTTTTGTACTAATGACTATGCACCTGTATGTGGAAAGGACGGCAAAACTTACAGTAACTTGTGCTTGTATGTATTCATACATCACCTTATCGACTTTTTTTTAAAGACACCATCTTGCATTAGATTAATAATACATTATCCGTGTGGTGACGGAGTAAGAATTCAATTCACCACCCCTTATCTTACCCGTGGATGATCGTAAGAGACGACTAAGGGATATAATACGTATGCAAGAGAAGGAAAACTCGAAACAAAACCCTATACCAACACATCTGACCAGCGCGGTATAGAAGGTTAATTTCCCTCCCATTACGGAGGAGGCTCAAGCCCAACAGTGATGTTATTTGCGTTTTATATCCCTTAGTCATTTAGGATCATCCACGGGTAAGATAAGTAGTGGTGAATTAGTATAATTTATTACTCCATCATTTTGAGAATAATGAGAATAATGCCATAATTGCCACGCTTGGTAAGTGAGTCAGTGATCGCAGTTTTTGTTGTAAGCTCAAAGGTAAGTATTGCTGCCCATTTTCATGGTGATTCGTCAACCTCGAAGAAGGATGATAACATCATCGAAGTTGGTGTTAGAAGTTTCCTAAAAGAGTATACACATTCTCTTGGTAAATTCTCAGCCGGTTTTTACGACTATTAAGATAAAATGAATGGGTAGATTCTTTATTATTATTATATTTTTTAGTTCTTCTATTATCTTATTTCTTTATTCTTCTATTATTATTAGTTCTGTTATTATTATACATCCATCACCATATGGAAAAAATGAATTATTAATTGTTAGTATTACGTTTTTTAGAATTATTGGATTAATTTAGATTATAATTTGCAACGAGATGATCAATGATCATCAAGCTTGGCGGCTCCTGTGTCTGGGAGGCGTTCCTGTTGCTCAGAAATCGGGTACCGATGGCCCGCTCGCACGGCGAAGAGAGAAGGTTTTACAGTGGGTCTATGTGGTCACGCGCCGCCTTTTCTGTCACCCCGGATCGATTTGGCGGGGCGAGACGCATCCATAGTCCACCAAAAAAAAGGCGTTCCTGTTACTCCTCAATTTATGTTGGGGCTCGGAAATGGTTTCCAGGGACTGAAATAGCGCAGTCATCGTGCCTTTGTTTAAAAACAAGGGTTCACGTTATGACTGCGCAAATTACAGAGCCTGAGCTTGACCAGTTTGGCAGCAAAAGTATACGGTAAAATTATTGAAAGGAGAATGAGGATGGTGTCCGATGGCTTACTGTGTGAGACACAAGGAGGTTTCAGGAGTGGAAGGGGATGCATGGAACAGGTGTTCTCTCTGCGCAACATTGTGGAGAAGCATCTGGCTCTAGGTCAGAGGGTTTTCTGTAGTTTTGTGGATCCGGAGAGAGCATTTGACATGGTTGTACGAAAGGAACTTTGAGACATTTTACCGGAGTATGGTATTAACGGTAAACTGCTGCAGGCTGTGCAGTCCAGTTACATGGGCTATAGAGCCTGTGTGCGGCTGGATGATGGAATGTCGCCTTGGTTTGACGTCAATATCGGCGTTAAGGAGTGGTGCGTTTTGTCAGCCAGACTGTTTATCATATATCTGGATAAATGTCTCCAAATGTTGAACGATATGAATGTGGGAGTCCAGATGAGCGACTCAGTGGTCACTGCTCTGCTCTATGCAGTCCTGCTGGCACAGTCAGCGACTGACCTGCAGACCCTAGTCGACACAATGACAGAAGATTGTACGAAAAGGGGTCTACGCGTGAATGTGAGCAAAACCAAAATAATGGTCTTTGAAAGAGATGAAGCCAGAACAGATGTAAGATTAACAATAGGTAATGATGTACTAGAGCAAGTGGATGAATTTGTATATCTTGGATGTGGATTTAGCCGAGATGGAAGGTACACCACTGATAAAGAGCGAAGAGTGAATGCGGGAAATAGAGTGAACGGAGCGTTGAGGCAACTTCTCGGTGGCCACCACCTCAGCCAGAAGGCACGTGTAGGAATACATAACGCAGTACTTATCCCAACACAACTGTATGGAAGCGAGAGTTGGGTATGCAGAAAAGAGTATGAGAGTAAAATGAATGTGGTCGAAATGCGATCTCTATGGAAAATCTATGGAGTTAGGCTGATCGATCGCATTCGTAACGACGAGATAAGAGAGCGAGTAGGTATGAAAGAGAGTATTGGTGTAAAGATGCGAAAGGGAATGCTCCGATGGTTCGGGAATGTGGAAAGAAGGCCGAACGAACGTCTGGTTAAGAAGATATACAATGCGAAAGTGGAAGGATATAGGTACCGGGGGAGACCGAGACTAACCTACCTAGACCAGATCGATCATGTACTGAAGGAAGGTGGAGTCAAAAGTCTCCGAAACCGGCGAGCGTGTATGAAGAGAATTATGAATGTTGAGGAAGCGAGTGAAGTATGCAAGGATAGAGTTCTCTGGCACTCTGTTCTCTCTGCCTAATCTGCAAGGGACATGGCGTAATGGGTATGTATGTATAATTTGCGACTATACAAAGTATATTTTTTTATTGCTTATGGTAGCAAACGTAGAAGTAGCACACCTGATGGTAAGTGTTACTGCCGCCTATGGAACTTTGCATTACCAAGGGTATAGCTAGGCCGCTGCCTACCAATACACATCCCAAACCCGCCCAGTTGGGCTTCTGGCTCTCTCGCTCACCGAACAAAGCGCAGTACCATATTGCCATTACTCAGACGTCGATCTTCTGCGAGAGTGTGGTACTACCCCGGACGGACCGGCCCGCGGCTGTAGTCAGAGAACTGTCAACAGCGTGGTCCTACCAGTATTAATAAGTACTTTCATATACAAGAGACTCATGTGCGTTTTTTTTTTAATTTTCAGCTTAAACTGTGTAAAAGTACAGTTTGCTTCTTATGGCCAATGTTAATAACTCAAAAAAATGTTCAAGATAATTTGGTGATTGTAATACTTGTATGACAATAAAATGTTAAAAATTTATACATTTTTTACTGCCAATCGTTACAATAATATTGATGACGGCAGCTGACCTTCATCGATTTGAATAATATAATATCTTCACATAACAAAATTACCGTTTTAGTACTCTTTTTTTTTTTTATTGCTTATGTTGGCAAACGAGCAAACAGCACAGATGATGGTAAGTGTTACTGCCGCTCATAGCTAGGCCTACCTTTGAAAACCTTAAACCAACCCAAATAGTTGGGCTACCGGCTCCCTCGTTTACCAAACGAAGCGCAATAAAACACTGTCACTGCCCAGACGTTGATTTTTTGCGAGAGTGTGGCACTACCTCTAACGGACCGGCCCGCGGCTACAGACAGAAAACTATTAACACTGTGGATCTACCACTCTAGTTGACAGTTTTATATCTGTAGTTATAAATATATCGATCCAACTGGAATAGTACCACACTACTGAGTAGTATACCTAGTGTGCCCACGGAGGTCCACAACCATTTACTATTGATTGGTGAATTGCTTCATTTATACGCAAAACCCTGCACAAAAGAAATAATTCTTATAGTGTAGGTGATTTTACAAATATGCAATTAATGAACACAAAGTGCCCACCGAATGTTAATCTAAGTTAACTAGACTCTTTAGAAAAGATAAAAATCTGAAATTCTGTAAATTATTGTGTTATGTACCTACTTTCTTGCCCTGGCTCTTGGCACCTAAACTCAAAACATATGGCACTGTCCTACTACGATGGAGTGTGTGAATAACCATCATCACAATTAGGACTAGTACTGTCACCTGTCTTTGTTTTCGGAAGCAGCCCACATCCATCCTTTATATTATACCTATTTTATTCATTAAATAAATTTGCTGTATCTCAAATATATGTATCTACAGTCTGTATTTTATCATAGTTGTTCTGTCTGTGAAACCTGTTTGCTAGACACTATTGCATTTAAATGCAAATAACATTCAAATTTAACTCCAATAATGTTTGCTTTCGTTTACCGCATAGAAAACATTTGTTACTTACTATTACAATTAGCCGAATATTAGGTGAGTCATCAAACATTGCTTACTTTTGTAATACAATCACCTTAATTCAATGATTTCACAAAATGTGATACTTTAAAAGGAAATTAATGATATTGTCATAATCTCAGCTCTTACACGTGCTAGTAAAGCAACATCCACAGTGGAAGAAAAGCTGATCTACTATACCTCGTTGGTCAGTCTAGTGTTCTATCTTATGACCAGCCGTCTGCCTGCTGTCAATCCTCCTTGGGAAGTTGACTCAAGTCTATGTTTAGAGGCTAGAGCTTCCTCCACAATAGGTGGGAACTTAACTTACTAAACCACGTTAGTCGTGTGAACAACGTGTTGATATAAGGTTCTATTCTGTGTTTTTTTATGAAGATGTAATAATATCATTATTTATCATCATTCGCCTGCTCTTATCCCAATTACTCGAGATTGACGCAATATGTATTCTCCTTCCTACATATCATAAAAGTTATTGGCAATAGTTTTAAGACCGGCCGCCTATCTGACATCAACCTTTCTTGGGAATGTAATTGTTGACCAAACGGCATCAGGTGATGTTGGGCAGGGTCGATATAAAGCTTTTATTCATCTTTTACGACACCCACGAGCAAAGTAAGGGTTGGTAGTATTCGTAGCCGCTATCACACAGCATAAAGACGTAATTATATATGGTAATTTAAATCGCGCCCAATTGTTTAATGTTAGAAATAGTTCGATTTGGAATAGGAAATGTCTTTTAACCAGTTATTTATTGAGTACGTTGAAAAAATAAGTCAGAAGGAAATACCAAAATGGATAAATATCTTTTGCTTTGTAATCTTTATACACAGATTCAAAGCAGCAGTCAGAATAAAGTAAAAAAAAAAACAATTATGAACAAAAACCACATTTTTTGCTTATAAAATTTCTATCAGAATGTCTTTGGGTTTCTCTTTTAACTTTTCTCTTCCTCTAATCTTCTCTCTTTCTTCGTCTTCAAGTCCTCGTAGATCTCATCAAGACTCCTCGCTTTAGTTTCAGGTATTGCTACAATCGTGTAAATAGCAGTCAGTAAACAAACTGCTCCGAAGAAATAAAAAGCTGCATAGGGTCCTATAATCTTAATCACTGGCTTGAAGAATAACATTTGCAGAAAGTCCGTTAAAGATGCTAAAGCCATGCTTATTGCCATTACTGTTCCACGATACTGGAAAAAGACCAAAATATATGTTATAAATAAGAAACTTATGCGTTATGGTTTATGAATGCATCTGCCTAACACCGTTCACTGGTCCATCATTTGTCCAAAAGCATTCCTAAAAAGAATAGGATAATGCTATAAATGCCACACTTGACAGGCAATTTATTGATTTCAATTGGTGTGGTAAATTGTCTTGAAGCACTCTAGTCTCTCAGACAGTTTTTAAGTCACAATGGGGAGTTGACATAATATATTCTCAACTCAACACTACATGTGGGTCATAAAATATACAGGAAAAACTACTTTTTAGGGGTTATTTTGATATTAAAGGCATTAGCCAAATCCAACATGTGGCCATCAGTCCCCTGGTAAAAAGTGCATCCCACGCTAAGTCATTCAATACGTGGTCGCCACTCGAGAACCTTTCTACTCCAGTGGTTATTGGTTCATCGAGGAATGCGACCTGTCTATTGCCACCTCAGCGCACTATTTTTTGTGCTATATCGGTTACAGCGGTTTACCTACAGATTTCCGATTCCGATTTTACCTCGCAGAAAAAGCCCGAATATAGCCCACTCCTTAGCAAATTGAGCGAATTTAAGTTTAGTTATCAGAGCGACATTTAGAGTTCACACATTTGCATTTAACATAATCTCAGCTCAGATATGTCCTACTGCTGGGTTCGAGCCTCTTCCATAATAGGATAGAAATTGGCCTTCTATATACACCACTTTCGTAAGACGTGTTGATATAAGATTAAGATATGCATATTATCCCTTAGTCGTCTTTTACGACATCCATGGACAAAATAGAGGGCAGTGAATTATATTCTCTGTCACCACATGGAAAATATTTTCATTAAGTACATATTATGAAAAATTTTGCTCTCAAGCGATATTAAAAGATAATTTACCTTGAATGAGAATAATTCCGAGATGATGACGACAGACATTGGCTGTAGACCAAAGGAATCTCAGAATATGCATAAACATAATGTAAGGATGGGTAGCCAAGCTGGTGCTTGATAGTCATATTCTCGTACTAAGAACCAGGACGCAAGCACACACATACTCAGCCCTGATATCAGAGATGTCATGAGTAGAAGTTTCTGCATAGAAAATTACAACAATTAAATGATTGTAGGTACGTACTTATACTATTTTAACGACAGTTTTATACTATAGTATTCTGGGGCAGTTATTGATTTTTTTTTTTACAAAAGCACTTTCTAGTACCAATCGCTAATTTTGACTGCAAAAATAATGTAGTGATTAAGATACCCACCTTCCGTGCCAGTGCCGTGGATTCGATTCCCACGTAGGACAATTATTTGTGCACAGTGTTGTTCTGAATCTGGGTGTAATTTGTCTACGTTCATTGCATGATTGTAAAATCCCCCATATTACAAGGATTATTTCCTTGGGGCAGGGTGGTCTTTAAATCGGGTGATCGGGGAACCGTACCGGGGAATAATCCAGTCAATCAATTATTGTGGTAGGGCCACACTGTTGATAGTTCTCTATCTACAGCCGCAGGCAGGCCCGACCGGGGTGGTACCACACTCTCGCAGAATATCGACGTATGAATGGTGGCTTTTGCCGCTGTGCTTCGTTCGGTCAGCGAGAGAGCCGGAGCCTAACTTTCCGGGTGTGTTTTCGTGTGGTGGGTTCTGGTGATGCTTGAAATTTACGGTGGTAAGGTCTTGGTTGGGGCATTGGGCGTGAGGGGCTGATATGGGGTACAGGGAGACCCGGTGGGAATGGTCACCGCCGGCCACCTGCCGGTCAGCAGGGGACCCGAGCCCAGGACTATCCCCCCTGGGAGGCTGTCCCGCCAACCGGCGAAAATCCCGTTGCGGAGTCGTCGTGCCGGAGTGGGAAACCGGAGTGGAGCCCGACGACTACGGGCGGGGGGGCACCGGGGGCCCTTCCGTGCTTCGTGTCAGCTCCTCACAAAACCCACCCTCCAACCATGTACTATGCCCCGCATCTTTTTTTTTAGCATCACCGGACCCCATTCCACGAAAGTACACTCCCTTCCTCTTCTTATACAAAACCCATGAAAAAGAAACACAAAAAGAGAAGGTTTTACACGGCGGTCCCTCTATCCACATTTGACGTGGACTTTTGTAACATTAGGGGTTTACACAGCAATCTCGACGCCGTCCACCAACACCTCGAGACGGCGCGGCCTGCCTTGCTCTTTTTAACGGAGACGCAGATAAGTGCCCCGGATGATATTTCGTACCTAAATTATCCAGGCTACGAGTTGGAACACTCCTTCCACCGTAAAGCTGGGGTGTGCGTGTTCATCCGGGATGACATCTGTTGTCGCCGCCTTAGGGCCCTCGAGCATGGTGACCTGTCAATTTTATGGTTACGCGTAGACTATGGAGGGTATACCCGCATCTACGCGTGCCTCTACAGGTCCCATGGCAGTGATTCAGGGTCAACTCAGTTATTCGAGAACGTTCAATGGGGGATTGACAAAATATTGGAGCAGTGTCCATCAGCGGAGGTGGTGGTTCTTGGAGACTTTAATGCTCATCATAAAGAGTGGTTGGGGTCCCGAACCACTAACCTCTTGGGTAGGCATCTCTTTAATATGGTCTCGGCCTATGGTCTCTCACAACTGGTAATACAGCCCACCCGTGTTCCAGACATTGAGAGCCATGAGCCGTCTCTACTGGATCTTCTGCTGACTACACACCAGCACGGATACCGGGTAGTGGTCGAAGCTCCTCTTGAGTCATCTGACCACTGCTTGGTCCGTAGCAACGCCCCTATTGCGAGGCCTAATCGCTCTAAAGCGACTGGGACTCGCAGAGTCTGGCAATATAAGTCAGCAGATTGGGATAGGCTTCGCGAGTTCTACGCATCCTACCCATGGAAGCAGCTTTGCTTCGCCTCTAGGGACCCTGGCATTTGTGCGGATTGCGTTACCGATACCGTTATTACGGGGATGGAATTATTCATCCCCAACACCAAAATACCGGTCGGTGGCCGCAGCCGGCCTTGGTTTAATAAAACCTGCAGGACGGCTGCACAGCAAAAGCAAACCGCATACCAGGCCTGGAATAGGGCCCAAAACTGTCGGGACCCAAATGTCAGGGAGGAGAAGCGAAAATTTAATGCTGCTTCTAGATCTAGTAAGAAGGCTATTGCCAGAGCCAAGGCGGATCATGTTGCCAGAATCGGCGAGCGATTGGAGAGCTATCCCGCCGGGAGTCGTGCATTCTGGTCGCTCGCCAAAGCTGCCCAAGGCAACTTCTGCCAGTCCAATCTCCCACCACTGCAGAAAAATGATGGCAGTCTAGCCCACAGTGCAAAGGAGAAGGCCGATCTTTTAGGTCAATTCTTTGCCTGTAACTCGACTTTGGACGCTGGAACCGCCACACCACCTATCATCCCGCGGTGTGAAAGCTCTCTGCCTAAAATCCGCATTACGCAGCGAGCGGTGAGGCGGGAGCTGCGGCTAATAGACGTACATAAGTCGAGCGGGCCGGATGGCATCCCTGCAGTGGTCCTGAAAACGTGCGCCCCCGAGTTGACCCCCGTCCTCACGCGCTTATACCGACTTTCCTATGATACTTGTAGGGTTCCATCTTCGTGGAAGATAGCCCATGTCCACCCGATCCCGAAAAAGGGAGACCGGTCGGAGCCTTCGAATTACAGGCCGATTGCGATTACATCCTTGCTCTCCAAGATAATGGAGAAAATAATCAACCATCAGCTTCTGCAGTACCTTGAGGATCATCAGCTGATCAGTGACCGCCAATATGGGTTTCGTCATGGCCGGTCGGCTGGTGATCTTCTTGTGTACCTCACACACCGTTGGGCAGAGGCCTTGGAGGGCAGGGGTGAGGCGTTAGCGTTCGGCCTAGATATCGCGAAGGCGTTCGACAGGGTTTGGCACAGGGCCCTTCTATCGAAGCTACCATCATATGGAATCCCCGAGGGACTCTGTAATTGGATCACCAGTTTTTTGGATGGTCGGAGCATAAAAGTAGTCGTCGATGGCTCCTGCTCCGAGACCATGCCCATTAATGCTGGTGTACCACAAGGCTCGGTGCTCTCCCCGACGTTGTTAATTCTGCATATCAATGACATGCTCTCCATAGAGAGTATTCGTTGCTATGCGGATGACAGCACGGGTGACGAGCGATACACCGAGCATCAGAATGTCCCTCGGAGTATGTTACAGGAAAGACGGGCTCAACTTGTGTCTGAAGTCGAGCGCTCTCTAGGGCGGGTCTCAAAATGGGGTGAACGGAATTTAGTCCAGTTCAACCCCACTAAGACACAAGTTTGCGCGTTCACTGCGAAGAAGGACCCTTTTATCATGGCGCCTCAGTTCCAAGGAGTAACTCTCCAAATCTCCGAGAGTATTGGGATCCTCGGCGTCGAGCTATCGAACAAAGTCCAGTTTGGGAGTCATTTGGAGGACAAAGCCAAATTGGCAAGCAAAAAGTTGGGCGTGCTGAGCAGGGCCAGGCGGTACTTCACGCCGAGTCAACGTCTTGTGCTATATAAAGCACAAGTTCGTCCTCACATGGAGTACTGCTCTCATCTCTGGGCAGGCGCGCCTAAATATCAGCTAGACCCACTTGACTCCCTACAAAGGCGGGCAGTTCGAATCGTCGGTGATCCCAATCTCACGGACAGACTAGAGTCGCTGGAGCGGCGGAGAGACTTTGGGTCACTCTGTGTACTCTACCGGCTCTTTCACGGGGAGTGCTCTGAGGAACTGTTTGACTTGGTACCACCGTCACCATTTTACCACCGTACCACTCGACACCGTAGCAGGGTTCATTCATTTCACCTGGAAACGATATGGTCCTCGACCGTACGTTTTCAGCGATCATTTCTCCCACGTACATGCAAGATCTGGAATGAACTACCTGCTGCCGTGTTTCCCGAGCGCTATGACATGTCCTTCTTCAAACGAGGTTTAAGAAGAGCTCTTCCTTCACGGTAGGCAGCGGCCTGGCTGTACCCCTGGTGTTGCTGGGTCCATGTGCAACAGCATTACTTACCATCAGGTGTGCTGTTTGCTCGTTTGTCACCGTAGACAAAAAAAAAAAAAAAAAAAAAAAAAAAAAAATCGACGTGAGGCCACCGCGTGCGAAAGCTGTCGGGGCGTCGACACGAGAAGAACCCGCGAAGGTAAACCGCCGGGCGAGCCACCGAAGACAAGGATCGGGTATCGGTGGCTGCTCGCACGGCGAAGACAGGTGTTTACAGGGTGGATCTATGGGGTTGCGCGCCGCTTCTTCCGTCGCCCCGGACCGATTTGGCGGGGCGCGACCAGGTCCATAGCCCACCGCAAAAAAAGAAACGGGTGGTCTTTAAAAAAAAATCATTGGTGGGCAGCAACCTAGCAATACCCTAGTATTACAAAGATTCATGGGCGGCAGTAACACTTATGATCAAGTGTGCTGCTTGCCATCATAAGCAATAAAAAATAACACGGTAACATCGCACTAAACATGGTAAAATAGTAATTTCGCAAAATGCAACTTTATTATATTGGGTTTATTAAGAAACTACTTGATTGGTCGGTTTGATAGAGCCATTCGCTTGTGTCTATAAAGAAACAAAACTCACCTTACGTCCGAATTTCTCCACAACACCAATTGTCATCATAGAACCAACAACTTGCACAGCCCCCAACATCATAGCCTGTTGATTTGGAGACAGTACCAAACCGGTTCCTTTTGAGGCAATAGAAAATATTTCTCCAGCAAAATTTAATACAGGAATTGCACCGCAAACATCTCTAGCTAATGCTACTATTATTGCAATTTGGAATGCCCTGAAGAGGATTTTATTGGTTACTGAAAATAATATAAATTATAGTAATACAGGCCATATACGTTCCACTGGTGGATCACTCCTCTAGGTGAATTAAATTAGCATACTATACCGGCTAAAGTTTGCCATAAGGTTTTATATCAAGCTTTCTTTTTCATACAATGCTGTTATCTACTTGATGTGTGGTATCGACTTAGAATACTACCAACCCTTACTTTGCTCGTGGATACGACTAAGGCTTTATAACGACTTGAGCCAACTCCATCTGATGCCGTTTGGTCAAAAATTACATTCCCAAGTAGGGTTGACGTCTGGCAGGCGGCCGGTAATAAAACTATTGCCAATAACTTTTACAGTATATACTATGAAAGAAGAGTACATATTGTATCAACCCCAAGTAATTGGGATAAGAGTAGGAGAATGATGAATAATGATGCTGTTATCTACTTGCGTCCCTTAATTAATTCTTATGAATTTTCTTCTCCTAATCACGGGAAAGAAAGCGATAATACCTACCAGCGGATAACTATTAAGTACAATCATCATCATCATCATTCAACTTTTCAGCATCGACTGCTGGATCTTTTTTTATAGCTTATGGTTGGCAAACGAGCAAGCAGCACACCTAATGGTAAGTGTCACTGCTGTCCATAACCTACAGACCCTAGTCGACACAATGACAGAAGATTGTAAGAAAAGGGGTCTACGCATGAATGAGAGCAGAACCAAAATAATGGTCTTTGAAAGAGATGAAAACAGAACAGATATAAGAGTAACAATAGATAATTATGTACTAGAACAAGTGGCTGAATTTGTATATTTTGGATGTGGATTTAGCCGAGATGGAAGGTACACTACTGATATAGAACAAGGAGTAAATGCGGGCAATAGAGTGAACGGAGCGTTGGGACAACTTCTTGGTAGCCACCACCTCAGCCAGAAGGAACGTGTAACAATATAACGCAGTGCTTATCCCAACATTACTATATGCGAGCGAGAGTTGGGTATGCAGATAAGAGCATGAAAGTAAAATTAATCAAATATGTATAATAATCAAAATGCGATCTCTACGGAAAATCTGTGGAGCTAGGCTGACCGACCGCATTCGCAAAGACGACGTAAGAGAGCGAGTAGGTATGAAAGAGAGTATTCGTGTAAAGATGCGAAAGGGAATGCTCCGATGGTGCGGACATGTGAAAAGAATGCCGAACGAACGTCTGGTTAAGAAAATATACAATGCGAAAGTGGAAGGATGTAGGTACCGGAGGAAATCGAGACTCACCTACTTAGACCAGATTGGTCACGTACTGAAGGAAGGTGGAATCAAGAGTCTCCGAAACCGGCGAGCGTGTATGAACAGAATTATGAATGTTGAGGAAGCGAGTGAAGTATGCAAGGATAGAGTTCTCTGGCACTCTGTTCTCTCTGTCTACCCTGCAAGGGATATGGCGTGGTGATATATACGTATGTTATATTTTTTTTTTTCAACATCATCATCACAGCATATATGTTCCACTGTTGGGCTCGGCCTCATCCGTAATGGGAGGGATGGTAACCTACTATACCACGTTCTGGTCAGACGTGTTGGTATAGGATTTTATTTCCAGTTTTCCTTCTCTTGCGTAGATGTTATATGCGTTTTATATACGTTTTTTCTTTTTACTTTATAGTAAATTTAAAACAGACTTCTTGAAATAGAACTAGTTTTACGGAGTCTATTGTGTTTTGTAAATGATTTTTAATTTCCCGACGTTTCGAAAACTTTTTAGCGTTCATGGTCACGGGAAGTTTGAGTTCTGACCTATTGTTCTTTTGCCAAAAGCGATTGTTAATAATTTAACGTAATACGTTTTCTTATAATCATCATCATCAACGTCATCTCAGTTCATATACGTCCCACTATTGGGGTTAAACCCGTAAAATTATATTGAAATTTACCTACTATACGACTTTCCGTGTGGTGACGGAGTAAGAATACAATTCACTACCCTTGGGTACATCTTACCCGTGGGTGATACGAGACGACTAAGGGATATAAAACGCATATAACATCTATGCAAGAGAAGGAAAACTCGAAACAAAACCCTATACCAACACGTCTGACCAGCGTGGTATAATAGGTTAATTTCCCTCCGGACATATATGTGTTGAAATGATGATGATAATACGACATTGGTCAGAATAATTGGAACAGAATTTTATATCAACTTTTTTTTGCTCTTGCTTTGTGTTTATTTTTATATTATATAGCTTACTAATTTTTTTAGTAACTATGTGTTAGAAAGAAAATTACAAATTATCATCTTACTGCATTAACAAACAAATAAAGTACATTTTCTTATACTATAAAAAAAATCAATAAAATAACAAAAGAAAAACCTGCAGAATTTTGGAATATTATTATTATTAATGATTTCACTTTCTATCTACTGTAAGATTTTATAGGTTTTTATTATTTTCTTTTTTTTTCTTTAAATATACCACATTGCGGGGGACTTTACAAACATGCAATTAACGTAGACAAATTATACCCAGATTTAGAACTATAGTTTGTGGATCGTACAAAGTATTGTCCTGCGCGAGAATCAAACCTACGACATTGGCACAGGTCGGTATCTTAACCACTACACCATCTGTGCAGTTAATAAAGTAGAATGATAGCGAGAATGGCCTTCATTTGACAATAAAGTTTTGGCATTGAATATAGATTACATTCGTACGTACGTACATTAAAAAATATATTAACCATAATTAATCTAATAGTTTTCTATCTATCTATCTAGTAGTTTTTACATTCGTCTATTCATACATATAATTGATAATATAATATATTATTGTTTTAATAATACATATTGATTGTTCAAGGTGTGTGTCCCTTTTTTTTTCTTTGCGGTGGACTATGACTTAGACCAGGGTTCGGCCCTTTGAGTCGTAAGAGCCAAAAATTAGAATGTATAAAACTTTAAAGTTTTTAAAGAGCCACAATTATTTTTTTGGCTACAATAATTCGTGACTAATGCTCGTTAATCAATTCTGAACCATTTTTAAATGTTTTCTTTATAAAATATTTTTTTTTGCGTATAGAACTAAAGAGCCGCAACTTCACATCCAAAGAGCCGCATGTGGCTCGCGAGCCTCAAGTTGCCGACCCCTGAGCTAGACCCACCCTGCAAAGCGCCTCTCTTCGCCGTGCGAGTGGGTCACCGGTACCCGATCTTTGTCTTCGGTTGCAAGTGTGTCTCCCCTTTTTTTTTTTGCGGTGGGCTATGGACGTTGCACCCCGCCAAATCGGTCCGGGGTGACGGAAGAGGCGGCGCGCAACCCCATTAACCCACCCTGCAAGCACCTCTTCTTCACCGTGCGAGTGGGCCACCGGTACCCGATCTTTGTCTTCGGTGGTCCGCTCGGCGGTATGCCCTCTCGGGCTCCTCTCCTGTCGACGCCCCGACAGCTTTCACCGTCGAGGCGTCGTCCTCACGCTGTTGCCTCACGTCGGGTGACCGGGCAATTGTGTCTCCCCTAGTGGACTGGCAACGAATGTTAAGAAAATCGGTACCAGTGGTCGTTCTAACGGCCGATGGGGTAAAAATACAGCAGATTATGTGCACGTCGTTCCTCCGTCGCCCCGGATGAAATGGGCGAGGTATGCCCAAACTATAGTTCTCAAAAATAGAGTACAACGTGATTTAAAGGAAATAAAATAAAATATATGTCAACGTGATAAATATTAACGTGATTATAAAATAATTGTTCCATGCTAAGTTAGAGTAGGAGAAGCCTAAGACGTCTCAAGGCCTGTATTAAAAACCTTTAGCCCCAAAACTTTAGTTCGATTGTAATGAATGCTTAAAAATTAAGAAGCGCTAAAAGCTTATAAAATAATTTATTAAATATAAACGCAATTTACTATAACTGAAGAAATAGTCAGCACTAATTATCCTCCTGAGAAATATATAACTACTATAATCGACTAACCTCCTACTAAATTTGGCGATTCCCGAGCCCTGTAAGGTTGCGCTATAGACAGTGGACTTAGTTAGATATGATAATTAGCACTTACATATAGCTTTAAAAACGAATTTGTTATTTTCATCATCTTTAAACTGTTCTTTTATTAGTCGATCGATTTCATTCACAACAGCAATATCGTCTTCCTTTCTACATCTGAGCCATGCAAGAGATTTAGTTGCCTTCTGTAATATGATAGAAATTAATAAAATAAATCTCTGTTAAACATAATAGTGGGAGGGTCACACTGTTGACAGTTCTCTATCTACAGCCTTTGGCTGGTCTGTCCGGGTACCACACTCACGAATCTGAGCTTTGGTGTATAATGTATTGTTGCACTTTATTCAGTGATTGAGAAAGCCGGTAGTCCAAGTTTCTGGGCGGATTTTGGGGTTTTTATTACTAGTCATTTCGTAATCGGGTTTTATAAATAATTAAGCGTATTAAATGCTAAATTTCAGTAATTTAAATAACAAGGTTGTGTCATCGTTTAATACAATTCTAACTGTAAAATTTTAAGTATTAAGCCTATAACAATGTGTAAACATTGTCGGGTAGATAGCATACCGTCACCTTAAGACGTAAATATGATACGAAGTGAAATTTGCATGTCCTACAATTAGTCACGGTGGTGTAGTGGCAGCACGATTGGGCAGGAATCCCAATAGGCGCGGGTTCGAATCCCGCTTGTGACATCATTTTTCATTTCGTAATCGGGTTTTATAAATTTTTATTAGTAGGTAGTCTTAGCTGTAGTCCTAGTATTGCAAAGACTCATGGTCGGCAGTAATACTTCAGGTGTACTGCTCGCTCGTCTGCTACCATAACCATTAAAAAAGCAACCCATATGATTTCTATATTATGGGACTATATCAAGTACTCTTTTTAGAAGATTAATATTTAACGGAGTACTAATCTTCTATAAAGTACAGAATCTGCTGTGTGGTAGTGGCTACGGATACTACCAACCCTTATATTGCCCGTCGAATCATAAGATAGAACTATTTTTTTTATATAGAACTGAACCAACTGATGTCGTGTGGTCAACAATTGTATTTCTAAAGAGGGTTGACATCAAGCAGGCAGTCGGTCAAGTTATTAGGGTAAGAGCAAGATAATGATAATAGACAAAACAAGACTAACGATACACATAACATACGAATATATTAATTGTAGAAGAATATTACTCTTAAAAAGAACTTTTAGCAGGAATCTGAAAACGATATGTGGTGGTCTTGTATTATATTTAATATCTTAGTGTTTTAGCATGTTATATTAAATAATTTTGATGCCATTTTAGGTATTACGATGCAAAAGAACTGCTAGAATATAGTGAATCTGATATAAAGTGCTTTACATCGTTTTGGGTTTCCACCACAATTCCCAAAAGATATCATTAACTATTGATGACGACGATTTGACTTGTTGACAGATAATGACGAACATTATAAAGAAAAATACGTGAAGAAAATTATAACTTGAGATTGGCAACAATAGCTAGTACAAGTAACTGATTGCCAATACAAAAAAAAAAGAAAAGTGCTCTTAAAAAAAAATAAGAAAGAAAGACAAAACAATTTCAAAATACGTTTAAAACGTATGACTTTGTTTACCTCCAAGTTGCCTTTCTTTAGCAGGTAAGATGGAGATTCCGGCACTATGGCGAACAAGATCATGTGAATCGTTGGCAAAGATAAGCAAATCCATAATATAGTATAATAATTCAAAATATCACCAATTATATACAGAAAAAGATTGCCAATTGTGTGAAATAGTATTACCTGAAAAAAAAGAAAACAATATTAATCTTAAGTTAACCTTTTTCACAACACAGATTAAAAATATAATATGCCACCACACCTTATTTGAAAGAAATAGAAAGCAAAGAAATATTTTTTTTTTCTATTTAGCTACACAACCGAGGAATTACATATAAACACAACAATACGTACGACATTTTTAAAGAGAAACATATTACAGCAAAAAAAAATAGAATAAAAGAAATGAAATATATTAGGCGAGATTTGAATGTCCTACAATAGTTCATGGTGGTGTAAGGGGCAGCACGATTGGGCCGGACTCCTAATAGGTGCGGGTTCGAATCTTGCATGTGACATCATTTTTCGCTTCATAATCGGGTTTTTATAAATAATTAAGCATATTAAATGCTAAATTTCAGTAATTTGAATAACAAGGTTGTGTCATCGTTAAATACAATTTTAACTGCAAAGTTTGAAGTATTAAGTCTATACAATGTATAAACATTGTTGGGTAGATGGCACACGTCACCTTAAAGACGTAAATATGATACGAAGCAAGATTTGAATGTCCTACAATAGTTCATGGTGGTGTAAGTGGCAGCAGTATTTGGTCGGACTCCCAATAGACGCGGGTTCGAATCCCGCTTGTGACATAGAATAGAATAGAATAGAATCAGATTTATTGGCATATATTACAAATGAGCAAATAGGTAACAGTTACAATATATGTATCACTTTTATTAACTAATTACACATTATATTGTCAACACGGGAATGCTCAGCGCTGTATGGCATAGTATATATGCACGGCTGGTTTTCAGCAAACCCCTAGAGAGTAAAAAAAAAAAATAATAAAATAATTAAAGCAAGAGTAGTAATAATAGAAATAACATAAAGTAAAGAATAAAGAAAATGAAAAGATAGATGAAGAATTAAATTGTAATGTGAGGGTGTGCTATTACATGAAATATGCTAGTGTATGCGTCTGCGCGTGTGTTTAATTGCCTAAACAGGTTGCTGTGTTTTCAGGTGGATTGTGTATGGGCGGGTAGTGGTTGTCAGTGGATGGAATAGAAGAATTTATAGCATATTTCAACGCTATACAGACATTAGTATACGATTATTTGCTAGTTTGTTATAAATGTTGCATCAAATATGGTTTTAGTAAAAATATAATATAACATCAAATATCATTTTTCTCTTCGTAATCGGGTTTTTTTATAAATAGTTAAGCATATTAAATGCTAAATTTTCGACAAAAGCGACGGATGAGAGACGACTGTATGTAGCGGAGATGCGAATGTTGAGATGGATGTGTGGTGTAACAAGAATAGATAAAATAAGGAATGAACATATAAGAGGAAGTTTGAAAGTTGCGCCAGTGACGGAAAAATTAAGGAGTGAAAGATTGACATGGTATGGACATGTGATGAGACGGGATGAAAGTAATTTTGTGAGGAAAGCTTTAAGCATAAATGTTGAAGGCTTGAGGGGTAAGGGAAGACCGAAGAAAAGATGGATGAACTGCGTGAAACATGACATGGATAGACAAGGAGTGACCACAGAGATGACGTCTGATAGAGTTGTATGGAAGGAGAAGACATATTGCGTCGACCCCAAATAAATTGGGATGAGAGCAGGTTGATAATGATGATGATGATTAAATGCTAAATTTCAGTAATTTGAATAATATACATCAAATTTATTCGCCACGTGGTGACGAAGTAAAAATAAAATTAATCAATCCCTATCTTAGCCATTGATTTCGTAAGACGTCCAAGGGTAATCGTTATTTAACACGTATGCAAGAGAAGGAAAACTTGAAACAAAACCCTATATCAACCTAAATTAGTAAAATTTATCATTTAATACGCTAAGTTATTTATAAAAACTTGTTTTTGAGAAAATAAAATTGGATAATAAGTTCGTGTCGTCGTTTAATATAATTCTAAGTGAAAATTCAGAGTATTAAATCGGTACAATATGTAATCATTGTCAGGTACACGTCTCTTATAAATAAAATAATACGAGACACAATTTGATTGTCATACGACAAATCACATTTGTCTAAGTAGTAGAACGATTGAAACTAATAGATGTGGATTTATGTCCCATATATGAAAATAATTTTTCGCTCATAAGTTCGTATATCAAGGTGTCCAGCGTTGGTCTCACCAGCTTAATATACACTCATTTGCAAAAAAAACGGGCACCTAAGCAATGAACCATTTCAAATGTTAATATTTCTTTGTTTGATAATTATAGGTAGTTTTATCCACACAATTTGGTAAATTAATAAGAAAATAATCGTTTTCATCAGTATTTCATAAAATTTAGATACAATTTATGGGAAATAATGCTAAACCTCGCTAGTAGTGTATATTCGCTAGTAGTGCATATGCTCATGAAGTAAAAATAAAAAAGTTTTTTTGTTTGTTTTTCTTTAATAAAGTAAAAGCAGATAAATGTTTAGTATCGAGTGTGACCCCCTCTAGCTAAAATCACAGCTTGAATTCGTCTGGGCATGCTAGCGAGTATATCCCGGATACTTGCTTGCGGAATACGTTCCCACTCCGCAGTAATCACATTCTTCAGCTCTCTGATGGTCTGCGGAGCCGGGTGTACTGATCTCACACGCCGTTTCAGAACGTCCCAGACATGCTCTATGGGATTGAGGTCGGGACTTCGAGCTGGCCAATCCAAACGACGAATGCCGACCTCTTGCACATACGCATTAACATCGCGGGATCGGTGGGCGCGAGCATTGTCGTCCATAAAAATCGAGTCTTCACCTAGAGCGGCCAATGCGGGTTGTGCATGAGAAATTAGAACTTCCGTTATGTATCGATGCCCAGTCAGTGAGCCGTTTTCAATGAAGACTAACTCTGTACGATCCATTGAATTTATTCCTGCCCAAAACATAACAGAGCCCCCACCATAAGGTGTGATTTCTTCGAAACATGCCTCTGCAAAGCGTTCTCCTTGTCTTCTTAGCACTCGCCGACGTCGATCTTCACCGAACAGAGATATCCTGGCTTCATCAGAGAACAAAACCCTATTCCAATCGTCTTGAGTCCATGATTCACAATTTCTAGCGAACCTAAGCCTGTGAACTCTGTGCTCACGGAGTAATTTGGGGCCGCGGGCCGGGCGGTGACTGCGTATATTGGCAGCGAGAAGCCTCCTCCTGACCGTCCATAGACTAATATGCACATTTCTTACTTCTTGGAGGTTGTTCTTAAGATCCACATACGAAGATTTGCGATTTCTCAATGCGCGACTCACAAGAAAACGATCATCCCGTGGTTGGGTACATGGTTTTCTTCCAGAACCAGGCCTTCTCTCGACGGAACCAGTCTCCTGATATCGCTGCCAGGTCCTTTGGACTGTCGAGCGACTAACATTTAGCCTCCTAGCCACGAAACATTGCCTGCAACCCTCTTCAAGCAGCGCGATAATTTTGGTAGCTTTTACCACTTTATCTACCATTTTTGATACAGCCAAACAGCATTAAATAAAGCTTTGACAGTCAAGGATATGAAATTAATCGATAAAAATTGAATAAAAGTTATGAAAGTCGATGTTAACTTCTGGAACTTCGCGCCAAAAATGTAGGATAAAAAGGGGTTTTCTGTAAAAATGAACATCAAATGAAAAATTGAATTTAGAACGTACTTTTTTAAATACCACAGCATTTTTAAAACCGGCCAGTAACGTGTACAAACGATTGAAACCTTTTTGGTATTGTATCTTTTTAAATATGAATGAAAATCAAAACCGCCCGTTTTTTTTGCAAATGAGTTTATTAAGTGAATTTCCCTTCCGTTGGTTGGAAGGTTCGAACCTAGGAGTGGGATGTATACGAAATCAGATGATACAAAATTCGCGTATCTCGCGGTTTTCCTAAAATAATATTGCTTAGAGTTTGCCAGATAAAATACTGGTACCAGTCTTCAGCTTAATTCTGGTATGATCTGAAGATATAAAACTAATCACCTTATGTAAATTGAGAAATGATACGCTTTAAAGATACAATTTTTTCATCATGTTTTTTTTTTATTTTGGTTATGGTGGCAGCAGCTGTAGACAAAAAACTGTCAACAGCGTGGTCCTACCACATCGGTTTGATTAATATTCATCATCATCATAGCCCATATATGTCCCACTGTTGGGCTCAGGCCTCCTCCGTAATGGGAGGGAAATTAATCTACTATACCGCGCTGGTTAAACATGTTGGTAAAGGGTTTTGTTTCGAGTTTTCCTTGTCTCCCATAGATGTTATATACGTTTTATATCCCTTAGTCGTCTCCTACGATACCCTATGGGTTAGATATGGGGTGGTGAATAGTATTCTGACTCCGTCACCACGCGGAAATATAATATTATGATGGTGTAAGTGATGGTGCTGATGATGATGATGAGAATGATGAACTCTTACTTACCATAGACCCAAGCATTCCTCTGATGGCATCCTCACTAATCTCTTTGGTGTACAATGGACAGATGACATATGAACCGGCCATAATGACACCAACCAGTATCCGAGCTAAAATGAATGCCCAAGTTTCTAATGAAGATAACTTTATTATCCAGCAGGCCTGAAACATATCATCATCATCGTCATCATTCAAAGTTTCGGTAATTAATCTTGAACACAGTTTTCTACCACAAATGAGGGTATAATTCCGTAATCGCCACACTTTTTTTTTTTTGGGGTGGGTTACGGTCGGCGCACTCCTCGCACCACTCCGTCCGGGGCGACAGAGGGGCGTAAGCACGCACACCCGTAACCCACCCGTGACGTCGCCTTCGTCGTTGGGCCGACCACCGGAGCAGAGTGACTTGACGTCAGTGGTCGGCCCGACGCAATACCCCTGAGGAGTACCCTCTCCTTGACCGACGTCCCCCCCTCGGGTAGGGTGTCGGTCTTTCCTCACGCGGTCGGCCTCTCGGCGGGTAACGGGCTAATTCCAGTCATCATCACCATCCAGTCACCCGTAATCGCCACACTTGGCAGTCGGTTGGCCATTTTTCATCTTATAATATTTCTAGAAGAACTGCTGCCGAATTTTCTGTTGGTTTTTTCGCCGGCTAAAAACTTTTAGTACCTACGTGATAGCACATTTTTTTTTAATAGACACCACCCTGCCATACGGAAATAATCCTTGTATTGCGGGGGACTTCACAAACATGTAATTAACGCAGACAAATTACAACCAGACTCAGAACAACACTTTGTAGATCGCACAAAGTATTATTCTGCGTGGGAATCGAACCCATAGCACTGGCACGGAAGGTCGGTATCTTAACCACTACGCAATCTGTGCAGTCAAAAAGTTGGGCGCTGTCATTGAGAATAGACAGTTGGGCAATGTAGCAGTCCCATATAGACAGCTCCGTTTCGATCTTTGGTTTTCCCTTTTTTTATCATTTGATTTTTAATTTTCGAACACTCTGTTCGAAACGTGAAGAGCAGAGTTCATGGTCACGGGAGTTCGAACACTTTACAGCTTTCATGGTCATGAAAGGACCAAGGAAACTACAGATAATCAAAAATCAAATACGAAACGCAAAACAATCCATAAAACATAGATTTTTCTTCATTTTCCAATTTTATAATTTAATTTGCATTATTTTATCAATATCTTAATATACTTTCCAAAAAAAAAAAAACAATACTTTCATTGCTGATCAGTATTGGTGCCAAAATGAACTATAAATGAAGCTTAAACGCTTAAAAAATCCATTTCCACTTATTCTGATTTGATATAATGTAAATTTTAATAGAGGATATTAACAGACAAAGAAGCCAACTAAATAATTTCGACGGTTGAACGTAAACCTATTTTCTTGACTTCTTGGTCATAATATCATAACTGAAACGCTTGTAAGGCGCGTCGACAATTACAATTGGTGTTATAATTTCCCCAGAAGATGAATGGTGATGCTATCTGCGCCGTCAAAAAAAGTATTAAAACATTTTTAAATAATTATTAAATTATTCTATATACTTGCCGTGTGGTACCGAATGTAAGTATGTAAAGTGTAAGTACTCATTGCTACCGTGAAAAATGATTAAGGGTACGACCCTCTCATCTCATTTATATAACACCGCTCTTACACGGCAAAATACTGTTCATTGAAATGTAAAATTTGAGCGGCTTCTGTAGACCGCTCGCTAACAGCTCACTGCTAATTTGTGTTGTCAATGTAAAGTGTGTCTACAGACGATGCTCAAAAGTTCACATTTCAATTAACAGTATTTTGCCGGGTGTGAGCTGTATTGTACAAGTGAGCTACTACCGTAAGAGATATATATATATATATATATATATATATATATATATATGCTTATAATATCATTTTCAGAAAAGAACAAACAGAAAAAAAAACCTGTAAAATGACCAGTCGTAAATCGATTTACCACTTATTTTGGATGAGGCCCTAGTTTAATAATGGAACCAATATAAACTGAGATATAAGATATTTACTAAAGCCACTGCTGATAAGAAAAACGTGGTATACTTTCTGCCAATCTTGTCACCCAAAATGGCCATAAAAAAATCCGCTGGTATACACATTAGATAAGCACTTGCTGCCATCCATGATACCTGTAAATCAAAATATTGTTTTATCATTCTAAATTTAACAATTATTTAGGTTTTTTTTTAAATACACAACACAGTAAAGAAATAGTAATACTTGTATTGCAGAATACTTTAGAAACATGCAAATAACGGTCTAAGGCAGTTCGCAGAATGTCTTTCCGTATGGTGACGGAGTAAGAATACTATTTACCATAATTATCTTACTCGAAGATGATCATAAGTATAAGATACATAAAAAATCTATGCAAGAGGTAGAAAACTTGAAACAAAACCCTATACCAACACGTCTGACCAGAGCGGTATAGTAGGTTAACTTCCCTCCCATTACGGAGGAGGCCCAAACCCAACAGTGGGATATATATGCGCTGTGATGATGATAATGAATTGGAACTAACGCTACTAATTATATTAATAAACCGATTGCAATAGAATTACAGATTGGAAATAAAACTATTCTTACGGATTCTATCGCATTTATGGTCACGAGAGGACTGAGGATGAGTCCTCCCGTGATCATGAATGCGATAAAGTGTTCGAAATTTCGGTTAATTAAAAATCGATATATATTCCGTAAAAATAGTTTTATTTCAAATGTGTAATACCCGCGTAAACATCAGAAGTCATTGATTTTTCGCTTGTAATCAGATTTTTATATTTATTCAAGCATATTAAATGCTAAATTTTAGTAATTTGAAGAAGTCATTGGATTAACAGAATTAATAATAGTAATGAAAGCTATAGGAATGATGTGAAGTGATGAAAACTCACTTCATTGTCCGTTAGAGGTTCATTTCTTGGTGATGTGTTAGACTGTAGCAATAGGGTCATCGGTGACATCCATCCTATTGCAGCTCCATATACAAATACCGGCATATTTACTGTGGAAATCAGATCAAGACTATTTATTGTATCGATTCCATCTATGAGCTCATTGGCATATTTTTTTTTTATTGTCGGTGGTGGCAAACGAGCCAGCAGCACACCTGATGGTAAGTGACACTGCCGCTCATGGACTCTTGCAATACCAGGGCATAGCTAGGCCGCTGACTACCGTGAAGAAAGTGCTCTTATTAAACCTCGGTTAAAAAAGGACATGTCATAGCGCTCGGGAAACACAGCAGCAGGTAGTTCATTCCAGATCTTGCATGTACGTGGGAGAAATGATCGTTGAAAACGTACAGTTGACGTCTGTATCGTTTCCAGATGGAATGGATGATCTCTCCGGCTCTCCAATGACTCCAGTCCTTCCGTGAGATTGGGATCACCGACGATTCGAACAGCACGTCTTTGCAGGGAGTCGAGTGGGTCTAGCTGATATTTGGGTGCGCCTACCCAGAGATGTGAGCAGTACTCCACATGAGGGCGGACTTGTGCTTTATATAGCACAAGAAGTTGTCTCGGTGTGAAGTATCGCCTGGCTCTGTTCAGGACGCCCAGCTTTCTACTTGCCAATTTGGCTTTGTCCTCCAAATGACCCCCAAAATGGACTTTGCTTGATAGTTCGACGCCGAGAATTGGAGAGTTACTCCTTGGAACTAAGGCGCCATGACAAACAGGTCCTTTTTTGCAGTGAACGCGCAAACTTGTGTCTTGGTGGGATTGAATTGGACTAAGTTCCGTTCACCCCATTTCGAGGCCCGCCCCAGAGAGCGCTCGACTTCAGATACAAGTTGAGTCCTTCTCTCCTGTAATATATCCGAGGGATATTCTGATGCTCGGTATACCGCTCGTCACCCGTGCTATCATCCGCATAACATTGCATATTCTCTATAGGGAGCATGTCATTAATATGCAGGATAAATAACGTCGGGAAGAGCACCGAGCTCTGTGGTACACCAGCGTTAATGGTCATAGTATCGGAGCCAGAGTCATCGACGACGACTCTTATACTCCGACCATCCAGAAAGCTGGCGATCCATTTACAGAGTCCCTCGGGGATTCCATAAGACGGTAGCTTCAATAGAAGGGCTCCGTACTAGACCATATCGAACGCCTTTGCGATATCTAGGCTGAATGCTAGCGCCTCACCCTTGCTCTCCAAAGCCTCTGTCCAATGGTGTGTAAGGTACACAAGAAGATAACCAACCGATCGACCATGTTGAAAGCCGTATTGGCGATCACTGATCAACTGGTGATCCCCAAGGTACTGCAGAAGCTGCAGAAGTTGGCGGGTCGGTATCCCGGACGGACCGGCCCACGGCTGTAGACAGAAATCTGTTAGCAGTGTGGTCCTACCTCTCATGTATATAAGCTGAAATGATAAAAATGGTATATTTTTATTCCATAAGGCTCTGTAATCTCGATTAATCAGTTTATATTAATTACTAGCTTCTGCCCGCGGCTTCACCCGCGTAAAAGTTTACTTTCCTAAAGTTTTTCATCCCGAATTTTTATTTTACCCTTTAACGGTAACTTTTTAAAAAAAAAATAATGTCATATTTATTTCTATCTAATCAGTAGCCTAAAAATAAATTTCTAGCTTCTGGCTTTAAAAATGACGATACTTCCTTACAGCTGTTCATACCTATTTACAACCTTTTTTTTTGTAGCCTTTTTCCTTTATCAGACTCTAGACCATCTGTGTACCATATTTCATTTAGATCGGTTCAGTAGTTTTGGAGTGAAAGAGCGACAGACAGACAGAGTTACTTTCGCATTTATAATATTAGTAAGGATGATGGCTCTCTAGTCTCTACACTGTAAGATATATTCCTTAAAAAAAAAACAGATATTAAAAAGTTACTTACTTAACATGGCACATATTACTTGATTAATTCGACTTCCTTCACTGAATATAAAATAATATTTCATTTTAAACTATATTTCACTTTTTACTTATAATTTATTTTTTGTAAAAGTTATTAAATAAATAAATAAATATTCTGAATCATTAAAGTTTAACACCATCTAAAATTATCACGCATAATTAAACTAAATACATTCGAGTTAATAAAATAAAATATATTACGTATTTTATCAATTATAATTATTGCAAATTGAAATTATTTCTTATACAATTATAATTTAAACCAATTTTAAAAGTGATTTAAAAGTTCTTCATTTTACAAATTATCATATTAATTTAAGATTTATTAAAATGTATTATTTTTTTTTAAATTATATATTGATTAACGAAGTGTAGAATTTTCCACTATGAGTTTAGTTTTGTTAAAATTATGCAATGTACTCGTTTGGTCAGTGAGTTATTCTCAAATGGCTTTAATTGATGGCAACGAATCAATTGTCCAAATATCATATGAAGTATTTAGAGAATCAAAATCTGTTATACATCTACTCAATTCATTAGTTATAATTATAAAAACAAGATCATTTTGTATAGTGACAAAGAATACAATTTCACTTCTTTTAATCGTATAATAACGGGCTTAAGAATACAATACGGCCTTCCTTCTTAATTCCACTACGTAAAATCCACTATCTACTCTCAAATTTATCCTAAATTTGATAATGATTAAATGCCTTCCTTTGTAGCAAGTACTATAAAAGCTGATTCCGTTTTGAGAAATTATATTCCAAGAAAAGTAAATAGCAAAATCACTAGTATGTGTGACCTAGTATAATGAATTTCAGTTTATAATGTGTTTCATAGTTTTAGATGAATTTCGTACCCAATAGAGATATGATTATCTAAGGTGGACAAAAGAAGCAAATAATTAATTGTTAGTCCATTTTGATATTTATTGAAATTTAGATATTTCAAAACTTTCCGTCTGATGACAGATGAAGAATACAATTCACCATCCCCTATCTTACACGTGGGTGATCGTAAAAAATGACTAAGAGATAAAATGCATATAAAATATGCAATATAAAAAAATTCGAAATAAAACCCTATACCAACACGTCTGACAAGTGTGGTGTAGTAAGCCAATTTCCCTCTTAGTGTGGAGGCTCGAGCCCAGCAATGGAACTGCGACGATGATGATGATGATAACATTACAAATTATTTCTAGTTCTTTTTTTAATTATTTTTTTACTTTTGAGTCTATTACAGGGCGTTTTTTTTTAATCTATTATTTTTTTTTCGATTTTTAGTTCAAATGATTATTTAGATATGCTTCTTAATTTCGTTCAACTACCTACAATTTTACTTACTCCGGTGAGGGCTGATACTAATACTGATTTTCTAATATCACTAATATTGGAAGTCTTGTGGTGCAAAGATCTTGGGACAAACTTTTAAAATAAAGTCAACATTTTTATATGTTTAATGATTAAGTTATATATCATTCTCCTGCTCTTATCCTAATTACTTGGGGTCGACGCAATATGCTCTTACATTCTTCCTACTTTTTACTAAGGTCAATAGTTTTATGACCAGCCGCCTGCCTGACATCAACCGGGAACGGGAAAAGGGAATGATTAAGTTAGAGATATATATATATATATATATATATATATATATATATATATAAGAGTATTATTATTAGAATATTAATAGTGGTAGGACCACGCTGTTGACAGTTCATGTCTACAGCCACGGGCCAGTGCATTCGGGGTGTACCACACTCTCACAGAAGATCGACGTCTGAGTAATGGCAATGCGCTATTGCATTTCATTCGGTTAGCGAGAGAGCCGGAAACCCAACTTGGCGGGTTTGCATTGGTAGGCAGCGGCCTAGTCATAGCCTTGGTATTGCAAAGGTCCATGGGCGGCAGTGACACTTACCACCAGGTGTGCTGCTTGCTCGTTTGCCACCATAAGCAATAAAAAAAACTAATTGTTAATTCAATCTCTTTTTTAAATCCATAACCATTCATCATCATCATTTCTCTAGCCATAACGTTATATTCTGATAACTAGAGTCTGGCGCTGGCAAGCAATTGAGTGCCTCTAGATCAGTTTTTCTTTTGTCAGGCCTTTTCTTCCTTTTAATGCCGCTTTTTACGTAGAAGATAAAATAATAATAATGCACCTCTGCTTATCTTACTTGTGAGCTTTGTAGAAGGAGATGTAATATGCATATAATCAACTAAGGGTTATAATATGCATATAAAATCATTGCACGTGAAGGAAAACTCGAAATAAAACCTTATACCAAACCGTTTCACCAGCATGGTATAGTAAATCAATCTGCCTTCTTTTATGCAGGTGGCTCGCGCCCATAATTATCAACATCGTCATCATCATCATTATTCTCCTTCTCTTATCCCAATTACTTGGAATCGATGAAATACATACGAGTACTATTGCAATAGTTATTAGCAATAGTTTTATGAGCGACCGCCTGCCTGACGTCAACCTGCCTAGGAATATAATTATTGACCAAACGGCCTCAGTTGGAGATGGACCAAGTCGATATGAAGTTTTTAGTCGTCTTTTATGACATCCACGACCAAAGTAAGGATTGGTAGTATTCGTAACCGCTACTACACAACACTGATAACGAGATATTTATCCACACAGGAATATAATGTCATAATCACTGCGCTTGACCCCACCTAATACATTGGATTAATGTATTAGGTGGGGTGTGACCATGTCACAGCCGGTCCCCAAACTAAAATAGAACATCCTTGGCTATTTATCTCGTCATTCCTGAGCTAATTATTACAATCCTGCGAGAAAATAAACGATACTAATAATTGTATTATTGAAAGCAAATTAGCTTAATAAGGATTTAGAGGGATACTTTATGACTTAGGAATGATCAATATTCATCAATGATAGACAAAACATAATGTTTAGCTGGAAGACATGCATGATGAGAATAAAAAATCATAACGTCAAAATGAATTTTAGAGCCATCTAGCGTACATTGAATGTATTAACTAGATGGTTATCAAGTACATCTACTTAATACTAGATGACGCTGATCAATTTAACCAGAGCAAACCTTACGATTATCTAGATTTTAGCATTAAAAGAAATACTATCAACTTCAGGGCTCGCATAATTCTTATAAGAGTGTCATCATTCTCCTACTCTTATCCCAATTACTTGGGGTCGATACAATATGTTCTCTTCTTTCATAGAACATATTGTAAAAGTTATTGGCAATTGTTTTATGACCGGCCGCCTGCCAGACGTCAATCCTCATTGAGAATGTAATTATTGACCAAACGACATCAGATGGAGTTGGCCCAGGTTGTTATAAGGCTCTTAGTCCTCTTTTACGACATCCACGAGCATAGTAAGTACTACCTATTCGTAGCCACTAACACACAGCAATCCTTATAAGAGTGAGTTGTTTATGAACTTGTGAAAAAAAAAGCGAATTTTATTTACTATTGATATTATTAATAATAATAATACTACAGAAACGAAATAACTGGAATGATAAATCTTTTTTCTGAATTATATTATTATCAATCGATTCAGTAACTTTTGCAGTAATAAATATAACCATACAATGTAGGTACTATGAATCTATGTGCAGGTCTGTCGCCGGCGTTTTTGCTTTGGCAAGTACCTAGCTTTTTTTTTTTATTGGTGGGCTATGGATGCGTCTCGCCCCGCCAAATCGGTCCGGGGTGACAGAAAAGGCGCCGCGTGACCCCATAGACCCACCGTAAAACCTTCTCTCTTTGCCGTGCGAGCGGGCCACCGGTACCCGATTTTTGACTTCGGTGGCCTGGCAAGTACCTACCTGCACGATGACAAGAAGCGCTTTTACAATAAATGCCTCTACCCCTGACTTTAATGGCGAAACGTATATAAGTAAGGCAATTTACTAAGGAAATATGAATGTATTTTGCTAGTTTTCTCCACCTCTGCTTTTACTAGCGAAACGTAAAAGTTAGGCAATTTACTAATAAATTATTTTGCTAGTTTTCTTCTAATTCGCAGAAATAGCGTAATCGTTAAGATACCGACCTACCGCTCCAGTGCCGTCGGTTCGACTCCCACGCAGGACAATACTTTATGGGATCGACAAAATGTTGTTCTGAGTCTGGGTGTAATTTGTCTGCGTTAATTGCATGTTTGTAAAGTCCCCCGCAATACCAGAATTATCTCCTAAGTGCAGGGTAGTATTTTTTTTTAAATTCAATGATTTATTCAAATTACTGAAATTTAGCATTTAATATGCTTGATTATTTATAAAGACTTGATTACGAGCAAAAAATAATTGTCACATATCTGACAATCATTTTTCGCTCGTAATCAAGTCTTTATAAATATTTAATGATTTATGTTTATTTTTAAATGTTTATAGAAAATCTTCAGTAAAATCAGATAATTATAAATAAAATACCCATTTATAGTAAAAACCTTTTTATTGATTTGATAATTAATATGTCAAATACACTGTCGATTATGATTATTATAGAGTAATTATAAAATGCTATGTCATATCTAAAAAAAAAATATATTGAATAAATCCACCATATTGTTGAAAATGCAATTGTATTTTCTTGAATTTACAATTATTTATAATGCTTCAAAAATGTATATATTTATAGAGTTGAAAATTATTTAGATTTATTTTATAATTGTAGATTTCTTTAAACATTTAATTTATATTTAAGATTCTACTATAGAATTAGTTAAAATACTTTTTTTATGTGATAACGCCGGTTGCACGTACAAGAAAGTGTCACGTTCCGCCTGAGTCGAACGTGCAAGCGAGAGTGTTGAATTTGACTTTTATGAATTGAAGTGAAAAGTTAATGCGGTTTCCATTGTTTCTTTTTGTTCAATTCATAAATGTCTGCAATTTTTCATCAATGTTTTCTTACGACGTTATCACGTAAATTGTTGTCCATAAACTGACTTTACAGACAAACATCAGTTTTTTTTTTGGAATATTTGAGCACAAACTAATGGAGTTTATCGTATTTGTTTATCTTAGTCTTGTACTAATACATAAAATGACATTCAGATAAATATCTAATTATTTTATAAGTATTTATTTATTATTGTTTTATATTTATGTATTTCTACTAATACAAGTTGAATTATATAATCTTAAAGTCACGATTTTTTTTAATTAATAAGTCTTTAATACTAAATGCATCAATTCTTAGAAAAAAAAAACATTGTAAATATGTAGAAAATTTGCTAATTATTTACAAAAGAAGTATTCTAATGGTACTATGGTAAATAATAAATAGAATAAATAAAACAGTCGATAATTAATTCTAAATTTACTAAAATTATCTAAAAAGACTTTTAATTAATATCTGAGTTTTCTGTTGTATTTCTTTTTTGTACTTAATTAAATCAAATTGACAATAGTTGCAATATACAGTCCAAATAATTTTAAAATTATTTTTCAATTAATTTCAAGTTCTTTTTTATATGAATTAATATTATATGAATTAATATTTGATATAATTAATATTAAAAAGATTACTGGAAGACACAAAAATTGGTCGCTTATAATAATTTACAGTAACTATATTTTTTTTTACTTATAAAGTTGGCACTAATAGAGGGATACGTCTCCCGAGAATACGATTATTGGAAAAAAGCGAAACATCGATATGACTATTACGTTTATTTTATCGATATAAATAATTTTTCGGCTCCTCCGCGATTGGGTCCGTACACGTACCTAAATGTTTCAGTTGCACTAGACTCCTGAAAAACAAAAAATATACATTTATTCAAGTAAAATATTAGGCCTTCAATTTCTTTAGGAAAAAAAAAACAAATATTGTTAACCATTTTTGTAAGGAAATTATAATAATATGTGGTAACACTAGGCCATTATGTTACAATAATTTGGTGGGAATCTGATAGCGTCATGTGATTGTCATTTCTTTATTATATTTAATATCTTAGTGTTTTATCGTGTGGTATTATGTAATGTGATGCGAAGAAATGCTGATATTTAGTAAATGTGATATAATAGTGCTTTACACGTTCTCAATTTCCACCAAAATTCCCAGAAGATACTATTAACAGTGTTGCCATAATTCTGTTGATGGCGACGATATGACGTACGACGGACAATGACTAACATGAAGAAACTAAAGATGTGAAGGAAATTATAACTCGATACTGCCAACAATGGCTCGTATAAACTTATTGCCAAATGCAAAAAAAAAGAAGAATAAGAAATTATATGCTGTAATATGAAAAGTATACGAGTTGTTTTTTATGCGTATAAACAAAGTGGTAATATTTTTTTTAAGTATCAATTATGTATAGAAGTTTCAACTCTTATAGTCTTGATATTAATACACAGAATGTCAGTATTAAACATAATGAATTTAAAAGAATGGATATATTTTAATTTAAAATATTAAGTTTCTACATGAAAAATAGTCTACAAAATGGCGTATTAATTAATAAAATTGATGCAGTGTTATGGTAGCTACTCGTATTTCATAATGATTCAAGAGCTTTGCGATGAATAACAGAATATAAGAGCTTAAGAGCATTGCCATTTAACGTGGCAATGTTGCCAGCATTCTGGGCTAGTTGCACACTCGCAGCAGTTTATTTAAATAAGTGTTATTTTTTATTTTCTCTTTTTTGTCTTTTAACTATAATAAAGTTATCCTTTAGGATGATTTCTTAAAAAATGGAATATAAAAATACTTTGCACTTTATGTAAGTATCATGGAAGTAATAAGTACTCTGTACAACAGGAATGAGCTCTATCTGTGCATCTTGCAGCAAAAATAAAGAAAATAAAACCTTATGCTAAGGTAGTAAGAGTCTTGTTGCGCGCAAAATAAAAATGAAGCTGAGTGAGAGGGCAACCAGTGTACCCTGTGTCCCGTTCTAACAGTGAACTTAGAATTGCCAGAGTTAAGTTGATTTCAATCCTTTCCTTGTTGGTAGAAAAATATGCGATTGATGTAATGTAATGAAGTAAAAACATTTACTTCTAAAATGTTTTTAAATATAAATAATAATTTATTACCGACATATTAAAGCAATATTATTTGTTGCTAAGTGTAAAACCTTATTAACGCAAACATTTTGCGATTGGGGTATAGGTTTTCTTTTATATGTATGAAATACGGACACCTGACCTGACAACCCCACATGAAATCGTAAATAATAATAATAACATAATTTGTTAGTGAAGAATTACGGTGACCATGCATGACTATTCAATCCTAGTTCAAGAACAAATAACTTAAATACCTTTGTATTTTTTATTTTTTTATGAAAATAACTTTGTTTAGATTTCAAATTTCCTAAAGATCTTAATGTCCCTAACATTAAGTTCTTTAGACAATTTAGGAACAAAAGGAAAGCTATTGTGGAAGAATGTAATAAAGATCAGTCGACATGATCGACATCAATAGATGATTTGTTAGATCTCGTAGATAACGCTTGTGTTTCAGATTTTAAACTGAACATTATTTTTTATATTGCTGGATAGGTATATCGTGAATGGGATGATTCACAAAATTTCGTGTTCAAATTGGTGTTATTGGATCACAACACCATAGAACATTGTTTATTACATTATTAAATCAATCGTTAAAAAACGTAAACAAAAATAAAATTATCATGTAGGTATGTCGTCCGAGAATTTTATAGCAAACTACATACATCGTTAGAATCAGCACATCCTCCTCAATCTATATTTGAAGATCCACATGATATTCTATTGATGAAGGCGTTAGCGAATTCATATCTCAATTTACGTTTAACTCAATGCAAAATTAGAATCAATGAAACATATAAGGAATAAGCTGGGTTTGCGGCAGAAACTTCACAAGACTGTCTTATTTAGCAATGTCTGATTTAGAATTAAACTTAAATGTAAACTTAACTGTTTTTTCTTAATTAAATATACCACACACCACCTTATCGTAATTTTATCTCAGCTCAGCTGCATGTCGTGTCCCACAAGGACCAGTAGATAAGTACCTACCTATATGACGCGAGTGTGAAAAGCAAGCAAAAACAGGAAATGTATAGTGCCACAAAGGGCAAGTTTATAATTAGCATCTTCGATTAAAATCCATCTGAAGCAATGATCTGCTGACGTCAGATCACAAATATTTTTTATAATTATTGTCCTTAAATCATATTTCAATATGGTCACCATCGCCAGAGAGGGATAAAAGGTACAGTTCTGAGCTCTCGCTCGGCTTCAATTTTGCGACAACAGCTCATTCCTGTTGTACAGAGGACTTATTACTTCCATGGTAAGTATACATCCATCCTGTCGTACAAATCAGAGCGTTTTAAAGAACCTATATTATTATTTTATTATTATAAAATATAGAAATTTATTTATATAAAGTACCAGGTAAACATAAAATTGAAATAGCTTACCTAGAACGACAGTTCTCCATCTCCAAGAAGCATTTATTTGAATATGTCTTGTTATCAGTACCACAAACAGGGTCATATTCAGTCGGGCAAACGCGGGCACAACCCGAATACTGGAATCGCGCCAAACAACGCTTCAATGGCACGATGAACACGTGTTTTCTGTGAATAGAGCTCTAACTTAATTATGCGATCCTGGTAACCTAGTTAGATTGTATGCGGTGGTTAATATAGCTAGTAAGTGCCTCTTCTCATAAAACTTTACATTTAAGATGCCTGGATGCTTTACCATCTATTCATCCATCATTGACGTTAAATGTTAGCCATAAGCATTCCCATGAAGAAAATATAATGCCATAATTGCCACGATTAGTTTCAGGCTAGCCTTTAATTTGTTTTCCAGAAGAATACTACTGCCTATTCTCTTAGTGATCTCGCAAGCAGTTTTTACGGCTCCGAAGTGGTGAAGGAGATTGTAACAATTCTAATTTCAAGTTTATTGTAATATTCAAAGAGCGATTCAATTAAAATTTTAAATTCCAGGTTTTTAATTCTCTCCACCGAAGACAAAGATCGGGTACCGGTGGTCCGCTCGCACGGTGAAGAGAGAGGAGTTTTACGGTGGGTCTATGGGGTCGCGCGCCGCCTTTCCGTCGCCCCGGACTGATTTGGCAGGGCGAGACGCATCCATAGTCCACCAATAAAAAAAAAAAAGTTTTTTAATTCTCTATTTGAAAAATAGAAAAAAAAAACATTTTGTCCATTGTAATTGGTTATTATACTACACTAGATTATTATATAGCAAAATATTTTGAAATAAAACTTCTTAGACGCGATTAAGAAGTAAAAATTTCTTTGAAATGGAAGCATGTTACAGTGAAATGGAAGATGTGTCTTACGGCAGTATGTACATGGCTGCTAGAAATTTCTATATGAAAGTTTACTTTGTTAGTGAACTTATATAAAAATTCCATATTATCAATAGATACCTATATTTTTTTTTAATTCTAATCTTGAACTATATCGTCGTATGTCACGATGTTAAAGACTTTATTTATAAATAAAACACTAAGCGCACTTTATTTTTTTTTACACATTGATCATTCGATTTGAACAATGATATTTGAGATAGTGAACAATAATAGAACACACTAACCCACAATTCTCCTTCTTCATAAGACACTCATTCTTGTAGAATCTGTTATCCGATCCACATATAAAGGCGGGTGTATTGGGACATTCCTCGTGGCACAGCGCCGTTGTGCGACAATGGGCGGCTGCAACTGGAACCACATGTTGCCCACATGTGAGACGGCGAAGCTCGCATTCCGATCTGGAAATTAACACATACATAGATTTATTATTATTAAAATTTGTTATTTATGGACTTTTTCATTGAGTGACAAAAGTGCTACAGCAATCGTAGTTTCCGGAATTCAAAACTTGGTGAAAGTTACACTTCTATCACTAACATCTCTATTTTGGTAAATTTTCAGCAATAAGCTCGAATCTTGCAAATTTGTGGCAAAAGCAAAAAGTTAAGTCTTGCAAGTCTATTTACAAGAGATTGATATTCCATCCCGCGATGATTGGTGAATGGCTGTAAAGATAAAAAAAAACTACTCACTTATATACATTGCCATCTGAGCCACAGACAGGCTGTTCCACATAATTCTCGCAGTTGTCTGGACAATCCTCTTTAAATCTGGGCAGCAATGTGCAGTTACCAAAGTGAGCCAACTGTACTCCTTTTCTGAAAAATTAAAAAGAATAAACCAATAAAACTAATATACTTTGCAATATTGATCACAAGATTTTTTACAATAAGACAGAAATCGCCACACGCTGACTGAAGAAGAACCGAGTATGGGATGGGTTATAGGTATTTTCTCTGAAGAATCACGATGCCATTACGCAAAGGGGCCATATAACATTTGAAGAAGAGAATTATCTTACATTTGAATAAATCTCTATGAAGCTCAAAGTCGCTTATGAAAGTATGCTATTTTTTAATGAATTACATGTTCTTTTTTCTTTACAGAGACTTATTTTAAAGACAGAGGTATTCCTCTGTCTTTAATCTAGTATTATATGGTCATTAATAAATAAAAAGCATTTTGGTTTTTAGCGGGAAAGGAAAAGTGTTACTTTGGGGTCTTGTATTATATTCAATATCTTAGGGTTATATCAAGTAAGTTATGTAATTTGATACACAGGAAGTACTGAGGTGTAGCGAATGTGATATAACAGTGCCTTCCATACGTTTTCCTTTTCCACCATAATTCCCAAAAGATACCTTTAACTGTGTGGCTATGCCACTGTTAAAGGCAACGATGTGACTTACTGAAGTTAATTTATAAACAAATATTTGGATTAAAAGTTTTTGTAACCTAGCCATAAATTCTAAAAAAAAAATTTTCTGGATCTATTTTTCAAAAGAATATATTCTTATTAAGATTTATTACTTACAAGCAAGTAGCAATCTTCAAAGCGCAAGGATTGTTGTAGACCTTCTGATCAGTGCCACATACAGGATCGAATTCAGAGGGGCATTTCGTCTTCATGCATCGGTTAATTTTACTACGGCATTTCTCCATGTCAACCTTCTTCACTGTTTTACGATTGCTTACGCTGTGGAATATAATAAATGGTTATGAATTTAAAAAAAAAGAGATTAGAAAAGACGAAAATATAATGCTATGCGACAATTGAATGTCCTACAATAGTTCACGCTGGTGTAAGTATAAGCACGATTGGAACGGATGCCCAATAGGTGTGGGTTCGAATCCCACTTGTGACAATCATTTTTCGCTCGTAATCAAGTTTTTATATATAATCAAGCATATTAACTGCTAAATTTCAGTAATTTGCAAAAGAGTCAAATAGCAAAAATATACTGAAAAAACTGATACGTTTTTATGAAATATTTAAAAAAATACGCTATATTAATGAACTATCATTCTTATTGCAATTACTTGAGGTCGACAAATTTTTACTTACTCTTCTTCTTTTATCTATATATTACAAAAGTTATTGGTAAAGTGAATTGGACGAATACAAGAGGAAGACCACGTCATACCTTTCTGCACCAAGTTAGAGATGTGTTGACCAGAGTTCTTATTAAGAGTATGCGTCATCGTAGAGAATGCATAAAGACTATTATGAATATGAATGAAGCGATGAAAGTATGCCAGGATCGTGGTTTATGGCAATCCGTAGTCTGTGCCTACCCCTCTGGGAAACAGGCGTGAGGCTATGTATGTATGTATTGGTAACAGATTTATGATCAGCCAACTGTCTGACCTCAACTTTTTTTGAGAATGTAATCGTTGACCAGATCTCATCAGGTGGAATTATTATGGTCGATATAAAGCGTTTTAGTATTTAGACGTCTTGTACGATATTCACGAGTAAAGTAAAGGTTGGTAGTATTTGCAGCCGGTAACACACAGCAGTATTAATAAATAAATGCTTGTATTTTAACCTTCACGAAATTATAATACACCCAGACTAAAATAAACTATCGGTGGCCCGCTCGCACGGCGAAGAGAGGTGCTTTGCAGGGTGGGTCTAAGGGGTCACGCGCCGGCTCTTCCGTCGCCCCGGACCGATTTGGCGGGGCGTGACCGATCCATGGCCCAACGCAAAAAAAAACCTAAAATAAACTATTTATAGATTGCACATAAAGTTGCCATATATGTCAATCACAGGACATTGGACCGAGATTAGTATTTAGATAGCAACACCATCTGTCAAACCTCAATCAAATTATTTTAAGCCTTAATGTTTTGGTCGTACCAAGCGCTAAACCAAGGTTAAGGCTAAAAATAAGCCAAAATTTATTTTTCGTCGAACTTATCTCAATATATAACTTAGTAATGATAAAATGGATATTAATGATGAATGGAGAGAAGATGAATGAATAAAATAAGAAATCAACATATAAGAGGAAGTTTGAAAGTTGCGCCAGTGACAGTAAAGTAAGGAGTGAAAGATTGACATGGTATGGACATGTAATGAGACGGGATGAAAGTAATGTTGTGAGGAAAGTTTTAAGTATGAATGTTGAAGGCTTAAAGGGTAAGGGAAGACCGAAGAAAAGATGGATGGACTGCTTGAAACATGACATGAATAGACAAGGAGTGACCACAGAGATGACGTCTTATAGGGTTGTATGGAAGGAGAAGACATATTGCGTCGACCCCAAATAAATTGTGATAAGAGCAAGTTGACGATGATGAGAAATAACTTATTATTGAATAAATATTATAATAATCAAATAAAAATTGAATATGCCGGGTATTGTATACCGGGGGACTTTAAAGACATTGAAGTCACACAAAAGGGGAAAGGTACACACATTTCACCCCATAAAACAAAAATACTATAATATATGCTTTTCTCTATCCTACATATTGCAAAAAGTTAAAGCTTTTAACAAATAGTTATATGATCGTCCCCTCATCTAACGTCAACTCTTACTGGGAATATAATTTTAGAGCAGACAGTAATTAATAAAGTTAACACAAGTATATGCTAAGTCTTTCGGCGCAGTTGTGGCACGTGTGGAAACGTAGAATCAGCACCTGGCAGCTAGTGGCATTGACACTTAATAGGCGCTGAGCCATGCACACTTTGTCTCTCTGTTGAGAGATTGTCATGCGTAAAGATAGCAAATTCCCTCGCAAAAAAAAGGTTTATAGTAAGTCTTAGTCGTATTTTCCGACACCCACGAATAGTGTACGATTTATAAGTATCGTAGCTACCACACAGCTTACATACTTATAGTTAAAGCAATATAGGCAAATAGGCCCACAGTAAAAATATAATGTCATTGTATTTTACTTTTTCATGTGAATCGTAAAAACCTTCTGCTGATGCTGCAACAGCAGTCTGAAGCAGTTCTGGCCGACTTATTATACAGGTTACCGATTTAATTAGTAGAATTCTTGAAAGGGTTGTATCAGACCATGATACACTACCCAAATCAGTAAAAAATAGTACCTAAGTTTCGATTAAATTGCCTTACTGATAAGCGGTCAATACACTTGTACTATAAAAGTTCGATGTAGGCATATACTCATGCGTGTGACATTGAACTAGTAGGCAAATAGACCTACGCTCGCTGCGCTCGCCGCCGCACAGCTAGGTCGAAATGTACCTACAGGTCAATGTACGCTGACAAACCTACTGTTTTGATAAGAAACAAATCACTTTATCTCGGGATTGGGTAGAGCTTTTTGTTTTTTTTTTTTATTTTTATTTGTGGGCTATGGGTGCGTCTCGCCCCGCCGAATCGGTCCGGGGTGACGGAAAAGGCAGCGCGTGACCCCATAGACCCACCGTAAAACCTTCTCTCTTCGCCGTGCGAGCGGACCACCGGTACTCGATTTTAACTTCGGTGGCAGGATTGGGTAGAGCTAGGAGTCTGCAACTAACTTTAATTTTTTATAAGACGTAATTCCTACACCTAGTTTAAGTTATTCTAGTAATAAAATCGGCACCCTGTATAGTTTTACGACCATTTATGTAGTGATAAGACCAAACTGTTGACAGTTTTCTGTCCACATTTGCGGCTCGGTCTGTCCGAGATAGTACTACACTCCCAGAAAATGAACTTTGTTACAAAGTGCTGTTGCGCTTCATTAAGTTAGCGATAGAGCCCGAAACCCAATTTTCTGGATAGGTTTTGGTTAATTGGCAGCGGCCCAACTATACAGCTATTATTGCAAAGGTCCATAAGTGACACTAATTCTTACTATTAGTTGTGCTGCTTGCTGGTTTGCCACCATAATCAACTTGCTCTTATCCCAACTTATTTGGGGTCGATGCAATATGTCTTCTCTTTCCATACAACACTATCAGACGTCATCTCTGTGGTCACTCCATGCCTATCCATATCATCTTTCACGTAATCCATCTATCTTTTTTTTGGTCTTCCTTTACCCCTTAAGGCTTCAACATTCATACTTACAACTTTCCTCACAACATTACTTTCATCCCGTCTCATCACATGTCTATACCATGTCAATCTTTCACTCCTTAACATTTCCGTTACTGGCGCAACTTTCAAATTTCCTCTTATATGTTAATTTCTTATTTTATTCTATCTTGTTACACCACACATTCATCTCAACATTAGCATCTCCGCTACATGTAGTTGTCTCGCTTACTGGTTTGCCACCATAGATAATAAAATCAATTTTATAACACCCACTGTGATCACTAAATCGTCTGCCAAGCGCAGTGGTTATGGTACATTTTTTACAGTGCCCTATGTCCTAACAGTGGACGTTGTGGGAATGAATGAAAATAATAATAATAATAAATATTGATCTTACCCACAATTAAGCATTTTCATCTCACACTCATTCTTGTAAATCATTTCATCAGAACCGCAGACCAGTTTCTCCTTTTGATTGATGCAGTCTTTTGGACAGGATTCTCCACCTGAAGTACGTTCTTGGGACACGCAGAATGCCATGGGGACTTCAAACACGTGCTTACTGAAATACAATGAAGTACACAGTTATTTTCAATGTATAATATTTTCGATTTGTAACGGGGTTTGAATACGTTCATAAAGAAAATAGAACCATTGAAATAGAACCCTAATAGTAACTTGTCTGACCTATTTGGTAAAGTAGGTTAATTTTCCTCTTACTGTGGAGGAAGCTCGAGTCCAGGATTGGAACGTTCATGATGATTATAATTATGTAAAGTCTATATAAGTCCTTGATATAATTCTCGCCGAGAGAATGTCATAATCAGCGACATCACGCCATTCCAAGTCTCCAATGAATAGGTATAGAGAGAAATCATTACTGTTTTATAGCCACACTTTATTTACTAAAGCTAAGGCAGAAGTGTGATACTTCTATACTTTGTAATATATTTTTTTATATAATTAATATATTTGACTATTGGATTACCTCTCATACTGTGTTTAATTCTCTGAACCCTCAAAAAGATTTCACTAATATCCGTAATCGTGGAATTTCTTTGAATATGTTTCTCAGTAATACGAGTTACTTAAGTTAATAAGATAAAAGTATTACGATACAAACCCGCAATTACTAGCTTTCATTCTACAAGCGTTAGCATACAATTTCCCATCAGAACCACAGGTCGGTTTCGCCACACGCCAACAAGACTCGCGACAATGTCTAGTAGTCTGGCAATGCTTCTTATTTGTCCGTACAACACCTTGCCTGGAAACAATATACAAAGATAAATAGCAAAATAAGAATACAATTCACAGACTCCTTTCTTTCCTGATGACTAATAAACGCTATCATCATTATAAGAGAAGGACAAGTCCAAATTATTTTGTTTTGGTAGTCCTATCTCTTTTGCAACTGTTGGCAGGTAATTGTCGAAGCAACTATGCAGATCTGCACCAGTCAGAAAGAGAGGACCCCAGCGGCGGCTGGGGTCCCATCCAGAGTCCAAATTAGTTAGGGATTAAGTTTGTTTGGCCGAATAAGTTTTTAATGATAACCAAATTGGGAATGATAGGGCTTCAAATAATTCTAGGATCTCGAATACTATAAATACATATATAATAATATGTGTATGTCCAAAAATTATCTCTTGATTAAAATGTAAGAAGAAGCAAATTTACAAAAAACTGCACAGATGGTGTAGTGGTTAAGATACCAACCTTCCGTTCCCGTGCCATGGGTTCGCTTCCCACGCAGGACAATACTTTGTGTGATCCACAAAGTGTTGTTCTGAGTCTGGGTGTAATTTGTCTGCGTTAATTGCATGTTTGTAAAGTCCCCCGCAATACAAGGATTATTTCCTAAGTGCAGGTAGGTGTCATTTAAAAAAAAAATGTAAGGGTATCTGAAAATATAGTGTCAGGAAGTCTTGGCATCCAATAATTAAGCTCAAAGTTATCAGTATCCATTTTATGACTTTATACTATATCTAAAAATATGGTTATAAAATAAAATTAATTATGTGTTCGTAATTTTGTTACAGCAAGAGTTTAAATAAATTGAAATTTTAACAAACCCGCAAGTTAACAGCTTCATCTGGCAGGTACTCTTGTAAACGTTCCCATCGGAACCACATATAGGTCCATCCAGCGGTGCTTGAGAGCAGTCCACGGGACAATTCTCGCGATGAGCGCTAATATTGTTACATGCACCTAAATGGGAGAGACTAATGCCGACTCTGAAAATTAAACAAAAAATCACATTAGAGTAAATAGCTCCATAGATTATCTAGCGTCAACTAGCGTCCTGGGTGGTATGGATTTCGATTAGCATAATAATTAATTGTTATGGTTCAAAAGTTTTGAGTTCAGATGTTCTTTGTCTGCAATAAGTCGGTTCGCTGATTAGTCCGCCACACAAGAGGTCGAACGCGTAAAAGCTATGTCCCGATACTCTTAAACGATTGGACGGGGCCCTGTCGTTCATGAATTTATGCAATTACAAAAACACAGATAAGCTACTGTCCACCGCAACAGAAAAGCGTGTTTGAAAGGAAATTAATGAGAATTGGAAGATAAAGAGAATGGATTTGGTTCTTTGTCTGTCACCTCATCAGACAAAGCGTAGTAGCAAATTGCTTACACAGCTACTACTTTAACAACAACAACTCTCTATTGTACACCATATACAGGATTAAAATAAATTAAATTAATTAATAAGAGGAAGTTTGAAAGTTGCGGGAGGGACGGAAAAGTTAAGGAGTGAAAGGTTAACATGGTATGGACATGTGATGAGACTGGATGAAAGAAATGTTGTGAGGAAAGTTTTAAATATGAATGTTGAAGGCTTTAGGGGTAAAGGAAGACCAAAGAAAAGATGGATGGACTGCGTGAGTTATGACATGGATAGACAGAGAGTGAATGCAGAGATGACGTCTGATAGGACTGTATGGAAGCAGATGACATTTTGTGACGTCCCCAAATAATTGGGATAAGAGCAAGATGATGATGATGATGATGCATGAACATAATAAATTAACGTTGGTACGATTAGGCGGTTCTTATTATTACTTTCTTATTATTATATTACTTTCTTATTATTATATTATTTTCTTATTATTTTTCTTCTTATTATTACTTCTTACTACTTTATAACCATTGACTTTTTGCGATAATATTGTACTGGAAGGATCGAGCCATTTAAAACGATCTTTAAAACTATCAACAACGTGATCTATTACTATTGAATTAATATATTTCTATGTATGCACGTGCATATCTTATGATGCCGTGGAGCTTATCTCTAAAAATGTATCATGAAGCGGATATACATAAAATTTATTTCACCATATATTTTTTAATCTTAAACTAAATTAACTATCAAATATTTACGCATCATGCCGTGACCCAATAGTCTCAATATATTCGATAGGCGTGATAACATCTCTACGTAAAGATGAAAGTGAAATAAAATTTTATTATTACAAGTACCAAAACAACGGTAGCTTAATTGGTTAGAATGTTGCTTTTCAACTGGAACATATCGTCGAAAGGTGAACGATTTTGTCGTAATTCAAACGTATTGTCAATGGATATACAATATAGGGTTCGGATAGTCATTCATTCTTTTGTATTCGTTTTACGGATATCATTTTGCTTTGCATAAATGTAACCAGCGACGAGCTTGAGCTCGCAGGCTCGAGCCTAAGCCTATATATGAGCCGAGATGATGATGATAGTGATTCACGCTGCTTTTAAATCAACCCGTATAGTTGAACGAAGTTTGGCTTAAGCATATACACAATGGTCACCGACGACAAAGACCGGGTTCCGGTGGCCCGCTCGCACGGCGTGGAGAGGTACTTGTAGGGCAGGTCCGCCGCCCGCGGTCGGGGCGGCGCAGGCGCGAATACCTGCGCCTGATGCCGCCCTAACCGAGGCCTCGGGTGATCGGACCGGGGAATTGACCGGTCATCCGACGTGAGGCCACCGCGTGAGGACGACGCCTCGACGGTGAAAGCTGTCGGGGCGTCGACAGGAGAGGAGCCCGAGAAGGCATACCGCCGAGCGGGCCACCGAAGACAAAGATCGGGTACCGGTGGCCCGCTCGCACGGTGAAGAAGAGGTGCTTGCAGGGTGGGTCAATGGGGTTGCGCGCTGCCTCTTCCGTCACCCCGGACCGATTTGGCAGGGCGCGACGCCCATAGCCCACCGCAAAAAAAAAAAAAAAGGGCGGGTCTATGCGAAGCGGCGCACAACCGTGCGCCGCTTCTTCTGTCGCTCCGGATGGATTAGCGGGGCGTGACCAATAAATAGCCCGACGTCAAAAAAAAAAAAATATCATATACACAATAACACATTTAATATAAAACCAGGACGATGACACGATTAGGTTAACTTGAAAAATTAATTATAATATAAAAATAATAAAATTAGATAAAATGCACACCTAATGGTGTCAAAATAATACGAGCCACAAATTGAATGTGTCTAGCTCACACTTGTTTAAGTGATAGAATGATTGAAACCGATTTCTAATAGGTGTGAGTACGGATCCTACGTGTGACAATTTTTTTTGCTCATAATCAAGTTTTTATAAATAACCACCGTCTTTGAACGAGGTTTAAAAAGAAAATTTTCTTTAAGTTAGGCAGCTGCTTAACTATGGTCTTGCAAAGGTTTAATGAGTGATAGTATCACTTACCATTAGGTGTGCTGTTTGCTCCTCTGCTACTATCAGCAATAAAAAAAATCTCAGTAATTTGGATAATAGAAAAGTATACCTGCATATTTCCACTTGCAACATGCATCTGTTCAGGTAAGTTCTACCATTGGTGCCGCATACTGGATCTTTCTCTGATGTGCAGCGATGATCGCATTTGGAGCCTTGAGCGCGAGAGCAGACAGACTGTTCAGGTGCCAATCTTACTCCTGAAATATTATACAAAATATTGCTGATTATAAATTCCTTATATATATTTCAGTGCTGGGTTTGGACCTCCTCCATACTGTAAAAGCAATTTCTTTTTGTTTTCGTATAAGACCCTGCACTAAGACAATAATCCTTTTATTGTTATGAACTATACAAATATATAACTAATGGACACAAATTACACCCAAATTACTGAAATTTAGTATTTAATATGCTGAATTATTTATAAAAACCCGATTACGAAGCGAAGAATGATGTCACAAGCGGGATTCGAACCCGCACTTATTGGGAGTCCGGCCCAATCGTGCTGCCACTTACACCACCGTGAATTATTGTAGGACATTCAAATGCCGCTTCGTATCATATTTATGTCTTTAAGGTAACGTGCGCCATCTACCCGACAATGTTTACACATTGTTATAGGCTTAATACTTCAAACTTTGCAGTTAGAATTGTATGACACAACCTTGTTATTCAAATTACTGAAATTTAGCATTTAATATGCTTAATTATTTATAAAAACCCGATTACGAAGCGAAAAATGATATCACAAGCAGGATTCGAACCCGCACCTATTAGGAGTCCGACCCAATCTTGCTTTGGGCACAATTGCACGATTGGGCCGGACTCCCAATAGGTGTGGGTTCGAATCCCACTTGTGACATAATTTTTCGCGCTTCATAATCGGGTTTTTATAAATTACATCCACTTAGAACAACACTTTGTAGATAGCACAAAGTATTGTCCTTTTTTTTTTTTTTTTGGGGGGGTGGGCTACGGTCGGCGCACTCCTCGCACCACTCCATCCGGGGTGACAGAGGAGCGTAAGCGCGCACACCCGTAACCTACCCGTGACGTCGCCTTCGTCGTTGGGCCGACCACCGGAGCAGAGTGACTTGACGTCAGTGGTCGGCCCGACGGAATACCCCTGAGGAGTACCCTCTCCTCGACCGACATCCCCCCTCGGATAGGATGTCGGTCTTTCCTCACGCGGTCGGCCTCTCGGCGGGTGACGGCCTAATTCCCCGATCTAGTCACCCGCGGCCTTGGCTAGGGCGGCATCAGGCGCAGGTAATCGCGCCTGCGCCGCCCCAGTCGCCGGCGGCGGCTCGCGCCGTCGAGGAGACGCTCCTCGCGCACGCGCTCCGCCGCTTCCTTCCGCGAGACTACTGCCTCGCAGAAGGTTGCGACCGCGTCCCAGTTCCTGACGCTGTCGAGCATCGCCCTGGCGATAGTCGGCAGCGTCAGGTCGGCACCGATGATTGCGACGAGTTCACGACGCTGCTCTGCCCAAGCGGCACAAACCTCGAGCGTATGCTGCGCCGTGTCTTCGTCGCAATCGCAGTGGTGGCAGGACGGTGTACTCTCCCTCCTGACGACCTTGTGCAGGTATTTGGCGAAGCATCCATACCCCGTCAAAACCTGCACCAGTCGGAAGGAGAGCACCCCGTGCCGCCGTTCCAACCACTGCATCAGCACCGGCTGGAAGGCCTCTACGGCCCGCACACCGAACCGAGGCCTCTCCAGCCGGACTGCCCGACGGGCAATGACATCTAGGCGGGCGTCAACGCGCCAGGCGGTGAGTTCCCTCAAAGAGACCACACCGCCCTCCGCGCGCACCCCCGACACCCGCCGATACAAATCGGCGAGCGTTTCCGCCTCCAGGTCCCACGGGGGACTCCCGGCCAACAAAGTATTGTCCTACGTAGGAATCGAGCCAAGGGAACTGGCACGGAAGGTCGGTATTTCAACCACTACGCCATCTGTGGAGTCAAAATGACAACTATACTACACTAGTTAGACGAGTTGGTGTAGAATTTTATTTTAAGAATTTTCATCCTCTTACACAAATTAAATGTTTTATGCATGTGATCCCTTAGTCGTCTTTTGCGGCATCCACGGGCAAGACAGAAGAAGTGCTCAGTTACATTTTTCTCCGTCACCGTATAGAAAGATATAGAGAACATGAAACAATTTAACGAAGGATTTTAATTTGAGTTTTCTTTTGATGAGACGTTCTTTAAGATTATATCTGATTACAATTTGCAGGAAATTTGTAAATGTATGAGATAAGGTTTTTCCTTCTTTTTATTCATCCAGAGGGAATATTTCTTTAATCATTGTGTGTCATTTTCAGACAAGAAAGAATAATCCGCATAATAATTCGCATATAATCCGCATATAAATCCGAATAATAATTAGGTTTCAGCTCGCAATCGCCATTGCAATGGATTAATTATTGGTACCGATTCGTTAGCTCTGTACTGATGTGACAGATGGAAAACACAATTTGTCTAAAAATAGAGAAATTATTATTATTAACAAACCTTTTCCGCAAGTCTTCTTCCTCATCTCACAGAGCGAGGGATATATGTAACCATCAGTTGCACAGACTGGTTCACCTTGAAGTGCTGGCCCACAGATTCTTGGGCAGGTTGCATCCCGAGCACCTTCACACCACGAAGTAGCTGTATACAAAAAAAAAAAAAAATATTAGTATTTTTTTGTCATTACTGTATGTTGGTGGCTATGATGATACTACCAACCTTGACCGCCCGTGGATATCGCAAAAGATCACTAAGAGTTATACGTCGGCCGAAGCTATATATAAACAATTATCGACTGCACAGATGGCGTAGTGGTTAAGATACCGACCTTCCGTGCCAGTGCCGTGGGTTCGATTCCCACGCAGGACATACTTTATGCGATCCACAAAGTGTTGTTCTGAGTCTGGGTGTAATTTGTCTGTATTAATTGCATGTTTGTAAAGTCCCCCGCAATACAAGGTTTATTTTCTCAGTGCAGGGTGGTGTCCTTTTGCGCCTGATGCCGCCCTAACCGAGGCTTCGGGTGATCGGACCGGGGAATTGTCCGGTCACCCGACGCGAGGCCACCGCGTGAGGACGACGCCTCGACGGCGAAATCTGTCGGGGCGTCAACAGGAGAGGAGCCCGAGAGGGCATACCGCCGAGCGGGCCACCGAAGACAAAGATCGGGTACCGGTGGCCCGCTCGCATGGCGAAGAAGAGGTGCTTGCAGGGTGGTCAATGGGGTTGCGCGCCGCCTCTTCCGTCACCCCGGACCGACTTGGCGGGGTGCGACGTCCATGGCCCACGGCAAAAAAAAAAAAAAAAAAAAAGGGTGATGTCCTTTAAAAAAAAAAACAAAATAAAAATGGTCATAAAACTATTGCCAATAACGCCCAAATTAAAAAATGTCCATTCATTCACCATCAGCCGATGAGTAAAGAATAGCAACTATTGTATTCTTATGGCATCACCCTATAGCAGTGACCATACTATGTGCATATAATATTTAATCAATTCCATAATAAAACTTACACAAAAACAATGGCGCCGACAATTACATTAAAAGATTAAAACAAAACTGGCCTTAGTTTTCAACTAACTCTTTAAAGATTATATAAAATAAAACATCGCAGAAATCCTGTAGATGGTGCGAGTAAACTGAATCTCGACAGCGCAAAACACAGATAACGCATTCTGAATAATATTCAAGATGGGTGCATCTCGTGTGGAGCCACAAAAATGCCGTTTTGAATAAAAAATATATAATAGCATTAACAAGTATATTTGACGTCCACTATTTGACATAAGTCTCCACTAGATAATTCTCTACTAAAAAGTAGGTATATTAACTTGGTTTTTGTAGACACTATTCTACTTAATTCTACTTAAGTTTGTACCTCGAATAACTATTGATTAGGTTAGATAAAATTGAAAAGAAACACTATGGAGAAAAAAAATTGAGTCCAAGCTCATCATTATGAAATGCTCGACTGTGCCTGATACTCACTTTCCGTGCCAGTACTGTGGATTCAATTCTTATGAGGGATAATACTGTGTGCGATCCATAAAATGTTGTTCTGAGTACACACACGGGGACCTTATAAATATACGCAGATAAATTACAATTTGTCTGCGTTAATTGTATGTTCCTAAAGTCCTCGCAATCCAAGGATTCTTTTCTTAGTGCAAGTCTCGCAAGGAAAACTTGAACCGATAAACTATTTATGTAAACATTTTTTCCTTATCCATTATCCGGGAGGATTGACATGGTCCTCCCGTGTACATGATCACTGTAAAGTGTTCGAAACGTTGGGAGATTAAAAATCAAATACAAACGCGATAGAATCCATAAAAGTAGTTCTATTTCAAATATTACTTCCTTATTATTATTTTTCTTTTTCCGTGTGGTGACGGAGTAAGAATTCACCACCTCCTATCTTACCCGTGGGTGATCGTAAGAAACGAAAACTAAGGGATATAAAACGCATATAACATCTATGCAAGAGAAGGAAAACCCGAAACAAAACCCTATATCAACACATCAGACTAGCGTGGTATAGTACGTCAATTTCCCTCTCATAGTGGAGGAGACTCGAGCCCAGCAGTGGGACTTATATGCGCTGAGTTGATGATGATGATTATTATTATTATTTTTACAAGATATAATGCAAAAATATAATTATTTCGGTATTCGATTTAAAAAATTACCATTCACGCTGTTTTAGGAACCGCGCAGATAGTTAGAAAATGGCCCCGGGGATCTTCTCTGACTAGGGAACTCCATTAGCGTAAACCGCGATCCGACATCGAACACTTATCTTTAAATACTTTAAGGTAGTATCAGAAAAATATGCAGTAGCGAATTAAAGATATCTTTTATTATTTAGAACTGGTTATTCGTACTGCTTTGCTAAGTTATAAACAATTTTTATCCTAGTAGACTTCATGTTTTAAGTTAGATATTTGTAGTTATAAGACCAAACTATCGACAGTTTTCTGTTTATTATTCTGGTCTGTCTAGGATATTACTAGACTCTAGCAGAAAATATACGTCTGAGCAGCGACAATGTACTGTTTTAATGCGTTTAGTGAATGTGAAAGCCGGCAGCCAAAACTTCTAAGTGGTTTTTAGTAGGTAGGCAGTGGCTGGCTGTACCTCTGATATTGCATAGCTCCATGGACGGTAGTAGCACTTACTATCAGGTTTGTTGCTTGCTCTTTTGCTACCATAATCAATAAAAAATAAAATATGGACGGTATTAGCACTTACCATCAGGTGTGCTGCTTGCTCTTTTACTACCATAATCAATAAAAAATAAGATATGGACGGTAGTAGCACTTACCATCATGTTTTGTTGGTTGCTTTTTTGTTACCATTAAATTAAGATTTCTATAAATAAATCGTTGGAAACTGCATTCAAATAAATAATAACAAAACTAGATTTAAACTTTCACATTGAGAGGGAATTTGACCTACTATATCATACAGATCAGATGCGTTGGTATTCTTAATTACTTGTTTATCCTCATCATCTTAGCTCATATATATTCCACTGTAGATGATGAATGAATTTGAATTATACCCAACAGAGAGACTGATATGGAGGAAATAAGAAGAGAAACACCAAATGTTTATTCTTAAAATGAAACTTTCACAAATTTTCTCCACATATCTTTTGTAATTTTCTATATTATCAATAAAACTTTATAACCTTTTAAGCATCGTTTTACGACCAATTTGCTAGTAATTTATTCCCTCTAATATAAACTCTAAGCTCATTTAATTTTCAAGTAATTACCGTTACTTTGATAAATGCTTAATAGTGGGCGACACCAATGATAGTTTTCTTTCTACATCCGCGATTCCTTCTGGATTAGTACTACACTCTCGCTGAAAATTGACTTCTGAGCAGAGGCAATGTGTTGTTGTGTTTCATACGTTGAGCGAAAAAGCTGGTAGCCCAACTTTCTAGGTGAGTTTGGGGCTTATATTAGTAGGCGGAGGCCTAACTTTACCCTATAACTATTTACGTAAATGTTAAATGGTTAAAGTGTTAAAAATTTGATTAACATTCGTCGCAAAAGAGCGAACCTCATAACTAGACTCCCATTGGTCTATCAAAGGTTGGTTGATATAGTGTAATTTTAACCTATCACCACATTCGTATCCCACATAAGATTAAAACTGGATTATTAAAGTAATTATTGATATTTTCCAAGTTAACAATATTTTAATTTAAATTACTGAAATTTAGCATTTAATATGCGTAATTATTATAAAAACCGATTACGAAGTGAAAAATGATGTCACAAGCGGGATTCGAACCTGCGCCTATTGGGATTCCTACCCAATCGTGCTGCCACTACACCACCGTGACTAATTGTAGAACATGCAAATTTCACTTCGTTTCATATTTACGTCTTAAGGTGACGGTATGCTATCTACCCGACAATGTTTACACATTGTTATAGGCTTAATACTTAAAACTTTAGAGTTAGAATTGTATTAAACGATGACACAACCTTGTTATTTAAATTACTGAAATTTAGCATTTAATATGCTTAATTATTATAAAAACTGATTACGAAGTGAAAAAATAAATATAATACGAAGTGAAATTTGCATGTCCTACAATTAGTCACGGTGGTGTAGTGGCAGTACGATTGGGCCGGAATCCCAATAGGCGCGGGTTCGAATCCCGCTTGTGACATCATTTTTCACTTCGTAATCGGTTTTTATAATATTTTAATTAATATCATAAATGCGAATGTGTTTGTTACGCTTTAACGTCTAAACTACTACGATTTTAATTATTCCTTCCCTAATGGAAAGCTACATTATCAACGAGTAACATAGGCTATATTAACATGTCCGTATTCTCACAGAAACTGGAAGTACGCGAGTAAATCCGCGGAAACGTACTAGATATTATATAAAATATCGTATAAAAGTACTGTACTCTTATATATAAAACTCAGCAGTCATAAGATGCAGTAAAATTTCAATTCTCCCGAGTATGTGCTAATTGGTTTCCATCAAAGTTGGCAAAACTGTAATAGCTTTTATTTTCTTTATTTTATTGGTTCTTTTAGCTCATATAACTCATAATGCTGGGTATAGCATTGTCTTTTATTTTCTTTATTTTATTTTATTGATTCTTTTAGCTCATATCAGTTCTAATGCTGGGTATAGTTTTATCATTATCATCATTATAACAAAATACGTCTCACTCCTGACCTCAAACTTCTCATATCATCATATGTAATTCTTCTGCTGTTATGCCAACTACCTGTGGTTGTCGCAATATATTCTTTTCATCATTGTTTATCGTAAATATTGTTATTGGAAATATTTTTTTGACCAGCCACCTGACGTCAAATCTCTTTGGGAATATAATTGTTAAACAAATGGCATTTGATAGAGTTGGCCTATCATCATTCTCCTACTCTTATCCCAATTAATTGGGGTCGATACAATATGTACTCTTCTTTCATAGTACATATTGTAAAAGTTATTGTCAATAGTTTTATGACAGGCCGCCTCCCAGACGTTAACCCTCCTTGGGAATGTAATTGTTGACCAAACGGCATCAGAAGGAGTTGGCCTAGGTCATTATAAGGCTCTTAGTCGTCTTTTACGACATCCACGAGCAAAGTAAGGGTTGGTAGTATTCGAAGCTGCCACCACACAACAAACTCGAGCCTCCTTCATAATAGGAGGGAAATCGACCTACCACATTTGTCAGACGGTTGGTACAGAGTATCAATTTCGAATTTTCTTGCTCTAGCATAGATTTTATTTACATCTCATAAATTATTCGTCTAATATGAAATACGTGGACAAAAAATGTAGTAGCGAATTGTATTTTCGTCACCACAAGGGGTGGGGCACAGGCATACAATTTAAAAATAAAAAAAAAATAAAAAAAAATATTATTTGGGAGCCTTACGATCGTCTACCTGCCTGGCAATTATGACACAATCCCAATTGAGATACATCCGTGTTCAACAGTGGACTACGAGAGGCTGATAGATAGATTAAGAATATTTACAAAAAAAAAAAAAGGAAATAAAAGATAATATATAGACAGAATGTACAGATTTATATGGTAATATAAAACCAATAGGGCTTCCAAAATCAACCCAATTAAGAAACGGATTGATTTATGCCTGGTTGATTTATTCAACTCTGTGGATGACAGCTTTATTCGCTGAGCGTTTTATTTTTCCACCCAATTTATTTTATAACCAGTCAATAAATTGTACGCTGCTGCGTGAAGTATTATATATGATAGAATTATTCAGATGACCTAGTTTGTAACGTATAAGGTCACAACGAGCATAACGCTTTTCAGTTGGAAAAAATAAAGATTTTTTTTTTAAAGAAAAAGTAAAGTTTTTTTTATTTAAAGAACTGTCGTGCACGTACCGACGTAAAGACAGCTCTGGTGGACTAAAGGACCATAGTATTTTTTTATATATCATAAAAATCACAATCTGTCTAACTGATCATGATTTTAAAAAGTAAGTTTTATCAAAGTAATAATATATATCATATATATATATATATGTATATATATATATATATATATAAGCTGTGTGGTAGCAGCTACGAATACTACCAACCCTTTCTTTGCTCGTGGATGTCGTAAAAGAAAACTAAGAGCCTTATAACGACTGGGGCCAACTCCATCTGATGCCGTTTGGTCAACAGTTTTTGACGTCTGGCAGGCGGCCGGTCTTGAAACTATTGCCAATAACTTTTACAATATATATTAATAAATAACAGTATATATTGTATCGACCCCAAGTAATTGGGATAAGAGTAGGAGAATGATGATATAATGTATGTATATATTCCTTACCTCCTCCTACTCCCCGTGTGGCGACGGGAATAGAATACAAAGGTCGTCACCCCTTACTTGCCCGTGGGAGTCGTAAAAATCGGCTAAGGGTCTCACCGGGAGATTGGGCAGCGGCTATCTCCCGGGAAACTTAATAACATCTACCGCGATCGCCAATCCGCTCGCCAAGCGTGGCGATTATGGCATTATTACCCCCCCAAAATAAATATGAATGCACAAAAAGTCACGGCCCCCAGTCACGGCAGTTCCGCTGTTCCACGGGCTCATTTTGGTAGCGGGCCTGTTGGTGGCGGGGCAGGGGGTGCTAGGAATCTCCGGCCGCGATCCGGCTACCAAAAAAATCGACCCTTGGCCCTGGTAACACACAACGTTCGGACGCTTAGGACCGACGAGAGGGTCATCGAACTGGAAGAGGAATTGAGCAAAATCCGATGGGACATTGTAGGATTATCAGAAGTGCGAAGAGAGGGGGAGGGCACGATTATCCTCCGGTCTGGAAATTTGCTCTTCTACCGGGAGGGAGATCACCCATCCCAAGGCGGTGTAGGGTTTATCGTTCGTAAGTCTCTCGTAGAGAACGTGGAGAGGATCGAAAGTGTGTCAACAAGGGTAGCGTACCTTATACTCAGAATTACCAAACGGTATTCGTTGAAGGTCATACAGGTTTACGCACCGACTTCGACATACTCCGACGACGTAGTGGAGGCCTTATACGAGGATATCTCGAAAGCCATCCACACGTCCAAAACCCACTTCACGGTAGTTATGGGAGACTTCAACGCAAAACTAGGCAAAAGGACAGACGATGAGTTGAGAGTGGGGCAATATGGATTTGGACAGAGAAACCAAAGGGGCCAAAAACTGGCCGACTTTTTGGAGAAGGAAGGCCTCTTCATGATGAATTCCTTCTTCAAGAAACGGCCACAAAGGAAGTGGACCTGGATTAGCCCTGATGGATCCACTAAAAATGAGATAGACTTAATCTTGACGGACAAACGACAAATATTCAATGATGTCTCTGTGATCAGCAGGATTAAAACTGGGAGTGATCACCGGATGGTTCGAGGCACATTGAATCTTCGTACGAAAGTCGAGCGGTCCCGCTTGATGAAGTCTACACTCCGACCTACACCTGTCCAATACCAAAACCCCGATAGCTTTCACCTCGAATTACATAATCGCTTCCAATGCCTGGAAGAGTGCGAATCTTCGAACGATATGAACAACAGGTTCGTGGAAACTGTCCACGCGGTCGGGTCAAAATTCTTTAAGGCCCGTCGCGCTACTAGAACAAAAAAGCTTTCTGACCAGACTCTTCAACTCATGGAGAGGAGAAAGGAAATGACGGTACAGTCTTCAGCCGATTGGTCCGAACTCAGGCAGCTTAATAGACAAATCTCTAAATCTATGCGACGCGATATTCGCCGATTCAATACACTGCGTATTGAAGAGGCGATAGAGCGAAATCCAGGCTCCAAAGTGTTCGCACGAGATTTGTCTATCGGGCAGAGCCAAATGACTAAGCTGAAGACCGATAACGGTACTGTCATTTCATCCCAGAGTGAGATCTTGGGAGAGGTCGAAAGGTTCTATGGGCAGTTGTACAAATCATCCCTGAATCCTGTTGTCAGCTTGGTCCAAGACCCCAGATCCAAGCTAACTCGGCACTATACCGAAGAAATCCCGGACGTCAGCTTGTACGAGATCAGAATGGCTCTAAAACAATTAAAGAACGGAAAGGCACCGGGAGATGACGGAATTACCACAGAGCTCCTGAGGGCAGGCGGCAAGCCAGTTTTAAAAGCCCTACAGAAGCTATTTAATTCTGTCATTCTCGGGGGCGACGTTCCAGAGTCGTGGACCAGGAGTGTGGTGGTGCTGTTTTTCAAGAAGGGCGATAAAACGCTCTTAAAGAATTACAGACCCATCTCACTCCTGAGCCACGTGTACAAATTGTTTTCAAGAGTCATTACGAACCGACTCGCGCGCAAGCTAGACGACTTCCAGCCGCCCGAACAAGCCGGTTTCCGAAAAGGTTATAGTACCATAGACCACATCCACACTCTACGCCAGATTATACAGAAGACCGAGGAGTATAATCGGCCTCTGTGTCTAGCGTTTGTGGACTATGAGAAAGCCTTTGATTCTGTCGAAACTTGGGCAGTGCTGCAGTCCCTTCAGAGGTGCCAAATTGACTATCGATATATCGAAGTGCTGAAGTGTTTGTATAAAGACGCTACTATGTCAGTCCGCATCCAGGATAAGATTACGAAACCGATCCAGCTGCAGAAAGGCGTGAGACAGGGAGACGTTATCTCTCCGAAACTGTTCACCACTGCGCTGGAAGATGTCTTCAAGCTCTTAGACTGGACCGGACTCGGCATCAACATCAATGGCGAATACATCACTCACCTTCGATTCGCAGATGATATCGTAGTCATGGCAGAATCCCTGGAGGACCTTGGCACCATGCTCAATGACCTCAGCAAGGTGTCCCAACTAGTAGGGCTGAAAATGAACATGGACAAGACGAAAATCATGTCTAATGCCCATGTCATTTCTGTACCGGTCCTGGTTGGGAATGCGATTCTCGAAGTTGTCGATCACTATGTTTACCTAGGACAAACAGTCCAATTAGGTAGATCCAATTTCGAGAAAGAGGTCAGCCGACGAATCCAACTCGGCTGGGCAGCGTTCGGGAAACTTAGGAGGATCTTCTCGTCTAATATTCCGCAGTGTCTGAAAACAAAGGTTTATAACCAGTGTGTGTTACCAGCGATGACTTACGGCACTGAAACGTGGTCTCTAAATGTCGGCCTCATAAAAAGGCTCAAAGTCGCTCAGCGTGCTATGGAGAGGGCTATGCTCGGTATTTCTCTACGTGATAAAATCCGAAATACGGAAATCCGTAGAAAAACGGGTGTAACCGACATAGCCCGAAGAATTAGCACGTTGAAGTGGCAATGGGCAGGCCACATCGCTCGACGAACCGACAACCGTTGGGGAAAAAAGGTTCTCGAGTGGCGACCACGAATCGGACGACGCAGCGTAGGACGACCCCCCACTCGGTGGACTGATGACCTCATCAAGGTCGCAGGAAACCACTGGATGCAGGTGGCACAGGACCGTTATAGATGGCATTCTCGTGGGGAGGCCTATGTCCAACAGTGGACGTTTACGGGCTGATGGATGGATGGATGGATATATTTATATATAAATATACAGAATGTATCAGAGAATGGAGCAGCTGGTCAGAAGGATGGTAGGTAATGATGCTAGGAACCCATAACAAAAATTTGAAGGGAAAATGTCGATTCGTTAATAAATTACAAGCATTCAAAGTTTTCAATTTTGTCATCGCTTTTTCTTTAAAACTGAATGAAATGTACCAAGTAAATGATAAATAGTCTGCTACATACTCATACTTTCTTAAATATTCATTAGTACCTAAATAAATCAATGATTACGTTTGCTACAGTATAAAAAACGTCACCTTTACAAACAGCTGACGAGTCAATGACCTTGAAATATTCCCTTAAAATTTTTGTTATGGGTTCCTACCATCATTACCTACCACCCTTCTGACCAGCTGCGCCTTCTCTCTTCTCTGATATATCCTGTATATATATATATATATATATATATATATATACATATATATATACATATATATATATATATATATATATATATATATATATATATATATATATATATATATATATATATATATTAATATATATATATATATATATATATAGCATAAACATCAGCGCCTACTCTCTTGTAAAAGTTGACTAACAAATGCAAAAAAAAACATAAGTGCAAGAGAAAACAAACGTGGCATAAAACTAGCTAATACCACTGTTTGACCATTGTGATAAAGTCCCACTCACTGGAGAAATTGAAGCCCAACGTGGGACGTATGCTGACTGGAATGTCCTCAATTGAACTAACAAAAACCAATATTAATGGCATGCTAAGTAATTCCTACAATACTTAATACATAAAATTAGTATTCTATTAAAACACTAACTTTCTCATGAGAGAGTGATAGAAATCGTGTAGTGTGTCAACGTGCTGTTTATAATTTATCCACCAGTGTAGTCTTACTGGTTTATTTAATTACCAATAAATGTATTATAAAATTTCCTGTGTAGCAACGAGAGAAGAAGGACGAAAACACTTATTACTTGGTCATGGAAATTGTAAAAATAAACTAAAGTGCCCATCTGTCTTTTGGAACGTGTAACACCTCCCTGCGCCCGTTACCTTGTTAACTAAGGTTAACCTAAAGATGACCACTCTATCTTTCTGCTTCCTCAAGAGGAGGAGGTCTACGTCTTTTTCTTTTAATGAAAACTTCTTTAGCGGCTTTGTGCACTTTTTGTGATGGTAAAAAATGCTAAACTCGCGTCAGGACACGTGACCCTGATCGAAAATGCGTAAGATAGAAGGAAAGTAGACCACCGGCGCAACATAGTAAAGGAAATATTTTAATATAGCGCTATTTACTTGGCGCATCTAAACTTTTTGTTTATTATTTTGGGTAATACATCCGGGGCGACAGAAGAAGCGTGCAAGCCCGTAGACCAACCAAAAGAGGTCTACGTCTAGCAGTAGATTACGGAAGGCTAAATGATGATAATAAATGATCAATTAATAAACAGCTGGCTAAATTAAAAAATAATTAATATATTAGCTTGTTATGGAATTATTTCTGGTGACAAATTCATAATATTGTGGATATTTAGACGGATTAAGTTCTGTGTAGTAGCGGCTACGAATACTACCAACCATTACTTTGCTCGTGGATGTCGTAAAAGACGACTAAGGGCCTTATAACGACCTGGTCCAACGCCATCTGATGCCGTTTGGTCAACAATTACATTCCAAAGGAGGGCTCATGTTAAACGGGCGGCTGATCATAAAGCTATTGCGAATAACTTTTGCAATATGTACGAATATATATTACATCGACCTCAAGTAATTAGGATAAGAGCAAGAGATGATAGGGGCGGATTAAGAATGTAAATATATCACCACCTCTTACTTTTTATAAGTCATAAAATCTACCTAAAAGTTCACGAGGAAACTCAGTGGCACCACTCATTTGAGATCACCATAACCCCCAATTGCGATCCAACCTACACATGGCGATTGTCATTATCTCCCTCGTATGGAGGATTATGTCCAATAGTAAAAGATGTACCGACAGATGGTTAATTTTAATACATAATATATAGTTTCCTTATTAGAATATATTTTTATGTGGAAAGAATGCCGAACGAATGTCTGGTTAAGAAGATATACAATGCGAAAGTGCAAGGATGTAGGTACCGGGGGAGACCGAGACTCACCTACCTAGACCAGGTTGGTCACGTACTGAAGGAAGGTGGAGTCAAGAGTCTCCGAAACCAGTTAGCGTATATGAAGAGAATTATGAATGTTGAGGAAGCGAGTGAAGTATGCAAGGATATAGTTCTCTAGAGCACTCTGTTCTCTCTGCCTACCTTGCAAGGGATATGGCGTGATGATATGTATGTATGTATAATATATTTTTGAAAGACAAACCCCGGCACTAAAGAAACAATCCTTGTGTTTTAGGGACTTCACATCATCGTCATCATCACAGTTTATAATGCCCCACTGTTGGGCTTGGGTCTCCTCCTTAATGGGACGGAAATTAACCAACTACACCGCGCTGGTCAGACGTCTTGGTATAGGGTTTTGTTTAGAGTTTTCCTTCTCTCACATAGATGTTATATGCGTTTTATATCCCTTAGTGATCTCGTACGATCACCCACGGGTAAGATATGGGGTGGTGAATAGTATTCTTACTCCGTTACCACACGGAAATGGACTTCACAAATATATAATTAACGGACACAAATTACAAACTCAGAATAACAATTTGAAGTTCACACAAAGTATTGTCCTACACGAGAATCGAACCCACGGCTCTAGCACAATATGTTAACTATTACGCCATATATACAGTCCATTCCAACATAAATAAACATTTCATACAGAAGGGTCACTCCAATAAATCTAGATATACTGGATATACGAAGTTACACGAAGGAATTTCAATTTATATAGACCTGTGCCGTTGTCTTGTGCTGGCTACAAGTGTGTTATCCGGCCTAATACACACACCCGTTTAAGCTACAGTAATAGATAAGGGGTAAAATGTACTAAATAACGATTGCATTGTTCAAACACTCCCGATTAGGGTTGTCAGAAAATTTGTTATTGTTTCTTTTTTGTACAAAATTATTATAATCATTTCAGCGCAAATACTTCTGCTAAATTTGAGCCTCCTCCGCAAAAGGAGGGAAATTAACCTACTATACTACGCTGCACAGACGTGTTGGTATAGGTTTTGTTTCGAGTATGCCTTCTCTTGCATAGATGTTATATGTGTTTTATATCCCTTAGTCGTATTTTACGATCACCCATGAGTAAGATAGGGTGTGATGAATTGTACTCTTACTCTGGCACCACACGCAAAGCTGAGATGATGATCGTTCCTTAGTAGGCTGCTAATATCCACTCTCTTGGTAATCACTTCGATTTCAATTCCCACGGAAATATAAGTAGGACACATTAAATTCTTAACTCGTAACCAAACAAGATTAGGTTTAAAGAGCCAAAAAAAATGTTAAACAAGCAAATTTTATTCATGAGTCAACCCTATCGTATTGTTATGCCCCGCACAAACCGTGGGCGAGAACACGCGCAAACTTCGCTAAATTCAAATCTAAGCTTTAAATGTGATGCACGCGTGCAAGGTGAAAGACCCGGCTATTGTCCGCGAAATGGTAATTTACTCTATTCAACCATATCTTGAACAGTATGCTCTCCTGGTAACGGTAGTTCATTATTACGTCATTGTTATAAATAAATTTATAGATATTTTTCGATTTATCACCAAAATCTCTATAATTTACTAAGCTTTGTCCGCGTAGAAATCATATTAGGCATCGAAATGGTAATTTACACTATTTCACCATATCTTGAATAGTATGCTCTCCTGGTAACGGTAGTTTAATACTACGTCATTGTTATAAAGAAATTTATAGATATTTTTCAATTTATCACCTAAATCTCTATATTTAATAAGCTTTGTCCGCGTAGAAATCATATTAGGTAGCGAATTAGTAATTTACTCAATTCAACCATATCTTGAACAATATCCTCTCCTGGTAACGGTAGTTCATTATCACGTCATAGTTATAAAGAAATTTATAGATAATTTTCAATTTATCACCTAAATCTCTATATTTAATAAGCTTTGTCCGCGTAGAAATCATATTAGGTAGCGAATTGGTAATTTACTCAATTCAACCATATCTTGAACAATATCCTCTCCTGGTAACGGTAGTTCATTATCACGTCATAGTTATAAAGAAATTTATAGATATTTTTCAATTTATCACCTAAATCTCTATATTTAATAAGCTTTGTCCGCGTAGAAATCATATTAGGTAGCGAATTAGTAATTTACTCAATTCAACCATATCTTGAACAATATCCTCTCCTGGTAACGGTAGTTAATTATCACGTCATAGTTATAAAGAAATTTATTGATATTTTTCAATTTATCACCTAAATCTCTATATTTAAAGCTTTGTCCGCGTAGAAATCATATTAGGTAGCGAATTGGTAATTATTCAATTCAACCATATCTTGAACAATATCCTCTCCTGGTAACGGTAGTTCATTATCACGTCATAGTTATAAAGAAATTAATAGATATTTTTAAAATTATCACCAAAATTTCTATATTTACTAAGTTTCGTCCGCGTATAAATTATATTAGGCAGCGATATGGTAATTTCTCAATTCAACCATATCTTGAACTGTATGCTCTCTTAGTAACGTTAGTTCAACATTACGTCATTGTTATAAAGAAATTTATAGATATATTTCGATTTATCACCAAAATCTCTATATTTACTAAGTTATGTCCACGTAAAAATCAAATATAATTTCCATTATCATTTCTAATATTTAAAACGAGTATTACACATTTGAAATAAAACTATTTATAGCGGGAGGACAGTCTTCCCGTGAGCGTGAACGCTGTAAAGTTCGAAACGTCGAGAAATTAAAAATCAAACGCGATAAAATTCGTAAATATATTTTTATTTCAAATGATTTTCATTCAAGGGTGAAAAATATCAAAACAAAATGTATCACCTATTTTATACCCTTAGGAGGAAATTTCTTCTGAGGATTTTTAGAATATTTCCTTTTAGTGAGCTTTAATACCACAAAGCAAGGCGCTATCTAGTACTTATTTATGCCAATTTTTAATTCAGTGAGATATCAAGAGAATTTATCATGGCAAAATTTAATTCCCCTAATTTACACCCTTAGAGGGTGAAAATTGATAAATATTAAGTGAGCTTATTCTAAAGTTACCTATCAGAGCCTTAGCACAAACATGTGTTAAAATATACAGGAAATTAAAAAAAATCACCATAAAAATTAATACGTAAATAAAAACAATTAAAATACACATATCATCATCCCATATGTGACAATCATTTTTCGCTCGTAATCAAGTTTTTATAAACAATCAAACATGTTAAATGCTAAATTTCAGTAATTTGAATAACAGGGTCGTGTCATCGTTTAATACAATTCTAACTGAAAAGTTAGAGTATTAAATCTGTATAATGTTTAAACACTGTCGAGTAGATGGCACACGTCTCCCTTAAAGACGAAAATATAATACGAGACGAAAATTGATTGTCATATGTCAACTCACGCTGGTGTAAGTTGTAGCACAATTGGTACGGCTTTCCAATAGATGTGGGTTCGAATCCCATGTATGACAATCATTTTACGCTCGTAATCAAGTTTTTATACATAACATTAATTTTAGTGATATTAACAAACAAAATTTCGAAAATACTGACACAAATATGTATGTGTATTTATTTTTACTAACAGATGACTTTCTACACTTTGAACAATTTACAATGGAAAACAATACTACAAAAAGTACAACGTATTATTGTATTCACAAATATATGTTAAATGAGTGTGTGAAGAAAAATGTGTTTATTTAAATTTTCTATTTCGTTTTAATTTATTTTCTCTCTAGTGAGTCTCGGCTCTCAGTTCTAGTAGCCGATGTTGCCAATTTCTTAACTTCGTTGACTCAGGGGTATATTTTATATCCAAACCTCGTGGACTAGGTGTTGCATTAAAAATAAACAACAATTAATAACTAAAATTTTCCACGTGGTGACACAGTAAGAATACAATTCACCACCCCCTATCTTACCCGTGGGTGATCGTAAGAGACGACTAAGGGATATAAAAGGCATATAACATCTATGCAAGAGAAGAAAAATTACGAGTTTCCTTCTCTTGCATAGATGCCAACACGTCTGACCAGCGTAACAAAAATAATACTCTTAAAAACTTCTACAATATAGACAAATACAATTCTAAAGTTGTCACCTTTAGTTTGGCTTCTTATCTTCTATAAACTATCTTCTTCTATTGATTCAGCCATCATAACTGCACTCACGCCTTTTATACCTATATCCTCACGCACACAATCTTTTCATTTTTATTTAGGTACTTTTTTTTTGCACAGTCAATTTTGTTTCTAAAATAAAAGTAGCGTCAATCACTCCTGGTATCATCAGATACCTATCAGTAAAATTCTATTCAAAATTGATTCATCCTTTTCTGAGATTAGCTGGCACAAACAACTAAACAAAAAGTCAAACACATAAAGACACACACATTTCATTAATAGATTTATAGTCTAAATACCCTATTTATATATTATATAATATATTTAGCAAACTCTTATTTTTAAAACATCATTCTCCACCCTTATCTCAATTACTTGGGGTCGATACAATATGTACTCTTATTTCATAGTACATATTGTAAAAGTTATTGGCAATAGTTTTATGATCGGTCGCCTGCCAGACGTCAACCCTCCTTGGTAATGTAATTGTTTACCAAACGGCATCAGATGGAGTTGGCCTAGGTCGTTGTAAGAGTCGTCTTTTACGACACCCACGACTCACTAGCAAAGTAAAAGTCAGTAGTATCCAAAGCCGCTACCACACAGCACTTATTTTTAAACAAAACAAACTCTTATTCTTAAATAACAAACTGAATAAGTATTTTTTTATATACTAGGAGTATATAAAAAAATGTAAGAATTTTTTATCTGAACTTGTAGATCTCCCTCAAAGGGCTCCGTAGCTTCATAAAAGTGAAATTATCTATTTATAATGCAAGTCACAACGTCGCAAGCAAGCACGATAGCAATTACCATGAGTTGTACTATGAATAAATACGAGTAATGTATACAACGTTCGTTTCACTTTTATCTGATGAGCTTTCTAGTGTTTATTGCTTAGTAGGCTGACCTAGAGCGATCGGGCTACTCTTGTAAAGCAAGAGTAGAAACCTATTAGGCGGCGGGTCGGAGTACTATGCTATCTTAATTTTAATTCCATATATTCATATATTTACACACAATAGAACTTATATTAGGGAAACAGTCATATACATAAACACATGCACAGAGGCACACATATACATATGCACACGCACTCAAGCATACCCACACATATATACATATACACGTACACGTGAATATACGTACGCATATACACACACGTATACATGCACGCAGAAGCGTTTTTTTTTTGTATTTGATTTTATTTACGAACGACTTAGAAGATTTTATATTTTTAGATTTTATATTTATTTGAAGTCGCAAACAATGGACATTAAAGAGAATTCCTTATAATTTTTTTTTTTTTTTTTTTACTGTCTACGGTGACAAACGAGCAAACAGCACACCTGATGGTAAGTAATGCTGTTGCACATGGACCCAGCAACACCAGGGGTACAGCCAGGCCGCTGCCTACCGTGAAGGAAGAGCTCTTCTTAAACCTCGTTTGAAGAAGGACATGTCATAGCGCTCGGGAAACACAGCAGCAGGTAGTTCATTCCAGATCTTGCATGTACGTGGGAGAAATGATCGCTGAAAACGTACGGTCGAGGACCATATCGTTTCCAGGTGAAATGAATGAACCCTGCTACGGTGTCGAGTGGTACGGTGGTAAAATGGTGACGGTGGTACCAAGTCAAACAGTTCCTCAGAGCACTCCCCGTGAAAGAGCCGGTAGAGTACACAGAGTGACCCAAAGACTCTCCGCCGCTCCAGCGACTCCAGTCTGTCCGTGAGATTAGGATCACCGACGATTCGAACTGCCCGCCTTTGTAGGGAGTCAAGTGGGTCTAGCTCATATTTAGGCGCGCCTGCCCAGAGATGAGAGCAGTACTCCATGTGAGGACGAACTTGTGCTTTATATAGCACAAGACGTTGACTTGGCGTGAAGTACCGCCTGGCCCTGCTCAGCACGCCCAACTTTTTGCTTGCCAATTTGGCTTTGTCCTCCAAATGACTCCCAAACTGGACTTTGTTCGATAGCTCGACGCCGAGGATCCCAATACTCTCGGAGATTTGGAGAGTTACTCCTTGGAACTGAGGCGCCATGATAAAAGGGTCCTTCTTCGCAGTGAACGCGCAAACTTGTGTCTTAGTGGGGTTGAACTGGACTAAATTCCGTTCCGTCGACTTCAGACACAAGTTGAGCCCGTCTTTCCTGTAACATACTCCGAGGGACATTCTGATGCTCGGTGTATCGCTCGTCACCCGTGCTGTCATCCGCATAGCAACGAATACTCTCTATGGAGAGCATGTCATTGATATGCAGAATAAACAACGTCGGGGAGAGCACCGAGCCTTGTGGTACACCAGCATTAATGGGCATGGTCTCGGAGCAGGAGCCATCGACAACTACTTTTATGCTCCGACCATCCAAAAAACTGGTGATCCAATTACAGAGTCCCTCGGGGATTCCATATGATGGTAGCTTCGATAGAAGGACCCTGTGCCAAACCCTGTCGAACGCCTTCGCGATATCTAGGCTGAACGCTAGCGCCTCACCCTTGCCCTCCAAGGCCTCTGCCCAACGGTGTGTGAGGTACACAAGAAGATCACCAGCCGACCGGCCATGACGAAACCCATATTGGCGGTCACTGATCAGCTGATGATCCTCAAGGTACTGCAGAAGCTGATGGTTGATTATTTTCTCCATTATCTTGGAGAGCAAGGATGTAATCGCAATCGGCCTGTAATTCGACGGGTCCGACCGGTCTCCCTTTTTCGGGATCGGGTGGACATGGGCTATCTTCTACGAAGATGGAACCCTACAAGTATCATAGGAAAGTCGGTATAAGCGCGTGAGGACGGGGGTCAACTCGGGGGCGCACGTTTTCAGGACCACTGCAGGGATGCCATCCGGACCGCTCGACTTATGTACGTCTATTAGCCGCAGCTCCCGCCTCACCGCTCGCTGCGTAATGCGGATTTTAGGCAGAGAGCTTTCACACCGCGGGATGATAGGTGGTGTGGCGGTTCCAGCGTCCAAAGTCGAGTTACAGGCAAAGAATTGACCTAAAAGATCAGCCTTCTCCTTTGCACTGTGGGCTAGACTGCCATCATTTTTCTGCAGTGGTGGGAGATTGGACTGGCAGAAGTTGCCTTGGGCAGCTTTGGCGAGCGACCAGAATGCACGACTCCCGGCGGGATAGCTCTCCAATCGCTCGCCGATTCTGGCAACATGTTCCACCTTGGCTCTGGCAATAGCCTTCTTACTAGATCTAGAAGCAGCATTAAATTTTCGCTTCTCCTCCCTGACATTTGGGTCCCGACAGTTTTGGGCCCTATTTCAGGCCTGGTATGCGGACTGCTTTTGCTGTGCAGCCGTCCTGCAGGTTTTATTAAACCAAGGCCGGCTGCGGCCACCGACCGGTATTTTGGTGTTGGGGATGAATAATTCCATCCCCGTAATAACGGTATCGGTAACGCAATCCGCACAAATGCCAGGGTCCCTAGAGGCGAAGCAAAGCTGCTTCCATGGGTAGGATGCGTAGAACTCACGAAGCCTATCCCAATCTGCTGACTTATATTGCCAGACTCTGCGAGTCCCAGTCGCTTTAGAGCGATTAGGCCTCGCAATAGGGGCTTTGCTACGGACCAAGCAGTGGTCAGATGACCCAAGAGGAGCTTCGACCACTACCCGGTATCCCTGCTGGTGTGTAGTCAGCAGAAGATCCAGTAGAGACGGCTCTTGGCTCTCAATGTCTGGAACACGGGTGGGCTGTGTTACCAGTTGTGAGAGACCGTAGGCCGAGACCATTTTGAAGAGATGCCTACCCAAGAGGTTAGTGGTTCGGGACCCCAACCACTCTTTATGATGAGCATTAAAGTCTCCAAGAACCAACACCTCCGCTGATGGACACTGCTCCAATATTTGGTCAATCCCCCATTGAACGTTCTCGAATAACTGAGTTGACCCTGAATCACTGCCATGGGACCTGTAGAGGCACGCGTAGATGCGGGTATACCCTCCATAGTCTACGCGTAACCATAAAATTGACAGGTCACCATGCTCGAGGGCCCTAAGGCGGCGACAACAGATGTTATCCCGGATGAACACGCACACCCCAGCTTTACGGTGGAAGGAGTGTTCCAACTCGTAGCCTGGATAATTTAGGTACGAAATATCATCCGGGGCACTTATCTGCGTCTCCGTTAAAAAGAGCAAGGCAGGCCGCGCCGTCTCGAGGTGTTGGTGGACGGCGTCGAGATTGCTGTGTAAAACCCTAATGTTACAAAAGTCCACGTCAAATGTGGATAGAGGGACCGCCATGTAAAACCTTCTCTTTTTGTGTTTCCTTTTCATGGGTTTTGTATAAGAAGAGGAAGGGAGTGTACTTTCGTGGAATGGGGTCCGGTGATGCCAAAAAAAAAAAAGGTGCGGGGCATAGTACATGGTTGGAGGGTGGGTTTTGTGAGGAGCTGACACGAAGCACGGAAGGGCCCCCGGTGCCCCCCCGCCCGTAGTCGTCGGGCTCCACTCCGGTTTCCCACTCCGGCACGACGACTCCGCAACGGGATTTTCGCCGGTTGGCGGGACAGCCTCCCAGGGGGGATAGTCCTGGGCTCAGGTCCCCTGCTGACCGGCAGGTGGCCGGCGGTGACCATTCCCACCGGGTCTCCCTGTACCCCATATCAGCCCCTCACGCCCAATGCCCCAACCAAGACCTTACCACCGTAAATTTCAAGCATCACCAGAACCCACCACACGAAAACACACCCGGAAAGTTAGGCTCCGGCTCTCTCGCTCACCGAACGAAGCACAGCGGCAAAAGCCACCATTCATACGTCGATATTCTGCGAGAGTGTGGTACCACCCCGGTCGGGCCTGCCTGCGGCTGTAGATAGAGAACTATCAACAGTGTGGCCCTACCACAATAGATTTGTCATCCAGGTCTTGTTCCTACTACAGATATCAGTTCTTTTTAGGATTATCAAATGTAAGATCATACAGAAAACCTTGTAATATATACATTAACTAGCAGACCCGGCCACGCGTTGCTGTGGCTAAGGTGGCGTCAGTAACACGTGGTGGTTATGCTAATAAATTGTAGCTTATATGAAACATTTGTACGATTAACATAGCGCCATCTATTAAATACTTACTCAATCCAGTCAACTGATACTGCCATCTGTTAGAATTGTTTGGAGATAACAGATAATTATGACTGTCAAATAATTTGCAATAAAATAATATTGCGACTATAAATTGAGATGAAAGCTATCCTATCTTTTAAGTTGGATCAAACTACATGTGCTGTGCAAATTTTATTAAAATCGGTTAAGTACTTTAGGAGTCCATCGCAGACAAACAACGTGACGCGTAATTGATATATATATATATATATAAACTAGTCACAAAAATTAAAGGATATAAAAAAAAATCCAAATTTTTGGGTTATTTTCAACGAGCTGTAACTCCGAGGAAAATGGTCGTACAGAAAAAATAAAAAAAGTAAATTGTAGCTCCAAGTATCAAGTTTTCAGATATGACTATGAAAAATTTTTGTCACGTTCAGGTCTGGAGAAATCCTAAGAAAACTACCAAAAAAAATTTTTCTAATTTATTCTCGTCTAAAAAAAGGTCCACGGGCTTCAAAAAAAGTTTTTTGATTGTTTCTTTCAAAAACTCTTTTAGAGAATTTAATACTCTTTAATTTGACGTATTCAAAAAGCCTGTAGCCTGTACAACGATTTGCCGCGGAGTCTTCGTCAATCAAAGCAAAAAAGATCTTTTTAACTTTGATAATCAATAACTCCGGCAATAATGACTGATTTTTTTTTTCAAATTTCTTAAACAGTTAATCTTTTTGATCAAAAAAATAAAGATTTTAGAGAGAAAAAAATTTTTTCATTGAAAAAATGAATAAAATTACAAAATTGCTCATAATGGTGATTTTTGCAAAAACAAAGAATTTGAAGCTTCGGGGCCCAATGAAAACAAAATCACAGCGCTTTGAATTTTTGAGGGATTTTAGGGGACACTTTGAGGTTAAAAAATTACCAACGATATCCTTCGTTCATCCATTTTATCCAAAGTTATACCAAGTTATCCAAATATCCTTAATTATGCGAATTTTTGTCTTTTTTTCAGTCCGAGTTTTTAATTCAAAGAATTTTTTTTCTAAAAGATGTTTACATTTTCTTATAGAGAATATTGTGCAGTTTTCAAAACCCTCCTTCAATTTTCTATACAATCATTATTTCCGGAGTTATTGATTATCAAATTTAAAAAGATCTTTTTTGCTTTGATTGACGATAACTCCGCGGCAAATCATTGTACAGGCTTTTTGAATACGTCAAATTAAAGAGTATTAAATTTTCTAAAAGATATTTTAAACGAAACAATCAAAAGAATTTTTTTGAAGCCCGTGGATCTTTTTTTAGACGAGACAAAATTTGAAAAATTTTTTTTTGGTATTTTTCTTAGGATTTCTCCAGACCTGGACATGACAAAATTTTTTTATAGTCATGTCTGAAAACTAGACACTTAGAGCTACAATTTACTTTTTTTATTTTTCTGTACGACCATTTTCCTCGGAGTTACAGCTCGTTGAAAATCACCCAAAAAATTTGGAATTTTTTTTATATCCCTTAATTTTTGTGACTAGTTTATATATATATATATATATTTAGGTAAGAAAATTAGCAAATTACTGAAATTTAGCATTTAATATGCTTAATTATTTATAAAACCCGATTACGAAGCGAAATATCTATAATAGCTATAATATATATATAAAAGCGAAAAATCGGGTTTTATAAAGAAAATTAGCATTCAGTATTTTATGTAGATGATTTTTGTTTTTTTACACTAAGTAATATGGACGAATAGTTTAAAAAATATCAAGTTACGGTTGCCTTGAGTAGAGATCTACTAACACTAAGCGTAGGCGCTTATAAGGTTGAACCCAGGTAGAAGAATAGATACAATCTTTAACTTGTATTTATTAACTAACTTGTACAATCTTTAGCTAAATTAATTTAGCTAAATTAATTTAGCTAAATTAACTTGTACAATCTTTAGCTTGTATAAAACAAAGTTGCTTACCGCCATCTGTCCGCTTATATCTTTTGAACTACACAACGAATTATGTTGTAGTTCTCGTTAATAAATAGAGTGATTAAAGAGAAATATATTGCAGTAGGGAAAAAGCCGAGAATTGCAAGGATTTGTAAATGTAATATCGTAAAAAAACCTATATTTACACGCTTAAATTGCAAACACAGGCTAAATCTTATGAGATAAAACAAAATAATGTACTACGAAATTGTATATCTCAAAAATATTTCCAAAAAAAGGCTGCAAAATATATATCTATCTTCTAAAAATAACACGCAGTAACCATGTTTATCTTTTAGATATTACCAAAAAATAATATCATTCGGTTTTATGAATAGTGTTGGAGCCATAAGATTCTTACGAGAATGCTTTTCTGGTGATTACTTCGCTAATTATTATAAGAAAGTAAGCAGCGATATTTTGTTACTAAAGATAAATAAAATCTGTGAGTAAGATCAGGAACATTTCGCCGATAAATAATAAAATATAAGGCTATGGCTAAGAAATACTTTCCCGAACATAACCTAAATAAACCACTACTAAGCCCGATCCTACACCAAAATGAGAGGGAAATTGACTTACTAGTGTAAGTAAAGAGATGGAAATCTCAAAATTAAACCTTTTATTCATCTGTCTGTATAGTTACAGACAGATGAATAAAAGGTTTAATTTTGAGATTTCCATCTCTTTCATCAATATAAGGATGTAGGTACCGGGGAAGACCGAGACTCACCTACCTAGACCAGATTGGTCACGTACTGAAGGAAGGTGGAGTCAAGAATCTCCGAAACTGGCGAGCGTGTATGAAGAGAATTATGAATGTTGAGGAAGCAAGTGAAGTATGCAAGGATTTCTCTGGCACTCTGTTCTCTCTGCCTACCCTGCAAGGGATATGGCGTGATGATATGTATGTATGTATGTATACTATTCAGACAGATGAATGAAGGGTTTAAATTCGAGATTTCCATCTCTTTCATCAAGATATCTACATAATATACTCTTTCGTCGTCTTTTACGATATTTAGAGTGGTGAGTTTGATTCTCACTTCATCACTACATGGAGAAACGTTGGATAGTTTTTTTTTTTTTTTTTTTTTTTTTATAACAATATTCTTTTCATTATAAAGGAGAGCTATATAAATAATAGGATAGAAATATAAGAGAAAATATACACCCCCCATGTGGTGACGGAGTAAGAACACAATTCACCACCCCCTATATTACCCGTGGGTGATCGTACAAGACGACTAAGGGATATAAAATGCATATATCAGCTATGCAAGAGAATGAAAACTCGAAACAAATCCCTATACCAATACGTCTGACTAGCGTGGACTATAGTAGGTCAATTTTCCTCCCATTATGAAGGAGACTCGTGCCCAACAGTGGGACATATATGAGCTGAAATGATGATGATGATAAGAGAATTATGAATTACAGTTGTTGTAATCATTAAATTATAAAAGTTATTAAAGTAAACACCTAAGGCTAGAGACATTTATATTTACCATGGTTATAATCGCCGTAAGCGGTTAAGTTTTTTATGAAGTAAGTAGCGGGTTACCCTAGTATTGCTAATGATTATAAACTACATTTGCTACTTAATATAAAGGTGACTGTTATCATAAACAAATAATTCTATGAAATGGATTTTTTTTTTAAATTGATTTACTCGCTAAAGCAATTTTACTTTAGGTAATTGGCAAAAGAGAGCTAAGAAATTCCTTTTTTTTTATTTTACGGGTCGCGGGGACTTATCAACGAGCACGGACGAAAAACGGACTAATTAAGTATACAGATAAGTATATCATAAAAAAAGACGGATTCGATGTAGGTTCTTCTTCTATAGATTTCTAAATAAATCTATCTTGTTTTCAAAAAAAGACAAAAACAGTAAGGAATAATAAGATGAAAAATAATTTAAAATAAGATAAAGAAAGATGAAATAAGGTTAAAACTTTAAGGTATTTTTTTATTTCCTTCAATCTTTTTTTTCAAAAGACAAGTCTTCTATGCAAAAGCAAATATATGTTATATAAAGATTTAATGGACATAAATTGTATTTAGACTTGAATTATGTGCTCACACAAAGAATTGTGCAGAATGGGAATCAAATTTGCGACACTCTGTGTAATAAGTTGTTATTTACAACCACAGAGCCATTTTTACAGACGTAAATATAACAGATATACTGTAGTCTCTAAATTGTTATGTACTAGGAAAGCATAATCTCTAAACAATCTATTTTAACAAAGCTACCAGAACACAATCTATTTGCACAATACAAAATTTATCACAAATCTCATATATCTTCTGGCATTTATGCTTTCCAGGTAAGTATTTACATGAAATTATGTTTACTGAGAAAACGTTTGGTTTGAAATCTGGAGCGTACGGTACATCCATGGATCGATCTCTGTCGCACATCATCCTGTCCTTCTCTTCAAAGTTATGGAATGCTGGTATTTGGTTTCATCAGCTGTTGGGGCGAGTGCACTGACATTGATGTATGAGAAGATCCTGTTTTCGAATAAAGAGATATTCTGTTTATTTTATGTACTCACATTAAAACTTTTCGATGTTATAAATTGAGATTTAAAATTACTTTCGAGGAGATTAAAAAATTATAAGGAAGTTATAATTTAGATTATTTTGTTTTTATCAAGATTCGAATACTTAATTTGGGTACACATCTTATAATTTAATGAGTTATAAATTATTATTTAATTATTAATAAAGAGTAGCAATGAAATATTTTTAGAGCTACCAGATACGTATGTATATTCATGATGTTTCCTTTGCTAAATAAAAGAAGCAATAAATAAATCTTAAATTATTTTCTAATAAGAAAACTCTCATTGGCAACATAAAATCATTAATATTTTCAAATTAAATAATAAACAGTCATCCATGATGAAGGTACAAAAGAAGCAATGAACATATTTCGCTATTTTTGAAACATATACAATAAGTTGTAATGGGTATATATTTACAAGACACAGTTTAGAATGTACTGAACAATATTAATAGCTAGTTTAACTATGAAAACAAATATTTGATTATATCAATGCTTATGAGGATAAGCCGAACCAACGCCAAACCGTTCTAGCCTGGTTAGATTATTAATCTGGCAAATTCAATTGCAAAATTCTAAAAAAGTACAAACTTTCCATTTGGTAAAGGAGTAAGAACCTACCACCCCATATCTTATCCGTGGGTGATCGTATGAGACGACTATTGGATATAAAACGCATATAACATCTATGCAAGAGAAGTATAAATCGAAATAAAACCCTATACCAACACGTTTGAAGGCGTGGTGTAGTAAGTCAGTTTCCCTCCCGTTATGGATGAGAATCGATCTCAACAGTGAGACATATATGCTGCTGCGATGATAAAGATTAAAAAAGACAAAGGTCTTCAAAGGGCTTCTGACACATTCTTTAAGTATTTAAAAGCTGCAAATATGATCTTTATATAGCTTATACAGTATAACTGTCTGGCGTATTGCCCGGGAATGAAACAATGGTCAAATAATGTCAACAATTTTATTTATATTACACCTACAGAATAGTAATTAAAAAACTTATTTGTCTAGGTTTATTGACGAATTGCCAACATATTTTCCAGCATTATGACATGCGAATGCACAATTTCCGTGTGGTGACGGAGTAAGAATACTATTCACTACCCCATATCTTACCTATGGGTGATCGTACGAGACGACTAAGGGATATAAAACGCATATAACATCTATGCAAGAGAAAGAAAACTCGAAACAAAACCCTATACCAACACGTCTGACCAACGCGGTATAGTAGGTTAATTTCCCTCCCATTAAGGAGGAGACCCGAGCCCAACAGTGGGACATTTATGGGCTGTGATGATGATGATGATGATAATGAATGCACAAGAAGACTGCTGCTCATAAAGATGGACAGGAGCAATAGCATTAATATTATGGGTTTAAAAAAAGTATAGGTTAAAAATATCGCTCACAAGGTTCAAATTACTGAAATTTAGCATTTAATATGCTTGATTATTTATAAAAACCAGACTACGAGCGCAAATGATTGTCACAAGTTGGATTCGAACTCACACCTATTGGCAATTCGTTCCAATCGTGCTACCACTTACACCAACGTGAAGTATTGTAGGATATCTCCTTAAAGACGAAAATATAATACAATGCAAGAATTGAATGCCTTACAAGGTTAATAAGAAAAACTCTAAGTTATTGTTTTGTCATCGGTCCTTGAAAAGTATGCAAATAGAAAGATGATAAAATAGGTCAAAATAGTGTTATATCAATTGTCTAAAACATTAGAAATCAAAATAATTAACATTTAGTTGAGGTAGGACAGTTCTCTATCTACAGTCACGGGCCGGTCCGTCCGGGGTAGTACCACACTCTCGCAGAAAATTAACTTCTAAACAGTGGCAATGTGCTATTGCGCTTCGTAGAATAAGTGAGAGAGCCGGCAACCCAACTTTCTTAAAGAGTTTGAGTTGGTTGGCATCGGCTTAACTCTGCCATTCGTATTGCAAACGTCCATGGACGGCAGTAACACCATTAGGCGTGCTGCTTACACGTTTGCCACGATTAATAATAAAAAAACTTTTTGAATAATTCAAGATTTAAACCAAAGACTTAAAAATCAGCAGTTACATATTCCGATCACTGCATCAACGATTAAATCCAGTTTTAAATGACTATAAATAATTAACTAAACCGGGCATCTAAATGGTTTTCAATAAATTTTTACGGTACTTAATTGCAATTAAAGCATTTTATAATACATCATGTGGAGATTTCATCTTGAATCCTTTTTGCATTTATCAGTGATATTATATTCAAGATTAGAAACAGGATGTAAATACAGAATATATTTATTATATCAAAAGTTATTTATATAAGTATTATAGTTTATTTCCATCCATTTTTCCTTTGGTTTTTTTTTTACCTCTAAAGCCTTCAACTTCATACTTAAAACTTGCCTCACAAGATTACTTTCATCCCGTCTCATTACATATCCATACAATGTCAACCTTTCACTCCTTAACTTTTCCGTCATTGGTACACATTTCGAACTTCATCTAATCTAACGTTTTAAAACTATCATGATCAGTTTTTTATCCTTAAGACTCATTTTATGAATAAGAGATTAATACAATGAGCTCGCCTTGACACTAGAACTCACTTCTATTTTAAATCTAATCAAATCACTTCACCAATTAAGATATGGTGGTACCCTAATGCGGTAAACATTTTTCTTCACTTCTCCTTTTTGAGGCTTTATATGGTGCTATTTATTGGATAAAACTGTATTGATTGCGATCAGTTTGGGTTTACTACATAATAAACAATAATGTTGAGCTGTGTGGTAGCGGCTACGATTACTACCAACCCTTACTTTGCTCATGGATGTCGTAAAAGACGGCTAAGAGCCTTATAGCGTTTTTTTTTTTTTTTTTGTGGTGGGCTATGGACGTCGCACCCCGCTAAATCGGTCCGGGCTGACGGAAGAGGTGGCGCGTTACCCCATTAACCCACGCCCTATATATACCTAGGATAATTTCATCTGGTGCCTTTTGGTCAACAATATCATTCCCAAGGATGGTTGACGTCAGGCAGACGGCCGGTCATAAAACTATTGCCAATAACTTTTACAATATGTATTATGAAAGAAGAGTATATATTGTATCGACCCCAAGTAATTGCGAGAAGAGTAAGAGAATGATGATGGTTTTCAAAAAAATCATTTGTTGAAAACAACAAGCAATTCTCTCAAATAGAACATCACCTTTTTTAAAGGACTATGGTCTGATCATATCTTGCCCAAGCCGTTCAAGGAGACGAAAGGTCGGCTCCAAATTCCGAAACATACAATTTGATCCTTCCCCACGGGTATAGATTCCTTAACCTTTTCCTGATTACCTGTTCCGTTTTGGAACCTGAGGCTACCGTTTAATACTTAAAATGCAAAAATAAAATTGAATACATCACTTTTTTGCATAGATCATGTTGAATAAGAAAATCTGGTTTGAATTTTAACATACTTAACTAGATAATATTTCACTATTAACTAATGTTAATATAATTAAATTTAAAAATGATTAATGTAATGTGATAAATAATATGCGTTCACTTAGACAAACAACATGACCCATGCTTTTGATTAATGAATTGCGCAAATCATTCCATCTTCGTTAAATACATATTAGTATAGAAATAATTACGCCTATAAATTTATGCAAGCCTAGTACTTTCACAGTATATATTCAAATGCAAATTTAAAATTATTATGCATAAATCCCGTGGGGGCATTTCACTATAAATATATCCAAATAATACGCAGATGGCGTAGTGAATAACTTCCGTGCCAGTGTCGTGGGTTCGATTCCCACACAGGCAAATACTATGCGATCCACAAAGCGTTGTTCTGAGTCTAAGTGTAATATGCAAGTCTCCCGCAATACAAGGATTATTTTTATAGCGCAGAGGCTGTCTTAAAAAAAAGTTACTACCGGTTCAGATCGGAATGAACCGGCAAGAAACTCAGTGGAGTTTGTCTAGCTTTTAATTTCTTTTTTACTTACTTTCTATCATATCAAATTGCATACGACATGTCAAATAACTATTAACTTCTAGTGATTCCATTCAAACCACGATATAATATAATTTTCAAACATAGTGCCAAAAATCGAAGAGTCTCGAAAAGACTCGAATCCCGGTTCGAGCTAATCAACAATTCTCGTAAACTAATTGAAATAAAATTCATTAATATATTCATTAATGTTATCGCAACAACTAAAACAATAGATATAACATCAAAATAAAACGAAGTATAATAAAATGCAAAATAATAATAAATAAAAAATATATTAACAAAAAAAAGGTGTTAATTATTCAATTTAAAGACAAATTAATTAATTTAATGATAAAGTTAAATAGAATTTAATCGGCAAACAAGCACTTTTATGTTTTGAATAATTAATTTATTTAACGATTTCTTACAAAGTTTTTGAAAACATGTCGAACGGGTTTTGAGATTTCATAGATAAATTTAATCAAAGCTTTGATTAAATATCAAAACACATAAATTAGACTACACAATGGCGCAGCGAGTGTCTGATGTATAATCATGAATTATGTTTTAAGTTTCTGTTACCTATATTCTAAGCGACCGTTTTGCGGTATGAAACGGAGTAAGAATATAATTCGCCACACCCGCTTTTGTCCGTGGGACTCTTAAAATATAATGGATAAGATATGCAGATTCCATAGATGGAAGAGAAGGAAAATTGGAAATGAAGCCCTGTCAACACATCAGACTATTGTAGTTTAGAAGGCAAATTTCCCTCCCATGATTCCCATTCCTCCCGTGACTATAAACGCTGTAAAGTATTCGAAACGTCAAGCAATTAAAAATTAAATACAAATGCGATAGAATACGTAAAAGTAGTTTGATTTCAAATTTCCCTCCTATTGTTCCGTTGGGGCTGGGACGGATTAGCGGGATGTAACCACACCGTAGACTGCCACCAAACAAAAACAAAAAAAAAAAGATGCCTGATATAATGATTAAGATATATTGACCCAGAAATATAACAATTAATGGCGAAGTGATTACAGTATAAGATTTCAGATTTCAAATATTTATCATGCCTAATTTGCCAGTTTCAATGGAAGATTGTCGTCTTGCGATTCATAAATTAATTTTCTGAGTCTGAATGTAATATGGGACTATTATTTATATACCTATCATTATTATGGTAGTGGTAGGCGTTGTTGAAAGTTTTCTGTCTAGAGCCGCGAGCCGGTCCGGCCGGGTTAGTACCATATTGCCAAAGAAAAACGACAACGAATATATAATATAGTGGCAATGTGCTATTGCGCTTCGTGTGATGAATGAGCCGAAAGCATTTCTTAGTATGTTTTGGTGAGTAGTAGGTATGGGCGGCAGTAACACATATCACGGTGTGCTGCTTGCTCGTTAGTCATCATAATTTGCGAAGTCTCTCGTGATACAAGTATTAAATGTATATTGCGATATGTTATTCTAAATGTAGTGAATTAAAAAATAAATCTGTCGCATACGAAGATTTCTGCGTAATAATGATTTGATTAATATATTCAGTGAAAGCGATGTAATTGTATCTATACTAAATATCTAATGAAATTGATGTACATGTTAACTTTCTTTTAAATTATTACTTAATCAAATATATAATTATACATATACGATTTAGGCTATACAAATAATTTGTGAAAGTGTAAAATGTACTTAAAATTTGTAAAGTAGAAAGGCTTTTTTTTGCAACTAACTTTTTTATTATAAACTAAGTGAGTTCTGTAAAATTTTATATCGTAATAGTAGCGCCACCTACTGGGTTTCATTGTTTTTAAAAGATTTTCTAAAATACACAAAAAAATCAGTCCAGGCGTTTTGAAGTAGTTAATTGGTCATATACGTATAGAAAAATAATTATCATCAATTATCCTTTTACCGTATACTGTTGAACGAACACCTCTCCCGTAGATCGCCACATAGCGCGAACATATACCGCTTTTATCCAACGACTCCCAGCAACTTTCATCAAGTCATCAGCCCACCTAGTGGAATCGCGTTTCACATTGCGTCGTTCGATACATGGCCGCACTCAAAAATTATTCTTCCGCAGCGATTCGTCGAGCGATATAGATTATTCATTGCCATTCCAGTGACTAATTCTTTGTACTATATCGGTTACATCCGTATTTCTACAGATTTTCGATTATAATCTCTTTAAAAAATCCTAAAAATGGATTACTCTATTGCATTAAGCTTAAAGTGTATGTTAAAATTTAATAAATAAAATACTTTTACGTGATATATTCTTAACATATAATATCAACGTTATATCTTTCTTCTTTATTGCTAGAGCTGCTATATGCTTAGCCTTGAAATTTTACTCTCAATTCTTAACTAGGTATAGAAGTTTCGCTTTAAAAATAAAAGGCTTTTAAATTTACTATACAACTAACGAAATGGCGCCAATAACCCTTCATAAACTTAATTAACAAAAAAAACCATCCTCATTACTTTCACAAGTAAGTATTATAAAAAAAAGACATATATAAAATGTCTATGTGGGCTGCGGCGCGTTTGTTGATGTAAAGCGCGTTCGCTAACATATACAGCATGTTGCTATTTTAGTTAGTCTAAGTAAGAATAGAAATTTCTTTTTGTCATCATCATTCTCCTACTCTTATCCCAATTGCTTGGGGTCGATACAATATGTACTCTTTCTTTCATAGTACGTATCGTAAAAGTTATTGGCAATAGTTTTATGACCGGCCACCTGCCAGACGTCAACCCTCCTTGGGAATGTAATTGTTGACCAAACGGCATCAGATGGAGTCGGTCCAAGTCTATAAGGCGCCTATCTAGTCGTCTTTTACGATATCCACGAGTAAAGTAAGGGTTGGTAGTATTCGTAACCGCTACCACACAGCATCAAATTTCTTTTTGTGTGGACTATAAACAAAAAAAAAATATCCACTTAATGTCTCTTTGCTCACTCAAATGCTTTGCTCGCGTTAATGTTTTGATAATATTTTATTTATTTTCCTTATAAATTGTACTTTTTCTTAAATTTACAATGATAATTTTTCACATAGAATTATATTAAGTGGAAACGAGCTTACTACTACACTACAGAGTTTAAGACAATATTACTTCAGATAAATTAGAATTCAAGACATGCGTCGTTTTTACCTGTTATGTATGCTTTCAAGTCGATAAAAATACAAATAAGGTAACAACATGATTATTAAAATATACATAAATGCAATGTATACATATTATTAAAGACATCCATGTACGGTATTCAATTTATTCTTAACGTATTTTATTAATGATATTAATAGAGCGGGTCTCTGAATTTCAATATAATGGCGGTAATTGCCCACTTAAAATTAAAATATCAGACGAAAGAAAATCGTTATCATCTATTAACAAAGATATTATCTTTAAGAGAAGAATGCGCTATCGGCATATGGAATTCGCTATTGAAAAATCCCTCCCAAAACCGGAAATTAAACAATCGGTGCGCTCGATAGAGAAATTAGCGATTGCAGTTGGCGTTATAACTTTTTATAATACTGCGGCACATATTTTTCGTTTCCCCTTATCGTTTTCAAGACTTTTACTGGAAAGGTAAGGGTGGTAATGCATTTTATTCATATCATATCATTCACCGGGAGTAATGTTTCTTTAAAATAACTTTACTATATTTTCAAAATTTCAACATTATATAATTCATAGGGATTATATTTAATATTACAAGTATAACATATAGATATTAAGTGTTGCTAGATTCTGCCGGAGTAATTTAAAAAAAACATATATATAAATGACGTCCTTCTTGGAGAACAATAGTTTCCAACAAGTTCTAATCATATCAGCTTATATACTTTTTACAACTCATTGTTGATTTCCCCTACACAGTATGACGAAAATTTAATTCCCAGAAAAAATCCAAGACATAAATCAAATAATAAACTTATAAATAAATAATATGTTATTGTTACATCAGGTGTATATAGATATAAGTATGTATTCAACATCATCCTGCTCTTATCCCAATTCCTTGAGGTCAATGCAATATGTCTTTTTCTTCCATACAACCCTATTAGACGTCATCTCTGTCATCACTCCTTGTCTGTTCATATCATCTTTTCTTTGGTATTCCCTTACCCCTAAAGCCTTTACCATTTACATTTTAAATTATTCTTACAATATTACTTACATTCCGTCTCATAACATGTCCATACTACGTCAAGCGTTCACTCCTTACTTATCCATCACTGGAGCAACTTTTAAACTTTCTCTTATACAGATTTTATAAATATAAATATGCATTGTTTAATATAAATATTTATTTTTAAACAACCTGTAGAGTATGAATATAAGACCAATTATTCACTTAAACTTTTTATAACCAGCAAGTCTTAATATAATTTATATGACCAATAAGAAACGTCCGGCTTTTAACTGTGGGTATCTGTTTGCCATTAAAAAAAAACTCGTTTTTTACCTGTTATTTACTCTGCCCTATATTTTACGCCTACTTTATGTCTGTAAAGAAGTAATGTTTTTATTGACATTCTTTATTTTTTTAAGGTCATTTTTGTCAGATTCGTTTTTGTAAGGCAGTGCTTCAAAATATTTAACTTTATTGTAATAAACTTTTAAATGTTCTTAAAGATAAATTAACAATAGCTTTGGATATTGCTTAATCTGAATACACAAATAATTCTTCCTATTATGACGGATTAAATATTTACAGTATCACCATCCCTTACTTTGATGTGGGATTTGTAAAACATGGGTGAGGGATCACTAAAGACATACATACGGAAGTATAAGATAGAGATGATGAGTCATCTCATCAATAAACGTAAGTTATCTTCCGGTAGGCAGATGAGTTATCTTACTGAACTAAATAGAAAACTCATCATAAAATATTGTGTCAACCCATCTAACCAGATTAATATATTGACTCAATTTCTCTATCACTATCACTGCTGAAAAGAATAAATATTAGAATTTACCCGCAAATCTATATGTATATTTTTTTTTCCAGTAGGTATTACATATTAATGCTATCTGGTGCCAGCTACGAAGACTAAACCTTATATTGCTCATGGGTATCGTATAATATAACTAAGAGCTTCACATCGACCTGGGCTAATTTCATCTAAAGCTATCTGATCAAAATTATAAAAATACTTTTGTAATATACACTAAGGAAGAAGAGTATATATTACGTCAATCTCAAGCAAGGGCTCAAGCTAGATGATGATAGTAAGTATTATATACTATCCTGAAATAAACAAATATGTCGATAGTACTCTGATCAATAAATGTGTTGGTATTATTTGGAACGAAAATTAAACTTTTGAAATGACATAAAATAATACACAGCCATTTACAGAATGAACAGTTAACATAAATAGTAAAAAATTTTTAACGAAAACATTTAATTAAATTCATAATTCACAGCGATATATTGAAACCAGTAACACACAATTTAAATAATTAACGATTTTGATTAAAATTGAACATTTCGTTTAATTTTTTTAACTAACTGTTGAAAGCATTCTCTTACTGTCAATTTAATTTTTTATATTGTTTACAGTTATGTAGTAAATAAAAATTTAATAAACTATGTATATACAAAATAAAAATATTTTCGTTTCTTGTTTGTCGGTATTTGTACTATACTAACATCTGACCTGGTTTATAAGGTATGGAAAATTACTAGTTCTACAGTATATCTTTCTTGAATTTACCGTCTTAATGGATTATAAGGATGCTTAATTAAAAGATTATAGCGAGTGTGGATAATCATGTTTCGCAAAATTAATAATAGCCACTGTATCCAGAATAAAGTCAAAAGTACATATTTATAATTAACGACAACAACATTTGTGGGGAAGAGAAATAGATCATCATCACATCTCAGCTCATATGTGTTCCACTGTAGGGCTCGAGCCTCCATCATAATGGGAGGAAAATTGAGCTACTATACTACGCTGGTCAGACGTGTTGGTATAGAGTTTTGTTTCGAGCTTTCGTTCTTTTGCATAGATGTTATATGCGTTTTATATCCCTTAGGTATCTGTTATGATCACCCACGGGTAAGAAGGAGTGATGAATTGTATTCTTACTCTGTCACCACACGGAAAGAAAGAGAAATACATATAATTACTAAAATATTTTTTTTTGCATTGCATTACAAATAACTCTGCTTTTGATTATTATTCTACCATTTTTATTAAATGGTTACAAAATGACTGCGATCCATACCTCCAATCGGGTTACAAATTAATATATAATACCATAATTTGCTAAGAATTCATTCAGTTTTTTTTGTTAACCAATACCTAATAGTGAGACGTAAATGAGCTAAAAAAGAAGTCTCAAGAAAAAAAGCCCAACAGCCTGTATATGGCATTTACCGCTAAGTTTTATTTGCGCTGCAAAAAAAAAATAAGTCCAATGTAAGACAGGCCGCGAACGTGTGAGTATTCGCACGCGATTACTCATTTTATCTGCAAACGTTTACTTAGAAACTAAATTTTATAAAACTAGTTCAGAGATTTTTAAGAAATACACATAAAATGTTTAAGAAAAAAAATAATACCAACACGTAAATGTAAGAATAAAGAGTATATATTTATTCTGTAGAAGTAATGCTTATCACTTCTTAGTATTTTTTTTTATCTATTTAAATCGTAACATCTACCTATACATTCATCATCATTCTCCTACTCTTATCCCAATGGCTTGGGGTCGATACACTATGTACTCTTCTTCTATAGTACATATTGTAAAAGTTATTGGCAATAGTTTTATGAACCGTCACCTGCCAGACATCAATCCTCCTTTGGAATGTAATTGTTGACCAAACGATATCAGATGGAGTTGGCCCAGGTCGTTATAAAGCTCTTAGTTGTCTTTTACGACATCCACGAGCAAAGTAAGGATTGGTAGTATTCGTATCCGCTACCACACAGCTAAACTACCAATGCATTCATTTCTAATATTATACCTGTATATAATTATAGTACAATTCTTCACAGTTTCTTTTCTAATGAAAAACGTCTAAGAAAATCATTAAAAATATCTACACAGATGGCATCACTTTAGTTAATGGTTAATAGATAAATTTAATGTAAAAAGTTATAATTGACAATATATAAGACCTCAATGGGGTTTCTACTTAAGGATAAGTGGACAGTATTTGAATTTGAACTGTGATTCCTATCTTCCAGCTTACTATAATACTTTTTATATTAGTTTGACTTTCAATTTTAATCTATCACCTTTTTTTTAAAGATATAATTAACATCATCATTAACACAGCCCATAAATGTCCCACTGTTGGGCTCGGTCTCCTTCCTAATGGGAGCGAAATTAACCTACTATACCGCGTTGGTCAGACGTATTGGTATAGAGTTTTATTTCGAGTTTTCCTTCTCTTGCATAGATGTTATATGTGTTTTATATCCCTTAGTCATCTCTTACGATCACCCACGGGTAAGATTGGTGAATTGTATTCTTACTCCGTCAACACACGGATATAATTAACATAGCTAAGAGGTACTTTTAAAAACTTCAGAACATATAAAAGTTATAAAGCCAACAGACTAAATAAATTTTGATCAAACAGAAGCTCATTTTTATCTTAGAAATATATGATTCAATATCTAGAAGTTAAAAAAAAATCTATTTAAAAAAATAATTCACAAAGAAACAATATAAAGTATATTGTTATCAAATTTATAACAATGGAACGCAGTCAAAAGCATTCTTCTGAAAAAAGTAATCAACTTTTATTTATTTAGTTAAAGCTTGCTTCGTAGACATTACAAAAAACAAACTAAAACTCTGAAATTATATTTCAGTTTCTTATTTATTGTAAGTTCTTTTACGTGAGACAAGATTCAACGAAATTAAGTTACAAAGTAAGCAAGTGTTGATAACCCTTAAATTCCACATCATAATCACTTTATATTTTATAAGCTTCTGCCTGCGGCTTCGCCCGCGTAAAAAGCAAATACCTAAATTTAAACTGTTGTACTAAGAGCCTACATTTTCCGTGTGCTGACGGAGTAAGAATACAAATCACCGTGTCTATCTTGCCCATGGATAATGATAAGAGACGACTAAGGAATATAAAATTTATATAACATCATAGCTATATGTTAATTATATTCGCGGGGTGACGGAGTAAGAATACAATTCACCACCCCCTATCTTACCCGAGGGTGAATGTACGAGACGACTAAGGGATATAGAACGCATATAACATCTATGCAAGAGAAGGAAAACTCAAAACAAAACTCTTTACTAACACATCTGACCAGCGTGGTATAGTAGTTCAAATTCCTCCCATTATTATTATGATGATGAAATAGGCAGATGAAAAGATAATCTTGTCGTAAGGGGAGTGAGAAAATATACTATATCTCTGTATCTTTTATATTCCCGCTGTTGTCATCAGATTCGAAGGTACATAAGTAGTTTTTTTTAATACAACATCCTAAGTATATAATTCTTGTATTGGGGACAACTTAACAAATATAGAATTAGGTGTCAAAAAATACACACACAATGAGCACAAAAATTGGTGGCTTGCATAAAGTATTATCCTAAATGAGAATTAAATTCGTGAAACTTGGCAAGATAGGTCGGTTATAAAAGTTTATCAAAACTTCATAATACCGCTTTCCGTGTGGTGACGGAGTAAGAATACTATTCACCACCCCATATCTTACCCGCGGGTGATCGTACGAGACGACTACGGGATATAAAACGCATATAATATCTATGCGAGAGAAGGAAAACTCGAAACAAAACCCTATACCAACACGTCTGACCAGCGCGGTATAGTAGGTTAATTTCCCTCCCATTATGGAGGAGGCCCGGGCCCAACAGTGGGACATATACGGGCTGTGATGATGATGATGATGATAATACTGCACAGACGGCGTAGTGGTTAAGATACCGACCTTCCGTGCCAGTGCCGTGGGTTCGACTCCCACGCAGGACAATACTTTGTGTGATCCACAAAGTGTTGTTCTGAGTCTGGGTGTAATTTGTCTGCATTAATTGCATGTTTGTAAAGTCCCCCGCAATACAAGGTTTATTTCCTTAGTGCAGGGTGGTGTCTTTAGGGGTACGGTGCCAGAAAACCTCCACGTGGTGTACCCTGGGTGCGGGCGACAGTCCCCCAGATCGTTCTTCTGCTGAATTGTCGCCCGCAGCTAATTTCTGGCGAGAGGGCGGGTTCCCCACCAATGGGTTGAGCCCCAATTCGCTCCTGACCCTCTAGTTGTAGAGGGTACAGGAGGCGAAATTTCGGACGGGCCTGGTCACTCATTCATTTGAGGGCTGGGCAGGCTTATGCCACCGCCGACATATCGTAAACCTGATATCTTGCTTCAGGACAAGTTGTCGTGAGGCGTAGTATCAGGAACGAGGGTCTTGGCTTAACCGCCCGGACCGCGAGGAAGACAACCTCTATAAAGAATTCGACCTTCGAATTCGGAAATTACCCAGAATCCTAAGTTTTGGCGTGCGGCGAGAGGATGCATGGCAGATGGGCTGTTCTGTTCCTAGCACGCTCCAGCCAGGGTACCGGCCGACCCTCTGGTTGGTAAATGTAGGCTTGCCCGGGTACAGGGATCTCTGCCCGGGTCGACGGTTTTTCTCCCATTCTCGTGGGAATAGTCATGGATTTGCCTAATTTACCAAAAAAAGACGGGGATCCTACGGATTCCCACCCTACGGCCTTGCTAAGCCAACATAAAACTGGCACAAACGACGCCTCGTCCTTAGGACTGGAGGCGTCCGCCGAGGGCCCGGCACCGACCACAGAGGCCCCCCCCTCGAAGAAGAAGAAGCGTCGGACGGCGCGGTTCACATGGGGGAAAGCTGCGAAAGCGAATGCTCGCGAAAAGAAGCGGAACTCTGAAAACCGCGAGCGTTACGCGCGCGAGCGGGACAAGGACGGCGGCAGATCCACTGCAGAGCCGTCAACGGACGAGGGCGACAGTTCTGTCGCAGAGCCGTCCAGAGACGAGGGCAGTGGATCTGCCGATGTGATGGACGAGGGCGTTAGTTCCGCAGAGCCGTCCAAGGAGGTCAGCGGGTCGGATGAGGAAGTCGCCACTGCCAGGTCGTCACCGCGTCCTGCGGCGGCGGCCCTGACGGTAAGGGAGGAGGCCCTCCCTTCGAAGGTGCGGAAGCGCCCCCTGAATAAGGAGGGCAGCTCTGGCGCCGATTCCGAAGGGAGCGTGGTAATCATGCCTCCCCCCAAAGTGCCGGCGTCGCGCAGAGGGCGAGGGGCCGCGATGACGGGCAGAACGACCCACTCCCCGGCCGGCGGAGTGCGTGGCGTGGTGGAAGGCAGGCAGGCCGATAACGAGGCGGCCGCCGCGAGGGTGCTGGAGGTGTTGTCCGGCATCCCCCCCACCGAAGTGGCGGCCGCTGGTGCCCGCGCGAGCGCCCCAGCCGCGAGTATGGAGGCCCTGCAGGCCGATAACGCCCGCCTCAGTGGCGAGGTGTCGGACCTGCGGGCCCAGAATCGACAGTTGGGAGCCGAGCTATCGGCGGTGCGGCGAGCGAACCGCCTGCTGTCAAAGGACGTGACCGACCTTAGGGCCCAAATGGCGCGGCTCATGCAGACTGCGCCAACTGAGTCGTCGACCAGCGCTAGCCGCCAAGAAGTCGAGGTCGCCGCCGCCCCTAAGAAGAGGACGCCAGCCATCGCTAGCCGGGCCGCTGCGGCAAGGAAGCCGCCAAACGTCGCGGAGCGGGCCCCGGCAGAGGTCCAGCCGGCGACAACAACCCTGCTGCCCGCGGTGGAGGGCGTGCCGGACGAGGCCTTGCGCGCCATCATTGACACAGTCGGCAATCTGGTCGATGCGCGCTTGGCCGTTCTGGAGGCAAGGCTGCCTCCAGAACCACGAGTTCGGCCACCTCTCGCCGCGGATAAGAGGCCATATGCGGCACCAGCCCCCGCCCCTCTGCCTTGTCAGGGTGGCCGCGTGGGGGGCTGCTACGCCGTGGCCGCGGCTGGGCCCAAGTCCAAGGGGCCCGGCCCCGCTCCCACGACGAAGAAACGGAAGGCGGCACCGGCTCCTGCTGGACCGCAGTCGTCGCCAGCACCAACACCGCCAGCGACGACTAGCGCGACCGCGACTGCGCCCTCAGCGCCAGGTACGCCCGCTATGGCCGAACAGGGTTGGCAGTTGGCCGAGCGCGGCAGAAAGAGTCGCGGCAAGAGGAGGAGAGCGGCGGCCAAGCGCGCCGCTGAGGTCGCCGCTCCCCAGGCAGGAGCCGGAGGAGGCGGCACGAAGAGGAAGAGGCCGCGCAAGGGGCTCCGGCCGCCGAAGACAGCCGCAGTGGTGATCACTGTGCTGCCTGAGGCGGCAGAAAGGGGACTCAGCTATGAGGCCGTTCTGAGGAAAGCCCGGCAGGAGCTCGACGTCTCCGACATAGGAGGCGTCGAAGCCCGGACCCGCAAGGCTCGGACAGGGGCTCGAATTTTGGAGTTCCCTGGGGCCGAGGGCACCAGAACGGCCGATAGCGTGGCATCGAAGCTGCGAGGTCTATTCGCCGAGGAGGGTGGCGTCAAAATCGCCAGACCTGTAAAGTGCGCCGAAATGCGCATCGCGGGTCTGGACGACTCCGTGACGGTGGAAGACATCCGGGAGGCCATTGCCTCAAAAACCGGGTGTCCCCTGGACACCGTCCGGGTTGGCGCCATCCGGCCCGGTCCGGGCGGCGTAGGTGCCGCCTGGGTGCAATGCCCAGTGGAGTCGGTCAGGCAACTGGCCGGCTCAGGCAGGCTCCTCGTGGGCTGGAGCTCAGCGCGAGTCACCGTGCTGGAGCACCGGCCTGCGAGGTGTTTCAAGTGCATGGCGGTCGGGCACACCCGGCCAACATGCACTAATTGCTTTGACTGCGGCGGACTCTGTTTCCGCTGCGGTCAGACTGGGCATATGGCGGCATCTTGCGCCGCCCCGCCCCACTGCCCCGCGTGTGCGGCGGGTAATAAGCCTGCCAAGCACCGCATGGGCTCTGGGGCGTGTAGACCTCCGGCTTCGGCTCCAAAGGGGCGGAGCGGCCCTTCGACTCCGGCCGCTCCCGCTCCTAGCGCGGCCCGATCGCCCGGCGCAAGCCAGGAGGTGATGATGGACACGGCCCATTAATGGCTGCCCAGTCCACTCACCTCCTGCAGGCCAACACCAACCACTCCGCCGGTGCGCAGGATCTCCTACTGCAATCCATGGCGGAGTGGTCGATCGGTGCAGCCGTAGTCGCGGAACCGTACTGTGTGCCTGATCGCCCCAATTGGGTGGTCAGCCGTAACGGAACCGCGGCAATCGTCACCTCCACGCAGCGGCACTTCCCGTCCTTATCCCTCTTGGATAGGGGCGAGGAATTTGTCGCTGCGGATTGGGGAGGGGTCACGCTCTACAGTGTATACCTCTCCCCTAATAGGAGAATGGACGATTTCGGGGCCTCCCTCACCACCTTGGAGGCTTCGATACGGCGACTGGCACCGGGCCTCGTCCTGGTCCTGGGGGACTTCAACGCCAAATCCACGGCGTGGGGGTCCCCGATGACGGACGATCGCGGGCGGGCGATCGTGGAGTGGGCGGCGTCACTGGGCCTCTGTGTCCTAAACAGAGGCTCAGTGAACACGTGTGTGCGACAGCAGGGTGGGTCGATAGTGGACTTGTCGTTCGCTAGCCCTGCTGTCGCACCACGAGTGAGGAACTGGTGTGTCCTGGAGGAGGCGGAGACCCTGTCGGATCACCGTTACATCCGGATGGAGGTCTCCCCTCTCCGGGACCCCAGCAGGGGTCACAGGGCGGACCGAGCTCCCGCATTTCCGCGGTGGGCTGTGGGGCGTCTGGATAGGGACCTACTGGTGGAGGCGGCCATCGTGAACACGTGGCTGTCCTCACCACCCCCAGCGGACGGAGTGGACGTTGAGGCTGTCCGCATCCGCAGTGCGTTAACGCAGGTCTGCGATGCGGCCATGCCCAGGGTGCGGCGTCTACCTCCGAGGCAGGGGGTCTACTGGTGGTCCCCAAGACTGGCGGACCTTCGTGCGGCGTGCATTAGTGCCCGAAGGTCCTACACCCGCAGTCGGCGGCGTCGCCGCGATGTTGAGCGGGAGGGCCAGCTGTACGAGGCGTACCGCAGAGCGCGTACCGCGTTTCGGCTGGCCATCCGGTCCGCCAAGGACGCGAGTTGGCAGGAGATGCTGGACGGTCTCGACCGTGACCCCTGGGGTCGCCCGTATCGCGCGTCGCTGAATAAGCTTCGCGCACAGGGCCCCCCCCTCACCGAGACCCTCCAGCCCGACCTCCTTCGTAGAGTGGTCGAGGAGCTGTTCCCGCGGCAGTCGGAGCACACGGCCCCGGTCATGGCTTCGCCAGATCACAACCGGGAGGCCGTCGAGAGTGTTCCACCCGTGACGGAGTCGGAAGTGGGGGCAGCCGTGGCGAAGATTCGTTCCGCCACCACGGCCCCCGGCCCGGACGGAGTCCCAGTCCGGGTGTTGACGTTGCTCCTCGAGCATCTCGAACCTCGCCTCAGGCGACTGTTCAACGCCTGTCTGACGTCTGGACAGTTCCCTGAGTGCTGGAAGGAAGGGAGGTTGGTTCTCCTGCCAAAGCCGGGACGGCCCCCGGATTCGCCGTCGGCCTACAGGCCCATTGTGCTTCTGGACGATGTGGGTAAGCTGCTGGAGCGTGTCCTCGCTGCCCGCATCGTCCAGCACCTGGAGGAGGTGGGGCCCGATCTGTCGGACGCTCAATTTGGGTTTCGGAGGGGGCGTTCGACCATCGGGGCCCTGCTACGCCTGAGGCAGACGGCCGCGGAGGCTGTCGCCGGCAAAGGAGTGCTGTTGGCGGTGTCGTTGGACATCGCCAACGCCTTCAATAGTCTGCCATTCAGCTGCATCAGGGAGGCGCTCCGGTTCCATGGAGTGCCCCTGTACCTCAGGCGGCTGGTGGCAGACTATTTGGAGGGGCGCAGTGTTCTCTACGCGAGCCCCGCAGGGGACATTGTGCGGACGCCCATGTCGTGCGGTGTTCCGCAGGGTTCGGTTCTGGGGCCGACTCTGTGGGACATCGGTTACGACTGGGCGTTGAGAGGGAGTCTCCCCCCCGGGCTGAGCGTTATATGCTATGCTGACGACACGCTCGTCACAGCCCGGGGCAGGACACTCGAAGAGGCGGCGAGCCTGGCCACTCTCGGCACCGAGGAGATGGTCAGGCGTATTGAGGCGCTGGGGCTCAGGGTGGCCCTAAACAAGACGGAGGCTCTACTATTCCATGGGCCCCGTGTGAGGCTGCCCATCGGCGCCTCGTTAGTCGTCAACTCCATCCACATCAGTATCCAGGCCCATATGAGGTACTTGGGTCTGGTGCTCGACGGGCGATGGTGGTTCCGGGAGCATTTTCGTCAAATTGCTCCCCGGCTGGTCGGCGCGGCGTCCGCCCTTTCTCGGCTCATGCCGAACGTGGGCGGACCCAGTTTCGAGGGCCGACGGCTGTATGCGGGGGTGATCCGCTCAATGGCCATGTACGGCGCACCCGTGTGGGCGAGGGCTCTGAACGCCCAGCTCAGGGCGGTGCTGTGGAGGCCACAGCGAGCCATGGCGGTCAGAGCCATTCGCGGGTACCGCACGGTGTCTACCGAGGCGGCATGCCTATTGGCCGGGACACCCCCGTGGGACCTAGAGGCGGAGATGCTCTCCGACCTCTACCGGCGGGTTACCTCAATGCGCGAAGAGGGTGGCTCCCCATCGTTCAACGAGATAGCCACCTGGCGCGAGGACGCCCGCCGAGAAGTCATCGCCCGTTGGGCTACGCGGCTGGAGAGGCCTAGACACGGTGTTTTTACCGTTGAGGCCCTCCGGCCCGTACTGATGGAGTGGATGGAGCGGCGGCACGGAGTTCTCTCTTTCCGGTTGGTGCAGGTCTTGTCGGGGCATGGTTGCTTCGGCAAGTACCTGCACACGGTCGTGCGGAGGGAGTGGACTCCGTCCTGCCACCATTGCAGTAGCGACGAGGACACGGCGCAACATACACTCGAGGTATGTTCGGGCTGGGACGGGCAGCGCCGTGACCTCGTCGCTGTCATCGGTGCCGACCTGACGCTGCCGGCTGTTGCGCGAGCGATGGTCGACAGCGTCAGGAATTGGGACGCGGTCGCCGCCTTCTGCGAGGCTGTCATCTCGCAGAAGGAGGCGGCGGAACGGGCCCGGGAGGATTCCCGTGACCCGGGCCGCCGCCCGCGGCCGGGGCGGCGCAGGCGCGAGTACCTGCGCCTGATGCCGCCCTAACCGAGGCTTCGGGTGATTGGACCGGGGAATTGTCCGGTCACCTGACGTGAGGCCACCGCGTGAGGACGACGCCTCGACGGCGAAAGCTGCCGGGGCGTCGACAGGAGAGGAGCCCGAGAGGCCATACCGCCGAGCGGGCCACCGAAGACAAAGATCGGGTACCGGTGGCCCGCTCGCACGGCGAAGAAGAGGTGCTTGCAGGGTGGGTCAATGGGGTTGCGCGCCGCCTCTTCCGTCGCCCCGGACCGATCTGGCGGGGTGCGACGTCCATAGCCCACCGCAAAAAAAAAAAAAAAAAAAAAAAAAAAAGGGTGGTGTCTTTAAAAAAAAAAAAAACCTAAATAATGCGGTAAAATATAGTTGACTAAGCTGAAAATAACTTTTAGTCAAAGGCCACTTATCCCTTTAAATCAAACATTCAAAGCACGCTTGACAATCCTATTACATTTCCAAGAAGACCTAAATTTCAAAGTTCTTATGTAGTCGTTGATATTATTTATAAACAAAGTTTCTTAATACAATCAAAACATAATTTTACTTCTATAAAAAATCGTTTCCAAATCATTGACGATAAAAAATGCAATGCTAAATAACAAATCAAACAATTGCCTTATTAACGGTTATCGACAGGCACACGTCATCGATCACGATCCATAGAATCATAGATCTTATAGATCATTAAGTTGAACAACATTAGCGCCATAATAATAGTGCAGATTTAATTACCCATTGATCCGGCTTGGGTTTTTACCTTCATACTAAAATGCATCAATATTATAATAGAATAAATAAATGAAGATTGATATTTTGAGGCCAAAACAAGCTTTGGGTTAGCGTTAATTGATCGTTATCTCGCATAAAAAAAAAACGCTTAAGTAAAAATTTCTCGCACTTTTTGCATGTCCGGAGACTGCTTTCGTTTCAAGTTTTCACAGAATTCTTTTGCATGAGATGATTTTGCGATACGTTCGACCCAATCTTTAATTAACATCTTTTTTTTTTAATATGTTATCAATACTATATCCGCTGCAAAAGGGTTTTTGACATGCAAATGCATAAATTTCTCAACCTTATAATATATGTAAAACGCTTTTTAATTTTTTTTAACATGATTAAGATTGAAATGTTGTGTTATAAAACACTTATTAATAAATTATTTTTTATTGAATTGTGCATCCTTTTTTTAATCACCGTTTTTATATAAAGAAGGCTATAACTTCGATTTAAAGTTGTTATCTTTTGAAACCACTTCCTTTTCTTTGCTGCATCATTCATTCTTTTTTTAGTTTCTTGAACAGACCACAGATACTAACGAGTCAATTGCTGCATATGTTTTCCTCAAAGGCATGGATTAAAAATACAATTTGTCCTTTATCAAATAAGAAAAACGCAATTAGTGTAGGTATAAGTGGCTATTTCCCATCGGATCATAGTTTTAATTACCACGCCAAACAGTTTATGCAATCCACAAATGTTTCTAAGTTTGGTGGTAAATTATTTTGCCCGTTAATTGTGTATCACACCTTTCTACAGCTGGATTGGTTTAGTACTCTTATCCTGGATGCGGACCAACATAGTAGCGTTTCTATATAAGCACTTCAACACTCCGATATATCGATAGTCAATTTGTCACCACTGAACAGACTGCAGCACTGCCCAAGTTTCATAAGAATCAAAGGCTTTCTCATAGTCCACAAACGCTCTTGCGTTTGACACAGAGGCCGATTATACTCCTCAGTCTTCTGTATAATCTAGCGTAACATGTGAATGTGGTCTATAACTTTTCGGAATCCGGCTTGTTCAGACGCTTAGAAATCGTCGAGGTTGCATACGAAATGGTTAAAAACAAATCTTGAAAGTAATATATACAATTGGATGAAATTAATATTATTACAAATGAAATGCGAAAGGGAATGCTTCAATGGTTCGGACGTGTGGAAAGAATGCCAAACGAACGTCTGGTTAAGAAGATATACAATGCGAAAGTGGAAGGATGTAGGTACCGGGGGAGAACGAGACTAACCTACCTAGACCAGATCGGTCACGTACTGAAGGAAGGTGTAGTCAAGAGTCTCCGAAACCGGCGAGCGTGTATGAAGAGAAGTATAAATGTTGAGGAAGCGAGTGAAGTATGCAAGGATAGAGTTCTCTGGCACTCTGTTCTCTCTCTGCCTACCCTACAAGGGGTATAGCGTGATGATGTGTATGTATGTACAAATGAAATAACGAAATTAAACTCTAAACCAACCCGTCTAGCTAGCATATTATATTAGACAACATTCCGTCATCTTGTGATCCACAGTGAGACATATATAGACTGATAAGAAAGAAGATAATTATTGCTTGAGTTATTACAACAACTAAATTATATATGAATCTTTTTGTAACTAATTAAATTATTTTCTGAGTCAAGTCATAAATTTAAATTTATGTAATGATGATTACAATTTGAATTATTACTACTACAACGAATTTATAATTTTAACTATTTATACTATCGTAGTGTGTTGTTATAGTTATATTTGTATCTTCTTTGTGAATACGATTGGACTTCTTCTAAACAAGTTAATCGATTTCGATGAGATTTTTGTATGTATCGTATTTAGGTAGATTAGATTAATAATTTCATGCGTTAGGTCAACTAGTTTTTTTTTTATAATCTTTAACTTTTTCTTAAAGGGATTACAGATGTTGCACTATGCCGCCAGATGGCGACGAGAATTAGATACCCAAAACTTTACTCACCGGCTACTGAAGTTTAATTTATCCCTTAGTCGTCTTTTACGATCACCCACGGGTGGTGAATTACGTTCTTACTCCATCATCACACGTAAAATAAACTTTACCGAGATATAATATTACTAAATCAATAATAATTCAGTTTTTTAAAGTAAACAAAAATTTATATTTGAACAAGAAATTTACCATTGAATTAATTTGGCTCAGTATGACGACTTGTTTGTACAATCATCGTTTGGATTGTGGTCACGTTCGACCAACTCGCTCGAGCGTGGTCATGGTTTAAGCACAGAATGGCAAAGTCGGTAATTATCTGTTATACAGCGTATAATAAGGCCACCGTGACACTTGTTGAATATAACAGTACTTAATAAAATCTAATTAGTTCCACGAATAAGTTTTATCGTTTATTTTGTATAGTGATATTTGTAAGCACTGAAAAAATTTTGTTAACGATCAAAATTATTTTTTTGTTTCATTCTTTTTTTTTCATTTCTCATCATTGTTCCGTGTTGGAGTTATTGTGATATGGATACTAATGTTACAATAACATTATACTTGTTTTGGATTATCTGACAGTTTTAAATAGTTTTGGTTACATATATGAGGTTTATGGGAAATTCCTCATTCTCCTACTCTTATCCCAATTACTTGGGGTCGATACAATATGTACTCTTCTTTCATAGTACATATTGTAAAAGTTATTGGCAATAATTTTATGACCGGCCGCCTGCAAGACGTCAACCCTCCTTGTGAATGTAATTGTTAACCAAACGGCATCAGATGGAGTTGGTCCAGGTCGTTATAAGGCTCTTAGTCGTCTTTTACAACATCCACGAGCAAAGCAAGGATTGGTAGTATTCGTAGCCGCTACCACACAGCTACCGTATATGGGTTTTTAGGGAATTGTAAAAAGAAAATGCTAAGTATTTAGAATATCATATATTTCCCTTTAGCGAGGCTTACGTTTAGGTTTATCAGTTCGGGTTGTTAAAAGAAAACTGTCGAAATAAATCAATAGTGGTAGGGCTACTCTGTTGACAGTGTACCTACTGTTTACAGCCGGGAGCCGGCCCGTCAGGGGTAGTCACGCTCTCACAGAAAATTAACGTCATAAAGGGATTGAAAATAGGCAAAGCGGTCTAAATATCAATAAAAAGTCGCGAGTTCGAACGTCTGATAATTCTTTCTGGATTCCACAAGCTATTTTGAATCTGAGTGTAATTTATCTCCGTCAATTGTTACTCCATCAGTTGAGGTGTTATTGCTGTCCGTTAATTTTATGCTTATAAAGCCCCTCGCCATATAAGGATATATTTCTTAGCATTGAGAGTCATCTCAGCTCATACACTTCCCCCTATTGGGTTAGAGCCTCTTCCAGACGGAAGGCTAAGCTACTACACCACGCTGTTCAAGTGTGTTAGTATTGAGTTTTGTTTTGAGGTTTTCTTCTCTTGCATAGATGTTATATGCATTTTATATCCCTTACTTGTCTCTTTCGATCATCCACCGGTAAGATATGTGGTGGTGAATTATATTCTTACTTTACACCACACGTATTTTATCATTGTGAGTATTGTCTCTAAAAAAGTCATGATAACTTTTACATATATCAATTTCATCATCACCATTTCAGCTCATATATGTCCCACTATTGGGCTCGAGACTACTCCATAATGTTAGGAAATTTGACCTATACTGGTCAGACGTGTTAGTACACTTTGGATGGATTGGATTTCCTTCTCTGGCATAGATGTTATATCCATTAGTCGTTCTATTACGATCACCAATGGGTAAAACAATAAGTGGTGAAATGTATTCTTACTCCGTAACCACACGGAAAATATATCAATTTAATACCGGTAAATCTTATACATTAAAACGAAAATTTATAGTTATTTATACTCTAGTGTTGAACGCATTAAATAATATAAAAACCGGTTAAATAGATATACTTTAAATTGAAATCAAATTAGCACAAATTTGTGAAGTAGTTTCAAATAAATTATATACTATTATCTAAATGTTAAAAATAGATAAGGTTAAGATATTAAACAGATGTCAATGTATAATTTTGTGATACTATAATTTTAATTTAACAATACTTATACAGCTGTGATTTTTATACTTGTTAAATTAAAAATTATAACGTTTTTATTATTTTAAGGCTTTTTTTATTGTTTTTTTTTTGGTGTTTACTCTTTGAGAATCGATTTTCATATAAGGCACCCGGTATGAGAAAAATTTGAGGAGTAAAATCTAGTGATCGAATGACCTCGTTACGTTTTTGGTGCGCAACCTATTCTGCGCACCTTTCACTTTCTGACGTGAGATAATACTTCACTGAACAGTTTTAATAAATGTAAATAAAAATATATATATTATTTTTAGTCAAATGAGCTGTTTTTGCGCCTGTTTTGATAATCGTACTTAAGGAGTAAATTCCAGTCGTGCGTCGGTGCTGACACACACACTTTTTTTTTTTTGGTAGGCAATGATCTGGACACACGTCTTCCATTCCGTTCGGGATGACGAAAGGGACGTGTTTGTTATGATTTTCTTTTAGAGATTAGATTTTTTTCTTGGTAGGCTATGGTCTGTGCACATGCCGTCTGTTCCATTCGGGACGACGAAAGAGCGACGCGTGGACCCATAACCCATCGTATTCCCTCCTCATCGCCATTGGGTCACCCAATGGTACCTTTAAGATTGGCTTGCTGTGACGTGATCTCTACGAATACTACCATACATTATTTACAGAATCTTTGAATACGATTAAGAATTTTACATAGTGGTAACATAGTCCGTAATAGTTAAGATATCGAACTTCCGTGCCAGAGTCATAGGTTCGATTCCTACGCAGAACAATAATTTGTGCGATCAAATTGTTCTTCAAGTCTGGGTCTGGGTGAGACAAATTTGTCTACTTTAATTATATATTTATAAATTTCCCTGCAATACAAAGATTATTTCCTTGGTTTGGTGTAGAGTGGTCTCTTAAAAAAAAATACAAAGCAATCATGAGGACTGCCGGTATAAGTGAAAACCTAAACCTATGAAAATAATGAGTATTATAAATTAAAATAAAACAATAAGTACGTATTGCAACTAATTTCACGACGCTCACACTGCTTACTTCGCTGCATAGCAAGAATACCACGCGCATGTGCTTGGGATCTACCGACTCACTCTCTTTCTCTCTCCTACTTTCTACCTATGTGTATCTTTCTTTCTCTTTTCCTCTCGCATTGGAATATTGGACGCTACTCATTGTTAACGCTTGCGCTTGGCCTGTAATAGGTATACGCATAGGCGTGTAGCATGCGTTCCAGTGCCATTGCGTTAAACGTTTAACGCAACCTTGTTGGAAGTCGCATTAAAAGTTTCATTTCAAAAGAATTTATTCAAAGTCCTTGTGTACTATTTATTATGGTAATTTGACTAAACGGGGTGGTGACTCTTGAGAAAACATTTAGAAAGTTTGACAAAGTAAAAAAAAAATATTAAGAGCAACGATTAGTCATTTGAAATGTTTCATTGATTTTATTAAATGCAAATTTAATCTAATCAGGATGTTTGTAATGAGTTTTAACTCGGCAAATATACTTAAATAAATTAATGTCAATATATATTAAAAATTATGATGGATATTAAGATATGGTGGTGTGATATTAAATTTATTTGAATGCATTAATATTTACGACTGCTAATTAATTATTTAGATTTATTAATAATTAATTAGTGATAGCTAGTGTCCTACGTCCATTTCACTGCTAAGTTCAAGCTTAACCCACAATCATCGAGAAAATGACCTATTATATCAAGCTGGTTTGACGCTTCTATTTCGAGTTTATCTTATCTCTTATAAATTTTATCTGTATATCATAAGCGTATTTTACGATACCCGCGGATAAAAGAAAACGAATTGTATTGATGAAGTAATCATCATCAAATGGAAATCCCAGAAATCACTTGAAATATTTAAAGGAAACTAAAAGGGGAACCTGGAAATTAAACATCAATCATCCATCAGCTCATCGACGTCTACTGCTGGGTTATAGCCCAAAGAAGGAGAATGTCACAATTACTATTGATGGCGATTGAGATCGTGATCGCAATTGGTATTATAAGCTTACCTATATGATGATCCTATACATTCTGATGGTGTTCCTTCATTTAGTTTACATGATCCCCTAAACGAGGATCTTTCCAGATATTTTCAGACTTTACAATTAGCTAAAAAGATATAGGTAAATATTTTTTGATTCCAAAATATTTCCATTCATTGCCTATGATGGTAAATGAGTAAGCAGAGCACCTGATGGTAAGTGATACTGCTGCACATGGACCTTAACATCACCAGGGACATAATAGTCAGGTTGCTGCCTACTGTGAAAAAATGTACTTCTTAAACCTCATTGAAAGAAGGACATTTTGTAGCACTCAGAAAACATAGCAGCAGATAGTTCATTCCAAGTAATGACGAGAAAATACTAAAATGCTGTGATTATGATATAATAGTGGTTTACGTGTATATTTATGTTCTGCCAAAATTCTCAAAGGTATCATTGATTTGGTTATCAGAATCCAATTAATAACGACTTGACTTTACAAGTGAACTATTTTTATGATTCTCAGCTCATACACGTCCTACTATCAGGCTCGAGTGTTCTCCAAAAGGGAGGTATATTAACTTACTATACCAAGCTGGTCAGTCGTGTTGGTAAAGGGTTTTGTTTCGAGTTTACCTTTTATTGCATAGATATTGTATGTGTTTTATATCCCTTAGTCGTCTCTGACGATCACCCACGGGTAAGATAGAGGATAGTCAATTGTATTCTTACTCAGTCACCACACGAATATATGGGTTATCTTCAAACATTACTAAAAAATATTTAGTTATTTAGGAAGCAATTTTTATCAATATAGTATTACTCTTTATCCATTCAAATAGATTAGATACTTGTATTTATATTCATTAAAAAGGCTTTTCACAGCGTATCATTAAAAAGAATATTCTAGAAGTTATCAGATTTGAGAATGCAGGGCCAGAAGGGCTTAAGCGAAGATGGGTCTAATTAAAAAATAATAAAAAAGGATATTTGTATTGATATTGTATGACATCGCTAAACTCAGAAACTATTTGATCAATCGTTACAAAAATCGGTATGTATATATATGTATTAAGGAGAGGGTACCCCTCAGGGGGTATTCCGTCGGGCCGGCCACTGACGACAAGTTCACGCTGCACCAGTGGCCGGTCCAACGACGTAGGCGAGGTTCATGGGTGGGTTGCGGGTATGCGTGCGTACGCCCCTCTGTCACCCCGGACGGAGTGAGATAACACACCCGTAAAAAAAAAAAAAAAAAACAAAAAAAAAAATGTATATGTATTTTTTTTTCACGGAGAAGGTTTATATGTCCATTGATGCAACTCGCTACTAGGTGGCGCTGTGGTATATCGACTTCTACAAACAAACCAACGGGCTGGGTTTGTTAGTTGACTATAAAAAGCATTTGGCATTAAAATTATTATTATAAGTATGTATATATATATATGTATCACTTACCAATAATTAAAAGTGTAACTGCTATCAATATATGTGTTTTGGCTTCCATTTTCTTATACGTCACTCAAACACAGTAATCACTATGAGTATTTTAAAACAACTATGTATTCCTTTTACTTAGATTCACTGCACAATTAAGTCATTCGATCATTGTGTTGGGGATAACTGTAACAAAAGAAAATATATATTAGATATTTTTAGTTTAGTTTTTTATATGCCGCACGAACGAACGGTTGAGAAGATATACAATGCGAAAGTGAAAGGATGTAGATACCGGGGGAGACCGAGACTAACCTACCTAGACCAGATCGGTCATGTACTGAAGGAAGGTGGAGTCAAGAGTCTCCGAAACCGATGAGCGTGTATGAAGAGAATTATGAATGTTGAGGAAGCGAGTGAAGTATGCAAGGATAGAGTTCTCTGGCACTCTGTTCTCTCTGCCTAACCTGAAAGGGATATAGCGTGATGATATGTATGTATTTATATTAATAATATAATATTTTAAAAATGCATCATTAATAACAATATTCTTTAACTTAACATTTCAACTTTCTAATCTATTTGAATTAACGTATAACATAGATGTTAAGCTTACGTTAAGCGGTTTATCAAATTATATAAACTATTTCACAAAACTTAATCCCTTTTAATAATTTAAACTTATTATTATTTAATGAAATTACAATTTTATTTCTTAGCAAAAAGCCAGTTACTTTGTCAGTATGTCAATCGGTCAGTTGCATTAATCTCAGCTTAAGCCACCGTTTATTCTCAGAACATACCTTAGAGATAACCGCTGAGTGCATTTAAAATTCAAGTAAAGCTTTATACTTGAAAGGCAATAAGGTTTGTGTGCTTGCAAGTTTAAACTGGTGCAAATAAATACAGAAGATTATTTGTGAGTGAACTGTAATTGGTACTGTCAATGCTAGGGATATTCGATATACATCGATGCATCGAAAACATCGATGTTTACAATGCGATACATCGAATCGATCCGATGTTTTGAAGAGCTATCGAAATACTCGATGTATCGATGTTTTTTCATAAAACATCGAAACGATGATAACCCCAGTAGATGCCACAAAAAAGACCTTTTTTTAGAAATCTGTCACAAAAAAGACCTTTTTTTTTTTAGAAGTAACACCTTTGATATGACTTTAGAAAAAGTACTCGATGTTTTCATCCGATACATCGAAAGACATCGATGTACAGTTTCGATTTATCGAATCGAAAAAAACATCGATGTTTTTTCAAAGTGGACACCCCTTTTTTTTTTTTTTTTTTTTTTTTATTGGTGGGCTATGGGTGCGTCTCGCCCCGCCGAATCGGTCCGGGGTGACGGAGAAGGCGGCGCGTGATCCCATAGACCCACCGTAAAATCCTCTCTCTTCGCCGTGCGAGCGGACCACCGGTACCCGATCTTTGTCTTCGGTGAAAGTGGACACCCCTAGTCAATGCATGAGATGGTAGGTATGTGATGACATGACTTTTAAAATTTGTGTATGCCGTGTGGTGACTGAGTAAAAATATATTTCTTAATTTTCTATCTTAACCGTGGATGACGTAAAAGACGACTAAAGAATATAAAATATAGATATCACTTATGCAAGAAAAGTAAAACTCAAATAAAACTACTACCAACTTGTCTGACCAATGTTGTATGACCAACGTCTTATTATTACTATTATTATTATATTCTTCTCCGATTTAATAATAACATTCGTTTGCAAACGTCAATACTTCTATTTTAAATCCAGCTGAGCATATTATAAAGGCTTAAATTTTCATATTATTACACCAACTTGTCTGACCAATGTTGTCTGACTAGCGTCTTATTATTACTATTATTATTATTATATTCTTCTTCAGTTTAATATTAGCATTCGTTTGCTAACTTCAATCCTTATATTTTAAATCCAGCTCAGCATATTCAGGATGTTGTGATCGTACATTTTTTGTTTTGTTTATGCTAAACTATTGTTACTGATGAAATGACCATTATTTCTTATATTTATTTATTTTATAATTATTATTGTGTATATATTTTTTTTTTATATTAAGCGTAAATTTATTTCTTGTTCATTATATATTATGATAATTACCTTTTGCATGTCTTTTCGTTCTTTCTTTCTTTTTTCTTTCATATTATAAAGGCTTAGATTTTCAAAGAAGCCTTTAAAATGTATTTTCTTTAAGTATAAACTAAGAAAAACTAAGAAACGAAGGGGGGCATAGTCCGGAGCGTGCTCGTTCGCGTCCCCTGCCAGTCTAATTAGACTGCTAATCCGGCTCGAAATGCGTACCGCAATGCGGGTTAGGGCGTCCCCCGGAGGCGACGCGTACCGACCCGCCCCCGTCGGTACGAACATCGGCAGTTGCGGCGATGGGGGCCGCCACCCATCACGCCTTGCCCAGTTAGGCGAGTCGAGGAGAACGGAGTGCCGGGTGGGCACGTGGAATGTAAGAGGTTGTGTGGAAGGTAAGTTGCACGAGCTGATATCCGTCATGGCGGACAAACAGCTAGACGTGCTCTGTGTAACAGAGACCAAGCGAAGGGGCAGCGACGCCTGCGATCTTCCTGGTGGCGGGATGGCTCTGTGGTCTGGTGTACCACAGAGCGATCGAGCCAGCATGGGGGTAGGAGTGCTGTTGTCCTCTCGCTTGGCCTCAGGTGTGAAGGATTACGGAATGTATGATCCCAGACTTCTCTGGGTCCGTATAAAACTAGGTGTCACCAAGGTATTCATGGTTGTAGCATATGCTCCCGTAGGATCCTCGGTGGCATCAGACCTAGAGAAGTTTTGGGACAATGTTAGGGAAGTTCTGGATATGGCAGAAACCAGTGAACGCGTGATTGTATGCGGAGATTTGAACGGATGGGTGGGGACCAAGCGTCCCGACTACGAGGACGTACTTGGTCCATTTGGTGATAAGAGAGTGAACGACGCAGGTAGGCTCATAGCGGATGTATGCATGGAGAGAAACCTTATTGTGTCAAACACATTTTTCCAACATAAGGACATCCATATGTATACATGGAGAAGGAATGAACAGAAAAGCATAATAGATTTAATTTTGGTAGACAGTCGCCTCCGAAGCAAAATATTGGACGCAAGAGCCTACAGGGGCCCCACAGTCGACACGGACCACTATCTCGTTATTGCGAGATTTAGTGGTCTGTTCAGAAAGTGGAGGCACTGGCGAGAGCGTGTCCACTTCGGAGGGCTTGAAAGAATAAAGGTTGAAAGGTTGCAAGAAGAGTGTGTAAGAGAAAAGTATGCAGAGGGTGTCCGAGAACGGCTGACGATGGCAAGCCAGCCGCAATCGGACATTGAAGAATGCTGGAGAGTATTGAAAGAGAGTATGGTAGATACAGCGAAAGAAGTATGTGGAAGTTCAAAGAAGCATAGAAAAACAAATGGTGATGCATGGTGGGATGCGGAAGTGGCAGCTTCCGTAGAGCAAAAGAAGAAAGCGTGGCTGGACTATGTCTCTTCTTTGAATCTGAATGACAGTATGACTGAACAGAAGAAAGAAATATATCGGCAATGTAAGAATGACACCAAGGCCTTAGTGAAAGAGAAACGTGATAGAGCAAGTATGAGTGCAGAAGATAGGCTGACTAAAAACTTCGAGGGTAACACCAAACTCTTTTGGAGGGAGGTGAAGAAGTCTCGGGGTGGTTGGTCAGCCTTCAGAATGAATAAAATAAGGTCTAAAGGTGGAGACATTCTTACACAAACACAAGACGTGTTAAGCCGATGGAGTGAATATTTTGGCGATATGTATGCGGATGCTACGGTTGGCGCCGGTGTTGGATGTGGTTTAGTAGATCAACATTCGACAACGGCGTCCTCCGATGGCATCAGTATGGATGAAGTTGAATGGGCGATAAGAAGTTTGAAAAATGGTAAGGCAGCGGGCATTGATATGGTGTCTGCCGAGATGATCAAGCTCGGTGGCTCTTGTGTCTGGGAGGCGTTCCTGTTGCTCCTCAATTTATGTTGGAGCTCGGGAATGGTTCCCGGGGACTGGAATAGCGCAGTCATCGTGCCTTTGTTTAAAAACAAGGGTTCACGTTATGACTGCGCAAATTACAGAGCCATAAGCTTGACCAGTTTGGCAGCAAAAGTGTATGGAAAAATTATTGAAAGGAGAATGAGGATGGTGTCCGATGGTTTACTGTGTGAGACACAAGGAGGTTTCAGGAGTGGAAGGGGATGCATGGATCAAGTGTTCTCTCTGCGCAACATTGTGGAGAAGCATCTGGCTCTAGGTCAGAGGGTTTTCTGCAGTTTTGTGGATCTGGAGAGAGCATTTGACACGGTTGTACGAAAGGAACTTTGGGACATTTTACCGGAGTATGGTATTAACGGTAAACTGCTGCGGGCTGTGCAGTCCGGTTACATGGGCTGTAGAGCCTGTGTGCGGCTGGATGATGGAATGTCGCCTTGGTTTGACGTCAATATCGGCGTTAAGCAGGGGTGCGTTCTGTCAGCCAGGCTGTTTATCATATATCTGGATAAATGTCTCCAAAGATTGAACAATATGAATGTGGGAGTCCAGATGGGCGACTCAGTGGTCACTGCTCTGCTTTATGCAGATGATGCAGTCCTGCTGGCACAGTCAGCGACTGACCTGCAGACCCTAGTCGACACAATGACAGAAGATTGTAAGAAAAGGGGTCTACGCGTGAATGTGAGCAAAACCAAAATAATGGTCTTTGAAAGAGATAAAACCAGAACAGATGTAAGAGTAACAATAGGTAATGATGTACTAGAGCAAGTGGATGAATTTGTATATCTTGGATGTGGATTTAGCCGAGATGGAAGGTACACCACTGATATAGAGCGAAGAGTGAATGCGGGAAATAGAGTGAACGGAGCGTTGGGGCAACTTCTCGGCAGCCACCACCTCAGCCAGAAGGCACGTGTAGCAATACATAACGCAGTGCTTGTCCCAACATTACTGTATGGAAGCGAGAGTTGGGTATGCAGAAAAGAGTATGATAGTAAAATTAATGCGGTCGAAATGCGATCCCTGCGGAAAATCTGTGGAGTTAGGCTGACCGACCGCATTCGTAACGACGACGTAAGAGAGCGAGTAGGTATGAAAGAGAGTATTGGTGTAAAGATGCGAAAGGGAATGCTCCGATGGTTCGGACATGTGGAAAGAATGCCGAACGAACGCCTGGTTAAGAAGATATACAATGCGAAAGTGGAAGGATGTAGGTACCGAGGGAGACCGAGACTAACCTACCTAGACCAGATCGGTCATGTACTGAAGGAAGGTGGAGTCAAGAGTCTCCGAAACCGGCGAGCGTGTATGAAGAGAATTATGAATGTTGAGGAAGCGAGTGAAGTATGCAGAGATAGAGTTCTCTGGCACTCTGTTCTCTCTGCCTACCCTGCAAGGGATATGGCGTGATGATATGTATGTGTGTATGTATAAACTAAGAACTCAAGTCAACAGACGATACAATGTTAAGTATTAAAAAAGCCATATGACAAATTTGCTAAATTGACATTACATCAAATGGCAAGAAGCCCGTTTATTTTGAACCACATTTTTCTATTTAAAAGATAAAATTTGGTGCGTCTTTAAAAAATGTGAACAAGCTGAAAATTTCACTTTTAAAACTTTGGACGCTGTTAGTAATTTACGATGAGAAACTAAGTGTAGAAATGTTAAGTTATAAATTAGATGTTGATTCTAGTTTCACCGACCCATTTAAGTTAAATGCTTGTATACTAATATAGAAATAAATAGCCATTACACTTTCACTTTTAGTTGGCTATTGCTATGTATTAAGAGAACTAATAAATAAACCCATATATTGTGAGTATTTGTTAGTATGGAAAATATGTGTTAATTTGTTTTGAACTTAAGTATATTTAGCTAATTCGTTTGGGTATTTTTTATGGTTTCTGGTGGCAAATGAGTAAGCAGCACACTTGATAGTAAGTGTTACTGACTCTCATAGAGCTTTACAATACTAGGAACACAGCTAGGCCGCTGCCTGCCAACCAAAATCCACCCAGTTTAGGCTTCCAACTCTCTCACTCATCGAACTAACAGCATATTGCCACTGCTCAGACGTTGACCCCCGGACGCAGGCCTGTGGCAGCAGACAGAAAACTGTCAACAGTATGACCTTACAAAACGATAACGGAATAAAAAAAAAATATCAATATTACTTCCTTAGGTGATCGTAAAATACTAATAAAGGAAGGAATTTTAATATGCTAATAAAATCTATACAAGAGAAACCTCAATATAAAAAACCCTATACAAACCCTTCTAGCTATCGTGGTTAATAGATCAATTTCTCTCCCATTATGAAGAAGGTTTGAGCTCAACAGTGGGACGTATATAAGTTGAGAGAGACAGATATATTATAATTTAACCAAATAATTCTCTCATTAATTTCTCTACAATATATTTTTTTTTCTCTTTTTTGTAACACGTTTCGACCTTGAATTTTCTCAATTTACGTCTATCATAACCTAAGACATTTTAATTGTAAATTAATAGATAGTGCGCTTAGCCGTTACGCGCTATTGAATTTATGTTATATATCTCTTTTTTTCTTACTATAATTAGTGTTGACCTTGAAATTTTGCTCTCAATTCACATCTATCGACGTCTAAGAAATTTTAATTCATACAATAAGCGTCTAGCATAAATAAATAATATGATATATACGATTTGAGGTCGTCGACTGATGTTGTAATCATAACAGATAAAAACGGTACAAAGACCTTGACATTCGACGTCTTTTAAATTAACATATTATCATAATGACTTCTGTTGTTTACGCGAGTATTATACTTTTGAAATATAACTATTTTTACGGATTATATTACGTTTGTATTTAATTTTTCATGGTCACAGGAGAATTCAATCCTGCTGTGACCATGAACGCTGTATAGTGTTTGAAAGATCGGGTAATTAAAAATCATTAATAGTAAAATAATTTCATGTATACTAAATAAATCATTTACTTGACTGTACAGATCGCGTAATGGTTAAGATACCAAACTACCGTGCCAAATGTCACGGATTCGATTTCCACGCAAAATAAATACTTTGTACGATCCACAAATTCATGTCCGTAGTCATGAATGTAATTTGTGTTCGTTAATGCAATTAATTAAAGTTTATACTAATTAAATTATTGATTAGAAAATAATGATTTACTACAATGGATATATTGACTGGTTTTTTGAACAACTGTACTTACCGTATCAATTTTTTTTTGTTTGTTTTAAAAACGACAAATCTACACTAAATATATTCTGTGGTATTTAAATAACATTTAGACTCAGAGCAATCATTTACATTTATTAAGAGAAATTATCCAGCCAATACGATCAATAATTCTTCGCAGGGAAAGATTATTAGACCAATATACCCTCTTTTTTTTCCCAATTTCTGCTCAAAGCTTATTTTAGATCTACAATTAACGTCACCGCTTATATCGTATGCTAATTTATATTACAAAATATATCTAACAAGCTGCTAAGATAATATATATAGCAATAATTCTAAAAATAAAAGCCTTATAAATCTAATAAATACATTTGAATGTCATAAATGAACAGATAATAAACATGAACATGATGAGTTTTACAATATATTAAAATTATAGATAATAAATTAATGTCAAACATTTTAACCTTACACAAAAGTACCAGGCGATCATAAAATGAAACGGGTCTGAGTTAACCTCATGACCGGGTATAGTGCATCGAAAGTAGTGCTTTGTTCGATACTTGAAAGACTTTCTCGTAGTTATACTCTCCTAATACACTGAACGTTTAGACAGTTCGTAGGTAGACTATTTTTCTTCATCATCATTTCAGTTCATCATCATCATCTTCACATCTCAGCTCCTATATATATATACGTCTGATCCTATATATACGTCCCATTGCTGAGCTCTAACCTCCTCCAGAATATGAGGATAGCGAAAAAGTTAGTTGATGAAAATGATGAATTCAAATCTATTTAAGCGATAGTTTTGTTGTATTTATCTATCGCTTACTAACGCCTAATGACCTTCTACCTTGGGACAAAGGCTTGTCTTTAGAAGAGAATAATGTTATAATTGCCACATTTAGCAAACGGGTTGATATATCCTTGACGCTAAAAAATATTTTTAAGAATAAAAAGAAAAAGAGAGAGAGATCACTATTGCCCTCTTTCCCGTTGCTCGCGCGGAAAAAGTTAGTTAGAGGTGATAATATATTATATCCTCAACTAGTCACCAAATAAAGAATTGTTATTGTTGGATATATTTACAAGAGATTTTTTTGAATGCATGTATTTTTAATCTAAGTAGCAAAATATGTTTTGAATTTCGAAATAATTTGTATTCATAAATTATAAATTTATAATATCCGTACCAACAAAAGTCACTCTATTTTAAGCTGTATAAAAAAGAACAATAAATATTGCTGTAGCTGCTGTATAAGCGCTATAAAAAAAAACAAATAATCGGGTCTTTATAAAAAAAAACAATAAATTTAACAAAACTTATTTTACCATCTTACTTATTTTACCATCTAGTCTGACCAGAAGTGTATGTACTTCACTCCCGTGGATGAGACTTGAGCCTAATTATATGAAACACATACATACATACATACATATCATCACGCCATATCCCGTGCAGGGTAGGCAGAGAGAACAGAGTGCCAGAGAACTCTATCTCTGCATACTTCACTCGCTTCCTCAACATTCATAATTCTCTTCATACACGCTTGCCGGTTTCGGAGACTCTTGACTCCACCTTCCTTCAGTACCTGACCGATCTGGTCTAGGTAGGTTAGTCTCGGTCTCCCTCGGTACCTACATCCTTCCACTTTCGCATTGTATATTTTCTTAACCAGACGTTCGTTCGGCATTCTTTCCACATGTCCGAACCATCGGAGCATTCCCTTTCGCATCTTTACACCAATACTCTCTTTCATACCTACTCGCTCTCTTACGTCGTCGCTACGAATGCGGTCGGTCAGCCTAACTCCACAGATTTTCTGAAGAGATCGCATTTCGACCGCATTAATTTTACTTTCATACTCTTTTCTGCATACCCAACTCTCGCTTCCATATAGTAATGTTGGGACAAGCACTGCGTTATGTATTGCTACACGTGCCTTCTGGCTGAGGTGGTGGCTGCCGAGAAGTTGCCCCAACGCTCCGTTCACTCTATTTCCCGCATTCACTCTTCGCTCTATATCAGTGTACCTTCCATCTCGGCTAAATCCACATCCAAGATATACAAATTGTTCTAGTACATCATTACCTATTGTTACTCTTACATCTGTTCTGGCTTCATCTCTTTCAACGACCATTATTTTGGTTTTGCTCACATTCACGCGTAGACCCCTTTTCTTACAATCTTCTGTCACTGTGTCGACTAGGGTCTGCAGGTCAGTCGCTGACTATGCTAGCAGGACTGCATCATCTGCATAAAGCAGAGCAGAGACCACTGAGTCACCCATCTGGACGCCTACATTCATATCATTCAACCTTCAAATTACTGAAATTTTTAGCATTTAATATGCTTAATTATTTATAAATACCCGATACGAAACGAAAAATGATGTCACAAGCGGGGTTCGAACCCGCACCTATTGGGAATCCGGCCCAACCGTGGTGCCACTTACACCATCGTGAACTTTAGGACATACAAATTTCGATTCATATTATATCTTACGTCTTCAAGGTGACGTATGCCATCTATCGGACAATATTTACACATTGTATAGACTTAATACTTCAAACTTTACAGTTAGAATTGTATTAAACGATGACACAACCTTGTTATTCAAATTACTGAAATTTTTAGCATTTAATATGCTTAATTATTTATAAATACCCGATACGAAACGAAAAATGATGTCACAAGCGGGGTTCGAACCCGCACCTATTGGGAATCCGGCCCAACCGTGGTGCCACTTACACCATCGTGAACTTTAGGACATACAAATTTCGATTCATATTATATCTTACGTCTTCAAGGTGACGTATGCCATCTATCGGACAATATTTACACATTGTATAGACTTAATACTTCAAACTTTACAGTTAGAATTGTATTAAACGATGACACAACCTTGTTATTCAAATTACTGAAATTTTTAGCATTTAATATGCTTAATTATTTATAAATACCCGATACGAATTATAATACCCGATTCGTATCGGGTATTTATAAATCATTCAACCTTCTTATAAAACACGAGCCAAGCAACATCACTAACACAACCTAATATCTTTTTTCATTTATTTAAGGAAATTTCTTAATATCAAACATAAATTTAAATTACTTAAAAAATAAGAACAAATAATATTTTTTTCTTCATTTTAATCATTATTTTTTTTCACAATTTGAACGTAAAAAAGATGTTGCAAAGCGGTTTATTTTTTCTGTTACGGTATTTTTTTAATGACAGACCACTCCTCCCATGAACAAATATTACCATTAATGCATTTCCTCTTTTTTGTCTATTACCGTTTTATTATCTGTGTAACAGATTCGTTTTGAAAACTTCGCGTGCTAGTACCGTATGCTCACTTACATTAATATTTGTTATATTATTAATGGGTTAAATAACGTTAATTTTTCCGTGTCCATTATCATGTTTGTGGATTTCGTAAAAGACGACTAAGGGATATTATAACTCTAATATATGTCCAAGAGAAAGGCAACTTAAAATAAGTCCCTATAATAATCTTTCTGACCAACGTGTTAGTAGGTCAATTTATCTGTAGAGGAGACTTGAGTCCAATATCATCATCATCTTGCTCTTATCTACAATTCTTAATGATTAATAGTTACTTCTTCCATGCAATCCTGTCAGACGTCATATCTGTAGTCACTCCCTGTCTATCTATGTCATGCCTCACGCAGTCCATCCATTTTTTCTTTGGTCTTCCTTTATTCTTCGTTTTCCCTAAAGCCTTCAAAAATAATACTAACAACTTGCCTCACAACATTACTTTCATCCCATCTAATACATACATATGTTCACTCTTTATCTTGTCCGTTACTGCCACAATTTTCTTCTTCAGACTCGAGCGTAATAATAGGACGCATATAAGCTGAGATGATGATGAAATAATAGAACGAACGTCTGGTTAAGAAGATATACAATGCGAAAGTGGAAGGATGTAGGTACCGGGGGAGACCGAGACTAACCTTCCTAGACCAGATTGGTCATGTACTGAAGGAAGGTGGAGTCAAGAGTCTTCGAAATCGGCGAGCTTGTATGAAAAGAATTATGAATGTTGAGGAAGCGAGTGAAGTATGCAAGGATAGAGTTCTCTGGCACTCTGTTCTCTCTGCCTACCCTGCAAGGGATATGGCGTGATGATATGTATTTATGTATGTATGTATGATGATGAAATAATACTCAAAGTGCATAAATTGGGCGAAAATACCTGGATATATAAAAATAAAATAATTCTGATAGTGACACCGGTAATACAAAAGATTGAAAACGTGAAATCGTCTTGGTATCAACATACAATGAAGAGCAATGAAAGGTATTGTGAGAGGAAGGTTTATCAATATCAATGTGGATCAATGTCTAGTAAATGGCTCACGGCCCCCATAAAGACGATAATATAATACGAGCTACAAATTGATTGTCACACGACAGCATACACTTGTAGGATAGATGGAATAGAATTTATATTTTCAATAGGTATAGGTTCGAGTCCCACATGTAATAATAATTTTTTGCTCGTAAACATGTTTTCAATGTGAATGAACTTAAAGAATTGTGGTATACTGAAAATGAAATGAATGATGTGAATGTTGATATGGGTATGAAAGTAGTGAGTGCAGATATGACGACTGACAGGTCTATAGAAGGTACGGATGTGTTGTGCCGACCTCCTTAGCGATAAAGGCAGACTAATGATGATAATAATGAATGCTAACACCGGAAAATACCTGTATAATGAATTTATACAAGTATTTTAGCGATGCTAGCGTCGTGTTATTCGTATTATAGGTCATTATTTATTAACCAAAGATTCGCATAATTATTTTTATTGTGGTATTATATGTAATGGCAATGTGATTTTACAAAATTTTCGGGCTTTATTTTATCTTTTTTAAATAGAAATGAAAATACGAAATTTTCAATATACGATTTAGAAGATTCATATGATTTTTTTTCTGATATTATTACATGATGTGTTGCATTTTATGGATTTTTGGCTGTATTTTATCGCTTTAAGATAGAAATGAGGATACAAGATACATAGAATACAAATCAGAAGATTTATAAAAAGATTTTTATTCATATTACAAGTAAACGTAAATTACTTCAAATTTTAAGGGGTTTTCGGGTTTATTTTATTGTTTAACTATCTCTTTCAGCCAAAGACAAAGGTACGAGATATGCAGAATACGACTTAGACTTGTTTAATAGTAAAATAAATGATTCACAATTATATCAGCTTAAATACTTTTCAATGATAAGCTTCCTACAGAATGAGAAAAAGATCTACTATAGCCCACTGGTCAGACGGGGATGACGAGAAGGGATGATATAGTTTTATTTCGAGTTATTATTTTCTTATAATCATTATCAGCTCCTAGGGGTGTCCACTTTGAAAAAACATCGATGTTTTTATCGATTCGATTAATCGAAACTGTACATCGATGCATTTCGATGTATCGGATGAAAACATCGATGTTTTGTAAACATCGAGTACCTTTTCTAAAATATATTACAAAGCTAAAGTCATATCAAAAGTGATACCTCAAAAAAAATAAAAATATTTATATTACTTTGAAATATTATTGAATCATTTATTTAAACATAAACTTGAGTTTTTGTGACATTAACTGGTTATCATCGATTCGATGTTTTATGAAAAAACATCGATACAGCGAGTAAATCGATAGCTTTTCAAAACATCGGATCGATTCGATGTATCGCATTGTAAACATCGATGTTTTCGATGCATCGATGTATATCGAATATCCCTATCAGCTCCCCTTACATAGCCGTTACGATCACCCACGGGCATTCAAGGGATAATGACAAGCTTTTTTTAATTTTTACACCATTCTTTTCATACCCCTTAACATTACTATCGCATTTGCGCTTCATACGCTTTTAAATCTATTATAAATTTTTCATGCTGGTATATTGATGTTGCATGATTTTATACTAAATGGAAATATGAAACACGATGATTTGAATACTAAAACAAAAGGGCTTGAAAAGCCATATATGATACGGGCTTCCTTAGCATTTTATTATCTTCCGCTTATTTTATATTTATGATTCCTTTTGTCACGGTGGACTTTACAAAAATATGATTTACGAATAGAAATAAAACTTGGACTGAGAATAAGTCATTTGTTTATAATAATTTTATCACAAAACAATAAACTGCTTTTCAAGTCTATAATGTGTTTTTTCTTTCTTAATTTTTCATCACCTATACTTATATACATCCCACTATTGGCCTCGAGCTTCCTCCATATAAACCTACACCTAACCTACTTATACCACGCTAGTCAAACGTTTATATAGAAATTTATTTATATAGAAATTTATTTCGAGTTTTCCTTCTCTTGTACAGATGTTATGCATGCAAAAGATAACTAAGATATAATTATCTTAGTCGTCTTTTACGACATCCACAAGAAAGAGAGAGGGTAGTGAATTGTATTCTTACTCTGTCACATACATACATATCATCACGCCATATCCCTTGCAAGGTAGGCAGACAGAACAGAGAGCCAGAGAACTCTATCCTTGCATACTTCACTCACTTATTCAACATTCATAATTCTCTTCATACACGCTCGCCGGTTTCGAAGACTCTTGACTCCACCTTCTTTCAGTACGTGACCAATCTGGTCTAGGTAGGTGAGTCTCGGTCTCCCCCGGTACCTACTCTGTCACCATACAGATAATACTCAGTTTTAAATCAACTATTTTCTTAATCCGCCTGCACTACGCTAGAGAAGCGAGTTCTGCAGTATATATTCAAATTCATTTCATCAATATTCAAATTCATTTATTATTTATAAACCCTTTTTTTTTTTTTGTGGAATATGGATACTCGCCCCGCCTAATCGGTCCGGGGTGACGGCGGAAAGGCGGCGCGTGATCCCATAGACCCACCGTAAAACTCCTCTCTCTTCGCCGTGCGAGCGGGTCACCGGTACCCGATCTTTGACTTCGGTGGCCATTATGTATAAACCCTGCGAGGGCACTTACATATTGTCAGTATTAACATTTTAATTTAATCTTATAAACTACCACCGGATCGGCACTAGACCACTACTGAGAAGATCCGGCAAGAAACTCAGCGGGTTTGTCTATTATAACAGTGGTACATGAAAGAATTCCGTGTGGTGACGAAGTAAGAATACTATTCACCACCCCATATCTTACCCGTGGGTGATCGTACGAGACGACTAAGGGATATAAACCGCATATAACATCTATGCGAGAGAAGGAAAACTCGAAAAAAACCCTATACTAATACGTCTGACCAGCGCGGTATAGTAGGTTAATTTCCCTCCCATTACGGAGGAGGTTCAAGCCCAACAGTGGGACATATTTGGGCTGAAATAGCTCCAGTGTGATGCCCTTCGAAACTGATAGTTCAAATACAATGTAAAATAGCCAATAGCTGTACCAGCTCCCACAAGCGGCACCCGATCACGAGTTAATTATATATATTGCTTTTTGTTAAGTTTACCTGTCTCTACATTGATTTTGTTGGCATATTATACTCCATTACACATTATTTATAATATCCAAGGGAAAGAAAGAAGGTGAATATTATTCTAAAGTCATCACTATACGATGGTTTTGATCTTTTAGATATATACTAGCAGTTTGTCGTAAGAGAAGCGAGTGAAGTATGCAAGGATAGAGTTCTCTGGCACTCTGTTCTCTCTGCCTGAACTGCAAGGGATATGGCGTGATGATATGTATGTATGTATAGCAGTTTTTTTTAAACATCACGTTATACTAAGCAAATGATTCTTCTATTGCGAGGATTTTTACTAACATATAATTAACGCAGACAATTTACACTCAGACTCAGAACAACACTTGCGGATTGCACAAAGTATTGTCCTGCATAGGAATCGAACCCATGGCACTGGCATGTAAGGTTGATATCTTTACCATTACGGCATCTGAGCAGCCAGATTAATAAAATTAAAAACTACGTTTAAAAAACCGACTTCAAAAACTGAAAAGTACAAAATAACTTAAAATACTATCATTTGTATGTGCTATGTATTGATAGCTTTGAAATCGGTGCCAAGCCCTAAACAAAATTATAAACAGCTTAGGTACTTACTGTAATGAAATTCCTACACTAAAGATACCGATACCGGCACCGACTTCAAACCTATCAATAGATAGCACATACAAATGATAGTATTTTAAGTTATTTTGTACTTTTCAGTTTTTGAAGTCGGTTTTTTTAAACGTAGTTTGTATTTTACTTTTTTACTTTTTAGTGTTACAGACACACATAGGTTGTTCTATTAGTAGCGGGGCTTGAGCTACTCGTTCATTTGTCGCACTCATACTTAATGCTAATTTTAGACTTATATGGTTTTCTCATGGATGCCATTGTCAGAATTGGACCAAATTAAAATGGAACCATTCGGGAAGTACCAGCTTTCAAATAAAAAAGAATCATTAAAATCGCTTTACCCAGTCGAAAGTTATGAGGTAACAAACACAAGAAAAAACAGACGAATTGAGAACCTCCTCCTTTTTTGAAGTCGGTTAAAGATGAATGAAAATTAATACTATAAATAAAATACAATTCCAACATGCAAAAATAATTTAAACGGTTGAATTCCTGAGATGAATAAAACTATTAACAAAGACTTAATTAAAAACTTTCACATATAATAAAATTATATGTAGAAAATAAAATCGTATTCACAATCAATTCATTTGAATGAGACCTACTTGATAAATAAATTGATCAAATCATCATTTTTTTTTTATAACTATACAATAGAAAGTGATTATAATCGATAGAATCATCCAATCTAGGAATTATATCTTAGAGTTATCACGAATAAGCACCGCTTTTATATATTTTTTTATAATTATTTTTTTTTGTGTTGGACTATGGATCATGGTCACGCCCCGCCAAATCGGTCCGGGCGACAGAAGAGGCGGTACGCGTTTTACCGTTTCTTTCCATCCCAGTAACTATAAAATTTCAAAGCAAAATAATAGTACTGTCCGCTATAACAAACGACATCTTTCAACATAAATCATTGCGAAGTCATCAACATTAAAAGCGCCCTTCTATCTTCCCACGATATCACAATGAAAAACATTAAGCTTTCGAATCGACCCAAAAAAAATATTACCCAAAAAAAATATTACCCAAATAAAAGAGATACATATTGTCAGGCGTTCTTCATGATTTCCGTAATATATTAAATAAGATTTGTTTAACGGTTATTTAAGTTTTTTTTTTTTTCACCATTCAATTTTGTCTGAAACTTGTTTTTTTTTTATGCGGCTGAGTTAAGCGTTGAGAAGTATGTCAAATTGATAGCGATTAGTGTCGCTCAGTTTAATGTTTTGCGCGAGTTGATGATTATTTGTAAAGATTTGTGGTTATTTAGGACTAAAGCATTAACTTTGATGAACAGTGACAAAAAAAATGTATAAAATATGGGCGGGCTCATCCGAAGTAGTACCATACCAGAGCAGAAAGACTACGTGAAAGTAGTAGCAATTTTTTTATTGGGATTCATTCAGTGAGCGTTGTTTTTTTTATTTTTTTTTAAGATAAGGAAACAATTTTTTATTTCAATATTTTGCGGGGGACTTTACAAACATATAATTGACGCAAACTAATTATACCCAGGTAGTCCGGTCAAATTAGACCAAAAAATAAAAGTAATGCTACATAAAGTCCCAACAAGCTGAAAATCGGTAAGATTGTTTAAAATATGATTAAAAATAAAATTTAAAAGTCTTTCCTTCTTTTATCTTTCCTGTGTATGGAAAAAAAAATATTCAAGTTCTAAGGTCAAAAAATGAGTTTTTCGCGATTTTCAGCAAAACGGTAAGTTTTATCATAAAATACTTCAAACAAAAATTGTAGATCATAAAATTATCTACAGAAAATGTATCAATACTTTTTTTCTTACAAGCCACTATTTTTGAGATATAACGATTCAAAAAGTTGTAATCGTCATAATATACATGAGTACGCCACGTATATACGCGTAACGGTTGTAACCGACCCAACAATCCAATTTTTTGACCTTTGACCTTGAATATTTTTTTTCCATACAGGAGAAAGATGGGGAACTTTAAAATTTTATTTTTAATTATATTTTAAATAATCTTACTGATTTTCAGCTTGTTGGGACTTTATGTAACTTCGAATGTCTAAATTGACTCCGGTCAATTTGTTCGGAGCCTGTAGTCCGCTACAGGCTCCGAACAACAGTTTGTGGATACGCACAAAGTTCTTGCGTAGAAATTGAACCCACACCACTGACACGGAAGGTAGGTATGTTAACCAATACGCCATCTGTGCAATTTATAGCGTTTCACGTTGGAGAAATACTAAAATGTATTCAGAACATCTTACAATGTAAACTTATGAATTTATTTTATAAGTAACAACCACTTATAACTAGCATTTGTGGTAAATATAAGAGTTTATTTTTACATCCGTGTAGGGACGGACTAAGAATACAGTTTACCACCCTCTCCTCTTGCCCCTAGGTAACGTAAAAGATGATCAAGGGATATAATATGCATATGATATCTATATCAACACGTCTGACCAGCGTGGTATAGTACGTTGATTTCTCTGCCATTATGGAGAATGGCTGAGCTCAGCAGTGCGAAATAAATATGTGGGCTGAGATGACGATGATAATAAGGGTTTAAAAGTTTTGCCAATAAATAAAAATGCCTTGCCAATAGAGTAAAAAGTACAGTAATATTTACCAATTCGAGATCTAGAGCACATCTGATGCAGTAGTGTGAAATATTTTCTACCCCATAACATAATTATTGCACCGTGACGATGTCTAATGTTTACGCGAGTATTACACATTAGAAATAAAACTATTTTTACGGATTACATCATGTTTCTATTTGATTTTTAATTTGTATATTGTTCGAAACGTCGGGAAATTAAAAATCAAATACAAACGCGATAAAATCCTTTAAAATAGTTTTATTTTTAATATTGTACTGTGTCTTATAATATTTAACGTTATGGTTTTATGAGTAATTATAAATGACTCCTTTCCATATACTGTGTAGAGATTTGTATAAGAATTTAAAACTCAATAATCATTACCGAAAATGTACTAAGCTTGCGTTCAATACGAAGCAAACATTTATTTCTTAATGTGGGTTGTGTGTTGTTTTAATGATTTCAAATGTTTACGTACTTGAGTATTACACATTTGAAATAAAACAATTTTTACTGATTTAATCACAGTTGTATTTGATTTTAACTTGCCCGACGTTTTGAATACTATAGCGTACAGAACTCCCGTGACCTTGAGCACTGTAAAATATTCAAGGTTAAGGGAAATTAAAAATCAAATACAGATGCAATGAAATCCGTAACATTAGTTTTATTTGAAGTTTTTATTATCTTAAGCTCAAAAGTTCGATGCAAAAATTGGCAAAAAAATAAAATAATTTGACCCAGACAATAATTCCATAAAATTCAACTAAATTACATCTAAATACATTATATGGACCATAATTACAACACGATCTCAATTTCTGTTGAGGTAAACATTAAGGTATTATGTTGTAAAGATTTAAAGGTAGGTAATTGCGGATGCAATGAAATAACCATTGGTACAACCATTATGCCATCAGAAATTTGAACATAACGGATACATGTCGATGATCGCAATCTCGTGGATACATCATTATCCTGGACAATATTAGGGTCAACGTATTCTTATTTTTTATTTCTTTTTCTTGTTAGTTTCTGTGGGTTTTCTATATGATGCCAGAGTAATGACACAATTTGGTGAATTTTCCATTGAACCAATCTAGATGGGCATTACGTAAAAGATTACAAAGGTACAAATTCAAATTCATTTATTATGCATAAACCCCGCGAGGTCACTTACATATTGTCAGTTTCAACAATTTATTAATACATACAATTTTATTAATACAATAAGCTGCCACCGTATCGGAACGTAACCGCTACTGAGAAGATCCGGCAAGAAACTCAGCGGGTTTATAGATTATTGTTATTTCTTTACTGATTTTTTTTATAAAAATATAGTACAACATGCTTATTAAGAATTAGCTCCAGTGTGATTTCCGTCGAACCCAATAGTTCAAATACAATGTTAAAGAATATGGCTGGACTAGATCCCATGACATAATATGCCTCGTTTGCCACGACAAGCAATAAAAAAAGACTATATAGTATACCACTGATAAAACCTTCAGATCAATCAAAAAGGATTTCGACAATTTCTATAGTTCAAATTTGTTCCACCAGAGCGCTCTTGTTAAATACAACGTCTAAAATATAGTCACGCTTCACAATTGATTAATTAATTACTTAATAATTTTCTTTCAATGTTACGGCTAAACTATCTGGTTAACTATTGTTAACGGGTCTTGCGAGTCAACGGCATTTGTTAACTCATTTTCGAGCGGTAAACTTGAGTTTTAACTTTGCATTTTGAACATGCATCTTGGTTCATAAAACATGCTAAAATATTTTTTACTAGAATAGATTGCATAAATGGCATATTGACTAAGATAGCAACTTACTATACCAGTGCTGTGTATTCGATTCCCACGCAGAATAATATTTTGTACGATTCACAAATTGTCTGGGGTGTCATTTTATCAAATTTAATTTGCTTAGTGCAGGGTATTTAAAAAAACCAAGAGAGTGCTTAAATATAGCAAAACTATTCAATAAACGATATTCTGTAAAATTTTTAAAAAATATCCACTTATCTCAGCTCATGTACGCCCGACTACTGCACTCAAGCATCCTCCATAGTGGGGAGCGAGGCCACCACGTGAGGACGACGCCCCGACGGTGCAAACTGTCCGGGCGTCGACATTACAGCGAGGATACCCGTGAGGGTAGACCGCCGGGTGGGCCACTGAAGTAAAAGACCGCGTACCAGTGACCCACCCGCACGGCGTCGAGAGGTATATTGTAGGGCGGGTCTACGGGGTCTTGCGCCGCTTTTCCTGTCGCCCCGGACGGATTAGCGTGGTTTGACGTACCGTAGCCCGCCGCCAAAAAAAAAAAAAATTGTGGGGAAAAATTTACCTACTATACCACGCTGTCCGTGTGGTGACGGAGTAAGAATACATTTCACCATTCTCTTCTTACCCGTAGGTGATAATAAAATATGACTAAGGCATAAAGTATAAATATAACATATATGCAAGAGACGGAAAGCTCGAAAAAAACCTTTTACATCTGACCAGCGAGGTGTAGTAGGTCAATTTTCCTCCTAGTGTGGAGAAGGCTCGAGCCCAGCATTGGGACATATATGAGCTCAAAGAGAAGTATTCTTTTATTAAAATTATAGACACATGAATGAGTATTTCACGCAAAGAACAGTTATTTTTACTTACAATAATGACTCTTACAAATCTATATAAAAAAAACTATTAAATTGAAAAAGTGCTTTTTGCAACACTGGAACGTTAAAAAATGTATTGATTTTATTTCATCGACATTGTAGCTCTTATTTAATTTTCGTTTCGTTCTGTTGGCAAACAAAATAAATAAACTAAACTATTATACAACAAATAGGTGTAATTTAGAAACTAATTTATTCATCCTCTTATTAAATAAATACATTTAAGCAAAAGAAACATACTTGGATTTATTTACTACGTACATTTTCGCCTAATCAGCTGAGTATTTATTTATTGACTTCTGTTTTTTTATAGAAAGGCAAACATCCGGCAGGATGGAAATAATCCAAACGCGGGGACTTTACAAACATGCAATTAACGCAGACAAAATTAATTTAAAATATCTGATTTCTGATATTTAATATCTGATTTCTCAAATTACTGAAATTTAGCTTTTAATATGCTTAATTATTTATAAAAATCCGATTACGAAGCGTAAAATGATGTCACAAGTGGGGTTTGAACCCACACCTATTGGGAGTCTGGCCCAATCACCTACACCCAGTGGCAGCACCCACTTAAGTCTTTAAGGAGACGTGTGCCATCTACCACGTCTCCTTAAAGATGTAAATATGATACAAAGCGAGATTTGAATGTCCTACAATATTTCACGGTGGTATAAGTGGCAGCACGATTGGGCCGACCTTCCAATAGGTGTGGGTTCGAACCCCACTTGTGATATCTGATTTCTCTCAAAAAATCAGTATAGATTAAGAATTACATAAATTATCATAATCATTACAGTTGATTTGAAATCTAAACATGCTTAACTTTGTAGAAAAGAAAGCACCGAAACGTACTTCCAAATATGACATATGAATTGACAGGTACTCATTTTGTTTTAAATTTTTTAATACGAATAGGCGTTGCCGCTGTCAAGTTATGATAAATTAGCACTTATTTATAAATGAGTACATATTTATTTTGTGTGTGTTTTTTTTTTAATTTAAGATAAATCATCATTATTATCATTAATTTATTAATCTTTATTAAAATCAAATGTAAGTTATACATCTATTATTTCTAGACATGCTGCTTGATTTTTTTTAGTATACTTTATTCTTTTTTTATAGTTTATAGTTGCAAACGTGGAAGCAGTAGACCTGATGATAAGTGTTACTGCCGTCCATATACCTTGAGGATAGGAGAGCATAGGAGCGTTAATATCAGGTTTGCGGTTGGTCATAAGACTATTGTCAATAGCTTTTACAATATGTACGAAAAAGAGGAGTACATATTGCATCGACCCCAGGTAATTGGGATACGAGCAGGATAATGATTTCTCCCATAGAAGAGACTTGGCCGTGGGTATAAAAAGAAGAAGCATGAGAATTAATCTCTGGTTTTGTGAAATCTAATTCCATTTTTACTTATAGCCTCACAATTTTCATAGTAATGACAGGACAAAATTATTTAACGTCTAATAAGATGTCTCGTCTCGCTTCTCGTATAGCTAGGTTAGGTAGTTATTTTTCATATAAATTATCGAACAAGTAACGAGAACATTCCTCGTACAAGTGAAAATTGTTTAAAAAGTGGTAGGACCATGCTATTGACAGTTTTCTGTCTACAGCCGCGGGTTGGTCCGTCCGGGGTGGTACCACACTCTCGCAGAAGATCGACGTCTGAGTAATGGCCATGTGCTATTGCGCTTCGTTCAGTGAGCGAGAGGCGTCAGCCCAATTGGGTGGGTTTGGGGTTTGTGTTAGTAGGCAGCGGTTTAACTATACCCTTGGTATTGCGAAGGTCCATAGGCAGCAGTAACATTTACCATCAGGTATCATATATATCATTTGCCACCATAAGCAATAAAAAAAAGTGAAAGCCAGCTGTGATCGCCAAATCGCCTATCAAATATAACCCTTTTCAACATAGGATGCCTCAAGATAATGCTTGCCTGCATTAATAACTATTTTTTGGTTGATTACCCAACCAGTTTCTATGAGATTTTATTGTGGTAGGACCACGCTGTGGACAGTTCTCTGTCTACAGCCGCGGGCCGGTCCGTCCGGGGTAGTACCACACTCTCGCAGAAGATCAACGTCTGAGTAATAGCAATGTGCTATTGCGCTTCGTTCGGTGAGCGAGAGAGCCGGAAGCCTAACTGGGGTGGGTTCAGGGTTGTATTGGTAGGCAGCGACCTAGCTATACCATTGGCAAAGGTCCATGGGCGGCAGTGACACTTACCATCAGGTGTGCTGTCTGCTCGTTTGCCGCCATAAGCAATAAAAAAAAAAAAAAAAAAAAAAAAAGAGAAAATTAGGGGTGGTGAGACGATCTATTTTAACTCGACACCACACAGGGAACTTTTGTTTACATTTTTAATGCGAAAAGAATAGGTTTACATATTTCAGAAAACCATCATCATCATCTCAGCCCACATACGTCCCTCTCTTGGGCTCGGGCCTCCTTCACAATGGGACATTGGGAGGGAAATTGACCTACTATACCACGCTGGTCAGACATGTTGGTATAGGGTATTTTTTCGAGTTATTTGTCACACGGAAAACCGATAAATGTAGAGAATCATATAAATGTATAAATTTTAAAGACAGTCTTAGAATATGACATAGACAATAGTAGATTTTTTTAACAAAGAATTTTGAAACAAATCATTCAACTGCACTGTTACACAGTTTTTTTTTCTTTAATATTTTTTAGTCTCTTCATTGTAACCATCAATTATCAACAGTTCTTTTTATCGCCAAATCACCGTGAACACAAAAATCATTCAAATTATGCAGAAGATTTTTATTTTTTTAATAATCTGCACGAAAGTCATCTTCCATAACTTGCTTCTTCAAGTTTATTTTTCATTGTAACTGGTCGGTTTGGTTTCTTGTGTTTTTTTTTTTTAATTTGGTAAACATATCGCGTACCTACCTTGAGAAAAATATATTTTAAAATAACGGGTATTAATTTTTGGACGGGTATGTAGATTTTTCTTTTTTTTTCAGTTATTGAACGCTGTAAAGTGTTTGAAACGTAGCAAATTAAAAATCAAATACAAACGCAATAGAAACTGTAAAAATAGTTTTATTTCAAATGTATAATACTCGCAATACAATATAATAATACAATACAATATAATAATACAATACAATATAATAATACAATACAATACAATATAATAATAAGGTGGAGTCAAGAGTCTCCGAAACCGGCGAGCGTGTATGAAGAGAATTATGAATGTTGAGGAAGCGAGTGAAGTATGCAAAGATAGAGTTCTCTGGCACTCTGTTCTCTCTGCCTACCCTGCAAGGGATATGGCGTGATGATATGTATGTATGTATGTATAATACTCGCGTAAACATAAGATATCCTTAAGTATGTAGTATTCTTTCCCAGTGATGAATATTAATTACTATCTTACTTAAAATATATAGCAGTTTATCTCAGCTATATGTCCCACTGCTGGATTTGAGTTTCATTCACAATAGAAGGGAAAGTTGCCTATACTGTTCAGAAAGTAGTTAAGGGTTATCCTACTCTTGCATCGATATTATCTATCTGCACCTTATGCTGCCGTAGCCGAGGCATCGGGTGATCGGTTTGGGGACTAGTATAGTCACCCGAAGTGAGGCCACCGCTAGGACGATGGCCTGAAAGCTGTCGGGGCATCGACTTAAGAGGAACTCGTGAAGGTAAACCGCCGGGCGGGCCACCGAAGTCAAAGATTGGGTACCGGTGGCCCGCTCGCATGGCAAAGAGAGGATAACCGGAGGAGTTCTTGCTGGATGGGTCTATGGAGTAGCAGTAGGACTATCGAGTAGGAGTAGTAGTAGTAAAAAAGGATTATCCTACTCTTGTATTGATATTATCTGTCATTTTCACTGACTTCAAAAAAGTAGGAAATTCTCAATTCGACTGTATTTTTTTTTTGTTTGTTACCTTAGGACTTTTTGGAAAAATAAAACTTTAATATCTAACAATCACAATATAAGTGCTCTCAACCAGTTAAATTATGATAACAGCTAACAACTTGAAACTGCAATCCATCACTATTAATTTGAATATGACAATTGAATGGGGTAATCCATTGATGCTTCTAACTAAAGCATAGCAGTTTATTGGAGAAATCTATACAGTACAGATAGTGTAATAGTTCAATTATCGACTTACAAATCTATGTATTACGTTCTAGATTCCTTTACAGGGCATCCCTTCGTAGTTTTGTTAACCTAAATTAATACAAATATAATATTGAATGAAAAATGGTAATAAGAAAGTATGACGTCATTATCATCATCGTCATCCTCCTGTTCTTATCTTAACCACTTTGAATCGTAACTACTCCTATTCCCTAGAAACCCAGGTATTGATAAGCTCTTAATCGTTTTCCACGACAAACAAAAACAATCTAAGTTTTGATAATTTTTCACAGCCGCCATTACGTAGCATTAAATATCTATCAAAACTAATAACGATATAAAAAAAAATACAATTTTATCTAAACCATGATCGGAACCATGCCTTTTAATAAAATAAAAAAATTGCACAGATTAAAAATATAACATTCATAATGCTATTTCTTTTAGATTTAAATAGTAATTTACTACTACTTACTATATGTTGGCGACTATGAATAAGACCAATCCATACATTGCTCCAGGGTGTCGTAAAATACGACTAAGAGCTTTGTATTGACCTAAGCTTCCATCTGATGGTGTCTGGTGCACAATTACTTGATTTTCAAGAGGGTTCACGTCAGGCAGACGGCCGGTTATAAAACTATTACCGAAACTTTTACAATACGTACCTACTCTAAATATTGCGTCGACCACTAATATTTAGGATAAGAGTATGATAATGATGAAACAGAAATATATTCTTTAATTTATCTAACAATTTTAGATAATTGAGCAAAAAAATGACAGTATGAGGTCCAAAAGCGGTTTATAATCAGAATAACTACGCCAATTCGATTGAAAAAGCAATAATAACTTCATTATGATTACCATTATAACTGTGAATTGAGGAGGGTCTTGTTAAGACAAATATACCGTTCCTCTTATTAGATTATTTTGACAGCTATTGTAATAGTTATGAGTGAAAGCGAAATATCTATTTCTAGAACAGATGTATATTTTTTTTTTCATTGTTATTTTTAACAGTTACTTTCGTTTTCGCGCCACAACGATATGTGAGGCGTTTAATCGTTTCAAGTGACTTTTTCCTTCTTGATTCGTCGTGACTAACGAGTTGATTTCGAACCGATTGAATATCTCGATTTGAAGATGCGATTCGATAAACATTTAAATTTAGAATAGGATTTTTAAATCAATTCTATTCGGTTGTGAATTGTAACTTTTTAAATATTTCGTATATAAAAGAATTAGGTTTTCAGATTTAACCTACATTCAATTTTTGGACCAACGACATTGCCTTTTTAGCACATAGATTTTCAATCACAGCTATTCATTCCGTACTTTTAAAATTATTTTACTACTCATCATCAATCACGATTTGATTCTAAAAATATTTAAAAAATCTATATTTATGTCTAAATAGTATCGTAATTTTATTTTTCGATTCTTAGTCGTAAGAACTGACTAAGGGATGACCATAATGGTCAATACTTTCGCCGAAAAATAAAGCCCCCTATTGCAATTGTCAAATCACCTGCCAAGCATAACGATTGGCTATAGCATTATTAACGCTTGGGAAATTCTTTATACTAATCATAAAATTGATTGACGGATGCGTAATGGCTTAATCGGCACTGCGAAATCCATATTTAATATATCTTTGAAAATATTTTATAGACAAATAGAAGAAATTGAAGAAGACATCATTACCACTAATATTTAGTGGTAATGATGACTGATGATGACTTTGATAATTATAGTGGTAGGAACATACTGTTGACAGTTTTCTGTCTACAGCCGCAGGTTGGTCTGTCTGGGGTAGTACCACAATATCAGTAGCAATCAATTGTTCTGCTTCGTTAGGTGAGTGAGAAAGCTGGAAGCTTAACTTCGGTAGGTTTTTGTTGATAGACGTCAGTCTAGCTATAGCTATTTTCCATGTGGTGACGGAGTAAGAATACAATTCACCCAATCTTACGCGTGGGTGATCGTACGAGACGACTAAGGGATATAAAACGCATATAACATCTATGCAAAAGAAGGAAAACTCGGTACAAAACCCTATACCAACACGCCTGACCAGCGTGGAATAGCAGTTCAATTTCCCTCCCATTATGTAGGAAGCTCGAGCACAACAGTGGGGCATATATGAGCTGAGACGATGATGATGAATCTATCTATATCTACCCCTGGTATTGCATATGGCTCGTTTGTTGCCACCATAAGCAATAAAAATAAATAAAAAAATTGTAGAAATCTTCACAATATTTTCTTTTATAAATAAAACAAGCGATAATTAATAATTTACTCATTGTTCTAACTAAATTAAAAGCCAAGCAAACTTATAAATAAGATTAATTGAAAAAGCAAAATCCTTTTCAATTACAAGCAACTATAAATAAAATCCACTTTTATCATTATATTGTGACACGGAAGAGTTATCTCTGAATATCAACTATAAGTTCTAAGCGCAACAAAAGATATAAGATACGAATAACCATATAAGCTAGATCTCACTCATTTCTCCAATGCTTAGTTATTTTGTTGTGAAAAGCGTGAATGTAAAGGAGCACAGGGATCTAAAAGATTGGTTGGTTGATATAAACAGTCGGCCGCAATGGTTGTAAGTATTGAAATATACATCGGCATTCGTGAATGTATTCAGTCTTTAAAATACCATATAGGAAATCTTAGACTTATTTTTATGTATATTTATTGAAATTTGAAATAAAACTACTTTTACAATATAAATTTTATATATAGAATCATTATCTTTTTGTACTGACAATGAATTTGTATTAATTTTGTATTAAAAATGTGGGTCTAAATTTAATATATTATAGGGTAGTTATAAATTTCTGTAATAACAATGATATATTGGACGTAAGACACCTCAGTCCTCCCGTGACCATGATCACTGAAAAGTGTTCGAAACGTCGGGCAATTAAAAGTCAAATATAAACGCGATAAAATCCGTAAAATTAATTTTATTTCAAATGTGTGATACTCGCGTAAACATTAGAAGTCATAATTGAAATTTCTTCTTTTCCATGTAGTGACAAAGTCAGAATACAATTTATCTTACCCGTGGGTGATCGTAAGAGACGACTAAAGAATGTAAAACGCATATAACGTCTATGCAAGTGAAGGAAAACTCGTAATAAAACTCTATAGCAACATGTCTATAACAGGTTAATTGCCCTCTCGTTTGGAGGGGGCTCGAGCCCAACAGTGGGACGTGTATGGCCTGAAATGATGATTGCTGTGTGGTTTAAAGCTGTGTAGTAGCGGCTACGAATACCTCCAACCCTTACTTTTAAACATAAAAAAAAATCATATGAAGATTATGACTGACAACATATGCACTGAAAGAAACCCGCACCTAAATAAAATGAGGATAAAAATAAGTCATGGAATTTGTTTAAATCCACTGTGTTGATGAGATAATTATTTTTTAGGTTCTAATAATAATTTTATTTCACGGTTCATACTTAGCACATCCCGTACTGAGAAATAAATCATTGTGTTAAGAGGGCCTTTGTAAATAACTAGCAAACCCAATTCTTCATTATTCTCCTACTCGTATTCCAATTACTTGGGGTCGATACAATATGTACTCTTCTTTCATAGTACATATTGTGAACGTTATTGGCAATAGTTTTATAACCGGCCGCCTGCCAGACGTCAACCCTCCTTGGGAATGTAATTGTTGACCAAACGGCATCAGATGGAGTTGGCCCAAGTCGTTATAATTAGTCGTCTTTTACGACACCCAAGAGCAAAGTAAGAGTTGGTAGTATTCGTAGCCGCTGCCACATAGCTCCCTCAATTAACGAACCCAATAAACGCCATTCTGTATTTTGTGCGGTCATTAGTATACCTATTCTATCCAGATTGATCAGAATATTATTAATATTATTATTCTATGCAGAATAAACATTCCATTACGAAACGTAATTAATTATATATAACTATAATCCAACATTATTATTAATAAGTATTCCAACGAAGAAAAACATCAACACGAAAATGTATTTAAAATTTGCAAATAATTACTTGCTACTTTCCGCAATTAACTCGTTAAAACAAACATAAAAACATTAAATGCTGTAAAATATCAATTTCAAAACCATTTTAAATAAAAAACTTTAAATAAAGGATACATTTTAATGAGCGTACCTTTCCGACGAATCCTTAAAATGGTTATTTAAAAAAAAATACACTGCAATATTCGCGCCAAAAGCGTACATTCACGGTCTGGTACAACTATCATTGTCTCTGCCCGGTGCCATTGTCCACCATTTTGTTTTTTGATCCCGCTATTCTGCGCTATCATTAAACTTTTTAATATTTTTATTTGAGCACGTAGATTATTGTTGGGTTAGGTTTTAGTTAAAATACAGTTTTTTTTTTAACTTTTCATTCTATTGTGATTAAATTCATAGTTTGAAAATATATTTAGTAGATAATAATGTTTGCTATATTTAATAAATTTATAGATGTATAGATTCTTTTTTAATATTTTTTTTTGGGTATGTAACCCATGCGTTATAAATGATAATAGAAATCACTATGGCCAAATAAATCTCAAATATTTGAGAATTTTATGCTTTACATATCGCTATCTTTGCTTGTTATCTTAAAAGATGAAATTTTGAGGAATATTTTTCAAGTTTCAACAAATAATTGTGTCACAACGTGTATTTTTTTACCGTAAATATGATTTAAATCATAAACGATTTAATTATAAAATGATTAAATAATTAAAATCATAAATTTATATATCAATTATTTTTAGAAACTTGGTAAACAGTCCTCTAAAATTTCATTTTTCAATCATATATAACATATGATGATTTAATATCAAGCGATATGTTATCCAATATTACAACGCTTTGAATAAAATTCTTTATAAGAATATATATTTCAATTAATTAACGTAACTGCTTAAATAAACCTTTGCAAATTTATTAAACTTGGTAGACCACATTACTTTCTTAATAGTTATTGTGATAGCCAAGTATTAAGTTATATTGTAGTAAGACAGATCAAGCCATTAATGGTACAATAGCCAGACCGTTCGATGCAAATGATAGTAGTTACAGTATACATTTCAATGTTAAAATGTTACTGATCAAGATCATTTGGTTTCATTACAGGATGGTACACTAGCAATCTATCTATACATATAATAAAAATGTAACGGGTCGCTGTCTGTACATGGAAGATATATGAAAAAAAATATTACTGGGACCTTTATCAACACTAATAGAACCCAAAACAATAATTTTTAAAATTTTTGTCTGTTTATCTGTTTGTCTGTGTGTTTGTGCACGCTAATCTCAGAAACGGCTTATCCGATTTAGACGCGGTTTTCATTAATATATTGTGGTAAGCTTCACTTACCATTTAGGCTTTATTTTATGTCAATTGGTTTATAAAAAAAAAGTTATGTCAATTTAAAAAATGTTCGGAGAAAAAAATCTTTATCGATTTTTTTCAAATTACGTACAAATATTCTTCCGTAAAAATAAATAAACACGTGTTTTAGCATTTGTTGATTTTCACCCTTTGAGGATGTAAATTAGGCCTGCAAAGTGGCTTGGACGACTCATTAAATCATTAGCGCCAAGCCGATATTATTGAAGCTGGCAACTTGAAATGTTGACAGTGGTTTCTTTATATGACGTAGAGATTCACTAAGAAAGGATTTTACGAAATTATACCCCTAAGGGGGTGGAGCAGAGTGGCAAAGTTTGTGTGAAGAGAAAAAATCTTTATTGATTCTTTTCAAATTACGAGACGAATCAAATATTCTAGGGTAATATCCGGCATATGTCAATTTTCACCCTCTGGTTGTGTAAATTAGGCCTGTGAAGCAGGTTGAACGACTCATTACCGCCAAGCCGAAACTATTGAAGCTAGAAACATTAAATTTTGAAGCACGTTTTTATTTATGACATAGAGATTCAATATGAAAGGATTTTATGAATTCCGCCCATAAGGAGTGTAACAAAGCGGCAAAGTATGTATGGGGAGAAAATTTCTTTATCGATTCTTTTCAAATTACGTACAAATATTCTTCGGTAAAAATAAATAAACACGTGTTTCTCTCTCCCTCTCCATCAACCCCGCACCAGTGCCGTTGTGGCGACCAGTTCCGGCGTGAGAGCTCACACGATACACATTGTAGACGACAATAGGTTCTTGCCTAATAGTTTAAGATACAGGTTAAGCTTAGCTTCAAAAATGTTCACTCTATAACTGAAATAATAAATCATATCTAACGAGGTCGCAACTCTGCTGGTGAAACATAACAGTCAAATAAAGGGTATATTTTTATCCCATAGTCATACCGTAAATAATATATTAATGGCAATATATTTTGTAGAATGAATAGAACTTTGAACTACCTTTTTCTTTAGTGACCGGCTATGGTATATAGACACACGCGCACCGTACACGTACATCTACGTTGTGCGGGCGGGCCACCGCAACCGGGTATCATCTCGAGTCGAAGCCCTCATGCAGTTAGTTTACAGGTTAAGTTTGGCTTCAAAAATGTTCACTAAAAAAATAAATGATAAATCATATCTAACGAGGTCGCAACTCTGCTGGTGAAACAAAACAGTCAAATAAAGGGTGGCGATAATTATATTTTTATCCCATGGTCATACCGTAAATAGTATATTAATGGCAATATAATTTGTAGAATGTATAGAACTTTGAACCACCTTTTTCTTTAGTGACCGGCTATGGTATATAGACACACGCGCACCGTACACGTACATCTACGCTGTGCGCGCGGGCCACCGCAACCGGGTATCATCTCGAGTCGAAGTCCTCATGCAGTGAACCTAAATACAGGTACTCACGCTTGCGCCGCCCAAAGCACCGACGGCAGAGCGTGTCAACGTAGAGTATTTTCTCTCAGACCCACCCTATGGCCTAATTCCGTTAGACAACTAACTCGCAGAATCAACACCTCAACGCATCCCAGTTTCTGACGCTGTTGATTATCATCCTAGCGACAAACCTTCAACACCTTGCATTGCTTTTTCTATTTAACTCTGTCAGAGATGACTTCTGCGTGGACGAAGTCGCGGGCAAAAGCTAGTATATAATACACTCCGTATAGTAAAGTGGATTCAGAATAGAATGAATCACCAACCGTTACTTACTGGTGGAAATCGTTAAACCTGACTAAGTGAGAATTAAGAAAGTTGACAACAGTGCTTTCATGGAAGAGGCCCGTCTAACAGTTCAAATTATGACCTGGTAGACTCTTGGACACTTGAAATATGAAACTGTAATGAAACAGTTCTAAAAATAATACCAATAATGAGAATAGTTCATTAATAGATATAATGAAAAAAGTTATTTCTTCAATAGTTCAAATCTACTATGCGCTTATTGAATGATACAATGTCCAACAACTCATCCCTAGTTTCAGATGTGTATATGTAGACAAAATTTATTGCAAATAAAAACTCAAAACTTGGTATAACTTATATAATTTATAGTAAATAATATATACTCTCCTATGCTCTGTGGTAGCGGCTTCGAATACTACCAACCCTTACTTTGCTCGTGGTTGTCGTAAAAGACGACTAAGAGCCTTATAACGATCAGGGCTAACTCCATCTGATGTCGTTTAGTCAATAATTACATTCACGTTGCATACAAGTGCGTTGCGTATAATTAGTAAATATATTTAGTTAGTAGTATTGAATATGATAAAATATAATATTAAGCTATATTAATATTTTGATATTATGTTTTATTATTTAGTTTATTGTTATCATTATTTGTTTAAACATATTTTATTATTAATTTTAAAATTCATATTGTTTACTTACAATATCGCATTAGGTTAAATCCTGTAAAGGTATTGTAATTGCTACTTCTCAATAAATAATAAATAAATAAATAATTCCCTAGGAGGGCCTGACGTCAGGCAGGCGGCCGGTCATAAAACTATTGCTAATAACTTCTACAACATGTGCTATGAAAGAAGAGTACATATTGTATCAACCCCAAGTATTTGGGATAAGAGTAGGAGCATGATGATACTCTCCGTCGTTTAGGCGTATATCATGTAAGACGACTAAGAGATGAAAAAGAGAATATTTTATATTTTCCACTGATTAGGTGGACATTGTGTGTCTCACACAAATAAGAGACGAAAGTAGATAATATAAAGAAAACAGGCATTTGAAATACAATTTTATGCCAACACCCTTATCAACACGGTATAGTTTAGGCATGATCGTAGCTTTACCATAGACAAAATTATTAATTATAATTAAGAACTAACTTCTACCCGTGGCTTCACCGACGTAAAAAGTGACTCACAATTTAAAATGTTATTAAAATGTCCTCTCTCAATCTCTATGCCAATTATCATCCAAATCTGTACGACGGTTTACGCGTAATTGAGTAAGAAACATACAAACACAACAATTTTCACATTTATAATATTAGTAGGATTCTTTCAATACACAGTCAGCATTTTCTATTACCCATATGTAAACGAAAAGAACTTTCTGCAATGATGCTTCAGAAGTTCATCGGCGTGGAATTCACAAGCTTCAGATAAAATAAATCAGTAAAATCACTTAACAACTCCAGAGAAAGTAACCAAGAATGCAGAGATTCTATATAATGGTATAATAGTTGTATTAAATAACTTTGCTAAGCGCATTAATGGTGCTTACGAAACAAATAACAATGGGAAATTAAGAGCTTTCTCTTAAAATATTATGATACTAGAAAATTTCAATTAGAAATCTCCCCTATCTAATCTAATCGTTTAATCTTAATATGAATAATCGTATATTTTATTCGAGACGTTTATTTTAAATGCCTTACAATTTATTATAGCATCACAACATTATCCTCGGAAAGGAAAACTTTAAGGATGTAGGTACCGGGGGAGACCAAGACTCACCTACCTAGACCAGATTGGTGACGTGCTGAAAGAAGGTGAAGTCAAAAGTCTCCGAAACCGGTGAGCGTGTATGAAGAGTATTTCAAACTTTTCTGTCGTCAACTTATACAAACAAGCTGTCTATGCTATATACCTCATCTGCCAAAAAAAATATGAGGTAGGAAGATGTGTGTTATTTTATCTTGTCTTATAACTTGAGTCTAACGAAAGAAGAGACTGTTACCGTATATCTAGCTATCAGCCGATGGAGGTCAGCTGCTGAACACAATCCTCCCCAAGGCTAATAATAACATAATAGTTACATTTGACAAGCGAGTTGTCAGTTGCAATTGATGCTATAAATTTCTCGAGAAAATTCAGTATTGCCAATTACCTAGTGATTCCACAGCCAATGTTATCTAATATATATTATATATACAATATTTTAAGTCATTTCAAATTTACAGTTGGATTTAATAGGCAAAGCACTTAAAACAGAATTCCAATAAATATGCTTTCAAATTGACTTCATATCACTGTTTCATATTACAAATAATATTCACAGATGTCACCAACTTTTCTAACATGGTTTATTTTACCTTGTTTCAGTACCTAACTTCAATGGTGGTGGCTGGTCGAATGCCAACGCTGATGCATCAGTTATTGGATCAGGCACATCAAATGCTGCAGCGAATGCCAACGCCAATTCATTATCAGGATACAATTATCCATGTGGATATCTAGGACCTCTAACTATGCCGGGATATCCACAGAACACATGAAATTTTACATTCTTAGCTCATCAGTATATAGAGATATCACCTACTGCTACTTTTTAAGATTTACTGTTCCTAAAACTTCAAACAGGTTCTACTAGGCTTACATTATGATTATGACAGATAAGACCTTATGAAAAGTTACCCTATCATCTGTTTAAGTTATTATTGTTAATACAAAAGATATTTAAAAAAAATCGATAACGGCATTGTTTAATATAATTCTAGTTGCAGCATTTAAATGTTAATAAAGGTTTACCATAGATGGTATGTCAAAAGGTCTCCCATTTATTTAAAAATGTGTTTGTTCATTTTGCTGATTTTCAAATAGAATTTGGAGCTCTATAATATGTGCGACTGTTATTACAACTATCATTTTCAAATTGTTAACTATACCCTAAATGTATTCTAAGAACTCATGGATGAGTCAGAGACTATTTATTTAATGCGCACGAATGGAACATTTAGTCCTATCTCCTAAATTCTTGTGTAAATCTGTATTCGAGTAGCACGATTTAAGTATTTAAAATTTTACCAACACACTGGTCTCGTTTTGGGATCCAGTTAATATTTAGACATTTTTATTTAGAAAGTAATGTACGACTCCTGCATACATCTTTATTAGTGCATTAACATGCTTTTGATAGCATTACTGGGTGGTTTTTCCATTTTACATGCTTGATTATAAACTTGAAAAGCTACTCTTGTTATTTTATATAGTTCTAGGTATAAGGAAAGTAAATTGAGGTATTAATTTGTATTCAAACAATGTTCTTGGAGAGCTGACAAAAGCGGAGTGTCACAAGGAGCTATTTAAGTCCAATAAACTTCCTCAGGTGACGAGTTTATTTTCTAACTATATAATTCTTCTATCATTATATTACATTTTATTGGCAAATATATTATTCAAATTGTTTATTTGAATTGACATATTAAATAATGATTTAAGTATGGAATAAATTCCATACACTTTATTTTTAAACACTTATCCTCAAGTAGCTAGCTTGTCGGTGTGGTGACGGAGTCAGAATACAATTCACCATCCTCTATCGTACCCGTGGGTGATCGTAAAAGACGAGTAAGGGATATAAAACGCATATAACATCTATGCAAGAGAAGGAAAACTCGAAACAAAATCCTATACCAACACGTTTGACCAGCGTGGTATAGTAGGTGCATTTCCCTCCCATTATGGAGGAGGCTGAAGACCAATAGCGGGACATGTGTGAGCTGAGATGATCCTCAAGTAAAAAAACCGCCTGTTACGCGTTAACGAAATATTTTATATAACAATTTCATCCATCATAAATTAAAGTTATAAGATTTAACAAACCTTTCTTTTTACTAAAGATGCAGTTCTCTAAGGATTCAGATCATCGCTTAACTTTTACGATTCTTGACCTTGAATATCTATTAATATTATACCTCCTGGACAGTTATGTCTATGAATCGTAAATGACCACCCACCAAGTAAGCAATATCGCCAATTAGTATAAGATATATTCCGATATTTTATTTATTAGTGTTACGAATACTACCAAGCCTTACTTTGCTCGTGGATGTCGTAAAAGACGACAAGAGCCCTTATAATGACCTGGGCCAACTCCATCTGATGCCATTGGGTCAACAATTACATTCCCAATGAGGGTTGACGTCTGGCAGGCCGCTGGTAATAAAACTATTGCCAATAACTTTTACAATATGTGCTATGAAATAAGAGTAGTACATATTGTATCGACCCCAAGTAATTGGGATAAGATTAGGAGAATTATGATATTCTGCTATGTTTTTGCAAAAGATTCCGCGTGAAATTTTGACAAATATCAAGTTTCTTTTATCAATTCACTTAAAGTACATTAACATATATGTGAGAACTCATTATTCTTCCATTCTTTTTAAATATTTTAATTAAATACGAAGTTGGCTATAATTAAAACCAATAAAAATGCAACATTCCACAAACTAAATTAACGTCTTCATTTTAAGAGCTTGCGTGCTTGTCACAGTTTTATTAACTTGTAAAGGGCTTCATAAGTAGTCTGATTATAGTCATTTATATAGCATTTTATTTTATACTTAAACGTTATTTTTAAATTTACATTTTATTTTATATGATTTCATGTTAAAATCAATAATGATAATGCTTTGAAATAATCGAAATCTTCTCGATTTTTAAGACTATCATTATTTCTTGTAAACATTTATTATCAATAAATTGATTATTATTATAATAATTATTATTGCACATTCCAAAGCTATATGTTCGTACTTATAAATAATATATTAATTAACTCGTATCGTAATATATTAATTAACTTAAACTGAACTAGCATCCATTATCCGTGTGGTGACTGAGTAAGAATACAATTCACTACCCCGTATCTTACCCGTGGGTGATCGTAAGAGACTTAAGGAATATAAAACGCATAAAACATCTATGCAACAGAAGGAAAACTCGATACAAAACCCTATACCAACACGTCCGACCAACGTTGTATAGTAGGTTAACTTCCCTCCATTACGGAGGAGGCCGGAGCCCAACAGTAGGACATATATGGTTTGTAATGATAATGATGATGATGAACTAGCATCATAGATTTTTATTCAATCCTAAACTAATTCTAACATGCAACTATTCGTCATTTTTATATAAATAATATTACGGAATTTTTTCTTTTTAAGTCGTCAAGTCATTTCTAAACGTATGATACAAGTGCATTCTAATCTTACACTTATACCAAAAAAAAAAGAAGTAATTGTGGTACCCACCATATAAAATGCGTTCCGATTTACACAACGGGTCCAAAGGCTGCATTAAAAATTGAAATAATATGCGAGTACCTTTAAATCCTACCTGATTCCAGATTCAAATATTTACATTTCCTTTCTTTTTTTTTTTAATTCTTAATATATCGAATACTGTGGAATTAATTCTTATATCGTGAAGTACTCCTTAATTATGTAATTAACGAACACAAATTATGTCTGCATAAAACTAACTTAGGGTTCACTTAATTTTTTTTTGTTTTTTAACATTTTTTTTCTGTTTCGAAACAAAACGTTACGTAATCATTTTTGACGATTTTGAAACAAAACTATTTTACAGCAACTTTGCAATGTTTTGAAACAGTTTTAATTATTATTGTGTTAACATTTACTTTTTAAATATTTGGTAAGCTAATCCGCTTTATATAAGTCAATAATCGACTGCATCGATAGAGTAGTAGTTCATATACCGACCTTCCGTGTAAGTGTCGTGGGTTCGATTCCCACGCAAGACTATTGTTCATTATACGAACCAAAAAGTGTTGTTCTGAGTGTGGGTGTAATTTGTTTGCGTTAGCTGCATGTTTGTAAAGTCCCCCGCAATACAAGGATTATTTCTTTAGGTGGTGTTTTTTTTTTTCAAAAAAAAAAAGCAAATATCCTCACATTTAATAAATAAATTGTTATATTATAATAATTATCGTAATCTAAGGTTTAATAATAGCTACTCGTATTTATGTATTTTTTTTCTGCATCATTTTTGGTACACTAAAAAACAATAATTCTAGTCATACAAAATCATTTTCCTTTCCTGTTGGAAATGAATTTGTATTAATAAAGTGATATCAAATTTATTGTACTGATCCTACTTATATTATAGATTTTATGTTTGAATGTTTGTCACTCATTTGCTGCGCGTTAAAGCGTTGAACAGATTTGGATGAAAATTGACGCATAGATAGGCTATTCACAGGATTAAAACATAGGATATCTTCATTCCGATTTTGAAATTATCCCAAGGAAGCACTTGAGGTAATTTAATGATACAAATTTATATTGTGCAAGTCACTTATATGCGTGCAAAGCCACGGACAGAAGCTAGTATGAAAAATTTAAAAGCTTTTCAAGCTGTTTTAAATTTTTGTTACCCATTCACGAATAAATCGTTGAACATATCTGGATGACAATTGGCGCATACATAGACCATTTTCTGGATTAACATATCAGACCTTTTATCCCGGTCATGTGTTCCTTTGGGAGTATAAGTTAATTTTGGAAAAGTTACTTTTTACAAGTAGAAGCTCATCATCATTCTCCTACTCTTATTCTAATTACTTGGGATCGATACAATGTACTCTTATTTTATAGTAAATACTGTATAAGTTATTGGCATTAGTTTTATGACCGGCCGCCTGTCAGACGTCAACCCTTCTTGGGAATGTAATTGTTGACCAAACAGCATCAGATGGAGTTGGACCAGGTCGTTATAATGCTCTTAGTTGTCTTTTACGATATCCACGAGCAAAGTAAGGTTTGGTAGTATTCTTAGCCGCTACCACACAGCATATTACAAGCACTTGATAACCTTGTGTATAGATAATCAACCTCTATAATAGCGAAAACTTGTTGGACAAATATTTTATCTCCCGCAGTCCCATGATCACGAATACTTGTATTTATTTAAACAAACACACTCTTAATTTAATATTTAACAACCAGCATCTTGAACAAACAATTGTTGAGATAAATCTTCATAGTATTGGACTTGCGGAAACTTATTAAGAACCAAACAATGGTATTATAAATAAAACATTACCGATTATACAGAACGCAACAAGCGACTGCATAAAGATCACTGACCTGCTCCTGTACTGTGCTGTAATTGAATTCTAACAAAACTAACGAACCAAATATATTTATCTATACAGTAAAACATTTCTATACATAGTTTTTGAATCATTTACAGTACAGTTATATCCTGTATATCCTCAAATTGACTGCACAGATGGCGTAGTGGTTAAGATACCGACCTTCCATGTCAGTGCCGTGGGTTCGATTCCCACGCAGGACAATACTTTGTGTGATCCACAAAGTGTTGTTCTGGGTCTGGGTGTAATTTGTCTGCGTTAATTGCATGTTTGTAAAGTCCCCCACAATACAAGGATTATTTCCTTAGTGCAGGGAGGTGTTCAAAAAAAAAAAAACAATGTTTTTATTTTTATTGCTTATAGTGGTAAACGATCTAGCAGCACACCTGATGCTAAGTGTCACTGCAGGCCATGGACCTTTGCTATAACCAAAGCTATAACTAGGCCGCTGCCTACTATTACAATACCCAAAATCAATCCAGTTGGGTCGCCGGCTCTCTCGCTTACCGAACGAAGCGCAATAGCACATTGCCATTACTCAGACGTCGATCTTCTGCGAGAGTCTGGTACTACCCCGGATGGAACGGCCCGCGGCTGTAGACAGAGAGCTGTCAACAGCGTGGTCCTACCACTATAAAAACTCTTCCTACAGATTTCCTAACGTAGACTATTTTTTTTTTTTTTTTTTTAATATCAAACAAGCAAGTAACACATCTTGGCCATCGAAGATAAAGATCAGATAGCGGTGGGGCCCGCCCGCACGGCGAAGAGAGGCGCTTTGCAGGGTGGGTCTATGGGGTTGCGCGCCGCCTCTTTCGTGAAAAAAAAGTGATACATCTTATGATAAGTGTTACGAATGGACCTTTGCAAGATTACAGCTAAGTGGTTTCCTATCAAACAAACACTTTCCAGAAAATTGAGCTTCTCGCTAATCGAACGAAACACCACATTTCTATTAGTAGTGGTAGGTACCTTATATTAACCAGCCTCCGCGTATAGTCAGAGTGATCTCATTTCATTTATACAATGATTATAAGTGAAGACTTGTCACACTTGGTACCTACAATATTTTTTTTCGTTCGTAATCAAGTTTTTAGAAATAATCAAATATATTAAATATTAATTTTCAATAATTTGAGCCAACAGAGTTATTAACAATTAGTTTATTAAGATGCAACAAGCTTAAAGTCTATCATGGTGTATAAAATAAATAAATATACATACATGCATACATATCATCACGCCATATCTCTTGCAGGGTAGGCAGAGAGAACAGAGTGCCAGAGAACTCTATCCTTGCATACTTCACTCGCTTCCTTAACATTCATAATTCTCTTCATACACGCTCGCCGGTTTCGGAGACTCTTCACTCCACCTTCCTTCAGTACGTGACCAATCTGGTCTAGGTAGGTTAGTCTCGGTCTCCCCCGGTACCTACATCCTTCCACTTTCGTATTGTATATCTTCTTAACCAGACGTTCGTTCGGCATTCTTTCTACATATCCGAACCATCAGCATAAATATATTAGGTATTTTTAAGATTTATTGAGAATATATTTAAACTATAATATATAACTCTGCAACAAATAGTAGCAAAGCAGTATTTAAAAGTTAACAAATTAATATTTAACAACAATGAAATATTGCATATCAAGTGTTGTACGCAGTCGTCGTTCCATGACAACAGCTGAGACAACAAAAATGATTATATTATTATACTAGCTTCTGCCCGCGGCTTCGCCCGCATAAAAGGTTACTTTCTTAAAGTTTTTTATTTACCCCTTAAGGGTAAATGTTTTACAAAATTTTAATGTCAAATTTATTTATATCTAATCAATAGCCTAAAAATATGTTTCAAGCTTCTGGCTTTAAAAATGACGACTTACAACTTTTCATCCCCCTTTACAACTCTTTTTTTGCATTAAAAAGTAGCATATGTCCTTTATCAGGTTCGAGACTATCTGTGTACCAAATTTCATTTAGATCGATTTAGTAGTTTTGGCGTGAAAGAGCGACAGACAGACAGACTTTCTTTTACTTTCGCATTTAAAATATTAGTAAGAATTGCAAAAATTATTAATATTAATATTATTTTTAATATAAACGTGAGTATATAAACACGGTATTAAATAAGTGAATGATTCACTCAAGCGAAGCTACTAGCACAGTTAGTCCTTAATAAAAACAAGTCGTTTCCAGTTATAAAAGCATAAATTCTTTATTAAATATTAATTTACTTCATACTAGTATTAATTAACCTTAATTAAATATTATACAAATTAATAATGCCTTCCTGGCAGTGTTTCCTTTGTGGCGGACATTAACGGACTCGCTCTAAACAAGAAATTTATTAAATCATATTCTGAGCAAATGCATTAAATCGAATGCGCTCTTTATTACATACATGCATACATACATATCATCACGCCATATCCTTGCAGGATAGGCAGAGAGAACAGAGTGCCAGAGAACTCTACCCTTGCATACTTCACTCGCTTCCTCAACATTCATATTTCTCTTCATACACGCTCGCCGGTTTCGGAGACTCTTGACTCCATCTTCCTTCAGTACGTGACCAATCTGGTCTAGGTAGGTGAGTCTCAGTCTCCCCAGGTACCTACATTCTTCCATTTTCGCATTGTATATCTTCTTAACCAGACGTTCGTTCGGCATTCTTTCCACATGTCCGAACCATCAGAGCATTCCCTTTCGCATCTTTATATTAATTAATTATTTAATTACTTCAAGCAATAGAGAGATTACCAGACATATGAAGCTATATAAGCTTCATATTGGCAATAACGCAAACAGACTATTCCTATGACCAGTCTGTAATGAAGCCCAGCTGACACAGTAAATTCCTCGCGTGATGTTGGTGTTAGAAATACATTGTGTTCTGACTCTTTCCTGCAGCTGTCGTAAAAAGCAGCTGAGGGACCACCAGCACAGAAGGAAATGTATGGATAAGAAGAGAAGACGGGGAGTAATGAGAAGAAGTGAGGAGGCGTGGGAAGGAGAAAAAAAGGGAAAATCTCAACATACCAACTGCGATTGCCCACTCCATTACCAAGCGTCATATTTATAGCTTTTTTCCACTCTCCAGAGAAGGTTAATGTATGGATATCCATAATAGTTAAATGTTTGGAAAGTGAAATAGGCACGGCAGTTCGATATCTTAACTAACACGTGAGTTCGATTCCTAGGACCATACTTCGGACCGGGGAATAGTCCGGTCACTCGACGTGAGGCCATCACGCAAGGACGACGCCCAGACAGCTGTCGGGGCGTCGACGAGAGGTACCCGCGAGGGTACAGCGCCGGGCGGGCCACCAAAGACAAAGATCGGGTACCGGCGGCCCGCTCGCACGCCGAAGAGAGGAGTTGTACGGTGGGTTTACGAGGTCACGCGCCGCCTCTTCCGTCACCCCGGACCAATTTGGCGGGGCAAGACGCATCCATAGTCCACCGTAAAAAAAGGTAGGACCATACTTTATGCGATCCACAAAGTGTTGTACTGAGTTTGAGTGTAATTTCTCTGCGTTTATTGCATGTTTATAAAGTCCCCCGCAATACAAGGTTTATTAACTTACTGCAGGATGGTTGGGGAAAACATCTGAAATATAAATCAGATTGTTCAATCTGTGAACAAAAACCTATTTAAGTAACAATCTCTAATCAGAAACAGAATTAGATTTAGTTATTAAGAAAATATAAGAAGGAAAGCACTTATAGTACGTCAGATGGATAGAATAGAGTAGAGAAGGAATACTCAAAATAACAATCTATCAAACTCATCTGGCCAGTATCCAATTTCCCTCAACGGGAAAAAACACCCGCAATGTGACTTATGTAACCTAAGAAAGAGATAAAAAATTCAATAAATTCTAGTTTCGACTCATCTTATATCATCCAAGAAAGAATTTTTTTGGTAATGTTCATTAGTCTTTACACGGAAAGGGAACAAAGCCCACACAGCCATTTCTTCAAAATCACTTAACACCTATTCGTATTGAATAACTTATATAGACCAGTTAGTTAAATCGCTAGTATTCATTGAGCGCTGAAAACCAAATTAATAATTTGTCTGGTTATTTTGGCATGAACATGAAAATACGCATAAACCACTACTTTATCACATTCGCTATACTTCAACACTTTACCTTATATTATATTACATAAAATACCAAAATGATTAAATAAAACACTATAAAACTAATTTCTATATTCCCAGCAAAATTCCCAAGGGAAAAATAAGAAAGATGACAAAAAATGTACAGTGCAGAACCATATAACATTCTATGATATTATTTATGGGAATATCAATCAAATTCCCAAACTTTAAAAACTCCATTCACTAATCATTATTAAGTAAGATTAACGCTAATAAAATCTCAGTAGCTAACCATATACTGTATTTTATAGGCTGTTTATAAAAAAAAACCATCTACTGTATTCATTAAAAAAAAATTGAATATATGAATATATAATCTGTACGCTACGGTCTGTAGTTTCTTAATAAACTTATACGTGTCTATTAAGACTGCATTTGAACCGTTATTTGGTCACAGTTATATGTGATTTTTTTTGTAAAATTTGGGATTTCAATTTCGGTGTTTGCGGGATAGCCGTACAGAGTATGCTAATGCTTTCTTATTGTCTTTATGTTCATTTGTAATTCTTTGTTTTTTCCCTCTGTTTGGATGTTTTGTGATGACATAAGAATGGACTTTTGGCGGGAATCTGAAAACGTTATGTGGTGGTCTTGTATTATATTCGATATTACAGTGTTTTAATATGTTATATTAGATCATTTTGATGGCATTTTATGTAATGTGATGCGACGGAACTGCTAGAATATGGTATAAAAGTGCTTTACAACGTTTTAGTTTTCCGCTAAAATTCCCATACCATTAACAGTGTGGCCATAGCTATTGATGGCGACAATTTGATTTATTGACGGATATTGACTAACATGAAGAGACTAAAGACGTGAAGAAAATTATAACCCGACACTGGCTCGTTTATTTAACTGATTGCCAATACATAAAAAGAAGAAGAAGAAGACATAAGAATATAATTCTACAGTCTGTTCTGTAGATGTCATTTAAGACAATTAAGGGATATGATAATTATTATTTTTTTTTATTGTAGTTTAAAACCATTTGAAGCTATTAAATAACCAACAACGTGACCATAATGACGGTTGAATTGAAAGAAAGCTAATTCTTTGGCTAAAGTATACGCCAGCATTTTGTCACGACTGTGTAGCTATCCCACCAGATTCCTATACAGTTCAAAGGTTAACAATCCTAAAGCCTAAGAAACATGTATACTCTTCTCAAACAATAATAAATATTTTAATTTTTTTTTTCTCTTCTTAATGCTTAGTAAAATGTTATAGGTATGCTGTGATTCTTTTTTCCACCATTCAGATAAAAAAACTAAATAAAAACTTATGCGTCTCGGGACGCCCGACAATAGTAATAACTTAAACTAATCTAGATTTTTGTGCATTTACATTATTAGTATCATTATTTAATCCTGTAAAGCGGTTAGATAAACTGGCGCCGTAACGCGTTACGTAACGAAGCGGTTAATCCTTTATTGTCAGCGCGTAAAAGTGTTTCCACAGCGTCAACACGTATGAACTCTGCTTACAACAACTTAATGAGACTGTCTGCAGTATGAAGTGAAGTCAATCCAAATCGATATAAAACTCTTAGTCGATGTTTTACGACATCCACGGACGGAGTAAACGTTGATAGTATTCGTAGCCGCTAATACACATAAAAAATGAACTATGAGACATAATAACTAAAGATTTATTAATAAACAAGAACGAAACCGATGCGAATCGCTAAGACAAGATTTTTATAATAGATGAGCTTATACCAGTCTATTTGGCATAATCCAAAACGATCCGTGATCTAAAACACTAATAAACATTAATCTTGCATCCTTTTTTTTGAGACAACATCCTTCAGTAAGGAAATAATCCTTCTACTTCTTCATATAAGCATACAACTAAAGGACATAAATTACACTCAGAACAACATAAAGATCGTGCAAATTTTTTTTCTGTATAGGTATCAAACCCGTGACATTTGTTTTTTTTTTGTTTTTGTTTCAAAAATGTCACTAAGAAAATAATACTTGTATTGCGTGAGACTTTATAAACATGCAATTAACGCAGTCAAATCATACTTAGTACAACATTTTGTGGATCACACAAAGTATTTTCCCGCGTGGGAATCGAACCCATGACACTGACATGGAAGGTCTGTATCTTAACCGCTACGCCATCTGTGCAGTCAAAGCAGGTCGTTCAATCTTCATCACTACGTTTAGATCAAAATTCCCAGAAGCTTAAGGTTAGCAAACGTAAACTAATTCCAATAAACTGTAGCTATATCTATAAAAAATAAAACAAGAAAAAAAAAATCACACTAAAATGGATGTAAATAAATTAAAATGTAACAAAAAAAATTAACAAAAAACATTACAAAGAAATAAATTTCTGAAATAGAATCGTTTAAATTGAAATCGTTCACAAAAGAATTTCACTACATGCTCCATATACATTCAATTGATATCAATAAGTAGTTGAATTAATTCTTAACGAGCACCAAGAAATTATTTCAATGTAGGGTTGCCATGCATATAAGACTAGAAAACACCATATAATCTTAAAAAAAAAAAAACACCAAAACACCATCCCTTCTATTCCTACTTACATTGGAAATTTTATAATATACAATGATATCTGATGTTTATAGATAGCGTCTTTGAATACTACCAACCCTTACTTTGCTCGTGGATGTCGTAAAAGACGACTAAGAGCCTTATAACGACCTAGGTCAACTCTATCTGACTCCGTTTGGTCAAAAATTACATTCCCAAGGAGGGTTGACGTCGGGCAGGCGGCCGGTCATAAAACTATTGCCAATAACATTATGTACTATGAAAGCAGAGTACATATTGTATCGACTTAGTAATTGGGATAAGAGTAGGAGAATGATGATGATGATGATATCTGACGTTTACACATTGTGTAATAACACATTTGAAATTAAACTATATTTACGGATTCTATCGCATTTGTATTTGATTTTTAATTTCTTGACATTTGGAACACTTTACAATATTCGTGGTATTATTCCTCCCATGACCATGAACGCTGTCTTCGAAACGTAGTCTTCGAAACGTGGAAAAATTAAAAATCTAATATAAACGCGATAGAATCCGTAAAAATAGTTTTATTTTAATAAATTCATATTTAAGATTAAGTGATTGTCACATTAACATTTTTTTGCAACTCTTAATCCAGTGGCAAATCCGATAGTAATTTACTAATGCTTGCATAATTGTCTATATCAGAAACGAAATATAACGTTTTTTTATTTTTTTTATTTTATATTTCATATTGTTTTATGATATTGAACTCCCCGTTATAATTTTTCTTCACTAAAATCTTATGTTGGATATAAGTATCTTCAAAGCAAGAAAATGCTGAAACAGATATGCTTGGCAATTAGCATTATAAATTTCTTAGGATAGTGCTGATGCCCATTCGCCTATAGATCCCTTTGCCGGTTCTTCAACTCGCTAGATAAAGATTGGTAACATAATATCTTCATAGCTTATAATCATAACGAGAATTAACTATTTAATATTTAGTTAAAATATTTGATAGCCCTATTTGAGAGTGACCTGAAGGCCCCAATGACGCGATTAAGGCCATACATTGTATGCATCTTAGCCGTCTTCGTCCAACCGCACTGTATCGATGACACATGCTTTCTAACCTTATTGGGAACTCTCGATATTTTTAATTTACACTTAAATCTTAATACATTTTAATTGAAAACTTAAAAGTATTAAATCAAAACAATGTGCAAACATTTTCGTGGTAAAACTTTTCACATAAAGACAAGAATGCGAGCAACAATTTGTTTGCGTACATATATTTACTTCGACTTAATTGGGAAACAGTTGAAAGAGATTTCCTATAGATTTACCTTGGAATACTACGTATAGTAATCATTTTTCGTTCGCAAAATGAGTTTTTATAAATAACCTAACGTGTTAATGTTCACTTAATATTTATATATTATCACATAAGCAAGCATCTTTTTTATTTACGGCAGAAAAGTTTTATATTCGGTAAGGACTTGTAAAAAAAAACACATCTAATCTATGGGTTTTCGAGGAAATTTAAAAAAAACATAGTTAAGAATTATTTATTTATGCTTGCAAAGTTTTGGCGCGAATGTGGAAATGTCATGTCACGCTCTTGTATTATATTCATTTCTTTAGTGTTTTGTGGTGTTATATTGAATAATTTTGCTGGTATTTTATGCATTATGGTACAGTTAAAGTGCTGAAGTGTAGTGAATATGATATAATAGTGGTTTACTTGTATTTTTATATGTGCCCAAAATTCCCAAGGAAAATCATTGATTAGGTTATCAGCGCCCGATTGATGGTAACGACTTAACGTACTGACAGACAATGACTATTAAGGCTACATAATACGAAGAAATGATGAAAAATATATATGAAAAATAATTAAATAAGACTTGGCTGTATGGGCTTTGATCCCTTTGCCTGTCCGAATTAACGAACAGAACCAAAAAAAAATATTTATGCTTGGATTACAATTGTTTTTCTTTATTATTAAATCACGCAAAAACAGATTCGTCTGTGCGTATCGTACACGGTCAAGAAAAGAAGCATCGTACCTATTATGATATAAAAAGGAAAGATTCCCGTATATATTTCCTTTTTATATTATATAAGAGTTCCTTTTTAGATAGTTTTATATAATATATAAAACTACGAGTATATCATCATATACCAAACTATAATTTGGTGTGAAAAAAAAATATTGTTATTACAATAATAATATAAATTAGATTCATATCAGTGTCACACATAAAAAAAGAATTAATTCTGGAATTCCTATTAAGAATAATAAGATAAGCTTTTTAAATTATTGCATTGTCTTTGATCCTTAGTAATTGCACAAAGTTTAAAATTAATCCGACGTTTATAAGAGGTTTAAAATCACGTTCAAAGATTTCATTACATTCATACTAAGGTCCCGACTAGAAAAAAAGTATGGTTCAACCAGATCATGTATCTGGACCCGATCAGGATAGAATGAGGCATGCCGGATCCGGCAAACCCGATCAGGACCAGGTCTGGTCCTGATCAGGATAGCCTGATGTGAAATAACATCAAGTATGGTAAGGCATACCGGATCAGGACCAGATCAGGACCAAATAAGGATAGCCTGAAAGAGAGAGCCTGTGAAATATCATTAAGTATGGTAAGGCATCCCGGCTCAGGACCAGCTCAGGACCAAATAAGGATAGCCTGATGTGAAATACCATTAAGTATGGTAAGGCATACCGGATCAGGAGCAGGTCAGGACCAAATAAGGATAGCCTGATGTGAAATATCATTAAGTATGGTAAGGCATACCGGATCAGGACCAGGTCAGGACCAAATAAGGATAGCCTGATGTGTAATATCATCAAGTATGGTAAGGCATACCGGATCAGGACCCGATCAGGACAGAATGAGGCATGCCGGATCCGGCAAACCCTATCAGGACCAGGTCTGGTCCTGATCAGGATAGCCTGCTGTGAAATAACATTAAGTATGGTAAGGCATACCGGATCAGGACCAGATCAGGACCAAATGAGGATAGCCTGATGTGAAATATCATTAAGTATGGTAAGCCATACCGGACCAGGACCAGATCAGGACCAAATAAGGATAGCCTGATGTGAAATATCATTAAGTATGGTAAGGCATACCGGATCAGGACCAGATCAGGACCAAATAAGGATAGCCTGATGTGAAATATCATTAAGTATGGTAAGACATACCGGATCAGGACCAGATCAGGACCAAATAAGGATAGCCTGATGTGAAATATCATCAAGTATATAGTAAGGCTTGTAGTATATCAGAACCAGAAACAGTTTTCGTAACACAAAAAAAATATCAATCAAAATTAAAAAAAGTGGCATGATTGTCATATTTATGCCACGGCGAAATTGTATTTGCATCAGTGGAGATTAATCTGAAATCTTTAATTAATCATATGTATTTAATAATAATAATAATGTTTAATTAATAATATAAAAAAAATATATATTTAAAGTAAAAAACAAAAATAAATAATATATTTATATATAAATGTACCTAACATTTGAAAACATAGATAGATAGAAATATTATATTGTAACATTTAATGTTTTGGGTCATAATAAATAGATGGCGTTAGTAAAATGACGTCATTATTTGAATCGCGGTGTTAAGATTCTCCGAAGCGTAATGACATGGCCTAATATTAAATTAGTTGTTATCAAATCTGATTAAAACAGATCCAGCAGGTCATGAATGAGAAATTCAGGCGACAGTTGCAGTCGTTAGCATCTGGTGGTTGTGCCATAATCGGAACGGCTCACTGGGTCTCTATGATAAGAATATAGCCCTGCATTCAGTGTCTACGTCATATATTAATTTATATTTTTACCTATTAAACATGTTCTTTAAGATATTCATGTTTTTAAAAGGACCGGACTGGGCATTCTCGTTTTAGATCAGGCAAGATATATAACGCAGATGATTGATTTGGTTCCGACCAGTAAAATTTCATCCGGACCCGATCAGGAACGCCTGATCTGGACCCGATCAGGAATGCCTGATCTGGACCCGATAAGGTTTTCCTGATCGGGTCCAGATATATCTTCTGCGTTACATACCTTATCTGGTCCAGATCGGGCATGCCCGGTCCGGTCCTGCTAAGGAAGACGAAAAAATTTCTAGTCGGGGTGATAAAAACCGGGTTAAAAATTGCCCCAATATTCGTATAGTTAAATTTTACAAATAATAAAGTTATAACTGTCATATAAACGACCACAATTACAGTTCATTCATTATTTGACCTTTCACAATCGTACAAAAGGGATCGTAATAACATTAGAAAAGACCAACAATGTACCAATTGTAATACGGTTGCACACCGTTAAACCAGCGGGTGACGACTCCGCCCCAGACTGGAAATCGTTTTAGCGCTTTGACCTAAATGCTTTGAACAATACTGGTTTAGGTTTTTTTTTTTGTTCTTGATGATCTATCAATTCAATAGGATATCAATCCTTGAATTAATCTAACGGGTATTTTTATTGGCTATTGAGATTTGATGCAATGTTCAATGCAAAATTGATATGTTCGGTCAGTTGGTCGAAATTAATAACTTTGCTTGATTTTATTGTTATGGTTTTATCTTCATCTAAATCATATACTATACAAGCTTCTGCCTGCGACTTCGTCCGCGTGGTATAGTCGTAAGTTATGTTCATCCCCTTTTTCAACTCATTACAACGCTTTTTCCAATTAAAATGTAGCCTATGTCCTTTCTCAAGCTTTAGACTATCTGTGTACCAAATTTCATTTAAATCGGTTCAGAAGAAAGCGGGACAGACAGACAGAGTTACTTTCGCAATTATAACATTAGTAAGGATTATATGTTTAATTGATATTCTTAAATTTTAAATGTATGTTATTGTCTTCGCAGCTTCGCTAGTGTAGATTATTTATTTTTATATATATAATTCTTCTGTGAGATTGAATTCCTCCTAAACAGATAGGGGTCAGTCTCATCATAATGATGAATTTATTGTGTTTTAAGGTTCAGTCAAGAATGTTTTAGATTAACAATTAGTCTCGATAGGTAGCGCTACGATCTATTTCACGGATTTTTTTTACAATTGTAAGTAGTCTGTTGAATGAGTATGCTTATCATTTTACAGAGTAACGTGCTTTTCTTTTATTTAAGTACCTATTTATTATCTTAATATTCTGACTGTAGTTTCTCATTAAATAGGCCAGTAATAGCTATGTGGAAAAGGTGCTCTTTCCTCTAAGATAGGGAGTAATACCTGCTTGAATAGTAAACTTGTGGTCAGGTTCCGCTTATGGGATCTAGTCCAGTCATAATTTTCGCCATTGTTTTTTTTTTAAAAAAATGTATATGTTGTTTCGAAGTTCATCGTTTCGAAGTTCATCATACTGAATAAAATAGATAGATAAATAGATAGATAGATAAATAGATAGAGAATAGATATATAAATAGATAGATAGATACTTAATTAAACATGATATAAATACAATTTTATATAAAAGAAGTAACTTAAAAAATGACGAACCTATTGACTTTTTGGTCAGAAATTTAAGCCACATTTCAATACGGTGGTTGGTTATTAATTAATTTAGAAACAAAATATGAGATTCCATCCATCCATCCATCCATCAGCCTGTAAACGTCCACTGTTGGACATAGGCCTCCCCACGAGAATGCCATCTATAACGGTCCTGTGCCACCTGCATCCAGCGGTTTCCTGCGACCTTGGTGAGGTCATCAGTCCACCGAGTGGGGGGTCGTCCTACGCTGCGTCGTCCGATTCGTGGTCGCCACTCGAGAACCTTTTTTCCCCAACGGTTGTCGGTTCGTCGAGCGATGTGGCCTGCCCATTGCCACTTCAACGTGCTAATCCTTAGGGCTATGTCGGTTACACCCGTTCTTCTACGGATTTCCGTATTTCGGATTTTATCACGTAGAGAAATACCGAGCATAGCCCTCTCCATAGCACGCTGAGCGACTTTGAGCCTTGTTATGAGGCCGACATTTAGAGACCACGTTTCAGTGCCGTAAGTCATCGCTGGTAACACACACTGGTTATAAACCTTTGTTTTCAGACACTGCGGAATATTAGACGAGAAGATCCTCCTAAGTTTCCCGAACGCTGCCCAGCCGAGTTGGATTCGTCGGCTGACCTCTTTCTCGAAATTGGATCTACCTAATTGAACTGTTTGTCCTAGGTAAACATATTGATCGACAACTTCGAGAATCGCATTCCCAACCAGGACCGGTACAGAAATGACATGGGCATTAGACATGATTTTCGTCTTGTCCATGTTCATTTGCAGCCCTACTAGTTGGGAGACCTTGCTGAGGTCATTGAGCATGGTGCTAAGGTCCTCCAGGGATTCTGCCATGACTACGATATCATCTGCGAATCGAAGGTGAGTGATGCATTCGCCATTGATGTTGATGCCGAGTCCGGTCCAGTCTAAGAGCTTGAAGACATCTTCCAGCGCAGTGGTGAACAGTTTCGGAGAGATAATGTCTCCCTGTCTCACGCCTTTCTGCAGCTGGATCGGTTTCGTACTCTTATCCTGGATGCGGACTGACATAGTAGCGTCTTTATACAAACACTTCAGCACTTCGATATATCGATAGTCAATTTGGCACCTCTGAAGGGACTGCAGCACTGCCCAAGTTTCGACAGAATCAAAGGCTTTCTCATAGTCCACAAACGCTAGACACAGAGGCCGATTATACTCCTCGGTCTTCTGTATAATCTGGCGTAGCGTGTGGATGTGGTCTATGGTACTATAACCTTTTCGGAAACCGGCTTGTTCGGGCGGCTGGAAGTCGTCTAGCTTGCGCGCGAGTCGGTTCGTAATGACTCTTGAAAACAATTTGTACACGTGGCTCAGGAGTGAGATGGGTCTGTAATTCTTTAAGAGCGTTTTATTGCCCTTCTTGAAAAACAGCACCACCACACTCCTGGTCCACGACTCTGGAACGTCGCCCCCGAGAATGACAGAATTAAACAGCTTCTGTAGGGCTTTTAAAACTGGCTTGCCGCCTGCCCTCAGGAGCTCTGTGGTAATTCCGTCATCTCCCGGTGCCTTTCCGTTCTTTAATTGTTTTAGAGCCATTCTGATCTCGTACAAGCTGACGTCCGGGATTTCTTCGGTATAGTGCCGAGTTAGCTTGGATCTGGGGTCTTGGACCAAGCTGACAACAGGATTCAGGGATGATTTGTACAACTGCCCATAGAACCTTTCGACCTCTCCCAAGATCTCACTCTGGGATGAAATGACAGTACCGTCATCGGTCTTCAGCTTAGTCATTTGGCTCTGCCCAATAGACAAATCTCGTGCGAACACTTTGGAGCCTCGATTTCGCTCTATCGCCTCTTCAATACGCAGTGTATTGAATCGGCGAATATCGCGTCGCATAGATTTAGAGATTTGTCTATTAAGCTGCCTGAGTTCGGACCAATCGGCTGAAGACTGTACCGTCATTTCCTTTCTCCTCTCCATGAGTTGAAGAGTCTGGTCAGAAAGCTTTTTTGTTCTAGTAGCGCGATGGGCCTTAAAGAATTTTGACCCGACCGCGTGGACAGTTTCCACGAACCTGTTGTTCATATCGTTCGAAGATTCGCACTCTTCCAGGCATTGGAAGCGATTATGTAATTCCAGTTGAAAGCTATCGGGGTTCTGGTATTGGACAGGTGTAGGTCGGAGTGTAGACTTCATCAAGCGGGACCGCTCGACTTTCGTACGAAGATTCAATGTGCCTCGAACCATGCGGTGATCACTCCCAGTTTTAATCCTGCTGATCACAGAGACATCATTGAATATTTGTCGTTTGTCCGTCAAGATGAAGTCTATCTCATTTTTAGTGGATCCATCAGGGCTAATCCAGGTCCACTTCCTTTGTGGCCGTTTCTTGAAGAAGGAATTCATCATGAAGAGGCCTTCCTTCTCCAAAAAGTCGGCCAGTTTTTGGCCCCTTTGGTTTCTCTGTCCAAATCCATATTGCCCCACTATCAACTCATCGTCTGTCCTTTTGCCTAGTTTTGCGTTGAAGTCTCCCATAACTACCGTGAAGTGGGTTTTGGACGTGTGGATGGCTTTCGAGATATCCTCGTATAAGGCCTCCACTACGTCGTCGGAGTATGTCGAAGTCGGTGCGTAAACCTGTATGACCTTCAACGAATACCGTTTGGTAATTCTGAGTATAAGGTACGCTACCCTTGTTGACACACTTTCGATCCTCTCCACGTTCTCTACGAGAGACTTACGAACGATAAACCCTACACCGCCTTGGGATGGGTGATCTCCCTCCCGGTAGAAGAGCAAATTTCCAGACCGGAGGATTATCGTGCCCTCCCCCTCTCTTCGCACTTCTGATAATCCTACAATGTCCCATCGGATTTTGCTCAATTCCTCTTCCAGTTCGATGACCCTCTCGTCGGTCCTAAGCGTCCGAACGTTGTGTGTTACCAGGGCCAAGGGTCGATTTTTTTGGTAGCCGGATCGCGGCCGGAGATTCCTAGCACCCCCTGCCCCGCCACCAACAGGCCCGCTACCAAAATGAGCCCGTGGAACAGCGGAACTGCCGTGACTGGGGGCCGTGACTTTTTGTGCATCCATATTTATTTTGGGGGGGTAATAATGCCATAATCGCCACGCTTGGCGAGCGGATTGGCGATCGCGGTAGATGTTATTAAGTTTCCCGGGAGATAGCCGCTGCCCAATCTCCCGGTGAGACCCTTAGCCGATTTTTACGACTCCCACGGGCAAGTAAGGGGTGACGACCTTTGTATTCTATTCCCGTCGCCACACGGGTAGCGGGGGGGGGGGTAGGGTAAATATGAGATTAATAATTCATAAATGTCCTCGCAAGGCTTATTACCTATGTTTCGATTTATAATTATTTTTTAATAATCTTTTTTTTTTATTATTACTGTGTGGTAGCGTCTATGAATAATACCAACACTTACTTTGCTCGTGGATGTCGTAACAGACAACTAAGAGCCTTATAACGACCTAGACCAATTCTATCTGATGCCGCTTGATCAACAATTACAGTCCCAAAGAGGCTTGACGTCTAGCAGGTGGTCGGTCATAAAACTACTGCCAATAACTTTTACAATATATACTATGAAAGAAGAGTACATATTGTATCGACCCCAAGTAATTGGGATAAAAGTAGGAGAATGATGAATGAGATTAATAATCCTAAAAGGTATTTTTCTGTCCTTCTGAAATATCTCATATCATATTGAATCAATTTAAATTTCTGATCTGACATGTTGAAGATTATTATTTCCGCTAATATTTTGTCCTTCATTAAACATGACCCCCGCTAAGTAGACTTACAATATATTAAAAGTCACAAGGAAATATTGGAATGCAACTGGCCTTATTTTACCCTTGCGATGGAAGGTGGCTATGAAGGTGGTCGCGCCCCGCCAAATCAGGCCGGGACGACGGAAGAGGCGGCACGCAACCCCATAGGCCCACCCTGCAAGCACTTCTCTTCACCGTGCGAGCGAGCCACCGGTACCCAATTTTTGTCTTCGGTGGCGGATGCAACTGGCCTAGGACTTTTCTATTCAGTAGTATTCTTATGGTGAGGTTTAAGTCCTGCAGAAAAAGTCTACGAGCTGATTGGATTGTATTGATAGATAGTGATGAAAATTGATTAAATATTTGAAATTCATATTTTCAAAAAAAAAACAATTTATTTTCTCATGAGTTTTTAGAACAACAAACAACCAACAAATAACAACAACAAACTTTAAGAACAGATAATTATGAAAGTGCAGCTTCGCACGGTTATTCTAGTTTTAAAATAATATTCATACATAACATTATAAAAATTATTTAACACGACCTTGTTATGACGACCGTCGTTGTGACTACTATAGTAAAGTTTTAACATATCTCGTTATCATCATTATGTTCATTTTTTTTTAATATGGTGACGGAGTAAGAATACAATTGACCACTCCTTATATTACTCGTGGGTGATCGTAAGAGACGACTAAGGGATATAAAACGCATATAACATCTATGCAAGAGAAGGAATACTTGAAACACAACCCTATACCAATACGTTTAACCAGCGTGGTATAGTACGGTCAATTTCTCTCTCATTATGGAGGAGAGGCTTAAACCCAACAGGGGAGCATATATAAGCCGAGATAATTATATTTAGATATATGAAAAAAAAAAAACGAAATAATGAAAAACACATACATACATATCATCACGCCATATCCCTTGCAGGTTAGGCAGAGAGAACAGAGTGCCAGAGAACTCTATCCTTGCATACTTCACTTGCTTCTTCAACATTCATAATTCTCTTCATACACGCTCGCTGGTTTCGGAGACAATGATAATGAAAAAGATATAAAAATAAAACTGCTTTTACGGATTCTATCGCGTATGTATTTGATATTTAATTTAATTTCCAGCGATCATGGTGGAGGACTGTCTTCCTGTGACTATGATCACTGTAAAGTGTTTGAAACGTCGGGAAATTATAAATCAAATACAAACGCGATAGAATCCGTAAAAGTAGTTTTATTTCAAATGTGTAATAATCGCGTAAATATTAGAAATCATTAAAATATAAAAAGAACAATGAAGGATTGAATCGATAGCTGTCTGGATTAGACCGCTCGATTTCACAACGGCTATAGGTCTCTGTTCTTGATGACATCGACCAAATCGGCATTCATATTCTAATTACATTTTTTTGTTCTTTTTTTTAAAGACACCAACCTGCACTAAGGAAATAATTACTGTATTGCGGAGGACTTTACAAACATGCAATTACCGCCGACAAATTACACCCAGACCCAGTACAACACTTTGTGGATCGCACAAAGTGTTGTAGGAATCGAACCCAAGGCACTGGCACGAAAGATTGATATCTTAACCACTATGCCATGTGTGCAGTCAAAAAAAAAGTAATAAATTCTGACCTATACTCTAAAACGCAGCGTATTTCGGAAAAGGTTTTAATATTTGATATGTTTGTGATTACTTATCCGGTAAGGAGGGAAGCGGATGGAGGACAACTAGTTTTCTATAAATAAAACCTCTTGCATACTAAAAATGATAGAAATCGCTAGTACCGTTGCCGAGATTCTAAATATATAGAAATATATAAATATAGAACAAATATGGCATAATTCTTAAGATACCGACCTTTCGTGCCAATGGCATGGGTTCGATTCCCAAGCTAATACTTTGTTGCGATCCACAAAGTGTTATTCAGAGTCTGGCTGTCATTTGTCTGCGTTAATTATATGTTTTATAAAGTTCCCCGCATTACAATGATTATCCTTAGCGCAGGATGGTGTCTTTTTTTGCCGGGCGGGCCACCGAAGACAAAGATCGGGTACCGGTGGCGCGCTTGCACGGCAAAGAGAGGAGTCCTTGCACGGTGGGTCTATGGGGTTACGCACCGTTTCTTCCGTCACCCCAGAACTATTTAACGGAGTGCGACCACATCCATAGTCCACCGCAAGAAGAACAAAAAGATAGTGTCTTTAAAAAAAAAAATTGGAAATGTACAAAAAATCATCATCATTATTTCATCTCAGCTCATTTATGTCCCACTGCAGGGCTTGAGTCTCTTCTGTAGTGGTAGGAAAATTAACCTACTATACCACGCTGGTCAGACGTGTTGGTATACGGTTTTGTTTCGAGTTTTCCATCTTTTGCATTGAAGTTAAATGCATTTTATATCCCTTAGTCGTTTCTTACTGTGCAGTGTGGTAGGGGCTACCAATACTAACAACTTTTACTCGTGGATGTCATAAAAGACGACTAAGAGACTTATAACGACCTAGGCCAACTCTATCAGATGCCGTTTGGTCAACAATTACATTCACAAGGACGGTTGACGTCTGTCAGGGAGCCAGTCATAAAATCATTGCCAATAACTTTTACAATATGTAATATGAGAAAAGAGTAGGTACATCTTGTATCGACCCCAAGTAATTGGTATAAGAGTAGGAGAATGATGAGTCATCTCTTATGATCACCCACGGGTAAGATAGGTGTTGAATTGTATTCTTACTTCTTCACCACACGGACAAAAATCGAATTAAATTTGAATTGTTATTGTAATATACACGATAATGATGCTTCGAGTACTCAGCAATTGTCTGAGATTAGACATGGCTTTCTATAAATATAAGATGTAGGTAATGGGAACGTATGCAAATCACGTTTGTCACTTGAAATATAGGTACAGTTTAAACACCAAAAGTTAATTGTACATTCTTAGCGTATGCGAATTTATTACATTCTTTTTTTGCGCATTGAATAAAATAAAATTACCGTGTGCTGTATCCCACTGTTGGGCTTGAATCTTCTAGAATATGAGAGCATTTGATCTACTATATCGCGCTGGTCAGATGGGTTAATATATTATTTTTCTTTCTTTAAAAAAAAAATTATACCTCCCCGCTCTAAGGAAATAATCCTAATATTGCGGGGACTTTACAAACATATAATTAACGCAGACAAATTACACCCAGACTCAGAACAACACTTTGCGGTTCGCACAAAGTATTGTCATACGTGGGAATTGAACCCACGGTAAAGGCACGGCAGGTCGGTATTTTAACCATTATGCCATCCGTGCAATAAAATTTTCTTTCTATTGCATAGCTCTTAATGCCTATTATATGTTTCTTTTTATTTTTTTTGCGGTGGACTATGGAGTCGCTTGCGCCCCGCCAAATCGGTCCGGGGCGACGGAAGAAGCGGCGCGCAACCCCATAGAGCCACCCTGCAGGCACCTCATGTATACCTATTATATCATTAAGTCGTCTTTTACGAAATTCACCACTAAAATAGGGGTTGGTGAATTTTATTCTTACACCACGACACGGAAACCATCTCATCTAGTTGAGGCTTATATAGTAGATCCACCTTCTTCTTTGCAGAAAAAGATCCTTGTTCATAGTAGCACATGTATTAAATAAGAAGATCGCTTCGTTATAGGTTCTAAAATCGTGCAGAAATTTTATATTGCCACGATTCTTTCAGTATTAATACACAGACATTGCATATATGACGTAGTAGCTTATGATAAGTAATCTAACGTGCTAAGAGTCTTGGATTCGATTAATGCGGCCATATTTTTCCGTGTGTTGACGGAGTAAGAATACAATTCACCACCCCCTATCTTACCCGTGGGTGATCATAAGACACGACAAAGAGATATAAAACTCGAAACGAGACTATATACCAACACGTCTGACCAGCGTGGTATAGTAGGTCAATTTCCTACCCGTAATGGAGTAGGCTCGAGCCCAACAGTGGTACATATATGAGCTGAGATGATGATGATTAGATGATGGGCCATACTTTGTGTGATATATAAAATGTTCTGAATCTAAGTGTAATTTGTGTTCGGTAATTCTATTTTTGTAAAGTCCCTCGCAATGCATGGATTTAATATTGCATGATGATTTTATATAAAATAAAAAATAAATAATAAAAATTAAAAAAACAGTAATAAAACATACCAATCCGCTATGAGTAATTTTAAAAATCATTTAAGGGACAAGTTCTTTGTCATATAACACGATAAAATATCCCGTACTTCACCAGATCATTATTTCCTTCATAGCTTCGATCAAACCATTAATCCGTGATACAATTGAATTATTTCACAGTAAATTATTTAAATTTCCGATCCAAGTCTCGAATCCAGGACTTCACGGTTAGTTAGTTACATAATTATGCAACTAGAACAACGCAGCAATCAAAGAATAGATAATTGCACGATCTACATTAGTCGATCAGATTTATTTTTTTTAAATAATATACGTCTAGATGTGGTCTTTAAAAATTTATTATAATTACAGCGTGTTAATTTTTTTTAAAGTTTTTATTTATTTGATTCATTGGTTTGTTTTTTTTTTATTGTCACAAAAAGCTTTATGAAGCTCAATTAGCGGATTCATAAAACAAATTATTTATATTCAATTAAAGCTCGTAAATTCCAATTAAGCTTTGCAAATCAAAATTAAATGAAAAAATAAAACTTACTCAAAATTATTCCCAATTCATGCCAGTCAACACTAAATTTAAAAAAAAAAACACAGCTAAGTTCCAGCGAATTCAAACGCGACAAAATAAAAACTGATATAGCGACGGGTTCAACGCGCAATCCTATCCACGGACGCCTCGCGACTGAGCCCTCGTCCGCTTCGCAGCAAGCTAATATATCTCGAATACTAGTTTTCATCGTCTTTCACTGGTTTAGCATCGAGTCGACGGCACCACTTTCTGGGTTAATGAGGAGCCTAACAGAGCCCGCAGTCGCAAGTTTTCTACGTTTTCGAATACTCATTTGATGGTAAGATTCGAACTCTGCGTTGCTATGCACTCCTGGTACTTCGTAGCTGTATTATGCCTTTTTTTTCTAAAAGAGAAAGTTTTTTTTACTGTCCTTGAATTCTCTGAACTTATGCTAGTGTCAAGGCCAAATCATTGACATCATTTTATAAACTTATAAAAAAAAACACTTGAAGATCTATCACCAATCATTCATCTTTTATGAATCTTTAAATAATTTATTTGTCTGGATACGTTGCTTTTATAGATTTAAAAATAATGAAAATTACAGAATTAAATTGTTATCCTGCTTATATCCCGATTCCTTGGGGTCGAAGTAATATGTACTCCTCCATCGTACATATTGCAAAAGTTACTGGCAATAGTTTTATATCCGGCCGTCTCTCTAAAGTAAATCCTCCTTGGGAATGTAACTGTTGACCAGACAGCATTAGATAGGCCCACGTCGCGTTAGTATAAACCTACTGGGACGCGGTGGCCGCATTTAGTGAGGCAGACGTCTCGCAGAAGCATCCTTCTGTGTCAACTTCTGGTAGGGTCGGAGAGGCGATTCTCAACGCTGACACACTCCACCGCAAGCACATCGGATGGGGTAGGCGTAAATACAGCTACCTGCAGCTGATACCGCCCTAGTTGATCACGGATGGATAAGCCGGTAATTATTACGCCACCCACAAAACTGTTGTTTGTTTCCAGTGCGTTGATGAAGATAATACCCGAAAGGGTAACCCACCGAGCCGGTTACGGATGTCAAAAATCGGTACCAGTGGTTAGCTCAATGGCAATTAGGACGAAATGGGTGTGGTGTGTTCAGACCATAGCTTGCTTACTACAAAGAAGGGTCCATGTTAAGCTTTTAATCATCTATTACAACATCCACGAATAAAGTACGGTTTAGTAATATTTATAATCACTACCACTCAGCAATTAAATTATGAAATATAATTTAAGAATTTATAAATTAAACCCAACTGGGGTGGGTTTGGGGTTTGTATTGGTAGGCAGCGGCCTAGCTATACCCTTGGTATTGCAAAGGTCCATGGGCGGCAATGACCCTAGCCATCAGGTGTGCTGACTGCTCGTTTGCCATCATAAATAATAACTTAAAAAATATTAAAACTGCCCATGTAAGAAAGACCACCACCGAAAACAAAGATCGGGTACCGGTGGCCCGCTCGCACGGCGAAGAGAGGAGTTTCACGGTGGATCTATGGGGTCACGCGCAGCCTCTGCCGTCATCCCCGACCGATTTGGAGGGGAGAGACACATACATAGTCCACCGTATAAAAAAGAAAAAAAATGTAGTGACAGGATAAAAATACAATCGTCTTCACACCCTAATTACCATTTTCTTTATTGTTTTTTGGGGAGAGGCGATATGGACACACATTCCCCCAACCTCCTCGCCCAACTTATTTGATTGCATAGAGCAGTGATTATGACATTATCTTCCTTTGTGTGGACACTTATGTTCAACAGTGGCAATTATTAAGCTAATTTAATAGACTCATAAATATCTCGGCAGCAGTATTGTATGGTAGTGGCTACAAATACTACCTCTCTTAGTTTGCATGACTTATATTTTTTTGCGTCTTAGTTGTTAGCCTCAGATGGTTATGACAACTTTACCCGGACTGTGGATTAGGGTCGGTCGAAAAAAAAAACATTTTTTTTTCTCTTAGCATGGGGGCAGAATTTGTTCATTATAAAAAAAGAAAATTTTTGAAAATAAAAAAATATTTTACTCAATATTTTGAGGTGGCCCACTCGATTTTCGATTATTTGTTATAATCGATCAAATGGAGTAGTTCCAACGGATTTTTTTTTCCGGTCCAATATCGTAAAAAGCATCCAAAAATTGTCGAATATATTTTTTTTATCCTCTTTCATTCTAATACAAAAGAAAGTGTATTTCATTTTTTGATTTTTTACTAAAACTATATAAATAATATGAGAAAAAAATTTTGACTTCTGACTTTCAATTGGCTTTCGAGTAGGCACCCTATAGCTTCTAGAACACCTTTAATATATTTTTTACAAACACCTGTTCTCAAGTTATAGGTAGGAAAATACTTGAATTTTTTTTTATTATTTTTTTCCCTCATAGATGGCGTCTGATTTTTTTATTTTCTGTAGTTGCATTCATTTGGTCAACAATTACATTAAAAAAGAGATTTGACGCCAGACAGATGACCCGTCATAAAACTGTTGCCAATAACTTTTGCAATACCTATGTACGAATATATATTGCATCGACCGCAAGTAATTGTAATAACAACTAAAGATTGATTTTCTAATAAAATGTTGAAAAAAAAAGAAAAGTTTTTCTTGAAAGCGTAATGTTTTCAAGTATTGCATTTTCCATTACGGGGGCAGAATGATGGGGAGATATTTAGTATTCTTAGTACATCAACATACAAGTGAAAGTGGCGATGCTTAAACAAGTCTTCAATAATACACTCAGGTATACTTTAATCATCATGAATTTTCCCTATAATGATTGTTCTGGCGAGCTATGGAGTGGTCACACCTGACACACACACATGACTATGATTTAAGAATTAATACTCCGTACTTGCACCTGGTAGTCGTAAAACTAACTGAGGGACAAAAATAGGCGCTCCTCAGGTCCAATACTAAATTCGATTGCCAACCCATTTCGCAAGCATTGCTAATATCTAACTAGTAACTACTAGTTATCTTCAATAGTTTGAGTTATCTTCAATAATAGGCATTTGCTTGTCCTCAACTATTATATATTGTTTTGAAGTTTATTTCTTTTTTGTTTGTTATTTTATCTTTTTTTTTAAAGACACCCTCCATAAAGACACCCTCCACATCCTTGTATTGCGGGGGACTTTACAAACATTTAATCAATAGACACAAATTACACCCAGGTTCGAAACAATCCACGTGAGATTTGGAGGCGGAGATGCTCGCTGGACTGTACCGGCGGGCCAGTGACTGGGACGTGGTTTCTACGTGCCGCCTTTTGCGAGACAGTAGTGTCGTAGAATGAGGCAGCAGGGCGGCTCCGAGAGGAAATCCGTTTCAGTGACACGCTCTGCCGCCGGCGCCTGGGGCAGCGCAAGTGCGAATACCTGCACTTGATGCCACCCTAGCCGAGGCCGCAAGTAATTGGACCGGGGAATAGTCTGTCACCCGCAAAGAGGCTGATCGCGTAAGGACTTCGCCCCGAAAATAAGCGGCACCAGTAGCCAGCCCGATGGCAATGGAAAGGGAATACGATGGGTTATGGGGACACACGCTCTTGCGTCGCCCCCAATGGAACAGGCAACGCGTTGCCGGAACATAGCCTAACCAAAAAAAGGCTCGAAACAATAACTTGTGCTTTTTCTCCGATGATACAAAGTATTTGCCTGCATAGAAATCGAACCCCTGACACTGGCACGGTAGGTCGGTGCCTTAATTACTATGCCACCTATTTAGTATTATTTTTTTAGCCTTTTTTTAACTTATTTTTTTATTGGTTTTATTTTGTGGCTGATGAACAAGCAGCACGCTTAATGGTATTACTACCACTCATGGACCTTTGCAATACCAATGGTTCAGCTAAGCCTTTGTAAATCAACCCAAACCCATCTAGACAGTTGGGCTTCCGGCTCTATCGTATACCAAACGGAGCAAAAATTCACATTACCATTGCTCAGACGTCGATTTTCTGCTAGAATGTGGTACTACCTTGGACCGGTCCGAATATTGTTTTATCAACTTACTTTACTAAGAAATCAGCTGATATTTTAAACGATTATATAGTAAAAGTTTATACTTGAACCGTTTTCATTAATTTAATTAAACCACGGAAGCTTTTTAAATGTGTAATAATGATGGTTAAGTTAGCGGTAGTTATGAGAGCGAGCGTAAATATGGTATATTTCTCACGGAACTTACATATTTATGATTGAAAGATTTCACTTCTTCCAAATATGATTAATGTTTAAACATTTTTTTAATAGATGGCGTTGTACTAAATATTACAAAAGATGGACTAAGGAAATAATCCTTGTATTGCTTCCTACTTTCCAAACATATAATTAACGCAGACAAATTATAACCAGACTCAAAACAACAGTTTGTCGTACAAAGTATTGTATTAATACATAGGAATCGAACCCACGATACTGGTATGGAAGGGCGGATCTTAACCATAACATCTGTGCATGTCTTCTGTAAAGACGACAATACGAACGACAATTTGGTTATCACACATAACTATCCCCGCTGGTTTTACTGAACTGACTTCAAAATATCTTTATTATCCATAAACATGAAGTACCTAGTACAAATCAGTGTTATTTATATTCTAGTAGTGCAATAGTAATAAAATATATTCATTCATCTAGCTATTATGCTTATTTAAACTAATAGTAATATAACTAGTAGTAATAAGTTAGAGAATGTACCTGATGCACGTTCTCTAACTTAAATAGGTGATAAATTAATAATAATATTTTTTACATTTATTCTTAATACTTAAATACTGTACAAAGACCGAGTTCCGGTGGTCCGCTCATTCGAGAGGTACATTGCAAGACGGGTCCTATGGGGTCGCGCGCCGTTTCTTCTGTCACCCCGAACGGATTTAGCGGGGAGTGACCAGACCATAGCCCGTCGGGTTGAGAGCCCTCAATGACGAAAATGTTAAGGAGTGAAAGATTGACATGGTATGGACATGTGATGAGACGGGATGAAAGTAATGTTGTGAGGAAAGTTTTAAGCATGAATATTGAAAGCTTTAAAGGTAAGGTGAGACCGAAGAAAAGATGGATGGACTTCGTGAAACATGACATGGATAGACAAGGAGTGACCACAGAGATGACGTCTGATAGGTTTGTATGGAAGGAGAAGACATATTGCGTCGATCCCAAATAAATTGGGATATGAGCAAGTTGATGACGACGTAATTTTTAGTGAAGTAACATCACTCCAAGAGAAGTAAAACTCGAAATTATACCAATCCATCTGACCAACGTGGTATATAAGTTATTTTCTTTCCTGTTTTTTTTTTGGGGGTGGGCTACGGTCGGCGCACTCCTCACACCACTCCATCCGGGGTGACAGAGGAGCGTAAGCACGCACACCCGTAACCCACCCGTGACGTCGCCTTCGTCGTTGGGCCGACCACTGGAGCAGAGTGACTTGATGTCAGTGGTCGGCATTTTTTTTCCTGTTGAAGGAGGCTCGAGACCAACAGTTGGACATATATGAGCTAAGATGAATGAATAAACGAATATTCCTTTCCTTCTATATTTATAGAAGAGGATTTTTGTATATATGACATCGCTAAACTCAGATACTATATGACTGATCATTATGAAAATTGATAAATTTGTATATATTTTCACGGAGAAGATTTATATGCCCATTTTAACTCGTCAACAGGTGGCGCTGTGATATATCAACTTCTACAAACAAATCAACGGGTTGGGTTTGCTAATAATTCATATAACTACATCTCAATTTTGGGTACAATTTGACCTTCTATGTTGAACTACTAATAAGACCAACCCGTCTGGGTTGGTCTTATTTTTAGCTATATTCGGACCACGCCCCGACGGAAGGATGGCGTGACGCTGCTTAACCGGTTATAATTCCCTTCTCCACCTATCAAGAGCGTCATTAGAACTTATTACATGAGCTGGCATAAGATATATGTATTTATATTGAATTTTCTCCTCATTTAGTTCAAAGTTCTAAATTCTAGTAAGGTAGCTTCTTTCATAGAAAAAATGCCTTACTATCTCTTATCTAAATGACTAAATAAATATGCGCGCATGAAATTAATTTCACTTGTGTACTTTTTTTTTAATATACATACGTTGAACATAAAAACGAGCGTAAAACACTATTATTTTACATTCCCTACCTTTTAGCATTAATTATATTTGCAATAAAACTTTTTAGGATTATTTATTAAATCCATCAGACCCGAGCCGGCCACGGATGTCAAGGAACTGGTACTGAGATTTCAGTATTTACATTTACGCATTACAATATATAGTATTTCTATCAACATGGAGTTTATTTATTTATATAAGTAGGTTTAACTTTATGTGACAGTCATTTTTAACTCATATAGTTTTGTATGAAAGCCTTTGTTTTTGTTAATTATATATTAAAAAAAATATGTGTAGAGACTCATAAAAGGCTGTATTTTACTATTTAAGTTATCATTAAATTCTTTTAGTTATCAATTGCTCTTGAAAATAAATAAATAAATAGAGGATTTTATCTCAAAAACGAATTAATTTTTTAGATTCGTTTTGGCCGCCTTAATAGGCAGGTCAAGTTAAATATAAAATATATATTTCTGTACTTCATATTCATAGCTTGTTCAAAGTCACTGTATATTAGTAAATTAAACTATCGCATTTAACTATCTAACTATAGGCTCGTCTCAGTATTTTGACAGAAATGATGAATGAAAATACACAAAAAGCACTGTTATATATCTTTAGTAGTTTCTGTGCACTACTGAACATAAAATTTCTAATAAATTATTTAATAATAAATCATAAAATATTGAACATATTTTAAGAGCATCAAATGATATTTACACATTCCCGCCAAAGGTACCTAAACAAATACAAACGCGTTAAATTCAGTAAGAAAATTTGTTAATATCTAAATACGCTATTATCAACACCAAGGTATATGGCTTAACATGACTCTCGACACCAATTTGCTGTTCCTCATCAAACAGTTTTATCTTTTGCACACACTTTATTATCAAACCGTTAACTGAATAACTTCTAATGGGTGTATTGTAAACTATTCTCGTATTAACGCGTATCCCCTACCACGGTACTCTTTAATAAACAATTAGCTTACTGCACATATGGAGTATCTAATAGGTATTTAAAATACCAACCTATCGCGCTAAAGCCGTGGGTTCGATTCCCATGAATAATAATACTATGTTCGATCTACAAATTGTTATTTTGACCCTGTATATAATTTGTGTTCGTTAATTATATGTTTGTAAATTTCCCCCGCAATGCAAGGATTATTTCCATAGCTTATTTGTGTTAATAAAAACTTTATAGATTATTTTTTATAGATTTTTTTTTTTACTTTCTGTAACGGTTCAATATTTTTTTTTAAAACCACTAAGTTATTTCTTAGTGATTCATCATCATCATTAATCTATTAATTATTATTGAATATAGATCTTAAAAAGAAAAGGCGTAATTCTTAATAAGCACCACACGGAAGAAAACCTTATATAGCATGTAAAAAAAAAAAAGAAACTAAATTCAAACCTGATGAATAGTTAAATAGAAATTAAAAAATTTAAAGACACCTAGTATTTTATGTGTAATTGCGTCGTAATAAAATTGTGGGACATTGGTTATTGACGTGTTTTACAATAATTATTACGAGTTAATTTGAGGTAACAGTGTTAAGTAACAGTAAAAAAGTAATTAACGTGTACACTACAAATGTTTGACATACATCTTATTAAATTATGTGTATCAATTAATGAACTTTTAAAACAGGCTTTTGATAAGGCAATTTAGTTGAATTGATGCGGTAATTTTAATTACAAGATTAATTCACAAACCTACTCGTCACCTAAAACAATTCCAGTAATATATATGTATATATATATATATATATATATATATATATATATATATATATATATATATATATATATATATATATATATATATATATACTATAAACTCTTAGTCTTAGAACGTTAACATAAGAACAATTTCTGGATTGATTATCTTTAACGGAGTTAGTCCAAGTTATTATAAGGAATTTTAGCAGGAAAGGAAAAGTGTCACGTGGTACGTTTGTATTATATTCAATATCTTAGTGTTTTAATGATCGGGTACGACTGGGCACATATGGGATACGAAACCTTTTTTTTAAACGGTGGGCTATGGATGCGTCTTGCCCCGCCAAATCGGTCCGGGGTGACGGAAGAGGCGGCGTGTGACCCCATAGATCCACCCTGCAACTCCTCTCTTCGCCGTGCGAGCGGGCCACCGGTACCCGATCTTTGTCTTCGGTGTTGGGGATACGAACCTATTAGAAACCTGTTCCAGTCGTGCTACTACTTACACCAACGTGAATTGTTGTATGACATTTAATCTTCGCCTCGTATTATATTTTTGTCTTTAAAAGGGAACGTGGTAGATGGCCTATCCGACATTGTTTACACATTGTACAAATTTACTCTAACTTTACAGTTAGAATTTCATTAAACGATGATATAACCCTGTTATTCAAATTACTGAAATTTAGCATTTAACATGCTTGACTATTTATAGAAAATGCATGCTTGATTTTTTTTTACGTACTCTAAGTACCCTACTACTTTAAAGTTTAACTAAGTACAGTAAGGGAGGAAATTCATCCACTTACTGCATGCTGATTAGAGTGCTTGGTATAAGGGTTTTATTTTGAATCTCTCTTCTAGCAGTGTTGTTATCTGCTTGAAGCGTACGGGAAAGGAAGAAGCCCTGATCGTTATATTCTTACCTCATCATTAGACGAAATAAAAACTCGGGTTGAGAGCCCTCGACGTTCACCCACAGTCCGGGTAAAGTTGTCATAGTCATCTGAGGCTAACAACTGAGTCACACAAAAAAAAACAGACTTAATAAAAAAAAACACTACATTATTATTTAAAAAATGGAACAAAAAATTAAAATTGAAAAAAACAGATCAAAAAATTAAAAAGATGTCTGCATGATTATTACTCATCTAAATTGTCATAGATTTTCTTAAATATTTTGACCTGAGTCTGACCTACAAAGCTTATCGCGATATCTTAATCAAAGATAAACATATCGTTATTAATTGTAATATAAATTTCAGCAGAAATGATTTTTCTTAAAATATGTTTGAGTTATTCATTAACTGCGGCTATATTACTATAAAATTTTATTAAGGTCAGTGCAGTAGTTTGTTCGTGAAAGGCAAAGAAATAACCATACATCCAAACTTTCACATTTATAATATTAATAAGTAGTATATTTTATTCTCGTTAGTAATTTTAAGCCGAGACTTATAGTAAAGATTTGAATCCCCGCCGGCTAAACTTAATCCAATTAAAGTTTACCAAACATAACAATGTATCCGGTACCAGGCGCGCAGGCACGAGCGGAGATCGTTAATAACGTTCATGTACTGTAAAATGTTTGTGTAAAATAAATACCGTATTTAATTAGATGAAAATTGGAGATTATAATTTCTATTAGCTCATGTTTTACTGGTAAGATGGTGTTAAAATATTTATTTAATAAAATTGCTTGTTTTTTTTTCATTTTATTTTAATTATATTTTGACATTTTAATCAAAGCCATATTTCCCTTCAATCCGCTTAATTCCTAGATTTCCATATTAAATCTAGGGTCATGTTTATTCAATTTTAAATGCAATATCAATGTATTTTGCTGTGTGGTTACAAATACTACCAACCCTTACTTTGCTACTGGATGTCGTAAAAGACTAAGAGCTTTATATCGACCTTGGCCAACCACTTGATGCCGTTTTGTCAAAAATTACATTCTCAAGAAGGATTGACGTCAGGCAGGCGGCCCATCATAAAACTATTGTCATACATACATTATGTATGATGGAAGAGTAGTACATATTGCTGGAACACAAGTAATTGGCATAAGAACAGGAGCATGATTGTTTATTTCGGGTTACAGCAGCTACAAAATACTTCCTGTATTATGAAGTAAATCTTCTTTTATAGGTACTAATAAATGGCGAGCTGGTTTTTTTTGTTCGGTTATACTGCAAAAGCTACTAAACCGATCGGAATAATACTTATACTATAAGATGCAGCAGGTTACGGAGAAAAATATACTGAAATACATCATATTTTGGTGATTAATAACTGTGTGGTAGCGGCTACGAATACTACCAACCCTTACTTTGCTCGTGGAAGTCGTAAAAGACGATTAAGAGCTTTATAACAGCCTGGGCTAGCTCCATTTGATGCTGTTGGTTCGAAAATTACATCCCCAAGGAGGGTTGACCGGCCGGTCTTATAACCATTGCCATTAACTTTTACAATATGTACTATGAAAGAAGAGTACATATTATATCGACCCCAAGTAATTGGGATAAGAGTAGGAGAATAATGATGATGTTGGTGATTACTTATCCGGAAAGGAGGTTAGGTACAGTTTGTATTATATAAATTAATTAATATCAACTTTGTATAAAATCTTCAATAATAATACAATATTGATTTTCTAGTTTTTTTTTGGAGATTCCATACAGTTGATGTTGTGTATATTTTTCCAGTTAATAACGTAATAATATGGAATAAATCGCACTTGGATTATTGCCATCTTATGCGTCAACTCTGAACGTGAAAGACATTATATTCTCAACTAAACCCCACACAAATATTTTAATATTAGAACTCTAAAACTTTCTTAAGGAAAGGATAACGGATAAAACATTTTAAGTAGCGAAATAAATCACACATGCAATCAGTACATGGTTTATCCTGCATATAAAGTTGATATATTTCCATAGATTAATACAAATTAAGAGACATTAACTCAACGAGATACTTATCTCTGTGAGAACATTTATCCAGAATAAATTTGATTCTAATTCTAGCATCTCTCTATATTTTCGGATTTTATCGCGTTTGTATTTGATTTTTAATTGTTCAACGTTTCGAATACTTTACAGAGTTCATGGTCACGGCAGGACTCGAATCCCCCCCGTGACCATGAACGCTGTAAACTTTTCAAAGCGTCGGGCAAAACTAGTTTTATTTCAAATGTGTAATACTTCGCGTAAACATTAGAAATCATTATCTGTCTATATTTATCTGTATGGTGTAAGAATATAATTATAACTTTTCTTGTTTGTGGGTATAATACCACTATGGGATATAATATGGAGATAAAATCTCTGCAAGACAAGGAAAACTACAAATAATTTAATAATGGTACACTGTTGACAATTTTCTGTCTATAGGTACGGTCCAATCCATCCAGGTTACTACCACACCCTCGTAGAACATCAACGTTTGAGTAGTGGCAATATACTGCTATGGTTCGTTTGGTGAGCGAGAGAGTCGTCATTCGATTTTTCTGGGTGGGTTGTGGATATCATGGCTAAGCAGTGGCCTAGTTATACCCCTAGTATTGCAAAAGTTCATGAGAGGAATAACACTTACCATCAGATATTGCTTGCCATCGTAAGAAATAAAAAAAACTTTATCAAAGCGTCTCATCAGCTCATCATGGTATATACGAGTAACGCGGTCGCATCCTTCTGCGAGGCAGTAGTCTCACGGAAGGAGGCGGCGGAGCGCGTGTGCGAGGAGCGTCTCCTCGACGACGCGAGCCGCCGCCGGCGACTGGGGCGGTGCAGGCGCGATTACCTGCGCCTGATGCCGCCCTAGCCGAGGCCGCGGGTGACTGGATCGGGGAATTAGTCCGTCACCCGCCGAGAGGCCGACCGCGTGAGGAAAGACCGACATCCTACCCGAGGGGGGGACGTCGGTCGAGGAGAGGGTACTCCTCAGGGGTATTCCGTTGGGCATATCACTGGCGTCAAGTCACTCTGCTCCGGTGGTTGGCTCAACGACGAAGGCGACGTCACGGGTGGGTTACGGGTGTGCGTGCTTACGCCCCTCTGCCACCCCGGACGGAGTGGTGCGAGGAGTGTGCCGACCGTAACCAGCCCCCCAAAAAAAAAAAATGGTATATACGAATAGTAGATAAATTTCCATCCTATTTTTGCGGAGCTTCAAGTCTAGTAATGGGGCTTATGTAAGTTGAGCTAATAATACTCTGTATAAACTATATCTTAAACGTAGTTTTTGAAACTAATAAAATATTCACTATAAATTTTTATCAATCTTAAGACACCAATTAGAAGATTTTTTTCATCCACTGTAATAACGAAATATAAGCAAATATCTCAAAAATTGTGTTTATCAACTTTGAACAAAAACGTTTATAAAAACTGTTATTCTGAGTCTGGGTTTAATTTGTCCGCATTAATTATGTTTCTAAAGTCCCCTCAATACAAGAATTAGTTTCCTTAGTTTAAAAAAATCATCATCAACGTCTTATCTCATATATGTACGGTTGGGCTCGAGCCTCCTCCGAAGTGGAAGGGAAATTGACCTAATATACCACGCTAGTCATGCGTGTTGATATACGATTTTATTTTAAGTTTACCTTCTTTGCATAGATATTATATGCACATTTTAAGCCTTAGCTGTCTCTTACGATTCCCCACGGATAAAATAGGGGGTGCTGAATTGTATTCTTATTCTGTTACCACTCGGATATGAAAAAAAAAAAACACAAATATTAAAACTTACCGTTATTAAATTAGGGCTAGGTATATACGTAATAAATCCAACAGTATTCGCACTAATCTTTTTTTCATTGCCATCAGGCAAACGAGCAAGCAGAACACCTGAAACTAAATGTTACTGCCGCCTATTGACTTTTGCAATACTAGGGGTATAACTAGGCTACTGCCTACCAATAAAAATTACAAACTGACCCAGAAAATTGGGCTTCTGACCCTCTCGCTCACAGAATGAAGCACAGCAGCACATTTCCATTGATCAGACGTCGATTCTCTGCAAAAGTGTGGTACTACCCCGGACAGACCGGCCCGCGGCTGTAGTCAGAGAACTGTCAACAGTGTGGTTTTACCACTTTGAATTTTCTAATATATTTTAATTTTATTTTTCCTTGTATTGTGACGGGTATAACTATCTTCATTTGGGTTAAAGTTTAATAAAATGAAAATAATTCTTACATAGAAAAGAATCGATAGTAATTCTTGCGAATCATCATTCATCATTCTCCTGCTCTTGTCCCAATTACTTGGGGTCGAGGTAATATGTACCCTTCTTCCTACATATTGTAAAGGTTATTGGCAATAGTTTTATGACCGGCCGCTTGCCTGACATCAACCCTCCTTGGGAATGTAATTGTTGACCAAACGGCAACAAATGAAGTTGCCCAGATCGTTATAAGACTCTTAGTAAGAGTTGGTAGTATTCGTAGCCGCTACCACACAGCATTGATATGAATCTTCTAATATAATTTTATTTTATTTTTCCTTGTATCGTGATAGGTATAACCATCATCGTTTGGGTTAAAGTTTAAGAAAATGAAAACAATTCTTGCATAGAAAAGAATCGATAGTAACTCTTGCGAATCGTGATCATCATCATCATCATCACAGCTCATATATATCCTACTGTTGGGCTCGAGTCTCCTCCGTAATGGGAGGGAAATTGACCTACTATACCACGCTAGTCAGACGTATTGGTATATGGTTTTGTTTCGAGATTTCCTTCTCTTACGTGGATATTATATACATTTTTTATCCATTAGTCATCTCTTACGATCACCCACGGGTAAGATAGGGGATGGTGAATTGTATTCTTACTCCGTCAGCGCACGAATATTCTTGACTCATTCTTGCGAATATGGCACAAAATTTATATAGAAATGATGCTTGAGAATCTTTTAACCACATGAAATTATCAATATTGAGGCTATTAGGTCAACATTGCAACATTGTATTGACTATAAGCTTTATGTCTGTAAAGAGATGGTAAGCCTTCAAGCGATATTTGTATAGACAATTCATCTTTCCGTAAGATATTTACCGTTTTGCTTTTTTTATTTTGATAATAAGGAACTAATCTTTGTATTGCGTGCAAATTTATAGACATACAATTAACGCATACAAATTATACTTAGAACAACCATTTGTGTATATATCCTGCGTGGGAATCGAAACTTTTTTTTTTTTTTTTGGTAAGATATGATCTAGACACATGCCCTCAATTGCGTCCACGGCAAAAGTATGGCGGCGTGTGGCCCCATAATCCACTGAATTCCCTGCTCATCACCATTGGGCCAGCCCGGCGGGTTACCCTTTCGGGTACCATCCTTCGTCGTCCACACGCGGTCAGCCTCTCTGTGGGTAATATATATCCCGGTGCAGTCATCCACGTCCTAGTTCCTGACGCTGTCGAGCATCGCCTTGGCGGATGTAGGAACTCAGAATCGAACCTGCTACATTTGGTCCTAATTTCTAATTAATTCTCTCTGTTATAGTGGTAGAGTATGAATACAATTGTTAAAATCCACTTCCTTTGACATGACATGTAGTAATCAAGGTTAATTTCCCTTAAACGGAGGATTTCTTAGCTGTAGGATATAAATGGGATGATAAAATAAAGACTGACGTAGTTAGACTGATGGAAGGATAAAGAAAAACTCTTTTGCCTCCTCTTTTTTTTTATAAGTTCGCCATAACCCATTCAAGGCTTTCAGGCTACAGTAAGGCAGTGTGTAACATTACTACCATAACCTGCAGTATTCCCTCCTTTTCCCTTTCCCTTCACCACTAATAAAGCTGGTGATTTATATTGATGCTTTTTTTTTGGGGTGGGTTACGGTCGGCGCACTCCTCGCACCACTCCGTCCGGTGCGACAGAGAGGGGTAAGCATGCACAGCCGTAACCCACCCTTGACACGTCGCCTTCGTCGTTGAGCCGACCACCGGAGCAGAGTGACTTGACGTCAGTGGTCGGCCCGATTTATATTGATGCTTGGCATATCCTTAGCATTTCTCTAAGTGATAAAATTTGAAATACGAAAGTCTTTATTTGAACGGGTTTAGCCGACATAGCCTTAAGAATTGGCACATTGTAATTTCAATGCTTAGATTTAAATTCATATTCCTCATAAAATAGAACCATTGGAATTCCTCAATATAGGCCCTTGAGTGGAAACTACGAATTGTAGACGCAGTGCAGTAAGATACCTCCCTCTAAAGGCACTGACGATATCTCAAAATTCGCAAGGAAGTGCTGGATAAGGAAGTAGGAGACTATTCTGAATGACATTTAGGTGGAGAGGCCTATATCTAACAGTAAACAACTTCGGGGGCGATGGATGGATAGATATATTATGGTTTCTGACTTTCAAGAGTTATAGTGGTAAGAAGGTGTGTACTGGGATTAATCTATCTTGTATATATATATATATACTAGCAGACTCGGCCACGCGTTGCTGTGGCTAAGGTAGCCTCATTAACACGTGGTGGTTATGCTAACAAATTGTAGCTTATATGAAACGTTTGTACATTTGACATAGCGCCATCTATATATCCACATATACTTACTCAATCCAGTCAACAGATACCGCCATCTGTTAGAATCATTTGTAGATAACAGATAATTACCACAGAGCAAATACAAAGATTGTGTCTGTCAAATATTAGACAAATAATTTGCAATAAAATAATATTACTATAAATTGAGATGAAAGCTAGCTCTTTTAATCTAATTGGATCAAACTACACATACTGTGCAAATTTGAATATAAATCGGTTAAGTACTTTAGGAGTCCATCGCGGACAAACAACGTGACGCGGTAATCTTAATATTTTATATATATATATATATATATATATATATATATATATATAAATTACGCTTATATTTTTTTTTTATTCGTTGACTGACAACAATTAAAATATGACGCTATGGCAAATTTTGACGCTGTCATTGAGACACCTTAATTGGATAATCGAGGCTGGTTCGGAACCTGTTTCTCTTTTAATTGCTTTTTGACTTTTTCATTTTTTTTACTATTATTTAATTAAAACAAATAATAAAGCATTATTTTGTTAATATAACTTTTATTTATCACAGCGATTCACATAACCATTTATACAACAATTATAACAAAATATTTAAGAAAATTGAATTTGAGGATGCCTTCTTTGCTTTTTCTTTTGAAACAATTCTTGAATATCATTGACGGCCAAACCTTTCGTCTCAGGCAAAAATATTGCACAGAAAACAGCAGTTAAAAAGCAAACACATGCAAAAATATGGAATACTGGACCCCAACCTAGAGCCTTTAGTAATGGATTAAATATAAAGAGAATGACGAAATAACAGGTCCAAGCCCATTCCATGATCAACATTGAAACTATACTTTTGACCTGAAACAATAGCGGAATTAATAAAATTACGATTCCGTCTTTTCCATGTGGTAATAAAGTCAAAATATAATTTACCACTATTTAGCTAGTGGTTATTGTAAAAGACGATTGGAGGATACAGTACACTTATAACATCTATGCAAGAGAAGAGAAATTCGAATAAAAATGATATACCAACCCATCTGAGTAGTGGGTATAGCCAGACCATTTTTCTCCTATTATAGAGTAGGCTCAGACATAAGGCGCATATTATTTGAGATAGTGAAGATTATCGTTTTCTTTTATTGCTTATGGTGGAAAACGAGCAAGCAGCGCACCTTATGGTAAGTATTACTATCGCATATGGACCTTTGCAATACCAATACAAACCCCAAACCCACCTAATTGGGCTTCCAGCTCTCTCACTCATCGAACGTAGCGCAATAGCACATTGCCATTAACTCAGACGTCGATCTTCTGCGAAAGTGTGAAGAAAGGTAGTAATGAGTTGAATGGCTTTATTGCTACTTGGACTCTTCCTTCCCTTCTCTTTAATACTATAGAGGTGTTAGTAGAATGAATGCTCAATACTCCTGTAAAAGTGCCACTTGCAGCGTCTATTGATCGAAGATTTTTAAATACATTTAAATTGTTACATAAAATAAATATCGTATAGCTACTACAGTACAATATATAATAAATCAATAAAAATGACTTTACTTTGGTTTCTGATAACAAACAGCCTATTTTAGATAGAATCAAGACTATAACAAATTTCTGTAATATCGTATATCTAACTCACGATAGCTTTTGTACTAAAAATTCCTTATATGTACTGGAAGATATATGAATATATTATTAAGATCTCATCATCATTCTCTTGCTCTTATCCCAACTACTTGGGGTCGACGCAATATGTCCTCTTTTTCCACACAGCCCTATCAGACGTCATCTCTGTAGTCACTCCCTGTTTATACATATCATGCTTCACGCAGTCCATATTATTAAGATCTCATAAATACATAATTTAAAACTCACCTCGGGCAGAAACAGCTCAGCGAGAAGAACAAATGGCACTGTGCCAGGTCCAACTGTATAGCTTAAAACAAACACGTAGATAAACATTGCCGTTATCCAATTTGGACCCCAATAAAATTGCAGTTGTGTACCCAACAATATGCAACATATACCTGAAGCTATCGATCCATAGATCATTAGAGGCTGGAAAAATTTGACAAATTATGATTTTAATGACAGTCAGATTAATAATAATATCAACATCGATACATACAGATCATCACGCCATATCCCTTGCAGGGTGGGCAGAGAGAACAGAGTGCCAGAGAACTCTATCCTTGCATACTTCACTCGCTTCCTCAACATTCATAATTCTCTTCATACACGCTCGACGGTTTCGGAGACTCTTGACTCCACTTTCCTTAAGTACGTGACCAATCTAGTCTAGGTAGATGAGTCTCGGTCTCCCCCGGTACCTAAATCCTACCACTTTCGCATGGTATATCTTCTTAACCAGACGTTCGTTCGGCATTCTTTCTACATGTCCGAACCGTCGGAGCATTCCCTTTCGCATCTTTACATCAATACTCTCTTTCATAACTACTTGCTCTCTTACGTCGTCGTTACGAATGCGGTCGGTCAGCCTAACTCCACAGATTTTCCGTAGAGATCGCATTTCGACCGCATTAATTTTACTTTCATGCTCTTTTCTGCATACCCAACTCTCGCTTCCATATAGTAATGTATCAACATCGATAACATCCAAAATACATGAATCACTATTTATATTATTTATATTATCTCAGCAGTTGCTATAACAGCGGCGATTGAATTGGTATTGTGCAAGTGATTGTATCTGAGTTTAAACAAAAAATCTCGTCATCCTTAAAGTATTCCTCACAAGTATGATCATTCTCCTACTTTTATTCCAATTACTTGGGATCGATACAATATGTACTCTTCTTTCATAGTACACATTGTAAAAGTTATTGGTAATAATTTATGACCGGCCGCCTGCCAGACGTCCAACCCTCCTTGGGAATCTAATTGTTGATCAAACGGCATCAGATGGAGTTGGCTTAGTTCGTTATAAGGCTCTTAGTCGTCTTTTACGACATCCACGAGCAAAGTAAAATAGGTAGGTTTCTATCAAATAGTAGAAAGTAACAATAATAAATTGTATTTAAATTCTGTCATCAATTAAATTGAGGGTTCCCTATAGGATAACGAATACTCCATCAGGATTTCATACAATGTATCTCCATTAACACCACCGTTTAGCCATAGAAGTAGTAAAAAAAATAGGTTAATAACAAAACAACATAGGCAGCAACACTCTTCAGAACTTCTAGCACTAACTAAGATCGCCAACTCGGCTGGTAAGCATGACGATAATGATTTTATCAAACATCGGTAGGTCCTAAGTCCAATAGTGAATAAGCTGATAGATAAAGAGGAACTTGCATATCATAAAGTTAAAAAAGTCGTTATGTCATGGTTCGGACATGTGGAAAAATGCCGAACGAACGTCTGGTTAAGAAGATATACAATGCAAAAGTGGAAGGATGTAGGTACTGGGGGAGACCGAGACTAATCTACCTAGACCAAATTGGTCAAGTACTGAAAGAAGATGGAGTCAAGAGTCTCCGAAACCGGCGAGCGTGTTTGAAGAGAATTATGAATGTTGAGGAAGCGTATGCAAGGATAGAGTTCTCTGGCATATGGTGTGATGATATGTATGTATGTATGAAAAAATGTCTTACCCGTCTTCCCAAAACATCAGTCATATAGCCTGAGATGATAGCAGCAACGACTCCCACAGCCGCCATAATTATACTACCCAATGTTGGCGACATAGAAGCTACGGCTTGCGAGAACAATACCTCTACGTATATTTGAACAACCACTAGGCCTTGATATATTGAAGCAGTCAGTGCTACTATAACCACGAATAATGCACGACGAGTAGATTGCGATTTTTCTGAAGACATAAATAGTATCTTTAATACATCTCTTATAAGTATTATATTATTTTTCAAAGGTGTTTTTTTTTTAAGTTATACGATTTGGCGCGTTGGGGAAAAATTATGAGAGTAAATTTTTACAATGCGTGCGCACACCGTCACGAAAAATCGACACTCTGAAGTTAGCTATAGTCAAGGGGTACTATCCCAGAAACCTCCACGCGGTGTACCCTGGGTGCGGACGGCAGTCCCCAGTTCTTCTGTTGTACTGTCGTCCGTAGCAAATATCTGCGCGATTTCGCTCCTTACTGTAGTAGAGCTACAGTCGTAGTAGAGGTTATAGGACGCGAAATATTGGGACGGGCTCAGTCACTCATTCATTTGAGGGCTGGGCAGGCACATGCCACCGCCCACACATCGTAAACCTGATTCTTTGCTTGTCTTAGTTTCAGGAGCGAGGGTCTTGGCTTAACCGCCCGGACCGCGAGGAAGACAACCTCTATAAAGAGTTCGAAGTAACATTCGAACTCGGAAATCACCCAGAATCTTAAGTTCTGGCGTGCGGCGAGAAGATGCATGGCAGATGGGTTGTTCTGTCGTTAGCACGCTCCAGCCAGGGTACCGGCTGACCCCCTGGTTGGTAAATGTAGGCTTGCCCGGGTAAAGGGATCTCTGCCCGGGTCGACGTTGTGTATCTTCCCTACTCGTGGGAATCATATGGATACCTTAAAACTAAATACATTTACCGACGGGAATCCCTGTGATTCTCACACCACGGCCTTGTCAAGCCAAAGAAAAACTGACAACGACGCCTCGTCCTCAGGACTTGAGGCGTCCGCCGAGGGCCCGGCACAAACCGTGGAGGCCCAGAAGAAGAAGAGGAAGTCGCCCAGAAAGACTCGGGGCAACGGCCTGAGCTACAAAAGGCGGCTGGAGGAGCGGCGAGCGCGCAGGGAGGCTGCCGCCGCTGAAGAGAAGAAGGACGGTAAACTCGCAGCAGAGCCGTCGACGGACGAGGGCGACAGCGATGTCGCAGAGCCGTCCGAAGACGAGGGCGGCGGATCTACCGTCAGAATGGACGAGGGCGGTGATATTCCCGCAGGGCCGTCCAAAGAGGACAGCGGATCGGCTGGTGAAGGCCCCACTAGGTCGTCGGCGCGTCTAGCAGCAAAGACGCCGCCGGCGACCGCGACTAAGAAGGAGGAGGCCCTCCTCTCGCAGGTGCGAAAGCGCCCCCTGAGTAAGGGAGGCAGCTCAAGCGGCGAAACCGAGGGGAGCGTGGCCAACATGCCTCTACCCAAAATCCAGGCCTCCCGAAGAGGGCGAGGGGCCTCGGCTGTAGAAAGGGCGGCGGCGGTCGCTGTCCGCGCCGGCAAACCCACGGATCTGCAGGCCGAAAATGTCCGCCTTAGAGGCGAGATGTCAGGCATGCGGCCCCGAAACAGGAACCTGAGCGACATGTTGGCGGAGATGCGTCGGGCAAACCGCCAGTTGCTGATAGACGTGGCCGACCTCAAGGCGCAGGTGGCGCTGTTCGTGTCGCCTGCGCCAGCCGCGCCACCAGCCAAGACCGGCCACTCAGCGGCCGCTGCGGCGCCAAAACCGCCTCGCGCTGCGGTGCCGACGACGTTGGGTGATGGCGTCACCGTCACACCCGTCCCCGCGGCGAGGAAGACGCCTGCCGCCGCGAAGCGCGCGTCGCCGGCTGACGCTGGCGCGGTCGCCGCGGCGAAACTGCCTGTCCCGGTGAAGAGGTTGACGCCTCTCCCCGCGGACCGCTTGCCGCCGGCTAGCGCCCCTGCGGCGCCAAAACCGCCAGGCGCCGCGGAGCGGGCCCCTGGAGGGGCTCAGCCGACCCCGACGCTGGAGGTGGGAGGCTTGTCGGACGAGGCCCTCGCCAAAATCATCAACGCAGTTGGCAAACTCGTTGTTGCGCGTGTGGCCGTTCTGGAGGCAAGACTGCCTCCAGAACCACGTGTCCGGCCGCCTCTAGCCGCGGATAAGCGGTCGCATGTGGCACCAGCCCCCGCCCCGCTGCCTTGTTAGGGTGGCCGCGTGGGGAGCTACGCCGCGGCCGCGGCCGGGCCTAAGCCCAAAGGCCCCGGCCCAGCTCCGAAGGGACCCGCCCTGAGGAGGAAGACGGCTCCGGCTCCTGCCGGACCGCTGAAGTCGCCCGCAACAACACCGCCGGCGACGACCAGCGAGGCTGCGACGAGGCCTTCCGCGTCTGGCACGACTGCCGTACCCGAACAGGTTTGGCAGGTAGCCGAACGCGACAGAAGGAGTCGCGGCCAAAGGAGGAGAGCGGAGGCCAAGCGCGCCGCTGAGGTCCCCGCTCCACAGGCAGGAGCCGGACAGAAGAAGAGACCACGCAAGGGGCTCAAGTCGCCGAAGACGGCCGCAGTGGTGATCACTGTGCTGCCCGAGGCGGCCGAGAAGGGCCTCAGCTACGAGGCCGTCTTGAGGAAGGCCCGGCGGGAGCTAGACGTCTCCGATATTGGAGGCGTCGAAGCCAGGACCCGCAAGGCCACCCGGCGCACCCGTGTGGGCGAGGGCTCTGAACGCCCAGCTCAGGGCGGTTCTGTGGAGGCCACAGAGAGCCATGGCGGTCAGAGCCATTCGCGGGTACCGCACGGTGTCGACAGAGGCAGCGTGCGTGTTGGCCGGGACACCCCCGTGGGACCTAGAGGCGGAGATGCTCTCCGACCTCTACTGGCGGGTTATCACAGCGCGCGAGGAAGGTGGCTCCCCATCGTTGAACGAGATAGCCACCTGGCGCGTGGATGCCCGCCGAGACGTCATCGCCCGTTGGGCTACGCGGCTGGAGACGCCTAGGCACGGTGTGGAGACCGTTGAGGCCCTCCGGCCCGTATTGATAGAGTGGATGGAGCGGCGGCACGGAGTCCTCACCTTTCGGCTGGTGCAGGTATTGACGGGGCACGGGTGTTTCGGGTTGTACCTGCACAGGGTCGTGTATAGGGAGTGGACTCCGGCCTGCCACTACTGCAGGAGTGACGAGGACACGGCGCAACACACGCTGGAGGTGTATCCGGGATGGGAGCGGCAGCGCCGTGACCTCGTCGCTGTCATCGGTGCCGACCTGACGCTGCCGGCCGTCGCGAGGGCGATGGTCGACAGCATCAGGAACTGGGACGCGGTCGCCGCCTTCTGAGAGGCTGTCATCTCGCAGAAAGAAGCGGCGGAACGGGCCAGGGAGGATTCCCGCAGGCGCGAATACCTGCGCCTGATGCCGCCCTAACCGGGGCTTCGGGTGATCGGACCGGGGAATTGTCCGGTCACCCGATGTGAGGCCACCGCGTGAGGGCGACGCCCCGACGGCGAAATCTATCGGGGCGTTGACGAGAGGAACCCGCGAGGGTGAACCGCCGGGCGGGCCACCGAAGTTAAAAATCGGGTCCCGGTGACCCGCTCGCACGGCGAAGAGAGAGGAGTTTTTACTGTGGGTCTACGACTATGGGGTCACGCGCTGCCTTCTCCGTCACCCCGGACCGATTTGGCGGGGCGACACTAATCCATAGTCCACCAAAAAAAAAAAAAAAAAAAAAGTTATAGTCAACATTTTAGTTTTTCTAAAAAGTTACCAACAATGTAAAAGTAAGGACATCTACGTATGTTTGCGTGAGAACTGACAACTGTATTCACGATATTTATTCATTTTGTGATATTTAAATAAACTTTATTTAACTAGATAATGCTTTATAATAAAACTTAAAACCCTCTGCATACTTTTCTCTTACACACTCTTCTTGCAACCTTTCAACCTTTATTCTTTCAAGCCCTCCGAAGTGGACACGCTCTCGCCAGTGCCTCCACTTTCTGAACAGACCACTAAATCTCGCAATAACGAGATAGTGGTCCGTGTCGACTGTGGGGCCCCTGTAGGCTCTTGCGTCCAATATTTTGCTTCGGAGGCGACTGTCTACCAAAATTAAATCTATTATGCTTTTCTGTTCATTCCTTCTCCATGTATACATATGGATGTCCTTATGTTGGAAAAATGTGTTTGACACAATAAGGTTTCTCTCCATGCATACATCCGCTATGAGCCTACCTGCGTCGTTCACTCTCTTATCACCAAATGGACCAAGTACGTCGACGCTTGGTCCCCACCCATCCGTTCAAATCTCCGCATACAATCACGCGTTCACTGGTTTCTGCCATATCCAGAACTTCCCTAACATTGTCCCAAAACTTCTCTAGGTCTGATGCCACCGAGGATATATATATATATATATATATATATATATATATATATATATATATATATATATATATCACTCTTAATAACGCAGTGCTACGTGAGATATGTCACAATAGATATATATATACACACAATAGATATATATATATATATATATGCCATTTTAAAGATTATTTTCTTAAAGATTATTATGTTAAAATTATTATTTTCATTACAATAAACAATTCAATCAATTTTAAAGAATGTATATTTTCAAAAGTGCAAAAATATACTGTTACTCGAAACTTATATATGGAATAATTTCTGTACTATTGCAAATATTAGCTTCTAGTTTAACCTTATTTTAAAACTGAAAGTAAATCTTCTTTAAATTACTGAAATTCAGCATTTAATATGCTTAATTATTTATATAATCCGATTACGAAATGAAAAATGATGTCACAAGCGGGATTCGAACCCGCGCCTATTGGGATTCCGGCCCAATCGTGCTGCCACTACACCACCGTGACTAATTGTAGGACATGCAAATTTCACTTCGTATTATATTTACGTCTTAAGGTGACGGTATGCTATCTACCCGACAATGTTGACACATTGTTATAGGCTTAATACTTAAAACTTTACAATTAGAATTGTATTAAACGATGACATAACCTTGTTATTTAAATTACTGAAATTTAGCATTTAATATGCTAAATTATTTATAAAATCCGATTACAAAATGAAAAATGATGTCACAAGCGGGATTCGAACCCGCGCCTGATTTTATAAATCTTCTTTCTTAATACATATAAATGCAAGAATTGAATTATAATAACACACTGAAATGGCTAATAAACACGTATTAGAATAGTTAACACGAATCAATGTGAGAAATGTTTAGGCTTGGGATAACTATCTATCGATTACATAGTTCCAAAACAAAGCCATCACATAATTCTAAATATAATATAATTTTTGTTTTGTTTGTAGAAAAACTTTTAACTTTTGGTACGGTAATAACGGCTTGTTGTAAAAAATGTATTGAACATAATTGTTTTTTTTTACTTTATCTACGGGAATGGACAGATCGCACACATTGGCCTATCAGGGCGATAGCAGTGCATCACTGTGTTCCATAACCAGTGTAAAATAATACAATCAGTGGAGTTATTTTAATATTTCCAGTTCTTGCACTTGTAATTTTTACTCACCATAATCGTCTTCTGAACTCATGAGAAAGTATTAATAAGACTTTGTATTCTTAGTACATCAACAAATTTAAGTATATTTAATAAATAAATTTTACTAAGGTTTTCAGCTGTTTTGAAATGTAAATTCTAAATTACAGAAGTGCAATGTGAAGTAGAAAAAGACAGACGCTATATTAAAAGATACTAATAGATGTGTATTGCAAATTATATAAGAAGTTTTACAATGTCCTCGTCTGTAAATGTACCTTTAATTTTGTTGATACTCAGAAAAATATACTTAACTTATTCTTAAACTTTATCAATAATAAATTAATCACTTAAAAACCTTTGGTGGGCACATAATATTACAAAGGAGAAACGCCGTTTGGACATGCAATTTCAATGTCCTATTGGTCTTCAAAAACATCTATAATATCTGTATATTATTATAAAAGAATTGATAAAAGCATCATTATTATTGCATATTCGTGTTATATTCTTCCTCTGTTAGAATACGACAAATAAATTAATACTAACTCATAAATTGCCAAAACGACAATTTCACAGCAGGTTTTGAATCTTTCTGAAGACTTTCGTGTTCTGGTGTTGAATCTACAACATTTAAAAGAAAAAAATAAATTTCGAGACATGATTGTGCTTTTGGTTAATCACTACTATCAGTATTATCATTATCATCATCACAGCCCATACATGTCCCACTTTTGGGCTCGGGCCTCCTCCGTAATGGGAGGGAAACTAACTTACTATACCGCGCTGGTCAGACGTGTTGGTATAGGGTTTTGTTTCGAGTTTTTCTTCTCTTGCATAGATGTTATATGCATTTTATATCCCTTAATCGTCTCTTACGATCACCCACGGGTAAGATAGGGGGTGGTGAATTGTATTCTTAATCCGTCACCACACGGATAGCTATCAGTATTATGATATTTGGAAATTCTCGTTCTAAAGCTAAGCTAGTTAATGACTACAATTAATCAGTCATTGATTTTTAAAACACATTTTAATCAGTTGTATCTCATTTAAAACAACTTTGTTGGTTAATAATTTATATATCTATTTTATTACGAGTAATACAAAAAAAAATATTTTAAAAAGGTGTTTCAATGTATATAGAACATAAACAAATCACAAATAAACAATATTAATACTCGTACATACTACAACATATGCTGTGTGGCTACGAATACTATCAATGCTTACATTGCTCGTGGGTGATGAAGATGACTATGAGCTTTACATAGACTTGGGCCAACTACATCTGGCACCATCTGGTAAGCAATTACATTCCCAAGGAGGGTTGTAAATCCAAACACAATTATGATTACATTCATATGTATACAGTTTTAGTGTTCCACTAATTCAACTTATTGCCACGTTCGGTAATAGACATTGTGGTGCGTATATACGAATTATGTTAGTGTGATTTAATCTAAATCTTTCATAAAAAATCATATATTCTGAGTAGCATTCTGATAAGGTTGTTAAATTCGCAAGCTCTTTTTTATTTAGAAACTTACCACCAAGATCAGGATTTAGAGCGCGTTTTATTATACTGATCTCATCTACAACCTCCTTGTCAGTGGCTTTTGCGTGTCTAAAGAAAGATACCGCTTGTATTGCCTCCTGAAATAATGCAGAATATAAATAAATCCAGAACATAAATTCTATTCTAGATCCTGAAACTATAACAGAACTCGCAGTGATGCTGCCTTAGCTAAGATTGTGAATAATTGGACCAGTACTTAAAGCAGTGATTTTAAGAATGTTTAAAAAAAAAATTAGTTTAAATATGCTTTCTCAAAACTCTTTATATCTAAACCCTTTATACATTTAAGTAGCCTACCGACTGCGCCAACCCCGTGCGATGACGGTATAAGAATAAAACTGTCGAGATTTTATGATTATGGGCGTTATAAAAATTAGTTATAACACTACTTCCCTACGATTTCCAATCCGCCTACCATGAGTGATGATTATAATATTATTCTGCCATAGAAGTGTGATCTACAATAGCTTATGTCCAGCAGCGGACAGTAAAAGGTTGGTGATGAATCATTCATCATCATTTAGCTATTATGATGAATTTAAGTGTTGATCATATTTACCTTTTCTCTTCCAATTTTCATTAAATACACAGGTGAATCCCTCAGGATAAATAAAAAGCAACAACCTAATGATGATTGTGTCAGACTAACGTACAACATAGTATCATAAGGTAAGTAGCCGCCAAGTGCGTAAGATAGCAATATTCCTAATCCGTAAGAGACCATGTTGGCTGCTGTCATAGCACCCCTTATGGATTCCTGACAGATCTCACTGATATATATTGAGGCTACAAGTATAACAGCACTTGCTATTCCCGATACAAAGATGCTTGTTAAAACAACTTCAACTCTTCTACTAAATGTCAATAGTAACCAAAATAACTGTAAATAAAAAAAACATATTGTTATTAATTGTATAGATGTCTAAGTAGGCTATAGTATATCTAAGTAGAAATCTTTTAGGCTAAGTTTCATTGTAGAGCGCGCGCCGCCTCTTCCATCGCCCCGGACCGATTTGGCAGGGCGCGACCACGTCCATAGCCCACCGCAAAAAAAAAGCCGGGGCGCTGGCGGTGGCCCGAGTGGAGAGAATCCTCCCGGACTCGTTCTGCCGCCTCCTTCTGCGAGATGACTTCGCAGAAGGCGGCGACCACGTCCCGGTTCCTGACGCTTTCAGCCATTGCTTTCATGACAGCTGGCAGCGTCAGTTGGGCACCGATGATAGCGAAGAGGTCAAAGCGCTGCCGGTCCGAACTCGTATAGACCTCGAGCGTATGTTGCGCCGTGTCCTCGTCACTGCCGCACTGTTGGCAGGACGGAGTTAATATCACTATTTCCCGATCCAGTCACCGGCGAAGGCATATGTCACTGAAGAGGATTTCTTTTCGGACCCGCCTCACCGCCTCCTTCAGGCAGTCGTCTCGCAGAATGTGGCGACCGATGAGTGCAACGAGTTCATGGCGCTGCTCTGCCCAGGCCACACAGACCACAAGTGGTGCCCCGGCCACAAGCGTGTGCTGCGCAGTGTCCTCGTTGCAATCGTAGTGGTGGCAGGATGGTGCCCTCTTCTTCCTCGCGAACGTGTGCAAATACTTGCTAAAGCAACCGTGCCCCCTAAAAACCTGCACAAGTTGGAAAAAGAGGACCCCATACCGCTGACGCAACCACTCTATCAGCATAGGCCGGAAGACCTCCACGATCTAAAACCGAACCGAGGTCTCTCCAGCCGAACTGCCCAACGGGCAATGACGTTCTGCTGGGTGTCGCTTCGGCAGGCGGCCAACTCGCGGAGTGAAAAATCGCTGCCCCCTGCGAGCATCGCCGACACCCGCCGGTAAAATCCGGCGAATATCTCTGCTTTCAAGTTTCACGGCAACGGTCTACTAACAGGCAGGCTGCCTCCGTCGCCACCGTGTGGTATCCGCATTCGACCCTGACTGACATGTTCGTCTGTTGTCACCACAAGAGGGCCCTGAGCTGGGCCGTCAGGGACCTCACCCACACGAGTACATCGTACAGGGCCATGGACCGAACTATACCTGTATACAACTGTCGGCACATGGCGCTCGGTCCACCCACATAATTCTAAGCCATAAAAGGGCAGGACAAGTGCAAAGCATCCCTAGGCGTCAGAGCCACCGCCAAGGCCGAAGCCGCAGAACGCGATGATGACCTGGCGGCGGTCTCGGCAGCCGAAGCGCTGCCCTTCTCCATCCCGGACGGATCTGTGGTATCGCCGCCCTCATTAGACTACTCAAGCGCACCAAGGAAGTGAGCAACAGCACTCTTTTGAATAAAAAAACATAACAGTGACTGCGATCGCCAACCCTCCTACCAATTGTGGTGATATTATTTCATTATTCTCTCATAGGCCTTACCTCGGAGGCCTTTGTCTAACAGTAAATATCAATAGAAATTTGCATTTAAAAAATACTAAGTGACCATGGAATATCTTTGAGCTACAACCTGGCGTACTTATCTTCATTTAAAAAAGTTTCATCTAAGTAAATAACGTATTCTGTCTTTTAGCTTTACAAACTTATATACGAAAAGCCATCATTTTCTATTTATAATAAAAGTAAGATTTAGGAAAATATTAAAACTTATTTACTTACAAGCATACATATACTGATCAGCACAGAACAGTTTTTTCTTCCCAACTTATCTAGCAAGAATCCAGCTATTAATGTACTGATGATTGCTCCCACACTAGACAAACTACCAAGTAAAGATATTTCGGTCTCACTCATTGGTCTATTAAGTGTAGTACTGTTTGATCCAAAAAGTGTAATAGTGGATGCTGGCCATGCAAATATCAATCCCATGTTGATGCCCAGGGAACATACTGAAACAAAAAAACATACCTTTATATTCCCAGTGGTGAGCAGAAGTATATTCTTCTTCCTACCAGAATATGCCATCATTTAGGCTAAGCTTACAATTGGCTATTTTTATGTATAGTTGTTACGTTTTTTTTCTTTGGTAGACTATCGTCTGGACACACGCTGCCCGCTCCGTCCGGGGTAACGGAAGGGCAGCGCGTGGCCCCATAACCCACCGTTTTCCCTCCCCATCGCCATTGGGCCGGCCACTGGTACCACTTCCATGACATTTGTGGTAGGACCACACTATTAACGGTTATCTGTTTACACGCGAGCCAGTCTGTCCGGGGTACTAGCACACTCTCGCAGAAAATCGACGTCCGAACAATGGCAAAATGCTGTTGAGCTTCGTTCAGTGAGCGAGAGAGCCGGCAGGTCAACTTTCTGGGTGGATCTCTGGTTTTTATTGGTAGGCAGCCGCCTAGCTGTAGACGGTAGTGACACTTACCATCAGGTGTTCTGCTTGCTCGTTTGCTACCATCAACAATAAAAAAAAAATTAATCCGTGGCCAGCGCGTTGGATTACCCTTTCGGGTAGCAAACCCCGTCAACGCCTCGACTAACTGCTGGGGCGCCACCATAACACGATCAGCCTCTCTGCGGGTGACAGACTATTCCCCGGTCACCCACGGCCTCTGTTAGGGCGGCATCAGTCACAGGTACTTGCGCCTATGTCGCCCCAGGTGCCGACGCCGGAGCGTGTTACCAAAGAAGCACGCTTGGTGGTAAGTGTTACTGCTGCTCATGAAACTCTGCAATACCAGAGGTACAGCTAGGCTGCTGCCTACCAAATAAAACCCACCCAGAAAGCTGGGCTTGCGGCTCTCTCGTTCACTGAAACAAGCGCAACAGCACATCGCCACTGCTTAGACGTCAATTTTCTGGCGAGAGTGTGGAGTAGTAATCCCGGACGGACCGGCCCGGAGCTCTAAAGGAGAAGCAACAGTGCAGCCCTACTAAAATGGCTAGGCGATCTTGTCCAAAGGCACCCTCTATGGGGTACGAACCTCGGCTTAGAGCCTCACTGGAGATAAAATGTGTGTTTCCATATTTGAAGCTGTGAACCTTTTGCATGGCTGCGCACCGTGGTGTAACAAGTTATGGTCAACCATTAACAGACAACAAGCCTCTAACCACACCATCGGCAACACAAGAACTGCTGTGTACACATCGGCGCCCCATGGACGTAGCATATGCCCTCCAAAACAACTACAATGACATATACTCGTCAAATAAGATCATAAAATCCCTGAACATATACAAATACACCAACGCCGTCATACCACCCGACCTTCCCGAGACTTTATACCTGTCACACACCCAGGCAGAGAAAGAAAGCTTCAAGGAAAAGGGATACGGCACCGGTGAGGGCTCCGAACTGCTAACCATCCACGAGGCACAGGGACTCGGCGCACCTAACGTCATCATAATTCAGACTAGAGACTCGGTGCAAAAGTTTCATAACAGCATGCAACACGCCGTGGTCGCCATCTCCAGGCATACCAGATCCTGCACTTACTACACAGACACCCGTGAAGATGCCATCTGGAAACTCATGAGGAAGTCCATAGATCAGGATTCTGGTACTATACTGGAATACATCAAGAAGAAGGCGGTAAAACATAGAGGCGAAAGGGTAATGAAAGAGCTTGGTCAACTACCCCAATAAACTAAAGTCAACACAAGCGTGGAGTCAATTACCATCAACTTAGACATAGACTTCCAAATTAAACAAATCATAAAATAAAACGTCACCGATATCATTATCATCATCACAACATCACAGAGGACAGAAACATCTACAAGTAGAAGGGTTTCACCAACAACAAGACCACCGGCGCTAAGAAGAAACCCCAAAAGACATGTTGTCGCTCAACATCTATGACACATGAATTGCGCTCTTCAAGCTTTATCCAAATGTAATAAAGCCACTTCAAGAACATTAATTTTATAAACAAACCACCATAACAATTAAATTAAACATAAAAAGAGCACGGACAAAAAGTCTGTGGAATAACATACTCATTTAAAAAAAAAAGAAAAAAAAAACCATTAACAGTAACCATTGTTCAAATAATAGAAAATAATATTTTGTTTTATTGCTTATGGTGGCAAACGAGCAGACATCACACCTGATGGTAAGTGTCACTGCTGCCCATGGACCTTTGCAATACCAATGGTATAACTAGGCCGCTGCCTATCAGTACAAACCTCAAACCCACCCCAGTTGGGCTTCCGGCTCTCTCGCTCACCGAACGAAGCGCAATAGCACATTGCCATTACTCAGACGTCGATCTTCTGCGAGAGTGTGGTATTAACCTGGACGAACCGGCCCGCAGCTGTAGACAGAGCACTGTCCACAGCGTGGTCCTACGATTATTATTTTTTTTAAGTGGTCCTGCGTTTTCTTCTTTCTACAAAAAAAAATGGCTGAAGAAGAACCCAAGAGCGGCATTCGATTATGAATTAACTACTAAAACAGCTATCACTTTCCATTACATCTATTATACCATGTTAATCGGATAGATTGACATGAGGTTTTATTGCTTGATCTCTTTCTTGCGTAACCAGATTTTTATTTACATCCTTTAATAATCTTTTAGCCATCTACGTGTTAGGAAATGGCGTAACGTGAATTGTGTAATCATTCAGACATTTTTGATTTTTCTTTTGGGTAAGCTATGACCTAGAGTTATTGTTAATTAAGATGCATTTAACGTAAACGTTGACTCACTTATTCCGGTACCAATAATTTGAAACAAAACACCCATTTTATAAGAAACTGTCACTATTTTTTAATTGAATTACTTTTGACCTGAGGTACTGTAACAGTCCAAACTATGATGCAAACTGAATTAACTCTGATATAATTTTGGTTGATAAAAACATCATTTGTTATCAAATTATTATGGTTTTACAATTTTATAGTACTAGGCAAAGAGAAATATGATGAGCTTACGCAATAATAAAATGTCATAGTGTTTTAGTAAAGATAAATAGAATAAAAATTCATACAAAATTGCGTCGTATACGGCGTGAAATATTAGCCCGTTATTATCTTTTTTTATAAATGGCTTAGTTGAAAAGAATTTCAGTCCAAAATATTTACAACGGGCCCTCCATTCTAAGGAATGGATGGAATAGTTGACTTACTATACCACGCTGAATAGACCAGTTGAATAGGTTTTTATTTTGAGTCTTTCCTCTCTTATTATATCTCTTATCTTAAATGCTGGTTTCTTTTTTACTTTTTGTTTTTTTTTTTGTTTTTAACCGAAGAAGGAAGGTTGTATATTTGATAGAAATGTATGTTCGCTTACAACTTCTAAAATGTCTAATTAGAAAAGTTACTATAATTATCATAATTGGAAAAGTAAGGTAATCTTTAATTATTTTCTATTGTATAAGTATATGTATGTATAAATATACTTAAAAATAGAACTCAATTAAAAAAAATATATAAATATAGATTATAACCTGATGCATATACTTTGCAATACTGGGGCACAGCAAGGCCGCTGCTTACCGTAAAGAAAGTGCTCTTCTCGAACCTCGTTTAAAGGACATAATATCATAGCGTTCGGGAAACACAGCAGCAGGTAGTTCATTCCAGATACTGCACGTAAGTGAAAGTAATGAACACTGAAAACGTACAGTTGACGACCGTAACGTTTCAGGTGAAATGGATGAACCCTGCTACGCCTGGTATGGTTATAAAACGGTGACGGTGATACCAAATCAAACAGTTTCTCAGATTACTCCCTGTGAAAGAGCTTATAGAGTACACAAAGTGATCCAAAATCTCTCCGCCTCTCCAATGACTCTATTCTATCCGATTGGGATCACCGATGATTCGAACAGCACGTCTGAGTCAAGAGGGTCTAGCTGATATTTGGGCTCGCTTGCCCAGAGATGTGAATAGTACTCCACGTAAGGGCGGACTTGTGCTTTATATAGCATAAGACGTTGTCTCGGTATGAAGTACCGCCTAGCTCTATTCACAACGCCCAGCTTTCTGCTTGCCAATTTGCCTTTGTCATACAGATGACTCCCAAATTGGACTTTGCTTGATAGTTCGACGCCGAGGACCCCAATACTCTCGTAAAATTTGGAGAGTTATTCCTTTGAACTGAGACGCCATTACAAATGAGTCCATCTTTGCAGCGAACGTGCAAACTTGCATCTTAGTTAGATTGAACTTGATTAAGTATCGTTCACCCGAATCTGAGGTTCGCCCCAGATAACGCTCGATTTCAGACACAAGTTGAGCCCTTCTTTCCTATAACATACTTCGAGGGACATTCTGATGCTCAGTATACCGCTGGTCACCCGTACTATCATGCTGCATAGCAATTCATATTCTTTATAGAAAGTATTTCATTGATATGCAGAATAAACAGCATCGGTGAAAGCACTGAGCCTTGTGGTACACCAGCGTTAATGCTCATGGTATCGGAGCAATAGTTATCGATGACGACTTTTATGCTCCGACCATCTAGAAAGCTGGCGGTCCATTGACTGGGTCCTTTGAGGATTCCATAAGATGGTAGTTTCAATAGAAGGGCCCCGTACCAGACCCTATCGATTCGACACGTGTCTAACCTCTAAACGAATACAAACGTCTTTGCGATACCTGGGTTGAAAACTAGCGCCTCACCCGTGCCCTCCAAAGCCTCTGCCCAACGGTATGTGAGGTACACAAAAAGATCACCGACCCATCGATCATGACGAAAGGCGTTTTGGCAATCACTGATCAACTGGTAATCCTCAATATAATGCAAAAGCTGGCGGTTTATAATTTTCTCCATTACTTTGGAGGGCAAGGATGTTATCGCAATCGGCCTGTAATTCAATGGGTTCGGCCGATCTCCCCTTTTAGGAATTAGATGGATATGGGCTACCTTTTACGAAAATGGAATCCTATTACTATGGCACGTAAAGATGGCAGTCAACTCAGAGACGCACGACTTTAAGACCACTGCTGGGATGCCATCCAGCCCAGTCAAGATATGGACGTCTAAAAGCCGTAGAACCCGCCTGATAGTATGGTAGGTAGTGTGACAGCTGTCACGTCCAAAGTTGTGTTACAGGCAAAGAATTTACTCAGAAGATCTCAGAAGATTTTCTGAAGCGGTAGTAGTTAGTTGCCTTGGGCAGCATTGGCGAGCAATCAGAATGCATGACTCCCGGTGGAATAGCTCTCCAAACGCTCGCCTAGTCTGTCAACCTATTCCGCTTGGCTCTGGCAATAGCCCTCACCTCTGTGACGTTACTATAGATACATTTAAAACCATAATGATTGTTTACTTGTTATATGCTGATTTAAATCTCAGCAGTAAAAGGTATATAAAGTTTAAGGCCAGTGTAAAATCGTGAATTAAAGAAAACCTTAAGTGTTGTATAACAAATGAAAGGGCTTAATTAGCACATTTTATTCATATCTTGTTGTTGTGTTAGCGTTTACTCAATACAAGTTTATAATGATGGAAACTAAGAAATGGTATGTTAAAAGTTTATTTTTAAATTCATACGTTTTATTATTTTGTGTTTATTCTTTAAATATTATTCTTATAAAATAAAAAGTTTTCATTAGTAATTATGTTTAATTTTTTTAATGTAGAAAAGGAAAGGAGAGGCTGACCCACCACTTTCTCGCATTTAATCAATATACCGCAAACCTCAATAAAAGGAAAGAATATGGAATAGGATCAAGGACGAATAGCATATAAGGAAGTCTTACTACTGTAAATTAGCTGCTTCCAGAACTTCAACTATTAAGCTTTCTAATTTTCTACAGAAATTCGAATAATGATTCGACACATGTCTCGCCTGTATAGGAATATGAAAATGTACATACATACATATCATCACGCCATATCCCTTGCAGGGTAGGCAGAGAGAACAGAGTGCCAGAGAACTCTATCTTTGCATACTTCACTCGCTTCCTCAACATTCATAATTCGACGAGCAACAGCTCTTCCCCGGGAAACGTACAACAGCCACCACTGCCGCCAGCCCACCTGCCAAGCGCAGTAACTATGACACCACTCTCTCACAAGTGACAACATGAGAGCGGGCCACAAAGCTAACGTAAGTGAGTATACGATATGTGACCAGTGCACCGTGCCACTCGCGGGCTCAGACTGCCGAACGGAGATCGCTCGTTTACTTTTATTCGTCTCTTAAACAAGATTGTGCTAGGTGGCGCGATTAGATAATACTTTGTTAACATGTTTCCGCCTAGCACGTACGATAAACGGAAGTACCGTCAGACTTAATTCTACTTTCAAACATACAGTTCTGTTCAATATTCCCTTACAAAATAATTCAACAACAGAAACGAATATCAAAAAGTCTGTAGAACTGCTGCAATTGCGGCAGAAGAAGCAAAGATCTGCTGCATCACTAATTCATCTTTAGCTGCCATCCACCAAATTTTTATGAAAATAGAATTTTTAGATTCAAAATCTTTATGACCTAAAGATTTCTTTGACAACGTCTTATAAATCCAAGTACACCGCCTGAGCCGAGCGTGCAAGCGAGAGCGCAAAATAAACGATAGAGAGGCATGATCGGCCTAAGCTAATAAGCGTTCCGCCATCCGTTTCGTCCGAAGCGTCGGAAGTGCAGTGCATGGCCCCATAACGCATTGTATTCCCTCCCCATCGCCATTGAGCCGGCCACTGGTACCAAATCTTTGACGTCGGTGGCCAGCCCGGCAACGACCTGAAGTATAGATAAAATCATGATAACTTAGCGCAATGTATATTGCGTCATCTTACTCGTTACATATTTTACGTTAACTTAAAAACTATATTAAATAAAAATTGTTCCTTTTTAAATTCAATATAGGTTGCTTCAATACATAAAACAGAATATACAGATTTTTGTTAACAGATATATCTTTCTAACAGTATAATAGGTATGTACATAATAATTTGTTTTATTTGCGGTACTCACATTAACACTAAAATGATTTTCTCACTGAGAAAGCCAAATATCACGGCACTCATTAAAGACATCGTTTTACAACTCAAACATAATAAACTTAGATATAAAGCCGGTATTAGAACTAGCACGTGTTATAAAGCTATGTTTTCTGTCATAATCGTGTAAACTCTTTGTAATGGCTGGTTTCCTGGTATTTCATGTCAAGTTTAAAAGTGCAGTTTTTAGGATTCTTAGAAATTGTATATGCAGTGATTTTTAATTCTGTTCTTTTTATCACACGAGATGTTCTAGGTAAAATTTTATTTTAAATACCTGTCTTTATACTCAAGTATTTTGAAATATAATTGGTAAGTAAGCAATTACAATTATGTGATTAAAAATACGTTATTGCATCATGCATTTCATTTAAAATAATCTATAATTTAATGACAGTAAATTATTGGTTACTTTTTCGGATTTTTTAGTCTTGCCATCTTAAACTGCTACCTAAGAATGCAAATATGTTTCTCATACGTTTTCGAGTCTTTCTTATGTATGTATGTCATTCATAAAAACGATAATTTCATAAAAAGATCATTAATAATTTACAACAACCCACCCGATGAACGTAGGTAGGTAAAATAATGTTAGTAATTAAAGTGCACAATTTTAAAAAGCCTATTCAGCAAGAGCTACGCAGTTCATTAAATTATAAACAAATTTCCTATCTCATATTTTAACTGGGTAATTATTTTATTTCCTTATCATATCACCCCGTCATTGTAGTAAATATTAGTGCTCATTCATGTACAGAGAGGAAATCTTTGAGTGATCCAAAAATTACTAAACTATATTGGATCTAGCTGATCCAAAAAAAGGTGCAACAATGAAAACTTTCACGAGACATATAGAAATCAACCCTTAATTTCTCGTGAAAAATCTATCCATACACTAATGGCGCATTGATGTCAACTATAGAACATTGTTATGCATCCATAGAAAGAGCGAAATAATACCATAACAACCATACTGGCAAGTGAGTTGATGATCGAAGTTGGTATTATGGATTCTCCAAAAGAGTGCTGCGACACATTGTTATAGGATTCTCATGGCAAAGAAATTATAATATTTTGTATTGTAAGCACGTCGTCACAAGTGAAACAATAAACAATGACTTATAATTTCAATTGGTATTTTTTATAATTATGTTTTTTTGGCAAATATAGGATAAATATAGAAAAAAATAGGATTGCCACAGTTTTACTGAGTATATTCTACTGTCATACGATATTCTTCTAATAAATATTATAAATGAAAAGTTTTTGAACATTATTTTAGGTCTAATCTCACCACACATTCACTCCATTATAACTCCTGTAAACTAAATTCTACAATGATTTTCATAAATGACACCGATTTTTGATCCTCAAGCACTACCTGGAGATGCTTTTAATTGTCTTGGGATCCACAATAAATTTAGTTAGAAAAGTTAAAACCAAGAAATTGAGAATAATAATTAGAAGAATATGAATTAGACAATACGAGAAACAGGAAACAAAATTAACTAGTCAGACAATGAGTAAAAGAATGTACAGCTACGATACAATAGTACAGTACCACGGATATGAAAGAACTTAAAGGGCCCTATATGTGAACCTTAAGATTCATTACAAGTACAGTACACCTACTGTATGGCAGAAACGCCTGAACGTAAGGAAACTTTCTCAAGCAACTTGAGAAAGTTGCTATAACATCCGTATAGTATAATACTCCAGAAGTAAATTGCAGAGTAACTTGTTACAGCACATTGTAATTTTCCATTTGACTTCGATTATCTGCGAGAGCGTGGTAAGATCTCGGACAGACTAGCCCGCGGCTGTAGGCAGAAAACTATCAGTGCTAGTGTGGCTCTATCACTACTAGGATAAGGGTGATAATCATGATGATAAGAATAGTGATTACCGGCATTTCAAGAAAATAAAACAACGATAATATAATATATAATAAAATCGAGATTTGAAAAATAACATAAAATAGTTTGTCAGACTTAAATCTAAATCGACAACGAAATAATCAATTACAATATAACTTTGTTCATCTATCACCATACGGTCCTTACTCCACAATAATTAATTAGGAGAGCAATGTAGTAACAGACTATTAATATAACTACATTCAGTCGAGTAGTTCTTATTACATTTATTAAAATAAGCGTTATTAGGTATTCGGTGACTCTGTCACCATTGACAGGTGGCAGCACAGCAAATTTAAACTATTTCATTTATATATGATTTTTTGGACATTTTGGAGAGGATTGTACCCCAAAACTCCCTTCTGATACTGCCTGTGTTATCCAACATAGTAATTACAGCATTATCCCTTCTGAAGAAGTATGTGCTCAAATAGATCTTCAATAAGCTGCTGAATAAAAAGACGAATGAAATTTATTGAAACTCGAAAATAATTCGATTTTCCAACCAATATCCACGTTATCCAATATAAAAAATATTATTATTCATTTTCTTAATTTTCTTATGCCTTCAACCTGGGCAGAAACACCTTTTGAATTTCATCATTCGATAGTCCAGCAGTTTCAGGTAATATAAAGTAACTGATAATTGTGTTGGCCACACTCACAGCAGCGAAGCCATAGAAGGCGCCATGGATACCAAAGCACTCGATGACGTATGGAAATATTGCTAGGACGAAGAAGTTCAGTAACCAAACCCATTCAATGATTAAGGTTGTAGCTAAATTTAAAACCTGCAAATAGAAAAAATGAGTAGAATTACAAAAACAGTTCTGTTTTGAAATTATTTTAATGAGCTCATTAACTTGCTACTTCTAAGTCCAAACAGATGAGAATAAGAAACCTACATGTTGGTGAGATGGGATTTTATTTAAAGCTTTCGTGCCGTGGTGTTGTCTTTTAACATCATATTTCTACAATAACCACGTGATTCAGATCATAATGGTACCTTTTTACATCAACAACACTCGGAATTTTAAAATTATAACAATTGACAAATGAAATAGTATCTGAGTGACTGATTGGTACATAACGTTGTATTATAACGCCATCTTGAGATTTTTAATTAACTTAGTAAAGCCTATGAAAAGTTTAAAAAATAGTAGGACCCATTTGTTCCACGCTTTTACCCTGGATGGTTTTGGTCTGTTGAGGCCTGTTAAATGCCAGTAAAACATGGGTAACTATAAAACTCAACAAATTGAGAACAGAAAGTAATTCGTTTCAATTACGATATCATTAATCATCTCACCTCTGGTGTAAACACTTCAGCCAACAGCATGTAAGGCACCGAGCCTGCTCCAACCATGAAGAAGAAGCAGTATGCCATGATGAACACAACACTGACCCATGGAGGAGTCACCTTGAACTGCAGAAGATAGCCCAAACTAGCAAGACATAGTGCAACTAATGCTGACGAACTTATTTGTAATACCTGAAATAGTAAGTATTGTTAGCACCGATCGAGTATATCTATTTTTTTAATGATTTCTAATATTAATGAACTTTACGCGAGTATGTAAGTAATTAAAGCTGTGAGACTTCGCCTCTTAAGCAAACTTCTAACATCATGCGCATTTGGCTTCAATTACCTGGTATGCCTGACCAACTCTTACAAGTCCAGTAACTTATTATTCTTTACACTGAAAGAAGACTCATAGTAAGTGTCGTAAAAGTAAATAAGAAATGTAAGCGGATAATATTATTGCAAAAGGATTTTCGACAAAAAATAACTTAATCCAATCCTTAATTGTGTATGTGAATTATTACACTTTTCATCCACTGTAAAAGTGACCCGTGATCAATATTGGGATATAATATATACATACGAGTATGTATATGAGCTAAAGAAGAAGAATAACAGATAATACTCACTCTCCTCCCAGTTTTATCAGCTACAGCAGACACAACAAAACAAGCAACGAATTGTAGTACTGCAAACAAAACGGTATATAGATCTGATTTGCTTGGATCTGTCTCAGCAAATACTGTGCTGGCATACACTTGTATTAATAACATCCCCATTAGAACCTGGAAATAAATACGTGCAAAGTTATAGTACACTTTACATCTCAAGTATATCCCACTGTTGGGCAAGCTTTCTTTTTAAGGATTGAAAATGAAGAGCCTTTGAAGGAGACAATTATCGTCTTTATGAGACAAAATTTTGTCCTCATATGTTGGGTACGTAGATTGAACTATTTTTTTATTACATATGGTGGGAAACGAACAAGCAGTACATGTGATGGTAAGTGTTACTGCCACTCTTAGATTTTTGCAATACCAGGAAAAAAGCTCTACTACGTACCAACCAAACCATCCAGAAATTTGGACTTCAAAACGCAATATCACATTGCCACTGCTCAGACGTCGATTTTCTACCCAAGTATTATACTACCCTGGATGAACCAACCTGTGGCTGTAGATAGAAATCTGTCAACAAAGTGGTCCCAATACTAAACTACGATTAATTTATAAGTCGGTTGAATCGGAATTCTATTAGATATGAGTTTAGGTACCACGTCATCATCATCATTCATTTGCCTGCCCTCATCCCACGCTAAGTGGGGTCGGTACAACACGTTCTTGCCTTCCACAATCTTCTATCAGCCGTCATATCTGCACTCACAACTTTCATACACATATCCTCGTTTACACAATCCATCCATTTTTTTTGGGTCTCCCACGACTCTTACGCCCATCCATAAGCATATTGGTAACCCTCCTTGTCACATGCCACGTGTAGTAATCATTTTCATTCGCAAATAAGTTTTTACAAAAGCCTAGCATGTGAAATGCCAAATCTTAGTAATTTAAAAGAAAATGGTTAATTTGTAACATTTTTAAAATTATTAATCTTGCACGGTATGGTTGCGGATTAAAGAATCGCTCCCTAATTTTCCGGGGCTTTAGTAGACGTGTCCCGTTGGTGAGTTGTCACGAAATGCGGTCAACAAACCATGTACCAAACGTGGCGATTATGGTTTGGTCCCACCTTGGACAACCTTATGTCAGTCAGCAACAAAGGACGTCAGTCGTTACGGATTTTCAATGATTATGGGTTCAAGTCCCTCAGGAATTACATGTCGTATTCAAAAAATCTTATTGTAATAACTAAACTATTATAAAAGGTTACGCTCGGTTATTTTGAAACTGGTGCAGCAAGATTTGGTCTTATCCCGTATTATCCTAAATCTTAGCACCTTAATCCGCCATCACTTTTATGATACCAGAAATGGGCCTTCGAGTTTTCTGTCTACCAGCTGTAAGATGTTTTTGGAAATAGTTTATAGTCTAGTCCTATTATACCAAAACCGCCCGGGACGATAGAAGGAATGAATTGCAACACCGTAACCTATTCCTCACTGCCGTACTAATTATTATATGAAACAAAAAATATTACCTGATTACTCATTATGGTCATCACTACTAAGAATGCTCTCCTTGAGGACGGTGATAGAACTGAAAAGGAAATAAATGACTTTAATTGCTTATTTCATTAAGATTAATAGTTAAGGCCTCTTAAAGATAATCTAAATAATGGCCATCTAAGTATAATGAGTTCACTATATCTTTTTTTCTACGAGTAACTTAGACTAAATCAGATACCATCAATTTATCAGCACGATAACTTAAATTAAGTCAAAACGTCAAAATTTCCGTGTGGTCATGGTGTTAGAAGAATACAATTCACCACTTCTTATCTCGCCCGTGGATGTCGTAAAAGACGACTAAGCGATATAATATACTAGTAACGTTAATGCAAAAGAAGAAAGATTGATATAAAATTCTGTACGAACCCTATTTGACCAAGGAGGTAAGTGAATTTCCATCTCATTGCGGATGGTGCTCGAACCCAGTACTCTGAGGTATACGCTAAAATGATGACGCTTAAGTCAAAGTCATCAAGGCAACCTAATGCAGGTGATCAATTTTCCATGGTAAAAGACATAAATACGCGATAGTAGGACATGTATGGTTTAGATTAGGTTAAAAATTGTTAAAGGTTAAAAAGTTAAGTAGTTAAGTAGTAAGTTAAGTAGTTTAATTTCCGTTTTTTTAAATGTTAGTTTTCTTTTTAAATGAAGTTAAAACTTAAGTTAGTTTTAGGTTTTATGTTTTTTTTTTGGTTAAATGTTTGAGGTAAGTTTTTGGCTGCACAGATCAGTCTTTTCTGTTACTGTCTTTTCTGAATCTAGATGTGCTTTACAAGTATTTATATATTTGCAAAGTCCCATGTAGCAACGAGATAACAATACAACCACTGCCCCCGGGAGTCGTAACAATAGGTTAAGTGTCACGAAGACTGTGGATAGCAGCTCTTTCCTGGGGAACGTGTAACATCTCACTGGAATAGTAAGTAAACCCACTTTTCAAGCTTATCAAATAAGGCACTATCCTCTCATTTGTGATGAAAACAAATACACAAATAACTGTCTATAAAATTAACACTAAAAACTTACATAGCATTTTAAAGGATGATAAAAACGTAATACTCTTTGGTTGCGTTTCAATGTATTTTAATTTTTCTTTTTCAGCATCTTTTACGGTAGTAAAATCTGTAAAAAGTATAATAATGATTAGTTATTTATTTTGCAAATTAAACTTAATTAAATTTGATCAAACGGTTTCAAAGTCATCAAAAAACATTTTTATGTATTTTGTATATTTAAATTGAATGTTGCGTTATAATATATTACTAGTAACTATAGGTAAATAAGTGGTTGTTATTTCCGTCCTAGAGCATAGAAAACTCAAACCCAGTAGTGCGATAGATATGAGCTGAGATGATGATAATAATTACGATTATGATGATGAATAAATTGAAATAGAAAATATACCATAAATAGGTTTGTATTCCGCTGATAACAAAATCTGTTGTTTCAATTTGTTTAATTCATCAAGCACTGCTTTGGATGATACAGGTACACCACGATATCGTGCTATAGATAAAATTGCTTTCTGGAAATAAAATAGAGTAGTATCATTAGGTAAATCATCTATCGATGGACTATATTTTACAGATGCCATAAGTTCTGTAGGAGCGAGGACCCTAAATATACTAGGACACTATTTAAGGACTGAGGATTTATTACACGAAAGGTTCCTTCTTTCCATCAAACCCATCGACTAGTTCAACCATATTATTCTTGCACTTCATATTGTTCTAAAATATGTTTTTCATTTACTCGCCTATTTTTTTCGTTGTTTGTTCGTTTTGCAATTACTTTGTAATATTTTGTGAAAGTCGGAATGTTTTTGGTACTTGCTAATAGATGGTGGTATAATTGTTTTCTTGATGTTGCCATTTCTCTAAATCTTTTACTTAATATTGCCAGTAAAATAAACAAATTTTCACTAAATAGCGTATTGTAATATAAGTTTCAAAGGGGATTCTTTAATGAACATTGGTTTTTGAGTTAAATCATAAATTTTCATCATTAAACATCAAAATCGAATATTATTCAATAATCTTGATACAGTATTATTTATTTTGAGTTATATAATTAATTTGCGCCATTAAACATCATCCAATAAAACCCGATTACGAAGCGAAAAATGATGTCACAAGCGGGATTCGAACCCGCGCCTATTGGGATTCCGGCCCAATCGTGCTGCCACTACACCACCGTGAACTATTGTAGCACATGCAAATTTCGCTTCGTATCATATTTACGTCTTTAAGGTGACATGGACCATCTACCCGACAATGTTTACACATTGTTATAGGCTTAATACTTCAAACTTTGCAGTTAGAATTGTAATAAACGATGACACAACCTTGTAATTCAAATTACTGAAATTTAGCATTTAATATGCTTAATTATTTATAAAACCCGATTACGAAGCGAATGCTAAATTTCAGTAATTTGAATCATCCAATAATCTTGATATAGTATTTTTTTTTAAACACGAACACTGGCCAATCAATATTTTTGCAATTATATATATAAATACTATATTATAGCCAATGCAAACGCATTTGCTATCAATATTAATAATGTCAAAAGTTTCAGGAAAATAAAAATTTATTAAATACGAAATACCAACCTCTTCCAACTTATTTCTTAATAAGTAGATAGGACTTTCATCCACGAATGTCAGTAGAGCAGTGCTGGCCACACTAAGAATAATATTAATCCAAATTATAGTCATGTATTCGAAAAACCAGCCCATCACATAAGAAAGTAACATACCACCGCAGTACATCAACATTGAATCTGTAATGGATATTTGTCTTAGGATCATGTCATTTTAGTAAAAGAGTATCTCCATTCGCATACAGGACCTAATGCACTGCTGCTATCAAGGACGAAAGAAGAAAATACTTCTTTTAATAAGAAAAATTAATTATATTGGTAGGCCCACACTGTTGACAGTTTTCTGTCTACAGCCGCGGGCCGGTCTGTCCGGGTTAGTAACACACTCTCGCAGCAAATCGACATCTGGGCACTAGCAATGCGCTGTTGCGATTTGTTCGGTTAGCAAGAGAGCCGGCAGCCCAACTTTCTGGGTGGGTTTATTTTTTTTTATTACTTATGGTGGCAAACGAGCAAGCAGCGCACCTGACCCTTGCTATACCAAGGGTATAGCTAGGCCGCTGCCTACCATTACAATCCCTAAACTCACCCAGTTGGACTGGTGGCTCTCTCTCTGGGTTTGGAGGTTTTCAATGGTAGGCAGCGGCCTGGTGTACCACTGGTATTGTAAAGGACCACGGGCGGCAGTAACACTTACCATGAGGTGCGCTACTTGCTCGTTTGCCACCATCAGCAATAAAAAAAAAAGAATTTAATTGTTACAATTACTCTAAGTTCTATATCTGTCGGTTCATCTTTGCTAAACCAAAAAAGCGGTGAATTCCATACGACATAATACAAGAAGTTTAAGAATCTATTCTTATTGCCAATCTTCAAGAGAAAATGGATATGACTTATTATTTGTTTCAGAATGCTGAGAATATTACTTATCTGTAATTGGCAACTTTCACGTTAGTGCAATAATGACTAATATTAAAGATTGCGATGATAGGGGTGATCAACGTAAGCTGCAAAATAGTAACGGTTTAAAATAAAGCAATAAAAAAATTCTTACTTGAAGCTAAAGCACCTCTTATAGCATCTTCAGATACCTCAGAGATTAATACAGGAGCTAATATGATCGTTCCTCCGCCTGCAATACCAGCCAGGAATCTAGCTACTAAGATTTTATTTATTGATGATGATATTCCTATAATTATCCATGCTATCTGTAATTCAATAACATTAAAATTATCACACATCTGTTTAATTAGAATTATTAATAGTACTGACTATTAATAAATCGCTTAATAGATGTGATTAAATGTACAAGCATTACGTGATGCATTCACCGCAATGGCTGCCTGTTGTTGACCCAAGGCTGGCACTGTCGTTAGAATCAATCATGAAGCTATAATTATCTTAGTTTTCGAGGATTTTTTATAAGAAGGCCTTGCTAAATTTAAATGCTTGGTACCAAAAAATCTACTTACTCGTAATGTAGACACATATTAGAAATATAGCTCTCTATGAGAACCACTTTCTTTCAGATTGCGAAATTCTAACACAGCTCAAGTTCTCGAATATGCAAAAGAAAGCGTATAACGTAAGTACTTAATCAAAATCATACATCAAATCTTTTCATAATCACGTATTTATAATTGCGCGTTGATTCTGAAATATGCACTTACCACATACGGAATATTTAATATGATGCCCCCATTTTTCCGTCCAAATTTATCTAGTATAGTACCAGCTATAGCAGTTCCTATTATAGCACCTAGAGATGGAATACTTCCAAGCAGTGAGCCTTCCAACTTGGTCATTGGTGCAGAAAGAAGTTTCGTAGCATTGGAACTATATAATACTGAGGTATACGATGGCCAAACTGTCAATACACCCAGGACAAGGCTGCCTAAGCCACCTGGAAGTAACTAGAACTATATTTATCTAGAAAAGTTAGTGCTTGATATTTTACTTGATGGTAAATGGCAATGCTGGCCGGAGCAATCTATTGGTACTTTTTAACAGACAGAAAGATCCTGATGTTTACACAAATATTACACGGATCTTATTGTACTTGTTTTATAATATATCATCATCATTCGCCTGATCTTATCTCAATTATAATACTTAGGGCGACGCAATATGTACTCCTCTTCCTACAAATTGAAAAATTTATTGGCAATAGTTTTAGATCCGGCCGCCTGCCTGATGTCAACCCTCCTTGGGTATGTAATTGTTGACCAAGTATTGTCCCAGGTCGATATAAAACTCTTAGTCGTCTTTTACGACATACACAAGTAAATTAAGTGTTAGTAGCATTCGTAGCCGCTACCACACAGCCATGTTGTTTGAATGAATTATTCCATTTTCTTACTGAAGTAAAACACAATTTTTTGCCAACAACATCTAATACAGCGTCCGTTAACTTATTCGGCTGGCTTTCTTTTTATCACCTAATAATAAAAACTGCTGATAGTGTCATTTCTTCTATAATTTTCTCAACATTTATAATAAAAAATATATGAAGGATTACTTTTGTTCAATATTTTATACATATGTTACTATTCATGTAAATATTTCATTATAAATCAATAAGCTTTCATGTAATTTACGTTTATCTGTTTATCCAAAAATTTCCCTTATTTATAACCTAACGACTACATGGCCATTTATCATTGTTCAACTTTCTTTAATGCACTAACTTTTCCGGATTAAAAAAAAAGCTGATCTACGATCTCTTTCTATTTCGTAAAAAAAATATAATCTTACTTGCAAATGCAGCATGAAACTGCCATAATCTGCCTATATTGATCATTCTACTTTGAACACTAGAGTAACTACGTTTACTCGACTTACTAATAGCTACTGCTCTTTCTCCAAATAAAACATCACATATATGTATATTGTCAAATAAACAAGAGCTTATAAATAAAACCTTATATAAATATCCTTTATTGCTTGATAGCATTTATGACGCTTTGATTTGATAGGGCTGCCATATAATAAAATAATGTATTTATATTATTCTCGTAATAAAGATAGCAGCTACGTATATTATTAGACCAAAAGACTGCTTCTGGTTTAACATGTAGGAGTAAAAATCGACTATCAGTGTGGTGACAGAGAGAGACGTACCATCTATGCAAGAGAAGGAAAACTAGAAACAAAACCATATACCAACACGTTTGACCAGGATATTATAGTACGTCAATTTCCTTCCCATTACGGAGGGGGGCTCGAGACAAGCAGTGGGACATATATGAGCTGAGATGTTGATGATGATGAGTAAAAATTTACAAAAATCAATATATTATATTATTCTTGTGATATATTATACTAGCTCTCCCCGCCTGCTTCTTCTCTTTCCGGATAAGTAATCATCAACATATAATATATTAAAATCTTCATCGAAACACGCTGCATTTTATGGTATAAGTATTATTCCAATCGGTTCAATAGTTTTTGCAGTATAACCGAACGAAAAAATGCGGTTCCCCATTAATTAGTATATAATATATATTTTAAGCTATATATTATTCTATAAATTATTTTTTAAAATTATTCATTATTATGCGAGTAATTTAGAATAACGTTAAACGTAATTTATTAATGCATATGAAAATTTCATCAAAATAATTTAACCTCCGACCTAACAAATACACTGACATTTATAATATTTTATTCAATAGAAGTTAAAAAACATTTCCCTAAATTTTATTTATGTTTTTAGACATGTCTATTGGACTATTCAATTTGCACACCGTTGACGGTAAGATATGGAATTGAATTTACTGCCGTATTAACTTTATCATTTATATTTATGTATTCTGCAAATAAATGATCAATCTATCACCAAACTACATCAGAGTTACTTATTGAAGCTGCAAGAATTAAATTTCCAGCACGGGGCCCGATCTTTCGGACGCCCAGTTTGGGTTCAGGAGGGGTCGTTCGACGATCGCGGCTCTGCTGCGCCTGAGGGCCGTGGCGACTGAGGCCGTCGCCGGCGGAGGAGTGCTGTTGGTGGTGTCCCTGGACATTGCCAACGCATTCAATAGTCTGCCATTTAGCTGCATCAGGGAGACGCTTCGATACCACGGAGTGCCAGTTTACCTGAGGCGGCTAGTGGCAGACTATCTGGAGGGGCGCAGTGTCCTCTACACCAACCGAGTAGGGGACGTTGCGCGAACGCCCATGACGTGCGGTGTCCCACAGGGGTCGGTCCTCGGACCCACCCTGTGGAACATCGGCTACGACTGGGCGTTGAGAGGGAGCCTCCCACCCGGGCTGGGCGTAATCTGTTACGCCGACGACACGCTCGTCACAGCTCGCGGTGGGACGCTGGAGGAGGCGGCAAGCCTGGCAACTCTCGGCACCGAAGAGATCGTCAGGCGGATCGAGGCGCTGGGGTTGAGGGTGGCCCTGGACAAGACGGAGGCCCTCTTGTTCCATGGGCCCCGCATGAGTCCTTCCATCGGCGTTTCGATCACCGTCAATTCGGTTGACATCAGCATCCGGGCCCATATGAGGTATTTGGGCCTGGTGCTTGACGGGCATTGGTGGTTTCGGGAGCATTTCCGCAGGCTCGCTCCGCGGCTCGTCTGCGCGGCGTCCGCCCTTTCGTGGCTTATGCCCAACGTGGGCGGACCGAGCGCTACGTGCCAAAAGCTGTACTCGGGAGTCGTCCGGTCGATGGCCCTGTACGGCGCACCGGTGTGGGCGGGATCCCTGACCGTCCGACTCAGGGCTCTTCTGTGGCGACCACAGAGGGCCATGGCGGTCAGGGCCGTACGCGGGTACCGCACGGTGGCGACGGAGGCAGCGTGCCTGTTGGCCGGGACTCCCCCGTGGGACCTGGAGGCGGAAATGCTCGCCGATTTGTATCGGCGTGTGTCGGGGATGCGAGTGGGGGGCGGTGTGGTCTCACTGAGGGAGCTCACCGCCTGGCGTGTCGACGCCCGCCGAGACGTCATTGCTCGTTGGACAGTCCGGCTGGAGAGGCCTCGGTTTGGTGTGCGGACTGTGGAGGCCTTCCGGCCGGTGCTGATGCAGTGGTTGGAACGGCGGCACGGGGTGCTCTCCTTCCGACCGGTGCAGGTTTTGACGGGGCATGGATGCTTCGCCAAATACCTGTACACGGTCGTCAGGAGGGAGAGTACACCGTCCTGCCACCACTGCGATTGCGACGAGGATACGGCGCAGCATACGCTCGAGGCATGTGCCGCTTGGGCAGAGCAGCGCCGTGAACTCATCGCAAACATCGGTGCCGACCTGACGCTGCCGACCATCGCCAGGGCCGCGGGTGACTGGACCGGGGAATTAGTCCGTCACCCGCCGAGAGGCTGACCGCGAGGAAAAGACCGACGTCGACGGAATACCCTCCCTCGGGGGGTATTCCGTCGGGCCGGCCACTGACGACAAGTTCACGCTGCTCCGGTGGCCGGTCCAACGACGAAGGCGAGGTTCACGGGTGGGTTATGGGTGAGCGTGCTTACGCCCCTCTGTCGCCCCGGACAGAGTAGTGCGAGCAGCGCGACGACCGTAGCCCAACCCACAAAAAAAAAAAGAAAAAGGGGTCAGTATTTGGTCCGACCCTGTGCAGGATCGGCCACGTAACGTAATTCGTTACGTTGACGACACGCTCGTTGTAGCTCGGGGTGGGACGCTAGAAGAGGCACCGAGGAGATTATCAGGCGAATTGAAGCGCTGGGCCTTAGGGTGACTCTTAGTAAGACGGAGGCCCTGTTATTCCATGGGCCCCGCTAGCATCCCAGCTCAGATGAAATAGTTGGGTAGTCCAGCTAGAGTGGCCTCGGTTTGGCGTTCGAACCATGGAGGCCTTCCGACCGGTACTGATGGAGTGTGTGATTAGGTCGGTCGCATGAGGTTCTCTCTTTCCAACTGGTGCAGTTCTTGACGAGGTATGGTTCCTTCAGCAAGTACCTGCACACAGTCATGAGCAGGGAAAGAACACTGTCCTGCCACCACTGCGATTGCAACGAAGACATGGCATAGCATACACTCAAGGTCTGTGTGGCCTGGGTAGAGCAGCGCCATGAACTCTTCGAAACCATCAGTAGTGACTTCACGCTGCCGAACATAGTTAATGCGATGCTTGACGACGTCAGGAACTTGGACGCGGTCGCCGCCTTCTGCGAGACAGCCCTCTTGCAGAAGTAGGTGGTGGGGGTGGTTCAAGAAGAAATCCTCTTCGGTGACACGCTTTACTACTGGCTCATGGGCGGCGCAGGTAATCGCGCCTGCGCCGCCCCATAAGCCAGTAGTGGAGCGTAGCGGAGCGAGCTGATGTCGCACTAGCCAAGACGAGACCGGGGAATAGCCAGTCACCCACAGAGAGGCTGATCGCGTGAGGGCGACGGAGGACAGTATCCAAATCGGTACCCTCACGTACAGCTGACGGCTCGCAGCGCTGCTTCTGTCCATACTCGTCATGAGCCAAGTTAGGGCGGATGCTGAGCCGGCAAGCCGCAAAATAAATTGGCGCAAATGTCCCCGGAACCATCAATTCCCGGATGGACCCGGACGATCTTCAGATCTTCTCAGCGCCAAAAGCTGCCAAGCACTTCGTTTGCTTTAACGTCCCACCCTGGTCTGTGACGTGCATGACGTTGTCATAGCAAATTACTGGCTGTAATCTGCTATGCCAATAAGTAATATACCGATGATGCCCGGAAGGTTGGTTACTTCGCAATTCTCAATCACAGCTAATATTTCGCATTGTTTGCTGCAAAAATGATCTTTGTGGCACCACATGATACATATTTCAGAGTAATTATTAAAAAAAAATAAGTATATAAATAACGGATAACTTTTTAAGTAACACTTATGTTATTTTAAAGTATTAAGAGTCAAATGTAAAGTATAATAATCCCTGTGGTGATAAAATCCAATATGTCACCTACACTATCCTATAGATGTCATAAAAGACGGCTAAGGGACTCCCCTTAGCCGTCTTGACGTGATCAAAAAAGTATCATAGTTGTCTCGTATTATATTAAATATCTTAATGTTTTAACGTAATATTAAATAATTTTGATGAGATTTTAAATAATATGATATGGAGGAACTATTGAGGTGTAGTGAACAATGATATAAAAGTACTTTAGAAATATTTTTGTTTACTATCAAACTTCTAGAAAATATCACTAACATTGTGACCATAGCGCTTATAAAGACGAAAGAAAGAAACTAATAAAAGCAACAATAGGTTCGTATTGGTAGCTGATTGCCAATACAATAAAAGAAAAAGATCAAAGACGGCTATACAGCTTCTTTAACTCTCATCAATACAAAATTAAGTTAATGCTGTCCGATGATGGGTTAAGAATACAATATCTCACTATTCCTAAACTTTCACGTGAAGAAGTCCTATATTAATCAATGGGATGGCTGTCAGTGTATGCGAGAAAAATAAATGGTTTAGCTTGCTTTCTCTTTCTTGCAAATAAAATTTATTTTAATTGAAATAATATCTTTAAACTTAATAACATCTACCGCATTCGCCAATCCGCCTGCCAAGCGTGGCGATTATGGCATTGTTTCCCCCAAAACAATATGTATGCACAACAAGTGACGGCCCCCAGCCACGCCAGTTCCGCTATGCCACGGATTCATTTTAGTAGCGGGCCCGTTGGTGGCGGGTCAGGGGGTGCTAAGAATCCCCAGTCGCGATCCAGCTACCAAAAATATTTACCCATGGCCCTGGTAACACATAACATTCGGATGCTTAGGACTGACGAGATGGTCATTAAGCTCGATCGAATCGAGGAATTGAGCAAAATCTGATGCGACATTGTAGGATTATCAGAAGTGCGAAGAGAGGGTCAGGGCACGATAATCCTCCAGTCTGGAAACCTGCTTTTCTACTGGAAGGGAGATAACCCATCCCAAGGTGGTGTAGGGTTTGTCGTTCGTAAGTCTCTCATAGACAACGTGGAGAGGATCGAGAATGTGTCGACAAGAGTAGCATACCTTATACCTACTCAGAATTACCAAACGGTATTCGTTGAAGGTCATACAGCTGTACGCCCCGACCTCGACATATTCCGACGACGTAGTGGAGGTCTTATACGAGAAAATCTCGAAAGCCATCTACACATCCAAAGCCCACTTCACGGTAGTTACGGGAGACTTCAACGCAAAACTAAGAAAAAAGAAAGACGACGACTTGAGAGTGGGGCAATATGCATTTGGACAGAGAAACCACTGGAGCCAAAACGTGACCGACTTTTTGGAGAAGAAAGGCCTCTTTATTGTGAATTCTTTCTTTAAAAAGCGGACACGAAGGTAGTTGACCTGGATTAGCCTCGATGGTTCAACTAAAAATGAGATAGACTTCATCTTGGCGGACAAAGGACAAATATTCAATGATGTCTCTGTAATCAGGAGGATTAAAACTGGGTGTGATCACTGGTACGAGACACATTGAATCTTCGTAAAAAAGTCGAGTGGTCATGCTTAATAAAGTCTATACTCCGACCCTACACCTGTCCAATACCAGAAATCCAGTAGCTTTCAACTCGAATTACATAATCGCTGGAAGAGTGCAAATCTTCGAACGATATGAACAACAGGTTCGTGGAAACTATCCACGCGGACGGGTCACAATTCTATAAGACGCGTCGCGCAACCAGAGCAAAAAAGCTTTCTTACCAGACTCTCAAACCAGGGAAGAAAGGAAATGACAGTACAGTCTTCAGCTGATTGGTCCAAACTTAGGCAGCTTAATAGACAAATCTCCAAATATATGCAACGCGACATTCGCCGATTCAATACACTGCGTATTGAGAGAAGGCGATAGCGTGAAATTAAGGCTCTAAAGTATTCGCACGAGATTTGTCTATCAGGCAGAGCCAAATGACTAAACTGAAGAAGGTAACGGTACTGTCACTTCATCCCAAAGTGAGATCTCGGGAGAAGTTCTATTGGCAGTTATACAAATCATCCCTGAATCCTGTTGGCGGCAAGCTATCTCGGCATTACACCGAAGAAATCCCGATCATCAGCTTGTACGAGATCAGAATGGCTCTGAAACAGTTAAAGAATAGAAAGGCACCGGGAGATAACGGAATTACCACAGAGCTCCCGAAGGCGGGCGGCAAGCCGGTTTTAAAAGCCCTACTGAAGCTGTTTAATTCTGTCATTTTTGGGGGCGTTCTCGTTCCAGAGTCATGGACCAGGAGTGTGGTGGCGCTGTTTTTCAAGAAGGGCGATAAAACGCTCTAAATAAATTACAGACCCATCTCATTCCTGAGCCACGTGTACAAATTGTTTTCAAGAGTTATTACGAACCGACTCACACGCAAGCCGGTATCCAAAAAGGTTATAGTACTATAGACCACATCCACAGGCTACGCCAGATTATACCAAGACTGGAGTATGATCGGCCTCTATGTCTAGTTTGTACTGTGTGCGTTTGTGGACTATGAGAAAGCTTTTGATTCTGTTGAAACTTGGGCAGTGCTGCAGTCATTTCAGCGGTGCCAAATAGACTATCGATATATCGAACTGCTGAAGTGTTTGTATAAAAACGCTACTATGTCGGTCCACATCCAGGATAAGGGTACGTAACCGATCTAGTTGCAAAAAGTTATGAGACAGGGAAAGGTTATCTCTCCGAAACTGTTCACAACTGCGCTAGAAGATGTTTTCAAACTGCTAGACCGAACCGGACTCTACCGCATCAATATCAATGGTGAATACACAACTCATCCTCGATTTGCAGATGATATCGTAGTCATGGCAAAATCCCTGGAGGACCTTGGTCACAGGAAACCGTTGGATGCAGGTGGCGCGGCACTGTTTTGAATAGCATTCTCGTGGGAGTCCTTTGTCCAACAGTGGATGTTTACGGGCTGATGGATGGATGGATGGATATCTTTAATGCATATTTTATTTTTACCATTTCTGTTAATTATTAAACGCATTATATCACCAAGTGTCTGTAATTTTATAAATCTTATAGAAATAGATACACACACACAAAACAGATATAGGCATCCCCAACAATATTTTCCAAAACTGCATTTATTAAATTAATATTTGAGAGCTTAGAAAATTTAAAAAAACTCACATCACGAAAATTTAAAAAAAAAACCACAGACCAAAGAAAAAGCTAAACCGGACAGGTAATAAATAAAAAACGTAATTAACTAGTATTTACTGTTTATTCATTAGATCTACTTAATCTAAGTTGTAAAATACATGCGTATGTTTTTACAAGAATTATTGGCGCCTTGATAAGGACCAAAATAACTTTCATTCTATAATAAAAATGAAAAAAATTAATCTCATCTGTTAAAATGAAATTTGAGTGACTACTTAATTAAAAATGAAATTTGTATAATATTAACACGACCAGAGACAATATTCACCAAGTATACACAATGATTCAAATATTTCAATCCAGTCGAATATTCGCTTTCAAAATAGACATCAATCTAACAATTCTTGTAGATATATACAACTTATAGATGTAAATTATACCCTATATTTATTCTATACTGTGGCTATTTGTTCTATACTTTATACTACGATGGCATATAGAGGTTCTCTTAAGACATATGTAACTAGTTTAGGCATTGAGTAGTCTAAATTTAAATATATTATTTACTTTACTTTCACTTTTTATTTTTATGTTATTTTGTTATGTTTTACATTGCTTCGCTTCTTTGATTTACTTTATTTCTTGTTAGAATAAATAGTGTAGTATAAAGTTCAATGTACATTATAATAAAACTAACATTTTCTAATTTTAGTTTAAAAACAAATTATAGAGTTTTGTAGTTATATTGAATTAAATCATTTTATATTTCTGCATTAAATCTTCATCGCGGAGTGATTATTATGAATAATTTCAATGTAAAACCAAATTAATAATTAAATATATAACCTAAATATCTGTTCTTTTGAGTTCAGTTACTTTCTGTTTCTTCAAATACAGACATTGAATCTCATCAACAGATAATCCTTTAGTTTCAGGCTGATAAATTACACTCAATAAAGCACCCACGAAGCCGATAATAGTATAAGCATAGAAGACGGGCCCTAAACCATAGTTTTCTACAGCTGGAGTAAAGATAAGAAGACCAATAAAATTCAGAGCCCAACCGGATGACATCACGATGCTTCCACAAAGACCTCGAACCTGACAGAAAAAAAGTTAATTTAAAAACATGAATTTAATAGCTTATATAATCAATAAATTTGATATTCTATCTATCTATCTAGCTATCACAACCTATCAACTTCCAATTTTAGATATATATCTATAGCCATATATCCATGAAGTAAGGCGTATATCTTCCTGTGAGGAATGAAAATGATATAGAAGTTATGCTTGGCGAGTAGGTTAAAATAGTAATTATTATTTAGAACACGTTGCCCAAAAAAGCGTTACTATCACTTTCCTTAGCTGTTTTTTAGTTCGCCATATGGTAAATATAAAAATAAAGCCGATGTTAAATTAATTTAATTATACGGTATGTACTAGTGCTTCAAAATGTCCAAAATTAGATTTTCAGAATAAAAAGGCTGTTTGATGGCTAGAACACCATCAATTACCCTTATATTGCTGATAGGTATAATAAAAGACAAAGTTAGTAGGTAGCTGCAATAAAAAATACTGGATAATTTAATCCAGTATTACTTGGAGTCGAATTACACGTCGACTCCAAGTAATACTGATAAAATTAGGATGATAATGATGACAATCAAACTAAAAGGAGGTACCATTATTTTCATTAAAAATGTATTTAAATTTAAGAAATAGAAAATAAATATTTACTTCTGGTAAGAATAACTCCGCAGTCAATATATAAGGTATGACACCGACGCCCATATTGAATATGAAATTGTAAATATATATCAAAAATGCAGTGAACCAGTGTGGAGCCCAGTGGTATTCTATTTGAGTACCCAAAATTAGTGTGCATATAGAAGAGCCAACGCATGTTGATATCATCAGAAACTGCAAAAAGATGATAAATTAATTTAATATGCCATCCATTCAGCCATCAGACACAAGTACTGTAGAATATATGCAATGATATCAAGTCAAAAGCCAAATAGTATATATAGGTATATCGTGTATTTTTCAAAAACAGTGAGATTTAGCATTTAACATAACAAGTTATTTTAAAAACTTTTTTACGAGAGAAAAATGATTACTACACGTGGACCAAAACATAGACCTATTAGACATTTCTTTCAATCGTCCCACCAACTAGACCGGTGTGAGCTGACGTAAGACAATCATATTTTTACTCGTAAGGTAAAAATATGATTGTCTTCTCTCTGCCTACCCTGCAAGGGATATGGCGTGATGATATATATGTATGTAAGGTCATCTTTCTGTAAGACGTGTGCCATCTATCGGAGAAATGGAGAAAAATCAAATTTAGAAATGGTTCCGATCTAATAATAATTCTCTACTCTAAATTTTAGGTTAGAATTGTATTAAACGATGACACCTAGATATTACCTAAATTAATAAATAACCTAAATTTTTAAATAATTTATTTTTTATAAATAACTTAACATTTAATATGTTATCACTAGTAATTGTTAAATTAAATAAATCCTATACGTCAATAAATTTGTATATAATCATAATCTCATTTGTCGATTTATTTCAGCACCATGAACTTATTGAAAAATTTCTAAAACTAAAACAAATTAATTTATTAATTACATGAATATTCTGATTGAAAGTGAAGAAACTTATATAACAGCACATGCCATGCAAAAACGAGAAAATAAATCGAAATTTCGCAATAAGGCAATAGAATGTTATCACCACAAAGATCATAAAAATAGTTTTAATTTTCATATTAAGAGATATAGAAATTATAACCGACTCCTAAAGTCTTGATATATTACCGATATAGCATTTCAAAACATTCTAGAAGTTTTAAATATTAAACACGACATTCCTTCTTCTAGGTCACACCGTTAACAGTTTTCTGCTTAAAGCCATAAATGTGTGGACTCATTCAGAGTTACTACTCTCGCAGGAAAACGATGTCTGAATTAGCTACGTTAATTTGAGTTCGTTTAAATAAAACAGAAATAAATAGCCAATAAGTTACCTTTCTGCCAAAACGATCAATCATCGTTGAACACAATATACCAGCTACTATGAAATCAATAGCTAAATATATAGAACATTGGTTGGAATCTAATGAAGGTACAGCCTCTTTGAATAAAACTTCGGCATACACTTGTACTGCTACGTTACCCATGAGCATCATAGTGGCCATGCTTATTAGGGCTGTCACTAAAGCACGAATAGATGATGTAGATGTTTCTGAAAATAAATAATTCATTATTATTATTATAACCCCCCCCCCCCCCCCTCCTCTTTACAGTGATAGAGAAAGACTACAATTCACTATCCCTTTTCCTTCCGGTGGGTGTCGTAAAAGATGTCTAAGGGATATTATATGCATGCATTTGCAAGAGAAGGGAAACTCGAAATAAAAGTAAGTACATGTTCTGCCCAGCGTGGTATAGTAGCAAAGTTTACCTCCTATTGTGAAGGAATCGCGAGATCAGTAGTGGGACTTCTATGAGCTGAGATGTGATACTTCCTGTATGATGACATGTTTGGAATAAAAACAACAGATTTATTCAAAGATCCAGTAAAGATAAGAACGTAAATGGCAATGTGTTTACTATACGCAGTTACCACAATAGCTCAAACGATAATGCAGTTGAAATGAATTGCCAATAATTGTGGGTTCTAGTCCTGCCTCGTAATACCTTTCTTCCATTCCATTCATGACTCTATTCATTGGATTAATTATTGATTATAGACTTCTGACAATAATCGCCACATTAGATAAGTGATTGCATTTGGTGCTGTAACTTTCTCAATGAAGTGCTGTTGAACAATTTCTTAGTGATCCGTCAGATGGTTTTCAATGCTCTTGGGGAGTATGGGTTTACTTACTCAGGAACTGCCATTCTGATAACTTTTCCTCAGGTACTGTGGTAGCAAGCAGATCCATAGCAACGCTGAGATCTGTTAACAAAATAAATCAAATCACATCATTTATTAGCATAAATACATTTCCATGTGGTGACGGAGTAAGAATACAATGCACCACCCCCAAGGGATATAAAACGCATATAACATCTATACAAGAGAAGGAAAACTTGAAAGAAAATCCTGATAATTTGTATAAACACCATAAGGGTGCTTACATATTGCCAATTTTTATCCTTTTTATTTTAATTAATTTAAATTAATCTTCCATCGGACGGCAAGCGGCCACAAATTGAAAAGATCTGGCAACAAACTCAGCGGGCTGGTCATTGGCCCTGGTCCACAACTCTGGAACGTCGCCCCCAAGAATGACAGAATTAAACAGCTTCTGTAGGGCTTTTAAAACCGGCTTCCCGCTTGCCCTCAGGAGTTCTGTAGTAATTCCGTCATCTCCCGGTGCCTTTTCGTCCTTTATTTAATTGATTCAGAGACATTCTCATCTCATACAAACTGATGTCCGGGATTTCTTCGGTATAGCGCCGAGCTAGCTTTGGTCTGGGGTCTTAAACTAAGCCGCCAACAGAATTCAGGGATGATTTATACAGCTGCCCATAAAACCTGCCCATAAAACCTTTCGATCTCTCCCAAGATCTCACTCTAGGATAAAATGACAGTACCTTTATGGGTCTTCAGCTCAGTTATTTGGCTCTGCCTCATAGACAAATCTCATGCGAACACTTTGAAGGCTCGATTTTGCTCTATCGGCTCTTCAATACGCTGTGTATTGGATCGGTGAATATCGCATCGCATAGATTTGGAGATTTGTCTACTAAGCTGCCCAAGTTCGGACCAATCGGCTGAAAACCGTATCGTCATTTTCTTTCTCCTCTCCATGAGTTTGAGATTCTGAACAGAAAGCTTTTTTATTGTAGTCGCGCGACGAGCCTTAAAAATTTTGACCCAACCGCGTGGACAATTTCTACGAACCTGTAGTTCATATCGTTTGATTCGCACTCTTCCAGGCATTGGAAGCAATTATGTAATTCGAGTTGAAAGCTATCGGGGTTCTGGTATTAGACAGGTATAGGTTGGAGCGTAGACTTCATCAAGCAAGACCGCTCGACTTTTGTACGAAAATTCAATGTGCCTCGTACCATCCGGTGATCACTCCCCGTTTTAATCCTGCTGATCATAAAGACATCCTTGAATATTTATCGTTTGTTGAACAATTGGGGCTAATCCAGGTTCACTTCATATGTGGCCGCTTCTGGAAGAATGAATTCATCATAAAGAGGCTTTCCTTTCCCAAAAAGCCGGCCACTTTTTGACCCCATTGGTTTCTCTGTCCAAATCTATATTGCCCCACTCTCAACTCATCGTCTGTCCTTTTGCCTAGTTTTGCGTTGAAGTCTCCTATAACTACCGTGATGTGGGTTTTGGACGTGTGGATGGCTTTCAAGATGTCCTCGTATAAGGCTTCCACTACGTCGTCCGAGAATGTCGAGGTCGGTGCGTGACGGTGGTGGACGGTGGTCGGTGCGTGACGGTCGGTGCGTGAAACCTGTATGATCTTCAACGATTACCGTTTGGTAATTCTGAGTATAAAGTACGCTAACCTTGTCGACACACTTTCTATTCTCTTCACGTTGTCTACGAGAGACTTACGATCGATAAACCTTACACCGCTTTGAGATGGGTGATCTCCCTCCCGGTCGAAGAGCAGATTTCCAGACTGAAGGATTATTGTGCGCTCTCCCTCTCTTCGCACTTCTGATAATCCTACAATGTCTCATCGGATTTTACTCAATTCCTCTTTCAGTTCGATAACCCTATCGTCAGTCCTAAGCGTCAATTTTTTGGTAGCCTGATCGTGGCCGAAGATTCTTACACCTCCTACCCCACCACCAACGGGCCCAAATGAGCCCGTGAAATAGCGGAACTACCGTGACTGGGGGTCGTGAAGTTTTCAACTTCCATATTTGTTTTGGGGGGGATTAATGCCATAATCGCCATGTTTGGCAGGCGGATTGGCGATCGCAGTAGATGTTATAAAGTTTCCCGGGAAATAGCTGCTGTCCACTCTCCCGGTGAGACCCTTAGCCGGATTTTACGATGAACACCCTACACTGAGGAATATTAATAATCCTTGTATTACGGGGGACTAACATATACATAATTAATGTAAACAAATTACAGTCAGACTTGAAGTTTTGAAATTGGAGAAGTGTATATAAATTAGTCATATAAAACTCAGAAGACTTTATTAAATTTTAACAGATTTATTTGTAACGCATCATCTTCTTCAGTAATATATAGAATGTTAAACACTTGACAACCCTACACGTGCTAAAAGATATCTTCTCCTATTTTATCTCATTTTATTGTTTGCAAATAAACATATCAATATATACATTTCAATCATAATATTATATACTAAATGGAAATAACAAGAAAATGTACATATGGTTAGAGATGCGGAAATAAAACTGGTACTTTTATTGAATTATCTATGAAACTATTCGGAATAACGAGACTCTCGTTACCCGTCTATACCCCTATTGAACCGATCAGTAAGATGCTTTAATGTCCCGAAAACATCACAGTAATCCCTAGTCCGACAGCTAGGTCGGCATCATAGGTAGCTGTAACCAGACCAAACCAGATATGACTGCAAAGATGTCACAATGATCTATATATAGGCCATCCATGGTGAGTGTTGTGGATTCTATCTACATATAACGATCCCGAATTGGGCCGTGATAAGCGTCCTTTATGTGTTTATTTGTTCATAATTCAATTTAATGAAATTGTGTGTAATGTTCCGCAACAAGGATTTATTCTTTAGTGAGGGATTTGTCTTTTATTAGAATAAAATAGAAATCCTCCTTGGAGTAATTTAGCTCCATTTTACAGCTCTGGCTTATAATCATTATTACCTGCCTCATTAGTTCATTTAAAAATTCAGAAATATTATCATTCTAATGGGTGCCTCGATAACTAAATCAAAACTGTCAGACATTGTAACATTTATATATTATACAAGTTGTTATGTGGTAGCGGCTACAAAAACTACCAACCTTTACATCTTTCATGCATGCCGTGAAAGACGACTAAGAACTGTATATCGATCTAGATCAACTTTATTTAATATCATCTGATCAACAATTACATTCCTATTGAACCCTCCTTGACGTAAGATAGTTGACAGCTTATAAAGGTGTCGCCAATGACTTTTACAATACATACGATGGAAAAGGTTTATATATTGCTTCGATTACTAATAGTAATAATATAGTGAAAGAGCAGGATGATGATGATGATGTTGATGATGATGATGATGACGGTGCTAATGATGATGATGAAAGAATACAAGTATTCTATTCCGTATTAACGTCTCTGTCCATACTAAGTATTCTATAGCGTCACTATAGATAAGCAAATCACATAACAACACGTAAGCTTAAAGACATTATAAATAAATAGAAAATTTATAATATTTACAGATAATACTGTCATTAAAATGATCCCGTATCTTTCCACAAACAAAATTGTCACTTAATACCTTGCAAATAATAATTTCCATTTGAGTTTCACATGATCAAATATGGTTTTTCTATTTATTTATGACGCGAAAGTAATTTGTGTATGTATTAAGTAGAAACGCAATTGTCTCGATCATGATGCACTTTCACACCCTTTATTTAGAATTATCAGTCTTTGTTCTCATCTGATAAATCTTCGTCTTCTTTATTCTCGTTTGCACTTCAAACTACTTAATACATTTTTAAATTTAATACACAAGTAATATATTTCAAAATATGAAAAGCGTGTGTGACCTATTGTCAGCAAAAATTGCAACCAAGCCGCCAATAGTTAATTTCGCCAATGAGTTCCAAAGAGAGGAACTTTCTCACTATGCATGCTGTGTCCAGTAACACTGGGTTCTGCATCAGTTCCAAATCCAACCTAATGGGAGTCTTTCTGGGTGTTGATCGAGGCTCTTGGCTAAGACCATTGGTCGGTAATGACTATCGGTACAACGATTGTCTTTGCTCATAAAACGATTGTCATTGACAATCTCGTGAGTTATATTTTAATTGTTTATCTATCTCAGGCTTTCATGAGATTATCTTCATGAGGAATAGTGACATCCACAATCATTACATATATCATTACATTTCATTGAGGACAAAAGTACTGTGAGAGAGATGAAGCCAGATCAGATGTAAGAGTAACAATAGGTAATGATGTAGAGCAAGTGGATGAATTTGTATATCTTGGATGTGGATTTAGCCGAGATGGAAGGTACACCACTGATATAGAGCGAAGAGTGAATGCGGGAAATAAAGTGAACAGAGCGTTGGGGCAACTTCTCGGTAGCCACCGCCTCAGCCAGAAGGCACGTGTTAATTTAGCAATACATAACGCAGTGCTTGCCCCAACATTACTGTATGGAAGCGAAAGTTGGGTATGCAGAAAAGAGCATGAAAGTTAAATTAATGCGATCGAAATGCGATCTCTGCGGAAAATCTGTGGAGTTAGGCTGACCGACCGCATTTGCAACGACGACGTAAGAGAGCGAGTAGGTATGAAAGAGAGTATTGGTGTAAAGATGCGAAAGGGAATGCTCCGATGGTTCGGACATGTGGAAAGAATGCCCAACGAACGTCTAGTTAAGAAGATATACAATGCGAAAGTGGAAGGATGTAGGTACTGGAGGAGATCGAAACTAACTTACCTAGACCAGATTGGTCACGTACTGAAGGAAGGTGGAGTCAAATGTCTCTGAAACCGGTGAGCGTATGAAGAGAATTATGAATGTTGAGGAAGCGAGTGAAGTATGCAAGGATAGAGTTTCTGGCACTCTTTTCTCTCTGCCTACCCTGCAGGGGATATGGCGTGATGATATGTATGTATGTATGTATGTACAAAAGTACTGTTCCCGAAGGATTGTGAATTTTATTGATACATTCTATAAAACGCACATGAAGCAGCGGGCAATTTTGTTTTAATGGAAGGCACTATTTTTTTTTATGTGAAAGTGGAAGGATGTAGGTACCGGAGGAGACTGAGACTCACCTACCTAGACCAGATTGGTCACGTACTGAAGGAAGGTGGAGTCAAGAGTCTCCGAAACCGGCGAGCGTGTATGAAGAGAATTATGAATGTTGAGGAAGCGAGTGAAGTATGCAAGGATAGAGTTCTCTGGCACTCTGTTCTCTCTGCCTACCCTGCAAGGGATATGGCGTGATTATATGTATGTATGTACTATTTTTAACATGTACTTTTTAATTAACTCGATTACTTATATGTCTGTTTGGGTAGAATTTGGGAATTCATTTTAAAGTAACTTTTCAATTAGCTAGATACTTTAAATTTGGGCCATAGCTCAGAAGTGGATGAAAATGCATGCAAATGTGAAACAAAGAAGAAAATTAGTAATTAAAAACGAACTAAGTAAAGCATTTAAAATCAATATTATAAAATAAAAAAAATGTACCGTGTTTTTATAAAATAATAAAAAGTATAAAAAAAAATCTCACAAGATTGGAAACGAAAAACATAGGGCTTATTGTCAATATACTGCTGCATGCGGTTCATGTTTTTCGTTTCCAATCTTGAGAGAAATTATTTTATATTTTATAGTCCAGTTATAATAACATGGTACATTATATTGTTTTATTTTATTATCTATACATATAATAAAAATGTAATGGATCGCTGTCTGTACATGGAAAATATATAAGAAAAAATATTACTGGGACCTTTATCAACACTAACAGAACCCAAAACAATGATTTTTAAAATTTTTGTCTGTTTATCTGTTTCTCTGTTTGTCTGTGTGTTTGTGCACGCTAATCTCAGAAACGGCTTATCCGATTTAGACGCGGTTTTCACTAATATATTATGGTAAGCTTCACTTAACATTTAGGCTTTATTTTATGTAAATTGAATGAATTTCTTTATCGATTCTTTTCAAATTACGTACAAATATTCCTCGGTAAAAATAAATAAACACGTGTTTCTGTCTCCCTCTCCATCAACACCGCACCAGTGCCGTTGTGGCGGCCAGTGCCGGCGCGACTACATCCCAGTTTCTGACGCTGTTGATTATCGTCCTAGCGACAACCTTTAATACCTTGCATTGCTTTTTTCTATTTAACTCTGTCAGAGATGACTTCTGCGTGGACGAAGTCGCGGGCAAAAGCTAGTTATTATATATATTACAAAAACTGTAAAGTATAAAGTGCTTCATATTATTATCATCATCACAGCCCATATATGTCCCACTGTTGGGCTCGAGCCTCCTCCGTAATGGGAGGGCAATTAACCTGTTATACCACGCTGGTCAAACGTGTTGGTATAAGGTTTTGTTTCGAGTTTTCCTCGTCTTGCATAGATGTTATATACGTTTTATATCCCTTAGCCGTTTCTTACGATCACCTACGAGTAAGATAGGGGGTGGTGAATTGTATTTATACACCGTCACCACACGGAATAGTTCTTCATATATTAAATAATATTATTAGACCTAAGTCACAGATCTGATTGATTGTTAATCTGCAATTTAAAATAGTTTCCAAAATTTTGTTAATAAAAAGGGATATACCTTATACGATTATCTTTCCAAGAGACATAATAATATTTTTGCCAACATTATCAGCTGTAAGTGAAAAGTTAGTTTGATTTCTAATCTGTATTACGACGTGAATAAAATATTTGGCGGCAATGAAATGTTTCCGTATGGTGACGGAGTATGAATACAATTCATCACCCCCTTTCTTAATCGTGAGTGATTGTAAGAGACGACTAAGGGATATAATATGCATGTAACATCTATCTATAGAAGAGAAGAAAAACTCGTATTAAAACCCTGTACCAATCCGTCTGGCCAGCGTAGTTTTAAAAATTGCATTTGGCTCCGTACCTACTTTGTGTAATGCAATCACAGCGATTCGGTTCGCTTTTTCACCCATTCCATTTTAATATCGCAAAATATTATACAATGTATTGGCGCCAAAATGAGAAAACACATTGAACAATCATATAAAAATGACAGATTCCAAATTAAAATGTAATATTTTGTTTATTTTTAATTGTAACAGTATTTATGGCCAGACTAGGTATAGTAGGTCAATTTCTTTTCTGTTTTGGAGGATGCTCGAACCTAACTTAATTTTATATAAAATACTATATTGACTATAAAACTCACACGATTATTGTTCCAGAATAAATTATACTCTATTCGATAGATACTAACATAAGAATTTCGATAAACTAAATCTCCATTATATAGGCTTATCCGTATAAGAATAAAACTCATCTCTAGAGATAAAATTTTCCTGTAAATAAAAAGTATTATGTGGATTACAACATAAAGTCACAATCTGCGTTATCGTAATACATTATTTAAACATAACATGATAAGTTTTGTAAATAAATTACGCTAAAAATATACATAAGACCAGACATACACGTGATATATAGTTTAATAGAATTATATAATATATGTAGGTACATATAATTTAGTTTTTTATTAGAGTTCCGTACCTCAAAAGAAAAAAACGGAACTCTTATAGGATCACTTTGTTGTCCGTCCGTCCGTCTGTCCGTCTGTCTGTCTGTCAAGACTCTTTTTCTCAGGAACGCGTGGAGGTATGAAGCTGAAATTTATATCAAATACTTAGGTCTACTGTCCCTTAGAGCTGTAAAAAAATCAAACTTTTAAGCTAACGTAATCAAAAGATACAGCTATTTATGTCGCAAATTTCTGCAAATTTTCGACACTCGCAAGGGAATCAAAACCTATAGGGTACTTCCCGTGAACTCAGAATCTTGAAATTTGGAACGAAGCAACGTCTTATAGCACAGATTAAGGAAAAATTGTGAAAACTGTAAATTTTTGATTACATCATATAAAAAAAAATATTTTTAATCATTTTAAGCTCACTACCCCTTTTCATCTGAACGTGTATGGTTAACAAGTAGCAGTTAATTTTGCACTGACAATGAACAGGCAGCGTGACCGAGTGGTCGAAGGCGTTGGTTTAAGACACCGTAAGCATGAGTTCGAATCTTACCGCCGCCGAGCTCTTATGGCTATTTATTTTTGCAAAATTTATTTATAATAATTTAATAATATAATATTTTAATTAAAATAGTTTAAAAACGTGTTCATTAAAAGTTTCAAAAATTAGTAGTTTTAATAAATAGGTGTAAATTGAATTAATATCAAAGAAAAAAAAACTTGAATTCATCATCATCATTCTCCTACTCTTATCCCAATTACTTGGGATCGATACAATATGTACTCTTCTTTCATAGTACATAATATAAAAGTTATTGGTAATAGTTTTATGACCGGCCCCCTGCCAGACGTCAACCCTCCTTGGGAATGTAATTGTTGACCAAACGACATCAGATGGAGTTGGCCCAGGTCGTTAAAAGCTCTTAGTCGTCTTTTACGACATCCACGAGCAAAGTAAGGGTTGGCAGTATTCGTAGCCGCTACCACACAGCACAAAAAAAAACTTGAATTAATATAAAAAAAAACTACTGCATAAATATTTTTTTAGTTTTACGGAACCATTCGTGCGCGAGTACAACTCGCACTTGGCCGATTTTTTTATTGCTTATGATGGAAAACGAGCAAGCAGCGCACATGATGGTAAGTGATACTGCCGCCCATTTGTGGTAGCGGCTACGAATACTACCAACCCTTACTTTGCTCGTGGATGTCGTAAAAGACTAATAAGAGCCTTATAACAACCTGGGCCAACTCCATCTGCTGCCATTTGGTTAACAATTACATGTCATAAAACTATTGCCAATATTAATCTTACGAATAAGGCATGCGTTTATAATATCAATGCAAGAGAAGAAAAACAAGAAACAAAACTCTATACCAAAGCGACTCTCCAGGTCGTGTAGGATTCTCTTCCCATTGTGGAGGCAGCTCGATCATGGTATGATGATGATGATGAAAACACTTTTTACAGATGCGCTTTGACGATGACTATTTTGATGTCACTTCTTTAGCGGCGTTGTGCACTTTTTTAGCGACAACTTGACAACTTCTTTAGCGGCGTTGTGCACTTTTTTGTGATGTGTAAAATATATTATACTCGCGTTAGGACACGTGACCCTGATCAAAAATGCGTAAGACGGGGGAAAGTAGAGCGCTGGCGCTGCGTCGTAGGGTAAGTATTTTAATATAGCGCTATCTACTTGCCGCATCTAAGGCTTTTGTTTAATTTGACACTAATAATGTCAATACAAATACAACTAGATGGCATAAATAATACATAATTAAATTTCCCAATATAATTTTCAATACTAAATAATTATTACCGTTACTTATGTCCGAATTGCCCATGTGTGGGTAGGAAATAATTATTGATTCACGTAATAGATGGCGCTTTCTTTTGATATTAGTGGTAATATATAATCGAAAGTGGCTCTCTATTTCTAATATATTATTTTAACCTATGATGAATAATAATAATATATAATAAATAATTTATTTCAAGTAACAAAAACTCATAATAATGCTGATGGCTGGACCGTCTGTATCACAGGCAGTTAGCATTAGACTGCATTTATCGGGAGAAAAGAGATGGTGCTTTATTAAAGAATGAGACATAAGAAACACGTCACAGACATTGTTCACTACCGTCCCCCACTGACCTAGGATGCGCAGTGGAAGGGAACACCAGGCCAGTGAGGATAACAAATGGGTAATAACAATGGCTTGCGATTACACAAGGCTATTTAAAGTTCTGTTAAATATAATAGTACAAAACCCGATAATTGTAAAACTTACAAGTAGGTACCGCGGAGATAGCTATAACGTAACCTAACTCAGCGTTCGGTCTGGCCAGACAAATAGAACCTAACTGAGGGGTCACTTAGCTTTGTATCCAAAGGCGCGGCGACGACAGCAGCCTCGTCCAACTCAGGGCTTCGGGTTTGCTACTTGCATACACAACTTATTATAAATGTTCACGAATATATAGTTCTAATCAACTCGCGTACATTAACGGCACACAAAACAAAAGGTGGCGCGCGATATTATAAATACTAAGATTTCACGGCTTTAGTTAACAAAAGGCGTAGCAACTACAAAAATATATGCATACGCGACCGTTACTTCCAACGCAAGTTTTTGCCGACTGCGAGCCAACCGCGAACCAAAAAATTGGGAACTTACCCTACATGGTATTAATTAAACTCTACCAAAAATGTTTGGTACCGAACAGACATCTTAAAATTATTTTACTCTATGATTTGACCATATCATTTCCTACTCTGTGAATTTGACATAAGTCATTTGAATTCGCGTTCGGTGTAAATTTTCATAGCTATTACATATTTTTTCTTTTTTTTATTGATCATGCTGGCAAACGAGCAAGCAAGATATGGGCGTTTTCTGTTTGTGCCACAAACGGTTATATATCCGATTTACAGTTTGCATATCGATATCGAAAACAGTTTTTTGATATCGATATCAGTTGAAACAACTCAAATTCAACCTTATCTCTTCGAAATTTAGTTCCATTTTATTGAGTAAGTGTCTCACTAATATCGAGTAACCGTAGCCGCCAGAAACGTTATCATAACTTTAACTATACTATGGAAACTAAACCTTATTGCTAGTAGAGTAAGATATATTAACCACGCAAACATAGCTAAAGTTATTTCATATTCTCTTTATCTCTTTTATACTAATAAAAGAACATACACTTAGAACGAGAGGTAGCGAATATGGTTCATATCTCAATATCGTTCGTGAAGTTTGCGTTTTGTTCGTACGTGTTCACTTCGTTATAGTTTTAAGTTTTGACTTAATAGTTATCGCATGTTAGTAGAAGTTTTGACTCGATACAGTTTTTGTGATATCGGCTACATTGATATCGATAGATATCGATATGGTATGATATCTAACACATATCCGATATAAGTTACGTTTTGATATATCGAACTCATCATTAGCAAGCAGCACACCTGATAGTAAATGTCACTGCCGCCCATGGACCTATGCAATACCAAGGGTATAGCTAGACCGCTGCCTACTAATACAATCTCCAAACCCACCCAGTTGGGCTGCCGGCCCTCTCGCTCACCGAACGAAGCACAATAACATATTGCCATTACTCAGATGTTGATCTTCTGCGAAAGTGTGGTACTACCCCGGACAGACCGGCCCGCGGCTGTAGACAGAAACTGTCAACAGCGTGGTCCTGCCACTATAGTACAATATAATATTACTTATTTTTAAATGTTAATTTGGTAAGATAATTGTGATTTTATAGTGTTTTCAATCATAAGTGTCGAAATTGACGCTTTATGTGTTGTGTTACCATAATTTATGAGATAGAGACTCCACTGTGAAATTGCTGCTTTTGTGTTATCTATTAAGGTTTTAAGAGATATAAACTCATTATATTTGCGAGATACTGACACTTTTTATTATTTTTCACGGTGGCTGGAAAGGAAATTGTAAAGTGCATAAAATGTGATATGACCTCAAATAAATATCGTACAGAATGTTTGAGATCTTGTTTTATTTAAACACTGTGAATCCCTTTTACAAAGAATTTTCGTTTGTTGTTTTTGCACAATTTTTATACATTCGAATATAAGTACCTGAATTGTATTGTGCAAAAACAGAAATCGGAAATTCGATAGCTGAAGATTGTTTTGAAATAATTACATTTTTAAATATCCCGCTCTACGAATGTTTTCGATGGATTAAACTGGAGCGCTAGTGTGCACCGTGTAAGCAATTTTACAGTATGAAGTTGTCGTTCTTCTCTGTATTTTGTTCTGTGGTCTGTATACTTGTAAAATTCGTGTATATAAAATGTTTAAAATATGGAAATTTAACAAAGTGCATCGATTGTCGTTATTCATCAAAATCATCATTACAACCCATATATGTCCCACTATTGGGATCGGGCCTCCTCTGTAATGGGAGGGAAATTGACCTACTAGACCACGCTGCCTGGTCAGAGGTGTTGGTATTTCTTTTTTTTTTTTGGCGGGGGTTATGGGGTAGTCACGCCCCGCTAAATCCGTCCGGGGCGACAGATGAAGCGGCGCACGACCCCATAGACCCGCCCTACAAGTAACTCTCCAGGGCATGCGAGCGGGCTACCGGAACCCTGTCTTTGTCTTTGGTGGCCCGCCCGGCGGTTTGCCCTCGCGGGTATCTTCTCGAGAGACGTGTTGGTATAGGATTTGTTTCGAATTTTCCTTCTCTTGCATAGATGTTATATGCTTTTTATATCCCTTAGTCTTCTTTTACGATCACCCACGGGTAAGATAGGGGGTGGTGAATTGTATTCTTACTCTGTCACCACACGTATCGTTATTAATTATTATCAATCATTCAATAGTTATTTTTTTGTCATAGGTTAAGTTTTAACTTGTGTCCGCAGTCCTCATGACTGCTTTGCTTTTTTTGTCATAGGTTAAGTTTTAACTTGTGTCCGCAGTCCTTATGACTGCTTTGCTTTTTTTTTGTTACTTATGGTGACATACTAGCAAGCAGCACACCTCTTGGTAATTGTTATTGCCGCTAATGGACCTTTGCAAAATCCATCGGTACAGCTGGACCGTTATCTACTAATCCAAATCCACCCAGAAAGTTGTGCTGCCGCCTCTCTCATTCGCCAAACGAAGCACAACTCATCATTGTCAATGCTTATACGTCGAGAGTGTAATACTACCTTTTTCTTTTTTTTTTACGGTGGGCTATGGATGCGTCTCGCTCCGCCGAATCGGTCCGGGGTGACGGAAGAGGCGGCACGTGACCCCATAGACCCACCGTGCAATTCCTCTCTTCGCCGTGCGAGCGGGCCATCGGTACCCGATCTTTGTCTTCGGTGGCCCGCCCGGTAGTTTAATACTACTTCGGGAGGACCAGCCCTCAGTTGTAGTCAGAAAATTTTCAACAGTGTGGCCTCACCATAACAAGTTATATAAGATTAAGCATATCATTGTTATTTATTTACTCCAATCTTGTTATAAATATATTGTATCATATTTTGATAAATTAGTACCAGGTAAAAAAAATGTTTTATTAAAACATACCTAATATAATTTTTTGTTACACTACTGTTTTGTGGCGGCTACGAATACTACCAATCCTTAGATTGCTCATCTTTTATACATACATACATATCATCACGCCATATCGCTTGCAGGGTAGGCAGAGAGAGCAGCGTGCCAGAGAACTCTATCCTTGCATACTTCACTCGCTTCCTCAACATTCATAATTCTCTTCATACACGCTCGCCGGTTTCGGAGACTTTTGACTCCACCTTCCTTCAGTACTTGACCAATCTGGTCTAGGTAGGTTAGTCTCGGTCTCCCCCGGTACCTACGTCCTTCCACTTTCGCATTGTATATCTTCTTAACCAGACGTTCATTCGGCGTATAACATATAAAAGACGATTAAGAACTTTATATCGACGTAGGCCAACTCAATTTGATGCCGTCTGTTTGATATTACATTCATAAGGAATGTTGGAAACGGCTGGTCATCTAACTAGAGCTAAAAGTTTTGCAATATGGACCATGGTGGAAGAGTACACATTCCAAGTAACGATGATGATGATGATTGATGATGATTAGTTAGATCTCTACTAAAGTAGTAACTAGTAGTTAACTCATGATCGGATACCGCTTATGGGATCTGGTTCAGCTATAATTTTTGACATTATATCTGAAGTTTACAATAGTTTACATTAAATCGAGGTTCAAAGGGCTCTGAAGCTGATTCATACTAAATATGTTGAACGAATTTAAAAAAAAAAAGAACAGAAATAAATAATAATACACAGACCCCCTGAGTTACTTGCTGGATCTTCTCAGTAGCGGTTACGAGCCGATCCGGTGATAGTTAATTGAATTCATTTTAAAAAAATAATTGAGAGATTTACGTTTGTAACCATTAAAAAAAATATGAATATATCATTTATTTAGATTAAATAACTGATATTGTTGTGGGTAGATATAAAGCTGTTATCATATTGTAATACTGTATTGTAAGATTTAAAATGTATCAATCACGCCATCTATTAACGTAATAAAAAACTAAACAGTAGTATTGCTCTTGTCTTGCAATAGATGTCACTATTATAAAAATGAAATGATCAACTCTTATTTTAGAATTATCTATGTAGGTACTCAATATCCTTGCGTATTGCCAGCTCTCAGTGGGTATTAATTATCTTTAAATATACGAACTGATTTTTTATATTCAACTGCACAGCTGTATTTCGTAAATTCAGATTGGATTAGCGTGAAAAATATTTTTTATTATAATTTCATTTGCACTAATAGTAAGATAATCCGTGCGGTGATGGAGTAGGAATACAATTAACCCCCTATCGTAATCATAGGTGTTGTAAAAGACCAGTAAGGAATATAAAATGCATATGATACATGCATAGATGTTCTATGCATAGATGTTCTATGCAAGATCTGTCCTATGCTCTGAGTTCCATTTAAGCATACGTATTCCAGAAAAAGTTTCAGTTAATTATCATTTCGAGTTATTCAAATATATTTTCGTTCCATATTCAATTTATCAAAGTATTGACCTCTAACTATCAGTAACTGGACATAACTCTGAGCATAGGTGGATGGAAATTTTGGGTACAATGCCACAGATCCATATCTGTTCGAAGAGTTGGGTGCTACAGTTAATATTATATAATCTAAATTTTACTTGGAAAGTACTGCCATCCAGTTTTCCATGAGTAAGTTTAATTTTCATGGTGAAGGAAGTCTGTGCTTAATAAAAGAGCATACATGGGCTTAGAAAAAGAAGAAAAAGATTTAGGCGCTGAATTAGATGGTTTGGATGCTAATGAAAATAAAATGGTGGTGATCCAGACGCAGGCGGGTGGACCGTTCTGGGGCGTATAGTATAGCAGGGCTTCCGTCTTACTGAAAGCCACTCTAAGCTCCAGCGTCTCGATGCGCCGGACAATCTCCTTGGTGGCGAGAGTTGCCAGGCGCGTCGCATCTTTTAGCGTCCCACCCTAGTTGTAACGAGCGTGTCGTTGACGTAACGATTTACGCCCAGCCCGGGAGGAAGGCTAACTCGCAACTCTTAGTTGTAACCCATATTGCACAAGATTGACCCTAAAAGGTAACTCTTTGGAACATCGCACGACATGGGCGTCCGCATAACGTGCCCCACTCGACCCACCTAGAGGACGCTGTGCCCCTCCAAATGGCACCTCGTGATTGCGGCCTTGCTGCGCTTACTTGATGCAGCTGAACAACAGACTATTTAATTTCCTGGCAATGAGCAAAGACACCGTCAATAGTATACTTCCACCTCTACCTGCCTAACCCTAACCTACCCCAACTGCCTCCACGATCACAGCACTCAGGCACAGCAAAGCCGATATCGTCGAACGTCTCTAGCGGAAACCGATGTGGGTGTCTGATAGATCGGGGCCGACCTCGCATAGGTACTGGCCTACCAGGCCTACCAGGATTCTCTCTAACAGATTTCCCACATCGTCCAGCAGCATGATGAGCCTGTCGGCCGCGGACGAGACCCGTGACCGTTCCAGTTTCGATAGAAGCAGAGTTTGCTAGCCTTACCTCCTTTTTACACTCAGAGAGCCCACTTAGGAGCTATATAAGCATTGCATAGTCCCCTGAGGCTCGAGAGCGAAGGTCTTGACATGTATTTACGCTACCGCCACCCCTACTTCGTCTCCGTAACAGTTAATTTTAGTGACTTAGGCGTTCTTTATTGCCAGTTAAAAGGATGGGATGGTCCCTTGAGTAACTGTCTTTCATACCATTATGATTATGTGAGATTGCTCTATGTATAATAATAAAATAAAATTTCTATTTGATATTTTTGCACGTTTCTGCCAAAATCACATAGGTAAACTTTATAAGTACAAACACTTACCGCCACCAGCTTCAAGCATTTTCTCAAGTCTTGGATCTAACTGCAGCTTCAGTTTTGAGATTTCCAATTCAACTTCTTTAGATGTTGGACTAACTTGTCTATAGAAAGCAATTGAATTAGCTGCTTCCTAAAAATAGAGGATAATAATTATTATTCCATACATGGTCTCTGCTGAGCTCGATTCCCCTCCACCAATGTGACAGGAATTGTACTCGTAGTGATTTTATCTGCTTGCGTTCCTTATTCGTTTATTACAATCGTCTACGGGTACGAAAGATGGTAGTGGAAGATATTCTTACTTCTTCGCCACAAAAAAGAATTATTCTTCTAATATTTTCTGACTATTTTCTGAATATTTATACCTTATTACTAAACATTATCAACATAATCTTGGTTTAGAGTCAATTATATTGAAAAGTTTGGCAATAGTTTTATAAATGACAATTATTTATGGATCGCACAAAGTGTTGCCCTACATGGGCATCAAATCCACTATAGGTCACGGTAGCTCCGTATCTTAGCCACTATAAGATCATTGTAATCAGTAAAATAAACTCTTTTCGGATATTGATAGGACCACACTATTCGGGCCGCGCAGGCGTGAGTACCTGCGCCTAATGCTATCCTAGTCGAGACCAGGGGTGGTTGGACTGGGAATAAATCCGCTACTCGTAATGAGGCTCACCGCGTGAGGTCGACACCTCAACGATGAAAGCTACCGGAGCATCAACACGAGACGATACTCGAAAACAAAGGGCCAAAAAAAATCGACGTACGAGCAGTGGCAACGCGCTGTTGCGCTTCGTTCGGTGAGCAAAAGAGTAATCAGTCCAATTTTCTGGATGGATTTTAGTTAATAGGCCGTGGAGGTGCAGCTACTCTGATTGCAAAGGTCCATGAGCGGCAATAACACCATCAGGTGCTTGATTGTTTTCCACCACAAGGCTTAAACTAATATAACATAAAGTTTTCTCTAAAGAGCCATTCCTATTACTTTTATTAATTTAGATTTACTTATATATAGTTTAATAAATCTAAATTAATAAAAGAAAATAATATAAAAAGAAGCAAAATTATAATATAGAAAAAATTCACCTTCTCTTTTCCATTCTGAAGCAAATACACTGGAGATTCCTTCAAGACAGCTATTATTAATACATATAGGATAGCCAGAGATAGCTGGATGTAGACCACCTGGTTATATGTCAGACATCCTCCCAATATATATGACACCAACAGACCAATAAAGTATACAACAACTATAGTGGACATCAGAGTTCCACGAATAGAATCTTGGACTATTTCAGAGATATATATGGTTGTTGTTAGTTGACCTCCCGATCCACAACCAGCTATTGCCATAGCAGCCAAGATGAATGGAACCGATTTGGTGAGAGACAATATCAACCAGGCAAACTGAAATAAAATATAAAATCATTAATTTTTGGACCTAAGCTTTAATACATACATACATAACATCACGCCATATCCCTTGCAGGGTAGGCAGAAAGAACAGAGTGCCAGAAAACTCTATCATTGCATAATTCACTCGCTTCCTCAACATTCATAATTCTCTTCATACACGCTCGCCGGTTTCGGAGACTCTTGACTCCACCTTCCTACGCTTTAATGAGTTCTGATATTTCTGCGAATATTGCACATTTGAAATAAAACTATTTTTATGCATTCTATCGCGTTTGTATTTGATCTTTATTTTCTCGGCGTTTCGAACAATTTACAGCGTTCATGCTCAGGGGAAGGCTAAGGTGTTTCACGTCCAACTAGTCATCGTTATTACAGAGATTTATATCTACCCGCTACATTAACAGTTATTAAATTTCAACCCACTTTTTAATACATTTATTAAAATTAACTATTTATTTTATGCAATAGTTTTATGCCTGACTTCAACACTCTTTGAAAATATAATTGTTAATAAAACGGCAACAGATCGAGTTGACCCAGGTCTATGTTTAGCTTTATGACCTGCCTGATGCTCAACACTCTTTGAAAATATAATTGTTAATAAAACGGCAACAGATCGAGTTGACCCAGGTCTATGTTTAGCTTTATGACCTGCCTGATGCTCAACACTCTTTGGAAATATAATTGTTAATAAAACGGCAACAGATCGAGTTGACCCAGGTCTATGTTTAGCTTTATGACCTGCCTGATGCTCAACACTCTTTGAAAATATAATTGTTAATAAAACGGCAACAGATCGAGTTGACCCAGGTCTATGTTTAGATTTATGACCTGCCTGATGCTCAACACTCTTTGAAAATATAATTGTTAATAAAACGGCAATAGATTGAGTTGACCCAGGTCTATGTTTAGCTTTATGACCTGCCTGATGCTCAACACTCTTTGAAAATATAATTGTTAATAAAACGGCAACAGATCGAGTTGACCCAGGTCTATATTTAGCTTTATGACCTGCCTGATGCTCAACACTCTTTGGAAACATAATTGTTAGTAAGACGCCATCAGATGAACTTGAACCAGGTCTATATTTAGGTCTTAGTCATATTTTACTACATGGAAGAGCTGTGAAAGGGTTCGAAGTATTCGTAGCCGCTACCACACAGCACGGTATAATATAAACTCATTTGCAAAAAAAACGGGCGGTTTTGATTTTCATTCATATTTAAAAAGATACAATACCAAAAAGGTTTCAATCGTTTGTACACGTTACTGGCCGGTTTTAAAAATGCTGTGGTATTTAAAAAAGTACGTTCTAAATTCAATTTTTCATTTGATGTTCATTTTTACAGAAAACCCCTTTTTATCCTACATTTTTGGCGCGAAGTTCCAGAAGTTAACATCGACTTTCATAACTTTTATTCAATTTTTATCGATTAATTTCATATCCTTGACTGTCAAAGCTTTATTTAATGCTGTTTGGCTGTATCAAAAATGGTAGATAAAGTGGTAAAAGCTACCAAAATTATCGCGCTGCTTGAAGAGGGTTGCAGCCAATGTTTCGTGGCTAGGAGGCTAAATGTTAGTCGCTCGACAGTCCAAAGGACCTGGCAGCGATATCAGGAGACTGGTTCCGTCGAGAGAAGGCCTGGTTCTGGAAGAAAACCATGTACCCAACCACGGGATGATCGTTTTCTTGTGAGTCGCGCATTGAGAAATCGCAAATCTTCGTATGTGGATCTTAAGAACAACCTCCAAGAAGTAAGAAATGTGCATATTAGTCTATGGACGGTCAGGAGGAGGCTTCTCGCTGCCAATATACGCAGTCACCGCCCGGCCTGCGGCCCCAAATTACTCCGTGAGCACAGAGTTCACAGGCTTAGGTTCGCTAGAAATTGTGAATCATGGACTCAAGACGATTGGAATAGGGTTTTGTTCTCTGATGAAGCCAGAATATCTCTGTTCGGTGAAGATCGACGTCGGCGAGTGCTAAGAAGACAAGGAGAACGCTTTGCAGAGGCATGTTTCGAAGAAATCACACCTTATGGTGGGGGCTCTGTTATGTTTTGGGCAGGAATAAATTCAATGGATCGTACAGAGTTAGTCTTCATTGAAAACGGCTCACTGACTGGGCATCGATACATAACGGAAGTTCTAATTTCTCATGCACAACCCGCATTGGCCGCTCTAGGTGAAGACTCGATTTTTATGGACGACAATGCTCGCGCCCACCGATCCCGCGATGTTAATGCGTATGTGCAAGAGGTCGGCATTCGTCGTTTGGATTGGCCAGCTCGAAGTCCCGACCTCAATCCCATAGAGCATGTCTGGGACGTTCTGAAACGGCGTGTGAGATCAGTACACCCGGCTCCGCAGACCATCAGAGAGCTGAAGAATGTGATTACTGCGGAGTGGGAACGTATTCCGCAAGCAAGTATCCGAGATATACTCGCTAGCATGCCCAGACGAATTCAAGCTGTGATTTTAGCTAGAGGGGGTCACACTCGATACTAAACATTTATCTGCTTTTACTTTATTAAAGAAAAACAAACAAAAAAACTTTTTTATTTTTACTTCATGAGCATATGCACTACTAGCGAATATACACTACTAGCGAGGTTTAGCATTATTTCCCATAAATTGTATCTAAATTTTATGAAATACTGATGAAAACGATTATTTTCTTATTAATTTACCAAATTGTGTGGATAAAACTACCTATAATTATCAAACAAAGAAATATTAACATTTGAAATGGTTCATTGCTTAGGTGCCCGTTTTTTTTGCAAATGAGTGTAGTATTATGAAAAGTCAATATATTTATTTATTATTGACTCATATGATATATTGATATTGATCAGCATGTCTGGTGTTAAATATTTAACACCAGACATGCTACTACTAATATCTGGATTTTGTCTCTGTGTAGATTGTGAATAAAATCTGTCTCTAACCCTTTACTTGCACTTGGTGTCATACATATCGGCTAAGAGATCTTTGGGAGAAAGGGCAACAGAATTTCCTTGGGAAACTTATAACACTAACTACAATTGTCAACCCGTCTTATAACTTATATTAAAAATAAATGTTCCCTCTTAATACTTTGAGATTTATCCTTCAAACTGTAATCCACTGTTCCAAATCCACGTTTCCAAATCTGCTATTCCAAATCTACTGTTCCAGATCCAATGTTGGGCTTAGGCATATCTGTGAAAAGGTGATATTATAATTGACCCGGTTGATGATCACAGTCATTGTTATAATTTCCTAAATGCTCATCTTCTTAGTAGTCCCTTCAGGTGGTTTTCACTACGCCCACGAGAAAGTACATAAGTCTACTGATTTAGACCCTCGCCATAAAAATATATATAAAATCGTATCTTACCACAAATGGCAAACCAAACAAAATTGCAGAATTCTTCCGTCCAAACTTGTTCACAGCTATACCACAAAATGGCGTTATAACAAATGCGCCAATATTTGTTAAGCTGCCCAATAACGATATGTGGACTGTGGACATGGGTTCTGCTAGAACTGTCTCATTGGATACGAAGTTAGCTACATTGTAGGAAGGCCAAGCGAATACCAAACCAGTCAAGCCGGTGAGTAAGGCAACTGAAAACAAATAAAATATGTGATTTTATTACAGTGGCAATTTTTTTTTTTAATTATTAATAAATTAATTATTAATCCTAATACTAAGGTATTCATTTTAATTTTATTATTACGTATTTATTACACATTTAATTATTGATTATTTTTAATTCATTCAAATTACTGAAATTCAGCATTAACATGCTTGATTATTTATAAAAACTTGAAAAGTGATTGTAACATATAGAATATATGACAATCAATTTGCGCTCGTAATCATGTTGTTTTTAATTCATTCATTATTATTTTTCTTTTAATTATTAATTTTAAAAATTATTCAATTTTCATCGATTAATTATTATTGAATAATATTGAGAAACCTAAATATATAGAAAACTAAATATTAAGAACCTTTCCGTGTTGTGACGGAGTAAGAATACTATTCACCACCCCATATCTTACACGTGGATGATTGTACGAGACGACTAAGGGATATAAAACGCATATAACATCTATGGAAGAGAAGGAAAACTCGAAATAAAACCCTATACCTACACGACTGACCAGCGCGGTATAGTAGGTTAATTGCCTTCCCATTATGGAGGAGGCCCGAGCCCAACAGTAGGACATTTACGGGCTGTAATGATAATGATGATCAATATTGAGAACATATGCTGCTGCAACTATTCAGGTGCAATAAAATATCACCTCAAGCAAAGCCAATGTATTATATTCTTATGCGTCATTACAATTTTAAGTACCAAATAACGATATAATATAAAAAATACAAAAATACATATTTAAAATTAACATAATAAAAATTAAAGTTAACATAATACACATTCAAAGGACAGTATTATTTTGTCAAATTATGTATTCATTTCAGTCTTAAAAACCACGATCATATGATACTAATAATGCACTAAAGTTATATAGATAAATACGAGAATGTATACAAAGACATGAGCTTACAAAAAAGAAATGCATAGTCATAAATATTTCGCACTAAGTAGGTACTAGGTACTTATATTATAACGCCTGATTAAATGATATTAGCAATATTTAGATATACGTTAGATAATTACCAAAAAGAACAACGAAAACAGAGTATTAGTGTAAAGATGCGAAAGAAAATGCTCCAATGGTTCGGACATGTGGAAAGAATTCCGAACGAACGTCTGGTTATGAAGATATACAATGAGAAAGTGGAAGGAGGAATTAGGTCACAAAAGAGATGTGTTAGAGCTATGTTTGGATTAAAGCCATCTGACACTTGTCAACCATACTTTATAAAACATAAAATATTAACTCTACCATCACTTTATATCTTCGAAATAGCTGTTTTTGTAAAAAGTAATCCACAATTATTTAAAAAAATGTCAGATTATAGTACGCGTAATCGACGTGACAACGATAGATTGTGTGTAAGAATGTCAAATACATCATTAATGCACAAGAGCGTTTATTGTATGGCGCCGCTTATATATAACAAATTGCCAAGGCCCCTAAGAAATGTTACTTCTTTTAATACATTTAAAGACAAACTTAAAAAATATTTAATTGAAAAATGCTACTATAATTTAACAGATTATATAACTGAATTGATTTAATATTTGTTTAAAATTTAATATTATATAAGACTTTTGCTAAATACTATTTGTTAAATGCTTGCAATTATGCCATTTAGGATCTAAAGTCCTTGTCATCAAACATTTGCACACCTATTATTGGTATAATATGACTGAAACGTTCATGTAAATATATATTGTTAAAAACCCGATTTTCATTTCGTAATCGGGTTTTATAAATAATTAAGCAGAGTGTGTAAGAGAAAAGTATGCAGAGGGTGTCCGAGAACGGCTGACGATGGCAAGCCAGCCGCAATCGGACATTGAAGAATGCTGGAGAGTATTGAAAGAGAGTATGGTAGATACAGCGAAAGAAGTATGTGGAAGTTCAAAGAAGCATAGAAAAACAAATGGTGATGCATGGTGGGATGCGGAAGTGGCAGCTTCCGTAGAGCAAAAGAAGAAAGCGTGGCTGGACTATGTCTCTTCTTTGAATCTGAATGACAGTATGACTGAACAGAAGAAAGAAATATATCGGCAATGTAAGAATGACACCAAGGCCTTAGTGAAAGAGAAACGTGATAGAGCAAGTATGAGTGCAGAAGATAGGCTGACTAAAAACTTCGAGGGTAACACCAAACTCTTTTGGAGGGAGGTGAAGAAGTCTCGGGGTGGTTGGTCAGCCTTCAGAATGAATAAAATAAGGTCTAAAGGTGGAGACATTCTTACACAAACACAAGACGTGTTAAGCCGATGGAGTGAATATTTTGGCGATATGTATGCGGATGCTACGGTTGGCGCCGGTGTTGGATGTGGTTTAGTAGATCAACATTCGACAACGGCGTCCTCCGATGGCATCAGTATGGATGAAGTTGAATGGGCGATAAGAAGTTTGAAAAATGGTAAGGCAGCGGGCATTGATATGGTGTCTGCCGAGATGATCAAGCTCGGTGGCTCTTGTGTCTGGGAGGCGTTCCTGTTGCTCCTCAATTTATGTTGGAGCTCGGGAATGGTTCCCAGGGACTGGAATAGCGCAGTCATCGTGCCTTTGTTTAAAAACAAGGGTTCACGTTATGACTGCGCAAATTACAGAGCCATAAGCTTGACCAGTTTGGCAGCAAAAGTGTATGGAAAAGTTATTGAAAGGAGAATGAGGACGGTGTCCGATGGTTTACTGTGTGAGACACAAGGAGGTTTCAGGAGTGGAAGGCGATGCATGGATCAAGTGTTCTCTCTGCGCAACATTGTGGAGAAGCATCTGGCTCTAGGTCAGAGGGTTTTCTGCAGTTTTGTGGATCTGGAGAGAGCATTTGACACGGTTGTACGAAAGGAACTTTGGGACATTTTACCGGAGTATGGTATTAACGGTAAACTGCTACAGGCTGTGCAGTCCAGTTACAGGGGCTGTAGAGCCTGTGTGCGGCTGGATGATGGAATGTCGCCTTGGTTTGACGTCAATATCGGCGTTAAGCAGGGGTGCGTTCTGTCAGCCAGGCTGTTTATCATATATCTGGATAAATGTCTTCAAAGGTTGAACGATATGAATGTGGGAGTCCAGATGGGCGACTCAGTGGTCACTGCTCTGCTTTATGCAGATGACGCAGTCCTGCTGGCACAGTCAGCGACTGACCTGCAGACCCTAGTCGACACAATGACAGAAGATTGTAAGAAAAGGGGTCTACGCGTGAATGTGAGCAAAACCAAAATAATGGTCTTTGAAAGAGATAAAACCAGAACAGATGTAAGAGTAACAATAGGTAATGATGTACTAGAGCAAGTGGATGAATTTGTATATCATGGATGTGGATTTAGCCGAGATGGAAGGTACACCACTGATATAGAGCGAAGAGTGAATGCGGGAAATAGAGTGAACGGAGCGTTGGGGCAACTTTTCGGCAGCCACCACCTCAGCCAGAAGGCACGTGTAGCAATACATAACGCAGTGCTTGTCCCAACATTACTGTATGGAAGCGAGAGTTGGGTATGCAGAAAAGAGTATGATAGTAAAATTAATGCGGTCGAAATGCGATCTCTGCGGAAAATCTGTGGAGTTAGGCTGACCGACCGCATTCGTAACGACGACGTAAGAGAGCGAGTAGGTATGAAAGAGAGTATTGGTGTAAAGATGAGAAAGGGAATGCTCCGATGGTTCGGACATGTGGAAAGAATGCCGAACGAACGCCTGGTTAAGAAGATATACAATGCGAAAGTGGAAGGATGTAGGTATCGAGGGAGACCGAGACTAACCTACCTAGACCAGATCGGTCATGTACTGAAGGAAGGTGAAGTCAAGAGTCTCCGAAACCGGCGAGCGTGTATGAAGAGAATTATGAATGTTGAGGAAGCGAGTGAAGTATGCAGAGATAGAGTTCTCTGGCACTCTGTTCTCTCTGCCTACCCTGCAAGGGATATGGCGTGATGATATGTATGTATGTATGTATGTATTAAGCATATTAAATGCTAAATTTCAGTAATTTAAATATATTGTCAACTTTATATTACTCATATTTTAGCAAATAAATGATTCTTATTCTTATTCTTAAAGGATGTAGGTACCGGGGGAGACTGAGACTAACCTACCTAGACCATATTGGTCAAGTACTGAAGGAAGGTGAAGTCAAGAGTCTCCGAAACCGGCGAGCGTGTATGAAGAGAATTATGAATGTTGAGGAAGCGAGTGAAGTATGCAAGGGAAGAGTTCTCTGGCACTCTGGTCTCTCTGCCTACCCTGCAAGGGATATGGCGTGATGATATATATGTTTGTATGTAAAAACAGAGTATTTTTAATTTAATATTTAATTTGATCATCCATATCTATGTATTAGACGGAGATAAATTTAATAAAAATTTGTGACTTGCTTACCATAATTAATTCTAAGACGTTCACCATAATTAGTTACATATGGTCAGCAAATAAATGTTAATATTATTGTTAGTAAAAGAGTTTAGCGAGTAAGTTTAACATAAGAAATATCTAAGATATATTCATCACAGCTCATATATGTCCCACTGTTGGGCTCGAGCCTCCTCCGTAATGGGAAGGAAATTAGCCTACTATACCGCGCTGGTCAGACGTGTTGGTATAGGGTTTTGTTTCCAGTTTTCCATCTCTTCCATAGATGTTATATGCGATTTATATCCCTTAGTCGTATCATACGATCACCCACGGGTAAGATAGCGGGTAGTGAATTGTATTCTTACTCCGTCACCACACGGATAATATATATAAAGATATATTAATATGAATGTTTCTTATTCTATTAATAAGAATGTTTTAGAAGACTTGTGATATCTTTGCCTGGAAGAGAACGTTAATACGTCGTTTCCGGTGATTAAAATATATTGCAGTCGATTTGAGGGAGTTAATAACTTCGTAAACCTCTTCGTGTGGTGACGGAGTAAGAATACTATTCACCACCCCATATCTTACCCGTGGATGATCGTAAGAGACGACTAAGGGATAAAAAACGCATATAACATCTATGCAAGAGAAGGAAAACTCGTAACAAAACCAACACGTCTGACCAGCGCGGTATAGTAGGTTAATTTCCCTGCCATTACGGAAGAGGCCTGAGCCCAACAGTGGGACATGTATGGGCTGTGATGATGATGATGATGATGATGAATAACCTCGAATATCCTAATATTCAATCTAATCCTAGAATATGGATATTTTTTTGAGCTATTAAGGTTTTGTGTTTGTCGGTCGATGGATAAATAGAATTCTACTGATACTACTTGGAAAAGAACGCCTGCGCTATTCGTTATGGTGCATAAATAAATATAAAGTTTTTCGCAAAGAAAACTTTATGGACGAACAGCTTACGTATGACAATTTTGAATAGCATATAGAAAAATCCAATTGAAAAATCTTTAGTAATAAAATACTTTTAAAGATTGTATTAATGGCGCACTCTTTAAATTCAATGAAATAAAACAATCATTTAAAAGACATACTGCTTTCTGCAGTCATAAGACTGAAAGCATCAAAATCAAGAAAATAAAATAAAATTCGGCCAAGCGCTAGTCTGACTCGTGTACGAAGGGTTCCGTACCATTATCTTTCGAGAGAGCCGGAAGCCCAATTGGGGTGGGTTTGGGGTTTGTATTGGTAGGCAGCGGCTTAGCTATATCCTTGGTATTGCAAAGGCCCATGGGCGGCAGTGACACTTACCATAAGGTGTGCTGCCTGATCGTTTGCCACCATAAGTAATAAAAAAAAGTTCTATAAAAACAGCAAAAGAAAAAAACCCGTTTGTTGTATGGGAGCCTCCCTTAAATATTTATTTTATTTGAATTTAATTATTTATTTTTAAAGTGGATACCTAACTAAATTTTATATAAATATTTCAAGCGTACCTATTACCGTTATCAATATCGAGAGAAAAAAACATGTTTGTTGTATGGGAGCCTCCTTAAATATTTATTTTAATCATTTTTTTTTTTCTATTTTATTTATAGTTTGTTGTTATAACAATAAATAAATAAACAATAAGGAAATACATCCTGTGAAAATTTCAACTGTCTAATTATCATGGTTCATGAGATCACAGACGGACGGACAATGGAGTCTTAGCAATAGGGTCCCGTTTTACTCTTTGGGTATGGAACAAAATGAAGTACTACTATGAACCCTTCAAATAAATGAAACAAAAACACTAGGAAAATGTGAAAATTGATTAACTTTTATTATGAAAACGACGCATGTTTTTATTTAATAAAGATCAACTTATTTACATTGCTATGGTTGTACGTATTTGTATAAAAATGACTGTCTATACATTTTATCTTATTTAAACTCTGTATGTATATGCTCTTTAGAAAATTATTATTTTTAAATCAAAGAAACTTTATATTTTTTTTTTCAACTTTTATTTTTATTGTTACTAATCCCACTACACAATCCTAACTCCTCTAAGCCAAGATCCACAGTAGTCTCCGTAAAAGGCAACAATGTTTGACCCTCAAGAAATCCAGGAGAATCGCTTTTAATTGTCTTGAGACCCACAATAAATAATTCCAAAAATAAAAAATAAAACAAAATTGGAAAAATTCCACATCCTTCCTATGAAAAGAGACCTGAAGCAAAAGTTGGCTAAAAGAAAATCCAGCTTGACATACTAAACCCGTCTAACTAGCGTAGTGTGTTTAGTCAATCACCCTTCTATTTTTGAGGAGGCTCTGACCCCAGTGGGACGTATATAAGCTGAGTCGGTGATGATGATAATGATGATGATAATGTTGAATTATGTATATAGAAATATAGTAGTAGTAGATTGAAATAACAGTGTAACCCTTTTACTTTCCCGTGGGAATTATACAACCATTTGATTAAACCCAATGAAAGGGATCATCAGTCGTCGTCCAGCAGTATATAGCTAAAGCCTGGATGACGATGATGATTTGAATAGTAATAGCACTGCAAAAATACAATTTATCACATCTTATGTTGATGGAAAGTTATCGTAACGCCCAAATTTTTTCTAACCCTTGCTCCCGAGATGAGCCGGGTTGCTTGACTTCAAGAATTGTCCTTTTTCAATGAAAGAGCAGTGTAATACCCCATACAATAACTTTATACCACCGTTTGAGTGAGCCATCAAAAGCGTTCCTTAGCTGCGATGGCTCGTCCAATGGGCCTCTAAATATAACTTTTCGTTTTCTTAATTAGGGGATTGACAATGGTCCTGTCGCAGCCTGCCCAAATGACTGAGAATGGCGCAAGGAACGACGCTCAACCCTATTAACTACCATATCTTTCTATCATCATATTAGTAGATTGTTTTAAAAAAAAAAACAGTATACTAACTTGCAAATGTGGCTATAGTTTGCACGAAGGCACCTCTAACACTCACTTTACCATCCATCCTGATTAACTTACACACCTCGACTGAATAACTTTGAAGTGTATGTAGATAATATCAGTTGTTTAAATACATTCTCTATCCTTAATTGATGTGTGCAGATAATAAGGTTGATAATCTTGTCAGCGGCCGTTGCATATATACATACATATATATGTAGAAAGAATCAACATAACTTAACTAATATTTTTACGTGTAACGGAGTAAGAATATAATTTACTACCTTTTTCTTACCTGTAGGTGTCATGAAAGACGACTAAAGGATATAATACGCATGTAACATTGATGCAAGAGAAAGAAAACACGAAATAAAATTCTATACCAATTCGTCTGACCAGCGTGGTATAATAGATTAATTTTCATTCAGTTATGGAAGAGGCTCGAGAGAAGAGATGGGGAAGGAGTACGGTGGATTATGTGGCCGCATGCTGATCTGCCGTGGCACCGGACAGAAGGGGCAGGATGTGTGCAAACCATAGCCCACCAAAAAAAAAGTATACATGGTTTACAAGAAGAAATCTAATATTAGTATAGTAAATAGATTGGTAGAACTAATCACTATAAAATCATCATCATCATTCTCCTACTCTTATCTCAATTACTTGGAGTCGATACAATATGTTTTACAATATTGGCAATAATTTTAAGACTGGCCGCCTGCCAGATGTCAACTATCCTTGGGAATGTAATTGTTGACCAAAGGGCATCAGGTGGAGTTGGCCCAGGTCGTTATAAGACTCTTAGTCGTCTTTTACGACATCCACGAGCAAAGCAAGGATTGATAGTATTCTTAGCCGCTACCACGCACGGGGATTAGTCTGGTCGCCCCGAAGCGAGGCCACCGCGTGAGGACGACGCCCCGACGGCGAAAGCTGCCAGGGCGTCGACTCAAGAGGATACCCGCGAGGGAGGACCGCCAGGCGGGCCATCGACGACAAAGACTGAGTTCCGGTGGCCCGCTCGCACGGCGTGGAGAGGTACTTGTAGGGCGGGTCTATGGAGTCGTGCCGGATGGATTATCGGGGCATGACCAAGCAATAGCTTGCTACCAAAAAAAAAAAAGAAAAAGCCGCTACCACACAGCTTAAAAATCACTATAAAATATTAGCCACTATTATCTATCAAACGTTTGTTATCTAGTTATCGTAATAATATCGACGGTATTTTATCTAAAATGATGGTTATTGACAGAATAATTAGGTAAGTATGGAAAGGATACGAAACAGATTTAATATTTCTACTTGATACATTGGGAATAACAAGGGCATTCATTCAAAGAATGAGTTTTGAATAAATTGAAGCCAAAATTTTATATGTATATCTCAATTTATATAACTCCCACTATTGGGCTTAAGTCTCCTCCCCAATGAGAAGTAAATTGACCTAATATACCACGTTGGTCAGATGGAGTAATACAGACTTTAATATTAAGTATTCCTTCTTTTGGCAACAGATGACCTAGGTTGATATAATACTCAAAGATCGGGTACCGGTGGCCCGCTCGTACGGCGAAGAAGAGGTGCTTGCAGGGTGGGTCAATGGGGTCGCGCGCCGCCTCTTCCGTCACCCCGGACCGATTTGGCGGGGTGCGACGTCCATAGCCCACCGCAAAAAAAAAAAAAAAAAAGGTTGATATAATACTCTTAATCATCTTTTACCACATCTACAAGCAAAGTAAAAGTTTTTAGTATGCCTAGCCGCTACCAAACAGCAAAAGAAATATTCTGTCCCATTTCATAATCTCATCCGATGCTTTGCAATGGTTTTCATCTTATCTTTAGAGTCGTTTAGAGCGGTATACTTTCTCCTCTTCTTTTCTCTCTCTCTTTATTAATCTCCTAACTTACTCTCATACTCTCCCGATCTGCCTATTTAGCTGCCCGTATTTAGACCAATCGGCTGAAGACTGTACTGTCAGTTCTTTTCTCCACTTGAGAGTCTGGTAAGAAAGTTTTTTTAGGTTTATTAGCGCGGCGAGCCTTGAAAATTTTCGACCCAACTGCGTGGACAGTTTCCACAAACCTGTTGTTCATATCGTTCAGAGATTTGCACTCGTCTAGACATTGGAAGCGATTGTGTAGTTAGAGTTGAAAGCTTTCGAGGCTTTCTGGTATTGGATAGGTGTAGGTCGGAGGGTGGACTTTATCAAGCGTGTCCACTCGATTTTTGTGAGGATATTTAATGTGCTTCGTACTATTCAGTGATCGCTCCCAGTTTTAATCCTGCTGATCACTGAGACATCACTGAATATCTGTCGTTTCTCCTACAAGATGAAGTTTATCTGGTTTTTTGTTAAACCATCGGGACCAATCCAGGTCCAATTCATTGGTGGCTGCTTCCCAAAGTAGGAATTCATCATAAAGAGAAGCCTCTTCTCCAGAAGACCAGTCAGTTTCTGACCCCTCTGGTTTTTCTGTCCATATCCATCTTGCCCCATTCTCAACTCGTTATCACTTCCTTTGTCCAGTTTTGCGTTTAAGTTTCCCATGACGACCGTGAAATGGCTTTTGGACGAGTGTATAACGAATACCGTTTTTGGTAATTCTGAGTATGAGGTACGCTACCCTTGTCGACACACCCCCGATCCTTTCCACGTTGTCTATGAGAGACCTACGAACGATAAACCCTATACCACCTTGAGACGGGTGATCGCCCTTCCAGTAGAAGAGAAGGTTTCCAGACCGGAGGATTATTATACCCTCACCCTCTCTTCGCACTTCTGATAATCCTACAATGTCCCAGCAGGTTTTGCTCAATTCCTCTTTTAGCTCAATGACCCTCTCATCATTCATGAGCGTCCGTATGTTGTGTGTTACCAGGGCCAAGGGTTGTTTTTATGGTAGTCGGATCACTGCTAGAGATTCTTTGCTACCCCTGCTCCATCGCTATCAGGCCCGCTACCACAATGAGGGGGACTGGGGGCCGTTGTGTTACTCATAACGGGGTTAGCCGTAATCGCCACGCTTGACAGGTGGGTAGGCAATCGCAGTGAGATGTTAAACATTTCCTAAGAGAGTGCTGCTGGCCACTCCCCTGGTGAACCCTTAGCCGATTTTTACGACTCCCACGGGCAAGCGGCGACACTTGTATTTTATCCCGTCGCTACACGGTGAACTCTTATTCTTCTTTATTCTATTTTAAACGTGCGTACTTTTACTCTTCTTTATTCTATTTGAAACTCTCCTCTCGATGGCCCTGTATGGCGCACCGGTGTAGCCGGGGTCCCTGACCATCCGACTCAGGGCTCTTCTGTGGCGACCACAGTGGGCCATGGCGGGCCATACGCGGTTACCGCACGGTGGCGACGGAGGCGGCGTGCCTGCTGGCCAGGCCTCCCCCGTGGGACCTGCAGGCGGAGATGCTCGCCGATTTGTATTGACGGGGCATGGATGCTTCGCCAAGTACCTGCACACGGTCGTCAGGAGTGAAAGTACACCGTCCTGCCACCACTGTGATTACGACGAGGATACGGCGCAGCATACGCTCGAGGCTTGTGCCGCCTAGGCAGAGCAGCGCCGTGAACTGATCGCAATCATCGTTGCTGACCTGACGCTGCCGACCATCGCCAGGGCGATGCTCGACAGCGTCAGGAACTGGGACACGGACGCAGCCTTCTGCAAGGCAGTAATCTTGCGGAAGGAGGCACCGAAGCGCGTGTGCAAGGAGCATCTCCTCGATGACGCGAGCCTCCACCGGCGACTGGGGTGGCGTAGGCGCGATTACCTGCGTCTGATACCGCCCTAGCCGAGGCCGCGGGTGACTGGATGAGTCCAGTCCAAAGCAGACCCAAGCAATCGCTTTTGTATAAATAACTATATGGTATGGATATGGTATGGACACAGGATAGTCTTTCCCGTACGATCATGGGACAAGACTACAACCAGCGCCATCCCTTTACCTGCCAATGGATTTCTCAGCAAAATCGCCTAAAGGAACCAGCAACAGCTCATCCCCGGGAAACGTGAAACACACACCGCTACCGCCGTTCCACTTGCAACCATGGCACCACTCTTCCACACTAGTGACAGCATGAGAGGGCTTCGTAAAAGACGACTAAGAGATATCATATGCAGATAACACCTATACAAAAGAAGGAATACTTGATATGAAAGTCTATATTAATCCGTCTGACCAGCGTGGTATATCAGGTCAATTTCCTTCTCATTATGGAGGAGACTCCAGCCCAATAGTGACAGTTATATAAATTGAGATATACATATAAAATTTTGGCTTCGATTTATTCTAATCTCATTTCTTTGAATGTACGCCCGTGTTATTCCCAATGCATCAATTAGAAACATTAAATCTGTTTCGTATGCCTTCCATACTTACCTAATTATTCTATCAATAACCATTATTTTAGATAAAATACCGTCGATATTATTACGATAACTTGATAACAAACGTTTTATAGATAATAGTGGCTAATATTTTATAGTGATTTGTAAGCTGTGTGGTAGCGGCTAAGAATACTACCAACCCTTACTTTGATCGTGGATGTCATAAAAGACGACGATGAGCCTTATAACAACCTGGGCCAACTCCACCTTGATGCCCTTTGGTCAAAAATTACATTCCTAAGGAGGGTTGACGTCTGGCAGGCGGCCGGCCATAAAATTATTGCAAATAATTTTTACAATTTGTCTTATGAAAGAAGAGTACATATTGTATCGACTCCAAGTAATTGAGATAAGAGTAGGGGAATGATGATGATTTTATAGTGATTTATACTACCAATGTATTTACTGTACATGAATATTAGATTTCTTTTTCTTGTTAAACCATATACAATTTATATCCGTGTGGTGACAGAGTAAGATTACAATTCACTTCCCCTCTCACCTGTGGGTGATCGTAAGAGACGATTAAGGGATATAAAATACATATAACATCTATTCAAGAGAAGTAAAACTCGAAACAAAATCATATACCAACACGTTTGACCAGCGTGGTATAGTAGGTCATTTCCCTCCCATTATGGAGGAGGCTCGAGGTCAACAATGGGACATTTGTGAGCTGAGATGATGATGATGATGATGACGTATAAGAAAAGGGATGGTGAATTGTATTTTCACTCCGTCACAGTACAAAAAACAATGTTAGGTTATGATGATTCATTAGGCTGATATATTATAGCCAACGACGATTCGTTTCGGTTCCGGTGGCCCACTCGCACAGCGTGGAGAAGTACATTGTAGGGCGGGTTTATAGTTTCGCGGCCCGCTTCGTCTGTCGCCCCGGGACGGATTTAGCGGGGTAAAAAGGTTGATATTCACGAGTTTTCTTTCGCTCCCGCTGTTATTATCTGCACACGTCGTTCATTAATCTTACGAATGACGTAAGAGAGAAAGGAGTGACAATACATTTCTATTAGAATTACCAAATGAGTTGACATTTTATCAGATTTATTAATGTAATGTTAAAAAAATCTAGCATAAATTATTTTTTTGATAAGACATTATTTTTTGAATGCGTAACAATTGTCTCTAAAGATACGTCGACTAATCCACAATAATTTCATTGTAAATAGATGTTGATAAATACTAGATAAGCAACCTTAATTGGTATGTAAAACTAAGATGGAAATTCCATTTACATACATATGAAATAACTGTGTGGTGATTGGAGTAAGTACGTGTGTGGGTGAAATAAGTGTATGTATTGATGGATTAAATCCGTGTGATCACAGATAAAGTCCGTATAGTGACGAAGCAGAAACATATTTCAGCATTTCTTCCTTAACCAGTATTGTCATCAATTTAGACTAAGTCTGCTGTGTGGTAGCGGCTACGAATACTACCAACCCTTACTTTGCTCGTGGATTTTGTAAAATACGACTAAGAGTCTTATAACAATCTGAGCCAACTACATCTGATTACGTTTGGTCGACAATTACATTCCCAATGAGGGTCAACGCCAGGCAGGCGGCCGGTCATAAAACTATTGCCAATAACTTTTACAATATGTACTATGAAGAAAAAAGTACATATTGTATCTACCCCAAGTAATTGCGATAAGAGTAGGAGAATGATGATGTTATTAAATTAGACTAAGGAATGCAAGCTAATAAGATTCTTAAAAGTAAAGCTGAAACAAAATCCTTATAGCCAGAGTAAGGTTTTTATTTTCCGTGTGATGATGGAGAAAGAATTCACCTTCCTATCTATCTCTTGCGGGTGTCGTAGGATATGACTAAGGAATATAATATGTACCTATATAACATATATGCAAAAGACGAATCCCCTAAAATAAAAACCTTAGCCTAACTTGTTTGATCAGCTTAGTACAGTAATTCAATCTCTCTTCTATTGTAGATTGGAGACCAGTAATGTGATATGAGCTGAGATGAATGAAACATTATTATACATTAAAATATAATACGAATCGAGAAAAGGTATTATTTCTCTCCCATTCTTTAAGATGGTAAACTTTATAAGAACTGTAAACAAACTTTTTGAGAAACTCAACCCTTCTCCGCTTTAAAAAATCTCAATAGATATTTATTTTTATTGTCCAAGTCCAAAGATTGACCTTGATATGTTGATAGATAGATGGATAGATTTAATAGTATACCTCGCAATTTAAATACATAGACGGCGTACTTTCCTTTTTTTTTTTTTTTGGCGTGGGCTACGGTACTTCTAACCCTGCTAATCCGTCCGGGGCGACAGGAAAAGCAGCGCAAGACCCCGTAGACCCACCCTACCTTTTAAATAATTTAAAACTAAATTAAGCTAAATTTTAACCAGTCATGCTGAATGTCATCAAAACGCTAGTCCATATTTTGATTCACTATCGATTATTTTGACTCTAAGTGTGATTTGAATGAATCATTATGCATGAAACTCGCGAGAGTACATAATATTGTAGTTTTTACATATCCACCTTAAATTAATCTAAGTAATTACTTAAGAACGTGACTATAATGAGAAGAATCGACAAATTTTTTTTTTTACACCTAAGAAATCCCGGACGTCAGCTTGTACGAGATCAGAAAGGCTCTAAAACAGTTAAAGAATGGAAAGGCATCGGAAGATAACGGAATTACCACAGAGCTTCAGAGGGCAGGCGGCAAGCCGGTTTTAAAAGCCCTGCAGAAGCTGTTTAATTCTGTCATTCTCGGGGGCGACGTTCCAGAGTCGTGGACCAGGAGTGTGGTAGTGCTGTTTTTCAAGAAGGGCGATAAAACGCTCTTAAAGAATTACAGACACATCTTACTCCTGAGCCACGTGTACAAACTATTTTCTAGAGTCATTACGAACCGACTCGCCCGCAAGCTAGACGACTTTCAGCCGCCCGAACAGGCCGGTTTCCGAAAAGGTTATAGTACCTACCATAACACATCCACACGCTACGCCAGATTATACAGAAGACCGAGGAGTATAATCGGCCTCTGCGTCTAGCGGTTGTGGACTATGAGAAAGCCTTTGATTTTGTCGAACTTGGGCAGTGCTGCAGTCCCTTTAGAGGTTCCTAATTGACTATCAATATATCAAAGTGTTGAAATGTTTGTATAAAAACGCTACTATGTCGATCCGCATCCAGGATAAGAGTATGAAACCGATCCAGTTGCAGAAAGGTGTGAGACAGGGAGACGTTATCTCTCCGATACTGTTCACCACGGCGCTGGAAGATGTCTTCAAGCTTTTAGACTGGAATGGACTCGGCATCAACATCAATGGCGAATACATCACTCACCTTCGATTCGCAGATTATATCGTAGTTATGGCAGAATCCCTGGAGGACCTTGGCACCATGCTCAATGACCTCAGCAAGGTCTCCCAACTAGTAGGGCTGCAAATGAACATAGACAAGACGAAAGTCATGTCTAATGCCGATGTCATTTCTGTACCGGTCCTAGTTGGGAATGCGATTCTCGAAGTTGTTGATCACTATGTTTACCTAGGACAAACTGGCCAATTAGGTAGATCCAATTTCGAGAAAGAGGTCAGCCGACGAATCCAACTCAGCTCGGCAGCGTTCGGGCAACTTAGGAGGATCTTCTCATCTAATATTCCGCAGTATCTGAAAACAAAGGTTTATAACCAGTGTGTGTTACCAGCGATGACTTACGGCACTGAAACGTGGTCTCTAAATGTTGGCCTCATCAAAAGGCTCAAAGTCGCTCAGCGTGCTATGGAAAGGGCTATGCTTGGTATTTCTCTACGTGATTGAATCCGGAATACGGAAATCCCTAGAAGAACGGATGTAACCGACATAGCCCGAAGAATTAGCACGTTCAAGTGGCAATGGGAAGGCCAATCCCTCGACGAACCGACAACCGTTGGGGAAGAAAGGTCGAGTGGCGGCCACGGATCGGACGGCGCAGCGTAAGACGACCCCTCACTAAGTGCACTGACGACATTACCATGGTCGCAGGAAATCGCTGGATGCAGGTGGCGTGGGACCGTGTTGAATGGCATTCTCGAGGGGAGGCCTATGTCCAACAGTGGACGTTTACGAGCTGATCAATGGATGGATGGATGGATTTTATTTAACAACTTTTACATGAAAAGTAATGTTTAATAGGTAAGTATTAGCTCCAATATGAGGTCCTATGTTTATATAATCTCTCGCAATTCATTCGTTTAAAAAACTAAATAAAATTATCTGTCGCGATTAAGATTATTCTATTTTTAAGAATATCCATCCGTTATTCTAGCCATGTCCACGATCCGCGGTATCAATAGTAAATCTTTTGATCACCATCATTCTCCTACTCATATCTAAATTACTTGGGGTCGATACAATATGTATTCTTCTTTCATAGTACATATTGTAAAAGTTAGAGGCCGGTCTTAAGACTGGTAGTCTTATGACCGCCCTCTTACCAGACGACAAGCCTCCTGAGGAACGTAATTGTTGAACTAACGGCACCAGATGGAGTAGACCCAGGTCATTATAAGGCTCTTAGTTGTCTTTTACGACATCCACGAGCACAGTAAGGGTTGGTAGTATTCGTAGCCGCTACCACACAGCTAGTAAATGTTTTGATATGCACGTTTATTTCCAATTTTCCATTTTTTCACAGATATTCTATACATATTATATCCTTTATATCCCAAAGCTAGGGAGTGATCACACACACAAACTACATATAAACCGAAAATTCATCAAAATCTGTCGAGCTATTTAAGAGTTCACTTACAAACAATCACACAAAAGAATTATATATAAATTACATGATAAATAGATCGTAAACGCAACTATTATGCCGCCATATTTAATGTAGATCTCCATATATTTGTGAAGCTTATCTTACTGTAAAGCAAATAATTAATGCCGGTAATATTATTATTGTATTTGCAAAGAAGTCAACAAATTACGTTACATTTTATTATAATTTCTTTTCATTGCATTCATTTTATTAAACGGCTTTAAGAATAAGCAGAAATGATATGATTTCAAGTCATCTTAACTTTGCTGTATGTTAGTGGCTAAGATCACTACTATACCTTTTTATTTTGCGGTGGACTATGGAGCTGGTCGCACCCCGCCAAATCGGTCCGGGGCGACGGAAGAGGCGGCTCGCAACCCCATTGACCCACCCTACAAGCTCCTCCTTTCACCGTGCGAGCGGGCCACCGGTACCCGATCTTTCTCTTCGGTAGCTAACACTACAATACCTTACATCGCTCGTAGTTATTTTAAAATATGAATAGGAACTTCACATTTATCTGGACTAACTCCACCTGATGCCGTATCATCAACTACATTCCTAACTAGGGTTGACGTCCGATAGGCGTCTGGTCATAAAACTATGATAAAACTTTTGCTATATTTATCACTAGAGAATAGCGGCGTAGTATCACGGCATGACCACATTTGCCTTAGTACCTACCTAACCCAATCTATCATTTCCAGTAGTCGACATAATTTTACTGCCAAGGTGCGCAAAAAGATGTTTCATATCACAAAATTTCAATACCTATCTATTATATACAGGTATAGTATGTTATTAACAAATCGATAGTGCTGTCAAAAATACAATAATCATCAACGATGACTGCTCTTACGTCTTTACTTGTATTCGGGTCGCACAATCGGCGATCATAGATTGTACCAAACGACACGCGGTAAAAAGCAAAAAATATGTACTTTAAATATCGAAAGCAATAAAAGCATTTGTTTGCTTAAGAATCAATTTGTTACTATAAAATGTGCATCGGCAATAAATACCAAATTATTTTGAATTTTTAATTTACTATTTTAACGATAAATGCTTAAATATTAAAAGTAGATATATGCTGTCGCGGACTTTTTTGTAAAACTATTTAAGAGGTACATTTCCCCAATACATAACATTAGTCTAACTTTCAAGATCTTTGCAGCGTATGCAAAAATAACTCGCAGATGGGCGATCTTTTCTGTCTTAAGCGATTTTTATCGTTATATTTTAGCCAATTTACAAAATATCTTTATAAATTATAGCCTATGTGTTATTCTGATGTGTAAGCTATATTACTGTAAAGTTTCATCAAAATCAATTCGATAGTTTTTGCGTGAAAGAGCAACAAAGATGTCCATATATTATTACAAACTTTCACGTTTATAATATTAGTAGGAAGTAGGACTAGTAGGATTATCATTTCAGCACGTATATGTCCCACTGCAGGGCCCGAGCCTCCGGCACACTAGGAGGGATGTTAACCAACTATACCACGCTGGTCAGGGTTGGTATAGGGTTTTATTTTGAGTTTTCCATCTCTTGCATAGATGTTATATTCATATTTTATCCCTTAGTCGTCTTTTACGATCACCCATGGGTAAGATAGGCGATGGTTTTTTTTTTTGGCGGCGGGCTACGGATCGGTCGCGCCCCGCTAATCTGTCCGGGGCGACGGGAGAAGCAGCGCACGACCCCGTAGACCCGCCCTACCTATTCTTACTGCGTCACCACACAGAAAATTATTTTTATATTTGCTATATTAATAGAGTGTATATTGTCCCAACCCCAAGTTAGGATAAGAGCAAGATGATGGTGATGATGATTTTCATCATCTAATAGCTTAATGATGTCTGCAATTGAATATAGGCTACTTAAGGTGATAATATTGTAATCGAAAACTTTGGCAAATGGATTGGCGAACGCATTTCTTGTACACTACACACTTCTGGTAATCACTAGAAGTGCTTCGAGTGCTTCCTAGTTTAACAACGCCCACGGGAAAGTGGAGTATAGGCATATAATGTATTATTAAAACCGTCATCACACAGTGAAATAAATTATAATTTCATTTATTTTTATTATATAATAATAATTTACATTTATTATTAATAACTTGCATTACATTTATTATTTACATTATTAATTTAAAATAATTATGCCTTATATTATAGTAAATCATAATAAAAATTAATTAAAATGCTGAAAAATTATCCATATACTAAATAATGAAATTGCGCCTGCTGTATTTTTTTTTATACGATACGAGTACTTGGTTTTGATAATTTATATTTTCAGGCATTTATATATTAAATCGTTTAATTTCCGTGTGGTGACAGAGTAAGAATACAATTCACCACCTTTCTTCCTATCTTTCCCGTGAGTGTTGCGAAAGACTACTATATAATATGCATATAATCAATACAAGAGAAGAAAAAATAAAATAATAACTCTATACCTAACCGTCTGACCAGCGGAATATAGTTGGTCAATTTGCTTTCTATTGTGAAGGAGGCTCGAGTCCACCAACGGGACGTATATAAGCTGAGATGACAATATATTTCATAATAATTGTGAGATTCATTTCATCAGAAAAGGAGTCAAGAGTCTCCGAAACCGGCGAGCGTGTATGAAGAGAATTATGAATTTTGAGGAAGCGAGTGAAGTATGCAAGGATAGAGTTCTCTGGCATTCTGTTCTCTCTGCCTACCCTGCAAGGGATATGGCGTCATGATATGTGTGTAAATCCTTATATAGGTACTAATATTATGAATAAGAAATACGAAATACTTAGCATAAAAAACAAAATGGGTGGGTCTTTGCTGATTAAGTGGTTGTCCTTGAATATCACCAATCATTGAAAGATATTGGATTAATTAAAAAGATATGCTAATAAGTATATGATCAAAATGGAAGGTGTCCAAATGTAGGAGCCAATATGTTGATAGCTGGACCCAATGCGTCTAATGCTTTTCTGCATATATTGGCAGGGCTAAATTATATACCGACGTCCTCCCCGGGGGACGTCGCTCAAGGAGAGGGTACCCCTCAGGGAGTATTCCGTCGGACCGGCCACTGACGACAAGTTCACGCTGTTCCGGTGGCCGGTCCAAAGACGAAGGCGGGGTTCCCGGGTAGGTTACGAGTATGCGTGCTTACGCCCCTCTGTAGCCCCGGATGGAGTGGTGCGAGGAGTGTGCCAACCGTAACCCACCCCAAAAAAAAGGACTAAATTATGTGACTGTCAACAAATAATCATTATTTAAGAGAATCTTGGAACTAACTACATTTATTACTACTATACCATTCATCCCATATTCAGCATATTTGTGGCCACTACTCGACATAGAATTCCCAATGGGGCCCAACTTTTTTTTTATTTATTTTTATTGGTTGCTGGCAAACGAGCAAGCAGCACAGGTAGCAGGCAGCTGGTAAGTGTTACTGCCGCCCCATAGACCTTTACTATACCAAGAGTATAAATAGGCCGCTATCTACCAATACAAACCCCAAACCCACCCAGTTGGGCTTCCAGATCTCTCGCTCACTGAACGAAGCGCAATATCACATTGCCATTACTCAGACGTTGATCTTCTGCGAGAGTGTGGTACTACCCTGGACGGACCGGCCCGTGGCTGTAGATAGAAAACAATCAACAGCGTGGTTATACCAATAAAATATAATTGCCATTCTTGGTGGGCTAGTTGGTGATTGGCGTTGCTTTTATAACTTTGATAAGAGAGTTTTCACGATTACCTCAGAAATTTAAGTGATGACGGCACATCGTTATTAATACGTCATCACACAGGAAATAAATTCTAATTGCATTTATTATGATTATATAACATTAACTTACATTTATTATTCACAATTATTTAATAATAAATGTCATTTATTATTATTATGCATTACATTCATTTCATTTATATAGAATAACAAAATGAAAACTTGATAAAATGAGCAAAAATAATTTATTTCCATATCTCTAATACTCGAGTAAACGTCAGTGATCATTTGCATAATAATAAAACCTCTTTATAATCTATGCAAGAATGTCAGTTATATATGGTTACGAGTTTATGATATAATTAGTTTATTTGAAAATAAACTTTAGTATATTTACAAACAGATATTACGAGATAACACATATAAAACCAGAAGAGAATAATAATATATAATAATTTTAGTGCAAATAGCTCCACTTTAACTGCTTATTTTATCTCTGTACTGCCTGGTCCCGCATTTATATCGTGATCATGCAAAAATGCGATATTAAACAATGCGATGCGAAAGGGAATGCTCCGATGGTTCGGACATGTGGAAAAAATGCCGAACGAACGGCTGGTTAAGAAGATATGCAATGCGAAAGTGGAAGGATGTAGGTACCGTGGGAGACCGAGACTCACCTACCTAGACCAGATTGGTCACGTACTGAAAGAAGGTGGAGTCAAGAGTCTCGAAAACCGGCGAGCGTGTATGAAGAGAATTATGAATGTTGAAGAAGCGAGTGAAGTATGCAAGGATAAAGTTCTCTGGCACTCTGTTCTCTCTGCCTACCCTGCAAGGGATATGGCGTGATGATATATGTGTGTATCATGCAAAAAGCTGTTTTGTGTTTTGATTATAAGAGATTTTCAACAGCATGCAATGTATAGTAATAGGAACACACTGTTGACAGCTTTCTGTCCACAGCCGTACGCCCCGGTCCCTCTTGACTATCATTACAATCTCGCATAAAATCAAGGTCTAAGCCATGGCAATGTGCTGTTGCGCTTTGTTGGACGAGCGAGAAAGCTGAAAGTCCAATTTGGATGGAGTTTGTTTGGTAGGCAGCCGCCTAACTATACTTTTGGTATTGTAAGGGTTCATGGCTGGTAGTAAGAGTTACCATCAGGTGTGCTACTTGCTCGTTTGCCACCATAAACAATAAAAAATACGTGTGGCACTCGGGGACTGCCGCGGTAAAGCTATTGCATAGCATTTTTATCAACTTATGCAATTATAATTATTTATTTATTTTTTATTTATGCAGTATTTCTTTTATATTAATTCAAGTTACACCTATTTATTAAAACTACTAATTTATTAAAACATTTAAAGTACACGTTTTTAAACTGTTTTATTTATAATATTATTGAATTATTGTAAATAAATTTTGAAAAAATAAATTGCAAAAAGAGTTTGACGGCGGTGAGATTCGAACCCACGCCTACGGTGCCCATCACCAGCGCCTTAGACCTCTCCGTCGCGCTGCCTGCGTATAATCAGAGCAAAATTAACTGCTGCTTTTCAACCATAGAATCTTAGGTTTTATTTTTGTTACGGAATTTCTTGATTCGATCGCCGCGCTCAAAGCCCGCGATAAAAGCTATGCAATAGCTTAAAAACATGTATGAGATCTAGGTCTTTTCCATTGATCACGTCGTGTTAGATATAGGTTTCCCCAAAAAGGAAATAATTATAATTATAATACCTTAAGAGGTGTGTTAGCAATCACGATTTGTATTATAAGCGAACATTCGTTTAGTACTTGGGAGGCACATTGTGTGAGAATTTCTGTCATTGTATAAGAAAAACTTTCCTGCTTTATAAGTGGCTGCGATTTCAAGTAAGACATACTTTATATCTACACACTATAAAACGGAATCTTGACCTTGGTCTTTGCGAGATTTTTAATTTTTTATTTCGTGATTTTAAAACTTTTGATAATGATGAGTCTGTGTCACCTATTCTTATCAATATTTTTATGATGTCTACTCTAAATTTTAAATTAAAAATGATTCTTAACCCATATAAAGTCGAATGACCTATCTATTTACATTGAAATTTAGACAAATTAATTAAGTATTTGAAAACTGCTTCAAAAGACATTTTTATTTATATTTTTATTATTGAATAAATATACGTTATTATATATTTAGATAGCATATCTATCATATTTTAGTTCATTGAAGCAATAAAGGTCTAATTATGTTATCTATTATCTGCAAAAGTATCAAAATATTTGGTTTATAAATACGATGCATAATATGTAACATAGAACGTCATAATTATATTAGGTACATAACGCCTCATAAATTTTGACAACCATTACACTAATTACATATGACGAATATTTGTACGTAAAATATATATCAATTCAATAATGGTGTTTATATTTTTTGTACTTTTATTACCGATTTGATGCTGCCTAAAACTAAATGTTTTAAACAGTATATAGTGAAATACTATAAATAATGAAGACAAAAAAAAATAGAGTTACAATATCAACTTTTTTTTTTGGCGGCGGGCTATGTATTGGTCATATCCCGCTAAATCCGTTCGGGGCGACAGAAGAAGCGGCGCGTAACTCTATAGACCAGCCCTAAATATACCTCATTACTCAGAGCGAGCGGGCCAACTGAGACCATATACAATCTACGATAACTTGCTAGTAGCCCGGGTCCTCTGCCAGCAATAGGACACCAGAAGACTATTAATTAAATTTCCAAACAGCACCAACATACCGCCCCGTAAAGCTGCTGGATAGGCAAAAACCAGTTAGTTCAGGCAGATCTTTAGGAAAACTACCCTCAGAACTTTTCCAATAATAGTAGTAGGTTCTGTGTGATTGCCAAAATGGATGATAGCACGCCTCCTTCTCTTTCTTGGTTGAATACTTCCAGGAATTGGACAAATTTCACAATCAGTCTTACAAAGTTCTACCTCATATTGTATAATCAAGTCAAGTGTCAAGTCATCAAGTGTATAAGCATCAGGGAATTTGAAAGCATTAAAGAAGGCAAAAACGATTACAGAAGCTCCTGAATTACTTGTATTTCTTGTCTTTTGGAATGCATCAAAGATCTTTGGTTTCTCACGTACGTCACTCTCTTACTAAAATATCAGAAGCAGCATCACCTATAACTGATACAACTAATGTCATAGTTTCACCAATCTTGACAAGGCCATTTGCTTCAGAAGCAAACGGACCTCTTCCGGTTTGAATATCTAATCTAGCCATAGTAGTATCGCCACTGAAGTTGCTAGTAATTTGGTTCAACATTCCAACGCTGAGAGAAGATACCGTTTCTTTAAATTGCCTTCCCACAAACATCTAACTTTTCTGATATGATTCCAAATTTCCTGGATACCTATTTCATTTTGAAGTACAAGCACGTTTTTTAAGTATGCCTGACCTTCGTTTTCGAAATCACTGAAGAATCTGTTTCACATGTATTTAGACTAACAGTGAAAGAAAATTTCGTTTTGCCTGAGTTTTCCTTAACGTAGACACACTCTGGTTCTTTATAATGATCTTGAGAATAAATAAGACCGTGTATTCCTTGTTAAACTCTATGTTGATGGTCATCATGTCCTTACCACAATCTACAGTAATCTCGTGGATGTGGGGAGCATGGCGATCATCATCATCAGGAGATGTCATTTGAGATCCAGAGGTTTCAAAACCAGATGGGGAATAACTCAATGACGAACTGGAACTGGAGCCACTGGATCCGCCATCTTATGAATCATAAATTTGTTTTGTAGTTTGGTCGACCAAACTACAGGACTGGTTGTCACCAGGTTGAGAAGGCGAGGATGTTGATATGTGAGCTGGGAGGGTGATGGTTCATAATTAGAAGAACTAGGTTAGTAGGACAGAGAATAAGAATAGAATTTCTGCCTAGGTTGATAGATAGGCGAGCTGAAAATGTATAAAGACATATATTAGTTAAAGGTTTAAAATATATATTTTCCACAAAAATCCGAAGCTGCAAGAGGATCTGTGCGATAGTAAAAATTCTAAAAATGCATTTCGTGCAAACACCAGCTCAGATAATCAAATAAAGTTTGAAATAAAACAGTATTTTTTTTTAATTGGTACTAAAGCTGTCCTGGGCGACAGATGAAGCGGCGCGCGACTCCATAAACTCGCACCGCGTGGAGAAGTACATTGCGAAATGTACTTCTCCACGCCGTGCAAGTGGACCACCAGAACCAGGTCTTTGTCGTCGGTAATCAACATTAGAGAGCCCTAAGGCTTGCAACACGGGTGAATTTTCTTTCTTTCAAATAAAATTCAATTTAATTAAAATCATATTTCTAATTTATATATTTTTTATCACTTAATTTATGCTATTTTTTAAATGAATTCTCTCCACAATCGTATAAAATTTGGAGATTTCATAACAGTAGATACACATTGTAATTTAAGCATCCTAAACAATATTTTCCAAGATTTCATTTATTAATTTAATTTTAGAGGCCTTAGATAATTAAAAAAAAAACCATACCTAGACAAAAGAAAAAGTTAAACGAACCAGACAGGTAATAAATAAAAAACTTAACTAATATTTACTGTTTATTTATCTACCTAGATTTACTAATCTAAGTTGCAAAATACATGCGTCTGTTTTTACAAGAATTATAAGCGCCTTGATAAACACGAAATTAAACTTTCATACTATAGTAAAAACGTAGACATTTTAATCTCATCTGTAAAATGAAATTTGAAAGAAAACTTGAATAAAAAAATTTAATTTGTATTAACACGGCCAGGGAAAAAATTCACTAAGCATTTATGAAATTATTCAAATATTCTAATCCATCGGATGCTCGCTTTCCAAATAGACACTAATCTAACAATAATTGCATCCTTGCATATAGAATAGTTTAAATTTAAATATTTTATTTCCTTTACTTTCTCCTTTTTATTTTTATGTCCTTATGTTTTATTTTACATTGCTTAGCTTCTTTGCTTTATATTATTTCTTGTTAGAATAAATAGTGCAGTATATTTCATTGGACGTTATAACAAAACTAAAATATTCTAATTTTAGTTTAAAATAAATTATACAGTTTGGTTGCTACATTGAATTAAATCATCTGACATTTCTGCATTAATTCGTCATCACAGAGTGATTATTATGAATAGTTTCAATGTAAAGCCAAATTAATACTCAAATCTCTAACCTATATATCTGATCTTTTGAGTTCAGTTACTTTCTGTTTCTTCAAATACAGACATTGAATCTCATCAACTGATAATCCTTTAGTTTCAGGTTGATAAATTACAGTGAAGAGGGCACCCACGAAGCCGATAATTGTATAAGCATAGAAGACGGGTCCTAAACCGAATTTTTCTACAGCTGGAGTAAAGATAACAAGACCAATAAAATTCAGAGCCCAACCGGATGACAACACGATGCTTCCACAAAGACCTCGAACCTGACAGAAAAAAATTTCATTTAGAAACATGAATTTAATAGCTTAGATAATTAATAAATATGATATTTCATCTATCCAGCTATCACAATCTATCAACTTTCACTACCGTCCTCTACTATCAATCTACCATATATCCAACCATCACAATTTATCAGATGTTAGATATATATCTATAGCAATATATCCATTAAATAAGACAAATGTCTTTCTTTGAGGAACGAAAATGATATACTAGTTATTCTTGGCGAGTGAGATTATTGAGACTCTCTCTCAATTATAAATAGTAAATAGTATTTAGAACGCCATGGGCAAACATTTTTGGGCAACCACCGTTGCCTAAAAATGTGTTACTAATCACTTTACTTAGCTTAGGTTTTTAGTTCGGCATATGGTAAATATAAAAATAAAGCTGATGTTAAATTAATTTGATTATCGGTATGTCCTGGTGCTTCAAAATGTTTAAAATTTGGTTTTCAGAATAAAAAGGCTGAAGAATTATGGCTAGGAATACCACCAATCCTTATATTGCTGATAGGTGTCATAAAAAAATAACTGAAAGTTTAATATATGCCTGGGCCAATCGTATCTGATGTAGTCTTATCCAAAATTACATTCCCAAAGAGGGTTGATCTCAGGCGGTCGGTTTTAAAACTATCGCCAAAACACATTACACGTCGAACCCAAGTAATCAGGATAAAATTAAGATAATGATGATGACAATCATATTAAAAGGAGGTCACCAATATTTTCATTAAAAATGTATTTAAATTTAAGAAATAGAAAATAAATATTTACTTCTGGTAAGAATAACTCTGCAGTCAATATATAAGGTATGACACCGACGCCCATATTGAATATGAAATTGTAAATATATATCAAAAACGCAGTGAACCAGTGTGGAGCCCAGTGGTAATCTATTTGAGTGCCCAAAATCAGCATGCATATAGAAGAGCCAACGCATGTTGATATCATCAGAAACTGCAAAAAGATAATAAATTAATTTAATATGCCATCAATTCAGCTATCAGACACAAGTACTGTGGGATAATGCAATATCAAGTCAAGAGCCAAATAGTATATATATATCGTGTACTTTTCAAAAACACTAAGGTTTAGTTTTTAACATACTAAGTTATTTTCAAAACTTATTTACGAGCAAAAAATGATTGCTGCACATGGATTAAAACCTACACTTATTGGAAATTTCTTTCAATCATCCTACCAACTAGACCAGTGTGAACTGACGTAAGCCAATAATATACATACTGAATATATCAAAATATAATTACCGAAAATCAATCCAAAATTAATTGAAATTTCGGAATAAGGCAATGGAATGTTATCACCACAAAGATCATAAAAATAATTTTTATTTTGATATTAGGAGATATAGAAATCATCATCGATTTCTAAAGTCTTGTTATATATTACCAATACAGCATTTCAAAACATCCTAGAGGTTTTAAATTTCAACACGACAATCCTTCTACTAGGCCACGCCGTTACCAGATTTCTCTCTAAAGTCATAAATGTATGGACTCATTCAGAGTTACTACTCTCGCAGGAAAACGATGTCTGAATTAGCTAATGTAATTTGAGTTCGTTTAATATATGCTTGTAAAGTCCTCTGTTACAAGATTTATTACTTATTTTGGAGTTGTTGTCTTTAAATAAAACAGAATTAAATAGCCAATAAGTTACCCTTCTGCCAAAACGATCGATAATTGTTGAACACAATATACCAGCTGCTATGAAAACAACAGCCAAATATATAGAGCATTGGTTTGAATTTAATGAAGGTACAGCCTCTTTGAACATAACTTCGGCATACACTTGGACTGCTCCGTTACCCATAAGCATCAGAGTGGCCATACTAATTAGGGCTGTCACTAAAGCACGAATAGATGATGTAGATGTTTCTGAAAACAAATAATTCAACATTATTATTATGGTCATTGCTCTCTGTATGGTGACAAAGAAAGACTAAAATTCACTAATCCTTTACCTTACGGTGGGTGTCGTAAAAGACGACTTAGGGATATTATATGCATACAATGCATTTCCAAGAGAAGGAGACCTCGAAATAAAAATCACTACCCGTGCTGCCCAGCATAGTATAGTAACAAAATTTACCTCCTATTATGAAGGAATCGCGAGCCCAGTAGTAGGACTTATATGAGCTGAGATGAGATTCTTCCTGTATGATGACGTGTTTGAAATTAAAAAAAAACAGATTTATTCGAAGATCCAGTAAGGATAAGAATGTATTATTGAAATGTGTTTACTATACGTAGTTGCCACAATAACTTAAATGGTAACGCAGTTGAAATGAATCGCCGATAATTGTGGGTTCTAGTCCTGCCTAGTAATATCTTTCTTCCGTTCCATTCATGACTCTATTCATTGGATTAATCATTATTGAATATAGACCTCTGACAATGATCGCCACATTAGAAAGGTGATCGCATCTGGTGCTGTAACTTTCTCAACAAGGTGCTGTTGTACAATTTCTTAGTGATCCGTCAGATGGTTTTCAATGTTCATGGTAGAGTTTGGGGTTACTTACTCAGAAACTGCCATTCTGATATCTTTTCCTCAGGTACTGTGGTAGCAAGCAGATCCATAGCAACGCTGGGATCTGTTAACAAAATAAATCAAATAATTTATTTTCATAAACCCCATAAGGGCACTTATTATTGTCAATTTTATATCTTTTTTTAATTAATTTAAATTAATCTATCACCGGAACGGAAAGCGCCTACAAAGACTCAGCCGGTTGATCATTTTTTAAATCACAAATTTTAATCAAAATGAATGGATACAAGTTTAATATGTATTAACTCCAGTGAAATGCCTTTAAATACATACACACATACATATCATCACGCCATATCCCTTGCAGGGTAGGCAGAGAGAATAGAGCGCCAGAAAACTCAATCCTTGCATATATCACTCGCTTCCTCAACCTTCATAATTCTCTTCATACACGCTCGCCGGTTTCGGAGACTTTTGACTCCACCTTCCTTCAGTACATGGCCAATCTGGTCTTGTAATTAAATAATATCAATCTTGCCTTCGAATAAGGATACATTATTTAAATACAAAATTAAACAATCTTATAAAAGAGCAGGCACACCTAGTAAGTGTCACTGCCGCCCATAGACCTTTGCAATCAAGTGTATAGCTAGGTCGCTGTCTACAAATACAAACCCTAAACCCACCCAGTTGAGGTTCCGACTCTCTCGCTCACCGAACGAAGCGTGCTTCGTCGAAGCGTGCTTAGTCGAAGCGTGCTTAGTCGAACGGCGTCCGAGAGATCAGCGCGGGTTTCGCTTAGATGCTAACCGATGCAGGCCAGAATTATCTCCAACAGATTTCTCGCATCATCCAGCAGCACAATGGGCCTGTAGATCTCAGCATAGTCTAAAGACTATTCCAGATTCGACAGAAGTACTTGACTCCCATTCTTTCTACATCCCGGGAACTGCTTAGACGATAGACACGCATTATCACCAGCACCCGGTCTGATACACCATCCGGCCTGGGTGGTTTTGGTAGGTATTCGCGCTACCGCCACTTTTCCGTCTCCGTAACGGATGGAACACATTCATCGGTCTCCCAGTCATTTTCTGGCGAAACCACCTCGGGGATGCAATGTGACCTGCTCATTATGACTTGAATGTGATAAATCCTTACGTTATTTCGATTATACCCATTCTCTATGAATTTTCATGTTGCGGATCACGTAGAGAAATCCGGGGTATAGTCCTCTCTACACACACAGAGCGACTTTGAACCTTGCTATGCGGTCTATATTTAAAGACCGTGTTTCAGAGTCATAACTTATCGCTGGTAATTCATCGGTCACAAGTGAAAACCTATGTCACATATAAATTTTTAGTGAATAAAGCATTGCTGCCTGCTAAAATGAAGGGATATTCCCTTGAGTAAGTCTTTCATTCCAATATGATTATGTGAGATTTCTACATAATTTTCAATTCGATATTTTCACGTTCCTGCCTAAATCACCTAGATAAACTGTATAGCTACAAACACTTACCGTCGCCAGCTTCAAGCATTTTCTCTAGTCTTGGATCTAACTGCAGCTTCAGTTTTGAGATTTCTAATTCAACTTCTTTAGATGTTGGACTAACTTGCCTGTAGAAAGCAATTGAATGGGCTGCTTCCTAAAAATTGAAGATATTATTCCAATAATCATCTCTGCTGAGCTCGATTCTCCTCCACTAATGTGACAGGAATTGTACTGATAGTGATTTTATTTTCTTGCATTCCTTAAACGTTTATTACAATCATCTATGGCTAAGAAAGGTGTTCTTACTTCTTTACCAAAATTATTTCTTCTAATACTAATATTTTCAGAATATTTACAGCCTATTACGTTGTCACCATCATCTTTCTTTAGAATCAATTATATTGAAGAGTTTGGCAATAGTTTTATAAACGGCAACAATTTATAGATCTCACAAAGTATTGCCCTACATAGGAATCAAACCCGCTATACGGCACAGTAAGTCGGTATCTTAGCCATTATGAGATCACTGCAATCAGTAAAATAAGCAAACTCTTTTCTGGTAGTGGTAGGGCCACACTATATGGGTCTCGCAGGCGCAAGTACTTGCGCCTGATACCACCCTAGCCTAAACAACGGGTGGATTAATCCGCCAATCGTAATGAAGCCCACCGCGTGAGGGCGACGCCCCAACCGCGAAGGCTACCGGAGCATCGCCTTAAGACGATACTCTAACACAAAGGGCCACATTGTTGACAGTTTTCTGTCTACAGCAGCGGCCAGTCCGTCCGAGGTAATACCACAATCATGCAGTAAATCGTCTTCCGATTAGTGGGAATATGCTGCTGCGCTTCTTTCGCTGTGCGAGAGACCCAACAGTTTAACTTTCTGGGTGGATTTTAGTTAGTAAGACGTAGACCTCTGCACTGAAACAGCACTTCTGGTATTGCAAAGGTTCATGAGCGGCAGTAACACTTACCATTAGGTACGCTGCTTGCTAGTATTCCACCATTAATCTTAGACTAACATAATATTTTCTCTAAATAAGTGAATCCTATGCGTGTTATATTTCTGCTTAAACCGTATAAATTGAAAGTAATAAAATTAAAAAAAATATTACATAGGAAAAACTCACCTTCTCTTTTCCATTCTAAAGCAAATACACTGGAGATTCCTTCAAGAGAGCTATAACCAATACATATAGGATAGCCAGTGATAGCTGAACGTAGATCACCTGGCTATATGTCAGACATCCTCCCAATATATATGATACCAACAGACCAATAAAAAATATAACAACTATAGTAGACATCAGAGCTCCACGAATAGAATCTTGGACTATTTCAGAGATATATATGGTTGTTGTTACTTGACCTCCCGCTCCACAACCAGCTATTGCCATAGCAGCCAAGATGGATGGAATTGATTTGGTGAAAGACAGTATTAACCAGGCAAACTGAAATAAAATATTAAGACTTTTAATGTTTACGCGAGTATTACACATTTGAAATTAAACTACTTTTATGGATTCTATCGCGTTTGTATTTGATTTTTAATTTCCCGACGTTTCGAACACTTTACAGTGATCATGATCACGGGAGGACTGAGGTGTCTTACGTCCAATATGTCATTGTTATTACAAAAATTTATTTATATCTACCCTATAAGATATTAAATTTTGACCCAAATTTTTATACAAAATTAATACAAATTCATTGCCCTTACAAAAAGAGAATGATTCTATATATAAAATTTATGTTGTTTATGATTTGTTATTATTTGTATTTAATTTATGATAACTATTTATTTAAAGTATTATATTTAAAGTATTTAATTTATGATTATTTGATTTTTTTTATTGATATTGAAATCAAAAAACATAAAAATTTCAATAGGGAGGATGGCTGGGTATTATCATCAAGCTGGGATCCTGTTATTCACTTAATTAAAAATAAAACTAAGAAGACCACCACAAGACTGCAAGACACTGTGAGCACTTATTGTATAGATTTGACCCACAATAATAGTTAAATTTTAATTTAATTAATTTTAGTAAGGTTCTAACTCAAAAATTCAATAATAAAATTAGTATCATGCTTCCTGAGTTTTCTCGCCGGATCTTTCTCAGTGTGGCCGCGTTCCGATCCGGTGGTAGCTGAATAGTTTTATAGTTTTGTAAAATTATAAAATTGCCACAATAATAGTTATCATAAATTAAATACTTTAATAATAACAAATCATAAACAACATAAATTTTATATATAGAATCATTCTCTTTTTGTACTGGCAATGAATTTGTATTAATTTTGTATAAAAAGTGGGTCAAAATTTAATATCTTATAGGGTAGATATAAATAAATTTCTGTAATAACAATGACATATTGCACGTAAGACACCTTAGTCCTCCCGTAACTATGATCACTGTAAAGTGTTCGAAACGTCGGGAAATTAAAAATCAAATACAAACGCGATAGAATCCGTAAAAGTAGTTTTATTTCAAATAAAATATAAAATTTATTAAATATATAAATGTTTTACACGTAAGCTTTAATGAGTTCTGATGTTTACGCGAGTATCACACATTTGAAATAAAACTAATTTCATGGATACTATCGCGTTTGTATTTGATCTTTATTTTCTCGACGTTTCAAACACTTCACAACGTTCATGGTCATGGGAGGACTAAGGTTGCTCACGTCCAACTAGTCATCGTTATTACAGAGATTTATATCTACCCGCTGCATTATCGGTTATTAATTTTTGACCCACATTTCTAATACATCTATGTATATAAAACAAAGTACAATAACTCTTATAAAAAAAATATGATTTTTATGTTTTTTGATTTCTCTTCGTTCGGAATATGGTAATATATGTTAAAATATGATATTAACCAACAAAAAAAACATTAAAAAGAGCACCAGTCAAAACATTATTAGGTCAAGTTCATTTATTCAAGGAATAACAAAACCAATTGACAGCTCGCCTAATGTTGTCTATGGTTTGTTTTGAAAATACCGCAAAACGTTGAAATGAAAGTTGACCGGTCGATGTGTTTATTTTGTGTGAATGCTACGAGTATTATTATAATACATCTTATTGTGCCAATATTATTATTAACAATGCCGCCACCAAATAGATCTAATATTTCCCGACAAAGTCGTAATGCAATTAGGATTTGAAGAACCGCGTTAATATGGCACGCCTTCGAGCTACTCAATCATTAGAGTAAAGTATGGTAGTCCGTGAATCGGCTCGGTTGGCAATGCCAAATCGTCGAGCAAACCTCAAGAGCTCAACAACTACATAATTTACAAAGCACAAGAGAAATGTTCTTGGGTCTGACGAACGTCTGAACGAAAGGAAAAACAGTCGTATATCACAAGGTGCTTCACTGCAGAGTGCAACCCATGCACCAAAATACATGGCCAATGTCTTTCTTGCACGCCACACCTTTTGTGCGTTTTATATCCCTTAATCGGCACATACAACTACAATACAACCCACGGGAAAAGGGGTAGTGAATCGTATTCTTACTACGTCACCACAAAGTGTAAAGGTGATATAATAACTGATCTGGTTGATGATCGCAGTTGTTGTTCTAATTTTCTAAATGCTTATCTTCTTAGTAATCCCTTAAGGTGGTATCTACTACTTCCACGAGAAGGTAAGTCTACTGATATCTACACTCGACTTAAAAAATATATAAAATCGTATCTTACCACAAATGGCAAACCAAACAAAATTGCAGAATTCTTCCGTCCAAACTTGTTTACGGCAATACCACAAAACGGCGTCATAATAAACGCGCCAATATTTGGTAAGCTGCCCAATAACGATACGTGGACTGTAGACATGGGTTCTGCTAGAACTGTCTCGTTGGATACAAAGTTAGCTACATTGTAGGAAGGCCAAGCGAATACCAAACCAGTCAAAGCCATGAGTAAGGCAACTGAAAACAAATAAAATATACGATTTTATTACAATGGAAATATTATAGAATTTGATTAATTATTATTTAACTAATTATTTATTAATCATTAATAGGGAATTAAACTTTTAATATTATCGTTTATATATTAATATTTTTTTAATCTATTCATTACTATTAGGTTATTTTCCTAATGTTTTTCAACCCCTATTTTTATTTTACTCCTTAAGGGTTAATTCTGACAACATGTTAATGTCATATTTATTTATATCTAATCAATAGCCTAAAAATAAGTTTCAAGCTTCTGGCTTTAAAAATGACGATACTTCCTTACAACTTTTCATCCCCCCTTACAACTCTTTTTGCATTAGAAAGTAGCCTATGTCCTTTATCAGGCTCTAGACTATCTGTGTACGAAATTTCATTTAGATCGGTCCAGTAGTTTTGGCGTGAAAGAGCGACAAAGAGACAGACAGAGTTACTTTCGCATTTATAATATTAGTAAGGATTATTTTTATTTATAATTTTAAAGATTATTATTGAATTGTCAGTTATTAATTATTAATTAATTCTTAGAACGTATGGTGCTGTGACTAATTAGGTCAAAATATAACCACAAGGAAAGCATGTTAACTTATTATATTCTTACGCGTCATTACAATTTTAAATACCAAATATCGATATAATATAAAAAGTAAAAAATTTGCATAACTAAATTGTGATTGTAATTGTCCGTGCGGTAACGGAGCAAGAATACAATTCACCACCACCTATCTTAGCCGTGAGTATTCGTAAGAGGCGACTAATGGATATGAAACGCATAATAACATCTATGCAAGAGAAAGAAAACTCGAAACTAAATCCTATGCCAACACATCTGACTAGCGTGGTATAGTAGGTCAATTTCCCTTCCATTGTGGAGGAGGCTTGAGCCCAACAGTGGGACATATATGACATGATTATGAGATATTTACATAACTAAATTAACATAGTAAAAATTAATGTTAACTATACACATTCAGTGGACAGTATTATGAATATACATTTTGACATACAAAATGTATTTTGATTTGACTCACTTCACTCACACTACTGACAGTATTATGAATATACATTTTGACATACAAAATGTATATTGATTTGACTCTTAAAAACCAAGATCATATAATACTTCTTCTTCTTCTTCTTCTTCTTCTTATGTATTGGCAATCAGCTACATATACGAGCTATTGGTGCCAGTGTCAAGTTATAAATATTTTCACGTTTTTAGTCTTTCAAGTCAGTCGTTGTCTAAGTCAAATTGTCACCATTAACAGTGCAATGGCCACACTGTTAATGGTATCTTGTGGGAATTTTGATGGAAAACGAAAACGTTGTAAAGCACTTTTATATGATATTCACTACATCCCAGTATTTCCGCACATCACATTACATAAAATGCCATCAAAATTATCTAATATAACACATTAAAACACTAAAATATCGAATATAATACAAGAGCACCACATGACGTTTTCAAATTCCCGTCAAAAGTCCATATAATACTTCTTCTTCTTCTTTTTATGTATTGGCAATCAGCTACTTATACGAGCCATTTTTGCCAGTGTCGAGTTATAATTATCTTCACGTTCTTAATCTCTTCAGGTTAGTCATTGTCTGTCAGTCAGTCGAATTGTCGCCATCAACAGTGCTATGGTGACACTGTTAATGGTATGTTGTAGGAATTTTGATGGAAAACGAAAACGTTGTAAAGCACTTTTATATGATATTCACTACATCCCAGCTGTTCTGTCACATCATATTACATAAAATACCATAAAAATTATCTAATATAACACGTTAAAACACTAAGATATCGAATATAATACAAGAGCACCACATGACGTTTTAGATTCCCGCCAAAAGTCCATATAATACTAATAGCAAGGAATAAGGTGACACCTTTAGTGACATGTCGCAGAGTAAATATAAATTTACAATCTTTACTATCGCTATTTAATTGGGACTTAGACAATGAACCGACATGACTGACGACTAAAATATAAATTTATTATAATTTTTTAAACTTATTTTACTTGACATTGGCGAAATTGTGGTTAATCACTCACAGAGGCCATTCACGAAGAAGAAGAAGAAGCTATTTAATTGCACAAATTGTGTTCTGCCAGATAAGTAGCTATAGAACCAGTTTATTGCATTAGAGTCACAGCCATAGTAAGAAAGCTTAGAAAGAAGGAGAGATATATTAATGACTTTTGACGGTCATTTGAAAACGTCATGTGGTGCTCTTATATTATATTCGATATCTTAGTGTTTTAATATGTTATATTAGATAATTTTGATTTCATTTTATGTATTGTGATGCGGCGGAACTACTGGAATGTAGTGAATATCATATAAAAATACTTTACAACGCCCGTGGAAAATCAAGAAGAGTAAGAATTGTACACATGCCCTGGTCCCTGACTTCTAAGACATCATTAACCACAGCAAGGAGAGTAGTAGTTGTGCTGTGGTCCTATTGAAGTCCGGACCGCACATAAGACAAGATGTCACGTTATTCTAGATACTTCCTGTATTGATTAAATATTATCCTTTCCAAAATCTTAGAAAGACAAGATAGTAAACTGATTGGTCGAAAATCTTTAGCACTTGGATTTAAAACTTTTGGTATAGGCTTAACTATAGCAGTCATCCTAAGATCCGGGCATATGGCCGTAGCTATGGATTTATTTATTATCGCTGTGATGAATGTCAAACTCTCGGAAAGTGTCATCATAAACATTTCCGGTGAGATTTAATCACTACCAATAGCATTAAATTGAAGACTGCGAATGCATTGCTACACTATGTCTTCACTAACTGGTTCAATACTGAAAGTATCTCTTTTTAAGGAATCAAGGTATATCGGATCTTATTTTATTGAATACTAGCTTCTGCCCGCCGCTTCGCCCACATAAAAGGTTACTTTCCTAAAGTTTTTGATCCCCTATTTTTATTTTTGCCCGTCGGTAATACAGTGCAACGGTATTACAATACTCAGGGTTGGAACTTCATTACTGGACTGCTAGATGGCGTTGAAGAAGCTAGATTTTGAGATTTTTTGACAAACAATTTTTTTATGTTTCATATAAAAATTTTGATTTTTTTTAAATAAAAAGTATCCTATGTTACTTTTAATACCTCCAAGAATATGTGCACAATGTTTCATGATGATCGGTTGAGTAGTTTTAGCGTGAAAGCGTAACAAACAAACTTACATTCACATTTATATATTAGTAGGGATAGTAATGGTAAATTTGAAATTTTGTCAGAGCTTTTTTAGGATTCTTTAGGTTAGAACTTATAAAGTTTTTAAATTAAGCTTCTTTCTCACTATTTATAGCAGCGGTAACGACATGTTTCAAGTTCTTATAACTCGCCTTATGTGTATTTGATTTAGTTCTTTTGGCTTGTATATGATATCTATCTCTAAACTTAATCATATTCTTTACAGTATCCGTAATCAATGGCGATGGTTTTTCCTTAATTATAGTCGTTTTAGGTGGAGCATGTCAATCGAATAAAGTTACTATAAATGTATTAATAATTGCCACCATAGAGTTTACATTCTCTGGTTCTAATATTAATGGCTAATTGAGAGCAGAGGTATCATTATCAAAAATATTTAATATTATGTTATGAAGAGGTCTATAAGATATATATCTAGGTACTAATTTATCAATTTCGTTATGAATTTGCGTAGATATTACAGCATGTTGTCCCAGCTCCGATTTGTGTAAAATAGAAACATCACGTACGTGCATATTAGTACAAATAATATCAACTAGAGTCTCACTATGCTTTGTAAAGTTTGTGGGAGAAGATACAACTTGCTTGATATTACAGTAGTGGAGAAAGTTGTTTAGGAGTCTAGTTTCATTGTCTATAGTATTAATCACAATGATATTAAAGTCTCCCAATAGTATAATCGTATCAGCTGTGAAAGATGTCATAGAGTCTGTAAGGGCAAAAAAAAACGTATTAATATACACGGTGATCTGTACACTGTAGCTATAATTAAAGTTTGAGAATATAGATTTAGTTTATTTTTTTTTGGGACTAATCCCACCACACATGCCCACCATTGTAACTCCTGTAAGCCAGGATCCACAATGGTCACTATAAATGACACCGAGGTTTGACCCTCAGGCAGTCCCGGGAAATGATTTTAATTGTCTTGGAACCCGCAACAAATTTAATTAGAAAAGTTAAAGAGGAGGAGTTGGAAAAGAGTGATTCCACTTCCCTCCCAGGCAAAGCGGGAGACAGAAAGCAATATTGACTAGTCAGCCAATAAGTAAAGGGTTGTACAGCTACGATAAGCGCAGCAGTACGGCACCACGGATACGGGATAACTTAACGGGGCCTATATGTGAGCCTTAAGATTGGTTGCAGTAGTAGGTATGGCAGAAACGCCTAAACGCACGGAAATTTTCTCGAGTTGCTACAAGATCCGTGTAGTATACTACTCCAGATGTTACTTGCAAACTGTCTAACATAAGGTCGCGCTCGTTACGCCAGAGATCGCACTCCCAGAGAATGTGATGTGCTGATTGTTCATACTCGCGGTTATTTGTAGAACATTGACATAGTGGTGAAGGTACGAGTTTAAAAGAAAATAATTTACTTTTAAAGTTGCCATGGCCAGTTAGAAATTGGGCTACAAAATGGTCAACCTCCAGCCACACTCTCTCTAGGCGCTCGCGGACGCATGGGAAAAATAGATAGAGGTGACGGCCCTTCGATGATGAATCCCATCTTTCTTGCCATTCAATTAAAAGTAAAAAAAAAAAAAAATAGATTTAGTTTAATCCACATTTTTTGCTTAACGCTAGAGAAGAAAGGATAAGATTGGCTTTGGACTTTAAGATCTCGTCAAATATAAAAACCGATACCCCCTAATACGGCGCTTTTGCTCGGCCAAGGTGCGCCCGACCCTCTTCACCCTGTCTAAGCCAAGTTTCATTTATTGCAATTACATTAGCCTTAATTTCCTCCACTGCTATAATAATACTGCACTAAAGTTATATAGATAAGACATGAGCTTACAAAAAAAAAAAATATAGTCATATATATTTCGCACTAGGTACTACTTATATTATGACTCCTGATTAAATGATATTAGCAATATTTAGATTTACGTTAGATAATTAGTAAAATGAAACAATGAATACGGAGTATTATTAATAATAACGAACATTATATATTGGCAATCACAAATTATTGTAAGTAATATTACAATACGCTTTTTCATAGAAATACTCCGGCAAATAAAAATTACACATTAAAAATGCGGCTACCACGCTACAGGTAAATGCTCCGAATAAAATTGATTTTAAAGAGATCAACGCATGGCTACCTGGGCCTGCGTTGATCTCGGTTACAAAGATTCCAGCAATATTTGATAATGGCCAAGAGCTTCACTGAGAGAAAAATTTAGGGCAGTGAACATTCTAACCGTTGTATCACAATTCATATTCGAAAACATACTATATGTAAAAAAAAATATTAATGAATTTGATAAATATAGTGATATTCACCGTGTGAACACTAGGAATAAGGATAATCTAGTTACCTATCATACTCGCCTACAAAAAATTAGTAGGTCTTTCATGGGGCAATGTATAGGCTTTTACAATAAACTACCTAAAGATATCCGAGATATTTATAAAATCCGATTACGAAATGAAAAATGATGTCGCAAGCGGGATTCGAACCCGCGCCTATTGGGATTCCGGCCCAATCGTGCTGCCACTACACTACCGCGACTAATTGTAGGACATGCAAATTTCATTTCGTATTGTATTACGTCTTAAGGTGACGGTGTGCTATCTACCCGACAATGTTTACACATTGTTATAGGCTTAATACTTCAAACGTAGTGTGTGTAGTGGCAGCACGATTGGGCCGGAATCCCAATAGGCGCGGGTTCGAATCCCGCTTGCGACATCATTTTTCATTTCGTAATCGGATTTTATAAATAATTAAGCATATTAAATGCTAAATTTCAGTAATTTAAATATCCGAGATATGCCAATGAATAAGTTCAAAAAGGCTATCAAAAACAGACTGTGCAGAAAAGGATATTACAGCATTTCGGATTATCTAAATGATAATACGGAATGGTTATGAGCAGCTCCTCTCTCAGCAATTGCCATTTTAATGTTTATCTCTTACTCTTGTATTATTTGTATTATCTTAATTGTACAGTGTAGCGTGTTTTGCCTAACGAGTTATGTATTTAGAAATCCAAGCTATCTGTTTCAAATTTATAGATTATGGTGTGGTCATGCTCACTGAAAATGTCTCTGCTTGCGGTAGCTACGTGGAGCGGGTCTCTCCCTTCCCTCCAATGTGGTTGAGGGGCGTGATGGCTGCTCTAATAGTTAACTCGAGATCGGGTGCCGCTTGTGGGATCTGGTCTAGCCATTTTTCTTTCTTTTTTGTTTAATAAATATTCTTAGTTTAATTTTGTATTATATACAAAATTTTAAAAATTAATCTTTACTCGAAGGGCATATCACTGGAGCTAACATAAATTAAACATGTAACCAAACTCTTTTGTGAAAAAATATAATAAAAAAAAAATGACGAGCCCACTGAGTTTCTTGCCGGCTCTTCTCAGTATGTGGCTGCTTTCCGATCCGGTGGTAGATTAATTAAATTAAATTTAAAAAAAAAAACAATGTAAAATTGACAATATGTAAGTGCCCCTATGGGGCTTATGCAAAATAAATGATTTGATTTGATTTTATTTGTCATTTACTATTATATTGCATGAATGAAGAGAGTTTGGAAGAACTAAATCTAATTGACAAAACGAAGACTACGAAGCTCTAATAAAGAAATTTAATTAATATTTCAATCCGCGAAAAAATATAATATACAAAAGAGCTCAATTCAATAGACGTCAACAGAGGTTAGGTGAATCCGCTGACGATTTCATCAAAAGCGTGTACAAACTAACGGAAAATTGTCAACTTGAAAATATAAACAAAAACAAAATATAATAATAGGAGACAAATTAGTCGTAGGTATTATAGATAAAAGTCTATTAGAAAAACGCAAAAGAAGAAAAATTTAACTTCAGAAGAGGCAATTCAATTTATAAGAGAAAAGCAAATTCAAAATGTCGAAACGGAACAACTCTATCAGGAGAAACATACAAAGATTAATTTAGTCAAGAAAATAAGCAATGTAAAATGTGTATGTTGCGGGTTCAATTACCATATAAGAAATGTGTGTCCTGCCAGCAATTCAGAATGTTATAAATGCCAAAGTAAAGATCACTACTCAAGAGCATGTAAGAAAATTTTCTATTACAGTACGAGCGGCAGACCAGCATAAAATTGATATGGGTGGTTATTTGTTAATTACACTTAAATATAAAGAGTTTTCATAGTGTACCTAAGCTTATGTCAGTAAATCTGTTGTCAAGCCTATTCTAAATAGAAAGACTAGTCAAATATTCGAAGTTAGTTAAAACACATAGTTAGCACACTGTAGTAGGTTTAACAATAAATATTCAAAAATATGTTATTGGTGTACAAGACATTAAATTCATTAATTTCCTGGGTTTGTTCTGTCAACCGAGCGAATTTCTATAAACACTGATAGGATGAAAGCTATAACTAAGTTTTCCCAACCAGAAAATAAAAATAAGCTATAAAGATTAGGAATGGTCAATTTTGCATCTGTACACTTAAGTAGCAAAGTTAATCGTTTAGAATCTTTATCAAGTTTATTAAAAAAGGATATAAACTTCTACTGGGGCCCACATCAATAAAAATCATTTAGTTCTATAAAAAAATCTTGTATGTGAGATTCCTATTTTAGCATATTTTGATCCAAAAAAGCAAATTATTGTAAGTGCAGATGCTAGCTCTTACGGTTTAGGAGGTTGCCTTGTGTAACAAGAAAATACGGGGAAAAGGGAAATAATCACTTATATTTCTAGGTTAATGAATGAAACAAAGAAGAGGTATTCGCAAATAGTAAAAGAGACACTAGCCTTAACTCGGGCAGCGAAAAAATTGTACGAATATATAACTGGATTAAGGATTATCATAGAAACAGATCAGAAGCCATTATTACATAATAACATTACAGACTAAACATTTGGATGATTTAACTCCAAGGCTACAAAGGTTTAGAATTAGATTAATGGGATATAATTATGATACTAAATATGTGGCAGGTAAAGATCATGTGTTACCAGATGCTCTATCTAGATCACCAATTAAAGACACATTTAAGGATAAAGCTAATGAGTGCGATTTGTGTGTTAATTTTGTGTTGAAAAATGTACCAATTAAGGTTTTATGTTTCGAGAAAATCAGGGAAGAACAGATTAGTGATAGCATTTGTATTAAATTAAAATAATATTGTTTGGAAGGTCGGCCAGTTAAACCAAGATAGCACCTGAATTGATTCCATATTTTCAACATAGACATGAATTAAGTATATGTAATTATTTAATTTTAAAGGGTACTAGAATTTTAATTCTATTAACAATGGAGAAAACCTCTCGTTATAAATTATATTCTTATGGGTCATCAAGGTATTGTAAAATGTAGACGTAAAGCACAAATGACAGTTTGGTGGATAGGGCAACGTACGCAAATAACAGAACTGCCCAAATTGTGTAGAACATAAAAAGAACCCAGTTAATATGTTTTATAAAGTGGAATATCCTCCCTCCAGGCCATGGCAAATAATTGCAGCTGATCTATTTTTCTATAAAACATGGTGTCTTATTGTAACAGACTGTTATTCTAGATTTTTTGAAATGCTTAAACGATTAATGTGCTTAAGCTTAACTGCATCTGTAGTAAGAGATAAAATCAAAGAATTATTTTCTTCGAGGTATGGCATCATCATTATCCTGCTCTAATCCCAATCACTTGGGGTCGACGCAATATGTCATCTTCTTTCATATAATTCTATAAGACGTCATCTCTGTAGTCACTCCTAGACCACCCATGTCATACCTGACGCAGTCCATCCATCTTTTCTTCGGTCTTCTTTTACCCTTAGGCTTAAGGCTTTACCTTCAACATTCATACTTAAAACTTTCCTCACAATATTACTTTCATCCCGCCTCATCACATGTCCATACCGTGTCATCCGTTCACTCCTTAAGTCCTCCGTCACTGGCGCAACTTTTAAATTTTCTGTAATGTATTCATTTCTTATTTTATCCATTCTTGTCACACCACACATCCATCTCAAGATTTGTATCTCTGCATCGCATCATGCAGTTGTCTCTCATCCGTCGCTTTTGACACCCAATATGCTGATCCATACAGTACAGCAGGTCTTATTAGGGTTTTGTATATTTTGCCTTTTAATTTGAGAGGTACTCTGGGGTCATATTTTATACCCGTAATCTGCCGCCATTTTATCCATCCCGCACAATCCAGGTCGCCATCGCTTTGGAGAAGAGAACCGGGTATCGGAAATCCGAGCATACTGGTATAAGTACTTCAGCTAGGGACATGGGTGTAAAATTGAAGAAGCCGCCGAAATCGCAGAACCTGTATTCTAATTTAGGTCTGCTTGATTTTCCAGCCAACATTCTCTAATTTACAGCGCCAATTCTCCAGCATGCTCTGTACCTCATGTCCCTCTTCCCTGACGAGAACAATGTCATCATTTTTTTTTTGTTTGGGACTAATCCCACCACACATTCCCACCATTGTAACTCCTGTAAGCTAGGATCCACAATGGTCTCCATAAATGACACCAAGGTTTGACCCTCAGGCAGTCCCGGGATATGATTTTAATTGTCTTGGAACCCGCAACAAATTTAATTAGAAAAAGTTAAAGAGGAGGAGTTGGAAAGAGTGATTCCACTTCCCTCCTAGGCAAAGCGGATGCCAGAAAAACAAAATGACTAGTCAGCCAACAATTAAAAAGGTGTACGGCTAATATAAGCGCAGCCGTACGGCACCACGGATACGAAAGAGCTTAACGGGGCCTATATTCACATATAAGATTGATTGTTACAGTAGGTATGGCAGAAACGCATGAACGCACGGAAATTTGCTCGAGTTGCCACAAGGTCCGTATAGTATACTACTCCACAGGTGATTTGCAAACTGTTTAACATAAGGTTACGCTCGTTTCGCCAGAGATCGCACTTCCAGAGAATGTGATGTACTGATTGTTCATACTCATGGTTTGGTGTGGAACTTTGGCATAGTGGTGAAGGTACGAGTTTAAAAGAAAATAATTTACTTTTAAAGTTGCCATGTCCAGTTAAAAATTGGGCCACAAAATGGTCAACCTCTAGCCACACTTTCTCCAGGCGCTTTCGGATGCATGGAAAAATTGATAAAGAAGCCTTTCGATGATGAATCCCATCTTTCTTGCCATTCAGTTAAAAGCTCTTCATAGACATTGGATTGTGGCCCAAACAATCTAGCAATTTTATTTCGGTCGCGCGGTAGAAGGAAGTCGGTATTTATAGTTTCCCTTGTGGTCTAATACATTGACGCTCGTCTCTGAATCTTCAAATCAACCGGCAGCACACCCGCTAGCACTGGCAAGGCCTCGGTACTAACCGTTCTATAGGCTTTACATAAGAATATTAGGGCTAAACGTTGGCTCTGTAGTAATTTAAGGCAAGCCACCCCCCTATGGGCCCATACAGGTGCAGCGTAACAAATACACCCCAAATATGTGGATGTTCTAGTAAGCGCGTAGAAATTGCATTTCGCTATTTCATCTACAGTTTTAATATGCTGAATAAATGAAAAATTTTTTTTCTAAAACTAGGCCGAGATAGCAAACTAATTCTTTCTTTTTGACAGTCATATTATTGAATTTTATACGCGGCGCCGATTGTAAATTTAATACAAAAATTTGTAATTAAATATATATAATAATTTTTAAATTAAAACAATGTCATCAGCGAATAGCATGCACCAGGGTGCCTCTTCCTGTATTTCCGATATTAATGCATCCATTATCAACAGGAAAAGGTAAGGACTTAACGCCGATCCTTGATGCAAACCCACTTCCACATTGAACTCGTCGAGTCTCCAGCCGCTAATTTTGCGTATGTCCTAGATTGTTGGTACGAGGCTCAGATTAACCTAATATACTTCACAGGCACACTTTTCTCTTTCAGTACCCATCACAAAACTGTTCTCGGTATTCTGTCATAGCCTTCAAATAAATGAAATATAAACACGAATAAAATGTGAACATTGATTAACTTTTATTATAATAACAGCAACTGTTTTTATTTACTATCATCATATATCAACTTATTCATCATATATCATATATCAACTTATTTAAATTGTTATGGTTGAAAGTGTTTATATAAAACTTACTGTTTAGATATTTCCTCTTATTTAAATTCTAAAATAATGTATTGTACTCTTTTGAGAAATAAATATTTTTAAACCAAAGCGTCAGAAACTTTACAATTTTTATTTTTATTTTTTTATTGTTACTAATCCTACAACACATTCCCATCAATATAACTCCTGTAAATCAAAAGTCATAGTAGTCTCCGTAAAAGACATCAAGGTCACACCTTCAAACAGTCCAGGTAAACGCTTTTAATTATCTTGGAACACGCATCAAAATATTGATTTAGAAAAGAAAAAAAACTGTAGGAATTAGAAAAAATTCACTTACCTCCCCTCCCATACAAAGTGGGAGACATGAACGAAAATTGTCCAATATAAAATTAAGCTTTACATACTTAAAAGAGGCTGTTGTTAAAGACACTATTATCATGTCCGTTAATAACTCGCACTACAACTCACCACCCCTCATCATGTCCGTGATGATGACGTAAAAGACGACTAAGACATTAAATATACATATAACATCTATACAAGAAAAATAAAATTCTAAATAAAACCCGTCGAACTAGCGTAGTATGGTTAGTCAATTGCCCTTCCATTTTTGAGAAGCCTCTAACCCAGCAGTGGGACGTATATAAGCTAAGTCGGTGATAAACATGATGATAATATTGATGATGATGTCAATGATGATAGTGATGATGATAATGATGATGATAATGAGAGTGATAATAACGGTGAAGATAATGATGATGTTAATGATAATGACGAATTATATAGGAATATAGTAGTAGTGAATTAAGATAGCAGTGTAACCCTTTTCCTATGGAAGTTATATAACCATTTGAGGGAACACTAAGAAAGGGATTATCAGCGCTCGTCTAAAATATTCATCACCAACTCGCACGTGAGGCGTAGTAATCATAGCATTGTCCCAAACATTGGATGCCGTTTAATAGAATAATCTAGCAATCTATCTTATCAAATGTCGTGGGTTTAATTATCAGCATCCCCTCAAATGAATGAACAGCTAACTGAAGGGACAGCTACGCCCAGCAGTGAATGGTTATAGCCTGAACGATGAAGATATTTTGAAAAGTAGTAGTACTGCAAAAATACAATTCATCACACCTTATCTTGATGGAAGGTCAGCGTAACGCCCATATTTTTGTTAATCCTTGCTCCCAAAAGAGCCGGCTTGCTTGGCTTCGAGAATAGTCATTTTTTTATGAAAGCTATGTTCTGACCAAATTCCTTCAACCAAAGCAAAAAGCGGTGAAGAAGCGGTGCCAACCCTTCGTAGAATATCTACCGCCATTTGAACGAGCCATTAAAAGAGATTCCTTGACTGCGATGACTCGCCCAATGGCTGTCTAAATATACCTTTTCGTTTTCTTATTTGGGCGATAGACAATGGTCTTATCGCAACCTGCCCAAATGGCTGAAAGTGGCGCAAGAGACGGCGTGTAACCCTATAACCTACCGGATCTAATTATCATCATGTTGGAAGATTGTTAAAAAAAACCGACAGAATACTAACTTGCAAATGTGGCTAAAGTTTGCACTAAGGCGGCTTTAACACTCACTTTACCACGATATCCATCCATCCTGAATAATTTACACACCTCGACTGAATAACTTTTAAGTGTATGTAGACAATATCAGTGGTTTAAATACATTTTCTATCCTTTATTGGTGTGTGTGTGGAGATAATAAGGTTGATAGTCTTGTCAGCGCCGTTTACAATATAGATAAATATATATATATATATATATATATATATATGTGTATATATGGGCAGATCCATTAATTTCCGACGACGTTGTGCGCACTAGAGTCGACGATTTTGATGCTGATTTTCCTAGAAAGTACGCCTAACAGGCGACGATCCTGAAAATTTCAACCCAATGTGTGTAAATCTGGCCGCTAGAGATGTTTTTGAATTTTTAAAAAAGTCTATTTTTTCCTCATTTTCAGATATTTATATTTCAGCTTCTATATTATTTAAAGGCTCCTGCTTAACGGCATTTTTCTCATTAAAACTTCCGTTTTTATGAAAAAAAAAATGATATTAGGACTTAACTTATATCGGGCTTTGCTAATAACTTCCAACAAAACAAATGTTTTGGTTAAATTTTACCTATTTGTAAAACACTATTATATGTACCGTATTTGAAGTTGAGAGTCAACAGCAGCTAATATCTTTTGTCTAGCTATACTTTAATGGAATCTATCCAGATTTTGCTTAAATGCTCCTATTTGGTAAACTTACAGCTATTTGAAATCAGTAAAATTTTAAAAATCGTTGCTTTTAAATTGCCAGTACTTTTATCTCCGAACTTCGATATGTTTCAAACTTTCAATTAGAAACATTAAATCTGTTTCGTATCCCTTCTACACCTACCTAATTATTCTATCAATAACCACCATTTTAAATAAAAAACCGTCGATATTATTACGATGATTTGATAACAAACATTAGATAGATAATCATCATTCTCCTACTCTTATCCCAATTCAAATTCAAATTTATTTATTGTCCAATTGGTTGGGGTCGATATAATATTTACTCTTTTTTCATAGTACATATCGTAAAAGCTATTGGCAATAGTTTTATGACTGGCCGCCTGCCAGACGTCAACCCTCTAATTGTTAACCAAACGACATCAGATGGAATTGGCCCCGGTCGTTATAAGGCTATTCGTCGTCTTTTACAATATCCACAAGCAAAGTAAGGGTCGATAGTATTCGTAGCAGCTATCACACAGCATAGTTTGATAGATAATAGTAGCTAATATTTTATAGAGATTTGTAGTACCAATGTATTTACTGCACGTGAATTTTAGATCTCTTCTTTTTATTAAACTATATACATTTTTTTTTGGCAGGCTATGTTTTGGACACTCTGTTAGAAACGCTCGAAGCGCGGCGTTTCCCCGAATAACCCACTATGTTCCCTCCGCATCGCCATTAGACGGACCACTAATATCGATTCCTTGATATGATACCCTAAGGCTACAGATGAGGATAATTACCTTACTAAAATAAAACGATACAGCTGGATTGCCATATAATTTTATATTAAGATTTGTTTCTCTTTCTTTAAATATAACACTAAAGAATAAATGCTAAATTTCAGTAATTCAAATTTACTATTAAATAATTACAAGCTTTTTAAAATTCTTTTTAATACATGTAATTTATAGCGCACATCTACAGCCGAGCTAAAATTTTCATCATTGTCATCTCAGTTCATATACGTCTCACTATTGGGCTCGAGCCTACTCCATAATGGGAGGGAAATTGACCTACTGTACCGCGCTGGTCAGACGTGTTGGTATTGCATTTTGTTTTGAGTATTCTTTCTCTTGCGTAGATGTTATATGTGTTTTATATCCTTTAGTCGTCTCGTCGTGGTGAATTGTATTCTTACTCCGTCACCACACGGAAAGCTGAAATGTTGCATACTTACTATTACTAAAAAAATGTTTTTAAGAGTTGGTTTTTCAATTTTTTTTTCACTAATCTAATGCCTCTGTCATAGAAAAACTGAGTAGAAATGTGAAATGTTCACTTAGGTTCTACATTGGTAGAAATGCTGTTTAAAGATGTGTGGTAGCGCTACTACCAACCCTTACTTTGCTCGTGGGTGTCGTAAAAGACGACTAAAAGCCTTCCTCTGATGCCGTTTGCTCGACAATTACATTCCCAAGGAGGGTTGACCTTTGGCAGGCGACCGGTCATAAAATTATTGCCGATAACTTTTACAATATGTACTATGAAAGAAGAATACATATTTTATCGACCCCAAGTAATTGGGATAGATAGATAGATATTGGAGTAGGAGAATGATGATTGGTAGAAATGTTGTTGATATTTTCTGCTTTTGTCTTCAATGTCTACTGCACACAAATCAGCCCTAATAATACCTTTGTAACTAGCCAATCATTCTATCGCCAGTTATATAGGCTTATATGTTCGTGATTTTGGTGACATTACATTATCCCCCTTCCTTCTTTCATTAATCTCTTACATATGACGTAAGAGAGAAAAGAGTGACGAAATATTTCTAATAGAATTGCCAAATGACGATAAGTTGACGTTTTATTAAGTTTATTAACGTATTTAAATAATATAATGCTATATTATTTTTTTGATAAGCCCATTATTTGTTCAATGAGTAACAATTGTCACTAAAGATACGTTGACTAATACATAATAATATCTTTTATAAATAGATGTTTATAAATACTAGAAAAATAACCGTATTTGATCAGGATTAAGTCCGTGTAGTGACGTAGCAAATTATATTTCAACAACTCTTCCTTTACCAGTCATCATTTACCTACTTCTATCCCAATTACTTGGGGTCGATACAATATGTACTCTTCTTTCATAGTAGGTACATATTGTAAAAGTTATTGGCAATAGTTTTATGACCGGCCGCCTGCCAGACGGCAACCCTCCTTGGGAATGTAATTATTGACCAAACGGCATCAGATGGAGTTGGCCCAGGTCGTTATAAGGCTCTTAGTCGTCTCTTATGACATCCACGAGCAAAGTAAGGGTTGGTATTATTCGTATCCGCTACCACATAGTAGTATTTTACATCATCATCATCATCATCACAGCTCATATATGTCCCACTGTTGGGCTCGGGCCTCCTCCGTAATGGGAGGGATATTAACCTACTATACCGCGCTGGTCAGACGATGACTGATGTTGGTATAGGGTTTTGTTTCGAGTTTTCCTTCTCTCGCATAGATGTTATATGCGTTTTATATCCCTTAGTCGTCTCGTACGATCACCCACAGGTAAGATATGGGGTGGTGAATAGTATTCTTACTCCGTCACCACACGGAGAATACTAGTATTTTACATATTCATTTGAATTTAATCTAAATAACTACTATTGGACTACGAACTGCGCTGAGAAGAATCGGCAAGAAACTTAATCGGTCTGTACTTTATTTTTTAACAACTTTTCCACAATATATGCTTTTTTCAAGATGCGTAATAAATTTTAGCTCCCGTTTGATGCTTTTCAAAGCCACGTTTGAATATAAATCTTAAACAATATAATAGATTATGGCTGGACCAAATCACATACATATCCGATTACGAGTTTACTATTGAAGCAGACATCATGCTAATTTTATGTTTACAAAGACTCACGTAACTTAAGTTTTAATCGTTTAAAAAAATTAAATAAATCTGCCTCTCGCGATAAAGATTGTTCTATTTTTTAATAAAATCCATGCCTTATTCTATCCATGTCCACGATCTATGGAATCTATAGTAGAAATGTTAATATAGATAGGTTTATTTCGAATTTGCCTTCTTTTTCACAGGTATTCTCTACATATTATATCCCTTATATCCCAAAGATAGGAAGAAAGTATGCATATATGGCATAGTGGTTAAGATACCGAACTTCCGTGCCAGTGGCGTGATTTCGATTCCCTAACAGGGCAATACTTTGTGCAATCCACAAAGTGTTGTTTTGATTTTGGTTGTTGATTTGTCCGTGTTAGTTGTACGTTTGTAAAGTCCCCCGCAATACAAGGATTATTTCCTTGGTGTATTTATAAAAAAAGAAAAGAAAAAAACAGGTAATGAATTGTATTCTTACTCCGTTATCACACATACTATATAGTAGACCATTGAAACGTAAATTCATCAAAATCTGTCGAACTATTTAAGAGTTTACTTACAAACAAACATACAAAAGAATTATACATATATTATATGTTAAACAGATCGTAAACGCCACTATTACGCCGCCATATTTAATGTAGATCTCCATATATTTGTGAAGCTTATCTTGCTGTAAAGTAAATAATTAATGCCGACAATACTATCTATTATTGTATTTGCAAAGAAGTCAACAAAATACGTTACATTTTGTTATAATTTATTTTCATTGCCTTCATTTTATTAAAACCTGACGTTTTTATTTCTATATGAGTAAGCAGAAATGAAATATTTCCAAATCATCTTAACTTTGCTCTGTGTTGACGTCTACGAACACAACCATATCTTACATCGGTCGTAGTTGTCGCAAAGTATGATTAGGAGTTTTACATTAACTTGGGTCGACTCCATCAGATGTCGTCTGGTGAAAAATTATATTCATGTACTGGGTGGAAGTGGACCGCTCCCGAAAACAAAGACAGGTGACCCTACTAGTTCTATTTGTAATGATAGGCTAGAAAAAAATCGATTCGGACGAAAAAATATTTTTTTTCACAACGAATTTTAAAGTTTTTTCACATACCATCGTATTAGGACAGTGACATGTAACGATAATTCCATAAAAATACGTCGCTTTACTCAGACGAGAAAAGACGCAATCTATTCAAAACTCACGATCATATGTTCAAGATTTAAACGACCTCGCGTGGGGAAAAAATTTTTTTTTCATCTGAATCGATTTTTTTTTTCTAGCCATCATTACAAATAGGACTAGTAGGGTCCCCTGTATTTGTTTTCGGGAGCGGTCCACTTCCACCCTGTATAGGGTTAAAGTCAGATAGGGTTAGATCATAAAACTATGATAAAAATATTGGAATATTTACGATATTAATAAAGTACATATAGCCTCGCCCCGAAATTGGGATAAGAGCAGGAGGATGATGATGAAGACGATGCACATCTAATAGTTTAACGTCTGCTATTGAATAAAGGCTTCTTAAGGTGATAATATTACAATCGAAACCTTTGGCAGGTGGATTGGCGAACGCATTTCATGTTGTACACTACACGCATCTGGCAATCATCAGAAGTGCTTTGTCTCTTATCCTTCGGGTGCTTCCTAGCTTTTACGACGCTCCCGGGCAATTGGATTATGGGGATAGATTGTATTATTATAACCATCATCATACAGTAAAAAAAAATATATATATATATATATATATATTTACATTTATTTTTATTATGTAATAATAATTTACATTTATTATTAATATCTTGCATATAGCTTTATTATTTACATTAATCAATTAAAATAATTATGCCTCATTTTATAGCAGTCATAACAAAAATTAAGTAAAATGCTGAAAAACAATTTATACACTAAATAATGAAATTGCGGCTGCTGTGTAACGTTAAATTACATTTATAGTACCCAATTCAATAAAACGTACTCATAATTTATTTTTCTGTAATTCTGTTATAGTAATCATATTTTAATTTTATCTGTATTACTATTTTAATCTTAAATTAAAGCTAAGTTTTAAATTAAACTATTTACAGAAAAATAGAAGAAAATAGAATAAGGAATAAAAAATAAATAAATAAAAGAAGAAACAAAAGGCGCAATCAGGCATCGAAAAATTCCTCCGCATCACTGTCCACTGGTAATGTGCCCAGAAGGCTAGCAGCATTGCCACGTTGAATGGCAATGCTAACCTTTTGTGCAAAATATAGGCCAGCCCTCTGATCACGTGAAGCAGCGATTAATTTTTTTGCGATCTCTTTAAATAAAATGCGCGCATTGGGACCCCAAGGCCCAAGAGTTTCGACCCCAAACGGCTCGAAAATATAATTTCCAATAAGGTTATTATACTTTCGCCGTTTGAGCTTCTCTGCAGATGCGGCAGCAGCGCCAGCACAACCTGACGTGTTTGGAAGATGTGATGGCGCAAGGGTGTCAACGCAGGTCGCGTCCCACACCAAAGGCCTACCCATCCTCCAGGGCAGCAAAGACATGCCGTCCGGTCTCTTACCATCGTCGCGTACCAAGCCGTTGGGTTCTTTAACAGCTGGTATACCGGCGGTGACAAGAGCTAGACGGATAATTTCGTTGATATTGGCATGCCTTGATATTCTACCTGCGCTCCTGCCGCACGATAGGCCGTGGTGTCCGAGACTATCAACTTGCTGTCCACAGTGACATTGATGCGGAGAAAGAACTGGAACACCCAAACGAAGGCAAACTGCAATACGGAAGGTAGTATCATCCAGCATAGTACCTATACTGGGTGACGGTAGTGCCTGTATCCAAATACCAGATTCCCATTCTGACACAGCCAGCAAACGAGCGCGCTCTGCAGATCCAACAGATGTATTTAAGAGATTTTCTCTAATTGCTCTGCAAAGCGGCAAGTCCCACTGTCTCTGAGAGAGAGGGTTGGTGGGCAAGTCAGTGTTTGGACAAGCCATTTTCCAAGCATTCAAAGCATCAGTCTTGCATAATACTTCTGAATTAACCAGTGTGCGCATTAAAATTTTCCTGGTTAATTCTTCTGTGCTATGGACCGATGATAGGAACGCCGGTAAGCTCACACTGGAAATTTTGCGTATGCCAAGTCCACCTAAGTGAACCGGAAGTGATGCTTGTAGCCATGCTCGATCATTTAGATTTACATTTAAAATTTTACTCAGAGTGGTTCTAATAATATTATCAATTTTTTCTAAAAGGTTTGAATGTTTAAAAAACTGAGATGATCTTATTGCATACGTAAATTTTGGGACAAAGAGACAATGTCGAATAATGGTAAAAGCAGAATGTATATTGATTTTGAAAAGGCGATCCGAAACTGTATTAAAATTTTGTATCTTCTCTTCTATGAAAGAGTTGTAGGCATCTTCAAAGATAGGAGACCCAAGGAGGCGCAAGGAACTTCTTTCTATTATTTGAATGTTTGGAGCCAAAACGTTAAATTTTTGAAAAACTGATTCTTTGACTGTATTTTTGCTGAAAAATATTTCACATTTTGATGTATTTAAAACTAAACCTATTGATTGAAATTTATTCTGTAAAAAAGCCAAATCTTGAAGAACTGTATCTGCGTTGCCTCCAAGGGTTCCGTCATCTAAATACCAGACGTTCAATTCTGAATTTAGTTGCCGAATAATTGGTTGTATAGCCAAACTAAAAATGACTGGTCCAAGAGGGTCACCCTGTTGACAACCAACCGCCGATTCTAAAAGATTGTCTTTATATAGTAATTTAGAAGGATATCGGTAACATTGCCAAAGAAAGTTAAAAATTTTTGGTGTCTCTAATTTTGCTTGTGACAGCAGGGTGTCCCTATTCACTGAGTTAAAAGCATTTTTTAAGTCAACCTTTAAAATAACCTCACCCTCACCAGAACCAAGATATGTAGCCACGGAGTGTATTGCAGCTTCGCAGCCTCCTCTCGACCCGAAGCCTAGTTGGTGTGGCTGGAATGTAGAGGCGAGCTGAGATTTGTAATATTGGCAACATATTTTAGCTGCCATACGTCGGTATGTACACCCTACGGCAATGGGACGAATGCCACCATCTTTTTTCAGAAGAGCACAAAGGTTGGCCCCATATAAAATATCAATGATAGATTCGTTCACATTGCCGGAGAGCATAAGGTTTATTAAATTGGTCAACTCCTTTAGAAGGGCTTCGCCAGCTGCCGCCGCAGTCGGGCATACGAGATCTTTTAAATGTTGTGGTGACAAACCGTCAAGACCGCCAGCAGAGCCCGTACGGAAGGAGTTAATCACCGTAAAAACATCCTTAACAGTAGTGCATAACTGTACGGAAGCAATATCAGGTGGATCTGGAAAGGTGAGATCATCAGAAGGCGTTGGATGCTTGCTCTTCAGACCTTCAAGCGTGTCTGAAGAGCAAGGCGCAACTGTATCACTGCCAAATAAAAGCTTGGACGCTCCCCTTATATCGCCTTGTCTTAATTTAGACTCTACATAATGATATATTGAATTTTTGAAAATTTTGTTATTATTAGAAGTTAAGTCAATAGCCGAAAGATTGCAGTTGTCTTTAATTTTCGCAGTTAAAGTTTTTGATGAATTCTTGTTGCCTGATATATGTAAAATCTTATAAGGGAAAGCGAGTAACTGTTCCCAGGCTGTTTTAGTGTTTTTTTGGACAACATGACGTATATGGTTAACTAGAGCATTTGCTACCGATGGTCTCGCGCCTCGGGGAATTCTTTTCAAAACAGGGACAGACTCTTTCAAATGAGCGAGAGTTTTCCAAAATGGTTTATCATTGTGGTCTAATTGTGGCGCAGTGTTTGTAAATGCAGAGGGGTTCTGAAGTACATTTTGCGATTTATGAACTTTGCCAAAATGTACTTTCAAACCCCGTTCACCTTTAAAGAGACGGACCTGGGAACAGAAAGGACACCGAACTAGATTGGTTTGTGATACAGCAGGTTGACTGGCACTAAATTCCCCATTACAAGCCACGTTTTGGTGTTCACTCATAGGAAAAAAAGGTACTTACAGATTAATAATTAAAATATACACAAAAACATGTAAAATATTTACAATGACACTGTCTATTAGATAAAACTGATTGTAAAGAAGAAATGTCAAGTTTAAAATTGTCTCTGCGCGCGAGAGTGCCACCTCGTATAATGAGACTTCAGTGGTATGCGCAGCCCCTTCTTACTCATGTACACACTATACACAACAAAAATCACTTCACGAAATTGGTATAATAAGGGTAATCTAAAGAAGCGATGTGTTTGAACACAAAAATCAAGTCTATTGTCACCTTTTTATTTTCATATAATAATGTGATGCTGAATACGGCCATATCATCATGGACGTTTGTCATGTCAACAGAACTTCCTTTCATATATGAATGAGTACCTAACTATTGCAAATTATTTTTATGCATATAATATATATGAATATCGGCATTTTCATGTATTTTGTTGTAATTTTATTTAAGTAGCCTTGTAGTTATTAATATAATTATTTAAATTTGAAAAATATTTGCATGACATTGACATGACATTTTTCAACTACAATGATTAAACTCAAACTATTATATATTATTATTATTATATATTATTATATTCAACTACAAACTATTTTAATTGTACTTATCCTCATAAATGTTTAAAGTATGTGTTATATTTTCATAAAATAGTTACTCATAATTGCTATTAAGTTCATCATTATCATCATCATCACAGCCCTTAAATGTCCCACTGTTGGGCTCGGGCCTCTTCCGTAATGGGAAGGAAGTTAACCTACTATACAGCGCTGGTCAGACGTGTTGGTATAGGGTTTTGTTTCGAGTTTTCCTTCTCTCGCATAGGTGTTATATGCGTTTTATATCCCTTAGTCGTCTCGTACGATCATCCACGGGTAAGATATGGGGTGGTGAATTGTATTCTTACTCCGCCACCACACGAAATGCTATTAAGTTACCATCCGTATTTGAATATGTAATAGGGCATGTTGTTCCGTTGTTCCCTACATACATTACAAGTTTATTGCTAAATATCAAACTATATTAATGTACTACCTGCATACTCATAATTGTGATTTAGTATTAACATACATACATATCATCACGCCATATCCCTTGCAGGGTAGGCAAAGAGAACAAAGTGCCAGAGAACTCTATCCATGCATACTACACTCGCTTCCTCAACATTCATAATTCTCTTCATATACGCTCGCCGGTTTCGGAGACTCTTGACTCCACCTTCCTTCAGTACGTGACCAATCTGGTCTAGGTAAGTTAGTCTCGGTCTCCCCCGGTACCTACATCCTTCATCCTTTAGTATTAAGATACCGTGATTTCTCATTAATAAGTTAATTGTATTATTCTATCTAATATTTTTATAAATGGTGAGGAAGTGGAACAAGTGAAAGAATTTGTATACTTGGGTATATTGTTTACGAGGGATGGTAAAAATGATTAAGATGTTGAAAGAAGAGTAAATGCTGGCAATAAAGTGAATGGAGTACTGAACGCTTTTATGGGAAGCAGAAATATGTCCAAAAAGGCACTACATAAAGGAATATTAGTGCAACCCTCATGTATGGTAGTGAAAATTGGATTTGGCAGGGAAGACATGAAAGTAGAATAAATGCTGTAGAGATGAGAGCTCTTCGTAGTATGAGTGGTGTAAGTCTGAGAGATAAAATTAGGAATAAGATCATAAGAGAGCGCTGTGTTGTGAATGAAGAAGTAGTGACAAAGATTAAAAAGGGTATGCTAAGGTGGTTTGAACATGTAGAAAGAATGAGTGAAGAGAAGTTGACGAAGCAAATATATAGAGGAAGAGTGAATAGGAAGGACGACTACAAGAAGAAGACACGTCATAATTTTCTGCACCAAGTTGGAGATGTGTTGACGAGAGGTCATATTAAGAGTATGCGTAATCGTAGAGCATGCATGAGTGTGAATGAAGCGATGAAGGTATGTCAGAATCGTGGTTTGTGGCAATCCGTAGTCTATGCCTACCCCTCTGAGAAACAGGAGTTAGGCTATGTATGTATGTATTCTATCTTTGAGAAATAAATCTCTTAAAGCAGAACTTACATTTATTATTCACAATTATTTAATAATAATTGTCATTTATTATTATTATGCATTAAATGAACTTCAATTATATAGAATAATAAAATGAAAACGTGATAAAATATGCAAATATAATTTATTTGCATATCTTTAATACTGGAGCAAACATTTGCAACAAACATTTGCATAATAATAAACGTTTTTATAATTTATGCAATAATGCCAGTTATATATGATTACGAGTTTATGGTACACTATAATTAGTTTATTTAAAAATAAACTTTAGTATATTTACAAATAAATATTATGACATAACACATATAAAACCAGAAGAGAATAATAATATATAATAACTTTAATGGAAATAGCTCCACTTTAACCACCTATTTTATATATGTACTGCCTAGTCCTGCTTTTCATCGTGATCATGCAAAAATCTATTTTGGGTTTTGCTTTCAATATATGATATTCTTAACAGCTTGTGTGAGGTCTAGATCTTATCGATACATCAGTCACAACTACTGTTTGATACAGTCTTTGTCAAGGGGAAATAATCATATTTGCAATGCCTTTACAGATGGGTTGGCGTGGTTAGAGTTATAAGCATTCCAGCCATGTGCTCGGCCGACGTATTATATTCTTAATCATTGATTTTAGACTTTTGGCGTCTAACTTTTGGACAAAAGCTTCTTCCACAGTAAGTGGTAAATTTGGTCTACTAAATCACACAATATTCTATCTTATCCGTTGGAATCGTAAAATATGACTAAAGGATATAATGTGCATATAACATCTGGGACATCTTGGGACATATATGAATTGAAATGATGATGATTGGAATGAAATCACACGAAACATATTGACATAGGGTTTTAGAGTTTCCTTTGTAATAATATTATGAGCACTTTCGATAGCCATAAGAAAGAAAGTGGCGATGAACCATTTTATACTCAAATTGCTGAAATTTAGCACTTAATATGCTTCATTATTTATAAAAAAACAGATTACGAGCGAAAAATGGTTGACACTAGTGGGATTCGAACCCACACAATCGGTCCAAATCGTTCCGATCGTGCTGCCATTTACACCACCGTGAACTATTGTAGAACATTCAATTCTCGCATCGTATTATATTTTCGTCTTTTAAGGAGACGTGTGCCATCTACCCGACATTATTTATCATTGTATACTTATTTTGTATCAAAATTGGTACTAAAAATTGTTTTTGAAGGAAAACATCGTTATCAATTTTATTTGGTATTATAGGCTTCTAATTAGCAAGCTTTTATCCATTCTTCACTTCAAAATAGAGGGATCATATATTTTTTACAGCACGCTATGTGCTAGAAAAATGTTCTATCCGTCCGCGGCTGTATAACCTACAATACAGGCTCTTCCTAAGGGAGTTAGTATGGAGTATTATATTATAATGATAACCAGAAAAATATATTGGTAAAAAAAAAAACAAAACAAAGGTATATAATATAAAGTATATACTTTAATATTTTATAAGTCTTAAATGTAATATTTACAAAAATATAAGTATAACTTAAAATAATAATAATTGTACAAATATACATCTAATCTAATATATATATATTAAGAAATACTTTTATTATTAGTAACCATTCATTAATAAGAATACTTTTAATTCAGTTTCATTTAAGTTTTTTAACTAATAATTATAATTAATATAATTGTAATAATAGTTATCTGTTGGTATTATTATAATGCATTAATTAAATATTCCTTAATTTAATTTATATTTCCGGTAATTTAATGTATTTTTATTCTGAATAAAATATTTTATAAGAACTAGGAATTCTATTATTCTTAGAAATTACTAATATTACTTTATAAGCAGATTTAATTTTAATTATAAATTTGTAAGTGGCTGCGATTTCAAGTAAAACTTACTTTATATCTACGCACTATATAACGGAATCTTGACCTTAGTCTCTGCGAGTGTGATATTTTTGATGTATTAAAAAAAATATCTACATTAGAGTATCTAACTGTTTATATTCACAGCAAAAAATATATCCTGTGTGACAATTGAAAATTGTATGTAAAATACTTTTTTATTTCGTGATTTTAAAACTTTTGATAATGATGAGTCTGTGTCACTTATTCTTATCTATATTTTTTTATGATATGTACTCTAAATTATTAACTATTTAATGGCCTCCTCAAAAAAAAAATATTCTTAACTCATTTAAAGGCCAATGACATTTACACTGAAATTTAGACGGCTTAATTAATCGAAAACTGCTTCAATTTATTTTATTTATATTTCTATTTATTGCATAAATATGAATTTTAATATATTTAGATATTATATCTGTCATATTTATCTAATTTTGTTATCTATTATCTGCAAAAATTACAAATTATTTGGTTTATATATATGTGCTAGGTTTATAAATATATGCATTATATGTAATATAGAACGTCATAATTATATTACATATTGCCTCATAAATTTTGACAACTATTACACAAATTACATATGACGAATATTTGTACGTAAAATATGTATCAATTCAAAAATGGTGTTTATATTTTGTACTTTTATGACCGATTAGATGCCGCTTTAAACATTTCCCTATAAATAATCGAGACAGAAAAATGATAGTTCTAATTTCAACTTAATCAATTTCATACAAAGGCTCATTCTTATATCTCGTTCGATCTAAAGAGATATTAAAGACCATATACAATCTACGATAACTTACTAGTAGCCCGGGTCCTCTGCCAACAGTATGACACCAGAAGACTACTAATTAAAGATCCAAACAGCACCAACATACCGCCCCATAAAGCAGCTGGAGGAGATACACAAAAACCAGTTGGTTCAGGCAGATCTTCAGGGAAAACTACTCGCAGACCTTTTCCAATAATCGTAGTAGGTTCTGTCTGATTGCCAAAATGGATGATATCACGCCTCCTTCTCTTTCTTGGTTCAATACTTCCAGGATTTGGACAAACTTCGCAATCAGTCTTACAAAGTTCCACCTCGCATTGTATAATCAAATCCATTTCATCAGGGAATTTGAAAGCATTAAAGAAGGCAAAAGCGATTACAGAAGCTCCTGAATTACCTGTATCTCTTGTCTTTTGGAATGCACCAAAGATCTTTGGTTTCAAAACACAACCGTTATCATCGGTCAGAGGAACTACATTACGGTTTTCAGAATCTCTAGCTATACACTCTCTTACCAAAATATCAAAAGCAGCATCACCTGTAACTGATACAACTAATGTCATAGTTTCACCAATCTTGACAAGGCCATTTGCTTCAGGAGCAAACGGACCTCTTCCGGTTTGAATATCTAGTCTAGCCATAGCAGTATCGCCACTGAAGTTGCTAGTAATTTGGTTCAACATTCCAACGCTGAGAGAAGATACCAACTGTTTCTTTAAATTGCCTTCCCACAGACATCTAACTCTTCTGATATGATCCCACACTTCCTGGATACCTATTTCATTTTGAAGTACAAGCACGTTTTCTAAGTATGCCTGACCTTCGTTTTCGAAATCACTGAAGAATCTAGTGCCACATGTATTAAGACTAACAGTGAAAGAAAATTTCGTTTTGCCTGAGTTTTCCTTAACGTAGACACACTCTGGTTCTTTATAATGATCTTGAGAATAAATAAGACCATTGTATTCCTTGTTAAACTCTATGTTGATGGTCATCATGTCTTTACCACAATCTACAGTAATCTCGTGGATGTGGGGTGGATGGCGATCATCATCATCAGGAGATGTCATTTGAGATCCAAAGGTTTCAGAACCAGATGAGGAAGAGCTCGATGACGAACTGGAACTGGAGCCACCGGATCCGCCATCTTGTGAAACGTAAATTTGTTCTGTGGTTTGGTCAGGTTGACTGGGTTGGTAACCAGGTTGAGAAGGTTGATAATCTGGCTGGGATGGCTGATAGCTAGGTTGAGAAGGCGAGGATGGCTGATATGTGGGCTGGGATGGTGAAGATGGCTGATATTCAGGTTGAGATGGTGATGGCTCATAATTAGGAGAACTAGGTTGGTAGGAAGGAGAAGAAGGATAGGATGATTGGCTAGGTTGATAGCCGGGAGTAGACTGACTAGGTTGGTATGATGATTGCGGAGGTAAATAAGATGGTTGAGGGGGTTGATATGTAGGTGATGGTGAATAGGAAGGAATTGTTGGCTGATTAGGTTTGAAAGATTCCCCGGTTTGAGACCCAGGTTGACTCGGTTGATATGATGGACTCGATGGAGATGGTCCTTCGCTATATGAAGGAGAAGGTCTTGTGCCAGAAATTGGATAACCAGTCACTGGTGGCAGATAACTATTCGATGGTTCAAAAGGTCTCGGTTTCTCTGGTTTCCCTCCGAAGTATTGGCGAGCTGAAAATGTATAAAGACATATATTAGTGAAAGATTTAAAAATATATTTTCCACAAAAATCCCAAGCTGCAAGAGTGTCTGTGTGATAGTGATTTTTTTTTAAATGCATGTCGTGCAAATACTAGCTTAGATAAACGAATAAAGTTGAAAATAAAATAGTATTTTCTTTTATTACCAATGTTTTTTTCGTTGTTTGTTTTTTTAACCTCCTTCATTCTTTTGGTCATTTTTTATTTAATTAAACATAAACGTGTTTACATAATGAAAACTACATTTATTTTAAAGAAATTTTCATTGTTTACATAATGAAAATTTCTTTAAAATAAATGTAATTTATGATATCCTTTTTATTTATATTTAGATCTTAAATCTACAGACTTAAATCTAAATTAGCACCTTTCCGACTCTTCTGTTGATATAAATCCTGTATCCAATGCAGCAAATTATTCACCATATCATTCACTTCCGCTTGCTTATCTGGTTGAAGGGATTGATCGGCTGGAAATTATAATCTTCATCAGCAACTTCCAATTGTTTACCTTCACCGACTAAAGTCAGATTAGAGTGAATTCATTTCACCTAATTAGTTGTTAGACTACACAATGTCTTACAAAATTAAATAGTTGAATACAGATTAATTCTTTAAAACATGAAGAAACAGCAGTTTGACTAAAGACTAGATAATGGAAAAATGTGCTGGATAGTTTAGTAATACTAAGTTTGTTATAATACATAAACATTGAGATTGTTGAAAATTTAAATGACAGAATTACACAAAATCATAAGAAGCAAAATTTAAATGAAGAAGAAAATATGTGAAAGATAAAATTAAAAATATTGCAATAGATATACAAATCAATAAGAAACACTACAATTATCAACTAAGGGCTAGGGTTATTAATACAAGTACTAATGTTGTAATTACTAATTCAACTAGAAATAATATAGCTATAGTTAAAAAAAAGTACAGAGAATATAAAGTTAGCTACTTAAGTTAGAGAATTACAGAGAAAGAAACTAAATAAATTCAAAGAAAGAAAAGGCTTAAAGAACAGTTATTGTATTACACTTAGTATACATAAAAGGAAATAAATTAGCATGTTGAAATAATATATACAAACACATATACTAAATACTCAAATAGCCAATCTAAAATTTAGAAGAAGGAATCACCAGATACAAAGCATAGAATTATTTGAACATGCTAGTGACATTGAAATTTATTTTAAAGGAAGTACAGAGAAAGATAATAATATTTTGTTTAGTAAACATCAATAATACTTTTACTTAATATACAAACATAATTACTAAATACTAAAATAGCCACTCTAAAGTTTATAAGAAATAATCACCAGATCCAAAGAATAGGATTAGTTGAAAACACTAGTTTCATTGAAATTAATTTTGAAGGTAGTACAAAGAAAGGTTAATGTAAACTATGTATACTTTGTTTAATCAATGATTTACATATAATGTATACTTTGTTTAATCAATGATTTACAAGTTATATGTAATACAGTAGCGCTTAATATGTATAAATAACTTTTACATATTAAACATAACTAGTATATTCTTAGTTCAGTATTAATTTGAAAAGACACAATATTTATATGATTAGTAATTTTAAATTGAAGAAACATATACAGTAAGAAAAAATAAGATAGTAATTGTAATTCTAGATATAATTACAGATATAAGAAATGAAATAGGAACACTAGTATATTACATAAAGCAACACTTATACGTTTCAGAGTTAGCAGACATTTTTTTTTGTGAAAATAAATCAAATTAATGAATTCGTTTAACAAATGAGCCAGAAACTTGATATTTTAATATAAATAAAGATATGCTCATTTATTAGTCCATTTTGTGATCATTTTAAAAGATATTGTTATTATAGGCCATATAAGATCAGAACTATTGAGCGCAGGCTTGTTCCAGAAACGCAATGACAGCTATTTTAACGTAGGGAATTCGGCCGCGATTTCAAAGGAAAGAAATACTTGAAATCTGAATTAATATTCGGCAGTACCATATTGAAAACCTTAAAATCTTAAACTAGTATATCCAGTTATGGTATTAGCAATTATTTATTTACTTTAGTATAAAAAAAGCTACAATCGTTTAGAAAGTAAACACAGATATCGAAAGTATAGATAATTAAATTATGTCGAAATATTTTATATATATACTAAAATAATCGAGCGTGGTAAATAATTTGCGTGTGAATAATTTGAATTTTATCGCTAACAGGCATCTGAATTGTTGAGCGTTTATTTATTTTAGAGAAATCTGTTTCTTATTTTTGTAATTATAAAACAACATATTAATTGCAGCTTTTACGCCAATATACATATCATTGGTTAAATAGAAAATTAGAGGTAATAAAAAAATGTTGTGTTATCTATAATCAAAATGGCGGCTTAGAATGTCAAAATGACACTTGTGACAGCAAAGAGTTTTTGACGTTTAATTTGATGATGTGTCATTTTTCTATTAAAGTACAAACGATGACAAAACTTTTTAATGAAAGATGCCAATTTTTTTTTAAAAAATGTCGTTCTTTTTTCCCGTTTACATTAAAGTACACTCATAAGAGAGGCAATATCTATACATATTTGAGGAGATAAAAAATGGTATTAATATTGTTAGAATCATTTACAGAATACTAGCTAATGTTTATTGGATTTTTTATCTCTCTAATTTGTTTCGCGAATCAGGTAAAAATTACTGTATCGAATTTCTTTAAAATTTGTTAATATTAATTATTTATACTCTGTAATAATACATAATCATTATTTTAAATATAGACTACTACGCTCAAAAATGAGAGTAAAATGGACAGCCACAATCGCCTTTTTTTTATTGCTTATGGTGGCAAACGAGCAAGCAGCACACCTGATGGTAAGTGTTACTGCCACCCATAGACCTTTACAATTCCGAGGGTATCACTGGGCTGCTGCCTACCAATACAAACCCACCCAGTTAGGCTTCCTGCTCTCTCGCTCACCGAACGAAGTGCAAAAGCACATTTCTCAGACGTCGATCTTCTGCGAGAGTGCGGTACTATCCCGGACGGACTGGCCCGCGGCTCTACACAGAAAACTGTCAACAGCGTGGTCCTACCACTAAGAAAACTTTTTGTACTGGCTATGCTCTCAGAGTCCATACAAACCACCCGGGGCGATGAAATATCTGGCCTGCAATCCTATCATCTCTTGCCACCACCAGCAGAAAGACCGTCTTCAGCGGAGCGACAATCTCCTGGGAAACTTATACTTATATAACGTAGCTACTATGCTTATAGACGACCAAAGTCCAACAGTGGACATGAATTGGCTGATGGATGGATAGAAAACCATCCTAGTATTGGACCAGATATTCTTTGTTGGATCGACTATGGTCCGCCCTTACCTCGTTTAGCCCTCTACAGCGACTTAATATCGACATGAAGCCATAAGGCAATGTTATAAAACCTACACTATTTTCTCTCAATTCTAATTAAGCAGTTTTCTTTTTTATTATTATTGAATTCTTTCTTTTTTAATTAAACCTTAATATAAACAAGCCTTTGATGAAAATTACATATTTTCTAGATCAATATTAAAAAAATATATATTAGTGATTATGTTTATACTTCAAGTTTCTGCTCTGAGAATTTAATAAATCAATATCATTGATATTAATACACGAAACCTGGTAAAACAGGTGTGTGAAAACAGTGTATAGATGATAGAGATATGAAAATAGTGTTTAAGCGTGGTCATGGTGAAAAAAATTGTGATCATGGTGAACAAATGTGTGGTCATGGTGAACAAGTATGTGGTCATGGTGAACAAATATGTGGTCATGGTGAACAAATGAATGCTTGTAAATAAATTTAATACACATTAAACACTGTATTTAATTTATCTTCAGTGTCGAGTTAAAGAAGTAAGAATTTAATAGTCGCGAACCTTTCTTTTTCTCCGGATATCGTAAAATTGATTATGAAATCTAATCCGATTACGAAATGAAAAATTGATGTCGCAAGCGGGATTCGAACCCGCGCCTATTGGGATTCCGGCCCAATCGTGCTGCCACTACACTACCGCGACCAATTGTAGGACATGCAAATTTTCATCTCGTATTGTATTTACGTCTTAAGGTGACGGTGTGCTATCTACCCGACAATGTTTACACAATGTTATAGGCTTAATACTTCAAACTTTACAGTTAGAATTGTATTAAACGATGACACAACCTTGTTATTTAAATTTACTGAAATTTTAGCATTTAATATGCTTAATTTATAAAATCCGATTACGAAATGAAAAATTGATGTCGCAAGCGGGATTCGAACCCGCGCCTATTGGGATTCCGGCCCAATCGTGCTGCCACTACACTACCGCGACCAATTGTAGGACATGCAAATTTTCATCTCGTATTGTATTTACGTCTTAAGGTGACGGTGTGCTATCTACCCGACAATGTTTACACAATGTTATAGGCTTAATACTTCACAGCGTCAGGAACTGGGACGCGGTCGCAACCTTCTGCGAGGCAGTAGTCTCGCGGAAGGAGGCGGCGGAGCGCGTGCGCGAGGAGCGTCTCCTCGACGGCGCGAGCCGCCGCCGGCGACTGGGGCGGCGCAGGCGCGATTACCTGCGCCTGATGCCGCCCTAGCCGAGGCCGCGGGTGACTGGATCGGGGAATTAGTCCGTCACCCGCCGAGAGGCCGACCGCGTGAGGAAAGATCGACATCCTACCCGAGGGGGGGATGTCGGTCGAGGAGAGGGTACTCCTCAGGGGTATTCCGTCGGGCCGACCACTGACGTCAAGTCACTCTGCTCCGGTGGTCGGCCCAACGACGAAGGCGACGTCACGGGTGGGTTACGGGTGTGCGCGCTTACGCCCCTCTGTCACCCCGGATGGAGTGGTGCGAGGAGTGCGCCGACCGTAGCCCACCCCCCAAAAAAAAAAAAAAAAAAAAAAAAAAAAAAAAAGGCTTAATACTTCAAACTTTACAGTTAGAATTGTATTAAACGATGACACAACCTTGTTATTTAAATTTACTGAAATTTTAGCATTTAATATGCTTAATTTATAAAATCCGATTACGAAATGAAAAATTGATGGGTTCGAATCCCGCTTGCGACATCAATTTTTCATTTCGTAATCGGATTTTATAAATTAAGCATATTAAATGCTAAAATTTCAGTAAATTTAAATAACAAGGTTGTGTCATCGTTTAATACAATTCTAACTGTAAAGTTTGAAGTATTAAGCCTATAACATTGTGTAAACATTGTCGGGTAGATAGCACACCGTCACCTTAAGACGTAAATACAATACGAGATGAAAATTTGCATGTCCTACAATTGGTCGCGGTAGTGTAGTGGCAGCACGATTGGGCCGGAATCCCAATAGGCGCGGGTTCGAATCCCGCTTGCGACATCAATTTTTCATTTCGTAATCGGATTTTATAAATTAAGCATATTAAATGCTAAAATTTCAGTAAATTTAAATATGAAATCTAAATATAAAATGAACAAATTCAATTACAACGAATACCCCATACTATTTCTTTATATAAGTTATGCTTTGTCTAAAGAAGACTTAATTTTTTGAAGCTATATACACGAGACCGTGTGGCCTAATGGATAAGGCGTCGGACTTCGGATCCGAAGATTGCAGGTTCAAGTCCTGTCACGGTCGTCAAATCTTAACTGAACAGATATATTATTTTTTAAAGTATATATATTTGGATGTTGTGACGATATTTTGTTTTATTTACAAGCATAGACAAGTGTAAATGTGACAGTTTGTTATAGAGCACAGACAAATGAATGTATTTTGTCGATGGTACAGTAATTAATAAAAAAACGTACGTAATTAAATGATTGTTTCAAATTTCGTAATTAAGATATTTAAATAACTACTAGATATTTAAAAGACACTGAAAAATATTAACTTTTATATGTTCTCAGAAAAAATATATCTTTACTTCTATTGCACAATGAAAGAAAATTCTGTAAAGTACGTATTAAAATTCCATATTGCGATTTTAAAACTTAAATATCAAATGTACCAAAGAAGAGTTATCATAAAAAAAACGTATTTTACATAAAGAAATCATGATTACGTCCAAAACTTTACCATTCAAATAACTAAAGAAGTATATTAACATCGACAAAACTGTACCAAACAGAAAACGGTGAATTGCACATAAAAAATTGATATTATCTGTATTGTGTACGTACCAGTCTTACGTTTTCTTGAATCTGTAAAATATATTACGATTAAACTAAATATAAAATAACTAATTACGTATTTACATTACTCTATATACAAACAAACTTAAATAATATCTTAAAATTATTGCATGCAATAGCGATTTTTACAGCTACATTCCATAATATATAATAGCTTTAATATAAATCATTGTATATACAAAAGAAGAAAATACATTTTGATATAATAATTACACTTAAATAAAACTATTTTTACGGATTTAATCGCGTTTATATTTTTCTACGTTTCGAGCGCTTTTAGTAGTCGGACTGACTGACGTCCCGTGATTACGAGCGCTGAAAAGTGTTCATAACGTTGACAATATAGAAATTAAATACAAATGAGATGAAATTTGTAAAAATAGTTTTATTTTATATGTTATAATCGCATAAAAATTAGAAATCATTGTGCTAAAGTGATAGGTTATTATCTTACTAGCTTCAATGGCCACAAGACATATTTGATGACAGTGATATGCCGAGTGCAGATCCTCGTTTAGGTTATTTGCCAACCTCAGTCAGGTTATTTGCCAAGGAATTCTCAAGATCAAGTACAATCTACAAATTAGTCCCTTAAATATCAATAGGTTGGTCTACTTCGACCTGCTTTTTAAAGGTAAATACCCAGGTTAAGGCACAATTCTTTACGCTACAGATATCTTTATAAACATATAGCTATCAAACAGAAATAATAATTCTTCCATTTTCAATTTTTTTTTCTAATCAATTTACGCTTATTCCAAAACTTGCCGAGGGTTAACCCTGGATATCACTTACGCACACTATATGGATCCTTATAGGAGTTACACCAGTGGGAATGTATAGTAGAATTAATTCCATGAAAAAAATGTAAATTATGTTCAGACGTATTATAATCATTCATATATAATGCATATGAATCGAATTCACGATACTGGATACAAAAAAAAATCACTACTTAAACCAATATTCCATCAAATGCAACAAATAGAAACTACAATTTACGCGGATATGATGCTTCGTCATGCTTACTAATCAAAATTTATTTAAAAATATAGGTCAACTATTGAACCAAAGCGGTATTAGACATCGAGACGTCAAAATCAAAACTCCAAAATCTATACAATCTATCCTTGTGCTGTCTGAGTAAGAATACAATTAGCCAGCCTTCATCTTACTCGTGGATGTCGTAAAAGATGATTAAAAGAACAAAAATGCATATAACATCTACGCAAGAGGAGGTAACTTAAAATACATCCTTGCACCAACCCATCTAGGCAGCGTATACAATCTTCCTATTGTGGAGGAGACTCGTATGAGTTGATTTGATGACATGATGAAACTTATATCAGCAATTCATTGACGTAAATAAGTCATCCGTCTTATTACAAAGATTATTACATCACAGATTGAACAAAAAAAAGAACCTTTTGAATGATGAAACATTGACAGTATTCATTGCTTATCTTTCTTTATTATCAAACCATCTCAATTATATAACAAGACTGAATATGTGCTATCAATTGTAATTTGGTTTCACGATTAACAATATGTTCAATCTCTTTTTACTTTTTGTTTGACAGGACTATTTTTAATTTAGATAATTAAATATCATTCATTCATTAAATACGATCTCTTTAAAGAATTACCAGAGAGAGAGTCCATCTTTATGAGTATGTTTGGGTTGGTAGATAGCGGTCTAGCTGTACAAACCAGTAGTATTACAAAGTTGAATTAATTGGTATTGAGCGGCAGTAAGATTTTCCTTAGCGTATCGATATGAGAGAATGATATAAGGCAAAATGTCCTGCATTAAGGAATAAATGATTATATTGAGAGCAATATGAATGCTGGACTTTCATTACATGCGCTACACGTTCTAGGTACCTACCACCCACTTTCCATAGCCCTCTTTCTTATTGGATGCAGGTAAGTTGCTCGGATGAGCTTGTCATTAATATTAAAAAGTATTTGGTAAGATATTTCATATCGTCAAAAAATACCCTTGGAATATCTTTATATATATAATGTTCTGTTTGTGTGTGAATGAACTCTTAAATAGCTATAACGATTTTGGTGAAATTTTTCGCGTGTTTAGTTCGATTTAGAAATGTTTTAAATCAACAATTTGACTCGGTAAGCACGCTCTTTTTTAGATTTTTATAGTACAGTGTTCGTTAGGTCATCTGGTTAGGGTATGAGTAGAATAATGAACTACTTACTGAAACGAGATGAGAGATCGGCAGGGTCTGCAATAACGCTGACCACGAACGCAGAAAGCGCCACCACAGCGCATAGGCGCACCATCTGTAATAAAACAATGTTGAAGTTTATTTACTATATCATGATCTCAGCTCTTATATGTCCCACAGTTGGGCTCAAGCTTCCTCCACAATATTTTATATTTTTTATAATTTCCCGCTGAGTTTCTTACCGGATCTTCTCAGTTTGTGGCGGCTTTCGATCCGCTGGTAGATTAATTTTAAAAAGTATGTAAAATTGACAATATGTAAGTGCCCTTATGCATAATAAATGATTTGATTTGATTTGAAATAGGAAGGCAATTGATCTAATAACGCTCTGCTCAGACGTATCAGTATGAGTTTTCTTTTTCTTTTATAGATGTTATCTGCATATCATAACCCTTAGTCTTCTTTTCCAACACCCATAGGTAAGAGAAAACGTTAAGATAAAGTGAAACGTATTCTTAAAATAAAAATAATAAAAGAACAGATTATCTGAGAGAATATTTTTATTTTAAAATCCAACTGATATGTTTTGTGATTAGAGAGTTCAAAGAAATAAACTTTTCAATTTTATAATAGTAATACAGATTTGAACAAATCATAATTCTCCCGCTCTTATCCCAATTACTGGTCGATGCAATATGTACTCCTCTTCCATCATATTGTAAACGTTATTGGCAATAGTTTTATGACTGGCCGCCTGCCTGACTTGAACCCTTGACTTCAATGTAATAGTTGACCAGAGGTCATCAGATGGCCGAGTTCAATAAAAAGATTTTAGTTCTTTTTTACGACATCCACAAGCAACATAAGGGTTTACAAACCCATATTAAATTTAATTTACTTAAACATTGGCAACAACTTTTATATTTTACTTTAAATCTTTTCAATAAATTACCATCGTATCGCCACGTAATGGCACAAAGGAAATCCGGCAAGAAACTCAAGGGGTTTGTCCATTATTATAGTTTCTTTTTACTATCTTTTTGTATAAAAAAAATTAAGATACCTGGAAAATGTCACCATCAGTGTGTGAAACCACGACATAAGTCTCAAATATAACGTAAAAGAATATTGTCAGATACCACAAGCGACACACTTAATTCGCCGCGGTAATCATATTGTTTTCCATATGGTGACGGAGTAATAATACAATTCACCACCCCCTTTCTTACTCGTAGGTGATCGTAAAAACAACTAAGGGATAAAATATGTATATAACATCTATACCAGAGAAGGGAAACTCGAAATAAAACCCTATAACGCGTCTGGTCCCTATAACGAGTATAGTAGGTTAATTTCCCTTCCATTACGGAGGAGGCCCGAGCCCAACAGTGGGACATATATGTATTAAGATGAATCATATTTTACTCATAAACATATTTTTTATAAATAACTTTTTATTATGCTAAATCTCAGGGATCCAGTTATGCGTGTGATGACGCAGTAAGAATACTATTCACCACCCCCTATCTTACCCGTGGGTGATCGTAAAAGACGACTAAGGGATATAAAACGTATATAACATCTATGCAAGAGAAGTAAAATTTAGAAATAAAACCCCATACCAACACGTCTGACCAGCGTGGTAAAGTAGGTTAATTTCCCTCCCATTACGGAGGAGGCCCGAGCCTAATAGTGGGACATATATGGGCTGTGATGATGATGATAAAATCTCAGTCATATTATAGATTCGAACGTGAGACATCTCCATAGCATTCTATAGACCCCGTCAACAAGATATCTACTACATCAATGCCTAACAATTATGGCTGCCTTTATCAATACCATTAATCAACAGTATACCTGAATTCTAACCAAAACAAGTCAAGGTTTTAACATAACCATCAAATAGATAAATCTCTATTGTATGATAAGCTGGGAATCGAACCAGTGACTACAATGGACAATTACTTTACTTGTATCATGATATGATTACGCAACATGAAATGCGAATTCAAAATGGCGAACTACTCCATCAACTAGCCTAAACACATCCATTATTGTAATTATCATTACTTATTCTGCTTTTAAATAAAATTACTTGGGGAGGCCGCAATATTTTTTTTTTTTAAAACCCAGGCACTAAAGAAATTCGGGTGATCGGACCGGGGAATCGGCCCGGTCCAGTCACCCGACGTGAGGCCACCGCGAGGGTAAACCACCGAGCGGGCCACCGAAGACAAAGGTCGGGTACCGATGGCCCGCTCGCACGGCGAAGAGAGGTGTTTTGAGGTGGAGTGGGTCTATGGGGTTGCGCGCCGCCTCTTCCGTCGCCCCGGACTGATTTGGCGGAACGCGACCAAGTCCATAGCCCACGGCAAAAAAAAAAAGAAAGGCGCTAAAGAAATAAGCTTTGTATTGTGGAGGACTTTACAAACATACTTTCCTACGAGGTAATCGAACCCTATGCGAAGTCAAGTGTTTGTATGTCTGCATAAATGTACACGCTAATCTCTAAAAATTACTGAATGGATTGTACCGCAGTTTCCACAAGTAAATTAAGCTTAGATCAGAGCAACATTTAGTCTTTGTTTTATTAATATCTGATGTCATAAAAAACTTATGGTCATTAAAAAATTTAAGAAAAAACTTATGATCATTAAAAATTAATAAATATTAAAAATCATCGCTTGCCTTTTAAGTCACTAGAAAGGTCAATTCAAGAATATTACGTGGATAAAGGCGTGAGTATCAACTCTCATCTAAGCTCAGCTCATATATGTCCCACTATTCAGCTCGAGCCTCCTCTATAGTGGGAGGAAAATTGACCTACTATACCATGCTTGTCATACATGTTGATATAGGGTTTTTGTTTCAAGATTTTCTTCTCTTAAATAGACATGTTATATACGTTTTATATCCTTTAGTCGTCTTCTACGATCACCTACGGGTAAGATAGGGGGTGGTGAATCGTATTCTTACACCGTCACTACACGGACTATCAGCTAATTTAATAATATATTTCCAAAGGGCCTACTGCTCAATATTTTGTAATCTCTCAATCAACTATTATAACTTTTCAAATTGGTAGAATTCGTAGTCACTACCACATATTAATTAACATAATTATCACTAAATAGTCACGAACTAATTGAACATTTGCAATATATCGTGATTGTATCGTTACGTATACGTATACGTAGTATATTAGTAATAGTTGTTTAACTTTTAAATATTCAAACTGGAAGTTGTTCAAATATGTTGAAGCTATTAGCGTTATTATTGCATGTTAAATAATCTTAAGGCGTTACTTCAATTTGAAAGCTTTCATTTTTTTTTTTTTGCTAAAGCATCTATTTTACTAGAGTTATTATGTATTGTGAAATATTTTCATATTCTGATTATTGCACAGATTGCAAATCAGTTTATGTATTATTTTTACTTTATATATGTCACTTGCATACTGTTTCCGTGTGGTGATAGAGTAAGAATACAATCAACCCCCTACCTTAACAATGGGTGGCACAAAAGACGATTAAGTGATATAATATACATATAACATCTATACATGAGTAGGGAAACTCGAAATAAAACACTATATCAACACGTCTGACCAGCGTGGTATATTAGGTCAATTTGCCTACTATTATGGAGAAGGTCCGAGCTTAACAGTAGGACATACATGGGCTGAAATGATGAAGAGATTATGATGTCACACTATTGGGCTCAATCTTTTTCTGTAATTGCAGGGTAATTGACTTACTACACCTCGCTAGTCAGACTTGCTATAATAAGGTTTTATTTTGAGTTTTTTTCTCCTCTTGTTAAACGCTGTGAATAGTTTTGGAGATACACTTAAAAAGAAAGCAAACACATTATAGCACTCGACCTGATGGTAAATGAAAGCTGCCGATTATAGACCTCCGCAATGCGAGATGCAAAGTTAGGTTAAGTTAGTCAACTTATGTGCAGCCCATATTTTAACTTTTAGGCCTGTGGTTATTTCGTTCTTTTATTTTTATCTTTATTTTTATCTCAGCTCATATATGCCCCACTGTTGGGCTCGAGCATCCTCCATAATGGGAGGGAAATTAATCTACTATACGACGCTGGTCAGACGTGGCAGCAGACGTGGTGGTATAGGCGTTTCACTCTCATTCACGAAACGACAATTTTCTGCGAGATTGTAGTACTAGCCCGGACGAATATATCTATAGACGAAATTTATCGTTGTATACAGTAAACTCTTAGCAGTAAATACAATGCTACAGAGATTTAAACAAAAAAAAAATAGTTGTTGCCTGGGAACTTTATTTTTATTATTTACATTATTGTGAGACCTGAAATAGGAGGGTTGACGTCTGGCAGGCGGCCGGACATAAAACTATTGCCACTTTTACAATATGTACTATGAAAGAAGAGTACATATTGAATCGACCCCAAGTAATTGAGATAAGAGTAAGAGACTGATGAATTATGGTGAATCCTGAAAATTATCTTTAAAATAAATATTATACTAATTTAGCTAAAGATGACATAAATTCGAAATAAAAAACCTATACTAATACGTCTGAGCAGCTAATAGGACACTTATCCTCCTATAGTGGAGAAGGCTGAGATCATGATAACTCACACTATTAATTTAATCCTTTTATTTTAATATAATAAGGATCTTTACTAAACATTTCATTAACGAACCCAATATGCCTTCAAAATCATTATAAATTTATTGCCCAAAGAATTGCACCGCGCGAGAGTTAAATATACGATGCTCGGCACGAGAAGTCGATACTTATTACCACTAAGCCATCTATTTAGTCTGATTAGACGTTGTCGAGTCCGTTAGCTAACACCTTTTCTAATTCACAAGTCCGTTACTATTTATGAGCGGGATAGGAATATATAAGAAACGATCTATTGTTTTGAATTTTGAGGTCTCTGTTGACATCTGATGCAACAGTTTAAAAAACTTAAAATTTCATAGCAGACGAGCGTTTTTATTGAAAATTCCAAAATATTTGTTAAAATATTCTCTTCATATATGTTTATTATATTAAATTATATCTATATTTGTTTAGCCGAGATGGAAGGTACACCACTGATATAGAGCGAGGAGTGAATGCGCCAAATAGAGTGAACGGAGCATTGGGTCAACTTCTCGGTAGCCACCACCTCAGCCACAAGGCACGTGTAGCAATACATAACGCAGTACTTGTCCTAACACTACTGTATGGAAGCGAGAGTTGGGTATGCAGAAAAGAGTATGAAAGTAAAATTAATGCGGTCGAAATGCGATCTCTACGGAAAATCTGTGGAGTTAGGCTGATCGATCGCATTCGTAACGACGACGTAAGAGAGCAAGTAGGTATGAAAGAGAGTATTGGTGTAAAGATGCGAAAGGGAATGCTCCGATGGTTCGGACATGTGGAAAGAATCCCGAACGAACTTCTAGTTAAGAAGATATACAATGCGAAAATGGAAGGATGTAGGTACCGGGGGAGACCGAGACTAACCTACCTAGACCAGATCGGTAATGTACTGAAGGAAGCTGGAGTCAAAAGTCTCCGAAACCGGCGAGCGTGTATGAATAGAGTTATGAAGGTTGAGGAAGCGAGTGATATATGCAAGGATTGAGTTTTCTGGCGCTCTGTTCTCTCTGCCTACCCTGCAAAGGATATGGCGTGATGGTATGTATGTATCTATGTTTGTTAAAATCTGTGTACTGCTACAAATACTAGCAACCTTTACTTTGCTGTTCTTTTTTTCTTTGACTTGGGCCAACTAAGTTATTTGTCCATAAATAATAAATATATATTAATTGCTTTAGCCTTTACTTAAAATAAAGTGTCGTACATGAAAACAATGATCATCTTAGCACATACATGTCTCATTGCTGAGCCTAAAATGATAGAAAAATTTAATTACTCTACCAAATTGAGACGTGTTGGTATATAATTTTATTTTGAGTTGTTCTTTTATATAAATGCTATTTAAAATAGAATATAATACATTAAATATGTTTAAGATATACAATTTGACTGTACAGATGGCGTAGTGGTTAAGATACCGACCTTCCGTGCCAGTGCCGTGGGTTCGATTCCCACGCAGGACAATACTTTGTGTGATCCACAAAGTATTGTTCTGAGTCTGGATGTAATTTGTCTGCGTTAATTGCATGTTTGTAAAGTCCCCCGCGATACAAGGATTATTTTCCTTAGTGCAGGGAGGTTTAAAAAAAAAAAAAATGCGACAGTGGAAGGATGTAACTACCGGGGGAGACCGAGACTCAACTACCTTGACCAGATTGGTCACGTACAGAAAGAAGGTGGAGTCAAGAGTCTCCGAAACCGGCGAGCGTGTATGAAGAGAATTATGAACGTTGAGGCAGCGAGTGAAGTATGCAAGTATAGAGTTCTCTGGCACTCTGTTCTCTATGCCTACCCTGCAAGGGATATGGCGTGTTGATGTATGTATGTAAATATGTTTATTATGGCAAAAGGACAGTAAGTAAACAAATCATAGATATAGAAATAATTAATAGTTTTGCCACAACCCGGTCCTAACACAGCAATATGCCTATACATATGTAACCAATACTGATTTGCCGTCAGTACCAGCGACACACTTGTATACATAAATACAGTGCATAATATATAATTAATTAAAAATAACAGCAAATTGAGAAGAAATTAAATTAATAATATTAAAATCCGTGTGGTGACGGAGTAAGAATAAAATTCACCATCCCCTATCTTACCCGTGGGTTTATTTTTTATTGCTTATGGTGGCAAATGTGCAAGCAGCACACCTGATGGTATGTGTCACTGCCGCTCATGGACCTTTGCTATAACCAAGGCTATAGCTAGGCCGCTGTCTACCATTACAATCCCCAAATCCACCCAGTTGGGCCTCCGGCTCTCTCGCTCACCGAACGAAGCGCAATAACACATTGCCATTGTTCAGACGTCGATCTTCTGCGAGAGTACCGTGTGATACTACCCCGGACGGACCGGCCCGAGGCTGTAGTCAGAGAACTGTCAACAGAGTGGTCCTACCACTGTTGGGTGATCTTAAGAGGCGACTAAGTGGCATAAAACGCATATAATATCTATGCAAAAAAAGTAAACACGAAATAAAACCTTATACCAACACGTCTGACCAACGTGGCAATTTACCTCCTATTACGGACTAGACACAAGCCAAACAGTGGTACATAAAATTATTAGGAAAAAAGAATAAAAAATATCTGTGTATCTAACACATTTTTTTTTTGGTAGGCTATGGTCCGAACACACGTCGCCCGTTCCGTCCGGGGCGAAGGAAGGGCAGCGTGTGGCCTCATATCCCACCTTATTCCCTCCCCATCGCCATTAGGCCAGCCACTGGCACCGCTTCCTTGCCATTCGTGGGTATCTTACACTTAGACTTATTTTACAACAGGAAAACCTTTGACGAATGAATTGAATTCTTACTCCATCATGATATAGAAAAAAAATTAATAAAACTAATTAAGATTTGTAATTAATAAATTATAAACACATAATTATAATTCATATTGCACGTTTTATTATGTAACACGTTTTAAATCTATGAAACGTGTGATTTTCACACATTAAATCTCATTGTTATTTTTTTTTTAACATTGATATATTTCAATGTGGCACTAATCACGTTATTTTAATAAAACATTTGTTAATTATATCTTAGTTGTAATTATAAAATAAACTACATGTATAATTACAGGTTAATTGCTGTTTATTAAGATTTTTTTTTTTAATTTATAACGTAATTTTATTAAGCTTTAGAATTTTTTTTCCCGTCCTAGAAATTGTTAAGTATTGCTATATCGCAGTTGAAATACAGTAAGATGTTACATTATTTTTTTTTTCTTATTGACTGTTCTTTATCTGTGGTGTATTTTATAATTTCTTTTTCTTTTGATGCAATATTTATTTATCGTTTTTTTTTTTTTGAAGTAGTTTTGAATAAAATTATTTTTACGGATTCTATCGCGTTTGTATTTGATTTTTAATTGCCCGACGTTTCGAACACTTTACAGCATTCATGGTCATGGGAGGACATCATCTCATCATCATCTCAGCTTATACACGTCCCACTGTGGGGCTCGAGCCTCTTCCATAATGGGAGGGTAATTGACCTACTATACCACGCTGGTCAGACGTGTTGGTATAGGGTTTTCTTTCGAGTTTTCCATCTCTCGCATAGATGTTATATGCGTTTTGTATCCCGTAGTCGTCTTGAAAGATCACCCACGGGTAAGATAGGGGGTGGTGAATTGTATTCTTACTCCATCATCACACGGAAAGAAAATAGGAGGACATAGTCCCAAATTTTAAATTTGTAATACTCGCTTACATAAATCATTAGTTTTGTGTCATTCGCATAAACTTGTTTGATCATTCATTTTAAAACTTCAATACTATATTCTTAAATATCTTCAACGTGCTAATATCATCTACCAACTGTTTTGTTATAAGTATGGATAGATTTTTGATTTTATTATTATACATTGACAATAGTTTTACCATCAAGCTACGCCTAAATGGTAATAAAATATATAGCCAATCATATCAGTTCATTAGATTTAAGAAATTGTAGTTCATTAATGGCGGCTGACTAGTTTTATAATACTTTAATAATATACAACAGAAAGGAATAAAATATAATTAGTATTTTTTTCTCCATCTACTCACAAAACTTAATAGTGGTAGGACTACGCTGTTGACAGTTTTCTGTTTATAGCCGCGGGCCGGTCCGTCCGGGGTAGTACCACACTCTCGCTGAAGATCGACATCTGAGTAATGGCAATGTGCTATTGCGGTTCGTTCGGTGAGCGAGAGAGCCGGAAGCACAACTGGGTGGATTTGGGGATTTTATTGATAGGCAGTGGCCTAAGCTATACCCTTGGTATTGCAAAGGTCTATGGGCGGCAGTGACACTTACCATCATGTGTACTGCTTGCTCGTTTGCCATCATTAGCAATAAAAAAAACCCAACAGTAATTTAATATTTAATGAGAAGTTACACAAAATGTAAAATTATTAGATGTACGCAATACACAGCATCTGTTGCAATAAGTCGAAGGTTTCACGTGACTCTGTTTAGCAAACAATGCTTATGTATTGGCCTCGACCCTTCAATTAAAAAGAGTATTAATGGACTTTCGGTGTTTGACCTTTGGCTATAAATACTATAAAAAAATTTACATAATTCTCATGATATGTTCTACCATAACCTTTTTTTTTAATTAATCACTGAAACAAATCACCACCATTGTCCTACTCTTATCCTAATGACTTGAGGTCGATACAATATGTACTCTTTTTTCATAGTACATATTGTAAAAGTTATTGGCAATAGTTTTATGACCGGCCGCCTGTCAGACGTCAACCCTCCTTGGGAATGTAATTGTTGACCAAACGGCATCAGATGGACTTGGCCCAGGTCGTTATAAGGCTCTTAGTCGTCTTTTTCGATATCCACGAGCAAAGTAAGGGTTGGTAGTCTTCGTAACCGCTACCACACAGCTATCACTGATACAAATCATTGATTGATTATCAATAAAAACTCTATTACGAGCGAAAAATTACTGTTACAAGTGAGATTCGAACCCACATCTTTTGGCAATCCGTTCCAAATCCAAAAAGTTGTGGGTTGATGTTCCAAAAGTTGTGGGTTTGAATACCACTTATGACAATAATTTTTCGCTCGTAATTGGGTTTTTATAAATAATCAAGCATATTAAAAGCTAAATTTCAATAATTCAAATCATTGATTTTAGTGAAAAAAATATTTTTTATTTTCCCTGTAGTAACGGAGTAAGAATACAATTTACCACCCCCTATCTTACCCGTGGATGATCGTAAAAGACATCATCATCATTCTCCTACTCTTATCCCAATTGCTTGGGGTCGATACAATATGTACTCTTCTTTCATAGCACATATTGTAAAAGTTATTGGCAATAATTTTATGACCGGCCGCCTGCCAGACGTCAACCCTCCTTGGGAATGTAATTATTGACCAAATGGCATCAGATGGAGTTGACCCAGGTTGTTCATTAATGATGATCGTAAAAGACAATTAAAGGATAAAATATGTATATAACATCTATGCAAGAAAAGGGAAATTCGAAATAAAAACCTATACCAACACGCTCGACTAGCATGGTATATTAGATCAATTTTCCTTCACGTGTGGAGGAGACTCAAGCTCAACAGTGGAAAGTATGTTAGATGAGATGTTGATGATGATGAAATTGAATTGTATTTGTGAAATATATATATAAGAAATCTTATTCAATTATTTTTATTCTATCAGATATGTAATATCTTTAAACTAGTAATTCTTGTAAATTTCTATATACCTATCTATATTTTTATATTTCTATATTTTTGGAATATCGGCAGCAGTTTTTTTTTGCGGCGGGCTATGGAGTGCAATCCCCGCTGATCCGTCCGGGGCGACAGAAGAAGCAGCGCGCGACCTTATAGACCCGCCCTACATGTACTTCTCCACGCCGAGCGAGCGGGCCACCGGAACGGCGGCGGTATCAGTGATTTTCATAAAATTTAGTATGCAGACAGTTTTGAGGAACTATAGATCGATCTAACTAGATTTTTTCCGTTCAGTGTTTTCAGCCAATGTAAAAATATAATTATACGAAGGTAAATTTCACCAATTTGGCCACTGTTAACAAAAATAGACATAGATCAATTAGAAAAACGAGTAGTCTAATCCAAACAAGCCTGATTCGATCCTTTTTGTTCCTTTTTATTAATTTTTACAATTTTTTATCAATTATTTTTGAATTACTGAAATTTTTAGCATTTAATATGCTTAATTATTTATAAATACCCGATACGAAACGAAAAATGATGTCACAAGCGGGGTTCGAACCCGCACCTATTGGGAATCCGGCCCAACCGTGCTGCCACTTACACCATAGTGAACTATTTTTAGGACATGCAAATTTCGAATCATATTATATCTTACATCTTCAAGGTGACGTATGCCATCTATCGGACAATGTTTACACATTGTATAGACTTAATACTTCAAACTTTACAGTTAGAATTGTATTAATTTTATAGAATTGTATTATTAATCGTATCGGGTATTTATAAATAATTAAGCATATTAAATGCTAAAAATTTCAGTAATTTGAATAACAAGGTTGTGTCATCGTTTAATACAATTCTAACTGTAAAGTTTGAAGTATTAAGTCTATACAATGTGTAAACATTGTCCGATAGATGGCATACGTCACCTTGAAGATGTAAGATATAATATGATTCGAAATTTGCATGTCCTAAAAATAGTTCACTATGGTGTAAGTGGCAGCACGGTTGGGCCGGATTCCCAATAGGTGCGGGTTCGAACCCCGCTTGTGACATCATTTTTCGTTTCGTATCGGGTATTTATAAATAATTATTTTTGATATCCAAATATATATTCCAAAAATTACTAAAAAGAAAATACTGGGCTAAGCTTGGTTATCTAAATATTTATAGGTATATAATGTCCAATACATTAATACTAATTAATAGTTCGGACATGTGGAAAGAATGCCAAACGAACGTCTGGTTAAGAAGACCAGATAGGTCATGTACTGAAGGAAGGTGGAGTCAAGAGTCTCCGAAACCGGCGAGCGTGTATGAAAAGAATTATGAATTTTGAGGCAGCGAGTGAAGTATGCAGAGATAGAGTTCTCTGGCACTCTGTTCTCTCTGCCTACCCTGCAAGGGATATGGCGTGATGATATGTATGTATGTAATAGTTAGAATATCATTGGAAAATAGAATAGGGATATAAATTCTGAGCTGGTCACGGACATCAGAGATCCGGTACCAGTCGCCGGTCGAATGGCAAACTGGGGCATACGGTGGGTTATAGGGCCACGCGCTGCACTTCCGTCGCCCTGAATGAAATGGGCAGCGTGTATCCAGACTATATCCTTTTTTTTTTGTTACGTTGGATTATGGACGTGGTCTCACCCCGCCAAGTCGGTCCGGGGTGACGGAAGAGGCGGCGCGTGACCCCACAGACCCACAATGCAACTCTCCTCTCTTCGCCGTGTGAGCGGGCCACCGGTACCCGATCTTTATCGATGGATCCAGACTATAGCCTAACCAAAGAAATGGATATAAGTTAGTTCCTATTTTATTATACTTGCAAGTATGTAAGAGTGCTTCAGAAACTCAGCACTAAACTTACTCGTTATCGGATGAATAGCATTATTACTTAGCATTACAATTTTAGTTTAATCATATATTCTCTGTAGATATACTAATAATTTGCAGACTACTTCTTACTAATCAGACATTTAAGTAGAAGTAATGTTTAAACATTTGAAATTAAACTACTTTTACGGATTCTATCGCGTTTGTATTTGATTTATAATTTCCCGACGTTTCGAACACTTTACAGTGATCATGGTCACGGGAGGCCCGTGACCATGATCACTGTAAAGTGTTCGAAACGTCGGGAAATTATAAATCAAATACAAACGCGATAGAATCCGTAAAAGTAGTTTTATTATTTCAAATGTGTAATACTCGGGTAAACATTAGAAGTCAGTAATGTTTAAATTTCAAGACGTAACTTTTATTATTTACCTGCCACTATTGTAATTTACTAAATACATATACATATATATTATGTGAAAATTTATTTTGGTTTTTATTTTAAAATGATTCTTAATTTTGGTTAAATGTTCATTTATTACGACGACTAAGAGCCTTATAACGACCTAGGCCGACTGAATCTGATGCCGTTGGGTCAATAAATTTTCCCAAGGAGAATTGACGTCTGGCAGGCGGCCGGTCATAAAACTATTGCCAATAACTTTTACAATATGTACTATGAAAGAAGAGTACATATTGTATCGACCCCAAGTAATATATAGATAAGAGTACGAGAATGATGATTATTGCTTTTGTTTGTTTTTTACAAGATACCACCTTGAACTAAGGAGATAATCTTTTAATTACTAGGAAACTTTTAAAATATACAATAAACGCAGACAATTTACCCCCAGACTCAGAACAACAGTTTTGGGATCGTACAAAGTATGATCCTACATGGGAATCGAACCCACGAAACTGACCGTAAAGGTCGGTATCTTAACTACTACGCCATCTGTGAAGTGAATCACTAACTATATTTTTATACAGCTAGTAATTTATAATAAGGTAATGAACTTAGTATACAATTCGTTTTCTTGTAGTGTGCTATAATATAATTTCTTCACTTAGTTACCTGCTGGGGGGGCACACTTAAAACATTACTTTTTTTTACTGACCGTCGCGCCGCCTACAGACTGGTTGTACAAACTTAGCTGCTGCCATTTTGTCCTGTCTGTCAAACGTTTGACAACTGAGAATTGTTATTTTTTGTTCATAGTGTAGGTAGTTATTGTCATCGATCTATTTTCGATTATTGATGTACTTTCTGAAAATTATATCAATTTTCATTGTTAAACTTATATTATTATTGTTTCAATATCAGCTGATATGGTTTTTTTTTATATTTCAGGGTAGATCTCATAGTAAAAGAATATTCTGTATAATTACACATACACATGTAGATATGTATATATATCACTTCAACTTTAGTTCACCGCTTAAACTCTGGGTAGCAGCACTTTCCATACATGCATATTTTATCATCGAGTTGCCACTCTTTTCCAGTTTAATAACTTTACTCTTTGGTTACCTGTTAGCACAATACGCGTGCTGTTCCACGGTATGGAAGGTTTTGTGAGAGATCAGACTCTTTCCTCGTCATCATAAATATATTTCTATAATTGCCGTAGATTAGTTATCGTGGACGTTAGAAGTGTACTCTATCAATGTCATTCAAAAAGTTATTAATATTAAATAGACGATATTTTTTTGGCAAATTATACATAAAATGTTTAGTAAATTTTAGTTTCAGTGATGCTTTTCTAACCTATATTATTATATATAAAACCCGATAACGAAGCGAAAAATTATGTCACAAGCGGGATTCGAACCCACGCCTATTGGGATTCCGGCCCAATCGTGCTGCCACTACACCACCGTGACTTATTGTAGGCGTATAAGATAACTTATCCATTCTCGTCACGCTGTACATCCATCTCAACATTCGCATCTCTGCTACATGCAATCGTTAATCGTATTAATAAATATCTATATTGAAATAAATATCAGCTAAAAACAGCCGCGTTTCAACCGCTCAACAAACGCCGGTCTGTCCAATTATATTACATAAACTATATATACATATATACGTGCTGCAAATACTGCAAGTATCACAAAGTATTACATCTCATTATATAATTGCAACAGTGTCATCTTATTATGACATTTGACCTCTTTGACCCCCTCACGTATTTAGAAAGGAAGTAAGTGTATCTCTTTTGAGTGTTTTTAAGACGCTTTCGCATCACAGTTTAGAAGGTCAAAGGTCAATATTGGTATTGTTTGGACTGAATGGAATTTTAATAATTTGATTATGACGTATACGTATATATAACGTTGTAGTAGAATGATGTAACTACGCAGATATTTGTTTGAATTCAGCCAGAAAATTGGAATTTCTACGTGAGTTTTGGTTGGTAGGTAGCAGCTTTGCTGTACCCCTAGTATTGTAAAGTTCCATGCAGTAATACTTACCATTTGGTACGCTTGCTCGTTTGCTACCATCTATACATAAGCAATAAAAATGAAGATAAACCCTTAAAAAGTGGAAAATGGAAGGGTGTAGGTACCGTGGTAAACCGAGACTAACCTACCTAGACCAGATTGGTCACGTACTGAAGGAAGGTGAAGTCTAGAGTCTCTGAAACCGGCGAGCGTGTATGTAGAGAATTATGAATGTTGAGGAAGCGAGTGAAGTATGCAAGGATAGAGTTCTCTGGCACTCTGTTCTCTCTGCCTATCCTGCAAGGGATATGGCGTGATGATATGTATGTATGTATAAACCCTTATGCCTACCGTGTGAAATTCACCTCTTTATAACAAAAATAGAAGCTATGGAGTATAAAAATGATTTGGCGAAAGTTCAATAAACATAATTGTTGATGACTTCATGAGAATCTTTGCTTTGATTACATAAATGGCGTTTAGATTATTTCAATAAGTATGATTGATTCAAGTTTAATTTCATTTTATGCTTAGTCATTTAGAATTAAATCTATTTATTGTATCATTAGATTTCTTGTAAATGCTTTTAACTTGTTTGTTACGGTTTCATCATAGCTTATATATGTCCCACTGTTGGGCTCGGGTCTCCTCCGTAATAGGAGGGAAATTAACCTACTATACCACGATGGTCAGACATGTTGGTATATGGGTTTTGTTTCGAGGTTTCCTTTTCTTGCATAGATGTTATATGTGTTTTATATCTCTTAGTCATCTCTTACGTTAATTATTTATTTATCGTTATGTGAATCGTTCATTCTCCTTTATCCTAATTACCTGAGATCGATTCAATACGTTCTCATACATATTGCAAACGTTATTGGTAATAGTTTTATGACCGGCCGCCTGCTTGACGTCAACTCTCCTTGGGAATGCAATTGTTGACCAAAGAGCATTAGGTTGATATAAAGCTCTTAGTCGTTTTGTACGACACCCAAAAGCAAAGTAAGGGTTGGTAGTATTCTTAACCGCTACCACACAGCTATAGTTATCTGAATCATTACGAGAATAATACACTGGTGATGTTGAAGCTAGTAAAGTCACTACTACACTGCATAGTTAATAGAGTTATTCCACCTGATATTTAGAAGTTCTTCATCATTCTCCTACTCTTATCCCAATTACTTGGGGTCGATACAATATGTACTCTTCTTTCTTAGTACATATTGTAAAATTATTTGCAATAGTTTTATGACCAGCCGCCTGCCAGCCCTCAACCCTCCTTGGGAATGTAATTTTTGACCAAAACGGCATCAAATGGAGTTGACCCAGGTCGTTATAAGGCTCTTAGTCGTCTTTTACGACATCCACGAGCAAAGTAAGGGTTGGTAGTATTCGTAGCCGCTACCACACAGCACGATATTTAGAAGTTGTTAGTGATAATCGAACTCTTGAGGTGATGGAGTCAGTATACCATTTCTTACACTGTATCCTATCCGTGGGTGCTGTAAAAGTTACCTAAGAGATATAAAATGCATATAACATCTATGCAAGAGAAGGAAAACTCAAAATGAAAACCTAAATCAATACGTCTAGCTAGCGTGGTACAGTAGATCAATTTTGCTCCTATTTTAGATGAGGCTCGAACCCAGCAGTAAGACGTAATAAGCTAAGATAATGATAATAATGAAACTGAATATCTTCGAAGAAGACATTTAATAGAAAAAAATTGCTTTATTTATCAGTTCATAAAAGTACTATTATTTATGTGGTTAAATACAATATTCTCCTACGATATACTCTTCCTCCATCTTACGAATTTTCGATCAGGTCACGTGTCCTGACGCGAGTTTAACATTTTTCACTCATCCCAAAAAAGTGCACAACGCCTCTAAAGAAGTTACTACTTCAATAAAATAACGTGCAAGTGTATTTATCTTATGTATGCCAATAGTCAATTCTTACACCATTCAGACTCATTCTGCTGTCTGTTTATACTAAATGGTCGTGATATTTCAGACTCAATATTAGACTTAATGATCTGTTACAGATTTTAAAGCGACAGACTAATGCTTCAGTCGTGATTCTTTAAGATTTTGTCATACTATTTATTTATTGTAAACATTAGTTAAGTTTTTTAAAAGTGTTACATTACAGTTTTTGTTTGCAATATAGATCATCAACTCAGTTTTTGATTTTTATTTGTCTAATACATGTCTTTTGTGTGGTGACAGAGTAAGAATACAATTCACCACACCCTATCTTACCCGTGGGTGATCGTACGAAACGACTAAGGGATCTAAAACGCATTTAATATCTATGCAAGAGATGGAAAACTCGACACAAAACCATATACCAAAACGTCTGACCAGCGTGGTATAGTAAGTCAATTTCCCTCCAATTATGGAGAGACTCAAGCCCAGCGGTGGGACGTATACGAGCTGAGATGAGATGAGATGAATACACGTCTTTACCAAGGTCATGATATATGGTAGCGGCGACGAATACTAACAAAATTTGCTTTGCTTGTTGATATCGTGAAAGATTACTAAGAGCTTTATATCGGTCTGCTAATTCCACTTGATGCCGTTTGGTTCAACAATTACATTCTCAATGAGGATTAACGTCAAGCCGGTCATAAAAATATTGCAAATAACTTATACAATATGTACGAATATATTTTTTTAATAAAATATTCATGGAACAAAAAGGCTTTACAATAAGACAGTCAGCAAATATGTACGAATTCATATTTTTTTTAATAAAGTTTTTTATGGAATAAAGTCAAAAAGGTTTTGTACAACACGACAGTTAACCTGATTATGGAACTATCCCGGCAACAACGAGACGTATAGTCACCTTGTTTAAAGATGTTACTAGAACAGCACCCACGTTTAGCTTTTTTTTTAATAAATCATTCATGGAATAAAGTCACAAAGGTTTTGTACAACAGGACAGATAGCCTGATTATGGAACTATCCCGATAACATCGAATCGTATGGTCACCTTATTTAAAGATATTACTAGAACGGCATCCACGTTTAGTTTTTTTTAATAAATCATTCATGAAATAAAGTCGTAAAGGTTTTGTACATCAGGACAGATTGATTATGGAACTATCCCGACAATAACGAGACGTATGGTCACCTTGTTTAAAGATGTTACTAGAACGGCACCCACTTTTAGTTTCTTTTGAATATAATAATGTGAACTTTTCACACAGAATTTTTTTAACGCCGTGTCAAATATTTTATAGAAACTACTACGGAATTATTTCCGTAAATTGAATATTTTATATATATCTTCTGTTATATGGTGATAGTGTAAGAATACAATTCACCATTTTTTTTCTACGCGCAGATATCGTAAAAGACGGACTAATATGCCTTGATTATCAAAAAGAAATTTCAGATCAGATTTCTTCCATAGAGTCTTATTTACAGATTTTTTTCAAGCCATCTAACCATCAGGTCTACTATCATAGTAGACCAATTGCCCTCTTATTGTGGAGGAAGCTTGAGCTAAGCAGTATATGAGCTGACATGACGATATACAAGAGACAGACGAATAAGCCTTTCCAAAAAAAAAACAACAGGCAGTCATGGGGACTGCCTATAGAAGTGAAAACTATTAACTTAAGAATAATTGAAATAATAATAATTTTCTAATTTTTATATAAAAATAAAAACCTATAAGTTTTTCCCCTCCAAAAACGCTCAACGCGCCTAAAGAAGTTTTCACATAGCTATAGATATACTATTAGCATTAGCATGTCGGTGATACGAACCTATAAGTTTTTCCCCTCCAAAAACGCTCAACGCGCCTAAAGAAGTTTTCACATAGCTATAGATATACTACTAGCATTAGCATGTCGGTGACGCGAACCTATAAGTTTTTCCCCTCCAAAAACGCTCAACGCGCCTAAAGAAGTTTTCACCTAGCTATAGATATACTATTAGAATTAGCATGTCGGTGACGCGAACCTATAAGTTTTTCCCCTCCAAAAACGCTCAACGCGCCTAAAGAAGTTTTCACTTCAAAAAAACAGAATAATATAATACACCTTTCCCTTCCTTTTGAAATCTCTAAATATTCAGTAATCTTTAGTGATAGGGACACTGTTGACAGTTTTCTATCTACAGCCACGGACCAGTCCATCAAGAGCAGTTCTATATTCTCGCAGAAAATCGACGTCTGAGTAGTAGCAATATGTTGTTGTGTTTCGTACTGTGAGCGAGAGAGCTACAAGCTCAACTTCGAGTGGATTTGGGTTGGTAGGTCTGGCTATATAGCTGGTATTACAAAGGTCCACGAGCGGCAGTGACACTTATCATCAGGTAGGGATAATCGATATACATCGATGCATCGAAAACATCGATGTTTACAATGCGCTACATCGAATCGATCCGATGTTTTGAAGAGCTATCGAAATACTCGATGTATCGATGTTTTTTCATAAAACATCGAAACGATGATAACCAGTAAATGCCACAAAAAAAGACTTTTTTTTTTTTTAGAAATCTGTTTTATAAGAGACTGGAATAGGTATAAATGCCACAAAAAGGACCCTTTTTTTTAGAAGTCAGTTTTATAAGGGATTGGAATAGGTATAAATGCCACAAAAAAGACCTTTTTTTTTTTAGAAGTAACACTTTTGATATGACTTTAGAAAAAGTACTCGATGTTTAAAAACATCGAGGTTTTCATCCGATACATCGAAAGACATCGATGTATAGTTTCGATTTATCGAATCCAAAAAAACATCGATGTTTTTTCAAAGTGGACACCCCTACCATCAGGTGTGCTGCTTGCTCGTTTGCCACTATTAAGCAATAAAAAAAATATTCGTAACTAAATTGATCAGAAATTTTTGGGTCATCATGCCAGCTCATACGTTTAAGTATGTCATTATATGCTGGACCTTCCTCCACAATAGTAGGAAAATCTATCTACCATATACCATGTTGTTCAGGGTCCATATAAGGTTTTCTTTCAAGTTTTGCTTCGATAGCAGTGATATTATTTACTTGGTCGCACAAATTATAAACCTGCTTGGATTTTGAACCCGCGACACTTGTATAGTTGCTATGTATCTTAACCCCTATAACATTTATGCAGTTGTTATATTCTTCATCATGACATGAACAACGTTGAATGATTTTAAATAAATCACTTTTTTTTAAAGACACTATCCTGCACTAAGGCAATAATCCTTGTATTGCGGGGGAACTTTACAAACATGTAATTAACGCAGACAAATTACATCCAGACTCAGAACAAAACTTTATGGATCGCACAAAGTATTGTCTCGCGTGGGAATCGAACCCACGGCACTGGCACGGAAAGTCGTTATATTAACTACTACGGCATGTGTGAATGTATTTTGATTCTAAGTGCCTAAACTCCCACGATCTCATCGTGACGGTTATGGAAGCCACAGCGAAAGTATTGTGACTTTGATATATGGTTATTAAGATTTTAAATGGAAATTGCAAACATAAGTCGCGTAAGGAAACTTAGTTTCCTTAATAGAACTTTTATTCTATTTATAGACATTTTCTAACAACGACTTTTCTATTCGATTTATGCGATCTGATAAGCTTAAGCCTTTTCTATAATAGGAAGGAAATTAATTGACCTACAATAAATAGCACGCTGGTCAGATGGGTTGAAAAAAGGGTTTTATTTTCTTTTCCTTCTCTTGCACAAATATACACATATATATTCCTTAGTCGTCTTTTATGACACCCACGAGTAGAAACTGATTAGTGGTAGAGGTACACTGTTGAATGTTTTCTGTCTACAGACGCGGGCTGATCCATCCAGGATAAGAAAATTTAAGCAGTGGTAATGCACTGCCGGAAGCCATAATTACCCTATCTGTAAAAACAGTGTATATATATATATATATATATATATATATATATATATATATATATATATATATATATATATATATATATAACTCAACCTTGCGTACACATTTTTTCTATACAGATGAGTTACCGGTACAGAGTCTTTGGTAGAAATAGGTTCTCTAAACCGTTACACCATATTACACATGTTGCAATATTAAACTGTAATGCGTGGATGACATATTTCATAAAAAAATATCTGCACTATGCGGTCTACCATCAAATAAACATAAAATACATAACAATAAGACATATATTGATCGATATAACATATAAAATGTCTTCCGGTGCGATCATGCTTCTGCAATTATTACATAACACATATAAGTTTTACAATAATAATCGTAAAATCTATAAAGAATCCATCACTTTTGTATTTGATTTTTTTTATTTCTAGACGTTTCGAATACTTCACAGATTTAAAGGCTCACTAAGAAATTATTTTATATAATTCCACCCTAAAGGAATATAAATATCCGTAAAATAAAATATATTCGTATGGTGACGGAGTAAGAATACAAATTATGACCCCTTATCTTACCCGTGGGTGATCGTACGAGATGACTAAGGGATAAAAAAGGCATATAACATCTATGCAAGAGAAAGAAAACTCGAAAGAAAACCCCATACCAACACGTCTGACCAGCGTGGTATAGTAGGTCAATTTCCCTCCCAATGCGGAGTATGGTCAAGCCCAATAGTGGGACATATTATGAGATGAGATGATGAAAGAGATGAAACGCATTGTAATTTTTTTTTATGGGAATAAAAAAAAATATCCATTGCCTTTTTAAAAACAAATGATCTTCAAAAAATAAAAAAAAGTATCCATTCCCTTCAAATTAAACATAAATGATCTTCAGTAAAAATAAATAAACATGTCTTTATGAATTTGTTAACTTTCATCCTCTAAGGGCTTAAAAAGGTGATAAAATTTTTCGATTATATTTTTAATCTATTTCTTATTAAATTTAAAATTAACCTGCTCTTTACACACCATAAATTAAACATTAAAGTTATTATAGTTATATTAACAGTGGTTGCCCGTGTGGCGACGGGATAGAATACATATGTCGCCACCCCTTGCTTGCCCGTGGGAGTCGTAAAAATCGACTAAGGGTTCACCAGGAGAGTGGGCAGCAGCTCTCTCCTGGGAAACGTATTACACCACACTGCGATCGCCAACCCGCCTGCCAAGCGTGGCGATTACGGCTTTAACCCCTTATGAGCAACACAAATAGAAAAACGGCCCCCAGTCACGGCAGCTCCGCTATCCTACAGGCTCATCGTGGTAGCGGGCCTGGTAGCGATGGAGTAGGGGGTGCGAAGAATCTCCGGCAGCGATCCGGCTACCAATCAAAACGACCTTTGGCCCTGGTAACACACAACATTCGGACACTCAGGACCGATGAGAAGGTCATCGAGCTGGAAGAGGAATTGAGCAAAATCCGCTGGGACATTGTAGGATTATCAGAAGTGCGAAGAGAGGGCGAGGGCACGATAATCCTACGTTCTGGAAACTTGCTCTTCTACCGGGAGGGAGATCACCCGTCCCAAGGTGGTATAGGGTTTATCGTTCGCAGGTCTCTCGTAGGCAACGTGGAGAGGATCGAGAGTGTGTCGGCAAGGGTAGCATACCTTATACTCAGAATTACCAAACGGTATTCGTTGAAGGTCATACAGGTATACGCACCGACCTCGGCATACTCCGACGACGAGGTGGAGGTCTTTTACGAGGATATCTCGAAAGCCATACACGCGTCCAAAACCCACTTCACGGTGGTTATGGGAGACTTTAACGCGAAACTAGGCAAAGGGAGTGATGATGAGTTGAGAGTGGGGAAACATGGATATGGACAGAGAAACCAGAGGGGCCAGAAACTGGCTGAATTTCTGGAGAAGGAAAGCCTCTTTATGATGAATTCCTTCTTCAGAAAGCAGCCACAAAGGAAATGGACCTGGATTAGCCCCGATGGTTCAACAAAAAACGAGATAGACTTCATCTTGTCGGACAAACGACATATATTTAATGATGTCTCAGTGATCAGCCGGATTAAAACTGGGAGCGATCACCGAATAGTACGAGGCACATTAAATATCCACACAAAAGTCGAACGGTCACGCTTGATGAAGTCTACCCTCCGACCTACACCTGTCCAATACCAGAACCTCGAAAACTTTCAACTCGAACTACACAATCGCTTCGAATGTCTAGACGAGTGCGAATCTCCGAACGATATAAACAACAGGTTCGTGGAAACTGTCCACGCGGTTGGGTCGAAATTTTTCAAGGCTCACCGCGCTAATAGACCTAAAAAACTTTCTGACCAGACTCTCAAGCTCATGGAGCGGAGAAAAGAAATGACAGTACAGTCTTCAGCCGATTGGTCCGAACACAGGCAGCTAAATAGGCAGATCTCCAGGTCTGTGCGTCGCGATATTCGCCAATTTAATACGCTCCGTATTAAAGAAGCGATAGAGCGGAATCGTGGCTCAAAAGTGTTCGCACAAGATCTGTCTATCGGGCAAAGCCAAATGACTAAGCTGAAGACCGATGACGGCACTGTCATTTCATCCCAAAGTGAGATCTTGGGAGAGGTCGAAAGGTTCTATGGACAGTTATATAAAACATCCCGAAATCCTGTTGTCGGCTTGGTCCAAGATCCCAGATCCAAGCTAACTCGGCACTATACCGAAGAAATCCCGGACATTAGCTTGTGCGAGATCAGAATGGCTCTCGAACAACTAAGAAACGGTAAGGCACCGGGAGATGACGGAATTACGGCAGAGCTCCTGAAGGCAGGCGGCAAGCCGGTCTTAAAAGCCCTTCAGAAGCTATTTAATTCCGTTATCCTCGGGGGCGACGTTCCAGAGTCGTGGACCAGGAGTGTGGTGGTGCTGTTCTTCAAGAAGGGCGACAAAGCTCTTCTAAAGAACTACAGACCCATCTCACTCTTGAGCCACGTCTACAAGTTGTTTTCGAGAGTCATTACCAATCGACTCACGTGCAAGCTTGATGACTTCCAGCCGCCCGAACAAGCTGGCTTCCGAAAAGGCTATAGCACCATAGACCATATCCTCACGCTTCGGCAGATTATCCAGAAGACCGAGGAGTACAATCGGCCTCTGTGTATAGCGTTTGTGGACTATGAGAAAGCCTTTGATTCAGTCGAAACTTGGGCGGTGCTGCAGTCCCTTCAGCGGTGCCAAATCGACCATCGTTATATCGAAGTGCTGAAGTGTTTGTATAGGAACGCCACAATGTCAGTCCGTATTCGGGATAAGAGTACGAAACCGATCCAGTTGCAGAAAGGCGTGAGACAGGGAGACGTCATCTCTCCGAAACTGTTCACCACTGCACTGGAAGATGTCTTCAAGCTTTTAGACTGGACCGGACTCGGCATCAACATCAATGGCGAATACATCACTCACCTTCGATTCGCAGACGATATTGTCGTCATGGCAGAATCCATGGAGGACCTGGGCACCATGCTCAACGATCTCAGCAGGGTATCCCAACTAGTGGGTTTACGAATGAACATGGACAAGACGAAAGTCATGTCAAATGCCCATGTCATTCCTGTACCGGTCCTAGTTGGCAATGCGATTCTCGAAATTGTCGATCATTATGTTTACCTTGGACAAACAGTCCAGTTAGGTAGATCCAATTTCGAGAAAGAGGTCAGCCGACGAATCCAACTCGGTTGGGCAGCGTTCGGGAAACTTAAGAAGATCTTCTCATCCAACATACCTCAGTGCTTGAAAACACAGGTCTATGACCAGTGTGTGTTACCAGTGATGACTTACGGCACGGAAACGTGGTCCCTAAATGTAGGCCTCATAACCAGGCTCAAAGTCGCTCAGCGTGCTATGGAGCGGGCTATGCTCGGGATCTCTCTGCGAGATAGAATCCGAAATACGGAAATCCGCAGACGAACGGGTGTAACCGACATAGCACGAAGAATTAGCACGCTGAAGTGGCAATGGGCAGGCCACATCGCTCGAAGAACCGACAACCGCTGGGGAAGAAAGGTTCTAGAGTGGCGACCACGTACCGGACGACGCAGTGTGGGACGCCCCCCCACTAGATGGACAGACGACCTAGTGAAGGTTGCTGGGCGTCGTTGGCTACAGGCGGCACAGGACCGCACTCTGTGGCGTAAAATGAGGGAGGCCTACGTTCAGCAGTGGACGGCAATAGGCTGAAATGATGATAACAGTGGTTAAAATACCGACCTAACGTGCTAGTGTCCTGGGTTTGATTCTCACGCAGAACAATACTTTGTATGATCCAAAAATTATTGTTCCGAGTCTAAGTGTAATATATCTGCGTTAATTGTATCTTGGTAAAGTCACCAGCAATACAAGAATTATTTCATATTCAATTTGGGTCTACACATAATAAAAAAAAACTGATTACAAATTTTCGCCTAGCTCTTCCAAAATTATGGCGACTCTAAAAATTTATCGGCCTAAGCTCGAGCTTCGTGGGCCTAAGCCTAAATACAAATCTGAACTACGGGCTTAAAAAGGGGGTGGTAAATTGTATTGTAGTTTCAACCTAAGAAAAATATAAAATATAATATAAAGAATATATATTAACATATTAATGTGTAAATAATTCATAAATTACCGGAAATATTAGTTAAATGGTAATAAAAATTAATTTACATGATGTTCTCCATGAATTATTTATGATATTATATGCACTAGCGCTTAAATAAATTGCTGTAATTAAAACAAAAAAAGTGAGAGTTGCGTTTTAGGAATTGACTATGAGATCCGACTGTGTACGTTAAAAAAAATGTATAAAAAAGTTAGATGACGTTTTTGAACACAGTTCAAGGTTATTTTTTTTTTCAGATTCGCTCTCTTTGTAGGGTATGGTATTCTTTTGTTTCTTTTTGTATTCTTTTTTTATCTAACAAAAATATTATATTCTATGATGTGACTAGCTACCGAGCACGGTTTCGCCCACATAAAAAGTAATATTCCCAAAGATGAAATATTATCCCATTACCGGGATAAAAGCTGTTGCCTATCCAGCAAATAGTCTATTCATGTATAAATTTTGATCAAAATCTGTTCAACGTTTTATGCGTGATTTAATAACATCTAAACATTCAAATATCATCACAAACTTGCCCGTTTGTAATATAAATAGGATAATCCTATTTTTATATTCTATATAACAAATCATCATCATCACAGGCCGCAGCCCACAAATGGGTAAGTTATGGGGTGGTGAATAGTATTCTTAATTTCCGTCATTACACGGAAATTTCGAAAAATCTGTCGCATCACATTACATAAAATAAATAATCAAAATTATCTAATATAACACGTTAAAACACTAAGATATCGAATATAATACAAGAGCACTACATGACGTTTTAGATTCCCGCCAAAATTTCAAATAAGTTAACACTATTCTTATGTTTTTTTTTTAAATTTATTAACGGTTATGGATACAAGTCCTTTAAGCCTGTCTTATTTACAACTATTCTTCTGTTAAGAAGGATGTTACCATTTACTATATAAAGGTTAATTTAAGATATACATTATCACAATAGGCAACATTAACTGTGGTCTTAATTCACTCTAAATATATTTATAAGTGTGTTTTGAATGTGACAATATTTTGTAATATGTCGTTTAGAACAAGGACAGTCCTCACGGCTAATGCACTATGCAAATAATTGTTTCATTTTCGCAATAAAATTGCGCAATATGATGCTGTGTGTTGACGAAGTAAAGATATGATTTATAATGCCGTTTCTTGTCTATAATATTCTATTAACTTTTTTATCAATATACGTATTGATAATATATAAAAATCAATGTACTTATGGCACCTTATGTACATCAAAACCAAGTAATCAACATAAGTAAAAGGTTCAAATATTTTGAAAATAATACTAGCTGACTAAAAAGACACTGTTCTGTATAAATCTTTAAAAAAAAACTACCTACAGGGTCTTATTGTTAATCTAAACTATTCTCATATACACGCGAACACAGACAATTTTTATCAAAATCATTCAAGTCCGTAAGAGTAACGCAGTCACATACATGCACAGAAGAATTATACGTGTCAAGATGAGTATACGATATTCCAACAAGTTAAGAAAAACATTAGCTATACAATTATAAACATTTCGATGCAATTGTCACAAGTAAGAATATATTAATAATAAAAAAAAAACTTTATTACTTCTGCAACATTTAGTAATAAAAGACTAGGAAATATAATTAGATCTAGGCTGTAAGATTAATGTTGTAATTGGCGAGATTAAATCTTTAAAAAAAAGACGTTATCCATAAGAGAATTTCCCACGAATATTATATTATGCAAAAATTATTATTCATACATTGTTAATATATTGTTTTAATAATGGCGGGATATTTCAAAGTTGAAATCATACATATTTTGTAACGATATATTTTATGGATATCATCATATTTCAGTCCATGTATGTATCCTCGCTAGCCTCCTCTACAAGGGAAATTCATCTGTCATAGCATGCTGGCTAATTGGTATATAATTTTATTTCTAGTTTCGCTTCTCTTGCATAGATATTATATGTACATATATGTCATCCCTTAGTCCTATTTTACGATATCTACGAAAATTCACGAAAAATAAGGCAATATAAAAATATTACATCATTCCGTGTGGTGACGGAGTAAGAATACTATCCACCACCCCATACCTTACCCGTGGGTGATCGTACGAGACGTCTAAGGGATATAAAACGCATAATTATAACATCTATGCGAGAGAAAGAAAACTCGAAACAAAACCACGCTGGTTAGACGTGTTGGCATAGGGTTTTATTTCGCGTTTTCCTTCTCTTGCATGTTAGGTGTGTTTTATATCCCTTAATCGTCTCTTACGGTCACCACGGGGGTGGTGAATTATATTCTTACTCCATCACCACACGGTTAAAAAGAGAAGGATAAGTCCAGATAAGTGCAATACCAACCTGTCTGCTTAGTGTGGTATAATAACTCTGTCTCGTTTTCATTGAGGTGAAGGTTCGAACTCACCAGTAAAATATGTAGGAGCTGAGATAATGATTATGAATATATTCCTTGAAGCCAATAGTTGCTTATTATATTAGTGTCATATGAAAAAATTTCACAATATTCTTAAACTATCATCATAAAGGTTCAAAGGTCATTCAAAGGTCAAACGCACCTATCAGCCTCAGTTATTGCTAAGTGCATTCTATACAAATTAACTTCAACCTTCAAATATAGAGAAATGCGTAAAATATTATATGATTTTTATATTAAAATATGCACACATATATATATATGTGTATTTTTAATATCATTAAATAAAGGCTTCGTAATATAGTGATAATAATATTTATTTAAAATAAATGTAATTACATTTATTATTTTGCACACATATATATATATATATATATATATATATATATATATATATATATATATATATATATATATATATGTATTTTTAATATCATTAAATAAAGGCTTCGTAATATAGTGATAATAATATTTATTTAAAATAAATGTAATTACATTTATTATTTTGTTTGACATTTTTTCTTCTTTTTTTTTGGATAAGTTTTAGCTACATACGAGCCATTTTAGCCATTGTCGAGTTACAATTTTTTTCACATCTTTAATCTTTTCATGTTAGTTTTTGTCCGTCAGTAAGTCAAATCGTCGCCATCAACAATGCTATGGCCACACTGTTAATGATATCTTCTGGAAATTTTAATGGGAAATAAAAACGTTGTAAACTATTTTTATATCATATTCATTACGCCTCAGCAGTTCCTCCTCATCACATTACATAAAATGCTATCAAAATTATTTCATATAATACGTTAAAATGCTAAGATATTGAATATAATGCAAGAACACCAAATGACGACTTTAGATTTCCACCAAAAGTCCTGCCTATAGATTTTAAGGTCTAACACAACATTTTTAAATTAAGGATAGGGTATATTACTTTTTTTTTTGGGGTTTATGGCTTGGTTACTTAGACCTTTAAGCCAAGTCTTCATAGTTTAGACACTTCGTGCCTTGTCTTCCGTATTAATTTTCTTCATATATTGCTTACCACTTCTACAAATTGTAATTAGTCCTTGATAGTCACTGTCCGTCAGTAAGTCAAGTCGTTACTATCAATTTGGCGCTGATAAACAAATTCATAGTTTCGTTGGGAATTTTAGGTGAACACGAAAATATACGAAAACCACTATTATACCATATTCACTACACTTCAGCACTTTAACTGTATCATATTCAATAAAATACCAGCAAAATTATTAAATATAACACTACAAACCACTAAAGAAATGAATATAATACAAGAGCGTGACATGACATTTCCATATTCGCGCCAAAACTCTGAGCCTATTATCGTTTATCGAGAAAAGTGTATATGCTGCCAACTATGTAATTATATTAAAAATAATATATGCTTGCCATTCTTTGACACAGGCTTGCTTTCGATGATGTAAATTAGCCTATTAGTACGTTGACCAGATTGATAGACATGGAATTTTATTCTCAATTTCCTTTCTTTTGTCTACTAAATATGAGTAAAAGTAAAGCAATGTCATTAATGACATTTATATTTAACCATAGACTAAAAATTCAACTTCAACCATAAACAATTTGAATATATCATGGCAGTCAATTGCGTGTAACCCAAATACTCAACACAATGTAACAACCACGATGGTATCTAACCACATAAAAACTGTGAGAACCCACACTTGTTTCACGATACAGATAAATGTCATACAATAGTCTAGATTTATTAATGATTTTGCATGTAAAAAGATCTGGGATTCTTGCGAACGGTTTCCGAGTAATGTAGTTTTAAATTAGAACAAAATAATATATTAGTTTTGAAAATTAGGGACGATGTTAGTAATTTCTTGTTTTTTTTTAAGTATTATTTGTGATGTTTACGCGTGTATTTCATATCATCATCATTCTCCAGCTCTTATCCCAATTACTTGAGGTCGAAGCAATATGTGTTCCTCTACCTACATATTGCAATAGTTTTATGACCGGCCGCCTCCCAGACGTCAACCCTCCTTCGGAATGTAATTGTTGATCAAATGGCATCAGGTGGTGTTGGCCCAGGTCGATATGAAACTCTTACTCGTCTTTTAAACATCCACGAGCAAAGGTTGGTAGTATTCGCAGTCGCTACCATATAGCGATACACGTGTATTTCGTATACGAAAAATAAAACTATTGGAGAAATTTATCGCATTTGTAATTCATTATTTACTTAACCGACATTACGAACACTTTAAAACGTTCATGGTCACGGAAGGAATAAAAGTTATTTCTCGTCCAAAAAGTCATCATTATTACCGTTAGACAAGAAACACCTTAGTCCTCCCGTGACCATGAACTCTCTGAAAAACTGTAAAGTCTTCAAAACGTTGGCAAATTAAAAATTAAATCCAAACGCGATAGAATCCGTAAAAATTATTCTATTATATTTCAAAATACAGGCCGAATCTTTTTAAAAATAGAATAGCGATCTACTTTGCTGGACACTAACCTCGTAACTTTTTTTTTAATAAAAAGCTCTGATATGGCCGCACATTATCCAATAGATTGGGCGTAATACCCTACAATCTGTCTTATTAACTAAATAACGAATAAGTCCTTTATAAAAATATAATTAGCGGCCACATATAAAATTCAAATTTGGAATAATATTTGAATCAAATACAGAACTATCCTATATTCGAATTGAATTCAAGACACTCGAAAACAAAAATGGATTTCATATCGCACTTTCAATACAAGTGGCTAGAGATTTTCTCACAAACTAATGTTAATTCGTATTTACTCATCGAATATTTACACAAAATGTTGACCTAAAAACAGTTATTTAACGCTCAGCTGATTATGACGGCATATTGGTAAACTTAAGAATATGTTGAGTAATACAGTTACTTTTCATATGGTAACCCTGTAAGAATACACAAAAAAATCATAACCTTCCTTTCCCCATAAGTATCGTTAAGGACGGCTTATATTCATTTCCACCGATGACTCGTAAATATTAATTAAGATCTTAATGTAAATAACACTTAAATTGGAGGTTATTTAAACTTTTTGATGTTAATTGCAATTTAAAAAAAAAAATTTAAAAAAGTACACCTAATAATAAGTAATCCAATAAATTACATGAGGTTTGACGTTATTTATATTGGCTTAAGAGTTACTACTTAAGTTTACTTTAGTTGGTCGTTGATAAAAACTGGAATAGGAAACGAAAACGAATCACATCACTGCAAGTGATAGCAAATTCGAAATAAATTTTTATATCAACAGGTTTGATCAGCTTGATACAGAATATCGATTTTTTTTTAAATTAAAGAAATAATAATTCTAGGACAGGGTACTTTACATGCGTACAATTTAATTATCACAAATTATATCCAAACTCAGAACAAAAAAATGCGCAAAATTGTACTTCCATAGTGGCAACAATGAGCTCGTATTATATTATGTATTAGCATACTTAAAAAAGAATGAGACTTCACTTTAAAAACAAAATAGGCTGACGGATGTATATTATTATTGCGTTTTCATGTAATACACATAAATTATTCTATGTTTAATATGCAATGATTTATTATGAAGAACATTAATTTTGTAGGCTATAAATTAACACTTCATGGTACGGCTATTTTCTTGTTGTCTATTATATTGTTAGCATACGTACGATCACCGCGAACCCATAAGGTTCTATTCTCACATAAAGCATTATTCTATATGTATTGTGAAGGGGCCTCTAATAGTGGATAAAAGATAAGAGAAATTGTCGTCAAAATAGTAAGACTCTATTGCTGATAATGAGATTTGATTGGTGGAAAATTGTCGAAACGTGCAATGAATTCAAATTGACCAATCGAGAAGAAGGAAATGAGAATTTCGAATGTATTCGATAACAGATTGCTTTCCCGCGATTTCAAAATGTCAGCTGACTATTTGAAAAATAAATCGTTGCTTGAAAAACGATATTTTAACGTTCGATATGATTTAGAAATAAGATTTAGGATTAAGGAAATTATTAAATTTGCTTTATTATAATGAATTAAAAATATTTTTTACGATTTTTATGTCCATTTGATTTTGTTTGCGACACCAAAGGCCGTACGCGTACCTCACAACGCCATGTGAGCCATCGGTATTTGGTTCTTGTCACCGATCGCCTGCTCTTACTATCTTAATATTTCAAACACTGTTTAGAATGCATAATCACGAGAGAAAATTATATCGTTTCATCATCATCATCATCACAGCCCATACATGTCCCACTATTGGGCTGGGCCTCCTCCGTAATGGGAGGGAAATTAACCTACTAAACCGCGCTGGTCAGACGTGTTGGTATAGGGTTTTGTTTCGAGTTTTCCTTCTCTCGCATAGATGTTATATGCGTTTTATATCGACGGATAAGATAGGGGGTGGTGAATTGTATTCTGACTCAGTCACCACACGGATATTTAAAACACTAAAATGTTGAAAATAATATAAGGACGAGATGATACTTTCATGTGCCCGCCAAATCTCCAATCCTCTATTTGAATAGTTTGCTATTTATTATTATTCAAATGAATACTTAAAGAAGTATTCATAAGCTAAAGAGCTTCTAATTAATAAGCTAGACAAAGTTGGTGCTTAAAAAGTTGCATAATATTTAAATTTATGCGGATGTAGCATAAATTTATTAAAATGCAACTATTATTTTACAGTATAACAACAGAGAAAACAGTTGTGTAGTTTTGGCGTGAACGTGAAGGCGTTCTTAAATTTTATTCAATATTTTACAATTGTTCATGTTGAATCATTTTGCTGGTATTTTATGTTATGTAATACAAAAAAAAAATGCTAAAGTGTTGTGAATATGATATAATAGCGATTTTATGTGTATCTTCATGCTCTGCCAAAATTCCTAGAAGAAGCGCGTTAATTTGGTTAACAGTGCCCATTTATTGGTACTTACTGAGGAACACTAACTATCAATAAGGAACTTAATATAAAGAACTGTAATATACAAGACCTGTATTTTTTTAATATGGTTTAAAATGATAGTTCCTTTGCTAAAACTTCAATAGAATTGAAAAAAAAAACGGTTTTGCATCTATAACAAATTATCTATCAACAACAGAGCATAAACAAGAGGAATTACCATAAATTACTCAAATCGTGGCATTGACAATCGTGAGTATAGACGAAATGGAAAGTCATTGGGTCTAAGGTTATAGAAAGTCCTCGAACAGGTCCTATAGGGCAAATTCTATACTCTAAGCTTTGAAGATAAACACTACAATGTATAGAAAACAATTTTATTCATCACGTATGGGAGCAGCTATGTTTATGTTATTTTTTTTTAATCTAAAAAGGCTTTTTAACTATGACTTTTTGCAATGGTAAACCTATATATCGGATTTTCAAACAAGATATTATTATATATATATATTTAGCCGAGATGGAAGGTACACCACTGATATAGAGCGAAGAGTGAATGCGGGAAATAGAGTGAACGGAGCGTTGGGGCAACTTCTCGGCAGCCACCACCTCAGCCAGAAGGCACGTGTAGCAATACATAACGCAGTGCTTGTCCCAACATTACTGTATGGAAGCGAGAGTTGGGTATGCAGAAAAGAGTATGAAAGTAAAATTAATGCGGTCGAAATGCGATCTCTGCGGAAAATCTGTGGAGTTAGGCTGACCGACCGCATTCGTAACGACGACGTAAGAGAGCGAGTAGGTATGAAAGAGAGTATTGGTGTAAAGATGCGAAAGGGAATGCTCCGATGGTTCGGACATGTGGAAAGAATGCCGAACGAACGCCTGGTTAAGAAGATATACAATGCGAAAGTGGAAGGATGTAGGTACCGAGGGAGACCGAGACTTACCTACCTAGACCAGATCGGTCATGTACTGAAGGAAGGTGGAGTCAAGAGTCTCCGAAACCGGCGAGCGTGTATGAAGAGAATTATGAATGTTGAGGAAGCGAGTGAAGTATGCAGAGATAGAGTTCTCTGGCACTCTGTTCTCTCTGCCTACCCTGCAAGGGATATGGCGTGATGATATGTATGTATGTATGTATATTATTATATAATCGGAGATTTATAAAATAATGGTCGTAACTGATATAGACCTAAGTTAAGCTAAGTTGGGATTAGATCGCAATAAAATGTCTACATTATTCCAGGTGAAAAAGAAAGGTTTTAAGTAGCAACAATAATTGTCACTCGTATGGGGACGCAGTATGTGTACATTTCCCAAAAGAGTGCTGGTGGCAATTCTCCAAGTAAAACTCAACTATTTATTCAAACATACGGCACACGAGCTCATGCTCACGACTTCGTTCGCCTAATATTCTTGAATTGACCCTTCTAGTTGCCCTAAGGGGTAAAGGAGAACGGATAGCAGCTATCCTGAGAAACGTAAAACACCTCACTGCGTTCATCTATCGGCCTGCCAAGTTTGACTATTATGACACTAAACCCTCTTTTATGGATGAGGACCACTTCTATCTATGGAATGATTATGATAATAATCTCACTGTTTGAGCTGATGTATAGAATAATAGCTTAAAGGTTAGTGACGTCATCTAAGTTGACATGTAATTACGAAATAATCACAGTTTGAAAAGATGACCTATACGTATAATAATAAAGTGTGAATTGCATCAACCAGGTGTTAATGTGAATGGTGAACCTTCTGTTTAAGAGTTCGCGTTTCAAAGAGCCACTAATCAGTAAACGATCTTGAGTTTTTTGTCCATCAATTTCTTTGACTTAAGGAATTTTCACGTATTATTATAATACTTGCCAGTATTTTTTTATTCAGCATTTTTTTAATTTTGATAAAGTATTATTATAAGAACTTTTATATGATGATTGATACCAAGCCTTTTTGCGAATGTAATTGTTAACTAACTCAATAGTGGTAGGACCACGCTGTTGATAGTTTTCTGTCTACAGCCGCGGGCCAGTCCGTACGAGGTAGTACCACACTCTCGCAGAAGATCGACGTCTGAGTAATGGCAATGTATTATACTTTTGCACTTCGTTCGGTGAGCGAGAGAGCCGGAAGCCCAACTGGGATGGGTTTGGGAATTTTATTGGTAGGCAGCGGCCTAAGCTATACGCTTGATATTCCATGGGCGGCAGTGACACTTACCATCAGGTGTGCTGCTTGTTCGTTTGCCACCATAAGCAATTAAAAAAAATATAGCTCTTAGTCGTATTTTACAATATTCACGATTAATAAGAGCTGGTAATATTCATAGCCGCTACAAAAGAGCAATCTATGAATTACCAAAAATACATTGCATTTTTTATTGCTTATGATGGCAGATGAGTTATAAGTACACCTGATCGTAACAGTTACAGTCACCCATGGCTCTTTGCATTGCCAAGGATACAGCTAGAACGCTGCCAACTAATGAAAACTTCAAAACCAACTAGATAATTTGGCTGCCGGTCCTCTTAAATTATGTAATAAAAATTGCTTCATAATATTAATATTTGTTATATTGGTGCCCCTTTTCTTATTTAAATAATTGTTTAAAATTGTTACATCTCAATTATAAACTATAAATAGAAAGATTTGATTGAATATTTGTTTCGTCATCAAATCAATGTTGATCAACAATTTTTTTTTAATAGACCCATCATACTAAGGAATAATTTTTTGTGTCTTCACATACATAAACTTTTGGCGGGCACGTAAAAATCATCATATGTTGTATTATATTTAATATCTTAGTGTTTTAACGTATTATATTAAATAATATTTTATATGAATGTGATATATACGCTGTGTGGTAGCGGCTACGAATACTACCAACCCTTACTTTGCTCGTGGATGTCATAAAAGACGAATAAGAGCCTTATAACGACCTGGGCCAACTCCATCCGATGCCGTTTGGTCAATAATTACATTCCCAAGGAGCGTTGACGTCTGTCAGGCGGCCGGTCATAAAACTATTGCCAATAACTTTTACAATATATACTATGAAAGAAGAGTATATATTGTATCGACCCCAAGTACCTAATTGGGATAAGAATAAAAGGATGATGATGTGATGAAAAGATAGTTTATACTATTTACTACTACTATTTTTCTGTCGCATAGAGGTTATATGACTGTTTCCCGTAATCGTTATTTATGACAACTTTTTTTTTCTAAACTCTATACTAAGGAAATAGTCCTTGTATTGTGGGGGACTTTATAAACATACAATTCATTTCATCATCATCATCTCAGCTCATATATGTACCACTGTTGGGCTCGGGCCTCCTCCGTAATGGGAAAGAAATTGCCCTACTATACCGCGCTGGTCAGACGTGCTGGTATAGGGTTTAGTTTCGAGTTTTCCTTCTCTCACATAGATGTTATATGCGTTTTATATCCCTTAGTTGTCTCTTACGATCACCCACGGGTAAGATAGCGTGTGGTGAATTGTATTCTTACTCCATCACCATACGGAAAGAAACATACAATTAACTAAATTACACTAAAACTCAGAACAACATTTTGTGGGTCGCACAAAGTATTGTCCTGCGTGGGAATCGAACCCAAAGCAGCTGGCGCGGAAGGCCAGTATACTAACCACTATATCATCTGTACAATTTCGCTTATATCGTTTGTCTTTACATATTACTTTATTTAGATTATAAATATTTTAAACATTTACAATATTCTTTGTATTATAAGTTCTATAAGACATAGACATAGAGGGAGATAAATGGTTAATGGTCTAAGATCCGAAGTAAAATCAACCTTCATCAATTATATATTATCAAACAAAAAAAACTGAATATTTCTAAATGGGTTACATTAAGGTACTAATAGAGTTGAAAAAATATGTTCAAGGCGATAATTACTATTATTTTAAAAATATAACTGTCGAACTGAAGAATAAATTCTTCTGTCGTGGAAGTCTTTACAAATATGCACTTAATGATCACTAATTACTGCCAAATACTGAATATTGATTTATGAATCGCGCAAAGATTTATTTTATGTGGTAATTTCAACGCTATTCTGCATGAAAATGCTAGTACATAGACCCTCTACTATCTTCCCTCTATACAGTAAATTAACACAACAAAAAATATTATTATATTAAAAAAAATAAAAATATAGTCTATTATAATTTTATCTATACATATATAGATATAGTTTTGCCTTTTTGTACTTCTTTTTCTTTGTTTTGCCTGCACTAAGGGAATACAAAGAAAATATTTAATTGTGGGTGACTTTACAGACATGCAATTAACGCAGACAATTTATAATCAGAGTTTGTGGATCGCACAATGTATTGTACTGCGTAGATATCGAACCCACGATACTGGCACGGCAAGTTGATATCTTAACCAATATTCCACTTGAGCAATCGATGATGCATATAGATATGAAAATATGCCTTTTTATTTTCAATATATTTTATTGAATAAAATATGTTTTGCATCCCGTAAGTAGTTGGGTGAAGTTCACTGAAGCTTTAGCTCCTCTACTATAAGAAATGCATTGTTAAAATTTTGCTGATCATAAACAAGAAAGATGTCTTCCTTGTTCGTGATTATATGTTGTTAACGGGTAAGCATAAACGTTACTTAATCAGTTGAGTTAGATAAGAATTTGGTCGGTCTTCTGTGAATGTTACATTGTCTGTGGTTTACTTAGTTTTTAATTTGGTCATGCTCAATAAAAATCACCGCTTACAGTAAGCTAGTGCTGGCGTTAGACGTCTAGGCAACTCTTTTACTTTTTTTTTAGTTCAGGCTACAGTATAGGTAGCCTTTTCTTTTTTTTTTTTTGAGGTTAAGCTACAGTATAGACAGTCTTTTCTTTTTTTAAGGTCAGGCTACGGTATAGTCATATCTCATTGGCGAGTCACTTATTTGGCACCCTATATTTTTTTTATTATATATACTAGTCCTGGGAGATAAGATTATAAATCTAACAGTGAGTTTAATTTTCATTTAGATATATTATAATGAGACAATGCTCCGATGGTTTGGACATGTGGAAAGAATGCCGAACGAACGCCTGGTTAAGAAGATATACAATGCGAAAGTGGAAGGATGTAGGTACCGAGGGAGACCGAGACTAACCTACCTAGACCAGATCGGTCATGTACTGAAGGAAGGTGGAGTCAAGAGTCTCCGAAACCGGCGAGCGTGTATGAAGAGAATTATGAATGTTGAGGAAGCGAGTGAAGTATGCAAAGATAGAGTTCTCTGGCACTCTGTTCTCTCTGCCTACCCTGCAAGGGATATGGCGTGATGATATGTATGTATGTATGTATGTATGTATAATGAGACAAAATCCATTAAAAAAATAATTCTTTTTATAGTGGGAAACTTTACAAAAATATAATTTACCAATACAAATCATACACAGAATTAGTATAACAATTTGTGAATCGCACAAAGTATTATCCTGCGTAGGAATCGAAACCTCGACACTTGGCACTGTAAGCATCTTAACCCCTAAAATTAATATTGAAATTAAATGGTAAAATTAATATGGAGCCCTATAGTACCTAACGCCCCAATCAACCTTAAAACCCATCCTAGCGATGATAGTAGCTAAGCGAATAATCTTTTGCAAATTTAAAAATATATTTCTTTTTTTTTTGGAATATGAAACCACACTAGCTTATTTTTTAATTTTCGGTGGGCTATGGTATGGTCACGTTCCGCCAAATCGGTCCGGGGCGACGGAAGAGACGGCGCGCGACCTCATAGACCCGCCCTGCAATGCGCCTCTCTTCGCCGTGCGAGCGGGCCACCGGAATCCGATCTTTGTCTTCTAACGCAAAATATGTTCTATACAAAATTTATAAATATTTGACTACACATATGGCGTAATGGTTTAGATACCGACCTTCCATACCAGTGCCGTAGGTTCGATTCCCGCACAGAACAATACTTTGTGCAACCCACAAACTGTTGCTCTGAGTCTTAGTGTAATTTGACTGCGTTATTAGCATATTTGTGAAGTCCCAACAAAGATTAGTTCCTTAGTGATGGTGATTTAAAAAAAAAAAATATGTATAAAAAAGTAATCGTTACCAATATGAAATAAGTCTGACTTTCAAGCTTATTGCATGCCTGACCTGACCTGAACTGACCTGCAATTTATTTTTATATTTTATATAATCTCGAACAAAAATATCATTATATGCTTTTAAAATATTAACGATTGAGAAATACAAACAGATCGCAATCGATCAAAAGCTTGAAATAAAAATCTATGACGAGCCATTCGACACGAAAACAAAATTTGTTCATGCGATTTAAAAATTCAATGTTTTATTTCTTATATCAATGTTGTCGAAGACTAAAAGAGCTAATGACATTATTGAAAAAAAAGGGAAAAGCGGAAACTGAACTAAACTTTGGTCTAACCTGAACGTGTATTAGGCTAACTGTATTCTCATGAAGAAGACTTGCGTTTAATAATTGGTTTAAAATTAGAACCAAAAAAACTGAAACTTCCAGTTCCAGTGTTCTGAAACTTCCAGTTCCAGTGTTCTGAAACTTCCAGTTCCAGTCAGTTTTTTTGGGACGATGGTTACGTGTAAAATCCAAGATATGTGTTGTCATGTTGGCAACATAGCTGACACCAATGAAAAAAAAGCTATTTTTTAATGGAATATATTGTTACTTTTACATCACTATGTTTATTTTTTATTTTTATTGATGTGGTGGTGGTATTTACATGGTTATTTTTTATTTTAACCATATATCACAATTAATATTTCCAGTATAAACGTTAATAATATAATAAGGTATAAATAAAAAAAAATCTTTAGTGAAAGAAGCAACATTCCCAAATAATAATAAAAAAATAGGCGCTTACCTTAATATATTCTTCTTGAAAAAAACTACGACGCAAAAACTAAAAAACAAAATAAAACAGCTATCAATTAATTAAAAATAAAAGCACATCACTAACACTGGCCAACGTTTAAGAAAAAAACTCACGCTCGAAATTTACTTAAAAAAAGAACCGCCAATTTTTAAATATAGAATGAGAATTCGTCCACTCAATGCATGCGAATGCACGCGTGCGAACCATAGACCACGCTTATAACGTTCTCCCATACATACCTACCAATCCTCGGGGATCCCTCCACATGAACTTTCATTTCGTAGGCACAGCTCAAGTCCAAATGGTGTTTAACACCATTTACCATTGACCCCAGCTTCTTAACTTTCACTTAAACGTCAGAGTTCAACTTAAATTTGGAATAAATTAAGAATGTTGATTTTCTGGGGGGGTATTACTGGTAAATTAATGAATATTCTTCAATTAGATTAAATATTACGTTTGCACCAGGCTCCGCTTGCGTAAAACAACACAATAAGAACATGCAAGGCTATTTCTTTTCAAATAAATTAGCAAGAACTATTTCGCAGTTGATCTTCATAGCTACAATTGAAAGACATCTTCAATCTTATAGACGTGTGAATTGTTTAACTTTTATTGAAATGGTAATTAAAGTGACTTTGTTTTCGAAGCGAATGGTGTACCCATTCGAATAGTGGTCATAAATATAATTAAAATATTTTTTAGCGCTAAAATTTTGTATTAGTAAAAAAGATTTTAATATTTTCTTATTTTTTTGTTGTATTGACAATTAGCTACTTATACGAGCCATTATTACCACGGCGACTTATAATTTTCTTAACACTTCTTCAGGTCTTTCATCATTATCATTTCAGCTCATATATGTCCCACTGTTGTGCTCGAGCCTCCTTCATAATGGAAGAAAAATTGACCTATTATACCATGCTCATCAGAAATTATAGGGAGGAAAAGAATTTTCCTTCTGTTGCATAGATGTTATATGCGTTTTATATCCTATAGTCGTCTCTTATGATCACCCATGGGTAAGGCAGGGCGTAGTTAAACTCTCTTCATATTACTCATTGTCCGTCAGTAAGTCAAATCGTTGTCTTCAATAGTGCCATGGCCACACACTGTTAATAATATTTTCTAGCAATTTCGATTCATAACGAAAACATCTTAAAGCACTTTTGTAATATATTCATTAACATTCCAGCAGTTGTTTTACACCATATTACATCAAATTCTATTAAAATTATTTAATGAAATAAACGTTAAAACATAAAGATACTGAATATAATATAAGACAACCTCATGATGTTTTTAGTTTCCCGCCAAAATCCTCTTTAAATATATTTACGGAATAATGATGTGTCTATTTTTTCCAGCCTATATATTGTATATATATTTTCCAGCCTATATATTGTACTCCACAGCTTGGTGTTACCAAGCTGTGGAGTACAAGTCTTTTTCACAATTAAAAACGACGAATTCTTCCATAATTCTACGCTAAACAAATAGATGAGTAGAGAATTTTTTCTTCGGTTTTGCCTTCTGTTGTAATAATATCATATGCTTACGTCCGTAAATCTACTAACAAAAAAGGAAGGTACGGATTTTTAGCCCATCATAACTCAGAGAATATTATATTTTAAGATTGATTTAAAGTTTTTACAGTTTCTAAGATTTTTTTTTTTTTTTTATTATGAGTATGTTATTCCACAGACTTTTTGTCCGTGCTCTTTTTATATTTAATTTAATTGTTATGGTGGTTTGTGTATAAAATTAATGTTCTTGAAGTGGCTTTATTACAATTGGATAAAGCTTGAAGAGCGCAATTAATGTGTCATAGATGTTGAGCGACAACATGTCTTTTAGGGTTTCTTCTTGGCGCTGGTGGTCTTGTTGTTGGTGAAACCCGTCTATTTGTAGATGTTTCTGTCCTCTGTGATGTTGTGATGATGATAATAATCTCTGTGATGTTTTATTTAATGATTTGTTTAATTTGGAAGTCTATGTCTAGGTTGATGGTAATTGACTCCACGCTTGTGTTGACTTTAGTTTAATGGGGTAGTAGACCAAGCTCTTTCATTACCCTTTCGATTTATTACCCTTTCTAAGATAATTAAAACAGTTGCCCAAGGAAGCAGAGGGTTTGTCAAACAATGTCATTTATAGACACCAGTGGTGGAAATACTCACAGTGGTGAAAATAGTGGGATTAATCCCTATAATGAATTCCCAATACTGTTATGTATTTCACAGTATAGTGATGGCTTATGAAAAAAATTTTGAAAGCATAGATGGTCTCTTGTAAAATGATAAAATTAAATTATGTTCATGATGATATAGATCACTATATCCAAGAGCAGTTATCGTCCAATATGGTTGAGTAGAGTGATTACTACTCTAATAGTTAACTCATAACCAATTGTCGCTTGTGTGATCTGTTCCAGACATTTATTATTATTATTATTTTTTAAATATATGTATTCTATTTTAAAGGGCTTCACATTGAAGCTAATCCCTACTAATATATAAATGTGAATGTAAGTTGGTTTGTTACGCTTTCACGCTAAAACTACTCAACCGATCATCATGAAATATTGTACACATATTCTTGGAGGTATTAAAAGTAACATAGGATACTTTTTATTAAAAAAAATAAAAAAAATTATATGAAAAATAAAAAAAATGTTTGTCAAAAAATCTCAAAATCTAGCTTCTTCAACGCCATCTAGCAGTCCAGTAATGAAGTTCCAACCCTGAGTATTGTAATACCGTTGCACTGTATTACCGACGGTCAAAAATAAAAATAGGGGATCAAAAACTTTAGGAAAGTAACCTTTTATGCGGGCGAAGCCGCCGGCAGAAGCTAATACTTAATAAATATGTTGTCTATAATATTTATTTATAAGGTCTTACTTAAAAAATTATGAGCCCGCCAAGTTGCCTTCTTCTTCTTTTTATGTAATGCAATTAGCTACATATAGGAACCATTGTTGCCAGTGTCGAGTTACAATTTTCTTTGCGTCTTTAATCTCTTTATAAATACCCGATACGAAACGAAAAATGATGTCACAAGCGGGGTCTTTAATCTCTTCAAGTTAGTTATTGTCCGTCAGATCAAATCGTCGCCATCTATATTATACGTACCTTGTAGAGATTATGGCTTGGTTACTAAGACATTTAACCCAAATCTTTGTTAATAAATTAACGTTATTTAAAGTCACCACCACCAGTAAGTCAAATCGTCGCCTTCAACAGTGCTATGGCCACTCTATTAATGATATCTTGCGCGAATTTTGGTGGAAAACGAAAACATTGTAAAGCACTGTTAAAAAATTTCATTACACCCCAGCAGGTCCTCTGCATCACATTACATAATCAAAATTATCTAATATAACACATTAAAACACTAAGATATTGAATATAATACAAGAGCACCACATGAAATTTTCAAATTCCCACCAAAAGTTAGGACTTTTTTTGAATTGTAGGGTATTCTCAGCTTGCGGGCGCATTCCGATCCTTTGGCCGATATTCCCTTATTTTTATCTTAGATCTTATCCTTAGATTATCCTTTGGTATATTAGGTTAATTTAAAAGAAAATGTAAAATTGAAAATATGTTTCCTCATGGTACTTCATCGTTCAGAGTTCAGAGTAGGACTCTTATCTCAATTACTTGGGGTCGATACAATATGTACTCTTCATTCATAGTACATATTGTAAAAGTTTATTTGCAATATAATAAAAAACTTCCGGGGAGATAGGCCTCGTTAGCATTGGGCTGCAACCTATCTAGGAGAAGGAAAACTCCGAAATATAACCCGAGGAGATAGGCCTCGTTAGCATTGGGCTGCCACCTATCTAGGAGAAGGAAAACTCCGAAATATAACCTGGGGAGATGAGCCTCATAAGCATTGCGCTGCAACTTATCTAGGAGAAGGAAAACTCCAAAATATAACCCCCGATCTAAGGTGTAAACCGACCCGTGCTGAGGGATTCGCGGCCAGAGGGTAAGCTGGTCAAAAACGGAGGGTGCATGTGTTGGTGGTCACAGGGCACAGCGGTGATTCCACCTTGCCTCCACACAAGGGCTCTGTGGGGGTGGATCGTTTAATACCCTACTACTCGTGGGAACGCTATGGATTGTATAAAAAATTTTAAAAGTCCAAATGACGGCGATGCGGTTCGCAACCCTTCACGTCTCGATCCCAATGAGGGCGAAAAGCGGTCTACGGAGTGCCGTTTTGCCACGTTGAATGTAGGAGGAGGAATGAAAGAGAAATTAAATGAGGTATGTCAAATGATGGATGATAAAAAGATTGATATTCTTTGTGTGAATGAAACGAAGCGAAAGGGATGTGAGATAGCTAGTCATGGACCTTATACGGCATACTGGTCCGGGGTACCAATGACTACTAGAGCCTGCCAGGGAGTTGGTCTCCTTCTTTCTGCTCGAATGGCTCAATGTGTGAAAGAGTATGATTGTGTGAATGCTAGATTAGTATGGTTAAGAATGAAAGTGGGTCTGACCCGTATTTTTGTTGTAGGAGTATATGCTCCTGTAAACACGGGTTTGACTAAAAATAAATGTGAGCAGGATGGAAGAGAAAAGTTTTGGGAGGAGCTAAGAGATGTTTTAAGATTATGCCAGTTAAATGAAAGGTTGATTTTGCTAGGTGATTTTAATGGATGGGTGGGAGTAGGCCGAAAAGGATTCGAAAACGTTTTAGGAAGGTTTGGTGATGAAAGTGTGAATGAAAATGGTCAAAGTCTGCTAGAGGTGTGCTTGGAATGGAACCTTTGTGTTACAAACACTATGTTTGAACACAAAAAGATCCATATGTATACACGCGAAGCAAAGAATGTAAGAAAGAGTATGATTGATTTTATAATAGTAGACGAAAGACTCAGAAACAAAGTTCTAGACACCAGGGTGTATCGCGGTACTGGTATCCATACAGACCACTTTCTAGTGATGACTAGAATAAGTGGTCTCATAAAAACGTGGCGAAACCGGATACATAACACGACAAGTGTACTAGAAAGGATAAAAGTAGAGAATTTGCAAGATGAGATTGTTAGAGAGAAGTATAAAAGTAAACTGACAGAAAAGTTGTATGGTTCGGTTAATATTAGTGATATGGAAGAATTATGGAAGACTTTTAAAGAAAATGTGGTAAATGTTGCTACAGAAACATGTGGCGTGACCAGAAGAAGGAAAGTAAATAAGATGAAGAATATATGGTGGGACAAAGATGTGCAGAGTGCAGTTTGTGAGAAGAAGAAAGCCTGGATAGATTGGCTTGCTATCAGAGCCAGTGAGAGAATAGAGAAAGCAACGATTCATGATATAGACATAGCCAAAGAAGAGTACAAGAGAAGAAAAAGAGAAGTGAAAGAAATTGTCAGAAAAAAGAAAGAGGATCAGAAAGACGAGTATGATAGAAGATTATCGCAGGATTACCAATCTAACTTAAAGGTTTTCTGGAAATCCATAAGATCAGCTCGAGGTAAAGTTCAAAGTACAGAGCTTGCTTCGATCAGGGATAAGTATGGAAGGATAGTGAATAGAGAAGAATGTGTACTAGAGAGATGGAAGGAGTATTTTGAAAGCTTATTTGAAAGAGAAGAGCCACAAGATCTATCATTTGAGAGTGAAAGAGATCTTGAGGATGGAGAATGTATTACTATGGTGGAAATTATGAACGCACTGAAAGGTATGAAAGCGGGTAAATCTGCAGGATACGACAGGATTACAGTTGAGATGCTGACCGCTGGACAGGATATCATAGCTAACATGCTATACCAGCTCTTCAATCTCTGCTGGACTAATGGCCAAGTACCTGACGACTGGTGTAAGGCTGTAATTGTACCTTTATACAAAGGGAAAGGTTCGCAGCAAGATTGTAGGAACTACAGGGGCATAAGCCTCCTTAGCATAGTCGGCAAACTGTATGCGAAAGTATTGATTGAAAGAGTAGTGAAAGTAACCGACAAGAAAATATGGGATGCACAAGCAGGTTTCCGAAAAGGTATGGGTTGTACGGATCAAGTCTTCTCCTTACGATGCATGACGCAGAAATTTTTGGCTAAAGGTCAGAAAATCTTTTGTGCATTCATTGATTTGGAGAAAGCTTATGACAAAGTGAGGAGGAATGAACTGTGGTCGGTACTGTCTATGTATGGGGTGGACAGCCATCTTATTCACGCGTTGAAATCCATCTATAAGGATTCCAGGGCGTGCGTAAGAATAAACGGAGCCTACACGGAGTGGTTTAATATCGATAAAGGTGTTAGACAGGGATGTGTAGCGTCCCCGTGGCTGTTTAACCTATTCATGGATAGCTGTTTGAAAGATCTGAAAAATAATGATTGTGGTTTACGAATGAATGAGTTACTTATCAAATGTCTTCTTTATGCCGATGATCAGGTATTACTTGCATCATCGGCAGAAGATTTGCAGGCGATGGTAACTACTATGCATGAAGCTTTTGAAAGAAAAGGTATGAAAGTAAATGTAAGTAAGACGAAAATTATGGTTTTTGAAAAGGATAAATGTATGACGGAATGTAAAATTTTTATAAATGGTGAGGAACTGGAACAGGTGAAAGAATTTTTATATTTGGGTGTTTTGTTTACTAGAGATGGTAAAAATGATGATAATGTTGAAAGAAGAGTAAATGCTGGTAATAGAGTGAATGGGGCACTATACACCTTTATGAAAAGCAGAAACGTGTCCAAAAAGGCACGTTTAGCTGTACATAAGGGAGTATTAGTACCTACTCTCATGTATGGTAGTGAAAGTTGGATTTGGCAGGGAAGACATGAAAGTAGAATAAATGCTGTTGAGATGAGAGCTCTTCGTAGTATGTGTGATGTAAGTATGAAAGATAAAATTAGGAATAGTGTTATAAGAGAGCGCTGTGGTGTGAATGAAGAAGTAGTGACAAAGATCAAAAAGAGTATGCTGAGGTGGTTTGGACATTTAGAAAGAATGAGTAACGAGAGGTTGACGAAGCAAATATATAAAGCAAGCGTGAATGGGACGAATACAAGAGGAAGACCACGTCATACTTTTCTGCACCAAGTTGGAGATGTGTTGACGAGAGGTCTTAATAAGAGTATGCGTAATCGTAGAGCATGCATGAAGACTATTATGAGTGTGAATGAAGCGATGGAAGTATGCCAGGATCGTGGTTTGTGGCAATCCGTAGTCTCTGCCTACCCCTCTGGGAAACAGGCGTGAGGCTATGTATGTATGTATGTATGTAAAAAACTATTTATTGGCAATAGTTTCATGACTGGCCGCCTACCACTCAACCCTCCTTGGGAATGTAATTGTTGAACAAATGGCATCAGATGGAGTTGGCTCAGGTCGCTATACGACTCTTAGTCATCCTTTACGACATCTACAAGCAAAGTAAGGGTTGGTAGTATTCGTAGCCGCTACCATACAGCTTTTCTTCATAAGACTTACATTAAATGATTTAATTCATAGACTAATTGGTGGACATATACCATTCTAATACAAAATCATTCATCTAGCATCATATTCGTACATACCATAAATAATAAACTAACTGGTTCATGTATTAATTAATTTATACTAAGATTTTTATCATCTTTCATCAAATTTATCATTACTGAGATGAGTTTCGCTCTAGTAAGTTTTGAGGCCTACAAAATATAAATTTACATTAATCCTAACTAATATTATAAATGCGAAAGTAACTCTGTCTGTCTGTCTGTCTGTCGCTCTTTCACGCCAAAACTATTGAACCGATATAAATGAAATTTGGTACACAGATAGTCTAGAGCCTGATAAAGGACATAGGCTACTTTTTAATGCAAAAAAGTGTTGTAAAGGGGGTTGAAACATTGTAAGGAATTATCATCATTTTTAAAGCCAGAAGCTTGAAACTTATTTTTAGGCTATTGATTAGATATAAATAAATATGACATTAACATGTTGTAAAAATTTACCCTTAAGGAATAAAATAAAAATAGGGGATGAAAAACTTTAGGAAAGTAACCTTTTACGCGGGCGAAGCCGCGGGCAGAAGCTAATTTTAAATAAATTGAAAATTATTTTTTTTTGTTAAAAATACATCGCAAATTAAGGATAAAATACTAGAGTAGCGATAGTCTTTAGAAACATATCATCATCATCATCATCATCACAGCCCATATATGTCAATTGGAATGAATGTCAAATGGAAATTGACCTACTGTACTGCGCTGATCAGACGTGTTGATATAGTGTTTTGTTTCCAGTTTTCCTTCTCCTACATAGATGTTATATGCGTTTTATATCCCTTAGTCGTCTCTTACGATCACCCACGAGTAAGATACGGGGTGGTGAATTGTATTCGTACTCCGTCACCACACGGTTAAAAGAAACATATAATTAAGGTATAAAAATAATATCCAAAATCAGAATAACAATTTGTGGGTCGCACAAAAGATTGTCCTGCACGAGGACCGAATCCATGACACTCAATACTTAAACAGCGGCCAATTAATTGTTATATTTTACTTATTTTTTATAACTAGCGATGACCCCTTACTTTTCGATTATAGTTCTGAAAGGCTTTTCAAAAGCAAACGGTGATCTGACTTATGTAAATTAAAGATTATTTTAAAATCTAACCAAAAAGCCATTGGCAGATAGCAACTGTCTATATCTACCCTTTTTATTTTATGCGGTAATATTTTCTGTAATACAGCTTTCAACGTATTCCAGATGGTTATGCAGTAGTTTTGACGGAAACGTGGTAGTGTCATGTAGAGATATTATATTTAATATATATATATATATATATTTAAAATATAACACGTTGTTAAATAATTTTGATAGCATTTTATGACACGTTATGCAAAGAAAGTGCTAAACTGTAAAAATGTTGTGAATATGATATAACAGTACTTTATTTTCACGTTAAACTAAAACTGTCAACTAAAACCATTAATAGTGCGGCCATAGCAATATTGACGACTATTAGTATGCTAATATTATCGCCATAGACTATCAAAATAAAAAAAGAATAAAGATCTTAGTTTCTTTGCAATATGCCATGAAATTCTTTAAAATTAAGATAGCTATACAGAAAAGAAAATAATCATTTGTAATTTTCATCGTAATAAGACCGTCTCTGTTTATTAATCCAGATATCAATCTTTAGATATCACTGATTTCCAGGAATCGATACCAGTAGGCCCACAGGATCGCACACTGTCCTTACGGCGCTTCGGACGATAGGGGCATATATATTATGATTCCAGAGCATAACCTATCAAAAGAAAACACTGTTAAGATCATTACGCAACTCACGCGACTCTCTTTAAAGAAAATTAAGTCTTCCAAAGCAATTAAATTTCATGAGAATAATAACTGATATGTCCAGGGAAAGAATAGAGTAGAGAGCGTAATCTTCCTGATATATATCGAAAGAAAACCAAAGCATTCCAGCAGAAATAACCTTCAACTGTTCTGAGAACAGCGCTCATTAAAGATTTCCACATATGAAAAATCATTAAATATAAAATAAAATTATATTTATCCAAAATTTAATTGTTTTATTGTAATAACAGATATGAAATAACGATGTGAAGCGCTTTTTAAACTAATTAAATTTATAACATTTAGATTTTAAACATTAGTTACATTTACAAATATCTCTTACTATTTTATTTTGACCTTCAGAAAAACCTAGATAATTATTTCAACAATGGTGTAAATTAGACGAATTAAAAAATATCATTTTAACACAATGTTGTAATTCGTTCAGTCTAATGTGTTTATAATATTACAAAATTTGAAAAAAAAAATTAAAAGAATGAATTTGAATGTATTTCATTAATAGATCTGCTGTGTATACAGAGTGGAAGTGGACCGCTCCCGAAAACAAACCTACTAGTCCTACTTGTAATGATAGGCTGGAAAAAAAATCGATTCCCCGATTTCCCCAATTTGCCCCAGATTCCCCGGTTGATATGAAATTTCAGCTTGACAACTCTAATACTACTACCTACGAATGCCTGAGAAAAAGGGCCTTGGCAGACAGATAGACGGACAACAAAATGATCCTATAAGTACGGAACCCTAAAAATCGATGATCGACCAAATCAATTACATGCGAATCTATACGCGGCTAACGACGCTGAGTTTCTTGCCGAATCTTCTGCGTAGAAGTTACGTTCCAATGGTGGATTAATTTAAAATTTTAAAACTAAATTTGAATCTATACAAAAAGTTTATGTTTTTTTTTTATTTTGCTTATGGCGGCGAACGAGCAAGCAGTACGCCTGATCGTAAGTGTTAGGTACTGCAATACTGCCATCCGTGGACACTTGCAATACCAGTACAGCTAGACCGCTGCCTACCAATGAAAATCCCAAAAGAAAGATGGGCTACCAGCTCTTTTGCTCACCAAACGAATAGCATATTGCTACCAATAATTTGTCAATTTTCTTTGAGAGTATGGTATACTCATACCTCTCTTCGTTGAGCGAGCGGGCCACTAGAACCCTTTGTCTTCTGTGGCCATTAGCCTTACCAAGGGCGGCTCTAGCACATGTAGCGCCCGGGTGCAATCAATAACATGGCGCCCTCTTGTATCAAAATACGTGAATAAAATGAAGTAGGTTGATAGTTATAACACGTCCGACTAAACTCCGAACCGCGCTAGAATACGTTGTCGCATGCTTAGTCTCATTGTTTTAACAGGAAACCAGGTAAACGCGATCGGATTATGAAGTTACAGTGAGCATGGTGACGAAGCAACCTACCCAAACCTGTCAAATAACGCATCCACTACGTTTATAAAAGGTTAGGCACTTGCTGCGTACAGTGTGCCCGCTCCATGCGGTGCGTTACAGTGTTACTCTATGTTTCCCGAGTGGCTCTCGGCGCCCCCTAACACCCGGCGCCCGGGTGCACCGCATCCTTTGCACTATAGGTAAAGCCGGCCCTGAGCTTTACCAATATGCAAGTATACGCATCATCCTTAATGCATATATCTAGAATGAAGATTTATTTTACTAGTACATCTTATTATGTTATCTAGATTACGAATAATTTCAAGTTAAACTTTTGTAATGCTTAATGCAATTTGCGGATATTTCAACGTGGTTATTTTTTGCTAAAATGTCTAATGTTTTTTTTTTCACAATGAGTATATTATTAAGATACAAGTGAATGGATTTCATCCGTGTGGTAATATATTAAGAATACACAATGGTATGATCGCACCACGCCCGATTCCACCATACGATAGCCTGCCACCAAAAAAAAACGATAAAACTAATAACGTTATAATTTCCAGAGAAGGTAACCAGCGTCGTAGCATTTCTTCATCGTCATCATCTCAATCGCACCAAGTTTTAGACTTATACCTAATAAGAAGAAAATTGACAACGCTGGTGAGTTGGATTGGTCTTTTTTTAGAGTTTTCCTTATTTATATATATGTTATTTGGACACCTATTATATTTCTTAGTATTTTTTTATGATTTTCACAGAGAAGAAAAGGGGTGATGAATTTTATTCTTATTCCCTCACCATATTACAGTGGTAAGGCCACACTGTTTTCTGTCTACAGCCGCGGACCGGTCCGTCCGGGGTAGTACCATACTCCCGCAGAAGATCGACGTCTGAGAAGTGGCAATGTGTTGTTACGAGCTAATCTTTAGTTGAGCGAAAGAGCTGGTAGCTTAACTTTCTGAGTGGATTTGGGATTTTCGTTGGTGAGCAGCAGCTTAGTTATACCCCTGATATTGCAAAGATCTATGAGCGACACTAACACAGGTGATAGATCAGGTGCACTGCTTACTCTTTTCCACCATAAGCAATAAAAAAAGCAGGAATACGATAGCATCGAAGCACGATACGATATGATAAGATATCTAGAAAATCGTTCAGAATACTATTTTAGAACTTTATCAGACAGTAGTGACTAGTTCAACGAATCTAATAAATATAGGCGTATCGGTTCAATTGTTTGATTTTTTTTACTATAATTATGCAACCAATTGAGTTTATTGTAGCTACCTAACTAACCAACAAATTAATTGACTGATTGTTCTTATGAGCTTAAATTAGTTCTTTACAATAAATATGTCCAGCGTCAATATAAAAATATTTAAGCTTAAGTCAACATAACCAACGCGCTTAGTACCTAAATACAAAACATTAACATTACTTTCGGAAATCGAAATGTTCATAATTACATTTCTGAATCGATAGAAGCATAATCGATACACAGGTTAATCTCTATTAATACTATCGTCCAAATAAAATGGCGATGAAGCTGAAATGAATAAATTGACTAATTTTTTATTGCAAGGATAGTTTCTGCTAGGTTAATATCAAAATAGAATAATGTTTAACAACAGAAAATACAAATTATGTTTTTATAAAGATAAGTCGAATCTGTACGTTTTAATTCTAAAATTAGGTATTTTCGTATATCCGGGGCAAATCTTGGCCAGGTCCTTTCAAAAGCATTTTTCTTTTCATTTTCATTTCATCATCATTCTCCTGCTCTTGTCCGAATTACTTGGAATCGACGCAATATGTACCCCTATTCCCACATATTGCAGAGGTTGAAAGGCAATAGTTTTATGACCGACCGCCTGCCAGACGTCAACCCTCCATGGGAATGTAATTGTTGACCAAACGGCATCAGATGGAGTTGGCCCAGGTCGTTATAACGCTCTTAGTCGTCTTTTACGATATCCACGAGCAAAGTAAGGGTTGGTAGTATTCGTAGCCGCTACCACACAAAAGAAATTTTAAGCGTTGTTCTAAAGATTGTTTATTTAATTTGGGCATTTTCAAATAAAATATTATTGTTTCTTTTTATAGTATTTATTGATACGTTTTTATGACAGTACACTTAATAAAATAAAAATAAAAGTTGGGAAAAAAGTTCAAAAGTCTCTCTCTCTCTCTCGCTCGCTCGCTCCCTATTACTCTCTCGCGCGCTCTCTCTCGCCCACTTCCCTCTCTCTCGCGCTCTCTCTCTCACTTTCTCCCCCCTCTCTCTCTCTCGCTTTTTCTCTTTTGTTCTTACTCCATCACCACACGGATAACCCTCATGCGTTTTACACTTCAAAATAAATATGGCGCGTAACAGAAAAACCTTACAATATAAAATTTATCCCATTCGTCGATAAAAAAGTTTCACTTCAAAAAATTAGAGAAACTAAAACAAAATACAATATTTTTATGATACTGAAGTTAACAGACATGTGACAATTTTTTATTATTTTATTTATCATATACACTATTAGTCAATGCTATAAATGAAAATGTAAGAAAAACTTCATGCCATTCTCGACGTAGTACTAAACATAGCTGTTCGTTTACAACAGGCTGTATGCGATCTATTTCCTTCGCCTCTCCCAAGGGACGGACAAAAAATGTAAACGAACCCAGTTTTCATAAAGTATACATACACTAATGACTAAGCAGTTTAGTTTTTTATTAATTGCAATTAAACGACAAAGAATTACCAAGCCATTTTCGAAAAGAAACAGCGCGTTGCGATTATGGAGCTTTTAAAAAAATAAATATTTTGATACATAAATTTTTACGGTCGTGATCCTGCCAGATACAAAATATTTTATCCGACGTCCTCGAATATTTTTTTTAATCAACTATTTTCTTACTTTAAACAAAATAATTGCTTTTTAAAAATATCAAATACATTTAGACGAATGTTTTTTCTTGACATATGTATTATAATATTATCCTATAAGTGCAATGTGAGAAAAATACAATCATTTTTATGTTTGAAAAGTGTTTGATTTTCATATGTCGAGAGTAGAGCAAGACCTCAACGCTTCGCTTATGAGGCGTGCAGAAACTACAAAAAAGCGTCATATAATAAGCCAACAGTGCGACATATATGAGCTGAAATTATGATGATGATGGAAGATTTTAAGTAACTGGAATTGTCTGTATGGTAACAGAATAAGAATACTCTGCCACTAGTGGTAGAACTACGCTGTTGACAGTTTTCTATCTAAAACCATAAGTGATTCATTTCATTAGAGCTAATAGACTTTTTTTTTATAGCAAGCTATGGTCTGCACATTCCGTCTAATTTTTTTTTTATTATTTTTGGTGGCAAATGAGCAGGCAGCACACCTGATGGTAAGTGTTACTGCAAAGCCTGCTAAGGGTATAGCTAGGCCGCTGCCTACCAATACAAACCCTAAACCCACCTAGCACGGCTTTCGGCTCTCTCGCCCACCGAACGAAGCGCAATAGTACATTGCTATTACCCGGACGGACCGGCACTCGGCCGTAGACAGAAAACTGTCAACAGCGTGCTCCTACCACTACTAATATGAAAAAATGTCTATTTTGTATAAGACCCCTTCAAATAGGATATCATCCTACGCCGATCTCACTGAGCTGGTTTGCTATAGGATTTATTTCATATTTTTCTTCCCTTGCACTTATGTTATCTAAATATTTCTTTTTTCTGACTTTTATCTGATACTCATGAGGAAAAAGGACTTTGTAACATATCTATTGTATTCCTATTCAACCATCACACAAAACCATACATTTTTAATCAACTTTAAAAAGAAAGAGTTTCTATATTTTTATATATGTTTGAGCATTACTCTATACTAAATGTTTTTTCTAAATATTTATAGGTTAACAGATTTGGGACAAAAATATTTTTTATTTTGTATCAAAAACATTTATGATCTCAGTTATAAATTCAGTAAGATATAAATCGGTTTATTTATTTTTATATATAAAATATTTCCTTGTTACGTCTGTTCAAGTGTATTTTTTTTTGGCATGCTATGGTCTGGACACACGCCGTCCGTTCCATCTAGAGCGACGGAAGGGTGTTAAAATTACCTAATATAACACGTTAAAACACTAAGACATTGAATATAATACAAAAGCACCACATGACACTTTTTTCCTTTCCCGCTAAAACTCCCAATATATACGTTTTTTTTTCTTGGAACTTATGGCTTGGTTACTAAGACCTTTAAGTCAAATCTTGGTTTATAAATTAACCTCATTTAAAGTCATCATCCATCAGTAAGTCAAATCGTCGCCTTCAACAGTGCCATGGCCACACTGTTGAAGGTATCTTTTGGGAATTTTAGTGGAAAACGAAAACGTATGTATAGCACTGTTATATCATATTCACTACACCTCAGTACTTCCTGCGCATTAAATTACATAAAATGCCATCAAAATTACTTAAAATAATACATTAAAACACTAAGATATTGAATATAATACAAGAGCGCCACATGACACTTTTTATTTCCCGCTAAAACTCCCAATATATATGTTTAACAATTATTTTCCACAGATATCTTAACCACTACATAATCTATGTCAGTTTTTATAGCCATTATGTTGGTAACGGTAATTCAAAATATATGAAGTACCTATAAACATTTAATTCTAGTTATAACATTAATTATAATAAAGTTATAACTATATGTTTTAAAGTATACATACATATGTATTTTATTACTTAATATATTAGCCGGAGTAAGCCGTGGGAAGTTGCAAGAGATAGTTTCATTGCAGAATCGAGAGGTTAATATTACATATCATATATACATATATACAATAAAGTATATTATATAATAAGATGAGGCTGTGTATTTGAGGTTATGCGGCAGAGAATTTTTCCTCTGTTTGACGTTTTACGCGACTATCTAATAGGGTTGTCACGTACGTAAATTATTAAAAGGTAATAAGTTTAATATTTATTTTCTTTTTATATGTATGTAGGTAACGAAATAGCTGTGTGGTAACGGTTAAGAATACTACCAACCCTTACTTTGCTCGTGGATGTCGTAAAAGACGACTAAGAGCTTTACAACGACCTGGGCCAACTCCATCTGACGTTTGGTCAACAATTATATTCCCAAGGAGGGTTGACGTCTGGCAGGCGGCCGGTCATAGAACTATTGCCAATAACTTTTAAAATATGTACTATGAATTAAGAGTACATACTGTATCGACCCCAAGTAATTAGGATAAGAGTAGGAGAATGATGATGTATGAAGGTAATGAAAGTATTACTTCGTCTACTTTTTTTTTGTATTGGCAATCAGTTGACTGCCAATACAAAGAAAAAAAATACTATAATTTTCTACGTAATAAAAATTAATAAGTAGCAACTTATACATCCATTGTTGCCAGTGTTGAGTTACAATTTTCTTCACGTCTTTAGTCTCTTCAGGTTAGTCATTGTCCGTCAGTATATATTATATATTTACTACAGCCCAGCAGTTCCTTCGCGTCACATTATACAGGGTGGAAGTGGACCGCTCCCGAAAACAAAGACAGGTGACCAGTCCTACTTGTAATGATAGGCTAGAAAAAAAATCGATTCAGATGAAAAAAAAAATTTTTTTCACAACGAATTTTAAGTTTTTTTCACATTCCATCGAGGACAGTGCCATGTAATGATAATTCCACAAAAAATACGTAACTTTATTCAGATGAGAAAAGATGCAATCTATTCAAAACTCGCGATCATATGTTCAAAAGTTAGACCTCGCGTGGTGAAAAAAAAACATTTTTTTCATCCGAATCGATTTTTTTCTAGCCTATCATTACAAGTAGGACTAATAGGGTTACCTGTCTTTGTTTTAGGGAGCGGTCCCCTTCCACCCTGTATAAAAGTGATCAAAATTATTTAATATAATACATCAAAACACTATCATATTGAACACAATACAAAACTTCATAACACTTTCATATTCCCGCTAAAAGTACAAAAAAGAAGAAAAGAAAGTATTTATGAAATAAAACGTATGATGTTCAAGATCTCGCGAGGTCTTGCCGTGATTATGAACGCTAAAAATTACTCGAAATGTTGGAAAGGTAAATATCAAATACAAAGGCATTATCATATCATCATTTTCTTCTTCTTTTCGTAACCATTATTTTGGGCACAATATCTAGTCTTCTTTCATCGTATACATCAAAAATACAAAATTATAATCAAATTCCTAAATTTAATGATATTTAATGTGTAATTTGTAATACAAAATTTCAAAATAATCACTTTTTTTTTATAATATTACATTTTTAACATTTTCTTCGATTTTAATTCAAAGTAGTGAAAAATCTCTGTCAATGTCAATTTATAAATAAATTACATACATACATATCATCACGCCATATCCCTTGCAGGGTAGGCAGAGAGAACAGAGTGCCAGAGAACTCTATCTTTGCACACTTCACTCGCTTCCTCAACATTCCTAATTCTCTTCATACACACTCGCCGGTTTCGGAGACTCTTGACTCCACCTTCCTTCAGTACATGACCAATCTGGTCTAGGTAGGTTAGTCTCGGTCTCCCCTGGTACCTACATCCTTACACTTTCGCATTGCATATAATAATTTAATATTTTCTCCAGCGTGACAAACCTACGTCATCAATGTAACAAACTATGTCATGTATGTCTTCACAGATTGCTCTCAGTAAACACTTGCCAGATTCCAAATACACAGTACGTCAATAAGTATTGAATACTAGTTACTATTCTATTTATTTATTAGTTGACTTCTGTATTTTTTAAAACTTGTTTATGAACGAAAAATGGATGGCACACGTGGGATTTGAGTTCACACGTATTGCAAATCCGTTGCACTCGTCTTACTACTTAGACAAGTGTGAGCTGCCGCAACATTCAATTTGCGGCTTGTATTATTTTCTCGTCTTTATGGGATACGTGTGCCATCTACCGAAGAATGATAACACATTATACAGATGTAATACTCTAACTTTGCAGTTAGAATTGTATTAAACGATGACCCGACCCTGTTATTCAAATTACTGAAATTTTATATAGAATCTTGCTCGTAATTTAGATTTTTTTTTATTAATAACTTAGCATGATATATAATAAATTCTAAAATAGCTAAATTTCAGTAATTCTATATTTTTTATACCAAGAAACCTTTTATGTGTATCTCTCTATCGGACGGACAGAAGGCCTATACAAGGCTCTTGGTACCATTCACTGTTTCACCGCTAATACCTCGAAATGTTGTCTTAACTATTTCTGGGAACGAATTTAGTTTATCATATTCTAACCTAAGATTTACATTATTAATGGGTATTCTAAAAGAAGACTAAGAGCTTAATATATACATGGGCTAATTCTACTTCTTCTTCTTGCTTTAATGGCTATAGCAGCTTCAATAAGCCACCATTCTGCCAATGTTTGTTGGTTAGAGAATATGCTCAGTGCTTCAACAGGTGCAACTGTCTTGACTTGATTTTCTTGTATTAGGTGGCTTGTTCAGTTGCATTTGACACAATTCCGCTAAGGTCCGGTTCACATTAGTATCATAAACATGAGGTGGAGAGTGCTTAAGAATTTGATCAGTAATTTGGAAGAAACGTCAGCTGTGATGATTTGATGATTAATCTAAGGACAAAAATATACTATTCTAAATACTTAATGAAATTATTGAATGAAATTATATTAAGTTGAAATACTTTTTTTTTTTTTTTTTGGCGGCGGGCTACGGTATTTGGCGGCGGGCTACGGTATAAGTTGAAATACTAGGCTCAATTCAAATATGATTGATACATAATTACAGTTTAATATGGTTTCTATTTATAAATTTACATAGAATTCGTTTAATTACTGGTGAAAATACGAGGGATAAAAGTGATCTTAAGGAAGTTGGACGAGGGATTTTAGAAGGGAGAATATCATGGGCTAATTCTAATTGACCCCATTTGTTTAATAATGACATTTCCAAGGAGGATTGACGTCCGACAGGCGGCCGGTCATAAAACTATTGCCAATAACTTCTGTAATATTTACGATGAAAAATGAGTATATATTATATCGATCCCCAATTAATAGGAGCAGAATGATGATGATGATTCTAATCTTTACTTTTTCAATTGGCTTCTTTATTTTTTTTAAAGTCAAAACCCGGTATATTGGCAATAATGCTTGTATTACGGGGAATTTTATAAACATGCAATTAACGCAGACAAATTACATCCATTACTTCTGTATTTAAAAATGGTATCGTTCTTCTTCTTATTTTTATGTATTGGCAATCAGCTACTTAAATGAGCCATTGTTGCCAGTGTCGAGTTATAATTATATTCAAGTTTTTAGTGTCTTCAGATTAGTCATTGTCCGTCAGTAAGTCAAATTGTCGCCATCAACAGTGCTATGGCCACATTGTTAATGGTATCTTGTGGGCATTTTGATGAAAAACGAAAACGTTGTAAAGCACTTTTATATGATATTCACTACATCCCAGTAGTTCCGCCGCTTCATATTACATAAAATGCCATCAAAATTATCTAATATAACACGTTAGAACACTAAGATATCGAATATAATACAAGAGCACCACATGACGTTTTAGATTCCCGCCAAAAACTCTGGTATCGTTAATATATACTGATTTAGATTTTTTCTTTTTTCCCAATCAGCTGTTAAAGTACTCGCACATTTATCCACAGATTAAAAAAAGACGTAATAGTAATAAAAAATACAGGTATTATACGGAGCGAGATGAACTTTTCGATGAAAAAATTACCAGACACAAATTATATTTAGATCTTAATTGAACTTGTTAATGACAAAATATCCTCTCCCTCGTCCTCTCACGTGTTTGTGTTCTCTACTCTTCTCTTCGTCATCGCAACTCATATATTTATTTATTTATTTGGAACAAAAAGCAGTTATACAGTGTACCTAATGTTAAAAAAGTAACTTAAATAACTAAATTATTAAATGTCCAACTATTGGTGGTATAGTAGGTCAATTTCCCTCCATAGTGGGAGGGCAATTGACCTACTATATCATGCTGGTAAGACGCGTTGGTATAGGCTTTTGTTTCGTGTTTTCCTTTTTCTTGCATAGTATTATATGCGTTTTATATCCCTTAGTCGTATCTTACGATCACCCACAAGTAAGAAAGGGGCTGGTTAGTTGTATTCCTACTCCGTCACCACACAGAAACTCTTCTTATCTAGGCATAAATAAAATGATCTGTTACTCAGCCACGTTTATGTTAAGCAAAGGTTATAAAATTTCTCTCTACTTAAAATCAAAGAAAAGTACATTTAATAGCACAAATTTTAAGTTAGACCATTAACGACTTTCTCAATTAAATATTCAAACGTGGAATTCTATATATTAAAAACTACTATAATAATCAAAATAGTTAATCTACGCGTAAACGAATATTTAATTACAATTAACTGAAATTTAGCATTTAACACGCTAGACTCCAATAGAGTTTACTCCTTAAGAATCGATTTTCATATAAGGCGCCCGGTATGAGAAAAATTTGAGGAGTAAAATCGAATGACCTCGTTAAGTTGTTGGTGCGCAACCTATTCTGCGCACCTTTCACTTTCTGACGTGAGATAATACTTCACTGAACAGTTTTAATAAATGTAAATAAAAATATATATATTATTTTTAGTCAAATGAGCTTTTCTTGCGCCTGTTTTGATAATCGTACTTAAGGAGTAAACTCCAGTAGTGCGTCGGAGCTAACACACTCACTTTTATTTTTAAAAGTTTGTTTACGAGCGAAAAATTATTATCAGACGTGGAACTACACCCAATGGCTATTGGAAATCCGTTGTAATAGTCCTACCATTTAGACAAGTGTGAGCAGTCGCTGAATATCATACGACAGCTCACACTTTATTATTAAATTAAAGTAAATATTTATATATTTTATTCGTGATTTTATTCATTATAGTTTTATACATAAGAGATGTGAGTTCATTATTGGTTTGCCAAGTAAGCGCTGGCTTTTCAAGCGTATTATTTTTGTGAATATTTTTACTAACTTTTTTTATTCAAACAGTATATGGTCATTATAAGTATGATTATATTCGTCTTACAAAATCATATGTCCTTAAATAGAAGCTTGAAAAAAAAAACTAAATGGTGGATTTTTAGCGCGTAAATAGTAATGCGTTAATAAAATAAATTAATAAAACTATCGTATAGGATATCAATAAAGTAAATAAAAAATGGATTACAAAAATATGTATATAACTTTTATTAATTTAGACATCATCATCATTCTCCTACTCTTATCCCAATTACTTGGGGTCGATACAATATGTACCTACTCTTCTGTCATAGTAGGTATATATTGTAAAAGTTATTGGCAATAGTTTTATGACTGGCCGCCTGCCAGACGTCAACCCTCCTTGGGAACGTAATTGTGGACCAAACGGCAGCTTAAGTTGGCCCAGGTCGTTATAAGGCTCTTAGTCATCTTTTACAAGATCCACGAGCTACAGCAAATAATTTAATTTAGATATACCTATATATTATATTATTTAAACGAGCGAGGAACCTTTTTTAGGTGGAATATTTACAAACTACGATTTATTACTACGTCCGTTAGACGTGTTGGTTTATTTATAAAACCCGATTACTGTTTGGTTTAGTTTTTTATTCCGTATTTTTCTTCGCCTGCATAGTTGCTATCTGTATATTAATCCCTTTTTCTTCATCTCCGTCTTTTAAGAATTTATCTCCATCTTTTACAACACCCACGGCCATGATTTAGAGTGATGAATTTTATTCTTACTCCATCATCATCATCACAGTTCATATATGTCCCACTGTTGGGCTCGGGCCTCCTCCGTAATGGGAGGGAAATTAACCTACTATACCAAGCTGGTCAGACATGTTGGTATAGGGTTTTGTTTCGAGTTTTCTTTCTCTTGCATATATGTTATATGCGTTTTATATCCCTTAGTCGTCTCGTACGATCACCCACGGGTAAGATAGGGGGTGGCTAAATGTATTCTTACTCCGTCACCACAAGAATATTGCATTTTTTGATATTGATAATAAAAGACAGAATTTTGAAATTTCGCAATCTTTAATAACCATATTTCTTTACATTCCATAGAGATAGAAAGTGATGGTCTAATCGGCGATTAGTTCCATTTCTACCAATCAAGTATGGTATTGGTACGAACAGGTTTTTTTTAACAGAAGGTAAATACAACTATTTATTATCTTGTAGTTAGGGGTCAAGAATACGCCGGGCGGGCCACCGAAGACATAGATCGGGTACCGGTGGCCCGCTCGCACGGCGAAGAGAGGTGTTTGCAGGGTGGGTCCATGGGGTTGCGCGCCGCCTCTTCTGTCGCCCCGGACCGATTTTTCGAGGCGCGACCACATCCATGGTCCACCTTGCGAAGAAAAAAAAAAGGGGCCAAGGATACAGTGATGTCTACTGTCACCGCCAATTACTTTTGAGAATAGTAAAAATTGGCTGAAGGATCACTAGGAAATTAATTTTCTTTATTGCTTATGATAGTAAAGTAATAATAATAAATAGTAAAGCTGTGTGGTAGCGGCTATGAATACTACCAACCCTTACTTAGCTCGTGGATGTTGTAAAAGACGACTAAGAGCCTTATAATGACCTGGGCCAACTCCATCTGTTGCCGTTTGGTCAATAATTACATTCCCAAGAAGGGTTGACGTCTGGCAGGCGGTTGGTCATAAAACTATTGCCAATAAGTTTTACAATATGTACTTTGAAAGAAGAGTACATATTGTATAGACTCCAAGTCCAACAACGCTTTTAAAAAAAAATCATATACGGAAGCTAAAAACAGGATGTTTTGATTTCGGCGATAACATCTGAAGATGCACATTATCCATAGATAATTGGGTCCAAGTACACTATATATTGTATTGTCATAATTAATTTACTTCACGGTCTTAATAAATAACATCCTGTAATTGAGTTGAAGAAAAAAAATCTATAAATTATAAATATGTCATAGACATTGTAATTTTGTGGTTATGCAACATTGAGGACGACCTTGGAAGGTTAATTTGCCCTTGTAAGAGAATACGCGAAAGGCGTAGTAGTAAAAATTTACCTCCCACTTCCAGTATCTTGGGCTTGATTCACACGTAGTATAGGTCTTTGTGGAATTTAAATATCTTTGTGAAATTATTTTTCTCAGTCTGGAGTACAGTGAGCTCGATACACACGTAGTACAAGTCTTGTTTCTGTATTGTTCCAAGGCGTTATTTGTATCTGTTAATTATTTAAATGCCGCCATTATTGATTCAATATGGCGGACAAAACAAAATGGCGATTTATATTTTTTTATTATAACAAGTTCTATTAATATCACTCATTGTTAGGTGAACCAAACGTGTGTGTCATTTTTCAGCTTTAGTGGAAATTCGTGAAATATTTATTATAAAATTCCAAGGCATACATCATACATGAAAGTGAACTTAAATAAAATAAAACTTTTAAAAAGTAGTAAAAATATAAATAATAGACGTCCCTTATCTTTTTTTTTTTTTTTTTTTTTTGTTGTGGCTCTGTTTATACTTAAGCCAATGTCAATGTTAAGTTGCAGCTTCTTCTTCTTCTTCTTTTTATGTATTGGCAATCAGCTACTTATAAGAGCCATTTTTGCCAGTGTCAAGTTATAATTATCTTCACGTTCTTAATCTCTTCAAGTTAGTCATTGTCTGTCAGTCAGTCGAATTGTCGCCATCAACACTGCTATGGTGACACTGTTAATGGTATGTTGTAGGAATTTTGATGGAAAACGAAAACGTTGTAAAGCACTTTTATATGATATTCACTACATCCCAGCTGTTCTGTCACATCATATTACATAAAACACCATAAAAATTATCTAATATAACACGTTAAAACACTAAGATATCGAATATAATACAAGAGCACAACATGACGTTTTAGATTCCCGCCAAAAGTCCGTCCCTTATCTTTGAATTGAAAATAACTCCTCAAGTGTCATCGTTTAAATTCAAATCATGGCGGGAATGCAAAAGTGACATATTTTGGTTTTAAATTATTTGCATTTTTTTTTAGTATACAATACATAATTTTGAGTTCATTTTAAATAATAAAATAAATTGTAACGACAGTGCTGTACGTGTATATTCATATTCACCTATTTTTTTTTAAATTTGCAATGACTAAAGAACCAAGTGTAATAAGGAATACAAGTAACAAATATATTTCGAGTTTGGCAAATGTGTCTCATATAGTTAACTGCTTAAGCAAAGAAAAAATCCTATAAATCCTATTATCTTTTTTTAAATGATTTTCAAAAATACTGGCCACGATAGATTTTTTGCCTAGCCACAAATGTGTCAGCTATGAGTCGACTATTAGTATCACAATCAGAAATATTAATTAATTAAAAAAATAGGCCTTAAGTACATAAAAGTCAGGTCAATACCATCGCAGATACAATACAGTTTTTACACAGGTTTAAATAAAAACAGATTATTTGTATAATCATTTGATTTTAATAAACTAATGTTATCGTTAATTTTAATATACAATTTACAGTCCATTAGAAAGATAATTCTTTCTAATGGATTTTTAAATATTTTTTTTTTATGGTTAAGAAAACCGACCTTCCGTGCCTCGTTTTCCACGCAGTACTATACTTTGTGTGATCCACAAAGTGTTGTTCTCAGTTTGGGTGTAATTTATTTGCGTTAATTGCATGTTTGTAAACTCCCCTTCAATACAAGGATTATTTCTTTAGTGCAAGGTGTTCTTGTTTTTTTTTTATTGGCAATCAGCAACTTGACTTTGCGTGGGCATGTAACGGGATAAAAGAATAATTTATAAATAATGTATACATACATACATACATATCATCACGCCATATCCCTTGCAGGGTAGGCAGAGAGAACAGAGTGCCAGAGAACTCTATCTCTGCATACTTCACTCGCTTCCTCAACATTCATAATTCTCTTCATACACGCTCGCCGGTTTCGGAGACTCTTGACTCCACCTTCCTTCAGTACATGACCGATCTGGTCTAGGTAGGTTAGTCTCGGTCTCCCTCGGTACCTACATCCTTCCACTTTCGCATTGTATATCTTCTTAACCAGGCGTTCGTTCGGCATTCTTTCCACATGTCCGAACCATCGGAGCATTCCCTTTCGCATCTTTACACCAATACTCTCTTTCATACCTACTCGCTCTCTTACGTCGTCGTTACGAATGCGGTCGGTCAGCCTAACTCCACAGATTTTCCGCAGAGATCGCATTTCGACCGCATTAATTTTACTATCATACTCTTTTCTGCATACCCAACTCTCGCTTCCAAATGTATAAGTAATGTATAAATAATGTATAAGTGTATAAAATTAATATAATAATGTACCAGAGGGTCGAAACGCCACAAATGTAAAAAAATTGCCAAGAAATTAACCGACTTTGTCATTTCTATTGTTACTTTTTTATATAAAGCAAAATGTTTAGCTTTTTACCCGACTGCGCGACGCAAAGGAGTGGTATTGTGTTTAACAGTCTATGTATGTATGTATGTTTGTATGTTCCTTTGAAGCACTATATAGACCAAACGCCTGGGCCGATTTTTATGATTCATACGTCAATCGATTTCTCTTAGTTCGGCGAGTGTCACTAAAGATATGACGTTAGTGAAAATTCAATATGGCGACTACTGGACGCCATATTGTGAAAATGAAAAAATTGAATGTCAACAAACTATGTCGGTGGGGTATCGTTGAATAGATATTTAAAAATCATTATTAGTTTTCTCTCAACATTTTTCGATTTGACTGGCCGTTTAGGATCTATATCGATTTAAAGTTTCGTAACAACCATTCTCACATATAAGTTTTTATACAGTAGAAATTTACGATGAAAAGACGAAAAATTTATATAACTGGATGTGGATGGACATATACTAAAGTATCTAGTAGTCCAATATACCATAGGTAGTCCTACCTAAAGTATCTAATGTCTTACGCGATCGCCCATCTCCAACTTCTAACGATTTAGTACCTACTCAACTTCAGTCGAAAAACTGTAGGTATATAGTTAGGTACTTACCTACTTATTAATAAATAAAATAACTATAGCTACCTAGGTATTTATAACTAAAAAGTATAAAATAAATAAAAAATAATTAAAAGAATCAAAAAACCCGACTGCGTAAAAAGTGAACCAAACTACGTATATAATAAAAAAACTGAAAAGAAAAAAACAAGCACTTAAATGTCCTGTGATCTAGAATTCTATAATATATTATTAAATAAATACTATTGCAGAAAATAAAATATATTTTAATAATAGAACATGACAACTGAACAGTCAATGGATCCCCCATTGAAAAATTAGATTTTCTGTCGAATTTTCTGAAATTTTCTGTTGAAAAATTAGATTTTTTGTCGAATAATAGATCCCGACTGCTCAGTTGTCATGTTCTATTATTAAAATATATTTTATTTTCTGCAATAGTATTTATTTAATAATATATTATAGAATTCTAGATCACCGGACATTTAAGTGCTTGTTTTTTTCTTTTCAGTTTTTTTTATTATTTCACTTTTTACGCAGTCGGGTTTTTTGATTCTTTTAATTATTTTTTTTATTATAGATATATTATTAATATATATCAATCAAATTATAATATTATATATCGGCGCTGGTATAAAAAAGATGGAATAATCTATTCGAAAAAAAAGCATATTGTGACAGATCAAAGAGTATTCGATCACAAGTCTAATTGTGCATACGATGACAAAAGTGTCTAATGGTTGTGGCTAACCTCATCTCTTATGAGTACTATCGCGTACAAAATAGTTATTAATATGCAATATTTTTTTATACATTTAGTTGTATATAGAATTCGTTTGTGTTTAAACTCCTTCTAAACGGCTGGACTGATTTAGATGAAACACTTTATACGTTCATATGTACTGAGGAATGGTTTTGAATAACAATAGCATTTTAATGGTGTTGCGATCGATTTTAAGATTTTTTTATTTTTGTGCAAAATTATGTCTTTTGGCTTAATTCGTCATTATTTATCAACCACATTGTAAGCTACTAAATCATTTAACCAATTTTAATAAAATTATAAATACATATGTCTTGATTGGTCCAAATTTAGGATTTTTTTTTTTTCATTATGATGTAACTGAATGGGTAATTGGGATAAGAGCAGGGTAATGATGACCAAGTAATTGGGATAGGAGCAGAGTAATGATGATATGATGTAACTGAATGGTTACTTCATAACAATTATAATCTAGCCTTGAGCCTAATAAGTAATTTAAATATAACTTAATTTGCTAAAACTTACAGAGTAAAGAATATGTCCATTGAAACTTTTCTTATGGTCTCTATTTAAAATGGAAAGACATTTTGTTCTTTGAGAGATAAAATAGTTCTTTTTTTTTAATACAATATAGAAGTGCAATAGAATTTTCAATAAATTACCATATTGAGCGTTCGGTTTCGAATCCAGAGTATATCTCTCACCTCTTAGGCAATATATAAATTATTATTTTTTTAATTATTAATATCTACTGTTTTAATAGTAATAGAAAAATATATTTATGTTAGTTACATAGATAATAAATTTGAAGTCGAGAAAACTACTGCCACAAAATATACCGCACACCTCAAGAAAGAAAGTCATATGGGATACAATGGAAAAGGATATAAAATAATTACCTACTCCTACATGATGAGCAACCTCCAGAACATGAACATGAGAGAGCCGGAAGACCAACTGAGTGGGTTTGGAAATTGTAATGGTAGGCAGCGGCCTAGCTATAGCCTTGGTTATAGCAAAGGTCAATGGGTGGCAGTGACACTTACCATCAGGTGTGCTGCTTGCTCGTTTACCACCATAAGCAATAAAAAAAACCTGCAATTTGCCACAGAACTTCAAATATTGATTTGTTTCGACGTTAAACACACAATTCTTTAGACAGTACGGCTTTTAAAAAAGATAATTACTAAATAATAATTATTTTGACGGAGTTTGAACGGAGTAAGAATACAATGACCTCCATGCAAGTCGTTAGTGCATGTAGTATAAGACTGCGGCACGGGACTGTTCTGGGTGTCATTCTTGTCCAACAGTAAACGTCTACGGGCTGGTAGAAGGATGGAAGAATATAAACTGTCACCGCCATCTTGTCAATATATATGCTAGGAAGCGGCTAAGAGTCGCAAGAGAAGAGAATCTCTAAATAAAAATCTATGACAAAAATTTTGGACCAGCATAGTAAAAAGAATTAAGAAAGAAAGAAAGAAAAGAAAGAAAACACGTTTATTTCGATCTCAAAGTACAAACAGATGCAAGACAAAAACAATATAACTTGAATCAACATATTACAAGAAAATTTAAACACAGTAAAAATTCGAGGTAAAAATAAAATAATAAGTTAACTAACAAAAATAAAATACATAGAGACACCGAAAAAGGTCCTACCTCAGCATAGGCTGTACCGGGACGGTGCAGCGCTGGTTTTCAGATAGAACCAATGATAGTGATATCACGGACAGTCACGCACTGAAATATAGTAATAATCTGATTCCCAAACTGACATCATTATAATAAATAAATAAACATCGATGCCGTTAATTATATAAAAATAATTAGATTAATAAATAAAGTTAAGATAGATACCAAACTGAGGACAAGTTACAAAAAGTCATTAAATATACTCTTTGTACAATAGTAGTACAACAGTAACAACAGTAGCCACAGATTTGTATAACTCATAGAAAATGATACAGTGAACGGTTAATTCGTCATAGCGTTGGTTTCCTATAATGAGTAGAATTTGGAAAGCGACAATCCTAAATTAAAGATATGTGATAGTAAAATAAACATACATACATACTTACATAGACATTACACAATTACATATAATATATAAATGCATATACATACATACAGCATTTCTCAGGAGTTATCCATTTGTAGTGCTAATAAGTATTTCTTGTATTTTGATTTGAAACTTTTAACAGACTTATTAGTTCTAAACGGTGGTAATAAATCATTCCAACAACGAGTTGCGGTAAATTTAAAACTGCCTCGAAATGCTGCGATCTTATGCCTAGGAGTAGTTAACAAGTATAAAGAAGCTCTTGTGTTTTTTTTATGGAACTCGCGAGACCACGATAGCTTGCTATAAAGATAGTTTGGCTTTTTAGATAAGATAACGTCAAAAAGCAAAGTAGCCAAATGTAGCTTTCTGCGTGCAACCATTTTCATGAGGTTTCCCTTATTCAAATATGGGGTAACGTGCGATCGAGGAGGTATAATATTTATAACAGAAGCGCGCACATGCATTCTGAACGCGTTGTATAATTTTTTCGGTCCTACCAAGAAGGCAAGGACCATATACTGAGTCAGCTTAGTTTAGCTTGGATAATATTAAACTTTCACAGAGCATGACACGTAAGTCGATATTTAGGAAGGGACGAATACGGTACAGCAGTTTCAGGCGATAAAAACAGTTTCGTACAGCATTCAGAACATGAGTCTCAAAGTGCAACTGACCATCAAATACTACTCCCAAATTGCTTGCCTCATCTACTTGTGATATGGGACAGCCATCAATATTAATGTCTAGGTTAAGTTGTTGATATTTTTGTAACATTGCTCTTGAACCCATTACCATATATTTCGATTTATTTGGATTCAACACTAAGCATTGTTTTCTGGACCAGTCCAGAATCCTATTGAGGTCATCATTTAATTTATGAACGGCTTCAGCAATATCATGAGGATGGAAAGAGAGGTACAGCTGAAGGTCGTCAGCATACAAATGCCAATTAGAGTATTTTAAACAGCTTATAATGTCCGTGCTGTATAAAATAAAGAGAAGTGGTCCAAGGATAGAACCTTGAGGAACACCTCTATTCACCTCTTTTTTAGATGATGAAGAGTAAGTACCGTCTCTGTTAAGAATTTGGACAAATTGTGAACGATTAGAAAGATAGCTATTAAACCAGTTGAGAGTTTCAGGTTGAAATCCATAATAAGCTAGTTTAGAGAGAAGGAGCGAAGTATTTATGCAATCAAAAGCACGAGAAAAATCTAAGAGCACGAGCAACGTGGCTTTACCTTGATCTCTGGCTTCAAGTACATTATCAACAACATCCAGTAGAGCAGTTGTTGTGCTATGTTTTTGCCAGACCCCAGATTGTTTATTCGGTAATATATTGTGGTGCTCAAGATATTGTCTTAATTGATTGCATACCGCTTTTTCCAGAATCTTGGAGATACATGGCAGCAAGCTGATAGGTCGAAGGTCATTTGCAGTTGTGGGACTATGCACTTTTTGTATGGGTTTTATTATCGCTATTTTCCATAACTCGGGAAAAATCGACTCGGTGATAGACATATTTATTATAGAAGTGACTGCGGTAAGTGCGCGAGGTAATATCATGGTCAGCATGTTCAATGATATATGATCACAGCCCATGGCATTGGACTTAATGCTGCGTAGCAGATTGAGCACATCCTCTTCATGTATCGTCTTAAGCCGAAAGCTACTATCACCAAACCTATTATATTCGAAGAAAGTTAGATCGGATATTGTGACTGTATCACAGCCAGGCACCGTCAGAAAATGTGTATTTAAATTTTCAGGGTTATTACAAGAGTAAGGTAACTCGTGCAGCCCCTTATCAGAGGTAGTAACTACTTTCTTAATATTATTCCACAATTTATTAGGATTGTTGAGGTTATTATTAATATATGTCCTGAAATAAGCTGATTTTTCACTCTTAATTGCGGCTCTAACTAGATATTTTAGTTCAATGTAGGAATTGTGGTGTCCTTCGCTTCTCGATGACTTATACTTTTTATGATATTTATCTCTTATCCTTATCATTTCTTTAACTGTGTCTGTAATCCAAGGATAATATTTATCTTTAATTAATACTGTTTTTAGGGGAGCATGAGCATGAAATAAGCTCAATGTACAATAATTAAACATCTCTACCATTGCATTTACATTCTCACAACTCTCAATTGCCTCCCAGCTGATGTTATTAAGATCATGACATTACAGTTATCTATTCAGTTACAGTTTTCTATTACAGTTATCTATACTTTCTTTTTTTTTAAAAAATAACGCCCAACACTAATGTTATCTTTGTATCGAGAGACTTTAAATAATAAATAAATAACATCTTCAAGCAATTAGCACCACTGCAAGAGAAGGAATGTTAAAAAAATCCCTATAACAACCACTCTCACCAGCGTGGTATATAGTAGGTTAATTTACCTCGGACTATGGAGAAGATTTTGAGTCCAACAGAAGGTCGAGTGTGAGTTGAAATGATGATGATGATGATGATGATAGCCAATTTAAACACATATATCACTAAATTATCTTGCTGTATGCTATTAGTTACAAATACTACCAACCCTTACTTTGCTCGTCAATGTCGTAAAAGACGACTAAGAGCGACTTAACCCAACTCTACTAGATGGTCAATAATTACATTCCCATGAAAGATTGAGATCAAGGAGGCAGCCGGCCATTAAACTTTTGCCAATAACTTTTGCAATATGTACTATGGAAGAGGAGTATATATTGCTTCAATCCCAAGTAATTGAAATAAGAGCAGGAGAATGATGATATCTCCAAGTTATATATTACAGTAGAGACAAAAAAGAAAGATGATACTGTATACAAAATCTAAAAGCTATACTTTAGCACATTTGACCGCTCTTTTTTTGGTAGCCTATGTTCTGAACATACGCTGCCCGTTCTGTCTAGGGTGAAGAAGGGGCAGCGTGTGGCCCCATAACCCATCATATTCCCTCCCTGTCACCATTAGCCCGGCCATTGGTACCGCTTCCTTGCCATCCGTGGTCAATATTTGTCCACTCTAAATTATCTATTATGGTAAAAAAGATGAAGGAAAGAAAGATGTATTGGTATATGAAATCTAAAAGCTATACCAGATTTGTCCATCGAATTGTGATTCATCATCATCGTCTCGGCTCATTTATGTCCCATAGCTGGGCTCAAGCCTCCTACAAACTAGGACGGAAATGGACCTACTACACCACGCTGGTCAAACTTGTTGGTATAAGGTTTTATTTCGAGCTTTCTTCTCTTGTATAGATGTTATTTTTATTTAAATCACCAATGCACTAAGGACATACTTCTTGTATTGCGGGGGACTTTACAAACATGCAATTAACGCAGACAAATTACACCCAGACTCAGAACAACGCTTTGTGGATTGCAAAAAGTATAGTTCTGGGTGGGAATCTAACCCACGGCACTGGCACAGAAGGTCAATATTTTAACCACGCATATTTTATTCCTTAGTCATCTTTTACGATCACCTACGGGTAAGATAGAGAGTGAAGAATTGTATTCTTACACCTTCACCACACGGAAATCGTGATTAATGAAAGTTACATCTAAAAATGATGATATTGGGACAAAATATTGCTCGTAACTCGATTAACAAGATTGACCTACAATTCAAATATGGTCAGATAATTTTTCACTTAATAACATATAACCTATGAACTAAACATATAAAAAAAATATATTATATAAAATGATTACAGCAGATGTAATATTATTAATTACATAAAAAGAATATTTATTATATAAAAAAGCTATTGTATAAATAATGATGGTATATAAAATAATAAAATATATTGGCACAATATACTTCCGATTGTAAATATCACATAGCGAATTGAATAACTTTATGTTTAATGTGTCTGTTTATTAATGAATTTTTTGTTTTGTTAATTTTCACAAACTTATATCATCATTGGATTAATAATATAGTTGAAGCTATTAATTTTAAATGTTTATCGACTTGTATTATTAATAATTGTACGTATTCATTATAATTATGCTAGTTATTCTTTACCTAGATTTAAGATATGAGTTTAAAAGACGGATATACAACGCATATAACATTTTGGAAATAGAGTGGGGAAATTCGAAATAAAACCCTATACCAACACGTCTGACCAGCGTAATATAGTAGGACAATTACCCCTCTATTAAGGAGAAGACTCGAGCCCAACAGTAGGACATATATGAGCTAAGATGAAAATAAAATTATTAAGGTTATTCTTTCTCTCAATTATTTTTAAATATAGGAGCTGAGATGATCATAAGAAGTGAATATATTATGTACATTAGCCACGTAAAAGCGTTGCAATCGCGATTTCATTCCCCTATTCTCGTTTTAAAAAGCATTACACTTTTAAAAAACCACTAAACACTTTTGTAATACCCTGTACTTTAAGCTTGTACATATCATTTGTGCTAAAGGCCATTAATGAAGGTTCGTCTGACCTCGTCCAGTATGAACAGTATAAAAATATTGCCAAATAAACTAAGCAACAACCGTCGCCCTTTAAGGAAATAAATGATGTATTTTTTTATTCATATTTTTTAAGAAATTCAATAGTCTACACTAGTATATGGTTTTGTAAAACCTTTTTTATTGCGATACTGTGACGAATGCTCGAACTTTTTGTCCTTGACATACGTTGCGCGATGACAGATGACAGTTATAACGATTCTATTTTTAAAAATGGTATCTTGTTTTAAACGAATAATAGAACAATAATCTTTTTTTTATTGCATCACTGTTATTGTTTTACTCAGCGGGCAATGATAATGTGTTCATAAGTTTAATGGCTTAATTTTTTTTATCTCATTATATTGATGTTGCTGCAACTAGTCTGAAACAGTTGAATAATATTTAATTGCTTCAGAGCTGTTGCCGTCATCATTCGCAATATTATCTTCTGAAATAGTTTGCACATGCCATCCAATCGGACTACATATAGATATGAGGAACGTACCCACACTATGTCACCTGCTAAGGAGGTGAAGGAGGTTTTTAAAAATACCATGTTCGTTAACAATAGCTGAGGAGTATGTTAGGTTTTTGTCAAATGGTCGAGATAATTATTTTTTTATTTTTGGTTAAAAAAAAGTTAAAAGCATATTAATGAACTAATATATAAAATCTAGATGGGAAGGAGATCTAGGTGAATACTATGATGGTCAACAGGGAGTAAAAGGCAGTAAAAAATTGTAAAAAATTTGGTCATGTGCTTTGGATACTTCTACAAAGAACGAATAAGATTAAGACTTTCTTATAATAACATTCAATAATGATAGTATTTCGTTCCTTATTTTAGTAGACATTAAAACCAAAACGTTGCAAAGAATATTTAAAAAAAAATCTATAAATATTATTGATGACAATAGATTCACAAGAAAAATCGCTTAAAAAGAATCGAGAAAAATATTGCTCATAGATAAGCAATATTTAATTACTTTATAACAGTGACAAAATCAATGATGACACCGGTACAAGGTCTCGCCCCTGTCGTAATCCACTGCGGAGATATTTTATGGAAAGTCTTATGTTTGTGACAATCATTAATTGTGATTCTCTCAAGATGATGTAGATAAATATGATTGAATAATAATGAACTCTTGTTTAATATCGCAATCATATCGGCCATGGATGTCAAGGAAATGGTACTAAAGGTCAGTCTAATAGCGATGCGGAGGAAACACCGTGGGTTATGGGGCTGCACACGCCCTTTCGTCACCTTGAGCTAAGTGGACGGTGTGTCTCCAAACCATAGCCGGCCCAAAAAAAGTCTGTTCCGATTTTGTTTAAATGAAAGGTTTTTATTGCTTATGATGGCATACGAGCAAGCAGCATACCTGATGCCAATTGTTATTGTCACCCATGAGCCTTTGCAAAACCAAGGTTATAAAGCTGGGCCGCTGTCTACCATTACAAACCCCAAACGCACCTAGTTGAGCTTCCAGCTCTCTCGCTCGCCAAACAAAGCCCAATAGCGCATTGCCATTACTCAAACGTCGATCTTCTGCGAGAATGTGGTACTACCCCAAATGGTACTAACTAACTGTACTAACTAACTGTAGACAGAAAACTGTCAACAGCGTGGTCCTGCCACTAAATTCTCTAAACCATAAGACCACTAAACTCGATTTACCGAATTGTTGTTCTAAGTCTGGATGTAATTTTTGTCTATGAAATTTATTTTTATAAAGTCACCCGCGATATAAAGACTACTTGCTTAAATATTATATAACAGTGTTTTGATGTATTTTGTAAAAAAAAAGATAAACTTTTAGTGAAAAAAATTACCCTGCAATAAGCATCTATGTACCCATATATCCACATAAAAAGAAAATCAATCAGCAAACGAAATTTAAATATTCATCGAACCTTTTTCCATAAGAGTTTATTGGCATTAAATTTTGAAAAAAAAAAAGAACGAGTAAATAATCGATTTGTTCACTTTCGCTTCACCTTGATATTGACTCCAGCCGTCAATCGCAAATCAAGTTATTAGTTTTGCATACAACAAACTATTACAGAACCAGTGATTACATGAATATCATAATCGACTAACAGCGAAAGTTTTCTCACTTGTTAGTTGATTTGTTAGGCCTTGGATACCATGCAAATTGACAGAAATAAAATATCATATCAAAAACATATAAAATAATTTTAACACAGTTATTGTTCTATTACAATAAGTTGTGAGAATTCTTTTAAAATCGTGTCAGTCATTTCTGTTAGTATCTCATCATCATCATCATCATTATCTTGCCGTTATCACAATGACTATGGGTCGATACAATATGTCTTCTTCTTCTATACAGTCTAACTGATACCATCTCTGTAGTCACTTTCTGTCTAAATATGTCATGCTTCACGCAATCCATCCATCTTTTCTTTGATGTTTCCCTTTTTTTTTTGTTTTTTTTTTTTTGGTGGACTATGGATGCGTCTCGCCCCGCCAAATCGGTCCGGGGTGACGGAAAGACGGCGCGTGACCCCATAGACCCACCGTAAAACTCCTCTCTTCGCCGTGCGAGCGGGCCACCGGTATCCGATCTTTGACTTCGGTGGCCCGCCCGGCATCTCCCTTTACCCCTAAAGTCTTCAATATTCATACTTAATACTTTCCTCACAATATTACTTTTATCCCGTCTTACGTCCATGCCATAGTGGCCGTAAGACATCCGTCTTACGGCGGTTTGATATTCACTCCTTATTTTTAAAAACCCGATTACGAGCGCAAAATGATGTCACAAGTGGAATTCCAACCCACACATTTTAGAAATCCTAATTATTGATTGAATTCAATTCAATTGATTGAATGTCCTACAATAGTTCAAGGTGGTGTAAGTGGCAGCACGATTGGGACGGATTTGTGTGGGTTCGAATCCCATTTGTGACATCATTTTTTGCTCGTAATCGGGATTTTATAAATAATTAAGCATATTAAATACTAAATTTCAGTAATTTGATTCACTCCCTAACTTTTCCGTCACTGGCGCAACTTTCAAAACTTTTATTAGTTGTTTATGTAATTATTTCATCATCATCATCACAGCCCATATATGCCCCACTAGTGGGCTCGGGCCTCCTCCGTAATGGGAGGGAAATTAACCTACTATATATATCATATACCACGCTGGTCAGATGTCTTGATATAGGGTTTTGTATCGAGTTTTCCTTCTGTTGCATAGATGTTACATGCGTTTTATATCACTTAGTCGTCTCTTACGATCACCCACGGGTAAGATAGGGGGTGGTAAATTGTATTCTTACTCTGTCACCACACAGATATGTAGTTATTTATGTAACATATATTTAACAACCCTTTTATAATTTGGTGTCTTATCAATTCATCATTATTATTATCATCTCAACTTATATGCTTTCAACTCCTGACCTTTAGCCTTCCCCGCAATAGGAGGGAAATGTACATAGTATACCACTCCGATCAGAGAGGTGACTATACGGTTCTTCTTTTACTTTTTTCTATTGTAATAACGTTATTTGCTTTTTTTTATTGCGTATAGTGACAAGCGTGCAAGCAGCACACCTAATGGTAAGAGTTACGGCCGCCCGTGGACCTTTGTTATATTAAGAGTACAGTTAAGTTATTGCCTTTTTGTTTTTTTTTTCTTCGCAAGGTGGGACCATGGATGTGATCGCGCCCCGGCAAATCGGCCCGGGGCGACGGAAGAGGTGACACGCGACCCCATGGACCCACCCTGCAAACACCTCTTTTCGCCGTGCGAGCGGGCCACCGGTACCCGATATTTGTCTTCGGTTGCTAAGTTATTGCCTACCAATATTTTTTTTTTGATTATATCATGCGTCTCTGTCTTAAGTAAGTCATATTTTGTTACTGTGCAATTGGAGGAACACTGCCCTCTGAGATACAGTTTATAACTAGTTCGGAGGGTAGGGCAAATCTTAATTACATAATAGCAAAAAATTAACTGTTTATTAAAGAAGTTATGTTTGATGTTATGTATGATTTTTCGTTCCGCCATCTTTGTTTGGTTATACAATTGACATATGTTATATTATGTACTAATTTTTTTGTGCAATTTTTTAACATTATATCGGTTTTTCAAGCATTTGAGAAAATATTAAATGTAAATTTCAAATTTCAATAAAATTCTAAATCCTCCCAAAAAGTTAGGCTGCTGGCTCTCTCGTTCAACGAACAAAGCGCATCAACACATTTCCACTGCTCAGACATCTATTTTCTGCGTCAGTGTGGTACTACTCCAAACGGACTTGCCCGTGGCTGTGGACTGAAAACTATCAACAGGGTAGCCCTACGTAGCCATCAGCTTGCATTACTTATTCGACTTTTACGAGCTGAAGCTCGTAATAAAAGAGTAAAAATAATTAAGGGGATGGTAAATTGTATTCTTAACCCATAACCATACAAAATATTAATTACCTAACAACATTTATGTCGTATGAATTAGTCATCTTTAAGTTTAAAATAATATTTCCGTGTGGTGACAGAGTAGAATACAATTCACCACCTGTCTTACCCGTGGGTGATCGTAAGAGACGACTAAGGGATATAAAATGCATATAACATATCTGCAAGACAAAGCAAACTCGAAATAAAACCCTATACCAACACGTCTGACCAGCGTGGTACAGTAGGTCAATTTCCCTCCTACGGATACTACGGCTACGAATACTACCAACCCTTACTTTGCTCGTGAATGTCGTAAAAGACGATTAAGAGCCTCATAACGACCTCGGCCAACTCCTTTTGATGCCGTTTGATTAACAATTCCCAAAGAGGGTTGACGTCTTGCAGGCGGCCGGTCATAAAACTATTGCCAATAACTTTTACAATATATGCTATGAAAGATGAGTACATATTGTATCGAACCCAAGTAATTGGGATAAAAGTAGGAGGATGATGATGATGTATCGATTATAAAATAAATATAAATATATAGTTAAGAATAAAGTATTTTAATTAACAAAATAAATATTCGCGGAATAAAAAAAAATGTCACGTGATTTACCTTTTTAGATAGATCTATAACTTGACTTTGACATTAGCTATTCTAAGAAGAAAAAAAAACTAGAAACCCGCGAAAAGTGAATGATTTTTCGCTCGTAAGACATGTTTTTACAATTTTTTTAAACTGCCGGGCGGGCCACCGATGTCAAAGATCGGGTACCGGCGGCCCGCTCGCACGGCGAAGAGAGGAGTTTTACGGTGGGTCTATGGGGTCACGCGCCGCCTTTCCGTTACCCCGGACCGATTTGGCAGGGCGAGACGCATCCATAGTCCACAAAAAAAAAAAAAAAAGGCTTAGGAAAACTACTCTAGATGCGTTGTGCGTTTTTTTGAGATGAAAAAATTACCATTACACTGGCGTAACTCTTACCTGATACCTTTGTGTATAAGTACAAGTATCTACATAATATGTTGATTTCGTTTACACGAGATTTTAATTTGGGTTGAAATGCATTAGTGATATAACTATGTATATCTAATATAATACATATATTATGTATAGGTATATGTACACCAATTTGTTTAGTTTTTTTTTCAAACTTAATTTTACTTCTGTCTACAGTCTTCATGATTGTTTTTTTAAATTAGTTAAATGTAGCGAAAATCCTACTAATCCTATTGCCTACTACCCGACTAGAAATTTTTTCGTCTTCCTTAGCAGGACCGGACCGGGCATGCCCGATCTGGACCAGATAAGGTATGTAACGCAGAAGATATATCTGGACCCGATCAGGAAAACCTTATCGGGTCCAGAGCAGGCATGCCTGATCGGGTCCAGATCAGGCATGCCTGATCGGGTCCAGATCAGGCGTTCCTGATCGGGTCCGGATGAAATTTTACTGATCGGAACCAAATCAATCATCTGCGTTATATATCTTGCCTGATGCAAAACGAGTATACCTAGTCCAGTCCTTTTAAAAAACATGAATATCTTAAAGAACATGTTTAATAAGTAAAAATATAAATTAATATATGACGTAGGCACCGAATACAGTGCTATATTCTTATCATAGAGACCCAGTGAGCCGTGCCGATTATGGCGCAACCACCAGATGCTAACGACTGCAACTGTCGCCTGAATTTGTCATTCATGACCTGAACGATTTGTTCTAATCTGATTCGATAACAACTAATTTAATATTAGGCCATCTCATTACGCTTCGGAGAATCTTAACACCGCGATTCAAATAATGACGTCATTTCACTAACGCCATCTATTTATTATGACCCAAAACATTAAATGTTAGAACGGTTGTTACAATATAATATTTCTATCTATCTATGTTTTCAAATGTTAGGTACATTTATATATATACATATATATTATTTATTTTTGTTTTTACTTTAAATATAAATTACTTTTATATTATTAATTAGACATTATTATTATCTATTATTAAATACATATGATTAATTAAAGATTTCAGATTAATCTCCTCTGATGAAAATACAATTTCGCCGTGGCATAAATATGACAATCATGTCACTTTTTTGAATTTTGATTGATATTTTTTTTGTGTTACGAAAACTGTTTCTGGTTCTGATATACTACAAGCCTTACTATATACTTGATGATATTTCACATCAGGCTATCCATATTTGGTCCTGATCTGGTCCTGATCCGGTATGCCTTACCATACTTGATGTTATTTCACATCAGGCTATCCTGATCAGGACCAGACCTGGTCCTGATAGGGTTTGCCGGATCCGGCATGCCTCATTCTGTCCTGATCGGGTCCTGATCCGGTATGCCTTACCATACTTGATGATATTACACATCAGGCTATCCTTATTTGGTCCTGACCTGGTCCTGATCCGATATGCCTTACCATACTTAATGATATTTCACATCAGGCTATCCTTATTTGGTCCTGATCTGGTCCTGATCCGGTATGCCTTACCATACTTGATGATATTACACATCAGGCTATCCTTATTTGGTCCTGACCTGGTCCTGATCCGATATGCCTTACCATACTTAATGATATTTCACATCAGGCTATCCTTATTTGGTCCTGATCTGGTCCTGATCCGGTATGCCTTACCATACTTGATGATATTACACATCAGGCTATCCTTATTTGGTCCTGACCTGGTCCTGATCCGATATGCCTTACCATACTTAATGATATTTCACATCAGGCTATCCTTATTTGGTCCTGATCTGGTCCTGATCCGGTATGCCTTACCATACTTGATGATATTACACATCAGGCTATCCTTATTTGGTCCTGACCTGGTCCTGATCCGATATGCCTTACCATACTTAATGATATTTCACATCAGGCTATCCTTATTTGGTCCTGATCTGGTCCTGATCCGGTATGCCTTACCATACTTAATGATATTTCACATCAGGCTATCCTTATTTGGTCCTGATCTGGTCCTGATCCGGTATGCCTTACCATACTTGATGTTATTTCACATCAGGCTATCCTGATCAGGACCAGACCTGGTCCTGATCGGGTTTGCCGGATCCGGCATGCCTCATTCTATCCTGATCGGGTCCAGATACATGATCTGGTTGAACCATACTTTATTTCTAGTCGGGTAATATTATAAACGCGAAAGTTTGTAATAATGTATGGATGTGAACATCTTTGTTGCTCTTTCACGCAAAAACTAGCGAATGGATTTTGATGAAACTTTATAGTAATATGGCTTACACATCAGAATAACACATAGGCTATAATTTATAGAGATATTTTGTAAATAGGCTAAAATATAAAGATAAAAATTGCTTAAGTCAGAAAAAAACGCCCATCTGCGAGCTATTTTTGCATACGCTGCAAAAATCTTGAAACAGAGACGAATGTGATGTATTGTCGAAATGTACCTCTTAAATAGTTCTACAAAAAAGTCCGCGAGAGCATATATCTATTTTTAATATGTAAGCATTTATCGTTAAAATAGTAAATTAAAAATTCAAAATAATTTGGTATTAATTGCCGATGCACATTTTATAGTAACGAATTGATTCTTATGCAAACAAATGCTTTTATTGCTTTCGATATTTAAAGTACATATTTTTTGCCTTTTACCGTGTGTCGTTTGGTATAGTATTTCAAAAGTTAGGACAATAAGAGTGCGCAGTGCTGTGGTCAGGCAGCAACCGGGCGCACTACAGAAATATGGCAAGAAAGAAGATCGCCGATTGTGCGACCCGAACACAAGTAAAGACGTGAGAGCAGTCATCGTTGATGATTGTTGTATTTTTGACAGCATTATCGATTTGTAAATAACATACTATACCTGTATATAATAGATAGGTATTGAAAGTTTGTGATATGAAACATCTTTTTGCGCGACTTGGCAGTAAAATTGTGTCGACTACTGGAAATGATAGATTGGGTAGGTACTAAGGCAAATGTGGTCATGCCGTGATACTACGCCGCTATTCTCTATTCATTTGTATGTGCGCGCGTATGACAGGAGTAGCTGTGTAACATAAATCTGACATTACATAATTAAATATTACCTAATCCTTACTAATATTATAAATGCGAAAGTAACTCTGTCTGTCTGTCGCTCTTTCACACCAAAACTACTAAACCGATCTAAATGAAATATGGTACACAGATAGTCTAGAGCCTGATACCTTTATCATGTATGTCCTTACATAGGCTACTTTTTAATACAAAAAAAGGGTTGTAAAGGGGGATGAAAGTTGTAAGGAATTAGCGTCATTTTTAAAGCCAGAAGCTTGAAACTTATTTTTAGGCTATTGATTAGATATAAATAAATATGACATTAACATGTAAAAATTTACCCTTAAGGGGAAAAATAGAAATAGGGGATGAGAAACTTTAGGAAAGTAACCTTTTACGCGGGCGAAGCCGCGGGCAGAAGCTAGTATTAAATAAGTTTCTTATATACGAGGAACGTGGTCTCTAAATGTCGTCCTCATAAAAAGGCTCAAAGTCGCTCAACGTGATATGGAGAGGGCTATGCTCGGTATTTCTCTACATGATAAAATCCGGAATACGGAAATCCGTAGAAGAACTCGTGTAAACGACATAGCCCGAAGAATTAGCACGTTGAAGTGGCAATGGGCAGGCCACATAGCTCGACGAACCGACAACCGTTGGGGAAGAAAGGTTCTCGAGTGGCGATCACGAATCGAACGGTGCAACGTAGGACGACCCTCCACTAGGTGGATTGACGACATCGTCAAGGTCGCAGGAAACCGTTGGATGCAGGTGGCACAGGACCGTTGCAAATGGCATTCATTTTTCATTGTGGGGAGACCGGAAGGCCTATGTCTAACAGTGGACGTTTAAGGGCTGATGGATGGATAGATCAACTCATATACAATATACATACACACTGTTAAGCTCATGCTTTCTCCAAAATAGAAGAGATATTGACCTACTATACCACGCTGACCAGACGTCGTGGCTATATGGCATCGGCTAAGAATACTACAGTGAAAGAGTACTAAGAGCTTTATGTCACGACTATTGGCAATAACTTTTGCAATATGTACGATGGCAAAAAAATACATTTTGCGTCGACCCCAATAAATTGAAAGAAGAGCAAGATGATGATGATTATCACGCTAGTTAGATAGTAGTGGGTAGGTACCGGAGGAGACCGAGACTAACCTACCTAGACCAGATTGGTCACGTACTGAAGGAAGGTGGAGTCAAGAGTCAAAGAAACCGGCGAGCTTGTATCAAGAGAATTATGAATGTTGAGGAAGCGAGTGAAGTATGCAAGGATAGAGTTCTCTGGCCCTCTGTTCTCTCTGCCAACTCTGCAAGGGATATGGCGTGATGATATGTATGTAGATAGTAGTGAATTGTATTCTTAGTACTCACCTTACAACTTAGTAATCACCACACATATTAATGATTTTAATTTATTTTATAGTTTATTTTTTTTATTCTTTTTAAGTGCATTTAATTAAAAGATTATATTTAAACATGTTATTTCATTATTAATTTATTTTAAAATATTTACTTATTCTATTAAAAGTGAAAGTAAAAGTAATATGAAATTTATTTCGTAATAATAAAAACGCTTCCTTTGTTATTATAGAATATTTAAAAAATATCATAGACTTTTTAAAGCTTTATATTTATCATCGTTCTCCTGCTCTTAACCCAATTACTTTTTTTTTATTGCTTATGGCAAACGAGCAAGCAGCACACTTGATGGTAAGTGTCACTGCTGCCTATGGACCTTTGCTATAGCTAGGCCGCTGCCTACCATAACAATCCCCAAACCGGGTTTTTTGGCGGGAATCTAAAACGTCATGTGGTGCTCTTGTATTATATTCGTTATCTTAGTGTTTTAACGTGTTATATTAGATAATGTTGATGACATTTTATGTAATGTGATGTGATGGAACTGCTAAGATGTAGTGAATATCATATAAAAGTGCTTTACAACGTATTCGTTTTTCATCAAAATTCTCACAAGATACCATTAACAGTGTGGCCATAACACTGTTGATGGCGACAATTTGACTTACTGACGGACATGACTAATCTGAAGACACTAAAAACTTGAAGATAATTATAACTCGACACTGGCAACAATGGCTCATTTAAGTAGCTGATTGCCAATATATAAAAATAAGAAGAAGAAGAATCCCCAAACCCACCCAGTTGGGTTTCCGGCTCTCTCGCTCACCGAACGAAGCGCAATAGCACATTACCATTACTCAGACATCGATCTTCTGCGAGAGTGTGGTACTACCCCGGACGGACCGGCCCGCGGCTGTAGACAGAGAAATGTCCACAGCGTGGTCCTACCACTACTACTTGGGATCAACACAATATGTAGGTACTCGTCTTCCATTATACATATTACAAAAGTTATTGGACATAGTTTTATGATCGTCTGATTGACGTCAACCCTCTTTGGGAATGTAATTGTGGACCATATTGCATCAAGTACAGTTGATTCACTTCGATATAAATCTCCTAGTCGTCTTTTATGAACCCACCGAAGACAAAGATCGGGTACCGGTGGTCCGCTCGCACGGCGAAGAGAGAGGATTTCACGGTGGGTCTATGGGATCACGCGCCGCCTTCTCCGTCACCCCGGACCGATTTGGCGGGGCGAGACGCACCCATAGCCCACCAATAAAAAAAATAAAAAAAAAAAAAGTCGTCTTTTATGATAACTACGAGCAAAGTGTTGGTAGTATTCGTAGCCGCTATTACAGGGGGAAAAAAGGTTAAACATATTTACCCATTATCCAAAAGTGAATGTAAGATAGCTCTTCGACATTGACTTTTATCTTTGGACTGTCATGAGACTGAAAATTTGCTACAGCAACTTGTTTAGTGTTCAAACTTACTTTTAGGATTATGATACTTTATAGTTTAATGTTTAATGAATAATCAATGTTTAAAATGTAAAATTTGAATATTTATGTGATTATTTATTGGTACAACATCTGATATGTTAATGAAGGGTGCTGGCACATGTGATACAATGTTTACATTAGTACAGGTGCCAATGGATTTGTAAATTAATAATTTGCTCTGTGTCCAATTTAATGTGACATGTTTGTAATTTGTAATGATTTTTGTGCAAATAAATATTATTATTATTATTTATATTTAATCACAAGATTTTATTTCCATTTTAAAATCTACTTTTCGCTGTCAACTATTGAAAGTGGACCTCTGCTATAGAATGCCTTCAGCGAACATTCTCGGAAAGTTTATTGTCAAAAACATAACGCTTGGGAAGCGGGAAGGCGATCGCAATAAGGTATTATTCGTTTCCTACGTGAACGCAGATCATGCCACGATGTTAAGGAATCGCTATCATCGGCCAGCCCAATGGCGATGGGGAATAAACACAGTGGGTTATAAGGCCGCACGTTACCGTTCCGTACCCCAATACGAAACGGGCAAGGTATGCCTAAACCATTGCCGAAAAAAAAATACAGAATAGGACTTTTGGCGGGAATCTAAAACATCATGTAGTACTCTTGTGTTATATTCGATATCTTAGTGTTTTAACGTATTATATTAGATAATTTTGATGGCATTTTATGTGATGTGACAGAACTGTTAAAATATAGTGAATATCATATAAAAGTGCTTTACAACGTTTTCGTTTTCCATCAAAGTTCACACAAGATACCATTAACAGTGTCACCATAGCACTGTTGATGGCGACAATTTGACTTACTAACGGATGTTGACTAACCTGAAAAGCCTAAGAACGTAAATATAATTATAACTTGATACTTTACATAAAAATAAGAAGGAAGAATTAAAAAAAAAAGGTGAGCGCAGCTACCGATTGTTCTAGCACTTTCTCAGCCTATTTTTACAACTTTAATATGCAAGTACCTAAGGGATAGCGATAACTATATTTGGATTTAAATCATCCCGATTTTATCATAAAAACATACGGCAACGTATTTCTCGCTAACATCGTCTCATTGGTCACTAAATAATGACCTAATAAAATCCACAACCTTGATTACAAAAACATTCACACAATAGAACATTAGTTTACTCTATAATTTATCAATATACTTAAGAAGGTCGCACTAATCTTGTATTTTCTTGTAAGCTAATACTGACCTCTATAACATTCGCTTATATTTTACTCTGTATATTTCTATGTATATTATCTGTGTGGTGACGGAGTAAGAATACAATTCACCACCCTCCATCTTACCCGTAGATGATCCTAAGTGACGACTAAGGGATATAAAACGCATATAACATCTATGCAAGAGAAGGAAAATTCGAAACAAAATCCTATAACAACACGTCTGACCAGCTCGGTATAGTAGGTTAACTTCACTCCCATTAAGGAGAGCCCAACAGTGAGACATATATGGGACGTGATGATGATGATGATATTTCTATGTATTCTTCACAGTTTATTGTAATTACAACAAATTTCTACCTCATCAACAAAATCATCGCTTTTTACAATCGTCACAGCATATTTTCCTCCTCTACTACTGGTGGAAAAACAGCATAATGTGCAAAGACTAAGTTTTACGACTTACCATTTGCTAAACGATAATTCTCTTTGGAAAACATTCTTTGAACACACGGAACTAGTTGATAATGACCTTAGTGATAACCTTTTAGTTTAGACTTTTTGTACTTTAAAGTAATAAGAATACCTAGTCTTAGCTCAAAGCAAGCTTACTTTAATAGGTATATGACTTCTAAAGGGAAGGAATTGTGAGGCCGCAAACAACTCTTTTATCGTTTCGAATGATACTGGTGCAGAGCAATTGTCAAAAAAATAATAAAATAAAAAATGCTTCGTAAAAATTTACTTAGGGGATGTAATATCAGGGCGAGTTTATGGGGTCGCGCGCCACTCCTTTTGTCGCTACCACGCCGTAATATCTATGCAAGATATTAAAAAGTTTTAATAAAACCCGTCTTACTAACGCGGTATAGTAGGTCAATTTTATTGAAGAAGTTAGAGCTCGTAGATGTCGTTAAAAACAACTAAGAGCTTTATATTTACCTGGGTCAACCCATTACATTTCCAAAAAGGGATGATAGATTATAAAACTATTGGCAATAACTGCCGCCTATGAACCTATACAATACCAGAGGCACATGAGTAAATAAACGTACAGAGACAAACATTCAAACAACCGCGCCACGGTAGGTACATCACTACAAGTATGATGCGCGTGTGTGCGTGAGCACTGGCGGCTCGTCACGTACGGAACGAAACCTAAACGGCTGGTTCGGCCAGTGCTCAAACAAAGGGTTCGCTCATCGCTCGCTGTGCATCGCGTCGTGCGTGTTTGTTTAAATTTGAAATTTTTATTAATTAGAAAGAGTGTAAATATGGTTTATTGTCCTGTGTGCATGAACAACAATCGAAAAAATAAAAACATATCTTTTTTGAAAATGACATTGTATGTTAATAGATCTGAACAACCTATAAATATGGGGAAAGACTCTTTTTTTAGCCATTACAAAGACTTTAACGAAAGCAGTATACAATTGGGTTTTTTAATAATACCTCCTGACAACTTCATCGCATTTTTTGAATTGCTTGAGAAGAAAATTCGAGAATATTTCGATCTAGAAATAAATATTGTTAATATTGGTAGTGATATAATAAAACGTATACAAGATTGTAAATTTGATATGCCATGTAAGTGCTTTCCCATTGATTATTTAGAAAAACTTTATATTAGATTTAGAATTTTTCATTCGATTAAGAGATATAACAAATTATTAAAAATCAAAAAGTATAAAGTAAACTATTTATAAAGTAAGCAATTTGTAAAATACATAAGAAGCTGACAAACGTTTTGTGTATTTATTTTCATCCTCATGTGCCAACCCTTTTTTTTTTTTTGGCGGCTGGCTACGGTACGTCAAACCCCGCTATTCCGTCCGGGGTGACAGGAAAAGCGGTGCAAGACCCCGTAGACCCGCCCTACAATATACCTCTCGACGGCGTGCGGGTGGGTCACTGGTACGCAGTCTTTTTCTTCAGTGGCCCACCCGGCGGTCTACCCTCACGGGTATTCTCGCTGATATCGACGCCCGGACAGTTTGCACCGTCGGGGCGTCGTCCTCACGCGGTAGCCTCGCTCCCAGGGCGACCAGACTAATCCCCGGTCCGGTCACCCGCTGCATCGGCTAGGGCGGCATGAGGCGGAGGTATTCACGCCTCCGCCACCCCAGTCGCCGGTGGCGGCGCGAATCCTCGAAGAGAAGTTCCTCTCGGATTCGCTCCGCCGCTTCCTTCTGCGAGATGACGTCTTCGCAGAAGGAGGCGACCGCGTCCCAATTCCTCTCGCTGTCGACCATCGCTTTCACGACGGCCGGCAGCGAGAGGTCGGCACCGATAGCAGCGACAAGGGCACAGCGCTGCTGAGCCCAGGTCACGCAGACCTCGAGCGTATGCTGCGCCGTGTCCCGGTCGCTGCCACACTGTTGGCAGGACGGAGTCACTCCACCCTTGCGACTGTGTACAGGTACTTGCCGAAGCAACCGTGCCCCGTCAAGACCTGCACCAGCCGGAAAGAGAGGACTCTGTGCCGCCTCTCCAGCCACTCCATCAGTACGGGCCGGACTGCCTCGATGACTCGTAATCCGTATCGAGGCCGTTCCAGCCGCGTTGCCCAACGGGAAAGAACCTCCCGGCGTGCGCCCTCACGCCATGTGGCCAATTCGCTAGGCGAAACATCGCCACCTTCTTCGCGAGTTGAAGACACCCGCCAATAAATTTCGGTGAGCATTTCCGCCTCCAAGTCCCAAGGGAGCGTTCCAGCCAATACGCATGCAAACTCGGTCGCAACCGTGCGGTATTCGCGGATAGCCCTGACCGCCATGGCTCTCTGCAGTCTTCGCAGAATAGCCCTAAGGCGGACGGTCAGAGCCCTCACCCACACAGGAACGCCGTACAATGCCATTGAACGGATCACCTCCGCATATAGCCGTCGACTCTCGAAGCTCGGTCTGCCCAAGTTCGGCATCAGCCGAGATAGGGCAAACGCCGGGCCGACTAGCCGGGGAACAAGTCTACGGAAATGCTCCCGAAACCACCAGTTTCCGTCGAGCACTAGAGCCAAATACTTCATATGGGCCTGGGTACAGATAGGGACGGAGTTGACGACGATCGAGACGCCGACGGGCGGCCCCATGAGGCGCCCATGAAACAGGAGCGCCTCTGTCTTGTCCAGGGCCACCCTAAGCCCCAGCGCCTCGATACGCCTGACCATCTCCTCAGTGCCGAGAGTGGCCAGGCTCATCGCCTCTTCCAGTGTCCTGCCCCGGGCTGTGACGAGCGTGTCGTCAGCGTAGCATATAAGCCCCAGCCCGGGGGGAAGACTCCCTCGCAACGCCCAGTCGTAACCGATGTCCCACAAAGTCGGCCCCAAGACCGACCCCTGTGGGACACCGCACGACATAGGCGTACGCACAATGTCCCCCGCGCTATTCGCGCAGAGGACACTACGCCCCTGTAAATAGTCTGCCATTAGCCGCCTCAGGTATAAGGGCACTCCGTGATACCGGAGCGCCTCCCTGATGCAGCTGAATGGCAGACTATTGAATGCGTTGGCGATGTCCAAAGACACCGCCAACAGCACTCCTCCAGTGACGGCCTCCCTCGCCGTCTGCCTCAGGCGTAGTATAGCCGCAATAGTCGAACGCCCCCTTCGAAAACCGAATTGAGCGTCCGACAAATTGGGCCCCACCTCATCTAGGTGCTGGACGATGCGAGCAGCGAGGATACGCTCCAGCAGCTTGTCCACATCGTCCAGTAACACGATAGGCCTGTAGGCCGACGGCAAATCTGGGGACCGCCCCGGCTTTGGCAGGAGCACCAACCTCCCCTCTTTCCAGCACTCAGGGAACTGTCCAGCCGCTAGATAGGCGTTGTACAGTTGCCTAAGGCGTGGCTCCAGGTGTTCGAGGAACATCATCAACACCCGTTGCGGAAACAGTCCCTCGACCCCCTGCGGAGGAGGTCGGGTTGAAGTGCCTCGGTGAGGGGAGGGGCGCGCGCCCTGCGCGCGGAGCTTACACAGCACCGAACGATACGGGCGACCCCAGGGATCACGGTCGAGACCGTTCAACAACTCCCGCCAACTCTCGTCCTTGGCGAAACGGATGGCCATTCTGAAGGCAGACCACACACTGCGATAAGCCTCATACAGTTGGCCCTCCCGCTCAACATCGCGGCGACGCCGCCGCCTGCGGGTGTAGGCTCTTCGGGCACTATTACAGGCTGCACAAAGATACGCCAGCCTCGGGAACCACCAGTAAACCCCCTGCCTCGGAGGTAGACGCCGTGCTCGGGGCATGGCGGCATCGCAAATCTGCGTCATCACACTGCGAATGCGGACAGCCTCGGCGTCCACTCCTCCGTCCGCTGGGGGCGGTGAGTACAACCATGAATGTCATATGCCAACCCTATCAGAATAGGTAACAATTTTGCTCGCTCCTTAGAAGCTTGGTCTCTGTACGTTTATTTACTCATGTGCCAGAGGTACAATTGCGGCTGCCTAGAAAAGAAAACCCCAAACCCACACATAAAGTTGAACTGAGTGCAACGGCACATTGCCACTGCTTAAACGTCGATTTACTGCGATACCTACTGCCGCGAGCATATCAGTCCGCGGATGTGTACAGAAAACTGTCAACAGTGCGTCGGAGTTTTGGCGGGAATATGGAAATGTCATTTCACACTCTTGTAAAGAAACGAATCAATAATTTCATCTTTATCTTTTATTTAATTTTAGAATATCATTTCCTTAATGTTTTTACGTGTATTTTCGTGTTTTCTTAAAATTTTCAAAGAAATTATTAACTTGGTTATCAGCGCCTAATTAATGGTAACGACTTGACTTACTGACAGACAGTGACTATTAAGGCTAAGCAATATGAATAAGTGATAAACAATAATATATGAAGAAAATTAATACGTAAAACAAGGCAGTATAGTCGACTGACTATAGCCTGCCCATAAGGGCGAAAAAATAAAATAATCAACAGTGTGTCACTATAAATATTGATACGACTTTTGGCGGGAATATGAAAGTATCATGTGGTGGCCTTGTAATCATCATTCTCCGACTCGCATCCCAATTACTTGGGGTCGATACAAAAATCAGTCTTCTTTCATAGTACATATCGCAAAAGTTATTGGCTATAGCTTTATGACCGCCCGCCTGCCAGACGTCAACCCTCCTTGGGAATGTAATTGTTGAACAAACGGTATCAGATGGAGTTGGCCCAAGTCGTTATAAGGCTCTTAGTCGTCTTTTACGACATCCACGAGCAAAGTAAGGGTTGGTAGTATTCGAAGACGCTAGCATACCGTGGTGGCCTTGTATTATATTCAAAAACTTAGTATATTAACGTATTACATTAAATAATTTATAGAAAGAACTAGAATTTATAGAAAGAACGAAGAAACTACTGGGGTGTATTGAATATAATATAAAAGTGTCTTAGGTACAACATTTTAGTTTCCCGCCAAAATTCCTAGAAGATACCATTAACAGTGTGGCCTTCCTTAGCATTGTCAATGGCGACAATTTGAATTACTGAAAGACCATGACTAACATAAAGAGACTAAATACGTAAAGAAAATTGTAACTAATACTCGCAAAAATGGCTCGAATAAGCAGCTGATTACCATGGACTTTTGGCGGGAATCTAAAACGTCATGTGGTGCTCTTGTATTATATTCGATATCTTAGTGTTTTAACGTGTTATATTAGATAATTTTTATGGTATTTTATGTAATATGATGTGACAGAACAGCTGGGATGTAGTGAATATCATATAAAAGTGCTTTACAACGTTTTTGTTTTCCATCAAAATTCCTACAACATACCATTAACAGTGTCACCATAGCAGTGTTGATGGCGACAATTCGACTGACTGACAGACAATGACTAACCTGAAGAGATTAAGAACGTGAAGATAATTATAACTCGACACTGGCAAAAATGGCTCGTATAAGTAGCTGATTGCCAATACATAAAAAGAAGAAGAAGAAGCAGCTGATTACCATTACAAAAAAAGAAGAATGACAATGATACCATCTTGATATCTTCGCGTATCTTAGTTTTGTAATATTCAAATTTAATTTCCAATAAAACTAAAGAGATTTTGCATAAAAATTGAGCTTATTTATTGTCGATCTTGTTAGTATTACATTGAATCATTTCGTGTTACACAATCGGAATACCGTTGCAAAATTAAGTAAAGACACATCTCAAATATCGATGACTTGCATCATTCTATATGGTGAATAACAAAATAAGTACATATTTGTACAGCAAATATTGAGTTGTTTTTTATAGACTATTTTGTCCTTTTTTGTATTTTGAATGCGCCTTTTTTGATATTAAAATTTTGGAATTGTGAAAGTAAATATTGTTTGTGGATTTCTGCTAAATAAATTACGTTTTATTTACATTCTTTCAACAATCGATCCTAAATATTTTTATTAATGATTTGAATATTTAAATTAGGCAATACTTAGGGGTAATTACTATTAAATGGACGTTAACCGTCATGTCTGCTTGTTCGTTTGCAACCATAGACAATAGAAAGAAAAATATATATTTTTTATCTACACTTTTCCTTGGTGACAAACGAGCAAGAATGCTGTACTCATTCGTGATTGATACTGCCGCTCATGGACTTTAGTAATACCAGAAACCCAGGGAGCCATTACATATCGTGAAGGGAATGCTCTTAATAAACCTAATTTTAAGACATATCATAGCGCTCGTGAATCATTGCACATATGCTTAAATATTTCATTGATTTTTTGAGCTATTCTTTTACACTTGAATTTTATATAACGCTACTTTTGTTTGTTTTTGTTTTTAAGATGAGTTACGTTATACATACTTACACTTAGAATAAATGACGCATATATCGGTCAATAAAGTCTTGCATTAACATCCAAAAGTACGATCGAGAACTGCCAATTCTAAAATGTAATGATTGGATGTCGAAACTTTCTAGAATACAGTCAATTCTAGAATACAGTTCTGTAACTAATAAATGATTTTGTAGGTTCACACTGTTGATAGTTATTTATCTGCTTTGGGGTAGTATCACTTTCTCACAGAAATTCGACGTCTGTGCATTGGCAATGTAATTTTACACTTCGTTTGTTGAGCGAAAGAACCATCAGCCCAATTTTTCTAGGCGGGCTATATATAATATGGCCATAGTACTGCTCAAGTCTACTATTTGATTGCCTGACGGATTTCCTGACGGATATAATAACCATTTAAATAAACTAAAAATATGAAAAAATTGATAATTTATAAAGAAAATTGAAACTATACACTGGAAACAACAGGCTCGTATTAATAGCTGATTGCCAATACAAAAAAAAAGAGTTTAAGAATGATAATTTATATTTAATTGTCGGGTTTGGTAAGTAAATTGGCGATTGCGAGTGTGTGTGCTGACCTTTTTCCTTTCCGCTCGTTCTTCTTCCCTCTGTAATATATTACATTAACGATATTACCTACTATTTTTTTTAAAATAACACCTGCCACTAAAGAAATAATCTTTCTAAAGTCCCGCACTTCACAAACATATAATTTGACGGACACAAATCAGAAATGGACTCAGAACAACTTATAGATCGCACAAAGTGTTGTCCCGGGTGGTAATCGAACCCATATCGCTGGTACTGAAGATCGGTATCTTAACCACTACATCATCTGTGCAGCCCTTTTAGCGCTCTGGTTTCCACAATAGAAGGGAACACTAAACGGTTGCACTAAACCGGTCGGCTACTAAGCCGGTCACACGGATTAATATATGGTTTTATTTAATATTTTCCAGCTCTTATGTACTTTAAATGCATATTATATCACTTGGTCATCTCTTACAATACCCACAGTCAAGATGGAGGGTGCTGGTTTATATTATTAGTCTCTCACCACACGGAAAACGGATAATAAGTCTTTATATTGTACTTTAATAATGAAAATCACTAAAATTTCACTATTAAGTCACGCATATTCAATCATGCAATCAAACTAAATTGAGGATCCGGTTTAAGAAAGTTAAATATTTATGGTTTAAATATATTTTTTTTTGTTTTAGTGGCCAGTGGAGATTTGAAGAGATATTTGATTGTACGTTGCAATACTGACAAACGCATTCTTGTAAAAGTTAATTCAATTGGACTGACGGATACCCACTCTAAACAAAATGGCTACGATATTAAACTTCAAGCTAGACTTTTGGCGGGAATATCCAAGTGTCATGTGCTGGTCTTGTATTATATTCAATATCTTAATTTTTTAACGTGTTATATTAAATACATACACTCAATATAACACAAGACCACCACATGACGTTTTCAGACTCCCTCCAAAAATTCTATTTCCTGCTTATATATTTTTTTTGTAGTCTGAAAGGGTGAGTAAATGAGTCCATTAATCAGCCTAACAACGTTCAAATAGCAATATCAATAATAATATCTTAAAATATTGCCATTATATTAGTTGCAGGCGTCTCTATATATTTCTATGTAAAATCCAACATACAAGTTAATTTAATTTTTAGTAGTTAATTATTATGATTTAAACAAAAAAAAATTACCACAATAATATTGTATTATAATATAAAAAAAGAACCAAAAAGATATGTTTCCGCCCGGGATCGAACCGGGGGCCTTCTGCGTGTTAGGCAGATGTGATAACCGCTACACCACGGAAACAGATAGTAGAGTATTCGAAATTATGGTTCTATTTACAATTACTATTTGATTTTTTTATATCAACGCAATTGAAGCAATGTAGTTTTAATTAAATGATATTAAAATAAAAATACGCAAAGTTTATAGTAAAGCTTTATTGCAATGTAAAAAATAAAAAATATAATAAAAAAAAAAAAAAAAAGACCACTTAGTGAGTTCATATCTATTTCTATAAGCTCAATCAACTATAATGAAATTTACTTTAGAATATGTGAAATTTACTACAATTTCATATTTTTTATATACGAAAAGGAATGATCAATATGAGCAATATATTATTATAAAAGTGCAACAAACTGTCCAAGCATTCAATAAAATTAAAATAATAATTTTTGGTGCTATTAATATTTTTTTTTTTTTTATCCTTCCTATATACATATGTATAGTATTATAATAGAATTTTCTACATACATACACACACACACACACACATACATATCATCACGCCATATCCCTTGCAGGGTAGGCAGAGAGAACAGAGTGCCAGAGAACTCTATCCTTGCATACTTCACTCGCTTCTTCAACATTCATAATTCTCTTCATACACGCTCGCCGGTTTCGGAGACTCTTCTATTATCTATAGAATTTTCTATATACTTATATAGTATATTTTATGGTCTCTGGTTGCGGTTTTTTGGCGCGAATGTGGAAATGTCATGTCACGCTCTTGTAATATATTCATTTCTTTAGTGTTTTGTGGTGTTATATTGAATAATTTTGCTGGTATTTTATGCAATATGGTACAGTTAAAGTGCTGAAGTGTAGTGAATATGGTATAATAGTGGTTTACGTGTATTTTCATATTTGCCCAAAATTCCCAAAGAAAATCATTGATTAGGTTATCAGCGCCCGATTAATGGTAACGACTTGACTTACTGACAGACAATGACTATTAAGGCTACATAATACGAAGAAATGATGAACAATATATGAAAAATAATTAAATAAGACTAGGCTGTATGGGCTTTGATCCCTTTGCCTGTCCGAATGGACGAACAGAACCAAAAAAAAAAAAAAAAAAGGTCTCTGGTTGCAAATGAGCCAGCAACATCATGTTAAGTTGAGAGTTTATTGCACAAGGACCTCTACAATACAAGGAGCACAACCAGGATGCTACCTACCATAAAGTTCTAGGCCTCGGGCTCTCTCACTCACCAAAAAAAAATATACACCTGTATAGTGCCTGCTGATGAACTGTAAATCACTATACCATACTATTTACTACCAGATGCTATGTAATTAATGAATATAATCCAAAAAAATTAAGATGTCACCAAATATGGTCTATGGTTATATTACATTTAATTTTATTTATTTTTTTACATTTTTATTTTTACATTTTTATTTATTTTTAAATTCTGCACTGTCTCTTAATTTATTTAACTGTTTACAGAAATCAGTGAATTAAGAGGAATAAATTTATATATTATCTTAGTGTAAGAAATTAGAAAAAAAATATTGCATTACAAAATTGCGGTACAGAATTCTAAACATAGTCTCTCGTCCTTGGCATTTTGGGCAAAGGATTACTGATTCTGCCAATCATTACAATACATTTTAATCCATAGTTATATTTATATACACATACATATATTCTAAACATGTACAATTCTAGATAAAGCTACATAGCTGTGTTTAGTGTCCATATCATAAAACCCAACTGGACCTGCATCACAGTCTGCACAGCTCAAATATTTGCAATTAGCTACAGTATGTGTAAAGCCAATATTTTCAAATGTATACATATTTTCTACGTGATAGAACTCCTTTATAGGCTCTTGTTGGACTTCAGCCTCCTTTCTTGTGTCTTGTTGCATTAGTGGCAATTCTTTCTGTAATATGATAAGGTTATGTTTAGAAATATTATAATTATATCTTTAACAAACGAAATATTTTTTTTAAGAATTTGACACTGGCAAATGAGGCGATGCCAATTCTAATCCCTAAATGGGGTGGAAAAAAGAAAAAACATTTTAAAGTAGTTTATGCATGAATTCTTTTTTAAATTAGGTACGTAGACACTGAGTGTAATAAATCACTAATGTAAAAACAAAATTTCACCTATTTTATTAGATAAGAGTAGAAATGGATATAGATAGACTCTCATGAATAATCTTACCTCCAGAGTCATGTACTTTGCTGATTTTTTGTCTAATATTTTTGAACCACAAAATTTACACTTTACAATCATTTTATTTTTTCCATCTTCCACATAGTCTTTTGGTTCATTTTCCAATGGTACGCAATTGTTTTCTGTCTCTGCCATATTTTGATAGGAATTCACTTTGTATTTCAACTTTGGAATAAGAGAAAGTAATTAATTATTACAAAAAAATTATATACCGGCCCTTTTGGTTAAAATCTGACACATGATGTACCACAGATTAATATATAGTTTTTTTTTTATTTATTCCCTCTACGGGCAGGCAGCATAGTCAGTTGATCTTACTGCATTGTCTTACGTGAAAATTATTCTTATCACTTCTTCGTATTGCGTAGCCTTAATAGTCATTGTTCGTCAGTAAGTGAAGTCGTTACCATTACTAATTGGGTACTGATAACCAAATCATTGATTTTATTCGGACTTTTGGCAAAATATGAAAATAATTTGGAAAATCCAAAAGTGCACGCCTCATAATTTTTATATTATTTATCATTTACTATTAGTCAATGCCAGAAATGAAAATAAAATTAAAGTAAAAAGTCCTTTTCCGTTCCGTTACAATGAACTTATAAAGTGTTATATGTCTGATTAGAGTTAATTTATTTTTAACTTTTTAGTTTATTATATTAGCAAATAATAAAAGCTTGTTTTTAAAAAAATATTTTTCTTTAATTTTATTTTTAACTTTTTAGTATTTTTATTATTCGTGTTGTTCCCACAAATATAGGACAAAAAGGGTTCATCACCCCAGAGGTCCATTGTGGAGGGATAAGGGCTTCAGTATAACAGGGTTGGCCCTGGTACTCTGAGGCGCAACGTTAGCGATATGGATGTATAATTACGAAGTTCTTATGGCCAGGTTCCAGGTCCATCGTCAGACCCTGGTTACCATATAGTCTCAAAGTACTCGTCAAGACGAATCAAACGAGTCCAAACTCGATGGAGTTGCGTCGCTTAATTATGGAGTTCCTATGGACAGCTTTCAGGTCCATGATCAGACTCTGGTTTCCATATAGTATCAAAATACTCGTCAAGACGAATCAAACGAGCCCAAACTCGGTGGGGTTGCATCTTTTAATTACGGAGTTCCTATGGCCAGCTTCCAAGTCCATCATCAGAACCTAGTTACCATATAGTATCAAAGTACTCCTCAAGACGAATCAAGCGAGCCCAAACTCGATGGGGTTGCGTTGTTTAATTACGGAGTTCTTATGGCCAGGTTCCAGGTCCATCGTCAGACCCTGGTTACCATATAGTGTCAAAGTACTCGTCAAGACCAAATCAAACGAGCCCAAACTCGATGGGGTTGCGTTGCTTAATTATGGAGTGCCTATGGATAGCTTCCAGGTCCATGATCAGACCCTAGTTTCCATGTAGTATCAAAGTACTCGTCAAGACGAATCAAACGAGCCCAAACTCGATGGGGTTGCGTCACTTAATTACGGAGTTCCTCTGGCCAGCTTGCAGAACCATCATCAGAACCTAGTTACCATATAGTATCAAAGTACTCGTCAAGACGAATCAAGCGAGCCCAAACTCGATGGAGTTGCGCTGTTTAATTACAGAGTTCTTATGGCCAGGTTTCAGGTCCATCGTCAGACCCTGGTTATCATATAGTCTCAAAGTACTCGTCAAGACGAATCAAACGAGCCCAAACTCGATGAGGTTGCGTCGTTTAATTACGGAGTTCCTATGGCCAGCTTCCAGGTCCATCATCAGGTCAGCTCTATGTCACAATAATATTGCATTGTCGTCTAATTTATACATGCATGCAAAATTTCAGCTCAATCGGAAACCGGAAAGGGGATCAAATTTAACTTGTAAGATTTGATTATAGACAACGGGACAGGTGAAACTAAATAAAAGTTTGTACATACTCGTCACGAAGTATAGAAACACAGGAGTCCGAACGGTATAGACTTTTCCATAGTATTTTTGGTCACAAAAATAAACCCAGATCTTAGTTCTTTTTTCTGCCACTGGCTGCGCTAGACTTTAGGTTGCACCCACGAAATATAGATACATATATCTATATATGCACATGAATATATATAAACATGTATATATCTATACTTCGTGGACGTATCGATGCTATTATTATTATTACACGTAAACGCGCGTTGGTTCGTGAATGTTGAATTTAATTAATTTAAATATAAAATAATAATAATAAAAAAAATGATTAAAAAAATCAAAAAACCCGACTGCGTAAAAAGTCACCAAAACTACGTACATAATAAAAAAAACTGAAAAGAAAAAAACAAGCACTTAGATGTCCGGTGGTCTAGAATTTCATAATATATTATTGAATAAATACTATTGCAGAAAATGAAATATTTTTTAATAATAGAACATGACAACTGAACAGTCGGGATCCATTGAGAAATTAGATTTGCTGCTGTCGAATAAAGGATCCCGACTGTTCAGTTGTCATGTTCTATTATTAAAATATATTTCATTTTCTGCAATAGTATTTATTCAATAATATATTATGAAATTCTAGACCACCGGACATCTAAGTGCTTGTTTTTTTCTTTTCAGTTTTTTTTATTATGTACGTAGTTTTGGTGACTTTTTACGCAGTCGGGTTTTTTGATTTTTTTAATCATTTTTTTTATTTTACACTTTTTAGTTATAAATACCTAGGTAGCTATAGTTATCTTATTTATTAATAAGTAGGTAAGTACCTAACTATATATAGTTTTTCGACTGAAGTAAATAAAGTACAATATCGTTAGAAATTGGAGAAGGGCGACCGCGTCAGACATTAGATACTTTAGGTAGGACTACCTATGGTATATTGGACAATATACCTACTAGATACTTCACATCCAGTTATATGAATTTTTCGTTTTTTCATCGTAAATTTCTACTGTCTAAAAAAACCTATATGTGAGAAAGGTTGTTACGAAACTTTAAATCGATATAGATCCTAAACGGTCAGTCAAATCGAAAAATGTTGAAGGAAAACTAATAATGATTTTTAAATACCTATTTAAAGATACCCCACTCGATATAGTTTGTTGACTTTCATTTTTTTTATTTTCACAATATGGCGTCCAGTAGTCGCCATATTGAATTTTCAATAACGTCATATCTTTAGTGACACTCGCCGGATTAAGAGGAATCGATTGACGTGCAAATCATAAAAATCGGCCCAGGCGTTTGGTTTATATAGTGCTTCAAAGGAACATACAAACATACATACATACATACATAGACTGTTAAACACAATACCACTCCTTTGCAGTCGGGTAAAAAGAAATGGGAAGGTGTTGTGCTGTTCATGGTTGTGTTAGTGGACGAAAAGAAAAAATATTGTAAATGTTTCATGTAAACAACATCTGCAAAGTTTTAATAAGCCTTTAAACTATTTTGGGACTCCTCTTAAAGCTGACAAATTACCTTCAAGAAAAAGAAAAAAATCGGAAATAGTAATTATCTTCCCATCATCATTATCATCACAGCCCCCGATGTCTATGTCCGACTGTTAAGCTCGGGCCTCCTCCGTAATGGGAGGGAACTTAACCTACTATACCACGCTGGTCAGATGTGTTGGTATAGGTTTTTGTTTCGAGATTTCCTTCTCTTGCAATAGATGTTATATGCGTTTTATATCCCTTAGTCATGTCTTACGATCACCCACGGGTAAGATAGGGGTTGGTGAATTGTATTCTTACTCCGTCACCACACGGATGTATCTTCCTATACATCCCACTAAACTAAATGCTGATAAAAACAAGTAAAAAATTCAAAATATAACTATAAATTATATCAGACATTTCCACAGCACAATGCCATTTAAGCATATGATTTATCCAGCAAATATTTATGGTGGTATACTTCGTGGTAACGGCAATCAGCTAACTATAGTCTATAAAAAATATAACTTGATCTCTGTGAGGCTACGTCCGCACAGACAGGTGGCTTGCTTAGCGCCTAGAGCCTAGCGGGTCACCTAGCGAGTAGCTTAGTATAACGAACGTTCTAGCATGTTTACGAACGGCCGCATTGCGCGCTTGACGCCTAGCTAGTCGCTTAGCGTGTATCGAGGTAAACAAACGTGTTGGATTTTTTGTCACGAGGCGCGAGGCATTTTAGAAGAAACAAATGGATGAAATATTAATTACATCAGTTTTTAAAAGAGAACCTCTATGGAATCCAGCTAATGAACTCCATAAAAATGCGGTTGTCCTAGAGAAACTATGGGAAGAGGTAGCAGTTGAAGTAGAAAAAGATGGTTAATACCTATCTACTAAAAAAGTTATTTATTTATTTTTGATGAGATAATAATATTTTTACAGTGAGTTACTAAAGATGTTAATGTATGTTATTATGACGTATTATATTTTCAGACATCTCGTCAACGTGCCGACAAGCAAATGACCAAGGCACAGTGCGGCCACCCTGTATCCTAGCAAGTAGCCAGATTATAAGCCACTAAGCTCTAGGCGATAAGCAAGCCACCTGTCTGTGCGGACGTAGCCTGACAGTTCTCACTAGTGCCGCACGCTTACGATGCAGTCCGTATTTTTGTCGATATAATTCTTTATTTTTTAAAGTTATTTGCTACTTTGAAAAACAATGTATGAAAATTTTATTGAATTTCAATCAAATGGATGGGTGAATTGATTATAAATTTAAAATAATCTGTGAAAATTTTATTAAATTTAAATTAATGGATTTTATTTAATTTTAACTAAAGCTGTTATATAATTCTTTTTATTATTCGAAAGAAATACATCCAAGTTCATCGTCACTATTATCATCATCGCTGGAGCATTCCTGTAGGTTGATGATGAGGTCACAGATTATTTCATGAATAATCATGTTTATTTTATAAAAGAAATCATCTTTTTAATACAAATATAAAAATACAACAAACAAGTGACATATATATACACTTAAACATTTATAACTACATATAACCTGTTAACAGACTTTCTACCACAGATTAGATGTCACAACAGAATCCCGTCTACGCGTCTGTAACCGCTATTTATACCAGTTTTCGCCACGAAACCACTCAACCGTAACGCTAATGTTGCCAGAGCATACTCCTTGAATCGCCACCTTCCAATGGGCGATAACATCCGGCCGTCCTGTGGCTGCATCCGTCCCTGGATGCCGTGATAGTCCACTGCGCTTGCAGAGAACAAAATTATAAACCATCATCATTTTCCGCTCTTATCCAAATTACTCTGAGTCGAAGCAATATGCATTCCTCCTCCATCGTACATATTGCAAAAGTTATTGGCAGCAGTTCTACGATCAGCCACCTGCCTGACGTCAACCCTCTCTAGAAGTGTAATTGTTGACCAAACGACATCACGTGTGTTGGCCCAAGTCAACATAAGACTCGTATAATGCGTTTGAGATTTCCATGAACAAAGCGAAGGCCGATAGTATTCGTAACTAATACCACATAGCATTCTTAAATCATCATAATATACAAATAATGAAATAATACAAAATCGTAAACCATCGTTAACAATGTATTATCTTTCAATCTTGCTTACTCTCGTAATCGCCAACTTTCGAGGGGCGACACATCCGGCCGTCCTGTGATGGCATTCGTCCCTGGATGCCATGATAGTCTGATGCGACTGCTAAGGACAAACAACGTACACAAAATTATGTCAGTATTCTGCAACTCGTGGATACTTTGTGACAAGCGTTTAAGACACGCCTTATCCAAGGCCATTATCTTCCAAATCTTGCCAAACTATTCGTTTATATCATGGAAATCGACCAAAGATGCAAACAGCCTCTTGAGCTATTCCATCGGCGGCCAGCTCAAGACCTAATCTGCCAACTTTGTTCGACTATCGGTATACATTATTGGATTACAAGCAAAACATTCGGCAATTGAACAAGTATTACTCTCATCAATGTGATCACAGTTTGCATTTTCTTCTAAGCGATGCCTTTGGCCAACCCTAGTTGCATCTTAGCACAACTGACAACATTAAGACAATTATTCCTTTGATACATTGTCTGACGAGGCAACCACCTACAGTTCAATTGTCCGCAGCAAGAGCATTAACCGTGAATTAAAGAAAACATTACATCGGCTACCTTCAATAATGTATACAAACAAAGCCGTCGGCAAATGAACAAGCAAGATAGCCACTCATCAATGTGATCACAGTTTGTGTTTTCCCTAGGCGATGCCTTTGGCCAACCCTAGTTACCTTTCAACACAAACTGACAACATTAAGACAATTCTCCTTAATACATTGTCCGACGAGATAACCACTCACAGTTTACTTATCCGAGGCAAGAGCATTAGACGAATCCTGAGATTTATATATACCAATACAAATTTTAGTCCATCATCCGTGTCATAACCTATAACACTCTTTTAGCTCGGCCACACCTGACTTTTAGTGACTAACACGATGTCATCAATAATAAATTACTCGTGAAGCATGGTCGTCAGATAATCTCGACGATTACTTTGACAACATTAGAAGTTCCAGGGCTGGTACATAATGCCTGTTTTATGTCATGGGTTTGAAGAGCTTTTTTCATCTCTGGGAATACATGGCCATTTTACATATACAATTAACAGTAAATACCCCAAGAATACAGTGTCATCCTATTATCAGTCAACATATTTATCACTTACAATGTTTCAATAGATCAACAGACTATTGTCATAGTATACCTTCCAATTTTTGGAATGTCTATTGCAATGCCTACTAAACAGACCGCGCAGGTACATATGCACAGTCCGTCCAGCAAGCATTGTGTAGGTACACAAACAGTTTGAGAGTGGCTTGAACTGAATGATGTTCATTAGATGAATAGTTTTGTATTACCACTACAATAGTTTTCATAACACTTGCCAATTATTGTTTCAAGTAAATACCAAGCAATCTACCCCTTAACATGGTGAGCTAGTTGGGCTATTTTACAGCATATGAATACCCACAACATTTAATCACTCATGTTACTACTACGTCGTCATACAGAAGACAATTTTACGATTTTATACAAAATAGTAAGACGCAGTGCATATGCTTAACTTAGGCATTTATGCAGTACCTCTTTTGCATCGCGCCTTTACTGACATATACACTTTGTCCATTAATTAATCTCAGCATTTTTAAGGCATTTATGCAGTACCACTTTTGCATCGTGCCTTTACCGACATATACACTTTGTCCATAAACTAATCTCAGCATTTTTACCATAATCGTACAATGGATAGATCTCACCACATGTTGGACTGTCGCACCTATCCACTTCAGATCGATCAACTTTGTGTCACAAGTAACCTTCTGCAGCCACAGCGGTATCATACGCAGATACATGGTTCATCCGACTGCACTTTTGACATTCTGAAACTTATTCGGTTTGGTTAATACACTATTATTTTACCTTTTACTAATAGATTTGTATCACATTAAGATGAGCTATGTTCAATGCGTTGTCATTATCTTAGTATATAGGTATGTATACCGTGAGAAAACATACGCTTCTAACTTTATTTACATGCGAGGGTAGCATAAGAATTCCTAAATTGCAGAACAGTTATTTTATATATGCATTCATTATCATTTCCTAGTTATGATACTCAACAAAACTAGTGTAATTTTTGTATACAAAGGAACATACGGCACGGTCTTCACTATACGTTACAATCCATCGCTAATTTTACAATATAACCTGCTCACAATTACAAATGTTAGTGGTACGCGCTACCTATGGTTTCAGATTATCCCTTTACATACACCATTCCAAAATAAATCCTGTATTTTAACATACAATCATCACACTTACATATTTTACAATACAATTATCACCTTTACGTATTTTATATATACCTACATACAGTGAATAAATACCGGGACATCCAAAATCACTTTACAATATTTAGCAAATATTTTTTTACGTTACCCGCATACATTTATCCTTGCAGAATGGAGCACGGTGGATTTTGTGTGGGCAGTGATTCAGAGCACTTCTGATATAAGAATACAACAAACAAATGACATAGATATACACTTAAACATTTATAACTACATATAACCTGTTAACAGACTTTCTACCACAGATTAGATATCACAACAGAATCCCGTCTACGCGTCTGTAACCGCTATTTATACCAGTTTTCGCCACGAAACCACTCAACCGTAACGCTAATGTTCCCAGAGCATACTCCTTGAATCGCCACCTTCCAATGGGCGATAACACAAAAGAAATTATTAATATAAAGGTCTTATTAATATTATAACTCATATCTAAATTAGCATTTAGATATGAGTTTATTAACACAATTTACTTATTTTATAGCGTAACCATATGGTTTACATAGGTAATGTATTGGTTTTACTTGTTTTATAAATAATTAATAAGAATGTTATCGATTTACGTTTATCGATTGCCCCATCTCTATCTTATTCTCAGTCCAGTATGACTTTGTACTTGCGTAAGCATCATATTTTTATAAAATGGTTGCTAAGTATTTTAAAACATATGAGGTACAAACAATAACCAATATCAGGCTATTGTTGGCAGTATCTAGGTATATGACAAGGCCTCGTTTATAAATTATCACTTCAAGTCCAGACATTGTCTGTTAATAAGTCAAATACTTGCCTTTAATAATTCCACGGGCACACTGGTATCTTCTGGGAATTTTGGTGGATACCAAAAATATATATAAAGCACTGTTGTATCATGTTCATTATAAATCAGCACTATCTATGTACGGCATACATTACTGAAAAGCTGTCACAAGTATTTAATACTAGAATAATACCGCGGCTTTTCTCACCCAAAAGTATTTTTTTCAAAGGTACTTTATTATCTCAAGGGTACACATTATTGGGATAAAAATAAAATTTAGAGTATACATATCTATATATATATAAAAGAGCTTGTCCTGATTGACTGATTCATCATTGCATAGCCTAAACCGCTGGGGGTAATTACATGAAATTTTGACAGTTGCTGCCTTTTATATTGTAGGCGCTCACTAAGAAGGGATTTTTGGAAATTTCTCCTCTAAGGGTGCAAAATAGGGGTTGCAAGTTTGTATCTAACTTCGTCAGTTTTAAAGATAGATTCGTGAAACTTTGTATTCGTCTATTTAATATTAAATAAATAAAAACGTAATTCAACATTTTTGAAAATTTCTCCTAAAAGGGTGTAAAGTATGGAGTTGAAAGTTTGTATGAAACTTCGTCAGTTTTGAAGTTAGATCCCTGATTTTTTTTTATTAGCTATATAATATTAAATAAAAATTTACCTGTTTCAGCATTTTGGGCAATTCGCCCCTTAGGAAGTGGAATAGGGGTTGCAAGTTTTTTTATAAAACTTTGTCATTTTTGAAGTTAGAACCGTTCAAATTTGTATTTGTTTATTTAATACTAAATAAACAAAGACCTATTTCAGCATTTTTGGAAATTTTATCTCTAAGGGTGAAAAATAGGACATGCAAGTTTGTATGAAACTTCGTCAATTTTGAAGTTAGAACCTTGAAAATTTGTTATTAGCTATATAATGTTAAATAACAATTTTCCTGTCTCACCATTTTTGAAAATTCTCCCCTAAGGGAGTGGATAGAGGTTGCAAGTTTTTTTATGAAACTTAGTTTTGAAGTTAGATCCCTGATTTTTTTTATTAGCTATATAATGTTAAATAAAAATTTAACTGTCTCAGCATTTTTGAAAATCTTCCTTAAGGGAGTGGAATAGGGGTTGCTAGATTTTTTATGAAACTTTATCATTTTTGAAGTTAAATTGTTGAAATTTGTATTTTCCTATTTAATATTAAATAAACAAACACCTATTTCAGCATTTTGTAATTTTCTCCCCTAAGGGTGTAAATAGACGGTGTAAGTTTGTATGAAACTTCGTTAGTTTTGAAGTTAGATCTCTGAAAATTTATTTTTAGCTATTTAATATTAAATAAATAAACATGTATTTAAGCATTTTGGGAAATTCTCCCCTAAGGGAAAAATAGGCGATGTATGTTTGTATGAAACTTCTTCAGTTTTGAAGTTAGATCACTGAAAATGTGTTTTGAGCTATATAATGTTAAATAAAAATCTACTTTTTTCAGCATTTTTGGAAATTCTCCCCTAAGGGAGAGGAATAGGGGTTGCAAGTTTTTTTATGAAACTTTGTCAGTTTTTAAGTTAGAACCGTAAAAATTTGTATTTGCTTTTTTAATATTAAATAAATAAACACCTGTTTCAGCATTTTTGGAAATTTCTTTCCCAAGGGGCAACTATGAGTTGCAAGTTTGTATGAATCTTCGTTTGTAAAAATCTAGCCCCGCTGTCGCGCCACGGGTGAGGAACTGGAGTGTCCTGGAGGAGGCGGAGACCCTGTCAGACCACCGGTAAAGCCGGATGGAGGTCTCCCCCCGGGAACCCGGTAGGGGTCACAGGGCGGACAGAGCTCCCGCGTTTCCGCGGTGGGCTGTGGGTCGTCTTGATAGGGACTTACTGGCGGAGGCGGCCATCGTTCACACGTGGCTGTCCTCACCGCCCCCAGCGGACGGAGTGGACGCTGAGGCTGTCCGCATCCGCAGTGCGTTAACGCAGATCTGCGATGCGGCCATGCCCAGGGTGCGGCGTCTACCTCCGAGGCAGGGGGTCTACTGGTGGTCCCCAAGACTGGCGGACCTTCGCGCGGCGTGTATCAGTGCCCGAAGGTCCTACACCCGCAGCCGGCGGCTTCACCGCGACGCTGAGCGGGAGGGCCAGCTGTACGAGGCGTACCGCAGTGCGCGGACTGCCTTTCGGCTGGCCATCCGAGCCGCCAAGGATGCGAGTTGGCAGGAGATGTTGGACGGTCTCGACCGTGACCCCTGGGGTCGCCCGTATCGCGCGTCGCTGAACAAGCTTCGCGCGCAGGGCCCCCGCCTCACCGAGACCCTCCAGCCCGACTTCCTCTGTAGGGTGATCAAGGAGCTATTTCCACGGCAGTCGGGACACACGCCCCCGGTCATGGCTTCGCCAGATCAAGACCGGGAGGCCGACGACGAGAGTGTTCCACCCGTGATGGAGTCGGAAGTGGGGGCGGCAGTGGCGCGGATTCGCTCCGCCACCACGTCCCCCGGCCCGGACGGAATACCAGTCCGGGTGTTGACGTCGCTCCTCGAGCACTTCGAGCCTCGCCTCAGGCAACTGTTCAACGCCTGTCTGACGTCTGGACGGTTCCCTGAGTGCTGGAAAGAGGGGAGGTTGGTTCTCCTGCCAAAGCTGGGACGGACCCCGGATTTGCCGTCGGCCTACAGGCCCATCGTGCTTCTCGACGATGTGGGTAAGCTGCTGGAGCGTGTCCTCGCTGCCCGCATCGTCCGACACCTGGAGGAGGTGGGGCCCGATCTGTCGGACGCTCAATATGGGTTTAGGAGAGGGCGTTCGACTATCGGGGCCCTACTACGCCTGAGGCAGACGTTCGCGGAGGCTGTCGCCAGCAAGGGAGTGCTGTTGGCGGTGTCGCTGGACATCGCCAACGCATTCAATAGTCTGCCATTCAGCTGCATCAGGGAGGCGCTCCGGTTCCATGGAGTGCCCCTGTACCTCAGGCGGCTGGTGGCAGACTATTTGGAGGGGCGCAGTATCCTCTGCAGGGGACATTGTGCGGACGCCCATGTCGTGCGGTGTTCCACAGGGGTCGGTTCTGGGGCTGACTCTGTGGGACATCGGGTACGACTGGGCGTTGAGAGGGAGTCTCCCCCCCGGGCTGAGCTTGGTGTGCTATGCTGACAACACGCTCGTCACAGCCCGGGGCAGGACACTCGAAGAGGCGGCGAGCCTGGCCACTCTCGGCACCGAGGAGATGGTCAGGCGAATCGAGGCGCTGGGGCTCAGGGTGGCCTTAAATAAGATGGAGGCCCTATTATTCCATGGGCCACGCGTAAGGCTGCCAACCGGCGCCTCGTTAGTCGTCAACTCCATCCAGATCAACATCCAGGCCCATATGAAGCACTTGGGTCTGGTGCTCGACGGGCGATGGTGGATCCGGGAGCATTTCCGACAGATTGCTCCCCGGCTGGTCGGCGCGGCGTCCGCCCTTTCTCGGCTCATGCCGAATATGGGCGGACCCAGTTTCGAGGGCCGACGGCTGTATGCGGGGGTCATCCGCTCGATGGCCATGTACGGCGCACCCGTGTGGGCGAGGGCTCTGAACGCCCAGCTCAGGGCGGTTCTGTGGAGGCCACAGAGAGCCATGGCGGTCAGAGCCATTCGCGGGTACCGCACGGTGTCGACAGAGGCGGCGTGCCTATTGGCCGGGACACCCCCGTGGGACCTAGAGGCGGAGATGCTCTCCGACCTCTACCGGCGGGTTACCTCAGTGCGCGAGGAAGGTGGCTCCCCATCATTGAACGAGATAGCCACCTGGCGCGAGGACGCCCGCCGAGACGTCATCGCCGGTTGGGTTACGCGGCTGGAGAGGCCTAGATACGGTATAGTGACCGTCGAGGCCTTCCGGCCCGTATTGATGAAATGGATGGAGCGGCGGCACGGGGTCCTCACCTTCCGACTGGTGCAGGTGTTGACGGGGCACGGGTGCTTCGGGAAATACCTGCACACGGTCGTGTACAGGGAGTGGACTCCGAGCTGCCATCATTGCAGCAGTGACGAGGACACGGCGCAAAATACGCTCGAGGAATGCTCGGGCTGGGACGGGCAGCGCCGCGACCTCGTCGCTATTATCGGTGCCGACCTGGCGCTGCCGGCTGTCGCGAGGGCGATGGTCGACAGCGTCAGGAATTGGGACGCGGTCGCCGCCTTCTGCGAGGTTGTCATCTCGTGGAAGGAGGCGACGGAACGAGTCAGGGAGGACTCCCGCGACCCGGGCCGCCGCCAGCAGCCGGGGCGGCGCAGGCGCGAATACCTGCGCCTGATGCCGCCCTAACCCAGGCCTCGGGTGATCGGACCGGGGAATTGTCCGGTCACCCGACGCGAGGCCACCACGTGAGGGCGACGCCCCGATGGCGAAATCTGTCGTGGCGTCGACGAGAGGAACTCGCGAGGGTAAACCGCCGAGCGGACCACCGAAGACAAAGATCGGGTACCGGTGGTCCGCTCGCACGGCGAAGAGAGAGAATTTTACGGTGGGTCTATGGGGTCACGCGCCGCTTTCTCCGTCACCCCGGACCGATCTGGCGGGGCGAGACGCACCCATAGCCCACCAATAAATAAAAAAAAAAAAAAAAAAAAAAGGTACCTCACTCTTTTTTTATCATCATCAACATCACAGCCCATAAATGTCCCACTGTTGGGCTCAGGCCTCCTCCGTAATGGGAGGGAACTTAACCTACTATACCGCGCTGGCCAGACGTGTTGGTATAAGGTTTTGTTTCTAGTTTTCCTTGATGTTATACGCGTTTTATATCCCTTAGTCGTCTCGTACGGTCTGCCACGGGTAAAATATGGGGTGGTGAATAGTATTCTTACTCTGTCATCACACGGAAAGTCCGTCCGTCTCCGTCACCACTCTTTTTTACATACATACATACCATAACGCCATGTCCCTTGCAGGGTAGGCAGAGAGAACAGAGTGCCAGAGAACTCTATCCTTGCTTACTTCACTCGCTTCCTCAAAATTCATAATTCTCTTCATACTCGCTTGCCGCTTTCAGAGACTCTTGACTCCATCTTCCATCAGTACATGACCGATCTGATCTAGGTAGGTTAGTCTCGGTCTCCCCGGTACCTACATCCTTCCACTTTCGCATTGTATATTTTCTTAACCAGACGTTCGTTTGGCATTCTTTCCACATGTCCGAACCATCGGAGCATTTCCTTTCGCATCTTTACACCAATACTCTCTTTCATACCTACTCGCTCTATTACGTCTTCAATACGAATGCGATCGATCAGCCCAACTCCACAGATTTTCCGTAGAGATCGCATTTCGACCGCATTAATTTGACTTTCATACTCTTTTCTGCATACCCAACTTTCGCTTCCATACAGTAATGTTGGGACAAGCACTGCATTATGTATTGTCTCTTTTTTACATTATAATAATTTCTTTTATCAACTATACAACCGTGTTGGCGCCGAGCAGGCGCCGTCTGAGCGGTGCGGAGCTGCGCGGGGGCCGGTGGCGGCGAGCTACAGCCGACGGCGGTTCGGGCATTCTCGCTTTCTGAGCGCACAGCACGCACGTGTATTTAATATTATATTCTATATTTTTTTGTTTATTTCACGTAATATACCAGCATTATATTAGTCTACAGTTTTATTTACATACTCCTCATTAGAGTATTCAACATAATGGTCCTTCGCCGTCTATAAAATCAAGATTACGTGTAAAAACATCAAAATAAACGGCACGCCAAGCAGCCTTGTTGCGTCAATCGGAAAGTGAAACATCCATTAAGAAAGAGAATTCAAACTTACGACGTATCATCGAGTCTGCAACATATTGCCCAAGGACTAACATCGTTTATTTGGGCTAGGACATGATAATTTTGTGAGTCGTTCCAATTAATTACCCGTCTACAATCCCTTCCAACAAATACAAAACCGCCATTTTGTTATTAATAAAATATAAAATTTTGCTTAGATCCTTTCCATCTGAGTCTTGCAATCGGTATCGCTAACTAGTAGTTATCTGTATATATAAAATATAATACATAATCTGATACATTTTCCTATTGGTGTCGATGCATCTATATACAGGTGCTACAATTTAATCGCTAAATCTTTTGCCTGTAGCATTACATGACACGTACCCACAGCTCATATCTACATCTTTAGCTGCCGCGGCGCTCGATTAACCTACCTTTCAAAATTAATTGCCTTGTATTCTTTGGATAAGGTGCATACCATCATTGTACTCTTACTAACATACCTTCTTAAATATAACTTCTTAGTCTATTGCAATTGCTATTCTTCACATAAAATAATACTATATAATAGCTTCCCGCTTACGCATTTTTATTTAAGAATATTTCAAACATGGCAAATCTCGAAATTCTTATTAAAAAACGCAGTGCATTTAAAGCTAAATTAACTAATTTCAGTAACTATCTCAGTGTAATTCTCACTTGCAAATCTTTGTCTGCCTTGCAACGCAGTGAACTAGATGGTCGCTTTTCAAAATTTGAAGCTATATATGATACATTTGACCAGTTACAGCTGGAGATTGAGGTGTTATCAGAGCAACCGGATGAGGCATATGCTGAACGATCAAAGTTCGAGGAACGGTTTCACTCGCTAGCCGCACAAGCTCGCACCTTGCTGACCCCAATCACTGACATTCGCGAGGAAGGATCTGTAACGGGTTCGACAATCCAAACAGGTAGTTCAAAGAATTTTGTACGCTTACCCAAAATAGATCTACCCACCTTTTTCGGCGGTGTAGAGTCCTGGCTGGAGTATAAAGACACATTCTTATCGTTGATTCATAACAGTTCAAATATCGATGACATAAGCAAGTTCCATTACCTTCGTGCTTCTTTAAAAGGCACTGCACATCAAGTTATTGCCAACATAGATTTTAAAGCTAATAATTATGAAACTGCATGGAGCTTGCTTTGTGAACGATATGACAACAGTAGACTTTTAATAAATAATCATTTACAAACATTATTTAACGTACAAGTAATTATGAAAGAATCTAGTGCTACATTACGCCTTCTAGTTGATGTTATAAATAAAAATATTCGAGCATTAAAATCTCTAAATGAACCAGTAGAACATTGGGACACAATAATTATATACATGATGTCAAATAAATTAGATTCCGTCACCAATAGAGACTGGGAAGAATACCGAAGCTCTATAGATAATTCACCTACTCTTTTACAATTTTGTACCTACCTAAATAATAAAGCCGATTTATTAGAAACCATAGAAGAAAAATTAAATAAACCTTTAAAAAATAACCAAAAGAGCTATGTAACTATTAAAGAGAATAATGACCAAATTACGCAACAGTTTAATGAATCAACTAGGGTATTGCAGTGCCCAATGTGTTCTAAGCCGCATCTTTTATATTCCTGTGACGTTTTCCGTAGTCTTCCTGTTACATCACGTATTACCAAGGCCAAAGAACTCAATGTCTGTTTGAATTGCTTACGTACTGTTAACCATAGCGCTAATCGTTGCAAGTTATCTCACTGTAAGTACTGTAAAACGAAACACAATACTCTCTTACACGTTGATTCGCCAAATAACACAGTCGATCCAATGCCAAATATTGCCCTATCTGTCGATACTTCTGACAGTACTTGTCATAATGTCACATCAGACAACGTCGCTCTCACTAGCAATATTTACCAACAGAATACTACTTCTGCGCACCTTTTACTGTCCACAGCTTTAGTGACGGCAATAAACGACAAGGGTGAGAAGTTCGATGCTCGACTTTTGCTGGACAACTGCAGTGCCTTCAATTACACTTCGAATGCATATTGCACCAAATTGGGTTTGTCTAGATCACATACTAATTCTACTGTAACTGGTATTAATAATCAAACGTCTTCTTGTACGCAGACCTGCAACCTCATTATTGAATCGAAAACCAGCTCCTTTAAAGCAAATATAACCTGTTATATTCTACCAGAACTTACAAAAAAACAACCTCCTTCATTAGTTGATGTTGATAAAATACCATTTCCATCAGACTTGCAGTATGCAGATCCATATTTTTATGTGCCATCAGATATCGATATTTTGGTGGGTTCTGAAATATTTTGGTCTGTCTTAGGAAACGCGACAATCAATTTGGGCAAAATTTATCCACAAATTCGTGACACTAAACTGGGATGGTTGGTTACACGCCCGATTTTACAATCGCCAATGTCACGTACACCCGTTCAATCACACAATTGTTATCTAACGTTGAATCAATTGGATGCGACATTAAGTAGGTTTTGGGAACTAGATTCTATTCCATCAAAATACGCATTATCTCAAGAAGAACGTATTTGCGAGGAAATTTTTTCTCAAAACACCTTCCGTGACGAGGATGGTCGCTTCGTTGTCACGATGCCTCTCAAGCACAATCCCGATGTTCTAGGCAATTCTTTCGATATGGCAAAGATTCGTTTCCTGTCACTTGAAAGACGATTTCAACGCGATCCACAATACAAGAAAAGGTACGTCGAGTTTATGCAAGAATACGAAAAACTAAACCATATGTCTGAAAATACAATCGCGTGCAAACCTCATGCAAGTGACGTACCTGAATATTTTCTACCACATCATGGTGTCATAAAAGAAACACGAACCACGACCAAATTTCGAACAGTTTTCGACGGATCGATGTCCACAAGTACAGGCAAATCGCTCAATGACTTACAATTGGTGGGTCCAACAGTTCAGAATGATTTGCTATCTATTCTTCTTCGATTTCGACAGCATAAATATATAATTTCGGCAGATATAGAAAAGATGTATAGAGCAATTTCACTTAACCCTTCACAGCATAGGTTACAGCAAATTGTTTTTAGGGATCACCCCAGCCTACCTCTAAAAATATACAATTTAAATACTGTCACATATGGTACTGCATCTGCTCCTTACCTTGCTACAAAATGTTTGGTTACTCTTGCCGATACCACTCCCGATGACCAAGTAAAGGCTTCGATACAAAACGACTTCTTCGTTGACGATTATTTGAGTGGTTGCGATATCCTATCCGATACAATAAAAATGGCGAATCAAGTTAACGCTATTTTATCATCTGCTAAATTCTTTCTCCGTAAATGGAAATCGAACAGTAATCAGATTCTAGCTCAGATTCCAGGAGCGTCACAACAGTTTGACATGTTAAATATTTCAGAAGGAAACAATGTTTCTACCAAAACTTTAGGGTTGCAATGGTTATGCGAATCAGATGTTTTAGGGTTCCTTATTGACATAAAATATAAAGAAAGGATCACTAAAAGACACATATTATCCGTTATTAGTCAAATATTTGATCCGCTAGGTTTGGTTGGACCTTGCATAGTAGAAGCCAAAATAATCATGCAGCAACTATGGGTTGCCAATTGTGATTGGGACGTTGAAGTTCCTAGACAATTACGCGATGACTGGGTCTCCTTTGCCAACGCTTTACCTAGCTTAAACAATTTAAAAATTCCTCGACGTGTTTTTATTGACTCCCCTGTACATGAACTTCATATTTTCACAGATGCGAGTGAACGAGCTTATGGCTCAGTAATTTACACTCGATCACTATACGGCAATGGTAAATTTCATATACAACTCTTGATTTCCAAGAGTAGAGTAGCCCCAATAAAAAAATCCACTATTCCGCGTCTTGAACTAGCTGCTGCATTGTTGGGATCACGATTGTATACTAAGGTTCTTGATTCGTTGACTCTTACATTTAGTAGATGCTATTTTTGGAGCGACTCGACTATTGTATTGTGTTGGTTACGAACAAAAGCTAATCTTTTGAAACCATTTGTTCGTAACCGTGTAAGTGAAATTCAAGAAAGTACTGCAGGCCACGAATGGCGATACACTGACACAAAAAGAAACCCGGCTGACGTCATCTCTCGTGGTTGTAAGGCTGATTTAATTATTGACAACTCACTTTGGTGGTCCGGGCCGAATTTTTTAAATAAAGATCAGAGCCATTGGCCAAAAATCCCCACTTTAAAACAGGATCTGTCAGAAATAGTTTCGTCACACGTAAACCAGTTTAAAATGGACGATAGTACATATAATCAGTTACAATCTTATCAAATAAGCAAGGATGATAAATCATTAATTTCAAAATTAATACACAAATACTCAGATATAGATCATTTACAAAGGATTTTAGGCTACATAAAGAGATTTATTTACAATTGCAAAAATAACCTAAACAAAAAACAAGGAACATTGCAATCCTTTGAGCTTAACGATTCATTAACTTGTATTATTAGAATTGCCCAGCTTGAAATGTTCCCAAACGAATCCAATCTCCTTCGGTCTAGCAAATCGCTACCCCGTAAAAATAGGCTGAAAGCACTCAGTCCCTTCGTAGATGGCGATGGTGTCATTCGTGTAGGCGGCAGACTTGACAATGCTCCCTATGACTTTAATGTGAAACATCCTATTTTACTTTGTAGTAAACATCATTTCACAATATGTGTTTTCCGAAAAGAGCATGTCAAGCTGCTGCATGCGGGACCACAACTTCTATTAGCAAATTTACGACAGACTTATTGGCCTCTCGGTGGCAGGAACTTATCAAAAACGATTGTTAAACAATGCATTAAATGTTTTAGGTACAGAAGTCAAACCGTTCAACCCATCATGGGTCAACTGCCAACCACTCGAACGGAACTAGAGTTTCCGTTTCTTCATTGTAACGTGGATTATGCTGGGCCAGTACTCTTAGCAGACCGAAAGGGTAGAGGGTGTAAGCTTATAAAATCTTACCTGTGTATCTTCGTATGTCAGGCAGTTAAATGTATACATATTGAACTCGTTACAGATCTCACAAAGGAAGCCTATATGGCGGCCTTAAACAGATTTGTGTCTCGACGTGGTAAGCCCATAAGTATTTTATCTGATAACGCTAGCACCTTTGTAGGCACTTGTAATGAACTACAACGTTTTCTACAAGAGTCTGATATTTCATATGAAGTAGCTCAATTAGGTATCGAGTTTTCATTTGTTCCACCATATACACCACATTTCAACGGCTTAGCTGAAGCAGCTGTCCGCTCAACCAAACATCACTTGAAAAGATTACTTCAGTTAACACATTTCAACTACGAAGAAATGGCCACTTGCTTGACTCAGATAGAAGCAGTTCTAAACTCGCGTCCACTTACTCCTATATCCTCTGATCCTCTAGACTTAACGGTCCTAACTCCAGCTCACTTTTTAATTGGACGATCGCTTATGTCTGTTCCGCACCCTCAGATTGATGACGTCAATATCACCAGCCTGCAGCGTTATCAACGAATTGAAAACATTAAGCAACATTTTTGGAATCGTTTTCATATTGAGTATGTTTCTTTACTTCAGAGCAAGACAAAATGGACTCACTCCACAGAACCACAACTTGCCGTTGGGACCTTAGTCCTTATTAAGGAAAAGGGTCAGCCACCACTATTGTGGCCATTAGGACGTGTCACTAAGGTGATACCCGGCGGTGACAGATTCACGAGAGTTGCTGAGCTAAAAACTTCCCGAGGAATCATGCTTCGAGCCTTCAATAACATTTGCCCACTTCCAAACTCTTGATACAATCAACCCGGGGAGGATGTTGGCGCCGAGCAGGCGCCGTCTGGGCGGTGCGGAGCTGCGCGGGGGCCGGTGGCGGCGAGCTACAGCCGACGGCGGTTCGGGCATTCTCGCTTTCTGAGCGCACAGCACGCACGTGTATTTAATATTATATTCTATAATTTTTTGTTTATTTCACGTAATATACCAGCATTATATTAGTCTACAGTTTTATTTACATACTCCTCATTAGAGTATTCAACAACCGTACGATTAACTGTACAGCCTTGTATCTTGTGGTTGGTCGATGGCGAACTCAGAATCAATGTCAACAATCAACATTCGTCTCTCATCAGTTCCATATTTGGTCACTTTCTGTCAAAATTACTGTATAAATAATGTTATAAATGCAAAATTTTTATGATTATTATATGAAAATATAATTTTAACTGTCATGATTTCAAAATATCGCTAACATTATTTATGGTCTTAAGTGTGATTTGACTGAAATTATTTTGTACGGTAATTTAAAATATAAAAATATCTGATTTGACTCGTTCACGTAAAAAAATATATGAATGAACGGAATAGTGGGAAATGATGACTTTCGTAGCCGCTGGCTATTTTTGAAACGGACACTTCTTGTTGAGCCTCGGAGTCGGAAGGTTCTCCTCAAAAGTCTCAAAAGAGACGTGTGTTCAGTGATATTGCTAAAGTAATATACTTACATTATATTATTGTTGTAAAAGGTGGTTTTATTTCATCTCAGAAGTGGCAGAATCCAGAAAAAGGGTATGTAGATAATTATTTAAAACATATATAATAAGGAATTAATTGCTTGTAATTAAGTTTTATATTGAACACGATAAGAGTATAATAAGCCTTTGGTTTTATTATGTTATGGATTTTTGGTTGCACATCTCGACACATAAGGTCAGGGCAACTCTCTGATAATGTGTTGAGTTATGTGAGTGGTGTAATAGTGGGTGCGGGTACGTGGCTAGGGCAACTCTCTGGCAGTACTATAGCGCGCATTGTTGCACATATTGGCCGAGCGTATCGTGTGTTTGATCTGGGCTACTCCCTGATAGCATGGGATGCGCTCGGGATGAATAAAGCCAATAATCCTCAACAAAACGGTATTTCAATTCCGGATTTTTTTTTTTTAATATTGAACTACCTTCTCATAACCTTTTTAAAGGATTTAAATGAATAAGATTCAAACATATTCGTTACTTAATTTTATGATTAATTACAAGCAACACGAGATAGTCTTAAATTATTGGTTGGAATTATTATTATTATAGTATTTTTACCCTGATAGTGACGGTATGATAATTTGCCTACAATATAAAACGGTGTTAACTATAACTGTGATAACGGGCGTACTATGACTTCGCTGGTTAATTGCGTGGGTATGTGTCCCACAGGATATTGCGCGAGTCACTAGTCGTCGGATAATATTAGGTTAGAGGGCGTACTATGCGACTTCGCTAGATTATTGCGTGGGTTTGTCTCACAGGATATTGCCTGAGTCGCTAGTCGTCAGATAATGTTAAATATGTATTTAATTTCATTGTTTATGAATAGAATTGGTTCATATTGATTTTTGAATTTCTAACTATATAATGATGTGTCAAATACTATGCTTAATAGCTTAATACATATTCTTCTAATCGAATAGTATTTACTTAAAATAATTTATTGAGGAATCCAATACTGGTCTTTCCTTTTATATGCTTAAACTACCTACGTACTAGCATACTTTATTATAACATGATTTTGAATAGGTGATGCCCCATATAACATAAATGTTTTAGTGAGGTGTGACTATGACGTCTGATGAGGAGCCTGGTACTCCGCCTGATACGCCTCCGAGACATCGTCGGCGCAAACCTAAAAAAGTTAAAGCTAGACGGCGATGTAGGTCGTCGTCAAATTCAAGCGAAATGGTGATGCCTAAGAAAATACGTAGGCGTACAAATGAACTCTCTACTAAAGATCTTCTCAAATTAGTTAAACACGCTACAAAAGGTCATCCTAAAAATACCTGGAATAATAATAACCTTAACAATGTTGTTCCGGAATTTGATCCGTCAAATAGGGTTCAGACTATCGAATGCTGGTTACGAAAGGTCAATGAATGTGCTGTTATATATGGATGGGACGAAAAACAATTAGTCCACTTTTCTTTACAAAAACTAACCGGACTGGCAAAGAGATGGTTTGAAGCCTTGCCGACAGTAGTTTTCACTTGGGATGAGTGGCAGGTTAAGCTCAAGAAGGCTTTCCCTAGTGAAGAGAATTATGGTCGACTCTTAGAAGAGATGCTAAACCGATCTTCACGTAGTGATGAGAGCCTTCGTGAGTACTTTTATGATAAACTAGGGTTATTAAATAGATGTGAAATTAATGGTAAAAAGGCTGTGGACTGTATTGTATACGGTATTAGCGATCGCTCGGTTAGGAATGGGGCGCAGGCACGAAATTGTTTAGAGCCCGAAGATTTACTTCATTTTCTCGCGTCACAAAAATCCCAACCACTGTTTGGCAATAAATCACGCGATCGTATAATTCAAAAACCAAGCTCTAGCAACCCGGGCACATCTTCCAACGGTACTAACAATGCTATCTTCTGTTATAATTGTCGTTCAAAGGGCCATCCTTATTTTAAGTGCACGAAGCCTATTATTAGGTGTAGACAGTGCAACCGAGTGGGACACAATAATGATGGATGCAGATTAGAACCCCTAGTTTTGTCGAATTCCAAGTCTAACTTGTTAGAGGATATAAAGGAGAAAAGGACTTTAAAAATTAATTCTTACGATGAAAGTAAGGCTATAATTAGTTTTAATAGTAATAATAACGCCAAATACTATAAATCGGTTGTAATAAATGATAAGACTTTTAAAGCGTACATTGACTTTGGTAGCGAGTGCACACTTTTGAGTAGAACTGATGCCGAAATGCTTAATTTGGATAAGAATTTTGATAACGTTCCTGTAGTGAAGGGTTTTGGGCAATCGTCAGTTGTGCCTCTGTACAAGACAAATGTGTTTCTTCGAGTTGACGAGGTTGAATCGAACATTGAAGTATTAGTTGTAGATGATGTTTACATGCACACAACGCTTATTATTGGGCAGAATTTTACGGAATTACCATTTATTACAGTTTTAAAAGATAGCACTAAACTTACAATTTATAACAGTCCGGACCGCGGTCTTTTTGCTATTCCAAATGATACTCTAGGGCTTTATATTACTAATGAGACTAAAGTTTTTAAGACTAGTATTGTTCCTGTTCATTCAAACTATAACTTTACGGGTGATGTATTAATTGAAGGTTACAACTCTGTCGAAACTGGTAGGGAGTTCTGTATGTTACAGGGTGCTTTTAGTGTCGTTAATGGTATAGGAGCAGTTGTTATAACTAATTTGTCACCTTACGTTGTAACTTTAAAACCAAACGTTTTAATAGCTAGAGCGATTCCGTTTAGTGAACAAAAAGAATGTCAAATAAATCGAATAGTTAAAGATTCCTTTCCGGTTGAACCACTCGGTAAAACGGACATTAAAACGGGACCAAACTTGAACGGTGAACAAGTGGATAGATTGTACTTATTATTACAAAGCTACCGCGATTGTTTTGCAACAAATCTTAACGAAATAGGTCGTGCAACTGGTGTAGAAATGAAGATCGATCTAGTAGATAATAAACCAGTTGTTTACCGTCCGTATCGGTTGTCACATTACGAACGCGAACGAGTCCGAGAAACTATTGCTGAACTACTTTCAAACAATATTATTCAAGAATCGACCTCCGAATACGCCAGCCCAATTTTAATGGTTAAAAAGAAAACTGGAGAGCAGCGATTATGCGTGGATTTCCGAGCGTTGAATAATAAAACTATTAAAGATCGTTTTCCGTTGCCGCTTATAGAAGACCAAATTTCAAACCTCAGTGGCAATAGTTTCTTTACGACTCTCGATCTCGCTTCAGGGTATTATCAGATTCCTATGGCTAAAGAAAGCCAACACCTCACTGGTTTTGTCACACCCGATGGGCATTTTGAATTTAAAAGAATGCCTTTCGGTCTAGCAAATGCTCCAGCCGTATTTCAAAGAATGATCAATAAAATACTAGGCAATAGGAGATTCGAATACGCGTTAGCTTATTTAGATGACGTTTTAATACCCTCTAAGGATATAGATGAGATGTTCCAAAGATTAGAAGACGTACTAATACTATTGAGGCGAGATGGCCTGACCTTAAAACTGTCCAAATGTCGTTTTTTTTGATAATACTGTTAGCTATCTTGGATACGAAATCTCTCCACAGGGCATACAGCCGAGCGAAACTAAAATTTTAGCGGTCAAGGAGTTCCCTAAACCACGGAGTGTACATGAGGTCCGCCAATTTCTAGGGTTGACTGGTTATTTTAGAAAATTTATCAAGGGTTATGGAGAGGTTGCTCGTCCATTAACGTCCTTATTAAAGAAGGACTGTATTTGGCAATGGTCGAACGCACAAGATCAGGCATTTTCAATTTTGAAGGATCGACTGTCCAGTCGACCAGTGCTTGCCCTTTATGATCATGGTCTGGAAACAGAACTCCACACTGACGCTAGTTCGTTAGGCGTAGGGGGTATACTTATGCAATGGCAAAAGGACGCTAGAGTTTTAAAACCAGTTGCTTATTTTAGTCGGCAAACCACTCCCGAGGAGAAGCACCTGCATTCCTATGAGCTAGAGACGCTAGCTGTCGTATGTTCGCTGAAAAAGTTCAGAGTTTATCTGCTAGGCATTTATTTTAAGGTTTACACAGACTGTGCTGCTCTTCGCACAACGCTAACAAAGAGGGACCTTGTTCCGCGGATAGCGAGGTGGTGGTTGCAAATAAACGAATTCACGTTTGATGTTGAATATCGACCTGGTGTTCAGATGTCACACGTAGATGCGTTAAGTAGAAATACTCAATTGTGCGCGGAACCAGATGATAGTCCATCTGTTAGCGTATATACCATAGTGAAGGAGAACTGGCTTTTATCGTTGCAATTAGCAGATCCTGAAATATCCCGCATATTCAAAATTCTCAAGCCCGAGAATGATCAGGAATGTAGGGATATTCGTAAGAGTTATGTCATAAAAGATCATACCGTGTATAAAAAGATAGACAGCAGATTATGTCTGGTTGTCCCGCGAAGTGCTCGATGGCAAATATGCCGAGCCAACCACGATGAAATTGGCCATCTAGGGTACGCGAAAACTCTAGAAAGGATACAACATTCGTACTGGTTTCCTAAACTTAGGAAATTTGTAAAGAAGTATGTTGCGGCTTGTTTAGATTGTGCCTATAACAAAGATAATGCTTCAAAACGTAAGTCGGGTCATTTATATCCAATAGAAAAAGCACGAATACCGTTTCATACGATACATATAGATCACCTTGGCCCTTTTGTTAGGAGTAAAGATGGTAACACCCATATTTTAACCATAGTAGATGCTTTCACAAAATATGTTTTCGTAAGGGCGGTTAAAGATGTAAAAACGAGAAGCACGGTAAAGATTTTAGAGAGAATATTTTATGACTTTGGCGTGCCGGCTAGGATTGTATCGGACCGAGGTACAAGTTTTACATCCACAGCTTTTAAAACATTTTGCAATTCACTCGGTATTAAGCATATTTTAAATGCAGTAGCTTGTCCCAGAGCTAATGGTCAAGCAGAAAGGTTTAACCAAACCAACTTAAATTCTTTGTCAACACAAAACTTTTCAAACCATGAGCGCGACTGGGACAAGTGTCTGGGTAAAATTCAATGGGGAATTAATAACACTGTTAATGCCTCCACACAGAAAACTGCGACGGAAGCTATGTTTGGAATTAAGTTGCGCGATACTTTATCAAATAAGCTTAACGCCGAAAATGGTTTAAGTACTAATTTAGAGCTGCAGGGAATCAGAGAGCAAATTGGTAATAATATTGAAAAGGACCAAGCTAAACAAAAAGCAAAACATGATGCAAATCGAGTCGCTGCAACTAAGTACAAAATCGGTGATTTAGTAAAAATTTCACGTAATAATTTTGATAATAACAAGAAAAGTACAAAGCTTCTGTCTAAGTTTGTGGGACCATATAAGGTAACTAAGGTTTTAGGTAATGACCGTTATAGAATAAAAAACGTCCCTGGTTTTACTAAGAAGGGCAAACCTTATGAGACTGTTATAGCAGCTGATAGGATCCGACCGTGGATACACATACAAGCTTTACAATTGCATAGCTCAGATGAGAGTAGCTCTGACGGTGCTAGTAAAGATAGTTCAGATTAATGCAAAATATTTTTAGTTTCTGTAATTTGATTATTTTTGTCTAAACTAGTATATAGGTAACAAGTGTTCCAGTAAATATTGTCAATATTTTTGTAACACTCATTCACGTGAGGATTGCCAATCTGTTTTCTAACACGAATGTCATGATTTATCTACAAAATATTGCTGAATATGTATTTTCGGTTAAATACTAATCTGTGTATGTTATAGTGTAATGACCATAGAGATAGTATTATCCTTACTTAATGACATAGAGATAGTTTTCCTTACTCTAATTGATGATGTAACCTAGGATCTAACAATACGTGATTGTTATTTTTGTAATTTCTTGTAGGAATGTTATGATTTATTTGAAAATTATATGTAATTCTGATTATGTATTGTGTATGCCAGGAGGCAACACAGGATCGGATGGCCGAATGTCATGATTTCAAAATATCGCTAACATTATTTATGGTCTTAAGTGTGATTTGACTGAAATTATTTTGTACGGTAATTTAAAATATAAAAATATCTGATTTGACTCGTTCACGTAAAAAAATATATGAATGAACGGAATAGTGGGAAATGATGACTTTCGTAGCCGCTGGCTATTTTTGAAACGGACACTTCTTGTTGAGCCTCGGAGTCGGAAGGTTCTCCTCAAAAGTGTTGAGACGTGTGTTCAGTGATATTGCTAAAGTAATATACTTACATTATATTATTGTTGTAAAAGGTGGTTTTATTTCATAACAGTATTTACCAATGAACTAGAATTTGAAGTAGCCACAAACGGAACCAAGATGGTCGAAACCGGTACTTCTATCCTACATACAGTTTTTGAATTATCATTGTCGTAAATCATCATTTTCCGTGTGGTGACGGAGTAAGAATACTATTCCCCACCCCATATCTTACCCGTGGGTGATCGTACGAGACGACTAAGGTATATAAAACGCATATAACATCTATACGAGAGAAGGAAAACTCGAAACAAAACCCTATACCAACACATCTGACCAGCGCGATATAGTAGGTTAATTTCCCTCCCATTACGGAGGAGGCTCGAGCCCAACAGTGAGACATTATGGGCTGTGATGACGATAATGATGATGAAATACATCACGGTAATGATAAATAGTACGGAGTAGTATATGTCGGCGTTTCGCCAGGTAATTGGGCGTCCATAATAAAATAGCGAATATGCAATCACTGTATTTATTATCTAATAATTATTGCTAGAGAGGTGAGTGAAATAAACTGAATTCTCTTTCAATCTTACAACACTTTTATACCCTCCACTCTACAATGAAACCATGGAAACTAGAGTATAGGGAGAACAATCTCATATGGGAGAAAAGTTGAAGTGTCCAGCTGTATGCTATAAATAACAGTTCAAAAACCTTCCACAACACAAGGTGTAGCACAAGTTATGGTATCAACATAGTAATTGTAGATGAACTGAAGTATGCCGAGTTAAAAAAAATCATATCATTTAATTTTATATTTATAACCTTCAATAGTTATTACAAGAAAACCAAAGAGTAAAATTATATTAACTGAAAAAGAGTGGCAACTCGATGGTAAAATATGCATGTATGGAAAGTGCTGCTACCTGGAGCTTAGGCGATGAACTAAAGTTGAAGCAATATACAGTCATATACACCTACGTATCTATATGTGTGTATATAATTATATAGGATTTTTTTCACTATGAGATCTACCCTGAAATATAAAAAAAAACCATATCAGTCGTTAACGGAACGGCAATAGTATAAACTTAACAATGAAAATTGAGATAATTTCCAGTAAGAACATCAATAACCGAAAATAGATTATTGACAAAAAGTACATAGTACATACGCTAAGAACAAAAAATAACAAAGTTGTCAAACTTTTGACAATCAGGATAAAATGGCAGCTATGTTTGTACAAACAACCTGTAGGCGGCGCGACGATCAGTAAAAATAACTAATGTTTTAACTGTGCCCCCCCAGAATAAAACGTACACCTAGAGTGATTTTATTTCGTAAACTGTTAATAGTAAGCTTATTGATTTATTAGTTTCGAGTGATTTTATTTCGTAAACTGTGAATAGTAAGCTTATTAATTTATTAGTTTCCTTTTCCGCTTCCTTTAAAATTTACGCTGATGCTAATGTGGCGCCATCCTTATTTAATACATTTCGACGGACACTTTTCATATACACAGATGATTCTCCTTATATTCTAGTCTCCATTAATGAAATGGTAACGATCTTAATAACTACAAATACTTTTTATAACAAACGAATAAAACTACTACAAAATAATTATCGAAATATAGCTAAATAATAATGACAAATATTTTAATGCATTTAACATAATTCCAAAGAGTCTATTATTTTACGCAATTTACATTCGTGTAATTAAAGGAAATATTATTCTTACATATTGTTCAACAAATCATGGAGACTAGAGTAAGGAGTACCATCTTGTATGGGGGATTAGTCAAAAAAGTGTCCACTTGTAAACAGCAAATTATTGTTCGAACACTCATCGAAATAGCGCTAGTAAGTGGAAATGATATGAATGTAGCAGTAATAAGCAGAGTGAAGTGTGCTGAGTTACGTAGTCAGCTGTGATTTGATAAATAATAACCTATGAACCTATGAAATTTGTGGCGCTCTTTTTAAAATTCTTACACTTGCTACTATAGCGCCACCTTAATTTGCTCCCGTTCAATGGACACTTCTTAATACACTGAGATGGTACTCCTTACTCTAGTCTCCATGCAACAAATGTACTATGGGTAGAAATCAATTGAAATGTTTATTGCGTAAAAACTAAACATGATTACAAATAATTACATTAATACTAATAGATTTTATTTTGAACATTTACGTAAAATAATATTTAAACAATTAAATCAAACATTTCTAGAAAACAGTCAAAACAGTGTCTTTTAAATAACATAGAGCAGTGTTGTCATTACAAATAATAATATAATAATCATTTAAACTATAATTGGCAACACATAGATCAATAATTGATAAGTATTGCCTATAGCGGGCAATTGGCGGCCATATATACTATAGTATAAAATAGAATAGTATATCAAAGAATTGCACATTAGGTACAGTGAATATAATATAATAGGCTATTAAGTACTTCATAATTATATACAAAGAACGCACAAGAAGACAATGCAGGATATAGCAAGAAAAGCCTTGACTTTTGTGCCAAGCCTAGTGCTTAAATCAGAAAGGAGCACTTTCTTCTTTTTTGACCGGCTGGGATAATGCGATAATCTTATGAAATTATTGTATAGTCATCGGTCCTCGATAAGTCTATTAAGTTTCAATGAAATCTGACCGTTTGAAATGGAAAAAACTCAAGTTTAAAGTTGTTATAAACAAACAAACGTGAAACTAATAAAAATCATTTAATGAATAAATCTATATATTATACTACTAAACATATATGTTAATTTCGTCTAGAGCTGCCTGGTAACTATATGTCATCATCATCATCAAAGCCCATAAATGTCCCACTGTTAGGCTCGGGCCGCTTCCCTAATGGGAGGAAAATTAACCGACTATACCGCGCTGGTCAGACGTGTTGATATAGGCTTTTGTTTCGAGTATTCCTTCTCTCGCATAGATGTTAAATGCGTTTTATATCCCGTAGTCGTCTCGTACGATCACCCACGGATAAGATATGGGGTGGTGAATAGTATTCTTACTCCGTCACCACACGGAAATAAACTATATGTACCGTTTAAATTACTGAAATTTTTAGCATTTAATATGCTTAATTATTTATAAAATCCGATTACGAAATGAAAAAATATATGTACCGTTGCTAATTATATCTATTACTTTGTCGGGAGCTGTCTACTCCTCTCGCCTCTCTATCATCATTTTTGATACCTAATAGCAATCATTTCTGTTGGACTACCTCCCGATGTTGATGCAGTTGATGATGATGCTGCTGACGATGTTCTGCTTGGAATTTAACTATGGCGCTATGTACCAACAGATGATGACGCTAATGGTGATGATGATGAAGGCGATAATATCAAGTTGGATATTTGATCGTCGAAACTCTCATAATCAATATCTTTACCATTCTCGTCAAACTGAATAGATCTTCTCGCTCCTCTATCGTCCTCTTCGTCAAAAACAATCGTGATTATTGAACCGCTCGGTTTTAATCTCGATGATGATGATGGTGATGATGCAGATGATGATGATTCTGTTAACGATGTTCTGCTTGGCTTTTGACCATAGCTACCATCCGTACCACCAGATGATGATGATGATGATGACATTAATGATGACGACGCTGATGGTGAAGAATTTACTTTTACATAATCCTCACTTATAATTTCTTTATCATTCTCATCAACCTCAATAGTGATAACTTTGGCCCATTTAGCTGAACTTCCGATCTTTTCAGACTGATTACTAGATGCCATTCCTTTGGAGAAATCCATATTGCCGGCAACATACTGCAAAAGGAAAAAAAAACGATTTCCAATGAATTTTTGCTTTTATTTTTAACGACTTTTAACCGAACAATCGAATTCGTAATTACCGAAGTGCACACAAACTATTTTGGGTCCCATAAATTCTGGTCAGACGGGTGGATCTAAGATTTTATTTTGAGATTTGTATTTTATTATATTTCTTAGTCATCCCTTAAGAGACGTCCATTAATCACGTGATCTTTTTTTTAGCATTTTAAACGAAGGACATGTCATAGCACTCGGGAAACACAGCAGCAGGGAGTTCATTTCAGATCTTGCATGTACGTGGGAGAAATGATCGCTGAAAACGTACAGTCAAGTACCGTATCGTTTCCAGGTGAAATGAACGAACCCTGCTACGGTGTCGAGTGGTACGGTGGTAAAATGGTGACGGTGGTACCAAGTCAAACAATTCCTCAAAGAACTCGTTGTGAAAGAGCTGGTATAGTACACAGACTGACCCAAAGTCTCGCCACCGCTCTAGCGACTCTAGTCTGTCCGTAAGATTGGGATCACTGACGATTCGAACAGCCCGCCTTTGTAGGGAATCAAGTGGGTCTAGCTAATATTTTGGCACGCCTGCCCAGAGATGAGAGCAGTACTCCCCGTAAGGACGAACTTGTGCTTTATATATAAAGCACAAGACATTGTCTCGGCGTGAAGTACCGCCTAGCCCTGCTCGGCAAGCCCAACTTTTTGCTTGCCAATTTGGCTTTATCCTCCAAATGACTCCCAAACTGGATTTTGCTCGATAGTCCGACGCCGAGGATCCCAATACTCTCGGCGATTTGGAGAGGTACTCCTTGGAACTGAGGCGCTATGATATAAATGGGTCCGTGTTAATTATTTAGTGGTAGGACCACGCTGTTGATAGTTTTCTGTCAAAAGCCGCGGGTTGGTCCGGGGTAGTACCACACTCTTGCAGAAGATCGACGTCTGAGTAATAGCAACATCCTGTTGCGCTTCGTTCGGTGAGCGAGAGAACTGTGAGCCCAACTGGGTTGGTTTGGGGTTTGTACTGGTAGGCAGCGGACCACCTTGGTATTGTAAAGGTCCATGTATTACCACCCATGTAACATTTACCATCAGATGTGCTGCTTGCTCGTTTGCCACCAGATGCAATAAAAAAAATTACCCGCTTTCTTGTACGTCTATTACGGTAAGTACGTCTCAAACTAACTTCCCAAGGAACTAAATACGCAAGAAAAAGGCTAAGATACATCGGTGAGGGCTCACGCACAAGAAGTGATTTATAACTCCTTAGATGGATCTGAAGAAAAAAATACGAAAAAATATACCGGAGACAAAGACAAAGAATGAGTCACACAAATTTTGATGGTATTATTAATAACATTTAGCACCTTCTTTTTCCTCTTGCTATCACAATGTAGCACGCTTTATTTGTAAAATTGGGACTGTGATAAAAACGGGAAGATTTAATAATTAAGGTGTAAAGTTTTAAACAAATAATAAAAACTTGTTTTTAAATAAGGTTTTTTTTTTAATTTTCCTTTTAGCTTTTTAGTATTTTAGGGTTTGCTCTGGTACCCTGAGGCGCAACATTACCGATATGAAATGTTTATACACTCTCATACCATTCAGCCCTCGGCACGAGCTCTCCTTGCCTTCATGGATGACCCAATGGTCATCCATCTAATCAATCAGACATAATCCACATTCATAACAAACGGAACGAACTTTTTTCCCATATTTGTTGGAATTGCAATTCACGCTAACCAAGATACTCGTCAAGACGAATCAAATGACCGCAAACTCGAAGGGGGTTGCGTCGTTTTATTACGGAGTTCCTATGGGCAGCTTCCAGCTCCATCATCAGACCCTGTGTGCACTATGAGTGGGTGCTTGCGTGTGTACATGAGTGCGTGCGTGCGTGTACGCGCACGCACAGAAACACACACGAAGAGGGCGCTGACTTTTTGTAACACAGGTGTACCACCTAACACAGAAGTAAGAGACTTCACACATAACATGAATGACACAAACAAAATTTTAAGAGAAAGATATATTTATTATTATTATAATTTATTATTATGTGTAAATTGACTTGGAAGTAACGTATTATACCTAAATTACAAGGTGTAATTCGTTAAAATGGGACCAGAATAGAAAGGTATATAATCACTAAGTGATATAGGCTACTTTTTATTTTGAAAAATATGTAAATCTTGTACTGTGAACCGATCGGAATAATACTTATACTAGAAGATGCAGCGTATTACGAAGCTTTAGCATATGATACGTTTGTGATTACTTATTAGGAAATGAGGGATGCAGTCGGGGGACAGCTAATTCGAATATAAGCATTATTCTTACTATAGTTTATGTAACGGATCTAACCTAAGAAGTGCACTTTGACAGCTGTCAGAGTAAGTTGTCTAGGTATGTGAACCAAATAATCACTATCGAAAATAACCGATTTAAATGAGAAATCGATATTAATTCTTTGTAATTAATAATCGGTTTATTTTTTTATTTTTCAAAAAGGAGATGAAATATTAAGTGCTAAATTAATACTAAACAAATTTAATTATTTCATCATATTTAGTAGGATTAGGTTAAGTAAAAACAAAAACTGGATTTGAAAATAGCTATTTATTCAGAATCATTAGGGAGAGTTGGGGCACATTGATACGATTTTTACTTAGACTCAATAAAAAACGACCTATTGACATTAACTAGTGTCCGACCGAAACTGATTTTTCAGCCGAAACCGAAACCGAACTTTCGGCCTTGCTCTCTGTTTTGGCCGAAACCGAAACTGAAACCGAAACTCATTAAAACATTTAAAATTACGATTATTTACTGAAATTTACTGTTTTTTTAACATTAATTTGCATATATCTATACTTATATATATACAGACCGTCAAAAAGTGTACAATAAAATAAAAAGACTCATTAAAATATCTACGTAACATTTTTTTTTATGACATGAATATACAAGACTAACTCATGATAGTAAATTAAAAAAAAAAAACAACTTTCAGTTAGTGTTTTAGACATATAGGAGGAGATCCAAAAGTTCGTGGAATGGAGGGGGTGGAGTGGGGTTAGGGGCACTCGCTTAGTGTCATACATAATTGGGGACTCATCGAACACAGATTGAGTTTCAGTCCTGTTGCATCATTTGTTTACACCAACACTCCCTGCTAAACAGATGAATCCGAAAAGAAACTGAAACTTTGGAAAAAATTGAACACCGTGCTGTGATAAAATTCCTTACCAAGCAAGGAAAGAACACTCAGACCGTTTTGAACGAAATGGAAACCATTTATGGGGAACAGTGTCTTATTAAATCAATTATTTACAAGTGGCATAAACTTTTTAAACATAATCGGGCGTCAATTGAAGAGGATCCCTACTTAGGAAGGCAACTGGCCTTCCTCGAGGCCACCACATCAGACATCGCCGAAAAAGTGGAAAATTGTGCTTGAGAGACACCCTTTTGAAGAACAAACAGTTATATGCTTTAGTTGGAGTATCAGATACCACCATTTTCTGAATTTTACATGACAACCTGGGTTTAACAAAAGTCAGTGCAAGATAGGTACTGAGAATGCTCACGCCATTTGAGAGACAGCAGCGTGTCAATTTGTCAAAACAATTTTTGGAATTGTGTGGAGACGAACCTGCACAGATTTGGAGCGAATTTTTACTGGAGATGAAATATGGGTTTATCATTTTGAGCCGGAGATTTTGCGGCAATAGATAAAAAATATTTTCACAATGATTTCTAAATCATTATTCATAGATCAAAATTAATTCATAGTTTTAATAAATAAAGTTGTATAAACTTAAGGGTGATTATATTAAAAAGGAAAAATAGATTTGGTTCATTTTATTTAAAACCCTTCCATTCCACGAACTTATGGACCTCTTCTTGTATAGTACATAGCTAACTAGTAATACGTAATTGTGTTCACAATATTTTAAAGATAAACACTCGAGTTTCGGCGAGGCCGAAGGTTTCGGCTATATTTTGGCCGAAACCGAAACTACGGCCGAAACTAGATTTTTTGGCCGAACCTGGCCGAAACCGAAACCGAAACCGAAATTTCGGTCGTTCACTAACATTAACATCCAATTTAAGCATTATAATCTATTGAATATAAATTCAACTAACTTTTTAAAGACAAAGTAACAGTTAGATTTATTCACAAAAAATATTAGAGCCTATTTACTAAAAATTGAAATTTGTATCAATGTACCCCACACCTGGGGGACATTGATACATATACTGGACATGTTTTTACAAATTAAACAAGTTTTATTGATTATTATGTCATTTATTTATTATTTACTTATATTTTTACTTCTTTTGTAAATTATGTGTAATTAAATTTAATCTGGTACTAATCGAAATAAATGATTTTTACACTTTTTATATAAAAATAGAACAAGTAAAACCAAAATATAAACTATCATATCGAAAATACTTAAACAATATGATATTTTATAATCATTTTCAATTGACTTAGTCAGTCGTTGCTAGTTTTATACTTAACCCTTGAGATATAATCATTTGGCCTAATCAGTCATCACTAGTTTTTATTAAGTAAATGCGCTGATTATTATTCGCTTACGTTGAAATGTTGTAAGGTGATAAATTTATCTTAAAATTGAATAGAGAAGGAGTACTACTAGTTCCCTTTCTTTACTATAGGATTTGGTAACTTCAGTACAATATCAGAAATATTAACTGAAATTTCGTCTTTTATATCAGGTAATACAAAAGTTCCAGTCGATTTAAGCTTTAAAAAAGAGACTAGAAAGTCATTCTGGCTATCAGGGTATTTTGATACTATTTTTCCAACAAAATGTATATAAGGTTCCTTCTTTCCTACGTCTTCGCCCTTCGTTCGCCCTTGTTATAACATAGTCATCATCATGAAGATCATTTGCAGCAGGTGGAGCAGTATTAACATAATCATCATCAGATGATTCCATAGTAGATCTTTCAGAATCGAATGATGCACGTAATAAAATATTAGCAGAAGAGTTTGAAGAGTCTGATTCCATAGATCTTCGCCGTCTTTATTCTTCTTTTTTTCAATTTTATGCTGTACGGTTTCAAGATTTAAATTATATTTATCGGTTGCTTTTCTTGTTGATAATGCTCCTTTTAACACGTCAAATATTGCAGAAGCCACAGAAACTTCATCGATTAAAGTTTTCTCCGTTTTGCGTTCGCGCAAAGTTCTAACCATTTTTTTTTAAAGAAACAAAAATATGTTAATAAGTCTTACATAAACATACATTTAACAAAATATTGGGGCACATTGATACGTATCCATGTGCCCCGACAGCACTTGCATCAATGTGCCCCTACCTACTATAATCGAAATAAGTATTTTATAAAATTAAAGCAATTAATAACCAAAAAAATGTAATCCTACATAATGTAATTATAGATATTTACTTACCAAATATCTTACTATATCACCAGAGATGTACAAAATGGTTTTAAAAAAGCATTTAAATACAAAATGCAAAATACTTTTCAGATTTACTATTTCAAATGCAAAATACCAAATAGTTTTGCGTTTTGTATTTCAAATGCTAAATGCAAAATAGGTATTTTCAAAATACTTTTTCAAAATAAAATACCTTTTGACCAAATCTCAGAATTTTTTATTTATTTTAGGTATTTATCATTATGCTAGGGCCGCACCTGCGTGTATCGTCACGAAGCTTCGTGCAATGAGACGATACACGCAGATGTGACCGCTCATTATTGGCTATCGTCGTGAACATTCGGGCTTCGTGTGCAATATCGCTTGGGTGGCGATAAGTCAAAGGGTTTTAGCGCGCTAATATATCGCGCTCTGTGGTGAGACTAGCGTTTTTCATTTCGGGGGAAATTTTCGTTGTGTTTAGACGCGTTCGAGGATCTTCAGTTAATCAATAAATACAGGGTGGAAGGGGACCGCTCCCGAAAACAAAGACAGGTGACTCTCCTAGTCCTACTTATAATGATAGGCTAGAAAAAAAATCGATTTGGATGAAAAAAAAAATATTTTTACAACATTTTTTTAGATTTTCTACACTGTATCATATTAGGACAGTGCTGTGTAACGATAATTCCTTAAAAAATACGTAAATTTACTCAGATGAGAAAATACGTAATGTATTCAAATTTCAAATCAGCTGTTCGAGAGGTGATCGACCGGTGTGCGCCGCTAGTGGCAGTAGGTATAAACGGGCCTGCGGCGTCGGCAAGTAATAGGTACACGCTTACACAATCTTGTGAACTCGCTTCCATGCCTTCCATGTATGTATATCAATACTGTTTAACGTTACAATAATGATTAACGTAATCGGTTCTAATAACAATAAAATTCACGATAATTTCAATATTAATTCTTTAGTGGTAGGACCACGCTGTTGACAGTTTCTTGTCTAGGGCCGTGGGCCGATCCGTCCGGGTAGTATCACACTCTCGTAGAAGATTGACGTCTGAGCAATAGCAATGTGCTGTTGCACTTCGTTCGGTGACCGAGAGAGCCGGAAGCCTAAGTGGATGGGTTTGTATTGGTAGGCAGCGGCCTAGTGATACCCTCGGCATTGCAAAGGTCTGTGGGTGGCAGTAACACTTACCATCAGGTGTGCTGCTTGCTCGTTTGCCACCAATGAATTAAAAAGCAATTTTAAAAAAAAAATACCTATCCGTTCAGAACTAATTTATTAAAAAGTACATATGAAACTATCTACTTACCTAAATCGTCCGCGGCCTTGTGTGAATCGGCTCAAATTAAAATTATTTACTTATCCATTCAGAACTACCTATGAATTTATTTAATAGGAAGTAAGTAGGTACAAACAACAATTGAAATAGGTTACATAACGACAGATTCCTATAGGTTTGCAGTTCGCAAAAAACTTTGACTCCAGATGGCGTAGTGGTTGACATACCGACCTTCCGTGCCAGTGCTATGGGTTCGATTCCTTTATGCGATACAAACTTTATGCGATACACAGTGTTGTTCAGAGTCTGGGTGTAATATCTCTGCGTTAATTGCATTTTGTTAAGTTCCTCGCAATTCAAGAATTATTTCCTTAATGCAAGGTGGTGTATTAAAAATAAAAAATAAAAATTGGCATCGGAAACCACATTAAAACTTGCACGTATTTTTTCATCTGGGCGAGTACCGTAAATACCAGCTTAGATGGTGTCACCAGGTCCAAAGTCCCGAGTTCTATTCCCGCTGCGTAAGTTTCAATCCATCAGTTTATTTTTGTTTCACATTCATTCTTATCTTTTTTTCTATTTTAGCATAAATACACGAAGGAAAACAGAAGTAACTCATCAGGCTATCTATTCATAGAAAGTTTTTTTTTTGGCGTTAAAGAAAGAGGCTCTAGCTCATTAGTGGGACTTAAAAGAAAAAGTAGAACCGACCATGGACATGGTACATAGTTGCAATGAATGTTAAGAATTAAATTATTCAATACAATTAAATTTTTCACTCTTGTAAAATATGATATTTTAAAATATGATAGCTTCAATACCTACCTACTTATATTACGGTCTATCGGTCTGCGCAAAACTTCAAAGTAGGTACAATATACATAGGTAGGTACAATATATATATATTATACCTAGTTGCTGGGCGCGAGCGGGACGGTAGGCAGTTATTTTGGCGGGATTTATTATTAGGTATTTAATTATTTATTTCTAAAATATGAAATTATGAACCAGTCTCGTATTGACTGTCATGTGTCCGTGACTGACAGATATTTGTTTAATCGGTTTACTAATTAAACTGTTGTATTGTAACTTTGTTTTTCTTCTTAATTTTGTGTTCTTTTTATTATAATAATACCTAATGCATACGTTTATAGTGCTCATGAATACGGCAATATGCTAATGTGCCTTGGAGAAGCTCGCGGGAATGCCTCGTGTGCATTCCAAATTTACCGAGAGCGATTTCCGACCGCTCGACATCCAACTGACTCCCGTTTGATAACGGCAGCATTTCAAAAAGTTTTGAAAAATCGACCAATAGCATCGGGAGGCGGAAATCCAACGAGTTTTTAGTCTGAGGAGCGCATTTTAGATGTCGCTCATCAGAATCCAAACCTAGGCGCGAACAGACACAGACACGAAGTGTCGCTATGCTGTTACCGTATCGGGATAGAACAATTGTGTCACACTGGACAGTACATAAGGTACTAAAGCGTAATCGAATACGCCCATACAAACTGCACACAGTACAAGCTTTAGTAGTCGGATATCACGACCGCCGGCGAGCGTTCTGCCGCTGGATATTAGAACAGCAATAAAATTTGCCTGGTTTCATTGAGCACGTGATCTGGACGGACGAGTCGACATTTACCAGAAACTGACTGTGGATCAGAAGGAATACACACATTTATGCCGAGATGAATCCGCATGCGGTTCGTGTGACCGGGCATCAAACCCGATGGTCAGCTAACGTATGGGCGAGATCTGTCCGTGAGCGTCTCACCGAGCTCTTTGATAATCGCTGGATGGGTAGACTAGGACCTCACGCTTGGCCCCCTCGCTCGCCCGATCTCACCCCGATGGACTTCTTTCTATGGGGATATGTCAAAGAAAGAGTTTTTAATAGTGAGTGTAATAATGCTAACGAAATGCGACAAAGGATCGTGGATGTTTTTGACAAATTACGTGCGGACTGTATCGAAGACCCCACAATGACGACTTTCCTACATGAGGAGACGCAACGGCGAGCACAAATCTGCCTCGAAATGAATGGGGCACAATTTGAGCCACATCTCATAAGGCCGCGGAGGATTTAGGTAAGTAGATAGTTAGTTTAGTCGTACCTACTTTTTATTAAATTAGTTCTGAACGAATAGGTATTTTTTTAATATTGAAATTATAGTGAATTTTATTTTTATTAGAACCGATTACGTTAATAATTATTGTAGCGTTAATCAGTATTGATATACATACACGGAAGGAGTTCGCAAGTGTGTAAGGCGCGTACCTAGACGCATGATACTTACAAACGTCTAGCGGGGCGCGGGTTTATTGAACTCTCTCACATGTGATATTGAAATTTGAATACATTGCGTATTTTCTCATCTGAGTAAATTTACGTATTTTTCAAGGAATTATCGTTAAGTACTGTCTTAATATGATAGAGTGTAGAAAATCGAGAAAATGGAAAAAAAAATTTTTTCATCCTAATCGATTTTTTTTCTAGCCTATCATTACAAGTAAGACTAGGAGAGTCACCTGTCTTTGTTTTCGGGAGCGGTCCCCTTCCACCCTGTATGGAGTGGGGTGATGAAATGGTGTTAGAATTTATACACCATTATGAAGCGGAACCCATGAAGGGATCCAAAAATATCATTATGTAATTATTAGCTTAATATAGCTGTAATAGTAAAGCAATTCGTCATCCATAGTTAAATGCATGAAAATGATTTCGGCCATCTTTAATTATTGCACGATACTTCGTGTAAAATACCGAAGTCGCTAATGTGACCACAGTTTTATCGCGATAATTTTTAGTGTACCAAACGTACGAAGCTTCGCCACAAATTACTTCGGACGATACACGCAGGTGCGGCCCTAGCATTAGAAATAGAGACACAATGCCGAGCCAAACAAAAAAGGCTAATAACATGGCACCTTATGCATGACATTTTGGTCATATTTATCAGTACGCATATCAATAAATTCTGTTATGTTATTAATAATAATAATACTCACTTAAAATAATGTAAAAAACTAGACTAACGAAAAGAGAACCATGGCTCCATTTTGTGAATTGTGTGGCCATTTATTTCGGTTTACTTTTCTTTTCTCTTATCTTGTTGTAGTACAGTACATAGCCGTTTCATTATTGTAGGGATAACAACAACACTTCAATATCATAAAAGTAGGTAATCAAATCAAATAAAAAAAGGGCGCGCATGGCTAGCAGGTGCCTCTACCGGTCAAATTCGGCAATACAAGCGTCATTCGTTCATTTCATTTTGTTTGACTGGTAATGTTGGCTAAACTTAATCACAAAGTATTTTGCATTTTGAAATGAATATTAAAAATGCAAAATACCTCCCGAAAGGTATTTCAAATAAAATACAAAATGCTTTTTACTAAAAGGCATTTAAATGCAAAATACAAAATAGGTATTTTGCATTTTGTATTTGCATTTTAAATAGAAGTATTTCAAATAAATCGCATCTCTGTATATCACAGATAACACTAAAGATATTAGAAGTATCACATCCGAAAGAAAACTACGAAAATTTAGTTGCGAACGTTAAAAATAGGTTTACACGTGCCAACCGCTAATCGTCGAGTGAACATTGCTCCGCGTTAGTGTACGTGTAAGGTGTATGATTACCTTCCTATGTCTGGCGAACGGGTCTTCTAACGTGTTTTGTTTTCGAATTATATTGACTGTATCTATGTGCCCCATGTATCAATGTACCCCATTTCCCCCTACTATTACTTGAATTACCATCGTCGCGAACATTAATAATTATTTCCTTATCAATAAAATGTCGAAACGTACATCTCTGTAAAAATCTCTATTCGATTAAATATATTAATCTAATATTTTTACCGATTATTTAGATATTCGTGAATTGGATGTTGCCAAGCACTACTGTTTAGAACGTTATGACGTGATATTGTAAGATCGTCAATAATAATTACTATTTACCGTGTTATTTCAATTTTAAATTAGTTTTACGAGTTTCAACATTACATTATTGTACAAGAAACTCACCCGCAACGTTAATTATGTAAATAACTTAACAGTTCTTTAAAATTTCACATTTATTGTTTGCAATCATGTGCATACGTTTGACCAAGGTTATTGTGTATTAAAAAATGCGAAACGTCAAAATGCACTTCTTAGATTAGATGAACTATAATACCTATTACAAATCCAAATCAAAATGTGATTGATTACAAATCAAAAGCAGTGAGTGAACAATAAAAAGTGAATCAAATCGATATTGAGGCATTTTAGTACAAGGATAGATTGGATCCTGGCGACCGTAATAGACCGTAACAGTGGTAGGACCACGCTGTGGGCAATTCTCTGTCTACAGCCCCGGACCGGTCCGTCCGGGGTAGTACCACACTCCCGCAGAAGATCGACGTCTGAGTAATGGCAATGTGCTTTTGCGCTTCGTTTGGTGAGCGAGAGATCCGGCAGCAGCTTAGCTGTACCTTTGATACAGCAAAAGTCTATGGGTGGCAGTAACACTTACCAAGTGCGTTTGCCACCATAAGCAATATAAATAATAATAATAGAATACCTATTTAGGAGTAATATCATCATCATCACAGCCTATATATGTCCCACTGTTGGGCTCAAGCCTCCTCCGTAACGGGAGGGACATTAACCTACTATACCACGCTGTTTAGACGTGTTGGTACAGGAGTAATATGGAATGGTGAAATTATTTTATATACCTAAGTATATAAGTAGATAGTCCGGAGCGTGCTCGTCGCGTCCCCTGCCAGTCTAGTTAGACTGCTAATCCAGCTCGATATGCATATCGCAGTGCGGGTTAGGGCGTCCCCCGGAGGCAACGCGTACCGACCCGCCCCCGTCGGTACGAACATCGGCAGAGGCGTCGATGGCGGCCGCCACCCATCACGCCTTGCCCAGTCAGGCGAGTCGAGGAGAGGAGAGTGCCGGGTGGGCACGTGGAGTGTAAGAGGTTGTGTGGAAGGTAAGTTGCACGAGCTGATAACCGTCATGGCGGACAAACAGCTAGACGTGCTCTGTGTAACCTGATGCCTGCGATCTTCTTGGTGGCGGGATGGCTCTGTGGTCTGGTGTACAACAGAGCGATCGAGCCAGCATGGGGGGTAGGAGTGCTGTTGTCCTCTCGCTTGGCCTCAGGTGTGAAGGATTACGGAATGTATGATCCCAGACTTCTTTGGGTCCGTATAAAACTAGGTGTCACCAAAGTATTCATGTTTGTAGCATATTCTCCCGTAGGATCCTCGGTGGCATCAGACCTAGAGAAGTTTTGGGATAACGTTAGGGAAGTTCTGGATATGGCAGATACCAGTGAACGCATGATTGTATGCGAAGATTTGAACGGATGGGTCACATGGGACCAAGCGTCCCGACTATGAGGACGTACTTGGTCCATTTGGTGATAAGAGAGTGAACGACGCAGGTAGGCTCATTGCGGATGTATGCATGGAGAGAAACCTTATTGTGTCAAACACATTTTTCCAACATAAGGACATCCATATGTATACATGGAGAAGGAATGAATAGAAAAGTATAATAGATTTAATTTTGGTAGACAGTCGCCTCCGAAGCAAAATATTGGACGCAAGAGCCTACAGTGGCCCCACAGTCGATACGGATCACTATCTCGTTATTGCGAGATTTAGTGGTCTATTTAGAAAGTGGAGGCACGGGCGAGAGCGTGTCCACTTCGGAGGGCTTGAAAGAATAAAGGTTGAAAGGTTGCAAGAAGAGTGTGTAAGAGAAAAGTATGCAGAGGGTGTCCGAGAACGGCTGACGACGGCAAACCAGCCGCAATCGGATATTGAAGAATGCTGGAGAGTATTGAAAGAGAGTATGGTAGATACAGCGAAAGAAATATGTGGAAGTTCAAAGATGCATAGAAAAACAAATGGTGATGCATGGTGGGATGCGGAAGTGGCAGCTTCCGTAGAGCAAAAGAAGAAAACGTGGCTGGACTATGTCTCTTCTTTGAATCTGAATGACAGTATGACTGAACAGAAGAAAGAAATACCTATATCGGCAATGTAAGAATGACACCAAGGCCTTATTGAAAGAGAAACGTGATAGAGCAAGTATGAGTGCAGAAGATAGGCTGACTAAAAACTTCGAGGTTAGCACCAAACTCTTTTGGAGGGAGGTGAAGAAGTCTCGGGGTGGTTGGTCAGCCTTCAGAATGAATAATATAAGGTCTAAAGGTGGAGACATTCTTACACAAACACAAGACGTGTTAAGCTGATGGAGTGAATATTTTGGCGATATGTATGCGGATACTCGAATTGGCGCAGGTTTCAGGAGTGGAAGGGGATGCATGGATCAAGTGTTCTCTCTGCGCAACATTGTGGAGAAGCATCTGGCTCTAGGTTAGAGGGTTTTCTGCAGTTTTGTGGATCTGGAGAGAGCATTTGACACGGTTGTATGAAAGAAACTTTGGGACATTTTACCGGAGTATGGTATTAACGGTAAACTGCTACAGTCTGTGCAGTCCAGTTACATGGGCTGTAGAGCCTGTGTGCGGCTGGATGATGGAATGTCGCCAATATCGGCGTTAAGCAGGGTTGCGTTCTGTCAGCCAGGCTGTTTATCATATATCTGGATAAATGTCTCCAAAGGTTGAACGATATGAATGTGGGAGTCCAGATGGGCAACTCAATGGTCACTGCTCTGCTCTATGCAGATGATGCAGTCCTGCTGGCACAGTCAGCGATTGACCTGCAGACCCTAGTCGACACAATGTGGGCAAAACCAAAATAATGGTCTTTGAAAGAGATGAAGCCAGAACAGATGTAAGAGTAACAATAGGTAATGATGTACTAGAGCAAGTGGATGAATTTGTATATCTTGGGTGTGGATTTAGCCGAGATGGAAGGTACACCACTGATATAGAGTGAAGAGTGAATGCGGGAAATAGAGTGAACGGAGCGTTGGGGCAACTTCTCGGTAGCCGCCACCTCAGCCAGAAGGCACCTGTAGCAATACATAACGCAGTGCTTGTCCCAACATTACTGTATGAAAGCGAGAGTTGGGTATGCAGAAAAGAGTATGAAAGTAAAATTAATGCGGTTGAAATGCGATCTCTACGGAAAATCTGTGGAGTTAGGCTGACCGACCGCATTCGTAACGACGGCGTAAGAGAGCGAGTAGGTATGAAAGAGAGTATTGGTGTAAAGATGCGAAAGGGAATGCTCCGATGGTTCGGACATATGGAAAGAATGCCGAACGAACGTCTGGTTAAGAAGATATACAATACGAAAGTGGAAGGATGTAGGTACCGGGGGAGACCGAGACTCACCTACCTAGACCAAATCGGTCATGTACTGAAGGAAGGTGGAGTCAAGAGTCTCCGAAACCGGCGAGCGTGTATGAAGAGATTTATGAATGTTGAGGAAGCGAGTGAAGTATGCAAGGATAGAGTTCTCTGGCACTCTGTTCTCTCTGCCTACCCTGCAAGGGACATAGCGTGATGGTATGTATGTGTGTACCTAAGTATAATATAATATAGGAAGTGTAATAATTAAAATTTAAAATTAAACTCACCAGCAAAGCACAAAGGATTTTGAAAGTTATTTCTCTCATCTTGATGAAATTCGGAACGGAACTAATGTCGATACATGATTATCCACGATATATATACTAAAAATTTACTGAAATATTAGCATATTAATGGTAGAGAAGAAAAGGTATGTATATATTGACATATAGTAGCATACGACTTGAATATATTTTTTTTAATTATTACCATACGTGTATTATATTGAAACAATAAGATATAATTACAATTTGATTCAGATATAATATATATAGGTATATATATTGTTAATGGGACTGTTTATTTAAATATTATTTGCGACAGACGAATTTGTAAAATTTTCAAACGCAATAAGCAGATAAATTATTAAATTAAATTCAAAATTTCGTGAATGACAGATTGCCTTTGACAGACGCTTCTTAGGAAAGTATCTATATAGTATTCCCGAATTTAATTAACTATAGGTATAGATATGGGTTGGATGGATATAGGGCTCCCATGAGAGAGTGCAGCAGCTCTCTCCTGGGATACGTATAACACCACACTGCGATCGCCAACCCGCCTGCCAAGCGTGGCGATTATGGCTCTAAACCCCTTTATGCGAAATACAATAAAAGAAACGGCCCCCAGTCACGGCAGCTCCACTATGCTACGTGCTCATTGTGGTACAGACGATCTAGTGAAAGTTGCTGTGCGTCGATGGATGCAAACGGCACAGGACCGCACTCTGTGGCATACCATGGGGGAGGCCTACGTCCAGCAGTGGACGGCGATGGGCTGAAATGATGATGATCATGATGATAGATATGGTACGTGTGGTAACGGAGTATATCTAGATAAGATAACATATTTTTTATTTGTGAAAACATGTGTAGGTAAGTTCTTAAACAATCTATGATTAACTGGATTCAACATGTTCTGCCACTATAGGCGTACAAATTGTCATAACATTATAGATTTCCATTTATTATTACATTCGTGTTATTTAATATTACAATATTATTTAAATATTATTATATATTAGAAATTTAGAAGAATGTCTATGTCATGTAACAATTAAAATAAAAAACAAATAATCCTAACTTTTTAAATATTGTACAAAACGACACACGGTAAAAGGCAAAAAATATGTACTTTAAATATCGAAAGTAATAAAAGCATTTGTTTGCATAAGAATCAATTCCTTACTATAAAATCCATTCGGTAGTTTTTACGTGAAAGAGCAACAAACATGTTCACATCCATACATTATTACAAACTTTCACGTTTATAATCATCACAGCCCATAAATGTCCCACCATTGGGCTCGAGCCTCCTCCGTAATGGGAGGGAAATTAACCTACTATACCGCGCTGGTCAGACGTGTTGGTATAGGGTTTTGTTTCGAGTTTTCCTTCTCTCGCACAGATGTTATGTGCGTTATATATCCCTTAGTCGTCTCGTACGATCACCCACGGGTATAACATGGGGTGGTGAATAGTATTCTTACTCAGTCACCACACGGATTATCACCACACGTTTATAATATTAATAGGAAATAAGATAATAGGATATACAATTCCACTAGACTACCAAAACTTTTGGGCCCCGAGCGGCGACACGAAATTAATTTCGTTGCGCAGTATTTTGATTTTGCTATATCTCTGAAGGTATTGATTTAATTTGCATGGTCTGAAGGAAAAAAAATATCTTCATGCAATGCTCAAGCCAACTAATGTATTTAAAATGATAAGGATTAATACAGTATTTGTGGAAATAGCTTTTCAATTCCATCCATCCATCAGCCCGTAAACGTCCACTGTTGGACATAGGCCTCCCCACGAGAATGCACTCTATAACGGTCCTGTGCCACCTGCATCCAACGGTTTCCTGCGACCTTGATGAGGTCATCAGTCCACCGAGTGGGGTTCGTCCTACACTGCGTCGTCCGATTCGTGGTCGCCACTCGAGAACCTTTTTTCCCCAACGGTTGTCGGTTCGTCGAGCGATGTGGCCTGCCCATTGCCACTTCAACGTGCTAATCCTTAGGGCTATGTCGGTTACACCCGTTCTTCTACGGATTTCCGTATTTCGGATTTTATCACGTAGAGAAATACCGAGCATAGCCCTCTCCATAGCACGCTGAGCGACTTTGAGCCTTTTTATGAGGCCGACATTTAGAGACCACGTTTCAGTGCCGTAAGTCATCGCTGGTAACACACACTGGTTATAAACCTTTGTTTTCAGACACTGCGGAATATTAGATGAGAAGATCCTCCTAAGTTTCCCGAACGCTGCCCAGCCGAGTTGGATTCGTCGGCTGACCTCTTTTCGAAATTGGATCTACCTAATTGGACTGTTTGTCCTAGGTAAACATAGTGATCGACAACTTCGAGAATCGCATTCCCAACCAGGACCGGTACAGAAATGACATGGGCATTAGACATGATTTTCGTCTTGTCCATGTTCATTTGCAGGCCTACTAGTTGGGAGACCTTGCTGAGGTCATTGAGCATGGTGCCAAGGTCCTCCAGGGATTCTGCCATGACTACGTTATCATCTGCGGATCGAAGGTGAGTGATGTATTCGTCATTGATGTTGATGCCGAGTCCGGTCCAGTCTAAGAGCTTGAAGACATCTTCCAGCGCAGTGGTGAACAGTTTCGGAGAGATAACGTCTCCCTGTCTCACGCCTTTCTGCAGCTGGGTCGGTTTCGTACTCTTATCCTGGATGCGGACTGACATAGTAGCGTCTTTATATAAACACACTTCAGCACTTCGATATATCGATAGTTAATTTGGCACCTCTGAAGGGACTACAGCACTACCCAAGTTTCGACAGAATCAAAGGCTTTCTCATAGTCCACAAACGCTAGAAACAGAGGCCGATTATACTCCTCGGTCTTCTGTATAATCTGGCGTAGCGTGTGGATTTGGTCTATGGTACTATAACCTTTTCGGAAACCGGCTTGTTCGGGCGGCTGGAAGTCGTCTACCTTGCGCGCGAGTCGATTCGTAATGACTCTTGAAAACAATTTGTACAAGTGGCTCAGGAGTGAGATGGGTCTGTAATTCTTTAAGAGCGTTTTATTGCCCTTCTTGAAAAACAGCACCACCACACTCCTGGTCCACGACTCTGGAACGTCGCCCCCGAGAATGACAGAATTAAACAGCTTCTGTAGGACTTTTAAAACTGGCTTGCCGCCTACTCTCAGGAGCTCTGTGGTAATTCCGTCATATCCCGGTGCCTTTCCATTCTTTAATTGTTTTAGAGCCATTCTGATCTCGTACAAGCTGACGTCAGGGATTTCTTCGGTTTAGTGCCGAGTTAGCTTGGATCTGGGGTCTTGGACCAAGCTGACAAAAGGATTCAGGGATGATTTGTACAACTGCCCATAGAACCTTTCGACCTCTCCCAAGATCTCACTCTGGGATGAAATGGCAGTACCGTTATCGGTCTTCAGCTTAGTCATTTGGCTCTGCCCAATAGACAAATCTCGTGCGAACACTTTGGAGCCTCGATTTCGCTCTATCGCCTCTTCAATACGCAGTGTATTGAATCGGCGAATATCGCGTCGCATAGATTTAGAGATTTGTTTATTAAGCTGCCTGAGTTCGGACCAATCGGCTGAAGATCACCGTCATTTCCTTTCTCTTCTCCATGAGTTGAAGAGTCTGGTCAGAAAGCTTTTTTGTTCTAGTAGCGCGACGGGCCTTAAAGAATTTTGACCCGACCGCGTGGACAGTTGCCACGAACCTGTTGTTCATATCGTTCGAAGATTCGCACTCTTCCAGGCATTGGAAGCGATTATGTAATTCGAGTTGAAAGCTATCGGGGTTCTGGTATTGGACAGGTGTAGGTCGGAGTGTAGACTTCATCAAGCGGGACCGCTCGACTTTCGTACGAAAATTCAATGTACCTCGAACCATCCGGTGATCACTCCCAGTTTTAATTCTGCTGATCACAGAGACATCATTGAATATTTGTCGTTTGTCCGTCAAGATGAAGTCTATCTCATTTTTAGTGGATCCATCAGGGCTAATCCAGGTCCACTTCCTTCGTGGCCGTTTTTTGAAGAAGGAATTCATCATGAAGAGGCCTTCCTTCTCCAAAAAGTCGGCCAGTCTTTGGCCCCTTTGGTTTCTCTGTCCAAATCCATATTGTCCCACTCTCAACTCATCGTCTGTCCTTTTGCCTAGTTTTGCGTTGAAGTCTCCCATAACTATCGTGAAGTGGGTTTTGGACGTGTGGATGGCTTTCGAGATATCCTCGTATAAGGCCTCCACTACGTCGTCGGAGTATGTCGAAGTCAGTGCGTAAACCTGTATGACCTTCAACGAATACCGTTTTGTAATTCTGAGTATAAGGTACGCTACCCTTGTTGACACACTTTCGATCCTCTCCACGTTCTCTACGAGAGACTTACGAACGATAAACCCTACATCCCCTTGGGATGGGTGATCTCCCTCCCGGTAGAAGACCAAATTTCCAGACCGGAGGATTATCGTGCCCTCCCCCTCTCTTCGCACTTCTGATAATCCTACAATGTCCCATCGGATTTTGCTCAATTCCTCTTCCAGTTCGATGACCCTCTCGTCGGTCCTAAGCGTCCGATCGTTGTGTGTTACCAGGGCCAAGGGTCGATTTTTTTGGTAGCCGGATCACGGCCGGAGATTCCTAGCATCCCCTGCCCCGCCACCAACAGGCCGCTACCAAAATGAGTCCGTGGAACAGCGGAACTGCCGTGACTGAGGGCCGTGACTTTTTCTGCATCCATATTTATTTTGGGGGGGTAATAATGCCATAATCGCCACGCTTGGCGAGCAGATTGGCGATCGCGGTAGATGTTATTAAGTTTCCCGGGAGATAACCGCTGCCCAATCTCCCGGTGAGACCCTTAGCCGATTTTTACGACTGCCACGGGCAAGTAAGGGTTGACGACATTTGTATTCTATTCCCGTCGCCACATGGCTTTTCAATTATCGTTTTATAATAGGCCATTTTTTAAAGTATTAAAATGGATATAGTATGTTATCCTTAAGAGATAGGTAATACCATCGCGGACTTTTTTGTAGGCCTTTTTAAGCTGTATAATACTGTAGTACTTTATTTTGATCTATTTCGTAGGGTTCAGCCAGCGTTTGCAATGTAAGTGCAAAATAACGTGTTTATTTACGACATCACATTAGAAACCTCTTAAATTATCAGTGTTTCTCTACTACATTATGCATATATTATACACTAGCTGATGCCCGCGACTTCGTCCGCGTGACATTTAATTTTACTACGCACCCCTATTTGAAACTTAAAAATTCAAACTCGGCCAAGTATTTCCGGCAGCCACTTGACCATTTTCATAAAGGAGGACGCTTTCTCCAATTTTCTTTAAAACATCGGCAAATTCTTAAGCATGTGAATTAGTGTTGCCCAAATGCAAGACTGTTGGAGGCTCGCATATCTTGCAAATTTTGCTTTTAGAATAATACAAAGTCACTTTTTTTGATAGAATTAAATAAAATCCCCATAGACATTAAAATTCAACTAAATTAATGAAATTCTATTCATCTAGTGGCTGTAACTGTACAACTATCAATAATTAGGTACATACCACTAAACGGAAGTGGGGCTATTATTCTTCCGTGTGTACTGGTATTACTCGTAAGAATACGAAATGTTGACAATCCTTTCTTTGCTAAGAAAATCGTAAAATCATGTCTAAGGGAGCACTGCGAAACTCTTGCAGCTAGTCTTGGTCAAAATAAGTGCATGCTGCTTGCTCGTTTACCACCGTACACAATAAAACAAAAAACACTTTGAATGTGTCGCAGTTTCGTGTTATTGAACATCTCGGTGTTTCATTACTTTATAAATCTATCGATTTTATAAACAATGTGCATAAATCTATCGGGTTTTTAAATAAAGCTTTTTTACCACCAAGAAGTAATGCAGCTGCAGTTTCTGACGTAGTTACTTCCAAAATTATTTTACGCTGTCTCCTCATTTTGGTAAGACTGCTCTGCTCAGATAAGTCTTTTCAGGGCTACCTAAGGACATGGACATCTATCATCTCAGCTTATATACGTCCCACTATTGGGCTCAAGCCTCGTCCGTAATGGGAGGGAAATTGAGCTACTATATTACGCTGGTCAAACGTGTTGGTATAGGGTTTTGTTTCGAGTTTTCCTTTTCTTCCATAGATGTATGATATGTATGATGTCCTTTAGCCGTCTCGTGGGTGATCGACCCACGGGTAAGAAAGCGGTTGGTGAATTGTATTCTAACTGCGCAACCGTATGGCTAAATATATAATAAATGGCTTTCATTACGAAACAATTAATAAAAATGAATTTCTTGGTTCATGTCGCGTTTTAGTAGCGTAGAATATCTTCAGATGGATATCTTTTATATTTTATAATAATGTCAAAGGATTTAAAAGACTGTAAAACAATAACATCATTAACAGAAAAAGTCTAAAACGAATGAGGCTATGACTGTTATAGGCCTACTCAAGGGTGTCATTTCAGCGCTGATCACCTTCAAGTGCTCTGCAAGCTGCTTGAGACGTACTCTATGCTGTCAACAGTGTAAAAAGTGGGCCCTCGCACAATATGCAGCAACAGGCGGCAGTAACAGCACTATTGCTAAAGTGACTGGTGTAGTGATGGGATATGGTTGCTTCGACGTGTACCTGCTCACGGTCGCAAGGAGGGAGAGCACACCGTCTAACCACTACTGCGATTGCGAGGTGGACGGCGCTGCAGACGCTTTAAAGTTTACGTGGCCTGGGCAATGCAGCACCGTGCACTCATCGCAATCATCGGTGCCAAACTGACACTGTCGACTATCGCAAAGACGATGCTCGATAGCGTCAGGAACTCGGACTCGGTCTTTTGCGAGACAGTCGTCCCACAGAAAAAGGCGGCAAAGCGTGTCACAGAGACTCTCCATGCTGACACACTCTGCCATCGGTGCATCGGACGTCAGAGGCGCGGTGCCTGCACCTGTTGCCATCCTAACTGAGGTCGCGGGTAGATGGACCATGGGAATTAATCTACCAACCGCAGAGATACCGACCGCGTGAGGGCGATACAACACTGTTGTTTTCCGGGGTGTTGACGGAGATGATACCTGGAAGGGTAAACCCCCAGGCCGGCCATGGATGTCAAGTAAGCGGTACCAGAGGCCAGCCTGATGGTTTGGGCAGAGAACCTGATGAGTTATGGGGCCACACGACGCCCTTCTGTTACCCCGGAAGGAATGACCATCTCCAGATCATAGCCTACCAAACAAAAACAAATAAGGGTGTATTTTCTTTGCATACTCGCCCCAAAATAGCATCTTAACTAAGAATGTACCTTTTGTACGCTCTATGATGTGAACTTTAGTTTTCTTTTTCGTGTTTGACTTAGTTGTTAGTCGCAGATGGCTATGACAACTTTACTCGGACTGTTAGGTGAGTGCTGAGAGCTTTCCACCCAAAGTACCTTTACTAAGTTCAAGAAGTTAATGTAGTAGCTTTTGAAAATATAACAAAAAAATGATTTAAAGTTTTAAACTCAATTATAGCGCCATCTATTGCTCATTTAACAAACTAAATAAATCATGCATTTTATTCATTTATAGCTAAATTATATATTATTAACTAATCAAAACATTCTTTTTTATCACAAATAGTTTTAATATTTATTTTGACTACCTGACTAATGTTATGTATTATGTCAACTTCCCTTCAACTTTGAAGGAGGTTTGAGCCCAGCAGTGGGATGTATATGAGCTGAATTGATGAAACTACTAGATATTAAGTAATACAAATACTTTCCTTACACTATAGATAAATTAAATAATTATTTGGAATTGAACCTTCTAGTGACATAAAAGGCGAGCGGTGATTTTAAAAACTTAAATGACCATAACTTTTTTTACAGACCTCAGATTTCAATGAAACAAAGACTAAATGTTGCTCTGAATTGGGCCTAATCTTTTTACCCAAACTGCGAAACAATCCGTTCAGTAACTTCGGAGATTAGCGATTACAGACATACAGACACACAGACAGACAAGAAATTCCAAAAAATGTTTTTTGTTTTCTGTTAGTGTTTTCTTACTGCCTAGATTCATTTTTTAATAAATTTATCAAATGTACAGACACGGGATTTCTACTGATTTATTATATGTATAGATATAGATATATATAGATATAAACCTTCCTCTTGAATCACTCTATCTATAAAAAAAACCGCATTTATATCCGTTGCGTAGTTTTAAAGATTTAACCATAAATAGGGATATAGGGACAGAGAAAGCGACTTTGTTTTATGTTGTGTCGTTACAACTTTGTTGTGTCGGTCTTAATTTTTTCCGTCTAGCCCCCTTTCGCAACGCGCGATAAGGAACTTCGTTCCAAGAAAAATACATTTATATAACCTTGTCATTTAAAAATTCTTGAACACTGTAATGTGTTCTATTGATAAGAAGGTCCTTGACGTTTTGTTTAAATGAATTTATATTTAAGGTTTTATATATATTTGATATTCTATTAAAAAGAATAGGTGCCATACAAAATACACTCTTGCCCATATATATATATATATATATATATATATATATATATATATATATATATATATATATATATATATTGATATACTTGATTATAGATATATTTTCAAAAATCTTAGATACTATAGATAACAAGGCAATTGGTCTATAGTTTTACATGTACTCTTTATTTTCTTTTTTGTGCATCGGTTTTACTATGGCTATCTTCAAACTTTCTGGAAATACACTCTTACTTATACACAAATTTAATATATAGCTTAGATGGTGACATATTAAAGGCCCTACGTTCTTAATTATTTTTGTAGATATTTCATCATGTCCAAAGCTGTTTGTGTTTTTCAGACCTGTTATTATATTAAGTATATCAGTTGGACCACATGGGTTCATAAACATTGAATCTCTTCTGGAAGTGATATAAGAAGTGGTTTTATTACCACAACCAGGTATAGTTACAACTTTATCAATAAAATAATCGTTAAAATTATTTGCTATTGTCAATGGATCGTTAATATAAGTAGTGTTAATTTTAATTCTCTGTATGTGTTCTTTTGGTATAATTAATCGTGCATTATTTATAATTTGCCATGCAGTCCTAGATTTACATAGTGATGTTTTAATTTTGTAACAATTCTGAGCCCGTTTAATACGTTTTATAATTCTCTTTAATAATTTACTATATTTTATATAATTCATGTAATTGGTACGGGTAGATTGCAGTCTGTATGTCCATAAGAGTTGTCTTTTTCTTTTACTACAGATTTTTATACCTTTAGATATCCAACCGGGCTTTTTATTTATATTAATAATAACAACTCTAAATGGAAAACAAAGGTCATATAAACGTTTAAATTCATTAATAAACAAGGTATAAGCTGTATCTGGGTCACATGGTTTGTATATATCTGAGAACGTAAGCTTACCTAAATATTCATAAAATTTAGAGATATTCTCTTTAGAATAATCTCGTTGCTTTTTACGCCAAAATTTAAATACGCATTTATTTCTTACTGGGCATTCCAATAATTGGGCGGTGTGATCCGATAGAGCAAACTCGATGATGTCAGTCCTACAAGTCTTACGAAAGTTATGTGCTAGGTTCTCTATACATGTTTGACTCTTTATACGTGTTGGTTCTTGCAAAGCTAATAATAAAATTAAAATTTAGTAGTAAGCATTTAAAATCTAAAGTAATATTATTATTTTTCATTATTTCGATGTTAAAATCACCTGCAAGTATTACATTTTTATATTTTTTTTATTTATCTCTATTAGAACTTGTTCTAACGTTTGAAAAAAAATTGAAATCATACTGGGTTTTGGAGTTCTATAAATACATATAACCGCTATATTAAAGCTAACAAGCTCTATTGCACAACACTCAAAAATACCCATATCCCGTATGGGTATTTTTTGATTTTTGATTATTTTTAGACAAGCAATTTTTGGCAATTCTTTATAAAAATGTCCGACTTGAACCAATATACATGCTCCACCTCGTTTTTTATTTTTTCTACTGTAAGAAGCAGCCAAAGTGTAATTTGGTATATGTAGATGTGATTCATAGTTGGGCATCATAAAATGTTCAGTGATACAAATCACATCCACATTTTGCTTTTTTTCTAATAGTTCATTAAGACATACATAAAGATTGTCAGATTTAGACAGCAATCCAGCAATATTTTGGTGAAGAATATATAAGAATGTATTAACGAAAAAAATTATTTCTTTTTTGATAAAAACTCTTCGTTCCTTCGTTCATTTCCATCACACCTCTACTCTCAATCCATCCTCTAACCCTCAATCCATCTAACCATTCATTCCACCTCTATTCTCTAACCATCTTTCTCATCCATATAACCCGTGGGTGATCGATAAGAGACGACTAAGGGATATAAAACCCATATAACATCTATGCAAGAAAAGGAAAAAACTAACAAAACAAAACCCTATATAGATACTTATATTAACACTTACTATACCAACACGTCTGACCAGCCCGGTATAGTAGGTTAATTTCCCTCCCGTTTCGGAGGAGGCCCGAGCCTAATAGTGGGACATACATATATGGGCTGTGATCATGATGATGTTGAGGTATAGATAGCGTAGTAGTTAAGATACCTATCATGCTAAATGTCAAGGGTTCGATTCCTATGCAAGACAATACTTAATGCAATCCTCAAATTATTGTTCTGAGCCTGGTTGTAATTTGTTAAATATGTACTAAAGAAATTATCATAATTCAAGAGCATCATGATATGAAATTTTCATATTCCTGCCAAAACTCCCGAACATAGATAAGAAAACTATAAATTAATGAGACGAATACTATAGATATTAGAAAAAATGAAAAATCAAATAGTGTACCTATTTACTAGAGGTTATTAACTAGAGGTGAGTGGGACGCTAGGTAGATATAATACACTACCCCATAAGCGGCTTGCTAAGGACAAGACCATGAATAACAATCTCAAAAAATCTCAATGGAATTGGTAAAAGAAACTTTGGAATATACAGTGTAACAAATTATTTAATTTATAAAAACATAAAGTAAAAGAAACTTATATTAAAATTGGTGTCGATGACAATTGTATCGTCAGCTCCTAGTGAGCGGCCTTGTCACAGAGGCGTTCAAGTATTGGCCACCGAAGACAAAGATCGGGTACCGGTGGCCCGCTCGCACGGCGAAGAGAGGAGTTGCACGCTGGCTCGGAGGTCACCCGCCGCCTCTTCCGTCACCCCGGACCAATTTGGCGAAGCGAGACGCATTCATAGTCCACCGTAAAAAAAAGCGTTCAAGTATTACTTGGCCAATTTCTAATTTATAGTAATGTCGTATTAGTTATATTATAAGTACCTACTGCTGCTCAATCCGTGGTTTGTCTGGAGTATTTATGATATTGTGAATATAATTAATCCTGTTGGAATTACTGAAATTTAGCATTTATTATGCTTGATTATTTATAAAAACCCAATTACGAGGAAAAATGATTATCACAAGTAGGATTCGAACCCACACCTATTGGAAATCTGTCCCAATCGTGCTGCCACTTACATCACCTTGAACTATTTACATTCAATTCAATTCACTACATTCAATTCTCGCATCGTATTATATTTACGTCTTTAAGGAGACGTGTGTCATCTACCCGACAATGTTTACACATTGTATGAGCTTAATACTTCAAACTTTGCAGTAAGAATTGTATTAAACGATGACACAACCCTGTCATATATAAATACACATCCGAGGTCATAATTACAGACCGGTAACCAAGCTTTTTATACTTACCAAGGTTTAAAAATTTAGTGTAAGATCGGTTATACGCAGCCTTGAAGAATATATTTAGCTCATCACAACATGTTTTTTTTGGACGGTGGTCGACCATGCTATACCTGGAACAATGCTCCCAGAGTTTCTTTGACTCTACCATGATTCATCCCAACCCCTCAGGGGTCAGGACGGCTATGTCCCTTCAAAAATATCTGTGGTTCGACATCGCCGACATTTACTAGATAACACAGACCATTACAGTCGCTGAACAAAGAGCATATACGCCCCGCGCGGCCATATCGTAGAAATATATGCACTTCCACCCCCACCGTCTGAGATGGAGGATGCGGTGCGAAATAATAATTAATTGAAATATAGGCACGCCAACTTTGCCATCAGCAGGGCTCCAAGCCAAGGCCCGTTTCACACAGGATGAGCCCTTAGGCAATATCAATCAAGCATATTAAATGCTAAATTTCAGTAATTTAAACAGGATTAACTATTCACAATGTCGCTCAAGGAGAGGGTATCCCTTAAGGAGTATTCCGTCGGATCTTTCGGCTGCCGCCATAATTTTTCATACAGTTTAATAGAATACGAGTACATAGATACTAGAAAAAATGCCTTAAATATAAGGTGTAAATATCTGTAGAGACTTATTTCATTGGTAACTGGCCTGGTACCCGGATCTTGTCATCAGTGACAAAGACAGCCTGCACTAAGGAAATAATCCTCATATTGCGGGGGCATTAACAGACATAATTAATAGTGTTGTGTTAAAAATATTGCTGGTATTTTATATAATATAACACCGATAAAGTGCTGAAATGTAGTGAATATAATATAATAGTGGTTTACGTGTATTTTTATGTTTTGCCGAAATTTACAAAGATAATTTCTTCGGGAATTTGGTTATCAGTGCCCAATGAATGCTAACAACTTGACTTACCGACAGACGGATAAAGTAATAAATAATAAGTGAAAAAAATAAAACACTTGGCTGTATGAGTTTTGCTTACTTTACCAGTGCGAACAGACAAACAGAACTAAGAAAAATCTAAGTTCGTCTCCTTCTTCTTCTTATTTTTATGTATTGGCAATCAGCCACTTAAATGAGCCATTGTTGCCAGTGTCGAGTTATAATTATATTCAAGTTTTTAGTGTCTTCAGATTAGTCATTGTCCGTCAGTAAGTCAAATAGTCGCCATCAACAGTGTTATGGCCACACTGTTAATGGTATCTTGTGAGAATTTTGATGAAAAACGAAAACGTTGTAAAGCACTTTTATATGATATTCACTACATCTCAGCAGTTCCGTCACATCACATTACATAAAATGCCATTAAAATTATCTAATATAACACGTTAAAACACTAAGATATCGAATATAATACAAGAGCACCACATGACGTTTTAGATTCCCGCCAAAAACTCCCTAAGTTCGTCACCTTCTTCTTCTTCTTTTTATGTATTGGCAATCAGCTACTTATACGAGCCATTTCTGCCAGTGTCGAGTTATAATTATCTTCACGTTCTTAATCTCTTCAGGTTAGTCATTGTCTGTCAGTCAGTCGAATTGTCGCCATCAACAGTGCTATGGTGACACTGTTAATGGTATGTTGTAGGAATTTTGATGGAAAACGAAAACGTTGTAAAGCACTTTTATATGATATTCACTACATCCCAGCTGTTCTGTCACATCATATTACATAAAATACCATAAAAATTATCTAATATAACACGTTAAAACACTAAGATATCGAATATAATACAAGAGCACCACATGACGTTTTAGATTCCCGCCAAAAACTCCCTAAGTTCGTCTCCACAGAGCATATTTGTTTAGGGATGTCGATGTTAGAATAACATCGATGTCAACATCGATGTTAACATCGACTCAAAAGTATCGATATAAGATAAACATTGATAGAAAAATACATCGATGTTTTCAGTAGCAAAAGAAAATGTCTATTTTAAAAAATAAAATGTTATAAATTTATATTTATTTATTGTTTTTGAAATAATAATACAAATTAAATTCACTTGCGCTTCATAAATTTACTCATACATACACTCTTACTAGATTCATGCGAACCTTGAAGTTGACAGTATTTTTTTAATACCATAGGAAATACAAAATAATAATTATAACTGTACAAGCTTATTTGAGTTATGTAGTAGATCAGTGTATCTAGCGTAAAATTTAAACTTTATAGTCTAAACTAAAACTTGATAATTATCTAGCTAGTACATCCATCCAATTAACGCCAGATGGCCTTTAATACTTTATTGCGTTTCGATTTTTTATCCTTATAACATCGATGTTTTGATATTATCGAAGACAAAACATCCATGTCAAAAGATCGATGCTTTCCAGCTAAACATCGATGTTTATCTACCATCGACGAATATCGATCACTCCTACATTTATTCGTCTCCCCTCCCTGCTTGTGAAACGGAGATTTAGGTTAGTTTTTTCTGTGTGACAAAGATTGTAATATTATAGACCATCTAAAAAATAATTAGAAAAATGAGCTCAGGATTTATATCTGAATCTGAAATATTAGAAGCGAGGCGGCGAAGGCAGGAAGAATGGGAGAAAGTCCGCACTGAAGATCAACCTAAAGGTATGAATGAAGAATATGTTTTGATTCCTCTGCGATATGGTTGTCATTGATAACAAACGCATTTAGCACGAAACTGTGGTACCTATTTCTCTACCAAAATAATCTTTTATTTTTTAACATTTCAATTAATTTAAAAATCAATTAAAGTAACCTGTATGTATGTCTAAAGAGCAGATGTCTTCAAAAATCTGTGATATAAATTAGATGTAATATTAAATGAATAAATAGCATAAGAAATAATACAAACTAAATTCTTATTGGCTAATAGATAATTTCTGTGGTAAGACCACAGTGCAAAATGATAACAAAGAAGGGGGGACTATTAAGAAAGATAATAAAGCAGTATGTCGAATTTTTCTCTTGCAGTGTCATCTATATATTTTTTTTAATTACTATCATATGTTTAGGGCCATTTAGCCCATATGTAGTTGTATCTTATGACACATTCAGAAAATAAAGACTCCACAGATGGCATATTATTCTAAGAGAACATAATTCTCATGATGCTTATTGTTGTTACATCTATGCCCATTTAGGTGTAATTCTTTATGTGATCTGCAATTATTCTTGGGTTGGTATATTACTTGTATACATTCATTGTATATGTGTATTGCAAAATACCTCATAGTACAAAATAAGATATTAGCCTCTTTTAAAAAAAGAAAGATATTATATTCTTAATCCCTCTTAACATATCAATAAATATCTTAATATATATAAATTACGCGTCACGTTTGTCCGAGATGGACTCCTAAAGTACTTAACGGATTTTAATCAAATTTGCACAGCATGTGTAGTTTGATCCAATTTAAAAGATAGTATAGCTTCTATCTCAGTTTATAGTCACAATATTATTTTATTGAAAATTATTTGCCTTTTATTTGACAGTCACAATTATTTGTTATCTCCAAACAATTCTAACAGATGGCGGTATCTCTTAACTGGATTGAATAAGTATTTAATAGATGGCGCTATGTTAAATGTACAAACGTTTCATATAAGCTACAATTTATTAGCATAACCACCACGTGTTACTGAGGCTACCTTAGCCACAGCAACGCGTGGCTAAGTCTGCTAGTCACTTATAAAATAGAAGTACGTATCAAAATAGATTGTTTATGATGTTTGATTTTGATTTTGGGATTTTTTTATTTTACATTTTAATTTTTCTTTATTACCATTTGTGTTGTGATGATCAATGATAGACATAAATTAAACTCTTTTGTTTTACATTGCAATTTAGAAGCACCAGAGGAATCATATGATAGCAGACCTCTGTATCAACGCTTAGAAGAACAAAGGCTTAAGAAAGAGGCTGAATATGAAGAAGCTCATAAACTCAGTATGTAAAATATATATTATAAAGCTACCTAATTCATTTATCACTAAATTTAAGACTATCATACATGTGATACTTAGTGTCCCATAGTGTAATAAGACTAAAAAGTAAGAATCTGTAAAGATATTGTTTTATTTTTTATACAGAAAATATGATCCGTGGCTTAGATGATGATGAAGTTGGTTTTTTGGATCTTGTGGAAAGGACAAAAGCCAAGGCCGCTCAACAGATATCTATTGAAGAGCAGAGGGAAATGCAAGAGTTCAGGTATATTGTCTTAGACCATTTTTTTTATAAATACTGTAACGACATATCATGCATGAAAAAAAAATGATCGTCGCCCAAACAGTTGGATGTGATATCATTATTGTTTTATATACATATATTACATTATATGGACCCACTCCACCCATTCCATCCAGGTTTTACTTTTTATTCCCTACCGTGTCAATAGAGCGGGCAGCACACCTGATAAGCGTTAATGCTGCTCATGGACCTTTGCAATACCAAGGGTTAGTTAGACCGCTGCCTACCAACTATATAACGTACCTTGAAAGTTGGGCATCCGGTTCTCGCTCACTGATCATAGCGCAACAACACATTGCTACTAGTCAGACATTGATTTTCTAAGAGAGTGTGGTACTACCCCGGACAGACCAGCCTGTGGCTGTAGACAGAAAACTGTCAATAATGTGACCCAATCACTACTTTATGGCGGAAGGGGACTTTGTCGAACACCATAATCACCCCCTACTGTTATCAAATACCATTTGAGCGGATCAGCGCTACTGAGGGATTAGTGGAGCAAGGATAACTTTAAAATGATTTTTTTTCATTTACCAGGGAGCGTGTGTCGAATCTAGCGGAAAGTGAAGAGATGATCCGGCTACGAGCTCAAATAGCACCAGCTCGGACCCCTCAAACTACAACGCAGGCATCACAGAAGAATAAATTGGCCGGGGTAAGATCATCATCATCTCAGCTCATATTTATTCCACTATTGGGCTTGAGCCTCCTGCATAATAGGAGGGAAATTGACCTGCTGTACCACGCTGGTCAGACGTGTTGGTTTAGGGTTTTGTTTCAAGTTTTCTTTTTCTTGCATAGATATTATATGCATTTTATATCCCTTAGTCGTCTCTTACAATCACCCACGGGTAAAATAGAGGGTGGTGAATTGTATTCTTACTCCGTCATCACACGGATAATGGGGTAAGATATTACCTCTTATTGTTTTATAATTAACTGGCCGACCCAGCACACTTCGTTCCGCCTAACAGTTAATGAATAAGCATATATCGATTAATTTAAAATTATTAACTTATTTATTTATTACGATAGTAAATATGAATAATATATAAATTAAAAAATCAAGTATTTTAATAACGTACCAGCAAGACGAAGAAGTACCTTGTGTTATACAACATTTTTCTTCATGCGCTTTGAAAATTATCTAAATAATTGTTGATCTCTGAGATTTGCTCGACAATTTCGCATTGTTAACCAAGTCGTTTCACGGGCTGCCTCGCTTTGTTCTTTTGATTGAGAAGCACAATGTCAGGCCATATTAACGCGACGGTCTTCCCGTGCAATATCGTGTTCTTCTGCCGTGGTTACATTCGTGATGTTTCGAATTCTAATTGCGTTACGGCTTTGTTGGGAACGATTTGATCTTATTAGTCGCGGGATTGTTGATGACAATATAGACACAATATGATTTTTTATAACAATATTCGCAAAAAATTGTAATACTCGCACAAAACGAACAGTGACCGGTCAAATTTAATTTCAACTCTTCGCGGTATAGAAACCATAGACAAATTCACGTGACCTGTCAGTTGCAGTTGTTACATCATCAACAAATGAACGTTTAGAACTGATGCTTTTTAAATGTTTTTTTTTTGTTTATTAATATCATATTTTAATATCCTATATCCTATTCCCGACGAAGACAAACTCAAAAACATAAAAATTGGTCCAGCCGTTCGCTTGAGTTATAAGTGTTGTAACTAACACAACTTTCTTTTATATATATAGATTATAGCATAGATCCTCTATGTGGTGACGGAGTAAAACAATTCACCACCCCCTATCTTACTCGTGGATGTCGGAAAAGACGACTAAGTACTATAAGTTTAAGACTACTATAAGTTTTTGGCGGGAATCTAAAACGTCATGTGGTGCTCTTGTATTATATTCGATATCTTAGTGTTTTAACGTGTTATATTAGATAATTTTGATGGCATTTTATGTAATGTGATGCGGCGTAACTGCTGAGATGTAGTGAATATCATTAACAGTGTGGCTACAGCACTGTTGATGACGACAATTTGACTTGCTGACGGACAATGACTAACCTGAAGACACTAAAAACTTGAAGATAGTTATAACTCGACACTGGCAACAATGGCTCATTTAAGTAGCTGATTGCCAATACATAAAAATAAGAAGAAGAAGAAGACTAAGGCATATAATATACATATAATTTGACTGCACAGATGACGTCATGATTAAGATACCGACCTTCCATGCTAGTGCCGTGGGTTCAATTCCCACGCAGGACAATAATTTGTTTGATCCACAAACTGTTGTTCTGAGTCTGGGTATAATTTGTTTGCGTTAATTGCATGTTTGTAAAGTCCCCGGCAATACAAGGATTATTTTCTTAGTGCAGGGTGGTGTTTAAAAAAAAAGAAATATAATGTGTTCGCAAGAGAAGGAAACTTGAAATAAAATCCAATAGCCACTTGTGTGACCAGCGGGATATAGAAGTGGGTATAATACTTGATATTTATCTTGCAGGTTGTAGTGAGAAAACGCAAAGCCAGCGAAATGGAAGCTGATAAACAAGGCAAGACAGAGAAGGAATCCCCACCGGCGAAAACGAATGGAGTTGTATCTAAAAGGTTAGTGAAACAGCCAGTTACAGACCAATAGTCTAGCTCTAGTTCAACCAAATGACAATTCTCTCTCATACCACTTGGCAATACCATGGGAACAGGCAAGTCGCTGTCTACCTATAGTGCTGGATTGGATGGAATGGAATGAAGACGTGATGGGATTGTGTTTTGCGCTTTGTTTGGTGAAGACCAAATCTTCTGCTCTCTCTCTCACCGAACGAAGCACAGTAGAAAAATTACTGCTACTTTTAGCTGTGAAAGTGTGGTACTGCACCAGACAAGTAGATATATTTATGATAGCAGCTTGCTTGCTCGCCACCATAACCTATAAAAAGACTGCAATAGATTCATAGGTTTTGTATTTCCACAGCCCAGCTCCCCAAAATGGCTCAGCAAATGTAACAACCAATACAGAGAATACAGGCGCAATGAAATGTCTTGGAGTTCTCCCCGGATTAGGCTATTATGATACAGATTCAACGTCAGATACTGATGATTCCAGCGATTTGGAAGTAAGTATACATGTTTTTTATGGTTTTCCTACTGTAACTGAGTAGGAATACAAAATATCACTTATTTTAGCCGTGGGTGATGGTAAAGGGTCGCCAAAAGAGTAGGGAAATTGGACATAAAACTCCTATGCCAACCGACCTGAACAGCGTGTCATAATAAGTCAATTGCCCTTCGATTGTGGAGGAAACCAAAGCTTAGTTGGACGTTTATGGGCTGTTATGAATTTTATTTTTAAATATTGTGCTCTCTCTAAGCAAAAAAAGAAATATATTACTACGAAATTATATATATTTATATATACTTTTTATTTTTTGTGTGCTTAGCTGTTAGCCGGAAATGGCTTTGACAGCTTTACGCAGGCTATATATATATATTTTTAGGAAAAACTCATGTATATTCCAAAACCTTTTTTTTTTCATATATTATAATATTAATAATTTCTCTTCAAGTAATTTTGTTGCTTTTTTTTCAGACTGATAAATGCTGCAAACGTGATTTACTAGGTAGGAGGCCGGAAGCAGAGAAGAGTCGGAAAGACGGAGACAAGAGTTAAATTTGACGGCACCTTGAAATTTAACGTTATATCTTTGCTATTAGCAGAACTGACATAGTCAATCCACATAGATGTTGCCGTGGCCTAAATACTGAGCTCAAATTTTAGTTTTTTGGGCTTGGTTTCAAATATTTGTATAGTCCACAGATATATTGTGTCCTTTAACTTTGTGATCTGTGGACATTGTAAATATTTTTTTAATGTATAATTATGTAATTTCTCCTGTAATGTTTGTAATCGGTGTTTGGAGGATTCTTGTATACCATGAACTATCTAGTGTATGCCTTTATGGGCTCACTTTGATAATAAAGGGTAGATATGGTTCAAACATTAGCCGACGAGGATTGAAAATTGTTATCTGGTGTGGCATGTAGTTTTAAAATTAGGAAAGTCAGAATTGGGTCTTCATTCCAGTCTTAACGATTTTCATGCAACAGGGATGAATATTTCTAAAAATATTTGTGCCAGCCACAGATTATAAGCAATGCGTGACTGTGGCTTTCACAAATATTTTTTCTATATGTGTTGATCCATAATACTGGGTATGGAAAATCATGAGCACAACGCCATTATTGTAGTTATTTTTTTATTTGTACCTATTTTGATTTGGATAGGTTTTTAGCATATTTTATATTTAAATGGCAGTATTATTACTAATACAGTTGGGCAACGCATTTGACGCTGGTCGCCCTCAGCCTTGATATATAAGGCAAACAAATGTGCAATAATAATTTTAAAATATAACAAGTCTGCGAAATGTGGCGTAGAAAAACCTATTTATTAATATTCAGCCATTCGTCAGATCAACGAAATCTCAAATTGGACATAGACGTCATTAGATGCGAATACCTAATCGCCATGAGAGTCCTATTCACGATCGCATCAATCCTTTTGCTAAATTTGCCAAGAGAGTTATACTCTCCGTTCTTTTAGTAACACCTCAGCAGATTATCAATAGAAACTAATGAATGTGAGTTTAGATGCACGTAAAAACATCATACGATATATTATGTAATGTGATGCGTAGGAAGTGCTGGATTGGAGTGAATACGATATAACAGTGCTTTGCACATGTTTTCGTTTGTCGTAAAATTCACAGAAGTTATCATTAATAGTATGGGCTGCATATAGTACTGTTGAAGGCGACGATTTGACTTACTGACGATTTTAAATGAAAAGATAAAATAAAAAAAATCACAGTGGCATAAATGTGCTCTTATTGTTAGCTGAATGCTATTACAAAAAAAAACTAGCAAAAATGCCAATCATTATTGCTTTGCTCAAATATTTTTATTGTCCAACTGTATTAATCATGAAACTGTATTTGTAAAGATGGTCATTATTTTTTTTAAAGTAAAACTTCAATATGTCTTTGAAATTGCAATCCTCAGCTATTCTGTGACGGAAATTTCGCGAAAAAAAGAATTAAAGCCTGCCTATTACTATATCGCGGGTATGTCGTGAATTTTTCATTTCGGTGTGAGCTAATACGCGTAATAATATAGTATAGCGGTCTCTTAAGTTCATTTTCTCGCTAACTCGAGAAGAATGAGATGTACGTTTTTCTCTTTTTCATAATTTATATCTCTAAAAGAGTATATTTGTATATATATGGCATCGCTAAACTCAGAAACTATTTGACCGATCATTATGAAAATTGGTATGTATATTTATATTTTCACGGGGAACGTTTATATACCATCCTCATTGACGTAACTCGCCACCAGGCGGCGCTGAGGTATATCAACTTCTACAAACAAACCAACGGGCTGGATTTGCTAGTCTTATCTATATATATATATATATATATATATATAACGATTGATAAATTTAAATATTTGCCTGTAATATACTTTTTTTGTGTCTACGACACGCCGTTTAGTTTTAATAGCGTATGGTTTGGCCACACAACACTTAGACGCCTCCAGGGCGAGGGAAGTCTGGATTGGGCCTCCATAATCTACCTTATTACACCTTACCGCGAATTATGCGGGCCACCGGAATAAATACCTTGACTTCGCTAAAGTGATGTACCTAATATAAGTTATCGATAATATTTAATATAAAGTTGAAAATCGAACTGTTTTATTTTCTCTTTTTTTAAAACATCTGTCAAATTAGTTTTTTTTTTATGTATAGTTTCGTGCCTGTAACTCAATAGACCGTGTTTACCGGTATGACTACGGGATAAGAATCCGGCCTTTGCCCGTGGTAGATATTGAAGGTGAGCAGCTCTATCCTGGCTAACGTATAACACGTAGGTACAACGTATAACACCTCACTGCGATTCCCAATCTTCCTGCCTAGCGTGGCGATTACACTAATATCCCTTCATTTATCGAGACTGCTATGCCCAATAGTGAACAGCAAAAGGCTATGATGAACCCAATGGGTTAGGCAGAAACAATAAGGCTCCATTTCCTCGTGTATTTCTTAGTTCTTAAGTAAAGGAGAGGGGGGACGTCGTATATTTAACGATTATAGAGGAACAATACGATTGAAAGTTCATATGTACAGCTAGTTTGCAATGAGTGTTAATTAATGAGAAAAAATTCGTCTGCCCGGCTGAAATGGAGTCCACTGCTGCGCTCGAGGCACCGCACCGCACTGGGAGGGAAATTAACATATTTTATTACGTTGGTCAGATGGGTTGCTATAGGGTTTATTTCGAGTCATCATCATCATCCCAGCCCACATATGTCCCACTGTTCGGCTCGAGCCATCTCGATAGTGGAAGGGAAATTGACCTACTATACCACGCTGGTCAGACGTATTGGTATAGGGTTTTGTTTCGAGTTTTTCTTCTCAGGCATAGATGTTATATGCGTTTTATATCTCTTGGTTGTCTTTTATGATCAGCCACGGATACGATAGCGAGTGGTGAATTATATTCTTACTCCCACACGGAAACCCCTAGAACCCCTTACTCGTATTTTATTCACGGTAAAGGATGGCTTACGTGTTCTTTTGTCTTCACTATGGAATATCTCTTTTTAAACAACTACACTAGGTAAATAACTAATTCTTATATCGCAGGGGACTAAAAACACTAAGTGCACAAATTATATACAGACTCAGAACAATTTTTTTTGGACAAAATTGCTGTGTGGTTGCTGAGAATATTATCAGCTTACTTTGTCTTTGAATGTCGTAATACGACGCTTTATATCGACTGGGTCAACTCTATGGTAGAGCGATACATATTGCATCGACCACAAGTATTGGATAATGCATGCGTGCATTCAGAGACGGCTCTAGCACATGTAGCGCCCGGGTGCAATAAAATGGAATAGCTTGATAGTTCCATGTTCGACTAAATTCCGAACCTCGCTGAAATGCGTTGTCGCATGCTTAGACTCGTTGTTTTGACACGAAACCAGGTAAACTCGATCGTCAGGTAAAGTTACAGTGAGCATAGCGATATAGGAACTTACCTAAACCTGTCAAATAACGCACAGACTATAAATGATTAGGCGGCGCTCCGTAGGGAGCGTTACAGTGGAAGCTCTATGTCCTGAGCGGCTTTCGGCGCCCCCTAACACCCGGCTGCACCGCACCCTCTGCACTATAGGTAAAGCCGCCTCTGCGTGCACTCACTAATAAGTAGGTCGCGTAGTGTATTGTTCTGTATGAAAACGGAATCCGTGACAATTGATAGATCGATATCAACCATTACGCCATATGTATAGGTAAAATGAAATAATAAAACATTCTTAAATCTTTAATGGTCACATCAATAGATTAATGACAAATATTAAATTATTTTTTATTTCTTCTAAATAATACAATCACATATAAGTAATACCTAAATATGTATAGTTATACACGAAATAAATTAATATATACTTAATATTACGACTGATTTAAATGTTATAGGAGAGGAACGGACCCACCTACGTGACCTGTTGAGGGGGGAAGGGTTTTAAAAATATTACGCTTGAACAAAATTAGTCTCATTCAAAAATTCCTCAAAAATGATAATTAATGGACGCCCCCTAATTTAAATGAGACAATAATTAAAAAAATATTTACTATTAATAAATAATTTACGAATTGTAAATTTAAAATAATAATACCGAATTAAATAATAGACATCAAACTCGGGTTGAGAGCCCTCAGCGCTCACCCATAGTCCGCGTAAAGCTGTCACAGCCATCTGCGGCTAACAGCTAAAAACACACATAAAAAAAATAGACATTAATGATTTATCATTATATTAAAAATTGAAAAACATTTCGAAATGTTAAGACATTTTAGAAATGGCCACCGAAGACAAAGATCGGGTACCGGTGGCCCGCTCGCACGGTGAAGAGGAGCTGCACGGTGAGTCTATGGGGTCACGCGCCACCTCTTCCGTCACCCCGGACCGATTTGGCGGGGCGAGACGCATCCATAGTGCAACGCAAAAAAAAAAAGCATTTTAGAAATAAAACTATTTTTATGAATTCCATTGGGGTTTGTATTTGATTTTTAATTTCTCAACGTTTTGAACATTATAGCGTCCATGGTCACGGAAGGACTAGTGTTTTACTTTCAACAAGTCATCGTTATTACAGAAGTTATTTATTTATCTACAAGCTTGTTTTTGTGTGTTTAGCTGTTAGCCGCAGATGGCTTTGACAGCTTTACGCGGACTATGGGTGGCTCTGGCGACTATGGCTCCCTCTGTGGGGAACGAAACTCGGCTTGAGGCGTCGTGGAGACAAAGTGGGCGTGCCCACGTTTGGATTTGATTTTTGCGCGACGCGACATAATATTCACTGTTAAAGATTGATTTTTGATACAAATTTATTATTAGGAATAAAGAATAATTATATATATAAAAAAATCAAATATAATAATACTCGTGTAAATTTAAGAAATCACTACCATTTATTTTAATATTTTATAGGCCTATATAAATCTAAGTCTAATCGTTCTGTGCTGTAATCGAACCAGCGATACTTGGCACAGGAACTCATTAATGAAATCACTATACCGTTTATGTTAATCTTAAACACATAATAAATACATAAATCATTTCTTACCTACATAATTTTCTAAGGGTTTATACAAGTTTAGATTGGCCCGTGTCGACGTCCGGCAAGAGCAGTTGAATGGTTATAATTCCAGGGCTGATGCCCTCAGAGTCAAAATGGCGAAATTCTATATATCTCATGAATTTATCTTCTGAAAATTTCATTTGCGCGATTTAGCCTTCTAGTACATTGGAGTAAGTTCTTTATATAATCGCTAGATGGCGTTGTTATAAATTTAGTGTTAATAAGTAATGCTAGAATACCATTTTTTAATGGAATATTGATACCGTCGATATTGTACTCCAGCAAGTCTAACTTACACTTTGGGGATTCCAGTCCATTTCACGACTTCACATAGGTTAGCGGATTACCCCTGATCCGCCCATGCAGGTCTAACGGTCACTTTCCCCAACAACAGTTCAATTTTAAGTAATCACAAAACACTTAAGCTACTATAATATCTAAGCCTTATTGATGTTGTATAATTTAACATGTAAACTTGATGATTCCATTGCTTTAAGTTAAAACTTAAGTGTCTTTAGTAAAAATGGGCGAATAAATCTATACTTTATGTAAGTGTCAAAAAATGCATGCTCTCGTCAGCGAGCTGAACGAAATTAGATTCGACACCCGGCTTCTTTTGAGGGTCTGCTTCAGGCGAGCTCTCGTCTGATGATGCTTCACTATTCGACTCCTCCGCATTAACTGCTACCTTCGGACCCTTCTTTTGTCTATTCCTGTAAAATGGTATAGAAATTTTGATATAATAAAAATTTATACAAAAAATAAATAACATTAGAAGACTCATGCAAATATTTCGCACAATTAGTAAATAGTTTATTACTTAAATAATTAATAACTTAGCAAAGGCATGTTTATATACTTTAATAAACATATGTTCTACGCAAGAATATCAACTAATAGTTAAATGAAAATAATTCTTTTTAATATTTACAGTTAATAAAAAATCTATTTATCCATCCATCAGTCATCCATCACTCAGAATGGTCCTGTGCCACCTGCATCCAACGACTTCCTATGAATTTCATAATTTCGTCAATCGAATTATAATAGAAAAAATATTTTGGAGAATCCAAAAGGGCACACCTCATAACTTTTTATTATTTATCATATATTATTAGTCAATACCATAAAAGAAAGAAAAAAACTTTTGAAATTTCCATCGCCATTCTCGACGTCAAAACATCAGTCAAAACAAACGAACTCAATTTTCATACATACACTAAAGACTAAGCAGTTTAGTGTTTTATTAATTGCAATTAAACGACATAGAATTACCAAGCCATTTTTGAAAGGAAACAGCACGTTGCGATTATGAAGCTTTAGAAAAAAACAAGACTTCGAGACATTAATTTTTACAGTCGTGAGAGTGCCAGATCCATACAAACAGATATCCGGATGTCCACAAATATGTTATTTAATCTACTTTTTTCTTACTTTAAACAATATAATTGCTTGCAAAATAATACCAAATACATTTAAACGAATGTTTTGTCTTGATATACATATGTATGATAACATTATCCTATAAGTACAGTGTGAGAAAAATACAGTCATTTTTAGTTTTGAAAAGTCCTTGATTCTCATATATCGGGAGTAGAGCATCACCACAACGCTTCGCTTATGAGGCGTGTAATATGGCTCAACATACCTTTTTGGATACGGCTGTTTCAGATGATAAGTCCTATAATGTAGTTTCATACTATTGCTTTGCGTGAATCTTTTATCGCATGACGGACAAGCGTACGGCTTTTCACCGGTGTGAGTCTGGAAATGATATTTAGTTGGATTTTAAAGACAACAACCTTGACAAAAGGGCCTTTGCATGCAATAGGAATGTACTTTACATTTTTATAGTGTACTCAGTCAACATACATGAAGCTGTTTTGTATAAAACTAAAAAAAATATATAAATAGAATTCCATAATAAAACTAAAAAAAATATATAAATAGAATTCCTTGAAATTAATATAAATTTATAGAGTCCAATTTAAAGTATTCTCAAATCCACTTCAACATAGAAAAATTTCATCAAATTTAGTCCAAACATTTAGGAGCTCAGTAATATACGTATAGAAGAATTATATAAATAAAAAAACTTTTTAGGTGGTTTTTGGCTGGTAGACAGCGGCCTAGCTGTCTCGCGTATTGCAAAGATTCGTGAACGACAGCAAACACTTACCAACAGGTGTGCTTCTTGCTCCTTTGCCATCATAAGAAATAAAAAAGGCTTTAATAACTTACCACTAGATGTCGCTTCAGACCTATCATAGCGTAGAACTGCTTCCCACATGTGTTACAGGTGTGGAGTTTCTCCCTGGTATGCATATTCTGATGTGTTAATATACTACCCGGCTGTATAAATACAAAATATAAATAAGACATTGGCAAATAGAGTAATACCCTTAGTTGATAAAAGTATAAGGGATAAAAGCAGAAATCATTTGTGAAAGAAAGAAAACTCCAAATAAAACCGGGTTGACATAAGTAAATCCGACTGATATAACTAAATCCGGATTAACATAAGTAAAAGAGGTTTGTCATAAGTAAATCCAAATTAACCTAAGTAAAACCAGTTTGACATAATTAAAACCGGGTTGACATAAAATTTTAAGTAAATCCGGACTAACATAAGTAAATCCGGATTAACATAAGTAAAACCGGTTTGACATAGTAAATCCGAATTCACATAAGTAAAACCGGTTTGACATAACTAAAACAGGGTTGACATAAGTAAACCTGTTTGCCTTACTAGCATCTTTAGGGATAATGATTTCTGATGTTTACGCGATTATTACACATTTGAAATAAAACTATTTTTACGGATTCTATTTTATATTTGATTTTTAATTGCCCGACTTTTCGAGCACTTTATAGCGTTCATGGTCACGGGAGGACTATGTCAGACAGCGTCCTCCAAAATACGCGGTGGAATCCTTAAAAATAGTTTTATTTCTAATTTTTATGGATTATTGCGAACTTGGTTGTTGAACTAAATCCTTACTCAGTCACCACACAAAGGTACTACTAGCTTTGTTGGGCATATTATACACTTACCGCAAGGGAAGAACCGCATATCTCACATATGTATCTCTCGCCCGGTGGAAAGAAGGATGTACGAGGATGTGCCACACTATGGTGTTTCATACAAGCAGCTTGAGTCTCAAAATGCTCACCGCACTGAAAAAAAAAAACTCATGTTATCTAACCCCGAGTACTTTTTGTCTTCAGTTAAAATTGGATAAATTTCAATCCGAAATGTTTTTATTTATAATTTTGGCAGAATTGTGAAAGCTTTGGCGGGAATGTAATGTTATAAATATGAAAATTTGTAATGATACTTGGATGGTTAAATTATTGTATCACGCGTAAAGCATTGCATAGATTTGGATGAAAATTCGTCCAGAAATAGACAATTTCCTGGATAACATATAAGATCCTTTTTATACTGGTAACATGTTTATTTGGGATAATTTAGTGATCAAATTTATAGTGTGAAAGTCGCTTTTTATGCAGGCGAAGCCGAAGCTGTACTGTGATGCGGAGGAACTGCTGGGTTGTAGTGAATATAATATAAATAAATAAAAGTGCTTTACAAATGTTTTCGTTTACGACCTAAATTCTCAGAAGATAATATTAACAGTGACCATAGCGCTGTTGAAGAAGATTTGACTTACTGACGGACAATGACCAAAATGAAGAAAATGATAATTCTTGAAGAAAATCGTAACTCGTCACTGGCAACATACGCTCGTATTAGCAGCCGATTGCCAATACAAAAATTAATAAGAAGAAGAACGCCGAGAAGTTGACGGATGAATGAAAACAGAACTTTTTTTTCGTGAGAGTTAGCCGCAGATGGTTATGACAACTTTACCCTAACTATGGATGAGCGCTGACGGCTCTCAACCCGAGAAAATAGAACGTAAGGTCTTACATGATGGCATGTAGTAGGTTTAATTCGAAGTCGCCGCCCTCTTTTGTATATTTTACGACCAAAATTCTGATTAAAATTGAACTGATCATCTTCATTTTTGCGTTTTCTTAGTTCTTTCGTGATCTAAAATAAAAAAAAAATAATCATCATTCTCCTGCTCTTATTCCAATTACTTAGGGTCCAATTATTATGTACCTCAATAGTATATGCAAAAGTTTTATGACCGGCCGCCTGTCTGACGTCAATTGTTGACCACATATTATCAGATGTACTTGGCTGAGGACTAGTGTTTTATATCTGGTAACAATCTAATATGTCCTAATCAATATTTGAATAGTTCCAATTTAGCTAGCGCTCCAAGATGGCAGATTATTTTTTTTTTCAACTCAAAATATGGGTATCAAATGAAAGGGCTTGAAAAGTAAAAAACTATATACTTAGTAATATCTCTAAATTCACAACAATATTAATTGTACCATGTTTTACCTTTGCTTGGTCCCTCTTGCCTAGTATTTTCTTACTTGCTGATAATTTCATTGGCGGTGAAGCGTTTCTGTAAAAAAGCATATAAATATTTTTTTTTTTTTTCAATTTTCCTAAATATATTTTTATATAAGTAAAAATACAAAAGCTTGTTAGTTAATCTATTAGTAGCGAATATCAAGGCCCAAGCCATCTGTGGTTAGAGCTTCAAAGAGAGGACTTGCTTCAAAATTCGTACCATGTTCAGAAGTACCGCCTTCTACATTGGACCTTTAATAACTAATCAAACGCGAGCCCATTTTTTTAACCCCCTTCTCTCCTTGGTGACCAACTATGTGAGAAGCGGCCAAGGTCCAATTTTTTCCAATGTATTCTTTTTGAAAACCCCTCCCTCTCCAATTAATTCCAACTCAAACGCCTAAATATTTTCATCAAAATCTGTCCAGTAGTTTAGGATGTTCAGTTACAAAAACATGTACACAAGAATTATGTCCATTTCTCAATCAATCTTTGATATTATATGTATCATATATATTTCTTTAGTTCTTAGCTTAAATTATATACTGTACTATCTACATCGATGTAAGAGAAAGAAAACTCGAAACGAAACCCTATACCAACACGCTTGACCAGCATGGTATAGTAGGTCAATTTCCCTCCCATTATGGAGGAGGCTCGAGCCCAACAGTGGGACATATATGAGCTGAGATGATGATGATACAAAACTAACCTCTCAACATTAGATTGCCCTTCATTTTTCTTTTCTTCTTCATCACTATGCCGAGCTGAATGAAACAAATGTTCCTCATAAGCTTTTCGTGTGTCGAAGCGGATATCACATCGTTTGCAATACGTATTCACTTCTTCATCATCATCTGGACTTTCCTAGAAATTAGGATTTTCTTTAAAATCAGTGATGCTTGCGGTTGGCTGATGGAAGACAAATCTCGGTACGACAACCTATATGATAAGCAATTTACAAAAAAAAAATTAAAGAAGACAAAAGGCACCGCGACCTACATTGCCAAGTGTCGTGGCTTCGATTTCCATATCAGACAAAAGTTTGTACAATAAACAAATTGATATTCTGAGTGTAATTTATGTCTGTTGTTACGTCTCCCCGCAATACGAGGATTATTTCTTTAATATAGGGTGTTATTTTTGTCACCAAGATTAAGGAATCAGTACCACTTAGTCCAATGGCGATGGGGAATGAATACGCTAGGTTACGAGGCCGCACAGGACTATAGACAAAAAAAAAGAAGTTTAGTCTTTAAAAATAAACTTACAATTTCAATGATGACATGTTTTATTCGTTTATGTTGTTTCAATCCAAGTTTACTGACGAATGAAGCGCCGCATAAAGTGCACACGTGCTCGCTACGATGAGTACGCAAATGCGTATAGTACGTAGACGTGTGTCTGAAACAAAAATATTATTATTGTTCGATCAATGTTGAGGGTATTTGGAAAACACCGGGTGGGCCACCTACGACAAAGACTTGGGTTCCGGTAGCCCACTCGCACGGCGTGGAAAGAAACATTGCGGAGGGGATCTACGGGGACGCGCGCAGCTTTCTCTGTCACCCTGGACGGATTTAGGGTGTGACCGTACCAAAGCCGGCCGCAAAAACTAAAAAGAAGGGTAAAGTTGCTAGTCGAGCATCGGGCAGCTCAATGTTAATGGTTTTCAATCGTTGTATATCTGAAGGTATTTTTCCTCGGTTATGGCGTCCCAGGCACACGAAATCAACTTACATTTGCCCCACAAAAAACGTATGACCTTTTATTAAAAGGAAATTTAAAATCGTTGGCGCGTATAAAATTCAAGAACTTGACAGTCTAAATGAAAGATTCAGTTTGCTATCTTGGTCTATTGTTAGAAAGAAAATTTCATTTGTTGAGCATATTAAAACTGTAGGTGAAAAAGCAAAACGAATTTTTTTTTACATATAATATATATATTATATATATATATATATTTTACATATACCTATATATATATATATATATATATATATATATATATATATATATATATATATATATAACAGTTTTTCTTAGTGGTAGTTAGAGAGGAGTGATGTGTACCCGAGGGAATCTGACTGCATAGATGGCGCAATGGTTAAGATACCGACCTTCCGTGCCAGTGCCGTGGGTTCGATTCCCACGCAGGACAATACTTTTTGCGCTCCACAAAGTATTGTTCTGAGTCTGGATGTAATTTGTCTGCGTTAATTTCATGTTTGTAAAGTCCCCCGCGATACAAGGATTATTTCCTTAGGGCTGGGTGGTGTCCTTTATAAATATAAAAAAAAAAATATACATATATGCAGTACTCTTAAAAAAAATATCAATTTACTCACTTAAATACATCATTACAAAATGGACACTTCCTTGTGATTCCTCTGTGATATTCTTCATGCATAATGGCTGTATTTCTATAAAACAAAATTAGCCAATGTTAAACAATAATAACTGAAGATGAAATAAAAATATTTTTACGAATTTTCACCATCATAGCCCACATATGTCCCACTGTTGGGCTCAGCCAACTCAATGGGAGGCAAATAACCTACTATACCACACTGCTCAAACCTATTGATATAGAGGATGGTTCGGCAACCTTTTTTGTCGGAAGAGCCAAAAATTACAGTATGCAAAAGTTTAAAGTTTTTAAAGAGCCACAATTTTTTTGCAACAATACATTGTGCCTATAGTTTTGTATTTTTTTATAATTCTCGTTAATCAATTCAGAATCATTTTTAAATGTTTTCTTTATAAAATATTTTTTTTTACGTATAGAACTAAAGAGCCGCAACTTCACATCCAAAGGGCCGCATGTGGCTCGCGAGCCGCAGGTCGACCCCTGGTATAGGGTCTTATTTCGAGTTTTGCTTTTCTTGCGCAGATGCCCTATAGTAAAGTATCCTTTAGTCGCCTTTAACGATATCCATGGGAAAGTGTTTTTATACAATATCCATGGATGGTGAATTGTATGTAGTTGCTACCACACGGAAAATTACGAATTTTATTGTTGGATCAATCTAAATATCATCTTAGCTCATATACGTCCCACTGTTGGGCTCGCGACTCCTCTACAATAGGAGGTAAATTGACCTACTATACCACGCTAGTCATCATCATTCTCCTACTCTTATCCCAATTGCTAGGGGTCGATACAATATATACTCTTCTTTCATAGTACATATTGTAAAAGTTATTACAGTCAAAACCGTTTACTGCGACATCGTTTAGAACAACATGCCGGTTATAATAACCTAGAACAAAGGTCCCGGCTGAATGCTATATGACCGCCTTATCAAAAACATTGCTTTTTACGACATTGCTAATAACGACATACCTCATTAAACGACCACATTTAACTAATATTTCGGCGAATTAGATCTGTTAGAACGACCGGCTAAGCTGTATTGTAAACAATTTCTATAGGTATCCACATCTGTCTTCAATGGCTATTAAAATCAGGAAAGAAAACAATAGGATTTAGTTTAGTGTAGGGTCCTTTAATTCTTAGAAACAAAACACGTGCATGCAGTAGAGTCAAAGCCCGATTCTTCATAACTCTTCAGTTACTTTGTTACATATCTATACCGATTTTACGCACACAGAAAAATAATATGCATTGTACTTATGGGTAATAAACAAAATGTACATAGTTGAATGAATATATTTTCCAATAATTACCTGTCGATTTGTTTGTACTTGCACGATACACATTAAACATCACCGGTTGTTACGACTATCGGCTTTTACGACTGAATATGAGCAGTCCCTTCGATGTCGTTATAACAGATTTTGACTGTATTTGTTTTATGACCAGTCGCCTGCCAGACGTGAACCCTCCTTGGGAAAGTAATTGTTGACCAAATGGCATCAGATAGTTGGAGCAGGTCGTTATAAGGCTCTTAGCTGTCTTTTACGACATCCACGAGCAAAGTAAGGGTTGGTAGTATTCGTAGCCGCTAACACAACTACTACATAAAACGGCATACTATACCACGCTAGTCATAGGTTTGTAAAAGTTTTATTTCGAGTTTTTGACCACACCACAATCTTAAATAATTTCACTTCAAAAAAATTTCATAAAAATAATAATATATATTCTATAGAGATTTTTTTTATTGCTGATGATGGCAAACGAGCATGCGGCACACCTGATGGTAAGTGTTACTGCCGCACATGGCACCTTTGCAAAACCAGTGGTTCAGCTAGGCCGCGGCCTATCAATGAAAACCCCATATCCATCTAGAAAGTTAGGCTGCTGGCTATCTCGTTCACCAAACGAAGCGCAACAATACATAGCCACTGCTCAGACGTCGATTTTCTGCAAGATTGTGGTACTACCCCCAGTCCAGTCATTTTAGGCCAAATTAGGCGCATTTCTCGCAAAATCGACCTACCCAGTATATTACCACGTAAAAACTTGTTTTGGCCTCCTAAAACTATTCTCAAAATTCACATATAATTGGATAGAGATTATGAGTGTTATTGAATTGATATAAAATTATTAGAAAGAAAGGTTGAATTTATACTAAAATTTAATAAAAAATGATAATTATATATTTAGCAATAAATTATAATCTTAATATTACAAGTTTTTGATCGAGACTACCAGTTGACCTCAGATAATTCTCTTACCGCGCGCTCTACGCCCTCCATCTCGAAAACAGTTCAAGGTATAAAAAAAAAAATAGAAAAGTTGCAGACAATTTAATTCTCTATAATATTGATAACGTAGCGTAAAACCCATAGAAAACGAGATATTTGCTATTATACAGGGTGGAAGGGGACCGCTTCCGAAAACAAAGACAGGTAACCCTACTAGTCCTGCTTGTAATTGGCTACAAAAAAAATCGATTCGGATGCAAAATGAATGAATCGATTTTTTTGTAGCCTATCATTACAAGCAGGACTACTAGGGTTACCTGTCTTTGTTTTCGAGAGCGGTCCCCTTCACCCTGTATATATTTATTAAAAAATGTAAAAATAATCGATTTTTGTGACCTTTGACCCCTGAGTTTAAAACTTGAGGCCATCCATATGTGAATTTTGAGAACAGTTTTAGGATGCCAAAATACAAGTTTTTATGTGGTAATATACTGGGTATGTCGATTTTCCGAGGTCAACCCCCTATAATGACTGGACTTACCCGGACGGATCGGTCCGCGGCTGTAGATTGAGAACTGTCAATAGTTTGTACTATTAATATAATCATTATTAATAAAATATTATACTCACTCTAAAGGGCACAAACGGTTACATCTCAAACATTCATATCGTATATAATGCTGTTTAATGTGTTTAGTTAAATAACAATCTAAACGATAACGGAATTTACAAAAACGGCATTCAATATTTCCAAGCTCCTGCAAAAAAAAAAAAAAGAAAAATACAGCAAATATTGCGGATTTTAAAAAAAGGAGTATGACTTTTGGCGGGAATCTTCTAAACGTCATAATGGTCTTGTATTATATTTAATATCTTAGTGTTTTAACGTGTTATATTAAATAATTTTGATGACATTTTATGTATTGCGATGCGGAGGCATTACACAGATGCAGTGAATATGATACAAAAATGCAACTTTTTTGTTTTCCACCAAAATTATTAGAAGCATTAACAGCGTGGCCATGGCACTGTCGATGGCAACGATTTGATTTACTGACGGACAATGACTAATTTGGAAAGCTAAGAACAAGAAGAAAAATAACTCGACACTGGCAAAAATGGCTCGTATAAGTACCTGATTGTCATAACAAAAAAAAGAAGGTAAAAAATAAGGAGGATGTTCTCAATTTCGTTTTTACATGTGTTACCTAAGAAGTTTTGCTAGGTAAACCGATTTTGATAATACTTTTTTTATTTCAATGCTGGTGCTGCCAGTTTGCTATATGGAACCGGCTACGAATACTACCAACCCTTACCTTGCTTGTGGATGTCGTAAAATACGACTATGAACTAAGGTTCTGTCGTTATAAATATTGACCTGGGCCAACTCCACTTGATGCCGTCTGGTCAACAAATAAAGGGTTTTCAACAAGAACTTTGTTTTTCAATTGTGGCAACACCAACCACATGATAGTTTTGGCATTTAGTTTTTTAGCGTATTCGTATTAATACTGCAATATTATTATTATAGTAATGCATCTACATTGGCAATTGTTACAATGAATTCAATTTCGCTCGAAAATCGCATCAAAATAATTAAAATCCGCTATGAAAATGGTGGTTCTGTTAAAGTTACATTTCGTAAAATTCGTGATATTTTCGGACAACATAATAGTCCTTTTGGGACCGCTATTAAGAATTTGGGCGTTAAATTTGAGTCGACAGGCTCGATACAAAATGTGCCAACACCAACGCGTGTTCGACCGGGTCGTTCAACTGAAAACATCGCAGCCGTGAGCCAGCAGTGTTGAAGAAGATCCAAATTTGTCAATTCCTCGAGGTTCTCGACAATTGGGGTTATCCAAAACCACCACATGACGAATTTTGCGTAAGGATTTGGCTTTGAAACCTTACAAGGTTCAACTGGTGCAGGAATTGAAGCCGACCAACCATTCACATCGCCGCAGCTTCGCTCAATTCATTCAGGTACAACCCGCTGGTTTTTCTGAAAAAATCAAACCAAATTTCCCGATCGCATAATTTCACGAAAATCAGCTGTTATGTGGCCAGCCAGATCGTGTGATTTAACACCACTGAATTATTTTTTGTGGGGCTATGTTAAGGACAGAGTATATACGGAGCTAATCGAATCGATTGCAGCCTTAAAGCTCAAAATCCGTGATGTGATTAACGAAATAGACCCGCCATTTTGCCAAAAAGTGATTAAAAACTTTGATGAAAGAATCGACATCTGTCAGCGTGGTCGTGGTGGACATTTGCCAGATATCATTTTTCATTCATAATTGCCGAACTTTTCTCTTCGTAATACAATAAAAAGTTGAATCATCTTCATCTAAATTTCTTGTTTTATTTTGTTTTAGAAAACAAAGTTCTTGTTGAAAAACCCTTTACATTCCCATAAAGGCTTGACATCAGGTAACAATCATTCGTCATCAATAAACCCCAAGTAATTAGGATAAGAGCAGGAGAATGAATGAATGGAGCCCTATTCATGGAACTACACGAGCAGCAGCCTATCAAATCCATGGCAGTATGTGGATTAAAATAACCACTTATACAACATTTTTTCTATGTCCATTATAAATTTTCAAACTATCCACTAATATGCTCCAAATGATTAGCAAATACTGTTTTAATGCTCTAAACCAATGCTAACTAGGTCCAATAGGTGTTGCTGCACTTGATTTCAAAGATTTTATTTTATTTTTTGCTAGCACAGAACAAGGCCTTTTGGGTCAGTTAGTTATTAAAAAAACCAGAAAGCATTATAATTACTTTAACATGCCGTAATTGAATATGCCTATTCAACATTTCTTTTTTAGAGAATCCTTTGACACAATCTGTACATTTATATGCCGCATCCAAATATTTTTTATCCTCAGCTCTAGCTCTAAATTCTTTCAATGCATCCTCTTCGCTCAAAGTTATTATTTTCCAATCTTTATTATTCTCCAAATGTCTAGCTTTTAAAGTATTACTTTCCTGTTTAAGATTATTTTTTCCTTTTTTCTCTTTGATATCTTTTTTTAATATATTTTTAGCATCAACGAAAACAATAGAACTGCTAGTTGCATTATCATCTTTTAATTCTTTTTCATCACTACCATTGATTTGATCATCAAATGAATCAGTAAGTACCTTCTCATCACTGTTAATATTTCGTTTGCTAACTGAATCATTAATGAAGATTCCCTCATCTGTTATATTTTGCTTACCATTACTACTGTCAGTTTTATCTTTTTCCACTGATATGTAAATCATATTATTTTCTTTGACTGATAAGTTTGTTTTTTCATCATCTGTTATATTTTCTTCATCAGCTAATTCATCTATACCATCTTCTATGTCTGTTAAAGATGTATCACTAAAAGAATCTAGTTCTGTTTTTGTTATAACATTACTTTTTGTTTTCGGTTTAGAATTTGTGATATCTTCTGTTGTGTGTTCTTCTATAGAAATATGGAATGAATCAATTGATAGAGGCGACTTGAGCATTTCACATTTGCGATCAATTTTATATATTGATTCATATGTAATCTGAAAAAGAAAAACAGAATCATTAGAATTTAACTCATTTTCATGGTCAAAAGATACTAGATGCTTGCCTTCTCTTAGTAGATTTCCATTAACAATGCTTGCATGTTCTTCTTCATGTATACACATCCTACTATTGAGCATGGATGCACTCCAGATGAAGGAAATTAGATTATTGCATCACACTGCTATGACAGTTAGCATTTGAGTTTTATTTCTAGATTTCTTTTCTTCTAGTGCTGTTATGCACTTACCAATTTAATAATAATTGGGACATTCATGGATATAAAGGGAGCTATGAAAACTGGGCAAAGGATCAACCAGATCAAGCAAATCTACAGATATATTATACTATAAAACACCAATAGATTACAAGCACTGAATAATTTTGACTGCACCGATGGCATAGTGATTAAAATATTGAACCCCCCATGCCAGTGCCGTGAGTTCAATTCCCACGGAGAACAATACTTTGTTGTTCTGAGTTTGGGTGTAATTTGTCTGCATTAATTGCATGTTTTTAAAATCCCTCACACTTCACCGAGGATGGTGATTATAGCATTTTCAAACCCTTGCAGAGGCCAAAATCTAACAGTGGATGTTGATAGAGATGTTGATGAACAGTGGATGTCAATAGTATTGTTTGTAAAGATCCTTGCAAGATATCCAAATAGGATGTGATCCTTAATAATAGAAACATACCGGTCCTCTCCACATAATTTCTTTAAGTATTTTCTGCCCTGTGTAACATTTCTCCTTGAACTTGTGGAATTTATGAAGCATTGGAGCACATTCATAACAAAAGTACTGGGGTAGGCCGTCTGCTTCATTCACCTGTTTAAAATATACCTTTGTAGATAAAAGTAATATTTTTTTTTTTTTTTTGATAGTCAAAAGAAAAGCAAAAAGGAAAACTATCAGATAATATCTCACTAGATATTTTTTTCTTCACTAAATGCACAGATAGTATAGTGGTTATGATACCGTCCTTCCATGCCAGTGCTTTGGGTTTGATTCCTATCCAGGACAATACTTTGTGTGATCCACAAAGTGTTGTTCAGAGTCTAGGTTTAATTTGTCTGCATACTGTACTAGAGCATGCTGTACTTTACAAAACATGTAAATATATGTTTGTAAAGTACTTCACAATACAAGGATTATTTCTTCAGTACAGGGTGGTTCTCTTTTAATAAAACTAAATGTCAAAATATCACACAAACAAGGTTTTGCATGAAACTTTTATCAAATTGCAATATAGGCGAGGTAACCATAAGTTTAAAGGCTGACTGTTTAAAACTTCCTTTGCCAATAAATGTGATATATCTTTTCCTAATGAAATTTAAAAAAAAAATATTAGGAATAATCTCACTATCTATATTTTTAAAGAAAAATTTCAGCAATAATATCAAACAAATAAAAAATATATTACTTAATCAAATTAAAAAGATTACACATGCTAACTTTCTGCAAATTGCATTTCAAATATTAGCCTGTATAATCCCCTAATTTTTTTTAGATTATATGTTCAATATTTAATTTAAAAATGAAAATTGTAGTTCTGCAGTAGTGTAGTAGTAATATAAGTAGATTAAATGTTGTTACATTTAATCCAGGTAGTATTTAATCTACTTATTACTGCAGACTAAGGTGTAACAACATACTGTACAATAAGGTGTAACAATTAAGTTGAAGTAAATTTCAAAAAAATAAATAGTTGCGAAAACTTTGGGGTAAGTTTCAATTTTATTTTTATTTATGGCTATATTTAAATATTACGCCAATCCTATAAATATTGTTGAAAATTAAATAGTAAAATAATATTCGTATGGTAAAATTAACGTATTATAATTGAGTTTTAAATTAATAAAAAGAGACGTTTACTTACTTGTAAAGCCATGACTTCTTCATAGTAAAATTTCAGTTGATATAAATTGAAATTATACATTTTCGTCTCTGTTTGAAGACATATTCTACATATTTTTAATTCAGACATGGTGTAATATTTTTCTCCGTATAAATTTTAATGTAATATAGGGTTTCAAATTAAATTTTAATAGTTTAATTATTCTTCTTCTTCTTCTTTTTATGTATTGGCAATCAGCTACTTATACGAGCCATTTTTGCCAGTGTCGAGTTATAATTATCTTCACGTTCTTAATCTCTTCAGGTTAGTCATTGTCTGTCAGTCAGTCGAATTGTCGCCATCAACAGTGCTATGGTGACACTGTTAATGGTATGTTGTAGGAATTTTGATGGAAAACGAAAACGTTGTAAAGCACTTTTATATGATATTCACTACATCCCAGCTGTTCTGTCACATCATATTACATAAAATACCATAAGAATTATCTAATATAACACGTTAAAACACTAAGATATCGAATATAATACAAGAGCACCACATGACGTTTTAGATTCCCGCCAAAAGTCCCCTAGTTTAATTATTGTAATTGTGAAACATAATAGGGTTGGCGATCTGAGATCGATTGGGTGTAAAAAATCGATTCTTTTAATCGATATGAAGTCCTGAACCGATTTAGTGCATCGATATTTCATCTTAGAAAATGGACGTTCGATTTTTCTTTTTAGATAAAACTATAAAGTTATTTAGTTGAATGTACTTAACATCGAGAATATATGAATATATAGATTAGAGAAGCCCGAGCACGAATGAGAGTCATCAAGTCAGTGGCGGACTAAAAGGGGGGCGGAAGGGGCGTCCCACCCTGGGCCTCCAGTCTTGAGGGGCCCCAAAATGCCTCCGCGTTCCCCTGATCAAATTCTACACAAGGCTTTAAAAATGTGCTGAGTACCTTTTTTACGCGGAACTAATTCTTTTAACTTGCTGAACGCGTCCAATACGCTGGGAGAATTCCCGTTTTTCCCAGGAATCCCTGAATGAATCAAGTGCAAATAAATCACTCCTGTACGCCTACATTTACATTCACCACATTCTATTTACGTAGAAAAATAAACATTGGTGTCATTTAAAATATATTAAATTTCATTACGTTGATATTTAAAGGTTTATTGCTCGCACGGCAAAGAGAGGAGTTTGCATGGTGGGTCTATGGGGTCACGCGCCGTCTCTTCCGTCACCCGACCGGTCCCTGAACTGATTTGGCCGGGCGAGATGCATCCATAGTCGACCGCAAAAAAAAAGTGTGTTCTGATATATTCGCGAACGGATAAGCCTTTTTTAAAATTGTAAAGTATTAAACGCGAGCTTATCCTTTCAAAGGAATATAATTTAAAAGTATTTTTGACTTTTGTTGCGGTATAAAAGTAAATGAGTTCATAGTTGAGTTAGTGCATTTTCGAGTATTTGGAAAAAGTAATTCTTTGTATTATTGAAGTGATACTTCTTCTTGGCGTTGGAAAAAAAATTACCGTGACATTTTTCGGTTACGCGCCACATTATTCCGTTACGCGCCATCGTTTTTTGAAGGGAAACTTTTTGCGCGCATGAGGGTAATTTTTCTTTTTTGACACAGAGAGAGAAGAATGGAGTACACGCTATTGGTTGGTGTATGTAAAATAGATTTAAAAAAATTGTTTGCTAAAGTTTCACTTCTGATGTGTGTACACACGCATATTTTTTTTAGCCTAGAAATTATAATCCGTAGTTTCTCGTCAACATGCACCTACGAGTACCTACATTACTTCAGTTCTTGTATTTCGCGAGTGGTCCTTAATTTATTTGTAGCGCATATTTATTAGGGACGTGGTTATGTACTTGTCCTCATCGTGAGGCTCATCATGGCAAAGTCTCTGTACATTTGTATAACATAAGACATATTTGTAAAATGTAAGAGTTGCATTAGGCGGTTGTAGCGATTGAAAAAAAAATTGAGGGAATTTAAAGATATGTTCTGTTCTTTTAATCAATACATAAAATATTATTTAAAAAAAAAACTATATTTGCTTTATTTTTTTTTTGTTATTGGGCGTTACATTCGTATTTTATTTTCTCACCCATATCCATTCCATATTGTTAGGTATGTATGTTTATTTAGGCTAAATAATTTAAGTCGAATTTAAATTTCACTTTTTAACGAAATAGTTACCTATTTCGTTAAAAAGCATATATATTATATATATATATATATATATATATATATATATATATATATATATATATATATATATATATATATATATATATATAAATATATATATATATATATATAAATATATATATATATATATATATATATATATATATATAGCAAAAGCAAGTATACTAACATTTATTTACATACAAATGTGAAATGAATAAAAAGCTTGTAAATCTACATTTTTTTTAATGGTGGGGGGCCTCATTCTGCTTTACCACCCCGGGCCTCTGACGGGCTTAGTCCGCCACTGCATCAAGTTCATCACGACGAATTAATATCAACTAAGAGCCCCGTTTATGTTGCTTACTTTATGCATCTACTCTATGTTTCATGGTATTCAACGCAAATCCAACCCGCCAGCAATGTGGGCGGCACAGGCACGACTATCTGCTCATGATAACGGCCTAGCCGTAGTGAAGGCAAGACGGACTGGGATTAGTTCGTCACCCACAGATAGCCTGCCCACGTGAGGGCAACGCCCCATGCAATAGTATTATTGTAGCTGGTCCATCGACAGAGATGGTACCCGAAAGATATTAATACCAATGGTCGGCCCAATGGCGATGGGGGAGGGAATATCGTAGGTTGAGGAACCGCGCGCCGTTCTATCGTCGCTTCAGACGGAATAGACGGTGTAGACACAAGCAATGGTTAACCGAATAAATTAGAATGATAATATCAAAATGATTAAAAAATCTATCAATTTTGTTTTGTATGACCGACTTATAATTTTATAAAAAATACAAAATTGAAAAGAAATTAGAAAAAGTTCGATTAATCGTAAACCGATCTTTTAGATTTCGATTTTTTTCGTGAATCGATTATTTGGATGACGACTCAAATCGTTTCAGGAATCGATCTTTTTCAGAAAGAACCGCCATCCCTAAAACACAATACATTTATTTGTTTTATTATCTATTAGAAGAGGCAAAGACGACAAAGCCCATACAGCCAAATATTACACAATTATTCACAAATTATTTAGACTTCTTCATATTGAATAGCTTATTCATAGCCAATATCCGTTAGTAAGTCATGTAGTTACAATTAAGGTGCTAAAATATAAGGAGGTATTATTTCTCTGGGCACTTTTTCAAAACATAAAAATAGGTACATCTTTTATATCATATTCACTACATTTCAGCATTTATCTGTATAATTATACAATACCAGCAAAATAATTCACTGTAATATTAAAAAGTGATGACTGACGGCACTGAAACGTGGTCTCTAAATGTCGGCCTCATAAAAAGGCTCAGAGTCGCTCAGCGTGCTATGGAGAGGGCTATGCTCGGTATTTCTCTACGTGATAAAATCCGAAATACGGAAATCCGTAGAAGGACGGGTGTAACCGACATAGCCCGAAGAATTATCACGTTGAAGTGGCAATGGGCAGGCCACATCGCTCGACGAACCGATAACCGTTGGGGAAAAAAGGTTCTCGAGTGGCGACCACGAATCGGACGACGCAGCGTAGGACGACCCCCCACTCGGTGGACTGATGACCTCATCAAGGTCGCAGGAAACCGCTGGATGCAGGTGGCACAGGACCGTTATAGATGGCATTCTCGTGGGGAGGCCTATGTCCAACAGTGGACGTTTACGGGCTGATGGATGGAATATTAAAAAGTACATACATAATGTGCACAGCAGAATGACTGATAGTATAAATTCCTTTACAATGGAATTTTTCACTTTCTTTCTTGCATTAAATTGAAGTCCATTCGAAAATCGACTTTTTGGAAATCTGTCTAAAATTTTTTAACAATGCTGGCAGCACTTTATTTAAAAATCATAAAATGTACATACATATAAATAAATATTATAGGTATTTTCATTGTAAATAATTGTAATTTTGTTTTTGTTTTTAGGCAAATATAATTATAATCTTAATACTACAAGATGCGGATACCTAAAGTTTGTCGTATATGTCTTATAAGTGATGTAAAATTGTTAAAATACGAGCGCTTTGAACTTAAAAACTATTACGAGCAATTAATGGTCTCAAAAGTAAGAGTATTGTTTTATATTTTCATTAGACTTCTTTATATTGACTGAATGTAAACCCAATTTATGCTTTTAGCTGTTAATTAATAGGTATTTTGCGTAAAAACACCGTAACTATGTATAATTGAATAAGATATAATTGTTATTAAGAAGCTTACAAAGTTATTGAAACATGCCATGTTTTAATTACATTATAATACTTAATAGCTGTTAATTTGATATTTTTTTCTGTTCCAAGTGACACAAAGTATAATTTTTCAAATAGAGTGTTTTCACAAAATTTAACTTTATTTTTTTTAAACAACACCTGTTTACTGTCTTTCTGTTGTGGAGTTAAGAATATCCAGAATGCACAAAAAATTGCACTGCACAGGAATTGAACCAACAATAATTAGTGTAGAAGTTTAGCTATTTAGTGATATTATTTTTATTGCCTTTCATAGTACCTAATGAGTTAGCATATCCAATGTTAAAAGTTGTACTACTGGCCATAGACCCATGTAATACCAGGAGAATGAATGACCTTTGCGAGCCTAACATAGTTTAACTTTAATAAACTGTGTATAGAATTTCAATAGTAAAGTTGTTTAATTTTATTAGAATAATATATGTATATTTTTTTATTGCTTATGATGGCAAACAAGCAAGCAGCACACCTGATGGTAAGCATCATTGCCGCCCATGGATCTTTGCAATACCAAGGATATAGCTAGGCCACTGCCTACCAATACAAACCCCAAACCCACCCAGTTGGTCTTCCAGCTCTCTTGCTCACTGAACAAAGCGTAATAGCATGTTGCCATTACGCAAATGTCGATCTTCTGGGAGAGTGGTACTACTCCAGACGGACCGGACTGTGGCTGTAGACAAAGAACTGTCAACAGCGTGGTTCTGCCAGTAACAATTTTTTTTTTAATATGTGAAATATTTGCAGGTCAATAATGAAGATGGCTTACCTCGACATTTCTGTAATGAATGTGCTACATTGCTGTATAAGTATCATAAATTTAGAGATAAATGCTTCAATGGGCAGAGAGTACTCAAAGAACTTATGCGAGAAGGGCCTGTAAGTATATTGCATTTAAAAACTATGTACCATACATGTCTGCTTACAATTTATGATATATAATGATTAATTAGTAGCTTGTACCAAAGCTAGGCTAGTTAATACCAAAAAAAATTGTTTTCATTTATATTTATTTCTTTAGAATATTGTCTATATTATGATAGCATTAGTGGACAAATTGTCACTTTCCTAGAATTTAGCTTTCTATTGGTGTTATAAGATACATTGAGGAACATCATGACCCATGCCAGGGTAGTGTTTGTGCACTCTATACAGACAGACAGGATGAGTCATTACTCACTCCAACCCCTTAGCAGTAGAGTCCGCTAACTATGTCCCTTCTAAAATATTTGCGGCTACACATCACCGACATTTACCCGACGAGACTTTCGATTATGTTACAGTCATCAATTTGTAAGACATTATTGCGTCAAAAAAATAAACATTGAGGAGCATAATATAATTGCCAAAGATGAATTACTTAAACAAAACCCTAAACTGCGTTATGGTCGCCGGGCAGGCTATTAAAGACAAAGATCGGGTACCGGTATATAAACTTTGAATACAATATGTCGTATAGTTTAAGCCACAGCACCTTACTTTGTATTATTAACATTTTCTACACTCTGTATTAAAAATTAAAATTATTAGGCTATCACTAAGAGATAAAAGTCCTATCGCGCCGCATCGGTATAAACAAATATGAAGGTAGGTACCTATATATCTCCAGTTTACCACTTAAAGCCATCGCCAAATGCAAATTAATTCATATTATACCTTATTGCTGACCCATAAGATCCATACAAACTGCATCATCAGACTTAGATAAGACAATTAAAAATACCTAAAGCATGCGGCAAATGAAAGGGTACCTATTCGGTCCGATTACAGGTTAGTGAACTAATATTTACAAACGGTGTTCTATTTTGTTTCAATATTTATGATAAAAAGTTTGTTAGAAAATATTTTTTTTAAATTTGCATGTGAGGATTTTTTAGATAGTTTCAAAATACTCATATACACTAGTATTGCCGGTGTTTTCATTTATTGTTGTATTGACATCTCCACCTTGTATATAAAAGATAGAATCCTACAAAACATACAATAATTACATAAATCAATGATGACTGTTGTTTAGAATAGAATGAGATTTATTGACAACATAAGAGCAACGTAAAAACATGTAACACTGAAAATATTTTATTAGTTCTATTTAATATAACAAGTACTATATTGACAATGGGGTAATGCTCAGTGCTGTACTGTATAGAAACTATTCATGGCTGGTTTATAGAAAACCCCGTAGATCATTAAAAGTGAGACAATAATTAAAATAACAGTGATAATAATATAAATAATATAAAATAAACAATGAAGAAAATGAGTAAGTTCATGTAGAATAAGACTTGTCAAAATTTTTCTTAGTCTTATATGTTATAATTTACTATTTACATAGCTGTGGCATAGTGATAAATACAAATACTATTTAAAAATTAGATTCCCAAGGTTGTCATTAGGTAGGTGGCTAGTCAAAAACCATTGTCAAAACCTCCTCCTCAAACCTAAGGAATTGGGATAAAAGCAAGATGATAATGATGATGTATTAATTTACATTTTAGATCACATTAAAAGCTATCAGAAGTATAGATAGGCATGCTAACAATCTACAGTCATCTCTTAGCATAATAACTGCTAATCATCGGGTCAGAACATTTATTATAAAATCTAAGCAGACCCCAAGAGTAAAGAAATCTCCTTCGCCAATAAAAATAGATTTGGAAACAGAATCTTCATGTAGTGAGTACTTCATAGAAATTGATGAAGGTAAAAATCTATCTTCATTACCAGAACTAGTAGAAATTGATATAAAGTTAGATAATGAAGCAAACGTTTGTAAAGAAATATTTAGAGTTGATGATAAAGAGGTTAATGTTGTTGAAGAAAATGCGTCGTTAATTGAAGATTTGACTGAAAAGGTATTTAATGATGATGAAAAAATATTAAGTGATGATGATAACATACCTGATGATGATATATCAGCTGATCCAGAGCTAATAGAAGATGATGTTGAACAAATTGAAAAAGAACCAGAAATAGTTGTTGATAAAAATAAAAAGACTTCAAGAGGTAGTAAAAAGAAAAAGAGGAGAAAAGATAACGAAAGAAATAGGAAAGTTAAAAGATTTGAAGTTACTAAGAAAAAGACTGAATTGGATCCTAATAACTGGTTAAAATTTAATTTAAGTGAAGAAGAAGCGATAGAGGAATTTAAATCTAGATCTCAACATAAAAGGTTTCTTTCAGCTGAGTTCAAATGCAATGATTGTCTTAAAGGTTTTTCAAAGGAAGATATGTTAAATAGGCACATTAAATTAAGGCATAGTGAGGTAAGTCAATATTAAGTAATAATAGGGAATATGCACGTGACTCCAAAATGAACAAAATATTTATTGTGTAATCTTTATTGCTTAAAAAACATACCTATACAATTATTTTTGAAATTCATCATTATTTAATAGTGAAATTTAATTATCAAAATTCGGCTTTTTTAAATTTGCTCGCAAATTTCTAAAACGCGACGCGATTGGTTGTTCAAAACGTGACGTCATCGTACACTCGAGTCTTCTGGTATCAAGGTGTTTCTAGTGATTATTTTGTAGCGGTACCCAGTTATTTCATGAGTTATTAGTTTTCTGTATTCAAGTATTAATCCTTGTGAATGAGAGACTTAAAAAACGTCACTTTTTGTCCCTGTTCTAATGCCCCCAATAGAAAGATAAATAATAAACAATTTCGAACTTTTCTCTTACTCTAATAAGTTACATGTTTTCATTCATAGGTATCATAGATATTGAGAATATATCTTTAAGAACTTTACGAAAACTAGGTACGTCCTGTACGTCCAAGTTTGTTAACAAAACGAGTATGTGCATGTAATTAAGGAAAAGTGATTCTTTTATGTACTTCATCACTTCTCTAATGTGTTTACTTACGTTAAAATGATCTTCACAACAGTATAAACTGCTCAAACACGACACATTGTCTTTTCTCATCGCCTTGCATCATTTTTTTTCTTCTTTATTATATTTCTCGGCGTAAGGAAATATACTTCGTTAGGTACAGTTTAGATAATATTTTGGCATATAGGAACGACACAATATTTATAATACGGTTTTCTGTTCTTTTCTATGGTAATAAGTTGACTTTACACTCACTTTTTAATTTTTTAATAACTTCGTGAACCAAACATTTCGTTATTGACATCCAACTTGTGAGTGTATTCTGACGTCACAGAAGCGCGCCATAATAGCCGCGTTTAACTCGGCCAAAAATAATAGAGATTTTAATATTTTTTTTTAGCTTAATGGTTTATATTTTGGATGTGTTATATAGGTATTTTTTTTTGTAATGTAATAACTAGTAGAAACATTTAAAAAAATAAAAAAAAATCATGCATATTCCCCATTAAGGACACAGTGCCAAGCCTTGGGGAGGCCTTACCCAAAAGCAATCCATTCTTATTCTAAAATTATTATATACTATTATTTTAAGAAATAAAACTTTATATCAACATGTCTTGCCAGAATGGTAGTAAGGTTTTCCTCCTATTGTGGTGGAGGCTTGAGCTTTGGGATGTGTATCAGCTGAGATGATGATGATTACTTTAACATACATACATACATATCATCACGCCATATCCCTTGCAGGGTAGGCAGAGAGAACAGAGTGCCAGAGAACTCTATCTCTGCATACTTCACTCGCTTCCTCAACATTCATAATTCTCTTCATACACGCTCGCCCGGTTTCGGAGACTCTTGACTCCACCTTCCTTCAGTACATGACCGATCTGGTCTAGGTAGGTTAGTCTCGGTCTCCCTCGGTACCTACATCCTTCTACTTTCGCATTGTATATCTTCTTAACCAGGCATTCCTTCGGCATTCTTTCCACATGTCCGAACCATCGGAGCATTCCCTTTCGCATCTTTACACCAATACTCTCTTTGATTACTTTAAGAGATACGGAAATAAATAAAAAGGCTTTTCTTATTATTATTAAAGATGACAAAGCTTCATTTATACTGTACCATATTATTTTCTGTGATTGGTCACAGAATAAGAATACAATTCACCAGCCCCATATTCTAGCTGTGAATATTGCAAAAACAGCTAAGGAAAAATAACATCTATACAAGACAGGGAACCTTAAAATTCTATCTATCTGTCTAGCCAACATTTCCTTCCTTTTGAGGAGTTTCGAGCCCAGCAGTGGAATGTATATTATCTGACATGATATTAAAAAATAAACATATTGTTTCCTTTACTATAGTTATAGTAGAAATTGACTATAAGTTGAAAGCAGAACACCTTTAAAATTGGAGAAACATTCCAAATAAAACCCTCATATTTATTTAAACCCATCTTGGCAGTGCATTTGTCTGATAAGGAGGCTCATGACTAGGGATTGAATGAATATGGTCTGTCAAATAGTAATATTCCTTTTATATTTTTTCACAGTCGGTAGGTCCAATAGAGTGTCGTTTCTGCCGTATGAGGTTTAAATGGAATTGTTTTCTAAGAAAACATATGAGGCAGCATTACACTAAATACAAGTGTTTAAGATGTGATCTCGTCTGTCCTTTGGAGTGAGTATCTTAAGCTATAAAACACAAAAAAATTGTTTCTACCTGTCTGTTGTACTTGATTTTGGATCCATCCAACCGATGTGCCGAAAACGATTGTATTTAAAGAAGGTCTCTCAGACTTAAAAGTTTCACGGTTCAGTTGTAATGGAAAATACGTGACGAGAATGGATAAGATAAGGAATGAGCATTTAAGAGAATGTTTGAAAGTGGCGCCAGTGACGGATAGGTTAAGGAGTGAACGTTTGACTTGGTATGGACATGTGATGAGACTGGATGAAAGCAATCTTGCGAGAAAGGTTTTAAGTATGAATTCAACATTCAGGGGTACTCTAGGGGTAAAGGTGCTCTAGGGGTAAAGGGAGACCAAACAAAAGATGAATGGCCTGCGTGAAACATGATATGGATAGACAGGGAGTGACTACGGAGATGACGTATGATAGTGCTGTATGGAAAAAGAGGACATATTGCGGGGACACCAAGTAGTTGGGATAAGAGCAAGAGAATGATGATCAAGTGTAAGGTAATAATAGTTAGGTAGGTGGCGCTATGATTGATTTCTAGGAATTCTGTATGTATTTTTTTTTAATTTGAGCAGATTAGCATTGCATTGTGTGGTAGCTGCGAATACTACAAATCCTCACTTTTCTCGTGGATGTCATAAAAGGCGACTAAGAGCCTTATAACAACCTGGGCTAACTCTATCTGATGCTGTTTGGTCAACAATTACATTCTCAAGGAGGGTTGTCGTCTGGCAAGCGGCCGGTCATAAAACTATTGCCAGTAACTTTTGCAATATGTACTATGAAAGAATAGTACATATTGTATCGACACCCAGTAATTGGGATAAGAGTAGGAGAATGATGATGAACAGAATAGCATTGGAGCATTGGTAGTTAATTAATATCATAGATGCAAATGTATTTTTTTTTAAAGACAACAGCTGGGACTAAGGAAATAATCCTTGTATTCTAAGAGACTTTATGAACATACAATTAGTGGATACAAATTATACCTGGTCTCAAAACGACAAATCGTGGATCTTACAAAATATTCTCCTGTTTGGGAATTGTATCCGTGACACTTGACATGGAAAGTTGGTATCTTAACCACTACGCCATTCATGCAGTCCTTAGTATACCTATCCTTTAGTATCGTTTTTACTAAATCTCTTTTTAGTTAGGTACTCTAATTAATTTAGCAAGGAATAATTATTGTTTTTTTTTTTTTCAGAACAACGGCATTATTTCATGAAGAATATCACAATGGTGTTATTAGGAAATGTACGCATTGTGACGAGGAATTCAAGTAAGTTTTAATTCCTGAAATTTTTTTTGGATTGTTTATAGATTCAATTTGAAACTCTTTCTGGTTTTATTTGCACAGTTTCGTTTCCTACTTTCGAGATCCATCACAGGATTAGCTCAATGACACCTATCATACATGGGTGTTCTAAAGTTTTTTTTTTATTGCTCTTGGTGGCAAACGAGCAAGCAGCACACCTGGTGGTTAGTGTTATTGTCGCCCATGGACCGTGGGCAGCGGCAGTACAGGAGTGTAGGCCGCTGACTACCAATAAAAAAACCTCAAACCCATTAAAAATTTTGATTGCCATTTCTCTTGTCCACCGAACGAAGCACAGCAACATTTTTCCATTACTCAGACGTCGATTTTCTGCAAGAGTGTGGTACTACCCTGGACGGCACGCAGCTGTATACAGAGAACTGTCAACAGTGTAGTTCTACCACTCTCCAAGTATAGGGTTTTTATTTCGATACTAGCTTCTGCCCGCGGCTTCGCCCGCGTAAAAAGTTGCTTTCCTAAAGTTTTTCATCCCTTATTTTTATTTCACCACTTAAGGGTATTTTTTTTACGAAATTTCAATGTTATATTTATTTATATTTAATCAGTAGCCTAAAAATAAGTTTCAAGATTCTGATCTTAAAAATGACGATACTTCCTTACAATTTTTCATTCACCTTTACAACTCTTTTTTTTTGCATCAAAAAGTAGCCTATGTCCTTTATCAGGCTCTACAGGGTGCAAGGGGACCGCTCCCGAAAACAAAGACAGGTAACCCTACTAGTCCTACTTGTAATGATAGGCTAGAAAAAAATCGATTCGGATGAAAAATTTTTTTTTTTATCACACGATGTCGTTGAACTCTTGAACATATGATCGTGAGTTTTGAATAGATTGCGTGTTTTCTCATCTGAGTATAGTTACGCATTTTTTAACGAGTTATCGTTACATGTCACTGTCCTAATACGATGGAATGTGAAAAAAACTTAAAAATATTTGTGAAACAAAAATTTTTTTTCATCCTGATCGATTTTTTTTCTAGCCTATCATTACAAGTAGGACTAGTAGGATCACCTGTCTTTGTTTTCGGGAGCGGTCCACTTCCACCCTGTATGCTATCTGTGTACCAAATTTCATTTAGATCGGTTCAGTAGTTTTGACATGAAAGAGCGACAGACAGAGTTACTTTCGCATTTATAATATTAGTAAGATTTCTCTTACATAGATATTAAGTTCTCGGGTCTTATATAATTATACAGATTTTTATATTACAGACACCTAACTACATATTATACGCATTTACGTACACATCGGAGCGAACACGTGTGCACATTATGTGGGGCTTCGTTCGTCAGCGCGATCGGTTTAAGAATACACAAGAAAATAAAGCATGTCAATGCTGAAACTGTGAGTATTTTTTATTATTAACGATATATCTTCACGATATTTGCTGTATGGTAGCGGCTAAGAATACTACCAACCCTTACTTTGCTCGTGGATGTCGTAAAAGACGATTAAGATTATTGAAATTTAGCATTTAATATGCTTGATTATTTATAAAAAGCTTGATTACGAGCGGAAAATTATTGTCGCATATGGGATTCGAAGCCACGCCTATTGGAAATTCGTTTCAATCGTGCTACCAACCATTTACACCAAGGCGAACTGTTGTATGATATTCAATTTTCGTCTCGTATTATATTTTCGTCTTTAAGGAGACGTGTGCCATCTACCCGATATTTTTTACAATGATGATTTCAATTTCAAATTTGAAGTCTCCTTAAATAGGACTAAGAGCTTTATATCGACCTGGGCTAACTCCATGTGATGCTGTCTGGTCAATAATTACATTCCCAAGGAGGTTTGACAGGTCAATATCATAGGCAATTTGACATATGAGATACTGCGTCGACCCCAAACCTTTTTTCGATACTGCGTCGACCCCAAACCTTTTTTAACAGTGTGGCCATAGCATTGTTGAAAGTAACGATTTGACTTACTGAATATGAAGAAACTAAGAATGTAAATAATTTGGATAATTTGTAAATAAATTTGCAATTTGATACTAGCGACCATGAAGTATAGATACAAGGAGTCCGAATGTTGAACGAATGGTTTGGAATTTAGGGGACAGAAATTTTGCCGGTAGAGCGCGCCACTTTTCAAGAAGTACTCGTTTAAATACGCGGGAAGTTTTGTTGCTATTGACTGGAATGTTTTGTTGCTATTGACAGCTCTGCAATTTTATATTTAAATTAATCGAATTTAACATTCGCGAACCAACGCGTGTTTACGTGTAATAATAATAATAGCATAGGTACGTCCTAAACTCTAGCGCAGTCAGTGGTAGAAAAGAGAACTAAGATCTGGGTTCATTATTGTGTCCATGAATACTATACTTATCACTAAAAAGGTTTCTGCCTGCGGTAGCTACGTGAGCGGGTCTCTCCCTTACCTCGAATGTGGTTGAGGGGCGTGATGGCTGCTTTAGTAGTTAACTCGTGATCGAGTGCCGCTTGTGGAATCTGGTCCAACCATTTCTGTTCTTTTTTGTTTTTTTTTGTTAATGCTGTATTTAACTTTTAAAAAATAAATCTTTACTCGAAGGGCATGTCACTGGAGCTAATGGGGATTAAACATGTATCCAATAATATTAAGAAAACATGTAATTTAAAAAAAAAATGACGAGCCCGCTGAGTTTCTTGCCGGATCTTCTCAGTTTGTGGCGGCTTTCCGATCCGGTGGTAGATTAATTTAAAAAAATATGTAATATTGACAATATGTAAGTGCCCTTTTAGGGCTTATGCATAATAAATGATTTGATTTGATTTGACGATGGCAAAGCCTTACCGTTACCTTACCTTATATCGTTCAAACTCCTTGTATCTCTACTTCTTGCTAGCGATAATAGTCTCGTATTAGTAACTGATTGCCAATACAAAAGAAGAAAAATTGAGTTATTTAAAAAAATGTGTTCCAGACTGTTACTGAGGGTGCAGAGGGTGATGAGGAGTATTGTAAGAGGTGCGATATAAAGTTCGAGACGAGGAAAGCATATGAAGAGCATCTATCACATTCAGCTATGCATGTTGATGGTCTTGAGTGAGTTGAATAATTAAATACTTGGTGACTGCACAGATGGCGTAGTGGTTAAGATACCGAACTTTTGTGCCATTGCTACGGGTTCGATTCGTACGCAGGACAATACTTTGTGCTATCCACAAAGCGTTGTTCTGAGTTTTGGTGTAATTTGTTAATTGTATGTCTCTAAAGTCCCCGGCAATACAAGGATTTTTTACTTAGTGCAGGGTGGTGTCTATCTTGCCGGGCGGGCCACCGAAGACAAAGATCGGGTACCGGTGGCCACGGCGAAGAGAGGTATTTGCAGGGTAAGTCCATGGGGTTGCGCGCCGCCTCTTCTGTCGCCCCGGACCGATTTGTCGCGGCGCGACCACATCCATGGTACAACTAGGGAAAAAAAGATGGTGTATTTTAATTACGTTAATATATCCGTGTGGTGACGGAGTAAGAATACAATTCACCATCCCTATCTTACCCATGGGTGATCGTAAGAAACGACTAAAGGATATAAAACGTATATAACATCTATGCGAGAGAAGGAAAACTCGAAACTAATACCTATACCAACACGTCTGACCAGCACGGTATAGTAGGTTAATTTCCCTCCTATTATGGAGGAGACTCGAGCCCAGCAGTGGGATGTATATGAGCTGATATGACTATATTGATTTTTTTTGTTTCTAAATATCTTAATTATTTAAAATATATTTTATGTGTTTTCACAGAGATTTAGAAGTGGAGGCACCAGTAGGTCGGAATCCTAGGAAACGACGTCGAAATCAAAACAGACGACTCACAAAAATACCAACAAATTGTCATATTGTAAGTATTATCATTATTACTAAGCGAGAGTTGGCTATGCAGAAAAGAGTATGAAAGTAAAATTAATGCGGTCGAAATGCGATCTCTGCGGAAAATCTGTGGAGTTAGGCTGACCGACCGCATTCGTAACGAGGAATTCTCCTATGGTTCGGACATGTGGAAAGAATGTTGAACGAACGTCTGGTTAAGAAGATATACAATGCGAAAGTGGAAGGATGTAGGTACCGGGGGAGACCGAGACTAACGTACCTAGACCAGATCGGTCATATACTGAAGGAAGGTGGAGTCAAGAGTCTCCGAAACCGGCGAGCGTGTATGAAGAGAATTATGAATGTTGAGGAAGCGAGTGAAGTATGCAAAGATAGAGTTCTCTGGCACTCTGTTTCCTCTGCCTACCCTGCAAGGGATATGGCGTGATGATATGTATGTATGTATATTTTTTTCTTTTTTTAATTTTGATATTTTTTTTTGTATTTTAGGGTTATGTGAATGAAATTTTAGAATTGATGTTAAAAATTTTGTTTCTATTGTTGCTTTTATATATAGTTATTTTTATTTTCTTTTTTATACATTGCTAACCATTTATGAACTATGGTCAAATGTCAAATATCCAGTTTGTCGGGCAGTTAACCTAAAATCAATTAATATATGCCACTTGTAAAGACATACAACAAGCGAGTTGACAAAAAAATATGACAAAGCATGGTGAAAAAAAATCGGCCAAATGCGAGTTAGACCCGGACACGAAGGGTTCCGTACCGTTATCTATAAAAACATCGAGTTTTGAACTCTGTTATCGATATCGAGCAAAAAACACCGAGTTTTGAACTCTGTTATCAATATCGACCAAAAAAATACAGAGTTTTGAACTCTGTTATCAATATCGAGCAAAAACGAGCAAAAACACCGAGTTTTAAATTCTGTTATCAATATCGAGCAAAAACGAACAAAAAACACAGAGTTTTGAACTCTGTTATCAATATCGAGCAAAAACGAGCAAAAAAAATCACCGAGTTTTGTACTCTGTTATCAATGTCGAGCAAAAAGATCACGTTTGTTGTATGGGAGGGAGCCCCCTCAAATATTTATTTTATTCTGTTCTTTGTTTCGGTATTTGTTGTTGGCAAGAGAAATACATCATCTGTAAAATTTTCAACTGTCTAACTATCACCGTTCATGAGAAGAGATCAAGAGTGTTAGTAATAGGGTCTAGTTTTACGTTTTGGGTACGGCACCCTTATTCTTTTTTTTTTTTTGCGGTGGGCTATGGACGTCGCACCCCGCCCAATCGGTCCGGGGCGACGGAAGAGGCGGCGCGCAACCCCACTAACCCACCCTGCAAACACCTCTTCTTCGCCGTGCGAGCGGGCCACCGGTACCCGATCTTTGTCTTCGTTGGCCTTGGGTACGGCACCCTAAAACACGATAAAATGTTTTAATAAAAACATGATAAATAGTATCCATCCACCCATCAGCCCGTAAACGTCCACTGTTGGACATAGGCCTCCCCCACGAGAATGCCATTTGCAACGGTCCTGTGCCACCTGCATCCAACGGATTCCTGCGACCTTGGTAATGTCATCAGTCCATCTAGTGGGGGATCGTTCTACGCTGCGTCTTCCGATAAATAGTATAATTATCTCTTATGTTTACGCTTGTATTACACATATCAAATAAAACTACTTTTACGCATTCTATCGCGTTTGTTAACATTTTTAAGCGTTATATACATAGGAGGACTAAGTTGTTTCACGTCTAACAAGTCATCGCTATTACAGAGTTTTTTTTTTATAACCGCTACATCTAATAATGTAGCAGCTAGAAAAGAACTTATACAGGGTGCCGATTTAATTAGTAGAATCCTTGAAGGGGGTGTATCAGACCATGATACACTATCCAAATCAGTAAAAAAAAATAGCACCTAAGTTTTGATTAAATTGCCATACTGATAAGCGGTCAATACACTTGTACTATAAAAATTTCATGTAGGCATATACTCATGCGCGTGACACTGAACTAGTAGGAAAATAGACCCGCTCGCGCTGCGCTCACCGCCGCACAGCTGGGTCGAAATGTACCTACAGGTCAATGTACGGTGACAAACCTACTGTTTTGATAAGAAACAAATCACTTTATCTCGGGATTGGGCAGAGCTAGGAGTCTGCAACTAACTTTATTGTTTTTTATGACGTCATTCCTACACCTAGTTTAAGTTATTCTACTAATAAAATCGGCACCCTGTATAATGCGAGATTAAATCCGTAAAAATTGTTTTATTTTAATAAAAAAAAAATACAGTAATCCCCGCTATAATCAAGTAGATTGGTTCTGCGTTATAGGAAACGTGGTGTAAGAATATCGTATAACGCGCTTGTATGACCCCCATATAATGTATTATGTACAAATACATACATACATATCATCACGCCATATCCCTTGCAGGGTAGGCAGAGAGAACTCTATCCTTGCATACTTCACTCGCTTCCTCAACATTCATAATTCTCTACATACACGCTCGCCGGTTTCGGAGACTCTTGACTCCACCTTCCTTCAGTACATGACCGATCTGGTCTAGGTAGGTTAGTCTCGGTCTCCCCCGGTACCTACATCCTTCCACTTATACTATATGTACAAATGATTCACGTTTAACTTTTCTCGTTAAAAAGGTTTTATTTAAATCGAGTATTAAGAATAAAAACTATGCTATAAACGAAATATGTACATATAACGTATGAAATTTTGACTGCATAGATGCGGTTAAAATAATTATCTTCTGTTCCAGTGTCGTGGGTTCGATTCCCATGTGGGACAATACTTTGTGCGATCTACAAACTGTTGTTTTGAATTTGGATGTAATTTGTCTACGTTAATTGCATGTTAGGCGCACGCAGCGTTGGACGACCCCCCACTAGGTGGACTGATGACATTATGAAGGTCGCAGAAAACCGCTGGATGCAGGTGGCACAGGACCGTTGCGAATGGCATTCTCGTGGGGGAGGCCTATGTCCAATAGTGGACGTTTACGGGCTGATGGATGGATGGAATTGCATGTTTGTAACGTCTCCCGAACACCTATGAGGATTATTTCCTTAATTTAGGGTGGTGCCTTTAAAAAAAAACGCGTTATATGGGGGATTATCCGTGTTATATCTTGGACTGAAATCGTGTAATGTGAAAAATGCGTTAATAAATTACCGTGTTGTAAGGGGGTACTATATTGGCCACCGAAGCCAAAGATCGGGTACCGGTGGCCCGCTCGCACGGCGAAGAGAGGAGTTGCACGGTGGGTCTATGGGGTCACGCGCCGCCTCTTCTGTCACCCCGGACCGATTTGCCGGGCCGAAACGCATCCATAGCCCACCGCAAAAAAAAAAGAAAAAGAAAAAAAAATAGGGTACTATAATAATAATAAAAATAATTATATTGCAGTGCGGTAAACACTTTGCGACTCAGGCCGCTTGTCGGAAACATCATTTGGCTGAACATCCGAGGACATCATTCTTCGCACCAAACGAGAGGCATATATGTGAAATATGTGGCATATCACTGGCGGTGAGATAATTACTTTTGTCTATATTTATTTATTAGATTAGAAAATTAGATTAGAAATGCGATCTCTGCGGAAAATCAGTGGAGTAAGGCTGACCGACCGCATTCGTAACGACGACGTAAGAGAGCGAGTAGGTCTGAAAGAGAGTATTGGTGTAAAGATGCGAAAGGGAATGCTCCGATGGTTCGGACATGTGGAAAGAATGCCGAACGAACGTCTAGTTAAGAAGATATACAATGCGAAAGTGGAAGGATGTAGGTACCGGGGGAGACCGAGACTAACCTACCTAGATCAGATCGGTCATGTACTGAAGGAAGGTGGAGTCAAGAGTCTCCGAAACCGGCGAGCGTGTATGAAGAGAATTATGAATGTTGAGGAAGCCAGTGAAGTATGCAAAGATAGAGTTCTCTGGGACTCTGTTCTCTCTGCCTTCCCTGCAAGGGATATGGCGTGATGATATGTATGTATGTATGTATGTATATTTATTTATTACTTTCCATCTGGTGGCCATCACCAAAGTAAAAATAAAATTCACAATATACACTCGGTTATATAGATTCCACTATTTGTAACTGTATTTAGTATTTAAATTACTGAAATTTAGCATTTAATATGCTTAATTATTTATAAAACCCGATTACGAAGTGAAAAATGATGTCACAAGCGGGATTCGAACCCGCGACTATTGGGGTTCCGGCCCAATCGTGCTGCCACTACACCACCGTGACTAATTGTAGGACATGCAAACATTGTCGGGTAGATAGCATACCGTCACCTTAAGACGTAAATATGATACGAAGTGAAATTTGCATGTCCTACAATTAGTCACGGTGGTGTAGTGGCAGCACGATTGGGCCGGAATCCCAATAGGCGCGGGTTCGAATCCCGCTTGTGACATCATTTTTCACTTCGTAATCGGGTTTTGTATTTAGTATTTTATTGTGATTGTAACTGTCCGTGATTCCACTCTAGGTCTTATGCTAGGGCCGCACCTGCGTGTATCGTCCCGAGGTAATGTGTGGCGAAGCTTCGTACGTTCTGTACACTAGAAAGTTATCGCGATAATACTGTGGTCATATTAGCGACTTCGGTATTTTACACGAAGTATCGTGCAATAATTAAAGATGGCCGAAATCATTTTCATGCGTTTTAACTATGCGAAGTTGCTTTACTTTTACAGCTATATTATGCTAATAATTACATAATGATTTTTTTGGATCCCTTCATGCGTTCAGCTTTATAATGGTGTAAAAATTCTAACACCATTTCATCGTTCCACTCCATATTTATTGATTAACTGGAGATCCTCGAACGCGTTTAAATACATTGAAAATTTCCGCCGAAATGAAAAACGCTAGTCTGACCATAGAGCGCGATATATTAGCGCGCTAAAACCCTTTGATTTATCGCCACACAAGCGATAACGCACACGAAGCCCGAATGTTCGCGACGATAGCCAATTATACAACCATCACCAACTGGTCACATCTGCGTGTATCGTCTCATTGCACGAAGCTTCGTGACGATACACGCAGGTGCGGCCCTAACAGAATACCACCGGGTGGGCCATGGATGAGAAAGACCTGGTTCCGGTAGCCCACACACACGGCATCGAGACGTACATTGCAGGGCGGGTCTATGGGATCGTGCACCGCTTCATATGTCGCTCCCGACAATTTTAACGGAATGTGACTGAACCATAGTTCGTCGCAAATAAAAGGTCTTAGCAGAATACCAGCGTTGCTTCAACTAAATGAAGAAGCACGATCTGAGTTAAGATCCTTTTTTATTTATCAATAATCATCATCATTCTCCTACTCCTATCCCAATGACTTGAGGTCGATACAATATGTACTCTTCTTTCATAGTGCATATTGTAAAAGTTATTGGCAATAGATTTATGACCGGCCGCTTGCCAGACGTCATACCTTGGGAATGTAATTGTTGACCAAACGGCATCAGATGCAGTTAGCCCAGGTCGTTATAAGAGTCTTAGTCGCCTTTTACGACATCCACGAACAAAGTAAGGGTTGGTAGTATTCGTAGCCGCTACCACACAGCTTTTATTTATCAGTAGTATATTAGTTTTTAATTTTACTTCCAAATACTTTAGATATAATGTATGAGAGCAAAATAAATGGCTTTTCTTTCTTCTTTCTTTTATTCATCTCCTATCTTACCCGTGGGTGATCGTAAGAGATGACTAGGGGATACAAAACGCATATAACATCTATGGGAACGGAAACTGGAAACAAAATCTTAAACCAATACGTCTGTCCAGCGTGGTATAATAGGTCAATTTCCCTCCCATTATAGAGGAGACTCAAGCCCAGCAGTGCCGCAGACCGGACAATTCCCCGGTCCGATCACCCGAAGCCTCGGTTAGGGCGGCATCAGGCGCAGACATTCGCGCCTGCGCAGCCCCGGCCGCTGACGGCGGCCCGGGTCACGGGGATTTTCCCGTACTCGTTCCGCCGCCTCCTTCTGCGAGATGACAGCCTCGCAGAAGGCGGCGACCGCGTCCCAGTTCCTGACGCTGTCGACTATCGCTTTCGCGACAGCCGGCAGCGCCAGGTCGGCACCGATAACAGCGACGAGGTCACGGCGCTGCCCGTCCCAGCTCGGACCTACCTCGAGCGTATGTTGCGCCGTGTCCTCGTCACTACTGCAATGGTGGCAGGACGGAGTCCACTCCCTATACGCGACCGTGTGCAGGTACAAGCCGAAGCAACCGTGCCCCGATAATATCTGCACCAGCCGAAAGGAGAGGACTCCGTGCCGCCGCTCCATCCACTCCGCCGGAGGGCCTCAACGGTAACAACACCGTGTCTAGGCCTCTCCAGCCGCGTAATCCTGGTCCTCGCGCCAGGTGGCTGTCTCGTTAGACGATGGGGAGCCACCCTCGTCGCTGCACTGAGGTTACCCGCCGGTAGAGGTCGGAGAGCATCTCCGCCTCTAGGTCCCAAGGGGGTGTCCCGGCCAATAGGCATGCCGCCTTTGTCGACACCGTGCGGTACTCGCGAATGGCTCTGACCGCCATGGCTCTCTGTGGTCTCCACAGAACAGCCCTGAGCTGGGCGTTCAGAGCCCTCGCCCACACGGGTGCGCCGTACATGGCCATTGAGCGGATCACCCCCGCATACAGCCGTCGGCCTTCCTAACTGGGTCCGCCCACGTTGGGCATGAGCCGCGATAGGGCGAACGCCACGCCGACCAGCCGGGGAGCAATACTGCGGAAATGCTCCCGGAACCACCAACGCCCGTCGAGCACCAGACCCAAATACTTCATATGGGCCTGGTGAATATTATATCCTTTAGTCCTTCTTCACGACACTCACGGGCAAGAAAGAGGGTGGTAAATGGTATTCTTACCGCCACACATTGAATAATAGTTACTTTTTTAAATGCTTAATATTTTTTAATGCTTAATATTTTTTATATGCTTGATATTAAGTTGAATTATAATTATTTTCTAGCCGGGCAGTGTTTCAAGTCATCTGAATACTCACACTAGAGAGAAGTTATACTCCTGCAGTACTTGCGGGAAGCAGTTCAGCAGTAAGGGTGGTATGACTACGCATCAGCTGGTGAGGTTTTGTCTGTACTTCTTTTTTTTTTCAGTTCAACTACATCACTTTTTTGGGTAGGACTTGGTCTTTTTCTTTTGGTAGGCTGTCCGAGACGACGGACAGGCGGTGTGCGGCCCATAATCCACTGTGTGCCCTCTCCATCACGATTAGACCACTGGTACCGCTTCCTTGACATCCGTGGCCGGTCCGGCAAAGACTAAACACTGCACTAAAGAAATAATCATTATATTGCGAGCGACATTTACAAAGAAATAATTTACAAAAATAGTAGGAATCAAAACTAGCAATATGCATTTTGAAATAATTTTGGTATTTTAATAAATTCATATGCAATGAACACGATTTAATGCTGAACTGTTAATTTAATGGAAATTAAAAAGAAATTAAATTTAACTTGATTTTGATACCATAGGCTACTAATACTACCAACCCTTACTTGGCCGCGACTAAGAGCTTTATATCGACCTGGGCTAACTCCATCTGATGCCGTTTTGTAAACAATTACATTCCCAAGGAGGTCTGACGCTAGGGAAGCGGCCGGTCGCAGAAGGAAGAGGCGGAACGAGCCCGGGAGGATTTCCTCCATACGGATTCGGGCCGCCGCCGACGCTTCGGGCGGCGCAGGCGCGAATACCTGCGCTTGATGCCGCCCTAGCCGAGGCTTCGGGTGATCGGACTGGAGAATAGTCCGGTCACCCAACGTGAGGCCACCGCGTGAGGACGGTGCCCCGACGGCGAAAGCTGTCGAGGCATCGACTCGAGAGGAACCCGCGAGGGTAAACCGCCGGGCGGGCCACCAAATCAAATCAAATCATTTATTATGCATAAGCCCTAAAAGGGCACTTACATATTGTCAATATTACATATTTTTTAAAAATTAATCTACCACCGGATCGGAAAGCCGCCACAAACTGAGAAGATCCGGCAAGAAACTCAGCGGGCTCGTCATTTTTTTTTAAATTACATGTTTTCTTAATATTATTGGATACATGTTTAGTCCCTATTAGCTCCAGTGAGGCAAAGACAAAGATCGGGTACCGGTGGCTCGCTCGCACGGCGAAGAGAGGAGTCCTTGCAGGGTGAGTCTATGGGGTTGCGTACTGTCTCTTCCGTCCCGGACCGATTTGGCGGAGCGCGACCACATCCATAGCCCAACGCAAGGGGAAAAAAAAAGACAGGCGGCCGGTCATAAAACTATTGCCAAACCTTTTACAATGTTTATGATGGCGAATGGAAACATATTGCGTTGACTTAAAGTAATTGTGATGAGGGTTGGATGATGATATTGATGATTTAATAGTGATAGGACTACACTGTTGACAGTCCTCTGTCTACAGCCCTGGGTCGGTCCTACCGGAGTTTACACTCGCAGAATATCAACGTCTTAGTAACAATGTGCTGCTGCCGTTCGTTCGGCGAGTGACACTTTCCGGATGGATTCGGGGTTTTCATTGATAGACAGCGGTTTTTTTTGTGTGGCTTAGTTGTTAGCCTCAGATGGCTATGACATGACAACTTTACCCGGACTGTGGGTGAGCGCTAAGGGCTCTTAACCAGTTATAGCCAGCGGCCTAGCTGTATCTTTGATATTGCAAAAATCCATGGGCGGCAGAAACTTACCAATTAGGTACTGCTTGCTCGTTTACCACCAAAAGCAAAAAATAAATTCTTTTTAAAATGTGAAATGTTATATCAGCAATATTAAAAAATCCTTTGTTTCAGACCCATACAAGTGAGAAGCCGGTTGGATGTACGCTGTGCGAGAAACGTTTTAAGCAGCTGAGTAGTATGCGGCTACATTATCGCACTTTCCATCTTAAAGAACCGTACCCAAAGAGGTAAGTGGCTTATAAATGGTATACTGTTAGTGGCAGGACCACGGTGTTGACGGTTCTCTGTCTATAGCCGCGGGCCGGTCCGTCCGGGGTAGTACCACACTCTCGGAGAAGATCGATGCCTGAGTAATGGCAATGTGCGCTTCGTTCGATGAGCGAGAGATTCGGAAGCCCAACTGGGTGGGTTTGGGGTTTGTATTGATAGGCAGCGGCCTAGCTATACTCTTAGTATTGCAAAGGCCTATGGGCGGCAGTGACACTTACCATCAGCTGTGTTGCTTGCTCGTTTGCTGTCATAATTATGTAATAAAAAAAAGGCATAAATACGGGATAGAATCGAGATGGAATAGGATATAAGGAATGTTACTCCTGTGATGAGTAGCCTCCAGAACTTTAACTTGCAATTTGCCAAAGAACTTTGATTAATAATTCGTCGTTCATCTTCAAAAGTGCATTTGAAGCCCAACAATCTTGAGGATGCCTCGTTTAGAGGCGAAATATGTGTCGAAGAAGGAAAATTTGCAGTAAAATCCCATATCGTTTGACCAGCGCGGGATAGTAGATCAATTTCTCTTTTTTAAACCTAGCCACAAAGTTGGGCAGAGGGCTCGAGCTCACCTCACGAAGTGTAGTATATTGCCACTGCTCCGACGTTGATTTCCTTCGAGAGTGTGGTTCTATCCTGGACGGACCGGCCCGAGAAAACAGAAAACTATCAACAGTGTGGCCTTACCTAAAACACTCATATATCGTGGAAGAGGTTCGAGCCCGGAACTGGTGCCCATACGAGCTGATGATAAATAAATAACTTAATTTGTTTCATAATAAATAAAGTTAAAATTAATATAACAAAAAATGTTTCAGGAATCGAAAGAAGAAAGCTGAAGAGATATCAAAATTGGACGAATATCCACAAGAAGAATCTGATGAAAACATGGCGATCGATAGATGGCGCTGATCTTATTTATGCCTAATATTGTTTATTCTAATATTGCTCTGTGGTAGCGGATACGAATACAAGAGTGCGAGTTAGATAACTCTGCGCGCTATTGGTGGCGTGCTTAATGTTACCAGCATAGCTGATCTTTTTTCCTTCTTTTAATGAATAATCATTTTTCATTACTCGAAACTTAAGTTAAGCAGATAAGCATAATTAATGTACTAGATTCTTCCACTCACATACAATATTGAAAAAAAACATGAAATTATTGTAAACATTTTATTGGATACTTAGTAGTAACTACTGTTAAATTTGATATAACAATGATCCTGAAGTGGGTTAATACCATTATACATTTGACCATCTTCATCAGAATCTATGCTGGAGTCTTCATCAGAAGAGTCCGATGTATCGCCAGTAACTTTAATTGAGGCTGCTAGAACCAGAGTGGCCTAACTGCATTTTTGCAACTTTTAACCTAATTGCAATTTCGTAATCTAAAAATGTTAGTCTCCAAAACCAAAGCGCCCTAAAGTTGTTTACAAGCAATTAACAATAGATGGCAGTACAAGTACATCTTCGGTTTATGTTCAAATTGATTAAATTGAATTTAATTCCCTTCATATTGTAAAATATGGTTCTTGTAGTTAGGTCGCTCTGGTTTTAGTAGCCTCAGTTATGAATTTGTCCATTTCCATATCCAATAGCCATGATTCGAAATATCTGTCTTCTATTTTTTCTACATGTAGACATATATTAAGCCATTCTTCTGTCCTTACTGTTATGTATGCCGCTTCAATAACAGAGGCTGTTGTGTTAGGAGCTCGTGCGAAATTTTCCCTGCAATTCACTCCTTCATTATGGCTCAAATCTTTTCTATGGGATTTAAATCGCAGTGTTACGGCGCTAAACGCAGAATCTCATATCCATGTTCATTCAATATTTGTTCTATTTCATATTGTTGGTCAACTTTGTGCCTTTTGATTAATTCGTATCACTGTGCTTTTGTCCAACAATCATCGAATTCAATTTCATTTTTCGTAAGCCACTCTTGGAGCTCTACTTTTGTATTGCCCATTGTATTACCTTGTTTATTTGGGTGCAGTTCAATTCGATCATATATTCGGCACAATTTTTTCATCTATCGCATGAAGTTCATCATCATTCATATCGTCATGGATAGTCATTAGATTTTGATTTAGATTTGAAGAGTAGCAGTCCGTTTTCAACAAACCCAGTTTTAACTCCAGCATGAGCTTTAATCCATCTTTTACCGACGCTATCAGAAGCAAAAACACCAGACTTTTGCTCGGATTGCCAACATGCTTGGAGGTGGTATGAAGTAAGAATCTCCTTCTTCACGATGTAAAATGATTGAATTTTATGACTTATAGCGCACTTATCAAAATCGTCTAACACGGTAATCTTTTCTTCCGGTTCCTGGTTTTACCCGGGGTCACTATTTTCGAAGATGAAGCTGCTGCTACATTACACTCTTGAGTTATTTGGGTGACGGTACGTTCAGATACGCCTGTAACAAAATAACAAATGTATCATCCAAAAACCAATACCGTCAGACACCGGTAGTACGAAAATGTAGGGAAATATTATTATAGTGGCATCCCTAATAATTACCTGTCAGATATGCTACGCGCTTTAACTTTGGAAAACGGTATCGTCGGCCCCTGTCCCTTGTCTCGTTCTTCTTCACAAGCACGTTTGACCTTCAATATTATATTCCTGCCAGCACTTTTAATTACTTTTGGCATAATGATGGCAATACTTCGACAATAAATAAAAATACGGAACACAACTCTATTGACACTTGACACAAACGACAATATGGCGCCAAATCATTAGTTCCGATTTTGGCCGCGCGCAGAGTTACCTTGCGAGCTCTCTACCAACGTTTAATTTGCTTGTGAATATGTTTAAATACTAAAAACTGTACATCGACATGGGCCAACTCCACCTGATGCCGTCTGGTCAAAAATTACATTCCTTAGGGTTGACGTCCGTCAAACAGACGGCATTTCATAAAACTATTGCCAATAATTTTTGCAATATGTGCGATGGAAGTGGAGAATATATTACTTCAACCCTAAATAATTGGAATAGGAACAGGCTAATAATATATGTTCGGTGGCAGTTTGTTTAATAATATCAAGCCCAACATTGTTCTGAGGTGTCGCAAAAGCTGACTAATAGTATCATACTGATCATCATTATTTCAGCTCATATATGTCCCATTCCGGGGATTTGAGTCTCCTCTACAATGGGAGGGAAATTGACTTACTATACCACGCTGGTCAGATGGATTCGTATAGGGTTTTGTTTCGTTTTTTTTTGTGTCTGTCTCTTAGCTGTTAGCCGCAGATGGCTGTCACAGCTTAACCCGGACTATGGGTGAGTGCTGAGGGCTCTCAACCCGGTAATAATTTTAAGCGACAACGCCCGAGGGCTCTCGCTGTGGAGAACGGACCTCGGCTCGGGGCGTCGCTGATAGAAGATTTTGTTTCGAGTTTTTATTCTTTTATATAGATATTATCCCCACATCAGTCGGCCCCTTATAATACCGTTGTCTAATACTATTACTTAATCGGCTTTTACAACATCCACCGGTAGGATAAGGGGTGGCGCATTGTATTTTTACTTCGTCATCATAGCGAAACTGGTATTGCCTTCGCCTGTGTTAATTTCGCTATTTAGTCAAATATTACCTGCACGTATGGTTTAATGCAGTTTGTATTAGGTTCAATTTAAACATGAGAGTTGTTTGTGTGATCCAAAAATGATTATTCTGATTCTAAAGTGGTATGTGTTCATTAATTGTATGTATCCGTATGGTGACAGAGTAAGAATACAATTTACCACCCCCTATCTTACCTGTGTGTGATCGTAAGAGACGACTAAGGGATATAAACGTATATAACATCTATGAAAGAGAACGAAAACTCGAAACAAAACTCTATACCGACACGTCTGACCAGCGTGGTATAGTAGGTCAATTTCCCTCCATTATGGAGGAGGCTCGAGCCCTACAGTGGGAGATATATGAGCTGAGATGATAGTGATTCCTAAATAATTTACTGTTTAAAAAAATATTTTATTTTCCGTAATTTTTTTTTAACAAAATCACCAACGCCATATAAAATGTATGAAATAAATTTAAACAAGCTAATTTTATTGGGAATGGGTCAGGTTTCGTGTAGTGTATGCCAATAAGTCCTGTATGGTGACGGAGTAAGAATTCAATTCAACACACACTTTCTGGACTATGGTTAGGGATGTAAATATCGAAAACAAGAACATCGATGTTTCAGTACGAACATCGATATACAAAAAATATCGGACCGAACGAACGGCATGTGTCAAGAACACAGTCTACAAAAAAAAAGTCAAAACATCGATTTAAAAACATTGTATAAAATAAAATCGATACATCGATGTTTTGCAATAGTGAACATCGATGTTTCAGAAACATCGATGTATCGTTCGCATCCCTTAACATGGATGGCCTAAAGATGACTAAGAATAACTCGACATAAAACTTTACACCAACCCAACTGATCAATATGATTTAGTAGGTCAATTACCTTCCTATTGCAGAGGAGCTCGAAGCCAAGCAGTTTGACTTATATCGACTGAGAAGATATTAATGAGTATTATGTAAAAAACTATTATAAAATGTATATGTATTACGTGTTTAAATTATTAATAAGTATATTAGTATTTATTAATAGCTACTCGACGTGGTTTCCCGCGTAAGTTTTTAATAAAAAAATAAAGGAAAAATGTTTCTCAATTTAGTTATTAAGTCTTAGATATCAACAATGTAATAAAGTAGGTACTCTATGGAAAATGTAAATGATGAATTATATGAAATAAAACCTATTTTTACCGCCAAATGATTTATTTGAAATAAAACCTATTTTTACCGCCAAATGATTTATTTGAAATAAAACCTATTTTTACCGCCAAATGATTATTTATTTGAAATATAACCTATTTTTACTGCCAAATGATGATTTATTTGGAATATAACTTGTTTTTACTGCCAAATGATGATTTATTTGAAATAAAACCTATTTTTACCACAAAATAATTTATTTGAAATAAAACCTATTTTTACTGTCAAATGATGATTTATTTGAAATAAAAGCTATATTTACTACCAAATAATGATTTATTTGGAATTTAACCTATTTTTACCGCCAAATGATGGTATATTTCAAATAAAACCTATTTTTATCGCCAAATGATGATTTATTTGGAATATAACCTATTTTTACCGCTAAATTATATTTTTTTTAGGTTTGAAAAGATTTATTTGAAACAAAACCTATTTAGAAATTAAAGTGCATCCATATAGCCAATCATTGCGAGTGAAATGGGGTTAAAACATTCCAAACGTTCATAAGCGAACTAAGAGTAAGAGCTGGTTAAGGCACTGGCCTTATGCAGGACAACTCTTTGCTGGGTCCACAGTATTGTTTTGAGTCTAGGTGTAATTTGTCTGCGTTAATTATATGTTTGTAAAGTCCCCAGCAATAGAAGGATTATTTCCTTAGTGCAAGGTTGTGTTTAATAAAAAATTATAACAAATATTTTGTTTTATTTCACATCCATTTGTCAGCCGTTTCATCTATCTAATATCTTAAAATTATCAATCCTTTAGTTTAATAGTGATAGGGCAACATTGTCGATAGTTTTCTGTCTATAGGCGGCTGCCTACCATTGGAAACCTCAAACCCATCCAGAAAGTTGAGCTGCCGGGTCGCTTGCTCACCAAATGAAGCGCAACAGCTCATTGTTACAGCTTAGACGTCGATTTTCTGCTAGAGTATGGCATTACCACGGGCAAACCGCCCCACGGCTGTAGACAGAGCTATCAACATTTGGCCTTACCACTATAAAAGACTTGCGAGTATGCTTCTACGTATTCTTGTTAGTGGGGTGACTATTTAAGACCCACCAACTCGCAAAGTTTACTCTTAGTATCAGAATCAGGTTTATATGTGAATAAATAAAAGTTTGATGAAACTTCCTTAGATAATTTTATTCACGCAGCGACACACATCACACGTTTACCAAACAAGAAAATAATAGCGCATTCCAAATTCAAATACAATATACAAAGTAGAAAAATAAAACTTGTAGGAAAAAAGATCTTATATTAAAATAAACACTCTTTTATTCCAACAATTCTCCTGATGAACCCATAGATGATTCTTACCACAGGAAGGGAAAGGGTGACCTATGGTATTCTTAACTACACGGAGTATTGGAACGAAGTTCCTTATCGCGCGTTGTGAAAGGGGGCTAGACGGAAAAAATTCTTACGAAAAGTTGTCACGACACTTTTTGCTATAGTAAGCTATTGTAAGCTGTGCGGCGTCGCTCGTCGGTTCTCTTATAGAAAGCAAGCCAGATATTTTCATTTCTATTTCGCATTGAACAGTGTGGTGTCGCGACGATTTTTTTTATAGATAGAGTGATTCAAGAGGAAGGTTTATATGTATAATATATGCATAATGTACTAGAGAAACACTGATAATTTTAGAGGTTTCTAATGTGATGTCGTAAATAAACACATTATTTTGCGCTTACATTGCAAACGCTGGCTGAACCCTACGAAATAGATCAAAATAAAGTACTACAGTATTATACAGCTTAAAAAGGCCTACAAAAAAGTCCGCGATGGTATATATCTATCTCTTAAGGATAACATACTATATCCATTTTAATACTTTAAAAAATGTTCTATTATAAAACGGTAATTGAAAAGCTATTTACACAAATACTGTATTAATCCTTATCATTTTAAATACATTAGTTGGCTTGAGCATTTCATGAAGATATTTTTTTTCCTTCAGACCATGCAAATTAAATCAATACCTTAAGAGATATAGCAAAATCAAAATAATGCGCAACGAAATTATTTTCGCCCGTGACCGGGCCGCGTGGCCGGCTCGCGTTCGAGCTCGGGGCCGAAAAGTTTTGGTAGTCTAGTGGAATTGTATATCCTATTATTAATATTATAAACGTGAAAGTTTGTAATAATGTATGGATGTGAACATGTTTGTTGCTCTTTCACGTAAAAACTACTGAACTGAATGGATTTTGATGAAATTTATAGTAATATAGCTTGCACATCATAATAACACATAGGCTATAATTTATAAAGATATTTTGCAAATTGGCTAAAATATAACGATAAAAATCGCTTAAGGCAGAAAAAAATTATATAATTAAAATAGAACTTCGTTCCATCCGGGTGTCCCTTGACACCTCCGGTTTTTTTACAATACTTGGTGACTAATGAGTTATTATAACTTTAACAATTTTGGTAATTAAAAAAAACTAGTATGGAATGATTCCGTCGCCTCGGATGAGGTATGGGGCAGGGTTTAACCAGATAGCCAATTTTGGCGGGCATCTAAAAACGTCATGTGGTGGTCTTGTATTATATTCAATATCTTAGTGTTTTAACTTGTTATATTAAATAATTTTGATGGCATTTTATGTAATGTGATGCGACAGAACTGATGGGATATAGTGAATATGATATAAAAGGGCTTTACAACGTTTGTTTTCCACGTAAATTCCCAGAAAAATATTGATGGCAACGATTTGATTAAGGGGGGAAATACCTACGTGTAGAGGCTCAAAAAAATCAATTTTCTTTTTTTTCTTGACTCGCTTGTAAAACTATTAAAAAATATAAATTTAAAATTTCAAGTCAAATATTCCTATTCGTTCAAAAGTTATAAGTGATTTAGTAAGTACCCTTCGGTACAGCACGTAACGTAGCCCGACAGAATCAACACAGCTTTTTGGACAGTAAAGAAGCTCGAAAAGCACGAAAAGAAAAATTGCAAGCTGAAAATGAAGCATATAATGCTGAAGAAGGTTTGCAATATGATGCTGGAATAGCTGATTACTTGGTAAGTTGTTTCAATTAGTTTAATACTACTTTAATTTTTGCTATCATTTCTTTTTTAAACTCGATTTTCTTGAAACAAGTTTTTTTCGAAAAGGTGTACACTCTAGCTTAAAAAGTATTAAACCAATCATCCTGAAATTTGGTATATAATTTCCATATATAATTGTACTGTATATGAACCTCAATCATAAGCGATATTTTTATTTTAACTATTTTTTTTTATAGTAAACTAAATATGAAAAAATGGTTAAAAATCGTGACTTCTCTTAACGGCCATCTAAAAAATGCCAATTTTAATTTTTTGTTTTTAAATTGAGGTTTATATAGAAGATACACATATAAAAAACAGTATTTTTTCTATGCCATTGATTGCAGATAAAAATTGTGGCTTCCATCATGTACACCAACTGCTAAGTCGGATGACAACCTACGATGTGTATCAGCCGATATCTCTGTTACTTTTAAATTATATTTTTGTAACATATGAAAAAAAAAAACTAATCAACATACATATATACATACATACCATCACGCCATGTCCTTTGCAGGGTAGGCAGAGAGAACAGAATGCCAGAGAACTCTATCCTTGCATACTTCACTCGTCCTTTTTTTTTCCAAAACTAATCAATATATGTATAAAATAACCTAATAGTTTCAATAAATAATATAAATTTTTTATACCTTAAAAAATTTATGAAAATCAGTATGAAAACGTCCTTTTACTCGTATTTCCCTTCTTAACTAACGCACAATGACTAACCTGAAAATACTAAAGACGTGCTGAAAATTATAACTCGACACTGGCAAGAATAGCTCGTATAGGTAGCTGATTGGCAATACATAAAAAGAAGAAGAAACCAGATAGCCTGATAAAAACAAGGGTTTAATTACCGGGAGAACTCGTTATAACTATGTTTTTTTTTTAATAATAAGGAGATACGAATATTGCTGTGTGGTAGCGGCGACGAATACTACCTTTACTTCGCTTGTGGATGTCGTAAAAGACGACTAAGAGCTTGGATGGATCTGGGTTAACTCTACCTGATGCCGTCATTTCAACAATTACATTCCCAAATTAACGTCAGACAGGCAGCCGGTCATAAAATTATTGCCAGTAACTTTTGCAATATGTACTATGAAAGCAAAGTACATATTAGACAAACTCGAAAGAAAACCCTATACCAACACGTCTGACCAGCGTGGTATAGTAGGTCAATTGCTTCCCATTATAGAGGAGGCTCGAGCCCGACAGTGGAACATATAAGAGCTGAGAGATGATTTTTAATGACCATTTACAAGGTTCACTTAATATAAGATCCCTTATATATCTCTTTTCAATGGTATATACATATTATATCCTATAGGCGTTTATGACGACAGTTTTGCAAGAAAAGTGGTAGAGAATTGTATTCTTACTCTGTCACCATACACGATCAATATAGGCATTAAATAGATATCCAATTGTAGCTAAATAACAGACTTATAAGAAAATGGCTAACGAAATATATATATATATATATATATATATATATATATATATATATATATATATATATATATATATATATTCCAGAAGCAAAATCTTACCCAATAACTATCAAATATTCGGATTGCGTATAATCATCAAATTCTGTTATATTTTGTTATGAGTCAGCGATATTTGAGGTTTCCTTCTAATACATTTAAAACACTAGATTGGGATTTTAGCGGGAAAGTGGGTGTTATGTGGCTCTTGTAGGCAATAGCTTAGTGTTTTAACGTGTTATATTAATTTTAATGGCATTTTATTTAATGTGATGCTGAAGAACTGCTAGGGTGTAGTGAATATGCCACCGAAGTCAAAGATCGGGTACCGGTGGCCCGCTCGCACGGCGAAGAGAGGAATTTGCAGGGTGGGTCCATGGGGTTGCGTGCCGCCTCTTCTGTCGCCCCGGACGTTTTTGTCGGGGCGCGACCACATCCATGGTCCACCTTGCGGGAAAAAAAAAAAGGTTGTAGTGAATATGATATAAAAGTGCTTAACATATGTTTTCGTTTTCGGAAAAAAAAACATGAAGACATCATAGCTCTTTTGAATGTGACTGCACATATGGCGTAGTGGTTAAGATATCAACCCATATTGCTAGTGCTTCAGCTTCGATTCACATGCAAGACAAAACTTTGTGCGATTCAATAACTGTTGTTCTGATATTTATTTTACGCGAGTGTTATACATTTGTGATAAAACTATTTTTAAGGATTCTACTACGTTTGAATTTCTGTCATCATCATCATCATCACAGCCCATAAATATCCCACTGTTGAGTTCGGGCCTCCTCTGTAATGAGAGGGATATTAACCTACTATACCGCGCTGGTCAGACGTGTTGGTATAGGGTTTTGGTTCGAGGTTTCCTTCACTTGCATAGTTGTTATATGCATTTTATATCCCTTAATCTTCTCTTACGATCACCCACGGGTAAGATAGGGGGTGGTGAATTGTTTTCTTACTCCGTCATCACACGGATTTCTGTAATACGTATTTAATAGTTTGGATAAAACTTGTCGAGAAAATGCTTCGGCTTATAATATTACGATGGTGTTCTTGTAATTAACCGTTTAAAAAGAAGTGATATTTTATGTTTAGTGTAGAGATTGAGTAATAATTGAATAATGGGAATAGTGATACTTTTTTTTCTCGTGAACATCGCAAAAAACGATTAACGAATTAAAAAATAATAACAAATGGGATGTGTATTTTCACTTGGATGCTTGACCGTCTGCCTTGGTGACATTAAAAGTAAGGCGTTAAAATATAAGTGTATAATTACTTTCATATGTCCATCAGCCACTGTTGGCTATAGGTCTCCCCACGAGAATATTATTCAGAATGATCCTGTGTCACATGCATCCAACGGCTTCTTGCGACTCTCAAGATGTTGTCAATCCACTTAGTGGAGGTCGTACTGCATTGTGTCGTCCATTTCGTGGTGGACACTCGAGAACTTTTCTTCTCCAATGTTTGTCGGTTCCACGAGCGATGTGACCTACCCATCGCGACTTAAATGTGTTACTTTTACGAGCTATGTTGGTTACATCCGTTCTTCTACGGATTTTCGTATTCCGAATTTTATCACGTAGAGAAATACCGAGCATAACCCTTTCCATAGCACGCTGAGTGGCTTTGAGATTTTCTATGAGGTCGAGATTGCCGTATAATCACTTGGACTTTAGATTTCGCAATCATATAAGATTTTTTTTAATTGTCGTACCTAGTCTTGTCTTGTCCTAGCGACGGAAGGGCGGCGCGTGGCCCCATAACCCACCGTATTCCCTCCCCATCTCACAGGTTACCCTTTCGGGTATCGCCCCCAGCCCAGGCCGCGACCGCGTCCCAATTCCTGACGCTATCGAGCATCGTCTTAAATGGCCGACCATTTAAGCTGCCGAAAGCTTCAGACAATTCTGTAGGGATGGAACTTCATATCAAAGTAATAGACAATCTTTAGTTCTAACAACTATGTTAAGTTGCCTAAGATAGCCCCTCTAGATAACCTCTCTTAACTTGGTAAATTTAAAAAGTCTTTCTTAAAATTTAAATAAAAACAACGACCTTAACTTTCAAGATACAAAATTGAATTCGTCTCTATTCAAAACCGTATTGGGTCCCATAAATTTCGTTACATCGCCTTAATGAGATTTCATTCTATAATACAACTTTATTCCTAACACAATAAAGTTGAAAATCTATTGGTAAATGTCAAATTGTCCTGAAAATTGCTGTGAATCTTTCGCCACAGTAAAAGCACTTTGGAAATAATTCAATAATATAAATGATATTATAACAATGTATGTATTGGAATTAGTTTAAATTAACATACATACATATCATCACGCCATATCCCTTGCAGGGTAGGCAGAGAGAACAGAGTGCCAGAGAACTCTATCCTTGCATGCTTCACTCGCTTCCTCAACATTCATAATTCACATTCATACACACTCGCCGGTTTCGGAGACTCTTGACTCCACCTTCCTTCAGTACGTGACCAATCTGATCTAGGTAGGTGAGTCTCGGTCTCCCCCGTCACCTACATCCTTCCACTTTCGCATTGTATATCTTCTTAACCAGACGTTCGTTCGTCGTTCTTTCCACATGTCCGAACCATCGGAGCATTCCCTTTCGCATCTTTACACCAATACTCTTAAATTAACAGCTATTTATATATTATATTATATTAATTATCTTCATTATCATCATCGTGATCATCATCATCATCATCGTTCCAAGATTTACCGTCTTTTTTTTTTGGCGTCGGGCTATGGTGTCGGCACACCCAGTTAGGGATGAATCGATACTACCGAGCACTCATATGGTATCGATACTCTCCAATAGATACTACTATTTGTAGTACATAACACTCACATTCGATATTAAGTACTGGTATCGATATGGATAAATCGATACTACTGAGTACTCATATGGTATCGATACTACTATTATTGTATCGTATAGGTAGTGACTCACCCGTACGGTGTTGAAAGGCGTATGTTGACAGCCGCAGTACTCCAAAAAAAAAAAACGAAGTACACCGCACGACCTTACAATACTCTCTCGTTTACTTTGTGTATTGCAAAGTTATGAGTACTCAAAAGTATCGATACTTTGATCCGATACTACTATCGAGTACTAGTATCAAAAAATAATAGTATTGTTTCAACCAGTTAATTCCGTCCGGGGCGACAGAAAGAACAGCGTATGACCCCATCAACCCACCTTTCACGTACCTTTCGACACCATGCGATTGGTCCACCGGTTATTGTCTTCGGTGGCCCACTCGGCACGCTTTGCTGTCTAACGCTAGACGTAAACCTTACTCATCAATTGCTACAAAGCGCGATGTATCGCCAATTTTTGACTATTTCCAATAAATTTCACCAAGTCGTCGCTCCACTACGTGGAGGAACGTTCCATTCTGTACCTTCCACATGGTTAACAATCAAGAACTTTTCTTTCTTAGCGGTTTTTTTCGGTTTGTCGAACGACGTCTTTTACTAATTGCTACTTCAGCGAGCTAATTACATTAGCCCGCTGGAGTGGCAATTAGTAGAACTATATTAACATACAATTATATTAATTTTCCGTGTGGTGAAGGTTTAGGTATCCAGCATCCTTCTTCCCAGTGGGCGTTATAAAAGTTAACTAAAGGATATATCTATGCAAGCAAAGGAAAACTGAAAATAAAATTAAATACTAACTTTTGACCAGCGTGGTGTGGTGAACCAATTTCCCTCCCATTGTAAACAAGGCTTGGGCTCAGTAGTGGGAATTATATAAGCTGATATGATGATGACATTTAGTATTGCTTTCTTTTTTTTATTGCTCTTGGTGGCAAACAGGCAAGCACATCTGATGGCAAGTGTCACTGTCGCCTATGGACCTTTGCAGTACCAGAGTAAAAACTAAGCCGCTGCCTACAAATAAAAATCCCACCCAGAAAGTTGGCCTACCGGCTCGCTCACTCAGCGAACGAAGCACAGCAGTCCGGGCCACTGCCACTATTCAGACGTCGATCTTCTGCGAGAGTGTGGTACTACCCCGGACGGACTGGCCCGCGGCTGTAGACAGAGAACTGTCAACAGTGTAGTCCTACCTGACTGGTTCGAGTTTTGTTTTTCTTGCAAGATATTATTTACGTACTTCCTTTAGTCATATTTCATAATCACCCATAGAAAGGAAATGGTAGATTGTATATTTACTTTTTAACCGACTTCAAAAAAGGAGGAGGTTCTCAATTCGTCTGTAATTTTTTTTTTATTTTTGTTACCTCATATCTTTCGACTGGGCAAAGCGATTCTAATGATTCTTTTTTATTTGAAAGCTGGTGCTTTCCGAATGGTTCTATTTTAATTTGGTCCAGTTCTGACAATGGCATCCATGAGAAAATCATATAAGTCTAAAATTAGCATTAAGTATGAGTGCGACAAATGAACGAGTAGCTCAAGCCCCGCTACTAATAGAATAACCTATGTGTGTCTGTAACACTAAAAAGTAAAAAATAAAAACTGCACGGAATAGTACAAAATAACTTAAAATACTATCATTTGTATGTGCTATCTATTGATAGGTTTGAAGTCAGTGCCGGTATCGGTATCTTTAGTGTAGGAATTTCATTACAGTAAGTACCTAAGCAGTTAATAATTTTGTTTAGGGCTTGGCACCGATTTCAAACCTGTCAATAGATAGTACATACAAATGATAGTATTTTAAGTTATTTTGTACTTTTCCGTTTTTGAAGTCGGGTTTTTTAAACGCAGTTTTTATTTTTCATTGATAGATATAATACTAATATATAATTATGCCTATGTATATATCTAATCAAATTACGTTCCGTCCCACGCTAATAGTACGGGTCTAACGAAGTGAAATTGCTTCGAAAAGACAAATCAAATTTTCAAATCAATTACGTTATTAATAATTGCGGGCAGACGGATCATTTGAAATTTAATATTTTGCATTGTGTCTGAGGTTTTGTAATACTATTAGGAAGTCATCATCATTCTTCGAATATTAAGACAATTTATGGAATCGCCAGATCGAGTATTCTTCTTCTGATTGAAGAAAATATATTGAAAGATATTTTTGTGAAGTTTTAATATTTGGGTTTCTTATTTTGACACGCTAATCTTGCTACACTCCGACTCCTAAACGTCTGGAGCTATAGTTTTTTTTTCTTTTTGTGTGTTTAATTGTTAGCCGCAGATAGCTTTAACAATTTTACGCGGACAATGGGTGAGCGCTGAGGGTTCTCAACCCGATAACTCTGGTGCAATAGAAGGGCTACGTAAGATTTATACCACCTGTACTTATGGAGTACGCCAGAAAAAACAATTTCTTGACTTCGATGCTCTACTTGCTTTACAGATCGGGTTGATATCAACACTTTCTACGGTGTGACAAGGAAAAATACAATTTATCGCCAAATGTTCCTTTCACATGAGTGATTAAAAAAGGTGACATAGGATGACTATGATGTCTCACGCCCAACAAGTCATCGTTATTACAGAGATTTATACCTAACCGCTACAGTATTACTTATTACATCTTGACCCACATTTTGATACAGATTAATTGTCAGTATTATATTTAGTATATAATCTTATTAAATTAATAATTAATATGTACAATTAAAGCTAAGTTTTGAATTAAAATATTTACAGAAAAATAGAATAAGGAATAAAAAAATAAAATAAAAAGAAAAACAAAAGGCGCAATCAGGCATCGAAAAATTCCTCCGCATCACTGTCCACCGGTAATGTGCCCAGAAGGTTGGCAGCATTGCCACGTAGAATGGCAATGCTAACCTTTTGTGCAAAATATAGGCCAGCCCTCTGATCACGTGAAGAAGCGATTAATTTTTTTGCGATCTCTTTAAATAAAATGCGCGCATTCGTACCCCAAGGCCCAAGAGTTTCGACCCCGAACGGCTCGAAAATATAATTTCCAATAAGGTTATTATACTTTCGCCGCTTGAGGTTCTCTGCAGATGCGGCAGCAGCGCCAGCACAACCTGACGTCGCCAGCACGTCAGTATTGTTTATAATTAGTTATTTGTTTCTTTTTTAATCACACCCTGCACTAAGAATTCAATATAATCCTTGTATTTCGGGGGACTTTACAGATGTACAATTAACGCAGACAAAATACATTCAGACTGAGAATAAAAATTTGTGGATCACACAAAGTATTGTCCTTGGGAATCGAACCCATGGTACTGACATGGATGGTCGGTATCTTAACCACTACACATCTGTACAGTCATTATTAAACGAAATTATAATTAAACAACGTCATTACATTACAAATACAAACGCGATGGAATCAGTAAACATAGTTTTATTTCAAATGTGTAATACTCGCGTACATACATACATACATATCATCACGCCATATCCCTTGCAGGGTAGACAGAGAGAACAGAGTGCCAGAGAACTCTATCCTTGCATACTTCACTCGCTTCCTCAACATTCATAATTCTCTTCATACACACTCGTCGGTTTCGGAGACTCTTGACTCCACCTTCCTTTAGTACGTGACCAATCTGGTCTAGGTAGGTGAGTCTCGGTTTATTCCGGTACCTACATCTTTTCACTTTCGTACTCGCGTAACCACCAAAAAAACATTATGAGCTAAAAATCATCATAAAAATAATCAGATAAAATAAAAAAAAATCTAAATATTCTTCAAACATAACACTGTTATAGAAACACAAGTGTTTTCATTTACGAATCCAATTTCCTTTTGTATGCGGCCTCCAAGTATGACGTTGGTGACAGGTTTATGTTATAGAAAACTTGAAGATACGTCATAGGGAAATTCTAATTATATGTCCTACACGAGAATATGTATTTCTTTTTATTTTTAACTGTAAACATTTGATATTTTACTTCTAGTTTTAGGCTTTTTATCTAAGAAAGCAAAAGTGTTGTGTGGTAGCAGTTACGAATATTACTAACCACTACTTTGCTTGTGGATGTCGTAAAAGACGACTAAGAGTCTATATAGAACTGGGCCAGCTACACTTTTTTCTTTTTAATAATAAAATTTTGGTCTACAGACTTTCGTCCGTGCCTTTTTTATGTTTTGTATTTTAATTATTATATTGATGTTATATAATTCAAGGTTTCTTGAAGTGGTTTTAATACATTTATGATGGTTTATATGTATATTGGCGCCTGCGTATGTGTCCTTGATATTGTGGGACTGCATGTTCCTTTAGGGTTTTCTACTTTGGGCCTGATACACTTGATGTCGTTTGGTGTTGACCAGCCATTTACATTCCCAAGAAGGGCTAATGTAAGGAAGGTGGCCAGTCATAAAAGTATTGGCAATACCTATTTCTCATATTATAAAATGATTACTACAAAAAACACTACCCTGTCTTAAGGAAATAATCCTTCTATTGCAGGGGACTTTACAAACTTGCAATTAACGCTAACAAATTACACCCAGACTTAGTACAACACTGTGGATCGTAAACGGATTATCCTGCGTAGGAATCAAACCCATGGCTGGCGCGGAAGGTGATCTTAACCACTACACTATATGTGCAGTCAATCGATGTAGATAATAGTAAAGAGGGTTTTTGGCGGGAATCTAAAACGTCACCTGGTGCTCTTTTATTATATTCGATATCTTAGTGTTTTAACGTGTTATATTAGATAATTTTGATGGCATTTTATGTAATGTGATGCGACAGAAGTGCTGGGATGTAGTGAATATTATATAAAAGTGCTTTACAACGTTTTCGTTTTTCATCAAAATTCTCACAAGATACCATTAACAGTGTGGCCATAGCAGTGTTGATGGCGACAATTTGACTTACTGACGGACAATGACTAATCTGAAGACACTAAAAACTTGAAGATAATTATAACTCGACACTGGCAACAATGGCTCATTTAAGTAGCTGATTGCCAATACATAAAAATAAGAAGAAGAAGAGGATAATAGTAAATAACGCGTCGACCCCAAGTCATTGGGATAAGAGCAGATCATGATAATAATAATATAATAGAGTCTACTACCACTGAAAACAAAGATCGGGTACCAGTGGCCCGCTCGACGGTGAAGACAAGTGTTCTTGCAGGGTGGGTTTATTGGGTTGCGCACCGCCTCTTCCATCGCCTCGGACCGATTTGGCGGGGCGCGACCACAACCATAGTCCACCGCAAGAAAAAAAAAAGGCTCGAGCCTACTTCGCACTAGGACAGAAATCGATCTACTACATCACGCTGATCAGACAAGTTGGTATAATGTTTTATTTCAAGTATTTTCTTTTTACATAGATATTATTTCCATATTATATCCTTTAATTATCTTTTATGACATCTACGTTTTTTTTATTTTATGGTGGCAAACGAGCAAGCAGCACATCTGACGGTAAGTGTCACTACTCCACATGGACCTTTGCAATATCAAGGGTATAGCTAGGCCGCTGCCTACCATTACAATCACCAAACCTTCCAAGCTTCCAGCACTCTCGATCACCGAACGAAGCGCAATAGCACATTGCCATTACTCAGACGTCGATCTTCTGCGAGAGTGTGGTACTACCCCGGACGGACCGGCCCGTGACTGAAGACAGAGAACTATCAACAGCGTGGTCCTACCACTATTATGCCCGTTAATCATATTTTATAACATCTACATGCAAAAAAGCGGGTGATGCATTGTATTCTTATTAAAGCTTTACAGCTAAACTAGCTCCTTTTATACTACTAGTTTTCGCCCGCAGATAAAAAAGGTAGCCTATGGCCTTCCTCAGTCTTCAGTCGCGCACTCGCTGTCACTCGGCGTCTTTTATTGTTTTTTTTTATGAAGTAAAAGTAGCTCAAGTTACTTCTTATAATATACTACTTGCCAGTGAAAGTCTCGTAATCAGTATAGCCGTTTCGGTGATTAGCCGTGACAAACAGACAGACATAAAAATTTTAACTTCGCCATCTGTGCAGTCGAATCATATGCTCTTTATCATGAGTTTATGTATGATATAAAGCTTATATTATGAGGGGAAACAAATAATCATTTTGATTAATATTTACATACATAGCCTCACGCCTATTTTCCCAGAGGGGTAGGCAGAGACTACAGATTGCCTAGAAACACTATCCTGGCATACCTCATTCTTCTACTCTTATCACAATTACTTGCGGTTGATACAATATGTACTCCTCTTTTATAGTACTTACATATTGTAAAAGTTATTGGCAATAGTTTTATGATCAGCCGCCTGCCAGACGTCAACCCTCCTTGGGACTGTAATTGTTAACCAAACGGAATCAGATGGAGTTGGTTCAGGCTCTTAGTCATGTGTCTTCTACGACATCCACCAGCAAAGTGAGGGTTGGTAATAATCTTAGCCGCACACAGCATCTAGGTTTTAATAATATAACCTGATTAATCATAAAAAAAGAAGGTCATCTTCATCATCATTATCATCATCTCAGCCCGTATATGTCCCACTGTTGGGCTCAGGCCTCCTCCATAATGAAAGGGTAATTGATCTACTATACCACGCTGGTCAGACGTGTTGGTATAGGGTTTTGTTTCGAATTTTCCTTCTTTCGCATAGATGTTATATGCATTTTATATCCCTTAGTCGTCTCGTACAATCATCCACGGGTAAGATATGGGGTGGTGAATTGTATTCTTACTCCGTCACCACACGGAAAAAAGGTCACATTACCTTATTAATATTTTTTTTCTAATAATCTATTTTGTTGATCTACACATACCATCACGCCATGTCCTTTGCAGGGTAGGCAGAGAGAACAGAGTGCCAGAGAACTCTATCTTTGCATACTTCACTCGCTTCCTCAACATTCATAATTCTCTTCATACACGCTCGCCGGTTTCGGAGACTCTTGACTCCACCTTCCTTCAGTATATGACCGATCTGGTCTAGGTAGGTTAGTCTCGGTCTCCCGTAGTACCTACATACATCCTTCCACTTTTGCATTGTATATCTTCTTAACCAGACGTTCGTTCTTCTTCCACATGTCCGAACCATCGGAGCATTCCCTTTTGCATCTTTACACCAATACTCTCTTTCATACCTACTCGCTCTCTTACGTAATGTTGATCTATACAATACATAATTATTTTAGGATACAATAAATGTTCAATTATTTCATACAACAGTGGCTAATTATAAGATAATTGATATAGTGATTGTTTAGTAAATGGATACGATGATGTATGTTTGTGGTAAATACATTCTCGTCATCAATCATTGTTTGTTAGCAATCGTATCGTATTGTTTGTTAATCGTTTGTTTACTATATAACATTTTTGGGCATCTGAAAATACTAGTAATTATAGTACAGGATACGAAGTTATATTTTATTACACCCATCATTTTTCGGCGGAGGAATAACAAATTTTCTTAAAATACATACATACATATCATCACGCCATATCCCTTGCAGGCAGAGAGAGCAGAGTGCCAAAGAACTCTATCCTTGCATACTTCACTCGCTTCTTCAACATTCTTAAAATAGGTAATAATAATAATATATTGTCTTTTATAAGACTAAAACTACAAACAAAAAATAAATATAAAAGTGTGTGTGCTTGCGTGCACGTGCGTGCGTATGTGCGTGTGCGTGCGTGCGCGTGCGTGCGTGCATGCGTGTGTTTATTCTAAATTCACGGTTATAATTAAATAAAAGTGTAAAAAATATTTACAAACTATTTAAAATAAATCATTTAAAAATATTTTATGGGGTGGCGAAATAGAATAGAATAAAAAGCGATAAAAAGTGTTAACCGCGAATTGGAAGCAGCTCCCTCTAGAAAAGCGTATAGCACCTTACTGCAATCACTAATTAATAGTGGTAGGACCACGCTGTTGACAGTTCTCTGTCTTCAGCCGCGGGCCGGTCCGTCCGGGGTAGTACCACACTCTCGCAGAAGATCGACGTCTGAGTAATGGCAATGTGCTATTGCGCTTCGTTTGATGAGCGAGATAGCCGGAGGCCCAACTGGGTGTTTGGGTTTTTTAATAGTAGGTAGCGGTCTAGCTATACTCTTGGTACAGCAAAGGTCCATGGGCGGCAGTGACACTTACCATCAGGTATTTTGCTTGCTCGTTTGCCACCATAAGTAATAATAAAAAAAAACTAATCTGTTGCCATTACATTGGGTGTGTCAATTACACAACTATCCCTTCAAAATCTAGTAGTCATCATCAAAACGCTGAATGGTGATGATTATAATAGCCATAAACATATTTTTTGCGACAACCCTATTATTGACAATGGAATGTAACTGTTGACTATATGACATCAGATACAGATAGCTCTTAGTTGTATTGTACGACACCAATGAAAGTAGTATTCGTAACAGCCACCATGCAACAAGCTTCAAAACTTTTCCTTTTATTTTTACTACAGACAGATGGGTTCGTTTTTACTTCGGATCTTGGACTATTAATAAATCAGATCAAATGACGTAGCGGTTTAAGTAGTCACCTCATATTTTTTGATCCTTCACGCAAAATAATTGTTTATAGTTATTATGCTTTCAACTTTTATCACCTCGTATTACAATGCTGCATTATGGTGATGGTATAAATCTCAACAATTTCGATTTACCATAAATGCAGAGTATTATTTGTACAATCAGAAGCAAAAAAAAAATATAGATTAATATCGAAAAGTATTCTCAGAAATAATAGTAATAGGAAAAAAAATATATACATAAGTAAATATTCTTATAAATCTGTTGGAACTGTCATTTCTTAGATTTCATTACAATAGAAACGACGCGGAAATAAATAACATATAGATAAATAATAAACAGTCGCCATTCTTTATTACGACTTACTTGTATTTTATTCCTTTTAGATACAATGAAATATACAGACATGTATTGTTTGATATAAAACTATTTTTACGGATTCTATCGCGTTTGTATTTGATTTTTAATTTCACGAAGTTTCGAATACTTTACAGGGTTCATGGTCACGGGAGGACGAGGTGTCTCACATCCAACAATCTTGAATGAAAAACAGTAGCAATGGTTTTGGTGTTCTTGTACCATTGAAGCTTATGTACGCCGAAACTTGGATATCGGCTTCCTTTAAAAGAGATAATGTTTTAATTACTACCTTTTTAGTGGGTTGGTGATAGCAGTCAGTATTATAACTTTACGAATTTTCAAATTTCCTAGGTAATGTAAGTATACGTATAATATATGTTTCAAGAAAGTAGTGAATTAAGGTATTAAGGATTGTCCATTAATTATGTGATGATTTTTAAAAATTGTTTAAATACCTATTTGTGATGAGATTTAAGTCTAACCAGTTGATCCACGCTCCTCTAGAATCAATATGATTATGTCATCATCATCATTTGAGCTCATATATGTCCCCCCTGTTGGGCTCGAGCCTCCTCCGTAATGGGCGGGAAATTGACCTACTATACCACGCTGTTCAGACGGGTTAGTATAGGGTTTTGTTTCGAGTTTTCCTTCTCTTGCATAAATGTTATAAGCATTTTATATTCCTTGGTCATCTCGTACGATCACCCAGGGGTAAGATATGGGGTGGTGAATTGTATTCTTACTCCGTCACCACACGGAAAATGATTATACATATCAGTCTTTCTATAATGGGAAGAACATTTTTTCTCTTAAATCATTTTTGTCTACATATCATGCCACTTAATCGCCTTTTATGATACGCGCGGACAAGAGAGGGAATGTTGAATTGTAATCTTACTAAATCATCACACGGTAAGATGATTATGACGTCGTCATCACTATTACTTAATATCAGGTAAAAGATTTAATTAAGAAGAATTAAAAATATATATATATTAAATGTTTCTAATATTTTGTTTCGAATTAACGTCTTGTACTTTGGAATAAATTCTTGTGTCAAAGAAATCGTAGTTACGTTTCTTAATTGTTATATTTTGTAATTACTTCCAAAACTTTTTTCGAGATTTACATGATTAATGGGTGATCCCCTAGTTCTATACAGCCGTTATATACCTATATAATTTGGATATAATTGATTTTTATCTAAAACTCTTTTTGAGGACAAATCCAATAGAATAATACTATACAATTAAAAAAAAATTATTGATTGAAGATAATTTATGACGATGCCGTTTATATAGTTAAAAATGAGGTTATTCAAATATGTAGTCATTTATGATCAAGTGAATAAGATTTTCTTATTTTCTTTCAATATCATTTTATGTTTTCAGATTAAAGTTACTTTTTTGCTCATTTTAGGAATTCATAAACTCCATTTTATTTTAACTGTTTTATTTTTTCATGGTAAATATAAAAAATCAATATAATACGATTTAGGTACTTGATCTTTCGATAGTTTAAATTTTTTACTAATATTATGTAATGGCCGCTGATAATACTGGACTTTTACGTTACTCGTGGGTATCGTAAATTTATAACTAAGACCTTTACATCGATCTGGAACAATTTTATCTGAAGGCACCCGATTAACAATTACATTCCCAAGGGTTCACGTCAGGCAGACGGCCGGTCATAAAACTATTGCCAAAACTTTTCCAATATCTATGATGTATACAGAGTAGAACAACCCTAAGTAATTTGGGTAAAAGCAGGATGACGACGAGTTTCAAATTTTTCTAATATTATTTAAGATGTATTTAAATTTAAGGGAAAACAATTACTTTATATAATTCACCACCCCCTATTTTACCCGTGGGTGATCGTACGAAACGACTAAGGGATATAAAACGTATATAACATCTATGCGAGAGAAGGAAAACTCGAAACAAACTCTATACCAATACGTTTGACCAGCTTGGTATAGTAGGTTAATTACTCTCCTCTTATGGAGGAGTCCCGAGCCCAACAGTGGGATATATATGGGCTGAGATGATGATGAATTAATTTTGATGTTTACACCAGTATTATATGTATGACATAAAGCTATTTTTAAGGATAATCTTTATTACTTAATTATTTAATTTTACTTTTTCAACGCGACGTTTTGAATATTTCAGCGTTAATGGTCACTGGATACCCGTGTAGCGACGGGAGAAGAATACAAGTGTCGTCACCCCTTGCTTGCCTGTGAGAGTCGTAAAAATCGGCTAAGGGTCACACTGGGAGAGTGGGCAGCTGCTATCTCCCGGGAAACAATAACATCCACCGCGATCACAAATCCGCCTGCCAGACGTGGCGATTATGGCGTACTAGGAGTGATCAGCGGATGGTACGAAGCACTTTGAATCTAAGTACGAAAGTCGAGCGGTCTCGCTTGATGAAGTCTTCACTCTGATCTACACCTGTCTAATACCAAAAACTCAATAGCTTTCAACTCGAATTACATAGTCGCTTCCAATTTCTGGAGTGAATCTTCGAATGATATCAATAACAGGTTCGTAGAAACTATCCACGCGGTCGGGTCAAAATTATTTAAGGCCCGTTGCGCTACTAGAACAAAAAAGCTTTCTGACCAAACTCTCAAACTTATGGAGAGTAGAAAGAAAATGACGGTAGTCTTTAGCCGATTGGTCCGAACTTAGGCAGCTTAATAGACACATCTCCAAATCTATGCGACCCGATATTCGCCTTAGTGTGGAACTCGCCAGCTAGCTAGAACGTCCGACCGGAATACCCACTAACACCATAGGGGTCCTTTCCGCGCTTTTACGCCGGAGAAATCGTCTACTGACATTCGATCCCCGGCACCCCAACGGCGTCTTCTGGCCACGTCCTGTCGTCTCTCAAGGCGGTAGAAAGAGGTGCGCATAACGGCGCCTCCTTCTCCCCATTCGCCGGCGTCGGAGCGAGTCAGCGGACGCAAGTGCCTTGCGTTCCTGCTCCGCTGCCTCCTTTCTTTCCATGATGGCCTCACAAAAGGAGGCTATCGATAACTGTCGCTGTTAAACATCTTTGAGATGATGGTCGACAGCAACAGGGGTTCCTCAATGACCGCCGACAGGAAGTAGCGCTGGGGCCCTTAGGGGGGAATACCTCCAGAGCGTGACGCGCATCGTCTACTGGCGCGCCACGCTCGTGACATCCATTTTTTTTTTTTTTTTTGCGGTGGGCTATGGACGTCGCACCCCGCCAAATCGGTCCGGGGTGACGGAAGAGGCGGCGCGCAACCCCAGTGACCCACCCTGCAAGCACCTCTTCTTCGCCGTGCGAGCGGGCCACCGGTACCCGATCTTTGTCTTCGGTGGCCCGCTCGGCGGTATGCCCTCTCAGGCTCCTCTCCTGTCGACGCCCCGACAGCTTTCGCCGTCGAGGCGTTGTCCTCACGCGGTGGCCTCACGTCGGGTGACCGGACAATTCCCCGGTCCGATCACCCGAAGCCTCGGTTAGGGCGGCATCAGGCGCAGGTACACTCGTGACATCCTGGGGCTCCTTCTCTTATAATTCTATGCAGGTTCTTACCAAAAACCCCGTGTCCGGTAAGCACCTGCACCATCCTAAAGCTTAGGCTGCCATGCCTTCTATTAATCCAGTGATGGAGATGTGGCGCAACCGCCTCCACAGTCCCCCACACTTCTACGGGGTACTCTAGTTCTTCTCTCCACTGCTGGATGACTCCCATTCGGGCGATTTACAGTGCTTTGTCCAGCCCCTTACGGAGGCTTGTTCGTCCAGTGCTTTGTCCAGCCCCTTACGGAGGCTTGTTCGCCGTCAGCCTGCGCCGCAACGGGCAGCCAGTAGGGCTCCGCCAGGGCAAACTGGAAATATATACCTATACCAACCCATCTGACTAATTTGGTATACTAGGTACATTTTCTTCTCATTGTCAATAGTGGTAGGACCACGCTGTTAACAGTTTTTTTGTCTACAGCTGCGGCCCGGTCCGTCCGGAGTAGTACCACACTCTCGCAGGAGATCGACGTCTGAGTAATGGTAATGTGCTATAGCAGTTTGTTCGTTGTCGAACTGGGTGGGTTTGGGGATTTTAATGATAAGCAGCGGCCTAAGCTATACCCTTGGTATTGCAAAGGTCTATGGGTGGCAGTGACACTTACCATCAGGTGTACTGCTTGCTTGTTGGCCACCATAAGCAATAAAAAAAAATGTGTAGGAGATTGTGCTATTTGGTAGAGGCTACGAATACTACCAAAAATTATATCCCTTAGTAAACGTTTACGAGAAAGATGCTGATGAATTAAATTTTTACTCCGTCACCACAGATATTTAAAATTATATTAAAAATGTTTTAATAGGGGTATTACATATTATCTTATTTTAAATTAAAAATCTCACATTTATCTGATAAAATAAATTAAAAAATAACAAAATGTTTAGCACGTTCAGGCTCTTGGCGACCGTCCAAATGAAACCCTTGTTGGCATAACGAGTTTTATTCTAGGGCCTCGGTAATTGTTTTGTTTTCATTTATAATTATAATATAACTATATACATAATATATATTTATAACGTTAAAACTATTAGGGAATTCCATTTAATCTGTATCAAAATTTGTTGGTCAAAGTTTAATAACGTAAAAAGTGAAACAAAATTTAATAACTAATACTGTAGCGGTTAGATATAAATCTCTATAATAACGATGACTTGTCGGACTTGAGATACCTTAGTCATCCTGTAACCATGAACTTGACTTGTCGGACTTGAGATACCTTAGTCATCCTGTAACCATGAACGCTGTAAAATGTTCGAAATGCCGAGAAATTAAAAATCAAATACAGACGCAATGGAATCCGTAAAAATAGTTCTAATTTAAATGTGTAATACTCGGGTAAATATCAGAAAACACGATACACCAAACTGTATTTTAAGATTTGTATTAAATAGTAGATATTAAGCTGTAAAAACTTTGTTTGTTGTCCTTTTATTAATTTTATGTATATTTACAGTACTGGAATTACTGAAATTTACCATTTAATATGCTTCATTATTTATAAAACTTGATTACAAGCGAAAATTTTTAATAAATATTCAAGCATGTTAAATGCTAAATTTCAGTAATTTGAATAACAAGGTCGTGTCATCGTTTAATATAATTCTAACTGCAAAGTTAGAGTATTAAATCTGTACAATGTGTAAACAATATCGGGTAGATGGCACACGTCTCCTTTAAAGACAAAAATATTATACGAGGCGAAGATTAAATGTCATACAATAGTTCAGGTTGGTGTAAGTGGCAGCACGATTGGAATGGATTGCATCCCATATGTGACAATCATTTTTCGCTCGTAATTAAGTTTTTATAAATATTTACTGTTTATTAGGTAACAGTTATAAGCGTATACAGCTGTGTGGTAGCGGCTACGAATACTACCAATCCTTACTTTGCTCGTGGATGTCGTAAAAGACGACTAAGAGCCTTATAATACCTGGGCCAACACCGTCTGATGCCGTTTGGTCAACAATTATATTCTCAAGGAGGGTTGACGTCTGGCAGGCGGCTGTTCATAAAACTATTGCCAATAACTTTTACAATATGTACTATGAAAGAAGAGTACATACTGTATCGACCCCAAGTAATTGGGATGAGAGTAGGAGAATAATGATTAGCGTAGACATGTACAGTATAATTGTTTGATTTCCAAATTAATAAAATAAAAAAAAAACAGATGATTGTCTGTAAAGTTGGTTTACGCACAATAATTTTAAGTGGTAACGTCATAAGAAAACATTGATAAAAAATGCATACTGATATACTTAATGAATTGAACAAATATAAACAGTGGAAACTACATTAACTTTTCACTTCATTTTATAAAAAAAACTAAACAATTCACGTCAAATTCTTAAACTGAAAGTACGTTTAGGCCATTCATGTGTCTCTATCGATTGTTCCGCGCTCTCGCTTGCACGCTCGGCTAGGGCGGAACGTGACCCAGGCCCATATGAAGTACTTGGGTCTGGTGCTCGACGGGCGATGGTGGTTCCGGGAGCATTTCCGACAGATTGCTCCCCGGCTGGTCGGCGCGGCGTCCGCCCTTTCTCGGCTCATGCCGAATGTGGGCGGACCCAGTTTCGAGGGCCGACGGCTGTATGCGGGGGTCATCCGCTCGATGGCCATGTACGGCGCACCCGTGTGGGCGAGGGCTCTGAATGCCCAGCTCAGGGCGGTTCTGTGGAGGCCACAGAGAGCCATGGCGGTCAGAGCCATTCGCGGGTACCGCACGGTGTCGACAGAGGCGGCGTGCCTATTGGCCGGGACACCCCCGTGGGACCTAGAGGCGGAGATGCTCTCCGACCTCTACTGGCGGGTTACCTCAGTGCGCGAGGAGGGTGGCTCCCCATCGTTGAGCGAGATAGCCACCTGGCGCGAGGACGCCCGCCGAGACGTCATCGCCCGTTGGGTTACGCGGCTGGAGAGGCCTAGACACGGTATCGTGACCGTCGAGGCCTTTCGGCCCGTATTGATGAAATGGATGGAGCGGCGGCACGGGGTCCTCACCTTCCGACTGGTGCAGGTGTTGACGGGGCACGGGTGCTTCGGGAAATACCTGCACACGGTCGTGTACAGGGAGTGGACTCCAGGCTGCCATCATTGCAGTAGTGGCGAGGACACGGCGCAACATACGCTCGAGGAATGCTCGGGCTGGGACGGGCAGCGCCGTGACCTCGTCGCTATTATCGGTGCCGACCTGGCGCTGCCGGCTGTCGCGAGGGCGATGGTCGACAGCGTCCGGAATTGGGACGCGGTCGCCGCCTTCTGCGAGGCTGTCATCTCGCGGAAGGAGGCGGCGGAACAAGTCAGGGAGGACTCCCGCGACCCGGGCCGCCGCCAGCGGCCGGGGCGGCGCAGGCGCGAATACCTGCGCCTGATGCCGCCCTAACCCAGGCCTCGGGTGATCGGACCGGGGAATTGTCCGGTCACCCGACGCGAGGCCACCGCGTGAGGGCGACGCCCCGACGGCGAAATCTGTCGGGGCGCCGACGAGAGGAACCCGCGAGGGTAAACCGCCGAGCGGACCACCGAAGACAAAGATCGGGTACCGGTAGTCCGCTCGCACGGCGAAGAGAGAGGATTTTACGGTGGGTCTATGGGGTCACGCGCCGCCTTCTCCGTCACCCCGGACCGATTCGGCGGGGCGAGACGCACCCATAGCCTACCAATAAAAAAAAAAAAAAAAAAAGGCCGGAACGTGATACTTTTTCATGCGTGTAGCCGGCGTTCATCGATTTACAATAATTATAATAATACTAGCTGCCCGCGGCTTCGCCCGCGTAAAAGGTTACTTTCCTAAAGTTTTTCATCCCCTATTTTTATTTAACCCCTTAAGGGTAAATTTTACGAAATTTTAATGTCATTTTTATTTATATCTAATTAATAGCCTAAAATAAGTTTCAATATTCTGGCTTTTTAAAATGACAATAATTCCTTACAACTTTCATCAACTTTCATCTCCCTTTACAACCCTTTTTTGCATTAAAAAGTAGCCTATGTCTTAGACTATCCGTGTACCAAATTTCATTTAGATCAGTTCATTAGTTTTGGCGTGAAAGAGCGACAGACAGACAGAGTTACTTTCGCATTTATAGAAGAGAATAGAAAATTCTTTATTTGCACACCAGTTACAATGAAAAACTTTACTTAAGAGCTAGTCTACTATGTAATGTACAAAGGGCGGCCTTATAACTTTCAGTGATCTCTTCCAGGCAACCTCAGGATGAAGCTGACAGAAAAGAGATGTGGTAGGTAGTTTTCTACTGGTTTAAAATATAAAAGGGCAAATAATATATATATATATATAAAAAATAAAAATATAAATAAGATATACACATACATATACCTACACATATACATACATATACACATACCTACATATACACATACATACATATACACATACATACATATACACATACATAAACACACATACATACATACACACACAGACATACATATATACACATACAGATACATACATACACACATACAGATACATACATACACATATACATAAACACGTATATACACATATATTTACAGAAATCTGCACGCCTGAAATAAGTTGGTATATTATAACGACAAGTAGTGATCAGTCAACATTTTTGTAAATATAGGTAAAGTTTTCGCTTGGCGAATAGCAACGGGTGATGCGTTCACAACACAGTGGCCTTTACAGTATACGACTTAGCAAAAAAATCTGTGCAGTGAGTTGGTATCTTCAGCTTCAAATTTTCAGAGGACCTCAGGAATTTCGCATGTGTGTCATGTAAGTACTTAAATCGTTCTTTAAGATAGAAGGGAGTTGTTGGGTTAAATAGAACATTATATAAAAATGTAAGTATATGAATATTCCGGCGAAGGCGAATGGGCAACCACTTGAGCTTATCCCGAAACTCAGAGACATGGTCATATTTACGTAATCCATAAATAAAGCGTATGCAAAAATTTTGGTGACGTTCTAATTTGTCAAGTTGTGCCTCCGTAAGATCAAGGTAGCTGACATCAGCGTAGTCAAGAATAGGAAGTAGGAGAGTTTCTGCTAGCATAATCTTGGTGGCGATTGGTAGAAAGTTTCGTATCCTCCGCAAGGCTTTAGCTGACGCGTACAGTTTGCGGCTAGTTTCTTGTATCTGTGGACTCCAAGATAACGTACTATCAATATACATGCCTAGATCTTTAACTTTTTTTGCTAATTGGCATTTATAATATTAGTAAGGATAATAATTACATTTATTTCAGGCTTACATAATTATATGCATATAAAAACTTAACTATTACAGGTAAAAATTAAAAAGAAACTAAATTTAAATTAAAATTAATTAATTAGAAGACCACGTAAAAAAAGAAAAGTAAAATAAAGTACTAAACAATAGTTGCTTATCTAGCAACCAATTATAACTGCTCAATCATGTAAGATAATTAACAAATAATCTCTCACTAATTATGTGTTAGAAAAATAATTTCAACAACATCGTAAATAATTAATTAGCCTCTAAAAATACTACACGTGTTTTGTTAGAACGTTCAGAAACAAAGCTTTTAGTGGATTCATTAATTAAAAGTTTTATTTTCCTTGTAAATCTATTTTAGATGCGTTGTATTTTTTTTTAATTTTGTGTTGTGACGTTCACCATAGCATAGTGTGAATTCACCATAGCCGGCTTTCATGAAGGCGACGTATAAAATATGTAGCTGGTCAGGCGTGATGGTATAGGGTTTAGTTTCGAGTTTTCCTTCTCTTGCATAGATGTTATATACCTTTTATATCCTTTAGTCGTCTCTTACGATCACCCACGGGTAAGATAAGGGGTGGTGAATTATATTCCTACTCCGTCACCACACGGAATTCATATAAACCCACTCTGGGTTTATATGAATTGAAAAAAGGAGACAAGATTCAAAATGAAAACAACGATTAACCGATATGTGTCAGATAGAAATTAATCTCATCATCATCTCAGCTTATATATGTCCCTCTGTTGGGCTCGAGTCTCCTCTAAATTGACTATTGTCCTGGAAATTAACCTAATATACCACGTTGGTCAGACGTGTTCGTATAGGGGTTTGTTTCGAGTTTTCCTTTTCTCGCATAGATGTTATATGGGTTTTATTTCTTGCAATCGTCTTCTACGATCACCCCTATCTTAATAGGGATTGATGAATTACATTCTTACTCCATCACCACAAGGAAATTATATATTAATGAATATAAGAAAAAAAAAATTTAATATAATTTTATGTTGAGATTAAAAAGATTCAAATTAATATTTTCGTTTAATTTTTTTTTCTGACTAACTACGACACGTATGTTTTTTTTTGAAGTGAAGTCTTCTTTTGTCGCACCGCCCACAGATTTTTTCGTAGGCTGTAAGTGAGGCTGATCCGTCACGCTCTGAGGTGAAAGACTCGATCGGGTGAACTCGGGACCGCCGAGTGTTCCCGAGAGAGAAAGTTGCAGTAAGCTGCTCTTCACTGCTGTGTTTACTATAGTCAGTTTATATGTAATAATTGTTATTATTAATTATTATCAATTATTCAATAGCTTTTAAAAATTTTTTTTTGACGGCTGATTATGGTATTGGTCGCACCATATATACTCTCTAAGGCACGATTTATATTTTTTGTATTTGTTTTGGAGTTTACTCCTTAAGAATCGATTTTCATATAAGGCGCCCGGTATGTATATATATATATATATATAATTTTTAGTCAAATGAGCTTTTTTTGCGCCTGTATTGATAATCGTACTTAAAAAGTAAACTCCAGTCGTGCGTCGGAGCTGATACACACTCTTTTTTTTTTTCATAGTTTCACTTCTGTCGGCAGTCCTCATGGCTGTTTTGTGTTTTCTTTCAATTTAATTTTTTAAACGCCTACGGTAATATGTGTGTTGGCTTTTGTCGCGCGTGAAAAAGAATCATTTTGCTTCTTTCTTTCTTTTTTCTAACATTATATTTTTAACTCTACAGCGTACTAAGTCCACTCAAACGTATGGTGTTTTTATACGTGGTTCAGTAACACATAAAAAGGCAGCCTCTTAAATATCCAGTAAGTACATTAATTACTGTCATAGCGATGGACTAGAATAAGAACAAAACAGTTTTGGTCCTACATCGTTTAGCTGTTAATGAATAGTTTTTATACTTTTATAAACATAATAACACAAAAGTATTTTTTGTTTGTTTTATAAAATAAAGAAATAAGGAGGAGGAGCTGTGTGGTAGCGGCTTCGAATACTACCAACCCTTACTTTACTCGTTGATGTCGTAAAAGACGACTAAGAGCCTTATAATGACCAACCAACTCCATCTGATGCCATTTGGTCAACAATTTCATTCCCAATGAGGGTTGACGTCTGGCAGGCGGCCGGTCATAAAACTATTTCCAATAACTTTTACAATATGTACTATGAAAGAATAGTACATATTGTATCAACCCCAAGTAATTGGGATAAGAGTAGGAGAATGATGATATAAAAAAAAATACATACATACATAGCCTCAGGCCTGTGTCCCAGAGGGGTAGGCAGAGACTACGGATTGCCGCAAACCACGATCCTGACATACCTCCATCGCTTCATTTACACTCATCACAGTCTTCATGCATGCTCTACGGTTACGCGTACTCTTAATCTGAACTTTCGCCAACACGTCTTCAATTTGATCCAGAAAAGTAAAGAAATGTTATATTTATTAAAAAGTTTTAGATATTTTTCTTTGCTTCAGCTGCTTCGGCTGGCTGTCTGGGCGACGGAAGGGCGGGGCGTGGCCTCATAATCTACCATATTCCCTCCCCATCGACATTAAGCCGGCCACTGGTACCGAACCCTTGACATCCGTGGCAAAAAAATAGTTTTAGACTGCAATGATTAAATTATTTTCAGTAGACATGCGCGAAACAGTACTTCGCGAAGTGATGTGATATGGCATTACATTTCGTGCCGAGTAATATTACATTTTACCATCACTTCAAACATCATACATGACATTTTATGTCATGTGTGATGCGTAATGCGATAGCGCTCTATATATACGGCGGGTGGCGAAAATAAAGCTCAAAATAAATATTGAATTGCCAGACACCGAACATTGCAGAAATGCAGAACAGTACACGGGTGTTCGCGTCATGTTTATTGTGATGTGTGATGTTTAATGTGATGTGATGTTTAGTCGCGTAATGTGTAGTATGACAGTACGCGGTCGGGTAATATTACGTGTGATACATCACTCGCATTACTTAGACATGTCTAGTTTTCAGCTATACCTCCATGACCCACTCCTAATATTATGTGGTGATGGAGTAAGAATACAATTCACCACCACCTATCTCCAAGGGCATGGTAAAAGATGGCTAATAGATATAATATTTGAAAAAACAAATTTCGTAGTGGTTAAAATACTGATCTTCCTTGCCAGTGCCATGGGTTCGAATCCCACCCAGGACAACATTTTGTGTGAGCCGAGATGATGATACATCTCACTGCTAGGTTCACTACAGTATATCTATATATACAGGGTGGAAGTAGACTGCTCCCGAAAACAAAGACAGGTGACCCTACTAGTCCTACTTGATGATAGGCTAGAAAAAAATATCCGCCAAGTGCGAGTTCTCGTACTCGCGCGCGAAGGGTTCCGTACCATTATATATAAAAAAATATATGATATAACTAAAAATTTAAGGTTTACGGAATTTTTCTTTTATATGTGCTATAAAATATTGCTTCATCCCAAATTTCAAGATTCTAGGTCGACTGGAAATACCCTTTAGGTTATGATTCCCTTGCGAGTAGCTGCGTGCTTGAAAATATGCGGCTTAAATTGCTGTTTCTTTTGATTGCGTTGATATAGAAGGTTGATTTTGGTATAGCTTAAAGGTACTATAAGTCTGAGTATTTGATATGAATTTAAATTTAATACCTTTACGCGTTCATGAGAAAAGAGGTAGTAAGTTTAAAATTATTAAAAATATTTTTATTGTATGATGTAATTAAAAATTTACGGTTTTTGCAATTTTTCTTTATCTGTGTTATAAGACGTTGCTTTGTACCAAATTTCAAGATTCTCAGTCCACGGAAAGTTCCCTGTAGGTTTTGATTCCCTTGCGAGAGTCGAAAATTAGCGGAAATTTGCGGCATAAACGCCTGTATATTTTGATTGCATTAGTTTAGAAGTTTGTTTTTTCCACAGATTTAAGGGACAATAGATTGTGAGTATTTGGTATAAATTTCAGATTGATACCTCCACACGTTCCTGAGAAAAAGGGGCTTGACAGACAGACAGACGAACGGACAGACAGACGGACGGACGGACGGACAACAAAGTGATCCTATAAGGGTTCCGTTTTTTTCCTTTTGAGGTACGGAACCCTAAAAACGATTCGACGAACGATTAATGAAAAAAAAATATTTTTGTAACTTTACTCAGATGAGAAAAAGCGTATTCAAATTCGCAATGTATATATATATATATATATATATATATATATATATACACATACGTTGTACGTATGTGGTTAAAGAAGGTATTTTATTTGTCTAGTATTATATGTCAAGCTATTTTTACAAGTTCTTACAATCCGTTCAAAGCTATTATGATCACACCAATAATATTTTACGCCCTTGAAAATGTAATGACGTGTTGGAGCGAACAGAACTGGAATATTGGGCTTTATCGACTAGAAGTAATAAACGACGAAAAACCGAGTATGAAAAATCTTTTATGGAAGCGTTTTCAAGCTTACTTTTGATAGGATTGTTTTTTTTTTATTTTAAGGCTTAAACGGTAATCATTTACATTCTTCATTTTATCAGACTGTTTCACTGTTGGACACAGTATATGGTATGATGGTATAAAACCATAATTCACACCCTGTATTTTATATTTTAATTTTTTTTTATATAACACCACTCCTGTACTAAAAAAATAATTCTTGTATTGCGGAGACTTCTATCAAAATCTATCTATCTATCTAATATCTATAAACGAGCAGTTCTTGTATATATATATATATATATTTTTTTTTCTGAATGTCGGAAACAGCACCAACCTTGAAATTTAGCATACAGGGGGTTCCGAGGACGACTAATCGATCTAGCTAAGTTTCGTTTGTAGAAAATATTGTTTTGTAAATATTTTCAGGCAATGAAAAAATATAATTTTGCGTTGGCTGACAACTATTAAAATATGAAGACAAATTTTGATGCTGTCATTAAGACACCTCAATTGGATAATCGAGCAATCTAATTGAGGCCGGTTTGGATCCTGTGTCTGTTTTTTTATTACTTTTTAACTTTTAATTTTCTATTATTATTTAATTTATTATTTTTATTATATTTAAATATATCTTCAAAACACACTAAAAAGAAAATACCGAGTGGAAACTCGGTCATCCAGATATTATATAATTAACAAAGATAAATTACACCTAGACTCAGAACAAAACTTTGTGGATCACACAATGTAATTGTCCTGCGTAGGAATCGAACCCACAACATTGTCATGGAAGGTATCTTAAGCGCTGGGCTACCGAAGACAAAGATCGGGTACCGCTGACCCGCTCGCACGGCGAAGAGACGAGTTCGCATGGTGGTTCTATGGAGTCACGTTCCGCCTCCTCCGTCACCCCGGACCGATTTGGCGGGGTGAGACGCATCCATAGTACACCGCAAACAAAAAAGAAAAAAAATTTTATTGTGGTAGGACCACGCTGTTGACAGTTTTCTGTCTGCAGCCGCGGGCCGGTCCGTCCGGGGTAGTACCACACTCTCGCAGAAGATCGACGTCTGAGTAATGGCAATGTGTTATTGCGCTTCGTTCGGTGAGCGAGAGAGCCGGAAGCCCAACTGGGTGGGTTTGGGTTTTGGGTGACACTTACTATCAGGTGTGCTGCTTGCTCGTCCACTACCATAGACAATTAAAAAAATATATATATCTTAACCACTGATCCATCTGTACAGTCAATTTCGTAAAGTAATTTGTATATATATATATATATATGCAATACCTATAGGTATTGCATATATATAATACATTTATATTAGTATAACAAGCAATCAATTCAACTGAAAAAGCCATTATACATAAATACTATTTATTAAACAGTAGCTGAAACGAGACAATTTGTGAATGTTTGATCTGGAAAATGTATAGCATCGTTATTCAAGTACACTAGCTTCTGCCCGCGGCTTCGCCCGTAAAAGGTTACTTTTCTAAAGTTTTTCATCCCCTATTTTTATTTTACCCCTTAAGGGTCAATTTTTTACAAAATTTTTATATCATATTTCTTTATATCTAATCAATAGCCTAAAAATAAGTTTCAAGCTTCTGGCTTTAAAAATGACGATACTTCCTTACATCTTTTCATCCACTATTACAACCCCTTTTTTGCTTCAAATGTAGCCTATGTTCTTTATCAAGCTCTAGACTATATGTGTACCAAATTTCATTTAGATCGGTTCTGTAGTTTTTTCATTAAAGAGCGACAGACAGACATAGTTACTTTCGCATTTATAATATTAGTAAGGATTATATGAATGTCTATTTTTTCTGTATGGTAGCGGCTACGAACACTACTAAAATTTTCTTTGCTCGTGGATGTTGCAAAAGCCGACTAAGGTCTTTATATCGACGGCCAACTCCATCTAATGCCGTCAAGTCAATAATTATATTCCCAAGTAAGGTTGACTTCAGGCACGCGGCCTCTCATAAAACTATTGCCAATAACTATTGCAGTATGTACTATGGAAAATGATTATATGATTCAACCCCAAGTAATTAGAATAACTGCATGTTGTTGATGATGATTTTATATACGTCTAGTATTCATATTTATTTTATACTAGCTTCTGCCCGCAGCTTCGCCCGCGTAAAAGGTTACTTTCCTAAAGTTTTTCATCCACTATATTTATTATACCCCTTAAGGTTAAATTTTTTTACGAAATTTTAATGTCATATTTATTTATATCTAATGAATAGCCTAAAAATAAGTCTCAAGCTTCTGGTTTTTAAAATGACGATAATTCCCTACAACTTTTCATCCCCCTTTACAACCCTTTTTTTTGCATTAAAAAGTAGCCTATGTGCTTTAACAGGCTCTAAACTACCTGTGTACCAAATTTCATTTAGATCGGTTCAGTAGTTTTGGCGTGAAAGAGCGACAGACAGACAGAGTTATTTTCGCATTTATAATATTATGAAGAATTAGAAATAACTATGCCCGCAAGATTGCTTACAAATCTTGTATAGCATTGGCAAAAAAAAGAAAATTTTAAAGAGGGAATATAATTCTACATCATCTGAGCCCACATATGTCCCACTGTTGGGCTCGGACTTCCTCCACAGTGTAAAGGAAATTGATCTACTATACCAGGCAGGTCAGACGTGTTGGTATAAAGTTTTATTTCGAGTTTCCCTTCTCTTGCATAGATGCATATTATGCCCCTAATCGTCTTTTACGATACCCGACAAGGGAGGGAATGGTGTATTGTATTCTTACTCCGTCACACGGATAATATACAAATAAACATAAAATTGTATAATTTAACAGCTTAAAACTGATTCATGAATAGTTTTACAATTCAATATGAAGTTCATTGCTTACTCGATAAGCTATCCGTCCATTTGAAATAAAACTACATCCGAATACGTAAGATTCCTGACGTTTCGAACAATTTACAGTGAATATGGTCACGGGAGGACTGACCGTGATCACTGTAAAGTGTTCGAAACGTAGGGATATCAAAAATCAAATACAAACGCGAATAGAATCCGTAAAAGTAGTTTTATTTCAAATGTTTTTAATATTCGCGTAAACATCAGAAACTATTCCTCCATTCTATTCTTGCAAGAGTAAAATTAATATTTAAAATGTAAACAGCTTCATTAAAATCGCTCTAAGATAATAGATGCATAGACGGGATAGGATAAGTCAATGAATATTCGATGAGAAAATGCAAGTGAAATTAAGCGCAGAGTTAAGCTTACTATAATAGTATAAATATTAATATCATATAGCTTAGTTAAATCTGATTATTAAAAAACCCGATTACGAGCGAAAAATGATTGTCACAAGTGGTATTCGAACCAACACCTATTGGAAATCCAAGTTCCAATCGTGCTGCTACTGATACCACCGTGAACTATTGTAAGACATTTAATTATCGCATCGTATTATATTTTCGTCTTTAAGGAGACGTGTGCCATCTACCCGATATTGTTTGCACATTGTACAGACTTAACACTCAAACTTTACAGTTAGAATTGTATTAAACGATGACACAACCCTGTTATTTAAATTATTGAAATTTAGCATTTAATATGTTTGATTATAATGACTTCTAATGTTTACGCCAGTATTACACATTTGAAATAAAACTACTTTTACGTATTCTATCGCGTTTGTATTTGATTTATAATTTCCCGCCGTTTTGAACACTTTACAGTGATCATGGTCACGGGAGGACTGAGGTGTCTTACGTCCAATATGTCATTGTTATTACAGAAATTTATTTATATCTACCCTATAAGATATTAAATTTTGACCCACATTTTTATACAAAATTAATACAAATTCATTGCCAGTACAAAAAGAGAATGATTCTATATATAAAATTTATGTTGTTTATGATTTGTTATTAAATTTATGATAATTATTATTGTGGCAATTTTACAATTTTTACAAAACTAACAAAGTAGCTGAATAGTTTTTGTATAAAAATGTGGGTCAAAATTTAATATCTTATAGGGTAGATATAAATAAATTTCTGTAATAACAATGACATATTGGACGTAAGACACCTCAGTCCTCCCGTGACCATGATCACTGTAAAGTGTTCGAAACGTCGGGAAATTATAAATCAAATACAAACGCGATAGAATCCGTAAAAGTAGTTTTATGTTTGATTATTTAATAAATTCCATTCAACATTATCTTCACCTCAAATGTTCCATTATTGGGTTTGAGGCTTATCCACATTAGGGGGGAAATAATACCTATTATACCCAATCCTGTATATACCTATTATATCCACCTAATCAGATGCGTAGATATAGTATAGGCTTTAGAATTTTCCTTCTCTTTCATAGATGTTAGACGCATTTTATTTTCTCTCTCGTATTTTACGCCGCTCTTGAGTAAGATAGGGACTGGTGAATTATATTTTTATTCCATTACCATACGGAACACTTTTTAAATTACAGTTAATTAAACAATCGGTTACAGTTTAAAGAATGTATTTTTATTGATATGAGTATAATTTTTTTTTTGTGGTGACCGAGTTAGTATACTGTTCACCACCCACTATCTTACCCGTGGGTGATCGTAAAAGACAACTAAGGTATATAAAACGCATATAACATCTATGAAAAAGAAGGAAATCTCGAAATAAATACCCTATACCAACACGTCTGACCAGCGTTTTATAGTAGGTCAATTTAGCTCCCATTAGGGAGGGGGGCTTGAGCCACTCAGCGCGATATTCATGAGCTGAGATGAAGATGATGATTATGAGTATAATAATTACTAGCTGCACCTCGCGGTTTCACCAGGAACTTTCGATACATCAGGAATACTAAGATAATAAATAAAATCTATAGGTATATGTTTTTTTTTTACCGGTGGCCCGCTCGCACGGCGAAGATAGGCATTTACAGGGTGGGTCCATGGGGTTGCGTGCCGCCTCTTCTGTTGCCCCGGACGATTTGTCGGGGCACGACCACATCCATGGTCCACCTTCATCATCATCATCATCATTTCAGCCTATTGCCGTCCACTGCTGAACGTAGGCCTCCCTCATTTTACGCCACAGAGTGCGGTCCTGTGCCGCCTGTATCCAACGACGCCCAGCAACCTTCACTAGGTCGTCTGTCCACCTAGTGGGGGGGCGTCCCACACTGCGTCGTCCGGTACGTGGTCGCCACTCTAGAACCTCTCTTCCCCAGCGGTTGTCGGTTCTTCGAGCGATGTGGCCTGCCCATTGCCACTTCAGCGTGCTAATTCTTCGTGCTATGTCGGTTACACCCGTTCGTCTGCGGATTTCCGTATTTCGGATTCTATCTCGCAGAGAAATCCCGAGCATAGCCCGCTCCATAGCACGCTGAGCGACTTTGAGCCTGGTTATGAGGCCTACATTTAGGGACCACGTTTCCGTGCCGTAAGTCATCACTGGTAACACACACTGGTCATAGACCTGTGTTTTCAAACACTGAGGTATGTTGGATGAGAAGATCTTCTTAAGTTTCCCGAACGCTGCCCAACCGAGTTGGATTCGTCGGCTGACCTCTTTCTCGAAATTGGATCTACCTAACTGGACTGTTTGTCCAAGGTAAACATAATGATCGACAATTTCGAGAATCGCATTGCCAACTAGGACCGGTACAGGAATGACATGGGCATTTGACATGACTTTCGTCTTGTCCATGTTCATTCGTAAACCCACTAGTTGGGATACCCTGCTGAGATCGTTGAGCATGGTGCCCAGGTCCTCCATGGATTCTGCCATGACGACAATATCGTCTGCGAATCGAAGGTGAGTGATGTATTCGCCATTGATGTTGATGCCGAGTCCGGTCCAGTCTAAAAGCTTGAAGACATCTTCCAGTGCAGTGGTGAACAGTTTCGGAGAGATGACGTCTCCCTGTCTCACGCCTTTCTGCAACTGGATCGGTTTCGTACTCTTATCCCGAATACGGACTGACATTGTGGCGTTCCTATACAAACACTTCAGCACTTCGATATAACGATGGTCGATTTGGCACCGCTGAAGGGACTGCAGCACCGCCCAAGTTTCGACTGAATCAAAGGCTTTCTCATAGTCCACAAACGCTATACACAGAGGCCGATTGTACTCCTCGGTCTTCTGGATAATCTGCCGAAGCGTGAGGATATGGTCTATGGTGCTATTTCGAGCCTTTTCGGAAGCCAGCTTGTTCGGGTGGCTGGAAGTCATCAAGCTTGCACGTGAGTCGATTGGTAATGACTCTCGAAAACAACTTGTAGACGTGGCTCAAGAGTGAGATGGGTCTGGTCCACCTTGCGGAATGAAAAATAAAAAAAAAAGGTATATGTATTTTTAAGTGTTACCGCAATCGGTTCAATAGTTATTGCGTGAAAAACAAACAAACATACATACTAACTAAAAAAATATTCACATTTAGAGTACAATTATATTAATAGAGACACAATAGTAAAATATTCCAACACAAAAATTTCAAAAAAAAAGCTTTTGTGTTGGGTATTGACGAAGGCAATGTTTAATAATATCTCAAGGAGGGTTGATGTCAGGCAGGCGGCCGGTCATAAAACTATAGCCAATAACTTTTTGCAAAATGTATATATGGAAGCAGAGTACATATTATATAGACCCCAAGTAATTGAGATAAGAGTAGGAGAATGATGATTAACGAAGGAAATAGAATGGACAAATCAAATCTTTGGATAAAAATTGAAACTCAGATACTAATGTAAAGAACTTCTATTTCTACCGGCGATCTAATTGAATGTAGGATGTAAGGATGTAGGTACCGAGGGAGACCGAGACTAACCTACCTAGACCAGATCGGTCAGGTACTGAAGGAAGGTGGAGTCAGGAGTCTCCGAAACCGGCGAGCGTGTATGAAGAGAATTATGAATGTTGAGGAAGCGAGTGAAGTATGCAGAGATAGAGTTCTCTGGCACTCTGTTCTCTCTGCCTAGCCTGCAAGGGATATGGCGTGATGATATGTATGTATGTATCTAATTGAATTTTACAATATATAGGTAATCTATGGGACGTGACTTTTTTTAAGGACACCACCTTGCACTTAGGTGATAATCCTTGTATTGCGTTGGACTTTACAAACACATAATTTAATGGACACAAATTAAACCCAGACTTAGAACAATAAATAATTTAATTTGTCGATCTCACAAAGTACTGTCCTGCATGGGAATCTAACCCACGGCGCTGCCACAGCACGTCAGTATCTTATTCACTATATCATCTGTTCAGTCAGACTTGACTATGAGAGTTAGCTATATTCACTTGTACATTTTTTTTCTACGTTACATATATTACTTTGTTCTAGCCTCAAAAGTTTTTGAAGCGAACACCTATAAAAAATCGTTTTTATATTTTGGATTAAAAAAAATTATAGTTTCAATTGTGTTTTAGCTTTAATAGTACATTATTTTATTCTATCATGATTTTCAAGTACCTACACGCTTAAAAAATATTGGTTTTTATACCTCGGGTCACGGGTTTTAGAAAATAATAGCTGCTAGTTGTGACTTAAATATAATAGTTAGATATATATTTTTTTTGACAATTCAATCTTTTTGTAGAAATTATGCGCAACCTCATAGATCCACCTTATATGTACCTATCTGTGCCCTGCAAGGTACCCTATGCATTAAAAAAAAAACTTGGTCTATTCTGTAAAAAAAAATTAAGTGTGGTCTAACATAAAAAAAAATCGAAAATCCTTGTCGAATTGAGAATCTCCTCCGTTTTTTTTAATCATTTAAAGTTACATGTCATTTATATAACCTTAGGTGTCACCTAAAATTTAAAAGCCGTCAGTGAAAACGGACGTAATTGACTTCAATTATAGCAATGTAGGCTAATCTATTATTATCACAAATCAATCGTAATTGCATCGATTCTCAGTCGTGTATTTCTCTCGTATGCCGTCTACATAGTAACCTATATTGATGTTTGAAGCCCGAATACAAATTGTTCTCATCTATTTGATACATCACTTAAGAAACGAATGAGGAAAAAACGTTTGATTATGTCCGTATTAATAGCTAAGAATGCACAATATCGTTTATATAGATTAGTTTTTATGTGATACGAAATCACTAAGAGTAAGAATACAATTCACCACCTCTTATCTTGACTGTGGGTGATCGTAAGAGACGACTAAGTGATAAAAAGGCATATATAACATTATGCTGAGCAGCGTCCTTTTCTTCATTTGTGGAGGGGCCCCACTGCACTTATTTATATCTTATCTGTGTATTTTTTTCTTTTTTGTAACAGAAAGGTGACGTACAGCCTCATAACTTTCCGTATTACCTCTCATCGCAAATTGAGCGGGCCATTGGAAGGATCGATTTTTTGGCCTCGTTGACCCCTCAAAGACGCTTTCGCGTACCTTTCGAAGCCCTGGTAAATAGTACTGAAATGTCACGCCCTCGTTTTTGGCATCACTTTATGCAGCGGACTCAATCCATCCACCCGCGACGTCAGCTAAACTTTGAGACATTTGTAGTTCCGTTATTTCTTAATAGATAGCGCCACAAACCTATTCTAATAATAAAGTTTAAAGTGTAGAAATTTACGTAAGCCTTGTCCCAATTCTGTTGAAAGCATTCTATTCTAATTTCTGATCTCAATTGGAAAATTGTTCAGCTATTCTAAGCGAAAGTATCACACACAATGGAGTCAAAATCTTTTGTTTTTGAGCATTAAAACTAAACTTCCAACTTAATATTTTTTTGCATATATTTTATGTGCTCCGTGGAAATTTCTATTTCATCATTATATCATCATTTCAGTGCATATATGTTCCACTATTGGGCTCTAACCTACTCCATAATTGGAGGGCAACTGTCTTACTATATCAGGTTGGTCAGGTGGGTTGGTATATGGTTTCATTTCAATTTTGGCTTCTCTTACATCTATATTATATGCATTGTATATTACTTAGCCGTCTTTTACGATATAGTCACGAGCAGGATAATGGGTGGTACATTGTATTACCCATTCTCTTCGCGCGTCCTATTTTTAAGTCACCACCACATTAGGGGACATATTTCTTTTTTATAAAGCCAACACCTTGCACTGAGTAAACCATTTTTATAATTGCGGAGGACTTTACAACTTCACAAACGTAATTAACAAACACCCAAAATCACCTCAACAATTTATTGATCGCGCAGTATATTATCCTGTATAAGAATCGAACCGACGATAATTATCATGGTATATAAGAGAGCTCCCGCAGAAATATTTTAAATTAAAACTACGACAATGGTTAATCAGCTACAATTTATATAATTTATCCGAATTTATGACATATAAAAATTAATAATAATCACTTGACATTTAAATTAATTGTAATTTGAGATTTATACAGGGTGTCCCAAAATTCAACGATAAGCCGGCACCAGCAGGTGGACCTACATATGACTACTCGAGAACAAAAAAGAAAAAAATTCTACCTTGATTTTTTTTTTCATTACGACAAAAAAACCGATTTCTTTAAAAATCGACATCTTTTATTATATTATTAAGTGCCATTGCTACAATTTTACAAGTAATTCTGTGTTTTTTTTTGTATTGGTAAGGTAAGTAGCACTACTATCGATCACAACCATTAAAAATTCCAGAATATCTATAGTTTTTACACAAAAATCAACCAAAACTATGTTTTTTTCATAAATTATGTAAGATTTTGACTTTCAGCTCACTTTCACTCATCACAGTGAAAAAAAAAAGTATGGACACTACTGTGGCAAATAGTATTAAAAATTGGCGCAACTAACTACAATTCTAAAATGGTATAACATTCTAGGCAAACTAGCCACAAAAATATACTTAGGTGTACTATTTCAAAATAACAACCATACTTCGAAAATTGTTAGTGTTGATAGTAATCACTTTTACTATGTAGCCCAAATGTTTTTGTTGCAAGTTCTCAGAATTTGAATGAGACATGTGCGTAGTCCATAAGATAACATAAGTTAGACAGAGATAGAGAGATTATACGTTAGAGGGAGATAGATAGATGCTAATTGTTTAGTAACATTAATGCAGGTAGAGAAGTAATTAATGTCCTCAGCAGCACAGCAAGTCAGTACGCTCTACTTCTTTGTTTACTGCACACCGTTCTGTTTTAATTAAAGTGGCTCTGATACTAACGACTTTGGATTGAATTAAGTGACCTGGAAATTGACCTGACTTGGCATTATTTTAGACTGTGATTTTGTGTTTTTTTAAAGAAGTTTTGCCTTATTTTCAAGTGTTTAGCATTCATTATGCCGCTACCATATACAGCGTTAGAATACGCTAATATGCACCTAATTTATGGAGAATGCCGATGCAATGCCAACGCTGCTAGCAGATTATATCGAGCAAGGTACCCTACTCTTCAAAGGTATCCGGATTATCGCGTATTTATTAACGTGCATCAAGCATTTTCGGAGGGTCGTATACCATCTGACAGGAGAAACGCTGGAAGACCTAGATCGGAACACGATGAAGAAGTTCTCAAAGAAATAGAAAGCGATACAACTACCTCTGTACGTGGCATACAAGTAGCAACGGGAATTCCAAAAAGTACTGCACATAGAATTTTAAAACGTCACCAGTTTCATCCATATCATTACAGGCGCGTGCAGGCGTTATTACCGCGGGACTATCCACTGCGGGTCGCATTTTGCCGTGTAATGCTGCAAAAACACAGGGAAGATCCCCAATTCTTAGACAAAGTCTTATGGTCGGATGAAACAACCTGCAAGAAAGATGGCTATTTAAATCTTCACAATCTTCATAGCTGGAACAATGAAAATCCGCACCTGGTGAGAGAAGACAAATCCCAATATCAATTTAAGGTTAACCTATGGACGGGCATAATAAATGGAAAAGTGATAGGGCCCTTTGAGTTACAAGGAAACATAGATGGCAATAGCTATTTGAACTTCTTACAAAATGAGTTACCAGGATTATTAGAAGAAGTGCCCTTAAGTGATTTGCAAAACATGTGGTTTCAAAACGATGGTTGCCCAGCTCACTATGCCCGCCCTGTGCGAGAGTACTTAGACCAAGAGTACCCAGGGCGTTGGATCGGGCGACTTGGTCCTATCTTATGGCCACCCCGTTCACCCGATCTAAATCCCCTGGATTTTTTCTATTGGGGTTGTCTAAAGGACAGAGTCTACTCAAAACCCATTGCAACCTTGGACGAGCTTCGCCAAAAAATAATTCAGGCTGTGGATCACATGAACAGAATCAGATATGCAAGAAAAATAAAACGTTCATTTTTAAGGCGATGTCGTGCCTGCATTACTGCCAATGGCAAACAATTCGAACATTTATTGTAATTTTAATAATATAGTAAATTCTAATCTCTCTATATCTATCTCTTTCTAACTTATGTTATCTTATGGACTACGCACATGTCTCATTCAAATTCTGAGAACTTGCAACAAAAACATTTTGGCTACATAGTAGAAGTGATTACTATCAACACTAACAATTTTCGAAGTATGGTTGTTATTTTGAAATAGTACACCTAAGTATATTTTTGTGGCTAGTTTGCCTAGAATGTTATACCATTTTAGAATTGTAGTTAGTTGCGCCAATTTTTAATACTATTTGCCACAGTAGTGTCCATACTTTTTTTTTTCACTGTGATGAGTGAAAGTGAGCTGAAAGTCAAAATCTTACATAATTTATGAAAAAAACATAGTTTTGGTTGATTTTTGTGTAAAAACTATAGATATTCTGGAATTTTTAATGGTTGTGATCGATAGTAGTACTACTTACCTTGCCAATACAAAAAAAATCACAGAATTACTTGTAAAATTGTAGCAATGGCACTTAATAATATAATAAAAGATGACGATTTTTAAAGAAATCGGTTTTTTTGTCGTAATGAAAAAAAAAATCAAGGTAGAATTTTTTTCTTTTTTGTTCTCGAGTAGTCATATGTAGGTCCATCTGCTGGTGCCGGCTTATCGTTGAATTTTGGGACACCCTGTATATTGTGATATTATTTAATTACACTTATTAATATGTATAGTTATTGTTATAATAATTAATTAATAATTGAAAATGTGTCAATATTTGCATGTCTTAAAGGCAGAATATGGCAGGAAAATCTACCGTTTTTTGTTATCTGGTTACACCTGTATTCTTTGCAAATAAAAATGATTGGATTTGAAAAAAAAAATGTCGATATTTTAACCGCTGCACCATCTTCACAGTAAATCTGTATTACATATGTTTACATTAAATATATGTAATCAAAAACACATTAAAATAACTCTAAATTATTTCCTTTTGCGACAATATTCTCGGAGTTGAATGTCTCACCATAATAATTGTCTGCGAACAATTGTTACGTAAACATTGTCAAGCTCGTACTTTAGTTATTTGCAAATGTTTAACTATAAATGAGAACAGCTTAGTTATGACAGATGTTATATGTATCAAAAGATAGTAAGCAAGTTCTGAATAAATATCTTTCGTAGAGAATATACAGAGATTTGTGTTTATTCGCTTAGTTGTTTAAATAATCATTCTCTGCTTTTCTCTTAATTTACTCGGGGTCGATGCAATATGTACCTACTCGTACATATTGCAAAAGTTATTGGTAATAGTTTTATAACTAGGCACTGCCTGACGTCAACACTTCTTTGGATTGTTGACCAACCGAGGCCGCGTGTGACTGGATCGGGGAATTAGTCCGTCACAAGCCGAGAGGCCGACTGCGTGAGGAAAGACCGAGATCCTCCCCGACGGGGGACGTCAGTCGAGGAGAGGGTACTTCTCAGGGAGTATTCCGTCTGGCTGACCACTGACGTCAAGTCACTGGTCGGCCCAATGATGAAGGCGACGTGTCATGGGTGGGTTACGGGTGTGCGTGCTTACACCCTGCTGTCGCCCCGGACGGAGTGGTGCGAAGAGTGTGCCGACCGAAAAAAAAGCAAGCAAAATCAGGGGTAATTGGCTCAGCTCAATATGAAGCTTTTAGTCGTCTTTTTAGGACATTCATGAATGCTCATTTAGGGTTAGTAGTATTCGTATCACACAGCATGCGTAGTTGTTTAAATAATAACTCACTATTTCGATAGTTCTTTCGGTCAATCTTTTTATGGTCAACAGCCTCGATCAACACCTCAAAAGGCTCACGTTTGCTATTCTAACGTTTTGTGGTTTGGTTTAGTAGCTTTTGGTTTCGTTATACTTATTATATTTTCCCGTGTGGTGACGGAGTAAGAATACAATTCACCACCCCCTATCTTACCCGTGGGTGATAGTAAGAGACGGCTAAGGGATATAAAACGCATATAACATCTATGCGTGAGAAGGAAAACTTGAAACATAACCCTATACCCCTGTAGTATGATAGATCAATTTCCCTCCCATTATGGAGGAGGCTCGAGCTCAGTAGTGGGACGTATGAGAGCTGAGATGATGATGATGATACTTATTGAAAGGTCTCTGCTTGCGGTAGCTACGTGAAGTGCGTTTCTTCATTCTCTTAAATGCAATTGAGAGCGTGGCTGGAATTTAAAGAATATCGATACCTCTGATTTTCTTGCCAGATTTTCTCAGCTTGCTTCCATGTTCCGATTCGATGACAGGTTATTAGATTATTTAAGACCGACATCCTACCCGAGGGGGGTATGTCGGTCGAGGAGAGGGTACTCCTCAGGGGTATTCCGTCGGGACGACCACTGACGTCAAGTCACTCTGCTCCGGTGGTCGGCCCAACGACGAAGGCGATGTCACGGGTGGGTTACGGGTGTGCATGCTTACACCCCTCTGTCATCCCGGATGGAGTGGTGCGAGGAATGCGCCGACCGTAGCCCAACCCCAAAAAAAAAAAAGTTTATTAGATTATTTTGCAACGAAATGTAAAGTGCCCTTATGGGGCTTATCTATACTAATATTATAAAGCGGAAGAGTTTGTTTGTTTGTTTGTTTGTTTGTTTAAACGCGCTAATCTCAGGAACTACTGGTTCGATTTGAAAAATTCTTTTTTTGTTGGATAGTCCATTTATAGAGGAAGGCTTTAGGCTATACAACATTACGCTGCGACCAATAGGAGCAGAGCAACAATGATGAATGTGTAAAAATCGGGTTTTTGTTTCCTTTTGAGAGCTGCCGCTGCGTAAACGGTTAAAGTTGCGCAAAAATTATGTACTATATAATTGTTCCCCTTTCAAAGTTCTAAATAAAAGTCCGCGACAGCATATGTCTATCTTTTAAGATTGGCTCACTATAACCTTTTTTATGCTAATCAAATTTGTTTTAAAATAATATGATATTTTCGAAGGTGTTTTTATAAACATTATATTAATCCTTATCCAAATAAATGAGTTATTCATCACAAGTATTTAAATTAAAACAAAATTGCTCTTTACATTATTTGATTTCAATGAATATCTTAGGAAATATCGCAGTTTAAAAATAACATCGCAGCAAAATAATGATCAAGTACTGGGCGCGCATTTACGATAAAAATACTGGCTCTTATAATCTTATATTAAAAAAAAACTCAAACTAATGTTATTTCAAAGTACTTCTGCACACACATTTTTAGTTTTGTTTTCTTCTCATGACCTTCCGTCGGCTTTACACATCCTAAATAATAATAATAAGTATAGGAAGTATTAGTGCCTGCCCTCATGTATGGCAGTGAAAGTTAGATTTGGCGGAGAAGACATGAAAATAGAATAAATGCTGTAGAGCTGACAGCTCTTCGTAACGTGTGTGATGTAAGTCTGAAAGATAAAATTAGTTATAATGTTATAAAAGAGCGCTGGTATGCTGAGGTGGGTTGGACACGAAGTGGAAGAAAATATAATGAGTGGGCAGAGGTTGACGAAGCAAACATATAAAGCAATCGTGAATGGGACGAATACAAGAGGAAGACCACGTCATACTTTTCTGGACCAAATTGGAGATTTGTTCACGAGAGGTCATCATCATCATCATCATTCTCCTACTCTTATCCAAATTACTTGGGGTCGATACAATAAGTACTCTTCATTCATAGTACATATTATAAAAGTTATTGGCAATAGTTTTATTACCGGCCGCCTGCCAGACGTCAACCCTCCATGGGAATGTAATTGTTGACCAAACGGCATCAGATGGAGTTGGCCCAAGTCGTTATAAGGCTCTTAGTCGTCTTTTACGACATCCACAAGCAAAGTGAGGATTGGTAGTATTCGTAGCCGCTACCACACAGCGATGTCATACACATTAAAAGTATGTGTAATCGTAAATAGGCGTAAGTGTATGTATGTATATATGTATAATATACATACATTGTATATGGTATATCTATAGAAAGTATAGATAGGACCCAATACTTTTACTTAAGGTTTAATGTTCTACTCTTACTAATAAAAGGGTCATCTAGGTACCTAAAACAGCTTTAACGTATGTATTATTTAAAAATATTTCCACCTTTTACTTAAACGAATTCGCGAGTTGAAGTTAACGTTAGCCCAAAGTAACCATTCCACGCGGACGAAGTCGCGGGCGAAAGCTAGTGCATAATAATTGATTTGGCTCGTGATTAGATGCTTTTGGTGGGATCTGGTCCTGATATATTCTGTTGATATATATGATATATCTGATATATATGCGGTCGAAATGCGATCTCTGCTTAAAATCTGTGGAGTAAGGCCGACTGACCGCATTCGTAACGACAACGTAAGAGAGCGAGTAGGTCTGAAAGAGAGTATTGGTGTAAAGATGCGAAAGGAAATGCTCCGATGGTTCGGACATGTGGAAAGAATGCCGAACGAACGTCTGGTTAAGAAGATATACAATGCGAAAGTGGAAGGATGTATGTACCGGGGGAGACCGAGATTAACCTACCTAGACCAGATCGGTCATGTACTGAAAGAAGGTGGAGTCAAGAGTCTCCGAAACCGGCGAGCGTGTATGAAGAGAATTATGAATGTTGAGGAAGCGAGTGAAGTATGCAAGGATAGAGTTCTCTGGCACTCTGTTCTCTCTGCCTACCCTGCAAGAGATATGGCGTGATGATATGTATGTATGTATATAAAATCATATGTTTTAAATAGAATACGAATATTATAAACACGCAAATTTCCATTGCAAAGTAAAATAATAGCAGACATTATAATAATGAATATTTATTTTAATTATACATGTCTGTATATTTGCAGAGATTGTTTCCGACTAGTCACGCAATGAGGTTTTAATTAAAACTTTTAGGTAGATATTACACTCTGCGTGGTGGAGTATTTATTTTATTTAGAATACCAACAGCTAATAAGAAAAATGTAGTGAAATAATTAGATATTTAAAGCAAATAATAGATCTCCATGCTTATGTAATAATACATAAACATGCGATCTGAATATACAAAAGCTTAGAAAATAAATAAATAAGTAAAATGTATATAAAAACCAGAATACGAGCGAAAAATGCCACAACGAACACACACCTATTGGAAATCCGTCCCAATCGTGCTGCTACTTACACCACCGTGAACTATTGTAGGACATTCAATTCTCGTATCGTATTATATTTACGTCTTTAAGAAGACGTGTCATCTACCCGACAATGTTTACACATTATACAGGCTTAATACTTCAAACTTTGCAGTTAGATTTTTTTTTAATTTTTCGCTCGTAATCGGGTTTTTATAAATAATCAAGCATATTAAAATGCTAAATTTAAGTAATTTTAAGTAAAATGTAATAAATAGTTATTGTGTCAGTGAAGGAACTTCCTATCTTTGGACAATAATAACCACCTAATTATTTGTCACCAAGGATATAAAATAGGGGAATGAAGCGACTTAGAAAAAACTAGACAGTGGGATCTAAGAGCTAAACTTTTTTATTATATTGATTTTTTATTTTTATTTTTGTGGTTAGGGCCACACTGATGATAGTTATCTGTCTACAGCCGCAGGCCGATCCGTCCGTGGTAGTATCACACTTGACGTATAAGTAATGGCAATGTGCTGTTTGGTGAGCAAGAGAGACAGAATGGTGTTTTCATTGGTAAGCAGAGGCCTAGATATACCTCTGGTATTGCAAAGGTTTATATAGCGGCAGTAAGACTTATCATCGGGTGTGCTGCTTGCTCGTTTATCGTCAACAGCAATAAAAAATAAAAAAAAAATATCAATCACTTTCGTATATCATTAAGTTATTTTCGTAAAATAATGAAAGGATTTATTCAAGTTAATTTATTATGTACAAACCCTGCGAGGGTACTTAAATATTGTCAATTTTAACATTTTAATAATCCCTCTAGTTTTTAACGTAGAAAATTATTAATATGGTTTTAAATAATTTATTGTATACATAAGCTGTTTGACTTTGGTGTAGAACAATTTTACTATCCTACCATCCACCCATGACCATAATCACTGTAAAGTATTCGAAACGTCGGGAAATAAAAAATAAAAAATAAACGCTATAGAATCCGTTAAAGTAGTTTTTATTTCAAATGTGTAATACTCGCGTAAACATTAGAAACCATTATTGGTAGTGACACATTGATTTGATATTACAATATTCAACATCTATCATCATTATCATTCACCTGCTCTTATCTCATTTATTTGGGGTCGACGCAAGTGATAACTTACAGTAACAATGTTTTTCTCAAACATGCTTGGAAATTTGACCATTATTTTGACAACCTTCTACGAGATAAATCGGTATTGCTGTATTGACCAAGTACATGTGAGTAGCGGCCGGCAAAAAATTTATGAAAATCCATATCTGTCGTGTTTTAGCGGTCAAATAAATATATATGTAAATTCATATCTATCGTGTATTTCAAAAATGGAACGATTTGTTTCTTCAAAATATGGTAACCATATAAGCAACTTATCGGCGTTTTATTTAAATTTCGAACTGGCTTGAAAAAGAAACCTGTTTGATCGTAAAAAAAAAACAAATGAACCCTTTAGCACGTAGAAAATGTTGTTCGTTGTTCGCCATGTATACAGTTCTACTTAGTACTATTTATAATAGTTTTAATTACCGCGCATTATTTGAGTAAAGTACTATACAAGCCTTGGCCACAACTAGGAATTGATCAACAATTTTACGTAGATATGTGTGCCTCGGCCCACATTTATACGTTCGTCCCTCAATGCCTCGTTTTGCTGGCCACTGCAGTAATGTACTATCTCTATCATTTCAGCTCATATATGTCCCACTGTTGGGCTCGAACCTACTCCATAACGGGAGAGAAATTGACCTACTATACCACGCTGGTCAGACGCGTTGGTTTGCTTTGTTTTGAGTTTTCCTTCTCTCATATTGTTTATCTATATAAATCACTAAATAATAATGGGTTATTTAGGAAGCTATTTTTAACAATAGTGTCATAATATAACTTTATATTGTCTGAGTAAAATAGACTATTGAGGAGTAATAATGCAGTCATTATAGTAATTATTTTAATGTATAGTTTTGTTTTTACTATATATATACACTTTCTGTGTGGTGACGGAGTAAGAATACAATTAACCACCCTCTACTTCACCCGTGGGTGATCGTATGAAACGAATAAGGGATATAAAACGCATATAACATCTATGCGAGAGAAGAAAAACTCGAATCAAAACCCTGTACTAAGACATGTGACCAGCGCGGTATAGTAGGTCAATTTCCCACCCATTGTTCACAAATTCTATTCAAACTTCAATTTAACCTTGAATATAAACTGCCATCTAAATATAAATATACTGGCATAATTAACGGCTATACAAAGAAGCTAAGAAATCTTTTAGAATAATTATGATTATGTCTATTCGTGTGGTGACGGAGTAAGAATACAGTTTACTACCCCCAATCTTACCCGTGGCTGATCGTATGAGACGAATAAGTGATATAAAACGCATATGACATCTATGCGAGAGAAGAAAAAATCGAAACAAAACCCTATACCAACACATCTGACCAGCGTGGTATAGTAGGTCAATTTCCCACCCAATTTTCCACCCATTATGAAGGTATCTCGAGCCTAACAGTGGGACGTATGCAGAGATGTACAAAATACCCTGTATAAAGTATCTGAAATACAAAATGCAAGATACTTTTAAATTAAGTATTTCAGATACCAGATACAAAATACTTTTGAAAATAGCATATGAAATACTAGATACAAAATAGGTATCTTCTAAATACTTCTTAAGATGAAAATACTTTTGTAAGAGAACAAGATTTTATTTTAATGAATTTAAGTTTATTTTTGTCTAAAATTTGACATTAATATTATTTACGAATAAATTGTGTTCATTGCTGAAATGAGAGGTATAGTTTCAAAACCCTCTAAAGTGATTTCCGATACATTTTTGTACCAAAGGAAAGATTATTCAATTTTATTTGCTATAAGTCAATGCTTATTAAGCTAACTCACGAAAACTTGCCATAAATTCAATCTAAAAAAAATAATCTCAGTTGCAAACACCGCTAACATAACTATAATTATTTTCAAAGTCACCTAAAATTAAATTGACCAAAACAGCACTGCATTTGAAACTCGCGATTTGTAAAAGTGTATGGTGATATTATTTGTTTTGAGTTGCTCTCAACTATTTCCTCATCAAGTACTAAATATACTTAAAGAAATTTTCATTACTAGAATCACTGTTACGCCAAGTTAAAAGTTATGATAGTAATAACACCGTGCTTAAGATAAGTTACTTAGCTGCGTGTCACTTAATCAAAGTAACTAACACAAAGGAAAGGAAGATAATGCTGAGTAATATATAGTAATTAACTAAATGGTAGATGTTAACTTGTATGAGGTGTGATGTACTTATTAACTTTGTTCATTATATTTATTTGGTCATCATTATTTGGTATATTTTGGTACGCTTATCCCAAAGGTGATAAATTTAAATGTGTTTTTTTAAGAAGTATTAGGCTGACGCTGTTGACTGTTCTCTCTCTACAGCCGCAAGCCGGTCCGTCCGGGGTAGTACCACACTCTCGCAGAAGATCGACGTCTGAGTAATGGCAATGTGCTATTGCACTTTGTTCGGTGAGCGAGAGAGCCGTAAGCCCAACTGGGTGGGTTTGGGGTTTATAATGGTCGGCAGCGGCGTAGCTATACCCTTGGTATTGCAAGGGTCCATGGGCGGCAGTGACACTTACCATCAGGTGTGCTGCTTGCTCATTTGCCACCAAAGGCATAAAAAAAATATATTGCCGCTAATTATGCCGGTGTATTTATATTTAGATGGCACTTTATATTCGGGGTTAAATTGAAGCTAAGGATATAATATGCATATCCATGCAAGAAAAGACAAACTCGAAATAAAACCCTAGAGCATTCCGTCTGACCAGCGTGCTATAATACATCTATTTCTCTTCTATTGGATAGGTAGCCCGAGCCCAGCAATGGGACGTATATGAGCTGAAATGGTGATGATGATGAGAAGGTCTACGTCCAATAGTGAAGGTCATATACTGATGAAGTATTAAGAATTTTATATATTACAGTTAGTGAAGAGAGTATTGGTGTAAAGATGCGAAAGGGAATTGTCCGATGGTTCGGACATATGGAAAGAATGCCGAACGAACGTCTGGTTAAGAAGATATACAATGCGAAAGTGGAAGGATGTAGGTACCGGGGGAGACCGAGATTTACCTACCTAGACCAAATTGGTCACGTACTGAAGGAAGGTGGAGTCAAGAGTCTCCGAAAACGGTGAGCGTGTATGAAGAGAATTATGAATGTTGAGGAAGCGAGTGAAGTATGCAAGGATAGAGTTCTCTGGCACTCTGTTCTCTCTGCCTACCCTGCAAGGGATATGGCGTGATGATATGTATGTATGTACAGTTAGTGAATAAAAAGTCCTAATAAAATTCTTTGAGCCTTAATACATTTTTAAACGAGTTCGCGAATCTAATTTTTATTTTTGTTCAAACGAACTTTCTTTTTTTTCTTGAACAATTAAATTTGTGTGTGCGAGTTTAGCCTTTTTGAGGCGTTCGATCGAATCAATTTTATTTAATATTAACTATAAATGTGGCTTCACTCACATCATTTGTTCGTATTATCCGTCCATACATTTTTTTATTGATTATGGTGGCAAACGAGCAAACAGCACAAATGATGGTAAGTGTTACTGCCGCCCTTTGTAATACTAAAGGTATAGCAAGGCTGCTGCCTACCAATACAAACCTATCTCGGTTGAGCTTCCAGCTCTCTCGCTCACCGAACGAAACGCAATAGTACATTCCCATTACTCAGACGTCGATCTTCTGCGAGAGTGTGGTACTACTCCGAGAGGGCCGGCCCGGGGCTGTAGACAGAAAACTGTCCACAGCGCGCAGCGTGGTCCTATCACTCTTGAAGCTTTTGTTCTATTACTCTTGTACAATACTCTTTTTTCAACATGAAGATTATTGAATTAAATGTGCCTAGATTGATAAAAAATATTTACTATGTTTTGAAGGAAAGTCTAAAAAATATGTACCTACTTGTACATATTGTAAAAGTTATTGGAAATAGTTTTATGACCAGCCGTCTACCTGGCGACTCTCCTTGGGAATGTAATTGTTGATTTTAGTCATCATTACACGGCATCAGGTTGAGTAGGCCTCGATATAAATGGAGCTGAGTGGGCCACCGACGACGAAAACCGGGAGCCGGTGGCTCATTCGCACAGCGTGCAGAGGTAATTGCGGGGCGGGTTTAAGGTATCGCGCGCCAGTTTATCTGTCGCCCCGGATGAATTTAGCCGGGTCTGACCAGACCATAGCTCCCTCCAAAAAAAAGACCGACATAAATGTCTTTAGTTTTCGTTACGATATCCACTAATAATGTAAGGCGCCGAATTGGTAGTATTCTTACTTGCAACCACAAAATTTATGGTAGCGGCTAAAAATAGAAATGTGCCAATATTAATATTTTATACGCCATTTTTACGAAAGATAAATAAATATATCAAAATGAATGTTTTTCATTCTTACTGCTACTGCGCTGTATGATAGCGGCTACGAATTCTACCAACCCTTACTTTGCTCGTGGATGTTGTAAAAGACGACTAAGAGCCTTATAACGACCTGGGCCAACTCCATCTAATGCCGTTTGGTCCACAATTACATTCCCAAGGAGGGTTGACGTCTGGTAGGCGGCCGGTCATAAAACAATAGCCAACAACTTTTACAATATCTACTATGGAAGAAGAGTGCATTTTGTATCGACCCCAAGTAATTGAGATAAGAGTAGGAGAATGATGATGAATATTTTTTATTCTTACACCACCACCATACGGAAGTACATTCTTGAACTTTTCTTGTATGGTGGCTGGTTAAGAATAAAATGGGTTCCCAGCTTTAATTTTCTCGTGCGAGTATTAAAAATCAGATAAAAAATCAATAAGCGAATACGGTAGCGAAGTTCTGTGATATACCTATCATAATACAAGGACATTTTGATCTAGTACCCTACTGAAATTGTAATATACTGTAAAATATTTTATATAGGAGCCAATAAAAGGATTTCAATTTTTACAAAGTTACAGGACCTGACATAATTTATTCACAACAGAAGTTTTATAGCCAGGGAAGTAATTCTCGTCACAAGACTATATTAAGAAATCGAGGTAAAAATTTGAATTTGAACTTTGCACAAGCGGAATTGGTCCGTTGTCGAGAACGGAACAATTCCGCTTGAGAAAAGTTTTAATTATAAAATCGAGATAAAATTAGAACGATAAGAATTGCCCTCCAAGTTTAACACGCTTTGCTTTGTACGAATGGAAAATTCAGGTAAATCAATGCCGTTACGAACGTGTTAACCTTTCACGCGTCGAACTTCGCGGCACTTTCGAGTGCTCCGCGCAAATAGTTTATGAAAGTCAAGCATATATGCTCTTTGACTGCGTTAAGTTTTGATTGGTTGATTTAAATAAAGTCCTAAAACAATTGTTAATTGTAGAACGTTTAATTGGGTCAAAACAGTGTTCCAAAAACGCGTTGAGCACATGTTTTTTGGGTCAAACGGTGTCCCAAAATCGCGTGAGGGGTTTCCAACCGTAGATATCTACGCGTTTTTTTGTTGTTTGTGTTTGTGATTTTCACCATCGCCATTGGGAAGGCCACTGGTACAGTTCCCTTAACATCTGTGGCCAGCCCGGCGGGTATCCCTTTCGGGTACCATCCTCTACCGGCGTCCCGGCTAACTGCCATGGCTTCGCAGATGTCTACGCTAAGAAATTAAAAACCGGCCAAGTGCAAGTCGGACTCGTGAACGATGAGTTCTGTTCCATTATCTATAAAAACGGCAATAAAATACGTTTGTTGTATAGGAGCCCCCTTAAATATTTATTTTATTATATTTTTAGTATTTGTTATTATAACGGCAACATATATACATCATTTGGCAAATTTCAACTAACTATCACGGTTCATGAGTTACAGCCTGGTGACAGATAGATGGACGGACGAACAGACAACGAAGTCTTAGTAATAGGGTCCCGTTTTACGTTCGAAACCCTAAAAGGGTGCCTGTGTAATAAATGATTTTTTTGACAGCTCATTACATATTAGTATGTAGCTTCTGAATAAAATAATGAAAATGTTACAAGACATACAGAAAGACTTAGCACAGCAGAAACAGGACATGAAAAATATGGAGGAAAATATCAAAGAAACCATAAATAAAAATTTTAATGAGAGATTCGATCATATTGAAATAAGAACAAACCAAATTGAACAAAAATTAGAAACCCAGCAGAAAACTATAGATTATCTAGATAAACAAATAAGAAAAAATAATCTTATATTTTTTGGTATTCCAGAAACCGAAAGAGGCTATGAGGATCTATTGAGTTTAGTCCTGGATATAATAAATAAAAAAATGGATGTAGTATTCCAAATATTACAAATTGGAACGGCAGTTAGACGGGGTAAGAAGAACAGTAATACAATAAGGCCCATTGTGGTAACATTCACAACAACAAGCGGTAAACTACAAATTTTAAAAAATAAGAGAAAACTAGACAATACCGGTATATACATAAAGGAGGATTATACGCCCACAGTTCTACAAAAACGCAAAGAGCTCCAAGAGGAACTTCAAAATAGGCGCCTATCAGGAGAAAAGGTAATGCTTCGTCATGACAAAATAGTCACATTGAAAACAAAGAACAATTTCACATCCAAAGGCCCCTCAAAGAAAAGGCAACTATCAGAATCCCCTGAAAATAAAACTGAAGTTGAAAATAATATTGTAAAACCATTAGAAAATCGAGAACAAACAAAACAGGCTTCCAAGAAAAATAAACATCAAAATATAACATATTTCTTACGTACCTCACAACCGAACGCCGCAACCAACCTGTCTATAAACCGAGAAAACAAAGAATCTCCAAAAAACTAAGTTGCGCCCCTCAAGATCAAACTCTCCCAAGACGGCTGGTCCCCGTGGGGGATGTAGACCAAAACCCTCTAGAGGAAACAAATATTATCAATAATTTTGAGCGATACCAACTCTATGTGGCAACATATAATGTCAAAACACTATCAACCCACTCCCGCCTAATAGAACTAAACGAAGCCCTGAAAGATATCAAATACGATATCATCGGTCTGTGTGAAATAAGACGACTGGGTAATTCTATTAAAGAATATGAAAACTTTATACTATATCATATGGGACAAACACCAGGCTTGTATGGAGTCGGGTTTATTGTTAACAAATGCCATAAAAATAACATTATATGTTTCAATGGATTATCAGAGAGGGTGGCTCTACTTCAGTTAAAAATACATAATATTCATATCAGCATAATACAATGCTATGCTCCAACAGTAACAGCAAGCGAAAAAGAAGTAGAACTTTTCTATCATACGGTAAACGATGCACTTAAAATCTCACATAAAAATGTAATTGTGATGGGTGATTTTAATGCTAAAATTGGACAACCCAAACAAGAAGAAAGATTAATTACGAAAAAATTTGGTTATGGCAATAGAAACAACAGAGGAAATAGACTTATACAATTTGCATTAGAAAATAAATTAGCAATTCTAAATACCTTTTTTAAGAAGAAAGATAATAAGAGGTGGACCTGGAGATCACCCAATGGTAGAGTCAAAAATGAGTTAGATTACATATTAACTAACCTTCAAAAAAGTGCTAAAGATGTGCAAGTACTTAACCTCACATACCCCAGCGACCATAGACTAGTTAGAGCGACTTTTTTGCTTCAGTCCTCGCATAAAAGTAGGAAAACTTACGGAAATAATGTTAAAAGTACCTTAAAAACTGAAGAAGAAATGCAAATATATAGAGAAACTCTTAAAGAGAGTTTAGAACACCCTATTACTAGTTTAAATCTCTTAAACTGTACAACTCAAGAACTAAATGACACAATTATTTCTGCAATAAATAACAGCCTTAAAAAGGCACATAATTCTAGTTCTTTAAAACATAGGAATATTTTATCTGAGAGCACAATGAGATTAATGTCAAGACGACAACATCTCCAAAAAATAAAACCAAAAACACGTAGTATGAAAAACGAGCTTAAAGCTCTCTACAAACTCACAAGCAAGAATATCCAACGTGACTACATCGCCTATCGTAAAATGACTATTGAAAAACATGTACTGCAGTCAGGGAGTCTAAGAAGAGCAAATAAAGAGCTGAGATTACATAAAACCTGGATAGAACAAATTAAAACATCAAATAAAACAATTAACAATAGGAGTGAAATTCTCCAAGCTGCAACAAACTTCTACAAAAAACTATATGAATGTGAAAATCTCGCGCCGCCTGCCCCTACACCAAATGAGACAATTTTAGTCACAGAGACACTACCCATCGATGAAACGGAAGTTATTACAGGGATCGCAAAACTCAAATATGAAAAATGCCCAGGGCCCGATCAAATAACTAATGAAGCTCTGAAAGTGGGAAGTCTCTACCTAACAGGCCCTCTAACACAACTTTTTAACTTGGTGCTAAAATCGGCAGTTATACCGAAGCAATGGACGGAATCAGATATTATCTTATTGTATAAAAAGGGAGACCCAAATAATATTAGTAATTATCGACCAATAAGCCTACTGTCTTCAATATACAAATTATTTTCATCAATTTTAGAAAAGAGAGTTAGAACTACCGTAGAAATGCACCAACCTATAGAGCAAGCGGGATTCAGAAAAGGCTTTTCCACTACAGATCATATACATTCAATAGAAATAATTATAGATAAATACCAGGAACTACATAGGCCACTCTACCTAATTTTTGTCGATTACCAAAAAGCTTTCGACTCTCTGTATCATAACTCAATATGGGAATCTTTACAATCGCAAAATGTCGAATCAACGTATGTGAAAGTCTTACAAAACATATATCAAAATTGTTACAGTAGAATTAGATTGGAATCAACAGGCCCCCCTATACCAATCAGAAGAGGAGTGAGACAGGGGGATGTCATATCACCAACAATATTTATTACTGTATTACAACAAGTCATTGGACAACTAAATTGGAAAAAGACCGGCCTAAATATTAACAACAAATACATAAGCCACTTACGATTTGCCGATGATATCGTTCTGCTGTCGGAGAGTACCACCGAGATCGAGTCAATGTTAAATGATCTACATGCCGCAAGCAAACAAGTAGGCTTGGATATTAACCGCAGCAAAACCAACATTATGACGAACTCAATAAAACAATCGGTATGTTTAGAGAATATAGCGCTAGAATATGTAGACAACTATATATATCTAGGCAAACAAATTTCCTTTAAAAAACAAAGAAATGAACTAGAAATCGACAGGAGAATAACAATTGCATGGAACAAATTCTGGAGCACAAAAGAAATTATGAAGAGTGACATGCCAATTATTATAAAACAAAAAGTTATGGACACATGTATACTACCTTCGCTAACTTACGCCTGTCAAACATGGAAACTCACAAGTCGAACTCAATCAAAAATTACATCATGTCAAAGAGGTATGGAGAGAAGTCTAATGAAAATTAGAAAAATACAAAAAATTAATCACAAAAGCATAAGGAAAAGAACAAAAGTTACGGATGCTCTATGCTACTGCAAAAAGCTTAAATGGCGGTGGGCTGGACATATAACCAGACTGACAGACGACCGATGGACCCACAGAATAACATCTTGGGCGGGGCCGTCAGGTGTTAGGAAGCGAGGTAGACCAGCGGCCCAATGGGCAGATGATATCATTAGAGTGGCTGGAAAAAATTGGATGGAGACAGCAAAGAATAGAGAGAAATGGAAATCTCTAGAGGAGGCCTTCACCTTCGAATTGAGGGGTTCTTACTAATAGTAATAAGTTCTACTGCATTTATTATTTTTTTATTATATTTTTAGTTAATAAGTTGAAATGTTTTATATATACAAATTATACATACATATCATCACGCCATATCCCTTCCAGGGTAGGCAGAGAAAATATATAAATAAAAAATAATAAATATATATATATAAAATAATAAATATATATAAATTATCAAAACAAAATTTAATGTATTGTAAAACTGATATCTTTGTAGAGTAAGAAATATAAGGCTTTTTTATTTTTATTATTTATTTATTATGTAGCTTCTGATCTGCTTTGCCGTTTTCGTCTGCGAGACGACTGCTTCACTAAAAAAAAGAATTCACCCATCATCATCATCATTCAGATTTATGTCATCCACTGCTGGAACTACGCTTCCTTCATATTTCGCCACAAATTGCGGTCTTGTGCCGCCCGCATCCAATAACTCCCACTAACCTTGACCAGATCGTCGGTCCGCCTGGAAAAAAATCACCCTCACAAAAATCAAATCCTCAAAAAAATCACCTTACAAAAAATACGGTTAAAATATAATACTATTAATATTAGAGAAGAGTAAGATGTGTTATGGGGTTGCACGCCATTCTTTCTACCGCACCGGAAGGTTTGAGCCCGCGGGTGTAACCGGACCATAGACTAACAAAAAAAAAAGAAAATTAATATACAAGAAAAAATTCAGCTTTTATATTTCTCAATAGATTATGATACATGCTGTGTGATGTATTCGTTCTTTTGTCAATGTTTTTTTGTTCATAAAAACGCGTATAAACAGAGAACAATAGGCGGCACACAAAAGTTTTGTACACCGACGCTTTCATAACGAAACATAGACTTATAAAGAATTAGAAAAGGCTAATTATTTTTACTATTCGTGTGGCGACGGTTTAGGATAGAATATCAAGTAATCTTGATGTAGTTGGCGTAGTGGTTGAAATATCGACCTTCCGTGCTAGTACCGTAGGTTCGATTCCTACGTAGGAAAACACTTTGTGTGAACTATAAATTATTGTTCTGAGTCTAGATGTAATTTGTCTGCGTTAATTTCATGTTTGTAAAATTCCCCGCAGTACATAGATTATGTCCTTAGTGCAGGGTGATGTACTATTAAAGGAAAAAAAATACTTTCACGTGGGAATAATTAAAATTAGCTGAATAAATTATCAGGAGATTAGTAACACCAATCTTCTAGGAAATATAAACGCCAATTCCGCCAACCTTTGTGGGGAAATATAAGTTCAACATTGACCGTTGAAAGGAGGTTGATAATAATGGAATATTAATCATCACTATCTCAGCTTGTATATGTCCAACAGCCCGACTCAAGTCTTCTCGAAAATAGAAATGAAATTTATCGACTATACCGCGCTTGTCAAATGGAGTTGTATAAGTTTTTATATTCAGTTTTTCTTCTTTTTTTATATTTGTTATATACATATCGCCCTTAGTCGACTTCTACGACTCCACAGGCAAGATTTCTTGTATTCTTACGCCATATGGAATTTATTTACAATGACTGATTTTGTAAGATAAAAATTATCTTAACAAAATTTTACTCTCTATTTTACAAGGGGTATAATGTCTATATATATCTAAGTCTGTGGCATATAGATTAGTCTCTACCAGCTCCTAGTATCAGCTGCGACACAGATTTGTCATCGATAATGTAGACGCAAATTATAGTTGATGTTTAAAAAATAACAACCGAAGTAAGTCGTACTACACGCATATTTTTTTTATATTTTTACATATTTTTCAAAATGGCTGAAATACATATATATATATATATATATATATATATATATATATATATATTACTCTATCATATTTGCGCCATTTTGAATAATTTCTAAAAAATTAGTTCGTAGAAAAATGTGTAAGTGTAATTTGCTCCGAGCTGGCCACAAATGTCAGTATTAGTGGTTGGCCTAATAGCGATGGGGCATATGATGGATAATGGGGTAGCATGCCGTCCTTCTGTCACTCTGGACAGAAGCGACGGGGACCTCACCATAGCCTGCCATAAAAAGGTGTAATTTGTTTTGTGACACTGCTTATAAAAAATACAAACCCTTACATTTTTTGTGTCTTAAAAGACATTTATGATCGCTATATCGACTTGGGCCAACTCCATCTGATGTCATCTAGTTAACAACAATTACATTCCCAAGGAGGGTATACGTCAGGCAAGCGACCGATCATTTCTTTTATTATGTATAAACCCTTTAAAAGCACTTACATATTGTCAGTTTTAACGTTTTAAATTAATCCAATGAACTACCAACGGATAGGAACGGCATCGCTATTGCGAAGATCCGGCAAGAAACTCAGCGGGTTTGAATATTATTATTATTTATTTACTAATTATATACAGGGTGGAAGTGGACCGCTCCCGAAAACAAAGACAGGTGACCCTACTAGTCCTACTTGTAATGATAGGCTAGAAAAAAAATCGATTCGGAAGAAAAAAAAAATTATTTTCACAATGAATTTTAAGTTTTTTTCACATTCCATCGTATTAGGACAGTCCCATGTAACGCTAATTCCATAAAAAATACGTAACTATACTCAGCTGAGAAAAGACGCAATCTATTCAAAACTCACGATCATATGTTCAAGAGTTCAACGACCTTGCGTGGTGAAAAAAAATTTTTTTTTTCATCCGATTCGATTTTTTCTAGCCTATCATTACAAGCAGGACTAGTAGTGTCACCTGTCTTTGTTTTCAGGAGCGGTCCCCTTCCACTCTGTATAAAATATAGTACAAATTACCAAAACTTATGCAATATATATGATGGAAGAAGAGAATATAATCATCATCACCATCTCAATTCATATATGTCCCACTATTGGCCTCGGACCTCCTCTATAATAGGAGGGAAATTGACCTACTATACCGTACTTGTCAGACGTGTTAGTATAGGGTTTTATTTCGAGATTTCCTTCTCTTCGCTGTAATTTGTGTGGCCACCGCAGACAAAGATCGGGTACCGGTAGCCCGCTCGTACGGTGAAGAGAGGAGTTCTTGCAGGGTGGGTCTGTGGGGTTGCGCGCCACCTCTTCCGTCGCCTCGGACCGATTTGGCGGGGCGCGACCACATCCATAGTCCATAGCAAGAAAAAAAAGGTGTAATTTGTGTTTTAAAGGTAATCGTGAAATTGTAAATCTGTCTTGTGGCATTTTTTTTTATTTCTTATCTGTATTCTTATTGCCTAAAAAGAACAAAAAAACAAAGAAAAAAACATACGCAATCAACAAATACCTCCATACATTAGCTGACATAAGGCATTTTAATAAATATTAGAACGCGTGCGGGTTGGTTTTGTTCAGTACGAAATTGAGTACAGTTCTTAAATATTTAGGAATATTTTAGGCTACATATTCCCTAGTTTCACAACCCACTCACAGTAATAACAGCGAAAAATATGAACGAATTATCAAATAAAAACTATTTATACGGATTCTTTTCCATCTGGTGGTGGCGAATACGATTTATCACTCACCGTTCTTGAGTACAGTACTCACACTGTTTTCTGTGACTATTTTAAAAGATGATTAAGGGATGCGAGTAATTAACAGCATTATAAAAGATATAATACTCGAAATATATGATTTTCAAATTACTGAAGTTTAGCACTTAATATGCTTAATTATTTATAAAAACCTGATGACGAAGCGAAAAATGATGTCACAAGCGGGATTCGAACCTGCATCTATTGGGAGTTCGGCCCAATCGTGCTGCCACTTACACCACCGTGAACTATTGTAGGACATGCAAATCTATGATTTTACCAATCGTTTCATCATCATCATCATTACAGCCCATAAATGTCTCACTGTTGGGCTCAGGCCTCCTCCATAACGGGAGGGAAATTAACCTACTGTACCGCGCTGGTCAGACGTGTTGGTATAGGGTTATGTATTTCGAAATTTCCTTTTCTCGCATTGATGTTATATGCGTTTTATATGCCTTAGTCGTCTCGTACGATCACCCACGGGTAAGATATGGAGTGTTGAATAGTATTCTTACTCCGTCACCACACGGAAAGCCAAATCATATACCAATCGTTTGACTAATAATATAGTAAGTCAATTGCCCTTTTATTGCGAAGTAGGCTTTAACCTAATCATGGGACGTGGGTATATTAGCTGAGATGATGGTACGGAGTCTATTACGATTCTGTATTTGATAGAAAGATATTATGACTTTTCTTTTCATTTTTAAAGACAACCTACGTGGTTGTCTTTAAAGTTGTTTTAAGGAAATAATCCTTCTATTGTGGATGTCTTTACAAACATATAATGGTTAAAAATTACACCTTTTTTTCTTCTTTTTTTTGCATTGGGCTATGGAATGGCCACGCTCCGCCAAATTGGTCCGGGGCGACGGAAGAGGCGGAGCGCGATCCCTATAAAATATAATATATAAAACCCTTATAATATATAAAAAAAAATATAACTAGACTCAGAAAAATAATTTGTGGATCTCTCAAGGTATTGTCCTGCGTGGGAATCCAAGCAAAAGCACTTGGCATCGCAGGCTGGTATTTTAATGACTACGCTATTGGTGTAGTCATTGTATTATTAATTTTATTATTTTATCATACATACATCATATATCATCATCATCATCACATATCATCACGCCATATCCCTTGCAGGGTAGGCAGAGAGAACAGAGTGCCAGAGAACTCTATCCTTGGATACTTCACTCGCTTCCTCAACATTCATAATTCTCTTCATACACGCTCACCGCTTTCGGAGACTCTTGACTCCACCTTCCTTCAGTACATGACCGATCTGGTCTAGTTGGGTTAGTCTCGGTTTCCCCCGGTACCTATATCCTTCCACTTTCGCATTGTATATCCTCTTAACCAGACGTTCGTTCGGTATTATTTTATCCATCCTTATTAATTCAGTGTCGTATAATGTAGTAAATGTAACTTACTATAATAATGCTAATTAGTATTATAAGCTTTTAACAGAGGCTGTGCTGTCCATATCCTTGCTAATTGTTTTACGGTCTTTGCGATTACAATAAGGGGGCAAGATATAGCGAGAAATTGTATTGTTCTTTAACTATAAGAAAAAATCGTACTAATATTATAAATGGCAAAGTTGACATGGTTATGAGCAGCTCCTCTCTCAGCAATTACCCTTTTAATGTTTATCTCTTACAGCGTTCTGACGCTGATCCTCAGTGTCATCTAATACTCTTGTATTATTTGTATTGTCTTAATTGTACAGTGTAGCGTGTTTTGCCTAACGAATTATGTATTTATTTATCCAAGCTATTTGTTTCAAATTTATAGATTATGTTGTGGTCCTGCTCACTGAAAAGGTCTCTGCTTGCGGTAGCTACGTGGAGCGGGTCTCTCCCTTCCCTCCAATGTGGTTGAGGGGCGTGATGGCTGCTCTAATAGTTAACTCGTGATCGGGTGCCGCTTGTGGGATCTGATCCAGCCATTTTTGTTTCTTTTTTTTTTATAAATATACATACATACATACATATCATCACGCCATATCCCTTGCAGGGTAGGCAGAGAGAACAGAGTGCCAGAGAACTCTATCTCTGCATACTTCACTCGCTTCCTCAACATTCATAATTCTCTTCATACACGCTCGCCGGTTTCGGAGACTCTTGATTCCACCTTCCTTCAGTACATGACCGATCTGGTCTAGGTAGGTTAGTCTCGGTCTCCCTCGGTACCTACATCCTTCCACTTTCGCATTGTATATCTTCTTAACCAGGCGTTCGTTCGGCATTCTTTCCACATGTCCGAACCATCGGAGCATTCCCTTTCGCATCTTTACACCAATACTCTCTTTCATACCTACTCGCTCTCTTACGTCGTCGTTACGAATGCGGTCGGTCAGCCTAACTCCACAGATTTTCCGCAGAGATCGCATTTCGACCGCATTAATTTTACTTTCATATTCTTTTCTGCATACCCAACTCTCGCTTCCATACAGTAATGTTGGGACAAGCACTGCGTTATGTATATATATATATAAGAATATTTTATAAATATTCTTAGTTTAATTTTGTATTATATACAAAATTTAAAAAAAAAAAATCTTTACTCGAAGGGCATACTCAGCCGTCACTGGAGCTAACATAAATTAAATATGTAACCAAACTCTTTTGTGAAAAAATATAATAAAAAAAATAAAAAAAAATGACGAGCCCACTGAGTTTCTTGCCGGATCTTCTCAGTATGTGGCTGCTTTCCGATCCGGTGGTAGATTAATTAAATTTAATTTAAAAAACAATGTAAAATTGACAATATGTAAGTGCCCCTATGGGGTTTATGCAAAATAAACGATTTGATTTGATTTGATTTGACAAGATATTTGAATGATTTTTTTTATTGCTTATGGTGTCAAACCATAGCAAGCAGCACATCTGATGATATTTGTTACTGCTGCCCATGGGCCTTTGCAATACCAAGGGCATAGCTAGTCCGCTGCTTACCAATACAAACCCCAAACCTACCCATTTGGGCTTCTGGCTCTCTCGCTCACCGTACGAGGCGCAATAGCACATGGCCATTACTCAGACGTCGATCTTCTGCGAGGGTGTGTTACTACCTCGGATGGACCGGCCCACAGCTGTAGATATGGTAGAATACTGTCAACAGCGTCCGATCCGTCCATCCGATAATACTCTAGTAATATTATGAGTATTTTTTTTGTTATGTTAACAAACATAAGAAAGAGAGAGAGAAGCAAAAAAATATTAAAATAAAATGTGTTAAATTTTCCTTGTGGTGACGGAGTAAGAATACTATTCACCACCCCATACTTTACCCGTGGGTGATCGTATGAGATGACTAAGGGATATAAAACGCATATAACATCTATGAGAGAGAAGGAAAATTCGAAACAAAACCTTATATCAACATGTCTGACCAGCACAGTATAGTAGGTTAATTTCCTAAATATGAAGCGAAATCTGCATGTCCTAAAATAGTTCACGATGGTGTAAGTGGCAGCACGGCTGGGCCGGATTCCCAATAGGTGCGGGTTTGAACCCCGCTTGTGACATAATTTTTCGTTTCGTATTCGGGTATTTATAAATAATTAAGCATATTAAATGCTAAAAAAATTTCAGTAATTTGAATGAATGGCATGTCACAAGGTTGATTATATTAATATGATTAAATCATATCATTACTGTCATACATTTTCTGTGTGGTGACGAAGTAAGAATACAATTCACCACCCCCCTATATTAACCTGTTGGTGATCGTAAGAGACGACTAAGAGATAAAAAATGCATATAACATTTATGCAAGAGAAGGACATTCGAAACTAAACCCTATACCAACACATCTGACTAGCGTGACATAGTAGGTTAATTTACCTCCCATTATGGAGGAGGCTCTAGCCCAACAGTGGAACATATATGAGCTGAGATGATATCATTACCATCACCAATGCCAGGCTGGCCATGGAGGTCAAGAAAGTGGTACCAATGGCCGGCCCTATGGCGATAGGGGCCGAATATGGTGGGTTATGAGGCTACGCGCCGCCTTTTTTTTCGTCGCCCTGGACGGAATGAACGGCGTGTATCCGGACCATAGCCTGCCAAAAAAAAGGGTATCACCAATACTCATCGAACAACTACAAGAGATCAACGAGTGGTTCGCAATAACGCGAAAGAACAAAATATTTTGAGAATATTGTATTTTTTTTTTATAGACACCACCCTGCACTAAGGAAATAAACCTTGTATTGCGGGGGACTTTACAAACATGCAATTAACGCAGACAAATTACACCCAGACTCAGAACAACACTTTGTGGATCGCACAAAGTATTGTCCTGCGTGGGAATCGAACCCACGACACTGGTACGGAAGGTCGGTATCTTAACCACTACGCCATCTGTGCAGTCAATTTAAATAAGTTATGGCATAAGTTTTTGTGGAGTCCTCAAGATGAGGTCCCAGCTTGAACTCGCTCAAGCTTTTATCACACAATGTTTTTTTCAATTACCATTAAAATAAAAAGTCATATGACAACTTGTGTAGCTTTTTCTTTTTTATTGTCATTATTCCCTAAAGTGAAGTTAAAAAACATTAAGCATATTTTCCACCATACAACTTTTAGACTCATGAATTCCTTTCTCTTCCACACCGTATGAAACTAATAGCCAGAGAAGGTAAGCTCCAAATAAATCCTTATTACTCCAAGCGCCGTAGCAAAAAAAGTAGGTTTGTAATGCAACGTACGGGACCTGCTATTTTTTTTTGGGAATATGTTCAAGGTCGTCCCCTGAATGTAAATCCAAGTTGGCGCGGCGGGGGAGGGTTCACTTCAGCCGCCATCTTGGAAAACACGTTTTATTGAATATCTCGCGAACTGCGCATCGTACGACAAAAATTGCAGAGACCATTATTGTAAATAATAATATTTGCCATCTTTTTTATTTGAAACTTTTTTTTGTATAACACATAGGTTTTTAATTATAGCGAATCAAACTTTTTACAATATGGTTTTTACTAAATATTTATTTAATGGTCAATGATAAATTAAAAATAATGGTAACCGAATTGTAGAACATGAAATTACCTATAAATTCTATAAGAAACTTTTTCTCGTAGCATTTATAGTTTAAGAGCTATAACGCTGTAAATGAGATTATAATGCTGTATATTCAATTATGTCCCTATAAGTTGTAGTATATATTTCGGGTCGTTCGGAATTTCTCCCTATTAACATTCCAACAGTATTCAGGTATAAATCCCAACCGTTTTTCAAAATCGGAAGTCTCTATTAACTCGCTTCGCTACAAATGCTTCGGGAAATTGGCGAGTAAGACAAGGTTGAATTTATCACTTCTATCTCCAACACAAGATAAGACACGCTACCATTCTTTCAGAGTGTACCACCAGGTTCAAACTTGGCTAGGATTTTATCACAACGCTGAAAAATGGGGTTGGAAGCGAACTGCACAAGGGCTTGAACCAATTCGAACTGCTATGGCTCCTGCACCGTCGAGTTTGTTGCAAATAATATCGTTCAAATGCAGCAAAAATTGCGGAGCTGCCTGCGGATGCCGAAAAGCTGTTCTCAAATGTTCGATTATTTGCTCCAATTGCAGCGGCCAAACATGCGACAACGTGCAAGACATATTAGATGCCATCCCAACCGAAGACCTAACCTTTGATTCGTCTCCTTCGGATATGGCGGAGGCAGAAGAGATAGATCCACAAGACGATGAGTGTCTTCCCTCGACATCGAAAAAAATAAGACTTTAAGACCGTAAAATAATGCGCCACTTTTTGTTTGTGTAAACAAATGTTTTTTCCGTTTTTTTGAAGTAACATTCGTAAAATTCTTTTCATTTTTGTGATTTCGATAACAATTGGAGATACATAATAATAAAAATAATAACTATTACAATTCTTACGATGTAGCGGGATGATACCGTTTTAAGTAACAATAAAGATCGACAAATTATTAGTTGTTCTCCACATTATTTATAATTTTAATTGATTTGCTGCACAGCTGTATTGACATTTTTTTGAACACTTTATGCCATTTTATGCGTTATGAAATGGTTTTCGTATACAGCGAGCAATATTGCCACTGATAATGTACGAGGTGCAAGTTTTACTAAGCTGCAGCTCTTAGACTATAAATGCTACGAGAAAAAGTTTTTATAAAATTTATAGGTAATTCCATGCTCTACAATTCAGTCACCATTATTTTTAATTTATCATTGACCATTAAATAAATATTTAGTAAAAACCATATTGTAAAAAGTTTGATTCGCTATAATTAAAAACCTATGCGTTATACAAAAAAAAGTTTCAAATAAAAAAGATGGCAAATATTATTATCTACAATAATGGTCTCTGCAATTTTTGTCGTACGATGCGCAGTTCGCGAGATATTCAATAAAACGTGTTTTCCAAGATGGCGGCTGAAGTGAACCCTCCCCCGCCGCGCCAACTTGGATTTACATTCAGGGGACGACCTTGAACATATTCCCAAAAAAAAATACCAGGTCCCGTACGTTGCAAAAAAAAAAAGACCCGGCGCTTGGCCTATATGGTAACTCACCTTACACGGTTCTAGTAGCCCACTTGCACGGTGCCGAAAGGTACATGAAGAGCAGGTCTTCCGTTGCCCCGGGTGGTAGCAGGGTGTGGCCACTTCATTGGTGGTTGCCAAAAAAATGTTAAACTGCCTTGTTTTGCTGTGCGTCTGTGTTGTAAATGTTATGTAGTAACGGCTAAGAAAACTTGTTACTAGTGGATGTCTACAGCCGCGGGCCGGTCCGTCCGGGGTAGTACCACACCTCGCACAAGATCGACGTCTGAGTAATGGCAACGTGCTATTGCGCTTCGTCCGGTGAGCGAGAGAGTCGGAAGCCCAACTGGGGAGGGTTTGGGGTTTGAATTGGTAGGCAGCGACCTAGCTATAACCTTGGTATTGCAAAGGTCCATGGGCGGCAGTGACACTTACCATCAAGTGTTCTGTCTGCTCGTTTGCCACCACCAGCAATAAAAAAAATACAAACGCGATAGAATCTCCAAAAACAGTTTATTTCAATACTTTTATATTGAAATCTTTACATAAAACATTTTTCAACAAAATCACAATCACAATATTTTCACATTTTATTAGAGCCAAAATGATTTCAATTAATTATCAAACAAAAAAACTTTTAAAAGGTTAAATCTGTCAATAAACAATTTTTTCTCGTTAAAACTTGAATATATCGTTTTTTTACAGGTCTTTTAATTTTATTAAAATAGATTTACTTCTTAGAGTCCGTGATTTTATTGACATGAAATTCTAGTTTTACTAAACACAATTTGAAAATTATCTATACAGTATACATACATACATACCATCACGCCATATCCCTTTCAGGGTAGGCAGAGAGAACCGAGTGCCAGATAATTCTCTTCATACACGCTCGCCGGTTTCGGAGACTCTTGACTCCTACATCCTTCCATTTTCGCATTGTATATCTTCTTAACCAGACGTTCGTTCTGGCATTCTTTCCACATGTCCGAACCGTCGGTTCCCTTTCGCATCTTTACAGCGATACTCTCTTTCATACTTACGATATATATATATATATATATATATATATATATATATATATATATATATATATATACATCTATATATATATATATATATATATATATATATATATATATATATATACATCTATATATATATATATATATATATATATATATATATATGCGTTTTATATACCTTAGTCGTCTCTTACTGTCCCCCATGGGTAAAATAGGTGGTCATGAATTGTATTCTTACTCCGTCACCACATAGAAAATCGAAAATCCTTGTAATCGCGATAAAGATGTTTTTTTTTAGTTTAAATAATCAGCAGCGGAATTTTGATATTACTGTAACAACGAGTATTATATTCCCGTGAGAAACTAACGCTTACATTATAATAGAACCCGAATGCCGTACGCGAGATAACAATTTCTCTTTCCTTATAGTTGCGTTAACCTTGGTGTAACGTTCAATAGCGTTATAATTATTCGCTTTTTCCACCTTTGTGGCGATGAAATAAGAATATATGTATCGTCATCATTAAAATATAAACCTATGTAAAATTGTTATCTTATAAATATACACTTATTTTATTTTAAAATTCTGGCCATTGAAGACAAAGACCGGTTGCCAGCGACCAGTACCTATCAACGCCGTGTGAGCGACACGGCGTTGATAGGTACTTGAAGGGCGGGTCTATGGAATCATGCATCGTTCTTTCTATCGCCCCGGATGGATTTAATGGGGACCACACCGAGGCCCCCACAAAAAGAATTAAGATTTTAATTATCCAGCGTCTTCTCCGCTGGAAACTAGAATCTTAGTTCTTTCTTAATCTTAATTCTCATAATCTTCTTCTTAATTCTCATGAACACTGATCATCATTCATTATCATTCTTCTACTCTTATCCCAATTGCTTGGGGTCGATACAATATATACTCTTCTTTCATAGTACATATTGTAAAAGTTATTGGCAATAGATTTATGACCGGTCACCTGCTAGACGTCAACCCTCCTTGGGAATGTAATTGTTGACCAAACGGCATCAGATGGAGTTGGCCCAGCTCATTATAAGTCGTCTTTTACGACATCCACGAGCAAAGTAGGGGTTGATAGTATTCGTAGCCGCTACCACACAGATAATGTTCAGTTAGTCTTCACCTAAAGGTAATGCGGTCTGAGATATGCACTGGATATTCTTGTATTTGTTTTTAAACTTATTATTTGAATGAAAGTCCTATGAATAATTGTCGCAGTGCAAAAGCATAAAGTCATTTCCAGAAGATGGTATAACCACCGCTTTGATCTATTCATTCCCTTTCAACGGCAAAACGTGTTTTGCTGACAAAATATATAAAAATTGTTAGTTTAAAGATATCAGATTATTTTTTTTTATCATTTTTGATAACTTATACAGATAGACGCTGTCTGTACAAAAAAAAAAACAGAATATCTTGAAATCGTTCGCAGCACCACCTACCGTCAACATAAATATATTTGTTATGTTGTTTAAAATCATCTTCGAGTTATTTTCTAACGAAACCAATTTGGGGCACATCAGCTGAATGACTATAAGTCTATATATAGTTTATACAGCAAAATAAAAGCAAATATACGCTGTAACAAGGATATTGCGTCCATTATAAACTATAATACCTATGTAAGATCACACGTCTATAAACTAAGCGAGTAATCCTCTCTTCAATCAAGGTTTACACGCGTGGGGCAATATAGATATCTTCTGTGTATTTCTTTTGTACCATCATAGTGCTATGATGAAGTTCTTGTAAGCTTACGATAGTGAAGTATACTAACCTTGTTTCTGGAGAACTCCAGTTATTTTAAATGGATTCGAAATACTATGTCCACTAATTATCTTAAGTGAGAGTGTAATTTGTGTCCGTTCAGTTATATGTATGTAAAAGGCCTCGTAATACAAGGATTATTTCCTTAATAATCCTTATTCTCCTTCTAGTCTTTTTGAATAAAAAAAAACAAGAAAGAATTTGTCTCTGATAGTGTTAATAATTGTTTGATATAGTGTTATTTCCCAAGGAGGGTTGACGTCTCCACCGAAGACAAAGATCGGGTACCGGTGGTCCGCTCGCACGGCGAAGAGAGTGGATTTTACGGTGGGTCTATGGGGTCATGCGCCGCCTTTTCCGTCACCCCGGACCGATTTGGCGGGGCGAGACGCACCCATAGCTCACCAATAAAAAAAAATAAAAGGAGGTTTGACGTCTGGCAGGCGGCTGGTCATAAGACTATTGCCAATAATTTCTACAACATGTACAATGAAGGAAGAGTACATATTGTATCGACCCCAAGTAATTGGGATAAGAGTAGGAGAATGATGATAGTGTTAATATACATCATTGTAGGCAAAAGGATATTGTGTGGCATTCATCCAAATTTTAAATTAGTCTAAATTGCAAATTCGTTAAGTCCTTAAATTCTACGCTTTGTGGTATTGTTCAGGCTCAGCCTTAATATTGTCTTAATCTCATTTTTTAAATATATGACTCCTAAACATTTTACATCATTGTTAATACGACTAGTTGCTATCATTTTTTATTTAGGCACTTTCACCAGTGATACGCAAATTACCCCTCTCTTATAATTGTATAACCACTCTTTCTCGCATCTCCAAACAGTCAACACACATAATTGTAACCGTCTCTAGAGCAAAGTAAAAATTTGAATAGCAACGCTGGAGTTTTATTGTATTGCATAGAACTCCCTTATGTTATCCTTAACAGGTATGTCTCCTTTTACATCCGTAAAAGGCTGTAGATGTTTTATTTATTAACAAATAATACATATGACATTTGATATATTTCAACCGGTACAGATTCAGAATGTATAATTTAATCTATGATCCGATTAACCAACGGTTAATTGCGCTGCAGGATGCGTGAGAAACGTAGTTTTGCATATGGAATATTATTATTATATCTCCATTTATGCACGGGATCTTCCGTAGGGAAGATACCCGGTCCTTTGGTAGGCTTACATGGGGATATGGATCCAACACGCAGAGGCCTTTAGAGAAATTTAATCTAAATATTGGGATGGGACACCTACCGATGACATTCCACGTCTGCACATAACATACGTGGAATGCCAGCACTAAGTGTAAAACTATTGTGTGATGATGGTATCTAATATATGAATATGAGAGTGGGTGCTTAGTGGACTGGTTCATCTTATATCTATGAAATTATAAACTGTCGTCTGCCTTCAAACCCATGTTAAGAGATGAACGGTGGCAGACGGTGACTCGCCAACTCACTGAATGGGCCCCCTAAATAGTCGCCACAGACACATAAGTCATACGGGCAACAGAGGGTAACATTGGTGTAAGTGGCTAGGGGTGTCGAGCGGTGCGGCGCCGGTTTCACCATTGAGTCTGCGATAAACAGACCCTTGGTTTCCCCGTAATTATGCCCTTGAAAATGACACTTCCACCCCCGAGCATATAGCTCTGGCGACCCCTCTCTGACCAGCTGTTTAAGGCAAGCCAGAGCTGAGAGTCCTTATTATTATTATTCTTACGGTTAATTGCGCTGCAGGATGCGTGAGAAACGTAGTTTTGCATATGGAATACTATTATTATTATTCTTATGGTTAATTGCGCTGCAGAATGCGTGAGAAACGTAGTTTTGCATATGGAATATTATTATTATTATGGTTAATTGCGCTGCAGGATGCGTGAGAAACGTAGTTTTGCATATAGAATATTATTATTATTATTCTTATGGTTAATTGCGCTGCAGGATGCGTGAGAAACGTAGTTTTGCATATGGAATATTATTATTATTATTCTTATGGTTAATTGCGCTGCAGGATGCGTGAGAAACGTAGTTTTGCATATGGAATATTATTATTATTATTCTTATGGTTAATTGCGCTGCAGGATGCGTGAGAAACGTAGTTTTGCATATGGAATATTATTAACCAAAACATTCAGTAAATATCGCACTTATTAAATAGAGAGGGAGTGACATTAAGCCTAACAAATATTAACTAGTTATTGTTAATTGACGCCTGCCATACATTTATTTGCAGCATGCGTTTCATTCATTTAATTTGTCTATATATACAATTATGAAATGAAATCAGAGTTAAAAAAAATACGGCATTTTATTACCCGATATTTTTACTTCATAATATTATTTGTTGCTTATTTCTTATTTTTATTCTGATTGCGCTGATTATTATGTTTTGTTATTTTTCGTAATGGCATGCTATTTTAAAACGTTTTTATTTCCATTTTTTTATAACTGGCATATAAAAAAGAAAAACTTTTGGCGGGGATCTGAAAGCATCTAAAAGTGTTGTATTATATTCAGTATCTTAGTTTTTTAACATATTATATTAAATAATTATGATGTCATTTTTGTAATGTGGTGCGAATGGATTGTTGTGTTGTATGATATAAAAAAGATATAAAATTATAATTCGACATTGGCAAATTATTAGCAGTTGATTACCAAATCTCGAATACCCTAGAGAAGGTTTTACGGTGGGTCTATGGGGTCACGCGCCGCCTTTTCCGTCACCCCGGACCGATTCGGCGGGGCGAGACGCATCCATAGCCCACGAATAAAAAAAAAAAAGGATAAAATAAAACCTACACGTTTCACCAGCGTGGTTTAGTAGGTCAATTTTCTTCCTATTATGGTTAAGATGATGCTAATAGTACCGATTCTTTGACCTCGATGGTTAGTCAGTTATATAAGTAATGGCTTATTTAATAGCTTAGTATATCAAATGCTAAATTGCTGTATGATAGCGGCTACGAATACTGCCAACCCTTACTTTGCTCTTGGATGTCATAAAAGACGATTAATAGCCTTATATCCCCACCTGGGCCAACACTACCTGATGCCATTTGGTCAGCAATTGCATTCCTAAAGAGGGTTGATGTGAGGCAGGCGGCCGGTCATAAAATATTGCCAATAACCTTTGTAGTATGTAGGAAGAGAGGTACATATTGCGTCGACCCCAAGTAATTGGGACAAGAGCAGGAGAATGATGATATGTCAAATGCTAAATCTTACTAAATTAGCTTATTCATAAATATGACACTAGAAGCACGAGGCAACGAACATATGCATTTCAGGGAAACATTATGTGAATTAACATACAAATTGCCTGCCAACATCATATGAGGCTTTCTGTAATGAAAATCTTTCGAGATTTCTATTATAAGTAGACACTTACGCTTTCGCTGTGCTGTGCTGCTTTCGCTGTTACTGAACGAACACGGTTTGAATTATTAAATTAGATTTATTTTACAAGGTAGGATATTTATAAAAACCCGATTACGAAGCGAAAAATGATGTCACAAGTGGAATTCGAACCCATACCTAAAACCTTTCTTCGCTTCGTAATCGTGTTTTTATAAATAAATAAGCATATTAAATGCTAAATTTCAGTAATTTGAAGGTAGGATATGGAAGCATTTCCTTGTGGTAGCGAATTAAAAATAGAACAAAGTCCATGAAATATGAAAAAAAAAAAACTATTTTTAAAAATTATATCGCGTTTGTATTTGAGTTTTAATTGTTCGACGTTTCAATAATTTTACAGCGTATATAATCACGGTAGGAATGTCCTCCCATGACCATGAACGTTGTAAAGTTTTCGAAAAGTCGAGAAATAAAAAATCAAATACAAAATTCGTTTAAAAATTATTTCAAATATGTAATATTCGCGTTCGAATATGTATGGATAATATTTAAGGATATGGATATGTGGTTACGGAATAAGAATACAATTCACCACCCCCTATCTTACCTGTGGGTGATCGTAAGAGACGACTAAGGGATATAAAACGCATATAACATCTATGCAAGAGAAGGAAAACTCGAAACAAAACCCTATACCAACACGTCTGACCAGCGTGGTATAATAGATCAATTTCCCTCCTATTAAAGAGGAGGCTAGAGTCCAATAATGGGACATATGTGAGCTGAAATGGTGATGCATATTTATGTCTTTTAGTATTTTTTTTCGATGATCCACGAGGAAGACAGGGAGATATGATTGGTGAATGGTATTTTTACTCCATCACCACATAAATACGCTTGTGGACTCTATCGCGTTTGTATTTTATTTTCGACGATGACCTATTTGATTTTCTTCGACGACCTTCGGCAATTAGCCCGTCACCCGCCGAGAGGCCGACCGCATGAGGAAAGACCGAGGGGGACGTCGGTCAAGGAAAGCGTACTCCTCAGGGGGTATTCCGTCGGGCCGACCACTGACGTCAAGTCACTCTGTTCTGGTGGTCGGCCCAACGACGAAGGCGACGTGCTACGGGTGGGTTACGGGTGTGCTTACCCCTCTATCGCTCCGGATGGAGTGGTGTGAGGAGTACGCCGACCGTAACCCACCCCAAAAAAAAAAGAAAAGAAAAACATTTTACAATATTCATGATCACAGGAGGACTCTTCGAAACGTCGGGAAATTAATAATCAAATACAAACGCAATAGAATCCGTAAAAATATTTTAATTTCAAATGTGTAATACTCGTTTGGTTATCAGAAGTCATTATGAAAACTGTCTGGTATTTTAGGTCAATTTTATTCTGTCTGGAGGAGACACGAGCCCTGAAGTACGTCACATATGAGCTGAATGAAGTAATGAAAAGGTTTTTAGTATTCGTAGCCGTCACTACATAATTTATGTGATTTATCGTACCAAACCATACATATGTAAAAAAAAGTGTGTGTGTCAGCTCCGACGCACGACTGGAGTTTACTCCTTAAGTACGATTATCAAAACAGGCGCAAAAAAAGCTCATTGATTAAAAATAATATAAATATTTTTATTTACATTTATTAAAACTGTTCAGTGAAGTATTCTCTCACGTCAGAAAGTGAAAGGTGTGCAGAATAGGTTGCGCACCATAAATGTACCGAGGTCATTCGATCACTAGATTGTACTCCACAAATTTTTCTTATACCGGGCGCCTTATATGAAAATCGATTCTTTAGGAGTAAACTCCAATAAATTTCGTTGTCTTTTCGAATTACTAAAATTTAGCATTTAATATGCTTGATTATTTATAAAAACCTGATTACGAGCGAAAAATGATTGTCACAAGTGGGATTTGAACCCACACCTATTGGGCATTTGTCCCAATCGTGCTGCCACTTACACCACCGTGAACTATAGTAGGCCATTCAATTCTCGCATCGTATTATATTTTCGTCCTTTTTAAAGAGACGTGTGCCATCTACCAGACCATCTGCTTTTTTCATTGCACCATCCTGCACAAAGTAAATAATCCTTGTATTGTGGGGACCTTTACAAGCATGTAATTAACGCAGACAAATTACACTCAGACTTAGAACAACGCTTTATGGATTGCACAAAGTATTGTCCTGCCTAGGAATCGAACCTATGGAACTGGCACGGAAGGTCATTTTAACTACTACGCCATATCTGTGCTGGCCATGGACATCAAGGATTCAGTATCAGTGGCCAGCAAAAATGGCGAAGGTGAGTACGTTGGGTTATGGGTCCACCCGCTGCCCTTTCGTCACCCTGGACGGAACGAACGGTATGTGTCCAAGCCATAGCCTGCCCAAAAAAGAATAAGGTGGTAATTACGTCATTATCCTCTCTATGAGGAAGTTTATATCCAACAATGGATTTCTATGGGTAATGACGGTGATCATATCTAATATCTATATAAAGGCACCAGCAATTTTCTTGAAATTTGACATGCAGGGGGTTCCGGGGATGACTAATCGATCTATCTTCATTTGTTTCATTTATAGAAGATATTGTTTTATCAATATTTTCAGACAATGAAAAAATATAATTTTGCGTTGGCTGAGAACTATAAAATATGTAGGCAGATTTTGACGCTATTATTAAGACACCGCAATTGGATAATCGAGCAGTCTAATTGAGGCCGGTTCGCATCCTGTTTCTCTTTTTTATTACTTTTTATTTTTTATTATTATTTAATTAATTATTTTTATTATATTTAAATATATCTTCAAACCACACTAAAAAGAAAATACCGAACGAAAGCTTGGTCGTCCAGATATCTAATAGCTTTAAACGAGCAATCCTTGTATATATATATATATATAGTTGTGTCAGTATTTTTAGGTAAAAACCGGAGCTCGGTTCGGACCCTTGTTTTCCTTTTTTTATTATTTTTTTCATTATTTTATTAATTCTATTAATTTTATTATAATTAAATATATCTTTTAAAACACACAAAAAGAAAATACCGAGCGAAGATCGGTCATCCAGATATTCCAAATAAACACTATAGAAATAAAATCACGATCATTATTCCACAAAACCGTATTCACAAGGCATATTTTAAAAATGCAATCAGATACTTTACTATGCAAAACGTAGTCATAATAAGATACATGAGGTTTTCCTTTGAGCCGTGTTTTGAAATTATAATTTGAATTGGTTATTAAGTCGGATCGGTTATTAAAATATTTATTAGCTTGATTATAGCGAGTTGTGTCAGCATGAGAAAGCGTTTGAATAGCATCAGTTTTTTGGAGTTTACTCCTTAAGAATCGATTTTTATATAAGGCGCCCGGTATGAGAAAATTTTAAGGAGTAAAATCTAGTGATCGAATGACCTCGTTAGGTTTTTGGTGCGCAACCTATTCTGCGCACCTTTCACTTTCTGACGTGAGATAATACTTCACTGAACAGTTTTAATAAATGTAAATAAAAATATATATATATATTATTTTTAGTCAAATGAGTTTTTTTTTGCGCCTGTTTTGATACTCGTACTTAAGGAGCAAACTCCAGTCGTGCGTCAGAGCTGACACACACACTTTTTTTTTCAAGGCAACGAGAGTTTTTGTATGTTTTGTATTTTAACGACTTCAAAAAATGCTGTGCTGTGCTGTGTGGTAACGGTTACGAATACTACCAACCCTTACTTTGCTCGTGGATGTCGTAAAAGACGATTAAGAGCCTTAAAACAACCTGGGCGAACTCCATCTGATGCCGTTTAGTCAACAATTACATTCCCAAGGAGGGTTGACGTCTGGCAGGCGGCCGGTCATAAAACTATTGCCAATAACATTTACAATATTTAACTATGAAAGAAGAGTACATATTGTATCGACCTCAAGTAATTGGGATAAGAGTAGGAGAATGATGATGATGATTGTGTGTGAACCAATTTTGATGTTTCTTTTTTTAAATTTGAAATTAGCATTTTGCATATGGTCCGATTTATTTTTTACTTTTTTTTAATAACCCGCGGTTGTAAATGGGCAAGCAGCGTACCTGAGGGTAAGTGTTACTGCCGCCCATGGACCTTTGCTATACCAGAGGTATGCCGCTGCCTACAAATGAAGTCCCAAAGTCACCCATAAAGTTGGGCTGCCAGCTCTTTCGCTCACTGAACGAAGCGCGACAATTTGTACATTGCCATTGCTCAGACATCGAGTTTCAGTGAGAGTGTGGTACTACCCCTGGATACCATGTGCTTGGTTAATATAAAAAAAACCATTATTGTCATAGGGGGGCATAGTCCGGAGCGTGCTCGTTCGCGTCCCCTGCCAGTCTAATTAGACTGCTAATCCGGCTCGAAATGCGTACCGCAATGCGGGTTAGGGCGTCCCCCGGAGGCGACGCGTACCGACCCGCCCCCGTCGGTACGAACATCGGCAGTTGCGGCGATGGGGGCCGCCACCCATCACGCCTTGCCCAGTTAGGCGAGTCGAGGAGAACGGAGTGCCGGGTGGGCACGTGGAATGTAAGAGGTTGTGTGGAAGGTAAGTTGCACGAGCTGATATCCGTCATGGCAGACAAACAGCTAGACGTGCTCTGTGTAACAGAGACCAAGCGAAGGGGCAGCGACGCCTGCGATCTTCCTGGTGGCGGGATGGCTCTGTGGTCTGGTGTACCACAGAGCGATCGAGCCAGCATGGGGGTAGGAGTGCTGTTGTCCTCTCGCTTGGCCTCAGGTGTGAAGGATTACGGAATGTATGATCCCAGACTTCTCTGGGTCCGTATAAAACTAGGTGTCACCAAGGTATTCATGGTTGTAGCATATGCTCCCGTAGGATCCTCGGTGGCATCAGACCTAGAGAAGTTTTGGGATAATGTTAGGGAAGTTCTGGATATGGCAGAAACCAGTGAACGCGTGATTGTATGCGGAGATTTGAACGGATGGGTGGGGACCAAGCGTCCCGACTATGAGGACGTACTTGGTCCATTTGGTGATAAGAGAGTGAACGACGCAGGTAGGCTCATAGCGGATGTATGCATGGAGAGAAACCTTATTGTGTCAAACACATTTTTCCAACATAAGGACATCCATATGTATACATGGAGAAGGAATGAACAGAAAAGCATAATAGATTTAATTTTGGTAGACAGTCGCCTCCGAAGCAAAATATTGGACGCAAGAGCCTACAGGGGCCCCACAGTCGATACGGACCACTATCTCGTTATTGCGAGATTTAGTGGTCTGTTCAGAAAGTGGAGGCACTGGCGAGAGCGTGTCCACTTCGGAGGGCTTGAAAGAATAAAGGTTGAAAGGTTGCAAGAAGAGTGTGTAAGAGAAAAGTATGCAGAGGGTGTCCGAGAACGGCTGACGATGGCAAGCCAGCCGCAATCGGAAATTGAAGAATGCTGGAGAGTATTGAAAGAGAGTATGGTAGATACAGCGAAAGAAGTATGTGGAAGTTCAAAGAAGCATAGAAAAACAAATGGTGATGCATGGTGGGATGCGGAAGTGGCAGCTTCCGTAGAGCAAAAGAAGAAAGCGTGGCTGGACTATGTCTCTTCTTTGAATCTGAATGACAGTATGACTGAACAGAAGAAAGAAATATATCGGCAATGTAAGAATGACACCAAGGCCTTAGTGAAAGAGAAACGTGATAGAGCAAGTATGAGTGCAGAAGATAGGCTGACTAAAAACTTCGAGGGTAACACCAAACTCTTTTGGAGGGAGGTGAAGAAGTCTCGGGGTGGTTGGTCAGCCTTCAGAATGAATAAAATAAGGTCTAAAGGTGGAGACATTCTTACACAAACACAAGACGTGTTAAGCCGATGGAGTGAATATTTTGGCGATATGTATGCGGATGCTACGGTTGGCGCCGGTGTTGGATGTGGTTTAGTAGATCAACATTCGACAACGGCGTCCTCCGATGGCATCAGTATGGATGAAGTTGAATGGGCGATAAGAAGTTTGAAAAATGGTAAGGCAGCGGGCATTGATATGGTGTCTGCCGAGATGATCAAGCTCGGTGGCTCTTGTGTCTGGGAGGCGTTCCTGTTGCTCCTCAATTTATGTTGGAGCTCGGGAATGGTTCCCAGGGACTGGAATAGCGCAGTCATCGTGCCTTTGTTTAAAAACAAGGGTTCACGTTATGACTGCGCAAATTACAGAGCCATAAGCTTGACCAGTTTGGCAGCAAAAGTGTATGGAAAAATTATTGAAAGGAGAATGAGGATGGTGTCCGATGGTTTACTGTGTGAGACACAAGGAGGTTTCAGGAGTGGAAGGGGATGCATGGATCAAGTGTTCTCTCTGCGCAACATTGTGGAGAAGCATCTGGCTCTAGGTCAGAGGGTTTTCTGCAGTTTTGTGGATCTGGAGAGAGCATTTGACACGGTTGTACGAAAGGAACTTTGGGACATTTTACCGGAGTATGGTATTAACGGTAAACTGCTACAGGCTGTGCAGTCCAGTTACATGGGCTGTAGAGCCTGTGTGCGGCTGGATGATGGAATGTCGCCTTGGTTTGACGTCAATATCGGCGTTAAGCAGGGGTGCGTTCTGTCAGCCAGGCTGTTTATCATATATCTGGATAAATGTCTCCAAAGGTTGAACGATATGAATGTGGGAGTCCAGATGGGCGACTCAGTGGTCAATGCTCTGCTTTATGCAGATGATGCAGTCCTGCTGGCACAGTCAGCGACTGACCTGCAGACCCTAGTCGACACAATGACAGAAGATTGTAAGAAAAGGGGTCTACGCGTGAATGTGAGCAAAACCAAAATAATGGTCTTTGAAAGAGATAAAACCAGAACAGATGTAAGAGTAACAATAGGTAATGATGTACTAGATCAAGTGGATGAATTTGTATATCTTGGATGTGGATTTAGCCGAGATGGAAGGTACACCACTGATATAGAGCGAAGAGTGAATGCGGGAAATAGAGTGAACGGAGCGTTGGGGCAACTTTTCGGCAGCCACCACCTTAGCCAGAAGGCACGTGTAGCAATACATAACGCAGTGCTTGTCCCAACATTACTGTATGGAAGCGAGAGTTGGGTATGCAGAAAAGAGTATGATAGTAAAATTAATGCGGTCGAAATGCGATCTCTGCGAAAAATCTGTGGAGTTAGGCTGACCGACCGCATTCGTAACGACGACGTAAGAGAGCGAGTAGGTATGAAAGAGAGTATTGGTGTAAAGATGCAAAAGGGAATGCTCCGATGGTTCGGACATGTGGAAAGAATGCCGAACGAACGCCTGGTTAAGAAGATATACAATGCGAAAGTGGAAGGATGTAGGTACCGAGGGAGACCGAGACTAACCTACCTAGACCAGATCGGTCATGTACTGAAGGAAGGTGGAGTCAAGAGTCTCCGAAACCGGCGAGCGTGTATGAAGAGAATTATGAATGTTGAGGAAGCGAGTGAAGTATGCAGAGATAGAGTTCTCTGGCACTCTGTTCTCTCTGCCTACCCTGCAAGGGATATGGCGTGATGATATGTATGTATGTATGTATGTGTATTATTGTCATAATCATCACAGCTGATATAAGTCCCACTGCTGATGCTGAGCCTCTACCACAATAGGAGGGAAACTGACCTAGTATTCAACGCTGAGCAAACGATCAGGTATAAGAATTTATTTCGAGTTTTCCTTCTCTTATACAATTGTTATATGCATATTATATTTCTTTTTTTAAAACCCAAGACAAAGGTGATGAATTTTATTCATATTTCGTCATCATACTGAAAATTCTTCAATCTTTTATCAACTATTAATCAGAGATTTATGCGGTGATGTCCTTTTGGTGATACAATAAGAAAAGAATATGTCGCCACCCTTTCCTTTCACGAAAGTGATCGTAAAAGACGACTAAGTGGCGTAAGCATAAGAAGGATATTTACTTAATATACCAGTCCAGTTAAATTATCTGCTTACATTTTTTCTTTACGAAAACTGCAATATTCTTTTTTATTGGAGAAAATAGCACTTTATTAAAAAATAACAAACACATTTTTCATTTCGTAATCGGATTTTATAAATAATTAAGCATATTAAGTGCTAAATTTCAGTAATTAAAATAACAAACACGTTCTAACGCCATCTTGTAAATATTTCAAATAATAGCGTTGTTGTTAAGATATTTTGTTCCCGTGAAAAAATTATATTATAAATTGAAAGAAAATACGTTAGGAGCTCGTTGGTCTAAGAAAAAATGTCGCAGCGATAGCAGATCGAAAAGATGAATATTCTAATTCCCAAAAAGAATATAATATAATTCCACCAACAAATTTCGACCTAACATTAACAAATTAGGTAACTTCTTGCCGAAACTTGTGTCAATGTATAGAAAGTTACAAGTTCTCAATATTTAATATATCTAATACATTTCAGTATTAGTTATAGTTTAAATTAGTTTATCGGTTCCTGAAGTTCAATTTCAGGAATTGATGAGCCCAACTCGGGGTGGGTTTGGGGTTTAGTATTGGTAGGTAGCGGCCTAGTACTAGTACCTTTAGTATCGCAAAGGTCCATGGGTGGCAGTGACACTTACCATCAGGTATACTGTTTGCTCGTTTGCCACTATAAGCAATAAAAAAAAATCGATAAAATAATTTTATTTATCTATTATCTATTTCTTGTTTGCCGACTCAGTTGAAAAAAAAAAAAGGCAATAAACTATTATCACATTATGTGTGTCTTCACTTTCACGAGGTCTTCTAAGGTATCCGATAATTGAATGTCCTACAATAGTTCACGGTGGTGTAAGTGGCAGCATGATTGGGACGGATTGCCAATAGGTGTGGGTTCAAATCCCACTTGTGACAAATATTTTTCGATTCGTAATCGGGTTTTTATAAATAATAAAGCATATTAAATGCTAAATTCAGTTGAAGGAGCGAGTATTTGTGACTCGTCTGCATGGCGTAGAGAGGCATGTGCACAGCAGGTTATGTGGTCACCCACCACCCCCTTTGTTGCTGTGAATCAAGCGGACTGTGACTATTATACCATAGCCTGCCACCGAAATAGAAAAGGATAGAACGTATAATTGGGTAAGTACACAGTCCTTTCGGAGACTTAGGCGAGTTGATAACTCCAACACGTAGAGAGCTTTGGAGAAATTTAATTTAAAAATGGACTAAAACATCTACTGATGAAACTGTACTTTTAAATATAGATTTGTGAACTACACAGGCGTAAAACTATTAGTGAGTTGACGGAGTAAGAATACAGTTCACCATCCCCTTCCATCTTACCCGTTGGTGACCGTAAGTAACGACTAATGGATATAAAACGCATATCTACGTAAGAGAAGGAAATCCTGAAACAAAACCCTATACCAATAGGTCTGATCAGGGCGGTATGATAGTTGGGATGCCGGGGATCGAATGTCAGTAGACAATCTCTCCGGCGCTCCGTAAAAGCGCGGATGAGGCCACTGTGGTTTTAGTGGGTATTCCGGTCGGGCTTTAGCTAGCCGGTGAGTTCCACCCCATGTCACTGACGGGGGATAACGCGTAAATGATTTTCTACAGAAACAAAAAAAAAGAAAAAAAAAGAAAGAAAAACGGGTGGTATATTAGATCGAATTCCTTCCCATTATGGAGGAAGCTTAATACTAAAAGTGGAACATATATGAGCTAAGATGACGATGAAAACTATTGCATAATCATGGTATTTTATATCTGGTCATGGCGTTAGATGTTTAATGGACTGGTTTTAAACACAATTGCATTTTAATCTGCATATCTTCATTAACTTATAGTATTAAAAGGTAGCAGACGATGAATTGCCAACTCACTGAATGCGCTAAGCAGTCGCCACAGTCATAGAAACTTTACCTTTTAGTGGGTATTCCAGTCGGGCTTTAGCTAGCCGGTGAGTTCCACCCCATGTCACTGACGGGGGATAACGCGTAAATGATTTTCTACAGAAACAAAAAAAAAGAAAAAAAAAGAAAGAAAAACGGGTGGTATATTAGATCGAATTCCTTCCCATTATGGAGGAAGCTTAATACTAAAAGTGGAACATATATGAGCTAAGATGACGATGAAAACTATTGCATAATCATGGTATTTTATATCTGGTCATGGCGTTAGATGTTTAATGGACTGGTTTTAAACACAATTGCATTTTAATCTGCATATCTTCATTAACTTATAGTATTAAAAGGTAGCAGACGATGAATTGCCAACTCACTGAATGCGCTAAGCAGTCGCCACAGTCATAGAAACTTTACCTTTTAGTGGGTATTCCAGTCGGGCTTTAGCTAGCCGGTGAGTTCCACCCCATGTCACTGACGGGGGATAACGCGTAAATGCTTTTCTACAGAAACAAAAAAAAGAAAAAAAAAAGAAAGAAAAACGGGTGGTATATTAGATCGAATTCCTTCCCATTATGGAGGAAGCTTAATACTAAAAGTGGAACATATATGAGCTGAGATGACGATGAAAACTATTGCATAATCATGGTATTTTATATCTGGTCATGGCGTTAGATGTTTAAACCAGTCCAGGTTTTAAACACAATTGCATTTTAATCTGCATATCTTCATTAACTTATAGTATTAAAAGGTAGCAGACGATGAATTGCCAACTCACTGAATGCGCTAAGCAGTCGCCACAGTCATAGAAACTATCGGGAAATAGAATGCAACATTAGCGCGAGTGGCTTGAAGTATCCATTGGTGAAGCGCCAATTTCACCAACGCGGACTCGAAGCTGGTTTCCCTGTAATTATGCCCTCGAAAATGACACTTATACCGCGATTATATATAGCACTGGCGACTCCCGAATTAAACAACCAAATTCTAATAATGGTAGGACTACGCTGTGGACAGTTCTCTGTCTACCGCTGCGGGCCGGTCCACCCGGAATATTACACTCTCGCAGAAGATCAACGTTTGAGTAAGGGCAATGTGTTATTCATTTCGTTCGGTGAGCGAGAGAGCCGGAAACCCAGCCGAGGTGGGTTTGGGGTTTGTATTGGTAGACAGCGGCCTAGCTATACCCTTGATATTGCAAAGGTCCATGGGTGGCATTGACACTTAGTATCAGGTGTGCTGTATGCTCGTTTGCCTTCATTATTAGCAATAAAAGAAATCTGAGTTTCAAATGAAGTAGCAACTAGCAAGCTAGAGTTATAGGTACATATATTGTAAATTAGACCTCAATACTATTCCCCTTCATTGGTCCTTTTAATTAGGACTATTGAGGCGAAATAGAGTTACAAATATATTCATCTATGTTATAGACCCAAAAGTGGTTTGTCCGAACATTTGATGGTTAAAATACGCGCGTGAGAAGTTATACATCTTTGGCATTATTAAAAAATAGTTTTTAATAACATGCCAATGTTAATTACAATAAAATAATAAAAGGACTGTAAAGGATAAGATATTTTTTTACTAATATTTATAAATAGCGTATAATATTAATAAAAATATTCAATTTAAATCACTAATGAATATAATTTATCAGCACATATATAATTCGGACTTGTATGAAACTAAAACACGTGTCGTAAATATAGAAAATAGAAAAAGGTTCTAGGAAGCTGTTTTGCGACCAATTTTAATCTGTTACTTTTGTGTTACAGTGATGCGCGCGCATCTTAAAATCTTACTCCCTTCATGTTTACATAACGCGCTTCAAGACGTAAAACGCAAAAAAAAATTTTTTGAGAAAAAATATTCGATAATTCGTGAATTTAATACCGATAACAGTATTTAAATTCCGATATACAGGTACAATATAAAATTAAAATACAGTATAAAATTATGGGGCTACAAGCCGTTTTTCCGTCGGCTGTGGTTTGGGCGAGTACAGATTGAATCATAGCCTGTAAAAATAAAATAAAAAAGGTAAACATTTTTTATTTTTAAGCGGCGATATTATGCTCACTCAATAAGCGCTACAGACGAATATTATTCATGAAACGTTGTAGTCATTTGTTTTATTTTAAACAGTAGTCTTGCCAGATACATTAGCATTTTCGCATGTTCAGTATCTAAAGAAATCGAAAAATTATTACCGCAATGAAAAATCGTGCTATAAAATGTATAAAATATGAAAAAAATTAACATAACCATGTTCAAAGAGACAGCATCAAGGTCGTATTCCGCCTTACCTTTTTTTATTACATATGGCGCTAAACAAGCAAGCAGCACATCTGATAGTAAGTGTTACTATTGCCCATGGACTACTCATTGAAACCTCAAACCTACTGCGAAAGTTGGGTCCGCTCGCTCACCGAACGAAATGCAATAGCACATTGCCAATACACCTTAATCTTCTGCGAGAGTGTGGTATCACTCCGGACTGAACGGTCCGCGGGTGTAGACAGAAAACTGTTAACAGTATGGCCGCTATAACCTTTAGGGTTAAAAAAAAAAAAAAAAAAAAAAAAAAAACTGCTTCGAGGCGGGACTTAGGGTGGCCCTAGATAAGGGTTTAGGGTGGCTCTTTTTTCATGGGCGCCTCATGAGGCCGCCTGTCGACGTCTCGATCATCGTCAACTCCATCCTCATCAGTATCCAGGCCCATATAATGTATTTGGGCCTGGTGCTCGACGGAAATTCGTGGTTTCGGAAGCATTTCCGAAGACTTGCTCCCCAGCTGGTCGGTTTGCGCTACGCGCTCTTTTGGCTCATGCCAAATGTGGGTAGACCCAGCATGAAAAGTCGACAGTTTTACGCGGGGGTGATCCGGTTAATGGCCGTCCGCCTCAAGGCCATCCTGCAGAGACCGCAGAGAGCCGCGTAGCATTCGCTTGAGATCTGCGTGACCTGAGCTCAGCAGCGGCGTGGCCTTATCGCTGCTGTTGGTGCCTATCTCTCGCTGCCGGCTGTTATGGCTGCAATGGTCGACAGCGAGAGGAAATGAGACGTAGTCGCCTCCTTTTGCGAGATGACGCACTCGCGGCGGAGCAAATTCGGGAGGATCTCCTCTACGAGGATTCGCGGTGCCATCGGCGCCTGGGGCAGCGTAGGCGCGGATATCTGCGCCTCATACCACTCTAGCTGAGGCAGTGGGTGACCGGACCGGGGATTAGTCTGGTCGCACTTGGAGCGAGGCCACCGCGTGAGGACGACACCCTGACATCAAGATCCATTTTATGGGTTATCTCAACGGGTTGTCGACTCGAGAGGATACCCGTAAGGGTAGACCACCGGGTGGGCCAATGAAGAAAAAGACCGCGTTTCAGTGATCCACCTGCTGGGCGTCGAGAGGTATATTGTAGGGCAGGTCTACGGGGTCGTGCGCCGCTTCTCTGTCACCTCGGACGGATTAGCGGTCCGTAACGTACCGTAGCCCGCCGCCAAAAAAAGGGTTAATTAAATACTGCTGTTGATTTATTGTAAAACTATAAAATATTTTGTACTGTAAGCTTTTTAATAAAATAGTAAACAACTACAGCTATATTCTAAACGACAGAAGTTAGTATACACAGATAAATCATTCACTAAAACAAATTTAGTTGGGCTACGAAGTATGGTTAATTAAATACTTGAAACGTTCCCTACGGTATAAAGTTCCTAGCCGAGGCAGCGGGTGACCGGACCGGGGATTAGTCTGGTCGCCCTGGGAGCGAGGACACCGCGTGAGGACGACGTCCCGACGGTGCAAACTGTCCGGGCGTCGACATCAACGAAGATACCCGTGAGGGTAGACCGCCGGGTGGGCCACTGAAGAAAAAGACCGCGTACCAGTGACCCACCCATATGGCGTCAAGAGGTATATTGTAGGGCGGGTCTACGAGGTCTTACGCCGCTTTTCCTGTCGCCCCGGACGGATTAGCGGGGTTTGACGTACCGTAGCCCGCCGCCAAAAAAAAACGGTATAAAGTTAGACTTCAGTCTTATATCCAATGCGTTGAATAATATAAGATCAGGTCAGACATTAAGCGTTGTTTATTTAACAAAAAAAAAGTTAAGGTGAAACATTATAACAATCCGTCGGCGTCGGTCTAACATGATAGCCTATTCGGTCTCGGGGGTAAAGAATTGGCGAAAATTGATAAAGTAATTTAACCGATAAAAATAGTTTTTGCTTATAGGGGGCAAACGAGCAAGTAGCAGCACTTGATGGCAAGTGTTATAGTCTCATAGATCATAGTAATATCAGGGGTACAGCTAGGTCGATGCCTTCCAACTAAACTCTAACCAGAAAGTGGCTTCCAGTTTCCTGGCTCACTGAACGAAGTGCAACAATACATTGTTAATATTCAGGCGTCGATTTTCTGCGAGAGTGTGGTACCAACCAGAAGGACCGGCCAGCGGCTGTAAACAGAAATATGTCAAAAATGTGGTGGACTTGTGGTAAAATTATTTGATAAAAAAATAAATTAGCTTATGATTTCATTTTGGTTTTTTGGCGTTTACTCCTTAAGAATCGATTTTCATATAAGGCGCCCGGTATGAGAAAAATTTGAGGAGTAAAATCTAGTGATCGAATGACCTCGTTACGTTTTTGGTGTCCAACCTATTCTGCGCAACTTTCACTTTCTGACGTGAGATAATACTTCACTGAATAGTTTTAATAAATGTAAATAAAAATATATATATTATTTTTAGTCAAATGAGCTTTTTTTGCGCCTGTTTTGATAATCGTACTTAAGGAGTAAACTCCAGTTGTGCATCGGAGCGGACACACACACTTTTTTTTCTTTCAGCTCTTTCTCCGTATAGTGATGAAGTAAGAGTACAACTTAGTGCCCCCTTTAAAGAGTCAAGAGAGCTAGTTGTGAATTCTTTTCGTATTAAGACACAGAAAGCATATATCTTTATATACATAATTTTTTTTTATATACATAATTGAAAAGAGAATGAGGATGGTGTCCGATGGTTTACTGTGTGAGACACAAGGAGGTTTCAGGAGTGGAAGGGGATGCATGGATCAAGTGTTCTCTCTGCGCAACATTGTGGAGAAGCATCTGGCTCTAGGTCAGAGGGTTTTCTGCAGTTTTGTGGATCTGGAGAGAGCTTTTGACACGGTTGTACGAAAGGAACTTTGGGACATTTTACCGGAGTATGGTATTAGCGGTAAACTGCTACAGGCTGTGCAGTCCAGTTATATGGGCTGTAGAGCCTGTGTGCGGCTGGATGATGGAATGTCGCCTTGGTTTGACGTCAATATCGGCGTTAAGCAGGGGTGCGTTCTGTCAGCCAGGCTGTTTATCATATATCTGGATAAATGTCTCCAAAGGTTGAACGATATGAATGTGGGAGTCCAGATGGGCGACTCAGTGGTCACTGCTCTGCTTTATGCAGATGATGCAGTCCTGCTGGCACAGTCAGCGACTGACCTGCAGACCCTAGTCGACACAATGACAGAAGATTGTAAGAAAAGGGGTCTACGCGTGAATGTGAGCAAAACCAAAATAATGGTCTTTGAAAGAGACGAAGCCAGAACAGATGTAAGAGTAACAATAGGTAATGATATACTACAGCAAGTGAATGAATTTGTATATCTTGGATGTGGATTTAGCCGAGATGGAAGGTACACCACTGATATAGAGCGAAGAGTGAATGCGGGAAATAGAGTGAACGGAGCGTTGGGGCAACTTCTCGGCAGCCACCACCTCAGCCAGAAGGCACGTGTAGCAATACATAACGCAGTGCTTGTCCCAACATTACTGTATGGAAGCGAGAGTTGGGTATGCAGAAAAGAGTATGAAAGTAAAATTAATGCGGTCGAAATGCGATCTCTGCGGAAAATCTGTGGAGTTAGGCTGACCGACCGCATTCGTAACGACGACGTAAGAGAGCGAGTAGGTATGAAAGAGAGTATTAGTATAAAGATGCGAAAGGGAATGCTCCGATGGTTCGGACATGTGGAAAGAATGCCGAACGAACGTCTGGTTAAGAAGATATACAATGCGAAAGTGGAAGGATGTAGGTACCGAGGGAGACCGAGACTAACCTACCTAGACCAGATCGATCATGTACTGAAGGAAGGTGGAGTTAAGAGTCTCCGAAACCGGCGAGCGTGTATGTAGAGAATTATGAATGTGGAGGAAGCGAGTGAAGTATGCAGAGATAGAGTTCTCTGGCACTCTGTTCTCTCTGCCTACCCTGCAAGGGATATGGCGTGATGATATGTATGTATGTATAATTCTTATGTACGTGTATATCACTGAACTCCTCCTAAACAGCTGGACAGATTTTGTTTGTGGTCAACACACAAAAAATTTTAACAAAAAACGTGAATTCGAGACCACAACATTTATTTATTAACAAAAATTTTAACAAAAAAAGTGGGTTAGAGAATGGTTTAGATTCGCAATTGTACCCTGTTGGGTGGCGGTACGATCGGGTTGTGGAATTTTTACTTTTCGTAGATTGATTGTTAGGCGGAACGAAGTTTGCCCGGTCATGTTATGTATTTTATTAGGCTCGTAGCTGTTTGCTACAACTTAAATGTGGCCTACGGCGTAGAGTATGGCAATGAAGTAACCATGTAGAACAATTGTAATTGGATTATACTCAATTGTTCATGTAGTCATATAGATAAATTATTTAAACACGTGACTAAATATAATAAGTCTCCATGCCACAACATATTTATTCCCTAGTGTGGTGTTCAACCATTTATCCATCAGTTCTTAGAAGTCCAATTTTGGAAATAGGCTTCCCAACGGGAATGACGCCTACATCCAACGGCTTTCTGACTTCGAGATGGCCTTGGTTTACTTCATTAGGGTCGTCATACGCTGCGGTAGTGCAGTATTTTATAAAAAGAGTATATGCTAATGACACCTTCGTGTGTAAGGATTTATAAATAAGCGCGAGCAAGTTGTGTTTAAAACCAAATAGGTATATATATTTCTATATTTTCAAAATCTCGGCAAAGTCACTAGCAATTGCTCTGAAATTTACTATATACAGAATGTTTCATGACGGATAAATCGATATAACTAGATTTCATCTATACAAAAAAATCATTTTGTCAGTAGTTGTATGCAAATTTTTAGAATTTGAAGATAAATTTGGTCACAAGGAGGAATGATGTCTAGCAGGCGGCTAACCATAAAACTATTACCAATAACTATTACAATATGTACTATGAAAGAAGAATACATATTTTATCGACCCCAAGCAATTGGGATAAGAATAGGAGAATGATGAGCTCATTTGGGAAAACGAGTGGTCTGATCAAGATAGCTCCGATTAAATTATTTTTTAAAACTAACTCATGATTCAGCTTTTTGCGATGCAATCCTGAGCATAGGCTTCTTTAATATTTCGCCACATAGTGCGGTCCTATGCCAACATGCAACGGCTCTTAGCAACTTTCACCAAGTCGTTGGTCTACTGGCGATCAACAATATCTAAACATATTTCGCAAAAAAAAATACAATAAAAGGAAATATCGAGCTCGGTCATCCAGATGCTGTTACTTGTATGTAGAAGACTGTTCTTGACAGTTTTGATCCCAATTTGTATGTAAATTTCTTTTATGGCATCATGTTTTATTAAACATGCATATTTATCTCATAGATCTAAGCACAAGTTTAGGGAAATTTCGAGACTTATTCGGCAACTGTTTTGCATATTCTTATTGCTTTAATTAATTCTCAATGTAAGGTTTTAAGTCTATAAATATTTTAATGGTCATCATTATAATAGCTGGAAAACGTTGGACTCAAAATTCCTCCATATCTTTCATTCTCCTACTCTTATCCCAATTACTTTGGGTAATACAATATGTACTCTTCCTTCAAAGTACATATTGTAAAATGGCAATAGTTTTATGACCGGCCGCCTGTCAGACGTCTTCCCTCCTAGGGAATGTAATTGTTGACCAAACGGCATCAGATGGATTTGGCACAGGTAATTATAAGGCTCTTAATCGTCTTTTACGACATTTACAAGCAAAGTAAGGGATGGTAGTATTTGTAGCCACAAACACACAGCAAAATTCTCAAAATTCCTCCATAGTGGAAGGGAAATTGTTTTACTACACCACGCTAACCAGATGTCTCGATATAGGGTTTTATTTCCAGTATCCTGCATTTGGCTATTAATACATTAAAATATTTTAATCGTCTTGGCAGCACCTATGGGGTAAGGTGGCTGTGAATTGTATTCTTACTCCATTAACACATGGGAAAAATTTAATTCACCGTATCGTATCTTGCCTTTTTTTTTTTTTGGTGGACTATGGATGCATCTTGCCCCGCCGAATCGGTCCGGGGTGACAGAAAGACGGCGCGTGACCCCATAGACCCACCGTAAAACTCCTCTCTCTTCGCCGTGCGAGCGGACCACCGGTACTCGATTTTTAATTTCCGTGGCCCGCCCGGCGGTTTACCCTCGCGGGTTCCTCTCGTCAACGCCCCGACAGATTTCGCAGTCGGAGCGTCGCCCTCACGCGGTGGCCTCACGTTGGGTGACCGGACAATTCCCCGGTCCGATCACCCGAGGCCTCGGTTAGGGCGGCATCAGGCGCAGATATTCGCGCCTGCGCCGCCCCGGCCGCTGACGGTGGCCCGGGTCGCGGGAATCCTCCCGGACTCGTTCCGCCGCCTCCTTCCGCGAGATGACAGCCTCGCAGAAGGCGGCGACCGCGTCCCAGTTCCTGACGCTGTCGACCATCGCCCTCGCGACAGCCGGCAGCATCAGGTCGGCACCGATAACAGCGACGAGGTCACGGCGCTGCCCGTCCCAGCTCGGACATACCTCGAGCGTATGTTGCGCCATGTCCTCGTCACTGCTCCAATGGTGGCAGGCCGGAGTCCACTCCCTATACGCAACCGTGTGCAGGTACAAGCCGAAGCATCCGTGCCCCGACAACACCTGCACCAGTCGAAAGGAGAGGACTCCGTGCCGCCGCTCCATCAACTCCATCAGTACGGGCCGGAGGGCCTCAACGGTAACGATACCGTGTCTAGGCCTCTTCAGCCACGTAGCCCAACGGGCGATGACGTCTCGGCGGGCATTCTCGCGCCAGGTGGCTATCTAGCTCAACGATGGGGAGCCACCTTCGTCGCGCACTGAGGTAACCCGCCGGTAGAGGTCGGAGAGCATCTCCGCCTCTAGGTCCCACGGGGATGTCCCGGCCAGTAGGCATGCCGCCTCGGTCGATACCGTGCGGTACCCGCGAATGGCTCTGACCGCCATGGCTCTCTGTGGTCTCCATAGAACAGCCCTGAGCTGGGCGTTCATAGCCCTCGCCCATACGGGTGATCGTATCTTGCCTGTATTTGTTGTAAAAGATGACTAAGGAATGTAATATGTATATAACATCTATGCAAGAGGAGAAAAACTAAATAAAAGCTTTATATCAAACCGTTTTGCCACTGTGGTAGCTCAAGTTCCAGGTTTGGTGATGGTATCTTGATCGTGGGTGTCGTAAAAGATGACTAATGGTAATATATGCAGATAATATCTATATGCGGATAATGATGATATATGCAAATAATATCTATGTAAGAGAAAGAAAATTTTACATAAAACCGTACACCAGATTGACATTGTAGGTTAATTTGCGTCTTAATATTTAGGAATCTTAAAATGCAGTAGGAAGTATTAGGAAGAGATGAGCATAGGATACTATTTTAAAAGACTAACGTACTTTTTTTTTTGGCGGTGAGTTATGGAATGGTCACGCCCCACTAATCCGTCAGGGATGCCAGAAGAAGCGGCGCGCGATGGGGTCGTCTCCTACATATACCTCTCTACGCCGAGCGAGCGGGGCACTAGAACCCGGTCTTTGTCTTCAGTGGCCCGCCTGGTTTACCCGCGGGTATGCTCTCGAATCGATGCCCCAGCAGCTTTCACCGTCGGAGTATCGTCCTCACGTGGTAGTCTCGCTTCGACCAGACTAATCCCCAGTCTGGTCACCCGCAAGACTAACGCACTAAGAAAATAATCCTTGTATTAAAGTCCTCCATTTTACCAATATATAATTAATGGAGGAAAATTACATCCAAACTTAGAACAACAATTTATGGATAAAGTATTGGTCCGCGTGGGAATCGAACCTACGACACTGGCAAAGTAGATCTGTACCTTAACTACTACATGATCTGAGCAGTAATCATTACTGTGCATTCACTTAAGTTTTATTGCTAATACATTATTTTTAAGTTCTTTTTAAAAAGTCTTTAAAATTACGAAGTGTTTAATAATCGAAGCGTATCTGATTGTAGTTAGTTAAATGTGTTGAATCACCTGCCTTTTTTAACGTAAAAAAACGTAATTGTAATATAACTTTTAAATGCCTTTAACTTCAAGTACTTAAATGTATTCTTGGGAAAAACGCTTTTCGGCCCAATATTCAATTAAAAGTTCAAACGTTTAATTAATTCAATTAGAGGTAAAATAAAAAGTGTAAAAATCAGCATTTCAGCTTGATGAGTTTAATTTTTTTTAAGCTTTACGCGTTTATTACTGAAAGGGTAAGAATACAACAATTAATATTTCGCAAAAAAAACTTTTAGTCCTAATTGATAGGATTAGAGCGTCCAATGAAGTTTTACGAATAGAGGTGGGCCAAGATTACAATATGTTACTACCCTTTAACTCTCTCATCAAAGTCGAAGAAATCAACTAACAAATCATTATTACAACCGGCAATAGCATTCTCCTGGGCAACTAATCAACTTTTTTTTGGAAATAGGTTGTGGTTCAGTTACATACTATCCATAGCACCTTTTTTTTTTTTTTTTTGTTTTTTTTTTGTGGTGGGCCATGAACGTCGCACCCCGCCAAATCGGTCCGGGGTGACGGAAGAGGCGGCGCGCAACCCCATTGACCCACCCTGCAAGCACCTCTTCTTCGCCATGCGAGCGGGCCACCGGTACCCGATCTTTGTCTTCGGTGGCCCGCTCGGCGGTATGCCCTCTCGGGCTCCTCTCCTGTTGACGCCCCGACAGATTTCGCCGTCGAGGCGTCGTCCTCACGCGGTGGCCTCGCGTCGGGTGACCGGACAATTCCCCGGTCCGATCACCCGAAGCCTCGGTTAGGGCGGCATCAGGCGCAGGTATTCGCGCCTGCGCCGCCCCGGCCGCGGGCGGCGGCCCGGGTCACGGGAATCCTCCCGGTCCCGTTCCGCCGCCTCCTTGACATGACCGCGAGATGACAGCCTCGCAGAAGGCGACGACCGCGTCCCAATTCCTGACGCTGTTGACCATCGCCCTCGCGACAGCCGGCAGCGTCAGGTCGGCACCGATAATAGCGACGAGGTCGCGGCGCTGCCCGTCCCAGCCCGAGCATTCCTCGAGCGTATGTTGCGCCGTGTCCTCGTCACTACTGCAATGATGGCAGCCCGGAGTCCATTCCCTGTGCACGACCGTGTGGTATTTCCCGAAACACCCGTGCCCCGTTAACACCTGCACCAGTCGGAAGGTGAGGACCCCGTGCCACCGCTCCATCCATTCCATCAGTACGTGCCGGAGGGCCTCAACGGTAATGACACCGTGTCTAGGCCTCTCCAGCCGCGTAGCCCAACGGGCGACGACTTCTCGGCGGGCGTCCTCGCGCCAGGTGGCTATCTCGCTAAACGATGGGGAGCCACCCTCTTCGCGCATTGAGGTAACCCGTCGGTAGAGGTCGGAGAGCATCTCCGCCTCTAGGTCCCACGGGGGTGTCCCGGCCAATAGGCACGCCGCCTCTGTCGACACCGTGCGGTACCCGCGAATGGCTCTGACCGCCATGGCTCGCTGTGGCCTCCACAGCACCGCCCTGAGCTGGGCGTTCAGAGCCCTCGCCCACGCGGGTGCGCTGTACATGGCCATTGAGCGGATCACCCCCGCATACAGCCGTCGGCCCTCGAAACTGGGTCCGCCCACATTCGGCATGAGCCGAGAAAGGGCGGACGCCGCGCCGACCAGCCGGGGAGCAATTTGGCGAAAATGCTCCCGGAACCACCATCGCCCGTCGGGCACCAGACCCAAGTACCTCATATGGGCCTGGATACTGATGTGGATGGAGTTGACGACTAACGAGGCGCCGGTAGGCAGCCTCATACGGGGCCCATGGAATAGTAGGGCCTCCGTCTTGTTTAGGGCCACCCTGAGCCCCAGCGCCTCGATTCGCCTGACCATCTCCTCGGTGCCGAGAGTGGCCAGGCTCGCCGCCTCTTCGAGTGTCCTGCCTCGGGCTGTGACGAGCGTGTCGTCAGCATAGCAAATAACGCTCAGCCCGGGGGGGAGACTCCCTCTCAACGCCCAGTCGTACCCGAAGTCCCACAGAGTCGGCCCCAGAACCGACCCCTGTGGAACACCGCACGACATGGGCGTCCGCACAATGTCCCCTGCGGGGCTTGCGTAGAGAACACTGCGCCCCTCCAGATAGTCTGCCACCAGCCGCCTGAGGTACAGGGGCACTCCATGGAACCGGAGCGCCTCCCTGATGCAGCTGAATGGCAGACTATTGAAGGCGTTGGCGATGTCCAACGACACCGCCAACAACACTCCTTTGCCGGCGACAGCCTCCGCAGCCGTCTGCCTCAGGCGTAGCAGGGCCCCGATGGTCGAACGCACTATCCATAACACCTGGGGTGGTAGAAAGAATGCCATGAAACCAAATAATCTACCATATATGTACCTCTTTATATTAAGGCCTTGTTTTTGGTGGCGAAACTTACCAATTACTATTGCTAACCAAAATGTAGTGATTATAGTATTATCACCACTTACGGATATCTAGTAGTAGAGATTAATAGACTGATAGCTATTTAGTCCAAGTTCTTTCTTTTCTCAGAGGCATTGCTAATCGCATCGCAATTGAAGCTGTTAGGATATTTTAATTACTCAATACACGTAATAATATGACGTAAGAATGTCGCGAGTAAAAGTTAGTTAGCAAGCGTCGTCACTAAGAAAACATAAAGGATAAAATTATGGCAAGCAATTTAACATCAAGCACGCAAGGAATTTAGGGCACGTCAGAAGCTTCATTCAAAGGGCGACATTGTTATAAATTTCATTGGCACGAAAGATTGCGTAACATCAAATAATATCGAACAAACTTGTACATATTCTATTTATTAATCATTTAGACTCACATGAGAAATCACAACGCTGTTCTTCCGTAGCGTCCTGTAGGATGTGGCGATTGACAGCAGACTCAAAAAGCAACCTAGGTGCGCTTTGAATATATAGAAAATGACAAACTGAAAAAATATAAAATAAAAAGTTTTGTGTACATACTCGTTAAGACATTCATTAACGGAGACTACGTAAAGCAATAATGATGGGTTACAAGGACATTGTATCTATCACGTTAAAATAGAATTCTTAAAATAGTACATTAAAACAAAAATATAAACAAAATTTAAAAAAATAATATCAAAACATTCTAAAAGTATAAAATAAAATAGCAATAAAAATAAAAAAAAACGGAGATAAATATAAGTAACATAACAAATATATGATTAGGCTGAATGTGATTTATTTTCTTTGCCCATTCGAACAGACGCTATCATTGTGCCAATGTATAGTAAATAACTTTATTATATGTTACCTACTTAAATAAGTCACATCAGTAGTTACGTAGTGCCTTGCTTTTACAGAACCTATTATATAGAAAACTCGTTGGTACAACTAGTATCGTTTGGCTTAAAAGTTTAAATTAGAAGGATTTTTAGGGCCATTGAAAGTTTCACGCTAAGATTACATTTGAAAGAGGAAAAGGTGAGGAATTATAAAAGACCTTTTTATTATATTTGTTTTAAAGACTTGAAATACTGCATTAAATAAGTAATCCTTGCAGGAGATATTCATTATCATCATCGTCACAGCCCATAAATGTCCTACTGTTGGGCTCCGCCTTGCTCCGTAATGGGAGGGCAATTAACCTACTATACCGGGCTGGTCAGACGTGTTGTTATAGGGTTTTGTTTCGAGTTTGCCTTCTCTCGCATAAATGTTATATGCATTTTATATCCCTTAGTCGTCTCTTACGATCACCCACGGGTAAGATATGGGGTGGTGAATAGTATTCCTACTCCGTCACCACACGGAAGTGCAGATCTTACAGAGATATATTTAAAGATTTCACTCATTTTACTCAGATTCGGAGAAATCATTTGTAGATAGTATAAAGTATTGTCCTGCATGGGAATTGAATCCACTGGCATGGTAGCCATCTGTGCAGTCAAATGTCATTCATATTACTACCGTCAATCATATTCTTATTTGAGCTATACATCCATTAATTTAACGTCCATCATTCTAACGATATTTGTCGGCTTTTGAAATTTTTCCTGAGTTTGTAAATTTTCTTAAAAAATTTTTTTTTTTTTTTTTTTTTGGTGGACTATGGATGCGTCTCGCCCCACCAAATCGGTCCGGGGTGACGGAGAAGGCAGCGCGTGACCCCATAGACCCACCGTAAAAACTCCTCTCTCATCGCCGTGCGAGCGGGCCACCGGGGCCCGATTTTTAACTTCGGTGGCCCGCCCGGCGAACCCTCGCGGGTCCCTCTCGTCGACGCCCTGACAGATTTCGCCGTCGGGGCGTCGCCCTCACGCGGTGGCCTCACGTCGGACGACTGGACAATTCCCCGGTCCGATCACCCGAAGCCTCGGTTAGGGCGGCATCATGCGCAGGTATTCGCGCCTGCGCCGCCCCAGCCGCTGGCGGCGGCCCGGGTCGCGGGAATCCTCCCTGACCCATTCCGCCGCTTCCTTCTGCGAGATGACAGCCTCGCAGAAGGCGGCGACCGCGTCCCAGTTCCTGACGCTGTCGACCATCGCCCTCGTGACAGCCGGCAGCGTCAGGTCGGCACCGATAACAGCGACGAGGTAACGGCGCTACCGCTTCCATCCCGGACACACCTCCAGCGTGTGTTGCGCCGTGTCCTCGTCACTCCTGCAGTGGTGGCAGGCCGGAGTCCACTCCCTAAACGCGACCCTGTGCAGGTACAAACCGAAGCACCCGTGCCCCGTCAATACCTGCACCAGCCGAAAGGTGAGGACTCCATGCCGCCGCTCCATCCACTCTATCATTACGCGCTGGAGGGCCTCAACGGTCTCCACACCGTGCCTAGGCTTCTCCAGCCGCGTAGCCCAACGGGCGATGACGTCTCGGCGGGCATCCACGCGCCAGGTGGCTATCTCACTCAACGATGGGGAGCCACCTTTCTCGCGCACTGTGATAACCCGCCGGTAGAGGTCGGAGAGCATCTTCGCCTCTAGGTCCCACGGGGGTGTCCCGGCTAACAGGCACGCCGCCTCTGTCGACACCGTGCGGTACCCGCGAATGGCTCTGACCGCCATGGCTCTCTGTGGCCTCCACAGAACCGCCCTAAGCTGGGCGTTTAGAGCCCTCGCCCACACGGGTGCGCCGTACATGGCCATCGAGCGGATCACCCCTGCGTACAGCCGTCGGCCCTCGAGAAAGGGCGGACGCCGCGCCGACAAGCCGGGGAGCAATCTGTCGGAAATGCTCCCGGAACCACCATCGCCCGTCGAGCACCAGACCCAAGTACCTCATATGGGCCTGGATGCTGATGTGGATGGAGTTTACCACTATCGAGGCGCCGATGGGCAGCCTCAACGGGGCCCATGGAAAAGTAGGGCCTCCGTCTTATTTAGGGTCACCCTGAGCCCCAGCGCCTCGATCCGCCTGACCATCTCCTCGGTGCCGAGAGTGGTCAGGCTCGCCGCCTCTTCGAGTGTCCTGCCCCGGGCTGTGACGAGCGTGTCGTCAGCGTAGCACACCAAGCTCAGCCCGGGGGGGAGACTCCCTCTCAACGCCCAGTCGTACCCGATGTCCCACAGAGTCGGCCCCAGAACCGACCCCTGTGGAACGCCGCACGACATGGGCGTCCGCACAATGTCCCCCTTTTTTTTTTTCTTTTTTTTTATTGGTGGGCTATGGGTGCGTCTCGCCCCGCCAAATCGGTCCGGGGTGACGGAGAAGGCGGCGCGTGACCCCATAGACCCACCGTAAAATCCTCTCTCTTCGCCGTGCGAGCGGACCACCGGTACCCGATCTTTGTCTTCGGTGGTCCGCTCGGCGGTTTACCCTCGCGGGTTCCTCTCGTCGACGCCCCGACAGATTTCGCCGTCGGGGTGTCGCCCTCACGCGATGGCCTCGCGTCGGGTGACCGGACAATTCCCCGGTCCGATCACCCGAGGCCTGGGTTAGGGCGGCATCAGGCGCAGGTATTCGCGCCTGCGCCGCCCCGGCCGCTGGCGGCGGCCCGGGTCGCGGGAGTCCTCCCTGACTCGTTCCGCCGCCTCCTTCCGCGAGATGACAGCCTCGCAGAAGGCGGCGACTGCGTCCCAATTCCTGACGCTGTCGACCATCGCCCTCGCGACAGCCGGCAGCGCCAGGTCGGCACCGATAATAGCGACGAGGTCGCGGCGCTGCCCGTCCCAGCCCGAGCATCCCTCGAGCGTATGTTGCGCCGTGTCCTCGTCACTACTGCAATGATGGCAGCCCGGAGTCCACTCCCTGTACACGACCGTGTGCAGGTATTTCCCGAAGCACCCATGCCCCGTCAACACCTGCACCAGTCGGAAGGTGAGGACCCCGTGCCGCCGCTCCATCCATTTCATCAATACGGGCCGGAAAGCCTCGACGGTCACGACACCGTGTCTAGGCCTCTCCAGCCGCGTAACCCAACGGGCGATGACGTCTCGGCGGGCGTCCTCACGCCAGGTGGCTATCTCGCTCAACGATGGGGAGCCACCCTCCTCGCGCACTGAGGTAACCCGCCGGTAGAGGTCGGAGAGCATCTCCGCCTCTAGGTCCCACGGGGGTGTCCCGGCCAATAGGCACGCCGCCTCTGTCGACACCGTGCGGTACCCGCGAATGGCTCTGACCGCCATGGCTCTCTGTGGCCTCCACAGAACCGCCCTGAGCTGGGCGTTCAGAGCCCTCGCCCACACGGGTGCGCCGTACATAGCCATCGAGCGGATGACCCCCGCATACAGCCGTCGGCCCTCGAAACTGGGTCCGCCCACGTTCGGCATGAGCCGAGAAAGGGCGGACGCCGCGCCGACCAGCCGGGGAGCAATCTGTCGGAAATGCTCCCGGAACCACCATCGCCCGTCGAGCACCAGACCCAAGTACTTCATATGGGCCTGGATGTTGATCTGGATGGAGTTGACGACTAACGAGGCGCCGGTTGGCAGCCTTACGCGTGGCCCATGGAATAATAGGGCCTCCGTCTTATTTAAGGCCACCCTGAGCCCCAGCGCCTCGATTCGCCTGACCATCTCCTCGGTGCCGAGAGTGGCCAGGCTCGCCGCCTCTTCGAGTGTCCTGCCCCGGGCTGTGACGAGCGTATCGTCAGCTTAGCACACCAAGCTCAGCCCAGGGGGGAGACTCCCTCTCAACGCCCAGTCGTACCCGATGTCCCACAGAGTCGGCCCCAGAACCGACCCCTGTGGAACACCGCACGACATGGGCGTCCGCACAATGTCCCCTGCGGGACCCGCGCAGAGGATACTGCGCCCCTCCAAATACTCCGCCACCAGCTGCCTGAGGTACAGGGGCACTCCATGGAACCGGAGCGCCTCCCTGATGCAGCTGAATGGCAGACTATTGAATGTGTTGGCGATGTCCAGCGACACCGCTAACAGCACTCCCTTGCCGGCGACAGCCTCCGCGGCCGTCTGCTTCAGGCGTAGCAGGGCCCCGATGGTCGAACGCCCCCTCCTAAACCCATATTGAGCGTCCGACAGATCGGGCCCCACCTCCTCCAAGTGTCGGACGATGCGGGCAGCGAGGACACGCTCCAACAGCTTACCCACATCGTCGAGAAGCACGATGGGCCTGTAAGCCGACGGCAAATCCGGGGGCCGTCCCGGCTTTGGCAGGAGAACCAACCTCCCCTCCTTCCAGCACTCAGGGAACCGTCCAGACGTCAGACAGGCGTTGAACAGTTGCCTGAGGCGAGGCTCGAAGTGCTCGAGGAGCGACATCAACACCCGGACTGGTATTCCGTCCGGGCCGGGGGCCGTGGTGGCGTAGCGAATCCGCGCCACTGCCGCCCCCACTTCTGACTCCGTCACGGGTGGAACACTCTCGTCGTCGGCCTCCCGGTCTTGATCTGGCGAAGCCATGACCGGGGGCGTGTGTCCCGACTGCCGTGGAAATAGCTCCTCGATCACCCTACAGAGGAAGTCGGGCTGGAGGGTCTCGGTGAGGGGGGGGGCCCTGCGCGCGAAGCTTATTCGACAGCGACAGCGGGGCTAGCGAACGACAAGTCCACTATCGACCCGCCCTGCCGCCGCACGCACGTGTTCACCGAGCCTCTGTTCAGAACACAGAGGCCCAGTGAAGCCGCCCACTTGTTGACCGCCCGCCCGCGGTCGTCCGTCGTAGGGGACCCCCACGCCGTGGATTTGGCGTTAAAGTCCCCCAGAACCAGGACGAGGCCCGGTGCCAGTCGCCGTATCGAGGCCTCCAAGGTGGCGAGTGAGGCCCCGAAATCGTCCATCCTCCTAGTGGGGGAGAGGTATACGCTGTAGAGCGTGACCCCTCCCCACTCCGCCGCGACAAATTCCTCGCCCCTATCCAAAAGGGACAAGGACGGGAAGTGCCGCTGCGTTGAGACGACGATTGCCGCAGTACCGTTTCGACTGACCACCCAATTGGGGCGATCAGGCACGGCGTACGGTTCCGCGACTACGGCTGCACCAATCGACCACTCCGCCATGGATTGCAGGAGGAGATCCTGCGCTCCGGCGGAGTGGTTGGTGTTGGCCTGCAGGAGGAGGTGCATGGATGGTGTACCCATTATCGGGTTGTATCCATGACCTCCTCGCCAGCGGGCGATCGGACCGCGCTAGGAGCGGGAGCGGCCGTGGTCGTAGGGCCGCCCCGCGCCTTTGGGGCCGAAGCTGGAGGTTTGCACGCCCCAGAGCCCATGCGGTGCTTGGCGGGCTTATTGCCCGCCGCACACGCGGGGCAGTGGGGCGGGGCGGCGAAAGATGCCGCCACGTGCCCGGTCTGACCGCAGCGGAAACACAATCCGCCGCAGTCGAAGCAATTAGTGCACGTCGGTCGAGTGTGTCCGACCGCCATGCACTTGTAGCACCTCGCAGGCCGGTGCTCAAGCACGGTTACCCGCGCCGAGCTCCAGCCCACGAGGAGCTTGCCTGAGCCGGCCAGTTGCCTGACCGACTCCACCGGGCACTGTGCCCAGGCAGCACCTACGCCACCCAGACCGGGACGAATGGCACCGACCCGGACGGTGTCTATGGGACACCCGGTTTTCGAGGCAATAGCCTCCCGGATGTCTTCCACCGTCACCGAATCGTCCAAACCCGAAATGCGCATTTCGGCGCACTTGACGGGCCTGGCGATCTTGATGCCACCCTCCTCGGCTACGTGTCCTGATCGAAAATTCGTAAAACTGAGGTATACTCTACCTCAGTTTTACGAATTTTACCGACTGACCGTAGGAGAATATTGTATTTAACCACATAAATGATAGTACTTTTATACTGATAAATAAAGGAATTCATGCGAAATTATTCCCTAACCATTCTAAAGTATTTTTTTACGGCTGGCTAGGGTATGGTAGGAGCCATACGTACTCCCCGGAGCAGGCATTTTAATTTTTTGTATTTTTTTTTTAAAGCTTTAAGTTTTCACTTCTGTCGGCAGTGCCTGCTTTGTATTTTTTTTATTGCTTATCATGGTAAACGAGTAAGCAACATACCGGATGGTTAGTATTACAACTACGCTTGCTAAGAGAAACTTGGATCGGATCCGAGCGAGCGTCCCGTTCATTTTGTACTAGGATCCGAATGTTCGGCAACCAGCGTGCTCTGTGCCAAATTTTATCGGCACTGAATGTATTAACACGTACGATACTTTTATGCTGGTAATGTGGTTATTAAGACAATTTAGTAATAAGTCTTTATATTTTGAGTCACTTTTTACACGGGTAAACCCGCAGGCGGAAGCTAGTTGTATATAAATATAAGTTAAGTGTCAATAAAAATAATTTGCTTTATTTTTTTTTTCCAAATCATTTATTCTCAAACTCAAAATTATGTTTTATAAAGGTGTTGAGAGATTTGTAGATTTATGACTTCTAGAAATGTGATAAGGATTTGAAATTACCTATATTTTGCTTAGGAATTGTTCCTTATTATCTTAATTCATATATATCCCACAGCTGGTCTTTGAGATACCTCCACAATAGGAGAAAATATCACCCACTATAATACACTAATCAGAATGGTTGGTAAAGAGTTTAATTTCGAGTTTACCTTCTCTTATCTAGACGATATATACAGGGTCGAAGTGGACCGCTCCCGAAAACAAAGACAGGTGACCCTACTAGTCCTACTTGTAATGACATTCTAGAAAAAAATTGATTCGGATGAAAAAAAAAATTACAACAATTTTTTAGTTTTTCTACATTTTATGTTTTGTTTTTTTTTTTACATTTAGTTTTGAATACATTGCGTTTTTCATCTGAGTAAATTTACGTATTTTTATGGAATTATGTTTACACGGCGCTGTCCTAATATGATACGAGTGTAGAAAGTCTAAAAATTTTTTTTTCATCCTAATCGATTTTTTTTAGCCTATCATTATAAGTGGGACAATTAGGGTGACCTGCCTTTGTTTTCGAGAGCGGTTCACTACCATCCTGTATAACTATGTATATTTTTTATTAAAGACACCATCCTGCGCTAAGGAAATAACCCTTGTATTGCTGAGGACTGTACAAATATATAATTAACACAGACAAATTTCACATAGACTCAGATCAACAATTTATCTACCGCAAAAAGTATTGTCCTACGTGGGAATCGAACCCACACCACTGGCGCGGCAGTTCGCTATCTTAACTACTACTATAACATTCTTTAGTTGTCTTTTACGACACACACAAGACAGAGGACAGTGAATTGTATTCTTAATTCGTCACCAAACGGGAAAGAAATTGTAATAAATAAATAAATACAATTCTTAACATAAATTGTGAACATAAAAATTCATTATTAATTTATAGTTTACAAAAGTGTTTCTATTCGCTACTTTAATAAAAAAAGGTCCTCCTTTACTGACACATTTGACTCTCTTAGTGTTCATTAACATATAAAAACAAAATATAGAGTGTACAGATGGCGTAATGGTTGAGATACTGATATACAGTGTCAATGTCATAGGTTCGATTCATACGTAGAAGAATATTTTGATACACAAATTATTGTTCAAAGTCTGTTAAATTTAATGCTTTTAAATTTCTCCGCAATACAAAGATTTTTTTTCTGTGTGGTGACGGAAAAATATACCATTCACCACTTCCTATCTTACCCGTGGATGATCGTAAGAGACGACTATCAAAATAATAAAATAAAACGCATATAACATCTATGTAAGAGAAGGAAAACTTTAAACAAACCCCCTATAGTACTAACACGTCTGACCAGCGTGGTATAGGTCAATTTTTCTCCCATTATGGAGGAGGCTCGAGCTCAACAGTGGGACATGTATGAGCTGAGATGATGACAAGGATTTTATACTTAGTGCAAGGTTTTGTTTAAAAAAAAAAACAGAATGAATTTATATGCTTGGAGTAAATTGTATAAAGTGAAGAACTGATTATTTAAATCTTTCAATTATGTAATACGATATATAAATTGCGAGTCTTAGTCGACACGACTTCGTCCGCGTAAAAATCAAGTGTGACGTATCGGCTAATTACGAATTCCATTAGTTGTTGTACGATGAAAAGTCATCATCATCATCATCATTCTCCTACTCTTATCCCAATTATTTGGGGTCGATATAATATATACTTTTCTTTCATAGTACATATTGTAAAAGTTATTGGCAATAGTTTTATGATCGGCCGTCTGCCAGACGTCAACCCAGGGAATTGTACGATGAAATTTTTAATTCTATAAGTAATCAATTAAAAATATCACCACAAAATATTCTGTTGTACTCCATTTATATTTTCAAGACACAAGCCAAAACGTGAACAATTACATACATACATAGTCTCACGCCTGTTTCCCAGAGGGGTAGGCAGAGACTACGGATTGCCACAAACCACGATCCTGACATACCTCCATCGCTTCATTCACACTCATCACAGTCTTCATGCATGCTCTACGGTTACGCGTACTCTTAACCTGACCTTTCGATAATACATCTTCAATTTGATCCAGAAAGGTACGACGTGATCTTCCCCTTGTAATCGTCCCACTAATACTCGCTTTGTATACTTGTTTAGTCAACCTTTCTTCTATCATTCTTTCCACGTGGCCAAACCACCTCATGAACAATTATGTGTGTATTTTTTGAATCGTTAGCCAATATTGTGCAAAAAATTAAATAAAGTGTTTTTGACTTAATGCCGGCTTCACGCACACATAATATGGATAATACAAATTACAATATTGTACCCTCTGCTTCTAATAAACGATATTAACCGACTTAATCTCGTCCTTTTAAAATCAGTCACGTAATAGATAGCAGTCTGACGAAATCCCTATGATCCTATTCATGACAATCAAAGCACAATCCTGCGTAGAATATTCTTGATAGAACGAAAAATATATATAATTATTAGCTATTGTGTTTAGTTTCGTTATATTATTCGGGATCTTGTGGAATGGTTAAAAAAAAAATTGTCACAAACACATTTAATCCTTATTAATATTATGAATGCGAAAGTAACTCTGTCTGTCTGTCGCTCTTTCACGTCAAAACTACTGAACTGATCTAAATGAAATTTGGTACACAGATAGTCTAGAGCCTGATAAAGGACATAGGCTACTTTTTAATTTAAAAAAGGGTTGTAAAGGGTGATGAAAAGTTGTAAGGAAGTATCGACATTTTTAAAGCCAGAAGCTTGAAACTTATTTTTGGGCTATTAATTAGATATAAATAAATATGACATTAACATTTTGTAAAAAAATAACCCTTAAGGGGTAAAATAAAAATAGGGGTTGAATAACTTTAGGAAAGTAACCTTTTACGCGGGCGAAGCCGCGGGCAGAAGCTAGTTGCATATAAAGTTAATAAAATGATTTTAATTATAAATCGACCACAGCGAATGGTATTTGTAACCGGTTTCTTTAGTCGCTTTTATGCCTCCCACAAAGGAAGTGAGCAACGTTGAGATAGGAAAAGATTACTGAAACTGTTTGTAACATTCCATATTTCTAAAAAATTGAAATTTTAGGCAAATATCTTAGAATCGCTTCATCATCTCAGCTTATATATGTCCCAGTGTTGGGCTCGATCTTCCTCCGTAATGGAAGGTAATTGACCTACTATATCACGCGTGTCGTCGTGTTGGTATAGGGTTTTGTTTCGAGTTTTCTCTTTCTTGCTTGATGTTATATGTGTTTTATATCCCTTAGCCGTTTCTTACCATCACTCATGGGTAAGATAGGGGGTGGTGAATTATATTTTTAAACCGTCACCGTACGGGTATAATCGTTTAGCGTGAAATTAAAATTTTATTGGAATTTACTCCTTAAGAATCGATTTTCATAAAAGGCGCCCGGTATGAGAAAAATTTGAGGAGAAAAATCTAGTGATCGAATGACCTCGTTACGTTTTTGGTGCGCAACCTATTCTGCGCACCTTTCACTTTCTGACGTGAGATAATACTTCACTGAACAATTTTAATAAATGTAAATAAATATATATATATATTATTTTTAGTCAAATGAGCTTTTTTTGCGCCTGTTTTGATAATCGTACTTAAGGAGTAAACTCCAGTCGTGCGTCGGAGCTGACACACACACTTTTTTTTTATATTAATATTCTACCATGAGTTAAAATCGAGAAAATTATATATTTATATATATGTACTAGTATATAAAGCTATTTAGGTAAGAAATACCGCCTTGTAAAATTACACATTCAGTGAAGATGAGGCTGGCTCCTTAGGGAAATTGTAACATATTGACTACCAACATATGTATATTCTGCATATTCCCTTTCGTACATTTCTTTGAGTAAACTTGATTTTCACTCAAATTCAAATCATTTATTATTTATAAACTTTGCGTGAAGCACTTACGTATTATAAATTTTAAATAATATACAGCCTTATATATGTATATATCTATATATATTTAGTTAAACGTCTCCCTTAAAGATAGGAGTATATGAATTGTAAATTAGTTACAAGTTTACTACACGCAGTTGCCAATTTAGCTTGGTAAAACAGTTGATACGAATTAATCAAATTAGTTTAACTCTTCAGTGTTTAATTAAAACATTAATTTTGAGATATTTTCTTATATTTAGTCATTAATGGGTAAAATAATCTTTAAAATGACACATCAAACTTTAATATTGATGCAATATTATGGTAAAAATTGTAACGCTAAAATAATCTCCTATATACATACATACATACCATCACGCCATGTCCCTTGCAGGGTAGGCAGAGAGAACAGAGTGCCAGAGAACTCTATCCTTACATACTTCACTCGCTTCCTCAACATTCATAATTCTCTTCATACACGCTCGCTGGTTTCGGAGACTCTTGACTCCACCTTCCTTCAGTACATGACCGATCTGGTCTAGGTAGGTTAGTCTCACCGAAGTTAAAATCGAGTACCGCTGGTCCGCTCGCACGGCGAAGAGAGAAGGTTTTACGGTGGGTCTATGGGGTCACGCGCCGCCTTTCCGTCACCCCGGACCGATTCAGCGGGGCGAGACGCACCCATAGCCCACCAATAAAAAAAAAAAAAAAAGGTAGGTTAGTCTCAGGTTAGGTAGGTTAGTGTTATTATTTCCTATATAATATATAATTTAAAATCTATTTCTTCTTCCATTCCAACTGATAGATAGATATATATTCAATCGATAAATAGACGAAAGAGGATGATGACCATGGTGGGTTATGCGACTGCACGCCTTCCGTTGCCCCGGATGTGACGGATGGGGTGTCCAGACCATACGTCGGGCGCCTGTCAAAGAGATAAAAGAAAAAGCATTCATTTTTGTAGAAAACAGCTAATATGATAATATATCATCATCGCATTAATTTTTAGCATTAAATATAGGCCTATTTAAGTGTAGATAATGACACAATCTTCACACTTGACACGCTGAATCGAGTTCGCAGTTATAATTGTAAATTTCCTATAAAAGCGCTATATTTTTTAAGGTAACACCCGGCACTGAATAATTAATCCCTATGTTGCGGGGGACTTTACAAACACTATTTAACAAACACAAATTACTTCCAATTATTTATTAATAGATTTCGCAAAAAAATAAATGTACAGTATTAGCTTTACGATCGTCTATTTCATTATCATTATGAACATCTCAGGCCACACATGTCCCACTGTTGGGCTCGAGCCTACTTCATAATGGGAAGGAAATTGACCTACTGTACCGCGCTGGTCAGACGTGTTGGTATAGGGTTTTATTTCGAGTTTTTCTTCTCTTGCACAGATGATATATGCATATTATATCCCTTAATCATCTTATACTTCCCATGGGTAAGAGAGGGGGTGGTGAAATGTTTTCTTACTCCGTCACCACATGGATCGTCTATTTGCCTAACATTAAACATTCTTGAGAATATAATTATAGACTAGATGGCCTCAGATGAAGATGGCTCAGATTAAAAATTCCAGAACAGATCTAATCGGATCAATTCGGAACGGTTGTGCTAAATATTTGCTATACACCTCCCTTTACCATTTCCCCTACGCATATATCAGTTGCGTACATCCCGCTCACTAACAAATACTTCGTTAAAGACAATTGCTATCCAAAAATAAATATTTAAGACCTAAAGACATCGTAGCAGTTCTTTCCTAGTTTCTAACCTTTTTGTTTTTTTTAGCCGTGGACTATGGAGGTGGTCACGCCCCGCCAAATCAGTCCGGGGTAACGGAAGAGGCAGCGCGTGACCCCAGAGACCTACCCTGCAAAACGCCTCTTTACGCCGTGCGAGCGGGCCACTGGTACCCAAACTTTGTTTTCGGTGGCCTCCCAGTTTCTAACCTACAAATTCCTCCTTAGTCGTTCACTCCTGACCGAGTGGTTGTGGTTGATGTTGGGTCATTGTTGGATAGAGCAGCGCCCGCGATGCGCCTCCACTTGTTTCGGTCCTTAGCGTCTCGTGAAAACTGGACTACGGAGGTTTTTTTTCGCAGCTTTAATAAGGTCTGTCCAACGCGTAGGTGATCGACCGCGTGACCGCTTACCTTCTACATGTCCTTGGACAACCAGCCGTTCTATGGATTGTTCGTTCCGAACAATGTGTCCAAAATATTTCAAGATTCGTGTTTGCACAGTCGATGATAATCTTTGTTTGACTTTTAGCGCAATCAGAATTGAGACGTTGGTTCTAAACGCTGTCCAAGGAATCTGCAACAGTTGCCGCCAGCACCACATCTCGAGTGCATCGATTTTGCGTCGGTCTTTGAGGCGAACCGTCAACCTACAAATAAGTGAGTACTTATTTTATACCCACCAGCTCTTAGTCGTTTTTTACGACATCAACAATGTTAATAGTATTCATAGCCGTTACCATTTAAAAAGACATGGTAATATACTTTAGATCTGTTACGATTATGGCGTTTCAGAAACTAGTCGTGGCATGTTTGTATAATACAGTTTGTACGGCAAATATTACCTGAATAGTAAGTAGTTTGCTTTTGATATATATACATGTCCACTATATAATGTTACAAGGGTTTATCTTTATCGTGTGCTAGTTCATTGCCCTTTGAATTCGTTCTAGTTAAACATTTTCTCTTAAACTAGTAATATTTTTTTTTAGAAAAGACAATAAACGTGTTCTAGAATAATTTATGATGACGTGTGGGACTTTACAAATATAGAATTAACGGATAAAAATTATAATTTATACTCCGAACAATCATTTGTGTATTGTATTATCCTAAACTGGATTGAACCCAAAACAATAGGCATCAGAAGTTGATACTTACCCCTCAATCCAATAGCTGTGCAGTTAATAATAACATAGATAAAATATAATATGGGTTTGAAGGCAGACGACAGTTTAAAATTTCATAGTTTTAAGATGAACCAGTCTACTAAGCACCCACTCCCATAATCAGGTATTAGCTACCATAATCACACAATAGTTTTACACTTACCGCTGGCAGTCCACGTATGTTATGTGCAGACGTGGAATGTCATCGGTAGATGTCCCATCCCAATATTTTTATATTAAATTTCTCCAAAGGCCTCTGCATGTTGGATCCATATCCCCATGTAAGCCTCCCAAAGGACCGGGCATCTTTCCTATGGAAGATCCCGTGAATAAATGGAGATACATAGATAATAATAAATAGTCCTTTTTTTTCCTTGCGGTGGGCTATGAATGTGGTCGCGCTCCGCCAAATCGGTCCGGGGCGATGGAAGAGACGGTGCGCAACCCCATAGACCCACCCTGCAAGGACTCCTCTCTTCGCGAGCGGGCCACCGGTACCCGATCTTTGTCTTCGGTGGCCATAATAAATAGTCCTAAAAATGTAAAAATTTCGAATGCGTGGATGCCGTACGGGTTGACATATCGACCTCTCATTTGTTGGTTGTGGATTTATCCCACCATAATAAATGCCATATTTATTATATTATTACCCCTTATGTAGTGATAGGTTAAAAAATACATTATGTCACTAACCTTTACTTGTTCTATTGGATTCATAAAACCGACTCGTTTTTTATGCTCACGCGATAAAAGGGGCTATGTAAATTGTCCGTGAGTAAATTAAATTATTTTCCAACTGGACTGTGTAAATTATAGTTTTTCCATAAGTAATTTGAAGTATTTTCTCACTCGAAGCTTCAATTTAAGTATTCTTAGTGAGTAAATTGATTTTTTTTTAAATTTAACTAGGTAAATTGTAGTGTTTTCCATAGGTAAATTAAAGCATTTCTCAATTTGCCTGAGTAAATTGAAGTTTTCCCGTGTCGTGACGGAATAAGAATACAATTCATTACCTAAGATATTTTGTATATGCATATAATAGAAATGAAAACTTTTTTTACACCCATAATTCTAGATGGAGTACCTACCCCAGTATGCTCGAACTTTCGATACCTCGGTTCACTTATCCAAAGCGATGGCGACCTGTATCGTACGGTGAAGCATAGAATTGAAGCGGGATGGATGAAATGAATAGACAGGGAGTGACCACAGAGATGACGTCCGGTAGGGTGGTATGGAAAGAAAAGACATATTGCGTCGACTCCAAATAAATTGGGATAAGAGCAAGACGATGATGATGAATAGAAAGGAAAACTTTATATAAAACCCTATACCATTTCTTCTGATCAGCGTGGTATAGTAGAAAAAATTCCCCCCTATTATGAAGGAGGCTTGTGGTAATACGATCTTTTATGATCAATACGGTGATGGTTTTGTTGTTTTTTTTCTAATAAAACATCCTGCACTTTATAGGGGTTTATTCAAGTTTGCCTTCTCTTGCATAGATTTAATATGCATATTATATCACTTAGTTGACTGCACAGATGGCGTAGTGGTTAAGATATCGACCATTCGTGCCAGTGCTGGTGGTTCGATTCCTATGACAATACTTTGTGCGAAAATGTTGTTCTGAGTCTGGGTGTAATTTGTCTGCGTTAATTGCATGTTTGTAAAATCCCCCGTAATACAATAATTATTTACCTTTAGCATGGTGTGGTGTGTTCAAAAAAAAAATGACGTATTTGACGACATCCACGGGCAAGAAAGAGAGTGATGTATTTATATTCTTACTCCGTCACTATATGTGCAATACCTAAAAACATCTGCACCTTACAAATATGCAATCGGAAGCAAATTACATTCCAAACTCAAAACCGATATTTGTGGATCACACAAATTAATATTCTGCGTGATAATCGAGCCCACAACATTGGAATAGTACATCGGTATTTTAAACATTGCACCATTAATGTATGGATAGGAATATAATACTTTACTAAATCTCTTCCTTTCCTCTTTAGTACTGTCTTTAGTGCAAATTGTCACCAAGTGAAGGATCATGACGCCTCGGCAGCAGGCCGGGCCGTCGACAGTGGTACCTGAAAGGGTAACCCACCGAGCTGGCCACATATGTCAAGGAAACGTTACCAGTCATCAGCCCAATGGCGATAGAGAAGGAATACGGTGGTATATTTGGCTATGCATCGGCCTTCCATCGCTCCGGATGGATTAGACCAGACCGTAGTCTGCCTTAAAAAGTGATAGATCACCAGTAGAAAGAGTGCTCTCATAGAAACTTATAAAGTAAACCTACTTGCCAATCAGTAAGATTATAGCACTACAACCTCATACCTGGGGGACTGTCAGACTTCTGTCAGCCAGGCTGTTTATCATATATCTGGATAAATATCTCCAAAGGTTGAACGATATGAATGTGGGAGTCCAGATGGGCGACTCAGTGGTCACTGCTCTGCTTTATGCAGATGATGCAGTCCTGCTGGCACAGTCAGCGACTGACCTGCAGACCCTAGTCGACACAATGACAGAAGATTGTAAGAAAAGGGGTCTACGCGTGAATGTGAGCAAAACCAAAATAATGGTCTTTGAAAGAGATGAAGCCAGAACAGATGTAAGAGTAACAATAGGTAATGATGTACTAGAGCAAGTGGATGAATTTGTATATCTTGGATGTGTATTTAGCCGAGATGGAAGGTACACTACTGATATAGAGCGAAGAGTGAATGCGGGCAATAGAGTGAACGGAGCGTTGGGGCAACTTCTCGGCAGCCACCACCTCAGCCAGAAGGCACATGTAGCAATACATAACGCAGTGCTTGTCCCAACATTACTGTATGGAAGCGAGAGTTGGGTATGCAGAAAAGAGTATGAAAGTAAAATTAATGCGGTCGAAATGCGATCTCTGCGGAAAATCTGTGGAGTTAGGCTGACTAACCGCATTCGTAAAGACGACGTAAGAGAGCGAGTAGGTATGAAAGAGAGTATTGGTGTAAAGATGCGAAAGGGAATGCTCCGATGGTTCGGACATGTGGAAAGAATGCCGAACGAACGTCTGGTTAAGAAGATATACAATGCGAAAGTGGAAGGATGTAGGTACCGAGGGAGACCCAGACTAACCTACCTAGACCAGATCGCTCAGGTACTGAAGGAAGGTGGAGTCAAGAGTCTCCGAAACTGGCGAGCGTGTATGAAGAGAATTATGAATGTTGAGGAAGCGAGTGAAGTATGCAGAGATAGAGTTCTCTGGCACTCTGTTCCCTCTGCCTACCCTGCAAGGGATATGACGTGATGATATGTATGTATGTATGTTGTAAAAATTGTAAAATTGCCACAATAATAATTATCATAAATTAAATACCTTAATAATAACTCATAATCATAAACAACATAAATTTTATATATAGAATCATTCTCTTTTTGTACTGGATAGAGTAGATCGGTCAGGTACTGAAGGAAGGTGGAGTCAAGAGTCTCCGAAACTGGCGAGCGTGTATGAAGAGAATTATGAATGTTGAGGAAGCGAGTGAAGTATGCAGAGATAGAGTTCTCTGGCACTCTGTTCTCTCTGCCTACCCTGCAAGGGATATGGCGTGATGATATGTATGTATGTATGTAACCTCATACCTGGGGGACTTACGTTCAGCAGTGGATAGCGAAGAACTGAATAATAACAGAATGATGGCTTTCATTTTTAATTTTTTTTATTTACTTATAGATATGGCAAAAGTCTATGTTGGCTTATACGCGTGTTTGATTCGTCTTAGTGTTTTAAATTACAATATACAACATTTTTTTAAAATTAAGATATAGATTATCATATATATATATATATATATATATATATATATATGTATACTTACAGAAAAACAGCAAGCACAGAAAAGAGAGAGGGTAGTTAAAAATAATAATCATAATTTATTATATTTAGTATTAAATAGAATTGCGGTGTAGTTACCACTGAATATTAAATTTTAATGAATTACATTTAGAATTAATGTTATGTGGCATTGCTATTATCATACAGTTTGCAGGCATTTAATAATTCAAGTCCCTATACACAAAATATTTATATAAAGTACTATCAAATGCTCAAGTTTTCATCTGCGTATTTGCCATTTCTGTGGGTATCATCATCTCAGCCCATATAGGTCTCACAGCTGGGCTCGGGCCTCCTCCACAATGGAAGGGTAACTGACCTACTATAGCACTCTGGTCCGACGTGTTGGTATAGGGTTTTGTTTCGAGTTTTCCCTCTCTCGCACAAATGTTATATACGTTTTATATCCCTTAGTCATCTCATACGATCACCCTAAATTAAGATGGGGTATAAGAGGGGGTGGTGAATTGTATTCTTACTCCGTCACCACACAGAGAATGCCGTGGGTATACGCTGATAAAATGTACCTTTCTATATCCCACCCGCAGCTTCTTCTGCGTAAGATTTTTTCCGAAGTTGACATCGCGGGCCACCGAAGACAAAGATCGGGTACCGGTGGCCCGCTCGCACGGCGAAGAGAAGAGTTTCACGGTGGGTCTGTGGGGTCATGCGCCGCCTCTTCCGCCACCCCGGACCGATTTGGCGAGGCGAGACGCATCCATAGTCCACCGTGGGCAAAAAAAAAAGTTGACATCGAAGAAAACATTACCGGTAAGCGTTGGTAGTATTCGTAACCGCTACCACATAGCTTAAATACTAAAGATATCTCTTATTTCATTTATTAGAGAATAAGAGATACTGTCTTTTTACTCTATTCTATTAATCAGCCTACCGAAGTTCACTAGGTTTTCATTTAAAGTTGTTCTTGGTCTCAAGAACTTCAAAAAAATACCAACGAAAGCGTCCTTCAAGACTTCCTGACCATTAAATCAATAGTGGTAGGACCACGCTGTTGACAGTTTTCTGTTGATAGTCGCGGGCCGATCCGTCCGGGGTAGTACCACACTCTCGCAGAAGATCGACGTCTGAGTAATGGTAATGTGCTATTGTATTTCGTTCGGTGAGCGAGAGAGCCGGAAGCCCAATTGAGTGGGTTTGGGAATTTTATTAGTAGGCAGCGGCCTTAGCTATACCCTTGATATTGCAAAGGTCCATGAGCGGCAGTAACACTTAGCATCAGGTGTACTGCTTGCTCATTTGCCACCATAATAAAAAAAAAAGAAAAGTGTTAAGTTATAGGGGTAATATTAACCCTTTTCCTAATAAGTTTTGGTCCGGTCTTGCCTGAATCGTCCAGGGTGACAAAAAGGAGGCCACCGAAGACAAAGATCGGGTACCGGTGGCTCGCTCGCACGGCGAAGAAGAGGTGCTTGCAGGGTGGGTCAATGGGGTTGCGCGCCGCCTCTTCCGTCACAAGGAAGGCGCGTAGCTACAACCTACTGTGTTGGCCTTCTCTGCTGCCATTTGGGCTGACCACTGTTACCGAGTCTCTTCAGTGGCCTACCTAGATAGATTAAACCTGACCAGGTTTTTATTGAAAACAAAATTGAAACAATTGTATAACTCATTACCATTCGAGTGCATAAATTAAATAGTTAATAGTAATAGTATAATAATTTATGCAATTATTATTATTATTTGCCTTATAATTAATAGCATCGCATTCGCAATGCGAAAGTGAAAGGATGTAGGTACCGGGGGAGACCGAGACTAACCTACCTAGACCAGATCGGTCATGTACTGAAGAAAGGTGGAGTCAAGAGTCTCCGAAACCGGCGAGCATGTATGAAGAGAATTATGAATGTTGAGGAAGCGAGTAAAGTATGCAAAGATAAAGTTCTCTGGCACTCTGTTCTCTCTGCCTACCCTGCAAGGGATATGGCGTGATGATATGTATGTATGTATGTGTGTAATTAATAGCATTAGGTATAAGTAGCAGGTACACAGTCGAGTGTCGTGGGTTCGATCCTTACACATATCAATCGTTTGTGCAATTAAAAAACTACTGTTCTGAATATAAGAGTATTATTCGTATCATTTAATTACATACTTTTCAAATTCTTAGCCATCAAAAGTTCATTCCATAATGCGAGGTTTCTTTATAATTTTGAAAAAATCTTTTAGATTTTTTTTTTTAGATTTATTCATGTTAATGTAAGCTTTGGGAATCATTTTTATATTTTTATATACAGCACTTTATTCCTGGAATAAATGTAATCTATAATCTTTTCTATATCCCCGACTACGTGTATGTGAAATTTCATGAATATCATTTGAGTAGTTAAGGCGTAAAAACGTAAAAAACAAATTCACATTAAAATATTAGTTAGAAAGTTTAGGAATTCATTTCATATAAATATTAGAAATTATTATATTCCAACACAGTCTTAATTAAACCTTTACGTAGTAAATATATTAACTTTTAAACCAAGTTACCCCGTTTATGGGTAACCGTACCATTTAAATTTTTAATTAAACCTTGTGAGAAAAGGTAATTTATAAGTACAACAAAATAAAATATATAGAAGTTTCCTTACAGCCTATTATAAAGTCGATTAGATTATAATCTTGTCCGCGTAGTATCGTGATTTTTTTTTTCGGATATGCTATGGCCCGGACATACGTCGCCCGTTCCGTCCGCGGCGACGGAAAGGCAGCGTGTGGCCCCATAACCCACCGTATTCCTTCCCCCTCACCATTAGGTCGGCCACTGGTACCGCTTTCTTGCCATCCGTGGCCAGCCCAGCGGAACGTAGTGTCAGACTAAGAATACTATTGACTACCTACTTTCTTGCCCACGGCTGTCGTAAAAAAAAGATTAAGCGATGTGATAAGGGCGGTAAACTCCAACACGTCTGACAATTTTTTTCTTATTGTTTATGGTGGCAAACAAAAAAGCACAAAACTGATGTTAAGTGTTTCTGCCGGTCTTGGACTTTTACAATACAAGGGCCGCGGCTTGGCCGCTACCTGCAAATCAAACCTCTGAACTCACCCAGAAAGTTGGGCTACCAGCTCTCTCAGACTCTGTGCTACTACCCCGGACGAACCGTCCCGTGACTGTAGACAGAAAACTGCGTGGCTCTACTATTCTTAAAACTTGGTATATTAGGTCACACACTATATTAATGGTTATAAAAGATAACTAAAGGATATAAAACGCATGTACGAGAAGGGAACAAAACCTTATACGAACACATCTGACCAGCGTAGTATAGTAGGTCAAATTCCATCCCATTACGGAGGCGACTGGAGCCCAACAGTGGAACATATATGACCTGAAATAATAATGACGATGATAATTAATAAACCTTACAGCAATTTATACATATTTACAAGGTTATAACTTTAACTTGCTTAGTAACTTTAATTAAAATACGAAAAACTAGTCATAATTATAACAGGCTAGGAATATAAAAAAATTCACTTCATTTATATTCATTAGATAAAACATAATATTGTGTTCTCTTCGACCGGTCACGCGAATAAGGTATTATAATGACTATTTTTATGAAGAAATTATTAAAACGTTGTTGTATAGTATATGAATTATTTTTTAGTTCATGTAAGGTGACGGCCTAAAATTGTAAATTTCGCCTTCACTGATTCCTTTGAGTAGTTAAATACCGACTCTAATATCTATTAAAAAACTTATAAAACCAATTCACAAACACTTTTTTTTCTGACAAGCTATGATCCGGACTCAGGTGACCGGATCGGGGATTAGTTCGGTTGCCCGAAGTGATGCCACCGCATGGATGATGCCCCGACTGGAAAGCTGCATCGACTCTAGAGAAACCCGCGAGGATAAATCACCGGGGCCACCGAAGACAAAGATCGGGTGCCGGTAGCCCGCTCGCACGGCGAAGATAGGCACCTTACAGGGTAAGTCTATGGGATCGCGCTCTGTCCCGTCGCCCCGCACGATTTTGGCGGGGCGTGACCACCTACATTGTCCACCGCAAAAAAAAATGCTATGATCCGGACACATCCAATCCATTCCGTCTGGGTAATGGTGGAGCAGTGTACTGTCTGATAGCCCAACGTTTTCCTTTCTCATTGACATCCATGGCTGATTTATTTGACGATTTGATAAGGCTAACAAGTGGTGGGTAACATTATTTCACGTTCAGAGGCCTACATCCGACAATGGGTGTCGGTTAATAGAAGGTTTGAAGAACTAGGTAGACAGATGTGAGTATGTGGTATAGGTTTTCGTGGTTATAGTGGATGAAGAATTTAAAGAAGATATCGTAGGTAGAAAGTTTATTGATCACAACACCAGTTAAGTTTATTGAAGGAATAATAGACAAAGTGACAGAAAGAAGTTATAGATAGCTATAGTATAGACGCAGATAAACAGCTGGTAATTAATAACTCGCGATCTTGCACAGTATTAACAAGCGACACGGGCTCCGCAAGCTAAAGGTTTGTATCAACTAATTAATGCCTGGTGTGTGTGCACGTGCATGCGTGCGTGCGTGCGTGCGTGTGTGCGTGTGCGTGTGTGTATGCGTGTGTATGCACCACAAGTATATGATTTAGTTTCGAGTTCTCCTTCTCTTGAAAATTTATGCTTACGTCCTTTAGTTGTCTTTTATGATCATATTTGGGAAAGAAAGGGTTGGTTATCATTTTGTTCTATATGCGTCATGACCCGTGTAAGGTATAAAAATTAGTTGGGAAGTAAGGGGGCGTTCAAGTATTACGTAACACAATTTTTGAAGATTTTTGATCCTCCCTCCCCCACATGTAACGTGCCGTAACGTATGTCTGTACCCCCTCTTCCCCCTCCCTGAACGTTACGTTACGTAACGTGACGTGACCCAAGTGACCGTTTTTAAACGTGTTTGAGGCAATAATAATTAAAAAAAGAAATTCCAAACTCGCAATACATGTGTATGTTGTTTATACATCATCTAAATAATAAAAATTTGCTTACCAACTTAGGAAATATTAATTACCTAGTTTTTTATTTAATAAAAAAACAATGCTGTGTAACGCATTGTTGAAACCCCCCTCCCGGCTATGTAACGCATTATAACACTTAACAATACCCCTCCTCCCCCCAAATTGCGTTACGTAATACTTGAACGGAACCCTAATGAAGAATTGAAATTAAAATAAAATTTAAATTAAAAAATATCCGACAAAAAGAAATACTCTAAAAAAATTAAAAAGAAAAAAAAACACACACAAATCAGCCACGAGGACTGTCGACAGAATAAAAACTTAAAAAAAACACAAAGCAGTCACGAGGACTGCCGACAGAGGTGAAAACTTACAAAAGAAAAAAAAAAAGCGTGCTCAGGGAATATGTATGGGAGTGACCATAACATAGCTAGCTAATATTTTGGAATGTTTAGAGAATCATTTCGCACGAATTGCTTTATTCATCAGTATAAAAGTACAGTCATTTATGTGGTTAAATACCATATTCTCCTGTTTTTTTTTTGGGTAGGCTATGGTCTGGACAAACGCCGTCCGTTTCGTGCGGGGCGACTTTGGAGCAGCTCGTGGCCCCATAATCCACCGTATTCTCTCCCCGTACCGCTTCCTTACCATCCGTGGCCAGTCCGGCGGGTTACCCTTTTGGTACCATACCCTCGTCGACGCCCCAGCTAACTGTCACCCTCACGAGGTCAGCTTCTCTGCGGGTGATGGAATATTCCCCGGTCCCGTCAACAATATTCTCCTACGAACTACTCTCCTTCCATCTTACGAATTTCCTCTCCTACGGTTGACTGACGCATTTTCGATCAAGTCACGTATCTTGACGTGAATTTAAAAATTTTTACCCAATTATTTTCAAGTCGAGTTATCATTCAAAAATCGTTCCATTCTATCGTCTCTTAAAAAGGCAAGCATTTAAAGTTTTGTAAATAATTCCGAGAACTACGAGATAGCTTGTTTGAAATTCTTCATTGCCTGTGGATGTAATTTAACTTGAAAGATTTAACGCGGTCATAACTTAATTATCTTACTTCCGTGTCGTATTTCCTGTAATTGAAGAAAATACTTTTAGAAATTCCTATTAATTTTTTTTAAGGTATAAAAATTTGCTTGGGATTTCTTCTTTGTATAAATTCATTATTTGGCCTCATAACTAGGCTTAAATGCGCTCAGCTTGTTACGGAAGGCCTATGTTCGGGATTTCTCTATGTAATATAACCCGGATTATGGCAATTGGTACAAAAACGGATATAATCGTTATAGTAAGCTGAACTCCCTGTGGTGTGTGAGAATACTATTCACCACCCCATATCTTACCCATGGGTGATCGTACGAGATGACTAAGGGATATAAAACGCATATAACATCTATGCGAGAGAAGGAAAACTCGAAACAAAACCATATACCAACACGTCTGACCAGCGCGGTATAGTAGGTTAATTTCCCTCCCACTGCGGAGGAGGCCCGAGCCCAACAGTGGGACATTTATGGGCTGTGATGATGAGTTCATACCGCTCGTTAATTTAATTATATATAGAACAGGAGGAAGGAAGCAAGCTTGTCGAGTAGAAGCCAGGAATCTGCAGAGTAGAATATTTTCTACCAGGCAGACTGTCGAAAACCATCTATCAAGAGTAGCGTTTTTAGGATACCTATGTAGACGCACGATCGACAAACGAATAGTGGTAGCTACTAGCGACGTAAATGGAAGCTGATAATACATATATAAAAATAGCTATTTATTGCCAAATTCTCTATCATTGTGGATCAGATTCTTGTCTATCACATCTCAAAGTTAACAAAGTTACCTGTAAAGGTATATTTGTTATTAAAATACCCGTATGTAGTCATCATTATCATCATCACAGCGCATAAATGTCACAATGTTGGGCGTGGGCCTCCTCCATAGTGGGAGGGAAAATTAACCTAGTATACTAATACCACGCTAGTCAGACGTGTTGGTATAGGGTTTTGTTTCGAGTTTTCCTTCTCTTGCATAGATGTTATATACGTTTTTATATCCCTTAGTCGTCTCGTACGATCACCCACGGGTAAGATATGGTGTAGTGAATAGTATTCTTACGCCGTCACCACACGGAAATCCCGTATGTAGTAAGATTTTAAATTAATAAACGCGCAACAAATCCAAGTTGTGTAATGGGCTTTCACGATTACGATTATATCTTAAGACGAGTGTTAATTAATAAAGTTCTTATTATATTTTAAAGGGATTTTTAAATGTTTTCTAATGTTCACGCGAGTATTACACATTTGAAATAAAACTAATTTTAAAGATTATTTCGCGTTTGTATTTGATTTTTAATTTCCCAATATCTCGAACACTTTTCAGTGATCATGGTCACGGGAGAACTAAGGTTTCTTACGTCCAAAAGTCATCGTCATTACAGAAATTTATATCTACCCGCTACAGTATCAGTTATTAAAAGTTTGATTCACATTTTAATACAAATTTATTGCCAGTACAAAAATAAAATGATTCTATATGTAATTTTTATTTTAAATTGTTTATGATCAGTTATATTAAACATATAATTATTATATATATTATATGATTATTATATATATTATATATATTATATTATATGATAATTATTATATTGTGGCAATTTACTAGTTTTAAAATCTAAAAAAATAAAAACTATTAAACTACCACCGGATCGGAACGCGGCCACTCTGAGAAAGATCCGGCAAGGTAACTCAGAAGGCATAACACTAATTTTATTATTAATTTTTAGAGGCGGCTTACTTTATATTACCAAAATTGATTAATTTATATTTAGCTATTATTGTGGGTCAAATCTATACAATAAGTGCTCACAGTGTCTTGCAGTCTTGTGGTGGTCTTCTTAGCTTTATTTTTAATTAAGTGAATAATAGGATCCCAGCTCGATGATATTACCCAGCCATCCTATCTATTGAAGTTTTTATGTTTATTAATTTCAATAGCCGCGTAAACTAATCTAGGTAGGTAATGATGTTCTTTTGCAAGGATTTGTGGTTTATCAAACCTGATGTAATGGCGGGCGCGGTCCTGACTGCAGACTTAGTGTGACGGCGGTGTTTCACATCAGCTATATGTTCCTTGATCCAAGTTCTTACAAATCTCTTTGTTCGGCCTATATAAGAGAGACCACAGGCATAGTCTAACTTAGTGTTGTAGAGCCGGTGGCCTATTCTATTGGCGGCGAGAGCAATAATAGTTAGGTGTCCCTTTCGTCAATTCATATAGTTTCTGTAACTATAATCGATTAAAAAACGTGTTAATTTTATAACTAATAATAGCCTTTTGATATCCCTTTGAACAAAAATTATATTCTCAAAACGGATTGATGTTAGGCAGGCGGTCGATCATAAAACTATTGCCAAAACTTTTACTACTTTATGTATGATACATACATACATACATATCATCACGCCATATCCCTTGCAGGGTAGGCAAGGGATAAGGGTAGGGTATGTATGATGGAACAGCGTAAATACTGCGTCGACTACTAGCAATTGGGATAAGAGTAGGATAATGATGAATATAAATTAAATTAAAATGGAGTTAATAAAACCATACTTTCAGAGCCGGATCGTGAGTTTAGGAGGCCCTAGGCTAATACTACTTAGGGCTCCATCTAATTACACAGGAGTAGGAAAAAAAAGAGACAATAAAATATTTGATTTATATTATAACATAATATGTCTTCATCATCATCGTCACAGCCCATAATGTCCCACTGTTGAGCTTGGGCCACCCCCGTAATGGGAGGGAAATTAACCAACTATACCGCGCTGGTCAGACGTGTTGGTATAGGGTTTTGTTTAAAGTTATCTTTTTCTGGCATAGATGTTATATGCGTTTTTATCTCTTCGTCTCGTATAATCATCCATGGGTAAGATATGGGGTGGTGAATAGTATTCTTACTCCATCACCACACGGAAAAATATATATAAATATGTCTTAGTGTTTGTTAATTACAACTGTAACTATATTGACAAATTATAAAACAATCTTTCATTCTGCACCTTCCTTTGGCAAATTCTATAAATTATTGTCGGCTATTTTTGACTTGACTTAGATGGGGGCGTCTTGAATCCACAAGGTCCTAGGCTGAAGCCTTAAAAACCATATGGTAGATCCGCATACTTTATGTGAAGTAGAAAACCTAAATAGTATTCTTATTGACTGATATTATCGAGATAGAAGAAGAAAGAACGGTAGATAATTTAAGCGTATGTTACATATCACCCTTACCTTTTTGAAGGATATTGATCTTAATAGTGGTAAAGCTACGCAAGCCTGTTAACAGTTTTTTGTCTACAACCACGGACCGGTCTATCTAGTGTAGTACCAGACTCTGGCAAAAAATCGACGTCTGAGCATGGCAATATGCGGTTGCGTTTCGTTTGGTAAGCGATAGAGCCGTAAACCTAACTTTCTGAGTGGGTTTGGGTAGTAGGCTTTTTTTTTTTTTTTTTTTTTTTTGTGGTGGGCCATGGACGTCACACCCCGCCAAATCGGTCCGGGGTGACGGAAGAGGCGGCGCGCAACCCCATTGACCCACCCTGCAAGCACCTCTTCTTCGCCATGCGAGCGGGCCACCGGTACCCGATCTTTGTCTTCGGTGCCCCGCTCGGCGGTATGCCCTCTCGGGCTCCTCTCCTGTTGACGCCCCGACAGATTTCGCCGTCGAGGCGTCGTCCTCACGCGTTGGGTAGTAGGCCTAGCGATTAACCTAGCGTTAGCGGAGCCTAGCAACCTAGCGTTACCTTTGGTATTGCTAATGTTCGTGAGTGGCAATAATACTGACTATCAGCCTTAACAGGTGTGCTACTGGCTCGTTTGCTACTATAAGCAATAAAAAAAATCTAATATACCAAACTCTTTATAGGGCTTTTATGTTAAGATTGTCTTCTCATGCTGCATCTTACCGGTTTGCATAATTGACATACCTGTACATCGTTTGCAGACAATTACGGGACGGCCAATTGTATTCTTTTTCAGAGATCACACGAAAAAATACAAATACCTCGACCCTATTTTGTCGAAAGTTAAAAAACACGAGTGAATCTAAAAATTGGCGCCGTAAATCATCGATATATTTCAGTTAATAGCCATAGGAATGTCCGGAGTGTTATTTAGCGAAAAATGTGGGTATTACAAATATTGTAAGCCTCGGCGAGGGCCGTCAATAAGCCGTAAAAGCTCTTGTAATACTCGATAAAAACTCTTATTAGTTTTATGAAGGTCGTTTATAGTGCGAATATTTGTAATGTAGTGTATAAATTTGTATTAGTCTTGTACAAAATACGGATCTAAATAAGCGCTTTAGTGAAACGACATATGACAGAAATGCTGGCGTGGACAGAGCTGCTAATGATAGTGCCATGGGTTAAATTCCCAAGCAAGACTATACTTTGTGCGATCCGTAAACTGTTGTTCGCAGTCTGCGCGTAATTAGTTGGCGTTAATCGCAAGTCTGTAAGGTCTCCTGGAATACAAGAATTGTTTCCTTAATGCAGTGTGATGAATTTAAAAAAAAATATATAAAACAATTTTTACGGATTCTATCGCGTCTGTATTTGATATTTAATAACCTGAAATTGCGTACTCTCTACAACATTCATGGCGAAAGGTTAAGAAATTAAATATTAAATACAAACGCGATAGGATCCGTAAACATCGTTTTAACCGTAAACATCATCATCATAGCCCATATATGTCCCACTGTTGGGCTCGGGCCTCCTCCGTAATGGGAGGGAAATTAACCTACTATACCGCGCTGGTCAGACGTATTGGTATAGAGTTTTTCTTCTCTTGCAAAGATGTTATATGCGTTTCATATCCCCTAGTTGTCTCTTACGATAACCCACGGGTAAGATACGGAGTGGTGAATTGTATTCTTTCTCCGTCACCACATAAATAATTCAGAAATCATTGAGTAATCAATAAATTAGAAGCATTATTTCTTTTGGAACAAAATTGACATCATTCAAAATAACAAATTTGTTATTTATTACGATGCTCTTAATTTTCTATTTGTAAAGTTGACTTAACTCTTTTATTTACCAAAGTTAAAGATATAATTAGCAGCCAATAAATTGAGGCCCTATTAAGTACTCAATAAACCTCTAGGGAAGGTTTTGATTTTATTAGTATTTCTCGCTTGTTATTATCGAATGGTTAAATTATGTACTTTTTGTGAAACATTTTGTGCTGTATAAATTTGGGTCAAAAATTTTCTAATTGAAAGTCACACAGTATACCAGGGAAGTATTTTCTTTATTTTTAATTATGATTTTAATTTTAAATATAAATTGTATGTTTTATTTTATACTAGCTAGTTTTATTTAATAGTGATAGGACCACGTTGTAGACAGTTCTCTGTCCGCGGACCGGTCCGTCCGGGGTAGATCTCTCGCAAAAGATCGACGTCTGAGTAATGGCAACATGCTATTGTGCTTCGTTTGGTGAGCGAGAGAGCCAGAAGCCCAACTGGGGTGGGTTTGGAGTTTGTATTGGTAGGCAGCGGCCCAGCCTTTGGTATTGTAAAGGTCCATGGGCGGCAGTAAGACACTTACCATCAGGTGTGCTGTCAGCTCTTTTGCCACCATAGGTAATAAAAATAAAGCTTCTGCCCGCTGCTGCGCCCGCGTGTAAAGTGTCTCATATAATAACATTTTATCTGTAAATTATCCTAAGGGAAAATACTACCGGGATAAAAAGTATCTTATACGCTATTCCATGAATCTGTTCAATAGTTTGTACGTGATTGAGTAACAAACATCCAATCCCCTTCACACATTTTGACGTTTATAAGTCACCAACCGTAACCCACCCCCATAAGAAAAAAAAGGACAATACTTTTTGCGATCCACAAATCTAACTCCGGTTGTAATTTTTCTGCGTTAATTTCACGTTTGTAAAGTTTCCCGCAATACAAGGATTATTTCTCTAGTGCAGGGTAGTTGTTTTTTAATTAATAAAGATCTGATGGAATTTGTTGCGGGGTCCCAAGACAAATGAAAGTGTTTCCCGTGATTGCCTGAGAGTCAAACCTCGACATCATTTTTGGATATTACAATAGTCTTGTTGTAATAATTTCCATAGATGATTTCGAGGTTGACATCGAAATATTTGTATTTTGCCTTGAAAGAGTTACTATGGTGGGAATGCATGGTAGAAAGTCCCTAAAAAATCACCTATCAACCTCAGCCAATTTTTCACGTCTCCTATAGATAAGTTAGAGGTAAATAACAGCTGTTCTTATCCTTTCATGAAGAAAACATTTGATCGATTTGATTGATCATGAATGAAACACAATATTATTTCTATTATATTTATTTGTACAACTTAATTTAAACATTCATTCTATAATAATAGCTATATTTAACTTAATTATATTAAGTATATAAAATGATACAAAACTGGTACAAAATATTTATAAAAATTCTTATGTGTGTTTTGAAACTTTTAAACGCAGCGTTTGTGTAAGAAAAAGTTTGCGAGTAAAAGAGACTTTATTTCGAAGAATGTGATGAATACAAGTAAGTAATATAGCAGTCGCTTCAGCTTTCCTCGCAAACTTGAAAATAGAGAGATATACGCTCTTTCTGTTTTAGTAATTATAAGTAAATAATTGAATGCTGCTGTATGGTAGCGGCTACGAATACTACCATCCTTTACTTTACTCTTAGATGTCATAAAAGATGATTAAAGGCTTTATATCGACCGAAGTCAACTCCATCTGATGCTGTTTAGTCAATAATTACACTCCCAAGACGGTTGACGTCAGGCAGGCGACCGGTCATAAAACTATTGCCAGTAACTTTTGCAATATGTATGATTACGTATTACGTCGACCCTAAGTAATTGGAAGAACAATATGAGAATAATGATGATGTAAATTAATTGAATAATAAACAAGTTTCATTTTTATGGTGAGTTTATAAGACGCAAGTGAGACGTAAATAACTTTTAATATGTTTTTTTTTCATTTGTTGACGATAGTGAAAAGTTTTAGGATAAAATAAGAAATGAGCATATAAGAGGAAGTTTTAAAGTAGCGTCAGTGACGGAAAAGTTAAGGAGTGAAAGGTTAACATGGTATGGACATGTGATGAGACGGGATGAAAGTAATGTTGTGAGGAAAGTTTTAAATATGAATGTTGAAGGCTTTAGGGGTAAAGGAAGACCAAAGAAAAGATGGATGGACTGCGTGAGGTATGACATGGATAGACAGGGAGTGACTGCAGAGATGACGTCTGATATGACTGTATGGAGGAAGATGACATATTGCGTCGACCCCAAATAATTGGGACAAGAGCAAGATGATGATGATGATGATGATGAGTGAAAAGTTTTAGTTTCTTTTTTTAGTGTAGTTGTGTGGTAGCGGCTACGAATACTACCCTTACTTTGCTCATGGATATCATAAATTACGACTAAGAGCCTTATAACGACCTGGGCCAACTCCATCTGATGCCGTTTGGTCAATAATGTAATTATTTATTGCCAAGGAGGGTTAACGTCTAGCAGGCGGCCGGTCATAAAACTATTGCCAATAACTTTTACAATATGTACTATTAAAGAAGAGTACATATTAGACCCCAAGTAATTATTATAAGAGTAGGAGAATGATGAGTGAAAAGTATTCGTGTATTTTAGTGATATTTTTTAATCAACGGAACAAACATTTATTTTAAATCTGAGTAGTATTTAGTGCCGTTATTCTAATTTTATTCAAAGTTCAAATGCTTTGTTTTATTTAGTATTTTATTTGAAATAGCCACATGAGTTGATAAATCTATCACAAATATAAAAAAAATGTACTAGTTTTGTATCATGAATTACACATGTAGAAAGTGGAAAAGCTCGAAGATTCTTAGGTATATTTACATATTTAGAACATTTTTTATTTAGATATCTTGTGATAAACAAAATTAATAGATCTAGAAGTTTCCAATATAACTCACAAATCATATGAAATATGATTATTTTGTCAGATTGCATTGAATTTATTTTATGTATGATAATAATTTTATTAATAATAAGTAAATGAAAGTGTTTTAAGTAGTTAAGTGTGGTAGATATCATACGCTTACAGCTGCACAAGGTTTAAGAGGCCTTGTCTGTACCTCAGTTGCGGTACGCTTATCAAAAACATAATTTTCTTTGTCATGTGGAGTTTTTAATTTGTTTCATTACAAGTAAAATATGAATATACATTTGTCTTGCATGTTAGTACCATTGGACTGCCACGGTATATGTATATACTTTAATATATGGTAACAAAAAAGGAGAGGTTCTAATATATTATGGGCTCTAATAGGCCCCGTGTCGTCACAATGTTTATATACAAGGCTTAAAAGGCCCCGCATAAAAATAATAGATTAAGTGCCGTTGTGAACGTGTAAAAACTGTATTTATAAAGAACGATGCATAACGTTAAGTTTGGACTAATAAGATCGAGATGGAAATCCAGCATTGGTTTAGTTTTAAGTTTTGGTACTATTATAATAATTTTGAAAAATAATTTACCACATTTTTTATAGATACGTGAACATCAATTTCACAAATTTGTAAGTTATAATTGGACTAATGTTAGAGGATTTCTATGGTAAATAATATAATATAAAAAATAACAAAATAAGTGTGATAGTAATATTAAAACTCTTATCCAATTACTTATCACTATTTACAGATTAGAATTATTTTGTAAAATATAAATTATACATTAAACTTACATATACCTATTCCAAATTAATAAAATAATTATATTTATTATATACAAAAATATGTTTGAATTGTCCGATTATAATAATACAGTTTATTAGAATGTCATCAGGAAAATAAATTGTAATTTACAAATTACTTAGGTGCATTAATAGAGCGTGAGGGCGGCGCCCCACACCTAAGATCGGACCGAAGACAGTACAGGTACCGGTAGATAACTCAATTAGCGTTGCACGTCATTAATTTCATCGGCCCAAGCAGTTTTGATTAAGATATGACCAGATAGTAGCATGTCCCAAAAGCACAAAAAGGGATGGATGGATCCAATGTTGCCGGGTTGTAGACAGCAAAATCTATTCGAAAGCATAACGCACCGAGTTATATACGAACATCAACTAACACAAGGAATAGGTCTCGGTGCCGGGTGGGTCACCGAAGACAAAGATCGGGTACCAGTGGCTCGCTCGTACGGCGAAGAGAGGAGTTTTGCATGGTGGGTCTATGGGGTCACGCGCCGCCTCTTCCGTCACCCCGGACCGATTTGGCGGAGCTAGACCACATACATAGTGCACTACAAAAAAAAATATAGGTCTCGGTGTCTCGTTTAATGTGCGGTGAACAATAAATCTTTGTAAAGTCGTACGACGTCTTTACTTGAAACTTATTTAGTCTATGCATACACATACACATACATATCATCACGCCATATCCCTTGCAGGGTAGGCAGAGAGAACAGAGTGCCAGAGAACTCTATCTCTGCATACTTCACTCGCTTCCTCAACATTCATAATTCTCTTCATACACGCTCGCCGGTTTCGAAGACTCTTGACTCCACCTTCCTTCAGTACATGACCGATCTGGTCTAGGTAGGTTAGTCTCGGTCTCCCTCGGTACCTACATCCTTCCACTTTCGCATTGTATATCTTCTTACCCAGGCGTTCGTTTGGCATTCTTTCCACATGTCCGAACCATCGGAGCATTCCCTTTCGCATCTTTACACCAATACTCTCTTTCATACCTACTCGCTCTCTTACGTCGTCGTTACGAATGCGGTCGGTCAGCCTAACTCCACAGATTTTCCGCAGAGATCGCATTTCGACCGCATTAATTTTACTATCATACTCTTTTCTGCATACCCAACTCTCGCTTCCATACAGTAATGTTGGGACAAGCACTGCGTTATGTATTGCTACACGTGCCTTCTGGCTGAGGTGGTGGCTGCCGAGAAGTTGCCCCAACGCTCCGTTCACTCTATTTCCCGCATTCACTCTTCGCTCTATATCAGTGTTGTACCTTCCATCTCGGCTAAATCCACATCCAAGATATACAAATTCATCCACTTGCTCTAGTACATCATTACCTATTGTTACTCTTACATCTGTTCTGGTTTTATCTCTTTCAAAGACTATTATTTTGGTTTTGCTCACATTCACGCGTAGACCCCTTTTCTTACAATCTTCTGTCATTGTGTCGACTAGGGTCTGCAGGTCAGTCGCTGACTGTGCCAGCAGGACTGCATCATCTGCATAAAGCAGAGCAGTGACCACTGAGTCGCCCATCTGGACTCCCACATTCATATCGTTCAACCTTTGGAGACATTTATCCAGATATATGATAAACAGCCTGGCTGACAGAACGCACCCCTGCTTAACGCCGATATTGACGTCAAACCAAGGCGACATTCCATCATCCAGCCGCACACAGACTCTACAGCCCATGTAACTGGACTGCACAGCCTGTAGCAGTTTACCGCTAATACCAAACTCCGGTAAAATGTCCCAAAGTTCCTTTCGTACAACCGTGTCAAATGCTCTCTCCAGATCCACAAAACCCTCTGACCTAGCGCCAGATGCTTTTCCACAATGTTGCGCAGAGAGAACACTTGATCCATGCATCCCCTTCCACTCCTAAAACCTACTTGTGTCTCACACAGTAAACCATCGGACACCATCCTCATTCTCCTTTCAATAATTTTTCCATACACTTTTGCTGCCAAAGTGGTCAAGCTTATGGCCCTGTAATTTGCGCAGTCATAACGTGAACCCTTGTTTTTAAACAAAGGCACGATGACTGCGCTATTCCAGTCCCTGGGAACCATTCCCGAGCCCCAACATAAATTGAGGAGCAACAGGAACGCCTCCCAGACACAAGAGCCACCAAGCTTGATCATCTCGGCAGACACCATATCAATACCCGCTGCCTTACCATTTTTCAAACTTCTTATCGCCCATTCAACTTCATCCATACTGATGCCATCGGAGGACGCCGTTGTCGAATGTTGATATACTAAACCACATCCAACACCGGCGCCAACCGTAGCATCCGCATACATATCGCCAAAATATTCACTCCATCGGCTTAACACGTCTTGTGTTTGTGTAAGAATGTCTCCACCTTTAGACCTTATTTTATTCATTCTGAAGGCTGACCAACCACCCCGAGACTTCTTCACCTCCCTCCAAAAGAGTTTGGTGTTACCCTCGAAGTTTTTAGTCAGCCTATCTTCTGCACTCATACTTGCTCTATCACGTTTCTCTTTCACTAAGGCCTTGGTGTCATTCTTACATTGCCGATATATTTCTTTCTTCTGTTCAGTCATACTGTCATTCAGATTCAAAGAAGAGACATAGTCCAGCCACGCTTTCTTCTTTTGCTCTACGGAAGCTGCCACTTCCGCATCCCACCATGCATCACCATTTGTTTTTCTATGCTTCTTTGAACTTCCACATACTTCTTTCGCTGTTTCTACCATACTCTCTTTCAATACTCTCCAGCATTCTTCAATGTCCGATTGCGGCTGGCTTGCCATCGTCAGCCGTTCTCGGACACCCTCTGCATACTTTTCTCTTACACACTCTTCTTGCAACCTTTCAACCTTTATTCTTTCAAGCCCTCCGAAGTGGACACGCTCTCGCCAGTGCCTCCACTTTCTGAACAGACCACTAAATCTCGCAATAACGAGATAGTGGTCCGTGTCGACTGTGGGGCCCCTGTAGGCTCTTGCGTCCAATATTTTGCTTCGGAGGCGACTGTCTACCAAAATTAAATCTATTATGCTTTTCTGTTCATTCCTTCTCCATGTATACATATGGATGTCCTTATGTTGGAAAAATGTGTTTGACACAATAAGGTTTCTCTCCATGCATACATCTGCTATGAGCCTACCTGCATCGTTCACTCTCTTATCACCAAATGGACCAAGTACGTCCTCATAGTCGGGACGCTTGGTCCCCACCCATCCGTTCAAATCTCCGCATACAATCACGCGTTCACTGGTTTCTGCCATATCCAGAACTTCCCTAACATTGTCCCAAAACTTCTCTAGGTCTGATGCCACCGAGGATCCTACGGGAGTATATGCTACAACCATGAATACCTTGGTGACACCTAGTTTTATACGGACCCAGAGAAGTCTGGGATCATACATACCGTAATCCTTCACACCTGAGGCCAAGCGTGAGGACAACAGCACTCCTACCCCCATGCTGGCTCGATCGCTCTGTGGTACACCAGACCACAGAGCCATCCCGCCACCAGGAAGATCGCAGGCGTCGCTGCCCCTTCGCTTGGTCTCTGTTACACAAAGCACGTCTAGCTGTTTGTCCGCCATGACGGATATCAGCTCGTGCAACTTACCTTCCACACAACCTCTTACATTCCACGTGCCCACCCGGCACTCCGTTCTCCTCGACTCGCCTAACTGGGCAAGGCGTGATGGGTGGCGGCCCCCATCGCCGCAACTGCCGATGTTCGTACCGACGGGGGCGGGTCGGTACGCGTCGCCTCCGGGGGACGCCCTAACCCGCATTGCGGTACGCATATCGAGCTATCGTCTATGCAAGGCTGTCAAAATAAAGAAAAAGTAACAAAAAGAAATTGTAATAACGTATTAACTTAGAACTGTAGTACCAAGTAGTTGGTCGAGTGAATAAATCCATCTTTTTATGCTTAAATGAAGGAGGAGTTGTTAATGTAAATTCGTATCGGAATACCCATTAAAAATCTACAGCTATATATTCCACTCGATTTATAGACCATGCAATTTATAGATAGAGGGACTTTTATTTAAACGTTTAATTAAAAAAAAATCTCACAAGTTTAACTGTAAACATTCCCATAAAAACTTATTTAATTAAAAGAAATGGTAAAATTAATTATTAATTAAATCTACAAGTAAATACCCGATACGAAACGAAAAATGATGTCACAAGCGGGGTTCGAACCCGCACCTATTGGGAATCCGGCCCAACCGTGCTGCCACTTACACCATCGTGAACTATTTTAGGACATGAAAATTTCGATTCATATTATATCTTACGTCTTCAAGGTGACGTATGCCATCTATCGGACAATGTTTACACATTGTATAGGTTGGGCCGGATTCCCAATAGGTGCGGGTTCGAACCCCGCTTGTGACATCATTTTTCGTTTCGTATCGGGTATTTATAAAATAATTAAGCATATTAAATGCTAAAAATTTCAGTAATTTGGATCTACAAGTAAAATTTAGAGATTCTTAAATATTACGACAATTTTTTAATTACATAAGAAATTATATTATTTACAATAGAAAATGCAGTTTTTCTATCTTATTTTACCTTTGGTCATATTAATATACACATTTTTTTTTCATAAATATATTTTTTTATATTTATTTATTGAAATAAAACTGTTTTCAGTAAAACTGGATGACAATCCTCCCGTAACTATGAATTCTGTAAAGTATTAGAAATGTAGGGCAATTGAAAATACGCTCAAATCCCTAAGAATAGTTTTAAATAATAATAAAACAATACATCATAAATCGTTAATAATCTATTGAAAAAGAAAATATATAGTTAAGATATGCGAACACATGAAGCGCATATTTTCACTTACAAGAACGTGTTAAAATTATCCACAATGCATTTGGCGCTAACATTAATTCAAATTTATAAAGCAGGTCTTGATAAAATATCAGTGCTATTTTATTAGAATGAAATGGTATAAACTGAGCCAATAGCGTGCTTTTTCCTTTTCGTCCTCGTTAAAACTAGATGGTTTTATGTCAAAAGTATTTTTTTTTTATGTTTGTTTTTTATTAGGTAAGTGGCGGCAGGTCACGGGTACAACATGCGACCCCAAAGTACCCCTTAAATTAAAGGGCCAAATATATAAAAGCCTAATAAGACCTGCTGTACTGTATGGATCAGCATGTTGGGCGATAAAAGCGACGGATGAGAGACGACTGCATGTAGTGGAGATGCGAATGTTGAGATGGATGTGTGGTGTGACAAGAATGGATAAAATAAGGAATGAACATATAAGAGGAAGTTTGAAAGTTGCGCCAGTGACGGAAAAATTAAGGAGTGAAAGATTGACATGGTATGGACATGTGATGAGAAGGGATGAAAGTAATGTTGTGAGGAAAGCTTTAAGCATGAATGTTGAAGGCTTAAGGGGTAAGGGAAGACCGAAGAAAAGATGGATGAACTGCGTGAAACATGACATGGATAGACAAGGAGTGACCACAGAGATGACGTCTGATAGAGTTGTATGGAAGGAGAAGACATATTGCGTCGACCCCAAATAAATTGGGATAAGAGCAGGTTGATGATGTTTGTTTTTTATTAGGTTTTAACGAGAGCGTAATAAATGTTCTCTTTATTTTTTCTTCTAAACTTACTGCACTATAATCTGCTTTATTGGGGCAACATAAATTATATATATATTTATATTTTATAAAGAGCACCCAGCATTTAGGCAATACTTTCTCGTATTATGGATGATTATATAATCAATTAACAAACATAAATAATACTGAGATATTTATATATCATTGGGGGAGCGAACAAAGGATTGTTCTACTTACGGACTGAAGCAATGATACTCGATTCGAAGATTGCTATCCAGATTTGTACGGTATTGTTAGCAATATTTTTTCGTTAAAGATTTTGATGGCAGATGAGCAAGCAGCTCATTTGATGCTAACTGATAGCTGAGGCCAATTTACAGTATACCAAAATGCTGTATAAGATGACCTATTTATGAGTGCAGAAAGAAATCTGTCAGCAGCATGGCTTTAACATAATATGTGTATATAAGTAAATTAGAGTCAACGTTCACGCGTTCGAGTATGTGAAAAAATATGTGTCATAGTCACCGCAAAATCTCGCGTATAATTTGATTTCATTGGAAATAATTATTTGTACCTTCCAGGTTTTTTATTTTCTACTGATTTCATATCTATAATAGTATTTCGAATTTTTATTTAACTCAGTTTATTGGATTTTAGTCAAACTTTTTAATTTCTTTTAACTTTAGAAGTACCTTAAGCTATGTTTAAGAAATAAGTTGCCAATATTGGAGTTAGTCCTTATTATCAGCAGTTCCTTATTATCATGGGTTATTTTTATTTCATCCCATTATTTTTCATTGACAAATGATGCAGTGCAATGTTTCTGAGTTGCACTAGTTTTGTTATATATAATAAATTTTACAGAAAATATTGTCTCTAAAGTGAAGTCCCTCAAAGTTGGATATAAAATTATACACTAGGCAAAGCAGACCTTAGTGCGTATAGGTTCATTGCCGTGTATCGCGGTGGATCATGGCTCATAGGACAATAGGCAATGTATGAAAATGTATGGCGGAGCTTACGTCAATCGTTGCTTACGGTTATCGCGGTCTATGGAAACGGCGCCATACATTTTCATAATTTGACTATTGTCGCATCGGGCACCAGTCGTGAGCGATATACCGCATGTGGCCGCGATTGGCCGCCATGCACGGAAATGAACCTTAAATGTTGAAAATAAAGTTTATGATTATCTATTATGTATTTCTAAATGATTTTGTGAAATGTTTCTCAAAAGCAATCATCATTATCCAGCTCTTATACCAATTACTTGGGGTTGATGCTATATATATATATATACTCTTCTATCATCTGACATATTGCACAAATTTGGCCAATAGCTTTATGACCGGCGGCTTCCCTGACCTCAACTCCATTTATCAATGTAATTGTTAACCAAATAATATCAGAAAGAGTTGATCTAGGTTGATGTAAAATTCTTATTCATCTTTTATGACGTCCGCGAATAATGTAAGTATTGGTAGTATTTGTAGCCACTAGCATTTTATTTTATTGTTTTAGAAATCTACTAAATTTGTTATTCTGAAGCTATATTATAGGATATATTGTCTCTACCAATTAGTCAGGATAGAATATTTATATATATATCCGGATTATTATATATATATATATATATATATATGTAATCAGGATAAAGCCAGATATATATGTATATGCTTGTCAATCTATACATCCGTTCCAAATATAGCTGAATCATAAACACATTAATTAAAACATACAAACAGGAAACAGGACATCCTGTATTTATGGTTCGTTGCTTTTGCCAATTATCTTGAAAAAGCTTTTAATTGTACTGATCTAAGAATCTTGTATATACTTGGAAAAATAATATAGAATTTGAGATAAAATAGAATAAACGAAATGAAATAATACATTAAGTAGAATGACGGTAGGCGAACTAAGATCAAGACCTAGTCATCAGGAACGAAAACAAAATCATAACACCAGCTGATAATCTGATAATATAATAAACTGATAAGATTGTGTGATACATTCTGAAGGTATATAAATCTGTACGAGAAGGAAATTCAAAATCCTATACTAATCAATCTGACGAGCATAATAACCCTCCTATTAATTTCATTCCCATTACGGAGAAGCCTCAATAGAGCCCAGTAGTAAGACATATAAGCTGAAATGAATTAAATATAATAATAGTCTAAAAATAAAAGTGGCCCTAAGAATAGATGACATACAAAATTTACCAAAATGACGGACTTTATTATGCGATGCTAAGTAGTATTGGCTATGAATACTACCAGCCCTTACTTGTTGGATGTCCTAAAAGACGACTAAGAGTTTTATATCGACCTGAGCCAACACACACTTGATGCCGTTTGGTCAACAATTACATTCCCAATGAGAGCTGATATCAGACATGTGGTTGATCATAAATCAATTGCTAATAAACACACACTTGATGCCGTTTGGTCAACAATTACATTTCCAATGAGAGCTGATATCAGACATGTGATTGATCATAAATCAATTGCTAATAAACACACACTTGATGCCGTTTGGTCAACAATTACATTCCCAATGAGAGCTGATATCAGACATGTGGTTGATCATAAATCAATTGCTAATAAACACACACTTGATGCCGTTTGGTCAACAATTACATTCCCAATGAGAGCTGATATCAGACATGTGGTTGATCATAAATCAATTGCTAATAAACACACACTTGATGCCGTTTGGTCAACAATTACATTTCCAATGAGAGCTGATATCAGACATGTGGTTGATCATAAATCAATTGCTAATAAACACACACTTGATGCCGTTTGGTCAACAATTACATTCCCAATGAGAGCTGATATCAGACATGTGGTTGATCATAAATCAATTGCTAATAAACACACACTTGATGCCGATTGGTCAACAATTACATTCCCAATGAGAGCTGATATCAGACATGTGGTTGATCATAAATCAAATGCTAATAATATTAGCAATATGTACAAGTACATATTGCGTCGACCCTAAATAATTGGGATAAGAGCAGAAGAATGATGATAAGGGACTTATTATATGTGCTACAAATTAAAAAACTTCTTGCAGTGCCTCTGCCTCTGTTCCAACAAGCCTTAAAACTTTTTTATTTTATGTCTCTTTTAATAAAAATAGATATTATTCGCTAGTTACGATAGAATTCTCTGATAAATATAATATATATAAATATAATATATATATATATATATATATATATATATATATATATATATATATATATATATATATATATATATATATATATATATATATATATTAAGAACTTCGAAACAAAACACTTCAGTAAATATTAACTTTCTTATTTTTAATATGACTATTCAAACTACGATTGAATTTAAATTTAAAACCATTCTTAACTTCATCGGCATACATATCTTTACATTCATCAACATTTCTGTAATCAGCATTATCACTATGCCTTTCATCCACCCTGCTATCCTTGAAACAATCATAATGTGGTTTACAATCAATGCAGTTGGTACTCCTGGCAATATAAGTTTCAATACCATCTCTATTACGTATATCAGAAAGTACATCTTTGCCCAGCTGTCAATCTCTGCAGACATCAGTAGCTAAAGTGAATCTTGTACCAGATTCACTGATGGAATCATCCCTAACTTTAGGTCGTCGGTTTCCATTCACATGTTCAATGAATGAGGTATTAGTATTTCTGATATAATCTCTATGAATGTTATGATTGGATGGAGATAAGTGAGTAAGTCGGTAACTGGCACACGAATCATTCCGACGTACAACTGTTCTTGTAGTACCAGCTCTGGAACTTCCGATTGGTGCGAAAGATGTGCCGTTTTGCTCTGGTGATGGCGTTGGAAGACAGCAGCAGAAGCATTTGAAGTATGATCGGTGGAATTCTCGTCTAAATTTACCTGTAACAATAGAGATTTTTGGATTATATCACGGTACTGAAGTCAATAAAGCATACTTGTTTCTGATTGTTCATAGTGATTCATCATAATCATCATCATTATCATCATACACGATTCATATATATCACATTACTGGGCTCGAGCCTCCTCCACAATAGGAGGGATATTGTTTTATTATTGTTTTATTATATTAAGCTGGTCAGACGTGTTGGTATTGGATTTCCTTTTGAGGTTTGCTTCTCTTGAATAAATGTTATATGCGTATTATATCTTTTAGTCATCTTTTACAACACCCTTGATAAGATAAGGATTGATGAATTGAACTCCATCACCACATGGACGTAATAATAGTAGTAATAATAATTATTAATGATAAAAGGCAATCTTATATATACTTGTGAAATACTTTGAAAAATTGCTTGTAAATTTATCTTTAATCATCTCTTGCAGCAATGATGTATACTACATCAGGAATTATGATGGGATCTAAATATGAATATGGAACCATAGTACTAATTATCATCAAACTGTTCCACTATCCATCCATCTGTAGCAGTCCACTTTATGAAATAAGCATCTTTAGGGAGGAATAATTCTACCTATAATCACCACGCTAAGAATACTAGTTAACGAACAAAGTTGTTATAAGTCCCATTAGACTATTATCGCCTATTCTCTTGATGATTTTTCGATAAAATTTTGTGATAATTGTGAAAAATAAAGGGTGATGATAAAATTCGTTACTTGTTGGTAATTAGTACGCTTATTCAGTTGATGTAAATATAAAGTTAACACTTTATAAGAAAAAAACCATTTGAACCACTTGGTTCTTAAGTAACTTTACTACGGTATAATTACTGTGATGTATTGTGGTATTTGAAAAGGTTTTATTTTGTGAAACAAAAATATTTCGTGTTAAACTGTGCTCCTTAAATTGTGATAATTTTGATGTGAATATATGCTAAAAATATAAACCAATTTGAGTTTTTTCATTATGACAGTGTAGATACCGAAACGGTTACCGAACTGCCGTAACAGCGCCGTGGGTGTGATTATCATTACAGAATGTTGTGCGATCGTCAAATTCTTGTTCTAAGTCTGAGTGTAGCGAAATTTTATTAATAGAATATGAGTTTCTTAAACTATAAGAAAATAATAACAAACGAACATTTCGTCATTTGAATGAAAAAAATTGTGGAAATTTAAGAACGAGTCATGTACATGTTGAAAACGTATAACTATCGTTTATAGATGTACAAGCAAGTGACAATCTCAATTATAAATATTCGCGATTGAAGAAAAGATTGTCACTTATAAAAGTTCTTCAAATTTTAAGAATGCAAGTTTATTCGAAATTTAAAAATAAAACATTAATAGTTTAAGAATAAGTCGTGATCATATTGAAAACGTATAATTGTTGTTTATAGATGTACAAGCAAGTAACAATCTCAATTATAAATGCTCGCGATTGAAGAAAAGATTGTCACTTATAAAAGTTCTTCAAATTTTAAGATTGCAAAGTTCTTCGAAATTTAAGAATGAGTTATTAATAGATTAAGAATAATTCGTGTTCATATTGAAAACATATAACTATTGCTTATAGATGTATAAACAAGTAACAATCTAAATTATAAATGTTTGCGAATGAAGAAATTACTGTCATTTTTTTGAGACCACTCTGCACTAAGGAAATAATCCTTGTGTTACGAGGTACTTTACAAACATGCAATTAACGCAGACAAATTACACCCAGACTCAGAACAACACTTTGTGGATTGCATAAAGTATTGTCCTGCGTGGGAATCGAACTCACGGCATCTTTTTTTTTTGTGTGATTTAGTTGTTAGCCTCAGATGGCTATGACAACTTTACACGGACTGTGGTTGAGCGCTGAGGCTCTCAACCCGTCGAACTCACGGCACTGGCCTGGAAGGTTGATATCTTAACCGCCACGCCATCTGTGCAGTCATCCGATTATTTCCTTAGTGCTTGGTGGTATTTAAAAACAAAATACTTAGGTTTATTTCTACACCGCTTATGGAGATATTGCTAGATTTTAATTGCGATATATTTTTCCTATATAAATTAAAAGCGCTGATGCTGATATCCAACATTAACACGCATTAGTATCAAGCCTACCATTGGCAGATTTTCTTTCTTGAAACGGGGGAGCAGCAAATCTGATGGTAAGTGTTACTGCCACCCATGGACCTTTACAATACCAACAGTATAGCTTGGCTAGCCACCCAGAAAGTTGGACTTTTGGCTTTCTCGCTTACCGAACGAAGCGCAACAGGACATTGCTCAGACGTCCATTTTCTGCGAGAGTGTGGGCTGACTATGCAAGACGAGCAATCTGCAGCTGTAGACAGAAAACTGTCAACAGTATGGCCCAGCACTACTAAAACTTCACGAGTATCCAGGTAGATGTCCCATGACCACCGAAGACGGGGATCGGGTACCGGTGGTCCGCTCGCACGGCGAAGAGAGAGGAGTTTTACGGTGGGTCTATGGGGTCACGCGCCACCTTTCCGTCGTCCCGGACCGATTTGGCGGGGCGAGACGCATCCATAGTCAACCAATAAAAAAAAAGGTAGATGTCCTATCGCATTTTTTAAATTAATTTCTCCAAAAGTCTCTTCGTTGTGGCCTTATATCCCCATGTAAGGCTCCGAAAGGATCTAGCATCTTCCCTATGGAAGAGACCATGAATAGGAAAAGAATAATAATTTAATCAAATAAATAAAAAAAAAAGAAAATCCTTCACAAAAAAAACATTCGCATCTCTCAAAACCCAACATTTTCGTATTTCGCTATCGGTCGAAGTTTCTATACTTGTTGTTATCAATCTTTTCTAAGTTATTAATTTGCGATGGTGCGTATGACACAGAAAGATGTGAAATCTTCGCATAGAACGTCCTCTGAATTTATTAGTTACATATATCGTTATTAGTTTTGCGGGGCCGACATTTATTGCTTCCGTTTATTTGTGACAATGTTAATTTTAGAAACTTATTTTGGGATTATCGTGTTGAAAATAGCTTTGAGATCATCATCATTATTTCAGTTCATATAAGACACAATAATGGAGTCGAGCTTTATCTAAATAAGAAGGAAATATACGCTCTTGAGAATGACACGGAGGGTGGACCTCCAGCATATAGCTCGGGCGACCCTTTGCTTCCCAACCGTTTAAAGCAAGCCAGAGCTCAGAGACTCGCAGGTATTCTTCGGTATCCACTTCAGGCAGCCAAATAAGGCGAGCGGGATACGATGCTCTGATAGACTCTTAGAAAGAACGGACAGCAATCAGAACTGCAGTGTCGTCACTCACATTCAGCTCACCATAAGCTGCTTTACGGTCTATTAGCTATAATATAAATCTTATAATATATATTTTTTAATATCAAAAATATATGAGCAGCACAGTTTTTCTTACGTTAAAATAACGACTGACCTAGAGGCAATAATTATTATTAACTACTTATAAAACTAGATGACTCACTTCAATAGTGGTAGGATCACGCTGTTGACAGTTTTCTGTCTACAGCGTGATGGTGGTCACGACTGGTACTCCCGTGACCATGTTAGTTCCAAAATAGTTTTATGTCAAAGGATTTATTACGTTTATAACTATAATATAGTAACAGTATAATTATTACGCTTTGATAAAAACATACGTTTTTAAAAATAAATAAATAATCAATTAATTTTAATGTATTTATTCAAGACAGTTTAATGTATATATCACTAATTGAAATAAAAAGAAAACTTGTTTTTCGTTACTAGTAACGAAAATAATCTTAAAAATGGAGTATCAAAAATTATTCATGATCATCATCATCATCAGCTCATGTATGTCCCATTGTTAGGCTCGAGCCTCCTCCGTAATAGGAAGGAAATTGACCTACTATACCATGCTGATCATACGTGTTGGTTTAGGGTTTTGTTTCGAATTTTCCTTCTCTTGCATAGATGTTATATGCATTGTATATTCCTTAGTCGTCTCTTGAGGTGACGAATTGTGTTCTTACTCCGTCACCACACGGAAAAAATAATATTGATGCAGTATTTTGAGAGATATTTCAAAAAAACATATAGAAATAATATATAGAGATTTTTTTTTGTGTGGTGACGGAGTAAGAATACTATTCACCACCCCATATCTTACCCGTGGGTGTATGAGATGACTAAGGGATATAAAACGCATATAACATCTATGCGAGTGAAGGAAAACTCGAAATAAAACCCTAGCCCAACAGTGGAACATTTATGGGCTGTAATGATGATGATGATGATATAGAGATTCAAAACACATAATTTTGAAAAGTTGTTACTAGTTCAGGTAGATCTGAACCCTATAACGCTGCTTAACAGTTTATTGTTTTACCAACTAAGTTATGACTGCTTAAGTTTACAATGATCAAGATTATTAATCTATAGATATCAGCCTATCAACGTGCATTATTAAATTTAAGTGTCTCCTTGAATAGGGTCTTAGGCCATAATAACTAAGCTTGGAAGGCAGATTATAGATTGCCGTAAATATGGTGCTACGTTAACTGGTTATTTCGTCTCATTTAAAATTAAGTGGTGACGACGTGTATTTTTCAATCACGTACAAACTATTGAACGGATTCATGGAATAGCGTATAAGATACTTTTTATCCCGGTAGTATATTCCCTTGGGATAATTTAGAGATAAAATGTTATTATATGAGTCACTTTTCTCGCGGGCGCAGCCGCGGGCAGAAGCTTTTTTTTTATTGCTTGTGGTGGCAAACGAGCAGACAGCACACCTGATGGTAAGTGTCACTGCGGCCCATGGACCTTTTCCAATGGTATAGCTAGGCCGCTGCCTACCAATACAAACCCCGAACCCACCCCAGTTGGGCTTCCGGCTCTCTCGCTCACAGAACGAAGCGCAATAGCATATTGCCATTACTCAGACGTCGATCTTCTGCGAGAGTGTGGTACTACCAGACGGACCGGCCCGCGGCTGTAGACAGAGAACTGTCCATAGCGTGGTCCTCCCACAATCATATCCATGTGTGTATTATATCCATAACCGTGTAGGACATTATATTTTTTGAAAAACCAAATGTGAGGCTTAGAGTAGTAGTACCAGGTTAGTAAAATAGTTAAAAATAGGATATAATTGTTGATAAAGCTGTGTGGTAGCGGCTACGAATACTACCAACCCTTACTTTGCTCGTGGATGTCGTAAAAGACGACTAAAAGCCTTCTCACGACCTAGGCCTACTCCATCTGATGCCGTTTGGTTTCATTTTTAAGGAAGGTTGACGTCTAGCAGGCGGCCGGTCATAAAACTATTGCCAATAACTTTTGTGCTATCAAAGAAGAGTACATATTGTATCGACCCCAACTAATTGGGATAAGAGTAGGAGAATGATGATGATGAATTGTATTTTTACATGGTTGACTTTATATATATAACTTTTTTTTGGGGATGGGCTACGGTCGCCGCACTCCTCGCACCACTCCGTCCGGGGCGACAGAGGGGCGTTAGCACGCACACCTGTAATCTACCCGTGAACCTCGCCTTCGTCGTTGGACCAGCCACCGGAGCAGCGTGAACTTGTCGTCAGTGGCCGGCCCGACGGAATACCCCCTTAGGGGTACCCTCTCCTTGAGCGATGTAAAAAGGGGGGAGGACGACGTTCCTTCCTCGCACGGTCAGCCTGTCGGCGGGTGATGGACTAATTCCCCGGTCCAGTTACCCGCGGCCTTGGCTAGGGTGGTATCAGGCGCAGGTAATCGCGCCTACGCCGCCCCAGTCACTGGCGGCGGCTTGCGTCGTCGAGGAGACGCTCCTCGCGCACGCGCTCCGTCGCCTCCTTCCGCGAGATTACTGCCTCGCAGAAGGTTGCGACCGTGTCCCAGTTCCTGAGAGCATCGCCCTGGCGATGGTCGGCAGCGTCAGGTCAGCACCGATGATTGCGACGAGTTCACGACGCTGTTCTGCCCAGGCGGCACCAGCCTCGAGCGTATGCTGCGCCGTATCCTCGTCGCAATCGCAGTGGTGGCAGGACGGGTTACTCTCCCTCCTGACGACCGTGTGCAGGTACTTGGTGAAGCATCCATGCTACGTCAAAACCTGCACCAGTCGGAAGGAGAGCACCCCGTGCCGCCGTTCCAATCACTGCATCAGCACCGGCCGGAAGGCCTCCACGGTCCGCACACTGAATCGAGGCCTCTCCAGCCGGACTGCCCAACGGGCAATGACGTCTCGATATATATTACTTACGGGACCATTTCAAACATATTTGTTCAATCAAAAAAATGCTAAGGCACCAAAGTCCCCCCCAGATGCAAAAAAACATACAAATATTCAGACGTAAGGAATTTATTTATGTAACAGCGCTATCTATGCAAATATACATTGATTTACATAATGATTTAATCAAAAGTCGTTATATTTCATAGATGGCGCTGTTATACAAAAAATTCCTACTAATAATAGGTATACGGGGTAAAAGAGCTTTTTCGCATATAGTCTGTATAAACTTCTAATACTATCTCTTAAGCTGTACTAGTTGTATCTGGCTGGTCTTGATACCATTAAAAATGTTACATTTAAAAAAAAAGAAATTTAGTTAAATGTATCCCACACTCTTTCGTTCACTTTTCTTTTTGTCAAAATGAAGAAATCTAATGAATAATTTAGATAGATTTTAAAATTTTATTACAAAAAAAGGAATAAATGCAACGTAAGCCGCGACAATGATTTGTGATGATTATGGACCTAAGGCAGTGTCAGTAAGAGTAGCACAAAGTTGGTTTAAACCTTTTTTAATCTAGGAATTTTGATGTCACTGATAAAATTGACGCCATTTTTGGAAAGTGGATAAAGATCGGCATATCAGTAATTACGACGCAGCTGAAGATCTGCGAATTAACCACAAAATAGTTTTGACCCATTTGTAAAAAGCTGGGTATACAAAAATGCTCGATATTTGGGTGCCACATGAGCTCATTTAAAGAAACCTAAAAACGAATCGTTTTCGAAGAGATTGATAACTGTCGATGAAAAATGGATCACGTACGATAAGAACGTGCGGAAAAGGTCGTGGTCAAAGGTTGGTCAGGCATCACAGACTGTGGCAAAACCCAGGCCAACTCGCAATAAGGTGATGCTGTGTGAAGGGTAGGATTGGAAGGGTATTGCTCAATATGAGCTTTTACCACCGGGCAGAGCCATCGATTCGGATATCTACTGCCAACAACTGATGCGATTAAAGTGATAAATTGAGGGAAAGCGGCCGGAATTATTCAACAGAAAGGGTCTTTCATCACGATAATTCTAGAGCACGCGCATTTTTAGTCACTCAGCAAAAATTAAGAGAGTTTGGCTGGTAGGTATTAATGCATCCACTATATGGCCCTAACCATGACCCTTCAGATGTCCACCTGTTTCGGTCTCTTCAGAATTCTTCAGTATCAGGTTAACATCAAGAAAGGACTGCCATAACTATTTGTTGCGTTTTTTTAACATAATTCCTAAAATTTCTACAGCAACGGGATCACTACCTACAAGATGGCAGACAGTCATCGAACAAAATGGCACATATGTAGTACAAATATATAGTACAAATTACTGAAATTTAACATGCTTGATTATTTATAAAAACTTGATTACGAGAGAAAAATGATTGTTAGACATGGAATTCGAACCCACGCCTATTTGAAATCTGTTCCAATCGTACTACCACTTACATCAGCGTGAGCTGTCGTATGACATTCAATTATCGCTTCGTATTATATTTTCATCTTTAAAGAAGACGTGTGCCATCTAGCCGACAATGTTTTCACATTTTTTGCTATAATCAAGTTTTTATAAATGTGTATTGTAATTAAATCTAAATAAACTTTGAAGAAAAATGTCTTAAATTTGATATAGAATGTGAAGAAACTTTTTCCCCGATCCATTGTTATAAATATGAGAGTCTGTGAAGATATTTGGATGTTCCAGAATATGTTCAATGACTTACATGTGATTAATATCCACTACATTTCGTCTTTTGGAAAATAATATAATTTCTGGTACATCTAGGCTTTTGGTCTATTCTAGAGGATTATTAGTACTATACAGATATAACGTTTAACAGAAGACATACGCAGGGCAACGTTAGTTTGATTGTGGGAGGTACTTACCGCTCATACATAGAGTTACATATAAATTTTATAAGCCTCCAAATTATATAAAGCATTTTAATTTTATTGTATAGCTCACATATGGTGTGCATGACCATTACAAATGACTAAAGGTGCTGTGCTGAACATTGGGGAAGGGAAAATTTACTGACCTGAAAAGCCTGGAAAGCCTGAAAGCAAAATTTTATAGTGACGTATTTAAAATAAAATTTTAGAGGAGAATATATATTATAATTATTTCATATAATATTAGTTCATCTAATAATATAATAAGTCACCATTCCCTTTTGTAAAGTAAGCGTAAGGGATGAATAAGGGAATGAAATAGATAATATCATTGAAACAGAAGAAAAACTTGAAGTTAAACTAAGCTAAATTATTAAATATTAAACTACGCATGGCGTAGAAATCATCAGAAACTTAAAAAAAGGTTCTTCTGTTTTTTTTTATTCATATATCTCGCTGTTGGAAATATGCCATAGGCCTTATTAGACCGAATTTTGTAATTGCAGTACATACTGTCATACTGGCAATTTGATTTTAATTATTCCCTTTTTTAAAAAGTGTGCTTTAGACCGCCAATTGTACCAGTGGCCGGCCCAATGGCGATGGGGAGGGATTACGGTGGGTTATGGGGCCACGCGCTGCCCTTCCGTCGCCCCGGACGGTACGGGCGACGTGTGACCGGGCCATAGCCTACCAAAAAAAAAAAAAAAAAAGACTGCCAATTATGAAAGAAACTTACACCCAACAAAAAGATGTTTATAAGTAGTAATATAGAAAAAGATATTAATCGAAATCGTTGCGCCTTCCTGTCGAATATTACATTCCCTTCGATCCATTTTACGGTAAATAGCGACTTTGTTGTGCTCCTGGTATTACTAAATTCCACGTGTGGCAGTTTCTCCTTAAAATCACGCTACATATAAATATTTTCTAGCTTTCGTTTGCGACTTAGGTCGTAATCATATGAAAGTTTATATTTCATTATTGTTGTAAAGTAAAAAGTATCGAAGCAAAATTCATACACTATTTAAAGGGGTACTTTTAATGAGTAATAGATGATCTTAAGGGTAGATTTTTAGAATATTCCATTATAAAAGCAAGATAGTGCCTAGCGTTAATTTTTAAGCCAATAAGAAAAAAAGTAAAAGCCAATAGGGCTTTTACTTTTTATCTTTTAATACCCTTAGAGGATAAAAAATAATAAATATTGGAACACCTGTTTATTTATATTTACTGATAAGTATTTATGCAATTTGATGGACAAATGACTTTTTCTTCATAAACACACTTTGTCACCTTGTTTCATCCCTTTTGGGTTGAATTTCGTAAAATCTTTTCTTAGTGAACATTTAATTCAAAAAAAGAAATTGCCCTCGAGTTTTTGTTTAAAATGAACTTATCATTACAATATATGATTAGGGTAGGATGGCCCCCCATTAGGTGGACTGAAGACATTAAAAAAGTGGCAGGAAACCATTGAATGCTATGCTATATCCTATGCCATCTTGGCATAGGACTATTCTGAGTGGAATTCTTGTAGGAAGGCTTATGTCCAACAGTGAAAGTCTACGCTGATGAATGGATTTGATATTATAATATAAAATTTATTTAAATTAAATCTAAAATTTATTTGTAAAAGTTATAACTTTTACAAATAAATTTTAGTAGTAAATCTATATTAATATTATAAAGCTGAGGAATGTCTGCTTTTTTATACAATTTCTGAAATTACTATAATAATTAGTTTAAAAAAAAACTTTTTATATACGGTAGGGCGTTTATGGATAAAAGGATGAAAATCATATAATACATAATGCTGGGAAATGTAGAGAAACAGTATCCATGAGTGGTAGCAATATTTTTTTTATTGCTTATGGTGGCAAACGAGCAAGCAGCATATCTGATGGTAAGTGTTTTTGCCGTCCATGAACCTTTGCAATACTAGAAGTACAGCTAGACAACTGTCAACTAATGAAAATCTCACACCCTCCCAAAAAGTTAGGCCTGCCGATTCTCTCAGAAAATATTATTTCGTCAATATTTTTAAGCAATGAAAAAATATAAATCTTTCGTTGTCTTAAAACTATTAAAATCATCATTCTCTTGCTCTTATCCCAACTACTTGGGGTCGACGCAATATGTCCTCTTTTTCCATACATCCCTATCAGACGTCATCTCTGTAGTCACTCCCTGTTTATACATATCATGCTTCACGCAGTCCATCCATCTTTTCTTTGGTCTCCCTTTACCCCTAAAGCCTTCAACATCATCATACTCAAAACCTTCCTCGCAACATTACTTTCATCCCGTGTCATCACATGTCCATACCAGCTCAAACGTTCACTCCTTAACTTATCCGTCACTGGCGCTACTTTCAAACATTCTCTTATACGCTCATTCCTTATCTTATCCATTCTCGTCACGCCGTACATCCATCTCAACATTCGCATCTCTGCTACATGTAATCGTCTCTTATCCATCGCTTTTGTCGCCCAACATGCTGATCCATACAATACAGCAGGTCTTATTAAAGTTTTGTAAATTTTTCCCTTTAATTTAAGGGGTACTCTGGGATCACATATTGTACCCGTGACCTGCCGCCATTGCATCCATCCCGCATCAACTCTGTGCTTCACCGCACGATCCAGGTCGCCGCTGCTTTGGATAAGCGAACCGAGATATCGAAAGTTCGAGCATACTGGTATAAGTACTCCATCTAGAGCTATGGGTGTAACATTGGAGAGACCGCCGAAATCGCGGAACATGTATTCTGTTTTAGGTCTGCTGATTTTCAAGCCAACATTCTCCAACTTACAGCGCCACTTTTCCAGCATGCTCTGGCCATCTTCTCCGACGAGAACAACGTCATCAGCGAATAGCATGCACCAGGGTGCCTCTTCCTGTATCTCCGATGTTAAAGCATCCATTATCAACAGGAAGAGGTAGGGACTTAGCGCCGACCCTTGGTGCAGGCCCACCTCAACGTTGAACCCGTCGGAGTCTCCAACAGCAGATCTTACATACGACCTGGATCGCCAGTACATTGCACAGGTTAACCTAATATACTTTACAGGCACACTTTTCTCTTTCAGAGCCCACCACAAAACCACTCTCGGGATTCTGTCATAAGCCTTCTCGAGGTCAACGAATACCATGTGCAAGTTCCTATGTGCACCCCGATATTTTTCGCATAATTGGCGCAGTGCAAATATGGCATCCGTTGCCCCTCGGCCCGACATAAATCCGAACTGGTTTTGGGTTATCTCACTTTCTTCTCGCAATCGCTTCTCAATGACTTTTTCCCACACTTTCATACTGTGCGACAAGAACTTTATTCCTCGATAACTGCCGCAGTCCTGGACATCACCCTTATTTTTAAAAATGGGCACTAGTGTACTATTGCACCATTCACTGGGGATTACTTCCTCATGCAGCAGCTTATCGAAAAACAAAGTCAGACACATATATCCATCCTCTTCCAAAATTTTCCATACTTCAACTGGTATACCGTCAGGCCCTGCAGACTTTCCATTTTTCATGCTTCTCACTGCTTCTCTTACCTCATCTATTGTAATTGATCCTATCAAGCCGACGTTCTCTGGCACATCATCTAGCACTCCACTCCATAAATTCTCTTCGTTCATTAACCTTTCAAAATATCTCTTCCAACGTTCTTTTATTTCATCTTCTTTTATCAAAACTTGACCTGTTTCATCTTTTATACACCTGATATGCCTAATATCTCTCGCTCTTTCTTCTCGGGCTTTAGTTATGCGGTACAGTGTTTTTTGTCCTAGAGGCCCATCTAACGACTTATAAATTTTGTCTTCGGCCTGAGCTCTCGCAGTAGCTATCGCCCGCTTAGCTTTTCTCTTGCACTCCTTGTATTCAATCTTTTTTGCTTCCTTCAATCTTTCATTGTTCTCTTTCTGTCATTCCTTAAATACATTCTTCTTTTATTTCAAGATCTGTTGCACATCCTCATTCCACCACCATGTATCCCTATCAATTATACCTTTTCCTTTTGTTTCTCCTAGAATTCCTTTAGCTGTATTTCTAATACAGCTAGCCATTTCATTCCAACATTCATTCACAGATTTATCCTTCATATCATTCATTTCAATCATTTTATCTATCACAACTTGTTTAAACCTACTTGCATACTCTTTTCTTTCAAGCATACTCCATCTTATCTTAGGAGGGAGCCGGTTTCTGGTGTTAATGGGGCGTGTTTTTATGCGCATTTCTAGCAATAAAAGACGATGCTGAGTTACCAGTGACTCACCTGGCAGCACCTTGCAATCTCGTACACAGAACAACTTACTTCTCTTAACAAGAAAGTAATCGATCTGCGTACGGTAGTTGCAACTTTTATAGGTGATTAGGTGCTCCTCGCTTTTTTGAAACCACGTATTTGCGATGGCCAGGTGAAATGACGAGGCCACTTGGAGCAGCGTCTCACCTCCAATGTTTCGTTTGCCGTACCCCCATCCTCCATGCACACTCTCATAACTATCATTCGCTTCTCCTACGTGTCCATTAAAATCACCTCCTATACAAATCTCCTCACTTTCTGGTATGCCTATCATAATTTCATCGAAATTCTGCCAAAACTCTTCTTTCACTTCATCCTTACATCCGGCTTGGGGTGTATACGCGCTAATCACATTTAGAATGATATTCTTCCACACTACTTTCACAACTATCAATCTATCATTCACCCTTTTTACATTTGTCACACTTTCAAATTCTTATCTAACACTATTCCTACACCGTTCCTTTTACCATTTCCACCGCTGTAATAAAACTTGTATCCTTCACCAATTTCTCTAGCTCTCGTTCCCTTCCATTTCGTTTCTTGCAGACATGCAATATTTATTCTTCGCCTTTTTAACACATCTGCTAATTCTCTTCCTTTTCCAGTCATCGTTCCAACATTTCAACTTGCATACCTCATTCTTATCTCTTTCATACTAAGGGCTCGCTTCTTACGTCGCACCCGCCCGTGATGCAACAACCCTTGTCCATTTCCCACAGAGACCGGGTGCTGCCCCTGCGCGTTGCCTGCGGGGTACGCACTAGCCCTGTGCTCATTCACTTTCTTTTCCGACACATTGCAGTAGTTTTGGCGGTGATTTTTATGATCGGCCGCCTGCCTGACGTCAACCCTCTTTGGGAATGCGATCGTTGACCAAACGGCATCAGATGTTGCTGGCCCAGGTCAGTGTAGGGCTCTTAGTCGTCTTTTATGACACCCTCAAGCAATCAAGGGTTGGTAGTATTCGTAGCCGCTACCACACAGCAAATTATATATTTTTTTTATAGTCTTAAAACTATTAAAATATAAAATCAAATTTTAACACTGTCATTAAAAATACCATAGATATAGTTTAATTATAAAATCGAGCAATCTAACCCAGACAAACTAGAGCTCGGTTCGGATCCTTAGCTTCCCTTTTTTATTATTTTTTTACCTTTTTTATTAATTATATTTAAATATATTTTCTAAAACACACTAAAATGAAAATATCCAGCAAAGCTCGGTCGTCTAGATATTTTTAAATAAATATGCAATCTATAAAGGTCCAAGTAAGCTATGTGAATAATTTAATCACCTTTGAGTAAACATACCAATGTTTGAAACTATTAAAATATTCATTGGTGTCTAACCAATTTTGAATTGCTAACTCGCGAAATTCGAGTTCAAATCCCGTGGATATGAACCTGTAACTTTATTCTCAAAGGAATAAAGGTTTGAAATTCAATATAATTTGTTCATATGGGAATATAAGTTAGAGGTATACAAAGATTTTAGAGTTCATGGCATATGTAAAGAGAAGCCAATATTGCAGGCGTTACAATGCGTAAGCACGCGGGGTATGCTTCACTTTGAAAATGTGGTCATGTCACAATTTTTCAACACAAAAAAAGATTTTTATTTTCCAATATTCATGCAAACAAGAAAATTACGGATTTTATTTGAAATAAAATCACTGTATTTTTATTTACGAATTGTTTTTAAAAGTATAACAAAAATTGTATTATCATTAAGATTCATCAATAAAAAAAAATAAGAAAAATAATTCCGTAATACACTAATACTTAATTAATAGAAAATAATCCACTTAACGAACGAACGTCTGGTTAAGAAGATATACAATGCGAAAGTGGAACGATGTAGGTACCGGGGGAGACCGAGACTAACCTACCTAGACCAGATCGGTCATGTAGGTATTGAAGGAAGGTGGAGTCAAGAGTCTCCGAAACCGGCGAGCGTGTATGAAGAGAATTATGAGTGTTGACGAAGCGAGTGAAGTATGCAAAGATAGAGTTCTCTGGCACTCTGTTCTCTCTGCCTACTTTCTAATTTATAGTATATTATCTATGCTGCCTACCCTGCAAGGGACATGGCATGATGGTATGTATATGTATGTATGTGTAATCCACTTAATATTTAAATAATTGCACAGATAGCAATAGGTTCGATTCCCATGCAGGGATTTGTACGATCCGAAACTTGATGTTCCAAGTTTGTTTGTAATTTATCTATTCATTACATGTTTGTCAAGTCCCTCTCAATAGATGGATTAGTTCCTTGAAGGGTGTTGTGGTCATATAACAAAAAAACAACTATGTACTGCAAACTAATAACTATCAGAAATTCCAGGAACCGAATATTTATTTTTCTTAAATTTTACTTAGACTTCACAGTTTAACTGGGACGTCACTACGGGATGGTATCCAAAGAGGTAACCCAAATAGCTATGGAGAGGTACATATACGGCAGGTTACTGGGTGCACGTTGCTCCGGGCGGTTTTAATCGAGTTGTAACCAGACTCTAAACTTTTCCTCTAAAAAAATAAACTATATAATTCCTAGATAAGTCTAATTAAAAGATACATTTAAAATACACATTTAAAATACAACTATTTCAAAGCTTTCGAACGAAAATATGTTAATTATTAAGTGCATTGTTGATACAAACAATACAAGCTGTTGTAAAAAAATAAATTAACAAGAGCCTACATAATTGCGTTTACAAATTGAATGTTTTCACTTTAATTCTTAAGGTCTAAAATCTTCATTTATACGTAATAATAAAATTTAAACATGGCAAGGTCTGTAGATATTGTTGAAAATTAATATGTGAGATCTTTGTTAACAGCAAAAGAACAAAGAAAAAAAATAATCTGCATATTTGTAAATTGAAAATTATTAGAAATTACTATTATATGTTTAAAATTTTTGTTTAATGAATTCTAATGTTTACGCGAGTATTACACATTTGAAATAAAACTATTTTTACGGATTCTATCGCGTTCAAGGTCATAGGAGAACGCTGTAACGTGTTCGAAACGTCGGGCAATTAAAAATCGAATACAAACGCAATAGAATCCGTAAAAATAGTTTTATTTAATATTTTTGTCAATTTTTATATTGTAAATAACCAATTATTGCGAATTACTCCATGTTTACTATTACACGGTAATGAAGATGTTGTTTTTTAATTACATGAGAAATACAATTTTGTAAACACTCACGAATTGAAGGTCAAAATCGCAGTTGGGGTTCAGTTAAGAAACGGATTCTTAATACAATGTTGAGCTGTTCGCCATTTTGACGCTTTGGTACAGTATTTTTATTAATTTACACAATATTCTCTATAAAATATTTTCATTTCTTTCTTTTTTAATTTTTATTGAATGAAATTTTCAGCAATATAGTGCTAGGGCTAGCTTAATGCGGGAGGATGACTCCTCGACGACGAGACTTGAGTCGAGCTCTCTGGAAGTTGACTTGAGAGGATAGTGAGGGTAACCCGGCAAGTGGGCCACCGAAGACAAGGATCGAGTACCGGTGGCTCACTCGCACCGCGTTGACAACTACTTGTAGAGCGGATCTATGCGTTCATACGTCATTCCTTCATACCTCCTAAAAAAGGGGTAACTTAAAATATGAGTCATCCAGGATAAAAATAACTAGAAAAAAAGAAAATATTACGCAAGTAAAACAGCGAGTGCCACTAGTAATTAATTAAATTATGATGACGAAATGAAAATACTATGGTCGTGATTTCTTCCTCTCCCTGAGAATCGAATATATTCTCTAAGGAATAGAACTGATTTACAGTGCAAGAGTAAGAAAACTCAAAATAAATCTTATGTTAACCTAGTCAATTCTAGTCAACATAGCCGGCTAGTTTAGTTGAATAGTTTCCCTTCCTTCTAATCTTAAGGACGGATTAGAGTCGAGTCGCGATCAAGAGATTTTGGGTTTCTTTGCGAGCTTTCTCGACTCTTTAATAGGGAGTACTCCGAGGAGCTAATTGATTTAGTTTTAATGTCTCCTTTTTATTATCCTACTGCTGTACGTTGTCGTAGGATTTATCAAACCATCTGGAAATAATATTGTGCTCGACCATAAGTCTCCAGCGACCGTAGCCATTTACAATCAGATGGATTGCTTGTTCGTTTACTATTAAAAAAAAATAAAAACTTGATGAAATCTCTTATTGGCCATGAAATAATAATAACCAATAAGTGCCTAGTATTGTCCTAAGAAGTAAAAATCGGTAGAAATGAATACGCAATGTCAATGAATACGATACCAGTGGTCGGACCAATTTTTTTTTTTTAAAAGACTGCACTAAGGAAATAACTCTTGTATTACGGAGTATTTTACAAATATGCAGTTAACGTAGAAGAGTTACACCCATTATCAGAACAAGACTTTGTGGAGTGCACAAAGTATATTCATGCGTAGGAAACGAACCCACGGCACTGGCATGGAAAGTCGATCCACTATGCCATCTGTGCAGTCAAATGGCAATGAGGATGGAACACTATGGGTTATAGGGTCACAACCGTCATTTCGCCACCTCGGATAAACTGAGTTGCGGTGGATTAACGTTCTCTCGGGAAAGTTTTAATACGTTTAGCATGCGAAGGATGCGGATTATCTAATATATCAACTAAGTAGTAGCGGCTACGAATACTATCAACGTTTATTTTGCTCGTGGATATCGTAAAGACGGTTAAGAGCTTTATATAGATCTGGGCCAAGTGCCCGTGATGCCGTTTGGTCAACAATTACATTCCCAAGGAGGGTTGACGTCAGGTAGGAGGCTGGTTATAAAACTAAAGTTAATAACTTTAGCGATATGTACAATAGAAGAGGATACATATTGCATCGACCTCCAAATGATTGGGATAAGAGTAGGATAATGATGAATTGACTGCGTTCCGAGAGAGGTACATTGTGGGGCGGGTTTATGAGGTCGCGCGCCGCTTTATCTGTCACCCCGGATAGATTTGGCGGGGTGCGACCAAACCATAGCCCGCCGTAAAAATAAGGATAATGATGAATAATGATATGGAGGAGGTTGAGCCCAGCAGGGGGACGATGATCTCTGTTACAAAGATTTAGCATTTAACATACTAGGCTATTTATAAAAACTTGTTGAAAAAAAAACCCGATTACGAGCGAAAAATGATGTCGCATGTGGGATCCCACTTGTGACATTATTTTTCGCTCTTAATCGGGTTTTTATAAATAATCAAGCATATTAAATGCTAAATTTCAGTAATTTGAAAAAAAAATTTTTTTAATGAAAAATTAATACCACACGCGAATAGTTTTTCCACTCACAGAATAAGCCTTTATAAATATCTTAGCATGTTAAATCTTAGTAGTTAAGTGTTACCAAATCTTGAAAATATTTACAAATTAAAATCAAAAACTCCTAAAATTACCCTAAAACCTCCCTAAAAAAAAAAAGAAATATGAAAAATATGTAGAAATAACCCTATTTAAACCTCTGAAAACCTCTACAAAGATTTCTTCCTCTAAATTTAATGGGAAAACAACTTATGGCGTCAGTGCAGTAATTTATATATACGAATAGTGTCATTGCTAATAAAATCCTAATTGAATGGCATATTAAATTGAAAAAAAAAATGTAATTATTTTACAATAGATGGCGTATGGAGTCTCTTGTATGACGATGACAATGCGAGTGATAATTTGGTTGTTATACGTAAGACCCACGCTTGTCTAATTGTTGAAATGATAACAGTCATACATACCGCTCATGAAGTTATAAATGAGGGGGTTCACAGCTGAGTTGGCGTAACACATCACGTGGCTGATCAGGGCGATGCAAGTCATCACATCGCTTTGCTGCACATCATAGGCGACTCTGTATAGAAGAAAAAAATGATGAGTTCTCTTTAATAGTTAAAATTTACAATTTTCCGTGTGGTGACGGAGTAAGAATACTATTCATCACCCCATATCTTACCCGTGGGTGATCGTACGAGACGACTAAGGGATATAAAACGCATATAACATCTATGCGAGAGAAGGAAAATTCGAAACAAAACCCTATACCAACACGTTTGACCAGCGCGGTATAGTAGGTTAATTTCCCTCCCATTATGGAGGAGGCCCGAGCCCAACAGTGGGACATTTATAGGCTGTGATGATGAATAGTTATATTATGACAGAGCCGGAAGCCCAACTGGGGTGGGTTTGGAATTTGTAATGGTAGTCAGCGGCCTAGCTGTGCCTTTGGTATTGCAAAGGTCCGGCAGTGACACTTACCATCAGGTGTGCTGTTTGCTCGTTTGCCACCATTTTTTGTTTTTCCGCAGGGTGGACCATGGATGTGGTCGCGCCCCGACAAATCCACCCGGGGCAACAAAAGAGGCGGCGCGCAACCCCATGGACCCACCCTGCAAACACCTCTTTTCGCCGTGCGAGCGGGCCACCGGTACCCGATCTTTGTCTTCGGTGGCCCGCCCGTGCTCGTTTGCCACCATAAGCGATAAAAAAAATATACTTCAAAAATCTTACTTTTTCGCTGTTTAGAAGTGGCTAGGAATTGTAACATACACCGATCTGGGCCATTACCATCTGATACTGTCTCAACAATTACATTCCCAAGGATGATTAATGTCAGGCAGGCGAATAAATAGTCATAAGAATAAAGGGAATAATTTTTACAATATATACGATGAAAAAGTACATATGCCATCCACTCCAAATAATAGGGATAACAGCTCGGTGATGATCATGACTAAATCTAATTTTAGAGTCTTAAAAATCGTTTGAGTGGCAAATAGAATAGCTACAGTACTAGCTACTAAAATCTCTAGCCGAGGCCGCGAGTGACTGGACCGGGGTATAGTCCGTCACCCGTAGAGAGGCTGACCGCGTGAGGGTGACGCCCCGGCAGTTAGCTGGGGCGTCGAAGGGGGATGGTACCCGAAAGGGTAACCCGCCGAGCTGACCACGGATAGCAAGGAAGTGGTACCAATGGCGGGTCCAATGGCGATGAGGGAATACGGTGGGTTATGGGGTCATGCGCTGTCCTTCCATCACCCCGGACGAAAAGGGCGACGTGTGTACGGACCATAGCCGATCCGAAAAAAAAAAACAAGCTACTAAAATTCTTTTAGGACACATATAATATTAATGGTGTTCAGAAATCCGATTTTCAAGTGTGAAAATGATGACATATCCTCTTCAATGAGGTTTAAGCTTACGAATCTTACAAGTAACGAGGTTTAAGTTACCACTTCATAAGGTAAAAAATCCTTTTAATTCCTTTAAATATTTTCGCAATACTGCTGTCTCATAAAAAACGGGTGGCACTCCGGGACTGCCGCGGTAAAGTTATTGCATAGTATTTTTTATCAACTTATGCAATTATAATTATTTATTTATTTTATCATCATCATCACAGCCCATAAATGTCCCACTATTGGGCTCGGGCCTCCTTTGCAGTGGGAGGGAAATTAACCTACTATGCCGCGCTGGTCAGACGTGTTGGTATAGGGTTTTGTTTCGAGTTTTCCGTCTCTCGCATAGATGTTATATGCGTTTTATATCCCTTAGTCGTCTCGTACGATCACCCACGGGTAAGATATGGAGTGGTGAATAGTATTCTACTCCGTCGCCACACGGAGATCTATTTTTTATTTATGCAGTATTTTTTTTTGATATTAATTCAAGTTTTTTTTTCTTTGATATTAATTCAAGTTATATGTATTTATTAAAACTACTAATTTATTAAAACATTTAAAGTACACGTTTTTAAACTGTTTTATTTATAATATTATTAAATTATTATAAATAAATTTTGCAAAAATAAATTGCAAAAAGAGTTTGACGGCGGTGAGATTCAAACCCACGCCTGTGATGCCTAAAAGCTGCGCCTTAGACCACTCGGCACCGCTGCCTACGTATAGTCAGTGGAAAATTAACTGCTGCTTTTCAACTATACAATATTAGGTTTTATTTTCGTTACGGAATTTCTTGATTCGACGTAAACATTGCCTTAAATACTATAAAAATAATAAAATTTCTGATTTCTGATATTTACGCGAGAACTACACATTTGAAATAAAACTATTTTTATGGATTCCCTCGCGTTTGTATTTGATTTTTAATTTCCTATGTTTCGAACACTTTACAGAGTTCATGGTCGTTAGACTTTTCTGATATAGATTTATTTTCGAAACCACTATATACATTCATAAATACATTTTTTTAAGAATATTATTAAGTAATAAGTGTATAATTTTATAGTATTTTTTATTTGGGACTAATCCCACCACACATTCCCACTATTGTAACTCCTGTAAGCCAGGATCCACAATGGTCACTATAGATGACACCGAGGTTTGACCCTCAGGCAGTCCCGGGAGATGATTTTAATTGTCTTGGAACCCGCAACAAATTTAATTAGAAAAGTTAAAGAGGAGGAGTTGGAAAAAAATGATTTAACTTCCCTCCCAGGCAAAGCGGGGGTATTTTTTTGTATATTAACTTTTATTTTGATCGAATATTTTACTGCCTCCTCCTATCCTATAGAGATTTCCATGTGTCTCTATTGGTTGCTGTATTCATCCATTGATCGCCAGCCACTCGTATAATGTCATCTGTCCGCTGGGCAGAAATCTCTAGAGGAGACCTTTACTCTCAATTAAAACGAAGGGTTCTTGCTATCTAGTTAGTACCAAACATAATTTAATAAATGAAAAAAGAAAATTTAGTTAACATTATATTTTTTTAAACTTTTTTGTAATTTTTAGTAAGAAATATAAGGCATTAATTGGGTATGCAGAAAAGAGTATGAAAGTAAAATTAATGCGGTTGAAATGCGATCTCTGCGGAAAATCTATGGAGTTAGGCTGACCGACCGCATTCGTAACGACGACGTAAGAGAGCAAGTAGGTATGAAAGAGAGTATTGGTGTAAAGATGCGAAAGGGAATGCTCCGATGGTTCGGACATGTGGAAAGAATGCCGAACGAACGTCTGGTTAAGAAGATATACAATGCGAAAGAAGAAATCCCTCCTCCATAATGGGAGAGCAAATGACCTGCTATACCATGCCTGTCAGACGTGTTGGTATAGTGTTTTGTTGTATCAAATGTTTCCCGACAAAGCCGTAACGCTATTAGGATTCGAAACATCACGAATGTAACCAAGGCAGAAGAACAAGATACTGCACGGGAAGACCGCCGCGTTAATATGGCCTGACTTCATGCTTCTCAATCACAAGTGCAACGCAAGGCAGCCCGTGAAACGGCTCGGTTGACAATGCAAAATCGTCAAGCAAATCTCAGAGATCAACAATTAGATAATTTTCAACGTGCGTGAAGAAAAATGTCGTATAACATAAGGTACTTCTTTGTCTTGGTGGCACGTTATTAAAATATTTGATTTTTTAATTTATTATCATAATAAAGAAATAACTTAATTTTTGAAATTATCGAAATCTGCTCATTCATTGACTGTTAGGCAAAACGAAGTGTGCCGGGTCAGCTAGTAAGCTTATAAAGTTATCCTAAGACCACTGGCTTAGTGAATTTATCTAGTTTATGATTTAATAAAATGATATTATCAATCATATTTATATGAACGCAAAAGTAATTATAGGTAATATTAGAATTGTTTTTCAATAATAGAACGTGCTTCTAATGCATACCGATCTGGTGTATTGTTGAATGCATTCTCATTTATTTAATTTATGACTAGTGGTGATTAATGAACAAATATATTTGTAAGTCAGTGGTTATTAATGGCATTGTGAACTATTAATATTGAAGGTTAAACTGCTGAGATTTTATTTAATTTTTGTTTATAATTCAGTAATATATACACCCGTGTGGCGACGGGATAAAAAGTTCTCTCCTGAAAGACAAAGTAACACCTCACTGCAATCATCAACCTGCTTACTAAGCGTGACGATTACTGCTTTAACCTCTTTTACGAGGAGCACAAATAACAAAACGGCCCCCCAATCACTGCAGCTCCATTATCCCACGGGCTTATCGTAATTGCTGGGAGTCATTGGATGCGGGCGGCACAAAACCGCACTTTGTGGTAAAATATGAGGGAGCTCTACGTCCTGAAGTGGATGACAAAAGGCTGAATGATAATGATGAATTAATAAAGATATTACTTTTTGGTATAATTGATTTCGTGTGCTGTCGACATTTGTTCAAATGTAAATTCATTGAATGAATATTTTTATTATTAATCTTTTTATAATATTTTTGTTTGAATAAATATAACAGTTTGATTGCACAGATGGCGTAGTGGTTAAAATACAGACATTCTGAGCCAGTGCAAGGGTTCGATTCCCACGCAGGACATTACTTTGTGTGATCCACAAAGTGTTGTTCTGAGTCTGGGTGTAATTTGTCTGCGTTAATTGCATGTTTGTAAAGTCCCCCGCAATACAAGGATTACGTACTGCAGAGTGGTGTCTTTTAAAAAATAAAAATAAAAAAAAATATATATTAAAAAAATATAGAATATTATACATACATATCATCACGCCATATCCCTTGCAGAGTAGGCAGAGAGAAGAGAGTGCCAGAGAACTCTATCTTTGCATACTTCACTCGCTTCCTCAACATTCATAATTCTCTTCATACACGCTCGCCGGTTTCGGAGACTCTTGACTCCACCTTCCTTCAGTACATGACCGATCTGGTCTAGGTAGGTTAGTCTCGGTCTCCCCCGGTACCTACATCCTTCCACTTTCGCATTGTATATCTTCTTAACCAGACGTTCGTTCGGCATTCTTTCCACATTTCTCTTTCCATCTTTTCTTTCTTTTTATAGAATATTATATTTAATTCAAGTTTGCTTGCAATTTCGATGGCCCGAAAATTGTAATAGAAGCATGGAGAGAAAGATGAACTAGATGTTTAAGGTAGGTTCTATTCTAATTAGTCTATAAATTAAATCGCCCCTTTATATTCTATTTCTGTTGTACACAAAAAAAAATAACATAGATATGCCAGTGCTTATTTGTGTTAATTTTTAATTAATTTAAAAATCAATCATATAAAAAAAAAAAAAATAGTTTCCTTCCACGATCTTTTAGTGGTAGGATAACGCTGTTGGCAATTTTCTGTCTACATCTGCGGGCCGGTCTGTCCAGGGTAGTACCACACTCCCGCAGAAGATCGACGTCTGAGTAATGGCGATTTCCTATTGCGCTTCGTTAAGCGAGAGAGCCGAAAGCCCAATATTGTCTGTGGCCAATAGTGGGTTTGGGGTTATTTGTAGGCAGCGGCCTAGCTATACCTTTGGTATTGTAGAGGTCCATAGGTAGCAGTGACTCTTACCATCAGCTGTGCTGCATGCTCGTTTGCCACCATAAGTAATAAAAAAAAATAAAGTAAAATACACATACATACATATCACCACGCCATATCCCTTGCAGGGTAGGCAGAGAGAACAGAGTGCCAGAGAACTCTATCTCTGCATACTTCACTCGCTTCCTCAACATTCATAATTCTCTTCATACACGCTCGCCGGTTTCGGAGACTCTTGACTCCACCTTCCTTCAGTACATGACCGATCTGGTCTAGGTAGGTTAGTTTTGGTCTCCCTCGGTACTTACATCGTTCCACTTTCGCATTGTATATTTTCTTAACCAGACGTTCGTTCGGCATTCTTTCCACATGTCCGAACCATCGGAGCATTCCCTTTCGCATCTTTACACCAATAGTCTCTTTTATACCTACTCGCTCTCTTACGTCGTCGTTACGAATGCGGTCGGTCAGCCTAAAGTAAAATAATGAGCGTAAAATTTAATTTAAACGCTTTTAGAGTATGAAATTTTATATAAACCCGATTATGAAGCAAAAAATTATGTTCCAAGTGGGATCCCACTTGTCATGTATGCTTTCGTTTAGTTTCTATGCATGTTTTCGTTTCGTAATCGGGTTTTTATAGATAATTAAGCATATTAAATGCTAAATTTCAATAATTTGAGGATGAAAATTTATAAACTTTCAAATATGTGATGATTTCTGATGTATTAGCGAGTATAATTCATTTGAAATAAAACTATTTTTATGGATTCTATCTTATTTGTGTTTGATTTTTAAATTTCTGATGTTTCGAACAAATTTACAAAGTACGATTGAACGTTTTATTTGAAATCTATAAAAATAGTTTTATTTCTAATCTCAAATATGTGTTTATTTATTTTTATTAAAAAGTATTTGTTCATAATTTGTAGTTCTTTTTTTTTCATACAACCTTAGCAAAGAACGTTTCAGGTTTAATTATTTATCTTGGCGTTGAAATGTTTTTGTACCGGATCCATTCTAGATAGATTTATAGGCTAATCTGTTGATTTTTAATCAAAATTTTATTGAGTGTTAATATTAGAGCCTCAAAAGATATTTGTTACTTTGATCTTATTTTTTATAGTTCAATATTCTTTTAATCTATTTACAAATGAAACTGATATAATAAAAAATAACAGAACAAAGAAAAGTTTTGTTAAAAAAATATTCTAAGCAGGCTCGTATAAAATTGGTGGCGGACTTTTCCCAACCATCTTTTATATCACTAAAATGAATACTTATTCTGTTCCAAATTATGCTACTAAGAAAGAACGTGCCTGAAAATAAACACTATTATGTACGCATCTGGTGGATTTCGACTGCTTTATTCAACAATTAAACTTCGTTGAGACGTAGACTTCATTTAAATTAAGAGTATTATTCTTCATTTATAAGAGACTGCCTACAATTTTATATGCTGTGTTTTTACGAGAAGTAATGTATAAAAACGGAGAATGAATATGAAATACACACACACACACACACACATATATATATATATATATAATCGTATTTGTATTTATCTTGTAAAATTTTTCGTTAGATAAAATCTCGTACTTTACAATTTCTATTAAAAAAACGTTTTGTTTGTTGAAATTGTTTTTTGATTACGTAATTTGTAAGCAGCTGACGTTTGCTAATTATTAATTTGTCAATAAAATTGTCTGACAAATGATTTTATTGATTTTATAATATACTAGCTTCTGCCCGCGGCTTCGCCTGCGTAAAAGGTTACTTTCCTAAAGTTTTTCATCCCCTTTTTTTATTTTACCCCTTAAGGGTGGGTAAACTTTTTACGAAATTTTAATGTCTTTTTATTTATATCTAAGCAATAGCCTAAAAATAAGTTTAAAACTTTTGGCTTTAAAAATGACGATAATTCCTTACAACTTTTCATCCACCTTTACAACTCTTTCTTGCATTAAAAGTAGCCTATGTCCTATAGCAGGCTCTAGACTATCTATGTACCAAATTTCATTTAGTTCGGTTCAGTAGTTTTAGCGTCAAAGAGCGACAGACAGACAGAGTTACTTTCGCATTTATAATATTAGTAAAGAAGTAAGGATTGAGGAAAACTATATTTAATAGTGGACTTCAATAAGACTTACGTAGTTATATAAACCTATTATTTATGTAGGTCACACTCACAGTCTTTAGAAAAAAAAAATGGAATCTTGGAGACGCTTATTAAAATTTTTATTGCTTTTCTATGAAGTTTTCTATTTCTTTCTAAGTAACATCACATGCAATAAAATCATTGAGCGGAGTAGTGGGCCCTTTCTTCTTCAGTGATTTCTTCTTTAGGATAACGACACTATTCATTTATATATATCATCCATATTTAATCACATTTTTGTAAATAGAAAAATTTTGATCGCGGATGGATATAAGTAACATAAAAAAATACATTGCTTTTTTTAAAGAACTTCATACAGAAGCCTGGTATTGTCATCATTATTTTAGCTCATATATGTGCTACTGTTGAGCTTGAGCCTTTTTGATAATGGGAGGCCAATTGACCGTAGTATACCACGCTGGAAAGACGTATTGGCATAGGCTTTCGTTTCGAGTTTTCCTTTTATTCTTGTATTGTAGGGGACTTTAAAAAACTTGCAAATAACATACAGAAATTATACCCAGACTTAGAACAGGTATTTCTCAATATCAATAGTGATAGGACTACACTGTTGACAGTTTTCTGTCTACAGCCGCGGGCCGGTCCGTCCGGGATAGTACCACACTCTCGCAGAAGATCGACGTCTGAGTAATGGCAATGTGCTATTGCGCTTCGTTCGGTGAGCGAGAGAGCCGGAAGTCCAACTGGGTGGGTTTGGGGATTTTATTGGTAGGCAGCGACCAAAGGTCCATGGGCGGCAGTAACATTTACCATCAGCTGTGCTGCTTGCTCGTTTGCCACCATAATCAATAAAAAAAAGTCGCTGAAAATATTGCGCTGGTTCAAAATTGAACCCTAAGTCATATGTAGTAAGTCGGAATTTTAACAACTACGTTATTTCAGCAGTATTTACTTACCGTAATACTGAAAGTAGATGGACTGGAAAATAACAAACAGCGAACATGATGACAACAGCTACAAGCATCTTGGCTGCCTTTCTTCTAGAACGTAACTGTCCTTCAGTTGAAGCGTTGGTGTGAATTGATGGTGTAGTTCTTCTATTAGCCGCAAGCCCTAGGAATAGCGTTTTTCTTTGATTATCTGTTAAAAATATGATATATTTAATATAATTTGATATTCTGAAAATAATTCACTTGTTCTTATACCAATTACTTGAAGTCGATGAAATGTATTCGTACATATTGCAAAAGTTATTGGCAATCATCATCATCATCATCATCTCAGCTCATATACGTCCCACTGTTGGGCTCGAGCCTCCTCCGTAATGGGAGAGAAATTGACCTACTATATATACCACGCTAGTCAGACGTGCTGGTATAAGGTTTCGTTCCGAGTTTTCCTTCTCTTGCATTATATGATATTATTTGCCTTGTTATATGATATTTTATATCCTTTAGTCGTCTCTTACGATCACCCACGGGTAAGATAGGGGGTGGTGAATTGTATTCTTACTGAGTCACCACGCGGATATTGCCAATAGCTCTGTGATAATAATATTATATTGCTTATAAAAACCCGATTACGAGTGAAAAATGCTGTCACAAGTGGGACATCCTCAATCCTTGCGACATCATTTTTCGCTCGTTATCGGGTTTTTATAAATAATCAAGCATATTAAATGCCAAATTTCAGTAATTTGAATACATAATTTATTAGACACAAATTACAACCAAACTCAGAACAATAATGTGTCTATCACATAAAATCGGAATCGGAATCGAACCCACGGCACTGGTACGATAAGTCGGTATCTTATCCATTACGCCATCTGTGCAAGCAATTAAATGATATTGCAGTATATACTTACAATTATTTGGTCCTTGTGGAGTAGAGCACAGCGTATGTGATTCCGTATGCCCTGGAATATTGTCAGATCTCCATAATACTCGCACTATCTGACAATATGCGATCATCATTAGCAGCAAAGGAAATCTGCAGAAAAATGTAAATAATCAATAGCTTTGTCTAAAAGCCCATAAGGTCCCTTCAATTTTAGGTAATGCTTTCATTACAGCTCATATATGTCCCACTGTTGGGCTCGAATCTGCTCCATGATGGGACGAAATTACTATAACACACTGTTCATGTTGGAATAGGGTATGGTTTCAAGTTTACCTTCTCTTGCATAGATATTATATGCGTTTTACATCCATTAGTCGTCCCTAGATCAGCCACGGGTAAGATAGGGGGTGGTGAATTGTATCCTCACTCCTTCGCCACATTTTAACATCAAAAAAAAATAATACGAGCGAAAATCTTATGTTTGTTGTATGTATTTTTTCATTTACGAGCGACGATCTCTAAATTTATGGCACGAAACATAAGCGAAGCGTTGAGGTGATGCTCTACTCTCCATATATGGAAATTAAGGACTTTTGAAAACTAAAAATTACTGTATTTTTTTCACACTGCACTTCTAGGATAATATTATCATAGAAGAATCAAGATCCCAAGTAATTGGGTGAAAAGTAGTAGAACGAATGAAAATGCAAATGACGAAGTTAAATCATACTGAAACACAGAAAAATCAGTTGTGGTTTCCAAAACGAAACTATTCTACGTGGGATCAAACCCAATACACTAAGCACGAGAGATATTCACTTAAAATACTACGCTATATGTACAGTTAAATAAAAATACTTACGTGTATAGAAACAATGCTTTAATGATATGCCATTTGAGATCACTGTCGACTGACCACGTAGATGTGCATTGCATGAAGTACTGGACATTGAAACGCAATTGCATCTTACTCTGAACTTGAAGCACAACGAATTCTGGCACATCTGTTTTAAACATATGTAATTACTTTATTATTTGTTATTAATTACACCTGTGACGGGTAAGCTAAGGAGTGAACGCTTGACGTGGTATGGACATATGATGAGACGGAATGAAAGTGATGTTGTGAAGAAAGTATTAAGTATGAATGTTGAAGGCTTCAGGTTTAAGGGAAGACCGAAGAAAAGATGGATGGACTGCGTGAAACATGACAGGGATAGACAAGAAATGACTACAGAGATGACGTTTAATAGGGTTGTATGGAAGGCGAAGACATATTGCGTCGACCCCAAATATTTATTTTTGCAATTTTTCAGGTAGACCGTGTGAAGGAAATATAGAATGCTACACGAAAAATTAACACACTGAGCATGCCTCCGATGTTAAAAAGGTTGTACCGATGATCAGCCCAAATAGTAACGGGGAAGTAAAATAACAGGTTATAAGACAGGTAATTAAAATCCATCTATCAGCCCGTAAACGTCTACTATTGGATATAGGCCTCCCACGGATCTTCCTACGCTGCGTCGTCCAATTTATGGTCCCCACTTGAGAACCTTTCTTCCCCAACGGCTGTCAGTTCATCGCGTAATGTGGCCTGCCCATTGCCACTTCAACGTCCTAATTCTTTGGGCTATGTCGGTTACACATGTGTCATTGCTGATAACATGCACTGGTTATAAACCTTTGTTTTCAGATACTGCGGAATCTTAGACGAGAAGGTTCTCCTAAGTTTCGTGAACGCTGCCCAGTCGAGTTGGATTCATCGGCTGACTTCTTTCTCGAAATTGGATCTATCTAATTGGACTGTTTGTACTAGGTAAATATATTGATCGACAACTTCAAGAATCGCATTCCCAACCAGGACCGGTACAGCAATGACATAGGTATTAGATATGATTTTTGTTTTGTCCGTGTTCATTTGCAACCCTATTAGATGAGAGATCTTGCTGAAGTCATTGAGCAAAAACAGTAAAAACCCGGAAGGAAAATAAAAATGTGAAACTAAACACTCCAAATCGTTGTCTTTGGCAGCTTATGGTCTGTCCTCGACCAACCCATCCAGAGCGATCGAAGATCAGCGTATGACTCCATAACCTATTACTTCTTACCACCGTTTGTATGTATTATCAGAGTCAAAGACTTAAGTTAGTTGGTCTGCCTTGCAACTTGTAGCAAAAACACTTTTTTGAAATTCATAACGTTTATTGGGATTTGCCAACAGCTGGCAATCCTTATTTTTCTGAATGTTATTTTTTTGATTTAATAATGTCGATAATAACCAAGGTATATATATGGTCTAGATGACGTGTTGATATATAACTCCTAAAATGTATTTTTTGATGAAAATTTTAATGTCAATATATCCAATTATCTTTTATCCTTAGAGGGGAAATAATCATCAAAATTGTTTATGAAACGTCAATGTTGATTGTATTATAGATGAAATTTCATAAAGATAAAAAAAACGTATGCCTCTCGGGACGCCCGACAGAAGACATAACTTAAACTATTCTAAGTTGAACTATTTAATGTTGAAATTATTTAACTTGAGAAAAGCTTAATATGTTCTTATTTAAATTTTATTTATATTAATATAAAAATGTAAGGAAAGGTTATTTACTAAATAAAATCTTTTATTGATTATAAAATATATTTTATTATTAGGTACGATTCTTGTAATAATACGATAAGAAGTTTGAAAAATGGTAAGACAGCAGGCATTGATATGGTGTCTGCCGGGATGACCAAGCTTGGCGGCTCCTGTGTCAGGGAGGCATTCCTGTTGCTCCTCAATTTATGTTGGAGCTCGGGAATGGTTCCCAGGGACTGGAATAGCGCAGTCATCGTGCCTTTGTTTAAAAACAAGGGTTCATGTTATGACTGCGCAAATTACAGAGCCATAAACTTGACCAGTTTGGCAGCAAAAGTGTACGGTAAAATTATTAAAAGGAGAATGAGGATGGTGTCCAATAGTTTATTGTGTGAGGCACAAAGAGGTTTCAGGAGTGGAAGGGGATGCATGGATCATGAGTTCTCTCTGTGCAACATTGTGGCGAAGCATCTGGCTCTAGGTCAGAGGGTTTTCTGCAGTTTTGTGGATCTGGAGAGAGCATTTGACACGGTTGTACGAAAGGAACTTTGGGACATTTTACTGGAGTATGGGTATTAACGGTAAACTGCTGCAAGCTGTGCAGTCCAGTTACATGGGCTGTAGAGCTTGTGTGCGGCTGGATGATGGATGTCACCTTGGTTTGACGTCAATATCAGCGTTAAGCAGGGGTGCGTTCTATCAGCCAGGCTGTTTATCATATATCTAGATAAATGTCTCCAAAGATTGAACTATATGAACGTGGGAGTCCAGATGGACGATTCAGTGGTCACTGCTCTGCTCTATACAGACGATGCAGTCCTGCTGGTGCAGACAACGACTGGCCTGCAGACCCTAGTTGACACAATGACAGAAGATTGTAAGAAAAGGGGTCTACTCGTGAATGTGAGCAAAACCAAAATAATGGTCTTCGAAAGAGATGAAGCCAGAACAGATGTAAGAGTAACAATAGGTAATGATGTACTAGAACAAGTGGATGAATTTGTATACCTTGGATGTGGGTTTAGCCGAGATGGAAGGTACACCACTGATATATAGAGCGAAGAGTGAATGCGGGGAATAGAGTGAACGGAGCGTTGGGACAACTTCTCGGTAGCCACCACCTCAGCCAGAAGGCATGTGTAGCAATACAGAACGCAGTGCTTGTCCCAACATTATTGTATGGAAACGAGAGTTGGGTATGCAGAAAGGAGCAAGAAAGTAAAATTAATGCGGTCGAAATGCTATCTCTACGGAGATTCTGTGGAGTTAGGCCGACCGATCGCATTCGTAACGACGACGTATGAGAGCGAGTAGGTATGAAAGAGAGTATTCGTGTAAAGATGCAAAAGGGAATGCTCCGATGATTCGGACATGTGGAAAGAATGCCGAACGAACGTCTGGTTAAGAAGATATACAATGCGAAAGTGGAAGAATGTAGGTACCAGGGGAGACCGAGACTCACCTACCTAGACCAGATTGGTCACGTGCTGAAGGAAGGTGGAGCCAAGAGTCTCTAAAACCGGCGAGCGTGTATGAAGAGAATTATGAATGTTGAAGAAGCGAGTGAAGTATGCAAGGATAGAGATCTCTGGCACTCTGTTGTCTCTGCCTACCCTGCAAGGGATATGGCGTGATGTGCGTATGTATATATGTACAATTTTTGTATATGTACATTCAAATTTTGTGGATGTACATTATTAGTATCATTATTTAATCTTATAAAGTAACAATTGGCTTATTATAGCTATAATAAGCAACGAAATTTTTACCTTTTTTAGATACATACAGTATCTAAAAACTTGCTCTATTCTGGCGTAGAGCGGTTATGCACTACGTCTGATCCGAATCCGATCCGAACCTGTGAAAGTATGGATCTAGAGAACTTGGACCGAATTCGGATATTGCTTACGCACTAGTCTGATCTGAACCCGTGAAAATATGGGTCTAGAAAGCAAAAAGTAGTTGCAAAAGTGAAAATTTTATATTGGGAAATTTGCCACTTAAAAAGCGGGTGAAATCGGTAGATTTTTACAAAATAAAACAGTATATTAATAAAATCATATAATAACTAATACTAATAATGTATGCACAATTTAAATTATTGAAATTTAGCATTTAATATGCTTAATTATTTATAAAATCCGATTACGAAATGAAAAATGATGTCGCAAGCGGGATTCGAACCCACGCCTATTGGGATTCCGGCCCAATCGTGCTGCCACTACACCACCGCGACTAATTGTAGGACATGCAAATTTCACTTCGTATTATATTTACGTCTTAAGGTGACGGTATGCTATCTACCCGACAATGTTTACACATTGTTATAGGCTTAATACTTCAAACGTTTCGGTTCGAATCCCGCTTGCGACATCATTTTTCATTTCGTATCCACAATTTTTTTATTTATTTTCATTCTCGTACCACCCCTTACTCGCTATTTTAGAGAAAATTTTTCATCAGTATGGAAATTAAAACAGTTTTAATTGTTTTCTTCTACAAATATTTTTTGTGTGGAGAAGCCCTACTATTGAATTAGAGGAAAGTTTATTCCTTTCTTTTGTTTTCATTAAATTAATCGATAAAAATATTCTTTCCACTGCCACGCTGACTCTCTGCTCGTACGCACCTTGGCTTTAACTCCGCCGCAGTGCGCGACCGTTCATACAAATAATTCTATGGCTACTTCGGTCCGTCATAAATAGAAGATTTATCCGAGATGGAGATTTTAGAATGACGGAAAGAAATCGGATGACGGAGATCGGATCTAGTGCGTAAATTAGCATAGAAATAGTTCTACGGCTACGACGGATCATATTTTCACGGGTTCGGATCGGATTCGGATCGGACGTAGTGCGAAACCGCTCTTACGTGTCACGTAACGAAGCGGAAGCGAACTTACTTACTTACTTTACTCTCCCAGCAAAAAAATCACTTTTCAAAAATAATATATAGAGAATTTTATTATATAATTAACACAGTCCTTAATCACTTACGTTAATATATTCGAAAACAGGTTAATCCCGCATCTAATCTCAAAATCTATTAGGTCGTTCATATTGTAAGAGTTAATTATAATAGTGAAAGGTTTTGTTTAAAATGTTTATGTAAATTAACTTTGCTATTAGATAGTTTATAATAAAGGCTTTAAATATATTTTAATTCGGGTTTCTATGATAATATTTAAAAAAGGGGGTGAAGCTTTCCTTTTAAATATATCGTTAATGGTAATGCGAGTAGGTATGAAAGAGAGTATTGGTGTATGAATGCTCCGATGGTTCGGACATTGGAAAGAATGCCGAACGAATGTCTGGTTAAGAAGATCGATACCGAGACTAACTTACCTAGACCAGATTGGTCACGTACTGAATGAAGGTGGAGTCAAGAGTCTCCGAAACTGGTGAGCGTGTATGAAGAGAATTATGAATGTTGAGGAAGCGAGTGAAGTATGCAAAGATAGAGTTCTCTGGCACTCTGTTCTCTCTGCCTACCCTGCAAGGGATATGGCGTGAAGATATGTATGTATGTATGTGTGTTAATGGTAATAGTGATATTACATAATAAATTCAAAAGGTGAAATTGACAGGTCAAATCTTTTTTTTTTTTTTTTATTGCTTATGGTGGCAAACGAGCAAACAGCATACCTGATGGTAAGTGTCACTGCCGCCCATGGACCTTTATAATACCAGCGGTACAGTTAGCCCTTTGCCTACCAATAATTCTCCACCCAGAAAGATGGGCTTACCCTCATCGAAGAAAGCACAGCATCATATGGCCACAGCTCAAGCATTAATTTTCTGCGAGAGTGTGGTACTACCCCGGACGGATCGGCCCGCAGATGTCCACAGAGAACTGTCAACAGTGTAGTCCTACCATTAAAATCATTTTATATTTCTATAGGAGACCAGTTATCACTCTAATGAGGGTCCCGAAAGTTCAATGTATGTACTTAGATTATCCACAATTTTATTTCTGATTGCAGTTTACCGGGATATGTATAGATAAAATAACACACTCAGTTTAAAAACACTCGGTATTAGAGAAAGTTTGAAATTTATGTCAATGATGAAAAAGTTAAAGAGTGAACACAGTGCCGGACTGCGAATTTAGGGGGTCTTAAGTTAATACTACTTAGGGGCCCAATTATTTAGGGGGACGTCGGTCGAGGAGAGGGTACTCCTCATTGGTATTCCGTCGGGCCGACCACTGACGTCAAGTCACTCTGCTCCGATGGTCGGCCCAACGACGACGGCGACGTCATGGGTGGGTTACGGGTGTGCGTACTTACGCCCCTCTGTCGCCCCGGACGGAGTGGTGCGAGGAGTGCGCCGACCGTAAACCAACCCAAAAAAAAAGCGACCCAATTATTCAAAGTATAGGAAAAAATTATATTTGATTTAAATTATAGTACTAGCTGTCCCGGCAGACGTCGTCCTGCCCGGAAAAGTTTTAAGCGATATGCTGACAGCAGCGCCACCTACCGGGTTCAATTGTGTTTTTCAAATCATCCAGGGACCCATTGGAATATACATAGAAAGTTTCATCCCAATCGTTTCAACCATTTGACATACCGACAATGGTGCCACCTACCGGGACCAATTGTGAATCTAAACCATTATCGAATCCCCTCAAACACACACAAAAGAAAATCAAGAAAATCCGTCCAGCCGTTTAGGAGGAGTTCACTGTCAACACACGTACAGAAGAATTATATATTTAAAGATAATATGCCTTAGTGTTTATTAAATATAACTGTAAATAAATTGAAAAATAATAAAACAACCTTCTTGCACTTTCGTATGACAATTTTTTTAAAATATCATTGTCTATTTTTGACTTAGATGGGGGCCCCTTGAATTCACGGGGCTCTAGGCTGAAGTCTATCGACCGAGGCGGCATGCCTACTGGCCGGGACACCCCCGTGGGACCTAGAGGCGGAGATGCTCTCCGACCTCTACCGGCGGGTGACCTCACTGCGCGACGAAGGTGGCTCCCCATCGCTGAGCGAGATAGCCACCTGGCGCGAGGACGCCCGCCGAGACGTCATCGCCCGTTGGGCTACGCGGCTGGAGAGGCCTAGACACGGTGTCGTCACCGTCGAGGCTCTCCGGCCCGTATTGATGGAGTGGATGGAGCGGCGGCATGGAGTCCTCTCCTTTCGACTGGTGCAGGTGTTGTCGGGGCACGGATGCTTCGGCTTTTACCTGCACACGGTCGCGCAAAGGGAGTGGACTTCGTTCTGCCACCATTGCAGCAGTGACGAGGACACGGCGCAACACACGCTGGAGGCGTGTCCGGGCTTTGACCGGCAGCGCCGTGACCTCGTCGCTGTTATCGGTGCCGACCTGGCGCTGCCGGCTGTCGCGAGAGCGATGGTCGACAGCGTCAGGAACTGGGACGCGGTCGCCGCCTTCTGCGAGGCTGTCATCTCGCAGAAGGAGGCGGCGGAACGAGTCCGGGAGGAGTCCCGCGACCCGGGCCGCCGTCAGCGGCCGGGGCGGCGCAGGCGCGAATACCTGCGCCTGATGCCGCCCTAACCGAGGCCTCGGGTGATCGGACCGGGGAATTGTCCGGTCACCCGACGTGAGGCCACCGCGTGAGGGCGACGCCCCGACGGCGAAATCTGTCGGGGCGTCGACGAGAGGAACCCGCGAGGGTAAACCGCCGGGCGGGCCACCGAAGTTAAAATCGAGTACCGGTGGTCCGCTCGCACGGCGAAGAGAGAAGGTTTTACGGTGGGTCTATGGGGTCACGCGCCGCCTTTCCGTCACCCCGGACCGATTCAGCGGGGCGAGACGCACCCATAGCCCACCAATAAAAAAAAAAAAAAAAAAAAAAGGCTGAAGTCTTAAAAGCCATGTGGTAAATCCGGCCCTGAGTGAACGCCTCACTGGATATTGATATGTGATTGAGAGGGATGAAAGTAACGTTGTGAGGTCAAGTATGAATGTCGAAGGTTTTTATTGCAGTATGTCATAATATTTTACTCGACCTTTTTAGTTTTCAATCGACTATCAAAGGAAATTTTTGCGTATGTGTTGAATGTTAGTAATTTTTTTTATGGTCTCGTATTATTTAAATGACTGGATGGATTTCAACAGGCAAGATGTCATTATATTAGTCTTGAATACTCAATTATTCTAAGATAGGTGTTAGAAAAATGAAAAACAAAATGATGAATTTATGGCGCGAAATAGTAAAACGTAATAAATGAGAACCTATCGAATAGAATAAAATATAGGAAATGAAAAGGGTATTGTAAAGTTAAATGTTTAAATTAGGAATAGTTGATTGGTTTCAAAAGCTTTTAATAATATAAATAGAGGCCATGTTTGTATCGGCTCTAGTGCTATTAGTCCCAATAACGAATAGTTACAGTTTTTATAAAGGTGTGCCGGAATAATAGAAAGACTAAATTAAATAATTAAAAATAAAAAATCAACCGCAAAAACAATTTTAAAGTAATGTACTAAAACTAAAAAAAAAAACAACAGGCAGTCATGGGGACTGCCTATAGAAGTGAAAACTATTAACTTAAGACTAATTGAAATAATAATAATTTTCTAATTTTTATATAAAAATAAAAACCTATAAGTTTTCCCCTCCAAAAACGCTCAACGCGCCTAAAGAAGTTTTCATATATTCAAATTCAAATTCAAAACATTTATTATGCATAAACCCTGCGAGGGCACTTACATATTGTCATTTTTTTTACATTTAAAGTTAATCTAATAAACTACCACCGGATCGGAATGAGACCGCTACTGAGAAGATCCGGCAAGAAACTCAGTGGGTTTGTCTATTTATATTTTGTCTATGTTATTATAATTTTTTTTTCATTTTTTATATATAAAAAAAAAAAAAAATAGTACATGTTTATTATTTAATTAGCTTCAGTGCGATGCCCTTCGAACGCAATAGTTAAAATACAATAAAGAAATACCATGGCTGGACCGGATCCCACAAGCGGCACCCGATCACGAGTTAACTACTAGAGCAGCCATCACTCCCCTCAACCACCTTGGAGGGAAGGGAGAGACCCGCTCCACGCAGCTACCGCAAGCGGTCCTTTCAGTGAGCATGACCAATACCATGACGTACTATAAATGCAAAAAAGTCAAAATTCGTCAGGCAACACACGCTACGCTTTACAAGTATGTATAATTATTAAAATGAAATAGTAACTAAGCAGTTTTAAAAAAAAAAAAATAATGTAGGTACCTAATTGCTGAAAGAGGAGCTGCTCATAGCCAGTCTGAACTATCACTTAGATAATCTGAGATTTTATAATAACCTTTTTTACAGAGTCTGTTCTTGACAGCCCTTTTAAACTTGTTCACAGTCATATCTCGGATATCTTTTGGTACTTTATTATAGAAGCGTATACATTGCCCCATGAATGACCTATTAATTCTTTCAAGACGCGTACTGTGTACAACTAATTTGTCCTTATTCCGAGTATTCACACAATGAATGTCACAATATCTTTCAAAGTTACTGAAATTTCTTTTTACATACAAAACATTTTCGTATATATATTGTGATACAACAGTCAGAATATTCACCTCTTTGAATTTCTCTCGAAGTGAAACTCTTGGGCCTAGATTATAAATTGCGCGGATAGCCCTTTTTTGCAGAACAAAGATACTACTCAAATCCGCGGAGCATCCCCACAGCAATATGCCGTAAGACATAAGACTATGAAAATAAGAGAAGTAAACTATTCTAGCTGTTTCAATATCGGTCAATACTCGAATTTTTTTGACCGCATAAGCCGCTGAACTAAGCCTGCTTGACAATTTTTCAATATGAGGGCCCCATTGGAGTCTAGCATCTATAGTGATGCCTAGAAAAACGGTTGATTCCACAAGGTCTACAGCCACACCATTCATTTGAACATTGGTTCCCACTTGTCTTACATTAGGTGTGGTAAATTTAATACATTTTGTTTTGTTCTCATTAAGAACTAGATTATTTGTGTTGAACCAATGAACAACGTTAGACAGTGCGTTGTTCACATCGTCAAAATTAAGCATTTGTCTTTTAATTTTAAATAACAAAGATGTGTCATCTGCGAACAACACAATGTTTTGATTGTCTCCTATATAGTAGGGTAAGTCATTAATATATACAAGGAATAGAAATGGCCCCAGAATGGACCCTTGCGGAACGCCCATTTCAATAACAGAACCAGATGATCGTGCACCATTAATATCGACCATCTGAATTCTGTTGCTTAGGTAAGAAATTAAAAGCTCAAGAGCGTTATTCCTGACCCCATAGTGATATAATTTCCTGATAAGGGTTTCGTGGTGCACACAATCAAATGCCTTAGATAAATCGCAAAATATGCCCAAGGCATCATGCGATTCCTCCCAGGCTGCAAAGATATTCTTTAACAATTCGACACCCGCATCAGTAGTAGAGGAATTCTTAGTGAAACCAAATTGATTTTTATGGAAAATACTATGTTTGTTAAAATGACTCATCATCTGATTAAGCAAAATTTTCTCAAATACTTTACTAAGTGTTGGTAGTATGGAAATAGGGCGAAAATTGTTAACATCTAACATACTACCAGATTTGTGCAAAGGAATTACTCTACTAAATTTCATGAGTTCAGGAAACACACCTCGAGCTACACAACCATTAAACACACATGCCAGGTGGGGAGCAATAATAGATATTATAAAATTAACAGTCTTTACAGATAAGCCCCACAGATCTGCTGTCTTTTTAATATTAAGAGTTTTATAAGACTTTAAAATATCATTCACACTGACATCTGAGAATTTAAAGGAAGTGTTACATTGCACAATGCATTGTTTAAGGAGCGATTCAGCTAAATTAGGAGATGACGCTAAAGATTTAGTCATTAGTACTGGCACATTTGTAAAATAGTTTTCAAATTCTGTCGCCACTTCATTATCCGCTTTCACAATTTTATCACCTATTTTTAAATTAAAATCCTTTTTCCGTACAATTTTTCTACCGGTTTCACTATTTATCACTTTCCATGTCATTTTAATTATATCACTAGATTGTATAATATAGCTATAGATATACTATTAGCATTAGCATGTCGGTAACGCGAGCCTATAAGTTTTTCCCCTCCAAAAACGCTCAACGCGCCTAAAGAAGTTTTCATATAGCTATAGATATACTATTAGCATTAGCATGTCGGTGACGCGAGCCTATAAGTTTTTCCCCTCCAAAAACGCTCAACGCGCCTAAAGAAGTTTTCACATAGCTATAGATATACTATTAGCATTAGCATGTCGGTGACGCGAACCTATAAGTTTTTCCCCTCCAAAAACGCTCAACGCGCCTAAAGAAGTTTTCACTTCAAAAAACCACAGGAATTGGTGTGTGGCTACGAATATTACCAACAGCTACTTTGTCGTGAAAAACGACTAAGAGCTATATATCTACCTGGGCCAATTTTACTTGATGCTGTCTGGTCAACAATTATATTCCCAAGGATAAATAAAGTTAAGCAGGCGGTTGGCCATAAAACTTTTGCAATATATAACATGAAAGAGGATTACATTGCGTCAACCCCAAGTAATTTGGATAAGTGCATGATAATGATAATGCACTAAAAAGGCCAAAACAAGATTGAGAATATAAAAAAAAAAACTCGGTTTAATAGATGGTATTATGAGCTGAAAGCTTAAGTTAAATTTGCGTATTAAGTTTAGTGGCACACGGAATCTATTAAATTTATTTCGATTTAAATTTTCAATTTATTAAAATTCTTTTGAAGTGACAACTTCTTGGCGCTACGCACACAGATTTTTTCGTAGGCTGTATCGGTATAGTGAGGCAGATCCGTCACGCTGTGAGGTGAAAGGTTCGATCGGGTGAACTCGGGACCGCCGAGTGTACCCGAGCGAGAAAGATCAGCTGCTCTTCACTGCTGTGTCGCTAAATTTACTATATACAATTTATATGTAATAATTGTTATTATTGATTATTATCAATTATTCAATAGTTTTAATAGTTATTATTGATACATAATAAAGTAATTACTTTAACAATCAGTTTTTGGTTTACATATTTTTTGATTCTTTTTCTTAGTTTTAAGTTTTCGCTTCTGTCGGTAGTCCTCATGACTGCTTTGTTTTTTTTTTTATTATTATTTTTAAAGACCCCTGAAGTGCTAAGGAAATAATCCTTGTATTGCGGGTGACTTTACAAATATAAAATTAACGCAGACAAATTACACCCAGACACGAAACAACAGTTTGTGAATCGTACAAACTATTGTCCTGTGTGGGAATTGAACCATCGGTACTGGCACGAAAGGTCGATCTTATCGTAACCACTACACCACCTGTTTAGTTTTACATTGGTAAAACCTGGCTTATGCAAAGAGTTGTAACTAAATATGATAAAGACAGCGTAGGACGACCCCCCACTCGGTGGACTGATGACCTTATCAAGGTCGCAGGAAACCGTTGGATGCAGGTGGCACAGGACCGTTATAGATGGCATTCTTGTGGGGAGGCCTATGTCCAACAGTGGACGTTTACGGGCTGATGGATGGATGATAAAGAAAAGAAAATACTTACTAAATAGAAGTGAAAGTAGCCAGATGATGAGTATAGCAGTTTTGGCACGTCCAGTGGTGGATTTGAACTTCAATGGGAAGCAGATCGCGTACCAGCGGTCCACCGAGATGAATGTTAGCGTCAATACTGACACCGTTACAGATACCGACTGAAACAAAAGAAATAAATTATTGGTTTGTTGTATTATATGGTGAAGGAATAAGAATGCAATTCTTCATCCTTTTCTTTTCCAGTGAAGTTGTAAGAGTCAGCGAAAGGCATAATACGGTTGATAAAGGATCCACACGAATTAAGCTATGAAATTTTAATATTTAATAAAAGAAAATACTTTATTATATTTCCATGTGGTGACGGAGTAAGAATACTATTCACTACCCCATAGCTTACTCGTGGGTGATCGTACGAGACGACTAACGGATATAAAATGCATATAACATCTATGCAAAATAAGGAAAATTCGAAACAAAACCATATACCAACACGTCTGACCAGCGCGGTATAGTAGGATAATTTCCCTCCCATTACGGAGGAGGCCCGAGCCCGACAGTGGGACGTTTCTGGGCTGTGATGATGATGATGACTTTATTATCATCAAGCAGAATAAGAACAGTTTTATAAAAAATATTGAGATTCATTTAGCCTGCTAGGTTAATGATAAAAACTAAAACGAAAAATAATTTTCACGCGTGGGACTCGAACCTACATCTATTAGAAATCTGTTGGAATGAATTTTCAATAGGTGTCGGTTTGAATCCCACTTGTCAATGGTTTTATAATAAAAATGACCGAATTAATTGAATAAGTGATGTATTTATATTAAAATAATAGTAACATATAAAGACAAAATTGGGTAGGCTGTGGTGACAAAGCTAACGTTGATGGGTTCATCATATCATCCTTAACTAACTGCCACCGATGACAAAGACCGCGTTCCTGTGGCCCATTCGCACGCGGCGTGGCGAAGTACATTGCGGGGCGGGTTTATGGACGGATTTAGCGGGGTGCGATCAGGCCACAGTCCGCCGCAAAAAAAAACATCCTTAACTCACGCTGCCCATCTGCTCCCCCCTGATCAGTTTGGATCTATGAAAAAGTATATAACGTTTATTATTATTGCAAGAGAAAGAAAACCCGAATAAATCTATAAAAACCCGTTTAATTAGTGTTTTATGTATATTAGGACAAATTCCGTTTCATATAGATGTTAAAATATCTTCAATAGGTTTTGAAAAGAGGTTTTTAATTTTCTTTTGACATACGTACATATTATCACGCCATATCCCTTGCAGGGTAGGCAGAGAGAACAGAGTGCCAGAGAACTCTATGTCTGCATACTTCACTCGCTTCCTCAACATTCATAATTCTCTTCATACACGCTCGCCGGTTTCGAAGACTTTTGACTCCACCTTCCTTCAGTATATGACCGATCTGGTCTAGGTAGGTTAGTCTCGGTCTCCCTCGGTACCTACATCCTTCCACTTTCGCATTGTATATCTTCTTAACCAGACGTTCGTTCGGCATTCTTTCCACATGTCCGAACCATCGGAGCATTCCCTATCGCATCTTTACACCAATACTCTCTTTCATACATTCAAATCATATTTCATAATTTCAATTAATTTTCTTTTGAACTAATAAATATGAAATTATATAATGATTTCTGATATTTACGCGAATATTAAGTATTTGAAATAAACCTATTTTTAATAATATAGCGATCATGTTTAGTTTGAAACGTCGGGCAATTAAAAATCAAATACAGACGCGACGAAATCCGTAAAAAATAATTTTATTACAAATACATTTTTAACCAATTTTAAACAGGTATTTATTATTGTATACTTAATATTACATATATTATATTTGTGAAGGGTAAATGTTTAATATATTTTATACGAATTTGAACTTAAATATTTGTATGTTTAACTTTCATATTTCAACTACTTTAGCGATTATCATAAAATTGTATAAACACGTAGTTGGTAAGGGATACTGAAAAATAAAATAGAGTATATTCTAAAAAAAAAACATATGTTATATATGATCGCTTGTTTTAACAACTCGGCATATTGACAGAAACATTAAGGAAAAAAGGATAATAATATACCGGAAGAGAATTTGTTATCCCCGAAAAAAAAAAATCCTACTTTAAGTAAAAGCCAGCAACAAGATTACGCATGTATTTAATTTTGATTAATATTCCAACGTTTCGAATACTTTTCAGCTTTAAAAAAAAAAACCATGAACGAGAGGATTGCTCCTCTCGTGAACATGGTGTTCATGATTCTTTTTTTAAATACAAGTATGTCGTGGTAGAACCAGCCATCGAATTCGTATTAGTTCTTGGAATTTTGATTTCGAATTGAGTGAGATATATAATCAGACTTTGCTTTAGATAAAAATCTATATTGTTTCGTGTAATAAAGTTTATTAGTTAAGTGGGAATATAAATTGACTGTGTGAATATAATTTTCCGTGTGGTCACGGAGTAAGAATACAATTCACCGCTCTCTATCTTACTCGTGGGTGATTATAAGAGACGACTAAGCGATATAAAACGCATATAACATCTATGCGAGAGAAGGAAACCGCGAAACAAAACCCTTTACGAACACGTCTGACCAGCGTGGTATAGTAAATCAATCACCCTCCTATTATAGAGGAGGCTCGAGCCCAACAAATCCCACCAACCACCCATGGCCTGTTCGACATCTAGGTCATATAGGCCAAAGCATCGAGATACATATACACGCCTTGCTCATTGCGTTAGCGCGCACATGCTTCTTAAATCTCTACAAGTTATTTAACTCTCTCTCATCCTTGTCTCTTTGTCCTTCTCCCTGTATCATTAGGGCGGACAGCACACGGTACGACTTCGTCGTCCGACATTCGTCGCCCGCGGTAATCGCATCTAGCCACTTACCCGCTGCTCTGGCTGCCATCTTGGCGTTCTGTGCCAACCTGATCTTCAAGCCGTCTGGCCTTGTACCAGGCGTGTGCAAATTCCTGCAGCCTATAAAAGTTAGCCTCCGAGGAGCTCCTAAAAAAAACCTAACCTCCGCTCGAGCCCAACAGTGGGACATATATGAACTGAGATGATGATGATAAAGTGACTGTACAGATGGCGTAATGGTTAAAATACCAACCTTCTGTGCTAGTGCCGTGGGTTCGATTTCCACATAGGATAAGCAATTGTGCGATCCACAAAATGTTGTTCTCACAAAATAAAGCGCACACCAAAATAAACTTTCACCTCAAAATCAAATTTCTATTCAGTTAATAGTTTAAAATAATATATTCTTTAGGCGTTTATGAAGTTTTCCGAGTCAGGATACCATAAAATGATTTGAGAATTCAAATTTGCGACTTCAAACAGATTCAGATTTCATGTCACAGTTGAATTATATTCGTGATATAATAACTCAATATCATAAAAAGCTCTTAAAAGTTTTATGAATAAAGTAATATTTATTTTTCCAATAACTTATATTTATGTTCGTTGGTTATTATCTATGATCGTGAAGTCCAAATCATATTTTGTATTCCGAGAATATTGCGTGTAATATAATAAAGTTATATTTGTTTATTTTTTTTTTTCTTTTATTACTTTTACTGACCCGCAATATATAAAGCTTGTGTTCAAAGTCTTCAATAAGAAATTAAGTAAAATATCATCGCCAAATTTAATCCCCTACTTTATAACCTTGGGGGATGAAAATTGAGAAAATTTAGAACATGTTTATTTATTTTTACTTTATAGTAATTGTGCTTAATTTTACAGCTATATATAAAGTTTCTTTTTTTTTCTATATACAAACTTCGCAACTGTGTTTCACATTTTAGGGTTGAATTTCATAATCTTTTCTTAGCGAGTCTCCATGTCACAAAAATAAATTATTTGTCAATTTCATGGTTTTAGTTTTAATAGTTTTGGGGTTTTAAAGAGTCAGTCAATAAATAAATATATAATGTATAATAATAAGTGCGATTGAACGAATGCCATGTCTGAATTTATCTACTATTTTTAACAACCTTATTTTATTCATTCTGAAGGCTGACCAACCACACCGAGACTTCTTCACCTCCCTCCAAAAGAGTTTGGTGTTACCCTCGAAATTTTCAGTCAGCCTATCTTCTGCACTCATATTTGCTCTATCACCTTTCTCTTTCACGAAGGCCTTGGTGTCATTCTTACATTGCTGATATATTTCTTTCTTCTGGTCAGTTAAACTGTCATTCAGATTCAAAGAAGAGACATAGTCCACGCCACGCTTTCTTCTTTTGCTCTACGGAAGCTGCCACTACCGCATCCCATCATGCATCACCATTTGTTTTTTTATGCTTCTTTGAACTTCCACATACTTCTTTCGCAGTATCTACCATACTCTCTTTCAATATTCTCCAGCATTCTTCAATGTCCGATTGCAGCTGGCTTGCCATCGTCAGCCGTTCTCGGACACTCTCTACATACTTTTCTCTTACACACTCTTCTTGCAACCTTTCAACCTTTATTTTTTCAAGCCCTCCGAAGTGGAAACGCTCTCGCCAGTGCCTCCACTTTCTGAGCAGAACATTAAATCTCTCAATAACGAGATAGTGGTCCGTGTCGACTGTGGGGCCCCTGTAGGCTCTTGCGTCCAATATTTTACTTCGGAGACGACTGTCTACTAAAATTAAATCTATTATATTTTTCTGTTCATTCCTTCTCCATGTTTACATATATGGATGTCCTTATGTTGGCAAAATGTGTTTGGCACAAGGTTTCTCTCCATGCATAAATACGCTATGAGTCTACCTGCGTCGTTCACTCTCTTATCACCAAATGAACCAAGTACGTCTTCATAGTCGGGACGCTTGGTCCCACCAACCCATCCGTTCAAATCTCTGCATATAATCACGCATTCACTAGTTTCTGTCATATTCAGAACTTCCCTAACATTATCCCAAAACTTTTCTAGGTCTGATGCCACCGAAGATCCTACGGGAGTATATGCTACAGCCATGAATACCTTGGTGACACCTAGTTTTATATGGACCCAAAGAAGTCTGGGATCATACATTTTGTAATCCTTCACACCTGAGGCCAAGCGAGAGGACAACAGCACTTCTACCCCCATGCTGGCTCGATCGCTCTGTGGTACACCAGACCACAGAGTCATCCCGTCACCAGGAAGATCGCAGGCGTCGCTGCCCCTTCGCTTGGTCTCTGTTACACAGAGCACGTCTAGCTGTTTGTCCGCCATGACGATTATCAGATCGTGTAACTTACCTTCCACACAACCTCTTACATTCCACGTGCCCACCTGGCACTCTGCTCTCCTCGACTCGCCTGACTGGGTAAGGCGTGATGGGTAGCGGCCCCCATCGCTACATCTGCCAATGTTCGTACCGACGGGGACAGGTCGGTACGCATCGCTTCCGGGGGACGCCCTAACCCGCACTGCGGTATGCATTCGAGCCGGATTAGCAGTCTAACTAGACTGGCAGGGGACGCGATGAGCCCGCTCCGGACTATGCCCCCCTAAATTTAGTTTAATAGTCACTAAAATCGTTAATTTCGTTGGAAATTTAAATACATACGCGATTAAATTAACAAAATAGTTTTAAAGCAAAATGTTCACAGTAAAATAGTAAGATAAATTGCTTTGTGTAACTCAATAGTTAAATTTATCAATTTCCCTTAGCTAATAGTTGTGGTTAGCGATTAATTACCTAAAATCTTTATAGGTAGCCATTCTCTCCTAACACCACAAGCTAGTTAATAAAGATATATTATTACAGATTAATGTTTGGCCATTACGTTTGAACGCCTTCAAGGAGTAATATATTTTGGTTATTTTACCTTTGAGATATTTTGATAATAAATAATTTATAGAATTTATTATTATTTATTAATATATGTGCTGTGTGGTAGCGGCTACGAATACTACTAATCCTTACTTTGCTCGTAGATGTCGTAAAATACGACGCTTTATATTGATCTTGGCCAACTCCACCTGATCCCGTTTCGTCAACAATTACATTCGCAAGAAGTGTTGACGTCAAGGAGGCGGTCGGCGGCGTTGGCAAGTAATTGGGATAAGAGTAGGAGACTGATGAAATGATGGTCTCTTTCAAAAGGAATATGAGATCCTTTAGGAGTCTTACATGGGGATATAAGTCCACCACGCGAATGCTTTTGGAGAAATTTAATTCAAAAATGAGATGGGATAGAGATACACTAAGAGCTTTATATCGACTCTGACCAACTCCACCTAATGTCGTTTGATTTACAACTACATTCCCAAAGCGGATTGACGTCATAAAACTATTGCCAGTAACTATTAGAATATGTACTAGTACATAGTCGACTTCAAGTGATTGGGATAAGAGCAGGCGAATGATGATTATTATTTATTAAGATTTTGTACACACATTGATAAGTATAATTAATAGTTTAAATTATTCTTATAATTTACAAGAAAAATATCTTTTTTTTTATGTTTATCCTTATTAAGCCTTTCATTATCATCATCATCATTCTCCTACTCTTATCCCAATTACTTGGGGTCGATACAATATGTACTCTTCTTTCATAGTACATATTGTAGAAGTTATTGGCAATAGTTTTATGACCGGCCGCCTGTTAGATGTCAACCCTCCTTGGGAATGTAATTGTTGACCAAACGGCATCAGATGGAGTTGGCTTAGGTTACAGGATATCCGAGCAAAAGTAAAGGTTGGTAATATTCGAAACCGCTACCACACAGCCGTCATCATTATTAAGCTTTTCATAGTCTAGAATTTCGCCTAGCTTTCCGGGTGGTCAAGAGTTCGTACCAGTGGTCATCCTGGTGCCGTTAGGAAGAATTCCATTCCATAAAAAATACGTAACTTTACTCAGATGAGAAAAGACGCAATCTATTCAAAACTCACGATCATATGTTCAAGAGTTCAACGACCTCGCGTGGTGAAAAAAAAATTTTTATTTCATCGGAATTGATTTTTGTTCTAGCCTATCATTACACGTAGGACTAGTAGGGTTACCTATCTTTGTTTTCGGGAGCGGTCCCCTTCCACCCTGTATAGGCTACTCGTTGCTAACGCTCGCGCGATACCGGGTTGAGAGTCCTCAGCGGTCACCCATAGTCCGGGTTAAGCTGTGACAGCCATCTGCGGCTAACAGCTAAAAGACAGACACAAAAAAAAAAACGCTCGCTCTACGGCGTTGAGACCCCACAGCGCTCAACCATAGTCGGGGTTAAGCTGTGACAGTCATCTGTGGCTAACAGCTAAAAGACAGACCAAAAAAAAAACCGCTCGCGCTGGCCTGACAGGTACACTGCGTGCATGTATTCGAGTGCCATTGCGTTAAACGTATAACGCAGCCTTGCTGGAAGTCGCATCATTTTCAACATTATTCATCATTGTATTAACAGAGTTTGACGGGGGTAGGTACCCATAAATTGTACTTAGTAAACTCTCCCGTTGACTTCAAGAGGCTGAAAACGAGGCGAAATCCATGCTCTTTAAGTTGGAAAATTAGTGTACCCGTTGAGTAATACAATGAGAAAGAGAGCATCGCATTTCAGATATACAATCCACACTTTACTTTAATGTCCACCAAGAACCTCACATCCAAGGACATGTGCGTTTTTTTTGTGTGTGTCTTAGTTGTTAGCCTCAGTTGTTAGCCTCAGATGGCTATGACAATTTTACCCGGACTGTGGGTGAGCGCTGAGGGCTTTTAGCCTGATTGGACCCGAGGACATGTGCGAATCCAGGTCAGGCATTTATTCTGTTATAAAACTTTACGTAATGTTTTTCTATTTATCTTTACAAAGCTTGGTTTATTCAAACTTGTTACGGGAATCACTATAGTCAATCGGCCACAATTTATGTGTTTCTATCACACCTGCTATCTTTCAAATAGTTGATCTTATACAGAACTGTTAACTGATGTGGTTATTTTTCGTTCAGAAATCATCAGGAATAATTTATTTAATACTAGCTTCTGCCCGCGGCTTCGCCCGCGTAAAAGGTTACTTTTCTAAAGATTTTCATTCCCTATTTTTATTTTACTCCTTAAGGTTCTATTATATACATATATTAAGGGTAATTTTAATGTCATATTTATTTATATCTAATCAATAGCCTAAAAATACGTTTCAAGCTTCTGGCTTTAATAATGACAATACTTCCTTACAACTTTTCATCCCCCTTTACAACCCTTTTTGCATTAAAAAGTAGCCTATGTTCTTGGTAAGGCTCTAGACCATCTGTGTGCTAAATTTCATTTCGATCGGATCAGTAGTTTTGGCGTGAAAGAGCGACAGACAGACAGAATTACTTTCGCATTTATAATATTAGTAAGGAAGTAAGGATTATAGGCGCTATTTACTAGCTGGTGTTTTATGCAAATTTATGTTAGTTTCCAATTTATCTGATTAAGTGATTACTTATGTGATGAAGTAAGGATCATCATCATCATCCTACTCTTATCCCAATTACTTGGAGTATACGCAATATATACTGTAGTTCCATCGAAAATATTGTAAATGTTACTGGTAATAGTTTTATGACCGGCCGCCTGCCTGACCCTACTTGGGAATGTAAATGTTGATGTGATAGCATCAGACTGAGTTGGCTCAGGTGGGTAAATAACGCTTAGTCTTTTACGACATCCACAAGCAAAGCAAGGGTTGGTAGTATTCGTCGCCGCTACCGTACGCATGATGAAGTAAGAATACAAATAATAATCATCCATCCCTTACTTACATGCTCCATTAGTAATAGCTAAAGAACATAAGTAAATAAAAAAAGGTGTAATAAAAGGGTATTCTTCAATAAAGCCTTACAAATCAGATTATGATGGTGCCATGGGGTACTGTAAACCAATTTTACTCCTACGAATAAAAAGGTTCTGTTTGAATATTGAAACGTAAGGTTTATATAATATTAAACATTCAGAATATATTTATTTAAAATATTTTGTATAAATAAATAGATTTTTGTTTAGTGACGGAGTAAGAATACAACTCACTCCTTATTTTACCCGTGGGTTATCTTAAGAGATACGAAACGCATGTAACATCTGTGCAAGTGAAGAAAACTCGAAATATAATCCTATACCAAAACGTCTTTTTTTTTCTTGGCGTCGGGCTATGGTTCGATCACGCCCCGCTAATCCGTCCGAGGCGACGGGAGAAGCGGCGTACGACCCCGTAGACCCGACCTGCAACATACCTCTCAACGCCGTGCGGGTGGGTCACTGGAACGCGTTCTCTTCTTCAATGACATACCAAAACGTCTGACCGACGTGGGATAGTAGCCCAATTCTCCTCCCATTATAAAGGAGGCTCGAGCCCAAAAGTATGACGTATATGAGCTGAGATGATGACATAAATAAGTATTTTAAAATAAACTCTACTTGGTTTTATTCATTGTAAAGAAATTTTCATTATATCAAGAAATCAATTTAGGAGTTTTGCACAGCTGCGACTGACAGCTAAACGTGCTCTGTCAAACACATAAATGATATATTCACTGGCTAATTCAACAGATGTTGTTCTGTAAAAATTTAAAAATATAAAAAGAGATATTCTTTGATCGATCAAAATGTCGATTTTATAACTTGACACTGGCACCAATAGCTCGTATATGTAGCTGATTGCCAATATATAAGAAGAAGAAGAAGAAGATCAAAATGTCGATCGCAGCGCCATCTACTACGTTCAAATCTTAATGTATATCATACTTAAATCCACTGGAACACACAAGGCATTTAATCAAATCGGTCTTAACCGTTTAGAAAAACTATAGTTATACACAGACAATATATATAATCCCCATGAGGCTTTTTGCTTCACAGTTAAAACAATAACGAAAAATACATAAATTTTTACTGTGAAGAGCGATCCAATATACTTTGCTAGTCTAATAGTTGCCCATTAATCTTCCGCAGCTCTTTATTTTCAACTTTTATCTCAGAAAATATATGTCCCACTGTTGGGCTCAAGGCTCCTTTGTACTGGGAAGGAAAATGATCTACTATACCACTGGTCAGACGCGTTGGTATAGGATTTTGTTACGAGTTTGCTTTCAATGCACAGATGTTATATAAATTTTATATCTTACTCCGTCACTACATGGTTTATTATTTTAATGTTACATATTCTAAAATAATATTAGTTAGTTATTCCCAAGGAGGGTTGACGTCTGGCAGGCGTTCGGCCATAAAACTATTGCCAATAACTTTTACAATATGTACTGTGAAAGAAGAGTACATATTGTATCGACCCCAAGTAATTGGGATGAGATTAGGAGAATGATGATTCTAAAATAATATTAGTATCTTACCTGAAAATATAAAACAATCCTGCACATCGCCGTCCCAAAGAACCAGGTTTCAGTAACATCCCAAAGCACTGTTGGCGGTAAACATATCAGGATCACCATAAAATCAGCCACAGCCAAGTTTACAATGAAATAGTTCGTCACTGTTCTCATAGAATGATTCCTATACACAGCTATACATACTAACGCATTTCCTATAAGTCCAATTATAAAAACTATAGCATGAGTTGCAATTAATACCCATTCATATGGCTGAGGAAATATATAATCGTTTAACATTTCCAAATATTCTTCTCTAGTCATATTACAAAATTCTGGATCACCCACGCATGGTTCGTCAGTGAAGCTATCATTGTTATCTTCAATTACATCTATTAGTTTACCGAATTCCGTATCATTATTAGTTCCTAGTATATATTTCGGATCTTTGTTTATCGTTTCGTTTCCAATAAATTCATTTATTTCAAGTATATTAACAGTTTTATTAACGGATCTTTTTATTTTCGGTGCTAAATTTGTAATGCTATCTAATTTCAAAATTGGCTTGTGTATGTTTTCATACATATCTATACTACAATAATGTTGATTGAATAGTAGAAGCATTGTGAAAACTGAGAATATTAATCTTGAATCCATTTTCTTCGTTTCAAGTCTGCATTTTGTTGATTTGATTGAGCGTTTTAGTCATCAGATTTCTCTGGTCTCCCCCATCTGTGGAAGAAAATATATTTCTTTAGACAAATTGCTCAATTTCATATTTGAATAATGGCTGAAAATGGATAAAGTAAAATTAGAATCCATTATGGAATACACTTAAAGTAACTAGCAAACCATTATCGCTTGGCGTTTAATTGGTTTACAAAATTATATTTTTTTTAGGATAAAATATTTATCTAAAATATAAATAAAAATACACACATACATACATATCATCACGCCATATCCCTCGCAGGGTAGGCAGAGAGAACAGAGTGCCAGAGAACTCTATCCTTGCATACTTCACTCGCTTCCTCAACATTCATAATTCTTTTCATACACGCTGGCCGGTTTCGGAGACTCTTGACTCCACCTTCCTTCAGTACGTGACCAATCTGGTCTAAGTAGGTTAGTCTCGGTCTCTCCTGGTACCTACATCCTTCCACTTTGGCATTGTATATCTTCTTAACCAGACGTTCGTTCGGCATTCTTTCCACATGTCTGAACCAACGGAGCATTCCCTTTCGCATAAATAAAATTAAATAAGTTTAAATAATGATAATAAACGCCCCCCCACTAGGTGGACAGACGATCTAGTGAAAATTGCTGGGCGTCGATGGATGCAGACGGCACAGAACCGCACTCTGTGGCATACCATGAGGGAGGCCTATGTCCAGCAGTGGACGGCGATGGGCTGAAATGATGAATGATAATAAAAGCAGCTTTTGGATGAAAAAGTTTCTTATAAAGGTTTAGGCTATGTTTTCATTTATACCTCTGTTATAATGCTAAAAAAGGCTAGAATTTGCATTATCCATTTGTTTTTGTTTGTCTGGTGACGGAATAAGAATACGAATTATTTCTACGTGGCAGGCAGTTGATTTTATTATTAACTAGCTTCTGCCCGCGGCTTCGCCTGCGTAAAAGGTTACTTTCCTAAAGTTTTCCATCCCCTATTTTTATTTTTCCCCTTGAGGGTAAATTTTTACATGTTAATATCATATTTATTTATATCTAATAAATAGCCTAAAAATACGTTTCAAGCTTCTGGCTTTAAAAATGACGATAATTCCTTACAACTTTGCATCCCCCTTTACAACCCTTTTTTTTATTAAAAAGTAGCCTATGCCCTTACTCAGGCTCTAGACTATCTGTGTACCACATTTCATTTAGATCGGTTCAGTAGTTTTGGCGTGAAAGAGCGACAGACAGAGTTACTTTCGCTTTTATAACATTAGTAAGGATTAGGTAATATTTAATTATTTAATGTCACATTTATGTTAGACAGCTACCCCTGTCATACTCCCGCATACACAAATGAATAGAGAAGAGTGGCGTAGTATCACAGCATGACCACATTTGCCTTAGTACCTACCCAATCTATCATTTCCAGTAGTCGACACAATTTTACTGCCAAGGCGCGCAAAAAGATGTTTCATATCACAAACTTTCAATACCTATCTATTATATACAGGTATAGTATGTTATTTACGAATCGATAGTGCTGTCAAAAATACAACAATCATCAACGATGACTACTCTCACGTCTTTACTTGTGTTCGGGTCGCACAATCGGCGATCTTCTTTCTTGCCATATTTCTGTAGTGCGCCCGGTTGCTGCCTGACCACAGTAGGTACTGCGCACTCTTATTGTCCTAACTTTTGAAATACTGTACCAAACGACACACGGTAAAAGGCAAAAAATATGTACCTTAAATATCGAAAGTAATAAAAGCATTTGTTTGCATAAGAATCAATTCGTTACTATAAAATGTGCATCGGCAATAAATACCAAATTATTTTGAATTTTTAATTTACTATTTTAACGATAAATGCTTACATATTAAAAATAGATATATGCTGTCGCGGACTTTTTTGTAGAACTATTTAAGAGGTACATTCCCACTATACATAACATTAGACTGAGTTTCAAGATTTTTGTAGCGTATGCAAAAATAGCTCGCAGTTGGGCGTTTTTTTCTGACTTAAGCAATTTCTATCGTTATATTTTAGCCTATTTACAAAATATCTCTATAAGTTATGGCCTATGTGTTATTCTGATGTGTAAGCTATATTACTGTAAAGTTTCATCAAAATCAATTTGGTAGTTTTTACGTGAAAGAGCAACAAAGATGTTCACATCCATACATTATTACAAACTTTCGCGTTTATAATATTAGTAGGATAGGACAGAGCTGTTACTTGTTTTCCCAGCAATATCTCAGCTATTTTTTACGACTCCTACGGGAATACGAGAACAACATTCTGTTCTTATTACTTCACCACATGCTTTAATAATTTACATAGTTATGCTATTAATATTCAACAAAAACGTAAAAGATATACATCATAAGCGTCAGTCAAATGTAGGTTCTTATTTACTGTTATAACGTCGCATAATTGTAATACGTGGCAAGAAATACAGTTTAAATAATTTATAAGTGTCGTTTCATGTTCAAATTTTATAACTCACTCGTTTTGAGGACATGTTTTTTTTTGTTTACAGTTATTGTATTAAATATGATCTTGGCAAAAGTATTAGGCATTATGAAATTTACTGACCTTTTGAAAGAATTTACTTGAAAGAGAGTATTGCTGTAAAGATGCGAAAGGGAATGCTCCGATGGTTCGGACATGTGGAAAGAATGCCGAACGAACGTCTGGTTAAGAAGATATACAATGCGAAAGTGGAAGAATGTAGGTACCGAGGGAGACCAAGACTAACCTACTGAGACCAGATCGGTCATGTACTGAAGGAAGGTGGAGTCAAGAGTCTCCGAAACCGGCGAGGGTGTGTGAAGAGAATTATGAATGTTGAGGAAGCGAGTGAAGTATGCAAGGATAGAGTTCTCTGGCACTCTGTTCTCTCTGCCTACCCTGCAAGGGATATGGGGTGATGATATGTATGTGTGTATGTACTGACTTTTTCGTGTTTAATATAAAACTAATTTGTTTTTAAAATTACTTTCATCGACTAATTAACTTGTACACGTCACATTTCTAGGCTTAGAGTCTCTATAATAGGAGAAAAAAATGATTTAATATATCACGTTGGTCAGACGGATAGTTATAACTCCTTCGAGTTTTTTTTCTCTTGCTCAAATTATATCCCCATAGGGAGTGGTGAATTCTATTGTTACTACGTCACCACACATAAATTGTTTTTCCTATACCACATCAAATTTCAATAGTGGTGGAGCCACACCTTCTTTCTGTGGTAGATCTTGATTGATAGGGAACGTTCTAGCTGTACTCCTGGTATTGCATTGGTCTATCGGTAGCAACACTTAGCATTACTTTACTTGTTTAATTGCCACCATACAAAAAATCTCTAATATTTAGTAGGCCCATAATTGGTATTGATCACAGCACCAATTTTTCAGGGCATATTGTTTAAAAGCCTTTTACATTCGGCTGCACTACCGGCGTACCTACTCTTGAATTAAAGCATTCAATAATACTATTTTGAATATAATATTACACACACACATATATGTATATATATACTTAATATTTTTTTTGAAAATACACATGATTTGGAGTTAGATCACCAGATATTATGGTCCATAAAATGGTATTATCTATTATTGTATTTATACCGCGAAACAATACCAAGCCAGTAGCTTGGTATTGTTTAAAAACTTAAAGTTTCTTCTAAATATATTTTCGAGATATCTATCATTTAGATGGGTGCCTAATGTTTTCTAAGGCTGTATGTTTTATTGCGCTACATTCTATTGTGTATTTTTTTTTATTCAAAGACAATAAGATTTAAAATAACAAACATACTGGAGTGTAACATACTTTTGAATATTTTCTTTTTAGGGTACATACATACATACACATACATATCATCACGCCATATCCCTTGCAGGGTAGGCAGAGAGAACAGAGTGCCAGAGAACTCTATCTCTGCATACTTCACTCGCTTCCTCAACATTCATAATTCTCTTCATACACGCTCGCCGGTTTCGGAGACTCTTGACTCCACCTTCCTTCAGTACATGACCGATCTGGTCTAGGTAGGTTAGTCTCGGTCTCCCTCGGTACCTACATCCTTCCACTTTCGCATTGTATATCTTCTTAACCAGGCGTTCGTTCGGCATTCTTTCCACATGTCCGAACCATCGGAGCATTCCCTTTCGCATCTTTGCACCAATACTCTCTTTCATACCTACTCGCTCTCTTACGTCGTCGTTACGAATGCGGTCGGTCAGCCTAACTCCACAGATTTTCCGCAGAGATCGCATTTCGACCGCATTAATTTTACTATCATACTCTTTTCTGCATACCCAACTCTCGCTTCCATACAGTAATGTTGGGACAAGCACTGCGTTATGTATTGCTACACGTGCCTTCTGGCTGAGGTGGTGGCTGCCGAGAAGTTGCCCCAACGCTCCGTTCACTCTATTTCCCGCATTCACTCTTCGCTCTATATCAGTGGTGTACCTTCCATCTCGGCTAAATCCACATCCAAGATATACAAATTCATCCACTTGCTCTAGTACATCATTACCTATTGTTACTCTTACATCTGTTCTGGTTTTATCTCTTTCAAAGACCATTATTTTGGTTTTGCTCACATTCACGCGTAGACCCCTTTTTAGGGTACACAAAGGGTAAAAACGGGACCCTATTACTGAGACTTCGCTGTCCATCCGTCCGTCTGTCACCACGCTGTATCTCAAGAACGATGATAGCTAGATAGTTGAAATTTTCACAGACAATGTATTTCTATTGTCGCTATAACAAAAAATACTAAAAATATAATAAAATAAATATTTAAGGGGGGCTCCCATACAAAAAACTTGATTTTTTAGTTACATCAGATTTTTTTTTATATATAATGGTACGGAAACCTTCGCGCGCATGTACAACTCGCACTTGACCGATTTTATTTATTTTATATTATACTAATGAGTATTTTCTTTTTTCTTTGTAGAAATATAACACTCTGAACACAAAGAAAATTAACACTGCGGGCAAGGCAGGGGGAGGCACGGTAGGCGCTGGGGCTCAGGGTGGCCTTAAATAAGACGGAGGCCCTATTATTCCATGGGCCACGCGTAAGGCTGCCAACCGGCGCCTTGTTAGTCGTCAACTCCATCCAGATCAACATCCAGGCCCATATGAAGTACTTGGGTCTGGTGCTCGACGGGCGATGGTGGTTCCGGGAGCATTTCCGACAGATTGCTCCCCGGCTGGTCGGCGCGGCGTCCGCCCTTTCTCGGCTCATGCCGAATGTGGGCGAGGGCTCTGAACGCCCAGCTCAGGGCGGTTCTGTGGAGGCCACAGCGAGCCATGGCGGTCAGAGCCATTCGCGGGTACCGCACGGTGTCGACAGAGGCGGCGTGCCTATTGGCCGGGACACCCCCGTGGGACCTAGAGGCGGAGATGCTCTCCGACCTCTACCGGCGGGTTACCTCAGTGCGCGAGGAGGGTGGCTCCCCATCGTTGAGCGAGATAGCCACCTGGCGTGAGGACGCCCGCCGAGACGTCATCGCCCGTTGGGTTACGCGGCTGGAGAGGCCTAGACACGGTATCGTGACCGTCGAAGCCTTCCGCCCCGTATTGATGAAATGGATGGAGCGGCGGCACGGGGTCCTCACCTTCCGACTGGTGCAGGTGTTGACGGGGCACGGGTGCTTCGGGAAATACCTGCACACGGTCGTGTACAGGGAGTGGACTCCGGGCTGCCATCATTGCAGTAGTGACGAGGACACGGCGCAACATACGCTCGAGGAATGCTCGGGCTGGGACGGGCAGCGCCGCGACCTCGTCGCTATTATCGGTGCCGACCTGTCACTGCCGGCTGTCGCAAGGGCGATGGTCGACAGCGTCAGGAATTGGGACGCGGTCGCCGCCTTCTGCGAGGCTGTCATCTCGCGGAAGGAGGCGGCGGAACGAGTCAGGGAGGACTCCCGCGACCCGGGCCGCCGCCAGCGGCCGGGGCGGCGCAGGCGCGAATATCTGCGCCTAATGCCGCCCTAACCCAGGCCTCGGGTGATCGGACCGGGGAATTGTCCGGTCACCCGACGCGAGGCTACCGCGTGAGGGCGACGCCCCGACGGCGAAATCTGTCGGGGCGTCGACGAGAGGAACCCGCGAGGGTAAACCGCCGAGCGGACCACCGAAGACAAAGATCGGGTACCGGTGGTCCGCTCGCACGGCGAAGAGAGAGGATTTTACGGTGGGTCTATGGGATCACGCGCCGCCTTCTCCGTCACCCCGGACCGATTTGGCGGGGCGAGGCGCACCCATCCCATGGCCCACCAAAAAAAAAAAAAAAAAAAAAAAAAAAAGGCGAGGCGCGGTGTTCGGGGACATGAGGTAAAATATACTCCTTCAAAATATCGTTTATTTTGTCGAAAAAATATTTATAGTTTGGGATGTAATATACAGGATGTAAGGGGACCGCTCCCGAAAACATAGACAGGCAACCCTACTAGTCCTACTTGTAATGATAGGCTAGAAAAAAAAACCGATTCCGATGAAAAATAAAATTTTTTTTCACCACGCGAGGTCGTTGAACTCTTGAACATATGATCGTAAGTTTTGAATAGATTGCGTCTTTTCTCATCTGAGTATACTTACGCATTTTTATCGAGTTATCGTTACATGGCACTATCCTAATACGATGGAATGTGAAAAAAACTTAAAAATATTTGTGAAAAAAAAAAAATTTTTTTTCATCCTGATCGTTTTTTTTCTAGCCTATCATTACAAGTAGGACTAGTAGGGTCACCTGTCTTTATTTTCGGGAGCAGTCCCCTTCCACCCTGTATATTATAGCACAGTGTGTACGGTCTAACTGCTTTACTAATAAAAATGTTTAAAACAAGTGTTTAACAGTTGTGTTCTTAATCAATGAATAAGCTTTTAATAACCGTTACACACCCCTCTTACTAATAATCAGTGTGTAAGCCTAGGATACTTAAAAGTTCGCTAATCAACGTTTACTGGCAACATTCACTACTAACGTTCGAAAACTATAATTCCTCAATACTATTCAAGTTAATAATATGTGAAAATTCGCTCAAATTTAATTATTTAATACTGAAAAATAAAAAATAACACCTAAATTATTGTTTGCCGCTAAACGAAGGCTATTATTTTCCTTATTATTAATAAGTCTTGCTTTATACCTACCGTACCTACTTCGCGTTTACGAACCGAAGGTTTAGAGCGCAAATGACAACAGATAAACATTGGCCGGTAGATGGCATACGTCACCTTGAAGATGTAAGATATAATATGAAGCGAAATTTGCATGTCCTAAAATAGTTCACGATGGTGTAAGTGGCAGCACGATTGGGCCGGATTCCCAATAGGTGCAGGTTCGAACCCCGCTTGTGACATCATTTTTCGTTTCGTAATCGGGTATTTATAAATAATTAAGCATATTAAATGCTAAAAATTTCAGTAATTTGAGCAATTATTTTGTATTAAGTAAGAAAAAAGTTGATTAAAAAAAATATTTGAAGACGTCCGGAGGTTTTCGTAAGGATCTGGCACTCTCATGACCGTAAAAAATAATGTATCGAAGTTTTTCTTTTATTAAAATCTTCATAATCGCAACGCGCTGTTTTCTTTTGAAAATGGCTTGATAATTCTTTGTCGTTTAATTGCAATCAATAAAAACTAAACTGCTTAGTCTTTAGTGTATGTATACCTTATAAAAATTGGGTTCGTTTACATTTTTTTGTTTGTCCATTCGGAGAGGCAAAGGAAACAAATCCCATACAGCCTATTGTAAACGAATAGCTATGTTTAGCACAACGTCGAGAATGGTACGAAATTTCAAAAGTATTTTTTCTTTTTTTCATTTTCATTTATGGCATTGAATAATAATAAATAATGAATAACATAAAAATTATGCAGCGTGCACTTTTGGATTTTCCAAATAATTTAATTTTATATTATATCTCATAGTCAAAAGTTGGCTTAAATCTTTTATTTCAGATAATTTTGATGTAATCTTATGTAATGTGATATGACATAACTGTTGGGATGTAGTGAATATTATATAAAATTGCTTCATAACGTTTTCGTTTTCTACCAAAATTTACATGAAATATCATTAACAGTGATGCTATAATACTGTTAATAACGACGATTTGACTTACTGACAAACAATAACTAATATGAAGTGACTAAAGACGTGAAGATAGCTGAATAGTTTTGTTAGTTATTCTAAAATTATAAATTGCCACAATAATAATTATCATAAATTAAATGTTTTAATAATAACAGATCATAAACAACATAAAATTTTATATACACGTATAGAATCATTTTCTTTTTGTACTGGCAATGAATTTGTATTATAGTTCATCTAATCTAAGAAGTGCATTTTGACTTTTTGCATTTTTTAATACACAATAACCTCAAACGTATACACATGATTGTAAACACTAAATCTGAAATTTTAAACAAGTATTAAGTTAATTACATAATTAACATTGTGGGTGACTTTCTTGTACAATAATCTAATGTTGAAACTCGTAAAAATCATTTAAAATAAAAATAACATGGTAAATAGTAATTGTCATTGACGACCTAACAATGTCACGTCATCACATTCTATACAATAGTGCTTGACAACTTCCAATTCACGAATATCCAAGTAATCAGTAAAAATATTAGAATAATACAATTAATCGAATAGAGATTTTGACAGATATGTACATTTCGACACTTTGATTGATGAGAAAATAATTATTAATGTTCGCGACGCTGATAATTCAAGTAATAGTATTAATTCTTAATAATTAGCCATTTTTAAATCCAGTTTTTCTTTTTAATTAACCTAATCCTACTAAATATGATGAATAGATTCTATGCTGAAATAATTAAATTTGTTTAGTACTAATTTAGCACTTAATTAATTCATCACCTTTTTGAAAAATAAAAAATAAACCGATTATTAATTATAAAGAATTAATATCGATTTCTCAGTAAAATCGGATATTTTCGATAGCGATTATTTGGTTCCATACCTAGACAACTTACTCAGACAGCTGTCAAAGTGCACTTCTTAGATTAGACAGACTATAAGTTGTATTAAAAATGTGGGTCAAAATTTAATATCTTATAGGGTAGATATAAATTTCTTTAATAACAATGACATATGAGATGTAAAACACCTTAGTTCTCCCGTGACCATGATCACTGTAAAGTGTTCAAAACGTCGGAAAATTATAAATCAAACACAAACGCGATAGAATCCGTAAAAGTAGTTTTATCTCAGACGTGAAGTAAGTTACTGGTAACAGTGGCTCGTATAAGTAGCTGATTGCTAATACATAAAATAATGAGAAGAAGTTAAATAACATGTTAGTCTGTGTCATTACACAAACCATAGATATTTTTTTGATTCTGATTGTCCATTCAGATTATTTGAGGTAAAATGTAAAATTAACAATTACCACCATTTTTTTTTTGGCGGGCTATGGAATGATCACACCCTGCTAAATTCGTCCGGGGCGATAGAAGAAGCGGCTCGCAACCCCATAGACTCGCCCTAGATGTACATCTCTTCGCCGAGCGAGAGGGCCACCGGAACCCAGCCTTTCTTTTCGGTGGCGCGCCCAGCAAGGTTACCATAAAAAATGAATTTGAATTTGCTATGATCTGTCTGATAATTTTCATAGAACATCCGGGTTTCATAGAAGATGCCTAAAGAATATATGGAAAGCGTTATTTATGGATAATAATTAATTAAAAGGTTCAAAAATTATAATTAATTAACGCTCTTGATACATAACATAATTGAGAGTGAAAACTTGCTGGCAAATTGCCAATTTTGTCTTTATTTGATTTATTAATCAAGCGAATTTTGATCTTGTAATTAAAATAGAAAATTATATAGGACGATTAAAAAGCCTTTATTTTTCACTGATTACTTCGTTTATAGTAATTTTAAATAACTAAGGTTTTCCAGAGAAAACATAAACAAATTCATCTCAGCTCGTATATGTCCCGCTATTGGGCTCGAGCCTCCTCCATAATGGGAGGGAAATTGACCTACTACGCTAGTCAGACGTGTTGGTATAGGGTTTTGTTTCGAGTTTTCCATCTCTTGCATAGATGTTATATGCGTTTTATATCCCTTAGTCGTCTCTTACAATCACCCACGGGTATGATTGGGGGTGGTGAATTGTATTCTTACTCCATCACCACACGGATAATACAAACAAATAATAATTGACAAAGAAAAAATTGTAATACCTTAATAATTATTAACTTTGGTGCATAAGTATCAACGAGTTGCGCGTTCCACTCTTAAAGTGTTCTATTACGCAGGCGCGTCTACCCACATTACACATTTATAAAAATCTATTTCATTATCTATTCCATTTTTTGATAATCATAATAATATCATCATTCTCTTACACTTATCTCAATTACTTGGGGTCGATACAATAAATACTCTTCTTTCATAGTACATATTGTAAAAGTTATTGACAATAGTTTTATGACCGGCCGCCTGGCAGACGTCAACTCTTATTGGGAATGTAATTGTTAACCAAACGTTCAGACTTTTGACGGGAATTTGAAAACGTCATGTGGTGCTCTTGTATTATATTCAATATTTTAGTGTTTTAACGTGTTATAATAGATAATTTTGATGGCATTTTATGTAATGTGATGCGCGGAACTACTGGGATGTCGTGAATATCATATAAAAGTGTTTTACAACGTTTTCATTTTCCATCAAAATTCCAACAAGATACCATCAACAGTGTGGCCATAGCACTCTTGATGGCGACAATTTGACTTAGACTATGACTAACCTGAAAGACTGAAGATATTTATAACTAGTTGTTGGCGAAATCTTGTAAACGCCATAAAAAAAAAAAAAAAAAAAAAAAACCAAACGCCATCAGATAGAGTTGGCCTAGGTCGTTATAAAACTCTTAGTCATTTTTTACGACATCCACAAGCAAAGTAAGGATTGGTAGTATTCGTAACCGCTACCACACAGCTAGGTAATCATAATAATAGTAGCTATATATAATAATATATGTTATATATTTAATAGAATAATGTAATTTTATTATTCTTGTATAAGGTAATTTTACTTTTCCGTTTGGTGACGGAGTAACAATACTATTCACCACCCCATATCTTACCCGTGGGTGATCGTACGAGACGACTAAGGGATATAAAATGCATATAACCTCTATGCGAGAGGAGAAAAACTCGAAACAAAACCCTATACCAACACGTCTGACCAGCGTGGTATAGTAAGTTAATTTAACTCCATTTACGGAGGAGGCCCGAGCTCAACAGTGGGACATTTATGGGCTATGATGATGATTATTCTTGTATCCTGCTAAATGGCTATTTATTAACACATTTGGGCATCGGTGAGATATTAATTTGACATAGCGACTTCGTGAATTATGTTGTCTTCGCAACAGCTGAGACAAATACCATATTTGGGCCTCACGGATATACACTTTTTTATAAACTTTAAGCTTAAGCAAAAATGTGAGATTGTAGAACAAGCCGGTTTTTTTTCTTCTCCCTATCAGTAATTCTATTCGTCGCCTTCAATAGTGCGATAGCTCTACTACAAATGGTCTCTTATGGGATATACACACACATACATATCATCACGCCATATCGCTTGCAGGGTAGGCAGAGACAACAGAGTGCCAGAGAACTCTATACTTGCATACTTCACTTGCTTCCTCAATATTTATAATTCTCTTTGACGCCGCCTTCCTTCAGTACGTGACCAATCTGGTCTAGGTGAATTAGTCTCGGTCTCCCCCGGTACCTACATCCTTTCACTTTCGCATTGTATATCTTCTTAACACTGGAATTTCTTTTTAAAATATTACATATTACGCTGGTTATATTTCAGAACTATTTACTGTTTAACTTTATTGGTAAATTATTAGCCCAATAAAGTTGCGAGAAGTTGTCAGACCCAATTTTGTCTAATTAGTTTAGTAACGAATTTAGGATTTTGTTATTTTAGTATTCTCACTTTAGTATTAGTAGTGGTAGGAACACGCTGTTGACAGTTTTCTGTCTTCATCCGCGGGCCGGTCCGTCCGGGGTAGTACCACACTCTCGCAGAAGATCGACGTCTGAGTAATGACAATGTGCTATTGTACTTCGTTTGATGAGCGAGAGAGCCGGAAGCTCAACTGTATAGGTTTGGGATATGTATTGGTAGGCAACGCCTTAGCTATACCCCTAGTTATGTAAAAGTCCATGGGCGGCAGTAACACTTACCATCAGGTGTACTGCTTGGGTGGCTTTGGGTGGTAGCTTGTGGATCTGGTCCCGCTATATTTATATATATATATATATATATATATATATATATATATATATATATATATATATATATATATATATTTGCTTTTGTCATCTTTGAAAAAATGTATCCTGGTTCGAAGCGCATCACACTGGCATTTACTTGCTAAATATATCTAACTTGCTAACATATTGTATTAAATACAATTTTATTTTAAATATGTAAAAAAATTACAATCCCGCTGAGTTTATTGCCCGATCTTATCAGTTTGTGACTGAGTTTCGTGCCGGTGTTTAATTAGATTAATTTCAAACAAAATGTAAAATTGATAATATGTAAATTGCTTTATTCTCAATAAATGATTTAATTTGGTTTCAGAATCGCATTTAATCGCATCATCTTCCATATGGTGACGTAGTAAGAATATAATTCACCACCCCCTATCTTACCCGTGGGTTATCGTAAGAGACGACTAAGGGATATAAAATGCATATAACATTAATACAAGAGAAGGAAAATTCGAAACTAAACCTTATACCAACACGTCGGACCAAGCGTGGTATAATAGGTCAATTTTCCTTCTATTTTGTCGAAGCATCGAGCCCAACATTGGGATATATACGAGCTGAGATGATGATGATAATTAAAATATTAGTAATAGGTGCTGGAAATTTGATTTTTAGCTAAACTGAATACAGTTTAGGATTGCTCATCATCATCTCAGCTTATATATGTCCCACTGTTGGGCTCGATCCTTCTTCATAATGGGAGGGAAATTGACCTACTATACCACGCTGGTCAGATGTGTTGGTATAGGGTTTTGTTTCGAGTTGTCCTTCTCTTAGGATTTAATGTAAGCATAAACCCGAAAAATCTGTATTGCTCACCACAAGGTTTAAATACAAGGCTTATTCTTAAATACAAGGCCTTTCGACTTCGTTTAAATACAAGGCCTTTCAACTATTGTCGTTTTTAACATGCGGCCAAGATATATTACGAACAATTAGCTAATAACTCGAAATGACTGTACGTATGTAGGCGGGGAACGCTTACGGAAACTACACTAGATAATATACACAGGAAGAGCTCGTATTACACAAACATTATCGTATGTTTTTTTTTCGATTGTTCCATTAAATTTGTGAGTTGAAATATCACAAAGGAAAAACTAAAAGCATCGTAGTTGCTTTCAATTATAGTTTTAAAAATATAAGCTAAATATTTGTAAAATCATTGTACATTTGAGATAAGGGATTGAATTAAGCGATATATGGCGGAAATCCGTTATTATTTTAACATGAAGGAAAGGAAAAGGGGTCTACGCGTGAATGTGAGCAAAACCAAAATAATGGTCTTTGAAAGAGATGAAACCAGAACAGATGTAAGAGTATACAATAGGTAATGATGTACTAGAGCAAGTGGATGAATTTGTATATCTTGGATGTGGATTTAGCCGAGATGGAAGGTACACCACTGATATAGAGCGAAGAGTGAATGCGGGAAATAGAGTGAACGGAGCGTTGGGGCAACTTCTCGGCAGCCACCACCTCAGCCAGAAGGCACGTGTAGCAATACATAACGCAGTGCTTGTCCCAACATTACTGTATGGAAGCGAGAGTTGGGTATGCAGAAAAGAGTATGATAGTAAAATTAATGCGGTCGAAATGCGATCTCTGCGGAAAATCTGTGGAGTTAGGCTGACCGACCGCATTCGTAACGACGACGTAAGAGAGCGAGTAGGTATGAAAGAGAGTATTGGTGTAAAGATGCGAAAGGGAATGCTCCGATGGTTCGGACATGTGGAAAGAATGCCGAACGAACGCCTGGTTAAGAAGATATACAATGCGAAAGTGGAAGGATGTAGGTACCGAGGGAGACCGAGACTAACCTACCTAGACCAGATCGGTCATGTACTGAAGGAAGGTGGAGTCAAGAGTCTCCGAAACCGGCGAGCGTGTATGAAGAGAATTATGAATGTTGAGGAAGCGAGTGAAGTATGCAGAGATAGAGTTCTCTGGCACTCTGTTCTCTCTGCCTACCCTGCAAGGGATATGGCGTGACGATATGTATGTACGTGAAGGAAAGGAAGGGATATTCATCACTTTTCCATTATTAATTAATATAGTATACATCTTTTATTTTTGCAGTGGTCTATGGATGCGTCTGGCCCCACCAAATCGGTCCGGGGTGACGAAGAGGCGGCGCGTAACCCCATAGAACCACCCTGCAAACACATCTCTTCGCTGTGCGAGTGGGCCACCGGTATGATATGATCTTTGTCTTCGGTAGCCCACCCGGAATATAGTATACACCTCAAGGATGTAATAGGATAAAGTTCAAGGTTTCTCTGCGGGTGGTGAATATATTCCCATCACTCTTTTATAAAAATGTGAAATCAATTACAGTAACTAATACTTTAGAATATTAGACCCAGTCATCATTATCATTCTCCTGCTCTTATCCCAATTACTTGGTGTCGACCCAATATGTACATACGTATATACATACATACATATCATCACGCCATATCCTTTGCAGGGTAGGCAGAGAGAACAGAGTGCCAGAGAACTCTATCTTTGCATACTTCACTCGCTTATATGTACTTGTACATATTATTACGAGAATTATTGGCAATAGTTTTATAACTGGCTGCTTACCTATTATTATGCCTCCTTGGAAATATATTTTTTCAAATTACTGAAATTCAGCATTTAATATACTTAATTTCTTTTAATGTTTACGCGAGTATTACACATTTGAAATAAAACTACTTTTACAGATTCTATCGCGTTTGTCTTTGATTTATAATTTCCCGACGTTTCGAACACTTTACAGTAATCATGGTCACGGGAGGACTGAGGTGTCTTACGTCCAATATGTCATTGTTATTACAGAAATTTATTTATATCTACCCTATAAGATATTAAATTTTGAACTACATTTTTATACAAAATTAATACAAATTCATTGCCAGTACAAAAAGAGAATGATTCTGAATATAAAATTTTATGTTGTTTGTGATTTGTCATTATTAAAGTATTTAATTTATGATAATTATTATTGTGGCAATTTTACAAAACTACCAAAACTATTCAACTACCACCGGATTGGAACGCGGCCACACTGAAAAAGATCCGGGGGGAAACTCAGGAGGCATGATACTAATTTTATTATTGAATTTTTGAGTGGCGGCCTACTTTATCTTACTAAAATTAATGAAATTAAAATTTAACTATTATTGTGGGTCAATATACTTAATTAGCGAAAAATGATTATCACAAGTGTATATAATTTTTGATCAAACGGTATCAGATAGAGTTCGCCGAAGTCAACATAAAGCTCTTAGTCGCCTTTTACGACATACACGAGCAAAATATGGATTCAATCATCATTAAATACAATTTTAGCTAAATAGAGTATTAATTATGGATAATGTGTTAAAATTATCAATAGATGGCGTAGTAAACAATAAAGAATATGAACAGAAAACTATTATACGTATTATGTAACAGTAGCTTAAATAAATTACTAAAATTTAGCATTTAATATGCTTAATTATTTATAAAAACTCGATTACAAGCGAAACATGATTGTCACAAGTGGGATTCAAACCCACACCTATTTAAAATCCGTTCCAATCATCATTGGCAGCACGCCAATAATGCTGTAAACAATGTCGGGTAGATGGCACACGTCTCCTTAAAAGACGAAAATATAATACGATGCGAGAATTGAATATCCTACAATAGTTCACGATGATGTAAGTGGAAAAAAAAAGTTTTGAAACTCTATCTTGTGGTACATCCTATTCTTGCTAAGTAAAACCACATAGGTCGACAAATAATCGAAGCATAAAGATTAAATCGCTAACATTGGTAAGCAAATTCTTTCGCTCACATTCCGATACGAGTCTCGTAAAAATCAAAGAAAGATTAAAGTCGAAAAACCAAATGAAATAAGCCAATATAAATTCCGCAGCATAGAAATATATTATTTCTTCCTAATTTTCAAATGAATGTATATTAAAATCTGTTGTTTTAACGTCGTGATATGATTGACGCATTTTTTAATAATATGGTTAGAAAATGCTGCGGTGATTTAGTGGTACAAAATTGAATAAGACATTGACAGTCTTAATGGATTGGTACTCCTAAAAAATTGATAAAGACTTTTTTCCTCCGTCTCAGCTTGTATGCGAGTCGTGTTTAGTAAAGGCTCTTTTCAAGATAAGGCAAATTAGCATTTTTTTTATTGCTTATGTTGGCAAACGAGCAAGCAGCACACCTGATGGTAAGTGTCACTGCCACCCATGGACCTTTGCTATACCAGGGTATAGCTAGGCCGCTGCCTACCATTACAATCCCCAAACCCACCCAGTTGGGCTTCCGGCTCTCCCGCTCACCGAACGAAGCGCAATAGCACATTGTCATTACTCAGACGTCGATCTTCTGCGAGAGTGTGGTACTACCCCGGACGGACCGGCCCGCGGATGTAGACAGAGATCTGTCAACAGCGTGGTATTCAAGCATATTATATTACGGTGATGATTTGGGAAATATTTTAATTTGGACTTTCTCTTACTGATTATTTGCTTAAGTCATCACATTGCTTTCACCTCAGAGCATATAGTAATAGTTGAACAACTACTAATAATAATTACATTTCGCCATATTGAATTTATCAAAGACATGACTTTTTGCATTATATTTTTCAATTTGCCTTAATTTTTCTATGTGACCCCGATGTGGTGTCACGGACTTGTGAACAAAAATTGACGAGAGCACTTCACGGATTATGAACTTGTGAGTATGCAAATATTAAAAGATATTAAGGGTACTTAAATTACTGAAATTTAGCATTTAATATGCTTGATTATTTATAAAAACCCATTTACGAGCGAAAATTGATTGTCACAAGAAGGATCCGTTCCAATCGTGCTGCCACTTACACCACGATTGGAATGGATTTCAAATAGGTGTGGGTTCGAATCCCACTTGTGACAATCATTTTTCGCTCGTAATCGGGTTTTTATAAATATTGAGGATAGTTGGTTACAACATATATGTTGTTTCTAGATGGTTTAATTTAGAACATTTTTTGTCATGTAGTGAATAATATCTTGCATTTATTTTGATGCTGAAGTTTTGAGAATTTTGAAAGACAGCGCATGCAGATAATGTTGAATCACAATTGGATCTGATTGAACTTTTATCGATTGTTCTTTTAAATTCTGATAAAATTTACAACAAGGTACATTCACAAAACAAAGAAAAGTTCAGCGTACTAGCAGCCTATGAAGTTATTATCAAGGAGATTCTTTGTATTCCTATGGTTACGAGTCTTCACGAACTATACGGTCTGTTCCTTCTAGCAGTGCTGCTCCATCCACCACCTCTTTTTAACTCACCTATTCAACTTCGAGACATTTCCTTATTGATTTGCCGAAATTGCCAGGTAAAAGACGAAACTTTAAAAAATGCACCGGCTGTTACAAAAAAACTGAAAAAATATCTTCAACATTGGCAGCAAAAATGTCATCAAGAATGTAAACAGTGTAGAAAAGGTTATTGTCATTCTTGTTTCGTGAATAAACATAAATATCAAAGTACTCGTCAAGACAAATCAAATAAGCCCAATTTCGATCGGGTTGCGTCGTTTAATTACGGAGTTCCTATGGCCAGCTTCCAGGTCCATCATCAGGTCAGCTCTATGTCACAATAATATTGCATTGTCATCTAATTTATACATGCATGCAAAATTTCAGCTCAATCGGAACCTGGAAAGGGGATCAAATTTAACTTGCAAGATTTGATTACAGATAACGGGACAGGTGAAAGTAAATAAAAGCTTGTACATACTCGTAATGAAAGAAAAAAAATACTTTAGATATTTTGTGCCATTCTCGACGTAGAGCGACGTCCGAATGGACGAACAAAAAATATAACGAACCCAATTTTCATAAAGTATACATACACTAATGACTAAGCAGTTTAGTTTTTTATTAATTGCAATTAAACGACAAAGAATTACCTAGCCATTTTCGAAAGGAAACAGCGCGTTGCGATTATGAAGCTTTTAATAAAAGAAAAACTTCGATAGATTAATTTTTACGGTCGACAGAATGCCAGATACTTTACGGTAACATCCAGACGTCCTCGAGAATTTTTTTTATTCAACTTTTTTCTTACTTTAAAGAAAATAATTGCTTTTTAAAAATATCAAATACGTTTAGACGAATGTTTTTTCTTGACATATGTATAATAATATTATCCTATAAGTGCAATGTGAGAAAAATACAATCATTTTTAGTTTTGAAAAGTGCTTGATTTTCATAAGTCGAGAGTAGAGCAAGACCTTAACGCTTCGCTTATGAGGTGTGCAATAAACTTGTCCTTTTTCCAATATTTTTCTTTCAATATTTTATTTTTTATATAAGTGTTCTTGAAAAATAAGTTTTTCCCTAACCAATTGTAGACCCAATTTTCAGATAATCTGTATTGTTATCACGGTTTTTGTTTGACTCATCCTTCCTTCATAAATCCACAAAATTAGAGAAAACATATTGATAAGTCCCTTTCAAAATCGATGACAAAATAAACAAAGTACTATGAACCCGTATGGGGTCGTCGACGTATGGGTATAAACTGCTGTGACTCCATACGTATATGAATACGTACGAGGAGTAATATTAACGAGATTTCTCTATCACTGTACTTCATAGGCAAATTGGATATCTTAAAAGACCTTATAAATTTCCCAGCAGAATCATTAGGCCACCTCACACCGGAGCTAATTTTTGCTAAACATATCGCACTATTTTTAATAAAAATAGCAGTAGTGAAAACAAATAATAGACAAATCCTCTGAGATCCTTGCCAGATCTTAATAGCAGTTATGTGCCGATCTGGTGGTAGTTTAATGGATCGATTTAAAATGCCATATTTCATAATATATAGGTACCCTCGCAGGGTTTAGATGTAATACATGGATTTGAATTGTATCCTCAGTTGGTTGAGATCGAAACGATATGAAGTCTTCCTCCTTAGAACTTATTACAAAAGTTTTAGCAATAGCCTTATAATTGATTAACTGTGACTGCTCCAGGTTGATGTAAATCTCTTAACCGTCTTTTACGACATTTAAAAGCAATGTAAAGGTTTGAAATAAAACTACTTTTACGGATTCTATCGCGTTTGTATTTGATTTATAATTTCCCGACGTTTCGAACACTTTACAGTGATCATGGTCACGGGAGGACTATGACGTGACCATGATCACTGTAAAGTATTCGAAACGTCGGAAAATTATAAATCAAATACAAACGCGATAGAATCCGTAAAAGTAGTTTTATTTCAAATGTGTAATACTCGCGTAAACATTAGAAGTCATAATGTAAAGGTTGACAGTATTCATAGGGTCCAATCACACATCATAAAAAAATATCAGTTTATATAATCAATAAAATGTGGTCAAAGCTTTTTCATTCATTTTAGTGATAGGACCATGCTGTTGACAGCTATCATGCCCAGGGTAGTACCACACTCTCGCAGAAAATCGACACCTGAGTAATGGCAATGTACTATTGCGCTTCTTTCGGTGAGCGAGAGAGCCGGAAGCCCAACTGGGTGGGTTTGGGGATTTTATTGGTAGGCAGCCTAGCTATATCCTTGGTATTGCAATGTAAAACTTACCATCAGGTGTGCTGCTTCCTCGTTTCCCACCATAAGCAATAAAAAAAACCTCACAGATAAAAATTAATTACAAAAAAAGAGTCGAGAATCGTAAAGAGTAATAATTACTTTCATTTCTTCCCAACTAAAATCAACACCCAAAAAAAAACAGAGTGTTTCATTGATATTTAAGCCATATTTTTTATCGGATGGTCGTTTATTTCTGTATTTATTTTAACGCTGTTTTGATTGACACAACCCATTAGAGTGTCATTGTTCATAGTCTTCGAAAAAAAAGCAACGGAAACGGATTATAATATTATTTTAAAGTAAAAAAAAACAGAGAATGGTTAGTTATCTGGATGTCAAATTGCGTCAGTCAAGTTCCTGGACGAAGATTGATCTGATGTCGGAGTGGTAGCACTAAACTTCAGGACAATTCTTTACGCGACACAAAAATTATCATTCAAAGTCAAAATGAAATTTGAATTCGTTAAATATATGCTATCCGTGTGGTGACGGAGTAAGAATACAATTCACCACCTCCTATCTTACTCGTGGGTGATCGTAAGAGACGACTAAGGGATATAAAACGCATATAACATCTATGCGAGAGAAAGAAAACTCGAAACAAAATCCTATACCAACACGTCTGACCAGCGTGGTATAGTAGGTTAATTTCCCTTCCATTACGGAGGAGGCTCGAGCCCAACAGTGGGACATTTATGGGCTGTGATGATGATGATGAAATATATGTTTAGCAAGTCCCGTAATATACAAGAATATGTTCCCTAGTGCTGGTTTTTTTTAATTGTCTATAATGGCAAACCGGTAAGTAGCATACCCGGTAGGTGGCGTTGTCGGCATATCGCTTAAACCTTTTACAACTATATATATATATATATGTATATATATATATATATATATATATATATATATATATATATCTATATCTATATCTATATCTATATCTATACTATCTATACTAATATTATAAAGCGGAAGAGTTTATTTGTTTGTTTGTTTGTTTGTTTCTTTAAACGCGCTAATCTCAGGAACTACTGGTCCGATTTGAAAAATTCTTTTTTTGTTGGATAGTCCATTTATAGAGGAAGGCTTTAGGCTATATAACATTACGCTGCGACTAATAGGAGCAGAGCAACAATGATGAATGTGTAAAAATCGGGTTTATGTTTCCTTTTGAGAGCTTCCGCTGCGTAAACGGTTAAAGTTGCGCAAAAATTATGTACTACATAATTGTTCTCCTTTCAAAGTTCTAAATAAAAGTCCGCGACAGCATATGTCTATCTTTTAAGATTGGCTCACTATAACCTTTTTTATGCTAATCAAATTTGTTTTAAAATAATGTGATATTTTCGAAGGTGTTTTTATAAACATAATACTAATCCTTATCCAAATAAATGAGTTATTCATCACAAGTATTTAATTTAAAACAAAATTGCTCTTTACATTATTTGATTTCAATGAATATCTTAGGAAATATCGCAGTTTAAAAATAACATCGCAGCAAAATAATGATCAAGTACTGGGCGCGCATTTACGATAAAAATACTGGATCTTATAATCTAATATTAAAAAAAGAACTCAAACTATGTTATTTCATAGTACTTCTGCACACACTACATTTTTAGTTTTGTTTTCTTCTCATGACCTTCCGTCGGCTTTACACATCCTAAATAATAATAATAAGTATAGGAAGTATTAGTGCCTGCCCTCATGTATGGCAGTGAAAGTTAGATTTGGCGGGAAGACATGAAAATAGAATAAATGCTGTAGAGCTGACAGCTCTTCGTAAGCTGTGTGTGATGTAAGTATGAAAGATAAAATTAGGTATAATGTTATAAAAGAGCGCTGGTATGCTGAGGTGGGTTGGACACGAAGTGGAAGAAATAATGAGTGGGCAGAGGTTGACGAAGCAAACATATAAAGCAATCGTGAATGGGACGAATACAAGAGGAAGACCTTTTCTGGACCAAATTGGCGATTTGTTCACGAGAGGTCATCATCATCATCATTCTCCTACTCTTATCCCAATTACTTGGGGTCGATACAATAAGTACTCTTCATTCATAGTACATATTATAAAAGTTATTGGCAATAGTTTTATGACCGGCCGCCTGCCAGACGTCAACCCTAATTGGGAATGTAATTGTTGACCAAACGGCATCAGATGGAGTTGGCCCAAGTCGTTATAAGGCTCTTAGTCGTCTTTTACGACATCCACAAGCAAAGTGAGGATTGGTAGTATTCATAACCGCTACCACACAGCGATTTCATACACATTAAAAGTATGTGTAATCGTAAATAGGCGTAAGTGTATGTATGTATGTATAATATACATACATTGAATATATCTATAGAAAGTATAGATAAGACCCAATACTTTTACTTGCATTACTTTATATGGTACTACATTGCATTATATGGATTACGTCAAACTTGAATCACTTTTAAATACTTATTTCGCGTAACTACAAATACATACAAAAAAAAAGAAACACATACATGCACGCACACTACATCACAAACACACGCACACCACACACACACACACACACACACACATACACACACACGCACACACACACACAAACACACGCACACCACACAAACACACACACAAACAAACGCACAACACACACATACACACGCACACACACACACACACACACACACACACACACACACACAACGTGTGAGCGCGCTCACTAACACGTTAATTCTCACTCATTCATTTATTATAGATTTCTTTATCATTAGTCTTTATTACGTAAGATATATATATTCATTATTTATAATGTATGTTACTGTAAAATAATTTGATGTTCAAGATTTATGTATTTCGGGAAGGAACTGTCTCTTGAAACACAGGTATTACCTAATTCAAGAGGCAAAGACATCTATGTCAACTGTCATATGTATTTAGTTTTCAATAAAGATTATTATTATTATTTTACTTAAGGTTAAATGTTCCACTCTTACTAATAAAAGGGTCATGTAGGTACCTAAAACAGCTTTAACGTATGTATTATTTAAAAATATTTCCACCTTTTACGTAAACGAATTCGCGAGTTGAAGTTAACGTTAGCCCAAAGTAACCATTCCACGCGGACGAAGTCGCGGGCAGAAGCTAGTATATATATATATATATATATATATATATATATATATATATATATATATATATATATATATATATATATATATATATACACATATATATACATATATATATATATATATATGATGAAATTTCTCTAAAAGAAAAAAAACTCACTAAAACCCGTTAATAAAATAACCTGTCAAGCGCGAGTTGGTCTTACTGACAAAAGGTTTTGTAACATCATAAGATTGATAAATTCAGTATTCATGCTCACTGGAGGACTAAATTGTGTCACGCCCACGCAGTCATCATTATTATAGGGGTTTTTTTTATCTATCCAGTATTATTTCAGTGACACAAATTAAATTTAAAATAAAACTAGTTTCATAGATTCTACCGAGTTTGTATTTGATTTTTATTTTTCCCGACATTTCGAATACTTTACAGCATCCATGGTCACGAGAGCAAAGGAATTAATTTTAATTACCAATAGAGAAAAAGTTTGAAATTATGTTATAAAATTATTATGTCATTTATTATTAAAAAAAATAATTTCATCATCAACTTACTCTTATCTCAGTTTATTTGGAGTCGACGCTATATGTCTTCTCCTTCCATATAACTCTGTCATCGTCATTTCTGTGATCACTCCTTGCCTATCCATGTCGTGTTTCACGCAGTCCATCCATCTTTTCTTCGGTCTTCCCTTATCCTTTACGCCTTCAACATTCATACTTAAAACTTTCCTCACAACGTTACTTTCATCCCGTCTCATCACATATCCACGCCATGTCAATCATTCACTCCTTAAAAAAAAATTAAATTAATTAAATTCTATTAAAAAAAAATATGTTATATTATTATACTATGATAATCTATTAATTCAAATCTGACAAATGTTATATGCTATTACTGGATCGGAATAATGTAAAAAATTCGTCAAGAAAACTTAAAGGGCATAATGAATGATTTTTAAGTTTACAAGTCAATCATGCACTGTGTATCATCATCATCATTTGCCTGCCCTCTTCCCACGCTAAGTGGGGTCGGCACAACATGTTCTAGCCTTCCATACGCTTCTATCAGCCGTCATATCTGCACTTACACCTTTCATACACACATCCTCTTTTAAACAATCCATCCATCTCTTTTTGGGTCTGCCACGATTCTTCCGTCCATCTACAAACATATTGATAACCCTTCTTGTCACAAACCTTTCATCCCCTCTCATTACATGTCCATACCAAGACAATCTCGCGCTCCAAATCTTCTCTATCACTGGTGCCACTTTCAGACTTCCCCTAATATACTCATTTCGTATCTTATCCAATCTTGTCACCCCACACATCCATCTTAACATACGCATCTCAGTAGCATGCAATCTTCTCTCATCCGTCTTTTTCAATGCCCAACATTCAGATCCATACATAGCGACAGGTCTAATGACACTTTTGTCGATTTTCCCCTTAAGTTTAAGGGGCATCCGCGTGTCACATATTGTTCCCGAGACCTGTCGCCATTTCATCCAGCCTGCATTCATTCTATTACTAACCTCCCGGTCAATATTGCCGTCGTTTTGAAGAAGGGAGACTAAGTACTTAAAATCGGAGCAGACCGGTAGGCATATTTCGCCCAACGCAATATGAGAGAATTGGGCAGAGCCACCGAAGTCACAGAACAAATGTTCAGTCTTGGTGCGGCTGATCCTAAGTCCAACTCTTTCCAACCTCTCCTGCCATTTTTCCAGTCTGCTCTGTACCTCAGCTGCCTCCTCTCCGACGAGGACAATGTCATCTGCAAACAGCATACACCAAGGTGCTTCCCCCTGTATGTCCGATGTCAGAGCATCCATCACCAGGAGAAATAGATAAGGGCTTATAGCCGAACTCTGGTGCAAGCCTACTGCCACATTGAACTCGTCAGTAACTCCGGCTTCGGACCGGACATGCGTGCGTGCTCCTGCATACATAGCTTTCACTAACCTTATATACTTCCCAGGCATTCTGCGTTCTTTTAAAGCCCACCACAGAACTTTCCGCGGAACTCGGTCGTACGCCTTCTCTAGGTCTATAAATACCATGTTCAGGTTTTTATGTGCCCAATGGTATTTTTCCATGAGTTGGCGCAAAACAAAAATTGCGTCCGTGGTGCCCAATCCTGGCATAAAACCAAATTGGTTCTGGGTTATCTTACATTCCTCTCTCATTCTTTTCTCTATTACTTTCTCCCAAATCTTCATGCTATGTGACGTAAGCTTAATCCCTCGGTAGTTGCTGCATTCTTGTACATCACCCTTATTTTTAAAGATGGGGACCAGTGAACTGGTACACCATTCATTCGGGATTGACTCTTCATGCAACAACTTGCCGAAGAATAAAGTCAGCCAGTTCCATCCATCGGCTTTCAGAATTTTCCATACCTCTACTGGAATACTATCTGAGCCTACTGCTTTACCATTTTTCATACTCTGGACAGCCTTTTTTACCTCATCTATGCTTACTTCCTCTACCAAACCTAAATTGGTCTATAGATCCTTTAAATTACCACTCCAAACGTTCTCCTCATTCATTAATTTTTCAAAGTAACTCTTCCACCGCTCTTTTATTTCTTCATCATTCATTAATACTCTTCCATTACCATTTTTTATACATTTAACATGCATAATATCTCTAGCTTTCCTTTCTCTTGCTTTCGCTACACGGTATAATTCCTTCTGTCCATTGGGACTATCGAAATTTTTATATAGTCTGTCTTGGATCTTACCTCTAGCGATTGCTACACCTTTCTTACCTTTTTTTTTACATTCCACATACGCTATTTTTTTCTGCTCTTTCAATACTGGGTTATCTTCATTCACACTTTTTCCGTCACTGCCGCAACTTTCAAACTTCCTCTTATATGTTCATTCCTTATTTTATCCATTCTTGTCACACCACACATCCATCTCAACATTCGCATCTCCGCTACATGCAGTCGTCTCTCATCCGTCGCTTTTGTCGCTCAACATGCTGATCCATACAGTACAGTAGGTCTCATTGGGCTTTTATATATTTGGCCCTTTAATTTAAGGGTTACTTTGGGGTCGCATGTTGTACCCGTGACCTGCCGCCATTTCATCCATTCCACATCAATTCTGTGCTTCACCGCACGATCCAGGTCGCCATCGCTTTGGATAAGAGAACCGAGGTATCGAAAATTCGAGCATACTGAGATAGGTACTCCATCTAGAGTTATGGGTGTAAAATTGGAGAGACCGCCGAAATCGCAGAACATGTATTCTGTTTTTGGTCTGCTGATTTTTAAGCCTACATTCTCCAATTTACAGTGCCACTTTTCCAGTATGCTCTGTACCTCAAGGCCCTCTTTCCCGACGAGAACAATGTCATCAGCGAATAGCATGCACCAGGGTGCCTCTTCCTGTATGTCCGATGTTAATGCATCCATTATCAACAGGAAGAGGTAAGGACTTAACGCCGACCCTTGGTGCAGACCTACTTCGACACTGAACTCGTAGGAGTCTCCAGCCGCTGATTTCACGTACGAGCTAGATTGTCGGTACATGGCACAGATTAAACTAACATACTTCACAGGCACACCTTTCTCTTTCAGTACCCACCACAAAACTGTTCTCGGTATTCTGTCATAGGCCTTCTCGAGGTCAACGAATACCATGTGCAATGAATGTGTATATTGCCAATAATTAATAATAAATTATTTTTCGTTATAGCGGAAATAGAAATATTACGAAAATAATCAGATAGAAGGTGGAGTCTCCGAAACCGGCGAGCGTGTATGAAAAGAATTATGAATGTTGAAGAAGCGAGTGAAGTATGCAAGGATAGAGTTCTCTGGTACTCTGGTCTCTCTGCCTATAGATATGGCGTGATGATATGTATGTATGTATAATCAGATATTGCCGTGTGGTGATGGAGTAATAATACAATTCACCACCCCATATCATACCCGTGGGTGATCGTACGAGACGACTAAGGGATATAAAACGCATATAACGTCTATGCGAGAGAAGGAAAATGCAAGAGAAAAACCTATACCAACACGTCTGATCAGTGCGTTATAGTAGGTTAATTGTCTTCCAACTGTGGTGGAGGCCCGAGCCAATAGTGGGATATTTATGGGCTGTGATGATGATGATGATGAATCAGATATTTATCACTCTTGGTTCATAAAATACAGACGGATGGACAGTGGACTCTCAGTAATCTGACTCACTATACATACAGCGAAGCGGTTAATATACCTAGACACTGTGCCAAGTGTCTCAGGTTCGCTGTCCACACAAAACATGTTATACAAATTATTGTCCTGAGTCATCATTCTCCTACTCTTATCCCAATTACTTGGAGTCAATACAATGTCTACTCTTCTTTCATAGTAAATATTGTAAAAGTTATTGGCAATAGTTTTATGACCGGCCGTCTGCCAGACGTTAAACCTAGAAAATGTAATTGTTGACCAAACAGCGTCAGAGTCAGAGGAGTTGGTCCAGGTCGTTATAAGGCTCTTAGTCGTCTTTTACGACATCCACAAGCATTCTAAGGGTCGGTAGTATTCGTAGCCGCTACCACACGGCTAGCTAAATTATTGTCCTGAGTCTTAGTGTTAATTTCGTATTCATTAATTATGTGTCTAAAATCTTTCGCAATACAAGGATTATTTCCTAAGTGCAGGGTATTGTAAACATACATACATACATACATATCATCACGCCATATCCCTTGCAGGGTAGGCAGAGAGAACAGAGTGCCAGAGAACTCTATTCTTCAATACTTCACTCGCTTCCTCAACATTCATAATTCTATTCATACACGCTCGCCGGTTTCGGAGACTCTTGACTCCACCTTCCTTCAGCACGTGACCAATCTGGTCTAGGTATGTGAGTCTCGGTCTTACCCGGTACCTACATCCTCCCACTTTCACATTGTATATCTTCTTAACCAGACGTTTGTTCGGTATTCTTTACACATGTCCAAACCATCAGAGGAATTATAGGTATTATAAAAAATAAAGAAAATCAAATTCAAATGGCAGTTTTTGAGTACGGAACTCTAAAATAGCTTTCATGCTTAAAATAGAACAAGGTAAATAATGCAATACAATACTGAAAGATATGACTGAATGACAAGTAATATTGAATGTAGCTAGCGATATTTGTGCCGCATATTACGTCACTTCCTTTATTAGCCGTAAACGCCATATGTGCTCATCCTCCTCCACGATGGGGGCCATGAAAAATATGTTGAAACAAGCATTATTTTATATCACACATTAACTTTTATGTGAAATATTCTATGCCTTTCTCATTAATAAACGAGGTTGTTCTATAAAATATTGTATTATTTTTGTTTTTTATTTTTATTCCGTGATGTATGGTGATGACTTACGGCACGGAAACGTGGTCCCTAAATGTAGGCCTCATAACCAGGCTCAAAGTCGCTCAGACTGCTATGGAGCGGGCTACGCTCGGGTTTTCTCTGCGAGATAGAATCCGAAATACGGAAATCCGCAAAAGAACGGATGTAACCGATGTAGCACGAAGAATTAGCACGCTGAAGTGCACAGCCACATCGCTTGAAGAACCGACAACCGCTGGAGAAGAAAGGTACTAGAGTGGTGACCACGTACCGGACGACGCAGTGTAGGACAGACGTAGGTGGACAGACGACCTGGTGAAGGTTGCTGGGTGTCGTTAGATACAGCACAGGACCACACTCTGTAGGCTGAGATGATGATGATGATGATGTATGGCAGCGGGTACGCAAAAAGACGAATAAGAGATTTATATTGACCGAGAAAATCCGTAAAAATAGTCTTATTTCTAATCATCGTAATTCATCGCTAGCATCTTTATTTTCAAATACTGCAGAATATTAGGTGAGAAGGTATACAAGATACTCCACAATGCAAGCCAGTTGAGTTAAATTGGTTAGCTGAGCTCTCGATATTAGATTTACCTAGCTTGACTATTTATCCTAGATAAGCGTAATGATCGACAAACTCGAGAATCGCATTTCCATCTAAAATCAGTACTAAAATGAAATAAGCAATTTATTGTTCTTAATTTTTGGAAGGTTTTTATTATCCCCTTAGCGAAGTAAGAGGTATTGATTGACTTTTAATCCTACATCATAGAGAGAATTCATCATTCTCTTACTCTTATTCCAACTACTGGGGTCGATACAATATGTACTCTTCTTTTATAGTATATGTTGTAAAAGTTTTATGACCGGCTGCCTACCAGACGTCAACCCTTATTGGGAATGTAATTGTTGACCAAACGGCATCAAAATTAGATGGAGTTGGCCCAGGTCTTTATAAGGCTCTTAGTCGTCTTTTACGATATCCACGAGCAAAAAAAGGTTGGCAGTATACGTAGCCGCTACCACACGGCAAGAGAGACACTACATCATTGAGAGAGAGAGAGAGAGAGAGAGAATTAAATATTAAAAATAATCACTGTCCCGAAAACATACTTTGACCTATTTTAGCAAACTCCAAAGCGAGATGAAACTTTATTAAACCGTTATACTTTACGATGCTTCATATACGTATTGTGTTCTAAAACAGTACGTAATAATCCTGAACTAGATCGCTCGTCCAGAGTTTATCTGTATAAAAATTTCAAACATTGTTCCCTTTTTTAATCCCTCATTTTGTAATTGCGAAGTGGGTTAAAAATCGCACTTCATGATATAAATTTGCAAAAAGTATTGGTGATGCCTTATTTGGTTTTTCCGTTTCCTACAGTAAAGTAAGGTATGAAAATACATTCTTATTAAGAATGTATCTTCATACTCTTCATAATATATATTCTTAATCTATTAACATTAAGAAAATTTCTTACTTCATTTTCTTATTAAAACATTTATAACACTGCTTAAATTATTGAAACATTTATAGCACTACAATCTGTACATACGAAAACCAAATATGGGTATAATATTTTATTATCTACTAGCTTCTGCTCGCGACTTTACTCGCGTGACTTTTATAATATTCACTAAATAATCCCAAGGGATTATTCACATTACCGAGATGAAAAGTATCCTATGTAACAGGTACTTTTCTATTCTTATGTCAGTTCTTATCTACACTTGTGCAATGATTTACGTGTGATTAGGTAACAAACATTTAAACTGTCAAACTTTTTCACAAAGTTTCACTTTTTATTACCTTAGGTGTAGAATATAAAAAAAAATGTCTGAAGCAAGTAAATTTTATTTTATTTATTTTTTCTTTAACTCAAATTGTTACAATATTTTAACATCTTTGACTTTAACCTCTTATGAGTTAAATTATATATTAACTATTGTCTTTCTTTTGGTGTGATAACGTCTTATAAGTCGATGAATGCCGGCTGCACGCACAAAAAAGTATCACGTTTGGCCTGAGCCAAGCGTGTAAGCAAGAGCGCGGAACAAGGGATATCAAGGCACGATCGGTCTTAGCGTTCTTGCATTTTAAGAATTCGACGTGAAATGAAGTAAAAAGTTAATGTGGTTGCCATTGATTATGTTTGTTTAATTCATAAAATTATGCAATTTTTCATCAACGTTTTCTTATTACGCTGTTATGTAAAATTATCGGCCATAAAGCTACTTTACAGACAACCATATGTTTTATTGCTTAAGTTAGCAAACAAAAAAGCAACACACTTGATGGCAAGTATTACTTCCGCCCATGGGCCTCTACAATACCAAGGATACAGCAAGATCGCTGCCTACCAATCGTAATTAACCCAGAGAGATCCAGAAGCTTTCTCGCTCACAGAATGAAGTGTAACAGCACATTGCCACTCCTCAGACGTTAATTTTATGCGCGAGTACGGTACGTACATACATACCATCACGCCATATCCCTTGCAGGGTAGGCAGAGAGAACACAGTGCCAGAGAACTCTATTCTTGGATACTTCACTCGCTTCCTCAACATTCACAATTCTCTTCATAGATGCTCGCCGGTTTCGGAGACTCTTGACTCCATCTTCCTTCAGTACATGACCGATCTGGTCTAGGTAGGTTAGTCTCGGTCTCCCCGGTACCTACATTCTTTCACTTTCGTATTGTATATCTTCGTGTTTATAATATGTAATTTAGAATGTATGGAACAGGACAAACATGGAGAATATGATAATGTCAAAACAAATCAGATTTGTAGTTTTTTTATTTCATCGATAACTGATAATGAGTAATTATTTCTGATGTTTACGCGATTAGTTATTGCACATTTGAAATAAAACTATTTTTAACAATACTATCACGTTGTATTAGATTTTTAAAATTCCCGACATTATAAGCTTTTATAGCGTTCATGATCAAGAAAACTGGTTCTAGTGTAATCCTAAAGAAGTGTGTGAAACGTCGCGAAATTAAAAATCAAATACAAACGCGATAGAGTCCGTAAAAATCTTAATATATATAAATTACGTGTCACGTTGTTTGTCCGCGATGGACTCATAAAGTACTTAACTGATTTTAACCAAATTTGCACAGCAAGTGTAGATTAATCCAACTTAAAAGATAGGATAGCTTAAATCTCAATTTATAGTAATATTATTTTATTGCAAATTATATGTCTAATACTTGACAGTCAAAATCATATGTTATATCAAAAGGATTTTAAAAGATGGCGGAATCTGTTGACTGGACTATCTAATAGATGGCGGAATCTGTTGACTGGACTATTTAATAGATGGCGCTATGTTAAATGTACAAACGCTTCATATAAGCTAAAATTTATTAGAATAAACAAAAAGTGTTACTGAATCTAACCTAAGCCCAGCAACACGTGGCCCGGTCTGCTAGTAGTTTATATTTCAAATGATAATGTTTAATTTTGTCATGCTCATACAAACATACAAGCTCTGTAGGTTTGCGATAGTTATATATTTGAGGAAATTGAGTGGTTGGGGAAGTCATAACCATTCGTTGAATTTTATTATCTTCATATTAACCATATTTATGTGAATTTGTATGAGAACTACGGGTTTGATTATTACTATAGTCTCTCAATCGTTTATATCGAAAAGGATAAGCAGTAGTGTATTAAAAAAGGTTACAATTCTTCTTTTTTTTAATGACAATGCCCTGCACTAAAGCAATAAATCGCTAGTGGTAGGATCACGCTGTTGACAGTTCTGTGTCTACAGCCGCAGGCCGGTCCGTCCGGAGTAGTACCACACTCTCGCAGAAGATCGACGTCTGAGTAATGGTAATGTGCTATTGCGCTTCGTTCGGTGAGTGAAAGATCCGGAAGCCTAACTGGGTGAGTTTGGGGATTATAATGGTAAGCAGCGGCCTAGGTATAGTCTTGGTTATAGCAAAGGTCCATGGGCGGCAGTGACACTTACCATCGGGTGTGCTGCTTGCTCGTTTGCCACCATAAGAAATAAAAAAAAAACTTATACTGCGTTGCATTTAATCTTAAAAGTCTACAAAAAATCTACTAGGGAATATATCTAACTATTATAAATAGCAGCTGTTATTTTCTAAAGCCCAAGATTGCTTCTTTTTTTTTTTAATTTAAGTAAGTATTAAATTAGTATCAAATATTTTCATTTTTGGTTTCTTATGATAACTTTTATTAACATAAAGAATACTTTTATCCCATATTTTCACGTGGGCGAAGCTACGGGCTGAGTCTAGTAAATATATAATAATGGATACAAATTACACCTAGATTCGGAACAACAGTATGTAGATTTCACAAAGTTTCACGTTCTGCGTAGGAATTGAATCCATGACACTGGTATGGTATGTCAGTATCTTAACCTTTAGGCTATCTGAGCAGTATTAATAATTTTGAATTTTTTTTTTAATTAAAACTCGACTAAAACTCAGTTTAGTACGCCCGCATTGGGCGATGACGAATTTGTTAAACATCACAAAAAAAAACTAATGGAGTTTCAGGTTTATGTCAAGCTATCTGATCAGCATAGTATAGGTGAATTGCATTATGAAAAAGACGAAGAATTATCACGCTGAAGTGGCAATGAGCAGGCCACATCGCTCGACGAACGCCCATTCAGCAGTGGACGGCAATGGGCTGAAATGATGATGATGATGAAAAAAGACACTTGCCGAATAGTGAGATATAAATGGGTGAAGAAAGAATTTGGCAAAATATTACGATTAATTACCACGTTACCGGTGGCTGACTCGACTGTGGCCAGCGAAATAAAAAATAATGGTTTCAAATTATCTTATAATTCGTAACTAGAGTTATTGCTTCGGTGTGGTGACAGACAATTTGATAAAACTGTCAACATTATAAACCTACTGATCATTATCAACATCACAGCCCATGAATGTCCCACTGTTGGGCTCAGGCCTACTCCGTAATGGGAGAGAAATTAGCCTACTATACCGCGAGAGTCAGACGTATTGGTATAGGGTTTAATTTCGAGTTTCCCTTCTCTCGCATAGGTGTTATATGCGTTTTTTATCTAATAGTCGTCTCGTACGATCACCCATGGGTAAGATATAGGGTGATGAATAGCATTCTTACTCCGTCACCACACGGAAAGTATATATACCTACTATTTTACTTTAATTCCTTAATTTATCTATTCTCGCCCTCAGCAGTGGGATGTAATTAGCCAAGATGATGATAAAGAATGCTATTATTGTCTTCATAGAAAATATTTTATGGGAGGAAATGATTAATGCCAATATCATAAATAAAATATTAAATGGGATATTGTGCTTACATATCGTAAAAATATTTATTACTTTATCGACGTTCACTGTTAAACATTTATCCTTAAGGGCGAAGTTCTTTGGCAGGCGAGTTGTGTTTTTATTTTTTTTTAAACATCACCCTTGCAATAAGGAAATAATACTTGTATTAAGAGGTAATTTACAAACATACAATTAACGCAGATAAATTACACCCAAACTCAGAATAATGCTTTATGGATCGCACAAAGTCCTGTGTGGAAATCGAACCCATAGCACTGGTACGGAAGGTCAGTATCTTAAGCAATACGCCATCTGTGCAGAGTTGGAAATCGTAGTTTCTTTATAAATATCCCAAGAGGATTATCATTCTCTCAACTTATACGTCTTCATATTAGGCTCATGACCTCTCTACGATTGGAGAAATTAATCTATTATACCACATTAGTCATAGGCTAGTTTCATGGTCTGGACGGCCACCGAAAACAAAGATCGGGTACCAGTGGCCTGCTCGCACAGCGAAAAGAGCCGCTTTGCAGGATAGGTCTATGGGGCCGCGCGCCGCCTCTTCCGTCGCCCCGGACCGATTTGGCTTCATAGTCCACCGCAAAAAATAAAGGCTATGGTCTGGACACATGCTGTCCGTTGACGGAAGGCCGGTGTGCGGCCCCATAACCCACCGCATTCCCTCCCCATCGCGATTAGGCCAGCCATTGTTACCGCTTCCTTGACATCCGTGACCAGCCTGTCATAGGTTAGTATAAGATTTCATTTCGATCTTTCCTTCTCTTGCATTGATATTATATGCATACTATATCTTTTAGTTGTCTTTTACGATATCAACGGCTAAGGAAGGGGGTGGAGAACTATAGTCTTACTCCGTCCCCACAGAGATATACCAAGTATTCTTCTACCTTTTCTTTTACTATTTTAGCGGCTACGTATACTACCAACCCTTACGTTGCTCGTGGATGTCGTATAAGATGACTAAGATATTTAGGCTTGGGCCACCTCCATCTGATGCCGTTTGGTCAACAATTACCTCCCCAAGGAGGGTTGACGTCTGGCAGGCGGCTGGTCATAGTACTATTGCCAATAACTTTTACAATATGTACTATGAAAGAATAGTACATATTGTATCGATCCCAAGTAATTAGGATAAGAGCAAGATAATTATGATGATTTAGAAGAATTGCTCGGGACAAGAAACAGTGATGACACATTTAAAATTAATGCGTCATTCAGCAAGAGATATTGATGAATTTTGTTGTGATAGTATTAAACCTCTTATTAATTCTGTTATTTCCTATTATTTTTCCTATTAATCATCATCATCATCATCACAGCTCATAAATATCCCACTGTTGGGCTCGGGTCTCCTCCGTAATGGAGGGGAAATTAACCTACTATACCACGCTGGTCAGACGTGTTGGTATAGGGTTTTGTTTCGAGGTTTTCCGTCTCTCGCATAGATGTTACATGCGTTTTATATCCCTTAGTCATCTCGTACGATCACCTACGGGTTAGGGGGTGGTGAATAGTATTTTTATTCCGTCACCACACAGAAATCTTTTCTTTCTTTTAATATTATAAATATAAAGGTTGGCAAGATGTCTGGATGTTAGTTGCTTAACCACGACTAAGCGGTTTTATATTCGTGTGGTGACGGTGTAAGAATACAATTCATCATCCCCTATCTTACCCGTGGCTTATCGTACGAGACGACTAAAGGATATACAAAAGCATATAACATCTATGCTAGAGAAGGAAAACTCGAAACAAAACCATATACCAAAAGGTCTGACCAGCGTGGTATAGTAGGTTAATTTCCCTCCCGTTACAGAGGAGGCCTGACCCAGCAATGGGATATATATGATGCTGATAATGATGAAGCTGTTTTACAACTACAGATAAGAATTGGTATATAGATAAATCGTTTGCTGGATTAATAGATACTTTTTATTCCAGTAATGAGTTCTCTTGGAAAATAATTTAATTTTAATAAGAAAGAGAAGCTATTTAGTTGAGAGAAGAAGTAATCAAAAGCTAAAAAGAGTCTAGCTTTCTCATGATCACGAACGCTGTAAAGTGTTCGAAACGTCGAGAAATTAAAAATCAAATATATACGCGATAGAAACCGTAAAAATAATTATATTACAAATGTGTAATGCTCGCGTAAAATCATTAAGTCCGAAGATAGTTTAAAATAGAAAAAATATAGAATTTTTTCGCGTTTGTATTTGATTATTTTTTCTGTTCCATTCCGTAACTGTCAACAATTCAAAAAAAAATAAAAAAAATATAAATAATATTAAATTGGCTTAAGATTTACATAAGAATTACTTTTAATAGAAATCGGCATTAGCAACTTAGATGTAACTTAACAAAAACCAAAATATCTACACGAACTTAACTAATTTATTGGACGACAAGACTTGGGCGGGTACCAAATAAACCTATTTGAATAAAGCTGTATATGATGAAGACCAGTAAAGTTGAGTCTCGTTATTAAAGGACTTTAATCTCCCAGCTTAGGGGGCTATGATTAAGGGAATTAATTTACGAAGTTTGCAACACCGAGTATAATTGTGATAAGTATTTGTATACCCATTAAGTTTGCCATATCTAAGTATGTTAATATACCAGAAGATTAAAACTTTAATTTGAAAACCGTGTATAATATTGTAAATCCAATCGTACTATTTATTATGTACTAGCTTTTCCTGACGTCCTTTTTTCGCTTAAAAAGTCATTTTTCATCATTTTCCTACTCATATTTCAATTACTTGAGGTTGATACAATATGTACTTTTCTTTTATAGTACATATTGTAGAAGTTATTGGCAATATTTAAATTACTGAAATTTAGCGTTTAATATGCTTAATTATTTATAAAATCCGATTACGAAATGAAAAATGATGTCGCAAGCGGGATTCGAACCCGCGCCTATTGGAATTCCGGCCCAATCGTGCTGCCACTACACTACCGCGACTAATTGTAGGACATGCAAATTTCATTTCGTATTGTATTTACGTCTTAAGGTGACGGTATGCTATCTACCCGACAATGTTTACACATTGTTATAGGCTTAATACTTCAAACTTTACAGTTAGAAATGTATTAAACGATGACACAACCTTGTTATTTAAATTACTGAAATTTAGCATTTAATATGCTTAATTATTTATAAAATCCGATTACGAAATGAAAAATATTATTGGCAATAGTTTATAACGACTAAGAGCCTTATAACGACCTGGGCCACCTCTATCTGATGCCGTTTGGTCAACAATTACAGTCCCAAGGTGGGTTGGCGTCTGGCAGGCGGCCGGTCATAGAACTATTGCCAATAAATTTTACAATATGTACTATGAAAGAAGAGTACATATTGTATCGACCCCAAGTAATTGGGATACGAGTAGGAGAATGATGATGAGAAGGATTATTTTATTTAATGCTGGGTCAGGTCTATACAAAAGATAAAAAAAATGACCTATATTAATATACAGTCTTTGAAGTCACGCCACGAAATACAAGAGGTCGATTCTTAGAGCACTCCACTTTTTTTTTTTTTTTTTTTTTTTGGTAGGCTATGGCCCGGTCACACGTCGCCCGTACCGTCCGGGGCGGCGGAAGGGCAGCGCGTGACCCCATAACCCACCGTATACCCTCCCCATCGCCATTGGACCGGCCACTGGTACCGCTTCCTTGCCTTCCGTAGAGCACTCCATAATAAATGCCATTTTTTTTTTTTTTTTTTTTTTTTTTTTTTATTGCTTATGGCGACAAACGAGCAAACAGCACACCTGATGATAAGTGTCACTGCCGCCCATGGACCTTTGCCAATGGTATAGCTAGGCCGCTGCCTACCAATACAACCCTGAACCCACCCCAGTTAGGCTTCCGGCTCTCTCGCTCACCGAACGAAGCGCAATAGCACATTGCTATTACTCAGAAGTCGATCTTCTGCGAGAGTGTGGTACTACCCCGGACGGACCGGCCCGCGGCTGTAGACAGAGAACTGTCCACAGCGTGGTCCTACCACAAGTCAACCCTTCATCCGTATTTGTTAACATTTATTAAACATTGAATGCACAGATGGCGTAGTAGTTAAGATACTGAACTTCTGTGCCAGTGCCGTGGGTTTGATTCCCACGCAGGATAATACTTTGTGCGATCCACTAAGTATTGTTCTGAGTCTGGGTGTAATTTTTCTGCGTTAATTCCATGTTTGTCCCACGTAATACAAGGATTATTTTCTTAGTGCAGGCTGGTCTCTGCCACTGAAGACAAAGAACGGATTCCAGTGGCCGCTCGCTCGGCGAAGAAAGGTACACTGCAGGGCGGGTCTATAGGGTTGCACGCCGCTTGTTCTATCACCCCGAGCGAGGTGTGACTAGACCATAGCCCGCGGTATTAAAAAACATATTCATATAAATCTCTAAAAGCGTATATCTATCCTGCTCCTTCATTTAATTAAGGTTAAGGCATCATGTATTTTTTTTTCATTATATATTTTGTAAAAGTTTTGACCTTCTGCCTGCTTGTCGTCAATTCTTCATGGGAATGTAGTTATTGAACAAACTTCATAAAGGTTTTAATCGTCTTTTACGACAACTATGATGAATGTAAAAGTTGGTAGTACCCGTAGTCATACACAATCTATATCTATAAAAAATGATGTTTATATATATAATATGACATCGCTAAACTCAGAAACTATTTGACCGATCATTATAAAAATTGATATGTATGTGAGCAAGATCATATCAAGTGGACCTCCCATTTTCCACTTGCTCATAAAATTTAGATTCATATATTTTTTTAGAAATTAGTTATTATGAAAAATTGATCCCCAAAACAGTTTTTGAAAATTTTCATTTTAACTATAATTTTTATTATAATGAAAATTTTTACGACTTTTAATTAAAAAATTGTTAATGAACAAAGTACAAGAGATATCTTAATGAAATTTTCAGGATTCATAGTTCAATACTTGTACTTTGAAGAAATAATTGTAACTTTGAATTATTTGTTTATTTTCACATTGTTAATTAACTTTTAAGTTAACAATTTAAAATTTCAATGACATCTTCCCTCAAAAAAAAAAAATTTTTTAATCATATTCATCATGTATTTAAGCTTCATATTCCGAAATAAAATCTCACTGCTCGGAAGTAGATCAATTTATACAAATTTATTTATCACCCGGCGCTGAGTGCTGCTGGTATAGCGCGCTGCCGCGCATCGGTTACTTACCTTTAGCTTCAATCAGTAATGATTAATAATAATTTATTTTTACAATTAAGAGCAGTATTATTCAAAAATGATTTCATTTAAGCATAATATACTAAACTAATTCATAAATCAAATATTTTTTTAATGGTGTTTCCATTAAAAAAAGAGACAAGACAATTAAAAAAGAATGATCAAATTATACATTTTACAAAATCGCGTTATTTTTTTTTACAAATTTCAATAATTTTAATTAGTTCACGTCATAAAAAAAATGTCAATTAAAAAAATGTATGTATACTTTTATTGTAGTAAATATTACTACATATTTTCATCAAACAAAAATAATCGCGTTCAGTTATTATCTTCAATTGTTATTTTGATGTATATATGTTAATAAACAAATGAATTTTTCAAGTCGTTCAAGTTCATTAGTTAAATATGTTCATAACCGTATTAGTGGATAAATTTGAGAGTCTAGAGTTTTTATTTCAAAAATTTGCGTTAAATTCTTTTATTTATTACTGTGTAACACAGTAAAATGCGTTAAATTCTTTTATTTATTATCTTTTATATATCATTTACTACTGGGTTTACTAGTATTCTATAAAATTATGTATGAAATAATTTTCCTTTAAAATATAATTGCTACATTTTTATATATAAAAAAAGAAGGACTTTTTTGGCTGTCTCAAGGTTTGAATAAATTAAAAACGTACAATAGAAGTGGTTAACACTTACAATACTTTACTTAATCTGTTTTTGCTGTTACAAAAGAGTGGAATAATTTGTTTTAGATTTATTTTTGAACTAACTACGCCGTTTATGTAAGACTTCACAAGTTTATAATTGTGTTCCTGCTAAAATAACGCTTATTTAATTTAGTATTTTTATTTTCAATCAGAAAATATATTAAAAAACCAACGGGTGGTTAGACGGAGATTAATCTACCAGTGTCACGCTTGGCCTTGAGGCTGATAAGGAAGGTATTTGAAAGTGTAACCCGTTCGTCGAACTACATAATTAACCACCGAAAATAAGACTGCTCCGGAGATCCTCTTAGTAGATGGAGAGGGAGAATACGGCTGGTTATCGTAGTCCCTATGGTAGAATCTTTTTTTGCGGTGGACTATAGAGTTGATCACCTTCCGCCAAATCGGTCCTCGCGACAGACGAGACGGCGCGCGACCCCATAGACTCACCCTATAAAGCGCCTCTGTTCACCGTGCGAGCGGGCAACCGGAACCCGATCTTTGTTTTCGGTGGCTTGTCCGGCGGTTATCCTCACGGGTATCCCCTCGAGTCGATGCTCCAACAGCTTTCGCCGTCGACTTATATATACTACTCTGTCAAGAAAGTACTGGGAAAAGATCAATAATACACAAAATTTTTGTTATTCATCCAAATTTATTTTATCACCTTCAAAGTATACTCCTTCAGAAACGATAGATTTGCGCCAACGAATAATCCAATCATCAAAACCTTTTTTAAACTCTGTTTCAGGAATAGAGTTCAGTTCTCGCCACGAATTCTCCTTTACGTCTTCTACTGATTGAAAACGGGCGCAACGAAGTGGTATTTTGAGTTCAGGAAAAAGGAAGAAGTTGGCTAGGGCCATATCTGGTGAATATGGTGGTTGCTCGATGATTTGTTGAGTATTTGGACAAAAATTCGTTTATAACAATGGCCTTGTGTGAAAGCGCATTATCGTGGTGCAAAATCCAAGAATCTACTTTCCATAAATCTGGCCTTTTCATCGAATGCTCTCTTAAACGCCGCGTAATGCGCAAATAATATTCTTTATTTACCGTTTGTCCTTTTAGCAAGAATTCCGAGTGTACAACACCGCGATATTCAAAGAAAACAGTCAACATGACTTTGAGTATTGATCGACTTTGGCGATTGGTTTTTTCGGTTTCGGTTCAGTTGGAAGTCGCCACTCCGAAGCTTGTAGACTAGTTTGCATGTCAAACTTGTAAACCCACGTCTCGTCACCATTAACAATGCGTTTCATGATTGTTGGGTCGGAATTGACTCGTTCTAGCATGTCCCCAGCAACTCTCATGCGATTGAGTTTTTGGAGAAAATTCAGGTCTTTTGGGACTAGCCGAGCGAAAACATGTTTAATACCCAAGTGATTATTTAAAATGGTACGGATCGAATCGTAAGACACAGAAAGTTTGGCGGCTATCTCTCTCAAAGTTGAAAGGATTTTCAGTCACTATTTCCTTCACTTTTGAAATGTTAACTTCAGTTGCAGACGTTGATGGCCTACCAGAGCGAGGCAATTCCTTCACATCTCGACCACTTTTGAACGCTTTGTATCACTCATAAGCACGTGTTTTTGATAAAGTCGATTCACCGTAAGCCTTCTGTAACATTTTTAGTGACTCCGAACACAAAATTCCATTGGCGATGCAAAATTTAAGACAAACACTTTGTTCGATGTTTTGTCCATTATGAAATTCGCAATACACGCTAGATATGATATAAAAAAAAAACTAAGGACTGCACTGTATTTAGTATGAAAATGTGAAAGTAATTGTAATTACTTGCAGTACGGGCATTTGCAACTTTATATCCTTATTTCTGTTCCTTTTACCTTACCCATTCTTTTACAAATATTTTCACTATTTTGTTTACCTCCAATTCTGTTAGCGTTCATTAAATTTAAGAAAATCAAGAGTACCTATTCTTTTTTTTTTCATTAAAACAACTATCCCACTGTAATAGCTATGCTATAATAGTCTGCCAAAAAAGCCAAAGGGTTTAACTATAATAATGATTTTAAATTAGAATTTATTTTTTTTAGTGGTAGGACCACGCTGTTGGTAGTCTCTGTATACAGCCGCGGGCCGATCCGTCCGGGGTAGTACCACACTCTTGCAAAAGATCGACGTCTGAGTAATGCCAATATGCTATTGCGCTTCGTTCGGTGAGCGAGAGAGCTTGTTTGCTTTTTTTTTTTTTTTGGTGGACTAGGGATGCGTCTCGCCCCGCTAAATCGGTCTAGGGTGACGGAAAGGCGGCGCGTGACCCCATAGACCCACCGTAAAAATCCTCTATCTTCACCGTGCGAGCGGACCACCGGTACCCGATTTTCGTCTTCGGTGGCCCGCCCTTGTAGGCAGCGGCCTAGCTCCCTTGGTATTGCAAAGGTCTATGGGCGACATTAACACTCACCATCACGTGTGCTGCTTGCTTGTTTGCCACCATAATCAATAAAAAAAAATTGTATATCAAATACTGATGCTTAATGATGGTTGCTTTTTGCAATTAAGTTTTTTTTTTTCAATTTTTGCAATTAAGTATTTTTTTTTTCAACTTTTGCAATTAGGTTTTTTTTTTTTCAACTTTTGCAATTAAGTATTTTTTTTCCAACTTAATTTTTCTATTATAATTATATATATACTAATAAGATTTTTTTATTATTATTTTCTAAATTTATGTTATATTTAACTGTCAATGGATTTTAAGTTACCTCTGTCTATTTATTATACTTTTCGTATTATCACAAAAAAGTAGTGAATTATAATCCTTTTTTTACTTACAGTATTGATTTGGTGGTCTATAAATACATACAATGGAACATAATTGAACTCTGAAGCTAGCAATGTTGTGGTCGTATATTCAGTTCAAAATAAAATGTGATTTATTTTGAATAAAACCATTTTTTTCATGTTTTGTCATCTTATTGCACGCCTCATAAGTGAAACGTTGAGATCTTGCTCTATTCTCGACATATGAAAATCAAGCACTTTTTAAACATAAAAATGATTGTAATTTTCTCACATTGCACTTATAGGATAATATTATAATACATATGTCAAGAAAAAATATTCGTTGAAACGTATTTGATATTTTTAAAAAGCAATTATTTTATAAATTACTGAAATTTTAGCATTTAATATGCTTAATATAAAATCCGATTACGAAATGAAAAATTATGTCACAAGCGGGATTCGAACCCGTGCCTATTGGGATTCCGGCCCAATCGTGCTGCCACTACACCACCGTGACTAATTGTAGGACATGCAAATTTCACTTCGTATTATATTTACGTCTTAAGGTGACGGTATGCTATCTACCCGAAAATGTTTACACATTGTTATAGGCTTAATACTTAAAACTTTACAGTTAGAATTGTATTAAACGATGACACAACCTTGTTATTTAAATTACTGAAATTTTAGCATTTAATATGCTTAATATAAAATCCGACTACGAAATGAAAAATGATGTCACAAGCGGGATTTGAACCCGCGCCTATTGGGATTCCGGCCCAATCGTGCTGCCACTACACCACCGTGACTTCAGTAATTTAAATAACAAGGTTGTGTCATCGTTTAATACAATTCTAACTGTAAAGTTTTAAGTATTAAGCCTATAACAATGTGTAAACATTGTCGGGTGGATAGCATACCGTCACCTTAAGACGTAAATATAATACGAAGTGAAATTTTCATGTCCTACAATTAGTCACGGTGGTGTAGTGGCAGCACGATTGGGCCGGAATCCCAATAGGCGCGGGTTCGAATCCCGCTTGTGACATCATTTTTCATTTCGTAATTGGATTTTATATTAAGCATATTAAATGCTAAAATTTCAGTAATTTAAATAACAAGGTTGTGTCATCGTTTAATACAATTGTAACTGTAAAGTTTTAAGTATTAAGCCTATAACAATGTGTAAACATTGTCGGGTGGATAGCATACCGTCACTTTAAGACGTAAATATAATACGAAGTGAAATTTGCATGTCCTACAATTAGTCACAGTGGTGTAGTGGCAGCACGATTGGGCCGGAATCCCAATAGGCGCGGGTTCGAATCCCGCTTGTGACATCATTTTTCATTTCGTAATCGGATTTTAAGCAATTATTTTGTTTAAAGTAAGAAAATAGTTGATAAAAAAAAATATTCGAGGACGTCGGATAAAATATTTTTTGTATCTGGCAGGATCACGACCGTAAAAATGAATGTATCGAAGTTTTTCTTTTATTAAAAGCTTCATAATCGTAACGCGCTGTTTCCTTTCGAAAATGGCTTGGTAATTCTTTGTCGTTTAATTGCAATTAATAAAAAACTAAACTGCTTAGTCTTTAGTGTATGTATACTTTATGAAAATTGGGTTCGTTTACATTTTTTTGTTCGTCCATTCGGACATGCAAAGGAAATAAATCCCATTTGGCCTATACAGCTATGTTTAGCTCTACGTCGAGAATGGCACGAAATATCAAAAGTATTTCTTTTCTTTCATTACAAGCTTATATTTAGTTTCACCTGTCCCGTTGTCTGTAATCAAATCTTGCAAGTTAAATTTGATACACTTCCCGGTTTCCAATTGAGCTGAAATTTTGCATGCATATATAAATCGGATGACAATGCAATATTATTATGACATAGAGCTGATCTGATGATAGACCTGGAAGCTGGCCATAGGAACTCCGTAATTAAACGACGCAACCCTTTCGAGTTTGGGCTCATTTGAGTTGTCTTGACGATTACTTTAATAGTATATGGTAACCAGAGTCTGACGATGGACCTGGAAGCGGGCCAAAGAAACTCCGTAATTAAACGACGCAACCTCATAAAGTTTGGGCTCGTTTGATTCGTCTTGACGAGTACTTTGATAATATATGCTAACCAGGGTCTAACGATGGACCTGGAAGCTGGCCATAGGAACTCCGTAATTAAAAGACGCAACCCCATCGAAATTGGGCTTATTTGATTCGTCTTGGCGAGTACTTTAATACTATATGGAAACCAGGGTCTGATCATGGACCTGGAATCTAGCCATAGGAACTCCGTAATTAAACGACGCAACCTCATCAAGTTTAGACTCGTTTGATTTGTCTTGTCGAGTACTTTGAGACTATATGATAACTAAGGTCTGACGATGGACTTAGAAGCTTGCCATAGGAACACCGTAATTAAACGACGCAACCCCATCGAAAGTGGGCTTATTTGATTCGTCTTGGTGAGTACTTTGATACTATATGGAAACCAGTGTCTGACCATGGACCTGGAAGCTAGCCATAGGAACTCCGTACTTAAACGACGCAACCTCATCAAGTTTAGACTCGTTTGATTTGTCTTGTCGAGTACTTTGAGACTATATGGTAACTAGGGTCTGACGATGGACTTAAAAGCTTGCCATAGGAACTCCGTAATTAAACCACGCAACCCCATCGAAATTGAGCTTATTTAATTCGTCTTGGAGTACTTTAATACTATATGGAAACCAGGGTCTGATCATGGACCTGGAAGCTAGCCATAGGAACTCCGTAATTAAACGACGCAACTTTATCGAGTTTAGGCTGGTTTGATTTGTCTTGTCGAGTACTTTGATACTATATGGTAACTAGGGTCTGACAATCGACCTAGAAGTGGACCATAGGAACTCCGTAATTAAACGACGCAACTCCATCGAGTTTGGACTTATTTGATTCGTCTTGACGAGTACTTTGATACTATATGGTAACCAGGGTCTGATGTTGGACCTGGAAGCTGGCCATAGGAAAAAGAAGGTGCTAAAGGTGCTAAATATTCTAAATCGTACCATCCAAATGTAACACGTTTTTATTTATAAAATTGGGACTGTGATAGAAACGGGAAGATTTAATAATTATGGTGTAAAGTTTTAGTGTTAAAAATATATAATTATGTACGATATTGAATTATTTTGTAGTAGATGAAGAAGCTTAATTATCGTTAAAGGTTACAATGAACTTATAGAGTGTTATATGTCTTATTAGAGTTAATTTATTGTTACTTTTTATTTTATTAGCAAATAATAAAAGCTTGTTTTTTTAAAAAAAGATTTTTCTTTAATTTTAGTTTTATTTATGGCATTGACTAATAGATAGTAAATGATAAATAATATAAAAATTATGAGGCGTGCACTTTTGGATTTTCCAAATTATTTTTGTTTCTGACAGACGTTTTAATATTTGAACTAACTTGTATCGTTAGGGTTCCGTACGTAATATGTCTATGGATACTATGAGTAATTCATCATCATCATTATCACAGCTCATATATATCCCACTGTTGGGCGAGTCTCGAGTCTCTTCCATAATGTGAGGAGAATTGATTTGATGTGTAGGTATAGGGTTTTGTTTCGAGTTTTCCTTCTCTTGCATTTTATATTCTTTAGTAGTATTTTACGATCACCCATGAGAAGATAGAGGGTGGTCAAATGTGTTCTTACTCCGTCACTACATGGAAACAAGCCACTGAAGTCGAGGAATCTGTTCCGGTAGCCCATTTAATTTGCGATAAGGATATGAAAAGTTATGAGGCCATATATAACTCTTCTTTCAGTTTTAAAGAGCTTGGTTTGGTCTTAAGAAAAAGCGCACAAGTTTTCATTCATAGTCATAACAATATGAAAATAGCGTAAATAATATTTTATTTTCGTTTAATTAAGAGTAACAATAGGTAATGATGTGCTAGAGCAAGTGGATGAATTTGTATATCTTGGATGTGGATTTAGTCGAGATGGAAGGTACACCACTGATATAGAGCGAAGAGTGAATGCGGGAAATAGGGTGAACGGAGCGTTGGGGCAACTTCTCGGCAGCCACCACCTCAGCCAGAAGGCACGTGTAGCAATACATAACGCAGTGCTTGTCCCAACATTACTATATGGAAGCGAGAGTTGGGTATGCAGAAAAGAGTATGATAGTAAAATTAATGCGGTCGAAATGCGATCTCTGCGGAAAATCTGTGGAGTTAGGCTGACCGACCGCATTCGTAACGACGACGTAAGAGAGCGAGTAGGTATGAAAGAGAGTATTGGTGTAAAGATGCGAAAGGGAATGCTCCGATGGTTCGGACATGTGGAAAGAATGCCGAACGAACGCCTGGTTAAGAAGATATACAATGCGAAAGTGGAAGGATGTAGGTACCGAGGGAGACCGAGACTAACCTACCTAGACCAGATCGGTCATGTACTGAAGGAAGGTGGAGTCAAGAGTCTCCGAAACCGGCGAGCGTGTATGAAGAGAATTATGAATGTTGAGGAAGCGAGTGAAGTATGCAGAAATAGAGTTCTCTGGCACTCTGTTCTCTCTGCCTACCCTGCAAGGGATATGGCGTGATGATATGTATGTATGTATGTATTTTTAGACCTAAAATAACAAGCTAGACCAAAGGGTCTTGAGGGATTGACAAAGGTCAATCCAATCAAATCCAATGTATTAAAACTGAGCCATTATTTTCTATTAATTATTACACAATTTAAATAATTTACATTAGCAAAATCTTTTAGTGTGTTTTAATATTATTACTTAGGCAGTAACGTGACCATAACATTATTATTCCATCATCATATAATTATTAATTAATAGTTTTACCCTCTATTTTGCTTATGTAATTTATTGATTATTTAAATAAACAATTAATAATAAATATTAATTTCATTTATAGTTACTTCTTATCCTAGATAACCCATGTTTTAAGTAAGCCTAGCATTATAGAGTAAAAAAAAAGAATTCAATTAAAAATAATTGTAGTAATAGCGCCATACGTTCACAGTTTCTGTCTACAGCCACGGATCGGTCCGTCCGGGGTAGTACCACACTCTCGGAGAAAATCGAAGTATGAGCAGTGGCAATGTACTATTGCGATTCGTTCGGTGAGTGAGAGAGATAGCAACCCTACTTCCTAGGTGGGTATTGGTTAGCAGACTGCAGCACAGCTGTATCTCTGGTATTACTAAGATCCATGAGCGGTAGAGCGTAGAAGCGGCTGTGCTACTTGCTCGTTTGCTGATAAGCAATAAAAAAATCATGATGTTAAAATTAGAATGGAACCATTTGTAAACAAATTTGACTTGAACATAATTGATTATAATTAAAAGGTATTCTGATTCCACCGGGGGAGAAATTATCTAAACTTACCCGCATATTTGGTCACGACGCGTGACGAAAATATATATTTGTCAAGAAAATTGTATTTCACAGAAGTTTAAAGATAAAAATCAGAGTTTCTGTGTTTTTTTAATGAGAAATCTTTACACGCCTTGGTCGAGGACTTAAGAATAATATTAAGGGCCCAAACTTTCTCTTTTTGGGTACTTGCGACAAAATTCACGACGAGACCAAAAAAAAAATTGTTGAAAAAAAAACCACCCTAATATATATATATATATGTCAGCGGGAGCTGCAGATCTCAGCGTGGGAGGCGTCAGATCTTCATTTTCTAGTTCGTCTACCTAACTCTTATCACAAGATAAATCAGGAGGCTCACAATATTATCATCAACACCATATAAAATAATAACATGGAATGCAGTGAGGTTAGTTGTGGCTCGATACAACCGATCGCTACTAACACTCACAGATTAATGATATGAAGGCACGTCTCACTTCAAAAGTAAACTATCTAACGGTTGTTTATTTTTTAACTACCTACCTTTTATTGTATTTAATCGTGTCACAACTAAACACACTCAAGCAATGATCAAAATTAATAAACTAAAGGATAACTAAAATAATGAAACCGATTGCTTGACATATCGTCCTTTAAATATCACGCTCTCCGACATATATATTTATAGACAGTAAAATAACAGCTTAAACAATAATTTATTTTGATAACGTCGCTAATCAGAGATGTTTGAAAAAAAATGTCATATTTTCATTTTAACAGTTTTAGTTACATTTTAAATTGTACTTAATTAGACAAATGAAGCTTTGTATTTCATTAAAGCTACTTAATTATATTCAAACATAAGCCTAAAGGCCTAAGCCATTTGTATTTATTTCGTTATTTAATATTTTTTATCAGTAACGTAAGCCCTTTTTTGTTGTTTCCTTTTTATTTATATTCCATCCATCCATCCATCCATCAGCCTGTAAACTTCCACTGTTGGACATAGGTCTCCCCACGAGAATGCTATTCGCAACGGTTCTGTGCCACCGGACGGATTTCCAATAGGTGTGGGTTCGAATGCCACTTGTGATATTTTTCACTCGTATTCCCTTTTTATAAATAATCAATCATATTAAATGCTAAATTTCAGTAATCATCTTATTAAATGTCAAAAACTGTGCTATCAGAGGTGTTATTCTATGTTATGCCGTATATTTGCTCGTTAAAAAAAATCTTTAAATGCGTGTACTTCAAAATTTTGGTATTTTTAATTAATGTCATTTTTCTATTTAACCGTCGATATATATCCAACAAAAGCTAATAGGCAATCAAATATCTAATAATTATAATAATTCATCATTCTCCTACTCTTATTCAAATCACTTGGGGTTGATACAATATTTACTCTTTTTTCATAGCGCTTATTGTAAAAGTTATTGGCAATAATTTTATGACGGCCGCCTGCTAAACGCCAACCCTTCTCGGAAATCATTATAAAAAAAAAAAAAAAAGTATGTGTGTCAGCTCCGACGCACGACTGGAGTTTACTCTTTAAGTACGATTATCAAAACAGGCGCAAAAATGCTCTGAAAAAAATGCGCAAAAATAGAGTATATGTATTTATTTACACATATATATGTATATATATATATATATATATATATATATATAATACTATATAATATTTATTTGCTAAAATATGAGTAATATAAAGTTATATGTATTTTATACCCCTTAGTCGTCTCGTACGAACACCCACGGGTAAGATAGATTGTATGCTTACTCCGTCACTACATGGAAATTTAGAGATTTTATTTTCTGTTTTATCACGTAAAACCTGCAGTAATTTTAAGAGCAGCTTTAAAAAAATAAACAAATAAAAAACAGGTATTAAACGATTTTCCATTTCTTTAATCTCTATTTAGGAATTAACTCAAAAAAAAAAATATTACTTAAATATATTTTTTGACATTAAGAAAGTCTTCGTCGAAAGGAATCCAATAGCTTTTTATCTGTCAGATTAATCTAATCTTTTGTAATATTTTTCTCTCTTTCCTGGACTTGCAGACTTTTATTTAAGTTAATGGGGCCATATATATTCATAACTACGTCTTTAATATATTGCACAGATAGTAAATTCTTAGTTCATTGAGAATAATATGTTATGAAGCAGCTGCTTGCGAGTGAATCGAAAATTATAGTTGTTATTTTTTAAATAAAAGTGACAGGAAAGTGGAAGGATGTACCTACATCCTAGTACCTTAACAAATTAGAAATTAACCTACTATACCTACCAGAGGAGACCGAGACTAACCTACCTAGACCAGATTGGTCATGTACTGAAGGAAGGTAGAGTCAAGAGTCGCCGAAACCGGCGAGCGTGTATGAAGAGAATCATGAATGTTGAGGAAGTGAGTGAAGTATGCAAGGATAGAGTTCTCTGCCACTCTGTTCTCTTTGCCTACCCTGCATAGGATATGGCGTGATGATATGTATGTATGTATATATATTTTTTAAATTCAATATTCTATATACTTCGTATAGTGAAAATACTATTTGCTCATCGCTTTGCTGTCCATAGTTGTAATGATATAATCATCATCATTCTCCTACTCTTATCCCAATTAATTGGGGTCGATACAATATGTAATCTTCGTTAATAGTACATATTGTAAAAGTTATTGGCAATAGTTTTATGACCGGCCGCCTGCCAGACGTCAACCATTCTTGGGAATGTAATTGTTGACCAAACGGCATCAGATGAAGCTGGCCCAGATCATTATAAGGCTCTTAGTCGTCTTTTACGTTATCCACGAGCAAAGTAAGGGTTCGTAGTATTCGTAGCTGCTATCACAGCACATAAATTAAAAAATATAAATGAAAAAAAAAAAACTTCTGTGTGGTAACGGAGTAAGAATACTATTTACCACCCCATATCTTACCCGTGGGTGAACGTGCGAGACGACTAAGGGATATATGACGCATATAACATCTATACGAGAGAAGGAAAACTCGAAACAAAACCCTACACCAACACGTCTGACCAGCGCGGCATAGTAAGTTAATTTCCCTCCCATTACGGAGGAGGCCCGAGCCCAACAGTGGGACATGGGCTGTAATGATGATGATGATGAATGAAAAAAAATCATGTTATTTTATTTGGTGCAAACATTCTCTAACTGCTTATTCCCACCTCCGTTTGCACGAAATGCCTGACGGCAGACGGACGTGATTGAAAATAAAATCTATTAGTTGAATCTGACAAATACCTTTTACTTTGAAGTAAGCCGTAAGTAAGCCGGCTTAAAGATGGATAGTATGTCTGACTACAGACATCAAAAGCCATACTGATTAACAAATGTTGAAAGCCTGTGTCACAGTAGAAAGCTTACAAAGGTATCTTGAAATTGTCTTTGGATTTTAATCTTTTCTTCTTTTATTCCTTTCCTTTCATTAAATTCGTTAATCTTAATGAAGAATGGCGTTTCATGTTACTTGTTCCTAGCTTTTCTCATGTTTGAATTATTTTTTATAACTTAAATGTTTTTTCATTGCTTTTGGTGGCAAACGAGCATGCAGTATACTTGATGGTAACTGTTACTGCCGCCCATGGATCTTTAGCGCTGCTGCCTACCAATACAAACCCCAAACCCACACAGTTGGGCTACCGGCTCTCTACCTCACCTAACGAATCGCAACAGCATATTGCCATTACTCAGACGTCGATTTTCTTTCTCGAGAGTGTGGTACTACCCCAGATTGTAGACAGAGAACTGTCAACAGTGTGGTCCTGCCACATTTAAATTAATAATATAAATCTATACATAACATTTTAAAATTTTTGTCTGTTTATCTGTTTGTCTGTGTGTTTGTGCACGCTAATCTCAGAAACGGCTTATCCGATTTAGACGCGGTTTTCACTAATATATTGTGGTAAGCTTCACTTAACATTAAGGCTTTATTTTATGTCAATTGGTTTATAAAAAAAAAAATATGTCAATTTAAAAAATGTTCGGAGAAAAAGTCTTTATCGATTTTTTTCAAATTACGTACAAATATTCTTCAGTAAAAATAAATAAACACGTGTTTCAGCATTTGTTGATTTTCACCCTCTGGGGGTGTAAATTAGGCCTGCAAAGCGGGTTGGACGACTCATTAAATCATTAGCGCCAAGCCGATATTATTGAAGCTGGCAACTTGAAATGTTGACAGTGGTTTCTTTATATGACGTAGAGGTTCAATAAGAAAGGATATTACGAAAGTACACCCCTAAGGGGGTGGAACAGAGTGGCAAAATTTGTATTGGGAGAAAAAATCTTTATTAATTCTTTTCAAATTACGAGTTGAATCAAACATTCTATGGTAATATCCGGCATTTGTCAATTTTCACCCTCTGGTTGTGTAAATTAGGCCTGTGAAGCGGGTTGAACGACTCATTACCGCCGTAACGAAACTATTAAAGCTAGAAACATTAAATTTTGACGCAATTTTGGCGCAATTTTGACGCAATTTTGGCGCAATTTTGACGCAAGCAACGCGCGTTTCTTTTTATGACATAGAGATTCAATATGATAGGATTTTATGAATTCCATCCCTAAGGGGGTATAGCAAAGTGGCAAAGTGTGTATGGGGCGAAAATTTCTTTATCGATTCTTTTCAAATTACATACAAATATTCTTCGGTAAAAATAAATAAACACGTTTTTCTCTCTCCCTCTCCATCAACCCTGCATCAGTGCCGTTGTGGCGACCAGTGCCGGCGTGAGAGATCACATGATACACGTAGTAGACGTCAATAGGATCTTGCCTAATGGTTTAAGATACAGGTTAAGTTTAGCTTCAAAAATGTTCGCTCTTTAACTCAAATAATAAATTATATCTAACGAGGTCGCAACTCTGCTGGTGAAACAAAACAGTCAAATAAAAGGTGGCGATAATTATATTTTGATCCCATGGTCATACCGTAAATAGTTAATTGGCAATATAATTTGTAGAATGAATAGAACTTTGAACAACCTTTTTCTTTAGTGACCGGCTATGGTATATAGACACACGCGCGCCGTACACGTACATCTACGTTGTGTGGGCGGGCCACCGCAACCGGGTATCATCTCGAGTCGAAGCCCTCATGCAGTGAACCTCAATACCGGTACTCACGCTTACGCCGCCCAAAGCACCGACGGTAGAGCGTGTCAACGTAGAGTATTTTCTCTTGGACCCACCCTATTGCCTAATTCCGTTAGACAACTAACTCGCAGAAGGCGTTGACCGCATCCCAGTTTATGACGCTGTTGATTATCGTCCTAGCGACAAACCTTCAACACCTTGCATTTCCTTTTCTATTTAACTCTCTGCGTGGACGAAGTCGCGGACAAAAGCTAGTGTATTCTAAAAATGACATCACTGGCTCAGCTCATATATGTCCCACTGTTAGACTTGAGTCTCCTCTATCATTATAGGAGGGAAATTGACCTACTATACCGCCCTGGTCAGACGTGTTGGTAAAGCGTTTTGTTTTTAGTTTTCTTCCTCGTGCAAAGATATTATGTGCGTTTTATATCCCTTAGTCGTCTCATATGATTACCCACAGGTAAGATAGGGGGTGGTGAATTGTATTCTTACTCCGTCACCACACGCAAAATGATATATCAGTAAATAGTAAAAAATGGCATACCTATTAGTATAAAATATTGATATGTTTTTTAAACATCATTCAACCTTTGGTCGTCCACTTCTGGAAGAAAGCCTCCCACATATTTAGCCACAAAGTGTGGTCCTGTGCCGTCCCCATCGAATAACACACAGCCTCCTTTACCAGGTTGTCGATTCACCTGGTGGGGGCGATCAACACTCCGATATACGATACGCGGTTGTCACTCGAGAACCTCTTTTCCCCATCAGTTCTCGGTTCGTCGAGCGATGTAGCCTGCCCATTACCTACATTTTTTAGAATACCAAAAAAATAATGGTAGAAATAAAGGTATCTTTTGATATATTAAGCTTTTCATTTTAATATTATCATCATCATCATCATCATCACAGCCCATAAATGTCCCACTGTTGGGCTCGGGCCTCCTTTGTAATGGGAGGGAAATTAACCTACTATACCGTGCTGGTCAAACGTGTTGGTATAGGGTTTTGTTTCGAGTTTTCCTTCTCTCGCATAGATGTTATATGCGTTTTATATCCCTTAGTTGTCTCGTACGATCACCCACGGGTAAGATATGGGGTGGTGAATAGTATTCTTACTCCGTCACCACACGGAAAGTACTATAAACTGTGTCAAGAATTCTGTCAATTTTCGCACAATTTTTTTGTGATATTTTAAATTTGTTATTACAATTGACGTTATGATAACAATATATTAATCATTATTTCTTAACTACTAAAATTTTCTAATTGTCTTTATGGTCACTGCTGGATTCATTTTATTATAGCATTATATTTTATTACCTATAAAACTTACTTAATAATAAGGTGATATAACAGAATGAGATTGCTATGTGGTAGAGGTTACGAATACTACCAACCCTTACTCTGCTCGTGGATGTCGTAAAAGATTACTAATATCATGAGCTTATATCGATCTGAGCCAACACTACTTGATGCCATTTGGTCAATAATTGCATTCCCAAGGAGGGTTGATATCAGTCAGGAGGTCGGTCATAAAACTATTGCCAATAAGCTTTGTAATATGTAGGAAGAGGGGTACATATTGTGTCGATCCCAAGTAATTGGCACAAGAGCAGGAGAATGATGATGATGATGTAACAGAATGAGATATTTTCAAATCCAACTGTTAGTGCCTGAGGATAGCCTGTTTAAAGATTCATATGAGCTAATAAAATCCTTCGCTTCATAAAAGTATTATTTTTTTTTGATTAAAACACGGATTACATATGTTTCAGTATTACGCCTCTGTCGGCAATTATATAAAGGTGGTCGAGATTTTTATGACCACAATTTTCTCCTATTATTTTCATAACATATTTTAATTTAAAGGGTTGTACTTCATATTTATTTGCTTTTTTTTAATTAACGTAAAAGCATATAGAGTTTAAATTTCAATATTTTTTTTTTGTTTTATATTTTAAAGACCACGACACCCTGCGCTAAAAAAAGGAAATCCTTCTATTGCGGGGGACTTTACAAACCTATAATTAATGCAGACAAATTAAACTCTGATTCAGAACAATTCTTTGTGGATTGCATATGGATTGTACTGCCTAGAAATCGTACTCATGGCTACGAATACTACCGACTCTTACTTTGCTCGTGGATGTCGTAAAAGACGATTAAGAGCTTTATAATAACCTGGGCCAACTCCATTTTATGCCGGTTGTTCAACAATTACATTCCCAAGGTGGGTTGACGTCTGACAGGCGGACGGTTATAAAACTATTGCCATATAACTTTTACAATATGTAGGTACTATGAAAGAAGAGTGCATATTGAATCTACCCCAAGTTATTGGGATAAGAGTAGGAGAATAATGAAGAATCAAAGTCACGCCACTGGCACGGAATGCCATCAATATTTGTATTTTCATTTACTATGTGAATATAATGTAAGGCTTGGTTGGATTCGATCACCACACAAGACTGAATATGAATATACTGTAAATAAAATAGATAAACAGAGATTATTTTACTGAATATATTTATGTTGGCGCGGGAGGCGGCAGATCTTCATTTTCTATTTCATCCACGTGCTGGTCCAACATGATGGTAATTTCGAAATAACACTAGGTTAACGTCCCATAGTCCACCGCAAAAAAAAAAAGAGAAAAAAAAGATTAATGTCCAATACACCAATCTCTATTAATTACCTAACTTTTATCACAAGATTAATTAGGAGGCTCACAATATTATCACCAACACCATATAAAATAATAACATGAAATGCAGTGAGGTTAGTTGTGACTCGATACAACCGATCGCTACTAACGCTCACAGATTAATGATATGAAGGCACGTCTCACTTTACAAGTAAACTATCTAACGGTTGTTTATTTTCTAACTACCCTCAACCGTGTTTAATCGTATCACAACCAAATACACTCAAGCAAAAATCTAAATTAATAAACTAAACGGATATCTAAAATAATGACAAAGTGATTGCTTGACATTCCATTATTATCCTCCTTTAAATATCACGCTCTGCGACTAATATATAAATAAATATATAATTTAATGATAAATTCATACGAATTTATTATGAAAGTAGTTGTTATGCGTATGATCCCAAAACTGGTTTCATGACCCAAGTGAAAGTGAGGAATGGGTTTTTAGCTTATCACCACACGAATATGAATATAATATTATAAAATATGTTATTTCACTTCAAATAGCAATAAATGATTGCACGATGCCAAGTGTTACGGATTTGAATCCCACATTACTTTTCTTCTGAGTCTGGGTGTGATTTATGTCCGTTAATTAGATTTTTGTAAATTTGCCCGCATTATAAGGTCTTATTGCAGATTTATCATTATCATCATGCGAGCTGAGCTGTCCCACTGTAGGGCTCGAGCCTCCTCAGCAATGGAAGGGAAATTGACCTAATATATCATGCTCATCAGACGTGTTGGTATAGGGTATTGTTTCCAGTTTTCCTTCTCTTACATAGATATTATATGCGTTTTATATCCCTTAGTGGACATGTGATGAGACGGGATGAATGTAATGTTGGAAGAAGAGTTTTAAGTATGAATGTTGAAGGCTTTAGGGGTAAGGAAAGACCGAAGAAAAGATGGATGGATCGCGTGAAGCATGATATGAATAGAAAGGGAGTGAACGGAGAGATGACATCGGATAGGATTGAGTGGAAGAAAAGGACATATTGCGTCGACCCCAAGTAATTGGGATAAGAGCAGGGTAATGATGATATTCATCTCATACGATCACCCACGAGTAAGATATAGAGTAGTGAATTGTATTCTTACTCCGTCACCGTACGGATTAGTGCAGAAAGGAGTCTTCAAAAAAAAAAATAACGAAAAAAGTACCTAATTCATTTCAATGTATATATTTTTGTTAATATATGGCAACACTTCAGTCTCGCTTGTCATTGCCATTAAGTGACCTCATAATTTACTTCTAACTGTTCTGTGTTGACACACTCAAGTATTTTTGGAAATGTTTGCCATTTATTTCTCGATGTCGCTTTGATGTATGTTAGAAACTTTTTGCTTTTACTTACCTCTTCACATGATTATATAGTTAGTCCCCAATGTAGAAACATCCCCTTTGCGATAGTCATAAAAAGTAAAGAATATAAAGGTTATTAAGATAATATGTTGGTAGCGTGACCTTTATCTAGGACTGAGTTGACAGGCCACCGAAAACAATGATCGGGTACCGGTGGCCCGCTCGCACGGCGAAGAGAGGTGTTTGCAGGGTGGGTCCATGGGGTTGCGCGCCGCCTTTTCTGTTGCCCTGGGACGATTTGCCGCGGTGCGACCATATCAATGGTCCACTTTGCGAGGAAAAAAAAGGACTACATTGACAATTGAGTTGTTTTCATTTTCACGCCCAGTAAGATTTGAAATCTAGGAAATAATCTTATGGCTATATTCACCAGCGGCCCATAAATTTATTATAATTCAATATAAATGAAGCACAAAGTCAATATTACGTCTAAAATATACATGTTCTTTTTTTTAGAGACAACTTCTGTTAGGAATCATCCTTGTATCGCAAGGGACTTAATAAATATATAATTTAATGCAGACAAATAGAATAGAATAGAATAGTATAGAATAGGATAGGATAGGATAGAATAGAATCGAATCAAATCGAATCGAATAGAATCGAATCGAATCGAATCGAATCGAATAAAATAGAATAGAATAGAATCGAATAACATCGAATATAATCGAATAGAATCGAATAGAATATAATAGAATCGAATAGAATCAAATAGAATCGAATAGAATCGAATAGAATTGAATAGAATCGAATAGAATCGAATAGAATCGAAAAGAATCGAATAGAATAGGATAGGATAGGATAGGATGGGATGGGTTGGGATGGGATGGGATTATGGGATAGGATGGGATGGCATGGGATGGGATGGGATGGGATGGGATGGGATGGGATAGGATAGGATGGGATGGGATGGGATGGGATGGGATGGGATGGGATGGGATGGGATAGGATAGGATAGAATAGGATCATATATCTACAAATCACACTGTTGACAGTTCTCTTTCTACAGCCGCGGGGCGGCCTGTCCGGCGTAGTACCACACTCTCGCAGAAGATCGACGTCTGAGTAAGGGCAATGTGCTATTGCGTTACGTTCGGTTAACGGATGGTTAGTAACGGTTGGAAGCCCAACTGAGTGGGTTTGGGGTTTGTATTGGTAGGCTTAATCGATAATCGATGAGAAGGGTCCTCGTGTGACAACCACATAACGAACGACACAGCATATGATAACTTCGCACTGGGTAGAATTATGACATCTTATAGGTATAAGTCGCAGCTCAGGACCGTTCTGAGTGATTTTGTGGAGAGATCTATGACCAATAGATGTCTAAGGGCTGATGGATGGATGGAGGTCTTCACAACCATAAAATTAATAGATTCAAATTACATTCAAATTCAGAACATTAATTTATGGATCGCAAAGAGATATATTCTACTTGGCTATCGAACTCATGATATTCGGCACGAGATGTCAGTACATAGACAACTTGGCCATCTCTGCTTAAGCCAAACAGTAGCTAAGATGGATAGCCTGTTCAAATTACTGAAATTTAGCATTTAATATATTTTTATAAATAATTAAGCATATTAAATGCTAAATTTCAGTAATTTGAATAACAAGGTTGTGTCATCGTTTAATACAATTCTAACTGTAAAGTTTGAAGTATTAAGCACATACAATGTGTAAACATTGTCGGGTAGATGGCGCGCGTCACCTTAAAGACGTAAATATGATACGAAGCGAGATTTGAATGCCCTACAATAGTTCACGGTGGTGTAAGTGGCAGCACGATTGGGCCTGACTCCCAATAGGTGTGGGTTCGAATCCCGCTTGTGACATAATTTTTCACTTCGTTATCGGGTTTTTATAGATATATACTTATAACGATAGATACTTATAACGATAGAGAGAAGTTTGATACTTATAACGACCTGGGCCAACTCCATTTGATGCCGTCTGGTTCACAATTACATGTCCAAGGAGGGTTAACGTCTGGCAGGCGGCTGGTCCTGAAATTATTGCCAATAACTTTTACAATATGTACTATGAAAACAGAGTACATATCGTATCGACCCCAAGTAATTGGGACAAGAGGAGGAGAATGATGACTAAGATTAGATACGATATCAGATAATGAAGATTAAGTAACCATATGACCTGACATACCCAACTTTGAGTTTGGGGTGGTAGACAACGGCCGAGCTCTGTATTGCAAAAATCCATGGGCGACAGTGACACTTACCATCAGGTGTACTGCTTGCTCGTTTGCCACTATAAACAATAAAAAAACATAGTTCATACTAACAAGCCCCACGTTAAAAGATGGTAAGACCTTGTTTTCTAATCATCACATTCACAAATGGGTACTTAGGTGTTAATAAAAACATTTCCCTTAAAGTGTTGAATATAATTGTTTACGCTACGTTGAATGATGAAAAACATATATTTACAACTACATCTGATTTTGGCAGCAAACACTTACTTATATTGTTTATGGCTAGTCATTCAACAAGATGTTAAAAGTCAAAAGCTTTATATCACTCAGCGATTACAGCTATAGATAAAATATTATTATAATAAATATATAGATATCTTTAAAAAATAGGTTTAAAATTCCTTCAACAATAACAGGCTTTTGATCAAAGATGGCGCGACAATGCCACGCTTTCACCGCCAGAGGACGCTATCTTATATTAATAAAAATAAAATTAAAGTATTACATAATATTATTACATACATACATACATATCATCACGCCATATCCCTTGCAGGGTAGGCAGAGAGAACAGAGTGCCAGAGAACTCTATCCTTGCATACTTCACTCGCTTCCTCAACATTCATAATTCTCTTCATACACGCTCGCCGGTTTCAGAGACTCTTGACTCCACCTTCCTTCAGTACATGACCGATCTGGTCTAGGAAGGTTAGTCTCAGTCTCCCCCGGTACCTACATCCTTCCACTTTCGCATTGTATATCTTCTTAACCAGACGTTCGTTCGGCATTCTTTCCACATGTCCGAACCATCGGAGCATTCCCTTTCGCATCTTTACACCGATACTCTCTTTCATACCTACTCGCTCTCTTACGTCGTCGTTATGAATGCGGTCGGTCAGCCTAACTCCACAGATTTGCCGTAGAGATCGCATTTCGACCGCATTAATTTTACTTTCATACTCTTTTCTGCATACCCAACTCTCGCTTCCATACAGTAATGCTGGGACAAGCACTGCGTTATGTATTGCTACACGTGCCTTCTGGCTGAGGTGGTGGCTACCGAGAAGTTGCCCCAACGCTCCATTCACTTTATTTCCTGCATTCTTTCTTCGCGCTATATACTGATATAGCATACACTACTGGGTGTACCTTCCATCTCGGCTAAATCCACATGCAAGATATACAAATTCATCCACTTGCTCCAGTACATCATTACCTATTGTTACTCTTACATCTGTTCTGGCTTCATCTCTTTCAAAGACCATTATTTTGGTTTTGCTCACATTCACGCGTAGACCCCTTTTCTTACAATCTTCTGTCATTGTGTCGACTAGAGTCTGCAGGTCAGTCGCTGACTGTGCCAGCAGGACTGCATAGAGCAAAGCAGTGACCACTGAGTCGCCCATCTGGACTCCCGCATTCATATCGTTCAACCTTTGGAGACATCTATCTAAATATGATAAACAGTCTGACTGACAGAACGCACCACTGCTTAACGCCGATATTGATGTCAAACCAAGGCGACATTCCATTATCCAGCCGCACACAGGCTCTACAGCCCATGTAACTGCACTGCACAGCCTGCAGCAGTTTACCGTTAATACCATACTCCGGTAAAATGTCCCAAAGTTCCTTTTGTACAACCGTGTCAAATGTTCTCTCCAGATCCACAAAACTGCAGAAAATCCTCTGAACTAGAGCCAGGTGCTTCTCCACAATGTTGCGCAGAGAGAACACTTGATCCATGCATCCTCTTCCACTCCTGAAACCTCCTTGTGTCTCACACAGTAAACCATCGGACACCATCCTCATTCTCCTCTCAATAATTTTACCGTACACTTATGCTGCCAAATTGGCCAAGCTTACGGCTCTGTAATTTGTGCAGTCATAACGTGAACCCTTGTTTTTAAACAAAGGCACGATGACTGCGCTATTCCAGTCCCTGGGAACCATTCCCGAGCTCCAACATAAATTGAGGAGCAACAGGAACGCCTCCCAGACACAGCAGCCACTAAGCTTGATCATCTCGGCAGACACCATATCAATACCCGCTGCATTACCATTTTTCAAACTTCTTATCGCACATTCATTTTCATCCATATGATGCCATCGGAGGACCCCAGTGCCGAATGTTGATCTACTAAACCACATGCGACACCGGCGCTAACTCGAGTATCCGCATACATATCGCCAAAATATTCACTCCATCGGCTTAACACGTCTTGTGTTTGTGTAAGAATGTCTCCACCTTTAGACCTTATTTTATTCATTCTGAAGGCTGACCACCCACCCCGAGACCTCTTCACCTCCCTCCAAAAGAGTTTGGTGTTACCCCCGAAGTTTTTCGTCAGCCTATCTTCTGCATTCATATTCGCTCTATCACGTTTCTCTTTCACTAAGGCCTTGGTGTCATTCTTACATTGCCGATATATTTCTTTCTTCTGTTCAGCCATACTGTCGTTCAGATTCAAAGAAGAGACATAGTCCAGCCACGCTTTCTTCTTTTGCTCTACGGAAGCTGCCACTTCCGCATCCCACCATGCATCACCATTTGTTTTTCTATGCTTCTTTAAACTTCCACATACTTCTTTCGCTGTATCTACCATACTCTCTTTCAATACTCTCCAGCATTCTTCAATGCCCGATTGCGGCTGGCTTGCCATTGTCAGCTGTTCTCGGACATCCCTCTGCATACTTTTCTCTTACACACTCTTCTTGCAACCTTTCAACCTTTATTCTTTCAAGCCCTCCGAAGTGGACACGGTCTCGCCAGTGCCTCCACTTTCTGAACAGACCACTAAATCTCGCAATAACGAGATAGTGGTCCGTATCGATTGTGGGGCCCCTGTAGGCTCTTGCGTCCAATATTTTGCTTCGGAGGCGACTATCTACCAAAATTAAATCATTTATACTTTTCTGTTCATTCCTTCTCCATGTATACATATGGATATCCTTATGTTGGAAAAATGTGTTTGACACAATAAGGTTTGCAATGCCATGCAAATATCCCCTATGAGCTTACCTGCGTCGTTCACTCTCTTATCACCTAATAAATAATATTATTATATATATTAAATAATATTATTATAATAAATATATAGATATCTCTAATAATTAGGTTTAAAATTCCTTCAACAGTAACAGGCTTTTGATCAATGGCACGACAATTCCACGCTTTCACCGCCAGAGGATGCTATCTAATATTAATGCAAATAAAATTAATGTATTATATAATATTATTATAATAAATATATAGATATCGCTAATAATTAGGTCTAAAATTCCTTCAAAAATAACAGGCATCTGATCTAAGATGTCGCGACAATTCCACGCTTTCACCGCCAGAGCTATCTAATATTAATGAAAATAAAATTAATGTATTATATAATATTATTATAATAAATATATAGATATCGCTAATAATTAGGTCTAAAATTCCTTCAAAAATAACAGGCATCTGATCTAAGATGTCGCGACAATTCCACGCTTTCACCGCCAGAGGACGCTATCTAATATTAATGAGAATAAAGTTAAGGTATTAAAAAAAATAGATATAAAATCTGGTGTAGAATTCCTTTAAAAATAACGATCATCCGATCTAACATGGCGCGACTATTCCATGCCTTCATCGCTAGAGGACGCTGTCTGATATCAATGAAAATAAAATTAAGGTATTGTTATAATGAAGACAATATGGACTGAGAGAATAAAGATAGACGTTAAATTAATGAAATAGTACAACGCCATCTATCGAGCGTGGGCTTCATTAAAATATTTTAGTTATATCATGGTCATCAATAGGGGATTCTATTGTACAGTGAAGTTTGTTCCCCACGTTTTACTTGTAAATAAATACTGCATGACCCCATTCCTGTCGTAGATATTAATTTACAGAAAGTGGATAAAATTGCATAGATGGTAGAATGAATCACGCAGCGACCTCTAGTGACAAGTACTGTGAATCTGAATCGTGATCCACAAATTATTGATTTGAGTTTTGGTGTAATTTTTATCCGTTAATTGTATATTTCTAATATGAGAACTGGGGGCCTCAACACAAGAATTTGTCCTATATCCCGAGATATTATCTAAAAAAAAGACCTTTAAAAGGCCTTTACACCGGGCGTCACATAAACCGATTAAATAAATATTAGGAGAGAGGCTTCAGTACTCTTCTAGGAAACTTCTAACACCATCTGTGATCGTTAACCCAAGTGTAACAGTTATTTCATTATCATCTTTAGAGTGGAAAGAGACCTTATGTTGCCGGATACGTTGAATAGATGAATTGGATAGATTAAGACCTGTCCTTTTCAGTGAGTATCGTAAAAGTCAATGTAAATAATTAACATCATTTATCATTCCAAGAAGGAATACTTAAAACATACCATCCCTATAACATCTCATTTTGTCAATATTATACAGGATGGAAGTGGACCGCTCCCGAAAACAAAGTCAGGGGACCCTACTTGTCCTACTTGTAATTAAAAATGTTTTTTTCACCACGCGAGGTCGTTGAACTCTTGAACATATGATCGTGAGTTTTGAATAGTTCACGTCTTTTCTCATCTAAGTAAAGTGACGTATTTTTTTATCGAATTATCGTTACATGGCACTGTTGTCCTAATACGATGGAATGTGAAAAAAAATCGTTACAAAAAAAAAAAAATTTTGCATCCCAATCAATTGTTTCCTAGCCTATCATTACAAATAGGACTAGTAGGGTCACCTGTCTTTATTTTCGAGAGCGATTCACTTCCATTCCTGTATAGTAGGCAAATTCGTCTTGTCTTAAAAACGCTCACAACTAACAATGAATCGTATGTGTACAGTGAAGAATTTCTAGATTATCATGTCAGCTCAAGTTTCACTGCTGGGCTCATGCCCCCTCCACAATAAGAGAGTAATCAACTTACTATAACTATACTGTGCAGATGGTTTGATATAGGTTTTATTTCTAGTTTTTCTCTTATAAAGATTTTATATACATATTATCACTTAGTTATTACATGTGTGGTAGCGGCTACGAATAATACCAACCCTTACTTTGCTCGTGAATGTCGTAAAAGACGACTAAAAGCCTTATAACGAACTGGGCGAACTCCATCTGATGCCGTTTGGTCAACAATTACATTCCCAAGGAGGGTTGACGTCTGACAGCCACCGAAGTCAAAAATCGGGTACCGGTGGCCCGCTCGCACGGCGAAGAGAGAGGATTTTACGGTGGGTCTATGGGGTCACGCGCCGCCTTTCCGCCACCCCGGACCGATTCGGCGGGGCGAGACGCATCCATGGCCCACCAATAAAAAAAAAAAAAAAAGGTTGACGTCTGACAGGCGGCTGGTTATAAAACTATTGCCAATAACTTTTGCAATATGTACTATAAAGAAGAGTACATATTGTATCGGCCTTAAGTAATTAGGATAAGAATAGTAGAATGATGATTAACACTTAGTCATCTTTTACGAGACCTATGAGCAAGATAAGGGGTTGAATTGTATTCATACTCCATCACTATATGGAAATTTATTAGATAAGTCTGAGAAACCCTGTGAAAGTGACACGATTATTCTATTGTTGCCTCCGTAAGGCTTATAAATAAATCTGTGAGTTGAAATTTGTTTACAAGACAAGAAAAAGGCGGTACTGAAGCTGAAGTCAATTCGTTCGATCAGCGTATAGTATGTTAATTTTGTCCAGTATTCTGAAGAAAACTCGTCCCTCACTCTGTCACACAATAAGGGTTGGAAAAAGTATGGTATGTCGAACTTAAAATATTCCATAATTATTTTATGCCAAATCATGTTTTTAACTGACTTAAAAAAAAGAGACTTTTTTAACGTATCTGCCCAAATTTTTGTTGAAATGAAGTCAAATGAACTCCTGGAAGACTTGAGGGTTTTCTTCAAACTTTATGCACTTAAATTGATTCGGTAATAGATTATGTACCACTTACTCTATACCTTCGTACTAATTTCATATAATACCCACCTACACTAGGTGACACACACCCACTCAAATGCAAAAGACAAATTAATGTAATTAAAAAGAATCGCCTTCAAAATTACTCAGGAACTAAAATGTAGAAAATATATTGTTTGAAGTCGGTGCCTTAGGTAGGTCGGGTAGTAGTTTATAGGTTCTTTAGATAGGTTAGAAAGTGGTTTATAAGAGGCATTGAATCCATAAATTGTGTTATTTTTACAATTACACAAACACACGAGTTATTCAATGTTTTTGAAGGTGGTTTCTTTTAGTTAAAATTAATTTACTATACGTAGCATTATCTCATATGGCTTGCCTATATATATATATATATATATATATATATATATATATTAATAGATATAATATATACACTTTCCGTATGGTGACGGAGTAATAATACAATTCACCACCCCCTATCTTATCCTGTATATCCTGTGTATCTTATTATGATCGTATTAGACGACTAAGAGATATAAAACGCATATAACATCAATGCAAGAGAAGGCAAACTCGAAACAAAACCCTATACCAACACGTTTGACCAGCGTGGTATAGTAGGTCAATTTACCTCCCATTGTGAAGGAGGCCCGAGCCCAGCAGTGGGACGTATGTGGGCTGAGTTGATGATGATGATGATGTAATATATAGCGTATGTATTTGTCCTCTATGTATTTGATCTACAAATATATATCTATATATTATTTTCTTAAGTGTGAATTGGCATTATAAAATTTCTGTCATAATACAGCATTTAAGTTAATATAAGGATACTGAATTTTAATTTTATTTTCCTCTCGTATGACGAAAAATAAGTAAATATAATACATTTATTAAAAAAATATAGTTTTAACATTTCAACGCACCATTTTCAGTTAATTTATTCACTATAACTGTTTTCGATAATAATAATTAAAAAAAAACTATATTTACAAAAATAAATGTACGCCATCTGTTGTCAAATCCTTATTAGACGTTACGTGCTTCGTAAAAAAAAAACGTAGAAATTGAAAATGAACAAATAGCTATAATTAAATAAAAAAGTTCCATCATCACAGTAGCTCAGTGGTACTATCATAGATAAGTATTTCATTTGACTTAGGTCAGGTTAGGTCACAGATATTTCTGAATACCTGACAAATCCTTCTTTTGGTAGGTTATGGCCTGAAAACATCCCTCCCGTTCTGTCCGCCGCAACGAAAGTGTGGCGCACGGCTACATAAGCCTTGTTTTCCTTTCTATCGTCATTGGGCTAACAACTGGCACCACTTACTTGAAATCAGATACACGCACCTGACGCCCAAGGCGCCGGTGGCGGAGTGCCTCTGAAGAATGTCCTTCTGCGAGATGACAGCGTCACAAAAGGCGGCGACTGTGTTTCAGTTTCTAAAGCTGTCGAGTATCATCTTAGCGATGGTCGGCAGCGAAACCTGACAAATCTACTATGCTTCCAACGAAACGAAATACAGCTACATTAAAAAAAATCCAGCAAGATAATTGTCGGTAAAATACTTGGTTATTGATTTTTATAAGGCAGCTTCTTTCTACTAGCAATTAATTTATATCAAGAACGTGCGTGGAAACTTTAAAAACGAATACTGTAAATATTGGATAGTTGGAAATCTTTGTAATAACGAGAACTTGTTAGGAATAGCATACTTAAGACCCTCTGTGACAATGAAAAGTATTCGTAATGTAAGGCAAATAAAAAACAAATAATAATCTTATCTTAATATGCAGGGTGGAAGTGGACCACTCCCGAAAACAAAGACAGGTGACCCTACTAGTCCTACTTGTAATGTAACGCTAGAAAAAAAATCGATTCGGATGAAAAATTTTTTTTTCACAACGAATTTGAAGTTTTTTTCACATTCTACCGTATTAGGACAGTGCCATGTAACGATAATTCCATAAAAATACGTAACTTTACTCAGATGAGAAAAAACGCAATGTATTCAAAACTTACGATCATATGTTCAAGAGTTAAACGAACTCGCATGGTAAAAAAAAATTTTTTTCATCCGAATCGATTTTCTTTCTAGCCTATCATTACAAGTAGGACTAGTAGGTTTACCTGTCTTTGTTTTCGGGAGCGGTCCCCTTCCACCCTGTATATAAATTACGCGTCACGTTGTTTATCCGCGATGGACTCCTAAAGTACTTAACCGATTTTAATCAAATTTGCGCAGTATGTGTAGTTTGATCCAACTTAAAAAATAGGATAGCTTCTATCTCAATGTATAGTCACAATATTATTTTATTGCAAATTATTTGTCTATTATTTGACAGTCACAATTATCTGTTATCTCCAAACGATTCTAACAGATGGCGGTATCTGTAGACTGGATTGAGTAAGTATTTAATAGATAGCGCTATACGCGTTAAACGCACAAACGTTTCATATAAGCTATAATTTATTAGCATAACCACCACGTGTTACTGAGGCTACCTTAGCCACAGCAACGCATGGCCGGGTCTGCTAGTAATAATAACAAATTATAAATTTCTTTAATTTCTCACCACAACTTAATTTAAAACAATATATAGGTTTGACAACATAAAGAAGAAGTAAATAAGCTAAGTTGCGGATCGCTGGTGCCTGTGGTGGGCATTAAAAATACCTGTGTTACAGGTTACCAGGTCTCAATATAACATATATAAATAACTATGAAATCAATAAAAAATAGTTTTATTTTAAGATTGTACTTAAATGTAATTCTTTCTATGAGTGCCAAGGAAATCGAGATAAGCGATTCGACACACCGATAGCACTACTTCATGGCAATACCGTACTCATGTAATAATCAGTAGCGTCACGCTTCTTTTATACAAGAGGTAAACATAGTTGTTTGAAAATCCATGTGCTGACGGAGTAAGTAGTAAATTCACCAATCCTTATCTTACCCGTGGGTGATCGTTAGAAACGACTAAGGGATATAAAATGCATGTAACATCAATGTATGAGGAGGTAAATTCGAAACAAAACCCTATACTAACACGCCTGACTAGCGTGGTATAGTAGGTCGATTTCCCTCCCATTATTTAGGAGGCTTGAGCCCGACAGTGTGACATGAGATGACACAATCAAAACATTGTGTTGTTCGCAGATGTCACATCTTTGTTATTTAAAATTAAAAGACAAAAGCTTAATTTTGACGATGTGAACAACGCACTGTCTAACGTTGTTCATTGGTTCAACACAAATAATCTAGTTCTTAATGAGAACAAAACAAAATGTATTAAGTTTACCACACCAAATGTAAGACAAGTGGGAACCAATGTTCAAATGAATGGTGTGGCTTTAGACCTTGTGGAATCAACCGTTTTTCTAGGCATCACTATAGATGCTAGACTCCAATGGGGCCCTCATATTGAAAAATTGTCAAGCAGGCTCAGCTCAGCGGCTTATGCGGTCAAAAAAATTCGAGTATTGACCGATATTGAAACAGCTACAATAGTTTACTTCTCTTATTTTCATAGTCTTATGTCTTAGGGCATATTGTTGTGGGGATGCTGCGCGGATTTGAGTAGTATCTTTGTTCTGCAAAAAAGGGCTGTCCGCGCAATTTATAATCTAGGCCCAAGAGTTTCACTTCGAGAGAAATTCAAAGAGGTGAATATTATGACTGTTGTATCACAATATATATATACGAAAATGTTTTGTATGTAAAAAGAAATTTCAGTAACTTTGAAAGATATTGTGATATTCATTGTGTGAATACTCGGAATAAGAACAAATTAGTTGTACACAGTACGCGACTTGAAAGAATTAATAGGTCATTCATGGGGCAATGTATACGCTTTTATAATAAATTACCAAAAGATATCCGAGATATGACTGTAAACAAGTTTAAAAGGGCTGTCAAAAACAGACTCTGTAAAAAAGGTTATTATAAAATCTCGGATTATCTAAGCGATAGTTCAGACTGGTTATGAGCAGCTCCTCTTTCAGCAATTATATATTTTTTTTAAACTGTTTAGTTACTATTTCTTTTTAATAATTATACATATTTGTAAAGCGTAGCGTGTGTTGCCTGACGAATTTTGACTTTTTTGCATTTATAGTACATGGTATTGGTCATGCCCACTGAAAGGTCCGCTTGCGGTAGCTGCGTGGAGCGGGTCTCTCCCTTCCCTCCAAGGTGGTTGAGGGGAGTGATGGTTGCTCTAGTAGTTAACTCGTGATCGGGTGCCGCTTGTGGGCCAGCCATGGTCTTTTTTTATTGTATTTTAACTATTGCGTTCCAAGGGCATCGCACTGAAGCTATTTAATAATAAACATGTACTATTTTTTTTTATATAAAAAATGAAAAAAAATGTAATAACATAGATAAAATATAATTAGACAAACCCGCTGGGTTTCTTGCCGGATCTTCTCAGTAGCGGTCTCATTCCGATCCGGTGGTAGTTTATTAGACTAACTTTAAATGTAAAAAAATAACAATATGTAAGTGCCCTCGCAGGGTTTATGCATAATAAATGAATTTGAATTTGAATTTGAAAGATGGTGATGAGAAATGATTGTAAAAACACTTCAACCTTAAAACTTTTAGTCTATTGTCAAAAATATAACTAACAATTTTATATAAAAAATGTTTCAATGTGTTTTCGAAATACTTCATATAGCTACCATATTCTTAGAATTGTAAATATATTCGTATTGTGATGAAATAAGAATACAATTCACCATCTTTCTTGTCGCTGTTTTCGTAACAAACGACCTTAGTTGGTCGTTTTTTATCTGTAAATAATCATCATCATCACAGCTTATATATGTCGCACTGTTGGGCTCGGGCCTTCTCCGTAATGGGAGGGAAATTAAGTTACTATACCGCGCAGGCCAGGCGTGTTCTATTGGTATAGGGTTTTGTTTCGAGTTTTTTTTATATGCGTTTTATATCCCTTAGTCGTCTCTTACGATCACCTACAGGTAAGATTGGGGGTGATGGTTTGCATTCTTACTCCGTCACCACACAGATAAGATGTAAATAATATCTATGCAAAAGAAAGGAAAAGTTGACATAAAATCTTATGGAAACCCGTCTGACCAGAGTCAATTTATCTTCGATGATGAAGGAAGCTCCACCCACAAGTGTGACGTATTCATCTCAGCTTATATATGTTCCACTATTTGGACCGAGCCTCCTCTGTAATGGGAGGGAAATTGACCTTCTATGCCATTCTCGTCAGAAGTGTTGGTATAAGGTTTTGTTTCGAGTTTTTCTTTTGTCGCATAGATGTTATATGCGTTTTATATCACTTAGTCGCCTCCTACGATCACCCATGGGTAAGATAGGAGGTGGTGAATTGTATTCCTACTCCGTCACAACACGAAACGGTCCGAATATATCAATCACCGAATCCCCATGTGGTGTCCGCTTTAGAATACAATATAACACCATACCTTACTTTTTCACAGAGGTCGTAGAATCAGTTGAATTGGCAATTGCTTTGAGGGCATTATCTTCGAAAGCCAATCCGTCTGCAAAATATGACAATTATGATCTCTTTCCTCCTTGTAAGGAGGTTCATATCCAGGTTTTTTTTTCTTTTTGGCAGCGGGCTACTGTACGCTCGGCTTATGGATGGATAGGTGAATGTATTCGTAGTATACGCGATGAGAAATAACGTATCATAAATGTTATAATAATACCAAAGGGATTTGTATAGAAATTGGGATACATAGGATTATTTATGATTTGTTTATTATGTACCGAGATTTGAACGTTAACATAATATTTTGGTGTTTGTTTTATTTAAATCTCAATTTTGATGGACCATGGGAAGTGAATGCGTGGGTTATAGCTCATAGGATTATATATTACATGAATTATGTACTCTTGTATATTTGACGTCATAGATACTAGCACTTTAGCGCTTTAGAATTTTGCTAAATTTTATAAAAATGTTTTTGTTCAAATTACTGAAATTTAATTCTTTTAATATGCTTGATTATTTATAAAAACCGAATACGAGTAAAAAATGTCACATGTGGGATTCGAACCCACGCCTATTGGAAATCCAGCACGATTGGTACGGATTTCCAATAGGTGTGGCTTCTAATCCCACTTGTGACATTTTTAGCTCATATTCGGTTTTTATAAATGTTTTAGTTTTTTTATTTAATTAATAAGCAGCCTCTCAAAAATCAATTAGTATTATGCCTACCTACTGAGTTTTCTTGCCAGATCTTTCTCACTGTGACCGCGTTCCAATATAATAATAAAAAAAAATTTGGTTAGTTAGTTCCAATATAAATAATGGTGGTAGCTGAATAGATTTGTTATTTTTTTAAACTATTAAATTGCCACAGTTTAATAATTACAGTAAATGAAATATTTAATAATAACTGATCATAAACAATATACAATTTTATTTATATAGAATCATTTTCTTTTTAAACTGGCAATGAATTTGTATTAAAAATATCAGTCAAAATTTAATAACTGATACTGTAACGAGTAGATATACCTATAAATCTCTGTAATAACTATGACTTATTGGACGTGAGACGCCTAAGTCCTCTCGTGATCATGGACGCTGTAAAGTGTTCCAAACGTTGCAAAATTAAAAATCAAATTCAAACGCAATAGAATCCGTAAAAATATTTTTATTTTAAATGTTTTTGAATACATATAGGTAGTTTAATATACATTGTACTTAAGAATTAATGATTTTTTTTTCATTTCTAGCAGTCAGTGTGTTTGAATGACAAACGGATTCATAACCAATTTACATAGAGTAAATTTACTGAATTGAGCTAGAATTTGGTACGTACATACATTTCTGTGATTCACGTAGGAAGATCTAACGTAAGAAATTATATTTTAATAGATGGATTATTTTGAGAGGGAAAGTGCTTTATGGTTGGGGCTACCAATCATCATCATCATCACAGGCCATAAATGTCCCACTGTTGGGGTCGGGCCTCCTCCGTAATTGGAGGGAAATTAACCTACTATACCGCACTAGTCAGACGTGTTGGTATGTGAAACATCCCTTAGTCGTCTCGTACGATCACCCACGTGTAAGATATGGGGTGGTGAATAGTATTCTTACACCGTCACCATACGGAAAAGGCTACAAATACTACCAACAAATACTTTGCTCATGGGTGTCATATAGATGATTAAGAGCTTTATAACGACCTGGGCCAAATACATCTGATGCCGTTTGACCAACAATTAGAGCCAAATCTACCTGACATTATTTGGTTAACAATTACAATGCCAAGGAGGTTTAACGTCAGGCAGGTGGCCGGTCATAAAACTATTGCCAATAACTTTTGCAATATGTACAAGTAAATATTGCATCGACCATGTAATTGTGATAAGAGCAGTAGAATAGTGATGTTTTGAATAGATGAGTTAGGAAATAATAAAAAGCTTGGAAATTGTAACGTGTAAATGGAAGTGAAAATTATTTTTTTTAGATAAATCATAATTACGATAATTTCTAATGTAAAGACGTTTAGACTACTTCAAAGTATATAGTAAAATTGTAAATTGCCACAATAATAATTATCATAAATTAAATGCTTTAATAATAACAGATCATAAAAAATATAAAATTTTATATATAGAATCATTTTCTTTTTGTATTGGCAATGAATTTATATTAATTTATATTAAAAATTTGGGTCAAAATTTAATATATTATAGGGTAGATATAAATTTCTGTAATAACAATGACATATAACGGTTGAAATGCGATCTCTACGGAAATTCTGTGGAGTTAGGCTGACCGACCGCATTCGCAACGACGACGTAAGAGAGCGAGTAGGTATGAAAGAGAGTATTGGTGTAAAGATGCGAAAGGGAATGCTCCGATGGTTCGGACATGTGGAAAGAATGCCGAACGAACGTCTGGTTAAGAAGATATACAATCGAAAGTGGAAGGATGTAGGTACCGGGGAAGACCGAGACTCACCTACCTAGACCAGATTGGTCACGTACTGAAAGAAGGTGGAGTCAAGAGTCACCGAAACCGACGAGCGTGTATGAAGAGAATTATGAATGTTGAAGAAGCGAGTGAAGTATGCAGAGATAGAGTTCTCTGGCACTCTGTTCTCTCTGCCTACCCTGCAAGGGATATGGCGTGATGATATGTATGTATGTATGTAGATATAAATTTCTGTAAGAACAATGACATATTGGACGTGAGACACCTTAATTCTCCCGTGACTATGGTCACTGTAAAGTGTTCGAAACGTCGGGAAATTAAAAATCAAATACAAACGCGATAGAATCCGTAAAAGTAGTTTTATTTCAAATGTGTAATACTCGCGTAAATATTAGAAATCATTAAGTATATAGTATTTAAGAATCATACGATAAAACATATTCTTTGTTAAATATATATATACATTTTAAAGCTGAACTGAACTGACCTTGTGTTTACAAATCCTCTTAACTCAGTGTTCTTAGGATCATTTTACAGCCGAAGAGGCATTTCGGAGTATATTCCTTTGATTATAAAAACTAGAACAAATTGGTTAATACAAAAAAAAAGGAAGTTTACCCTTTTGATATTAAAAGTAGTATTATATAAAAAGCTTTTAAGAATATAAAATTTTGTTATGCCAATAGCATTTTATAAATTTTATTAAATTATTATCTAAATCTACAAACGTTGGTTTATTGAAGTTTAAAATAAAAGAAATGCGATCTCTGCGGAAAATCTATGGAGTTAGGCTGACCGACCGCATTCGTAACGATGACGTAAGAGAGCGAGTAGGTATGAAAGAGAGTATTGGTGTAAAGATGCGAAAGGGAATGCTCCGATGGTTCGGACATGTGGAAAGAATGCCGAACGAACGTCTGGTTAAGAAGATATACAATGCGAAAGTGGAAGGATGTAGGTACCGAGGGAGACCGAGACTAACCTACCTAGACCAGATCGGTCATGTACTGAAGGAAGGTGGAATCAAGAGTCTCCGAAACCGGCGAGCGTGTATGAAGAGAATTATGAATGTTGAGGAAGCGAGTGAAGTATGCAAGGGTAGAGTTCTCTGGCATTCTGTTCTCTCTGCCTACCCTGCAAGGGATATGGCGTGATGATATGTATGTGTATGTGTGTAAAACAAAAGAATGAATTTTGGATGGCTGTTAATTATGATTTTAATATTTTTTATTGTTTATGGTGGCAAACGAGTAAGCAGCACACGTAATGTAAGTGTTACTGCCGCCCATAGACCGCTGCAATACCGAGGGTATAGCTAGGCCGCTGCCTACCAATACACCCCCCAAAACCACCCAGTTGTAGACAGAAAACTGTCAACAGCGTGGTCCTATCATAAAAAATCAGTTTTAGTTAAAGTAACAAATTACCAATATCTTCGATTTAGCTCGTATAATTCCCATTGCTGGGCTCGAGCCTCCTCCTCAATAGAATGGCAATTGGCTTACTCTATCACGCTAATCAGACAGATTGGTATACGATTTTATTTCTAGTTTTCCTTCTTTTATATAGATGGTATATGCAAATTATATGACTTAGTCATATCTTACGACATCTTCAGGCAATATAGAGATGATGAATTTTATTCTTACTCCGTCACCATATGGTGAGTAAAAAAAAAGCAAAATGCACTCCTTATTTTATACCCTGGTCTCTTTTGGGGATCAGTTCTAGTGGTCATACCGCGCCTAATCCATCTGAAGTGATGGAAAGGATTGCATGCACCCGGAACCTGCTATATACGTAAAAAGGTGATGAGACATCGCAATGTAAGCGGGATCGCGGTATACAGTCCTTGTCATCGATTGTCCCTATTTTATACCCTTAGGGAAGAATATTTGCTTGAAGCTGATTTTCAGAATAAATTTTTAATAAGTCCTTAGGTATATTACAATTGCAAAATGCTGTTTAGTACATCATCATTCGGCTTATGCCATCCACTACTGGACGTAGTTCTCCATTTTTAGGACGTAATCGTCATGCTTGGCATGGTGGAATGGCGATAACAGTGAAGTTATTGCAACCTTCCCAGAAGAGAGTTGCTGTCCACTCTCCTAGTGAGAACCTCATCCAATTTTCATGACTCCAACGGGCAAGTAAGAAGTGGCGACTATTGTACTCTAATCTCGTCACCACACGGGTTGTGCATTACTTATTTCTGTTGATTTTTAATACAATATGAAAAGGAATAAAAACAGCATTGCAAAATTTAATCCTCAATTATATCCTTTTTTTGTTGCAGTGGATTATGGAGGTGGTCATGGCCCGCCAAATCAGTCCGGGGCGACGGAAGAGGAGGCGCGCGACTCCATAGACCCACCCTGCAAAGCGTCTCTCTACACCCTGCGAGCGGGCCACCGTTACCCGATCTTTGTTTTCAGTGACCAATCCTCAATTATACTCTTAGGGGATGAAAATTGATAAATGCTGAGATATTTATTTTTAATGATGAATATTTTTGCTTAGTTTGAAGATAACGCGTGGAGTTTTGTTTTCTTCATATACAAGCATTAATACTACGTCCACCTTTAGGATTGAAATTTGTAAAAGACTTTCTCAATGTTTTCTTACTTCATAAAAAAACTGTCATAATTTAATGTTGATTGATTTGACTCGGCTTAGATAAGCCAGTCAACGAGCTAACTGATGAAAATAGGCATATCATCATCATCATCATCATCACAGCCCATAAATGTTCCACTGCTGGACTCGGGCCTCCTCCGTAATGGGAGGGAATATAACCTACTATACCATTGGTCAGACGTGTTGGTATAGGGTTTTGTTTCCTATTTTCCTTCTCTTGCATAGATGTTGTATGCGTTTTATATCCCTTAGTCGTCTCGTATGAACACCCACGGGTAAAATATGGGGTGGTGAATAGTATTCTTACTCCATCATCACACGAAAAAGTAATTATATACGTAAATAATATATTGCCATATATCAGTATTTAAAAATTAATATTATTAAATAAATAAATACGTACCTCTTGTAGACAGTAGGAAATCTGCAATGAAAGAAAAATATGTTAATATTGACAAACTTGCTTGGATATCTTTTTCAATAGACAATACTTTATGTTTTAGTTTGTAAATAGCCAGACAATAGGATGGACAAACTTCAGTCGTTCCATGCGACAGCTCTTCGTATTATCTAAGCATAGCCATTGGGCTGACTGCTCCTATCGATTTCTTTAGTTCTGTAGCCAGCTCAGACGACCTTTTTTTTTTTTTTTTTTTTTAATTTTTTTTTTTTTTATTGGTGGGCTATGGATGCGTCTCGCCCCGCCAAATCGGTCCGGGGTGACGGAAAAGGCGGCGCGTGACCCCATAGACCCACCGTAAAACCTTCTCTCTTCGCCGTGCGAGCGGACCACCGGTACTCGATTTTAACTTCGGTGGCCAGCTCAGACGACCCTGCGCTATAGAAATAATCCTTGTATTGCAGTGAAGGGAATTCTACCAACATAAATTTAACGCACACAAATTACCTCTGGGCTCAAAAATAACAATTTGTGCATCGCATGAAGCATTGTTCTAGCTGTGTGATAGCGGCAAAGAATACTACCAACCCTTACTTTGCTCGTGGATGTCTTAAAAGATGACTAAGAGCCTTATAACGACCTGGGCTAACTCCATCAGATGCCGTTTGGTTAACAATTACATTCCCAAAGAGGGTTGACGTCTGGCAGGTGGCCGGTCATAAAACTATTGCTAATAACTTTTACAATATGTACTAAGAAAGAAGAGCACATATTGTATCGAACCCAAGTAATTGGGATAAAAGTAGGAGAATGATGATGATGAAGCATTGTTCTGTATACTACAACGGTTCTCACTAAACCGTTGTCATCGAAACTGCTGACATAACAAAAATGTTAATGATAAATAGTGGATTTTATTAATATTGATATTATTAGTATTCCACAACACGATTTGGGTATATGAAACCAAATGAAATAGGTTTGCTTTCACATAAGCAAAATTGCTGGCACAGCTGTTTTGGTGTTACCCAATCATTTTCACAAGTATATAAGAAGAGTAGACACTACAGACATATATGAAGGTCTACATTTTCACAATGATATACTTAAGAAAGAATTGTATACTACAAAATTAGACTTTACTGGGGATAGCAATAAAATTGGGATTAGATTGGCTCTTACATTGTGGTTCTGTCACAGTTTTACTGTCAGCAGACACTGTAAAATTTGGAAAATACTAGAACATAAAAACGTTTCAAACAAATTACTAGTATTATTGAGAAATGTCTGGATAATAAAGTTTGGGAGCACTCTGTATAAAATGTATAACGACTGAAATGTATAGGAAACTAGATTTACTAGCAGTTTCGCTTGTATTATTTGCTTATATAATTATTTAATACTATTTTTTTTCAAGTTACCCCGTGTGGCAAACGTTTGGGAGACCAATTGATGCCGTTTTTTAATATATCTTTAAACAAGAAATTCTTGTATCACCATCAACTGAGCCTACATAAGTCCTACTTTGAACTGCTACAATTATTCCAGTATGGAATTTAATGGTCTGGGCAAATTTAAATGTGGCAGCATGACAAATGTGAGAGGTTTTCTTATCCTTTTTAGATGGACATACTTGACATGGTTTTGACACTTTTCCGAGTTTCTGGAACTTTTTGGGTAGGCTCTTCCCTTGGGTTACCCGGAAAATCCGTTATTCTTTTGCGCAATTAACGAAGCAAATTTACATGTGCGTTTCGAGTTTGTAAATGCTCATGTGGGAGCATTTACAAACTCAATGACATTTTTGGGTCATTTGTTAATGACATTTTCACTAAAAACCTATTATCATAAAAAACAATGTTAATTAACGTTAAAGAGAATTATGAATGTTGAGGAAGCGAGTGAAGTATGCAAGGATAGAGTTCTCTGGCACTCTGTTCTCTCTGCCTACCCTGCAAAGGCCATGGCGTGATGATATGTATGTATGTAATTAACGTTAAACACCAAATAAGCAAATTAACCTGTATCACGATATTACCACGCCAGCGATGACGCTGGGTCATAATTACCCATTTTCACTTGATGCACATGTATCTCACAGCGGACGCGACGTTGCATTGAGCGTATCAATGAAGAGGGTAGAGAACGACCGTATCTCCAGCTACAAAAAACGTTTGAAACATACGACTAACGCAAAAATAAAATATATTAGTTTAAAATTGCCTCGGGTCAATATGATCCAGGGTCATTGGCGCCGGGTTAATTAACTTTTACGATCGCCCTTACTTGTAAGAGAGGGAGTGGGGAATTGTATTATTATTCCACCACCAAACGAAAAGTTTTGTAAACTCATTCAGAATCTCACAAACGGCTCCATCGCTTTGGATGATTTTTTATTTTCATCATCATCTTAGCTCATATATATCTCACTGTTGGGCTTGAGGCTCATCCATAATGGGAGGGAAATTGACCTACTACACCACGCTGGTCAAACGTGTTGGAATAGGGTATTGTTTCAAGTATTTATTCTTATACATAAATGTTATAGGCGTTTTATATTCCTTAGTCGTCTCTTACGATCACCCACAGTCATGATTGGGGGGTGGTGAAACTTCATGTATTTTAAGTATTAATGCGTACAAACAAACACGCGTTTAATACAATAGTAATCCCTATTAATATATAAATGTGAATGTAAGTTTGTTTGTTACGCTTTCACGCTAAAACTACTCAACCGATCATCATGAAACATACTGTACACGTATTCTTGGAGGTATTAAAAGTAACATAGGATACTTTTTATTAAAAAAAAAAACAAAATTTTTATATGAAAACAAAAAAAAAATTGTTTGTCAAAAAATCTCAAAATATAGCTTCTTTAACGCCATCTAGCAGTCCAGTAATGAAGTTCCAACCCTGAGTATTGTAATACCGTTGCACTGTATTACCGACGGTCAAAAATAAAAATAGGGGATCAAAAACTTTAGGAAAGTAACCTTTTACGCGGGCGAAGCCGCTGGCAGAAGCTGGTATAGAATAAATTGGGTTGATCTAACTTGATATATAAAAAACGGCAATACAGTTAACAGTGCAATACAAATTTTAACAGTTCAATGAATCAGTTATAAATTGCTATTAACTAAACAGTAAATATACAATACTACGTAGATGGTAGTGTGAGCTACCATAGTAGCGGCTACGAATACTACCAACCCTTACTTTGGTTGTGGATGTCGTAAAAGACGACTATAACGACCTGGGTCAGCTCCATCTGATGTCGTTTGGTCAACAATGAGGAATATGCACGTGACTCCAAAATGAACAAAATATTTTTTTTGTTTGTAATCTTTATCGCTTAAAAAACATACCTATACAATTATTTTTGAAATTCATCATTATTTAATAGTGAAATTTAATTATCAAAAATCGGCATTTTTGAAATTTGCTTGAAAATTTCTAAAACGCGACGCGATTGGTTGTTATAAACGTGACGTCATCATACACTCGAGTCTTCTGGTATCAAGGTGTTTCTAGTGATTATTTTGTATCGTTACCCAGTTATTTCATGAGTTATTAGTCACTTTTTGTCTAATTCTAATGCCATTATTTTGTATTGCATATAATTCTCTGTATCTGAAACCCAATAGAAAGATAAATAATAAATAATTTCGAACTTTTCTCTTACTCAATAAGTTACATTTTTTCATTCATAGGTATCATAGATGACTAAACATATATTACTTTTATGGATAAAGACCCATGTACCTATTAGATATTGAGAATATATCTTTAAGAACTTTACGTAAACTAGGTAGGTATGTGTACGTCGAAATTTGTTAACAAAACAAGTATTAAGGAAAAATGATTCTTTCATGTGCTTCATCACTTCTCTAATGTGTTTACTTACGTTAAAATGATCTTCACAACAGTATAAACTGCTCAAACACGACACATTGTCTTTTCTCATCGCCTTGCATCATTTTTTTCTTATTTATTACATTTCTCGGTATAACGAAATATACTTGTTACGTAGTTTTGATAATATTTTGGCACATAGGAACGACACAATATTTATAACACGGTTTTCTATTCTTTTTCATGGTAATAAGTTGACTTTACACTCACTTTTTTAATTTTCAATAACTTCGTGAACCAAACATGTGGTTGTTGACATCCAATTTGTGTGTGTATTCTGACGTCACAGAAGCGCGCCATATTAGTCGCGTTTAAATCGCCCAAAAATGATAGTGATTTTAATATATTTTTTTAGCTTAACGGTTTATATTTTGGATGTGTTATATTTATTTTTGGTAATGTAATAACTAGTAGAAACGTTTAAAAAAAATAAAAAAAAATCATGAATATTCCCCATTACATTCCCAAGGAGGATTGACGTCTGGCAGGCGGCCGGTCATAAAACTATTGCCAATAACTTTTACAATATGTACTATGAAAGAAGAGTACATATTGTATCGACCCCAAGTAATTGGGATAAGAGTAAGAGAATGATGATGATGATGTAGTGTGTTTTATTTGACTCTAAATGTCGAGTGTCGCAGGTGCGATTCCCATACAGGATAATTCTTTGTATGATTGTGAATCTTTGCTTAATATATGTCTATTAATCTGTGTTTGGCATGTGATGAAATAAGAATACAGTTTACTATTTTCTTTCTTACCCATGGGAGTCTTAAAGAAGACTAAAAGATATGATATATGTTATTATACCACTAATTATTGAGTTATTATTGAGTGTGCCGTGTGGTAGCGGCTAAGAATACTACCAACCCTTACTTGCTCGTGGGTGTCGTACAAGACGACTAAGAGCACTACACCGACCTGGGCCAACACCATCTGATGCCGTTTGGTCAACGATTGCATTCCCAAGGAGGGTTGACGTCAGGCAGGCGGCCGGTCATAAAAACCATTGCCAAAACTATTGCAATATGTGGAAAAATAGAGTGAATGAGGACAGGGCTAGGGCGTACCCCGCAGGCGACGCGCAGGGGCAGCACCCGGTCTCTGTGGAAAATGGACAAGGGTTGTTGCATCACGGGCGGGTGCGACGTAAGAAGCGAGCCCTTTGTATGAAAGAGATCAGAATGAGGTATGCAAGTTGGAATGTTGGAACAATGACTGGAAGAGGAAGGGAGTTGGCGGATTTGCTAAAAAGAAGAAGAATAAATGTTGCATGTCTGCAAGAAACGAGATGGAAGGGTACTAGAGCTAGAGAAATTGGTGAAGGATACAAGTTTTATTATAGTGGCAGCGATGGTAAAAGGAATGGTGTAGGAATAGTGTTAGATAGATGTTTGAAGGAATGTGTGACGAGCGTAACAAGGGTGAATGATCGGTTAATAGTGGTGAAAGTAGTTTTGGAAAATGTGATACTCAATGTTATTAGCGCGTATGCACCCCAAGCCGGATGTAAGGATGAAGTGAAAGAAAGGTTCTGGCAGGATTTCGATGAAGTTATGATTGGTATTCCAGAAAGTGAGGAGATATGTATAGGAGGCGATTTTAATGGACACGTTGGAGCAGCAAATGATAGTTATGAAAGAGTGCATGGAGGATGGGGGTATGGAAAGCGGAATGTTGGTGGTGAGACGCTGCTTCAAGTAGCCTCGTCGTTTCAGCTGGCTATCGTAAATACGTGGTTCCAGAAAAGCGATGAGCACCTTATTACCTACAAAAGTAGTAACCACTGTACGCAAATTGACTACTTTCTTGTCAAAAGAAGTAAATTCAGTTCTGTAAAGGATTGTAAGGTGCTGCCAGGTGAGGCTCTAGTATCACAACACAGGCTTCTAATACTAGATATCAAAATAAAAACATGCGCTATTAAACGCAAAAACCGACCCCCTCCTAAGGTAAGATGGAGTATGCTGGAAAGAAAAGAGTATGCAAGTCGATTTCAACAAAGTATGATTGGTAAAATGAATGAAATGAAAGATATGAAGGATAAATCTGTGAATGAAAGTTGGAATGATATAGCTAGTTGTATTAGGAGTACGGCTAAAGTAATACTAGGAGAAACGAAAGGGAAGGGTATAATTGATAGAGATACATGGTGGTGGAATGAAGATGTACAAAAGATTCTGAAAGAAAAGAAGGAAAAGTTTAAAGCGTGGCAGAAAGAAGATAATGAAAGGTTGAAGAAAGCGAAAAATATTGAATACAAGGAATGTAAGAAAAAAGCTAAACGGGCAATAGCTACAGCGAGAACCCAGGCCCAAGACAGAATTTATAATTCGTTAGATGGGCCTCGAGGACAAAAGGCGCTGTACCGTATTACGAAAGCCCGAGAGGAACGAGCGAGAGATATTAGGCATGTCAAGTGCATGAAAGATGGAGATGGTAAAGTTTTAATAAAAGACGAGGAAATAAGGCAGCGTTGGAAGGAATATTTTGAAAGATTAATGAATGAAGAGAATTTATGGAGTGGAGAGTTAAAAGATGTGCCTGAGAACGTCGGTCTAGTAAAAGAAATTACAATAGATGAGGTAAGAAAGGCAGTGATAAGTATGAAAAACGGAAAGTCTGTAGGGCCGGACGGTATACCAGTGGAAGTATGGAAAGTTTTGGGTGAGGATGGATATATGTGGCTGACTTTGTTCCTCAATAAGTTGCTGCAGGATGAAGTAATTCCCAATGAATGGTGCAGTAGTGCGCTAGTGCCCATTTTTAAAAACAAGGGTGATGTTCAGGACTGCGGCAGTTATCGGGGAATAAAGCTCATGTCACATAGTATGAAAGTGTGGGAAAAAGTGGTTGAGAAGCGATTGCGAGAAGAAAGCAAGATCACCCAAAACCAGTTCGGTTTTATGCCGGGCCGCGGGACAACGGATGCCATATTTGCACTGCGCCAACTGTGCGAAAAATATCGTGGTGCACATAAAAACTTGCATATGGTATACGTTGACCTCGAGAAGGCCTACGACAGAATACCGAGGACAGTTTTGTGGTGGGCACTGAAAGAGAAAAGTGTGCCTGTGAAGTATACTAGGTTAATCTGTGCTATGTACCAACGATCTAGGTCGTACGTAAAATCAGCGGCTGGAGACTCCGACGAGTTCAGTGTGCAGGTGGGTTTGCACCAAGGGTCGGCGTTAAGTCCTTACCTCTTCCTGTTGATAATGGATGCGTTAACATCGGAGATACAGGAAGAGGCACCCTGGTGCATGCTATTCGCTGATGACATTGTTCTCGTCGGAGAAGAAGGACTTGAGGTACAGAGCATGCTGGAGAAGTGGCGCTGTAAGTTGGAGAATGTTGGCTTGAAAATCAGCAGACCTAAAACAGAGTACATGTTCTGCGATTTCGGCGGTCTCTCCAATTTTACACCCATATCTCTAGATGGAGTACCTATACCAGTATGCTCGGATTTTCGATACCTCGGTTCTCTTATCCAAAGCGATGGCGACCTGGATCGTGCGGTGAAACACAGAATGGATGCGGGATGGATGAAATGGCGGCAGGTCACGGGTACAACATGCGACCCCAAAGTACCCCCTAAATTAAAGGGTAAAATATATAAAACCCTAATAAGACCTGCTGTACTGTATGGATCAGCATGTTGGGCGATAAAAGCGACGGATGAGAGACGACTGCATGTAGCGGAGATGCGAATGTTGAGATGGATGTGTGGTGTGACGAGATTAGATAAAATAAGAAATGAGCATATAAGAGGAAGTTTGAAAGTTGCGCCAGTGACGGAAAAGTTAAGGAGTGAAAGGTTAACATGGTATGGACATGTGATGAGACGGGATGAAAGAAATGTTGTGAGGAAAGTTTTAAATATGAATGTTGAAGGCTTTAGGGGTAAAGGAAGACCAAAGAAAAGATGGATGGACTGCGTGAGGTATGACATGGATAGACAGGGAGTGACTGCAGAGATGACGTCTGATAGGACTGTATGGAGGAACATGACATATTGCGTCGACCCCAAGTAATTGGGATAAGAGCAAGATGATGATGATGATGACCACTAATTATTGAGTATTTTACGAGATTAAAACCCAAATAAGGTGAAACGCATTGGCAAGTTTTGTAGAGATAAAGAATTTGGTGTGTGTTACTAGCGATGACATACGGTACTGTAACGGGGTCCGTAAATGTTGCCCTCATCAAAAGGCTCAAAGTTGCTCAGCGTGCTATGGAAAGGGCTATCTATGCTCGGTATTTCTCTACGTGATAGAATCCGGAATACAGAAATCCGTAGAAGAACGGGTGAAACCGACATAGCCCGAAGAATTAGCACGTTGAAGTGGCAATGGGTAGGCCACATCGCTCGGCGAGCCGACAACCGTTGGGGAAGAAAGGTTCTCGAGTGGAGACCACGAATTGAACGGCGCAGAGCAGGACGACCCCCCCACTAGGTGGACTGACGACATTATCAAAGTCACAAGAAACCGCTGGATGCAGGTGGCGCGGGACCGTGTTGAATGGCATTTTCGTGGGAAGGCCTATGTTCAACAGTGTACATTTACGGGCTGATGGATGGATGGAGAGAATTTGGTTAGATTTTTTTAAAGGCACCACCCTGCTTTTAAGAAATAATCATTGTATTGCGGGGGATCACCGGTTTCACAGAGTATGTTATGTACTTTTGGTAAACGAAAATAAAATAGACATGTTGAATAATTAAAATGCGGTATAATAAAAATTAGAATAAACAAAAACCGCCCCAGTGCGAGTCCAACTCGTGCAGGAATGGTGCCGCTCCATTATCTATTAAAACAGTAAAAAAGTGAATATCTTTTTATAATCTTAATATAGGTATATAAATTACGCGTGACGTTGTTTGTCCGCGAGGGACTCTTAAAGTACTTAACCGATTTTAATCACATTTACACAACATATATAGTTTGATCCAACTTAAAAGATACGATAGCTTCCATCTCAATTTATAGTCGCAATATTATTTTATTGCAAATTATTTGTTTATTATTTGACAGTAAAAATTATCTGTTATCTCCAAACGATTCTAACAGATAGCGGTATCTGTGGACTGGATTGAGTAAATATTTAAAAGACGCTATGTAAAACGTACAAACGTTTCATATAAGCTACAATTTATTAGCATAACCACCACGTGTTACTGAGGCTAACTTAGCCACGGCAACGCGTGGCCAAGTCTGCTAGTATAACTATGTATTCTGTGAATATTTCAAGCGTCTACCTATTGAAGTTATCAATAACGAGCAAAAACGAGCAAAAATTTCGTTTGTTGTATGGGAGCCCTCGTAAATATTTGTTTTATTCTGTTTGTAAGTGTTTTTTTTTATTTTGTTATAGCGGCAACAAAACACATCATTTGTGAAAATTTCAACTGTCTAACTATCGCGGTTCATGAGGTACAGCCTGGTGACAGACAGTTAGAGGGGCAGCGGAGTCTCAGTAACCCCGTTTTACCCTTTGGGTACGGAACCCTAAAAAAAGATATAAGATAATTTTGCGCGTGCAGTACAGCTTAACGAAAAATAAACGAGAATAGAATATAAAGTAAAAATAAAGAAAAGAAAATGGCGCGAATACTCAACTAAAATGCCCGACGGCCCGAGCGCTGTGATTGGTAGCCAAAATATCACGAGATATTGGTGATTTTTAGTATATTGCGCCATCTAGCTGTCAGTTTTACAACATACTGTGACAAAGGCCTACTTTCAACAGTAAACATTGATCGGATAGGATATCAAAATAAACATAATTAAAACGTGGAGATTGGTGGCGCTAGTTGCCACGCTAACATTAACTCCGTGTTTTTAAATAGCTAAAAACTTATAAAGATCTTAATAATATTCATACATGCCAATTAAAAGTAACAATTAATCTTATAATCAATATCTATCGTTTGCGTTACATAATATTCAGTGTGTTTAATAATATAAGTGATAAACGTGTACAACATGTAAACAGTGGTTAACGTCAGTAATATAATTCATATACATAATATTTATTACTTATCAATTCACTAAATCTCAATTCTAATTCATATACTTTATATAAACACTGCTATAGAACTTAAACCATGAAAAAGTGAGTCTGTATACTATATAACAAACTTCAGTTAGTTAATTTTATTTGAAATTGTGCGATGACTACCTTCTAACTTCTATTATCTTGTAGTTCATAAAGTTCAATATAGTCACAACCTTAATTTCGATATCTAAACTCAATGTTCATTTGACTAAGTGGTTATCTGTACAGTAGTTTACAATTGGCACTGTGCAAACGGTTCAAGATCGATCCTCGGTTGCCGGCGAGAAGTCTTTTTTCCAAGTTTTGTGATTCCTACGTTGTTAGTATATTCTCAATATGAATTTCTTTGAAAATATAACGTTTAGGAAAGCACGTACTCAGTCTATGACAGAAATACTTACTTCTGATGAAAGTCTCAATAGCGTACAGCTAGATGGCACTACAAGTAGTTTACCCAATTTATCAAGTAGTGAAAGTACTTCGCAAATCCAAGAACTTAAAGAGCAATTAGACCAACTCACTTCTCAACTTAACTCGGCTCACGATGAAATAAATAAATTGTCGATAGAAAATAATGAATTAAAAAATACAGTTCAAGAGTTAACATCAAAAAATGCTGTTTTAAAAAACATCGCTAAAAAGTTAACAACTGATACTGACACCCCAATTAAAAACGTTAGAATGTCAACTCCACGTCAAATTTCTACTAAGAAAGCTCAGGAAAACTCGAAAATATCTTACTGTACACCAAGCAATCACAATATCAACTCCTTAACTGCTGTGAAGAAAACCCCTGTCCAAATAAAACGCACTACTGAGGAATTAATAAAAGTTAATAGAAAGAAAATATGCATTATTAGTAGTAACAAAACTAATAAAATTTTAAACATAGCTGAAGATATATTTAAGAATACTGAGTTATGTCATTATATTACGCCAAACTGTGGCATACTGAAACTTATTTTTAACCTTAATAAAAAACTTGAAAATTTTACTAAAGCTGATCACTGTGTAATATTAATTGGAGAAGAAGATTTTAAGGAAACTAAGAATTATTTTGATATAATTACAGAAATAAGGAATTCCCTGCTTAAGATACAACATACGAATGTTATCCTCTGTCTTCCTACTTTCAAGTTCAACAACTATTCTGATATGTTTAATTCGAGAGTAGAAACTTTTAATAATTTGTTGTATCGTGATCTTCTAACAAATAGCTATGCAGCATTATTAGATTCTAACTTAGATTTGTCGTACGATGTTGATATGTTTATGAAATATAGTGGTCGGCTCAATAACTACGGAATGAAGAATGTTCTGATAAATGTCTTATTACACACTAATTATACATTAGAGCAAAACGCGTTTCCCACGGAGGAATCTCATAAAGTTAGCGTAAACTCTTCTAAGAAGAGTTTTTTTCTTGCCTGATCATTATTTAACTTTTCTTCATCAAAACATAGCAGGTCTTTTAAATAAGTCTGACATATTAATAGTACATCTACAGGAACTGATTAATAAACACGCTCATGTTGACATACTGTGCATTACGGAACATTTTATGATGTCTGGATATGAAAAATTATTACAAATACCCAACTATAAGCTTGCAGCATGTTATTCAAGAAAAAATATTAAACGTGGCGGAGCTTGTATCTTAGTTAGACAAGGTATCAATTACAAAGAATTAACAGATATCATGAAGTTTTCCCAAACGAGCGTCATTGAGTGTTGCGCTATAAAATTAACTACACTAAACATTATAGTCTTGTGTTTGTATAGACCACCAAAATTATGTGACTTAAATATATTTTATAATAATTTAGATAACATCTTAAGAAAGGTATGTGCTAATAATAAAACTAAGGTAGTATTATGCGGTGACTTTAATATAGACATCTTGAAAAGAAATAATATTGCTATGGACTTTGAATGCCTTCTTTTAAGCTACAACCTAAAACTGGTTATTCACCAACCGACAAGGTTGATTAGTAGCAGTTGTTTGGATAACTTTGCTCACAATTTGAATCAAAATTGTGAATATGAGGTGATCGACTTAGCTCTCTCTGACCATAGTGCACAAGTATTAAAGATTAAGGTAAAACAATCGTGTCTAATAAAATCTTGGCGTAAGAAAATAAGAGATTCATCTATGGAAAATTTAATTAAGTTTAGAAATCATTTACAAAATTTAACATTTGCAGACGTTTACAGCGCTGTGGATCCAAATTGCGCATATGATAACTTTATTGAGCTATTTCTTCTACTTTTTAATTTATGCTTTCCCTTTAAGACAATCACAGTACGCTCTGATAAACCAATTAAATGGGTTTCGCGGGGCATCCGTACTTGCAGTAAAAGACAACGTTATTTACTATGGCAAAAACGTTTCAAACCAACAGATGAAAATAAACGCCTATTTTTTAACTATTCTCGTAAATTTAAAAATATTATTAATCTCACCCAAAAAATTCAAAATAACCATTTAATCAAAAATTCTAAAAATAAATCCAAAACATCCTGGCAAATAATAAACAATTGCAAAAAATCACTTGAACCAATTTCTCATATAACAAAAAACGGTTTATCAATAAGTAATCCAAAAGAAATCGCAGAATTGTTTAATGATTTCTTTATTGAACAATCTACAAAAATACGAAATAACTTGTCACCGCTTAACTTAAAAACAATAGATTATAATCCTCATTCAATATTTATGGCTCCTGTAGTACCCCAAGACGTGAATCGAATAATTAAATCTTTAAAGAATAAAAAGAGCTTTGGATATGATGGCATTTCAACTGTAATTATAAAATTCGTTTCTACAAATATAGCCGGACCCATATGTCACATCATAAATATTAGCATATCAGCAGGAATATTTCCTGAAAGTTTAAAAACCGTGATAGTGAAACCAATACACAAAAAAAATAATAAAGAAGAAATGGTAAATTATAGACCAATTGCTTTAATTTCCGTCTTTTCAAAAATATTAGAGAAAGTCATCTATGATTCTATTTATTCATTTATAACGAAATTTAACATACTTTGCGATGAACAATTTGGATTTCGGAAAAATAAAAATATTAATCTAGCAATTTTTAACTTATTAAAACTTTTAATGCCAAGTATAGATAACAAAATACCCATATGCGCTGTATTTACGGATATGTCGAGGGCATTTGACTATGTTGATCACGAAACACTTCTAATGAAATTAAATACTTATGGTATTCGAGGTAATGTTTTAAATCTAGTTCAATCATATCTAACTAATCGGAAGCAACTTATAGAAATCTCTCGAATATGTGCTATGTCCAATTGTGAAGTCAAATATGTATCCACCCTTAGGAAAATTAGTTTCGGCGTTCCTCAAGGTAGTGTGCTAGGGCCTTTGCTATTTTTACTTTATATCAATGACCTCCCACTCCAAATACAACACCCGATGATATTGTTTGCTGATGATTCTACAGCCGTTATCAAATCTACTGACAAAAATACCTATCGGAACGACATTAGTACCTCAATAATAACAATAATAAATTGGATGAATAATAATAATCTTCTTATAAATATAGAGAAAACTAAAATAATGCACTTTTATCAAAGAATTAATGCTGAGGATCTAAATATTTGTATAGACAATCAGAAAATAGGTAGAGTATTTGTTTCCAAGTTTTTAGGTATACTAATTGACTCTCAATTAACATGGAAAGCCCAAGCTGTTGACATATGTAAAAAACTAAGTGCATCGGCATATGCCCTCTTTAACCTATCCAAAAAAGTCAACACTAAAACGGTATTAGTTGCTTATCATGGACTTGTCGCTTCTGTTTTAAGATTTGGTATTATATTTTGGGGCAACTGTAGCGAAAGAGAGAGCATTTTCAGGGCCCAAAAGCGATGCATAAGAGCAATTTTTAACCTGAAAGTCACAGAAAGCTGCATACCAGTCTTCAAAGATCACAAATTGTTAACGTTTCCATGTCTTTATATTTTGAAAATTGCATTATTTGTAAAAACAAATCCTCTGCTGTTTCCAACATTACATGAGACACGTTTCAGAAATGTAGCTATGAGATCTCAATACCAAAATTTGCTTCATACTAGTGGTTTTAAAACTGCATTATACAAGAAAAATGTTATTATCATGGCTCCTACTATCTTTAACAAAATACCTAAAACTATGAAAAATCAAACTGTAAGAAATTTTAAAATACAGTTAACTGATTTACTTATAACTAAATGCTATTATTCAGTGTCAGAATTCCTAAATGATGTTAGTTTATAATTATTAATCCTGTTATGTTATTTTAAGTGTTATACAGAGCCATCGGTATTTTTCTTTTATTGTTATTGTCAATTATATTTAAATTACAAACCTACTTACTCCAAGAGAGCACTAGTAGTCTATCATGTAAGCTATGAGTAGTAACTATATATTATAAACCAAATATTTGCATGCCTAAACGGCAGAATGTATAAGGCTCTCACTATTATGTTTGTCATCTTCATGTAACTACCTGCATTCCAGCGAATAAAATTATTATTATTATATTGTATCTCCTTTTAATTCACGGGATCTTCCATAGGGAAGATGCCCGGTCCTTTGGGAGGCTTACATGGGGATATGGATCCAACACGCAGAGGCCTTTGGAGAAATTTAATCTAAATATTGGGATGGGACACCTACCGATGACATTCCACGTCTGCACTCAACATACATGGAATGCCAGCAGTAAGTGTAAAACTATTGTATGATGATGGTATCTAATATATGAAATATGGGAGTGGGTGTTTAGTGGACTGGTTCATCTTAAATCTATGAATTTATAACTGTCGTCTGCCTTCAAACCCATGTTAAGAGCTGAACGGTGGCAGACGGTGACTTGCCAACTCACTGAATGGGCCCCCTAAATAGTCGCCACAGACACACAAGTCATACGGGCAACAGAGGGCAACATTGGTGTAAGTGGCTAGGGGTGTCGAGCGGTGCGGCGCCGGTTTCACCATTGAGTCTGCGATAAACAAACTCATGGTTTCCCCGTAATTATGCCCTTGAAAATGACACTTCCACCCCCGAGCATATAGCTCTGGCGACCCCTCTCTGATCAGCTGTTTAAGGCAAGCCAGAGCTGAGAGTCCTTCGGGCACTCTTCGGTTTCCACTCTAGCCAGCCAATGAAGGCCAGCTGGAGACGAGTCCCTGATCGACTCTCTGGAGTATTCAGGACCGCAGTGTCGCCACTCACATTCAGCTCGCCACAAGCTGCCCTGCGGTTTATTGGCTTTTCTGTAAATCTTGTGATACATTTTTTTTTTATATCAAAAGAACTTAGGGAGCCAAATAATGTTCCTCCGAGTTTTGCGTTAGCCTCACGGTGAAGTAACGACTGGCCCGGAGGTATTTATTATTATTATTATTATTAACGCAAAATGATTAATCTTTATAAATAATATCAAATTTAACTGTCTGTTTCTTATGTTGAAATTACAGTTTTTTATTATTAACTGTATATAAAAGTGCATAATCTTAAGTCATATATGTGTCACTGCTGGGCTCGAGTCTAGTCTGTCGAGTTGATATGAGGTTTTATTTTGATAATTTCTTCTCTTGCATATATATGTTAATACGTATTTTACTTTAGATGTATTTTACGACGCCCATGGGCAAGGTAGGAAGTGGTGCTCTTACTCAGTCACCACACAAGCAATAAAATTGTATATATATATATATATATACATACATATACATACATATCATCACGCGATATCCCTTGTAGGGTAGGCAGAGAGAGCAGAGTGCCAGAGAACTCTATCCTTGCATACTTCACTCGCTTACTCAACATTCATAATTCTCTTCATACACGCTCGCTGGTTTCGAAGACTCTTGACTCCAACTTCCTTCAGTACGTGACCAATCTGGTCTAGGTAGGTGAGTCTCGGTCTCCCCCGGTACCTAGATCCTTCACTTTCGCATTGTATATCTTCTTAACCAGACGTTCGTTCGGCATTCTTTTCACATGTCCGAACCGTCGGAGCATTCCCTTTCGCATCTTTACACCAATACTCTCTTTCATACCTACTCGCTCTCTTACGTCGTCGTTGCGAATGCGGTCGGTGAGCCTAACTCCACAGATTTTCCGTAGAGACCATTTTTGTTTGTCTATCTATCCGTTTATTCTGGCTAATCTCTGAAACGGATGAATTTTAAGATGACTTTCACTAAAACTGATGTTACAGTGACGAACTTCGGCTACTTTTATGTGTAGGAAAAAGAATTAGGGTTTCGAGACAAAAAAAAATTAAAAACCGTAAAATTGTGAACTAATTAATTCCTGTAGGATAGGCAATAAAAATATTTGTACTGATTTTATCGTGTTATTATCTGATTTTACTTGCCCAATGTTTCAAATAGTTTTCAACATCATGGGAGAGATCACAAACGCTGTCAAGTGAATGACACAGATGGCATAGTGGTTAAGATTGACCGTTCGTGCCAGTGTCGTGGGTTCGATAATACGCAGGACAATATTTTGTGCGATCCACAATGTGGTGTTAAAAACAAAACCCGCATTCCATGTGGTGACGTAGTAAGAATATAATTCACCACCCCCTATCTTACCTGTGGGTGATCATATGAGACGACTAAGGGATATAAAATGTATACAACATCTATACAAGAGAAGGATAACTCGAAATAAAACCCTATACCAACACGTCTGACTAGCGTTGTATAGTAGGTAAATTTCCCTCACATAATGGAGGAGGCTCGAGCCCAACAGTGGGACATATGAGCTGAGATGATGATGAAAGTCCTCCATAATACAACGATTATATATTTAGTGCAGCGTGCAGTCTTTAAAAAAAAAAATATTGTTAGATATTTTATAAAAGCTGACCTGCGCAAATCCGTTTATGTCATATAAAAGTGAAAGAGAATTAGAAGGAGCAGGTCATAGACATAACATGCAGAATAGGCAACGGAAGTCAGGCAGTCCCAAATGATGCTTTTAATTGTCTTGGAATCCGAAAAAGTTTAATGTAAAAAGTTCAAGAGGAGGAGTTGGATAGAATGATTCCACTTCTTTCGTAGGCCATAAGGGAGTCAAGGAACAAAATTAACTAATCAGCCAATAGTTAAAAGCCTGTACAGCAGCGATAAGCGCAGCAGTCCGGCACCATGGCTACGGAAGAATTTAACGAGGCCTATATTATACGAGGAACATAAAAAAAATATTATCTGTTTGAAAATTCTACGCATTCCGTGTGGTGACGGATTAATAATACAACCCACCACTCCCTATCTTACCCGTGGGTGATCGTAAGAGACGATTAAGGGATATGAAACGTATATAACATCTATGCCAGATATAGAAAACTCGAAACAAAACCCTATACCAACACGCCTGACCAGTGTATAGTAGGTTAATTTCCTTTCCATTATGGAGGAGGCTCGAGGCCAACAGTGGGACATATATGAACTAAAATATAATAATAGTTCTACGCATTGAACAAAAATTTAATTATTTTAATTTCACTCGAACGAAGTTGCAGTAAATGTCTAGTAAAGAAATTTTCTTTGTATAAGGAAGAAAACGTTGGATATCCTTAACTAATCTTGTGAAACTAAGCCGCAAATCTAATATTGTCTTGGTGAAACTTAACAATGTGAAAGATAGTTAGATACATCTCTCAAATCCTCGTTAATGGAAACCTTGAAGGGTAGTTTTATTGGATAATTAATTGGAATTACTAAGGGTTTTATTTACTTACAACTTTATTTACAAAGTAGAGGTGCGAAATGGATAGTTTTTGCTATGAAACAAATTCACATTTATTTATTATGTAGGTATACATTCTGCAAGGATACTTTATCATCATCACATCTCACACACATTATAGATGATGATAGTTTAGGTTAGTGTTTTTTAGGTTAATATAATATATATATATATATATATATATATATATATATATATATATATATATATATATATATATATATATATATATATATATATATATATATATTTAAGAGTGGTAGGACCACGCTAGACAGGTCCCTGTTTACAGCCGCGGGTCGATCCGTTCGGGGTAGTACCACACTCTCGCAGAAGATCGACGTCTGATTAATGGTCATGTGGGAGGATTGTGGATCTTATTGGTAAGCAGCGGCCTAAGCTATACTCTTGGTAGCAAGGTCCATGGGGGCAGTGACACTTACCATCAGGTGTGCTGCTTGCTCGTTTGCCACCATAAGCAATGAAAAAAAAGGGAAAAAATGTAAGATGTTAAAATTGACAATATGTGAGTGTCCTCGAAACAAGAAATTCCGTGTGGTAACAAAGTAAGAATATAATTCACTACCCCCTATCCTTCCCATGAGTGATCGTAAGAGACGACTAAGGAATATAAAACACATATAACATCTATGCAAGAGAAGAAAACCTCAAAATAAAACCTTAATACAACACGCCTAATCAACGTCCTATAGCAGGTCAATTTCCCTTCGATTATGGAGGGGGATTCGCGCCAAACAGTAAAACATATATGAGCTGAAATAATGATGATGATAATGAATCTCCTATTAATTACTTTTATTATGTTACCCTAATTGATAGGTTTGATTGATTTTTTATTGGAACGAAGTTCCTTATCGCGCGTTGTGAAAGGGGGCTAGACGGAAAAAAATCTTACGAAAAGTTGTCACGACACTTTTTGCTATAGTAAGCTATTGTAAGCTGTGCGGCGTCTCTCTTATAGAAAGCAAGCCAGATATTTTCATTTCTATTTCGCATTGAACAGTGTGGTGTCGCGACGATTTTTTTTATAGATAGAGTGATTCAAGAGGAAGGTTTATATGTATAATATATGCATAATGTACTAGAGAAACACTGATAATTTTAGAGGTTTCTAATGTGATGTCGTAAATAAACACATTATTTTGCGCTTACATTGCAAACGCTGGCTGAACCCTACGAAATAGATCAAAATAAAGTACTACAGTATTATACAGCTTAAAAAGGCCTACAAAAAAGTCCGCGATGGTATATATCTATCTCTTAAGGATAACATACTATATCCATTTTAATACTTTAAAAAATGTTCTATTATAAAACGGTAATTGAAAAGCTATTTACACAAATACTGTATTAATCCTTATCATTTTAAATACATTAGTTGGCTTGAGCATTTCATGAAGATATTTTTTTTCCTTCAGACCATGCAAATTAAATCAATACCTTAAGAGATATAGCAAAATCAAAATAATGCGCAACGAAATTATTTTCGCCCGTGACCGGGCCGCGTGGCCGGCTCGCGTTCGAGCTCGGGGCCGAAAAGTTTTGGTAGTCTAGTGGAATTGTATATCCTATTATTAATATTATAAACGTGAAAGTTTGTAATAATGTATGGATGTGAACATGTTTGTTGCTCTTTCACGTAAAAACTACTGAACTGAATGGATTTTGATGAAATTTATAGTAATATAGCTTGCACATCAGAATAACACATAGGCTATAATTTATAAAGATATTTTGCAAATTGGCTAAAATATAACGATAAAAATCGCTTAAGGCAGAAAAAAATTATATAATTAAAATAGAACTTCGTTCCATCCGGGTGTCCCTTGACACCTCCGGTTTTTTTTATTAACACATAATTGATTAGGCGATACATGGCGGAAATCCATTATTATTATACAATGGAGGAGAGGAAGGAAGACCCACCAATTTTCACGGTTAATCAATATACCGTACACCTCAAGAAAGGAAAGAATACGGGATAGGATCAAGGTGGAATATGATATAAGGAAATCTTACTCCTGTGATGAGCATCGCGTACAGAACTTCAATTTGCAATTTACCGCAGAACTTCGAATAAAGATTCAACACGTGTTTCGCCTCTAAACGAGGCATCCAGGACGGTTCGGCTTCAAATGCGCCTTTGAAGCCGAACCGTCCATAAGATTTCCTTATATCCAATTCCACCTTGATCCCATTCCGTATTCCTTCCTTTTTTGAGGTGTACGGTATATTGATTAACCATGGTAGAGTGGTGGGCCTTCCTTCAGGCCCACCAGGCCTTCCTTCCTCTCCTCCATTTTATAATTTTATTAACACATTAATAATACGCGCCGAAAACCGCCATTTTATTTTTCAAACACCTATCTATAAACGCTTGGTATTTTAAGATGAACTATCTAAATCCTTTGAGTCATTAAGAAAATATGAGGTAATAAATCTTAATATATATAAATTACGTGTCACGTTGTTTGTCCGCGATGGACTCATAAAGTACTTAACCGATTTTAACCAAATTTGCACAGCAAGTGTAGTTTGATCCAGCTTAAAAGATAGGATAGCTTAAATCTCAATTTATAGTAATATTATTTTATTGCAAATTATTTGTCTAATATTTGACAGTCAAAATCATATGTTATATCAAAAGGATTTTAAAATATGGCGGAATCTATTGACCGGATTCAGTAAGTATTTAATAGATGGCGCTATGTTAAATGTACAAACGCTTCATATAAGCTAAAATTTGTTAGAATAAACAAAAAGTGTTACTAAGGCTAACCTAAGCCACAGCAACGCGTGGCCCGGTCTGCTAGTAAATTAATAAAAAAATAGGTATAAGATACGTATAAAAAACATATAAATATCTTTTCAATCGGGTAAAAAGCAGTTTTAGAATAGTTATTATGTTCGTGATCAGCAAATACTTCTAATCTGTCATCGATCTCACTCATAATGCGAACTTTTAAAGCATTACGTAGAAGTTCAGTCATAGATCATTCATAGTTTACAGTTTATTATTTTATATATTGATCAATATCGTAATTTCAACGGGTGTAATCAGCGGTGCGGTTTCCTGTACATATTGTTGATTTACATATAACGTTTGATGTGCGGTTCAGTTTCGAAATTAAAGGTTTATTGTATCAACGAGGTTATATTGCTACTATCTTGTTTTAGCTGAAGGAGTAACATCACTGAAAGAGTAGAGATGACCAAAAAAAATTATTTTTTTTTGTCGTTATTCCCAAAATACTGCATCATTGTTTATATATATATATATATATATATATATATATACATACATGCACACATACATATCATCACGCCATATCCCTTGCAGGGTAGGCAGAGAGAACAGAGTGCCAGTGAACTCTATCTCTGCATACTTCACTCGCTTCCTCAACATTCATAATTCTCTTCATACACGCTCGCCGGTTTCGGAGACTCTTGACTCCACCTTCCTTCAGTACATGACCGATCTGTTCTAGGTAGGTTAGTCTCGGTCTCCCTCGGTACCTACATCCTTCCACTTTCGCATTGTATATCTTCTTAACCAGACGTTCGTTCGGCATTCTTTCCACATGTCCGAACCATCGCAGCATGCCCTTTCGCATCAATACACCAATACTCTCTTTTATACCTACTCGCTCTCTTACGTCGTCGTTACGAATGCGATCGGTCAGCCTAATTCCACAGATTTTCCGCAGAGATCGCATTTCGACCGCATTAATTTTACTTTCATACTCTTTTCTGCATACCCAACTCTCGCTTCCATACAGTAATGTTGGGTGGGACAAGCACTGCGTTATGTATTGCTACACGTGCCTTCTGGCTGAGGTGGTGGCTGCCCAGAAGTTGCCCCAACGCTCAGTTCACTCTATTTCCCACATTCACTCTTCGCTCTATATCAGTGGTGTACCTTCCATCTCGGCTAAATCCACATCCAAGATATACAAATTCATCCACTTGCTCTAGTACATTACACACCTATTGTTACTCTTACATCTGTTCTGGTTTCATCTCTTTCAAAGACCATTATTTTGGTTTTGCTCACATTCACGCGTAGACCCAATTTGCACAGCGTGTGTAGTTTGATCCAACTTAAAAGATAGGATAGCTTAAATCTCAATTTATAGTAATTTTTTATTTTATTGCAAATTATTTGTCTAATATTTGACAGTCAGAATCTTCTTCTTCTTCTTATGTATTGGCAATCAGCTACATATACGAGCTATTGGTGCCAGTGTCAAGTAATAAATATTTTCACGTTTTTAGTCTTTCAAGTCAGTCGTTGTCTAAGTCAAATTGCCACCATTAACAGTGCAATGGCCACACTGTTAATGGTATCTTGTGGGAATTTTGATGGAAAACGAAAACGTTGTAAAGCACTTTTATATGATATTCACTACATCCCAGTATTTCCGCAAATCACATTACATAAAATGCCATCAAAATTATCTAATATAACACGTTAAAACACTAAGATATCGAATATAATACAAGAGCACCACATGACGTTTTCAAATTCCCGTCAAAAGTACGACAGTCAGAATCATATGTTATATCAAAAGGATTTTAAAAGATGGCGGAATGTGTGGACTGGATTCAGTAAGTATTTAATAGATGGCGCTATGTTAAATGTACAAACGCTTCATATAAGCAAAAATTTGTTAGAATAAACAAAAAGTGTTACTAAGGCTAACCTAAGCCACAGCAACGCGTGGCCCGGTCTGCTAGTATATATATATATATATATATATATATATATAATAAGCCATTTGGAAGATTTTGGCTATAAAAGTGATGGGTGAGCGATGACTGCATGTAGCGGAGATGCGAATGTTGAGGTGGATGTGCGGCGTGACGAGAATGAATAAAATAAGTAATGAACGTATAGGAGAAAGCTTGAAAGTTACGCCAGTGACGGATAAGCTAAGGAGCTGAACGTTCGATGTTGTATGGACGATGAGACAGGATAAAAGTTGTATGAGGAAAGTTTTAGAGGCAATAGAAGACCAAAAAATAAATGAATGAACTACGTGAAATATGACATGAATAGACAGGGAATGATAAGTCATAAGATGATGATGATCTGATCAGGTTGTATGGAAGTAGAGGATATATTGCGTCACCCCCAAATAATTGGGATAAGATTAGGATGATGATGAAGCCATTTGGAAGATTATTTAATGATGAAAAATAAGTAAATGACACGGGCTAACCTAGAGATTAAGATAGCGAACAGCGGTACTAGTGTTGTGGGCACCATTCCTACACAGGATAATACATTTTTTAAAATTCACGAATTCTTATTCTGAACCCGGGTTTATTTTTTTTCCATGAATTATATTTGAAAAGTCCCACGTTAAAAAAAAATACCCAAACCCAAATTACTATAGTAGGAAGCTATGTCATCTCTCGGTAGACAGCGATTTAGCTGTACAATTCATATCACTGAGGTCTGTGAATGGTAGCTACCATTTACCACCAAGTACAGTGCTTGCTGGTTTGCCAAAAACAAAAGAAAATCAAAGACAAATTGGTCGAATGTCTGTCTGTCACTCCATCTGAGTGAAGGAGAACATGAATAATATTCAAAATCAGTCATCACGCGGAAGTCCTAACTCCTTATTCATGTATTAAACGAATCCGTCATTATGCCTCTTATAAATTAAGAATTAATACCCTTGTTGGATATATAGAAACCATAATTGAATATCTGGAAGCAAATTACTTATGTGGGTACATATGTCGTTAATTTTAATTTCATGCTATTAAACCGTTGATAAAGCGTGTACCCATATGCCCATACTCGTCCCAGGTAACTTAATCTACTATTTAGTACACTATTTATTGTATTCTATTTTGAAGTATCATCATTTGCCTACTCTTATCCCAATTACTTGGGGTCGATACAATATGTACTCTTCTTTCATAGTACATATTGTAAAAGTTATTGGTAATCGTTTTATGACTGGCCACCTGCCAGATTTTAACTCTTCTTGGGAATGTAATTGTTGATCAATCGCATCGCATCAGATGGAGTTGGCCCAGGTCGTTATAAGCAAAATTTGCAAAACCCTAATAAGAACTGCTGTACTTTAGGATCAGCATGTTGGGTGACAAAAGCGATTGGCGACAAAAGCGTGAACAGTATGCTGAAAGTAATACTACATTAAGTGGCATTGATTAACATTTTTTTTTTTTTTTTTTTTTTAAACCAAGATCTAACACTAAGGAAACATTCCTTGTATTACGGGGTACTTTACAAACATGTAATAAACGCAGACAAATGGCACCTAGACTCAGAACAACAATTTATGGGTAGCACAAATGATTGTCCTGTGTGGGAATCGAACCCGCGGCACTGGCACTGAAGGTTGATATCTTAACCAATACGCTATCTATGCATACCCTAGCTTTAATATAAAATCTATGAAAATGATAAATTGTTTTAATAATACTTCTGTGTGATGACGCAACGGACGTAAGAATACAGTTCATCACCCCCTCTATTACCCATGGGTACCTATCGTAAAAGAAGATTAAGGGATTAAATATGGTTAGGACATCTGTGCAAGAGAAGGAAATCGAACTCGAAATAAAGCTCTATACCAACACATCTAACCAGCGCGGTATAGTAAGTCCATTTCTCTCCCATTATGTAGGAGGCCTGAGCCCAATGTGGGCTGAGATAATGATTAATAATGCGTCACCATACGAAATATCATTTATCATGACCAGTCTCAAAACTATACTATTTCTGCTTATTTTTTTTTCTTAAATTGACTTCAAAGCTATGAAAATCGTAATTAAATAAACTAAATATTTGGCATTACAAAGACCCATCAGATAATTTCCAAACAATCTTTTTAGACTTCACTATATGAGTAATAACCGGTAAGATATTCATTTTGTATTGTTTAATATACATGCCTTCAAAATCTCGGTAATCTTTGTTGAAATTAGCTATGATTACTATGAGATAAACGATACAATACACGGTATGATTTAGTTGAAAATTACTACAACTTTTCAATTCAAAAACCATATAGATTGGTTATATTTTGCATTTGTCTTTTAAAGTCTCTTCTTTTAATATTCCAATACTTGTAATTTTGGATATCAAGTATTTATTGAGTGTGTGATTGTGTGAATGTGACTATCCGTGTAGTGACGGAGTAAGAATACAATTCACTACCCCTATCTTACCCATGGGTGATCGTAAGACGACTACGGGATATAAAACGCATATAACATCTATGCAAGATAAGGAAAACTCAAAACGAAACCCTATAGCAACACGTTTGACCTGCGTGGTATAGTAGGTTAATATCCCTCTCATTACGGAGGAAGCCCGAGCCCAGCTGTGGGACATATATGGGCTGTGATGATGATGATGACTCATTGAGATATTAATTCGTGGATTTCATGTGTGTGTATGTATGAATGCTGCTTTGTATATATCTATTTATATAAGAATTCTATTTATATATTGATATTTTTCTCACCTTAACCTGTAACTGATAATAAAAATAATTTTAAAATAAAAGCCATTTTTAATTAATTAAAACCATTACGTTTGTATAATACCTATATTTTTTAAAAAGAGCACTTAATTATTTATAAAACCCGATTACGAAATGAAAAATGATGTCACAAGCGGGATTCGAACCCGCCGAATTGTGTCATCGTTTAATACAATTCTAACTGTAAAAGTTTTAAGTATTAAGCCTATAACAATGTGTAAACATTGTCGGGTAGATAGCATACCGTCACCTTAAGACGTAAATATGATACGAAGTGAAATTTGCATGTCCTACAATTAGTCACGGTGGTGTAGTAGCAGCACGATTGGGCCGGAATCCCTGTAGGCGCGGGTTCGAATCCCGCTTGTGACATCATTTTTCATTTCGTAATAGGGTTTTATAAATAATTAAGCATATTAAATGCTAATTTTCAGTAATTTAAAGAGCACTTAATTTTAAATAATCTCATCTCATCTCATATATGTCCCACTGTTAGGCTCAAGCTTCCTCTATAATGGGATGGAAGTTGACCTACTATACCACGCTGGTCAGACCTGTTTGTATAAGATTTTGTTTGGAGTTTTTCGTCTCTTGCATAGATGTTACATGCGTTTTATATCACTTAGTCGTCTCTTACGATCACCCATGAGTAAGAGAAGGGTTGGTGAATTGTATTCTTACTCCTTCACCGCACAGATTTTTTTTTCAATGAATACACTTAGGAAAAATCATTTATGCTTCGATTTGGATAGGAATTTATCCCACGATACAAAAGAAATACAAGCAAAGCTAAATATAGACAATTGAAATACTTATGAGTCAAATCATTTGACTCCAATTAACTTTTATAATTCCAACACGTATCAATTATTTTTTTTTACGATTCATAAAAATTTGAAGAGAATTATGAATGTTGAGGAAGCGAGTGAAGTATCCAAGGATAGAGTTCTCTGGCACTCTGTTCTCTCTGCCTACCCTGCAAGGGATTTGGCGTGATGATATTTATGTATGTATGTATAAAAATATGCTCGCTATTTCCTAAAGTTACATGTTATCATAAAAACAAAATAGATATATCGCTTGCCCAGAAGAATAGTGACTATTCGATTAGTATTAGACTCATCATCATCATCAACCTGCTCCTATCCCAATTTATTTGGGGTCGATTTATTAGTATTAGACTATTAGTGATAATTCAAAAAAGCTAAATTTTTTAGTAAGGTCAAAATAAGTTTTTTTTTTTTTCAGCTCGGTTCAGCAGCGATTCCAAATGCAGTAACGTCAGCATAATATCCTTAAGAATGACGATGAAGAGTTGATACGGAGAACTTATAATATTAACACCCCTCCACCATCAAAAAATGAAATATAATGAAAACTATAATTTTTAGTGTTGTGACACAATTTTTTTTTTTTTTTTTTTTAAAAAGACACCACCCCGCGCTAAGGAAATAATCCTTGTATTGCGGGGGACTTTACAAACATGCAATTAACGCAGACAAATTACACCCAGACTCAGAACAACACCTTGTGGATCACACAAAGTAATGTCCTGCGTGGGAATCGAACCCACGGCACTGGCACGGAAGGTCGGTATCTTAACCACTACGCCATCTGTGCAGTCAACTATTCTTCCGGGCAAGCGATATGTATATCTCAGCTTATAGAAATTGAAATGAAGAGAATGAAAACCATTAGTCCTGCATTTAAGAAATCGATGGTACAGTTAGTGGTTAAGATAATATCTTCCGTGCCAGTGCAATGGGTTCGGTTCCTATCCAGGACAATACTATGTGCAAACTACAAACTGTTATTCTGGGTGTAATTTGTCCGTGTTAATTATACTCCTGATGATCGCTGAGCTTATTTTTACAACACCAATGGGTAAGTAAAAAAAAGGCGACAATGGTATTCTTCATCCATCACCACGCGGTGAATATCAAGTGCAAACGTGAAGTAATTATTTAACGATTTATATTCCTATCTAAATCTTTATTCAATGAGCTTTTAGAGATAGGATCATTAATTCAAGACTCTTAGGTATTGAATTAATGGATACTTAACGAAGAACTTGGAAATTTGCAATTGTTATTTAAAACATAACAATCAAATTAAAATTTACTTTGCAAATGAATGTTATAAACAGACAAATACATAGACACAGAATTCTACCCGCTGGGCTGGAAGCGATGCCAGTGGGCCGGCCCAATAGCTATGGGAGGAAATACGGTGAGTTATGGGGCCACGCACTGTCTTTCCGTCGCCCCGTATGGCACGGACGGCGTGTGTGCAGACCATCCAAAAAAAAACACAAAATTCTCTTGAGAATTGAGGTATTTTTTTTCTTTAAATAAAAACTACCCACAACTAAGGAAATAATCGTTGATGTCGCAGTTGATTTTACTAACATGTAATTAATAGAGGCAAATTCATCCCGACTTAGAATGCATGCATGCATGAATTTAGTATTAAAAATGTGGGGTGTGTTAATAACTCATATTGTAGCGAGTAGATATAAACATCTGTAATAAAAATGACTTGTTGTACGTGTGACACCTTAGTCTCCCCGTGAATATGAACTCTGTAATATGTTCAAAACGTCGGGTAAATAAAAATCAAATTCAAACGCGTTAGAATCCGTAAAAATAGTTTTATTTCAAATGTGTAATACTCGCGTAAACATTAGAAATTATTAGCAGAACACCGATATATGCATCGCACAAAATATTATCTTGTATGGGAATCGAACTTTGACATTGTAGACATTTGGCATTAAGCTACTTGTGCTGTCATTAAGGGATGAAAGGAGATAACATCATTGTGAAAGAAAGAAAAGTCGAAATAAAAGCTTATGGCAATCCATCAGACCATTTGGTGTAGTGAGATAATTTTCGTTTTCTGAACAATCTACGTCCAATGATAGGAAATTTATAAAGCCTTATTGACTTTTTTCTTTTTTTTAAAAAATGACACAACCCTTTTTTTTTTTTTTTGCGGTGGGCTATGGACCTCGCACCCCGCCAAATAATGACACAACCCTGCACTAAGGAAATAATCCTTGTATTGCAGGGATCTTACAAACATGCAATTAACGCAGACAAATTACACCCAGACTCGGAAACTCTCAAACTCGGTGCGCTCCACAAAGTATTGTCCCACGTGCGAATCGAACCCACGGCATTGGCATGGAAGGTCGATATTTTAACCATTGCGCCATCTGTGCAGTCAGTCTTTCATTGAAGTGGCAAGATAAAAGGCCTATTGGTCAAATTAATCAGTTCTCTCTCTGATTTTCGTGCAGTTATTTTTTTCTAATATCCAAAAAAGATTGTTATGAATCTGAATATAGTTTGAATTAGCAAATTCAAACTATATGTTTGTGAAGTCTCTCGCTACATAAAGATTAGTATATGATACTCATCTTGATCTCTTCTCATCTTGATCTGATCTTGCGGTGGCCCGCTCGCACGGCGAAGAGAGGCGTTTTACGGTGGGTCTATGGGGTCACGTGCCGCCTTTCCGTCACCCCGGACCAATTTGGCGGGGCGAGACGCATCCATAGTCCACCAAAAAAATAAAATAAAAAAAAAAACAAAAAAGGTGTTTTGACTTTAATAAAGTAAACAAAATTTTACAATTTTAACTGCAATGTCAATATGTTTAACCGATCTTATGCGCTGCGATTGTTTATTTTTAATAACTATATTTCTTTTTATAGTCAATAAAATCTATAAATCGATCATTGAAAATATTTTTATTACACAAATATATTTAGATTTATTTTAATTAATTATTAGAATAATAATTTATTATTTTAAGAACATCGTTTTATTATGGATGTAGTTTGTTTTTGCAAGTAGTGCATAGTTAGATGATGTAAGTGAGTTATGTCACGAATTATACTCATTGCAAGAGAAGCAAACCATTTTTTTTTTTGAGGTGGACTATGGACGTGGTCGCACCCCGCCAAATTGGTTCGGGGCGATGGATGAGGCGGCGCGCAACCCCATAGACGCACTCTGCAAACATCTCTCTTCGCCGTACGAGCGGGCCACCGGTAACCGATCTTTGTCTTCGGTGGCAAGAGAAGCTAAACTCGTTAGGCGACCGTCCAAACACTAAATATTTCATTATTTATCATTTTCACTTATTTTTTAATTAAAAATACATTTATTTAAAAAAATATCCATTTCTTTTTCTGATTAATTGTTATTTTATTATATCTTTTATTTATTGATTTAATATGTGTTTGAATTTTAGTTGGTGGTGCCATAAAAATCTTGACCAGGATGGTTGTAGTGCCAAAACCAACATTAGGTCTATGCTGACCCATCATGCTAGGTTTTATTATGGGAAGCAGTTTCATAACGGGTCTTTGTTCTCTTACTCTTATCCCAATTACTTGGGGTCGATACAATATGTACTCCACTTTCATAGTACATATTGTAAAAGTTATTGGCAATAGTTTTATGACCGGCCGCCTGCCAGACGTCAACCCTCCTTGGGAATGTAATCGTTGACCAAATAGCATCACCTGAAGTTAGCCCAGGTCGTTATAAGGCTGTTAGTCGTCTTTTACGACATCCACGAGCAAAATAAGGGTTGGTAGTATTCATAGCCGCTATCATACAGCTATTGTTTAGTCTCATAACGAGTACGTCTCATAAATATAAGGGCTGAAAATAAAATAAAATTCGCGTAAATATCAAGATGAATTTTTCGTTTGGTGACGGATTAAGAATATAATTCACTAACCGCTTACTCGTGAGTGATCGTAAAAGACGACTACATACATACATACATACATATCATCACGCCATATCCCTTGCAGGGTAGGCAGAGAGAACAGAGTGCCAGAGAACTCTATCTCTGCATACTTCACTCGCTTCCTCAACATTCATAATTCTCTTCATACACGCTCGTCGGTTTCAGAGATTCTTGACTCCACCTTCCTTCAGTACATGACCGATCTGGTCTAGGTAGGTTAGTCTCGGTCTCCCTCGGTACCTACATCCTTCCACTTTCGCATTGTATATCTTCTTAACCAGACGTTCGTTCGGCATTCTTTCCACATGTCCGAACCATCGGAGCATTCCCTTTCGCATCTTTACACCAATACTCTCTTTCATACCTATCCGCTCTCTTACGTCGTCGTTACGAATGCGGTCGGTCAGCCTAACTCCACAGATTTTCCGCAGAGATCTCATTTCGACCGCATTAATTTTACTTTCATACTCTTTTCTGCATGGTAAAAAAGAAAAGACGACTAAAGGATATAAAACGCATATAACATCTATGGAAGAGAAAAAAACCTTAAAACAACACGCCTAATCAGCGTGGTTGAGTAGGTCAATTACCCACCCATTGCGGAGGAAGCTCGAGCCAACAGTGCGACATATAGAAACTGAAATGATGATGATATGATGATCAAAATAAATTAAATCATAGCTTGAACGTATTCAATTAGAGTGAGCGCGTTCTGATCCGGTGGTAGCTTAATAGTTTTTGTTAGATTTTTTAAAGTAGTAAATTTTCACAATATAATAATTATCATAAATATATGAGATTTCCACCTATGTATTGACTCGTCACGTTATCTCTGGAACCATAAGACCTACAGACTTTAAATTTAGTAAGAATATTCTTTTTACGGACGGATTTTACGCAAGGAGGGTTGCTGGGGTGTAAAGATCACATTTTTTTAAATATAGCTCCTACTGACTTGGAATTTGGTGTGGACTTTCTTTCTGCCCTGTAAAGTCAGATCAGATAAAGTAGGATTTTAAGAAATTCTTTCTCCGAAAGGAATTCTATGTAGTGAAAGTTAACTAGACAACTGAATTAACGTAAACGAAGCGAAGCGAGGGCGGGTCGCTCTAGTGTTTAATATAACGATATATTTTTTTTTAGATATAGTATCATTTTCTTTTTATTCTGACAATAAATTTGTATTAAAATATGGGTCAAATTTTTATTAATTGATACTGCAGCGGGTAGGTATAAATTTCTGTAATAGCAATGACTTTTTGAACGTAAGATACCTTAGTCCTCCCGTGACCATGATCACTTTAAAGTATTCGAAACGTCGGGCAATTATAAATCAAATACAAACGCGATAGAATCCATAAAAGTAGTTTTATTTCAAATGTGTAATACTTGCGGAAACATATAAAACTATTACGTATTCAATTATATTAAAAATCTAGAAACTTTTTTAATTATTTAATCATCTTTTTAATTGTATCAAAAGATTTTTAAATTCAAAAGTATTAATGTTCAAGCTAGGCACTTTTAGTTCAAGTATCCTTAACCGCAATTTCTCTACCATTATCCCGCCGCTAAAACCATTAGTCTACATCACTCATCTTAAATTAACCTCTTCAGGCTACCAAGCTGAGCTGTACATTAAGTCAGGGTTTCTTAAATTTATACCCTTTTACTGTTAAATTTCCCTGATGACGGTGAATTTCTTAGGAAATATTGAAGCAATTAAAATGATTGACACAGATAACGTTTGTGTTTGTGGTTTAATTTTTCTTTTTTTTTTATTGCTTATGGTAGTAAACGGGCAAGCAGCACACCCATGGACCTTTGCGACGGATGAGAGACGACTACATGTAGCGGAGATGCGAATGTTGAGATGGATGTGTGGTGTGACAAGAATGGATAAAATAAGAAACGAACATATAAGAGGATGTTTGAAAGTTGCGCCAGTGACGGAAAAATTAAGGAGTGAAAGATTGACATGGTATGGACATGTCATGAGACGGGATGAAAATAATGTTGTGAGGAAAGCTTTAAGTATGAATGTTGAAGGCTTAAAGGGTAAGGGAAGACCGAAGAAAAGATGGATGGACTGCGTGAAACATGACATGGATAGACAAGGAGTGACCACAGAGTTGACGTCTGATAGAGTTGTATGGAAGGAGAAGACATATTGCGTCGACCCCAAATAAATTGGGATAAGAGCTAGATGATGATGATGGACCTTTGCAATACTAAGGGTATAGCTAGGCCGCTGCCTACCAATACAATCCCCAAATCCACCCAGTTGAGCTTCTGGCTCTCTTGCTCACCGAACGAAGCGCAATAGCACATTGCCATTACTCAGACATCGATATTCTGCGAGAGTGTGGTACGGATCGGCCCGCGACTGTAGACAGAGGACTGTCAACAATGTGGTACTACCACTTAGAGTTAATTAGTGTACATTAACAGTGATTGTCTTGGGTTTATTTAAATTCGTCTCAGCTTATATATGTCCCACTATTATTCACGGGCATCCTTAACAACAGAATGAAAATCGACCAGCTATAACACATTGGTCAAACGGGTTGTTTCGTTTTATTTCGAGTTTTCCTGCTTTTGTAATGATATTATTCGTATGTATGAAAGAGAGTATTGGTGTAAAGATGCGAAAGGGAATGCTCCGATGGTTCGGACATTTGGAAAAAATGCCGAACGAACGTCTGGTTAAAAAGATATACAATGCGAAAGTGGAAGGATGTAGGTACCGGGGGAGACCGAGACTAACCTACCTAGACCAGATTGGTCACGTACTGAAAGAAGGTGGAGTCAAGAGTCTCCGAAACCGGCGAGCGTGTATTAAGAGAATTATGAATGTTGAAGAAGCGAGTGAAGTGTGCAAGGATAGAGTTCTCTGGCACTCTGTTCTCGCTGCCTACCCTGCAAGGGATATGGCGTGATGATATGTATGTATGTATGTTATTCGTATATCCCTCATTCATGATAAAAAGAGGAACTAATGAGTTATATTCTTATTCAACGCTCGGTAAACTACGATTTAAGATTTGATATACTAGGCTATTTCTAATTAAGTGCGATTAATAATCCCCATACATGGTACTTGAGCCCTTTTTATTTGGCAGACTGTGGTCTGAACACGGCGTGTGTCCGTTCCCTTCGGAGCGACGAAAAGACAGCGCGTGGCCCCATAACCCATCGTAATTCCTCTCTATCGCAATTGAGTCGGCCACTGGTACCGAATTGATACTCGAACCTTAGGAAATTTCGTTTCAACAGTAATTTAGGAAGATATTTTCCTCTGTCGTAGTGGCTACCAATACTACAAACCTTTACTTTGCTCATAGATATCGTAAAAGCCGACTAAGAGCTTTATATTGATTAGGCCAAATTCATTTATTATGTATAAACCCTTTTTTTGTGGTTGACTATGGAGGTGGTCGCGCTCCGCCAAATCGGTCCGGGGCGACGGAAGATGCGGCTTGCAATCCGATAGACCCACCCTGCAAGCTCCTTTTGCCGTGCGAGCGAGCCACCGGTACCCGATCTTTGTCTTCGGTGGCCATTATGTATAAACCCTACGGGGGCACTTACATACTGTCAGTTTAAACATTTTAAATTAATCCAATAAATTAAAAACGGATCGAAACGTAACTGCTCAGAAAATCTGGCAAGAAATTTAACGGGTTTTGTATATTATTATTATTTCTTTACTGTTTTGTTGTCTTAGAATCCGTAAAAGTAGTTTTATTTCAAATCAGTATAGTAAGTATTAGTTCCAGTGCAATGCCCTTCGAACCTCTATACAGGTTGGAAGGGGACCGCTCCCGAAAATAAAGACAGGTAACCCTACTAGTCCTACTCGTAATGATAGGCTAGAAAAAAATCGATTCGTATGAAAAGAAATTTTTTTTTTCTCTACGCGAGGTCATTGAACTCTTGAACATATGATCGTGAGTTTTGAATAGATTGCGTTTTTTCTCATCTGAGTAAAGTTACGTATTTTTTTATAGAATTATCGTTACATGACACTGTCCTAATACGATGGAATGGGTAATAAAAATAAAATTCGTTAGGAAAAAAAAATTTTTCATCCGAATTGATTTTTTTTCTAGCCTATCATTACAAGTAGGACTTGTAGGGTCAACTGTCTTTGATTTCGGGAGCAGTCCACTTCCACCCTGTATAATGTAAAATTCAAATACAAACGATTATGGCTGGATTAAATCCAGGCCCAATTCACCTGATGTCGTCTGATCAATAATCACATTCTCAAGAAGGTTTGACGTCAGGCAGCCGGTTATAAAACTGTTGCCAATAACCTTTGCAGTATATATGCTATAGAAGCATACATACATACATATCATCACGCCATATCCCTTGCAGGTTAGGCAGAGAGAACAGAGTGCCAGAGAACTCTATCCTTGCATACTTCACTCGCTTCCTCACCATTCATAATTCATACACGCTCGCCGGCTTCGGAGACTCTTGACTCCACCTTCTTTCAGTACACATTGCGTCTAACCTAAGTAATTGGTATAAGAGCAGGATAATGCTAGTTATTATTAGTTTTATCATCAGACTAGCATATAAAATACTAAATCAACAAAAAAAAAATAATCTATATTAACCACTTGATATGAACAAGGTTTTTGATAAAATCTCGAAAAAAAATCACTGTTTTCATTGCATATGTATTCACGGCCACAATTGTGGTAATATCATTATCCGGTTTTACAAATTAGTTTTACTATCTCGCATTCGTTATCTACGTACTTGTGGATTTTTCTTTTTTTTTCCTAACAATTTTTGGAGTTTACTCCTTAAGAATCGATTTTCATTTAAGGCGCCCGGTATGAGAAAAATTTGAGGAGTAAAATCTAGTGATCGAATGACCTCGTTACGTTTTTCGTGCGCAACCTATTCCTTTCACTTTCTGACGTAAGATAATACTTCACTGAACAGTTTTAATAAATGTAAATAAAAATATATATATTATTTTTAGTCAAATGAGCTTTTTTTGCGCCTGTTTTGATAATTGTACTTAAGGAGTAAAAACTCCAGTCATGCGTCGGAGCTGACACACACATTTTTTTCTTTTGTTTTTGTATAAAAATACACCACCTTGCACGTTTTCCGTGTGGTGACGGAGTAAGAATACTGTTCACCACCCTATATCTTACTCGTGGGTGATCGTACGAGACGAATAAGGGATATAAAACGCATATAACATCTATGCGAGAGAAGGAAAATTCGAAACAAAACCCTATACCAACACGTCTGACCAGCGTGGTATAGTAGGTTAATTTCCCTCCCATTACGGAGGAGGCCCGAGCCCAACAGTGGAACATTTGTTGGCTGTGATGATGATGACACCACCTTGCACTAAGAAAATAATCTTTATATTACGAAGGACTTTAAAACATATAATTAACGCAAAAAAATAGGGTGTAATTTATCTGAGACACAGAACAACACTTTGTGGACCGCACAATGTATTGCCCTGCGTAGGAATCGAACCCACGACACTGGCTGGAAGGTCACTATCTTAACCGCTATGCCATCTGTGCAGTCATCTATAGTTAAGCAAATTATTTTTGTCTACTAAACGGTTTTTATTTGACATGCCACTTCCTTGCCAAAGCTGTCTAGCGTGATGGAAGTGTGGCGTGAGACAACATAACCTCTATTCATTATTAGGTTTTTTTTTATATCTCTCTGCTAATTGAATGTGCTATTAGAATCGATTGCTTCGATGAATATTAAATGTTTCTGATATAGCCATTGAGTATTGACCTTTCGTGCTGAGTGACATGGGTTCAACACCCACGGAGAACTATTCTTTTTATGATCTAGAAATAGTTTTGGTGAGGTTTAAATTAATTAGATGGTACATACATACATATCATCACGCCATATCCCTTGCAGGGTAGGCAGAGAGAACAGAGTGCCAGAGAACTCTATCTTTGCATACTTCACTCGCTTCTTCAACATTCATAATTCTCTTCATACACGGTCGCCGGTTTCTTAGACTCTTGACTCCACCTTCCTTCAGTACATGACCGATCTGGTCTAGGTAGGTCTCGGTCTCTCCCGGTGCCTACATCCTTCCACTTTCGCATTGTATATCTTCTTAACCAGGCGTTCGTTCGGCATTCTTTCCACATGTCCGAACCATCGGAGCATTCCCTTTCGCATTAGATTAGATTAGATTTTATTGTTTTTATTATTATTTTATTTTATTTTCATTCCAATTAGATGGTATAGTATATTAATTACCGTACATTTAAAATAAAATGCGTGTGGCACTCGGGGACTGCCGCGGTAAAGCTATTGCATAGCATTATTCATAAAATTATGCAATTACAATTATTTATGTATTTTTTATTTATGCAGAATTTTTTTTTATATTATTTCAAGTTTTTTTTTCTTTGATAATAATTCAACTTACACCTATTTATTAAAACTACTAATTGATTAAAACATTTAAAGTACACGTTTTTAAACTGTTTTATTATAAATAAAACAGTAACATATTATTAAATTATTATAAATAAATTATGCAAAATTGCAAAAAGAGTTTGACGGCGGCGAGATTCGAACTACGGTAACTAAAGCCAGCACCTTAGACCACTCGGTCACGCAGCCTGCGCATAGTCAGTGCAAAATTAACTGCTGCTTTTCAACCAACTTTCTTAGGTTTTATTTTCGTTACGGAATTTCTTTATTCGGTCACCACGCTCAAAGCCCGCGATAAAAGCTATAATATAATATATTAAAAATGGTGGACAGCAAAGTTACTGCTCTTCTATGATTAATTAATATCCAGAAATTCTGGCGACTGCTCATCACATAGGAGTAAGATTGCCTTATATCCAATTCCATCTTGATCCTATTCCGTATTTATTCATGATTAATCATCAGATTAATCACGGAAGAGTGGTAGGTCTCCCTTCCGTCCCATTATTTTACAGTAGAATGTTTATCAATGCAAGACATAAAAACAATACTATTTTAAAATAAAGGGAAGGAAGAAAGACCACAAAATGTGTATTAAAAATGCGTAACGAAATGTGTAAATATGGTTTTAATTTAATAATTAAAGTAGCGGGTGATGAAATTCTCTGTAATAACGATGACTTATTGGACGTGGAATATCTTGGTTCACTCGTGACCTTCATGCTGAAATGTTAGAAAATGTCGAGAAAGTAAGAAATCAAATACAAATCCTATAAAATCGGTAAGAATAGTATTATATTTATAAGTATATAAGTACTATTCCGCGTGGTGACGGAGTAAGAATACATTTCACCACCCTATATCTTACCCGTGGGTGATCGTACGAGACGACTAAGGGATATAAAATTTATATAACATCTATGCGAGAGAAGGAAAACTCGAAACAAAACCCTATACCAATACGTCTAACCAGCGCGGTATAGTAGGTTAATTTCCCTCCCATTAAGGGAGACCCCGAGCTCAACAGTGGGACATTTATGGGCTGTAAAGCAAGAAGATATAAGTATTTATTCACAATCATTTCTATGTACTAACTTTGTTACTGCAATTTATAGTCCGTTTAATAATGTATGCATATTGTTAGTCGCATTTAAGTAAACAAAATGTCTAAATCAATATTTTTATTGACAAAATATTCATGGTCAAAGAAATTAATGGACATACCTATAAATAACCAATATTATGCAAAATTATGTGTAAATTATATATGCAATATTTGTGGAAAGAATGCCGAACGAACGTCTGGTTAAGAAGATATACAATGCGAAAGTGGAAGGATGTAGGTGCCGGTGGAGATCGAGACTAACCTATCTAGACCAGTCTCGATCATGTACATTGAAGGAAAGTGGAGTCAACAGTCTCCGGAACCGGCGAGCGTGTATGAAGAGAATTATGAATATTGAGGAAGCGAGTAAAGTATGCAAGGATAGAGTTCTCTGGCTCTCTGTTCTCTCTGCCTACCCTGTAACGGACATGGCGTGGTGGTATGTATGTATGTATTATGCAAAATATTTTTCATGTGGTGATGGAGTAAAAATACAATTAAACACCCCTTTCTCTTTCTTGAGGTCTCATACTAGATAATTAAGGGTATCATATGTATATGACATCGATGCAAGAGAAAGAAGACAACATAAAACTCTACTCAAACTTGACATAGATCAGCGTACTATAGCAGATCAAATCTCTCTTTAACCCCTTTTTTGTTACTTTTCTGCTATATACTTTCACATTATTCATATTTGTAAGCTTAGAGTCTACTCTCTTTTGAGAAACAGTCTTTAGCTTATTTAAATTACTGAAATTTAGCATTTAATATGCTTAATTATTTATAAAACCGATTACGAAGTGAAAAATGATGTCACAAGCGGGATTCGAACCCGCGCCTATTGGGATTCCGGCCCAATCGTGCTGCCACTACACCACCGTGACTAATTGTAGGACATGCAAATGGCAATAGTTTTATGACCCGCCACCTGCCAGACGTCAACCCTCCTTGGGAATGTAATCGTTGACCAAGCGGCATCAGATAGAGTTGGCCCAGATCGTTATAAGGCTCTTAGTCGTCTTTTATAACATCCACAAACAAAGTAAGGGTGGTAGTATTCGTAGCCGCTACCACACAGCCCTATTAAACATACATACATACATATCATCACGCCATATCCCTTGCAGGGTAGGCAGAGAGAACAGAGTGCCAGAGAACTCTATCTCTGCATACTTCACTCGCTTCCTCAACATTCATAATTCTCTTCATACACGCTCGCCGGTTTCGGAGACTCTTGACTCCACCTTCCTTCAGTACATGACCGATCTGGTCTAGGTAGGTTAGTCTCGGTCTCCCTCGGTACCTACATCCTTCCACTTTCGCATTGTATATCTTCTTAACCAGACGTTCGTTCGGCATTCTTTCCACATGTCCGAACCATCGGAGCATGCCCTTTCGCATCTTTACACCAATACTACGCCCTATTAAATAAGTAATTAAATGAATGAATGAATTACCCTCTCACAGTGGTGAAGGCTTGAGCCCAATAGTGGGTAGTATAGACTAAAATGTTTAATAAAACTATGTGCAATAAACTATTCAATTGATTTTTAAAAACCTGGCAATAAAACTTCAATTAATATCGTTTAAATAAAATCAGAAAACTATGTTCAATCATAAAATTCCATATGAATAAAATTGGTTTAGTTTTAAATTGTCGTTTAGTTCAACAATACGAGTTTATTTCGTACAAATGGTTGACAATAACACAGATTGCCTTCTTCCGTATACTGTAAATTGGTTTTGATGCAGTCAAGTTTTATATTATTCTAGCTGTTTGCATAGTTTTATCACCATCATCTCAGCTTATATACATTCCAATGCTGGGATTTTTCATAACAGGGGCTTGTTTTTTTTATTTTTGAAATGTGACTTCTTTATCGACGTATGGGAAAAAAGAAAAAAAAAATAACAGGCAATCATGGGGACTGCCTATAGAAGAGAAAACTATTAACTTAAGACTAATTGAAATAATAATAATTTTCTAATTTTTATATAAAAATAAAAACGTATAAGTTTTTCCCCTCCAAAAACGCTCAACGCGCCTAAAGAAGTTTTCATATAGCTATAGGTATACTATTAGCATTAGCATGTCGGTGACGCGAACCTATAAGTTTTTCCCCTCCAAAAACGCTCAACGCGCCTAAAGAAGTTTTCACATAGCTATAGATATACTATTAGCATTAGCATGTCGGTGACGCGAACCTATAAGTTTTTCCCCTCCAAAAACGCTCAACGCGCCTAAAGAAGTTTTCACTTCAAAAATATAACGTTTTTCTGTTACGCTCCATCTTTAAGTCACATTTTTCCGTTACGCGCCATATTTATTTTGAAATAAAACTTCTTAACGCGCATAAGGGTAAAATTTTTACAGATGAAACGCGACAGGAGAAACACGGCACACGAGAGGGAGAGAGAAAGAGAGAGAGAGAGAATACACGTATTGGTTCATGTTTGTAAACGAGATTTAAAAATTAGTTTGGCAAAGTTTCGCTTCTGATATGTGTACTTTGTACGCACGCATAATTTATGGTGATAAACGAGTAAGCAGAACTATGATCGTCTATATTTCTACCACACATCAACTTTTGGCATACTCCAACCAAAACAAAACCACAATGTTAGACATCCGGTTCTATCATCCACCAAACTAATCGCAACATTGCCACTGCTCAGAATATATGGTACTAATCCGGACGAATCGGCTTTTTTTTATTGATTATGGTGGCAACCAAGCAAAGCAATACACCTTTATACCGCCACACCCATAGACCTTCGCAATACCAAGGGTATAGCTTAGCCCGCTACCTACCGATAAAATCCGCAAACCCACCCAGTAAAAATAAATCTTTTATTCTATAATCTGTATTAGTTGTAGGACCACGCTGGTGACAGTTTTCTGTCTACAACCGCGGGCCGGTCCGTCCGGGTTAGTACCACACTCTCGCAGAAGATCGACGTCAGATTAATGGCAATGTGGTATTGCGCTTCGTTCGGTGAGCGAAAGTGCCGGAAGCCCGACTGGGCTATAGCAAATATCCATGGGCGGCAGTGAAATTTTCCATCAGGTGTGCAGCTTGCTCGTTTACCACTATAAGCAAAAATAAATAAAAAAAACTTTGTGATGACAGAGTAAGAATACAATTCACCACTCTCTTTCCTTTCCCTGGGTGATAATTAGAGACGAATAAAGTGCGAAATCAAATAAAATACCTGTAAGGAAAATTTCAAATAAAACTCTATATCTACCAACCCGCTTGGCTAGTATGGTATAGTAGATAAATGCTGCTCTCACTATGGAGAAGGCTTGAATCCAGCACTGGAACGTTTATCATCATTCTCTTACTCTTATCTCAACTAATTGGGGTCGACGCAATATGTCCTCTTTTTCCATACATCCCTATCAGACGTCATCTCTGTAGTCACTCCCTGTTTATACATATCATGCTTCACGCAGTCCATCCATCTTTTCTTTGGTCTCCCTTTACCCCTAAAGCCTTCAACATTCATACTCAAAACCTTCCTCGCAACATTACTTTCATCCCGTCTCATCACATGTCCATACCAACTCAAACGTTCACTCCTTAACCTATCCGTCACTGGCGCTACTTTCAAACATTCTCTTATACGTTCATTCTTATCTTATCCATTCTCGTCACGCCGTACATCCATCTCAACATTCGCATCTCCGCTACATGTAATCGTAGCACTGGAACGTTTATGAGCTGAAATAAATATATATGCCAGCGGGAGCTGCAGATCACAGCGTGGGAGGCGTCAGATCTTCATTTTCTAGTTCGTCTACCTAACTTTTATCACAAGATAAATTAGGAGGCTCACAATATTATCATCAACACCATATAAAATAATAACATGAAATGCAGTGAGGTTAGTTGTGACTCGATACAACCGATCGCTACTAACGCTCACAGATTAATGATATGAAGGCACGTCTCACTTTACAAGTAAACTATTTAACGGTTGTTTATTTTTTAACTAACTTCCATCGTATTTAATCGTGTCACAACTAAACACACTCAAGCAGTGATCAAAATTAATAAACTAAAGGATAACATAATGAAACCGATTGCTTGACATTCCATTAATATCTATAGTCCTTTAAATATCACGCTCTCCGACATATATATATAAATATTAGCAAATCAGGCAAAATACACAAGTATTCTGCGCTGTCACCGTTGTCATATCAACTTTTGATCTAACAAAAATAGTGATTGATGTATTGTATGAATATTATTAATATTTTTAGACAGAATGATAGCATTATGTACGTAAGAAATCCGCTAGCTAGTGAAACTGCTTACATAGGTATTACTAGTTGCCGGGTGGGCCACTGAAGAAAAAGACCGCGTACCAGTGACCCACCCACACGGCGTCGAGAAGTATATTATAGGGCGGATCTACGGGGTCTTGCGGCGCTTTTCCTATCGCCCCGGACGGATTAGCGAGGTTTGACGTACCGTAGACCGCCGCCAAAAAAAAAATAGGTATTACTAGTATAATCATGTACTAAAGGAAGGTGGAGTCAAGAGAGAGACATATAAAAAATTTTATCACGTATATACCTATATATCTTTATTTATATAATCTATCTGTAGAGTTAGGCTGACCGACCGCATTCGCAACGACGACGACGTAAGAGAGCGAGTAGGTATGAAAGAGAGTATATTGGGGTAAAGATGCGAAAGGGTTCGTTCTCCGATGGTTCGGACATGTAGAAAGAATGCCGAACGAACGTCTGGTTAAGAAGGTATACAATGCGAAAGTGAAAGGATGTAGGTACCGGGGGAGACCGAGACTCAACTACCTAGACTAGATTGATCACGTACTGAAAGAAAGTGGAGTCAAGAGTCTCCGAAACCGGCGAGCGTGTATGAAGAGAATTATGAATGTTGAAGAAGCGAGTGAAGTATGCAAGGATAGAGTTCTCTGGCACTCTGTTCTCTCTGCCTACCCTGCAAGGGATATGGCGTGATGATATGTATGTATGTATGTACTAGTATAATTTTAAAGACTTCAAAAATAGCTGTAGACGGTATCAGCTCAGCCACATTTACTTTTACGATTGCCGTTCGCTGCTGAATGTGTTATTTTTATAGAAGAAATAACAACATAATAACATGTTTTTACAGTCGAGTTTTATTAGCTTTTCCTGTGCTTACGGTTAAGCTGGAATTATTGTGATTTTTCTGCTAATGGCCGAGGTCGGTTGCGCTATTTATTTTATGATGGGTGATTACTGTAACACTCTTAATACTTTGATGACTACGATGATAATATGTTTTGTTCCCGTGTAGGACGAATATATAATTTAGGTAGATGTGTAAAATATTGATTTTTGCTCTCCATTTTATTTGAGTAAAATGTTTGGTGTTTTCGTCAAATATTATTTTCATTATTTACATTTTAATGTTAAAAATATCATAGAAACATTCATCTCCTATTTTATATCTTTTTTTTTTTTTTTTTTTGTTGTGGCTCTGTTTATACTTAAGCCAATGTCAAAGTTAAGTTGCAGCTTCTTCTTCTTCTTCTTTTTATGTATTGGCAATCAGCTACTTATACGATCCATTTTTGCCAGTGTCGAGTTATAATTATCTTCACGTTCTTAATCTTTTCAAGTTAGTCATTGTCTGTCAGTCAGTCGAATTGTCGCCATCAACACTGCTATGGTGACACTGTTAATGGTATGTTGTAGGAATTTTGATGGAAAACGAAAACGTTGTAAAGCACTTTTATATGATATTCACTACATCCCAGCTGTTCTGTCACATCATATTACATAAAACACCATAAAAATTATCTAATATAACACGTTAAAACACTAAGATATCGAATATAATACAAGAGCACAACATGACGTTTTAGATTCCCGCCAAAAGTCATTTTATATCTTTAGGGAGGAATATATCGGCTGTGTAGCTACCAATACTACCAACGTTTACTTTGCTTGTGGATGTCAAAAAAGACGACTAAGAGCTTTATATCGACCGGGACCAACTCAACCATGACCTCTGGAAAACAATTACATTCCCAAGGAAGGCTGTCGTCAGGTAGGGAGCCGGTCATAAAATTATCAATATTAACTTTTACAATATATACGATGGTAAAATAATATGTATTACGTCGATACCAAGTAATTGTGATGAATGCAGGATGATGATGAGAGGATAAAAATGCTACTGTGTTTAATTCAGGGTTGAATTACGTAAAATACTTTCATAGTGAGTCAAGAAATCACTGTCAAAATTTCATGTTTCTAGTTTTAGAGAGAAACATGAAATGTTGAGCTGGCTTTGGCTCGATGTTGATGAGTCATTTAGTCAGTATCTCTATATCTTATCTTAATATATATAAATTACGCGTCACGTTGTTTGTCCGCGATGAACTCCTAAAGTACTTAACCGATTTTAATAAAATTTGCACAGCATGTGTAGTTTGATCCAACTTAAAAGATAGGATAGCTTCCATCTCAATTTGTAGTCGCAATATTATATTATTGCAAACTATTTGTCTATTATTTGACTGACACAATTATTTGTTATCTCCAAATAATTCTAACAGATGGCGGTATCTGTTGACTGGATTGAGTAAGTATTTAATAGATGGCGCTATGTTAAATGTACAAACGTTTCATATAAGCTACAATTTATTAGCACAACCACCACGTGTTACTGAGGCTAGCTTAGCCACAGCAACGCGTGGCCGGGTCTGCTAGTATATGTATATAAATAAAGATATATAGACATATACGTGATAAAACTATTTATATCTCCCTCCGTAACAGTATTCAGTATATATTATGAATTACTTTAAAGTTACAAAAATCATTATGGGTTGCTACTGTGTGTGTGTGCAAGCGTATGTGCGAGCGTGCGTATATGAGTACGTGCATATACGCGTGCGTGTATGTAAGCTGCGGAATCGCTAGAAAAAAATACAGCAGCACTTGTATAAGAATTGTACTACCAACTACGATCAACAAGCCATTTTCCAAGCGCTCGTTTCTTCTTTATTAAAATATCCTCTTGACTGACATTTAACTCTCAAAATGGATGTCAATATAAATGAATGGATGGATGGATATTTGATTATCCTGTATCATACCTGTTGAATGGATGACTGTGATTATACTTAGTTAAATAACGATTAGTTATGGTTGTCGAACTACACGTAATTGCTTGTCCAATCAGCCGCATTACAGTTTCTCACCTAATTTTTTTTATTTTTTTCATCCGGCACTAAGAAAATAATACTTGTATTTTGGGGGACTTTACAAACATATGATTTCGTGGACACAAATTACACTTAAACTTAGAACAACGATCAGTATATCGTACAAAACATTGTCGTATGTGGGAACCACTGGCACGATAGATATTTTAACCACTACACCATCTGTGCCGTCATAGGTAATTGTATCTGTATATATACATATATACAAATACAAACAATACAAATACAAACCGATACAGATACAAATATAGATACAAATAATTGTATCTATATTTGTATCTGTTTTTATGCTACCCTCGTGGGTTAGACATAAATATGTATGTAGTAATTGAAGCCGAAATCATTCGTATAGTTTTAGACTTTGTGTCTATAACTTTTTTAATATGTACGATGGAAAAAGAGTATATATTGTATCGACCCTAAATAATAGGAATAATAGCAGCATTTTTTGGGTTATAGTCTGGACACACGCTGTCCGTTCCATCGGTGATGAAAGGGCTGCGCGTGGCCTCAAAACCCACCGTATTCCCTCCCCATGGCTATTGGACCCGTCACTAGGACCGCTTCCTTGACATCTGTAGCCTGCTCGGCAGAGGATAGCGATGGTGAGAGAGGAATATATACTCTGAGAGGGTGAAATTGCTATTGTGTTCACTTTGGTGTTGAATTACGTAAAACGCTATCATAATCAAGAATTTCTTTTTTCAAACTTTGTGCTTGCAAGATTTTTTTTGTTAAAATCTGACGGAAATACATTGTTAGGACTTGCTGTTGCAAAATATCAGCGAGGAAGATATTCGACAAGAAAAGAAAAAATGGTACATATGGTCTGTTCAATAAACTGAGAGTAATACACACGGTAATGGGGCTCCGGTCTGCCCTTTCTTAACCTCAAAGGTCTATGCTCGTAGTAACAAATGAGCCAGATCACTATGTGTTAAAAAAATTGCTGAAATATATATTTCTTTATCCATTTAGCACTGAAGTTAATGTTATAATATCGTGCTATAAACTATTTACAAAAAAAAAATCAACGTTAAATCGTGACTAATAATTATTTTCTTATTAGCTAAGCAATTGCTTAAATTGTTCAACTCCTAGGGGACATGTTTGCCTTTAGAATAAGGTCGTAGAACATCAAAAAAGTTTGTAAGTTTTTCATCATCATTATCTCAGCTCTCATATATGTCCCACTGTTGGGCTCGAGCTCCTCCATAACGAAAGAGAAATTGGCCAACTATATCGCGCTAGTCAGACGTGTTGGTATAGGGTTCCACTGCGAGTTTTCTTTCTCTAACATAGATGTTATATGCGTTTTACATCCATTAGTCGTCTCTTACGATCACCCACGGGTCCTTACCCGTGGGTGATCGATAGGGGTTCGTGAATTGTATTCTTACTCCGTCACCACATGGAAAAATGTATTGTTAGTTTTTATTAAAACCAAATAAATAAAAATATAAGTCTGTAAATTAATTCATGAGATTAACGTATTTGACAAAAGACGATTAAAGATAAAAAAACGAAATGAAAAAAAAAATATGGCAAACAAATCAATATGCCAATCTGTCTAGCCAAATCAGTTTACTAGGCTATTATTGCTTCCATTTTAGACTTAGCTCAATGCTATTCTGTTGAACTATTGTATAATATACTTATTTTCCTTCCTCTCAGTACGAAGATAAAATATAATAGGAGGAAACGGTCTTCTATTTCAGAGTCGCATAGCGATTTGGCTTATTTTATTTCAAGATTGCTTCATCATATAGATTTTATGTCTTTACATACGTTAGATTTTTCGGCCATTTGAAAAGAATTAATATCTAAACATATTTTCTTAATTATTAAACTTTGGTTATCCATATAATAGAAATAATATGACTATATGTATACATCAATTTTATTAATCAATGTACACATACATTTTATACATATAGGACTGCACAGTGGCATAGTGGTTAATATAATCTACCCCGCCAGTGTCGTGGGCTGGACTCACAAATTTTTGTTCTAAGTCTGAGTGTAATTTGAGTCCGTTTAATTAAATATTTGTAAAGTCCTTCGCAATACAAGGATTATCCTTAGTGCCGGGAGTTGTATTAAGAAAAAAATGATTTTTTATTTATATATTTGAAATCAAAGATTTATTTAACAAACGAACTTAATTGTAAATTCGATTCTTGTTATATTACTTACATATGGAACGTGTTATAACTTGAAGACTAATATAGGTAATTAATTGTCAAGCTATAAACTTTTATTAAGCTCCAATGAAGAGAACAGCATGGGTAGATACGTTTATTCGAAGCTCTGACATCATTTATGATAAAATTATCATGCAGCCATTATAATCATCGCAGCCTTTAATATTCCCAATCATATTGGGTGCGGCTTTCTTTGTAAAATCACGACTTTATTTTCTTCACGCGGAACAATTACCATTGGCTGTAGATACCGGGTGAGACCGAGACTAACCTACCTAGACCAGATTGATCACGTACTGAAGGAAGGTGGAGTCGAGAGTCTCCGAAACCGGCGAGCGTGTATGAAGAGAATTATGAATGTTGAGGAAGCGAGTGAAGTATGCAAGGATAGAGTTCTCTGACACTCTGTTCTCTCTGCCTACCCTGCAAGGGCTATGGCGTGATGATATGTATGTATGATTACCATTTGATTTTTGCAACATATATGCCGATTAAATCTGACCGGTACTGTATCATCATCAGTCTTATCCCAATAATTTGGAGTCGACGAAATATGTATTCCCATCATACATATTGCAAAAATTATTGGCAATAGTTTCATGACCGGCCGCATGCCTGTCATCGAATAGTCTCTAGAATGTAATTGTTGACCAAACGGTATCAGGTGGAGACGATCCAGGTTGATATAATGCTCTCTAGTCTTTTACGACATCCACGAGCAAAGTAAGGGTTGGTAGTATTCGCAGTCGCTACCACAGAACACCTAACCAGTATGTTATATAAAGTAGTAAGATCGAGAACTACTAATACAGAGGAATTAAATTCAGTAAATGTATAGTGTTTATCCGTATAGCGACGGAGTAAGAATACGCTTCACTACTTATGTTGCCCAGGCTTGTCGTAAAACATGACTAAGGGCTATCTGCAGATATAATTTATGATATACTAGGTTCTGCCCGCGGCTTCGCCCGCGTAAAAGGTTACTTTCCTAAAGTTTTTGGTCCCCTATTTTTATTTTTGACCGTCAGTAATACAGTGCAACGGTATTATAATACTCAGGGTTGGAACTTCATTACTGGACTGCTAGATGGCGTTGAAGAAGCTAGATTTTGAGATTTTTTGACAAACATTTTTTTTATTTTTCATATAAAAATTTTGATTTTTTATTAATAAAAAGTATCCTATGTTACTTTTAATACCTCCAAGAATATATGTACAATGTTTCATGATGATCGGTTGAGTAGTTTTAGCGTGAAAGCGTAACAAACAAACTTACATTCACATTTATATATTAGTAGGGATGACTGCACAGATGGCGTACTGGTTAAGATTCTGACCTTCCGTGCCAGTGCCGTGGGTTTGATTCCCATACAGTAACAATACTTTGTGTGATCCACAAATTTTTATTGTTTAATTTGTCTGCATTAAATGCATGTTTGTAAAGTCCCCCACGATACATATTTCCTTAGTGCAGGGTGGTATATCAAAAAAAAAAAAAAGGAATGGACAATTCGAAATAAAACCCTATACCATTACGTCTGACCAACGTGGTATATGAATTTCACTCCCACTTTAGAGGAGGCTCGAGCCCTTTTATGTCAAATATAGATGTGATATGATGTGCGTTAGTGAAATGATTTCTAAATTAATTTTTAATTGTTTTAAACAATTAAAAATTAATTCAGAAATCATCTAAGCAATTACTAAGCTGATAGCATTAAGAAGCCAACTTAATCCTAACATCTGGTAAGTTCGCATGGACACAAATTGTACGTGTGAAAGATTAATATAGAGACTTAAAGGGATTTCATATAGAGATTTAAGGAGATTTGTTTTGATATAGGATCGAATTGGCGTTTGGAGTTAGATAATTTTGTATAGTAATTTGTAATCTCTATTTAATTATTTTAACCTTACTTTATTATTTCAATTTCTTTGAATTCTACCCATCCATCCATCCATCAGTCCATAAACGTCCACTGTTGAACATAGGCCTCTCCACGAGAATACCATTCGAGATAGTCCTGTGCCACCTGCATCCAACGGTCTCCTGCGACCTTGGTATTGTCATCAGTTCACCTAGTCTAGGGTCGTCCTACGTTGCGCCGTCCGATTTGTGGTCGACACTCGATAACCTTTCTTCCCCAACGATTGTCGGTTCGTCGAGCGATGTGGCCTTCCCATTGCCACTTCAACGTTCTAATTCTTCGGGCTATGTCGGTTATACTCATTCTTCTACGGATTTCCGTATTCCGGCTTTTATCACGTAGAGAAGTACCGAGCATAGCCCCCTCCATAGCACGCTGAGCTTCTTTTAATTATTTCAACTTTATTTAATTACTTCAACTTTATTTAATTGTTTAAACTTTAATTATTTCAACTTTATTTAATTATTTCAATTCCAATTAATTATTTGACTGTCGAAATGGTGTGGTAGTTTTGTGTATTACTTGAATTAACATATAGGTTACTTTTATATCGGTAATGTGACGACTTGAGATAATTTAGTACGACATGGAAAAGTTATCTACACTGCATAACTTTTCTGTGTGGTGAAGGGATTAAATATGCATTTATGCAAGAGAAGGAAAACTCGAAATAAAGCCCTATACCAACACGTCCGACCAGCGTGGTGCAATAGGTCAATTTCCCTCCTAGTGTGGAGGAGGCTCGAGCCCGGCAGTGGGACATGTGTGAGCTGAGATCATGATGATGATGATGAGATAATTTTGTATTTATTGTGAAAGTCACTATTTACACAAGCGAAACTGTGAACAGTATTAAATAAATCAAATCTTATAACGCTGTAACAGTTTTCTTTCATGCTCAACAAAGTTAATAAACACGAGTTTAAATTAAAGATCCCCCCACAGTAACTTATAATTTGAGACGTTTTAGAAGGAGGAGATTAAATAAGTTTTCTATCGTATTGATATAAGTACATGAGTTGACATTCAGTTTTTATCAAGACTATAACAATATTTTACACAAGACGTAAACTTTTACAACACCACCCCCTATTTTACATAGAGGATTGAATTGTATTTTTACCTCATCCTCATCATTCCCATACATTTAATCCAATTACTTGGAGTCGAAACAATATGTACTTTTCTTTCATAATACATATTGTAAAAGTTATTGGCAATAGTTTTATGACCAGCCGCCTACCAGACGTCATCCCTCCTTGGGAATGTTATTGTTGACCAAATGGCATCAGATGGAGTTGGCCCAAGTTGTTATAAGCCTCTTAGTCGCCTTTTACGACATTCACGAGCAAAGTAAGGGTTGGTAGTATCCGTAGCCGCTACCACACAGCTGCCATACCTCATAAACATATGAAAAAATAAAATATATATTAACTATTTTAATCTTGTAATGGTAGGACACGTTGTTGACAGGGTATCCAGGGTAGTACCACACTCTCGCAGAAGATAAACGTCTGAGCAATGGCAATGTGCTGCTGTGCTTCGTTCGGTGAGTGAGAGAGCCGGAGGCCCAACTGGGTGGGTTTGGGGTTTATATTGGTAGGCAGTGGCCTAGCTATATCCTTGGTATTGCAAAGGTCCATGGGCAGCAGTGACACTTACCATCAGGTGTGCTGCTTGTTCGTTTGCCACCGAAAAGCAATAAAAAAAAAAGGGTTTTTTTTTTTAAATTATTTTGTTCATTTTAATTAGATATATAGTAGTTATTATAGTTTAGGTACAATTCTTTTAACTGTTGCTGTGTGGTAGCGGCTACGAATACTATCAACCCTTACTTTGCTCATGGATGTCGTAAAAGACGACTAAGAGCCTTATAACGACTTGGGCCAACTCTATCTGATGCCGTTTGGTCAACCATTGCATTCCCAAGCAGGGTTGACGTCTGGTAGGCGGCCGGTCATAAAATTAATGGCAATAAATTTTACAATATGTAGATTATTGTAGATACTATGAAAGAAGAGTACATATTGCATCGAATCCAAGTAATTGGGATAAGAGTAGGAGAATGATGATGAACTCTTTTAACTCGATAGAAGGAATTTTTCATGAATCAATGTTTTTATTATATTTTTAAACACCGTCAAGTTAGGTAATCGTCAAAGGTCTGAAGTAAGTAATAATGTAAGGCACAAATTTAACAAACTAAAACTTTTTTTATTAAACGGTTGGAAGTTTCCTCACGATATTTTCCTTTACCGTCAAAGCGAAGTAATAACACTACGATTCAATAAGTAACTTTGAAAATTCAAAGCGGATTCACTCTTTTCGAGCAGACAATTGAGAAGATCTCAATACTACTTTTTTATGACAAATATATACTTACAATAAAATGGAGTAAAAAGTATATCGATTTGTGAAAACGATTTGTCAACAATTACATTCCCAAGGAGGGTTGACGTCTGGGGTACTATCCCAGAAACCTCCACGCGGTGTACCCTGGGTGCGGGCGGCGGTCCCCAGTTCTTCTGTTGTACTGTCGTCCGTAGCGAATATCTGCGCGATTTCGCTCCTTACTCTACTACAGTCGTAGTAGAGGCTATAGGACGCGAAATATCGGGACGGGCTCAGTCACTCATTCATTTGAGGGCTGGGCAGGCACTTGCCACCGCCCACACATCGTAAACCTGATTCTTTGCTTGTCTTAGTTTCAGGAGCGAGGGTCTTGGCTTAACCGCCTGGACCGCGAGGAAGACAACCTCTATAAAGAGTTCGAAGTAACATTCGGACTCGGAAATCACCCAGAATCTTAAGTTCTGGCGTGCGGCGAGAAGATGCATGGCAGATGGGTTGTTCTGTCGTTAGCACGCTCCAGCCAGGGCACCGGCTGCCCCCCTGGTTGGTAAATGTAGGCTTGCCCGGGTAAAGGGATCTCTGCCCGGGTTGACGTAGTGTATCTCCCCTACTCGTGGGAATCATATGGATACCAACTTAAAAAAAACCTTTTTCACCGACGATCTGTGTGATTCTCACACCACGGCCTTGTCAAGCCAAAGAAAAACTGACAACGACGCCTCGTCCTCAGGACTTGAGGCGTCCGCCAAGGGCCCGGCACAAATCGTGGAGGCCCAAAAAGTGAAGCGGAAGTCGCCCAGGAAGAGCCGGGGGCAGGCTTCCAGCTACAAGAGGAGGATGGAGGAGCGGCGTGCGCGGAGAGAGGCTGCCGCCGCTGAAAAGGAGGACGGTAGCAGAAATGCTGCAGAGCCGTCTACGGACGAGGGCGACAGTGACGTCGCAGAGCCGTCCGTGGATGAGGGCAGCAGATCTGCCGCCAAGATGGACGAGGGCGGTATATCCGCAGGGCCGTCCAGAGGAGATAGCGGGTCGGACGCTAAAGCCCCCGCTAAGTCGTCGCCGCGTCCTGTGGCGGCGGCTGAGAAGACCAGAGAGGAGGCCCTCCCCTCGCAGGTGCGAAAGCGCCCCCTGAGCAAGGGAGGCAGCTCGGGCGCCGACTCCGAGGGGAGCGGGACCATCATGCCTCCACCGAAGGTGCCGGCTTCTCGCAGGGGACGAGGGGCCGCAGTAGCAGGAAGAAGGTAGGTGACTCCTCGGCGTGAGGCGGCGCCTGCTGCGAGCGACGGCCCCCTGGACCTGCAGGCTGAAAATGCCCGCCTTAGTGGCGAGGTCTCAGGCCTGCGGGACCTAAACCGCCAGTTGGGGTCCGAGCTGGAGTCGCTGCGTCAGGTAAACCGCATGTTGGCCAAAGACATGGTCGACCTGCGGGCCCAGATGGCGCAGTTCCTACCGCCTGCGCCAAAGCCGTCGGCCAAGGCGCGCAAAACAGCTGCCGCGGTGAAACCCGTCCCTGCGGCGAGGAGGACGCCCCCCGCTGCGGAGGGCACGCCGCGGGCTGAAGCCGTCACGGCCACCGAGCCGGCACCTGTCCCGGTAGCGAGGAGGACGACTCGCGCCGCGGCGAAGAAGTCGCCAAGCGTCTCGGAGCGGGCCCCGGTGGAGGCTCAACCGGAGGCGCCGACCCCGCTGCCGACCCCAATGCCAACCCCGTTGCCAACCCCGCTGCCTGCGGTGGGGGGATTGCCGGATGAGTCCCTGCACGCGATAATCGACGCAGTGGGCAAAATTGTCGATGCGCGCTTCGCCGTTCTGGAGGCAAGGCTGCCTCCAGAACCACGTGTCCGGCCGCCTCTTGCCACAGATAAGCGGCCACATACGGCACCAGCTCCCGCCCAGCAGCCTTGTCAGGGTGGCCGCGTGGGGAGCTACGCTGCGGCCGCGGCCGGGCCTAAGCCCAAAGGCCCCGGCCCCGCTCCGAAGGGACCTGCCCTGAGGAGGAAGACGGCGCTGGCTCCTGCCGGACCGCTGAAGCCGCCCGCAACGAAACCGCCGGCGACGACCAGCGAGGCTGCGACAAGGCCTTCCGCGTCTGGCACGACTGCCGTACCCGAAGAGGGTTGGCAGGTGGCCGAGCGCAATAGAAGGAGTCGCGGCCAAAGAAGGAGAGCGGAGGCCAAGCGCGCCGCTGAGGTCTCCGCTCCCAAGGCAGGAGCTGGCGACAAGAAGAAGAGGTCGCGCAAGGGGCTCAAGCCGCCAAAGACAGCCGCAGTGGTGATCACTGTGCTGCCTGAGGCGGCCGAGAAGGGCCTTAGCTACGAGGCCGTCTTGAGGAAGGCCCGGCGGGAGCTAGACGTCTCCGATATTGGAGGCGTCGAAGCCAGGACCCGCAAGGCCCGGACGGGGGCTCGAATCCTCGAGTTCCCAGGGGCCGAGGGCGCCAAGACGGCTGACAGCGTAGCTGAGAAGCTGCGAGGTCTGTTCGCCGAGGAGGGTGGCATCAGGATCGCCAGGCCCGTCAAGTGCGCCGAAATGCGCATTTCGGGTCTGGACGACTCCGTGACGGTGGAAGACATCCGGGAGGCTATTGCCTCGAAAACCGGGTGTCCCATAGACACCGTCCGGGTCGGTGCCATTCGTCCCGGTCCGGGTGGCGTAGGTGCTGCCTGGGCGCAGTGCCCGGTGGAGTCGGTCAGGCAACTGGCCGGCTCAGGCAGGCTCCTCGTGGGCTGGAGCTCGGCGCGGGTAACCGTGCTTGAGCACCGGCCTGCGAGGTGCTATAAGTGCATGGCGGTCGGACACACTCGACCGACGTGCACCGATTGCTTCGACTGCGGCGGATTGTGTTTCCGCTGCGGTCAGACCGAGCACGTGGCGGCATCTTGCGCCGCCCCGCCCCACTGCCCCGCGTGTGCGGCGGGCAATAAGCCCGCCAAGCACCGCATGGGTTCTGGGGCGTGCAGACCTCCTGCTTCGGCCCCAAAGGGGCGGGGCGGCCTTTCGACCACGGCCGCTCCCGCTCCTAGCGCGGCCCGATCGCCCACTGACGAGGCGGAGGTGATGGATACGGCCCACTAATGGCTGCAGAATCCATTCACCTCCTGCAGGCCAACACCAACCACTCCGCCGGAGCGCAGGATCTCCTCCTGCAATCCATGGCGGAGTGGTCGATTGGTGCAGCCGTAGTCGCGGAACCGTACGTCGTGCCTGATCGCCCCAATTGGGTGGTCAGTCGAAACGGAACTGCGGCAATCGTCGTCTCAACGCAGCGGCACTTCCCGTTCTTATCCCTTTTGGATAGGGGCGAAGAATTTGTCGCTGCGGAATGGGGAGGGGTCACACTCTACAGCGTTTACCTCTCCCCTAACAGGAGAATGGACGATTTCAGGGCCTCCCTCACCACCTTGGAGGCTTCGATACGGCGACTGGCACCAGGCCTCGTCCTGGTCCTGGGGGACTTCAACGCCAAATCCACGGCATGGGGTTCCCCTATGACGGACGACCGCGGACGGGCGGTCGTTGAGTGGGCGGCTTCACTGGGCCTCTGTATTGTTAACAGGGGCTCAGTGAACACGTGTGTGCGGCAGCAGGGTGGGTCGATAGTGGACTTGTCGTTCGCTAGCCCCGCTGTCGCGCCACGGGTGAGGAACTGGAGTGTCCTGGAGGAGGCGGAGACCCTGTCGGACCACCGGTACATCCGGATGGAGGTCTCCCCCCGGGAACCCGGTAGGGGTCACAGGGCGGACGGAGCTTCCGCGTTTCCGCGGTGGGCTGTGGGTCGTCTTGATAGGGACCTACTGGCGGAGGCGGCCATCGTTCACACGTGGCTGTCCTCACCGCCCCCAGCGGACGGAGTAGACGCTGAGGCTGTCCGCATCCGCAGTGCGTTAACGCAGATCTGCGATGCGGCCATGCCCAGGGTGCGGCGTCTACCTCCGAGGCAGGGGGTCTACTGGTGGTCCCCAAGACTGGCGGACCTTCGCGCGGCGTGTATCAGTGCCCGAAGGTCCTACACCCGCAGCCGGCGGCGTCACCGCGACGCTGAGCGGGAGGGCCAGCTGTACGAGGCGTACCGCAGTGCGCGTACTGCCTTTCGGCTGGCCATCCGAGCCGCCAAGGATGCGAGTTGGCAGGAGATGTTGGACGGTCTCGACCGTGACCCCTGGGGTCGCCCGTATCGCGCGTCGCTGAACAAGCTTCGCGCGCAGGGCCCCCCCCTCACCGAGACCCTCCAGCCCGACTTCCTCTGTAGGGTGATCGAGGAGCTATTTCCACGGCAGTCGGGACACACGCCCCCGGTCATGACTTCGCCAGATCAAGACCGGGAGGCTGACGACGAGAGTGTTCCACCCGTGACGGAGTCGGAAGTGGGGGCGGCAGTGGCGCGGATTCGCTTCGCCACCACGGCCCCCGGCCCGGACGGAATACCAGTCCGGGTGTTGACGTCGCTCCTCGAGCACTTCGAGCCTCGCCTCAGGCAACTGTTCAACGCCTGTCTGACGTCTGGACGGTTCCCTGAGTGCTGAAAGGAGGGGAGGTTGGTTCTCCTGCCAAAGCCGGGACAGCCCCCGGATTTGCCGTCGGCCTACAGGCCCATCGTGCTTCTCGACGATGTGGGTAAGTTGCTGGAGCGTGTCCTCGCTGCCCGCATCGTCCGACACTTGGAGGAGGTGGGGCCCGATCTGTCGGACGCTCAATATGGGTTTAGGAGGGGGCGTTCGACCATCGGGGCCATGCTACGCCTGAGGCAGATGGCCGCGGAGGCTGTCGCCGGCAAGGGAGTGCTGTTGGCGGTGTCGCTGGACATCGCCAACGCATTCAATAGTCTGCCATTCAGCTGCATCAAGGAGGCGCTCCGGTTCCATGGAGTGCCCCTGTACCTCAGGCGGCTGGTGGCAGACTATTTGGAGGGGCGCAGTATCCTCTGCGTGGGTCCCGCAGGGGACATTGTGCGGACGCCCATGTCGTGCGGTGTTCCACAGGGGTCGGTTCTGGGGCCGACTCTGTGGGACATCGGGTACGACTGGGCGTTGAGAGGGAGTCTCCCCCCCGGGCTGAGCTTGGTGTGCTATGCTGACGACACGCTCGTCACAGCCCGGGGCAGGACACTCGAAGAGGCGGCGAGCCTGGCCACTCTCGGCACCGAGGAGATGGTCAGGCGAATCGAGGCGCTGGGGCTCAGAGTGGCCTTAAATAAGACGGAGGCTCTATTATTCCATGGGCCACGCGTAAGGCTGCCAATCGGCGCCTCGTTAGTCGTCAACTCCATCCAGATCAACATCCAGGCCCATATGAAGTACTTGGGTCTGGTGCTCGACGGGCGATGGTGGTTCCGGGAGCATTTCCGACAGATTGCTCCCCGGCTGGTCGGCACGGCGTCCGCCCTTTCTCGGCTCATGCCGAAAGTGGGCGGACCCAGTTTCGAGGGCCGACGGCTGTATGCGGGGGTCATCCGCTCGATGGCCATGTACGGCGCACCCGTGTGGGCGAGGGCTCTGAACGCCCAGCTCAGGGCGGTTCTGTGGAGGCCACAGCGAGCCATGGCGGTCAGAGCCATTCGCGGGTACCGCACGGTGTCGACAGAGGCGGCGTGCCTATTGGCCGGGACACCCCCGTGGGACCTAGAGGCGGAGATGATCTCCGACCTCTACCGGCGGGTTACCTCAGTGCGCGAGGAGGGTGGCTCCCCATCGTTGAGCGAGATAGCCACCTGGCGCGAGGACGCCCGCCGAGACATCATCGCCCGTTTGGTTACGCGGCTGGAGAGGCCTAGACACGGTATCGTGACCGTCGAAGCCTTCCGGCCCGTATTGATGAAATAGACGGAGCGGCGGCACGGGGTCCTCACCTTCCGACTGGTGCAGGTGTTGACGGGACACGGGTGCTTCGGGAAATACCTGCACACGGTCGTGTACAGGGAGTGGACTCCGGGCTGCCATCATTGCAGTAGTGATGAGGACACGGCGCAACATACGCTCGAGGAATGCTCGGACTGGGACGGGCAGCGCCGCGACCTCGTCGCTATTATCGGTGCCGACCTGTCACTGCCGGCTGTCGCGAGGGCGATGGTTGACAGCGTCAGGAATTGGGACGCGGTCGCCGCCTTCTGCGAGGCTGTCATCTCGCGGAAGGAGGCGGCGGAACGAGTCAGGGAGGACTCCCGCGACCCGGGCCGCCGCCAGCGGCCGGGGCGGCGCAGGCGCGAATACCTGCGCCTGATGCCGCCCTAACCCAGGCCTCGGGTGATCGGACCGGGGAATTGTCCGGTCACCCGACGCGAGGCCACCGCGTGAGGGCGACGCCCCGACGGCGAAATCTGTCGGGGCGTCGACGAGAGGCACCCGCGAGGGTAAACCGCTGAGCGGACCACCGAAGACAAAGATCGGGTACCGGTGGTTCGCTCGCACGGCGAAGAGAGAGGATTTTACGGTGGGTCTATGGGATCACGCGCCGCCTTCTCCGTCACCCCGGACCGATTTGGCGGGGCGAGACGCACCCATAGCCCACCAATAAAAAAAAAAAAAAAAATAAAAAAAAAAAAAAAAAAAAGGAGGGTTGACGTCTGGCAGGCGGCCGGTCATTAAATTATTGCCAATAACTTTTACAATATTTAATATTAAATAAGAGTACAAGTTGTATCGATCCCAAGTATTTGGGATTAGAGTTGGAGAATGATGGGTTGTCTCTTACGATCCCTTATGGGTAAAATAGGTGGTGAATTGTATTCTTACTCCGTCACCACACGGATAGCATGAACCTATGTAGATTGAAAATAATAATAAGAAGACTAAGTACACTAACACATAAGTATTGCTTTCAATATTTCAGTTTTTATATGATGAGTTCGAGCCTCCTCCATAATGGGAGGGTAATTGACCTACTATACCGCACTGGTTAGATGGTTCTGTATCATCATCATCATCTCAGCTTATAATATGTCCCGCTATTGGGCTCGAGCGTCCTCCATGATGGAAGAGCAATTGACCTACTATACCACGCTGGTCAAATGTGTTGGTATAGGGTTTTGTTTCGAGTTTTCCTTCTCTCGCATAGATGTTATATGCGTTTTATATCCCTTAGTCATCTCTTACGATTACCCACGGGTAAGATAGGGGGTGGTGAATTGTATTCATACTACGTCACCACACGGCGGCCTACTTTGTTTTACTAAAATTAATTAAAATAAAATTAAAAAAAAAATATATTATTATTGTAGGTCAAATCTATTAGAAGTATAGTATAGTATTCTTACTTCATCAGCATACAGAAATATAAATAATATTTTTCATTCATTTTAATTCACAATACTATTTCATTTGTATAGTTATATTTAGCGTACCTCGACCTTTCTAACCCGTTTACCTGTATAGCTTCAATATACTTCCGATACTTATCTCTAGTATAACCATTGACGTCACAAGGCATTCATTATTATTGCAATAGGGATGACAAAAATAATTATAACTGTCATAGCGCATTTAAGATATTAAATATTTCAATATTATTATTTGTTAGGCAGGTTACCAAAATTTATTAATTTTCTATTGTCTTTCCAATGCTGCAGCAATCTTTTTATATATTCATTTTTAATAAAGAAAATAAGTGAATATGTTATTAGCATGTATGTGAATGTACGTGTATATGTATGTATTCATTATGTTGAAGTGTATGTGTGTGCGTACGTGTATGTGTATGTATATTGTAAGTAAGTTACAAATGATTTTGGCACTGTGTTTGGATCTATATATTGCACCCGTATATTTTGTTTTTACATACATACATACATATCATCACGCCATATCCCTTGCAGGGTAGGCAGAGAGAACATAGTGCCAGAGAACTCTATCTCTGCATACTTCACTCGCTTCCTCAACATTCATAATTCTCTTCATTAACCACTCTCTTCTTCTCTTCTCCACCTTCCTTCAGTACATGACCGATCTGGTCTAGGTAGGTTAGTCTCGGTCTCCCCCGGTACCTACATCCTTCCACTTTCGCATTGTATATCTTCTTAACCAGACGTTCGTTCGCCATTCTTTCCACATGTCCGAACCATCGGAGCATTCCCTTTCGCATCTTTATACCAATACTCTCTTTCATACCTACTCGCTTTCTTACGTCGTCGTTACGAATGCGGTCGGTCAGCCTAACTCCACAGATTTTCCACAGAGATCGCATTTTGACCACATTAATTTTACTTTCATACTCTTTTCTGCATACCCAACTCTCGCTTCCATACAGTAATGTTGGGACAAGCACTGCATTATGTATTGCTACACGTGCTTTCTGGCTGAGGTGGTGGCTGCCGAGAAGTTGCCCCAACGCTGCGTTCACTCTATTTCCTGCATTCACTCTTCGCTCTATATCAGTGGTGTACCTTCCATCTCGGCTAAATCCACATCCAAGATATACAAATTCATCCACTTGCTCTAGTACATCATTACTTTGTTACTCTTACATCTGTTCTGGCTTCATCTCTGTCAAAGACCATTATTTTGGTTTTGCTTACATTCACGCGTAGACCCCTTTTCTTACAACCTTCTGTCATTGTGTCGACTAGGGTCTGCAGGTCAGTCGCTGACTCTGCCAGCAGGACTGCATCATCTGCATAAAGCAGAGCAGTGACCACTGAGTCGCCCATCTGGACTCACACATTCATATTGTTCAACCTTTGCAGACATTTATCCAGATATATGATAAACAGCCTGGCTGACAGAACGCACCCCTGCTTAACGCCGATATTGATGTCAAACCAAGGCGACATTCCATCATTCAGCCGCGCATATATTTTGTTTTTATGTTGTAACAAAGTGTACTATTACTCATTCTCTCAAAGGTTTTACCTGAAAATCAGCGCTGTACCACGTTTGTGATGCAGCTTATGCTGAGGTGAAACCTTTTTCGGTATTCTATGTAACTATTTGTATTTGTAATTATCAATTTGTATTATTTTAGAAGCCGAAATAAATGATTTTCTTTTTTTATTTCAAATATTGTTTGAATAAGTTTATTAAACAGCTATGCCAGTGATTTTGCCAATATAATCATGATCTCAGTTGATATACGTTCCACAAGCACGAGATTTCTTCACTATAGGAGTGAAATTGAACTAATACCACGCTGGTGAGATGGTTTTTGGGGTTATATATCGAATTATCCTTTTTTGTTTAGATATTATATGCGTTATTTGTATAAATATTATATGAACGTCTGGTTAAGAAGATATACAATGCGCAAGTGTAAGGATGTAGGTATCGGGGGAGACCGAGACTAACCTACCTTTTTTTTATTTTTTTATTGGTGGGCTATGGGTGCGTCTCGCCCCGCCAAATCGGTCCGGGGTGACGGAGAAGGCGGCGCGTGACCCCATAGACCCACCGTAAAATCCCCTCTCTTCGCCGTGCGAGCGGACCACCGGTACCCGATGAGACTAACCTACCTAGACTAGATAAGTCACGTACTGAAGGAAGGTGGAGTCAAGAGTCTCCGAAACCGGCGAGCGTGTATGAAGAGAATTATGAATGTTGAGGAAGCGAGTGAAGTATGCAAGGATAGAGTTCTCTGGCACTCTGTTCTCTCTGCCTACCCTGCAGGAGATATGGTGTGATGATATGTATGTATGTATGTATTATATGCGTATTATATAATTAAGTCGTCTTTTACGACAGCCACGTGCAAGAAAAAAAAATGTCGATTATATGGATATTTTGTTTAAAAAATAATGTTTTTTCTTTAAACACCCACATTATAAGCTATATTCATATTAGTTAAAGATGTCCTTCAACTAGGCTCAAGCCCCTACTTAGCGACAGGAAAATTTACCTGGTTACGCTGTTATACGCTGGTTAAGCGGGTCGATGTAGGGTTTTTTATGGTGTTTTCCTTCTCTTGTAGTTGTTTGATTGTATCCCCCAGTCATTGCATACGATCATCGATGGTTAAGTAAGGGGGTGGTATCTTATGTTTTTACCCCATTGCCACACGGAAAATAATATCAATATTAATAATATTCGTAACGCAAAAATATTTTTTGTTATGTAATTAGTTATCATGACAACGGCAACTGAGAATTAAAAATGCCTGACGGCCATGTTTACTAACCCATACCCAAATTGTAAACATTTCCTACTTACATTTGCTATGTATAATATAAACTTTCTTGAGAAAAAGCCTACGATTTTTTGGAATCCAATTCGTCTAAACACGCTAATATTAAATTAGCGTGTTTAGATAAAGAAAATAAGATATTCAGGTTTATAATAATAATGACCATTCATTATTTAGCTTCTCGTCCTCTACTGCTAAACGTACGCCTCTTCCATAGGATGCTATATCGTGGGGATATCCTTTGGTAGGGTTATTGCCAATCGCCTCGCTTGATAAGCTGGTTGGCGATAAGGTTTACATTTCCTAGAAGAACGCTGCTATCCTTTCTTCTGATCAGCCAACAGCCGTTTTTCACTACTACCCCAGGATTAGTATATGTTGGCGAGAATTCATTGTTTAAAAAGAATAGTGGGTAAAAATGTGGATCAAAGTTTAATAACTGATACTGTAGCGGGTAGATATTAATCTCTGTAATAACGATGCCTTGTTGGACGTCAGACACCTTAGTCCTTCCGTGACCATCAAGACTGTAAAGTATTCGAAACGTTAGGAAATTAAAAATCAAATACAAATGTTGTTCTTAAAAAATAGTTTTATTTCAAATGTGCAATACTCGCGTTAACATCAAAAATCGTTGTCTTTAATTGGGCGATGGCTAAGCAACTAAACTCTCGAAATTTTAGTAGAAAGTAAGAGTATTGTTACAGGATAATTACTACACTTCAGTACTGTTTCTCAATTACATTACATAAAATACCGTCAAAATGATTAAAAAAACCCCAAAGATTATTAAAATGTTGAATATAATTTATGAGTGGCATAAGTATGACATTTTCAAGTACCCGCGAAAACTTAAAATAATTTTGTTATTATTTACTGATAACTAGATTCTAGCGCAATTTATTACATTTTAATTGGAGGCTTATGACAGTTCTGTTGGTTTCGAGTGAAATATCTTTATGATAGATTGCTCCGTCTCCTATTTGTATAATTTATAGGAGCTTTTCAATGTGCACAATTAATATTTACTAGATAACACCGGGCGTGTGCTACTACGTAAAAAAAAATATATTTTAATTAAAAGAATCAAAAGAAAAAGAAATAAAATGTATGGGAAAAGTCGACACCAGGCACATCTGGTCCATTTCTGTAATGCTAGGGTCGCACTGCGTATATCGTCCCGAAGTAATGTGTGGCAAAACTTCGTACATTTTGTACACTAGAAAGTTATCGCGATAATACTGTGGTCATATTAGCGACTTCGGTATTTTACACGAAATATCGTGCAATAATTAAAGATGGCCGAAATTATTTTCATGCGATTAACTATGGATGACGAATTGCTTTACTTTTATATTATGCTAAATAAATAATTAGCTTAGATACATTATGCTAAATAAATAAATAAAATAAAATAAAAAGCCTTTTATTTCATTCAGATTACAGAAAGTACAAAAGTAAATTTGGCATACATATACACACACACATACATATACATATATATATACAATTATACAATTATACATACATACACATATACATATATATACATACACACACACACACATTTTTTAATTAATTTTCTGCAAAAACCCCTCTACAGGTAAAGGCCTCCTCCAAAGATAACCAGTCCTCTTTAGATTGGGCTACCTGAATCCAGTCGGAACCAGCTATTTGTTTTAGCTTATCTTCCCATCTAGCTACAGGTCTACGTCTCCGTCTTTTACCTTGTGGACCTGTCCATGTGCTTATCCTTTTGGTCCATCTCTGGTCTCGTAGGCGCGCCATATGTCCAGCCCACTTCCATTTTATATTATGCTAATAATTATATAATGATTTTTTGGATCCCTTCATGGGTTCAGCTTCATAATGGTGATAAAATTCTAACACCATTTCATCGCTCCACTCCATATTTATTGATTAACTGGAGATCCTCGAATGCGTCTAAACACATCGAAAATTGTCGCCGAAATGAATAACGCTAGTGTGACCACAGAGCGCGATATATTAGCGCGCTAAAACCATTTGACTTATCGCCAACCAAGCGATAACGCACACGAAGCCCGAATGTTTGCGACGATAGCCGATAATGACCATTCACATCTGCGTGTATCATCTCATTGCACAAAGCTTTGTGACGATACACGTTATATAAAGTTATAGTGAACTATAACCATCCTCGCCTTATTGCCTAATGAAAGATTACGGTTTAAGGCACATTAATTGGATACGTTCAGTCTATAACGGATATAAGGATGACACATCAGTAAATGCACTGGCGACGGTGCCGGGCAGGCCACCGAAAACAAAGATCGGGTACCGGTGGCCCGCTCGCACGGTGGAGAGAGCAGTTTGCATGGTGGGTCTATGAGGTCACGCGCCGCCTCTTCCGTCACCCCGGACCGATTTAGCGGGGCGAGACGCATCCATAGCCCACGGCAAAAATAAAAGGTGCACTGGCAACATTATGAAGGTCACAAGAATCCGTTGGATTCAGATGACACAGGGTCGTTTTGAGTGGTTTTCTTGTGGGAAGGCCTATGTCCAACAGTGGTCGTCTAAAGGCTAATGGATCGATGGATGGTACGGATATAAGGGGACGTCCATTAATCACGTGATCTTCTTTTAGCATTTTTTAACCCCCCTCCCCCTTGGTGATACATGGTGAGGTTTAAGACTATGACCTCCCCCTTCCCCACCAACATCACGTGAATTTTTAGTACCTATACTGAATTAGCACACAGCTCATTATATTCTCGGTTTTTTGCTTTTTATACTTCGCAAAAAGGTCTTTATACAGATCACCTACTTTAAACTTCATTCGTTGCCTGGCAACGGCAAGTCAAAGTTACACTACTCCTCCGCTTTTTAGTTTAGAAAACGCAACGTTTGTTGAAGAAACAAATACACGTGATATCTTACTACACTCCCCCTCCCCCTTGTGATATTTCGTGATTTTGTCAAACCTCGCCCCCCCCACCTATCAAACCTCACGTGATTAATAGATGGCACCTAAGAGAAAACAATTTTTGTATTCATTGAAAACATTTACCATCATTAGTAGAACCTTTTAAAATTTTACGTCATTTAAGTCCTGCAGATGGGTTTGAGATTTCTCCACAGTGAAAGGTAAATTCATCTACTAAACTGCCATGATCAGACTGAATTATTATAGGGTCTTTTTTTTTTTTTTGGGGTAGCTTACGTTCGGCGCACTCCTTGCACCACTCCGTCCGGGGCGACAGAGGGGCGTAAGCACACACACCCGGAGGACGTAGGTCTTTCTTCACGCGGTCAGCCTCTCGGCGGGTGACGGACTAATTCCCCGATCTAGTTACCCACAGCCTCGGATAGGGTGGCATCAGGTGCAGGTAATCACGCCTGCGCTGCACCAGTCGCCGGCGGCGGCTCGCGTCGTCGAGGAGATATTTAATTTTCCCCTTGCATAGATGTTATCTGCATAACATATCGCTTAGTCGTCTTTTACGACATCGACAGACAAGAAAGTCGGGTCCTACGCCTGAGGCAGACGGCCGCGGAGGCTGTCGCCAGCAATGGAGTGCTGTTGGCGGTGTCGTTGGACATCGCCAACGCATTCAATAGTCTGCCATTCAGCTGCATCAGAGAGGCGCTCCGGTTCCAAGGAGTGCCCCTGTACCTCAAGCGGCTGGTGGCTATTTGGAGGGGCGCAGTATCCTCTGCGCGGGTCCCGCAGGGGACATTGTGCGGACGCCCATGTCATGCGGTATTCCACAGAGGTCGGTTCTGGGGCCGACTCTGTGGGACATCGGGTACGACTGGGCGTTGAGTGGGAGTCTCCCTCCCGGGCTGAGCTTGGTGTGCTATGCTGACGACACGCTCGTCACAGCCTGGGGCAGAACACTCGAAGAGGCGGCGAGCCTGGCCACTCTCGGCACCGAGCAGATGGTCAGGCAAATCGAGGCGCTGGGGCTCAGGGTGGCCCTAAACAAGACGGAGGCCCTACTATTCCATGGGCCCCGTGTGAGGCTGCCCATCGGCGCCTCGTTAGTCGTCAACTCCATCCACATCAGTATCCAGGCCCATATGAGGTACTTGGGTCTGGTGCTCGACGGGCGATGGTGGTTCCGGGAGCATTTCCGACAAATTGCTCCCCGGCTGGTCGGCGCAGCGTCCGTCCTTTCTCGACTCATGCCGAACGTGGGCGGACCCAGCTTCGAGGGCCGACGGCTGTATGCGGGGGTGATCCACTCAATGGCTATGTACGGCGCACCCGTGTGGGCGAGGGCTCTGAACGCCCAACTCAGGGCGGTTCTGTGGAGGCCACAGAGAGCCATGGCGGTCAGAGCCGTTCGCGGGTACCGCACGGTGTCGACAGAGGCGGCGTGCCTATTGGCCGGGCACCCCCGTGGGACCTAGAGGCGGAGATGCTCTTCGACCTCTACCGGCGGGTTATCACAGCGCGTGAAGCAAGTGGATCCCCATCGTTGAGCGAGATAGCTACCTGGCGCGTGGGCGCCCGCCGAGACGTCATCGCCCGTTGGGCTACGCGGCTGGAGAGGCCTAGGCACGGTGTTGTGACCGTTGAGGCCCTCCGGCCCGTACTGATGGAGTGGATGGAGCGGCGGCACGGAGTTCTCTCTTTCCGGTTAGTGCAGGTCTTGTCGGGGCATGGTTGCTTCGGCAAGTACCTGCACACGGTCGTGCGGAGGGAGTGGACTCCGTCCTGCCACCACTACAGTAGCGACGAGGACACGGCGCAACATACGCTCGAGGTATGTTCAGGTTGGGACGGGCAGCGCCGTGACCTCGTCGCTGTTATCGGTGCCGACCTGACGCTGCCGGCTGTCGCGAGGGCGATGGGCGACAGCGTCAGGAACTGGGACGCGGTCGCCGCCTTCTGCGAGGTTGTCATTTTGCAGAAGGAAGCGGCAGAACGAGTCCGGGAGGATTCCCGCGACCCGGGCCGCCGCCAGCGGCCGGGTCGGCGCAGGCGCGAATACCTGCGCCTGATGCCGCCCTAACCGAGGCTTCGGGTGATCGGACCGGGGAATTGTCCGGTCACCCGACGTGAGGCCACCGCGTGAGGGCGACGCCCTGACGGCAAAATCTGTCGGGGCGTCGATGAGAGGAACCCGCGAGGGTAAACCGCCGGGCGGGCCACCGAAGTTAAAAATCGGGCCCCGGTGGCCCGCTCGCATGGCGAAGAGAGAGGATTTTTACGGTGGGTCTATGGGGTCACGCGCCGCCTTTCCGTCACCCCGGACCGATCTGGCGGGGCGAGACGCATCCATAGTCCACCAAAAAAAAAAAGGCAAGAAAGCCGGTGGTGAATTATATTCTTACTTCGTAACCAAATAGAGACTTTAATATATCACCAAAAAACAAATTCCACGTAAATTCAACATCAATAGCACTCTCTTTTAAAGTTGGCGTAATAAAATAAGAAAGTTACTCTTTCATTGATACAAAAATATCATCATCATCATCACAGCCCATAAATTTCCCACTGTTGGGCTCAGGCCTCTTCAATAATGGGAGGGAAATTAACCTACTATACCGCGCTGATCACACGTGTTGGTATAGGGTTTTGTTTCGAGTTTTCCTTCTCTCGCATAGATGTTACATGCGTTTTATATAAAAATATACCGAATAGTTTTATTTTAGTAAAGAACTTTGTACACGAGAATTTAGTTTTATTAAAATTGAAGATGGTTTTGACAGAACTGAACATAATCTATCAATCCCTTCTTTAATCTACACAGTTAGTGTAGCAATCAAGATAGCGGTTACGAGTTTGATATTCACACAAGACAATTTTTTGATCTACAAATTTCTACAAAGTTGAATATAAATTTTATTCTTTTCGTATATTTCTGTAAACTTCCGTTTGGTGAGGGAGTAAGAATACGATTCACTACCCCTGTCTTATCAGGGGGTGATAGTAAGAGACGACTAAGGGATATAAAACGCATATCACGTCAATGCAAGAGAGAGAAAACTCGAAACAAAACCATATACCAACACGTCTGTTTAGCGTAGTATATTAGATCAATTTTCCTCCCATTATGGAGGAGGCTCGAGCCCAACAGTGGGACATATATGAGCTGAGATGATGACGATGATGATATTTTTGTAAACTCACCGCCAATGTAAGGTTTAATAATTTAGTGCAGGATAGTATTTTAAAGAAAATATCCTTAAAATACTATCTTATTCACGTCTACTGTTGGATTTAGGCGTACCTAAAAGAAGAAATCCTTGTGGTGACGGAGTAAGAATACAATTCATCGTTCCCCACCTAGCCCATGGGTGATCGTAAGAGACGACTAAGGGATATAAAACACATATAACATCTATGCAAGGAAAAGAAAATTCTAAACAAAACTCTATACCAACACGTCTGACCAGCGTGGTACAGTAAACGATCGAAGTATAAGATCAATTTCTCTCCGATTATGGAGGAGGCTTGAGCCCAATAGTGATATATATATATATATATATATATATATATATATATATATATATATATGAGCTGTGATGATGATGATGATGACAACAAGAAAATTTCACTTAAAAAAATATATAAATATAACACTTTGATATCTGTACAATATCTAGATTATATTTAAGCTTCAGTTTTTATTATATATGTTATCATTCAATTAGTTCACACTCCAAAGCTAGGTTTTTAGGAAAGCATTCAATATATGGGACAGTATTTGATTATTACAATGCTTGACATTTGCAATATAACAGAAAATACCATATATTAGTTATTTTGTGCATATGCAATTTTATCATACATTAGTCTGAGATAACAATGGGATGATATTAAATATATCATTACAGTTTTATCACTAACTAGTCGCTATACTAAAAATATTTCTTATCTATATTAATAAGGGCTAATCTATATACATTTATCCATCATATTAATATGACTTGTTTGACATTGTGAAGTACAAACCCGATTACGAGCGAAAAATGATTGTCGCAAGTGGGATTCGAACCTAAGAAGACTAAGTTTGAGTATTAAGACTACAATATTTAAACAATGTCGGGTAGATGCTGGGAGGGCACACTTAAAACATTACTTATTTTTACTGACCGTCGCGCCGCCTACAGATTGGTTGTACAAACTTAACTGCTGCCATTTTGTCATCCCTGTCAAACGTTTGACAACTGAGAATTGTTAATTTTTGTTCCTAGCGTAGGTACTTATTGTCATCGATCTATTTTCGGTAATTGATATTTTTCTGAAAATTATCTCAAGTTTCAATGTTAGGCTGATATTATTATTGTTTAATTATCAGCTGATATGTTTTTTTTTTATATTTCAGGGTAGCTTTCATAGTAAAAGAAAATTCTATGTAATTACACATACCTACACATGTAAATATGTATATATATATATTACTTCAACTTTAGTTCACCGCCTAAACTCTGGGTGGCAGCACTTTCCATACATGCATATTTTATCATCGAGTTGCCACTCTTTTTCAATTTAATAACTTTACTCTTTGGGTAGATGGCACACGTCTCTTTAAAGACGAAAATATAATACGATGCGAGATTTGAATGTCCTACAATTAGTTCACGGTGGTGTAAGTGTCAGCACGATTGGAACGAATTTCCAATAGACGTGGGTTCAAATCCCACTTGTGACAATAATTTTTCGCTCGTATTCGAGTTTTTATAACTAATCAATCATATTAAATGTTAAATTTCAATAATTATAAAGTACATTTAAAATAATTAGATGTTATTTGTGTGGTGCAGAATGTTATACAAGTGTTTCATGATTTCAGTCGCCCACCTGTATGCGTAGAGAGTTATGTTCCAGGGAGGTTATGGTGTCGCTCGCCGCCCCCTCCGTCGTCCCGGAACTTTTACCTTAAATTCAATAAACGATGGCCGGTTCCAGACTAGTCGTGGGAAGTATATGAGCTGAGATGATGATAATGATTTATTTGGCGCTAAATATAAATGGATTTAACGAAAATTAATTTAGTTTCAGCTCCATCGTGAATTGTATATTTTAAAGATCGATGTAATATCTTCTTCAGTTAAATAACTACATCGTTTGCTTTAGATCAAAGAGGAGTCACCTTTGTAACAAAGAAAGTGTTTGAACTATTTCTACCTGACCTGGATTCGACATCAAAAATAAAGTAATTTTCAGACGATATTGCGCAAAGTGTCAGCGTTATAAAATCTTTGATGTTTGTATTTCCATCCAACGTATCAGCGTATCCACATCTATACTTGGGCATAGACTTATCTAAAGGGGGAACTGCCATCTTGTTGTTTTGTGAGTTGGTGATTGAATTGGTGTTATAAGTTTTGCCAGGAGATTACTCAAAACTTTTATTTCCCTTGCGGTTGACTATGGAGGTGGTCGCGCCCTGCCAAATCGGTCCGGGGCGACGACGATGAGGCGGCGCGCAACCCCATAGACCCACTCTGCAAGCACCTTGCTTCGCCTTGCGAATGGGCCACCGGTACCCGATCTTTGTCTCCGGTGGCCAGATTGCTCAAACTTAATCAATTTAGTAATCTTTCAGCCAGGTTATACTTCTCGAAGTAAGAAATAGTGACATCATATGAAGAGAACCCATGCTATAGTTGTAAGGCTCAGAAATAGTAGGTACATAATGAAGGCCACAGATTCGAGTAAATAAAATATCAGATCTATGTCGTGGTAAAATTAAATGATTGCGGCAATGACTATATTATTACTTAAATTGACAGCCACTCATACTTTACATGCTACGGTAGTACTACTAACACCTTAAAATTAGTAAACTCTAGCTTGTTCAGGATTACTCAGGTCTATTTTATATATAATATTTCCTCTATAAATTAAAAATAAGGTGTATTACCATATCTTATTTTCTTTAGGCATAGTTAAAAACGAACTCAGAGTGAGCCCTTTAAGACAATGGACAGTAGCGCATTCCTGGAAGACTTATTTTAGTTTACCGTGTGTGACTTATTGTACGTGTACATTTTTATATGATTTAGTTCTTAGCGATGATAGCGACCGGACTGTTAGAGAAACACTGAAGGCTCTCAACTTAATAAAATGTAAGCGACCGATTCCGAGTGCACCCACTAGTTACAAACCTCGCCTCGGAGGTTGCTAATAACTTTTGCAGTATGTACGAGTACGATGGAGGAGAAGTAAATATTGCGTCAATCTCAAGTAATTGTGATAATAACAGGAGAATGATAAGTAATGAATGAATTTAAAATTATAAATCTCATTACTTTATGAATGCAGAATAAATATAATAATCGTATTTCGTACTATTTTCCGCGTAGTGACGAAGTAAGAATACAATTCACCACCACCTATCTTACTCGTAGATGATCGTAAGAGACGAATAAGGGATATAAAATGCGTATGACATATGTATATGCAATAGAAGAAAAAATCGAAACAAAGCCCTATATTAACACGTCTAACCACGGTAGTTGTTGGTATAGTAGGTCAATTTTACTCCCGTTGTAGAGCAGTCTCGAGCCCAACCGTGGGATATGTATGAGCTGAGATGATATTTTGTAATATTAATTTATACTTCTGTCGCTTGGCCTTAAGAAAAAAGAACACACCAATTTTATCTTCGTCCCTTTAAAAAATCTATATTGAACAGTGAATATCGACACTCTAGAGAATAGAAAGTGATACTACCAACCCTTACTTTGCTCGTGGATGTCGTAAAAGACGACTAAGAGCCTTATAACGATCTGAGCCAACTCTATTTGACGCCGTTTGGTCAACAATTACATTCCAAAGAAGGGTGACGTCAGGCAGGCCGGTCATAAAACTATTGCCAATAACTTTTACAATATATACTATGAAAAAAGAGTACATATTGTATCGACCCCAAGTGATTGGGATAAGAGTAGGAGAGTAACGAGAGAATTAATTGTGGTAGGATTACGCTGTGGACAGTTCTCTGTCTACAGCCACGGGCCGGTCCGTCCGGGGTAGTACCACACTCTGGCAGAAAATCGACGTCTGAGTAATGGCAATGTGCTATTGCGCTTCGTTCGGTGAGCGAGAGAGCCGGATGCCCAACTGAGGTGGATTCGGGGTTTGTAGGTTGGCAGCGGCCTAGCTATACCATTGGCAAAGATCCATGGGAGGCAGTGACACTTACCATCAAGTGTGCTGTCTGCTCGTTTGTCACCATCAGCAATAAAAAAAAGTAGAAAGTAAATAAAAACAAAAGTCATATACATTGTAACCACGATTTATTAGCTAGAAATAATAATGTATCGATTATGTACTCGTACAAAAATAGATGTGAAATGAACTAAGAGCTATTTCTGATTTAATTTGTAATATTTGCGACCGAATTTTACTCTCGATTTCTTAAGTGCCTTTGTACTCATTACATTTGTTTATAAAATAAAATGCCTCGTTGTTTTAATGGCTTAAATAAATGGTACTTATAATTGTAAACCCGTATTGTCATATAGATGATTATTTGTTTTTTTTTTATGCTCTGTGATTGCGGATCTTTGTTTTTTAGCGGCGGACTATGAAGAGATCACTCCCTGCTAAATCCATCCGGGGCGACAGAAGAAGCGGCGCGCGATTCCATAGACTCGCCCTATATGTACTTCTTTACGCCGAGCGAGCGGGCCACAGGAACCCGGTCTTTGTCTTCGGTGGCCTGCCCGACGCTTTACCCTCGCGGGTAACCTCTCAAGGCGATCCCCTGGCAGCTTTCGCCGTCGGGGCTAGTGTGGTACCGGCTACGAATACTATCAACCTTTACTTTGCTCGTGAATGTCGGGAAGAACGACTAAGAGTTTTATATCCAACTGGTGATTTCTGGGATATTTTTTTTTAGTTTTCTATGATTTGAAAGTTGCGGCAGTGTCGGAAAAGTTAAGGAGTGAACGCCTGACATGGTATGGACATGTGAAGAGGCGGCATGAAAGTAATGTTGGGAGAAAAGTTTTAGGTATGAATGTTGAAGGCTTAATGGGTAAAGGAAGACCAAAGAAAAGATGGATGGACTGCGTGAGGCATGACATGGATAGTTTAGGAGTGACGGCAGAGATAACGTCTGATAGGATCGTATGGAAAAAGATGACATATTGCGTCGACCCCAAGTAATTGGGATAAGAGCAAGATAATGATGATGATGGACACACTTCGCCAGTTTCGCTCGGGGCTAAAAAAGGGCGGCGTGCAGCTTCATAACTCACCGTATTTTCTTTCCATCACTATTGGGCCGACCACCGGTATTGATTCCTTGACATTGATAGCTGGCTCAGACAACTTTCACTCCCTTTTTTTTTTCCGGTGGGCTATGGACGTCGCACCCCGCCAAATCGGTCCGGGGTGATGGAAGAGGCGGCGCGCAACCCCATTAACCCACCCTGTAAGCACCTCTTCTTCGCCGTACGAGCGAACTACCGGTACCCGATCTTTGTCTTCGGTGCCAGACAACTTTCACTCCTGGCAAAAGATGTATGGAAGAAACACCGTGAAAAAGGGTCCATATTAGCTACGCCTATTTCAAGACTTCAACTATTAAAAAACGTCTTCTATTGTTCAGATGAATTGGTGTAAGGTTTTTATTCTGAGTTTTTCTTCTCTTGCATAAATGCTATACGCTTATTATATCCGCTTAGTCGTCTTTTACGACACCCATGAGCAAGATTAGGTGGATTATTTCACAGACAGCATTGACAATAATAATCATTGTTCTCCTGCTCTTATCAAAATTATTTGGGGTCGGCGCTCTATGTACTCTTTTCCTTACATACTGCAAAAGTTATTGGCAATAATTTTATGACCGGTCGTCTTTTTTATTTTTTTGTTTGCGGTGGGCTATGGATGCGTCTCGCCCCGCCAAATCGGTTAGAGGTAACGGAAGAGGTGACGCGTGATCTCATAGACCCATCATGCAAACTCCTCTCTTCGCCGTGCGAGCGGGCCACCGGTACCCGATCTTTGTCTTCGGTGGCCCACCCATGACCAGTTGCCTGCAAGACGTCAACCCTCCTTGGGAATATAATTGTTGACCAAACAGCATCAGGTCCTGTTGGCACAGGTCGATATAGGCATCATTATTATTAAGAATGTGATGTAAATATCATCCTTATACATCTATGAATTGACGAGAAAACCCTTTAAGTGATAGCATAAAAATATTTTGATATGTATAATATAAGGAACCCTAAAATGGCATGCGAACGAATCAACGAAGCAACTAATAATATTGAGTGAAGCTAACGATTAATCATAACAAGTTAGTGTTGAGTCAGCCATCAATCTTGTGCAGGAAGCTATTGACGCCTAGCATATCCTCAAATTGGTATAGAACGATAACGGTATACAAGAATAGGATGACCTTTAGATTAAGTGAACGAACTACAGTCGTCTGTAGCCGTACATAGAATATTTGTTTTTAAATACATAGAATGCGTGGTAAAAGTTTATTTGTAAGCGAAAAATGTATTATACGTGGAGCCAATATCTGTGAAATGAGTTTTCATTCGCAAATATTTTTGGAGTTTAGTCCTTAAGAATCGATTTTCATATAAGGCGCCCGGTATGAGAAAAAATTGAGGAGTAAAATCTAGTGATCGAATGAACTCGTTACGTTTTTGGTGCGCAACCTATTCTGCGCACCTTTCACTTTCTGACGTGAGATAATACTTCACTGAACAGTTTTAATAAATGTAAATATATATATATATATATATACACAGAGTTGTTTTTCTAAGAGTACCCAAACTTTTTTATTATATTCTACAGATAAATAACGTTATATAAAAAATGTCAAATATTTAAAATCACTAGTAATTACTTAATTATTTTCATTTGAAAATATCTAAAAATATTCCTGATTTATAGACAACCTAATCTTGTTACGCGCGGCCATTGATCAAGGAACTATCACCCTTTTTTTTTTTGGCGGCGGGCTACGGATCGGTCACGCCCCGCTAATCCGTCCGGGGCGAGGGGAGAAGCGGTGCACGACCCCGTAGACCTGTCCTACAATGTACCTCTCTACGCATTGCGGGTGGGCCACTGGTACGCGTTATTTTCTTCAGTGGCCCATCCGGTCTACCCTCACGGGTATCCTCTCGGGTCGACGCCCTGTCATCTCGACTAATATTATGTCTCGATGTCAGGGCGTCGTCTTCACGCGGTGGCCTCTCTCCAAGGGTGACCAGACTAAACCCCGGTCCAGTCACCCGCTGCCTCGGCTAGGGCGGCATAAGGCGGAGGTATTCTCGCCTTCGCCGCCCCAGTCGCCGGCGGCGGCGCAAATCCTCGAAGAGGAGATCCTCCTGGATTCGCCCCGCCGCTTCCTTATGCAAGATGACGCTCTCGCAGAAGGCGGCGACCGCGTCCTAATTCCTCTCACTGTCGACCATAGCTTTCACGACGGCCGGCAGCGAGAGGTCGGCACCGATGGCGGCGACGAGGGCAGAGCGCTGCGAAACCCAGGTCATGCAGACCTCGAGCGTATGCTGCGCTGTGTCCTCGTCGTCACCGCACTGTTAGCAGGACGGAGTCGTCTCCCTCCTTGCGACCGTGTGCAGGTACTTGCCGAAGCAACTATGCCCCGACAAGACCTGCACCAGCCGGAAAGAGAGGACTCCGTGCCGCCTCTCCAGCCACTCCATCAGTACGGGCCGGACGGCCTCAAGAAACTATCACCCTAACGCACACAAGTTTATCTTAGAAATCGTCGATACCACACACTAATACTGTTACACTTGTACACACACACATCAACACATGTACCTAAAATAGTCAATAAGTTTAAGATTCCAACTTTTTTTCATACTTTTAACGGGTTTAGCACCGTCATAATAAACAGATAATTAAAATATTAGTTTATTATTTTAAAATCATACTAATGTTCGTATTTATTAAGGCGTATTTAAAAAGTGGAAGCAACTATTTACAACAATTAAAATTACCTATTCATTTAGTCCCATGAAAAACACTATCACTGATATTTCAGCAATTGTTCAAAATGACGTCCATTTCTTTCAATACAAAGCTGAGCACAAAAACACTATCACTGATATTTCAGCAATTGTTCAAAATGACGTCCATTTCTTTCAATACAAAGCTGAGCACAAAAACACTATCACTGATATTTCAGCAATTGTTCAAAATGACGTCCATTTCTTTCAATACAAAGCTGAGCACAAAAACACTATCACTGATATTTCAGCAATTGTTCAAAATGACGTCCATTTCTTTCAATACAAAGCTGAGCACGCCTTCTTAAATTATTTTTTAATATTATTTATGTCCGAGCACCTTTCACTTCACTTAAATGCAGTAATCATTTTGTTATGAAGGGTTTTACTTATTTGCATTTTTTTTTACATTTGCACACCACGTAACTTGGCAGCACCATACCATTCTTTAATACTCGCGATTCGAATATCTTACATAATTTGTGCTACCATCGTTGGAGATAAACAGTAAAAATTAGCACGTGTTCATAATTAGGTCAAAATCAAAAGGTCACTAGAGCGTGTGGCCGGCGGCGCGGCGGCGTGTGCGCTACACAGGTGCGGGGGTGAGGGTGAGCGCAGGGGGATTACGAATTTTGCCGAACGCTTACCGACAAAGAAATACTTGAGTACCTAACTTCGATTTATCGGTGTCGGTGTCGGTTGGAGTGTTTATGTTTGTGTGCGTTCGTGTGTCTTTATAATTATGAATAACTAACGTAGTGTCATCAAATTTAGTATCTCTCCGAATGTTTAAAATGTAGAATGTAATTTTTTTCCAAAATAAAAACATTTATTTATTTTAATAATCAATTATACCATCGAATCTGAACCTCCTGTGTAAATTTGGGTACCTCTAGAAAAACAATCCTGTACATATATATATATATATATATATATATATATATATATATATATATATATATATATATATATATATATATACAGAGTGGAGACGTCAATACGACAATAAATGAAAACACCGTCAATACTAGTGTATAGGAGTATTTTGAAACTATTAAAAAAGTGCTCACATGGAAATTTAAAAAACATTTTTTTCAAACAAACTTTTTATCATAAATATTGAAACAAAATAGAACACGTTTGTAAATATTAGTTCACTAACCTGTAGACAACGTGCAAGCGGCGAGCGACGTCGTGTCATATTTTACGACTTCGGAACGTAGTTAAATAAAATACCTACACCTAAGGTTTTGGGCGGTATTTATTCTCACTTGATTATTTTATTAAATTTATAATCACGATAACTTTAATAATTCACTTGGTCCTTAAACTTTTAAATTTTCGATATGTGCGCCATGGACCCGATCGCACAAATTATATCGTCTTAAAATATTATTCCGAACTCTTGTTAACAGGTCGCCATTGACGGCGATGTATTTTAACTTGTCGAAAGATCGTACAATTCTATTTTTTAAGTCCTCCACATTATCAACGTCTGTTAAATAAACATCATCTTTCACATAACCCCACAAGAAAAAGTCCAATGGTGTGAGATCTGGTGACCGCGCTGGCCACCGTGTTGGCCCATACCGACCAGTCCACTGATGTCCGAAAATTCCAGACAAACACTCTCTGGCAGCAACCACGGAATGTGCAGGCGCACCGTCTAGTTGGTACCACATCTGTCTACGCACGTCTAGAAAAAGGTCGTCCATATACTCAGTAACAGGCCCGTTAATTAATTCTAGAAACTTTGCCGCATTTAAATTTCCATCAATAAAAATTGGTCCAATTATAGTATCCCTGTGTATACCAGCCCACACATTGACGGCAAACCTGTATTGGTGCGAACTCTCTCGTGTTAGATGTGGATTTTGGTGACTCCAGTACCGGAGATTTTGGCGGTTCCATAATCCGTTCCTTGTAAATGTACTTTCATCACTCCACATTACATTGTATAAGAAATCGGGGTTTTCGAAATTTTTTCGTAACATCCAATGGCAGAAGGCTTCTCTGGCCGGCATGTCTCTTGGTAACAACGCCTGTACTTTCTTGTATTTAAAAGGCCTCTGTTTATCGCGTTTTAAAACTTTGTAAATAGTTTTATGGTTTACACGAAAATGACGAGCCGCTCTACGCAGACTAGATGTTGGGTGGCGAGCAAAATAATTCAAAATTTGTTCATCTAGGGTGGCTCTTACACGCGAAGGAGCACTATCCATATGAGTGAGTAAGGATTGATTATCCCGTAACCTCTGGACAGCTTGTACAATAGTCCGGCCATTGGTAGGACAAACACGTGTGTTTCCATACCTCTCTCGGTACGTACGTATGGTTAAAGCTGCATTTCCGTGACATTCTCCATAAATTAAAATCATATCTGTATACTCCGAAGCTGTGTAATTATAACGAGGCATTGTAAATGAGAAAAATTACTATTCTAACACAAAGTAAGCGTCTAATTTAGCACAATTCACTTAAAAAAATACAGTTACCTACTCAGATAGTACATGTTCACTAGAAAAAAAACTTCTTATGTCGCACAACACACTTTTAAACGTCATAAACAAAAGTAGTTGACTGTAGCCACAGAACAATATACTCAAGATAGGCAGCAGTCACAATTTGCAAATCATCAATACCGCATGCGACGCGACGTTCACGTCACAGGATCACGATGCCACACTGACCTACAGACCTATTAGGTATAATACTTTTGAACAATAAAGCGAAACAAAAAAAAATTGTCCCTTTCGCACATTTAGTTGACCTTGATGAAACCGGGATCTTCTTTCTTTATGCCGCATTAGGTAGTTTCAAATTTCTTATTTAAGTCTGATGACATGGTTTATATGGATCTTGAGACTCAGGAATAAGGTATAATATGCATTGATTTGTATTGCGTTTGGCAAAGACTTGAAGTGGTAACATGGCGATATGTAGGTACTACCTTCATATTAATTGATACCTATGCAGCCCGGGAGGTCATTGATCTCGTAGTGATAGGCATATACTTTTAATTTTTTATACAGAGTGGGGTAAATGTTAATAATACAAAGTAATGTGCTGTAGCTAAACTATACGACATATTGTATTCAAAGTTTGTATACAGGCTGGGCAAGTCATCAGATACACTAGATTAAAATTATTGTCGTATGGTCGTCTCCACCTTGTATATATATTATTTTTTAGTCAAATGAGCTTTTTTTGCGCCTGTTTTGATAATCGTACTTAAGGAGTAAACTCCAGTCGTGCGTCGGAGCTGACACACACACTTTTTTTTTTATCAAAAGCTTAGCATGTGAAATGCTCTTAGTAATTTAGATTATTAGGTCATATTATTGAAAAATTAGAATGTGAAATCGGTACAATTTGTTAAGATTTTTGAATAGATGGCGATTAAAACGTTTACTGTAGAGACCCTAATACGAGTTATAATTTAGTTACTATACACATTTACTCAAATTGGTCAAATTGATTAGCGGTTGGAACGGCTTACTAATATATGTCTTTAAGTCTTGAGTATCTTTTTTTTTTGCCATGGGCTATGGTCTAGTCACCCCCCACCAGATCCATCGAGGCAACAGAAGAGGCGGCGCGCGACCCCATATACCCGCACCGACAATGCGCCTCTCTTCGCCAAACGAGCGGGCCACCGGAACCCGATCTTTGTCTTCGGTGACCCGCCCAAGTCTTGAGTGTCTAAGTATGTAATAATAATTTCTCGGTCGCTAATATATATTTTTTTTTTTAAATACAGCACTCGGTACTAAGAAAATAATCCTATTAAAGGACTTTACAAATATATAATATTACGGACTCAAATTACAGACTTAGAATAAAAAATGTATCGCACAAAGTATTGTTCTACCTAAGAACCGAATCCACAACACTAACACGATAGGTCGATATCTTAACCACTACGCCATCTATGGAATGAAATGTAAATAAGTTTTTATGAATAGCTTAGCATATCAAAATTATTCTATAATTATTTTGTAATTATTTAGTGTTTTTCTATTACAGAAATTAAATTAATTTTCCACTTTGGGGATGAGATAAAAAGAAATCAAATATGGCCATCAAGCGTGATTACGGTACAAACCTTTCGTTTATGGGATAGGTTTTTTTTTGGTAGGCTATGGTTTGAACACATTCAGTCTACTCCGTTTGAGGCGATGGAAAGACCGCGGGCGGCTCTATAATTCACAGTGTTCCTCTCTATCATTATTGAGTCGGCTACTGGTAGTGGTTGATCCGTTTACGACGCGACATGTTATTCATGCAGCTACCAAACCCTCGCAGCAAACAACAAGGTTGCTGGGGCGATGTTCTCATGTTGTAGGGAAGGAGTCATCATCATCATCATCATCTCAGCTTATAAATATCCCACTGTTGGGTTCGAGCCTCCTGCATAATGAGAGGGAAATTGACCTACTATATATACCACGCTGGTCAGACGTGTTGGTATAGGGTTTTGTTTCGAGTTTTCCTTTTCTTGTATAGATGTTATATGCGTTTTATATCCCTAAGTCGTCTCGTACGATCACCCACGGGTAAGATATAGGATGGTGAATTGTATTTTTACTCCGTCACCACACGGAAAGGAGGGAAGGAGTATATCAAATAAAAAATAATTGCAAATTCGTCTATACGTTATGAAGTAAGTCCGAACGTAGAAAAATAATATTTAAATTAAGAATCTCTTCTTTATTTAGAGTCAGTAAATAAAACACGTGAGTACTGATGAAGAGCGCTCTCCATGGAAATGAGGTAATTAAGATTCAATCAAATTCGTTTGAACTTCATATAATACCAAAATAGGCCTATCTAAGGCCAAGCCTGCGAATTAAATTGGGCTTGGTCCTTTCATCAAATCAAGGCGATGAGCTAATTCGTCACACAAATTCTATAGACCTACATTTATGTAAATTGTCTTTGCAATCTCATGCTAGGAATAATTTAGTTCCTAGGCGAGGCCGCGGATGATCGGACTGAGTAACAGTCTTTCACCTGCATAGAGGCCCGCGTGAGAGCGACACCGCGTAACCCGCCGGGCTAGCCACAGATGTCAAGGACGCGAATACGGTGGGTTATGGGGCCACATGCCGCCCTTCCATCGCCCCGAATGGAATGGACGGCGTCTGACCAGATCATAGCCTGTAAAAGGGATAACCTAATTACAGATGGTCAAACCGGAGTAATTCCAACATCCACGTGCCTGCGAATTTCCAAAGTTTTGCACCAGGATTTTAATAGAGGCAATAGTGAAAGTTTAAACAGACGCATGGTTCGGTGAAGTGAAGTTATCGATGTAGGTGGCCAGGACAATTGGGAAAAATAAAACACTGCGTGTTATGAATGAAACCCAATATTTATTCATTAATTAGTGAATGTAACCCAATATTTCTGTTGTTCTGGATGATTGGAAGATTGGATGGACAGTCAACTAAAATGAAGACGTTGAAACGTATTAAGCATTTGTATAAGATTTTATTGAGCTTGAACGATTTTGTTGAATTTTTCTTGTTAGAAAATGAAATTAAGAATTGTCAATCCTATCAGGCATTGTAACAATTCATCATAAACAGTTAAATCATTATTATCATCATTAACATCTCAGCTCATACAAATTCTACTGCTAAGCTTGACCCTCTATACAAAGGAAAGAATATTGGCCTACATTCTTGTAAATCATCACCATCATAAAATAAAAAAAAATCATCATAAATTAATTATAATACTGTATGTTTCTTTGATTCAATAAATAAATAAATCATTCTCCTACTTTTATCCCAATTACTTGGGGTCGATACAATATGTACTCTTGTTTCATAGTATTATATTGTAAAAGTTATTGGCATTAGTTTTATGACCAGCCGCCTACCAGACGTCAACTCTCCATGGCAATCTCTTCTAGATATAGATGATTTATTTCATATATTATCATGCTGGTCATGGTGGTTGATATAGAGATGTATTTCAGATTTTTCTTCTCTTGCTTGATGTTATCGGCTTGCGACCCTTCGATTTCTTGTACGATCACCCATGAGAAAGGAAAGGATAGAGAGATAAGACACAGTTAAGTATTTTTTGATAAATAAATTGCTTTTATATAAATAAATTAATATAAATTACACAATACGATATTGGATACTCAGTATTAAATTACTTTATCATGTTAAAATAAGCAAATTGCTTGAATCATGTTTCGTTAAAAGATCTTTTGTTTACAACTCTAATTAATTGCTGATTTTGAGCTATTTGAAAGCAAAATATTGCATTAAAATTGTATTAAATAAAGCTTGTATAGATATCTTATCGATAGCTATGGTTCAGATTTAACGAAAAAAAAAAATAATGGCCTCACAAAAATCTCTAACCATGTAAAATGCTTATAAAAAGAAATCCAATCATACTCTTTTATTGGAAATTCAAAACCAGCCCCATCAAAAGAATGAATGAAGGCACTTTATCAATCAGAATCCTAATTAAATGAGTTTTTGAAAGAACTCGAATGAAGTGGAAAATCGACAAATATTTTTTTTATGGTTATCGCATCCCATTCATCCATCTGACTATCAAAGTTCAAGGGAAACTCGACATAAACTATTATAACTTGTCTGACCAATTTATAATAGATCAATTTCCCTTCTATTGTGGAGAGGGCTTGGACCTAGCAGTGGGAGGTATATGAGCTGGAATGATATATACTTAAAATATGCTAATTTGATACTTAAAATGTTAATGAATGAAAATGAATAAATGGAATCTGGTCCAACCATTTCTGTTCTTTTTTGTGTTTTTTGTTAATGGTGTATTTAACTTTTAAAAAATAAATCTTTACTCGAAGGGCATCTCACTGGAGCTAATGGGGATTAAACATGTATCCAATAATATTAGAAAACATATAATTTAAAAAAAAAATGACGAGCCCACTGAGTTTCTTGCCGGATCTTCTCAGTTTGTGGCGGCTTTCCGATCCGGTGGTAGATTAATTTAAAAAAAAAAATGTAATATTGACAATATGTAAGTGCCCTTTTAGGGCTTATGCATAATAAATGATTTGATTTGATTTGATTTGATAATGTGAAATATTTTTTATAGATTTTATTGTATTTGTCTATTGATTATTGTTGACATAATGTTTTGAACTCTTTACAGCCTTATCACACGTCCAAAAAGTCTTCGTTATTACAGAGATTGTAATATAACAAATTAAATTACAGAAATTGAAATAAATGACTCATATACTTTTCGGACCGGTCCGTTCCGTCCACCGGGTAGTCACTCTCGCAGAAGATCAACGTCTAAATAAGGGCAATGAGCTGTCGCGCTTCATTCAGTGAGCGAGAGAGGCGGCAGCCCAACTGGGTGGGTTTGGGATTGTACCTAATGGTGGGCAGTGGCCTAGCTATACCCTTGGTATTGCTAAGGTCTATGGGCGGCAGTGACACTTACCGTCAGGTAGGTAGGTGGTGTATATATATATATATATATATATATATATATATATATATATAATCGACCGCACAGGTGGCGTATTGGTAAGATACTGACCTTCTAAATGAACGATGTAAAGAGTTTGAAACTTTGGTCAATTAAAAAATCAAATAAATACGCGATAGAACCCATTAAAATAGTTTTATTTCAAATGTATAATACTTGCGTAAATATCAGATAGTGTGAAACAAGATTTTTTTATTTACAATTTTATCTCATTTTGTAGACAACGTATTGCAATTTGTACGAGATTACATAATCATATTTGTTAAATTACGTATTTATTTTAAATATTATGAGAGATTAGAACAACATAAATATCGGTTAGCCTTTTAGCTTTGCCAGAATCGAGTGATAAAAATGCCTCTCTATTCATTTAAATCCAAAAACTAGCCGCTAGCATATAAAACTGCATGTTGTATCACGTTGGTTAAAAATCCGTACGAGTAAACTTTTTATTGCTTGTATTCGAGTTTTGTCAAAGCTTTGCTCTTTGGCAAAAATTCTACTTTGAATACAAAACGCTTGTGGGGTACCGAATGTTTGCTTTTATCCATTTTGCAAGTTTAATACTTTGGCTTCATGAATTTCTCGATAAATATTTAATAAATTTCTGCACAGATGGTACAGTGATTAAGATACGGACCTTCCGTGCCAGTGCCGTGAGTTCGATGCATCTTTTTTTTTTGTTGTTTTTTTTTTGGTAGGCTGGTGTGAACGCACGGCCGGCCACTGGTACGGCTTCCTTGCCATCCGATGTGAGTTCGATGCTAGACAATACTTTGCGCTATCCATAAAATGCTGCTCTGAGTCTGAGTGTAATTTGTCAGGATGTAATTAATCTGCGTTAATTATATGTTTGTAAAGTCTATTGCAATATAAATCTATTTCCTTAGTAGAGGGTCTAAGGCCACCGAAGATAAAGTTCGGGTACCGGTGGTCTGCTCGCACGTTGAAGAGAGGCGCTTTGCAGGGGGGTCATTGGGGTTGCGTGCCGCCTCTGTATACACTCTTCTTTCATAGTACATTTACAACGTAATTTTACAATATGTACTATGAAAGAAGAGTACACATTGTATCGAACCCAAGTAATTAGGATAAGAATAGGAAAATGATGGGAGTCGTAATATTCCCAATCTAGCGTGAAAAAAGTGCTCCTTTTAAATCTTGTTTGAAGAAGCCTGCGTCATAGTGCAGATATTTTTCATGCCATTTAATAAATAATCATTTGTATTTTGAGCGCTTGGGTATTCATAGATTTGTATTTTTTATAGATTAATTAGATAGTAAAAAAAATAAATAAAAAAGAAAATATTGCATTAGAATAGCCATTCCTGATGTAAGCCGCTATTTATTTAGTTTCAAGAGACCATTGTCAGTTGCAAACATTCACCGATAAATATTCAGAGAAGCGAAAGCTTTGGTATGGTCTATGTGTGAACTGCATTGTTGCAATAGATTTTGAGTCTAAAGAGTTAAATATACAACTTTAACGCAGATTTTCTGTCTGAAATAAGACTATTGTTACGAATTCTATCGCGCTTGTATTTGATTTTTAATTTCCCGACGTTTCGAACACTTTATAGCGTTCATGGTCAAGCGAGAATTCATTTTCTGTCTCTATTTCTTCTTGGTAAAAGTAAATTTCGTCGGTATAAAGAGGCTTTTTTTGTGGGACTAAGCCCACCACACATTCCCACCACTATAACTCTACAGGAGCCAGGGTCTACAATGGTCTCTCCAAAAGTCCCGAGAAGCAGTTTTAATTATCTTGGAAGCCGCAAAAAAGTAATTAGAAAAGAAAAACAGGGGAAAAATGCTGAACAAGAAAATAAAAAAATACTATTATTTCGAGATAGATTATTTAAAAAAAAGTTATAAACCAACCCATCTTTGTTATATGCTAATTTAAACCATTGCGACGTATAAGAAATGGAAAGGTGTGCAAAGTAAGCCCTATAAACATTTCACCCAGATATAATGCTCGACAATCACTTAAGAGACATACCATTTTCCACCATTATTTGAGTATTTTAAATCTTTTCTTTGGAGATAAAACAAGATTTACTTTAACGACCTTTGCGGTGGCAAAAATACGGGCGAATAATTGATACGGTTTTTTTTATTGCTTGTGATGGCAAACGAGCAAGCAGTACACCTGATATTAAGTATCACTGCCGCCCATGGACCTTTGGAATACCAAGGATATAGCTAGGCCACTGTCTACCAATATAAACCTCAAACACACCTGACTTCCGGCTCTATCGCTCACCGAACGAAGCGCAATAGTACATTATCATTATTTAGACGTCGATCTTCTGCGAGAGTGTGGTACCACCCCGGACGGATCGGCCCTCGGTTGTAGACAGAAAACTGTCAGCAGCATGGTCCTGCCAATATTAGCACATACGTGTATTCTTGATAATGATAACAGAAAATAATAAATTATCCGTGTGGTGACGGTGTAAGAATACAAATCCCTACCACCTATCTTACCCGTGGATGATCGTAAGAAATGGCTAAGGGATACAAAAGGCATAGAATAGAAGATCGACGTCTGAGCAATGGCAATGTGCCATTGCGTTTCGTTCGGTGAGCGAAAGAGCCGGAAGCCCAACTGGGTGGGTTTGGGGTTTTTATTGGTAGACAGCGGCCTAGCTGTACCCCTGGAATTGCAAAGGTCCATGAGCATCAGTCTTCCGTGTGGTGACGGAGTAAGAATACTATTTACCACCCCATATCTTACCCGTGGGTGATCGTACGAGACGACTAAGGGATATAAAACGCATATAACATCTATGCGAGAGAAGGCAAACTCGAAACAAAACCCTATACCAACACGTCTGACCAGCGCGATAAAGTAGGTTAATTTCCTTCCACAGTAGTAATACTTACCATCAGGTGCACTGCTTGCTCGCTTGCCACCAAAAGCAATAAAAAAAAGAACATCTATGCAAAAGAAGGAAAACTGAAAACAAAACCCTATACCAACACGTCTGTCTAGGGTGGTATGGTACCACCGAAGACAAAGATCGGGTACCGGTGGTCCGCTTGCACGGCGAAGAGAGGTGTTTGCAGGGTGGGTCCATGGGGTTGCGCGCCGCCTCTTCCGTCGCCCCGGGCCGATTTGCCGGGGCGCGACCACATCCATGGTCCCACCTTGCGAAAAAAAAAAAAAAAAGGGTGGTATGGTAGGTCAATTTTCCTCCCATTACGGAGGAGACTCGAGCCCAGCAGTGGGACACATATGAGCTGAGATGATGATGCTTGATAATCATAAGAAGATTCTTGAGTATTAAGCTGCCATTGGATCGGAACGCGGCTACTCAGAGAAAGATCCGGCAACAAAACTTAGTAGTTTTGTTGCTAGATTATGTTCAGTGTGGCCTCGTTCCGATTTGGTAGTAGCTTAATAGATTTATTAGTTTTTAAACTAGTAAATTGCCACAATATATTAATTATCATAAATTAAATATTAAAAAAAAAGTGTGTGTTTCAGCTCCGACGCATGACTGGAGTTTACTCCTTAAGTACGATTATCAAAACAGGCGCAAAAAAAGCTCATTTGACTAAAAATAATATACATATTTTTATTTACATTTAAAAACTGTTCAGTGAAGTAATATCTCACGTCAGAAAGTGAAAGGTGCGCAGAATAGGTTGCGCACCAAAAACGTAACGAGGTCATTCGATCACTAGATTTTGCTCCTCAAATTTTTCTCATACCGGGCGCTTTATATGAAAATCGATTCTTATGGAGTAAATACCAATAATAACTGATCAGAAACAATATAAAATATTACATATAGCAGCAACTCAACTGGGTGGGTTTGGGGATTGTAATGATAGGCAGCGGCCTAGCTATATCCTTGATATAGCAAAGGTCCATGGGCGGCAGTGACACTTACCTTCAGGTGCGCTGCTTACTCGTTTGCCACCATAAGCAATAAAAGAAAATATAGAATCATTTTCTATTTGTACTGGCAATGAATTTTTATTAAAAATGTGGGTCAAAATTTATTAACTGATACTGTAGCGGGTAGATATAAATCTCTATAATAACGATGACTTATTGGAGGTGAAACACCTTAATTCTTCCGTGAATATGAACACCTTAAAGTGTTCGAAACGTCGGGCAATTAAAAATCAGATATAGAATAGAGTCCATTAAAATAATTTTATTTCAAATGTACATATAATACTCGCATAAAAATCAGAATTCATTAACTATTTATAAAAACTTGATTACGAGCGAAAAATGAATGTCATACATTGGACTCGAACTCACACCTATTGGATATTTAGACGCGGTTTTTGCTAATGTATTGTGGTAAGCTCCACTTAACATTTAGGCTTTATTTCATGTCAATTCGTTTATAAATAAAAAAAAATAATTAAAAAAATCAAAAAACCCGACTGCGTAAAAAGTAACCCAAACTAATGTACATAATAAAAAAACTGAAAAGAAAAAAAACAAGCACTTAGATGTCCGTTGGTCTAGAATTCCATAATATATTATTGAATAAATACTATTGTAGAAAATTAAATACATATATTTTAATAATAGAACATGACAACTGAACAGTCGGGATCCATTATTCGACAGCAAATCTAATTTTTCAGCCGAGAAAAAAATCTTTATTGATTCTTTTCAAATTACGAGTCGAATCAAACATTATATGGTAATATCCGGCATTTGTCAATTTTCAACCTCTGGTTGTGTAAATTAGGCCTATGAAGCGGGTTGAACGACTCATTACCGCCAAACCGAAACTATTAAAACTAGAAACATTAAATTTTGACTCACGTTTCTTTTTATGACATAGAGATTCAATATGAAAGGATTTTATGAATTCCGCCCCTAAGGGTGTGCCGCCCTAACAAAGTGGCAAAGTGTGTATGGGGAGATTTCTTTATCGATTCTTTTCAAATTACGTACAAATATTTTTCGGTAAAAATAAATAAACACGTATTTCGCTCTCCCTCTCCATCAAACCTGCACCGTGGCGACCAGGGCCGGCGTGAGAGCTCACACGATACACATAGTAGACGGCAATAGGTTCTTCCCTAAGGGTTTAAGATACAGGTTAAGTTTAGTTTCAAAAATGTTCAATCTATAAGTCAAATAATAAATCATATCTAACGAGGTTGCAACTCTGCTGGTGAAACAAAACAGTCAAATAAAGGGTGGCGATAATTATATTTTTATCCCATGGTCATACCGTAAATAGTATATTAAAGGCTAAATATAATTTGTAGAATGAACTGCCATGTCACTGCTGCCTATGGACCTTTGCCATACCAAGGGTATAGCTTAGGCCGCTGCCTACTAATAAAATTCCCAAACTCACCCAGTTGGGCTTCCGACTCTCTCGCTCACCGAACGAAGCGCAATATCACATTGCCATTACTCAGACGTTGATCTTCTGCGAGAGTGTGGTACTACCCCGGACGGAGCGGCCCGCGGCTTTAGACAGACAACTATCAACAATATAGTCCTACCACTATTAAATATATTTAATAATAAAATTCAATATTTTTACAATCACTTTTTATGGAAGTAATAGAAATAATTTATTTATATTAAATTTTATTTTGTAAAGAAATAATGGAAAATTTTAATTACTGAAATTTAGCATTTAGCAGTAATCGGATTTTATAAATAATGGAAAATTTTAGTTAAATGGGTACTTGATGAAAACGTAAGTAAATTGAATATATCAAAAACGTCTTAAGCGTACAGTTGATGTTTTAAAAAGGCTTATTGTGTCGTACATCCATTATAATAATTTCATTCAACCTGTATTAAGGATCTTATGGCGGATATTACATTATACACGTAATGCACGTTTTCGTATATAAAATAGATATTATATATATACATATATATATATATATATATATATATATATAACTTGGGGTCGATACAATATGTACTCTTATTTCATAGTACATATTGTTAAAGTTATTGGCAATAGTTTTATGACCGGCCGCCTGCCAGACGTCAACCCTCCTTTGGGAATGTCATTGTTGACCAAACGGCATCTGATGGTGTTGGTAGATCGTTATAAGGCTCTTAGTCGTCTTTTACGACATCCACGAGCAAAGTAAGGGTTGGTAGTATTCGTAGCCACTACCATACAGCTTATATATATAATATATATATATATATTCTATTTTTCATAAAAAATGCAACATCTGCATTATGCAACACCTGCATTATGCAACTATATAATTCATGTACTATATTTACAAAATATATAATTGACTAAGAAAGATTACATTCAGAATCAAAACAGCAATTTAAGGGTTACATAAAATATTGTTTGACGTGGGAATCAAATAAGATATGAAAAAAAAATATCAGAGTAACCTCATTTGATGGTTTGTTGATCATAGTCTATAAAAAAAAAACAGACAGTTGTCTGTAAAGTCGATTTACGCACGAAAATTTTACGTGATAACGTTATAAAAGAATATTGATGAAAAATTTCCTACTTTTATAAATTGAACAAACAAACTATATTAACCACCATATTTACTTCACTTTATAATCGGCTGATAAAACAGTTCACGTTAAATTCTTAAAATGTAAGGAGTCAGGCCGATCGTGTCTCTTTTGGGGCGTCAGGGATCGAATGTCAGTAGACGATCTCTCCGGCGGCCCGAAAAGTGCGGAAGGAGGACGCTATGGTTTTAGTGGGTATGCCTGCGGAACAGCCAAACGGCGAGTCCCACACTCTACCCCGTCTCGACACCGGTGGGTTGGGGGTTAGCGAGTAAATGCGTGTTTCCACAGCGTCAAAAAAAAAAGAGGCCGATCGTGTCTTTCTATAGTTGTTTCCGATTTCACGCTTGCACACTTAACTCAGACAGAACTTGGACTTTTTCATGCATCCATACAGCTGTGTTTGAAAGATGCGCCAGTGACGGATAAGTTAAGGAGTGAACGTTTAACCTGGTATTGACATATGATGAGACGGGATAAAAGTAATGTTGCAAGGAAAGTTTTAAATATAAATGTTGAAGGCTTTACGAGACCAAAGAAAATATGGATGAACTGCGTGAAGCATGATATGGTTAAACAGAGAGTGACTACAGAGATGATGTCAGATAGGGCTGTATGGAAAAAGATGTCCTCTTTTTCCATACAGACCTATCAGCGTCGACCCCTACTTGGGGTCTGGATTGGGGTTGGGATAAGAGCAAGAGAATAATGATGAATGATAATTTAAACAAATATATATATATATATATATATATATATATATATATATATATATATATATATATATATATATATATATATATATAAATATATATATATATATATATATATATATATATATATATATATATATATATATATATATATATATATAAATATATATATATATATATATATATATATATATATATATATATATATATATATATATATATATATATATATATATATATATATATATATATGTATGTATATATATATATATATTTTATATATATATATATATATATATATATATATATATATAAACTCTTTTTTCATAAAAAACAATTTAATTTCATATGTATAATATTGGCTTCATCATCATCATCACTATCATCTCAGCTCATATATGTCCCACTTAGGGGTGTCCACTTTGAAAAAACATCGATGTTTTTTTCGATTCGATAAATCGAAACTGTACATCGATGTCTTTCGATGTATCGGATGAAAAAAACAATCGATGTTTTTAAACATCGAGTACTTTTTCTAAAGTCATATCAAAAGTGTTACTTGTAAAAAAAAAAAGGTCTTTTTGTGGCATTTATACCTATTCCAATCCCTTATAAAACTGACTTCTAAAAAAAAAGGTCCTTTTTGTGGCATTTATACCTATTCCACAGTCCCTTATCAAACAGATTTCTAAAAAAAAAAGGTCTTTTTTGTGGCATTTACTGGTTATCATCGTTTCGATGTTTTATGAAAAAACATCGATACATCGAGTATTTCGATAGCTCTTCAAAACATTGGATCGATTCGATGTATCGCATTGTAAACATCGATGTTTTCGATGCATCGATGTATATCGAATATCTCTAGTCCCACTGTTGGGCTCAAGCCTCCTCCATAAACGAAGCGAAATTGTCTTACTATACCACGCTGGTCAGACGTGTTGGTATAAGGTTTTGTTTCGAGTTTTTCTTCTCTTGCATAGATGTTATATGAATTTTATATCCCTTAGTCGTCTCGTACGATCACCCATGGGTAAGATACGGGGTGGTGAATTGTATTCTTACTCCGTCACCACACGGAAAGAATACACATATTCGTGTTAACACAAAATATTCGCTTACACTATCGAAATAATATTGAATTTAATTTTATAACTAATATCAAAACCTAAAGTACTGAAATTTTATAGTACTTATTGAAACTATTTGAAACTAAACAAATAAAATACTCAGAATAAGTGGCCTCTTGGTATCCATTTATAATCATAAGTGGCCTATATAAACCTTTAATATGTAATTTGTTGCCAATAAAAACTAGATCATAAAAGCAATTGTTTAGTTTTAATAAGTTTCAGTTGAATATACTATGAATATAATTTATATTTTATCTAAATATTATATATTTATTTTATACTAGAAATCCCATCCAGTTGGTTTGTTTATAGAAATCGACATATCGCAGCGCCGCCTGGTGGCGACTTAGGTCAATGGAGATATCAACCTTCTCCGTAAAAAAGTACATATAGGTATATACCAATTTTCATAATGAGCGTTCAAATAACTTCTGAGTTCAGCGATGACATATATACAAACAACCTCTTTTATAGATATACATTACGTCTGCGAGACAATATAAGAGCAAATGTCAAAATTGAGGCAGTTGCGAAGTTAGATTGAACGTCTGACGTGATATGGACAAATGATGAGACAGGTATTGGTGTGAAGATGCGGAAGGGAATGCTCCGATGGTCATGTGGAAAGAATGCCGAACGAACGTCTGGTTAAGAAGATATACAATGTGAAAGTGGAAGGATGTAGGCACCGGGGGAGACCGAGACTAACCTATCTAGACCAGATCACGTACTGAAGGAAGATGGAGTCAAGAGTCTCCGAAACCGGCAAGCGTGTATGAAGAGAATTATGAATGTTGAGGAAGCGAGTGAAGTATGCAAGGATAGAGTTCTCTGGCACTCTGTTCTCTCTGCCTACCCTGCAAGGGATATGGCGTGATGATATATATGTATGTATGAGACGGGTTGAAAGTAAACATAATTTTAAGACAAGTTTTAAGTATGAATGTTGAAAGCTTTAGGGGGCAAACTAAATTACAGATAGATAGACAGCAAAAAGCCTGACGTGATTGTATGGAAGGAAGGACATCATCATTTCAGCTCATATATGTCCCACTGTTGGGCACGAGCCTCCTCCATAATGGAAGGGAAATTGACTTACTATACCACGCCGGTCAGACGTATTGGTATATATAATTGTATTCTTACTCCATCACCACACAGGGGACATCAAAATCAAATTAGATAAAAATCCGTGTGACGAAATAAGAAAACAATTCGTCACCTAATTCTCGGACGTGGGTCTGGTAAAAGAAGGCTTTTTTTTTTTTTTTTTTTTTTTTTTTATTGGTGGGCTATGGGTGCGTCTCGCCCCGCTGAATCGGTCCGGGGTGACGGAAAGGCGGCGCGTGACCCCACAGACCCACCGTAAATCCTTCTCTCTTCGCCGTGCGAGCGGACCACCGGTACTCGATTTTAACTTCGGTCTGGTAAAAGAAGGCTAAGAGATACAAAATACAGATAACTTCACTGCAAGATAAGAATAACTCGCCGAGCTGGACATGGATGCCAAGGAAGCGGTACCAAAGGCCGGCTAAATGGCGATGTAGAGAGAATACGGTGGGTTATGAGGCCATGCGCTGCCCTTCCGTCGCCCCGGATGGAGCAGACAACGTGTGCTCAGGCTTGTAGTCGTCAAAAAAAAAAAAAAAATGTATCACATATTTCCGTCAATAATTTTCTTTTTAATGGGTATTTTTATATATAATAAGCTGTGTGGTAGCTGCTACGAATACTACCAACCCTTACTTTGCTCGTGGATGTCGTAAAAGACGACTAAAAGCCTTCTCACGACCTGGGCCAACTCTATCTGTTGCCGTTTGGTCGACAATTACATGCCCAAGGAGGGTTGATTACTGGCAGGCGGCCGGTCATAAAACTATTGCCAATAATTTAAATTACTGAAATTTAGCATTTAATATGCTTAATTATTTATAAAATCCGATTACGAAATGAAAAATGAAAAATGAATGAAAATAATTAAGCATATTAAATGCTAAATTTCAGTAATTTAAATAACAAGGTTGTGTCATCGTTTAATACAATTCTAACTGTAAAGTTTGAAGTATTAAGCCTATAACAATGTGTAAACATTGTCGGGTAGATAGCATACCGTCACCTTAAGACGTAAATACAATACGAAATGAAATTTGCATGTCCTTCAATTAGTCGCGGTAGTGTAGTGGCAGCACGATTGGGCCGGAATCCCAATAGGCGCGGGTTCGTATCCCGCTTGCGACATCATTTTTCATTTCGTAATCGGATTTTATTGCCAATAATTTTCACAATATGTACTATTAAAGAAGAGTACATATTGTATCGACCCCAAGTAATTGGGATAAGAGTAGGAAAATAATGATGACAGTAATAAAATTAAAACCCGCCTAAAAAAATAGAATTGCCTTATTTTCTAGTTTGTTCATCTATAACGCAAAGTTAAGTTTCTTTGAAAAATAACTCTGCATTAAGCAAATAATCTCTATATTGCGGGCGACTTTATAAATATATAATTAATCAACATATATTACACTCAGAATCAGAGCAAAAATTTGTGGATCATACAAAGCATTTTCCTGTGAGTGAACTGAACTAGATACACTTGATGTGGTGTGATCGGTATCTTAACCACCACGCCATTTGTGCAGACTTAAAACTACTAACAATATTCATGTTTCTAGCCTTAGCAATCCATCAATATACTTTTTGTGGGCTTGTCTTAGCTTTGATAAGTGAGAACAAGCTCTTAGATATATTAAGTTATGCAAAAAGTGAGCTATTTTATTCTACTATATAGTGACTTCAAGCAAGGTTGATAACCCCAAAGACATTGGATAATATCTTATAAATTAGGTAACCAATTCTCGCCGTTTATATTTTTATAGTACCCAGCAAAAGAGCAAGCAGCTGAACTGAGAGTAAATGGTGGCTCCGAATCATGACAGCCAACAATTTTAGTGGTATAACCTATCTATTGCTACTAGCAAATATAATAAAGTTAGCATTTCGCAACATAATAAAAAAAAATAAGAAAATATAACTTGTAAAATATGTACATAAGTAACTATACTTGAGTAATTCATGTACCAAATAAGGTACCGTATATTTTCAATTTAAAGTAACGCCTTAATCTTAGCAATAAACATGAATGCGGCGATAAGCGTCATTAAATACATAAAAAAAATGGCGCTGAATACATTTAAGTGCCTTATATTCTTATTGAAAACATGAATAAAATTATTTGAAAATATAAGATTAAAAAATCAGCAATGTTATAAAAAGTATTCCAAAATCACCAATGTTATAAAAAGTATTCCAAAATCAGCAATGTTATAAAAAGTATTCCAAAATTAGCAATGTTATAATAATTATTTCAAAATCAGCAATGTTATAAAAAGTATTCCAAAATTAGCAATGGAATTATAATAAATATATGGGAAAATAGGAATTAGTTTGAAATTTTAGTTACAAATAAGGCAATATAAATGACATAGTGTACGACCACGTTGTTGACAGTATTCTGTCTACAGCCGTGGGTCGGTCCGTCCGGGGTAGTACCACACTCTCGCAGAATATCGACGTTTGAGTAATGTCAATGTGCTATTCCGCTTCGTTCGGTGAGCGAGAGAGCCGGAAGCCCAATTGGGTGGGTTTGGGGATTTTATTGGTAGGCAACGGCTTAAAAAGGTTCAAGGGCTGCAGTGACACTTACCATCAGGTGTGCTACTGGCTCGTTTGCCATCATAAGCAATAAAAAAAACATAGCATTGAGTATAATTATTTTATTTTGTGTTCATTGATATTAAAAAAAAAACATCTGTGTGGTAGCGACTTCGAATACTATCAACCCTTCTTTGCTAATGGATGTCGTAAAAGACGACTAAGAGCCTTATAACGACCTGGGCCAACTTTATCTGATGCCGTTTGGTCAACAATTACATTCCCAAGAAGGGTTGACGTCTGGCAGGCGGCCGGTCATAAAACTATTGCCAATAACTTTTACAATATGTACTATGAAAGAAGAGTACATATTGTATCGACCTCAAGTAATTGGGATAAGAATAAGAGAATGATGATGATGATGTTAAAAAAAAAAACACTTTATGTAATACCTAACGCATATAATTAACACTAACATTTGTTCTTTAATTTCACCTATGTGTTACTTAAGCTTCAAAAGATGTCCGTGAAAACAGTTCTTAATATAGCGGTAGTTTATCGATAGATATTCTGCTAAAAGCAAGAATATCGGGTTTGCGAGCTGTGAATATCACATCAATCAAATTTGTCTTAAAGAGAAGAAAAACTCTAAATAAAACCCTATACCAGCACGTTTGACCAGCTTGGTGTATTAAGTCAATTTCCCTCCTAGTGTGGAGAAGGCTCGATCGTTGGACTGTCGACCGTTGGACATAAGTTTCGCTAATGCTAGGGCCGCATCTGCTTGTATCGTCCCGAAGTAATGTGTGGCGAAGCTTCGTACGTTTTGTACACTAGAAAGTTATCGCGATAATACCGTTGTCATATTAGCGACTTCGGTATTTTACACGAAGTATCGTGCAATAATTAAAGATGGCCGAAATAATTTCGATGTGTTTTAATATGGACGACGAGTTGCTTTACTTTTACAACTATAATATTATACTAATAATTACATAATGATTTTTTTTGGATTTCATCATGGTTTCAGCTTCATAATGGTAAAAATTGCAACACCATTTCATCGCTCCATTCCATATTTATTGATTAACTGGAGACCCTCTAACGCGTCTAAACACATCGAAAATTGCCGCTGTAATGAACAACGCTAATGTGACCACAGAGCGCGATGTATTAGCGCGCTAAAACTCTTTGACTAATCGCCAACCAAGTGATAACGCACACGAAGCCCGAATGTTCACGACGATAACCGATAATGAACGACCACATCTGCGTGTATCGTATCATTGCACGAAGCTTCGTGACAATACACGCAGGTGCGGCCCTGGCATAAGAGAATGCTACTCAGAACACGGTATTTGCATCCAAAGGCTTTCTGCGGCTTGTCAAATGTCGTTAGATATCGTCAGACCACCTAGCAAGGAATCATTCTACGCTACGTCGCTTGATTCATAATCATCGCTTGGGAACTTTCCTTCTCCAACGGTTATCTATTCGATGCGGCCTATCTGTTTCTATTTATTAACTCGTATGTTACTTAATTAAATATGCAGATAGCGGCGTCGTCTACCTACCCTATTATCTAGCAATGCCTTGTTCTAAGTATCGTAGACTCCACACAAGATAATTCTTTGTGCAAACCATAAATTCACAAATCTGAGATTTATGGAGTAAGTATTGTACGTTAAAAAATCTCCTTAACACAAACATTTATTTATAGTTCGCTATGCTATTTTTAAAAAAGAAATTAGAATAAAATAAAGTTTTCTTAGTTTATTGATAATAAACACGGCGAGGGAGTCGGATTTTATTTTAACAAATTGTTATCGAAAACTGAATAAAAATTATAATAAAGACATTTACTAAATTCAGTTCTAAATTCAAATCTTCCAGAAACCTATTAAAATGGATACAAAAATAATTAAATTGAACCGATGGTTTTTGTATATCGCTTAGAAAGAGTTTATATGAAAAAATATCATACGAAAGATTTTGCAAAGTTGAAAACCTGTGTGACGTAATAAGGTAATATGAATTCAGTACAAGTTTCATAAAGGTCCTTCAACTTATTATTTATATTACTATAATGTATTACTTCAACTAAGCTTCTCAACTAAGAAAAAAGATCAAAAAATCCTCTAACTGTGACCCTTTTCTAGCTGAGATATAATTCGTATATCTATAGAGAAATAAAAATAACTTATAGATTTTGACAATATTTAAAACCTTTTTTTTTTATCGCTGTGGCAACGCATTTGCGCGCTATCCCCCGCCGGTGACAGACGAGGGGGAGTGTGGGACTCACCGGCCAGCTAGAACCCGACCGGAATACCCACTAAAACCACAGCGGCCCCTTCCGCGCTTTTACGGGGAGCCGGAGAGATCGTCTACTGACATTCGATCCCCGGAGGGACAATATTTAAAACCTAATAATATAAACGAGATTGTAAATTTGTATATTTGTTACTCTTTTACGATTAAACTACTCATATAATCCGAGTTCTCTTCTCGTTCTCTTGCAAGATGTTATTTACATAAAATATCCTTTAATGGCCAAAAAAAGAGTGATAGATTTTTACCTTATCTCTTTCTCACCAAAAAGCATCATCATCATCATTATCATTCTCCTGCTTGTCCCAACTACTTGAGGTCGACGCAATATGTACTCCTCTTGCCGATAGATAGACCGGCCGTCTGACGTTAACAATTCTTGGGAATGCAATTGCTGACCGAACTGGCATCGGGTAGTGGCAGGTCGTTATAAGGTCTCTTTTACGACATTCACGAACAAAGTAAGGGTTGGTACTATTCGTAGCCGCTACCACACTGCGGTATATATATATATATATATATATATATATATATATATATATCTCTGCACAGATGGCGTAGTGGTTAAGATACCGACCTTCCATGCCAGTGCCGTGGGTTCGATTCCCACGCAGGACAATACTTTGTGCGATCCACAGTGTTGTTCTGAGTCTGGGTGTAATTTGTCTGCGTTAGTTGCATGTTTGTAAAGTCCCCCGCAATACAAGGATTATTTCCTTAGTGCAGGAAGGTATCTTTTAAAAAAAAATAAAAAAATATATATATATATATCTGAGTCCATCAAGACTACTACGTTATAAGGGAAAAGTAGCACAATTTAAACAACTTCAACTTATGGCATTTTAATTGGAATCCTTTTCCTGTTCACAAGTAACTTTTAGAGAGTCTATTTTATGGTAGAATACTTTCCAAATAGACACGGGTAATAAAACTTCACTTGTGTGAAGAGCGGTTACGAATTAATACCCCCCATGGGAGCTATTTTTGCACTGGTATAAATACTTGTAGCAGAATAATTTATAATAGAGTTCATTTATTATAGACTTTAGTCTATAGAAAAGAAGTAGAACATATTAAGAAAGATTTTTTTTAAAGCACATATGAGTATATTCAGCCATCCAGCATACAAAATGTAAAGAAAATATAAGGTGCCGAAAAAAAAAGTATATGACAAGTAAATCTACGTAATGGATTAAACAATTAGCTAAGTGATTCGCTTCGCTGGAGATCTAATACGTAATAACTAAAAGATCTAAGACATTTTAGTCTTGTAGTATATTAATTAAAGAGAAAAACTAACACATGAAAGGAAAAAGAAAAAAGGAGCAAATGATTTAATTCTAATAAAAAAATCATCATCGTCTTAGCCCATACATGTCCCACTATTGGGCTCGGGCCTCCTCCGTAATGGAAGGATAATTTACCCACTATACCACGCTGGTCAGACGTGTCGATATAGGGTTTTGTTTCGAGTTTACTTCTCTCACATAGATGTTATATGCGTTTTATATCCCTTATTCGTCTTGTACGATCACCCACGGGTAAGATAGTGGTGGAATTGTATTTCTACTCCATCACCACACGGAATAATTCATAGTCAAAAATAACATCACCATCATCATCCCTTTTTTATCAGGATATGATCTGGACATACCTCACCCATTCCCGGTGGCGACGGAAGGTCGGCGTGTGACCCCATAAACCACCATGTTCATATCCATCGCCATTGAGCCGACCACTGGTGCCAATTGCTTGACTGCCGTGACCTCACCATCAGACTGCTAATTATAAATCACACGGAGGTTTGACCCACAGGCAGTTCCAAGATATGATTCGAAATGTCTTGGGATGCGTAACAAATTAAATTAGAAAAGGATAAAGAGGAGGAGTTAGAAAAGGTGAAAGAGAGAAAGAGAAAGAATGATTCTACTTTCCTTCTAATCGAAGCGGGAGATAGGAAAATAAAATTGACTAGTCAGCTATTAAGTAAAGGGATATACAGCTACGATAATCGTAGCAGTACGGCACTGCGGATATGGAAGAGCTTGACATGGCCTATATGTGAGCCTTAAGATTGATTGCTACAGTGCAGTGGTGGAAAAATAAGGGACTGTGGCGTATTATATTGTAAGCCTTATAAGCGAAGCGTTGAGGTGATGCTCTACTCTCGATATATGATAATCAAGGACTTTTCAAAACTAAAAATGACTGAATTTTTCACACACTGCACTTATAGGATAATATTATCAAACATACGTTAAGAAAAACATTCGTTTAAACGTATTTGATATTTTAAAAAGCAATTATTTGGTGTAAAGTAGGGAAAAAGTTGATTAAAAAGAATATTCGCGAACGTACGGATGTCTGTCTGTGTGGATCTGGTACTCTCACGACCGTAAAAATTTATGTATCGAAGTTTTTCTTATTAAAAGCTTCATAATCGCAACCCACTATTTCTCTTCGAAAATGGCTTGGCAATCGTCCGCAGAGAGGTCGACCTCGTAACGGCGACGCTTCGGCATCACAGTTGTTTGTTACCGGGGCATTGATGGTAATAATACCTGAAAGGGTAACCCACCGAAACTATACCAGTTGTCGGCCTAATGTCGATGGCGAATACGGTGGGTTATTGGGCGGCACACCGTCCTTCCGTCGCCTCATTTGAAATTGGCGGGTTGTGTTCAAATTTATATATATACATTTATATATATATATATATATATATATATATATATATATATATATATATATATATATATATAGGCTGTAGACAAAGAACTGTCAACAGTGTGTTCCTAACACATTAAATCCTATTAGAACCAGTTTCGGCTTCTACCCGAACGAAGTCGCGGGCTAGTCTGAAAATTAAAATATTATCAATTTTGCTTAGATTTACGTAGATAACAATGGACTCGTGAAAAAATTAAATCGCTTAAATATCGAACGTCAAAAACAAAACAGCTATTAAACTTTACAAGACATCGGCCATCAGCGAAGCTCACTAATTATTTTCTGATAAGTTAGGATCTTGTAAAATACTTAAAACAAAACTTTTAATATAACTTCTTTATTGTTTTGCAACTTAAACTGTATTTTATCCTATTTTGTAATTAGTACAAAGTCTGTCAGACGTCCTATAAATACCAAGTTAATGTTGACCTACAGAGTATAAATAAAATTGTAGCGAAGTTTAATTATCTGTTTGAAAATGTCCTTTATTGAACTTATATCTCCTAAATAGAACAATGTCATTATTGGCATACTTGGCAACCTCAGTGGATACTAAACTTAAGAAAGACAAGCATAAACATAGCAGGTAATTCAAATTACTGAAATTTAGCATTTAATATGCTTAATCTATATATATAAAAGAAAGTTGTGTTAGTTACAACACTTATAACTCGAGAACGGCTGCACCAATTTTTTGTTTTTTATGTTTTTGAGTTTGTTGTCGTCGGGAATAGGATATAGGATATTAAAATATGATATTAATAAACAAAAAGAAAGAAAATTAAAAACACATAAATTCTAAACGTCCATTTGTTGATTAAGTAACCATGGCAACTGACAGCTCACGTCATTACGTGGTCTAATAGTTTGTTTGGAAAATACCGCGAAAAGTTAAAATTTTAATTAGGAAAATCCAATAGTGCACGCCTCATAAATTTTATATTATTTAGCATTTACAATTAGTCAATGCTATAATATGTACGATAAATAAAGCGCCTTAATTAATTCATTGAGTAAGATCTGGTAGTAATATTAAATAAAATTGCACTTTAAAAAAAAACAAAAAATTATGGGTGCGTATAAAGTACGTTCTCTCTCCCAATCTCTCTCTCTCTCTCTATCTCCCTCTCTCTCTCTATCCCTCCCCTTCTCCCTCTTTTTCTCCCTCCCTCCCTCTCTGCCCCTCTCTCACCCTCTCTCGCTCACTCCCTCTCTCTCTGCCTAATATCTCCCTCTCTCTCGACCTCCCTCCCTCTATCCCTCCTTTTCTCCCTTTCTCTTTCCCTCTCTCTTCTCCCTCTCTGTCTCCCTCTCACTCTCTCCCTCTCTTCTCTCTACCTTCGTGCTCTTATAATCTCAGTTCATATATGTCCCACTATTGGTAGCGCGCCTCCACCATAATGGGAGGGCAACTGACCTACTATACCACGCTGGTCAGACATGTTGTTATAGGCTTTTGTTTCAAGTTTTCCTTCTCTTACAAAGATGTTATATGCGTTTTATATCCCTTACCTTAGTCGTCTCTCACGATCACCCACGATTAAGATAGGGGGTGGCGAATTGTATTCTTACTCCGTCACCACACGGATAACCCTCTCATGAGCTTTCCACTTCAAAATAAATATGGCGCGTAACAGAAAAACGTTACAATATAAAATTTCTCCCATACGTCGATAAAAAAGTTTCACTTCACAAAGTAAGGGAAACAAAAAAAAATGCAATTCTGTTTTGTTTTTCTATTAAAAAAAAATGCAATATTTTTAAGATGTAACTGAAGTTAAGACATGTGACAATTTTTCATTATTTTATTTATCATTTACTTATTAGTCAATACCATAAATGAAAAAGAAAAATAATTTCGTGCCATTTTTTTTTTTCGGTAGCGCAGTGCCTAAAAATGCATTTTTCGCATACCCGCCCGTACAGGGTATGTGGGACTCGCAGGCCCTGAAGGGGACACTGAATACCCATTTCATCCCATTCTCGACGCAGTAGTAAACATAGCTGTTCGTTTACAATAGGCTGTATGGGATCTATTTCCTTTGCCTGTCCGAATGGACGAACAAAAAAATGTAAACGAACCCAATTTTCATAAGGTAACTAATGACTAAGCAGTTTAGTTTTTTATTAATTGCAATTAAACGACTAAGAATTACCAAACCATTTTCGAAAGGAAACCGCGCGTTGCAATTATGAAGCTTCTAAAAAAAGGAATATTTTAATACATTAATTTTTACGGTCGTATACAGATACGGAATATTTTATCCAACGTCTTCTAATATTTTTTAATCAACTATTTTCTTACTTTAAAAAATAATTGCTTTTTTAAAATATCAAATACGTTTAAACGAGTGTTTTTTCTTGACATATGTACGATAATATTATCCTATAAGTGCAATATGATAAAAATACAATCATTTTTAGGTTTGAAAAGTGCTTGATTTTCATATATCGAGAGTAGAGCAAGACCTCAAAATGTGTGCAAAATTTGACTGGTCAGAGTTCGTTTTGTGCAAGTGTTACGAATTTTTACGAATATTGTTATAATAAAACATATTATGTCTATATTGTCATCAACAATGCCGCGACTATTAAAATCAAATCTTTCCCAACAAAACAGTAACGCAGTTAGAATTCGAAACATAACAAACGTAACCACGGCAGAAGAACAATTTATTGCACGGAAAGACCGCCGCGATAATATGGCCCAACTCCGTGCTTCTTAATCACAAGAGTAAAGCGAGGCAGGCCGTGCTGTTGACAATGCGAAATTTGTAGCCGCTACCACACAGCTAAAAATAACTTAATAATTTTAAATTAATCGAAATCTGCTTATCACATTCATTAACTGTTAGGCGGAACGAAGTGTGCCGGGTCCGCTAGTTATTTATAAAATCCCGATTACAAAGCGAAAAATGATGTAACAAGCGGGATTCGAACCCGCACCGTCCGGCCCAATCGTGCTGCCACTTACACCACCGTGAACTATTGTAGGACAGTCAAATCTCGCTTCGTATCATATTTACGTCTTTAAGGTGACGCGCGCCGTCTACCCGACAATGTTTTTTATTAAATTTTCTCAAGTTCAAAAATGTTTCAAAACTTATAAACGTAGTGTGTGTAACAATAGTGGTAGAACCACACTGTGGACAGTTCTCTGTCTACAGCTGTGAGCCGGTCCGTCCGGGGTACTCACACACTCTCGCAGAAGATCAACATCTGAGTAATGGCAATGTGCTATTGCGCTTCGTTCGGTGACCGAGAGAACCGGAAGCCCAACTGGAGTGTGTTTGGGGTTTGTATTGGTAGGCAGCGGCCTAGCTATTGCAAAGGTCTATGGACGGCAGTGACACTTACCATCAGGTGTGCTGTCTTCTCGTTTGCCACCATAAGCTATAAAAGAAAATACAAGCGTGGGACTCAATGGGAACAGCAAGCCACTGAACGACAATAATTAAGAGCTTCAGTGAAAATTAATGTTCATAATTTTGAATTGAAGCGAACCTTTAAATGTGATACTATTTCAGCCTACATATACCCCACTGTTGGGCTCAAGCTTCCCCCACAATATGAGTGAAATTGACCTACTATACTGCTTTGATCAGATGTGTTTTACGATTTCAGATAGGGTAATCTTTCTCTTGCATAGACACGATATGCTATTCACAGGCAAGAGAAGAGTTGGTGAATTGTATTCTTACTCCGTCATCATCACAGCTCAAACATGTCCCATATTTGGGCTGGGGCCTCCTCTGTAATGGGAGGGAAATTAACCTACTATACCACGCTGGTCAGACATGTTGGTATAGGGGGCTTTGTTTTGGGTTTTCCTTCCCTTGCATAGATGTTATATGCATTTTATATCCCTTAGTCGTCTCTTATGATCACCCACGGGTAAGATATGGTGTGATGAATTGTATTCTTAGTAAGATGAATTCAAAACCCAATCACCGGCGGCGATCATTTACAATTACATCAACAATATGGATATATGCTCGCCATGTGCCAGTACCTTCTTTAATAAGAATTAGTTTCCTTAACCACATTGGAGCACTGATCGAAAATCATGGGAGTAAAAGCGGTCGCTACGACTAAAATCAGTTAGATCATATTATCATCACACGTTTCATAAGAAAAAGCAGCTGCCCACTCTCCTGATGAGATCTTTAGTAGATTTTTACGAGTGCCACGAGCAAGTAAATAGTAGTAATAATTAGATTCTTATCCTATCGATACCGAGGCAATAATACTTCTAAATTTTACATTGTATTATAATAGTTTCTGATCTTTACGCGAATATTACAAATTTGAAATAAAACTACTTTATGGATTCTATCGCGTTTGTATTTGATTTTTAATTTCTCGACGTTTCAAACACTTTACCGTAATCAGTCTTCCCGTGACCATGATCACTGTAAAGTGTTCGAAACGTTGAGAAATTAAAATCAAATACAAACGCGATAAGATTCGTAAAAGTAGTTTTATTTCAAATATATAGTATTACTAGCAGACCCGGCCATGCGTTGCTGTGGCTAAGGTAGTCTCAGTAACACGTGGTGATTATGCTAATAAATTGTAGCTTATATGATACGTTTTTACGTTTAAAAAAGCGCCATCTATTAAATACTTACTCAATCCAGTCAACAGATACCGCCATCTGTTAGAATCCTTTGGAGATAACAGATAATTGTGACTGTCAAATAATAGACAAATAATTTGTAATAAAATAATATTACGACTATAAATTGAGATGAAAGCTATCCTATCTTTTAAGTTGGATAGTGTAGTTTACAAATGCTCTGCAAATTTGATTAAAATCGGTTAAGTACTTTAGGAGTCCATCGCGGATAAACAACGTGACGTGTAATTTATATATATTAAGATTATAAGATAATACAAAATAAATTTCGGCCTCTCTGTAAGATACGACCAACTGGGTCTATATTATGAATTCGATTCCCATCCAGGACAATACTCTGTTCCCGTCTCGGACGGATTAACGGGGTGTGACTGCATTGTATCCCGCCGCCAAAAAAAAGGCAATACTTTTTGTGATTCATAAATTGTTATTTTGAGTCTGGTTAATTGTATATTTGTAAAGTCTTAGCATATAGTTGTAAAGTCTAAGTATATAGTTGTAAGTCCACAATACGGCCATCGAAGACAAATATCGGGTACCGGTGGCCCGCTCGCAGGGCGAAGAGAGGTGTTTGTAGGGTGGGTCCATGGGGTTGCGTGCCGCCTCTTCTGTCGCCTCGGACGATTTGTCGGGGCGCGACCACATTCATAGCCCACATTACGGGCATAAAAAAAAACGTCCACAATACAAGGAATATTTTCATAGTACCAGGTGTGATCTTTTAAATAAAGATAAAAAAAAAAACATAATGAAAGGAAATGAGGCGACTAATTAATCTTTTTTAATGTATCTTTTTTTATTTTCATAGGAAATCAAATAGCAACCCATATTATATTCAATGGTGAACATAAATCGGCCTTGTGTGGTTTCATGATAGCGAACGTAAATCAACGTTAAAATATGGGCCCATTTTTATAATACTTATCTAAAAGCCATAAACTTAACCAGCTTATATTTTTGTATGGCAAATGTGACCAGAACATCCACATTATTAACCATGAATTTTAGACTTATATATTGTATTTTTACATGTAATTTTATATAAGGGAATGAGGTGATGTCATTATGTAATTTTAATTCGCCCTGTAACCAAATTTTTTTAGACCTTTATTTTCTTTTTTTTGTTGCATTGGACTATGGACGTGGTCTCGCCCCGCCAAGTCGGTCCGGGGTGACGGAAGAGGCGACGCGTGACCCCATAGACCCACCATGCAACTCTCCTCCCTTCGCCGTGCGAGCGGGCCACCGATACCCGATGTTTGTCTTCGGTGACTTTAGACTATACCTATGGTATAAATTCTTGCATCACGTAGCAGTTACACATAAACCCTGCAACCTTTACCAAGTCATTGGTAAAGGTTGCATCATCTAGTGCCACTTCAGCGTGCTAATTGTTTATTCTATTTCAGTCACTCATGTTCTTCTGCGGATTTCCGTATTATGGTCTAAGAGTCAGTGAACTAACTAAGAGTGTTCAATAGCGGTAGGACCACGCTGTGGATAATTCTCTGTCTACAGCTGCGGGCCAGTACGGGGTAGTACCACATTCTCGCAGAAGATCAACATCTGAGCAATGTGCTATTGCGCTTCGTTCGGTGACCGAGAGAGCCGAAAGCCCAACTGGGTGGGTTTGGGGTTTATATTGGTGGACAGCGGCCTAGCTATACCCTTGGTATTGCAAAGGCCTAGCTATACCCTTGGTATTGCAAAGGGGGCAGTGACACTTACCATCAGGTGCGCTGTCTGCTAGTTTGCCACCATAAGCAATAAAAAAAATATTAAAGCGTGCGACATTCAACCATCTCAATGGGAACAAGCAAGCCACTGAACAACAAGAATTAAGAGCTTCAGTGAAAATTAAAATGCTTAATTTGGAATTAAAGCTAACCTTTGGGTGTAATACTGTCTCAACCCACATATACCCCCACTGTTGGGCTCAAGCCTCTTCAGCGTGCTAATTATTATTTGTGCCATGTCAGTTACACTTGTTCTTCTGCGGATTTCTGTATTATGGTCTAAGAGCCTGTGAACACCAGACCTTCGTCATTTTGTAAAAGCTGAAAGTTTATCAGCGCATGCTCCCAACACTGGTAAGAACGATGGACCAATATGAAGTTTGGACTATCGTAGCTTAGGCAGATAAACGGTACTAAAGATATGTAAAGTTCCGATCTAAATTCATTAAATAATTAAGTGCGAAGTTTTGGTATTATCCTTCAGAATATTATTAAATACAAAATATATTAATGCTGTATGGTAGCGGCTACGAATACTACCAACCCTTACTTTGCTCGTGGATGTCGTAAAAGACGACTAAGAGCATTAAAACGCTCTGGGCCAACTCCATCTGATGCCGTTTGGTCAATAATTACATTCCCAAGGAGGGTTGACGTCTGACAAGCGGCCGGTCATAAAACTATTGCCAATAACTTTAACGATATGTACAATGAAAGAAGAGTGCATATTGTATCGACCCCAAGTAATTGGGATAAGCGTAGAAGAATGATTATGACATTCAGAATATTATTAAAGATTAAGTTTTTCATTGTCAGACACTTAACATCGTGGAAACCCATTGCCAGAACCTTTAATGTTCATAAAATTATAATTCTACTTTCGTTATAATATTAAAACTGGTTCAAATTACTGAAATTTAGCATTTAATGCTTAATTATTTATAAAAACCCGATTACGAAACGAAAAATGATGTCACAAGCGGGATTCGATCCCGCGCCTATTGGAAATCCGGCCCAATCGTGCTGCCACTTACTCCACCGTGAACTATTGTAGGACATTCAAATCTCTCTTCGTATCATATTCACGTCTTTAAGGTGATGTGTGCCATCTACCCGACAATGTTTACACATTGTATAGGCTGAAGTATTACTTCAAACTTTGCAGTTAGAATTATATTAAACGATGACATGTAGGTACATGTAGGATAGCTGTATGAGCGAGCGTGTGCCAATATATACGAGTACATGAGTAGGTACGAATGAGAAGCGCTTGTATTGTTTAGTATTTAGTACATGTTTACATTAGCTAAAATAATATTACTATCTTTTAAATAATATTAATTTAATATTTTTTGTTAATTGTAAAAATATTATTAATAATACTATTACTTTTCCGTGTAGTGACAGTGTAAGAATACAATTCACCACCCACTATCTTACCCGTGGGTGATCCTACGAGACGACTAAGGGATGTAAAATGCATATAACATCTATGCATGAGAAAGAATACTCGAAACAAAACCCTATCGACACATCTGACCAGCGTGGTATAGAAGGTCAATTACCCTCCCATTATGGAGGAGGCTCGAGCCCAGCAGTGGGACATATAGAAGCTGAGATGAATACTATTACATAGGTTATATTATAATAGCCGATTTTATGTATAATACTTGGGTAATAAGTGTAAGAGATTGGTATAGGTTTTCTTTGAGATTTTCTTCTCTCAGATAGAAACCCACCCACAGAGAAGAAGAGAGGGGAGGGAGGGAGAGAGGTTAAGAGAGGGTAACTGTAATTTTATTCCATCACTTTACATAAAAAAAAAAAAAAAAATATTTCATTGTATTTATTTTTATACCTACAGTAAAAAGAGCTCGAACAATTACTTCAAAATTGTACAATCAACGCCCAAACGTTTGAATATATAACTACCATTCTAATTGGCTTTTTGTCGAAGTCTGTCCCTTTGGAAATTATGACCTTAATCTCTATAGGACAGCTTGCTGAATGAGGATCAAACGTGCTCTTTGGTTTAATCTAAACACGGTTTTATACAGCCAATGTATGAAAAGTAAAAACTCGATCGCAGTACCACCTACTGCATCCAATTGCGAATCTAAACCATTCTCAAATCCACTTGAACACACATAATAAATTTCAACAAAATCCGTCCAGCCGTTTAGGAGGAATTCAGTGACATACATACGTACATAAGAATTATCTTATTTTATTACTCTTATCCCAATTAGTTGGGGTCGATACAGTATGTACTCTTATTTCATAGTACATATTGTAAAAGTTATTGGCAATAGTTTTATGACCGTCCGCCTGCCAGACGTCAAACCTCCTTGGGAATTTAATTGTTGACCAAACGGCATCTGATGGAGTTGGCCCAGGTCGTAAGACTCTTAGTCGTCTTTTACGACATCCACGAGCAAAGTAAGGGTTGGTAGTATTCTTAGCCTACTACCACACAGCTGTATATACATATACATATAAAGATTAATATTTTATACAACACATACATACATACATACATATCATCACGCCATATCCCTTGCAGGGTAGGCAGAGATCACAGAGTGCCAGAGAACTCTATCCTTGCATACTTCACTCGCTTCCTCAACATTCATAATTCTCTTCATACACGCTCGCTGGTTTCGGAGACACCACCTTCCTTCAGTACATGACCGATCTGGTCTAAGTAGGTGAGTCTCAGTCTCCCCCGGTACCTACATCCTTCTATTTATATATTTTATACAACAATGAAGTAAAAGTTAATGTTAGCTGTAATTGAATGAATTCGAACTAATCACGTACATATACAATAATTAATTAGAGAAAATGTTCATTTATTTGATAACGTGTTCCTTAATTAGAAATGTAATATTACATATACTAATTACATGTAAGATAGAAAATATTTTTGTTTCATTAATTATTATTTAATATGTGGTTGGCCGAGCTTAGCTAGCCATTTTCTTCTTAGTATTTTTTTTGGTAAATATATTTAAATAATAAAAAAGTAAAAAATCGACCAAGTGCGAGTTGTACTCGCATATGAAGGGTTCCGTCAAACTAAAAAAATATATGCGATATAACTAAAAATTTAAGGTTTTCTGAATTTTTCTTTATATGTGCTATAAAAAAATTGCTTCATGCCAAATTTCAAGATTCTAGGTTGACTGGAAGTACCCTTTAGGTTTTGATTCCCTTGCAAGTAGTTGTGAAATTGAAAATATACGGCTTAAATTGCTGTTTCTTTTGATTGTGTTGACATAGAAGTTTGATTTTGTTACAGTTTAAATGAATTTCAATTTAATATCTCTGCATGTTCAGGACGAAAGGGGTAGTGAGTTTAATTTTTTTTTTATATATGATATACTTAAAATTTACGGTTTTCACAATTTTTCTTTATCTAGCACAGATATATAAGACGTTGCTTTGTACCGAATTTGAAGATTCTGAGTTCACGGAAAGTACCCTGTAGGTTTTAATTCCCTTGCGAGTGTCGAAAATATGCAGAAATTTGCGACATAAACAGCTGTATTTTTTGATTGCGTTAGTTTTGAAGTTTGATTTTTCACAGCTCCAAGGGACAGTAGACTTAAGTATTTGATATAAATTTCAGCTTGATACGCGTGGAGACGCGTTCCTGAAAAAAAGGATCTTGACAAACAGACAAACGTACAGACGTACGGGCAACAAAGTGATCCTATAAACGTCCAGCAGTCGTCATATTTATGAGTTGATCGACTCACATATAGATCAAAAGTCTAACCCACATCCAATTACCCAGAAAGAGTACCTAGAGAGTTCAAATTTGGCACCCAGTTTCATGAAAGTAATTATAAGATTAGATTTAAAAAGTCATAATCAAGTCACAATGTTTACACATTGTTATAGGCTTAATACTTAAAACTTTACAGTTAGAATTGTATTAAACGATGACACAACCTTGTTCGAATCCCGCTTGTGACATCATTTTTCACTTCATAATCGGATTTTATAAATAATTAAGCATATTAAATGCTAAATTTCAGTAATTTAAATATTTTCATCATTTCAGCTCATTTTTGTCGCATTGTTGGACTCGAGCCTCCTCCATAGTGGGAGGGAAATTGACCTATTATACTACTCTGGTCAGACATGTTAGTATAGGGTTTCGTTTCGAGTTTAACTTCTCTTGCATAGATGTTATATTATATATTACATCTATGCAGAAGAAGGAAAATTTGAAACGAAAAGTTACAATAGAATAATTTACTTCTAAAATTGCCCATGGTCTGTAGTACATATATGAGCTGAGATGATAAGAGATGAGATAAATATATATTACGACAAAAACGTGGTCCTGTTAGTTATTACGTGGAAAAATATCCGAATCACAGGTTTAATAAAAATTGTACAAGAGCCAGACAAATATTTGCAGGGCTTTCGTAGTAAGTACATGATTATATTTGCCTAAGGCTCCCGTTTTGCATTCATAGTACTACAGTATGTAATCAAGATTTTCTCCTTTTTATATCCAGCTGATATGAATTTTGACGAACGAGTTTTTTTTTTAAAGACACCATTCTGCACTAAAGAAATAATCCTTGTATTGCGGGGCGACTTTACGAACATATAATTAACGCAGACAAATTACACTCAAACTCAGAACAATACCTTGTGAATCGCACTGAGTATCGTCCTGCGTAGGGATCGAACCAGTCTGAACCGTATAAGCACGTCATGGAGCGGTCGCTTAAGCCCTTTTTCTCGCGAACTTAAGAAGAGTGATACATACGCCCTTCCCGAATTCATAATACTATTTAAATAAATAAATGATGAACGAACCAAGATTATCTTTGCATAGATTATTATTCAAAATTAATTGATATATTTAAACTCGTAAAAATTCCACTGTTAGTCTCCAAGCTCCTGCACTTGAAGTAAGACACCTTAGTCCTCCCGTGACCATGATCACTGTAAAGTGTTCGAAACATCGGAAAATTAAAAATCAAATACAAACGCGATAGAATCCGTAAAAGTAGTTTTATTTCAAATGTGTAATACTCGCGCAAACATTAGAAATCTATAAACTAAATATTATATGTTAAATACTTTTTGAGTCATAAAGGGTTCAAAAGTGGTTCATGTAAACTTACATACGGTGCAGACAGAGCAAAATAGCCAGTTTTTATCGCTTCCACTTGGCTTAATACTCTATGGCATGTCTTTCTACGCCTTAAAACATAATGTTTCAAAATATAAGAGCCAGGTATTGACTATAAACATTAGTTAATCGAGTGAAAACGTAACAACGACATTAAGTTAATGCGTTGCTAGATAAAAATTGTTGTCACAACAACCGTAGTATTAACAAATACATTTTAGAATGTTTTTTTTTAAATAATTACATACAAATCATCACGCCATATCCCTTGCAGGGTAGGCAGAAAGAACAGAATGTCAGTGAACTCTATCCTTGCATACTTCACTCGCTTCCTCAACATTCATAATTGTCTTCATACACGCTCGCCGGTTTCGGAGACTCTTGACTCCACCTTCCTTCAGTACGTGAGCAATCTGGTCTAGGTACGTGAGTCTCGGTCTTTAAATAATAAACAATATAAATAGCACTCAACCGAACAATAAATTAATAAGTAAACTATACTAGCTAGCTAGTCTATATTAAATTCTAACAAGAATCTATTCTTAACAAAAGAGTAACGTGAATACTTCTAAATGAAACTTATAAGAATTGCTGAGCCCTACTTCATGATTCAATCTGTAGGATTTTAATATTCAAAGTCAGATTTTATCGAACACTTAAGGATTTCGGGATTAGAATGTCATGATTCTTCTTAGAAGGATTATTCTTAGACGGATTGCGTAGAAATTTAGATTAAAAAAATATTTTTCTTTACGTACATTGACAGACGAGTAAGAATAAAATTTATCATTATTGATTTCACGAGAATATCGTAAAAAATATATCGAGGGATTAACGTGTGCAAGGGAATGAGGTCATTCACCTTTCGTAGTTTTTAATTCACTTCCCTCTTGTGTGACTATTCATAGTATAGATCCAATTTTTTTCAAGTGTAGTATTTTTCATTTTTTACATTTATCTTACTTACATTTATCTGTGTGGTGACGTAGTAAGAATACTATTCACCACCCCATATCTTACTTGTGGGTAATCGTACGAGACGACTAAGGGATATAAAACGCATATAACATCTATGCGAGAGAAGGAAAACTCGGAACAATACCCTATACCAACACGTCTGACCAGCGTGGTATAGTAGGTTAATTTCCCTTCCATTACGGAGGAGGCCCGAGCCCAACAGTGGGACATTTATAGGCGGTGATGATGATGATTTTTCATTACCCCTTTTGAATTGATCACATAGTATGGTTACGTTCCCTAATATTACTGCGAAATAGATTTTAAAATAAAACCTTATATCAGATCGCATTACTGAGATTAAATAGTAGATCAATTAATACCCCGCAATAAATATGGCATATCGAGTCTTAAAAAGAGACAATTGAAAAAAAAGAAAAAAAGAGACTAATTTTGGCTTCGTAAAACGCTGCCTCTGTCGAAAAATGTGTAAGAAAGATGAAAAATTTTCTTTTTTTTTAGTTTTTAAGAAAATTACGCTAAGATCAGTGACCAAAAACCTTGTTCCTTATATTTTTTCAAAATTTTGATCAATCAATTCGGAAAAACGGTTTAACGGATCGATCCGAAAAGTTTTAGGCCTATTAGAGGTATATTTTTGAAATAAAACTACTTTTACGGATTCTATCGCGTTTGTATTTGATTTATAATTTCCCGACGTTTCGAACACTTTACAGTGATCATGGTCACGGGAGGACCATGATGACGTTTCGAACACTTACAGTGATCATGGTCCTCCCGTGACCATGATCACTGTAAAGTTTTCGAAACGTCGGGAAATTATAAATCAAATACAAACGCGATAGAATCCGTAAAAGTAGTTTTATTTCAAATGTGTAATACTCGCGTAAACATTAGAAGTCATTATGTTAGAGGTATATTTATCTGTAAAATGATCTGTAAACCTTATATTTGTCGCTAGTATTAATAAAATTACACTCGATTTACCAAACCAGGGGAAAAGGATTTTTACTTTTTTCATGATAATATGAGAATTTTTCTTTTCATATTAATCATGGGTTCATCTTCATCAATGGGTTACCAAACGAATAGGAAATTTATTCTTGATTAGGCAACTGCCCTCCAATTTGCACAATGTACAATTAGTAGTTACCAAGATATAGCTAGTTGAATAAAAAATAATCTTTTTGTATTCAAAATACGATATCAAAAGTCATCTTTCCCGTGAGTGGTCGTAAAAGAAAACTAAAGTAGCAGAAAACATCAATACAAGAAGAGCAAGCTCAAAATGAGACCCTATACAATACACCTGACCAGCGTGGATATTGGGTCAAATTCCAATCGTGAAGAAGGCTCGAGTTGATTCGAGATCGAGAGATAAATTAATTTTGGAATAAATTTATTAAAACAAACAATATTGATGTTTACAAAGACAATAGAAATAGAATAAGTAGGTTACTGCACAAACTTTATCTAAGTAGGTTACGTATTTTACAAATAGGTTGAGGTCATAGAATGTCCCTAGGTGTGAATAAGTTAAGAGACATTTCAACTCTAACTTTCTCTCAGTAACTGTTTATGGTGTAGTAAGAACAAATGGCCATAAAAATATTTTTAGTGCAATTGTTTTTTCATTATCAAATATTTCAACTTTTTTGGATCTAATCCTTACTAATATTATAAATGCGAAAGTAACTCTGTCTGTCTGTCTCTCGCTCTTTCACGTCAAAACTATTAAACCGATCTAGATGAAATTTGGTACACAGATAGTCTAGAATCTGATAAAGGACATAGGCTACTTTTTAATGCAAAAAAAAATGTTGTAAAGGTGATGAAAAGTTGTAAGGAATTATCATCATTTTTAAAGCCAGACGCTTTAAACTTAAATTTAGGCTATTGATTAAATATAAATAAATATGACATTAAAATTTCGTTAAAATTTTCCCTTAAGGGGTAAATAAAAATATGAAAAATTTAGAAAAGTAACCTTTTACGCTGGCGAAGCCGCGGGCAGAAGCTAGTCTTATCATTAACTTGCATAACTGCAACTCTTGTAAAGCAAGATCCACAATAATCACTATAAACGATACCAACGTTTAATCCTCAAGAAGTCCGGGAAACTTTTATCAATTATTTTAGAATACGCAACAAATTTAATTAGAAAAGAGTAACACGAGAAATTGTTACTGAAATAGAATTAGCATAGGACTGTTCTGAATGGCATCCTCGTTGGCAGGTTTATGTCCAAAAGCAGTCTTTTACGAGCTGATGAATGAATAGATGAATCAAAAAGTACCCCGCAATGATAAATTGAACCTTGTTTAGAATTGGAGTTTTGAAACTAAGTACCGAGCTCTCATGCTGTATCGTGGGTTCGATCTTTATGCTGGGTAACCTGTATTTGTGAAGTCGCTTGTGACGTAAGCAGTGGTGATTTACTATTTGTTGACTACCGTTATTCGCTAATTTCCTTCTTATTATGATAGAAGCTTAAGTCCAGTAGTGGGCCGTATAAAAGCTGATATGATGATAATATAAATCATAATTAGTGCCAAAGAATATATGTAGGGCTAGTCCGCATAAGTTGACTACGATTTTTTACTGTAATAACTAAGTAATGTAGATTTTTAAAACTTTTTTATGAGCGAATAATAATTGTCACACGCGAGGCTCGAACCCATATCGATCAGAAATCCGTTCAAATCGTCCTACAAATTATACAAGTGTAAACTGTGAATTGTGGCTCGTATTATTTTACCGTATTTATGGGAGACGTGTGCCATCTACCAGATAACGATTACACATTTTACCGATTTAATACTGTAACTTTTCAGGTAGAATTATATTAAACAATGACATTACCCTATTATTTTTTGTAAATAATTTAGCATGTTAAATCTCATTAATTTGTATATAGATTTGTAAAAATAAAACATTATGTATTTCAACCTCCCCTTCACTGTATTAGGGATTGTATAGCGTGATAAAATCTATTCTTAATGCACGTCCGCCTTACAAAAAGCTATGTTCAAATTGTATATTCATAAATTCCGTGACTTATTTAGTATTTTTTTTTTTTTGTATAATTGCGTGTAACCAATTGGGTTAATTTTAAGCGACACTTTAAAAGTAAAACTTGTCTAAACTCGTTTAAAAGGGTCAATGAATGCTTTGAAACTGAAACGTTCGTGCTGATTTAACAAAATATATTTTGTTTTATTACTTTAGTTTGACGGACGAATAGATAAAAAAGAAATGTTTTTTTTTCAGTATTCTTGACAGGAATATCAAAATCTCAGACCGTCTCATAATTATTTGATAGATAATGACTTGAAAGTGCAAAACAGAATCGTGAAATTAATATGAAATACATTTTGGTAAATCGGTACGACCGTCTTATTACAGAATGCACTTGGCTACTAGTAAGTTGAAAATGTAAGTGTACTTTATTAACAAGAATAGATTCCTATTATTATCGATTATCTTTAAACGAACAATTCTCATAATATTACATTTGTATAATTCTATACACTCAGAATATGTCAAAGACTGCTGGCATTATTTCGTACATGTCCGCCGCTTCGACAAACAAAGTGTAAATACGCCGCTGCATTATTTTTTCGTTGGATTAGGAATGTCCAAATAGAAATTCATTTGTTATATATATGCGAGGGCTTATATATTGTCAGTCTACTACTGGATTGAAACGTCACCTCTACTGAGAATATCAGACAAGAAGCTCAGCCGGTTTGTCTATTATTATTATTTTTTTTATAAAAATAGTACAGCGTGATCAGTAATAATTACCTTCATTGTGATAACCTTTGAACTTCGATATAATGTAATCATCATCATCTCAGCTCATAAATGTCCCACGGCTGGGCTTGAGCCTCCTCGGTAATGGGAGGGAAATTGACCTACTACACCACGCTGATCGGATGTGCTGGTATAGGGTTTGTTTCGAGTTTTCCTTCTCTTTCGTAGATGTTATATGCATTTTATATTCCTTAGTCATCTCTTATGATCACCCACGGGTAAGTTAGGGGTTGGTGAATTGTATTCTTACTCCGTTACCACACGGATAATATTATAATAAACTCATTTGCAAAAAAAAACGGGCGGTTTTGATTTTCATTCATATTTAAAAAGATACAATACCAAAAAGGTTTCAATCGTTTGTACACGTTACTGGCCGGTTTTAAAAATGCTGTGGTATTTAAAAAAGTACGTTCTAAATTCAATTTTTCATTTGATGTTCATTTTTACAGAAAACCCCTTTTTATCCTACATTTTTGGCGCGAAGTTCCAGAAGTTAACATCGACTTTCATAACTTTTATTCAATTTTTATCGATTAATTTCATATCCTTGACTGTCAAAGCTTTATTTAATGCTGTTTGGCTGTATCAAAAATGGTAGATAAAGTGGTAAAAGCTACCAAAATTATCGCGCTGCTTGAAGAGGGTTGCAGCCAATGTTTCGTGGCTAGGAGGCTAAATGTTAGTCGCTCGACAGTCCAAAGGACCTGGCAGCGATATCAGGAGACTGGTTCCGTCGAGAGAAGGCCTGGTTCTGGAAGAAAACCATGTACCCAACCACGGGATGATCGTTTTCTTGTGAGTCGCGCATTGAGAAATCGCAAATCTTCGTATGTGGATCTTAAGAACAACCTCCAAGAAGTAAGAAATGTGCATATTAGTCTATGGACGGTCAGGAGGAGGCTTCTCGCTGCCAATATACGCAGTCACCGCCCGGCCCGCGGCCCCAAATTACTCCGTGAGCACAGAGTTCACAGGCTTAGGTTCGCTAGAAATTGTGAATCATGGACTCAAGACGATTGGAATAGGGTTTTGTTCTCTGCTGAAGCCAGGATATCTCTGTTCGGTGAAGATCGACGTCGGCGAGTGCTAAGAAGACAAGGAGAACGCTTTGCAGAGGCATGTTTCGAAGAAATCACACCTTATGGTGGGGGCTCTGTTATGTTTTGGGCAGGAATAAATTCAATGGATCGTACAGAGTTAGTCTTCATTGAAAACGGCTCACTGACTGGGCATCGATACATAACGGAAGTTCTAATTTCTCATGCACAACCCGCATTGGCCGCTCTAGGTGAAGACTCGATTTTTATGGACGACAATGCTCGCGCCCACCGATCCCGCGATGTTAATGCGTATGTGCAAGAGGTCGGCATTCGTCGTTTGGATTGGCCAGCTCGAAGTCCCGACCTCAATCCCATAGAGCATGTCTGGGACGTTCTGAAACGGCGTGTGAGATCAGTACACCCGGCTCCGCAGACCATCAGAGAGCTGAAGAATGTGATTACTGCGGAGTGGGAACGTATTCCGCAAGCAAGTATCCGGGATATACTCGCTAGCATGCCCAGACGAATTCAAGCTGTGATTTTAGCTAGAGGAGGTCACACTCGATACTACACATTTATCTGCTTTTACTTTATTAAAGAAAAACAAACAAAAAAACTTTTTTATTTTTACTTCATGAGCATATGCACTACTAGCGAATATACACTACTAGCGAGGTTTAGCATTATTTCCCATAAATTGTATCTAAATTTTATGAAATACTGATGAAAACGATTATTTTCTTATTAATTTACCAAATTGTGTGGATAAAACTACCTATAATTATCAAACAAAAAAATATTAACATTTGAAATGGTTCATTGCTTAGGTGCCCGTTTTTTTTGCAAATGAGTGTATTTAAAATATAAATTAATAGTAATTAAATACAATGTAAAAGATTATGGCTGGAGTAATTTAAGACTTTAGTATTGTGGATACGAAGTAAGAATACAATTTACCATACTCTATTTTAGCCGTGGATGATAGTAAGAGACGACTAAGGGATAAAATACGCATATAACATCTATTTTTTTTTTTTTTTTTTTTTTTTTTTTGGGGGGCGGGTTACGGTCGGCACACTCCTCGCACCACTCCGTCCGGGGTGACAGAGGGGCGTAAGCATGCACACCCGTAACCCACCCGTGACGTCGCCTTTGTCGTTGGGCCAACCACCGGAGCAGAGTGACTTGACGTCAGTGGTTGGCCCGACGGAATACCCCTGAGGAGTACCCTCTCCTCGACCGACGTCCCCCCCTCGGGTAGGATGTCGGTCTTTCCCCACGCGGTCGGCCTCTCGGCGGGTGATGGACTAAATCCCCGATCCAGTCACCCGCGGCCTCGGCTAGGGCGGCATCAGGCGCAGGTAATCGCGCCTGCGCCGCCCCAGTCGCCGGCGGCGGCTCGCGTCGTCGAGGAGACGCTCCTCGCGCACGCGCTCCGCCGCCTCCTTCCGCGAGACTACTGCCTCGCAGAAGGATGCGACCGCGTCCCAGTTCCTGACGCTGTCGAGCATCGCCCTGGCGATGGTCGGCAGCGTCAGGTCAGCACCGATGATCGCGACGAGTTCACGACGCTGCTCTGCCCAAGCGGCACAAACCTCGAGCGTATGCTGCGCCGTGTCCTCGTCGCAATCGCAGTGGTGGCAGGACGGTGTACTTTCCCTCCTTACGACCGTGTGCAGGTATTTGGCGAAGCATCCATGCCCCGTCAAAACCTGCACCAGTCGGAAGGAGAGCACCCCGTGCCGCCGATTTAGCCACTGCATCAGCACCGGCCGGAAGGCCTCCACGGTCCGCACACCGAACCGAGGCCTCTCCAGCCGGACTGCCCAACGGGCAATGATGTCGCGGCGGGCGTCGACGCGCCAGGCGGTGTGCTCCCTCAACGAGACCACACCGCCCTCCGCTCGCACCCCCAACATCCGCCGATACAAACCGGCGAGCATTTCCGCTTCCAGGTCCCATGGAGGGGTCCCGGCCAATAGACACGCTGCCTCCGTCGACACCGTGCGGTACCTGCGTATGGCCCTGACCGCCATGGCCCTCTGTGGTCGCCACAGAAGAGCCCTGAGTCGGACGGTCAGGGATCCCGCCCACACCGGTGCGCCGTACAGGGCCATCGACTGGATGACCCCTGCGTACAGCTGTCGGCAGGTAGCGCTCGGTCCGCCCACATTCGGCATAAGCCATGATAGGGCGGACGCCGCGCCGACGAGCCGTGGAGCGAGTCTGCGGAAATGCTCCCGGAACCACCATCGCCCGTCGAGCACCAGGCCCAAATACCTCATATGGGCCCGGATGCTGATATCAACCGAATTGACGGTGATCGAGACGCCGATGGGAGGGCCCATGCGGGGCCCATGGAACAAGAGGGCCTCCGTCTTGTCCAGGGCCACCCTCAACCCCAGCGCCCCGATCCGCCTGACGATCTCCTCGGTGCCGAGAGTCGCCAGGCTTGCCGCCTCCTCCAGCGTCCCACCACGGGCTGTGACGAGCGTGTCGTCGGCGTAACATATCACGCCCAGCCCGGGCGGGAGGCTACCCCTCAACGCCCAGTCGTAGCCGATGTTCCACAGGGTGGGTCCGAGGACCGACCCCTGCGGAACACCGCACGTCATGGGCGTCATATAACATCTATGAAAGAGAAGGAAATGTTTTCCCCTAGAAGTTTGAAGAAGACTCAAGCCCAGCAATGGGACATATATATGTTGAGATGAATTTCAAAGTCTGAATGATGATGATGATCATAAAACTCAGTTAAGATTTTGTAGTCAAACACAAGATTGAACACTCATATGTTGGATCTTGCCTTACACGCAAAATTACGTTAAGGTACATAATAGCAAAATTCAATTACTTTAATGAACATAGCTAGAAGTAATAAGCAGGTATGCCTACATATTCAGAGTAGTTGAGTCAGCTGCTTTGTTAGCGTTGATTACTTAGATAAGGCTTATTGCTATTTTTTTATCTCGTAGAAATTCGTTGTCTGAGTATTAGCAATGTGCTGTTGCACTTCGTTCGATGAACCAGAGAGCCGGCAGCTTATTGTGGATGGGTTTGCCGTCGTCACTATACGGATAAACTTATTTGCGAGCAAAAATTCATATAAATATGTTTGAAAATTGTTATTTTTGGCTTTTGACGCTCTAACAAAGAACCGTATTAGTTTTTCTCAGACATCTATAATCTAATATTATTTTCAAAATTTTGTGGCTATGTAAAGTGTAAGAAGTATGCGAGTTTTTTTTTATCTTTGAAATACCAGCCGCACACTTGCCTATTCTAAAGTAGGCTTTGGGCTCTTAAGTATATTAAGATTGAAGTGTCGTGTTTCATCTGAAAAACCGTAGAGCCAACGTTATTTAGTAGTCTAATTGTTATTATCTGAAGGTGTACCGTGACCAATATTCATCATTATCTTCAGGCCGCTTTTATCCAGGTAATACCTGGGATCGATTCTGTATGTCCTCATTTTTATCAAATGTGATCTCTGCGTTCATTGCCTTTCTATCCATATCATGCTTCACGCAATCTCTTCACGCATCGTCTTACCTTACCTTTAAAGCCTTCGATATTCATACTTAAAACTTTCCTTACATAACTTTTATCCCATCTCATAGCATGATCATACCACGTTAAGCATTCTTAAACTTTTTCGTCACCAAAAGCAAGACGGATAAAGGCTGAAAGAAAATAAATTTTATTTTTATACATCTCTCGAGAGGACAAATATAGAAGTGTGTAATATTTTATAGTTATTTTTAAATTGGCTTCTTTATAATCGAGATATAATATTTTATATCTAAGAATTTAAAAAAAAATACAAGAGTATAGAGAGAATGAAAATTACATTTCGTCCTATTTTTAGGTACCAATTCCATTTTATTGCGATGTAAAACTAATCTTTAATTATGTTATGTCAAGTGTAAAATTATTTTATTAATATTATAAATGAGGACTTGTATTGTGCATTTGATAAAGAGCTACATCAGGTGTAAAAAACAGATATATGCAGAAGCCACAGGAAATTTCTATAATGTCTTGTTGCTGAGGTGTCGACAGGAGATGGTACCCGAAACTCTTAAGTGAGCCACTGAAAACTCGGTCGGCTCGGTTTATCTAAATGGCGAGAGTAATGGAGAAGTGGTAAGAAGTAAGTCAGGTTATGGGGCCGTCCTATCCGCTAGCACAGGCGGTTTGGATAGTATGTAAATGGAACGTAGCCTATCCCAAAAACAGTGCAATTCTCAGTCCGTGTAAGTAATGACCATTGATATAATTTGTGAAATATGTGAACATATGTGGCAATTCTATATATTAAATGCTTCGACAGAAATTTATTTCAAATTGAAAATAGTTTTGATCCCATCTAAACTTTAGTGATTGAAGAAAATTCGTATATTTGGTATTAGATTTTCAAAAGAGGGTAAAGTTTAATGTTTCAATGACGTTGAACCATCAACGATAACCAAATTCAAATGTTGAATAAAACAAATAGGTTTTGTGCCTTTGGCTTTAAAGTAATTTATTATTTGAGAATATCTCTTTAGATTATTATATGCTGCGTGGTAGCGGCTACGAATACTACCAATCATTACTTTGTTCGTGGATCTCGTAAAAGACGTCTAAGGGCTTTATATAGAGCTGGGTCAATACCATCTGATGCCGTTGAATCAACAATTACATTCCCAAGGAGAGTTAATGTCAATAATTGCCAATAACTTTTGCAATATGTACGAGTACTCCATCGACACCAAGTAATTGCGATAAGAGCACGAATGAAGATTATGATTTCTCTAGATTATTATATTATTTTAAAGTTTTAGTTCTTCAACAGGCTGTGGTCAGACCACAGTCTTTTTAGACCCTACAGAGTGACGGCAGGGTGGTATCGGCCACATAATCAATCTTATTATCATTGTTAGCTATTTAAACTAATCTAATTTAACGTAAACCGTTCGGAATTATTGAGGGCCAGAGTGGAGTTTCTTGAGCTGCCGCATTACTTCTCTCTCCTTTGAACTGGCAGTCGAAATTAATTTCTTCACTTCAGTGGTTAAAAGAAAAAGAAAGACTAGGCAGTTGAAATTTTCTAATCATATATTTTTTATGAATTTAAAAACAAATTGCTTACCGTCATTCTGAAGTTATCCAAATTACTTGAGGTCAATGCGATATTTACTATCCTACTATAGTAAATATTGAAAAAGATTTGGCAAAAGTTTTATAACCGGCTGCCTACCTGACATCAACCCTCCTTGAGAATATAATTATTGATCAGATAGCATCAGATCAATAATTATATTTTCATCGTGCTGTGTGGTAGCTGCTACGAATACTACCAACCCTTACTTTGCTCGTGGATGTCGTAAAAGACAACTAAGAGCCTTATAACGACCTAGGACAACACCATCAGATGCCGTTTGGTCAACAATTACATTCCCGAGGAGGATTGACGTCTGGCAGGCGGCCGGTCATAAAACTAGTGCCAATAACTTTTACAATATGTACTATGAAAGAAGAATACATATTGTATCGACCCCAAGTAATTAGGAAAAGAATAGGAGAATGAATGATCAGATGGTATCAGATGGAGTTGACCTAAACCGATGTAAAACTCTAAATCGTCGACACCTACGAGAAATGAAAGGATTATTAGTTTTCGTAGCCGCTACCGCACAACAGCAGTTTTTTTTATTTTAAATACTAATAATCTTATTAATTTTTTGGAAATTAGATGTTTTCAAAGATTAAAATAGGTGCTAGCGATTTGGTTAGCAGTTATTGAACATAATATATTCAGAAATCTATTAAGAACTAGCTTCTGCCCGCGGCTTCGCCCGCGTAAAAGGTTACATTCCTAAAGTTGTTGATCCCCTACTTTTATTTTTGACCGTCGGTAATACAGTGCAACGGTATTACAATACTCAGAGTTGGAACTTCATTACTGGACTGCTAGATGGCGTTGAAGAAGCTTGATTTTGAGATTTTTTGACAAACAATTTTATTATTTTTCATATAAAAATTTCGATTTTTTTTTTAATAAAAAGTATCCTATGTTACTTTTAATACCTCCAAGAATATGTGTACAATGTTTCATGATGATCGGTTGAGTAGTTTTAGCGTGAAACCGTAACAAACAAACTTACATTCACATTTATATATTAGTAGGGAAGTAGGGATAGGGATTGAGCACAGTATTTCATTAAATCAAAAGTTTGTAATAAAAGATGAATAATGTTTATCTATAATATTAATTAATAAATGGGTGATCGTAAGAGACGGCTAAGGGATATAAAACGCAAAAAATCAAAGGAAAAAATCAAAACAAAACCTTAAATCAACACGTCAGACCCGCTGGTCATCGACGTTAGTATACTACAGCCTAGTATTTTTTTAGTATTTTCCTCACATTATGGAGCAGGCTCGAGCCCAACAAAGGAACATTATATGAGCTGAGATGATGAAGGTTTATTAAAGGTTATTAAAGGTTGTTGAAGCTAGGTTTACAAATTTTAAAATTAACTGCTAAAACTATTTCTAAATGAAATAACACAATGGGCATCTAATCTTATTTGCCAGAGGGTATTCTAATTTATTAAAGTTTGTAAGTAGATGAAATTATTACAAGAGAGAAAAAAATCGAAATAAAACTATACCATACATACATACATACACACATATGTATATATCATCACGCCATATCTCTTGCAGGGTAGGCAGAGAGAGCAGAGTGCCAGAGAACTCTATCCTTGTATACTTCACTCGCTTACTCAACATTTATAATTCTCTTCATACACGATTGCCGGTTTCGGAGACTCTTGACTCCACCTTCCTTCAGTACAATACCAATCTGGTCTAGTTAGGTTAGTCTCGGTCTCCCCCGGTACCTACATCCTTCCACTTTCGCATTGTATATCTTCTCAACCAGACGTTCTTTCGTAATTTTTTCCACATGTCCGAACCATCGGAGCATTACCTTTCGCATCTTTACACCAATACTCTCTTTCAAACCTACTGGCTCTCTTACGTCGTCGTTACGAAAGCGATCGGTTAACCTAAATTCACAGATTTTTCCTAGAGATCGCATTTTTACCGCATTAATTTTACTTTCATGCTCTTTTCTACATACCCAACTCCCGCTTTCATATAGTAATGTTGGGACTATATCCATATAGTAACTATACCAACGAATAATAAAATCTATATGCGAGCCACGAACACAGTTATTGAGTTAAAAAGGCTCTTGTGAATTCAGTAGTTAGAATAAGGTTCTTAAGCTGTGACAGAATAAATACATGCATTGTCCTACTGAATTTCAAGTAACTAGGAGGGCTTTGTGAACGAATCCTTAATAAACTTTGTATGGAACCAGTTAATCCACTTTATATTTGGGTCCTTTTGTAGAAACAATACAAAATTTAGTTGGTATTGTAAAAGAGGTATCGAAAAGGTTTTCAATTAAATCAGCTTTATAATTGACACTTATAATGTATTTATTAGTCTTCACGTTATAATGGGTTATAATGAAATACTAAGAAATGTAAGCTAATGTTATTTCTGCTTGATGAGGAAATATCGAAACCGATATGAAACCATCTTAGTAGCACGGAACGGCACGCCATTTTTGCTATTCCTATAGCAAAGTATCAACAATTTAATAATATTTTGATGACTGAGTTAGCTTGATATTTTTTTAATTATTTGGTAAATAGTATAGTTTTTTTTTTTGATAATGGTAACTCTTTATGTGTTTTTTTTTGGAAAATATATACTAATAATACCTATTTTTAGATACAAATTAAATATTAATAAATATTTTTATATCCTTTGGACATCATAAGGATATGAACAGTTTATATATTGAAATAAAAAAAATAATAAAATATAACAGGTGAACAGATGAAAAATAAAAAAGTAAATCATTAAAACAGAGAAAAACTAAGAATCGAATTAGGGTTGTCTGGATTAAGAGATTGTTCGATTTGACAACTGGAATATCAGTATTCCTAATAGCAGTGATGGAATTTACTTTCAAATTAATTTTTTTTTTACAATGTCTAAAAAGACTGAAATTTTTCTACGTAATAGAAACTGAAAATCCGTAAAAGAACGGATGTAGCCGACGTAGCTTAAGCATCAAGAATTAGAACGTTGAAATGACGATGAGCAGGCCATATCGCTCGTCCAACCGACAACCGTGGGGAAAGAAAGGTTCTTGAGTGACGACCACAAAACGGATGATGTAGGACGACCTTGTATTAGGTGGACTAACGACATCTTGAGAGGTGCTGCAATATGTACTGCACTTCTATCGTACATATTGCAAAAGTCTTATGACCGGCAATAGTTTTATGACTGGCCGCCTGCCTGACATCAACCTTTCTTGGAAATAGAATTGTTGACCAGAGGACATAAGATGGAGTTGGCCCAGATTGATATAAAGTTTATAGTCACCTCTTACACTGCAAGGATAGTCCTTTATATTATCTTTTAAATAATTGTAATTACTTCACAGAATGAGAATATTTCACTATTGAAAGGATAGAGTAATTACTGTGCTTTCATATTAAGATATCCCATTTGCTCAGCTCAGCATACCAAATTATCTCCTTTGATACATAATAACGCTGTGGTCTTTCATATTATATATATATATATATATATATATATATATATATATATATATATATACACACACACAAACACTTAGTCTGGCCATAAATACTGTTACAATTAAAAATAAAGAAAATATCACATTTGAATTTGGAATCTGTCATTTTTATATCATTGTTCATTGCGTTTTCCTATTTTGGCGCCAATACATTGTAGAATCTTTTACGATATTAAAATGAAGTTGGGGTGTTGTGGTGGTTATTGTGGTGATAAAGAGCACCGAATCGCTGTGATTGCATTACACAAAGTAGGTATGGGCCCAAATGCAATTTTTAAAACTCTCCATACGCTTGGTATTAGTAAAATGTTTATGTACAATGAGACTTCCTCTGTTTGTGACATAAAAGTATAAAAAGATCTGGCCGTTCGCGTACTGGTCGTACGAAAAATGTGGTCAAAGCAGTAAGGAAAAGAATTCAAAAAAATCCTGTCCAAAAGTAGAAGATTTTATCTCGTGAGATGAAGATAGCACCTACAACCATGTCGCGTATTTCAAAAGGTGACTTAGGACTTGCAACCTATAAGAGACGGACTAGTCATTTCTTAACTGATAATTAAAAAAAAAGTAGAGTGGTAAAATCGAAACAACTACTTAAACGGTACGCAAAGTATCCAGAAAAATGTTGTTTACGGATGAGAATTTTTTTACAAATGAGCAACATTTTAACAAACAAAATGACCTTATTTAAGCCCAAAGCTCTAAGGAAGCTTCTCCATTAGTTGACAGAGTGCAACGTGAGCATTATCCGACTTCAGTAATGGTTTGGTGGGCTAAGTCGCCTTAAAACTATAAAGCTATAAAGGAGTGACTGAGCCATACTTTTGAGAAAAAGGTATCAAAACATCGGCACAAGAATATCAAGATACCTTTTTTGATAAGCTAGTGAATCCCTTTAACCAAGAATGACCAAAAATGGTCCTTCCAGCAAGATTCGGCGCCGGGTCATAAAGCTCGGTCTACGCTATCTTGGTTGGAAACGAATGTTTTGGATTTCATCAGAGCTGAAGACTGGCCGTCGTCTAGTCCCGATCTTAATCCGCTGGATTATGATTTATGGTCAGTTTTAGAGAGCACGGCTTACACTATGCCCCGCCATGATAATTTGGAGTCCCTAAAACAATCCATACGATTGGTAGTGAAGAATTTTTCCATGGAAAGAGTCTGTGCTTCTATTGACAACTGGCCTAAACGTTTACAGGACTGTATTGCAGCCAATGGAGACCACTTTGAATAAGCTTTTATGTTTTGAATTGTTTTATATTTATGTATTAAACTTAATAAACTTAATAAACATTTAACACATTTTAAAAGTAATAAACCTTATTTGCAAACGATTTTTTTTATTTGTTACTGTATTTATGGCAAGACTAGGCATATGAGCTGAACGTCTGGACGGTTCCCTGAGTGCTGGAAGGAAGGGAGGTTGGTTCTCCTGCCAAAGCCGGGACGGCCCCCGGATTCGCCGTCGGCCTACAGGCCCATTGTGCTTCTGGACGATGTGGGTAAGCTGCTGGAGCGTGTCCTCGCTGCCCGCATCCAGCACCTGGAGGAGGTGGGGCCCGATCTGTCGGACGCTCAGTTTGGGTTTCGGAGGGGGCGTTCGACCATCGGGGCCCTGCTACGCCTGAGGCAGACGGCCGCGGAGGCTGTCGCCGGCAAAGGAGTGCTGTTGGCGGTGTCGTTGGACATCGCCAACGCCTTCAATAGTCTGCCATTCAGCTGCATCAGGGAGGCACTCCGGTTTCATGGAGTGCCCCTGTACCTCAGGCGGCTGGTGGCAGACTATTTGGAGGGGCGCAGTGTTCTCTACGCGAGCCCCGCAGGGGACATTGTGCGGACGCCCATGTCGTGCGGTGTTCCGCAGGGGTCAGTTCTGGGGCCGACTCTGTGGGACATCGGTTACGACTGGGCGTTAAGAGGGAGTCGCCCCCCCGGGCTGAGCGTTATTTGCTATGCTGACGACACGCTCGTCACAGCCCGGGGCAGGACATTCGAAGAGGCGGCGAACCTGGCCACTCTCGGCACCGAGGAGATGGTCAGGCGAATTGAGGCGCTGGGGCTCAGGGTGGCCCTAAACAAGACGAAGGCCCTACTATTCCATGGGCCCCGTGTGAGGCTGCCCATCGGCGCCTCATTAGTCGTCAACTCCATCCACATCAGTATCCAGGCCCATATGAGGTACTTGGGCCTGGTGCTCGACGGGCGATGGTGGTTCCGGGAGCATTTCCGTCAAATTGCTCCCCGGCTGGTCGGCGCGGCGTCCGCCCTTTCTCGGCTCATGCCGAACGTGGGCGGACCCAGTTTCGAGGGCCGACGGCTGTATGCGGGGGTGATCCGCTCAATGGCCATGTACGGCGCACCCGTGTGGGCGAGGGCTCTGAACGCCCAGCTCAGGGCGGTGCTGTGGAGGCCACAGCGAGCCATGGCGGTCAGAGCCATTCGCGGGGACCGCACGGTGTCTACCGAGGCGGCATGCCTATTGGCCGGGACACCCCCGTGGGACCTAGAGGCGGAGATGCTCTCCGACCTCTACCGGCGGGTTACCTCAATGCGCGAAGAGGGTGGCTCCCCATCGTTCAACGAGATAGCCACCTGGCGCGAGGACGCCCGCCGAGAAGTCATCGCCCGTTGGGCTACGCGGCTGGAGAGGCCTAGACACGGTGTTTTTACCGTTGAGGCCCTCCGGCCCGTACTGATGGAGTGGATGGAGCGGCGGCACGGAGTCCTCTCTTTCCGGTTGGTGCAGGTCTTGTCGGGGCATGGTTGCTTCGGCAAGTACCTGCACACGGTCGTGCGGAGGGAGTGGACTCCGTCCTGCCACCATTGCAGTAGCGACGAGGACACGGCGCAACATACGCTCGAGGTATGTTCGGGCTGGGACGGGCAGCGCCGTGACCTCGTCGCTGTCATCGGTGCCGACCTGACGCTGCCGACTGTTGCGCGAGCGATGGTCGACAGCGTCAGGAATTGGGACGCGGTCGCCGCCTTCTGCGAGGCTGTCATCTCGCAGAAGGAGGCGGCGGAACGGGCCCGGGAGGATGCCCGTGACCTGGGCCGCCGCCCGCGACCGGGGCGGCGCAGGCGCGAGTACCTACGCCTGATGCCGCCCTAACCGAGGCTTCGGGTGATCGGACCGGGGAATTAAAAAATACCATTAATATTTTAGTGAAGAAAATTGTAGTGGACGTTGAAGTATCTATTATTTTTCTCTACTAGGTATCTTTTCTAAGTACGTTGTATATTGTTTATTATTAATCTCATACTGGGTATTCAGAAAAGAGCATGAAAGTAAAATTAATGCGGTCTAAATGCGATCTCTATGGAGAATCTGTGGAGTTAGTTTGACTGATCGCATTCGTAGCGACGACGTAAGAGAGCGAGTAAGTATGAAAGAGAGTATTGGTGTAAAGATGCGAAAGGGAATGCTCCGATGGTTGGGACATGTGGAAAGAATGCCGAACGAACGTCTGGTTAAGAAGATATACAATGCGAAAATGGAAGGATGTAGAGACCGGAGGAGACCGAGACTCACCTATCTAGACCAGATTGGTCACGTACTAAAGGAAGGTGGAGTCAAGAGTCTCCGAAACCGGCAAGCGTGTATGAAGAGAATTATGAATGTTGAGGAAGCGAGTGAAGTATGCAAGGATAGAGTTCTTTGGCACTCTGTTCTCTCTGCCTACCCTGCAAGGGATATGGCGTGATAATATGTATGTTTATATTAACCTCATAGAAAAGCGTATGTTTTGAAATGTTAATAATAAAATCACGAATACCTTATTTTTTTTTATTTTAATATATTTTTTTTTTTTTGTTTTATTTTTTAATAATAATAATATTTATTTGCACAAGAAATATTACAAATTAGAAAAGTATCACATTAATTTAGACACAAATCAATTTAGTTAATCACTAATTCGTTGGCACATGTACTAATGTAGGCATAGTATCCCAGGTGCCAGTATGAAGATTATGAAGTAATAGTAACTATAATAAAACACATAAGATTTATATTGATATTTGAGCTATAAAATCCACTAACTTTTAAAACTTGATTGTTAGTTTAATTTTGTATGGACATTAATAGGACATGGTAGAAGTATTATTAATTATTGCAAGCTAGAGCAGTATTCACATCGCTTGGTGGCGCCCTCCTGTCGCCTTGGACAGGTGTTGTGAAAACTTAACATAAATAGAATAAAATAAAAACGCCATTATTTGACCTTGTTACATATTGAATCTTAGTAACTATTTTGATTTTTACTTTACTAATAGTAAATGACTTATTTCTATAGTTAACTCTAGGTTTATATGTATACTATATCTATAGCTTTTTATTATTATGCGAGGTCCCCCTGTTGGGTAAAGGCCTTCACCAATGAAGACTCAACACAAACAACCTAAAAAAGATTTTACAGCGTAACAACGTGTGAAATTGTTGATATCTAAGAGTTAAAATTTAAGAGTTTTAATTATCCGTGTGGTGACGGAGTAAGAATACAATTCACCACTCCCTATTTTGCCCGTAGGTGATCGTAATCAAGTCGATCTAAAGGATACAAAAGACATATAACATTTATGCAAGTGAAGGAAACCTCGAAACGAAACCCTATACCAGGGGTCGGCAACCTGCGGCTCACGAGCCATATGCGGCTCTTTGGATGTGAAGTTGCGGCTCTTTAGTTCTATACGGAAAAAAATATTTTATAAAGAAAACATTAAAAAATGGTTCTGAATTGATTAACGAGCATTAGGCACAAATAATTGTTGGCAAAAAAAAATGTGGCTCTTTAAAAACTTCAAACTTTTATAAATTTTAATTTTTGGCTCTTCCGAATCAAAAGGTTGCTGACTGCTGCCCTATACCAACACATCTGATCAGCGTTGTATAGTAGGCCAATTTCCCTAAAATTATGGAGGAGGCTCCAGCCCAACAGTAGGACATATATGAGCTAAGATGATGATGGTTATGATGAAGCGTTAAATTTACGGTCAATTTTGAAAATTAAAGTTCATGAATGTTTCATGTTGAGCGTTTCAGAGAGTATGTTAATCAGTCGGTTCCAATATTCATAAACAGCTTTGTTAGTCGCAATTCTAATCATCCTTAGATTCTTCAAATATCCTTATCATTATCCTACTCTTATCTCAATTACTGGGAATAGACGCAATATATATATACGCGTCATTCATCGTACATATTGCAAAAGTTATTGGCAATAGTTTTATAATCGGCCGCCTTCTTGAAGCTAACCCTCAAAGGGAATATAATTAATGACCAAACAGTATCAAGTAGAGTTCGTCCAGGTCCATATAAAGTTCTTAGTCGTCTTTTACGACATCCAAGAGCAAAGTAAAAGTTGGCAGTATTCGTAGCCGCTATGATTCAGCACTAATCCTCAAATATCCTGACGTTTGGTATTTTTATTATGGTTTATACTATGACTTTATATTACTACTACTATAGATGCGAAAGGGAATGCTCCGATGGTTCGGACATGTGGAAAGAATGCCGAACAAACGTCTGGTTAAGAAGATATATAATGCAAAAGTGGAAGGATGTAGGTACCGGGGGAGACCGAGACTCACCTACCTAGACCAGATTGGTCACGTACTGAAAGAAGGTGGCGTCAAGAGTCTCCGAAACCGGCGAGCGTGTATGAAGAGAATTATGAATGTTGAGGAAGCGAGTGAAGTATGCAAGGATAGAGTTCTCTGGCACTCTGTTCTCGCTGCTTACCCTGCAAGGGATATGGCGTGATCATATGTATGTATACTATGACTACATTGTCCAGGGCCTCTAAAGCGTATTTATCTCGTAACATACTGTTTGGCAGGCCGTCGGTAACGAATCTGATATGGTTCAAAATATCCTTATCTTTTTATATTAGGAAGATCTAAAGGCAGTCGCTAAATATATAAATTGTGTCATAAAATGATATTTTCTTTATAATAATTAAAATAAAAAGCTGACCATAATACGATTGGGAATAATATACGAATATGTTTGATTGTAATCAAAACATACAGGGAACATTTCAAAACTTCAAATTAGAAATTGTCGAGAAATATTCCCGACGGTTAGTTATAAACATATCTAAAATTATGTAATCAACTCATATAATTATATTACGCTGGTCTTTTTTTTTGTATTTTTGGTGTTGGGCTACAGTCGGCGCACTCCTCGCACCACTCCTTCCGGGGCGACAGAGGGGCGTAAGCACGCACACCCGTAGCCCACCCGTGAACCTCGCCTTCGTTGTTGGACCGGCCACAGGAGCAGCGTGAACTTCTCGTCAGTGGCCGGCCCGATGGAATACCCCCTGGGACATTATGTTGGTCTAAGGAATAATTAATATATGTGGTGATGGAGTAAGAATACAATTCACAACCCCCTATTTTACAAGTGGGTGATCATAAGAGACGACTGGAATATAAAACGCATATAACATATATGCAAGAGAAAGAAATCTCGAAACAAAACCCTATACCAACGCGTCTGATCAGCGTGGTATAATATGTCAGTTTCCCTCCCATTAAGGAGGAGGCTCGAGCGCAATAGTGGGAAATATATGAGCTGAGATGATGCCTGTGTGGTAGCTGCTACGAATACTACCAAACATTTCTTTGCTCGTAGATGTTATAAAAGGCGACTAAGAGCTTTACATCGACCTGGACCAATTCTAACTGATGCCATTTGGTCAACAATTACATTCCCGAGAAGATTTGACGTCAGGCAGGCGGTCGATATCCAGGAAGAGGAGTACATATTGCGTCAACCCCAATATAATAAGCTGAGATGATGATGATGATAAAGGAATAATTCAATATCATAATCCGATCAGAAAGATACGTAGGACTATAGGATCACTAGAAAGAAAGAAAGCTCAGCAGGGTTTATCACTAGGTTCGCTATTATAGGAAATGTTTATTATGACTTCCAAATATTTTATGCCATTTTCCAGTATGATATTTAAGTGTTAACAACAATTAGAACTCAGTTTTATTTCTGGATTCATATTACCATCAACAGGAAAATTGTCAGATAACTTTTTACTTTTTTAGATGAGAAAAGACGCTACTTTTTAAATTAACTTTTTAAGAGGAAAAAGAAAATGGATCCGATTCGATTAACGGACGCTTCAGTGCAATATTTACCTAAGTATGTTTATTTTCTTATCTCAGCCTCAAGTTTGTTGAATTATTATTGAAAATATTAACAATATCTAGATTTATTTTTAATAAAAAAGACCAGGATATTTGTTGTCTTCTTTCGTGTTTCATTTGCAACAATATTTGTTGTCTTCTTTCTTGTTTCATTTGCAACAATTGAGATACATTGTATGTTGTAATTTGTCTGCATTAATTGTATCTTTGTAAAGTACCCCGCAATACAAGGATTATTTCCTTAGTGCAGGCCGGTGTCACTTATAAAAAAAAAACATAAATACAGCTGCTAACAGTGCTAATATTAAAATAGAATTTATATATATATATATATATATATATATATATATATATATATATATATATATATATATATATATGTCGAAAGTAATAATAAAACAAAAACATTAATTCATCATAATAACAATTCAATTCACAATAATTTTGTATTTTAGAGATTTTTATGAATACCACGACGAGATAAAGATATTAAATTTGAAAATTACTTTGGAAAAATGATATCACTATTTTAACAATTAATTCGATCATTCTAAATCTTTAAATAAACTTATAATAGACAAAAAAAATATTTGACTACGATTATACGTACAATTATATTAGAATGAATATTATACAATTCTTGAATGTCTTACTGGACTAATGGCTATACCATTGCAAGATCGATATAGTCTATTGCTAGCTGATTTTGAGACTTCAGCCGCATACATTATTAGATATGGGCATTCTTGATAATTGAAATAACATTGAACTATTATACCATATCGACCAGACGATTTGATATAAAAAAAATACTTTAAATGGCGTTAGGCCATATCTTTACTTTTATTTGCAAATTTCCCTTTTTCTGCAGAGAAATTATTTGTTTAGTGCTATTATTTATTTGTTTAGTGCTATTTGTTTAGTGTCTTTACCATGCTTTATTCTAAAAAAAATTTGAACAAATCTGAACAGAGTTTGCTATTCCATGGCAATAAAATATCAAATTTTTTGACTGCACAGATGGCGTAGTGGTTAAGATACCGACCTTCCGTGCCAGTGCCGTGGGTTCGATTCCCACGCAGGACAATACTTTGTGCGATTCACAAAGTATTGTTCTGAGTCTGGGTGTAATTTGTCTGCGTTAATTGCATGTTTGTAAAGTCCCCCGCAATACAAGGATTATTTTCCTTAGTGCAGGGAGGTGTCTTTTTAAAAAAAAAAAAAAAAAAAAAAAAAAAAAAAAAAAAAAAAAAAACTTCCTAAATAAAATTTTGCAGTATTACTATTTTATTTTTATTTAATAAAATAATTAAAATAAGAGTTAGCACTCGTAGTGTATAGTAGCCTATTACACGAGAATTTTACTAAGTTTTATTTAAGTCCGGATGGTTTGGATACTTCGCAATATGATTAGGATAGGACTTTTAACTGATCGATGATTTAAAATTCGATAACAATTTATATATGTAAAAAAAAGAAAATATAGTTTGCCACTTTATATATTTAAAATTTTCCTTATATTAAATGTATATGCCATTTTTTACCATCAAAATATTTTTCTTCTTATTTGTTATTGCGTTTTTAACCTTACATAAAGTTAATTTAAATCAAATCCACGTATTTCATAATCTTAGGAGCTATAAATAAAGCAATTAATATAATTATAAACATGAAGTATTTCTTAAAGTGATTTAAAACGTCAATACAATGCCAACAATGATTTACTTACGTTTCATACAATTTCTGGCATCGATTCAACGATTTATTAATGAACTGCAAACTTTAATACCCACACTATTAATTTTCAAAAAAAATATTCACTTCAACTAATTATAACACTAGTTATTAAAACCACAAAAATATTATATGACAGTATAATTTACACAAAATTTATATAAACTTCTACACTATCACTATATATTTTTTTTTAAATTAAACATCGAATTTATATTTCGTTAATTTAAAAAATTGCACAGTTTTCAAACTTATCAATTATTTTATAATTATATATTTTAAAAATAATTTTATTATATTTATAATTATTAATATGATTTAATTGCAATTAATATTTGAACTGTGATCGTATTTTGAAAGTTTCAGTGTCCGCGCACGACGTCGAGCCATGCACAGCGTGTGAATAGCGCGGTACGACTGACTTTGTTTCAGCACATTTCAGATTACAAACACTGCTGCAGTATGATTTTAATTATTTCATGCTGCGGCCGTAATTCTGTGTAGATGCAATATTGCAACCTTGTCGGGATTATAGAGTATGAATCTTTAGGTTTTATTTCAGTGGAAAATTAAAGGCTTCATATATTTTTTACGCAATTTCAGGCTCAAACATTACAAGCACGATTGATTACATATTAATTATACTTTTCTTTTTTTGGGTAGGCTATGGTCGGCACACACGCTACCTGTTCCGTCCGGGACAACGGAAGGGCAGCGCTTGGCCACATGACCTACCGTATTCCCTCCTTAAAGTGTACTTTAAGTCAACAACCGAAAAAAAAATGGATGAAAATAAACCAGTTTTGCAACAGAGATATTTGTGATAATTAAAACACTGCCCATCTCTATTTTTACTTAAAGAAAATGTATTAGGATTTTGCTAATTTGTCACTCAATCATATAAGACAGCCCAGACAATGTAAGTATCATAATTATTTATTTTTGGTGTAGTTTATTATTTTTCTTTTCAAAAATTATATTAATTTATTTATTAGCTGTGTAAATTTTTATTAACTAATCATATCCAAGTCAAAATTATTATAATAATGATATTTTATTACAAACTATGTATTTTTCTCTTCGACATTAGTGCTAATAAGTTTTACCGCTAAGAAATATATTCTCATTTGATCAGAATGAAAATACGCTCTTATTCGTATTGCAAATTTGGCGAATTCGGGGATTTGAACCCATTGTTTTTCGTGTATATCACAACCAGTCATCTTTTCTTTTATAATACGCTTGTTGCTTTTAACATTTTTTTACCTCAAATTACTGAAATGTAGCATTTAATATGCTTGATTATTTATAAAAACCTGATTACGAGCGAAAAAATGATTGTCACAAATGGGATAATTTTATCATGCTAGTAGGTACATGGGTTTAATTCCCAAGCAGGACAATATTATGTGTGATGTACAAACTATTGTCTTGAATCTGGGTGTAATTTTTCTACGTTAATTGTATGTTTGTAAACTCCTTTAATAGTAGTATGACCACATTGCGGACAGTTCTTTGTCTACAGCCGCGGGCCGGTCCGTCCGGGGTAGAATCACACTCTCGCAGAAGACCGACGTCTGAGTAATGGCAATGTGCTATTGCGTTTCGTTCGGTGAGCGAGAGAGCCGGAAGCCCAACTGGGGTGGGTTCGGGGTTTGTGTTGGTAGGCAGCGGCCTAGCTATAACATTGGCAAAGGTCCATGGGCAGCAGTGACACTTACCATCAGGTGTACTATCTGCTCGTTTGCCACGATAAACAATAAAAAAAAATCCCAATTGTAAAATTACAATGTCATCTCTCATTCATCTCATACATGCCCCACTGCTAGGCTCGAAACTCCTCCACACTAAGAGGGGAATTGACCTACAATACCACGCTCGTCAGACGTATTAATATAGGGTTTTATTTCGAGTTTTTTTCATAGATGTTATATGCAAGGCCGCGGGTGACTGGATCGGGGAATTAGTCCGTCACCCGCTGAGAGGCCGACCGCGTGAGGAAAGACCGACATCCTACCCGGGGGGGGGATGTCGGTCGAGGAGAGGGTACTCCTCAGGGGTATTCCGTCGGGCCGACCACTGACGTCAAGTCACTCTGCTCCGGTGGTCGGCCCAACGACGAAGGCGACGTCACGGGTGGGTTACGGGTGTGCGCGCTTACGCCCCTCTGTCACCCCGGATGGAGTGGTGCGAGGAGTGCGCCGACCGTAGCCCACCCCACCAAAAAAAAAAAAAAAAAATTTAGATGTTATATGCATATTTTAACCCTTAGTCATCTTTTATGATCACCCACGTGTAAGATAGGGTAAATAGGATATTGTCCGGTCACCCGACGTAAGGCCACCGCGTGAGGGCGACGCCCCGACGCCGACGGTGAAAGCTGTCGGGGCATCGACAAGAGAGGAACCCGCAAGGGTATACCGCCGGGCCGGCCACCGAAGACAAAGATCGGGTACCGGTGGCCCACTCGCACGGCGTAGAGAGGTGTTTGCAGGGTGGGTCTATGGGGTTGCGTGCCGCCTCTTCCGTTGCCCCGGGCCGATTTGCCGGGGCGCGACCATATCCATGGTCCCACATTGCGAAGAAAAAAAAAGGGTAAATAGGATAAATAATGGTAAATTATATTCTTTCTCTGTTATCACACAGAAAATTACATCACTATATAAGAAAGCTCAAATTGAAATAAATGGACAAAAGACTAAGTATAAAAGAATATGTTAACGTTTGATGTCCCTTCAACCAGACAAATCTGAATAGCTTACGATTTTGTAGTAGCTGTAAATTGCAAAATAAACAGTTTTGGTGCGGCAAAAGTTGAATCGAGTTGAATAAATGTATTAGGGCTTTTAATCATCCAAAGACAAATAGTCAGTAAGAGTATTTACGATTTTGAAGAGGAAAATCTTCAACATGAATAAAGTGTCTCAGTTTTCAACAATTTAAAGACTTCCCTTAATATTTTAATTTTATATTCCATTCATTATTTTAAATCGTAATAATCTTAAGATTAACACCAGTTTTAAGTGTGATGTTAGCTCTTAACTTTTATCATTCTTCAAGCCTTTATTATACCAAGTTAAAGGAAAATTGGATAGGATTTATATTTTAATTAATTCATCATCATCTGAGCTCATATATGCCACACTGTTGGCCTCGAGCCTCCTTCGTAATAGAAGGGAAATTGACCTACTACACCACGCTGGTCAGACGTGTTGGTATAGAGTTTTGTTTCGAGTTTTCCTATTCTTGCATAGATGTTATATACGTTTTATATTCCTTAGTCGTTTCTTACGAGCACCAGTAAGATTGGGGGCGGTGAATTGTGATATTACTTCGACATCAAATGGACTAATTATATTAATTAATTGTAGTAGAATTAATATTGGCTTTTTGTTTTTGGTGGCGGGCTATGGACTAGTCACGCACCGCTAAATCCGTCCGGGGCGACAGAAGAACCGGCGCACGAGACACACCCATAGACCCGCCCTACAAGTACCTCTCCACACCGTGCGAGGGGGCCACCGGAACCCGGTCTTTATCGGTTTACCCTCGCGGGTATCCTCTCGAGTCGACGCCCCGGCAGCTTTCAGCGTCGTCCTCGACGTGGTGGCCTCACTTCGGGGCGACCAGACTAATCCCCGGTCCAGTCACCCGCTGCCTCGGCCAGGGGAAATTAATACTGGCTAAGAGATCTTTCAGCCGCAACTATAGAGATAATAATATTTTAGAATTAGGTTGAGATTGAATATTTTTTGTTGTATATGAAGTTACAAGATTAGCGTTATGGTTTTTGTAACGGAAATCCGGTTACACTGAGCTGTTACGTTCCAATTTCAATATTCTATTACGAGGATGTATGAAGTGCGTATTTTATTTTTGTTTTTGACGACTATAACTAAATTGATTAATAGATTTTTGTTTTTATATTTGAAACTAGTTATACTCGCTGCTTTGTTTGCGTTAGTTGGTATTTATTATTTTGGGATTTATTCATGTTTTTCTTGTCTTAGAAGATACCATATTATTCTGTGTGGTGATGGAGTAAGAATACAATTCATCACTCCCTATCTTACCCCTGAGTGATCGTAAGAGATGACTAAGGGATATAAAACACATATAACATCTATGCCAGAGAACTCGAAACAAACCCCTATACCAACACATCTGGCCAGCGTGGTATAGTAGGTCAATTGCCTTCCCACTATGTAGGAGGCTCGAACCCAACAGTGGGACGCATATGAGCTAAGATGATAGCATATTTGAAGTTAGATTTCTAATTAAACACAGGCAAAAATGGCATTTAATTCCATTCATCGGTTCTTTTATAAAAGTAAGGACATCTACGTATGTTTGTGTGGAAACTGACAACTGTATTCACGATAATTATTTATTTTGTGATATTTAAATAAACTTTATTTAACTAGATAATGCGTTATAATAAAACTTTCAATACTTATATTACCTTTTTTCTATTATTAGTGTCGTTTTTTCTACAAACGCAGAATAAGGTGAAAGATAAAATTTTTGAAAAGATTATTATCTTGTTACGCCAAAGAAGTATAACTTTAACGCGTGTACATAAAGTACACACACACTTTTTTTTTTTTAATATATTTAGTTATTTACATATTGGTAAATGTGTTTGTTCTACTTATTATTAGAACTTTAGTGCCCTCCATGACCCGGATTTAACAACTCTTAAATATTTTTTTTTTATAAAACTAATAGTCATATAGTTTTTCTTACGTTTTCGTTTACTATTAAAGCAAGCGATAATTAAATAAATGTACAATTTTAAAAGCATAACTGAAAAATTATATCTGTTCGTAATCAATTTGAAGTTTATAAGGTAAAAAGAAATCTAAATTTTCGTATTAAAATATTATCGATATTATTATGTCGGTTTTCTGCGAGAGTATGGTACTACCCTAGACGATATGGCCCATATATGGGTACAAAGTTGTCCGTGTGGTGACGAAGTAAGAATACAATTCAGCACTCCTATCTTACTTGTGGGTGATCGTAAGAGACGACTAATGGAGGCCATCACGCTAGGTTTTGCGTGATGGTTTTAGCTGTGCATGCATAATCGACAGGCATAAGCGAGTTTCATATTACACATACACGTTAGGTTTTGCATGCACAGTTTTGCCATTAAATCTCAGTTAAGCTACGAGACGGTATGTGTAGGATGCCTACTTCTCAGTTGAGCTACGAAGTACGACAATTAAAATCAGAGAACAGTGTCAGGCAAGCTCGCCGGAGGCCACACACGCTCGGTTATGCTCGCGCGCAAATATAGCCGAGCGGCAAAAATATCAATTTTGATATTTGCTCGGTTGCATGTACATGTCAAGATAACTGTACACTTTTATCACATACGGCTTGCCTGTCGGTTATGCATGCACAGTTAAAACCATCATGCAAAACCTAGCGTGTATGGTCTCCATAAGGTATACAAAATGCATATAACTTCCATGCAAGAGAAGGGAAACTCGAAGCAAAACCCTGCACCAACACGTCTGACCAGCGTGGTATAGTAGGTCAATTTCCCTCCCATTATGTAGGAGGCTCGAGCCCAACAGTAGGACGTAGGTACATATATGAGCTGAGATGATGATGATATGTACAAAAAGAAAAGTCAAGCAATAACCCTTCCACTAATATTCACTAATAACCTACGCAAAAAAGAACCTCATTGTAAAAAAATATTATTTAAATACCATTCAGTTACGAGAACTCCTATTGGCTTTGTATTATTATAAAACTTAAATATGTGGTACACGCTAGAGCATATTAAAATGTATAGTTACACGTTTTGAATGACATTTTCATTACAAAAGAAGTTTCAGTCGGAATCTGCACACAAATGTTATTATTATTATACCCTCCTTTTTTATTTTTTCTCCTTGCGGTGGACTATGGATGTGGTCCCGCCCCACCAAAACGGTCCGGAATGACGGAAGAGGCGCGTGCAATCCCATAGACTCACCATGCAAAGCTTCTCCCTTCGCTGTGCGAGCGGACTACCGGTACCCGATCTTTGTCTTCGGTGGCCCGCCCAATTATTATTACACCCTAGTTTTTGGCCATAGCTTCCTTAATAGATTTTTTTACCTATTTAGAAGGCTGCAAAGGTCCAATATATAAAAAAAACAAAGCAATTGTTTCAATAAACTTAGAAACCATTTAAACGTTATACCCCGAATTGGTTTTCATGAGAATGATACGAAGATGGTTTTAGAACCTTGAATGCATTATGTATTAGGCACATTCGGTCCGATTCAATTTTCGACCTTACCCGTACAAAAATATTTCAGAATTTTGATTATTTTGGCAATTGTGTAAATTTCAACAAATGTTTTTATTTTAAATAACACCATAAAATTAAAAATAAATTAAAACTACGTTATAATGGCGATCGTATTTGATGATTATGAGTTTCACATGAGAAAGCTATCCCTTCTCTTCTTGTGTTACCTTTTTTTTAACAAAACCCTGCACTAAAGAAATAATTCTTGTATTACGGGGCACTTTACAAACATGTAATTAACGCAGACAAATTGCATCCAAACTCAAAACAACAGTACAACAGTCCCGCGTGGAAATCGAACTCACGTCACATTCACGGAAGGTCAGTATCTTAACCATTTTTTTTTTACATTACTCCATTTTTTACATTTTCCACAGGAAATTTGAGGTCAATACGTGTATTTTTTATTGGAGTAGGTATACTTAGTTTGAAATGAAACTACTTTTACGGATTCTATCGCGTTTGTATTTGATTTGGAAGAGTCCTCCCGTGACCACGATCACTGTAAAGTGTTCGAAACGTCAGAAAATTAAAAATCAAATACAAACGCGATAGAATCCGTAAAAGTAGTTTTATTTCAAATGTGTAATACTCGCGTAAACATTAGAAGTCATTATGTATACTTAATTTGTTTTATATGAAGGTATTCTATATTGAAATGACAGTATACTGAGAAGTTGAAGAATATATGAGAATACAAGCTTTTACCCGCGGCTTCGCTCGCGTTAAAACTCTTCAATAAATATCAAAGATCATACATTCCAATAGAACATCATCATCATAATCATCATCTCAGCTCATATATGTTTCACTGTTGGGCTCGAGCCTCCTCCATAATAGGAGGGCAATTGACCTACTATACCGTGCTGTTCTGACGTGTTGGTATATGGTTTTGTTCGAGTTTTCCTTTTCTTGCATATATATTGTATGCATTTTATATCCCTAAGTCGTTGGGGGTGGTGAATTTTATTCTTACTCCGTTACCACACGGAAAAACCTAATCAATGTGATTCAGTATTTAAAAATTACTACATACAATGAAGTTACCCTCTGCACTTTTTTTTTAATAATAAATATCCTATGTACCGCGAAGACAATGTGTACAAAGTTTCATGATAATCGATTAAGCAGTTTTGGCGTGAAAGCCTAATAAACAAATTTACATTCACCATTATAATATTAGTAGGGATTATTGCTATAAATATATATATATTATTATTAGACAAGACTCTGTAATAAGAGACTAACTCTTGTATTGCGGAGGACTTTACAAATATAAAATGAAACATAGAACCTCCTCCTTTTTGAAGTCGGTTAATTAACTAGCACACAATAGACTCAGACTAAAGACAACAATTATTATTTTGCGTGGGCATCGAACCGACACTTAAACGGTAGGTTTCCTCAACCTCTTGGACGAAACACTCAGCGAGAGGCTCTCATCGAGTGTGTACAGGCGCTATAAAAAAATTACCCTCGTGCGTGCAAAGAAGTTTCAATCAAAATAAATATGGCGCATAACAAAAACAACGTTGCAATATATAATTTCACCCATCATTCATCATCATCATCATCACAGCCCACATACGTCCCACTATTGGGCTCGGGCCTCCTCCGTAATGGGAGGGAAATTAACCTACTATACCGCGCTGGTCAGACTTATTGGTATAGGGTATTGTTTCGAGTTTTCCTTATCTTGCATAGATGTTATATGCGTTTTATATCCCTTAGTGGTCTCGTACGATCACCCACAGGTAAGATATGGGGTGGTGAATAGTATTCTTACTCCGTCACCACACGGAATAATTTCCCATACGTCAATGAAAAAGTTTCACTTCAAAAAACTGGACATCTTAACCTATAAGCTATCTATGCAATAGAATGAATAGAAGATAGAGATAAAATAAAAAAATATGCGTGCTTACAAAGTACACACATCAGAAGTGAAACATTGGCAAACTATTTTTAAATTTCATTTATATGCATCAATGAATAGCGTGTACTCTCACTCTCTCTCTCTCTCTCTCTCCCCCCCCTCTCTCTCTCTCTCTCTTTCTCTCTCTCCCTCTCTCTCTCTCCCTCTCTCTCTCTCTCTCTACCCCCCTCTCTCTCCCCCCCTCTCTCTCTCCCCCTCTCTCTCTCTCTCCCCCCCCCCCTCTCTCTCCCTCTCTCTCTCTCTCTTCCCCCCCCTCCCTCTCTCCCTCCCCCCCTCTCTCACTCCCTCCCTCTCTCCCTCTCTCTCTCCCTCTCTCTCTCTCTCTCTCTCTCTCCCTCTCTCTCTCTCTCCCCCTCTCTCTCGTAGCTCGTTCCTCGTGTCGCGTTTCATCTGTAAAAATTTTACTCTCATGCGCAAAAAAGTTTCCCCTCAAAAAAAGATGGCGTGTAACGAAAAAAATGTGACGGTAAAGTTTTTTCCAACGCCGATAAAGAAGTTTCACTTCAAAAAATGTTATAAACGGCGTAAATCAAGATATGATTTTATATTTTTAACTTTCAACAATTTATCTCGATAAAGTAAATAAAAATTTCAAAATAAAGGGAACAAAAAAATACTTATTTTCTTGGCCAGTTCCCGCTAAATGTTTTCAATGTGCGTGGGATAACGGCCACCTGCTGCCTTTCGTGTTATTGACAAGAATCCTTGAATGCATTGATGAAATCTTTATAATCCGGATCGCTTTATTTCTCTTTGCCGTATTAATGACAAAAGATTTTGTGAATGTTTTGTTTATTGTTGAAAATGGATAGCTTTAATATTTAAAATGTGTTGAATACGTTCGTGTGGTGATGGAATAAATTTTTACTATACGAGTAATAATTGTATTAACAATTGCTGGTGTCAAAAAAGAATTAAGGGATTAGTATGTATTATATAGTATTCTACTATGAAGTCTGGCAACAATGCCCTCCTCTTCCGTCATCTCACTTTACCCCTTCTCTGTCATGTCGTCATCGAACAAGCAAGTCGATCACATTATAGTCTTAATCCTTACTGATATTATAAATGCGAAAGTAACTCTGTCTGTCGCTCTTTCATGCCAAAACTACTGAACCGATCTAAATGAGATTTGGTACACATAGTGGTGGATGGATAGTCTAGAGCCTGATAAAGGACATAGGCTACTTTTAAATGCAAAAAAGGGTTAAAAAGGGGGATGAAAAGTTATAAGGAAGTATCGTCATTTTTTTCTTTTTAAAGCCCGAAACTTATTTTTAGGCTATAGATTAGATATAAATATGACATTAAAATTTGGTAAAAAAAAATACCCTCAAGGGGTAAAATAAAAATAGGAGATGAAAATCTTTAGGAGAGTAACCTTTTACGCGGGCGGAGCCGCAGGCAGAGGCTAGTATAATATATTGTAAAGTGTCTCAAAAATATAATAAAAAGTGATTTACCAACATTACGTACATATCACTACGGACGTTACATACGGCGTTTATATCACTAACAACAACCATAACATGTTTTTTTTTATTTTTTTTTTATTTTTTATTATTTCAGTGGCGCTACGGTCGTTACATGGCATACATTAGCTTATCGGACTGTTCAAAATAAATAAAGTAAAAGTCAAATCCTGCCATTAATAGGAAGGAAATTGAACTACGATCACGCTGGTCAGACGTGTTGATATAGAGTTTTGTTTCGAGTTTTCCTTCTCTTGCATTTAGATGTTATATGCAGTTTGTATCCCTTAGTCGTCTCTTGCGATCACCCACAGGTAAGACATGGAGTGGTGAATTGTATTCCTACTCCGTCACCGTACGGATAGTAGGTACTCGTTTAAGCTTTTTTTTCTTACTATGACGTTTTAATTGATTTCTATATTATCCCAACCCACGACATTGTATTTCTAATTATTATTATTTTTGTTTATTTGATTGTGTTCCTAACATTAATAAAATCTACTAAACATTTGTACACTGGAAACAGAATATTTGAAACTTTATATAAGACTAGCGACTCGCCCTCGCTTCGCTTCGGTTACATCAGTTCGGTTGAGTAGTTTACTTTCGCTACATAGAATTCCTTTCGGAGAAGGAATTTCTTAAAATCCTACTTCATCTGACCTTTACAGGGCAGAAAGAAAGTCTTCACCAAATTCCAATTCTGTAGGTGCAGTATTTGAAAATATGGATTTTCGCAATCTCCTCCTATAGGGATGGATTTTTTAAAAAGTCGTTGTTACTTTACCTCTGCATCGTAACACAAATATGCCTACCAAAATTCAAGTCTGTAGGAGCTTTAATAAAAAAATGAGGATTTTTTAGATTAACACCTCCGCATTACCCTTTGGGAACGGACTTTTCTAAAATCTTTAATCATCTGACCCTTACAGGGCAGAAAAAATGTTCATACCAAATTTCAAGTCTGTAGGAGCTATATTTATAAATGTGATTTTTACACCACAATAACCTCCCTTGCGAGTGGAATTTAAAAAAAAACGGTTTTTAGCTGACCTTTACTTGTCGAAAAGAATATTTCTACCAAATTTAATGTCTGCAAATCTTATGGTTCCAGAGAAATCGTGATGAGCCAATACATAGGTGGAAATCTCTTATATATAGGTATATAAATATAATATAACTAGCTGACCCGGCGAACTTCGTACCGCCTTAGCGTAAATTTGATGCACTACTTTATTTTGTATAGCTGACCTATCTTATGTATGCGTACCTATTCAATTTGAACTGGAATCTATAATATTCTCCATATAAAAATGAATACCTATTTCCCTGGTCTCGTCATACCTGAGAAGGACTTTACTAATTTTATTAAATAAAAAACAAAATATATATTTTCATAATAGTGTTCATTCCGTAGGGTTCAATAATTTCACTTATATTTTTACAAATCGCTATTGAACAACTGGGCATTTTGAAGTAAACACTGAGCTCAATATCACGCGTGCTCTAGAAAGCAACTAATAGCCTCTATACCCTTCACTGCTTCTCTCTATTCTAATGCTTTTTGATAAACTATATTTTTAGTTTTACGTTCTGGCGCGTAAATAAATAATGTTGATGGTTTTCCGACACGGGAACAGGCGACATATAATTGGCCATGTGAAAAACATGGATTTTCTAGGTTGATGCCACATACACTTAGCGACTGCCCTTGCGATTTATTTATTGACATTGCAAATGCAAGCCGCACTGGAAACTGTAAACGTTTAAAACTGAATGGCATATCGTTCGGTATCATAGGGATGCGTGGGATTAAAACATCTTCGCCTTCGTACTTCCCTTTCAAAATTGTGGCTTCGATGACGTTGTTCAATAATTTCTTCACCGCAAGCCGGGTGCCATTACACAGACGTGGCTGGTTTATGTTCCGTAACATAATAATTACTGATCCGATTTTTAATTGTAGATTATGAGGTGGTAAGCCGGGCAATTCCAGCGAATTTAAAAATTCTGTTGGATAATTGACAACTTCATCTTTATTAGTAATGGAATCAACTGATATGTAATTCTTCAATTCGCCAGCTATTTTCTCTTGAATCTGAAAATTCATTTCATTCACATCAACATTTTTTGCGGCCAATATAACACGTTCGCTTAACCAAACGTGATTTACGTAATTTTGAGCAATGTTTGGGAAAACCATCTCCATGAGTTCGGTCTTTGATTCACAAAATTTACAAAAATTGGTAGGGAATGTAATGTATCCAGATGATGTATCAACAGCAATAATACCATTACCAATATCGAGCAGTTGTTTGGAAAACACTTCTCCAGACTGGTCTTCCTGCAATTCGACTCTCATGTTTATACTCAATTTAAGTGTTTTAATGTATTTCCATAAAATGGACGACTTCAAACATGCATTCAGTTCATTAGCTGGCGTTGAGCGTGGAACAACTGGCAATATTTGTCGAAAATCACCTGCTAATAGTATCATTGCACCACCGAACCGGTTTTTGTTATTTCGTAAATCTTGCATCGAGCGATCTAATGCCTTCAAAGATTTTTTGTGTGCCATCGTACATTCATCCCAAATGATCAATCTGGTTTGCTGCAGCATTTTGGCCATCGCAGAATTCCTCGAAAGGTTGCAAGTTGGAGTTTCATTAATTTGAAGGTTCAACGGCAGCTTGAGAGCTGAATGAGCTATTCGACCGCCTTCCAACAACGTAGCTGCAATACCTGATGAAGCTAGGGCTAGTGCAATTCCATTTTGCGATCGAATCGTTGCCAAAATCAATGATAACAAAAAAGTTTTCCCAGTTCCACCGGGATCATCTAAAAAATAAATTCCGCCAGTTCCATCGTTCACTACTTTCATGAGCGTATCGTAGGCATATTTTTGCTGTTGATTTAAAAGGGGAACTGTTCTATCAACCATTTCTCGCAATTTTTCGTAATCGTATTGGGCTTCTCGTCTCAATTCTTGATCAAATGAGTCGTGCATTGGGCGATTGGGTGCTATCATTCCTATTTGTGTTAATACTTTGTTGGTAAGCATCAAGCACATGTCCTCAATTAAAATTAATGCTTCATTGTGAATTTCTTCGTTCATTTGCAAATCTGCATTCGATGTTCTAAGACGCATCTGATGCAATATATCTTCCGCCATATAATCTTTGTATTTATGCCATAAATCAGTCGGTGTTGATGGGAAGCATGTAGACAAAATTATCGAAAATAATGTTCGTATTTGTTTAGCATTTGACGAAATCACAGCATCTTCGAGAGTGTGGTCCCAATGAGTGTCATTCTCTAACAATCCCAAATGTTGACAGGCTTCTCTGTATGTGCCACACAATACACCATTAACAGTTCGCAGATGTTGGAATGATGTTGGACCACGAACATTGACTAATAGTAAACGCAAATAAAAACACTCGTCTTGACTGGGATGGACTGCATAAATACGGCCTAGTGCATCGGTGGAAAATACTCGTGGGTAACCTGGAACTGGCTGCCCTCGTTTTCGTCGTTGAAATTTTTTTGATGATTGATTCCAGGTATAATATCTTGGCATTTCGGAGTAAAGTAGCGTTCTGGCAAAATCATCATTCTGGCACATTTCAAAGAAGCTGGTTAATGTTGCCGATGGTGGCCTGTCAACTCGTTGTAATACATTTGCATCTGTAAAATACAGCCGTTGACCATTTTCCAAATGTACGGCCAAGTGAACAACAGTAGGGTGTCGTTCATGTATAGGAAACGAAAATATACGCCACATGCCTTCGTTACTACTAACATAGCGGCCCATTTGATATTGAGTGACTTCATCATTTGAATTTTCAGCAGCAACTCCAAAGACAGCCATGTCTACCTTTGTTCACATACTTGCAAATGTATTTAATAGATTTCACGGAATGGCAAAATTCGACGTTTATGTGTGCTTTATATGCCTTACAGAGTAAAGGCGAAAACGGAACAACCCAACGATTATCAACTTCAATGTCCTGTCGATTTACTTTGACTATTGTTGACTTTCCATTGTCATCAATGGATCGGCGGCGATAAAGTGGATATCCATCATTTCCAGTAATCGTTTCTGCTACTAATTGTCTTGGGTAGCGTTTTGAACATTTTCCTTCAACCATACACGGAGAAATGGGATTTAATATTCCACATGGACCATGTATCATATTTTTTGTAATAACCTCATGTAATATTGGGTCTTCATTATTATCGGGCATTTCTACTGATATCACATTATCAATTTCATTCGGTCTTATCCTCTCAACCAACCAAATGAGGATATGTGCATGTGGCAATCCGCGTTTTTGCCACTCAACTGAGTACATCCAACAGCGCGTCTCGCCTAACACGCGATGCTTAACAATAAAATCCATGAGTGATTTTAATTTCATTTTAAACACCCTTGCAGTGACATCGTGGCGATCAATAGGTGATTGGCTAATAAATAATTCTTGTTGAATTTCTGTCCACTTTGGATTGCATGTGAACGTGATAAACAAATCTGGTGTGCCATAATGTCGTACATAGGACATAGCATCTTGAGCATATTCATGCATATGTCGCGGACTTCCGACGTATGTTGCTGGGAGTATAGTTGTTCTGCCAACATTCTGTGCATTTCCATCAGCATTAATGGCATCCCGAAGATGAATGTATTCCTCGGAACGGAGTTTTGCCTGGTTCAACCTGATAAATGTCAATCGTTCAGTTTCAACTTTCACATACATATCCACAGCATATTGGTGAAATAGACGCCGACACTTTAAGATGTGATTGTCCTCATTTTCCCGAACCTTCAGTCTGTATGAATAATAATTCATTGAACTAACTTTTTTGTTCGTTTCAGCACCTGTAAACAATTTTTTGTGTTATATAATAATATAAATTTTAAGTTAGTAAACATATATTTTAATGTAGTAGTAAACATATATTGTTAATTAATTTACCTGTAACTGGATTTATCATCTTAATTGAAAAGTGATAGCCGTCTTCACCTTGCCAAAATAGGATAGGATATTGTAATGCATCATATGATCGATGTGTTTCAGACACACGCTGAAGTTGATAGTTCCGCCGATGTAAAACAATATCTCGGTTTTCCAAATTTTCTCCCACGACGACAATAGCCACTTCATCAATTGTTGGCGCATTAAAACGTCCAGCATGTTGTCCTGCAGGTGCCTTATCGGCTCTGATGACAATTTTATGATTATCTGATGGCATGTGGTCTAATGCAGTTGTGAATAATGGAACTAATTCATTGTGTTGATGGAAAAATGTTTGAAGTTGTTCTACAATGGATCTTTTTACTGAGTTGTTGTGTGCGCAACGCTGATCGACTTCTCTTGCTGAATTGCCGATAAAATATATTTGCAAAAATTTATAGTCTTCATCAGGCATTGGCAATAAGGAACCTGTTCGATGATATATTTGACCCTGAATCTGCAAAAATATAAATATGTATTTAGGTAATTGTATAGCAAATTGTTTGTACCACCATGTGGCTCGCAAAATACTGCCACAATACTTTACATCATTTCAAATTATGACTACTTTAAACCTCGACATTGAACAGCAGCCTTCCATGGCAGCTTTAGGTAGTAGGCTTTACCAAGTATTGGGACACCTTGCTCATGCCATTATGAAATACAACATGTTATAAAATGTTGCTGATTAAGTCATTGGGTTATTGACTATTATTATGTATTTGACTTATTGTTTACAAAATAAACACATCTACACAACACTGGCTCAACATATTTTGCACCAGCTACATGGTTGTAAAACTAAATAAAATTGTTTGCCATTATACTTACTTACCTTGAAAGTAGGCATAAAATTGTCTCGAATAACTTTTGTTGCGCCAAATGATGTCATTTGAAAGCAATTATTATATTGTTGGATATGAGTCAAAAAATGATTAGAATCTGGCCCATTTCCGGAAACCAATGAATGTAGTGGCTCTGGTGGTGGTACCAATGGCGTCAATTTGACTTGGCCGCTGGCGCAACACAATCCAGGGGCTTCATTTTTGAATTTCAATGCATTACAATGTGGACACACAATATTCATTAGTCCAATAGCAACAATTTGCTCTGAACTGTAATCAATTGCCACATTATAACTGAATGCAGCTCTGAGGGGATTAAACACAACATTTCTATGTTGATTTCGACTCCGTTGAAGTTCATTTCGTGCTTCGCGTTGCTCATCAGTTTGATTTGCTCTTATATTTCTTTGACTTGCCGTATTTCGAGTTCTGCGGCCTAAGTTTGTACGTCTGGTTGGTGGCATTGTTGAAAACGAAAATCCAACTAAAAATAAAAAGATCTCATAAATTTTCTATATATCCATGTATACCAAATTGTAATATTGTGTAGTCACCAACAGTTAACAAAAATCGATATAAAGTGAATTGAACTTACCGTGATTAACAAACACTTATTAGCAAACAAAAAACTTCTTAGTCTTTTAAAACAAAACGAACTTTATCAAAAACTTAATAAAATTATTTTTAGCGCGGTTATGAATATGTGACAGATTAACACATATTTTTTTGTTTTAAATTGATTTTTTTTTTGGTTCTGTTCGTCCATTCGGACAGGCAAAGGGCTCAAAGCCCATACAGCCAAGTCTTATTTAATTATTTTTCATATATTGTTCATCATTTCTTCATATTATGTAGCCTTAATAGTCATTGTCTGTCAGTAAGTCAAGTCGTTACCATTAATCGGGCGCTGATACCTAATCAATGATTTTCTTTGGGAATTTTGGGCAAATATGAAAATACACGTAAACCACTATTATACTATATTCACTACACTTCAGAATTTTAACTGTACCAACCAACAAAAAACCTGTTTTAAATTGAATGACGTTGACATTTGTTAGCGCGGTTATGTCTGATTGGGAGTTTTGGCGCGAATGTGGAAATGTCATGTCACGCTCTTGTATTATATTCATTTCTTTAGTGTTTTGTGGTGTTATATTAAATAATTTTGCTGGTATTTTATGCAATATGGTACAGTTAAAGTGCTGAAGTGTAGTGAATATGGTATAATAGTGGTTTACGTGTATTTTTATATTTGTCCAAAATTTCCAAAGAAAATCATTGATTAGGTTATCAGCGCCCGATTAATGGTAACGACTTGACTTACTGACAGACAATGACTATTAAGGCTACATAATATGAAGAAATGATGAACAATGTATGAAAAATAATTAAATAAGACTTGGCTGTATGGGCTTTGATCCCTTTGCCTGTCCGAATGGACGAACAGAAGCAGAACCAAGGTGTCTGTGGTGTCATAGATCACCACAGAGTTTTTTGTTTTAAATTGAATGACGTTGACATTCGTAACGCGCTTTTTTTAAAATATGCAAAATTAAATGTATATTTTTCAATCTTTCTGAGAGATTTTCTTAATTTTTTTTTCGTAAGAACCTTTTACAGAATATTAGAAAACTACAAAAAAAAAAAATCAGCCAAATCGGTCAAGCCGTTTTCATGTTATGTCGTGACAACGGTAAACGGGTTTCATTTTTATATATATAGATATATATACAGGAGGGAAGGGGACCGCTCCTGAAAACAACAGGGGACCCTACTTGTGATGATAGGCTAGAAAAAAATCGATTCGGATGAAAAAAAAATTTTTTTTTTCTCTACGTGAGGTCATTCAACTCTGGAACATATATGATCGTAAATTTTGAATAGATTGCGTCTTTTCTCGTCTTAGTAAAGTTACGTATTTTTTATGGAATTATCGTTATATGGGACTGTTCTAATACGATGGAGTGTGAAAAACACTTAAATTCGTTGTGAAAAAAAAATGTTTTGTTCATCCGAATCGATATTTTTACTTCCGGATTAGATTTTTTTTAAATAACATTTCAACACGCTGTATAATAAAAATACGTTATCAAGTGGCAATCAATCACGAGGAAGTAACATTAGATAAATTTCAAACTATTAATGTCTATATGAATTATTTCAAACTATTTATCTGTAGATGAATTATTATGTTTAAATTTAAACTACGCACGTACCATTTGATATACGAGTTAGTTATATAAAGGGCGTGTATAAATTTGAGAGGATTTGTTGATGTCGGCCGTCGTTACTGTGATACTCTGTAGAGAATCTCAGCTTAGCAGAAAATCCTTAGCACATCTTTTAGAAAAAAAAATGTATAAATAAATACAGATTACTCATTCCATTTCTTTTTTTAAGATAATATCTTACATTCAGGATTCACTGTTATCCCGTGTTTCTTTTCTTATGATATATGAATTTTAACTTGACAAATTTTTACAAAAAGTTATTGAGGTATTTAATATAATTCGATGCAAAATTATAAGCAAAAAAAAAATAATGATTGTCATTTTCTTTTTTCTTGGAAATAACTTATTACAGATAAATAAAAGCAATTAGATTGAAAATCATAAATAAAAATGAGACATACGAATCTGGATAATCGAAAATTCGGATACTGGAGTTCAGTAAGAGATAATTGACTTGGCCACCGACGACCTAGATCGGATTCCGGTGGCCCATTTCACGGCGTGGAGAGGTACATTGCGGGGCTGGTCTATGGAGTCTCGCGCCGCTTCACCTGTCGCCCTGGACGGATTTAGCGAGCTGTGACCAGACCATAGACTTAAACGACGTCTCTTTCGTTACCCAGGCGTAAAAATTGTATTATTACGCCTTACTCAGCCCATACACGGAAAAGCTTCTTTAGATGAATTATTGTTGAAGCTATACTTCTTTAGGTGCGTTATGAAAAAATAATGAGATTTTAAGATGCGTGCGCATAACTGTAACACAAAAGTAACATATTGAAGTTGGCCGCTAAACCGCTCATTGAGTCTCGAAAAACGTTACCAACAAAATAGAAATAGAACCTCTTTCTAGTTTCTACATTCATGACACGTGTTTTATTTATTTATTTATTTATTTACTCAACTGCTCATAACACTTACAGTTTCCCAATGCGTGTAAAGAGCCATTCAGTTTTATAATTTAAATACATAATTATAACTTAAAAATATCGAGCACAATTTTAAAAATACATCGAAGTTGGTGAAAAATATATCAACCTCCGGATACTGAGCAATCAATGAGTTGAGCAGTGCAATAGCCTGACTGGTAGGTGCTGCATATTGTGCGGTACACGTACGCACCTGTGGGGCAGCGAGCAGGCAGCGCGAACGTAGTCGTGTGTATTGGTTCGGCGCTAATAGCGAACAGCGCGTCAGTGCATTTGAATTTTCGATTTTATTATTAAATAATGAGTAATAATGTATGAATAGGGCACACTTACGTCGTAACGCAAGGGTATCGAGACCTACCATACCAGATACAAAGAGAGAAGGATATATTTTTATATATTTTTGGTTTCATACAAGTGCGAATTATATATGTGCTAATAAATTATATTCAATAGCGATTTAAATTGAATATTTTGATTATATACTATTTGTAAATATTAGTGAAAAAATTGTGCTTATATACTTTTTATATTAACACTACATATTTACATATATCATATCCGGGTTACTTTCAAAAAAGGGCGTACATATATTTGGCCCGGATTTATTAATACTGTCCGTTTTTACAACTGTAGCTGCTCAAAGAAAATCCTTAGAAAATATTAAGAAAATTTTGATATAAAAACGATACAAATAACTCGTTTGGTTTATTGAAAAGAAGTTTATTTTAAGCTTTTTTTACAAATTCTAATTTTCTCATCTCATGATGGTGAGATATTGTTATACCATATATAATATTCATCATTTCGTTATCTCAGCTCATATATGTCCCACTGTTGGGCTCAAGCCTCCTCCAGAATGGTAGGGAAATTGACCTATTATACCAACCTGGTCAGACGTGTTGGTATAGGCTTTTGTTTCGAGTTTTATTTCTCTTGCATAGGTGTTATATACAACGTGTATCCCTTAGTCGTCTCTTACAATCATCCACGGGTAAGATAAGGAGTGGTGAATTGTATTCTTACTCCGTTATCACACGGAAAGTAATATATAATATTATTACTCTCGAATAATTGAGAATAATTATAGAATGACGTAATTGCGTTTGTTTGATATATCAAAGTTTTATTCACAGAACGTACATATTTAATATACTTATTTAATTATTTACAATATAATTAAAAAAGATTCCCTCACCTGAATTATCAAAGAAACAGCATATAAAGCCTTCACTTGGAGTCTTTTTCATCATCTCAGCTCATATATGTCCCATTGTTGGGCTCAAGCCTCCTCCATAGTGAGTGGGTAATTGACCTACTATACCACGCTGGTCAGACGTGTTGGTATAGAGTTTTGTTTCGAGTTTTCCTTCTCTCGTATAAACGTTATATGCGTTTTATATCCCCGTGGGACATAGAGGCGGAGATGCTCTCCGACCTCTACTGGCGGGTGATCTCAGTGCGCGACGAGGGTGGCTCCGCATCGCTTAGCGAGATAGCCACCTGGCACGAGGACGCCCGCCGAGACGTCATCGCTCGCTGGGCTACGCGGCTGGAGAGGCCTAGGCACGGTGTTCTTACCGTAGAGGCTCTCCGGCTCGTATTAACGGAGTGGATGGAGCGGCGGCACGGAGTCGTCTCTTTCCGGTTGGTGCAGGTGTTGTCGGGGCACGAGTGCTTCGGCAAATACCTGCACACGATCGCACGGTGGGAGTCGACTCCGTCCTGCCACCAGTGCGGCAGTGACGAGGACACAGCGCAACACACGCTGGAGGTGTGCGTGACTTGGTCCCGGCAACGCTGTGACCTCGTCGCTGTCATCGGTGCCGACAGTGCTCACAGAAGAAGGCCGCGGAACGAATCCAGGTGGATTCCCGTGACCCGGGCCGCCGCCAGCGGCCGGGGTATTGTTCGGTCATCCGACTCGAGGCCACCGTGTGAGGGTGACACCCCGACGGCGAAAGCTGTCGGGGCATTGACACGAGAGGAACCCGCAAGGGTAAACCGCCGGGCGGACCACCAAAGACAAAGATCGGGTACCGGTGGCCCGTTCGCACGACGAAGAGAGGTGTTTGCAGGGTGGGTCCATGGGGTTACGTGCCGCTTCTTCTGTCGCCCCAGATGATTTGTCGGGGCGCGACCACATCCATGGTCCACCTTGCTTGTATTCTTTATCCGTCACCACACGGAATAGAATCTTTTTAATATTTTATGAATATATCTTGGAAAATATTCTCTTCTTCTTTTTTTTTGTAAATCAGCTACTTATAAGAACCATTGTTGCCAGTGTCGAGTTATAATCTTTAGTCTGTTCAGGTTAGTCATTGTCTGTCAGTTAGTCAAATTGTCGCCATCAACAATGCCTTGGCCACACTGATAATTTAATAGAATCTTCTGGATATTGTGGCAGAAAACGTTGTAAAGCACTTTTATATCAAATTCCCTACATCCCAGCAGTTCCGTAATCATATTACACGAAGACACCACCCTGCATTAAGGAAATAATCCTTGTAGGAGAAACCATCGAGGGTTTTTACAAATGTGCAATTAATTTCAGCGTATATATGTCCCACTGTTGGTCTGGAGCTTCCTCCATAACGGAAGGGAAATTGACCTACTACTACTACGTACTATAATACTAAGTTAATCAGACGTACCAGCACGTCTAGGGTTTAGTTTCGACTTTTGCTTCTTTTGCATAGATGTTATATGCATTTTATATTACTAAGTCGTCTCTTATGATCACCCACCGGTAAGATAGGGGGTGGTGAATTGTATTCTAACTCCGTCACCACACGGAAAGAATATACATACATACATACATACATACATATCATCACGCCATATCCCTTGCAGGGTAGGCAGAGAGAACAGAGTGCCAGAGAACGCTATCTCTGCATACTTCACTCGCTTCCTCAACATTCATAATTCTCTTCATACACGCTCGCCGGTTTCGGAGACTCTTGACTCCACCTTCCTTCAGTACATGACCGATCTGGTCTAGGTAGGTTAGTCTCGGTCTCCCTCGGTACCTACATCCTTCCACTTTCGCATTGTATATCTTCTTAACCAGGCGTTCGTTCGGCATTCTTTCCACATGTCCGAACCATCGGAGCATTCCCTTTCGCATCTTTACACCAATACTCTCTTTCATACCTACTCGCTCTCTTACGTCGTCGTTACGAATGCGGTCGGTCAGCCTAACTCCACAGATTTTCCGCAGAGATCGCATTTCGACCGCATTAATTTTACTATCATACTCTTTTCTGCATACCCAACTCTCGAAAGAATATAAATATGCAATTAGCGTTAACAAATTAGATCCAGGCTCAGAACAACACTGCGGATCGCAAAAAGAATTGTCCTGCGTGGGAATCGAACCCATGGCACTGGCACGGAAGGTCGGTATCTTAACCACTACGCCATCTGTGCAGTCACCAGAGTGAATTAGTATAATACGTTAAAACACTACAATTTTGTATATAATACAAGACCGAAGAATGACGGCTTTAGATTCCTGCCAAAACTCCGAAAACAATCAAGGTATCGCATTTTATTTAGTATTATAGATGACAATCGTGAACTTCATCGATTGTGTAGTAAAAAAAAACTATAGCAAAGCGTTAGTCATCATTCATCATTCTCTTACTCTTCTTCCATTCTTCTTTCATAGTACATATTGTAAAAGTTATTGGCAATAGTTTTATGACCGGCCGCCTGCCAGACGTCAACCCTCCTTGGGAATGTAATTGTTGACCAAACGTCATCAAATGGAGTTGGTCCAAGTCGTTATAAGGCTCTTAGTCGTCTTTAACGACATCCATGAGCAAATTAAGGGTTGGTAATATTCGTAGCCGCTTCCACACAGTTCTCCGTTAATTATATGGTTGTAAATTCACCCACAATACAAGTACTATTTCCCTCGTGCAGGATTGGTGTTTTTGAAAAGAAAAAAAAAATTAAAACGTTATGACTCAACTGTGAGTCGATATATATTCTATATTAAAAATGCCATCATCATAAGTCCATTATCAAGGTCGGAAACGAGCCCGCTACAGAACAGTTTTTATTCTGTATCCAAAGGTTATATCGGTCTTAGTATAGGTATTCTGAAGGAAATTGGCTATTGTATTGCTTTCTGGAAACTAGGGCGTATCGACGATGCTTTTATCGACAAATAATGGCTTATTAATTTGCTGTTTTTACTCTTCTATGTGGTATAATGGTATAAATAAGTGCCTATAGCTTCAATCCCAAATTTTAGATCTAATAAAAATTGATAAATTTACTTAGGCTGACCGATGGCATTTATAACGACGAAGTAAGAGAGCGAGTAGGTATGAAATAGTGTATTGGTGTAAAGATGCGAAAGGGAATGCTCCGATGGTTCGGACATGTGGAAAGGATGCCGTACGAACGTCTGATTAAGAAGATATACAATGCGAAAGTGGAAGGATGTAGGTACCGGGGAAGACAGAGACTAACTTACCTAGACAAGATTGGTCACGTACTGAAGGATGGTGGAATCAAGAGTCTCCGAAACCAGCAAGCGTGTATGAAGAGAATTATGAATGTTGAGGAAGCGAGTGAAGTATGGAAGGATAGAGTTCTCTGGCACTCTGTACTCTCTGCCTACCCTGCAAAGGATATGGCGTGATAATATGTATGTACGTCTGTAAAAATTTATCAAGTTTTTAACAGTAACAAATTTTTGAAATCGTTGTTACCTTATAGAAGACTTTACAAATACTCAACTGTCGACGAACTCTTACTCCCATTTTTGAAGAGAAGTCTTTTTTTAGCCATTTTTAAAAGTAGTAAGACTATGTTGTTGACGGTTCTATGACTACAACCGCGGACCGGTCCATCCGAAGTAGTACCACAATCTCGCACAAGATCAACGTCTGACTAATGGCAATGTGCTATTGCGCTTCGTTCGGTGAGCGAGAGAGCCGGCAGCCCAAGTGGGTGGGTTTGGGGTTTGTATTGGTAGGCAGCGGCCTAGCTGTACCCTTGGTATTGCGAAGATCCATGGGCGGCAGTGACACTTACCATTAGGGGTGCTGGTTGCTCGTTTGCCACCATCAGCAATACAAAATCATATTATTTCAACGGGCAATTGTATCCAGCCTTAGAAAAACGATTTATAAATCGCACAAAGTGGCAATCCTGCTTATTAGACCGTTATTGGGTTATATTTCAAGTTTTCATTCTTTTAAGTCTCTTAGTCCTTTTTTATCAGCCATGTTTTCTGTCCATTCTCTGGCAGAAAATTGACGTATGAGCAATAGCAATGTACTGTTGCGCTTTTTTCGATGAGGGAGAGAGCCGGTAGCCAATTTTTGTCTGTGGGTATGGAGTTGTTATTGGCGGGCTGTGGCCTAGTTGTACCTCTAGTATTGCACGGTCCTTGGGCGATAGTAACACTTACCGTCTAGTCTGCTATTTGTTCGTTTATCACCATAAGCGATAATAAAAATAAACCCAAAAGCAGTTACGAGGACTGCCGATAGAAATGAAAACTTAAATCAATAAAAAAAACCAATACAAAAGAAAAAAGAACGTGCCCTAGGGAGTATGTATGAGGCCACCGAAGATAAAGATCGGTTACCGATGGTCCACTCGCACGGCGAATAGAGGAGTTGCACGGTGGGTCTATGAGGTCACGCGCCGCCTCTTCCGTCACCCCGGACCGATTTGGCGGGGCGAGACGCATCTATAGTCTACCGTAAAAGAAAAGGAGTATGTATGAGTGTGACCATACAATAAATACACAATTTAAATATATTATACACATATTGTATTATTATTTCCTCTCCTATGGTCTACTCTCCCTCCCGTCTTACGAATTTTCGATCAGGTCACGTGTCCTGACGTGAGTTTAACATTTTTTACGCATCCAATGAAAGTGTATAACGCTGTTAAAGAAGTTTTCACTTCCAAACTATAAATATGAAAATCCATTTAATTTTTAAATAAATCGCCAATATCACAATTATTCAACTTAATTCCATTTCGTTTCACATTTGATATTTACATTTGTCAACTCAATAAATAACTCTTTCGATTAACGAATGACTGAATACACGTAATATCCAATAAATATTTATAGCGGTTTTTATATTTAGTCAATCAGAAAATATTCTTGTATACGTGTAATCTATATATAGAATACTCTATACAAGAATATTACTACTCTACTCTACTCTTCATGTGATGACGCAGTAAGAATACAATTCACCACCCCTATCTTACCTGTGAAAGGACGGCTAAAGAACATCATCAATATCATCATCATAGCCCATATATGTCCTACTGTTGGGCTCGGGCCTCCTCCATAATGGGAGAGAAATTAACCTACTATATCACGCTAGTCAGACGTGTTGGTATAGGGTTTTGTTTTGAGTTCTCCTTCTCTTGCATAGATGTTATATGCATTATATATCTCTTAGTCGTCTCGTACGATCACCCACGAGTAAGATAGGGGGTGGTAAATTGTATTCTTACTCCGTCACCACACGGATAAAGGACATAAAATGCATATAACATCTATACAAGAAAATGAAAACTCGAAACAAAACCCTATACCAATACGTCTAACCAGCACGATACGCTGGTGGCAAAGTGTATCAGCGCGAAGAATCTTTTTTTGACACGCTCCGCCTCCTTCATCTGCGAGAGGACTGCCTCACAGAAGGCGGCAATCGCATGCGAGTTCCAGGTGCTGTTGAACATTGTCTTAGCGATGGTCGGCAGCGTCAGGTCAGTACTGATGATTTCATTCACGGCGCTGCTCTGCCCAGGTCTTATAGACCTCGAGCGTATGCTGCGCTATATCCTTGTTGCAATCGCAACAGTGACAGCATGGTACCCTCTCGCTCCTCACAACCCTGTGCTGAAGTAACCATACCCCATCAAGACGGTCAACAGTGGGAAGGAGAGTGCCTCATGCTGCCGACCCAACTACTCCATCATCACCGGCCGTAAGGCTTCCACGACTCAGATAATGAACCAAGGCCTTTTCAGTCAAAGGGTTCAACAGGTAATGACGTCCCGGAAGCCTTTTTCCCTCTGTTGAGTCACTCATGGAGCGAGACATTGACGACCCCTGCCAGCGTTGCCGATACCCACAAATTGAGCCAGGATAATAAAGTTAAAAAGTGAACGGGCGACAGTAAATTTAATTTGACCTTAAATTTCATTTTCAACGAAATTTTTTTTTTGGCAGCTTTTATTTTAGAAAAACCATTTCCAATCCGTCTGGGACGATGAAAGAGTGATGAGCCATCCAAGAACTGTGTCATCTCGTCATCGTCATTGGACTGACAAGTGGTACCGATTTCTTGACATCTGTAGTCCTTTCTGCACATCATTATCATCATCTCAGCTCATATATGTCCCAATATTGGGAGCCTCCTCCATAATGGGAGGGTAATTGACCTACTACACCACGCTGGTCAGACGTGTTGGTATAGGGTTTTGTTTCGAGTTTTCCTTCTCTCAAATAGATATTAATGCGTTTTATATCCCTTAGTCGTCTCGTACGATCACCCACAGGTAAGATAGGGGGTGGTGAATTGTATTCTTACTCCGTCACCACACGGAAAATGATGATTCGGCACACCCCTTGGATATCTCAAAAACCGATTCATGAATGCTCAAAGCCGACCCATTATCATGAGACTTTTACAACCAATTCTTTTAAAACTACTCTATAATCCTCAGCTATATAATATAAAGAGTTATTCATTCGTAAAGATACCCTGTCTTGTAACGCAGTCATCTGTGACTAACTTAGGTGAACGGATTTTTCTAGCGAATTGTCACTTCGGTTAGAAATGCTTCGATGCTTCTAATAGTCTTTTTATATCCTACTAGATATGACTGCGCTAATGTTGACTTTGTCAACCTATCCCATATAAACATACTTTACTAGGATATAATATAATCTATACATAATTTTCTCGACAAACCGACAACCGCTGAGGAAAAAAGGTTCTTGAGTGGCGACCACGTATCGGACGACGCAATGTAGGACGCCTCTCCACTAGGACATTCAATAGTTCACGGTGGTGTAAGTGGCAGCACGATTGGAATGGATTTCCAATAGGTGTGGGTTCGAATCCCACTTGTGACAATTATTTTTCGCTCGTAATCGAGTTTTTATAAATAACCAAGCATATAGTAATGATGTACTAGAACAAGTGGATGAATTTGTATATCTTGGATGTGGATTTAGCCGAGATTGAAGGTACACCACTGGTATAGAGCGAAGAGTGAATGCGGGAAATAGAGTGAACGGAGCGTTGGGACAACTTCTCGGTAGCCACCACCTCAGCCAGAAGGCACGTGTAGCAGTACATATTGCAGTGCTTGTCCCAACATTACTATATGCATACCCAATGCAGAAAAGAGCATAAAAGTAAAATGAATACGGTCGAAATGCGATCTCTACGGAAAATCTGTGGAGTTAGGCTGACCGATCGCATTCGTAACGACGACTTAAGAGAGCGAGTAGGTATGAAAGAGGGCTTTGGTGTAAAGATGCGAAAGTGAATGCTCCGATGGTTCGGACATGTGGAAAGAATGCCGACCGAGACTAACCTACCTAGATCAGATTGGTCACATACTGAAGGAAGGTGGCGTCAAGAGTCTCCGAAACCGGCGAGCGTGTATGAAGAGAATTATGAATGTTGAGGAAGCAAGTGAAGTATGCAAGGATAGAGTTCTCTGGCACTCTGTTCTCTCTGCCTACCCTGCAAAGGATTTGGCGTGATGATATGTATGTATATGTATGTGTATCAAGCATTTTAAGCAAATTTAGCATTTAATATAAATGCTAAATTTCAGTAATTTGGAAGTTCACTACTTAAATTGTTACATAATCTTTGCAATCGTAATAATATTAAATACAAAATGTTTATCGAATCACGTACTCTAAAGGGTTTCGTTGGAAATTGATATTGGGCGAAACAAGGCTAACAGCTGTTTCGTAATTGTTCCTTTATTTAAACAAGGAAACCTTCGTTGGCTCCATTATGAATCTATGAAACGAAAAACCGATACTATAAGCGACATACATATAATTTTATAGTACACTTGCATGTTTTCACACTTAAAGGGTAATAACAGAATTTTAGATATACGTTGTCATAGGTTTAAAACAACATAGAGTGTCTTTCATAGGGGAAAAAGAAAAATGATCGTGCTTGAGGTACAAAAAAAGCTAGTTTTCAGCAGGCGTCCTGCTGGATGAGGGGGCGTTCATTAATTAAGTGAGGCATTTTTAAGTATTTTTTGACTACCCCTCCCTCCTTGGTGAAATGTCATAAGATTATTCTTGATACCTTCCCCAATCTCACATGAGATTTTCAAAACTTGTGCTTGGGTATAAAAGTTTTTTAATTTCATACTCAACTTTAATTTAACTTAACTTTCACACAATTTTACACCACTTTCTGCTAAAAAAATACGTGATATAAAAGACCTGCCTCTCCCACAAGTAAGATTTAGTAAGATTCGGCTCGAACTCTCTCCCTCCCCCTGAAAACTTCACGTAATTATTGAACGCCCCCTAACTTGTTTAACGAAGTTCATAGGTGGGAAATAGAGTGAACGGAGCGTTGGGGCAACTTCTCGGCAGCCACCACCTCAGCCAGAAGGCACGTGTAGCAATACATAACGCAGTGCTTGTCCCAACATTACTGTATGGAAGCGAGAGTTGGGTATGCAGAAAAGAGAACGATAGTAAAATTAATGCGGTCGAAATGCGATCTCTGCGGAAAATCTGTGGAGTTAGGCTGACCGACCGCATTCGTAACGACGACGTAAGATAGCGAGTAGGTATGAAAGAGAGTATTGGTGTAAAGATGCGAAAGGGAATGCTCCGATGGTTCGGACATGTGGAAAGAATGCCGAACGAACGCCTGGTTAAGAAGATATACAATGCGAAAGTGGAAGGATGTAGGTACCGAGGGAGACCGAGACTAACCTACCTAGACCAGATCGGTCATGTACTGAAGGAAGATGGAGTCAAGAGTCTCCGAAACCGGCGAGCGTGTATGAAGAGAATTATGAATGTTGAGGAAGCGAGTGAAGTATGCAGAGATAGAGTTCTCTGGCACTCTGTTCTCTCTGCCTACCCTGCAAGGGATATGGCGTGATGATATGTATGTATGTGTAAAATATTTTCACCACGCGGAGCTCATTGTATTCTTCCTTCATTCCAATTTCAAGATCAAGAAAAAGATTATTAATTAAAAAACTTACGATAGCATTACAAATAAAACAGACATATCTGCTTACACAGCGTGCTTATCTTACAAAATCTATTTTGATTGATTTCCTTTGATATTTTTTTTTCGTAAGAATACGTAGTTGATCGAATTGCATCCATCTCTCATGCTAACGAGATCCAAAGCTTCAATTTGTTGAGGTCGTTACGCTAGCATTCAATTAACCGCGATGACTGTGATTTTCGGCTCAACGTCCGATAGGAAGCACTTTTGAGAACAAAGCTTTATGGTTCTTTGATTTATTCACTTAAGTATACCCTATTAATAAGGTATCATTTTTATAATGTTATGCATATTCACCATCATGGTTTATAATTAGATATCAATATCGTCATCATTATTATATCATGAATGCTCCGATGGTTCGGACATGTGGAAAGAATGCCGAACGCACGCCTGGTTAAGAAGATATATAATGCGAAAGTGGAAGGATGTAGGTACCGGGGGAGACCGAGACTCACCTACCTAGACCAGATCGGTCATGTACTGAAGGAAAGTGGAGTCAAGAGTCCCCGGAACCGGCGAGCGTGTATGAAAAGAATTATGAATGTTGAGGAAGCAAGTGAAGTATGCAAGAATAGAGTTCTCTGGCACTCTGTTCTCTCTGCCTACCCTGCAAGAGATATGGCGTGATGATATGTATGTATGTATTATCAACCTGTACAGGTTCAACGAGGCTCAACTCAATAAGAACCTCGTCCTCAATAAGAGGGTAATAGACCTACTATTCATGTATTAGATGTTGTTCAGACTAGCTGGTATAGTTTTATTTTGAGGTCTTCTATTTTGTAGAAGTTATCTTTTTTTTTTTTTTTTTTGGGGGGGTGGGCTACGGTCGGCGCACTTGTCGCACCACTCCATCCGGGGTGACAGAGGGGCGTAAGCGCGCACACCCGTAACCCACCCGTGACGTCGCCTTCGTCATTGGGCCGACCACCGGGGCAGAGTGACTTGACGTCAGTGGTCGGCCCGACGGAATACCCCTGAGGAGTACCCTCTCCTCAACCGACATCCCCCCCTCGGGTAGGATGTCGGTCTTTCCTCACGCGGTCGGCCTCTCGGCGGGTGACGGACTAATTCCCCGATCTAGTCACTCGCGGCCTTGGCTAGAGCGGCATCAGGCGCAGGTAATCGCGCCTGCGCCGCCCCAGTCGAGGAGACTCTTCTCGCACACGCGCTCCGCCGCCTCCTTCCGCGAGACTACTGCTTCGCAGAAGGTTGCACTGGACCGCATCCCAGTTCCTGACGCTGTCGAGCGATGGTCGGCAGCGTCAGGTCGGCACCGATGATTGCGACGAGTTCACGACGCTGCTCTGCCCAAGCGGCACAAACCTCGAGAGTATGCTGCGCCGTGTCTTCGTCGCAATCGCAGTGGTGGCAGGACGGTGTACTCTCCCTCCTGACGACCTTGTGCAGGTATTTGGCGAAGCATCTATGCCCCGTCAAAACCTGCACCAGTCGGAAGGAGCACCCTGTGCCGCCGTTCCAACCACTGCATCAGCACCGGCCGGAAGGCCTCTACAGTCTGCACACCGAACCGAGGCCTCTCCAGCCGGACTGCCCAACGGGCAATGACATCTAGGCGGGCGTCAACTTGCCAGGCGGTGAGTTCCTTCAAAGAGACTACACCGCCCTCCACGCGCACCCCCGACACCCGCCGATACTAATCGGCGAGCATTTCCGCCTCCAGGTCCCACGGGGGACTCCCGGCCAACTGGCACGCTGCCTCCGTTGCCACCGTGCGGTACCCGCGTACAGCCCTGACCGCCATGGCCCTCTGTGGTCGCCAAAGAAGAGCCCTGAGTCGGACTTGTAGAATTTATCTGCCATTTATATCTATTCTTTGGTCCCATGAGGGTCCTAAAAGATGATTAAGGTATAGGTATAATAAGCACATAAATTCTATGACAGAAAAATAACTCGAAATAAAACCTTGTACTAATATGTTTAACCAGCATGTAATCATGTAGTAGGTAAATTTTTCTCCAATTTTGGAGGAAGCTCGATTCCAATAGAGGGACCTATATTGGCTGAGATGATGATGATGTGAAGACTCGTGAAAATACTTAGCACCGTTATAAAATATGTTTCTTCTTTTACTTGAAGCTATTGGTGAGATAATAGCTGATGATTGAATGAAATGTCATTTTCACAATTATTACATTTTTGTGAAAATTATAACGTTCTTTTATGAAAATCATGTTAGAATTTCCTAATATATGGCGATATTTCTTTTATGACTGTTATTTTTTAATTTATATTATCTTATGATACAGTCCCAAGCAATATAGTTGAAAATATTGCCAATAGATGGCGTGTTTTACTTTAAATTTAGTTTAATTTAATTACTTTAGTAGTTTAATTCTTTTTATTATTGGGGAGAAAGTATATACTATAAATGGATTGTTTTTTACATAATTTTATGATAGTTAATTATTTCTACTCATCATCGTCATCATCATCATCAAAATCAATTACTAAACATTAATATTAGTGTAGTATTGTAGAAAATCCCCAAAAAACTACCCTTCGAAAATAACACACACACACGTGCACGCACGCGCACTCATATGTGTAGTTATGTGTGTGTGTTTGTGTGTGTGTAGGTTATTACTACATAATGTTTAATTCTATACGGAATCCTCCATAAGGAAAGGCGATTTAATTTAAACTTTGCTGGTATTTTTTCTGTATTTCGCAATTAAACATAAGAAAAGGTTTTGCATCGATGCTTAAAAAAATAAATGAATTTCGTTTTAAAAATCGTGTTAGAATTTAATCTTGATCTGATTTTTAATTCTAAATAAAATAAATATACACTGTCGCTGTAATACGTACCAGACTTAACATTTAAAAAATAAAAAATCAACCAAGTGCGAGTTGTACTCGCGCACGAAGGGTTCCGTAAAACTAAAAAAAATCAAGTTCGTTGTATGGAAGCCCCTTAAATATTTATTTTACCTTATTTTTAGTATAATTGATTGAATTAGGCGATACATGGCGTAAATCCATTATTATTATAAAATGGAGGAAATACATCATCTGTGAAAATTTCAACTGTCTAACTATCACCGTTCTTGAGATACAGTCTGGTGACAGACAGATGGACGGACGAGCAGACAGCGAAGTCTCAGTAATTTGGTCCCGTTTTTACCCTTTGGGTACGGAACCCTAAAAACATTAATTCTTTAGATGTACTACCTACTTCTACCTCTTTGAATTCTTTCAAAGAAATATTCGATCGTATATTAATTTTACTAAAGGAAGTATAGATTAATAATAACTTATTTGTTAATAATAACTCTGGTGTATATTTTTAATATATTTTAATCATATGAATCTAGTCTTTGATGTTAGACGTTCTCGAAAATTATTAATAGCGTGTATAATTAATCATTTTCTTATTGCTTCTAAACAGCAGATGATCTGGAGGCCACAGTTTAATGGTAAGTATTAACTTCCGCTCATCTAGTTATGAGTTAGCAATAAATAGAATCAACTAAAACATCTTATACCGGATTCTTCGGTAATTTATTTATACATTGAGACACAATCTTTCGTTCACTGTTGAACAATAGCTTTTGTAAGGGAGGATAAAACCAGAAAGGTCACGCTTGCTAGGCGAATTACTGATCATCATCTCAGCTCATATATGTCCCACTGCCGGCGTTGAGACTCCTTCACACTAGGAGGGAAATTGACCTACTACACCACGCTAGTCAGACGTGTTGCTTTAGACGTGGGCTTTATTTCAAGTTTTCCTTCTTTTGTATAGATGTTATATACATATGTTAGGCGGCGAGTCTGGCCACTCTCGGCACCGAGGAGATGGTCAGGCGAATCGAGGCGCTGGGGCTCAGGGTGGCCCTAAACAAGACGGAGGCCCTCCTATTCCATGGGCCCCGTGTAAGGCCGCCTATCGGCGCCTCGATAGTCGTCAACTCCATCCACATCATTATCCAGGCCTATATGAAGTACTTGGGCCTGGTGCTGGACGGGCGATGGGCGTTCTGGGAGCATTGCCGCCAAATTGCTCCCCGGCTGGTCGGCGCGGCGTCCGGCCTATCACGGCTCATGCCGAACGTGGGCGGACCCAGCTTTGAAGGCCGACCCCCGCATACAGCCGTATGCGGGGGTGATCCGCTCGATGGCCATGTACGGCGCACCCGTGTGGGCGAGGTCTCTGACTCCCCATCGCTTAGCGAGATAGCCACCTGGCGCGAGGACGCCCGCCGAGACGTCATCGCTCGCTGGGCTACGCGGCTGGAGAGGCCTAGGCACGGTGTTCTTACCGTAGAGGCTCTACGGCCCGTATTGACGGAGTGGATCGAGCGGCGTCACGGATTCCTCTCTTTTCGGTTGGGGCAGATGTTGTCAGGGCACGGGTGCTTCGGCAAATACCTGCACAAGATCGCAAGGAGAGAGTCGACTCCGTCCTGCCACCAGTGCGGCAGTGACGAGGACACGGCGCAACACACGCTGGAGGTCTGCGTGACCTGGGCCTGGCAACGACCTCGTCGCTGTCATCGGTGCCAACCTGACGCTGCGGCTGTCGCGAAAGCGATGGTTGACAGCGTCAGGAATTGGGACGCGGTCGCCGCCTTCTGCGAGGCTGTCATCTTGCAGAAGGAGGCCGCGGAACGGGTCCGGGTGGATTCCCGGGACCCGGGCCGCCGCCAGCGGCCGCGGCGGCGCAGGCGCGAGTATCGCGCGCCTGATGCCGCCCTAACCGAGGCTTCGAGTGATCGGACCGGGGAATTGTCCGGTCACCCGACGTGAGGCCACCGCGTGAGGACGACTCCCCGATGGCGAAAGCTCTCAGGGCATCGACAAGAGAGGAAACCGCAAGGGTATACCGCCGGGCGGGCCACCGAAGTCAAAGATCGGGTATCGATGGCCCGCTCGCACGGCGAAGAGAGGAGTTTGCAGGGTGGGTCCATGGGGTTGCGTGCCGGCTCTTCTGTCGCCCCGGACGTTTTGTCGGGGCGCGACCACATCCATGGTCCACCTTGCGGAAAAAAAAAATATATATACATATGTTATTCCTTAGCCGTCTTTTATGATCACCCACGCTTTACCCGTGGGTGATCGTAGGGATTGGTGAATTTTATTCTTACTACGTCACCGCAAGAAAATTTTTCGTTACATATACTTATTACAACTATCACAAAAAAATGCTGCTGCCATCCTCCTAATGACTCCGTAACTGGTTTTTGAACACTGATAGGAAAGTAAGTATGGTGATACATTTTGCTTTTAAGTTTTCATCATCATCATCATCACCATCATCTCAGCTCATATATGTCCCACTGTTGGGTTCGAGCCTCCTCTATAATGGGAGGGTAATTAACCTACTATACCACGCTGGTTAGACGTGTTGGGATAGGATTTTGTTTCGAGTTTTCCTTCACTTGCATAGACGTTATATGTGTTTTATATTCCTTAGCCGTCTCGTACGATCACCCACAGGTAAGATAGGGGGTGGTGAATTGTATTCTTACTCCGTTACCACACGGAAAATTAGTTAAGTTTTCATTATCATATACATCGCTCGCGGTGCGTACGAGCGGACGTTTCGTTTGTGCTCCGTTAACGTAAACGAATTAATAAGTAATAAAGTGCTTTACGTGTATTGTGATAATATTTATCTTGAGTTATTTGACTGTTAATGAGCATCAGTTTGGTTGATCCTCTAATTATGCCAAAAGTGTTGCGATCACCTAATAAAGCGGAAGGGGCAGAGGAAGATCATCCGTTACCTACTCGAAAGGGAACTCGTCAGACGACGAAAAAACGAAATGATGAAACAGATAGTGATTCATCAGTTTCGCAGGTATCTAAACTGCATAAAACACCATGCTGTTCCTCCGAAAGTCTACACGTAATTATAGAAGCAATACAAAAGGAGGTGAAGGCAACGAACTCACTCCTAAAATCAATGAAAGAACAACAGGACTCACGCTTTCTATTACTGCAAAATGATATATCCGAAATTAAAAATCAAGTTAGCGAGTTAAGAAACGCCAATACCGAATTTGAAAAGTCCCTGAATTACTTAGGTGCTCAGTATGATGACATGGAAGCATTCAAGAAAGAGGCAATAGATAGTAATATAAAAATGGAAAATAGATATAAGGACTTAATACAGAGAAATATGAACTTGGATAAATGTAACACGGCGTTGGAGGCGAGAATAGGGTATTTAGAACAGAAAGAACTCGATAAAAATGTTGAAATAATGAACATAATGGTCAAAGAAGGTGAAAAAACTATTGAAGTAACTAAAAAATGTGCAGATATTTTAAATTTAGATAAAACCCAAATTGAAAGTGCATGGAGGGTAGGATCCGAAAAAAAAGATGTACGGCCTATAATCGTCCGAATGCGTACAAAGGAAGCTAGAGACGCATGGCTTAGAAATAGAAAAGTTCACTTTACAAACCACACATTATACAATAATAATGACCTTACTCGCATCTATATTAACGAGCACATAACTCGACAAAACAAACAACTATTTTGGATCACTAAGACAAAACTTAAGGATACCTTCAAATACATATGGATACAGAATGCAAAAATATTAATTAAAAAGAATGATCAAGAAAAAAAGGTGTATCATATTCGCTATGAAAGTGACATCGGAATGCACTTGCAAAAAGATAATGTAGTATAAAAATATTTGTGTACCTACTGTAATGCTATTTATCTGTGAAGAAATGAAAGAATATTACAATGGCCACTATTTGTGCATTACAAGACATTACTTATAATAGATACGATGCAAAGCAATGGCAAAATTATATTACTCAAACAAATAACAATTTAAATCTCATACACATGAACATCTGCTCATTAAAAAAACATTTTAATGAACTTTTTGTATTCATAAAGAACTGTTTACCACGATTAAACTTAATATGTCTAACGGAGATAAATATAAAAGAAGAAGAAGTATACAATTATGAAATAAACGGCTATTGTTCGTATATTTTAACCAGGGAAGAAAGACGAGGCGGAGGCATAATTATCTACATACAGGAGAATATTCAGTTTGAAATATTAAAGAAACATAATTTAAACTGCGAGCTATTACACGGCCAAATCACGTTGAAGAATACACTGATTGATATTATAACGGCCTACAGACCGCCACATATGAACAAAACTATGTTTGTGAGTGAAATTAAAACAATTATAAACTCAATACCTGTCGGAAATATTTTGATATTTATGGGAGACTGTAATATAAATATATTGCAGGGCGAAATCGACTCATGCGGACATTTATATTTAAATACACTAAGTGAGTTGGGTATGGAATGTTGCATTCAAGATATTACGCGTGAGGTGGTTTTATCTGGGCGACGAGTGGTATCCTGTATTGATCATATTTTTATGAGATGCACGCGACCGTGCGGCGAGCCGCACGCATATGTACTGATGTCTAAGATATCCGATCACTATGTAACGGGACTTTCGATTGAAATAGAAAAACAACGACAGGTGCAGCGTGAATGTTATATTACGGTTCTGAATAATAAGGCTGTTAACGAAAAATTGTGTAATACGGATTGGAATAGCCTTATGGCTATACAGGATCCTTTGGTACTGTACGGACGACTGTGCGATATTTTTAGCAACATTTACGATACATCTAAAATGAAAATATTACATAAAAAACGGGCAACTAACGCGTGGGTTAATAATAGATTACAAAAACTACTAAACTACAGAGACATTCTATTTAGAAAATGGAAAGAAAATCCGAAAAATATGTCACTACGATTACAATACACAAAATATCGAAATAAAGTAAATAAAGCTGTAAATGTTGCAAAAAATGCGCACAGGCAGAAGAGTATTGTAGACTGCAAAGGTGATATTAGGAAAGTGTGGGCTTATATAAATGAGTGGTTGGGCAGAAAGAAATTAAATGTAGATGAAGTTATACAGAAATATTTTATACAGGGAAATGAAACCATTGCTAATGTAAGTAATAATTTTTGTAAAACATTTACTAGAGAGATTGAATTATTAAAACAAAACCATGTATGTGATAATTTGTTTTTTCAAAGATGTGAATATGTTAAAGAAAGTGCCATTAGTTTTAGATTTAAAAAGGTTTCTTCTAGCGATATAGATATAGTAATGGACAACTTGAATTGTGACAAGGCCCCAGGATCTGATGGTATTCGAGTTAAAGATTTAAAATTTATTAAAAAGTACATCAGTCGTATTATTGCACATTTTATTAATAAATGCATACAGCTGCAAGTATATCCTAGTCAATTAAAGTTTTCAATTATTAGACCAATATATAAACAAGGAACTCACAAAAATTATTCGAATTACAGACCCATAGCAATATTAAATATAATAAATAAAATAGTTGAAAAAGTGATAATGAGTCAAATTACAATTTTCTTAGAAACAAACAATATTCTTACTAACGCTCAACATGGATTTAGACCAAATAGAAGTACAGCTACAGCTTTGGTGAATTTTACAGACGATATAAATAGATCATTAAACTCAAAAAACTTAGTTCTTTTAACGTTTATAGATTTCCAAAAAGCGTTTGATACATTGGATCATGGGACCTTGTTACAAGCTATGGATGAATGTGGAATACGAGGACCTATGAAAGGATGGTTTCGACAATACCTTAGTAACAGATACCTTAAAGTTCGAGTAAACGGAGCAGATAGTGAGCTCGGTGCTGTGAAATGCGGCGTGCCGACTGGATCTGTATATGGACCCGTAGGATATCTAATGCACGTTAACAGTATGGTGAACGTGATCAAAAATTGTAACATTTATATGTATGCCGATGATACGTGCTTGGCATATAGTGGCCAGGATTGTGAACAGATGCAGTCGGTAATGCAAGAGGATTTAGATAATCTGATCAAATGGGCACATGATAATGGCATTCTTATCAATTTGAATAAAACTAAATGTATGTTGATATCGTCCCCGTACAACCAATTGGGCAAGAGTGTTAGCATCTCATTGAAGGGGCACACATATGATTGTCTTCATAAAAATAAATATAATTGCCAATGCGTGTGTATTGAACGTGTAGCAAATTATAAATACTTAGGATTAACTATTGACAACCATTTTACCTGGGATACACACATAGATATTATTTGCCAAAACTTGCGCTCTGTGTTAGGTAAACTTAATAATCTTAAGTACATAGTTAGTAAGAGAATATTGTATATCCTTTATCATACACTCGCCGAGTCCATTGTAAATTACGGATTGGGAGCTTATGGACTTACTTTTATAACACACTTAAATAAAATTAAAAAAATACAAATCAGATTACTGAAATTATTAATAGATAAGAAAACAAAGGACAATATTAACCGAGATTATGAAAAGCTATTCAAAATTTGTAAAATCCTTCCAGTAGATATAAAAGTAAAGTCTTTAATAATATTAGAACAATATAATTCAAATAAATATAAAAATAAAACAGTCTATAGGCAACCATTCCGTAAAGCTTCGGGTAAAATTAAAAGTAAATATAAAGTGCCAAAGGCTAATAACTATTTTGGTAAACGCATGCGGCAATGGCTTACTCCGTCTTTATTAAATGAGCTGCCTGACCACTTGTGTACTGATGGTATTAGGAAAAACGCACTTAAAAACCTATTGTGGAAACACTACTTAAGTATGTGTCCGTAGATAAAGTGAATTGGTGTAATCAGTATTAGCAATACATAATTGTATATGTGCATATTGTAAATATGTGTATATGTGTATGATGTACCAACATGTATTCGCCACGAGTATACTGCCGACAAACTGTATTCCAGTTTGGCAGAGGATGTATATAATATACAAAGTGTTGTACATTGTGAAAATAACTAAATAAATAAAAAAAAAATTATAACGAAAACAGTGCTATTAAAATAGTAGTTCATTTTGAGTATAACGGTATATGGGGCAAAGAAATAATTAAATAGTCACTGATAAGCAAGCGGACTATGAAGTATGGTAGAATACTACCAATTCTTGCCTTGCTCGTAAGTGACGTGACCTGGTTCAATTCCAAATGATGCCATCTGGTCAACAATTATATTCCCAAGGACGGTTAACGTCAGGCTGGCGGTTGGTCGGTTGGTTAAAAATGACGATAATTCCTTACAACTTTTCATCCTCCTTTACAACCCTGTTTTTGCATTAAAAAGTAGCCTATATCCTTTATCAGGCTCTAGACTATCTGTGAACCAAATTTTATTTAGATCGGTTCAGTAGTTTTGGCGTGAAAGAGCGACATACAGACAGACAGACAGAGTTACTTTCGCATTTATAATATTAGTAAGGATTAAAGTCATTGAACTATAGGCACTTAATGATCATATAGTCATGCCGAGAAGTCAACAGTTGGTAATAAAAAAGAGATTAGTCTACAAAGTTTCTATCTAAAACTACCTCTAACAATGTAATGAAAATTTCATTCAAAGCATACGGTGAGACAATATACGTAGAAAACGTGCACGAATATTGAATATCAAACAATACTAAAACTATTATATATGATTAAATTCACTAATCGGTAAATAATAACTTTGATAGAATAATTAAACCTTTAGTTTGAGAATAGAACTAACGGACTGCTTATCTAATAGGTTTAGTACTTATTTGTTTAAGACAGGACTAATCGATCTGTGATTATAACAATTTCTGAGGGCTTTTCTCTGTTGTGTGTTACCGTACCTGACGTACAATAGTACTTAAATTATTTTACTTAAATAATTAGTTTACTCAACTTTAGTAAGATAAAGTAAGCTGCCTCTCAAAAGTCAATAATTATTATTAGGCCTACTGAGTTTTCTTGACAGATTTTTTCAGTGTGATCCAGTGGTAGGTTAATTCCTGTAGGAATTATCATTCGTCATTCTCCTACTCTTATCCCAATTACTTGGGGTCGATATAATATCTACTTTTTTTTCATAGAAAATATTGTAAAGGTTATTGGCAATAGTTTTATGACCGGCCGCCAGCCAGACGCCAACTCTCCTTGGGAATGTAATTGTTGACCAAACGGCATCAGATGGAGTTCACCCAGGTAGTTATAAGGCTCTTAGTCGTCTTTTACGACATCCACGAGCTACCGCTACCACACAGCAGTAATTCCTGTAGGAATACGGAGATAAAATATATTATCATTATCATAATCATTTTAGCTCATATATGTCCCACTGCTGAGCTCGAGTCTCCTCCACACTAGGAGGAAAATTGACCTACTACACCACGCTGGGTTTTATTTCGAGATTTCCTTCTCTTACATAGATGTTATATGTATATTGTCCCTTAGTCGTCTTTTGCTATCACCCACGAGTAAGATAGGGGGTGGTGTATTGTATTTTTACTCCGTCACCACACGGAAAACATATTATACTCGCTAATAATGTAGTTCGCAGAATTTTTAAAATCGATTTGGTAGTTTTTTATTTTTTTTATTTTATTGCTCTTGCTGGCAAATGAGCAAGCAGGATGGTAAGTTTTACTGCCACCCATGGACCTTTGCAATACTAGGGGTATAGTTAGGTCACTGCCTACCAATGAAAAACCCTAACACACCCAGAGAGTTGGGCGTCCGGTTCGCTCACACACCGAGCGAAGCACAGCAGCACATTGCCACTGGTCAGGGTCGATTTGCGAGTGTAGTATTACCCTGGACGGATCGGCCTGCGGCTGTAGACAGAAAACTGATAAAAGTGTGGTCTTACCACTATGAAAACTAGTAGTTTAGGCGTTAAAGTGTACCAAATAAATTGATATTTGCATATATAATATTTAATACTTTCTTTATATGATTCCTTTTTCTTCAAAGCTAAATAATATTTCTTTTGTACTTCTGTCATATATATAGTAGGTAAATATATATTATACTTAAATGAAATTTTATGCTCATAAACAATAAGATTAAAAGTTCTCAGAAATTTGTATGGACATTCAGCGATTAGACCCGCTTGTATGGAAATTCAATGACTAAGCCCGCTCTAAGTGAAGGAACCTTTCTCTAAACTATTTATATCAACCTTCCTTCGGTAAATTGCAAGCTGGTATCTTATAATGAAATATTTCTTGGAGTTTACTCCTTAAGAATCGATTTTCATATAAGGCGCCCGGTATGAGAAAAATTTGAGGAGTAAAATCTAGTGATCGAATGACCTCGTTACGTTTTTGGTGCGCAACCTATTCTGAGCACCTTTCACTTTCTGACGTGAGATAATACTTCACTGAACAGTTTTAATAAATGTATAATATATATATATATATATATATATATATATATATATATATATTATTTTTAGTCAAATGAGCTTTTTTTGCGCCAAGTAAAGAGTATACTCCAGTGGTATGTTGGAGCTGACACACACACTTTTGTTTTTTTTTTGCCATCCAGAATTCTTTTGTACTTATTACAAAGTGTGTATTTTCTAAAAAACTCGAAACAAAATCCTATACCAACACGTCTGACTAGTGTGATATAGTAGGTTAATATCCCTAGTATTATGGAGGAGGCTAGAGCCCAACAGGGTGACATATATCAGCTGAGATGATGAGATGATGAAGAACAAAGTGTTATAAACGAATAGTATTATTAAAATTTGTAATACTATTTCTAAAAAAGTTGTTGAACGACTACCTAATGTGGTGTCTACAACATAGGACGTAACTTGGGAGTTTTTGGCGGGAATCTAAAACGTTATGTGGTGCTCTTGTATTATATTCGATATCTTAGCGTTTTAACGTGTTATATTAGATAATTTTGATGGCATTTTATGTAATTTGATGTGACGGAACTGCTGAGATGTAGTGAATATCATATAAAAGTGCTTTACAACGTTTTCGTTTTTCATCAAAATTCTCACAAGATACCATTAACAGTGTGGCCATAGCACTGTTGATGACGACAATTTGACTTACTGACGGACAATGACTAATCTGAAGACTAAAAACTTGAAGATAATTAAAACTTGACACTGGCAACAATGGCTCATTTAAGTAGCTGATTGCCAATACATAAAAATAAGAAGAAGAAGACGTAACTTGTGAATATAGTGATTTCGGATATTTATGGGAATATTACAGAAAATAAACTTTTCGACACTGGCAACAATGGCTCATTTAAGTAGCTGATTGCCAATACATAAAAATAAGAAGAAGAAGACGTAACTTGTGAATATAGTGATTTCGGATATTTATGCGAATATTACAGAAAATAAACTTTTCGACACTGGCAACAATGGCTCATTTAAGTAGCTGATTGCCAATACATAAAAATAAGAAGAAGAAGACGTAACTTGTGAATATAGTGATTTCGGATATTTATGCGAATATTACAGAAAATAAACTTTTCGACACTGGCAACAATGGCTCATTTAAGTAGCTGATTGCCAATACATAAAAATAAGAAGAAGAAGACGTAACTTGTGAATATAGTGATTTCGGATATTTATGCGAATATTACAGAAAATAAACTTTTCGACACTGGCAACAATGGCTCATTTAAGTAGCTGATTGCCAATACATAAAAATAAGAAGAAGAAGACGTAACTTGTGAATATAGTGATTTCGGATATTTATGCGAATATTACAGAAAATAAACTTTTCGACACTGGCAACAATGGCTCATTTAAGTAGCTGATTGCCAATACATAAAAATAAGAAGAAGAAGACGTAACTTGTGAATATAGTGATTTCGGATATTTATGCGAATATTACAGAAAATAAAGTTTTCGACACTGGCAACAATGGCTCATTTAAGTAGCTGATTGCCAATACATAAAAATAAGAAGAAGAAGACGTAACTTGTGAATATAGTGATTTCGGATATTTATGCGAATATTACAGAAAATAAACTTTTCGACACTGGCAACAATGGCTCATTTAAGTAGCTGATTGCCAATACATAAAAATAAGAAGAAGAAGACGTAACTTGTGAATATAGTGATTTCGGATATTTATGCGAATATTACAGAAAATAAACTTTTCGACACTGGCAACAATGGCTCATTTAAGTAGCTGATTGCCAATACATAAAAATAAGAAGAAGAAGACGTAACTTGTGAATATAGTGATTTCGGATATTTATGCGAATATTACAGAAAATAAACTTTTCGACACTGGCAACAATGGCTCATTTAAGTAGCTGATTGCCAATACATAAAAATAAGAAGAAGAAGACGTAACTTGTGAATATAGTGATTTCGGATATTTATGCGAATATTACAGAAAATAAACTTTTCGACACTGGCAACAATGGCTCATTTAAGTAGCTGATTGCCAATACATAAAAATAAGAAGAAGAAGACGTAACTTGTGAATATAGTGATTTTGGATATTTATGCGAATATTACAGAAAATAAACTTTTCGACACTGGCAACAATGGCTCATTTAAGTAGCTGATTGCCAATACATAAAAATAAGAAGAAGAAGACGTAACTTGTGAATATAGTGATTTCAGATATTTATGCGAATATTACAGAAAATAAACTTTTTATGAATTATTTTTACGGTTTCTATCGCGTTTGTATTTGATTTATAATTTACAGACATTTCGAACACTTTATAGTGATCATGGTCATGGAAGGACTAAGGGGTCTTACGTCCAATATGTCATTGTAGAAATTACAGAAACTTATATCTACCCTATAAGATATTAAATTTTGAACCACATATTTAATACAAAATTAATACAAATTCATTGCCAGTACAAAAATATTGGATGTAAGACACCTTAGTCCTCCCGTGACCATGATCACTGTAAAGTGTTCGAAACGTCGAGAAATTAAAAATCAAATAGAAACGCGATAGAATCCGTAAAAGTAGTTTTACTTAAAATTTGCTTTTTTTTAAACCACTGGAGGTTAAGATGTTTTATATCCAGCATCGAAAAACTTCTATAATATCGATGACACATTCGATATAGGACCTTATTCTTCCCGTGACCGTAAACATTGTAAAAATTTCAAAACCTTCGAAAATTAAAAATCAAATACAAACGCGATAAAATCCGTAAAAATTATTTTATTTCAAATGCGTAATACTCGCGTAAACATAAAAACCTAACCTTTTTGTATACAAAAAGGTTCATGAATTTCTATACAAAAAGGTTCATGTAAAATACGGACACTAAATTTTACCAATTTTTTTTTATAAGTCTTCGAAGTTTACACATTCAAGTGATTCTAAATGGAAAAAAAAAGAACATTTGTATAACGCCAAAGGCATATGATATCAGGCTATGAATAGTAATGGAATATTGTCGTAATATTTCGAACTCCAAATCTCGATCGAAAAGAAAAAAATATGAAACAAAAACCGTATACTTTTACTGGCATAATATTCGCTAGTAATAAATATTATTATCTAAAAATAAATGAGAAACTCTTCCGTTAGTAAACAAATTCGAATTGTTATTTATATATTAATATATAAAGGATGTAACAGAGAATGAAACAGCTGGTCAGAAGGGTGGTAGGTAATGATGGTAGGAACCCATAACTAAAATTTGAAGGGAAAATGTCGATTCGTTAATGAATAAAAAATATTTAAAATTTTAAATTTGTCTTCGATTTTTTTGAACACACATACATATCATCACCCTATATACTTTGCAGGATAGATAGAGAGAACAGAGTGCCAGAGAACTCTATCCTTGCATACTTCACTCGCTTGCTCAACATTTATAATTCTCTTCATACACGCTCGCCAGTTTCGGAGACTCTTGACTCCACCTTCCTTCAGTACGTGACCAATCTGATCTAGGTAGGTTAGTCTCGGTCTCCCCTGGTACCTACATCCTTTCACTTTCGCATTTTTTTTAAACTGAATGAAATGTACCAATTAAGTGATAAATAATCTGCTACATACTCATACTTTCTTAAATATTCATTAAAACTTAAATAAATCCATGATTACGTTTGCTACAGTATGACAAATGTCGCCTTTACAGATCATTCAATGACCCTTGATATTTTCCCTTTAAAATTTTTGTCATGGGTTCCTACCATCATTACCTACTACCCATCTGATCAGCTGTTCCATTCTTTGTTACACCCGGTACAATGGGATCCGGTTAAGTGAGAAATCTCTATTATTGAGAATTACAATGAGGTCCCGGTACTCTGCACAGAATTATTTCTGTTGATGAGACCTTTTAAACTTGTTTAATTGAAATTTGATTCTAAGAATTTTTCAATATTTTTTTAAAGGACACCACCGTGCACTAAATAAATAATTATTTTATTGCGGGGGACTTTCCAAACATGCAATTAACGCAGGCAAATTACACCCAGACTCAGAACAATGTTCCTGCGTGGGAATCGAACCCATGACACTGGCTTGGAAGGTATCTTAACTACTACGCCATCTGAATGACTGCACCATTCATTATTTTCACCGTTGATGTTAGGAATTAAAACTACAGAGATTTAAACAATAAAAATACATTTTTATTAGTATATAATTAAAATTGAAAAAATAAATTGAAAAAGAAATGACTTAATTCTCATTAGACAAAAAAAGACTCTATTAGTGGTAGGACCACGCTGTTGACAGTTCTCTGTCTACAGCCGGAGGCCGGTCCGTCCGGGGTAGTACCACACTAAGCAGAAGAACGACGTCTGAGTAATGGCAATGTGATATTGCGCTTCGTTCGAGATCCAGAGATCCGGAAGCTCAACTGAATAACTAAGTGGGTTTGAGGTTTGTATTGATAGACAGCAGCCTAGCGATACCCTTAGTATTGCAAAGGTCTATGGGCGGAAGTGACACTTACCATCAGGTGTGCTGTTTGCTTGTTTGGGGTGGCACATACAATAGAAAAAAAATGTTATTAACGTATTTCTTTTTACTTTCTTTTCCCCTCCACTAGGTGGACAAACGACGCAGGCAGCACAGAACTGCACTCTGTGACGTAACATGAGGGAGGCCTACATCCAGCAGTGAACGAGAATAGGCTGAGATGATGATGATGAGAAATATATTCTTAAATAGTAGAAAACTTCACAAACATACAATTAACTGACACAAATTACGGATAGACACAGAACAATCATTTGGTGATTGCTCAAAAAGAAATTGTCCGGTTATCACCGGAGACCATATTCAATTCTTAGACCACAATACGTGCAATTGATTTTGATATATTGATATAAAAATGACCATTGCTCGGTATTTTCTTTTTAGTGTATTTTTGAAAGATATATTTAAATATTAATACATACATATCATCACGCCATATCCCTCTCAGAGTAGGCAGAGAGAACAGAGTGCCAGATAACTCTATCCTTGCATACTTCACTCGCTTCCTCAACATTCATAATTCTCTTCATAAATATAATAATAATAATTAATAAAAAAAATATCAAAAATATCATAAAAAAGGGAAACTAATTATCCGAACCGAGCTTCAGTTTGTCTGAATAGGACCTAGCTAGATCGATTAATCACCCTGGGAGCCCCCTGAATGTTAAATTTTATGAAAATTATTGGAGCCGCTACCGAGATTTAGATTATATATCTCACTATATCTTTAAACGAGCAATTCTTGTATATATATATATATATATATATATATATATATATATATATATATATATATATATATATATGTAATCTGAATCTCGGAAACGGCTCCAACGATTCTCTTGAAATTTAGCATACAAAGGGTTCCGGGGGCCATTAATCGATCTAGCTAGGTTTTATTTACAGAAAATATTATTTTGTCAGTATTTTTCGGCATCAAAAAATATAATTTTTCTACTATAGAATATGAATGTTTGCAAATTTTGACGCTGTCATTAAGAATAGACATTTAGCTCAGTCGGAAAATCGAGTAGTCTAAACAAACAAACCGGAGCTTGGTTCGGATCCTTATTTTTTCTTATTTACTTTTTGGCCTTTTTTTATTATTTTATTAATTATTATCATTTGCCCGCATCCTTGTCTGTGTAGAAGTCGATAATGTTTTAATAGGATTTTTGTTTGTTTTTACGTTATTATTTTTATTGTTATTTGTAGATAATTATGTATAAATGTTTGTATTCTTAAATAGTATAATAATCTTATCCATGTAGTGACGGAGTAAGAATACAATTCACCACCCCCTATCTTACCCGTGAGTGATCGTAAGAGACGACTAAGGGATATAAAATGCATATAACATCTGTGCAAGAGAGGGAAAACTCGAAACAAAACCCTATACCAACACGTCTGATCAGCGCGGTATAGCAGGTTAACTTCCCTCCTATTATGGAGGAGGCTCGAGCCTAGCAGTGGGACGTATATTGATGATGATGATGATAATGATAACAATCTTTGTTATAGTGTAGGGAAGGTTTAATAAACATAAAAAACAAATGAAATTTTGTTATATATTATGGACATCAGGCTTTTTCTTAGCAGACCATGTTTTTAACACAACGTGCTCATTGCGACCGAGGCGACGAAAGGATAGTGTGCGGCCCCATAATCCACCGTCTTTGCCATCGAAATTAGGCCGATCACTGGTACCGCTTCTTTGACATCCACCCGCGAGGTTATAGAAATACTGTAATAGGTGTAGTACACCTATTACAGTATTTCTTTGTAAACAATATCATTTGTTTTTCTTTCGTATGCTAGAATTACCAGGCTACTCTGTGAGCTTACTCTAAAGCATGTCACATACAACTGCCCATGGGAGAAGCAGCTTTCTCTCAAATCTACTCGCGCTACCTTAAGAATATGACCTAGAGTTTTGTTTATGATTATTGCGGAGCAGACTTTAATGGCAAACTGTACTCTGAAATTCGAAGGAGTAATTTGATGGTATTTGGAGAATCCTAGGAATAAATACAGACTCTGCTCAAGAACAATCGATCACTATAGTTGACCCGGTTACAATGCAATGTAATGTTTTTCTTGCAAACTGGTGGCATTGTATAATTTTGTCGCGCCAGCTCTCAATTTTAATATGTGAGTTGGGAGACCAGGAGCCTTCAGAGTATTCAGGAACTCGACAGGTTGTCGGACTCAGGGTTTATCACTTATTCGAAGCATTTATTTTAAAATTTTCCTTCGAATGTTTTAAAATATTTGCAAGTAAATAGTATAAAGAAATCGAAACGACCGTAGTAGCGCACATAGGTAGGTCATGGCGTCTTGCGACCAATCTGATCAGCATTAACATCCTGTCTCCCTATCGTATCTTACTGATTGTTCCCGCCCGTCCATCTGTCTATCACCAGGTTGTATCTCATGAACCATGATAGTTAGACAGCAGTCAGACAGAAATTTTCACAGATGATGTGTTTCTGTTGCGGCTATAACGACAAATACTAAAAAATAAAATAAATATTTAGGGGTGCTCCCATACGACAAACGTGATTTTGGCTACTTTTTGCTCGATACATTTTTTATTTTCTATTTTAGTACTTTTGCCTTTTTAATTAATTTTTCATTATTTTAATTATATTAAATATATATTCCAAAACACACTAATAAGAAAATACCGAGCAAGGCTCGGTCCTCCAGATATTATATATATATATATATATATATATATATATATATATATATACAAGAATTGCATGGATGAGATAGAATTTCGGGATAGAAATTGTGAGGAAAGTTTTCAGTATGAATGTTGAAGACTTTAGGGATAAGGGAAGACTAAAGAAAAGATGGATGGACTGGGTGAGGCATGAAATGGATAGACAGGGAGTGACTGTAAATATGAAGTCTGATAGGATTATATGGAAGAAGATGACATATTGCGTCGACCCCAAGTGATTGGGATAAGAGCAAAATGATGATGATGATGATGATATACAAGAATTGCTCGTTTTAAGGTATAAGATTGTTCTTAGAAATGTTTACGGCGTGTCGCAGGATAATATACCTATGGCTACTGAAGACAAATATCGGATACCGGTGGCCCGCTCGCACGGCGAAGAGAAGAGTTTTGCATGGGGGTCTATGGGGTCACGCGCCGCCTATTCCACGTCACCCCGGACGGACGGATTTGGCGGAGCGTGGCCAATCCATAGCCCACCGTAAAAAAAGGGTAATGTACCTATTTAAGTGTACAAGGTATTTATCTGATATTAATAAATTCTATTCAATAGTTTAATCAATTAAATTAGGTTTCAAATGGCTCGTTAGTGTAAAATTATAGATAATTGTATTAGTTCGAACCTTAGAAAATAAGGTCTCATCTATTGCAGATTTGTAATAATTAGTTACTTTTACGTGAGAAATTATTGAAAAAGTTTTCAAATTTCTATATCTGTAATTAAATGAACTCTTTATCTTGCACGTGTCTATCGTTAAAAGACGCTAAAAGGATATAATAACTGGATGATCGGGATTTTTTTCAGTGTTTTGAAATATATATTTCAATATAATAAAAATAATTAAATAAAATAATAATAAAAAAGGCAAAAAATAGTAAAAAAGAGAAACTAAGGATCCGAATCGAGCTCCAATTTGTCTGGTTTAGATTGCTCGATTTTCCAATTGAGCTACGTCTATTCAGTTTTCTGTCAACGAAAAATTATATTTTTACGTACATACATATCATCACGCCATATCCCTCAGAGATAACAGAGTGCCAGAGAACTCTATCCTTGCATACTTCACTCGCTTCCTCAACATTCATAATTCTCGTAACCAATCTGGTCTAGGTAGGTTAGTCTCAGTCTCCCCCAATACCTACATCCTTCCACTTTCGAATTGTATATTTTCTTAACCAGACGGTCGTTCGGCATTCTTTCCACATGTCCGAACCATCGGAGCATTCCCTTTTGCATCTTTACACCAATAATCTCTTTCATATCTACTTTTTTATATTTGTCACTGTCTGAAAATATTATTATATGTATTATTATATTATTATATGTATTATTATATTATTATATGTATTATTATATTATTATATGTATTATTTTATTATTATATGTATTATTATATTATTATATAATATTATTATATTAATATTATGTCATAACAATATTTTATACAAATGAAACCTAGTTAGATCGATTAATCGCCTCTAGAACCCTTGCGTGCTAAATTTCATGAAAACTGTTGCTGCCGTTTCCGAGATTCAGATCAGAGAAGGAAAATTCAAAATATATATACCAAAACCTATACCAAAACATCTGGTCCTCGAGATATATAAGGACAATTCCCCTTACATTGTGGAGTAGATACGAGCCCAGCCGTGGGATAATAGAGATATCATCAATAGGAACAGGAACTAACACTTGCGTCATAAAAAACTTATTGTGTCACAAAGTCCATTTGGTTGGGATAAATAGAAAAGGAGCAGTGTCTTTAAATGTTAGCACTAGGGCAGTAACAATGGCCGTCAAACGTTCTGTGGAGTTGCTGTTGTCATGACACCTGTAGGTATAACAAAAAATTGATGTATTATTAATCAAAATAATATTAATGTTAATATAATAACATGAGACGACGCGGATTTCCATGTGGTAACGGAGTTAGAATACAATTCACAACTATCTTACCCATGGGTGATCGTAAGAGACGACTAAGGGATATAAAATGCTTATAACATCTATGCAAGAGAACGAAGATTCAAAACAAAAACATATACCAATACGGTTGACCAGCCTAGTAGGTCAATTGCCCTCCCATTATGGAGGAGGCTCAAGTCCAACAGTGGGACTATGTCCCATATATGATGAGCTGAGATGATTATGATGATGGAACGGCGTAGATTCAAATAAAATAATAGCATGAAATGTAGATTATTTCTACGAAACTGTTGGTACATCTAGTGAATAATAACACCGGCACACAAAAAAAAAAAAACAAAGCGGTCTGTACATTGGACGTCACCTATCTACGTATATGGTTTTCGACCTGCGGAATACGAATTTCAAGTCAGTTTTAGCCGTCCACCCTCCAATTTCGAGTAAATTGCGAAAAACCGTGAAAAATAGAGAAAATTAGATGTTTTGGTTAAAAAAAAAATTGGGGATCTAAGACTAGCTCAATTTTCATGTATTTTGATCTCGTGAATACTAATCATAAGAGTGCTTAGGTCATAAGCTGTTTCAAATCCGAGAAAGTTGTAAAAACCCTTAAAAATGGCAAGAATCGCAAAAAAATGCTATTATTTTGATAAAAAAATCTTGTAATTTTTTTTTACATTTTCAGATTTTAGACTTGTATTTTATGTTAATTAATAAAAAACGTATTAAATAGAGCTTACAAAGTTTTTTTTTAATTTTATCTTTATCAATTATTAATTATAATTTGTTATTAAGTAGAAACTGAAGGACGTACTTACTGAAGGAAGGTGGAGTCAAGAATCTCCGAAACCAGCGAGCGTGTCTGAAGAGAATTATGAATGTTGAGGAAGCGAGTGAAGTATGCAAGGATAGAGTTCTCTGGCACTCTGTTCTCTCTGCCTACCCTGCAAGGGATATGGCGTGATGATATGTATGTATGTATGTTATTAAGTAATGTAAATATTTAGCCGGCCATTACAAATGTACCGTCAACTGTTTAGAACTTTTTTTGTGACACCGTAAGGGCGGGTATACGCAGCAATCAATCAAAGTCAGCGGGGTTTGTGAAACTGAACACATTATTTTCACGTACAATATTGTTGTAAATAACGTACGCAATTTACGCCACCGTTTTGTTTTATAAATTTTACTGTGCTCGATTTTTTAAAGATTTTTTTTTATTAGCTATGGCAATGGACTACTAAACGGCAAATCTTTATTTTTTAATTTTGACAATAATCGATTTTTTCGTGTATTATTTTTAAGTTAAAGCAAAATGTGAACTTTAAATTACTTTACTACTATGTGGAAATCATAAAAACATACAATAACAGTTCATTGAAAAATTTATGGTATAGTATCCACTGAGCTAGCCAACCCTCCTATCAAACGTGGTACTTACGAAATTATCTATCCTTTTTCCGCATTTTTTTTTCTTGCGTTGGACTATGGATATGGTCGCGGCCCGCTAATTCGGTTCGGGGCGGCGGAAGAGGCGGCACGCAACCCCACAGACCCACCCTGCAAGCACCTTTCTTAGCCGTGCGAGCGGGCCACCGGTACCCGATCTTTGTCTTCGGTGGCCCACCCGGCGGTTTACCCTCATGTGTTCCTCTCGAGTCGATGCATCGTTCTCACGCGGTGGCCTCACTTCGAGTGACCGGACTGGTCCTCGGTCCGATCACCCAATGCTAGCCTAGCCCAACCCTAGCCCAAGCTAGGGCGGCATCAGGCGCAGATATCCTTTTTCCGCACTAAGGAATTAATGTACTATGTTATAAAAATACAATAAATGCACAATGTATATATAAATACATATATATGCATTTAGTATTTAATAAAAAAATCGGAAAAAGCTGTGTGGTAGGCTAAGGCCGGCTAAGAATACTACCAATTCTTACTCTGCTCGTGGATGTCGTAGAAGATGACTAAGAGCTTCATATCGACGTGGGCTAACTCCACGTGATGCCATTTGGTTAACAATTACATTCTCAAGGAGGGTTGATGTTAGGGAGGCGGCTCGTTATAATACTATAGCATAATAATTTTATGCAAGAGTATATATTGTGTCGACCCCAAGCAGTTGGGATGAGAGCAAGAGAATGAATGAAGTAGAGGAATAAAAGCCTCTATCACACCGATTATTAGCTGGACCTGAAATACAATATTCCTATCTGAAAAATGTCTGAAATGCTAGGCAAGTAAATATCAAAAACAAACGTTATAAAATCTATAATAAAAATAGATTTATTTTATATGTATAATACTGCATACATTAATTTGTATGATAGTGGCTACGAATACTACAAACTTAGCTTGGGGATGTTGTAAAAGACGACTACGAGTTTTATATCGACCTGGACCTATTCCAGCTAATGCTGTTTGGTCAACAATTACATTTCCAAGGAGAGTTGACATCAGGCAAGTGGCCGATCATAAAACTATTATCAATAACGTTGACGCCGATTAATTGGAATCAGAGCAGGCGAACAGCTTGTATAATTATTAAAAATCATGACATATTTATTCATTTCACGATTATATAAACAAACTATCATCATCTCAGTTCATACATGTTCCACTGTTGGGTTCGAGCCTCCTTCATAATGGGAGGGAAACTAATCTACTATACTACGTTGGTCAGACGTGTAGCTAGCGCGTTTTGTTTCGAGTTTCCCTTCTTTTGCATAAATGCTATACCTCTGAGTCGTCTCTTACGATTATCTACGGGTAAGATAAGGGGTAGTGAATTGTATTCCCACTCCGTGATCACACGAAAAATATACTACAAGTATCTAACAAATATTTAATTTCAATTATTTAAACCGTCCAAGCGTTAAATAGCCTTAAGACAATTCCAGTTAGAGCTTTCAATTTTATTACACCGAATTATATAATTTGTCTATAAATTGAATTGTTTCAAATAGATTTAACTTATTAAAGCTTGTTCTAATATTATGCAATTTAAAATATCAATTATCAGAATTAAGTATGACATTGTGAAGTGAGGTTGCTTAGATTTAAATAATGACCTTCGCGATGTTTGAGCGTTAATTTCTTATTTGCTTGTGTTTTTGTGGTGCTGAAGTAAAAGTACAGTTCACTTAGACAATGTACGAAACAAATAATAATAATGTAGTTATGTGTTGATAGAATATCCATCCATTCGTCAACTCTTTGACGTCTACTGTTGGACACAGGCCTCCCCATGAGAATACCACTCAATATGGCCCTGTGTCACTTATATCCAATGGCCTACTCTGATTTTTGAGATGTCCTCAGGCGTCTGCGTCATTTGATTCGTAGTCACTACTCGGCAATCTTTCTTCCCAATAGTTGTCAATTCGAGAAGCAACGTGGCTACCCTTCCACTTCAATGTGTTAATTCTTCAAGCTAAGTCGTTTACACCCATCAACTTTTTAATTCCGTAGATAGAAATATAGATAATAAAGATACCCATGACAATGTTCTGAACAATCTCACAATAAATTTAAGATATTAGCGCAGTCATTTTCTTATAATGCTAGAGTAATTTGCGGGCATTCGGACAGTAAAACAGTTACTCTAGCAGGCTATCATAGGGATGTATTTCTTTTTTTTTAATGGAAAAGGGTGGTGAGATATTCATATATCGTGGTTTATATATCCACTGCTGTGTTCGAGGCTTTTCGATAATAGGAGAAAAATTACTTACTATACGTTTAAATTACTGAAATTTAGCATTTAATATGCTTAATTATTTATAAAATCCGATTACGAAATGAAAAATGATGTCATAAGCGGGATTCGAATAGGCGCGGGTTCGATTCCTGCTTGTGACATCATTTTTCATTTCGTAATCGGATTTTATAAATAATTAAGCATATTAAATGCTAAATTTCAGTAATTTAAATAACAAGGTTGTGTCATCGTTTAATACAATTCTAACTGTAAAGTTTTAAGTATTAAGCCTATAACAATGTGTAAACATTGTCGGGTAGATAGCATACCGTCACCTTAAGACGTAAATATAATACGAAGTGAAATTTGCATGTCCTACAATTAGTCACGGTGGTGTAGTGGCAGCAATAGGCGCGGGTTCGAATCCCGCTTGTGACATCATTTTTCATTTCGTAATCGGATTTTACTATACGTTGCTCAGACATGTTGATACAGGGTTTTATTTAGAGTTTACTTTCTTTCGTATTTATCTTATATATGCATATTATAATCCTTTAGTAGTCTTCGTGGACCTGGTATACCATCTAACGAGACGGGATGATATTATTGTTGTAAGGAAAGTTATAAGTATGAATGTATGGCTTTAGGGGTAAAGTTAGACCAAAGAAAAATGAGTGGGCTGCATGAAATATAACATGAATAGACAGAGGACTAGAGAGATGACATCTGATGGGGCTGTATAGAAAAAGAAGACATCTTGCGTCGACGTACCACAATTAATTGGGACAAGAACAAGATAAGTCCTCTTCGTATATCACCACGTCGAAAATCACGGTAGTAACAAATAATTTCATCTAATTAAATCACAAAGTCTCAATTTGAAATAAATTGAATTAAATCACCAAATACTAATTACAATCAAGTTGTCTGGCTAACTTCGTCGTTGTGGAGAATGTAGTTTAACCGAACTGAACTTAGTTTTAGTGAGTTTTAGTCTAGTTTAGAGTACTGTGCCCACAAAATTAGCAGCAACTGCCTTATATTCGGGCCTTATTCACTGTTACTATATGTTACAAAATATATCTGCGTATTCGATGTGGAATAACAGATGTAATAGTGGTCTATACTAATAAGTGCTGTGTGGTAGCGGCTAAGACTTCTACCAACCCTAACTTTGTAGTAGATGTCATGAAGGATCACTAATAATTTTATATTGATCTCAGCCAACTCCACTTGATGCCGTTTGATCAACAATTAAATTCTCAAGAAGAGTTGATTTCAGGCAGGCGACCGATCATAAAAATATTCCCAATAACTTTTGAAATATGTACTAAGAGGAGTACACATTGCGTTAACCTCAAGTAATTGGGGTAAGAGTAGGAGAATGATTATTTACTAGCAAATTCCTACTGTACTAGCAGGAATACTACGTAATTACTGTTCCTGTAGGAATACGTTGATTGCCTATGTTATTCGTTGATAATGTAGTTTTAAATTAGATATAGAATTTTTAAAATCGATTGAGCGATTTAGATGTTGAAGCTAAACAAACAATCTCACATTCATATTTATATTATTAATGATGAAGACAACAATTTTTTTTTCATAAGTAATTTCAAAAAAGAAATTAATAAAATATAATTGACTCCTTTTTTTTTTAATTTGTTATACGATTTTACTGATTTTAATTTTTTTTTATCAAAAAGTATACCTTTATGCCTGAGCTATTCATATTGCCATTAAGTTAGGATGATGAGTGCAGGAAAATTGCAAGCAATACTTTTCGAGATATTATAGGCACATAAAATATGTTACATATATTTTTTCTAAAACGACTCAAGTTGGTCTTGTTGTCAATTTATGTCGAATGTGAAATATATAAACTTTAAAAAGTGAAAACAGACTTTAAAAGTATAAAACAGCCCCACATTTTAAATTAATAAACGGAAAATTATATATATATATATATATATATATATATATGGCTGATTCTCAAAAAAGTCGAAAATGGCTTTATCGAGTTGATCATTTTTTTTTTAACTCGTGATCGAATTTTTTTTTTTTTTGCTCAAGAGTTTGAATTGAATATAAAAAATATATATAGAATATAAAAATATGATATGATTATTAAATAAAAAAATGCTTACCTTTTAATAACATTACATGAGATAATGGCATTAAAAATGTAATATTCAACAAACTTTTTGTCAAAGTATTCTATATTTATTATAAAATAATTCATTCCCTCATTAAAAATTTTTATGAGGGAATGACGATGAGGGAATGACAAAACGAAACAAAATTGCTACAAACTTAGGAACATAACCTTACTTTCTTACGAATTGTAAACATTACTTTATTACTACCGAAAACATATAAAAATATGTTATGATTATTAAAAAAAAATAGTTATCTTTTGATAACATTACATGAGTAAATGACATTAAAAATGTAATAATCAAAAAACTTTTTGTCAAATTGATTTTAAGAAAACATCCTTTCTTCCATTGTCCACTCTAGTGTATGTTCTCAAGGTCAGTGTTGCCAACTACAAAAAAAATAAGGTGGGACTTGGTAGTCTTTGGAGTATTGCTCCAATCACACTGTTACAAAACGGTGAGGGAATGATACTTTTTTTATGGACAAATTTTGAATTATATTTAAAAATATTTCCATTCGCATTTATGAAACTATGAACTCATATATATGTTTTAAGTTAATGATTATCTTCAAATTTAGCGCTTGGGACATAGTGAGGGAATGATTTTCAGGGTACTTTCTTGGACATGTCTTTGTTGTTTATCATATAAAAAATAAATTTGTTTCATACATTCGTAGATATAGTACGTCGTTTTAATAAAAAAAAACAACTTTTCATAATTCACGATTCTGGTTTATAAAAATGATCACGGACATCAATTTCGATTTTTTTTGAGAATCACCATATATATGTATATATATATATGTATATATATATATATATATATATATATATATATATATATACACTACCGTCCAAAAGTTTGGAAGCACACCTGTTTTCAAACAAAACAAATAAATGCCGACTAATAGCGGTAAAAATTAGCAATAATCTTAAGTTTTACAACCTTTTACGACTGTCTACACAAACACAAAAGGATTATTATCCTACATTCATCAAGTTTTATGGAATTCCTTAATATTGACGAAACACGTGTTTTATGACTTAATCCGTCGGCTACTTTATCCTATGCAATGGTGTAGTTTTATTGATAATGTTTGCTGGTTTTAACTTTTTTAGACCTTATTCAGTCGCACTTGAGCATTGGCACGTGAAAGTTGTGATATTAACATTGTCTGTATTCGAAAGATATCGGCTACTACTTTGACCGTATTTTTTCTTCTGAAAATGGCAAAACGCAAGCAAATCACGCTTGAACAGCGAAGCGCTATTTGCACTCTACGCGAGGAAGGATACAGTGAACGTCAAATCGCAGAAAGGCTCGGAATTTCTTGTAAAGGTGTCCACTATACCCTTGCTAGAAAACAAGAAACGGGGAAAAATGAAGATAGAAAGAGATCTGGTAGGCCCAAATCCACAACGAGGACACGGCGCAACATACGCTCGAGGAATGCTCGGGCTGGGACGGGCAGCGCCGTGACCTCGTCGCTATTATCGGTGCCGACCTGGCGCTGCCGGCTGTCGCGAGGGCGATGGTCGACAGCGTCAGGAATTGGGACGCGGTCGCCGCCTTCTGCGAGGCTGTCATCTCGCAGAAGGAGGCGGCGGAACGAGTCAGGGAGGACTCCCGCGACCCGGGCCGCCGCCAGCGGCCGGGGCGGCGCAGGCGCGAATACCTGCGCCTGATGCCGCCCTAACCCAGGCCTCGGGTGATCGGACCGGGGAATTGTCCGGTCACCCGACGCGAGGCCACCGCGTGAGGGCGACGCCCCGACGGCGAAATCTGTCGGGGCGCCGACGAGAGGAACCCGCGAGGGTAAACCGCCGAGCGGACCACCGAAGACAAAGATCGGGTACCGGTGGTCCGCTCGCACGGCGAAGAGAGAGGATTTTACGGTGGGTCTATGGGGTCACGCGCCGCCTTCTCCGTCACCCCGGACCGATTCGGCGGGGCGAGACGCACCCATAGCCTACCAATAAAAATAAAAAAAAAAAAAAAGGCCCAAATCCACAACAAATCAAGAGGACAACTTCATTAGAGTTCTTTCTAAACGGAATCGACGCTTAACTGCACCACAGATCACTGCAGCTCTGAATGATACGCGAGAAACACCCATTTCAACAACTACTGTTAAAAGACGCTTACTGTCTGCGGGATTAAGAGGATGTGTTGCTGCTAAAAAACCCAAACTAACAAATCGACATAAGAAAAATAGACTAGAATGGGCAAAAGCGCATAAAAACTGGACTATAGAACAATGGGAAAATGTCCTTTGGAGTGACGAATCAAAATTTCAGATTTTCGGATCCAATAGACGTGTCTTTGTACGCCGGTCAAAAGAAGAGAGGGCTTCAGAGGCATGTACAGTGCCTACCATCAAACATGGTGGTGGTAATGTCATGGTTTGGGGGTGTTTTGGCAACAGTAAACCCGGCAATCTTGTGAGGATAACCGGAAAATTAAACAAGGAAGGCTATTTAAAAATTCTCCAAGATTCTGCCATACCCAGTGGACTAAGTCTCATTGGTTCTGGATTCATTTTTCAACAGGATAATGATCCTAAGCATTCGTCTAAATTGTGCCAGAACTTTTTAAACAAGAAAAAAGCTGAAAACATTTTAAACATCATGCAATGGCCATCTCAATCCCCTGATCTTTCTCCCATTGAACTTGTTTGGGATGAACTTGACAGGAGGGTGAAAAGTCGTTGTCCTACGAGCTCAGAACATTTGTGGCAGCTATTAGAGAACGAATGGAACAAATTAGATAAAGATTATTTTAAAAAATTGATTAATAGAATGCCCAGAATATGTGAGAAGATTATAAAGGAGAAAGGTGGACACTTTGATGAAGCTAAAATTTAATCTAATTTACCATTGTATATTATTTTTTTATTTTGTTTAAGTTAGTTTCTGTTTGTTCTTTATTTTTTTATCAAGACATTTAAATTTAAATGACTTAGTTTGGTTTTATTCGATTTTACCTTGCTGCTTCCAAACTTTTGGACGGTAGTGTATATATATATATATATATATATATATATATATATATTTAAGATATAGCCAGCAACCCAACTTTTTGGGTGGGTTTGGGTTGTTAGACAACGGCCTAGCAATACCTTTGGTCAGTACCAACCTATACGTCTATGAGTGGTAGTAAAACTTACATCCAGGTGCGCTGCTCCCTCGTTAGCTATAGAGCTCTCGTTAGACACATATGCAATAAAAAAAGAAATATATCCGTTGAGAGATTGATTTTCAAAATATTTTATCAATTATTATATTAATTATTTTATTTTCCATGTGGTGACGGAGTAAGAATACTATTCACCACCCCATATCTTACCCGTGGATGATCGTACGAGACGACTAAGGGATATAAAACGCATATAACATCTATGCGAGAGAAGGATAACTCGAAACAAAACCAACACATCTGACCAGCGTAGTAGGTTAATTTCCCTCCCATTACGGAGGAGGCCTGAGCCCAACAGTGGGACATTTATGGGCTGTGATGATGATGATGATGATTATATTAATATATATCAGAAATATTTATTACTTTGTTTCTACGTCACTAAACGAAAGTAAGTATTAGAAAAATAGTTGTTTCTAAATTAACAAGAAGTCGAATAAAGTTATGACCGCAAAAAAAAATCCCAATATATATTCTGAAAGAATGAAAATGTTCAAATAGTGAACTATAAGTTTATTTATTTATACTAAAGAGTATTACATCTAATGTTATCTGGATAACATATCCCTTAGGCATCTTTTACAACATACTCGGGCAATAAAAAAGGTAATAAACTGTATTCTTTTTCCGTCAAAGGTAACACTGTAATAAAAGATTGGAATTTAAATATGTATAGTATTGAGGATACTTCTGTAGTAAAATAAGGGACTTTAGCTAAAAGCACTGAGCTGTGATCAAAAATGACCATTCAAAGCCTTCAAGTTTGATTCATCGAAATTCAAAGGTTTTATTCGAATAGAATTCGGAATGAAACGATCTCTCGACAGGGAATCAAAGTAATCGAGATGGCCTCTTGGGCCTTAACCCAAATGGCAAAGCTAATGTCTATTTGAAGAATATATATCTTAGAAAAGACAGAGAAAATTGGCTATACGATTATTATAACGTATTAAATTATTACTTAAATTTTTATTATATATCTAAATTTTTAGAATAATATGCAATAATAATTAATAAAATATCAATAAAAAATACAATTAAAGAAGTACAAGTTTCTGAAATAATTAGAGGGAGCATTCTCTATCCCTTTCTCGCGAAAAGTTTGTTTACGGCAGGTGCAGATTAATATGGAGATTGTGAAGGTGACGTCACCTAATCTATATTGCTGGCTCTTTCTAATTAGTAAAACTAAAATGTCTGTAACTAGCGTAGTATAAGAATAAGACTAATTTATTTATAATATGTTAGATATATCCGTGTGGTGACGGAGTAAGAATACTATTCACCACCCCATATCTTACCCGTGGGTGATTGTACGAGACGACTAAGGGATATAAAACGCATTAATATCTATGTGAAAGAAGGAAACAAAACCCTATACCAACACGTCTGACCAGCGTGGTATAGTAGGTCAATTACCCTTCCATTATGGAAGAAGCTCGGGCCAACAGTGGGACATATATGAGCTGAGATGATGATGATGAAGAATGTTAGCTTTCAGATGACGTTTTTCTACTGTAGTATGGTACTAACTTAGCCTATTTATGACAGCAGGCAGAAAATTATCATTTTCTGCCTGCTGTCATAAAGTTTTCTATTTACAATTAAGTAAGTTTAGAACATATAACTAAATTTTTTTGTAAGCTAATTATTTTCTTACCTAAAGCCGCACGTTCTTTCCGTCTATATATTGTTTAGAAGTTACCTTTTCAACAGTCTCCTCTATCCCCGCCAGGTTTTCGAAACCTTTACTCACGATACCATTTTGTTTTATGAGAGCCTGAATCTAATTTTTCTTCCCATACCGCGATATTATCTGATTGCATCGTTGTCTTCTTTTACCAAACCTGTGGAAGAAATTATATTATCACTGCAACAGAGAAAGTATTCTGATTCATCTCAGCTCATATATCTCCGAATGTTGGGCTCGAGCCTCCTCCATAATGGGAGAGAAATTGACCTACTATACCACGCTGGTCAGGCGTGTTGGTATAGGGTTTGGATTCGAGTTTTCCTTCCTTTACATAGATATTATATGATTTATGTATCCCTTAGTTTTCTCTTACGATCACCTGCTTCTTTTTTGCGTTGGTCAATGGATGCGTCTCGCCCCGCCAAATCAGTCCGGGGTGACGGAAGAGGCGGCGCGCGACTCCATAGACCCACCATGCAAACTCCTCTCTTCGCCGTGCGAGCGAGCCACCGGTACCCAATCTTTGTGTGGGTGGTGCAGTAGCTCGCCCGGCATCTTACAATCACCCACAGGTAAGATAGGAGGTGGACATTTATATTCTTACTCCGTCACCACACGGACAAGTGTTCAGATTATTAAGATTAAATAAAACTTATATACTTCGTAAACTTTGGCATAACAAAGATATGATACTATAAAAGTTTAAGGCAAACTTAGACAATTTACAGACGAGCTAAATTTTTGTTAGTACTTGCTTGATAACCACTTTTAGTAAGTGTCCAAAGTTATTCAATTGGAGTGGTAACTCCGTGTCGAGAGTATAAATTAACTTAATTCTTACCAATGAATTAGTTGGTTTGGCTGTTAAAGGTTAATACAGGTTTAGTTAAAAATAATTTGACCTAGTATAATGAATGTATTGTTTTCTTGTAGCTATTTCTTTCACGTAGAAGCCGTGAAAACCACCTGAGGAAGCATCAGGGACGGAGGAAGTGGTAACTTATTGAAAATTTTATAACACCAATTTCAATCATCAATCTTGCGCCATGGCGATTAAGGAGTTATAGTACACTGCATAAGGAGATTGAAAACCAATACATCATAAGTCTCTTAGCTATCGATTTTTTAGCATTAATTGAACATTCATACAGGTTTTAAAGGATTTTTTTTGGATGTCAATTAATCAGAAATAATATTCGAATCATTAGCGTTGAGGAAGGAAGACAGTGAATTAAGAGATAGCCCTTTCATCACCCCAGATGAAACCAGTACAAGGTACAGTCTTAAGAGTTTTAAAACTTATACATAGTTTTTACAATCATCATTCATCATTCTCCTGCTCTTATCCCAATTACTTGGGATCAAAACAATATGTGGTGTACATATTGTTATCATACATATTGGAAATAGTTATTACTAATAGTTTTATGATGTGCCTGTCTGACATCAAACCTCTTCGGAAATATATCTTTTTTTTCTTCTTATGCTGACAAACGAGCAAGCAGCACACCTGATGGTAAGTGTCACTGCCGCCCCTTGACCTTTGCAATACCAAGAGTATAGCTTAGGCCGCTGCCTACTAATAAAACCCTCAAACCCACCCAGTTGGGCTTCCGGTTCTCTCGCTCACCGACCGAAGCGCAATAGCACATTGCCATTACTCAGACGTCGATCTTCTGCGAGAGTGTATAGTACTACCCCGGACGGACTGGCCCCCGGCTGTAGACAGGAAACTGTCAACAGCGTAGTCCTACCACTATTAAAATGAGAATGTAATTGTTGACCAAACGGCATAATGTGAAGTTGACTCACGTCGATATAAAACTCTTAGTCATCTTTTATAACATCCACGAGCCAAGTAAAGGATGGTAGTATTCGTAGCCGCTATTACACAGTAATATTCATAGCTTCTACCACACTATCAAATTTTCTTCAAAATAATTTATTTTCTATAGTATTCATTTATATATGTTGAGGTTTAAATTTGACTGAATATGATTTTATGAATACGCATGATTAATTATAGTATTTTTATGTTTGCTCATTGGCCGTAAAAGGGTTTCTATGGCCTTAATTATGTTTGTATATTTTGTATATTACGTATATAAACTTAATATTCCGACGACGTAAGAGAGCAAGTAGGTATGACAGAGAATATTGGTGTAAAGATGCGAAAGGGAATTCTCCGATGGTTCTGACATATGGAAGGAATGCCGCACGAACGTCTGGTTAAGAAGATATACAATGCGAAAGTGGAATGATGTAGGTACCGGGCGAGACTGAGACCAACCTACCTAGACCAGATTGGCCACGTACTGAAGGTGGAGTCAGAAAGGTGGAATCAGGACGGTGGAGTCAAGAGCCTCCGAAACCGGCGAGCGTGTATGAAGAGAATTATGAATGTTGAGGAAACGAGTGAAGTATGCAAGGATAGTGTTCTCTGGCACTCTGTTCTATCTGCCTAACTTGCAAGGGATATGGCCTGATGATATGTATGTATTATTAGATTTAATGTTATTAGATGTGACTTGCTTTTAGTGGTAGAACGATACTGTTTTGACTGTTTTGTGTACAGCCGCGGGCTTGTACGTTCACAGGAGTACCACACTCTCGCAGAAAATCGACGTCTGAGCTATGGCAATGTACTGTGTTTCGTAAGAGTAAGAGAGCCGGAAGCCCAATTTTCTGGGTGAGTTTCGGGTTTTCGGGTATTCATAAGTAGACAGCGGCCTAGCTGTACTTTGGGTATTGAATGGGCGGCAATAACAGTTACCATCAGGTGTTCTGTTCTTTTCTTTTGCCACCAAGTGAAATAAAAAAAAGGACTTGATAATTGAGAACAATAATTATATTTTATTAGAGTTTATTTGTGTTATCTGTGATTTTTTCTCCGTAGAAATGATATGTGGTGTTCTTGTTAAATATCATCATCATCATCATCACAGCCCATAAATGTCCCACTGTTAGGCTCGGGCCTCCTCCGTAATGGGAGGAAAATTAACTTACTATACCGCGCTGGTCAGACGTGTTGGTATAGGGTTTTGTTTCGAGTTTTTCTTCTCTCGCATAGATGTTATATGCGTTTTATATCCGGGTAAGATACGGGGTGGCGAATAGGGTTCTTACTCCGTCACCACACGGAAATTGTTAAATATATCCGTTATTATTTGTATTATAGGGGGAAAAATCAAAGCATAATCTAACTCTTATTCAACAGCTGTAAGCATACATATATATATGTGCTTTGAGGGGTTCATTTCAAAAATATAAATTTTGTTGAGTTAGTTGTTACAAGGACTGAAGTTTGTATCTATTATTACAAAATATCTGGATGACAAAGCTTAGCTCCATATTTTCTTTTCAGTGTTTTTTTTTATAAAATTTATTTAAATCATCCTTCTCCTACTCATATCCCAATTAATTGAGGTTGATATAATATATACACATCTTTCATAGTCTATATTGTAAAAGTTATTGGCAATAATTTTATGTCCTGCCGCCTGCCAGATGTCAACCCTCCTCGGGAATCCAATTGTTGACCGAACGCCATCAGATGGAGTTGGCCTAGGTTGTTATAAGGCTCTTAGCCGCCTTTGCCACGAGTAAAATAAGGGTATGTAGTAATCGTAGCCGCTACCATATCATTAAGAAAATCTACAGGGTGGAAGTGGACCGCTCCCGAAGATAGCTGGCTCTACTAGTCCTACTTGTAATGATAGCCTAGAAAAAAAATCGATTCGGATAATTTTTTTTTTTCACAACTAATTTTAAGTTTTTTTTCACACTTCATCGTATTAGGACAGTACCATGTAACGATAATTCCATAAAAAATACGTAACTTTACTCAGATGAGAAAAGACGCAATTTATTCAGAACTCACGATCATATGTTCCAGAGTTGAACTACCTCGCGTGGTCCACTTCCACCCTGTATTTATTTATACACGGATAAAATTGCGGGCCAAAATTTACTGTCAGCTTGAAATGCAAGTTTTAGCTGTGCTATTACTATGTATTCTATAAAATCCAGCTTGTTAGATGTCTACCCCGCAAAACCTGTTTTATAGTCACCATTAACGATTCTCACTGTATTTATTGAGCCGTAAACGGTTTTATTGCAGTTTTGGGTCGAGCTTTTAACGGGGTCGTCAATAAAATGCCACTTATGTTAGCCATAGATTCACGTTCAAACTAAATTAGAATTGAAAAATATGGGGTGGGAGAACTGCATCCAGCCGTTCACAGTCTTATATTGCTGGCTAAATCGGTCCTATTACATACACATACATACATATCATCACGCCATATCCCTTGCAGGGTAGGCAGAGAGAACAGAGTGCCAGAGAACTCTATCTTTGCATACTTCACTCGCTTCCTCAACATTCATAATTCTCTTCATACACGCTCGCCGGTTTCGGAGACTCTTGACTCCACCTTCCTTCAGTACATGACCGATCTGGTCTAGGTAGGTGAGTCTCGGTCTCCCTCGGTACCTACATCCTTCCACTTTCGCATTGTATATCTTCTTAACCAGACGTTCTTTCGGCCTATTACCACTGCAGAATAATTACATTTCTAACATATGCACCGTAGGGACCTTTTTAAAACTTGATCCAAAGTTGATTTCTTTATATAAGTACAATATTTTGTCATTGCAGTAAAATATTAATTATTAGAACCCCGAAACCAGAAGTGAAAAACCATTTGAAATAAAACAATTTTTACGGATTCTATCGCATTTGTATTTGATTTTCAATTACCTGATATTTTGAACAATTTATAGCGTTAATAGTTACAGGAGGACTAAGTTCTCTCACATCCAATAAGTCATCGTTATTACAGAGATTTATGTCTACCCGCTACAGGATCAGTTATTAAAATGTAATAGTCGCATAAATATAAGACACCATTTTAAAAAACCTTTTCTAAATACATTTTAAAAATTAAAATTTTTGTTCTTGCAATTGCTGAAATTTATCACAATTAATTAACAAAGAAATATACGACATATAATCAAAACAATAGCCAGTCCTCCCGTGACCATGAACGCTGTAAAGTGTTCGAAACGTTGGGAAATTATAAATACAAACGCGATAGAATCCGTAAAATAGATTTTTCTCAAACATGCTTGGAAATTTGAGCATTATTTGGACAACCTTCTTCGAGATAAATCGCAGTTGCTGTACTGACCAAATACTTGCGAGCAGCGGCCGGCAAAAACTGTACGAAAATCCATATCTGTCGTGTTTTAGCGGCCAAATAAATATGTAAATTCATATCGTGCATTTTAAAAATTTTAAAAATGGAACGATTTGTTACTTCAAATTCTAGTAACTATATAGGCAACTTATTAGTGTTTTATTTGAATTTCGAACTGGCTTGAAAAAGAAAGCTGTTTAGTAATGAAAAAAATAATAAATGAACCCTTTAGCACGTGAAAAATGTTGTCCGTTGTTCGTCATGTATACAGTTCTACTTAATACTACTTAGTTTTAATTGCAGCGCATTATTTGAGAAAAGCACTATACAAGCCTTGGCCACAACTAGGAATTGATGAACATGCCTCGTCTACGCCTCGGCCCACATTTACACGTTCCTCCATCAATACCTCTTTTGCTGGCCGCTGCAGTAATGTTTCAAATGTATAGTACTCGCGTAAACATCAGAATTTATTGTATGTAATTCTGAGAAAGATATTCATCGAGTTCTAGTAATATATTTTTCAAATTGCTAAAAATTAGCATTTAACTTGGTAGATTATTTATAAAAACTTGTTTACGATTGGAAAATGATTGTCACATGTGAGAACTGAACCCATAAACCATCTATAAAAGAGCATGTATATATGACATTGCTAAACTTAGAAACTCGCTCACCGAACGAAGCGTAATAGCACATTGCCATTACTCAGACGTTGATCTTCTGCGAGAGTGTGGTACTACCCCGGATGGACCGGCCCGCGGCTGTAGACAGGGAACAGTCAACAACGTGTTCCTACCACTATTAACTATTGGAGCTTCATTTTAAATTACCTTCTATTATATAGATCATCTTCTCAGCTTATATATATTCCACTGTTGGGCTCGATCCTCCTCCATAAAAGAAGGGATATTGACTTACTACACCACACTGGTGAGGCGTGTTGGTATAGAGTTTTGTTTCGAGTTTTCCTTCTCTTGCATAGATGTTATATGCGTTTTATATCCCTTAGTCGTCTCGTACCCACGGGTAAGATACGAGGTGGTGAATTGTATTCTTACTCCGTCACCACACGGAAACTTGTATTGATATTATTTGAATATTATATCCCTTAGATATCTTTTAATGTACCCACGGGTGAATGAGAAGGTGATAAATTATATTCTTATTTCATCACCATACAAAAAATACAAATATTACATACATACATATCATCACGCCATATCCCTTGCAGGGTAGGCAGAGAGAACATAGTGCCAGAGAACTCTATCCTTGCATACTTCACTCGCTTCCTCAACATTCATAATTCTCTTCATACACGCTCGCCGGTTTCGGAGACTCTTGACTCCACCTTCCTTCAGTACATGACCGATGTGGTCTAGGTAGGTTAGTCTCGGTCTCCCCCGGTACATACATCCTTCCACTTTCGCATTGTATATCTTCTTAACCAGACGTTCGTTCGGCATTCTGTCCACATGTCCGAACCATCGGAGCATTCCCTTTCGCATCTTTACACCAATACTCTCTTTCATACCTGCTCGCTCTCTTACATCGTCGTTACGAATGCTATACAAATATTAGTCTATTAAAATACAATTTAGATTATTTCTACAATACATTTAATTAACGACCGGCATAGCTCGTTAATAGATTGATGTGATCATCTGAAGCAATTACTACACACAATATAATTAAAAACCAAATGGCGGTTGATATTTAAAAGGTCGAGTGCTCTTTATATGAACCATAAAATCTTGTTTGACTATTCGCTTTTGGATTGGGCCGCTAACATGTTACTAACGTAAATATCTATTGAACGTATATTTGTCTTTTGAAATGGAACAGCGATAGACAAAAAATTAATTATTCATTCTCAGCTTATACACGCCTCATTAATAGGTTCGAGATTCCTCCGAACGAAAGAGAAATTAACCTAATAGTCCACACTGGCCAAACGTGTTGGTCATCATCATTCTCCTACTCTTATCCCAATTACTTGGGGTCGATACAATATGTACTCTTCTTTCATAGTACATATTGTGAAAGTTACTGGCAATAGTTTTATGACCGGCTGCCTGCTAGACGTCAACCCTCCTTGGGAATGCAGTTGTTTGACCAAACAGCATCAGATGGAGTTGACCCAGGTCATTATGAGGCTCTTAGTCGTCTTTTACGACATCCACGAGCAAAGTAAGGGTTGGTAGTATTCATAGCCGCTAACACGCAACTGGTCAAGCGTGTTGGTATAGGGTTTTATTTCCAGGTTTCTCTCTCTTGCATAGACATAACTTCTGTTTTATATCCCTTAGTTGTATCTTACGATCACCTACGGGTAAGATATGGGGTGGTGCATTGTATTTTTACTCCGTCACCACACGGAAAATAATTATACTTACATAAAAAAAATATATTTCCAAGATAATATTGTGCTTAATAAAATTCTACTTAATAATTTTCCTTGTAAGAATACAATTCAAAACTTCCTCTCGTGCTTATGGGAGATTTAACGTCTTTTAAGACAGCCATAAGCAAGAGATATAACTAAAAATATATTATTCAGATAACATCTTTACAATTGGATAAAAACTAGAAGTAAAATTCTATACCCACATATCTGACCAGCGTGGTACAAATGGTCAATTTTCTTTTCATTATAAAGGAGACTTAAGCCCAGACATAGATGAGCTAATTTAAATTACTGAAATTTAGCATTTAATATGCTTAATTATTTATAAAACCCGATTACGAAGCGAATGGTAGATAGCATACCGTCACCTTAAGACGTAAATATGATACGAAGCGAAATTTGCATGTCCTACAATAAGTCACGGTGGTGTAGTGGCAGCACGATTGGACCGGAATCCCAATAGGCGCGGGTTCAAATCCCGCTTGTGACATCATTTTTTCTTCGTAATCGGGTTTTATAAATAATTAAGCATATTAAATGCTAAATTTCAGTAATTTAAATAACAAGGTTGTGTCATCGTTTAATACAATTCTAACTGTAAAGTTTGAAGTATTAAGCCTATAACAATGTGTAAACATTGTCGGGTAGATAGCATACCGTCACCTTAAGACGTAAATATGATACGAAGCGAAATTTGCATGTCTTACAATAAGTCACGGTGGTGTAGTGGCAGCACGATTGGACCGGAATCCCAATAGGCGCGGGTTCAAATCCCGCTTGTGACATCATTTTTCGCTTCGTAATCGGGTTTTATAAATATATGAGCTAACTTAATGATGACCCTAATCAAATGATTGCATAATTGATCTAGTGATAGATAGAATGCTATTGTAAATGCCTTGTGATGGCAGATCCGAATATTACTCAACTTAATATTCCTCGAATGTGTCATAGAATCCGACTAATATAACATACCAACCTATGCCAATACCGCTTGAAGCTATTTGATAACAATCTTACAACTGCAGGAATTATGTAATGAGTCTATGTGGATTAACCCTTATTGAATAGGCTTAATCCTGTTTCGATTTTTAAATATTTTTGTGCGATCCACAAATGATAGTTCAGAGTTTGGATATTATTTGAGTTGGTTAATTATTTATTTGTAAAGTCCTCTACAGTACAAAGATGTATTATTTACTGTTAATTCACGCCTGATTTTTATAAAAATACCACTTATATAATATATAGGTAGTCTCAATGTCCTTTTTTTATTACTTATGGTGGTAAACGAGCAAGCAGCACATCTGATGGTAAGTGTCACTGACGCCCATGAACCTTTGCAATACCCAGGGTATAGCTTAGGACGCTGCCTACCAATAAAATCCCCAAATACACCCAGTTGGCCTTCTAGCTCTCTCACTCACCGAACAAAGCGCAATAGCACATTGCCATTACTCAGACGTCGATCTTCTGCGAGAGTGTGGTACTACCCCGGACGGACCGACCCGCGGTTGAAGAGAGAAAACTGTCAACAGCGTCGTCCTACCACCATTAAAGTCCTTGTAGTAATAGACCATTTAAATATAATTTATTAATGTTATTACATACATACATACATATCGTCACGCCATATCCCTTGCAGGGTAGGCAGAGAGAACAGAGTGCCAGAGAACTCTATCCTTGCATACATCACTCGCTTCCTCAACATTCATAATTCTCTTCATACACGCTCGCCAGTTTCGGAGACTCTTAACTCCACCTTCCTTCAGTACATGACCGATCTGGTCTAGGAAGGTTAGTCTCGGTCTCCCCCGGTACCTACATCCTTCCACTTTCGCATTGTATATCTTCTTAACTAGACGTTCGTTTGGCATTCTTTCCACATGTCCGAACCATCGGAGCATTCCCTTTCGCATCTTTACACCGATACTCTCTTTCATACCTACTCGCTCTCTTACGTCGTCGTTATGAATGCGGTCGGTCAGCCTAACTCCACAGATTTTCCGTAGAGATCGCATTTCGACCGCATTAATTTTACTTTCATACTCTTTTCTGCATAACCAACTCTCGCTTTCATACAGTAATGTTGGGACAAGCACTGCGTTATGTATTGCTACACGTGCCTTCTGGCTGAGGTGGTGGCTACCGAGAAGTTGCCCCAACGCTCCATTCACTCTATTTCCCGCATTCACTCGCGCTCGGTGACGGCGCGATCAGTGTTGTACCTTCCATCTCGGCTAAATCCACATCCAAGATATATAAATTCATCCACTTACTCCAGTACATCATTACCTATTGTTACTCTTACATCTGTTCTGGCTTCATCTCTTAGCTGTTCTGGCTTCATCTATTAATGTTATTAATGTTCAAATCACTGTTGCATTTTTATGTCATATAATTAGCTAATTGAACACTTTATCTTATAACTATACAAATTACCACATGCTTGAGTTCAAGAGATAGATGTTTTTCATTAGAGGTGAAATGCACTATAACATCTTCAGAGAATAAAAATATAACTCCACAGACAACGATCTAGGCAATAACCTCCAACACCAAGTATTATGCGTTTGATCCTTAGGAAAAAAGATTATCTATGCGATCCATAAATTATTGTACCGAGTTTATATATAATTTGAGTCGGTTAATTATATATTTGTAAAGTCCTCAGCGAAAAAAATAGTCTTTATTAAAAACATCTTCTGAAGCAACATCTTGCCGCTTCTTTAAACGACTTAATTATGTAATATATTCATATGCCAATATATTATATATTTATAAATATGTATAACAACTGGGGCAAAGTTATTGATCGATGTTTTGCCTGCGTAGATTACTTATTAATTTATTGTTGTTTTGATTTTGTTTGTTTATTGCTGTTATTCTGTCTTTATATTTAACTGTTGTCTTTAATTTTTAATTTATTTTCCGACATAATAACTGTAAAGATTTTAAATGAAATTATCGTATTAAGAGTTATTGTGAGAACACTGTTTTCAGTAACGGATTAACTACACCTCGTTGGTTTCATTTGCTAACATTCATGGTAACAACTTAGTTTCTTTGTATATAAGCGTTATGTACATGGCCTTTGAAGTTACTCAATAAACAGGAGAACTATTAGAAAACAAACATTTTATTCCTGAAGTTTTCTAAATTCTGTAACAAATAAACTCTTCAAATATCTTTGTTATAATTTTTTTCAAATATCTTCAAATAATCTGTAATATTTATGCTCAAACGTACTCCGAAGAAATGTTGTTAATGGTTGTGTTTTAATTGAATCATTATTATCTTATCAGTTTAAAAAAAGTGCCCTTGCTGAGCTAGGGTCTCTTCCGCAATGATATAAAAATTAACCTACTACGCTAGTCATACGTGTTGGTATATGTTTTTCACTGCACATTACCGCTTTATAGTAATTGAATCTTTAAGATAAAATAAGATTAGTATAATGAAATTTTTTTTTGTTTTAAAAAAGCCTAAGTATTAAATCGACAATTATTTATTTATTGCAATGAAACCTAGGATATTAATATACTTATTATTGTTATTTATACATTATTGATTGCTATGACATTATAATGGTTCATTATGAATTAAATAGGCTCTAATTACAGCTATATTTTTTTTTATGCACGATCTGCAAACGTTTTGCCTGAATGTGAATTAAAATTTGAATTAATTAATTGTATATTTGTATAGTCCCTAAAATACAAGAAGTTAATTCTTATTATGTAGTATTGTATTTTTTATAATTACCAGTATGCTAGCAGTATTAACTTTCCTCGGTTCTTCGGGTCATATTGACCCGAAACTGAAATTTAACTGGCAATAAAAGTGGTAATTATTAATATAATATATTACGACTTCATGACAATTATTAATTATGCATTCACTATATATTAGTATTGTAAAATTATGGTGAAGTCGTTTATATTAAGAAAATTACGTTTTTTCCTTCTTAGGTTCCTTGGGTCAATAAAATATAATAAAATACTCGGGTAGAGTATGAAAAAGATCCTCGGGTCAGAAAAGCCTGTGTTCTACAAACAATAATGTTTCATTACATTCTCAGAATATACTTACAATTTATAAATGCTAGGCATATCTCAATCACTTAGCGTGTTATTGTTGAAGGTAGTTTGAGAAAATTTGTTTATTTACATCTAGTTTGCGGTTAGATTACATTACTTACATGAGACGGTTATTGTGCGGGACGGGCCTCCCGACAAATGTGTTGTAGTTAGCTGACGTCCCGTTTGGACGCTGGTTCGGTGGTAAAGTGGACTGTATTTTGTATCTCGCCGGGACCAGGAAATTATTGAAGAAATAAAACTCTTGAATGAAGTAACAAACGTGCTTCGGACGAATATTAGACCATTGCTGCCTAGCTCCCACGTACTATTGCTTGAAGTTCACTATCTTGCTATATCTCCATATTAATATATTTGCGGCCACACAATGTCGATTTATTGTGTCGCTTAGGTACAACGAAACTTTACCGTAACGACAGCCGAGCCGGGCAGTGCGAATGGTGTTAATATTCATCCTTGTTTTACACTTATCTTTATTAACATTTTTGCTTATAACTTTAAGGCTATACTAGTTACAGTTACGATATATAGCTTATTTTTCGTGTAATTTAATTATCTATCTATTACAACTGTTACCTTAGCCCTAGGTATCGATTTAGGCGGGGTACGACGCCAGAAACCTCCGCGTGGTGTACCCTGGGTGCGGGCGACAGTCCCCCAGATCCCTCTGTCGAATTGTCGCCCGTAGCGAATCTCTGGCGCGAGGGGGGGTTCCCCAGTGATGGGTTGAGCCCCAATTCGCTCCTGACCCTCTATTTGTAGAGGGTACAGGAGGCGAAATTTCGGACGGGCCCGGTCGCTCATTAATTTGAGGACTGGGCAGGCTTATGCCAACGCCGACATATCGTAAACCTGATATCTTGCTTCAAGACAAGTTGTCGTGAGGCGTAGTATCAGGAGCGAGGGTCTTAGCTTAACCGCCCGGACCGCGAGGAAGACAACCTCTATAAAGAATTCGAACTTCGTTTGAATTCGGAAATCACCCAGAATCTTAAGTTCTGGCGTGCGGCGAGAAGATGCATGGCAGATGGGTTGTTCTGTCGTTAGCACGCTCCAGCCAGGGTACCGGCTGACCCCCTGGATGGTAAATGTAGGCTTGCCCGGGTACAGGGATCTCTGCCCGGGTCGACGGTTTTTCTCCCATACTCGTGGGAACCAGATGGATTCACCTAAACTTTTACCACACCAAGAAGACGGGAATCCCACGGATTCCCACATCACGGCCTTGTCAAGCCAACGTAAAACTGACAACGACGCCTCGTCCTCAGGACTTGAGGCGCCCGCCGAGGGCCCGGCACAAACCACGGAGGCCCCAAAGAAGAAGCCGAGGAGGTACCGAAAACGGGGCAACTGGTCGACGGCAAAGGCTTCCACAGAGAAGAAGCGTATGGCGGAGCGGAAGGCGCAGAAGGAGGCCGCTGCCGCCAAACGGGAGGAAGACGGCGGCAGATCTACTGCAGAGCCGTCTATGGACGAGGGCGACGGTAGTGTCGCAGAGCCGTCCAGAGACGAGGGCAGTGGATCTGCCGATATAATGGACGAGGGCGGTAGTTCCGCAGAGCCGTCCAAAGAGGCTAGCGGGTCGGCGCAGGAAACCGCCGCCGCCAGGTCGTCGCCGCGTCTTGCAGCTGCGGCTCCGACGACAAAGGAAGAGGCCCTCCCCTCGAAGGTGCGGAAGCGCCCCCTGAACAGGGATGGCAGCTCGGGCGCCGATTCCGAGGGGAGCGTGACAATCATGCCTCCCCCCAAAGTGCCGGCCTCTCGCAGAGGGCGAGGGGCCGCGGCTTCGGGTCGGGCAACTCACTCCCCGGCCGGCGGAGTGCGCGGGGGCGCGGAGACCGGCAGGCAGGCCGAGAACAAGGCGGCCGCCGCGAGGGTTCTGGGGGTGTTGTCTGGCATCCCTCCCACCGAAATGGCGGCCGCTGGTGCCCGCGCGAGCGCCCCAGCCACAAATATGGAGGCTCTGCAGGCCGAAAACGCCCGCCTTGGTGGCGAGGTGTCAGGCCTGCGGGCCCAGAACCGCCGGCTGGAGTCGGAGCTGGCCGCGGTGCGGAGGGCCAACCGCACCCTCACCAAGGATGTGGCTGAGCTACGGGCCCAAATGGCGCGGCTCGTGCCACCTGCGCCGCCGGCCAGTGCCCGCCGCGGAGGAACCGCCGTCGTCGTCGCTCCGAAGCCGCCCCGAGGTGGTGGCCGTCCAGTGGCTGCCCCCGCATCGAAGACGGCTCCAACAGCGGAGCGCGCGACGCCGACCAGCGCCAGCCCACCCAATGCCGTGGAGGAGGCTCCAACAGCGGCCCAGCCGATAGCTCCGACCCCGCTGCCTGCGGTGGGGGGCGTGCCGGACGAGGCCTTGCGCGCCATAATAGACACCGTAGGCAACATGGTCAATGCGCGCTTGGCCGTTCTGGAGGCAAGGCTGCCTCCAGAACCACGTGTTCGGCCGCCTCTCGCCGCGGACAAGCGGCCATATGCGGCACCAGCCCCAGTCCCGCTACCCTGTCAGGGTGGCCGTGTAGGCTACGCCGCGGCCGCGGCTGGGCAAAAGAAGAAGGGGCCCGCTCCGAAAAGGAAGACGGCACCGGCTCCTGCCGGACCGCAGTCGTCGCCCGCACCGACACCGCCGGCGACGACTAGCGCACCCGCGACCGCGCCTGACACACCCACTGCGCCCGAACAGGGTTGGCAAGTTGCCGAGCGCGGCAGAAAGAGTCGCGGGTAGAGAAGGAGAGCGGCGACAAAGCGCGCCGCTGAGGTCGCCGCTCCTCAGGCAGGAGCCGGAGGAGGCGGCACAAAAAAGAAGAGGCCGCGCAAGGGGCTCCGGCCGCCGAAGACAGCCGCAGTGGTGATCACTGTGCTGCCTGAGGCGGCAGAAAGGGGCCTCAGCTATGAGGCCGTTCTGCGGAAAGCCCGGCGGGAGCTCGACGTCTCCGACATAGGAGGCGTTGAAGCCAGGACCCGCAAGGCCCGGACAGGGGCTCGGATTTTAGAGTTCCCTGGGGCCGAGGGCACCAGGACGGCCGATAGCGTGGCGTCGAAGTTGAGAGGTCTGTTCGCCGAGGAGGGTGGCGTTAGAATCGCCAGACCCGTGAAGTGCGCCGAAATGCGCATTTCGGGTCTGGACGACTCCGTGACGGTGGAAGACATCCGGGAGGCCATTGCCTCGAAAACCGGGTGTCCCCTGGACACCGTCCGGGTTGGCGTCATCCAGCCCGGTCCGGGCGGCGTAGGTGCCGCCTGGGTGCAGTGCCCAGTGGAGTCGGTCAGGCAACTGGCCGACTCAGGCAGGCTCCTCGTGGGCTGGAGCTCAGCGCGAGTCACCGTGCTGGAGCACCGGCCTGCGAGGTGTTTCAAGTGCATGGCGGTCGGGCACACCCGGCCAACATGCACTAATTGCTTTGACTGCGGCGGACTTTGTTTCCGCTGCGGTCAGACTGGGCATATGGCGGCATCCTGCGCCGCCCCGCCCCACTGCCCCACGTGTGCGGCGGGCAATAAGCCTGCCAAGCACCGCATGGGCTCTGGGGCGTGCAGACCTCCGGCTTCGGCTCCAAAGGGGCGGAGCGGCCCTTCGACTCCGGCCACTCCCGCTCCTAGCGCGGCCCGATCGCCCGCTGCAAGCCAGGAGGTGATGATGGACACGGCCCATTAATGGCTGCCCAGTCCACTCACCTCCTGCAGGCCAACACCAACCACTCCGCCGGTGCGCAGGATCTCCTCCTGCAATCCATGGCGGAGTGGTCGATCGGTGCAGCCGTAGTCGCGGAACCGTACGTCGTGCCTGATCGCCCCAATTGGGTGGTCAGCCGGAACGGAACCGCGGCAATCGCCACCTCCACACAGCGGCAGTTCCCGTCCTTATCCCTCTTGGATAGGGGCGAGGAATTTGTCGCGGCGGATTGGGGAGGGGTCACGCTCTACAGTGTATACCTCTCCCCTAACAGGAGAATGGACGATTTCGGGGCCTCCCTCACCACCTTGGAGGCTTCGATACGGCGACTGACACCGGGCCTCGTCCTGGTCCTGGGGGACTTCAACGCCATCGTGGAGTGGGCGGCGTCACTGGGCCTCTGTGTCCTAAACAGAGGCTCAGTGAACACGTGTGTGCGACAGCAGGGTGGGTCGATAGTGGACTTGTCGTTCGCTAGCCCCGCTGTCGCACCACGAGTGAGGAACTGGCGTGTCCTGGAGGAGGCGGAGACCCTGTCGGATCACCGATACATCCGGATGGAGGTCTCCCCTCTCCGGGACCCCAGCAGGGGTCACAGGGCGGACCGGGCTCCCGCATTTCCGCGGTGGGCTGTGGGGCGGCTGGATAGGGACCTACTGGTGGAGGCGGCCATCGTGAACACGTGGCTGTCCTCACCACCCCCAGCGGACGGAGTGGACGTTGAGGCTGTCCGCATCCGCAGTGCGCTAACGCAGGTCTGCGATGCGGCCATGCCCAGGGTGCGGCGTCTACCTCCGAGGCAGGGGGTCTACTGGTGGTCCCCAAGACTGGCGGACCTTCGTGCGGCGTGCATTAGTGCCCGAAGGTCCTACACCCGCAGTCGGCGGCGTCGCCGCGATGTTGAGCGGGAGGGCCAGCTTTACGAGGCGTACCGCAGTGCGCGTACCGCCTTTCGGCTGGCCATCCGGTCCGCTAAGGACGCAAGTTGGCAGGAGATGCTGGACGGTCTCGACCGTGACCCCTGTGGTCGCCCGTATCGCGCGTCGCTGAATAAGTTTCGCGCGCAGGCCCCCCCCCCTCACCGAGACCCTCCAGCCCGACCTCCTTCGTAGAGTGGTCGAGGAGCTGTTCCCGCGGCAGTCGGAGCACGCGCCCCCGGTCATGGCTTCGCCAGATCACGACCGGGAGGCCGTCGAGAGTGTTCCGCCCGTGACGGAGTCGGAAGTGGGGGCAGCCGTGGCGAAGATTCGTTCCGCCACCACGGCCCCCGGCCCGGACGGAGTCCCAGTCCGGGTGTTGACGTTGCTCCTCGAGCATCTCGAACCTCGCCTCAGGCGACTGTTCAACGCTTGTCTGACGTCTGGACAGTTCCCTGAGTGCTGGAAGGAAGGGAGGTTGGTTCTCCTGCCAAAGCCGGGACGGCTCCCCGATTCGCCGTCGGCCTACAGGCCCATTGTGCTTCTGGACGATGTGGGTAAACTGCTGGAGCGTGTCCTCGCTGCCCGCATCGTCCAGCACCTGGAGGAGGTGGGGCCCGATCTGTCGGACGCTCAATTTGGGTTTCGGAGGGGGCGTTCGACCATCGGGGCCCTGCTACGCCTGAGGCAGACGGCCGCGGAGGCTGTCGCCGGCAAAGGAGTACTGTTGGCGGTGTCGTTGGACATCGCCAACAGCACATGACATTGTGCGGACGCCCATGTCGTGCGGTGTTCCGCAGGGGTCGGTTCTGGGGCCGACTCTGTGGGACATCGGGTACGACTGGGCGTTGAGAGGGACTCTCCCCCCCGGGCTGAGCGTTATTTGCTATGCTGACGACACGCTCGTCACAACCCGGGGCAGAACATTTGAAGAGGCGGCGAGCCTGGCCACTCTCGGCACCGAGGAGATGGTCAGGCGAATCGAGGCGCTGGGGCTCAGGGTGGCCCTAAACAAGACGGAGGCCCTGCTATTCCATGGGCCCCGTGTGAGGCTGCCCATCGGCGCCTCGTTAGTCGTCAACTCCATCCACATCAGTATCCAGGCCCATATGAGGTACTTGGGTCTGGTGCTCGACGGGCGATGGTGGTTCCGGGAGCATTTTCGCCAAATTGCTCCCCGGCTGGTCGGCGCGGCGCCCGCCCTTTCTCGGCTCATGCCGAATGTGGGCGGACCCATTTTCGAGGGCCGACGGCTGTATGCGGGGGTGATCCGCTCAATGGCCATGTACGGCGCACCCGTGTGGGCGAGGGCTCTAAACGCCCAGCTCAGGGCGGTGCTGTGGAGGCCACAGCGAGCCATGGCGGTCAGAGCCATTCGCGGGTACCGCACGGTGTCGACAGAGGCGGCGTGCCTATTGGCCGGGACACCCCCGTGGGACCTAGAGGCGGAGATGCTCTCCGACCTCTACCGGCGGGTTACCTCAATGCGCGAAGAGGGTGGCTCCCCATCGTTTAACGAGATAGCCACCTGGCGCGAGGACGCCCGCCGAGAAGTCATCGCCCGTTGGGCTACGCGGCTGGAGAGGCCTAGACATGGTGTCACTACCGTCGAGGCCCTCCGGCCCGTACTGATGCAATGGATGGAGCGGCGGCACGGGGTCCTCACCTTCCGACTGGTGCAGGTGTTAACGGGGCACGGGTGTTTCGGGAAATACCTGCACACGGTCGTGTACAGGGAATGGACTCCGGGCTGCCATCATTGCAGTAGTGACGAGGACACGGCGCAACATACGCTCGAGGAATGCTCGGGCTGGGACGGGCAGCGCCGCGAACTCGTCGCTATTATCGGTGCCGACCTGACGCTGCCGGCTGTCGCGAGGGCGATGGTCGACAGCGTCAGGAACTGGGACGCGGTCGCCGCCTTTTGCGAGGCTGTCATCTCGCAGAAGGAGGCGGCGGAACGGGCCCGGGAGGATTCCCGTGACCCGGGCCGCCGCCCGCGGACGGGGCGGCGCAGGCGCGAATACCTGCGCCTGATGCCACCCTAACCGAGGCTTCGGGTGATCGGACCGGGGAATTGTCCGGTCACCCGACGCGAGGCCACCGCGTGAGGACGACGCCTCGACGGCGAAATCTGTCGGGGCGTCGACAGGAGAGGTACCCGAGAGGGCATACCGCCGAGCGGGCCACCGAAGACAAAGATCGGGTACCGGTGGCCCGCTCGCACGGCGAAGAAGAGGTGCTTGCAGGGTGGGTCAATGGGGTTGCGCGCCGCCTCTTCCGTCACCCCGGACCGATTTGGCGGGGTGCGACGTCCATGGCCCACCACAAAAAAAAAAAAAAAAAAGGTATCGATTTAGGCTTCATTCAGGCACTAAATACCACAATTTTAATACCTTTTAGTACTGTTAATCTATTTTAAAATACTATATTTCCAAAACTATAATACCTAGGAAGGTGGTTTTTACTGCGTTTGATGGGCCCTATCGTATGCTTTAATAAAACACCAAAAAACATATATATTTATTACAAGTTCTACAAGATAAATAACAAAATTGGGGCATAGTTAAGAACAATAAATTTTTATACAAGTTATGTAAACAATAATAGTTGCAGCCTATTTTAACATTAATTAAATATTATTATACCTCTAATTAACCTATTTTAATGTTCTTTAATTATTATCTTTGTTTTTTCCACTATTTACTTACTTAATGTTCGCGAGATGTAGGCGCACTCTGATTGGTCGACACTCGCGGTATGTTCCCAGCTGGTATCGCAAACTGTGTTATTTAACTTACACGGCACTAATACACTATGTTTTGAACACTATATTTTTCTTTCACTAGTACTGTTATTATCGCGAACAGTTATTTTATTTGATTAATTTGTTGTTTAGACTTGACGTGTTCCGCTGGTTTTTGAAATGGCTTACTTAAAATTTGTCTGTTGCTATGCTTTTGCAAATCCTAAACTACGATATAAATTACGAAGTGAAATAACGGGATACGTATGTTCAATTCAGTGTTATACTGGAAAACTTCAGAAAAGAGGTCCGCAAAAAAAAAATCAAGGAATGCGCATAGTAGTTTTGTTGAGCACAAATCAAAATAAAAAGAAATAAATTAGAAATACATGATTCAGAGCAGAAGAGACCAAAAATGATCATGGACAAAGGGTGCTGTTGATTTTCTAGACAAAATGGTTTCGGCCTATAATTGTAAACGATTGACTAAAAGGTGGCCAATAGCCATATTTCATAATATGATTGATATTTCATGTTTCAATGCTTACGTATTATACTGTGACACCTACCCACACTGGAAACAGAAGAGAACAGTATGAAGACGGTTGTTTCTAGAGAAATTAGGCATGGAATTGGTAAACGATCACATCGAGCGTAGGAAAACTCTTCCTCGGACAAATGCTTCATGGGAATTAGTACAAGGAGTGCAATCAGGTGTTATTGAGACAACGAATACTGCCACTACTCAGAGTTCTAATAAAAGAAAAAGGTGTAGTGTATGTCCATCTTCAAAAGATGTAAAAACTTCAAAAATTTGTAAAAAATTTAAGAAACATATATGTCTGAAACATTCTGAAATTTTGTGTTTTTCGTGTTGTCAAGAAAATGAGTAATATATATATCTACGTATAGTCGTATAATGTTTTCTTATTTTTATTTAATCAATTTGTCTTAAAAATATATAGATTTTGTATTTAATTTAAAACAATTACTTCATATTTTTGAAATCGGGTCAATATGACCCGAAGGCCTCAAGTGTACATAGTATTTGAAGAACCGAGGAAGGTTAAATATTCGGTGTTGTGAAGAGTTAAATATATAATGTATCTCTTGATTTAGCATGTGATGCTTAAAAACCAACTGAGGTATAACCAAGAGATTGGATAGCAGTATTTACCTAGGAATCATAAAGTACAGTATAGCTGTTCATCCATAAGCCTATCATCACAAGACCATAGTTAAATATGCCTATACCTATACTCATGAAGACATCATTCACTATGCTTTGCAAACTTGATGACGATTGCAATTTCTGTTATGAGTTTCACAGAATAGCAATGCCTTAATGGATTTCTATCGATCTCATATGAAAGTAATGATATTTTTCAGTATTCGTGATCACAGGTTGGCCAAAAGAATTTTTGATAATAAAATTCAATTTTTATTTTAATTTTAAATATATATTAATCTTTCCGTGTGGTGACGGAGTAAGAATACAATTCACCACCCCAGTTTTTACCCGTCGGTGATCGTACAAGACGACTAAGGGATATAAAACGCATATAACATCTGTGCGAGAGAAGGAAAAATCGAAACAAAACCCTATACCAACACGTCTGACCAGTGCGGTATATTAGATTAATTTCCCTCCCATTACGGCGGAGGCTCGAGCCCAACAGTGGGATATTTGTGGGCTATGATGATGATGATGATTATGATGATATAATAATCGCATAAACATCAGAAATCATTTAAAATAAAACTATTTTGACGGTTTCTATCGCGTTTGTATTTGATTTTTAATTGTCCGACGTTTCGAATACTTTACAGCGTTAAGCCTTACCGTGATCAAACGCGATAGAGTCCGTAAAAATTGTTTCATCATAAATGTGTAATACTGGCGTAAACATCAGAAGTTGCGCCTTATGCCGCCCTAGTTGAGGCCGCGGGTGACTGGACCGGGGAATTAGTCCGTCACCCGCCGAGAGGCTGACCGCGAGGAGGGGATGTCGCTCAAGAAGAAGGTACCCCTCGGGGGGTATTCCGTCGGGCCGGCCACTGACGACAAGTTCACGCTGCTCCGGTGGCCGGTCCAACGACGAAGGCGAGGTTAACGGGTGGGTTATGGGTGTGCGTGCGTACGCCCCTCTGTCGCCCCGGACAGAGTGGTGCGAGGAGCGCGACGACCGTAGCCCACCCAAAAAAAAAAAAAAAAAAAAAAACATCAGAAATCATTATAGGTTAAACTAAATATAATAGTTTAAGACCATTTAAAACTTTGCCTTGTCGTTAGTATTCAAAGTTAGTCACATGCCAAACATTGGCGTAATGTTGGAAACTAGATCCAACAAGGATGTTCTGGAAGTTTAAGTTTCGTATTCAGGGCTGTCAAATGAATACAAAATTTACATGATATAGTCATCTGTATGTATACAGATGTTTTATTTATTTTTTTTACTTTGTTTTATTTATTTGTTTATGTAAGTGCTTTCTTTCTGCCCTGTAAAGATCATATAAAGGATTGTAAGAAATTCCTTCTTAGAAAGAAATTCTATATCGCGAAAGTAAAATACACAACTGAACAGACGTAACCAAAGCGAAGCGAGGGCAGGTCGCTAGTATGTTATATATTTTATGGTTGTGGAGTACATATAGCGTCGACTCCAAGGAATTGAGGTAAGAGCTGGATGATGATAAAGAAGTAATTAGAAGATAAGTAATATGCAAAATTTAATACGAGAATTTGTAAAACACTATAAATTATAAAAAGACAAAACATATTTTTTTTTAAATTAAATAAATAAAAATATTTGAACGAACGCCTGGTTAAGAAGATATACAATGCGAAAGTGGAAGGATGTAGGTACCGAGGGAGACCGAGACTAACCTACCTAGACCAGATCGGTCATGTACTGAAGGAAGGTGGAGTCAAGAGTCTCCGAAACCGGCGAACGTGTATGAAGAGAACTATGAATGTTGAGGAAGCGAGTGAAGTATGCAGAGATAGAGTTCTCTGGCACTCTGTTCTCTCTGCCTACCCTGCAAGGGATATGGGGTGATGATATGTATGTATGTATTTTTTTTAATTAAAAGCCTCTGAAGTACCTACCTACTATACCACGCTGGTCGAAGATACATCATTAACTATTGTTACTCTTACATCTGTTCTGGCTTCATCTCTTTCAAAGACCATTATTTTGGTTTTGCTCACATTCACACGTAGACACGTTGAAACTTTTAGGCTTAGGTTTATTGAATTCTACTGCCTGTGAAAACAAATATCTTCTTTTAAAATAACTTTTCCAATATTTATATATGACGAAGTTAGAATACAATTCACCAACCCTTATCTTACTCGTGGGTGTCGTAATAGACAACTAAGGGTTTTTATATGGATATAACATTTATAAAAAAGACTTGGAATAAAATCCTATACCAATACGTATGACCAGCGTGGTACAGTAGATCCATTTTTAACCTATTGTGAAACTCGAGCCCAGTAGTGGAACTTATAGTAGCTGAGATGATGATGACGATAAGATAATCATAAATCATTTAACATATAATGTTTAAATGATGAGAAATACCTTCATAGACAAAGTCGCGAAATGGTAGAATATAAAAAAAATATCTTTTATAAAATATTACGAATACGCTATTTAAATTTTAGATTAGAGTCAGGTAGAAAGATTAAGATAACCTGTCATTTATGCTAAATTATTTTCGTTTAAAGAATATATCAGAAACAGGAATATGATTAAAACACATGACAAGATTTCTTAGCACAATCTATTTACGTAAATGTTCACATTTTTAGTACATACATACGCTGTAATAAGTTACCCAAGTGCTACTGACATATTCATGTTACAGCTCAATATAAAATTTTGGATGTAGGTAGTCTTTCTAGCAAAATAAAATTTCTTCTTTATATTTGGTTAAATTAAACGAAATGTTGTTTAAATCTATTATTATTTTGAAGCGAAAGATAGATGGTAAATAGAATAGTTGGTGATTCATTTCTTACCTAAACATCATCTCAGCTTAAACATATCCCAAGATACTGGTGAGGCCAGTAGCTTTTTCATATGAGGAAAATTGACTTATTAAATCACGTTGGTCAAAAATGTTTGAATAGGATTTTATTTCAAGTTTTATTTCTCTTGTATAGATTTAGTATCCATATCCGTAACTCATCATTTATAACACGGGTGAGATAAGAGGTAAAAAAATGTATTTATATTTTGATTTCTATGATGACAATAACCTGTACTAAGGATATGAGTATTACATCCAGAATCAGAACAATAGTTTTGTCCTACGTGAGAATCGAACTCATGACACTGGTATGGTAAGTAGGTATTTTAACTACTACGCTATTTATGCAGTTAAACTTCACGGTAAGAATTGAGTAAATTAATTGAACTATTATTGCGCAACAAAAATATTTGGCTAATTCCTTATAAAAATGGTACATCTAGAATTGTGATGTGACTTTACTATTATAATGGTGATGATGATAACTGTAGTACTAACTAGCCTTCTAGCTTATGTGTGAACGCTGAACATAGCTATAGAAAGGTACGTTTGCAGGTAAAAAATAATGTACGCAGGGAGATTCATATAAATTTTATAATGTAATATAAGTGATATTTTTCTTTTAATATTCTTATTATACCTTCTAGTATACTAACTGTGTGGTAGCGGCTACGAATACTACCAACCCTAACTTTACTTGTGGATGTCATAAAAGATAACTAAGAGCTTTATGATGACCTGGCCAACTTCATCTGATGCCGTTTGGTTAAATATTACCTTCCCAAGGAGGGATGGCGTCTGGCAGGCGGCCGGTCATAAAAATATTGCCAATAACTTTTACAATATGTATCTACTATGAAACAAGAGTATATATTCTATCGACTCCAAATAATTGGGATAAGAGTAGGAGAATGATGATGACCTTGTAGTATTAAAACTATACACATAAGTGTATAGTTTTTATACTTAATTTAAATATGTGGCAACAATCCAACATAGGTATAAACCTATGTTGGATAGTTACCACATATTTAAATTTAATATCCATACAGATATGAACAAATATTCATATTCTATGAATATAATTATATCCAAGAAAAGAACTCGGTAGTTTGATAAGTGTAAAACTTTACACTTTTACTACAACATATTAAATATCTTTACATTATGAACCATCGCTATAATAATTCTTTGAACATTTCAACGAATGAAATTAGAAAATATGTAGTCTGATTTAGTACATGAAGTAAATACCTACCAGCTAGAGTTTTAAATATGAATTATTCTTAAAGATGGACTGGTCAATTGCGTTTTAAACACTCCCACGAAATCGTCCATACATGAGCCCGTAGACGTCCAATATTGGACATAGGCCTCTCCACGAGAATACCACTCAGAACAGTTTTTATGTCACCTGCATCCAACGGCTTCCTGTGCCGTTCATAATGTCGGCAGAACACCTAATGGAGAGTCATCCTAGACTGACTCATGAAGTGAAGAATAATGGTACCTACATCACATTTTTTTTTGTCTATCGGCTTATCGACATCTAAACATACATACATACATATCATCACGCCATATCCCTTGCAGGGTAGGCAGAGAGAACAGAGTGCCAGAGAACTCTATCTCTGCATACTTCACTCGCTTCCTCAACATTCATAATTCTCTTCATACACGCTCGCGGGTTTCGGAGACTCTTGACTCCACCCTCCTTCAGTACCTGACCGATCTGGTCTAGGTAGGTTAGTCTCGGTCTCCCTCGGTACCTACATCCTTCCACTTTCGCATTGTATATCTTCTTAACCAGACTAAGTTCTTCTAGAAGGCAATACTGCTTTAATCACCACATTCAGCGATTATAGTTGATGTTATAAGTTTTCCAGGTAAGTTAAATGTTAGGAGTCTGTCCTTTTTTTAGAAGTTAGGAAACATGATTAATCCATGTACCTAATTGTAAAAAGTATACTTATTTTCTGATATGAATACATATTTATAAAATTATTTATACTCGTTACCTTTCTTTGTAAATGCATGGAATATATTTACGAGTTAAGAACTATTAGTTTCTAAAGACAATTCAAATTACTGAAATTTAGCATTTAATATGCTTAATTATTTATAAAATCCCGATTACGATACGAAAAATGATGTCACAAATGGGATTCGAATCCACGCTTATTGGGAATCCGTCCCAATCGTGCTGCCACTACACCACTGTGAACTATAGTAGGACATTCAAATCTCGCTTTGTATTATATTTAAGTCGATTTTTTTTTTTTTACCTTTGGGTTATGGTCGGCGCTCTTCTCGCACCACTCCGTCCGGGGCGACAGAGGGGCGTACGCACGCATACCCGCAACCCACCCATGAACATGGCTTACGTCGTTGGACCAGCCACTGGAGCAGCGTGAACTTGTCATCAGTGGCCGGCCTGAATATTTACGTCGTTAAGGAAATGTCAATACAATTCGAACTGCAAAGTTTGAAGTATTAAGTCTATACAATATGTTAAATTGTCGGGCAGATAGCACGTCTCCTTAAAAGACGTAAATATGATACGAAGCGAGATTTAAATGTCCTACAATAGTTCTCGGGGTTGTAAATGGCAGCACGATTGGGCCGGATTCCCAATAGGTGTGTTCGAACCCCACTTGTGACATCATTTTTTGTATCGTAATTGGGATTTTCTAAAGACAATATTACATTGTATGGAAATAGATTGAAAATAAAAATTACTAACCCTGGATATAGCCAGATACTATCACTGCAAGAGTAGGAAAAATCTAAATAAAATCCTATATCCCCTTTTCCTAGTAGTGTATTATAATTATACTACTACATCATCATTATATTACTCTTATCCCAATTACTTTTTTTTTATTGCTAAATGGTGGCAAACGAGCAAGCAGTACACCTGATGGTAAGTGTTACTGCCGCCCATGGACCTTTGATATACCAAGGGTATAGCTAGGCCGCTGCCTACCAATACAATCCCATCCAGTTGGGCTTCCGGCTCTCTCGCTCACCGAACGAAGCGCAATAGCACATTGCCATTACTCAGACGTCGATCTTCTGCGAGAGTGTGGTACTACCCCGGACGGATCGGTCCGCAACTATAGACAGAGAATTGAGTACAACGTGGTCCTGACACTATTACTTGGGGTTGACGTAATACTACCTTTCCACTGCACACATTGGCAGTAGTTTTTTGACCAGCTGCATGCCTGACGTCCTTTTTTTTATTGCTGATAGTGGCAAACGAGAAAGCAGCAAACTGGATGGCAAACTTTTATTCATGGACCTTTGCAATACTAGGGGTATAGCTAGGTCGCTGTTTACCGACCAAAACTCATCCATAAAATTGGGGCACCAGCTCTCACATTCACCAAACGAAGCGCAACAGCATTATGCTACTGCTCAAACGTCGATTTAATGCAACTGTGTGGTACTTCACCGGACTGATCAACTCGAGTTACAGCCTCGGCAGAAAACTGTAAAGAGTGTGGCCCTGCCATTAGCGCACCATATCATTGCTTTTATAGAGATAGATTCATCATTCTCCTACTCGTATCCCAATTACTCGGGGTCGATACAATATGTACTCTTTTTTCATAGTACATATTGTAAAAGTTATTGGCAATCATTTTATGACCGGCCGCCTGCCAGACGTCAACCCTCTTTGGAAATGTAATCGTTGATCAAACGGTATCAGATGAAGTTGGCCTAGGTCGTTATAAGGCTCTTAGTCGTCTCTTACGACACCCACGAGCAAAGCAAGGGTTGGTAGTATTCGAAGCTGCTACCACATAGCTCTTTATAGAGATGATTATACTCTATAATCTCATTCTCTAAATTAGAAATACATAATATTAAATGACATAATGGACATTTTTATGTTTATTTTTCATATTAGTAACTTTATTATTATTTTTTAAGCTATACGTCGTTTGGCGCGTTAGGGAGAAATGGCGAGAGTAAATTTTTACGATGCGAGTGCACACCGTTACGAACAACCGACACCCTGAAGTTAGCTATAGTCAACATTTTAGTTTTTCTAATAAAGTTACCAACAAAGTAAAAGTAAGGTACATCTACGTATGTTTGCGTGAGAACTGACAACTGTATTCACGATATTTATTCATTTTGTGATATTTAAATAAACTTTATTTAACTAGATAATGCATTATAATAAAACTTTCAATGTATTCAATACTTTTTTTCTATTGTTAGTGTCGTTTTTTTTCTACAAACGTAGAATAAGGCGAAAAATAAAATTTTTGAAAAGATTTTTATCTTGTTACGCCAAAGAAGTATAACTTTTAACGCGTGTACATAAGTACACACACACTTTTTTTATATGACATACATTTATTTTTAGAAGGTACAATTAGATATAATAATTTTATTTGTGATGATTGTGAAAATTTAATTAATACAATTATAATAATAAACCTTAATGATTTTTAATATCTACGCGAGTATTACACATTTGAAATAAAACCATTTTTACGGATTATATCGCGTTTGTATTTGATTTTTCTTTTGTCGACGTTTCGTACACTTTACAGCGTTCATGGAGGACAGTCCTTAATTCGGGCAAGAAAAAATCAAATACAAACGCGATAGAATCCGTAAAAAATAGTTTTATTTCAAATAATAAAGATTATTAATAATCGAATTTAGAGTAACGAAAATTATATATGTGATATTGAAAAATTAAAGAATTACCACTGCTTAAATTCATAATTCAATTTAGAACTTGGTTGCAAAATAATACTTTTTATTCTATTAAAGAATTCATGAATTGTATGTAACTTGTATATGTGCAAAATTATTATAATTATTATTTCTATTAAATGTGTGCTATCTAAATATTTGGTAATGTGTAAATTTATTATTATTATTTCTTATAGAATATATTAGATTTTTTTTTTCAAATATGTAACTATGTATGCTATAATTACGGCTAAATAGGTTTGAAGCGATTAATGTATTTTAACACCTCTATGTATATACATTGTTTGTAAAAAATAAAAAAATTGAATTTGAATTTTAAATTCGTGAATATCAATAATGAAATATATGAGCCTTTTTTGTACATCATTAACTGCATTTTATGAACCGTATTTCATGCAATAAATTACATTTTATTTGATTTATTTTAAGAAAAAACCGCAAGCATAACTAGTATAAAGTTTAGGCGTGACGAAAGATATTTTAATAACTATTTATATACCCCAGTAATCGCCATAAAGTTATGAGCAATAAACATTTAAATACTAGGCATAACTCGGAAATATGTGAATTAGATGGTCTCTAAAAAGACTCGAATGAACTCAAGTATCATTTCCACTTGGTGATCAGTCAAAAAATAATAATTCATCATTATCATCCTCATCACAGCCCATAAATGTTCAACTGTTGGGCTCGGGCCTCCTACGTGATGGGAGGGCAATTAACCTACTATACCGCGCTGGTCAGACGTGTTGGTATAAGGTTTTGTTTCAAGTTTTCCTTCTCTCGCATAGATGTTATATGCGTTTTATATCACTTAGTCGTCTCGTACGATCACTCACGGGTAAGATATGGGGTGGTGAATAGTATTCTTACTCCGTTACCACACGGGTCAAATAAATATAAATATTAGTTTTCTGGTTTAAATTCAGACAATAATTAACTAGTTTTTTTTTCGCCGGTTATATTCTGGATACATCCCGCTTATTCCGTCCGAGAAGACGGAAGGGCGGCGTGTGGCTCTACATCCCACCTTGTTCCTTTCCCATCGTCATTAGTACAACTGGTAATGATTCTTTGACATCAGGAGCAAACCCAGCAGGTTACTCTTATGAGTAGTATATCCGTCGACGTTCCAGCAAATAACAACGTCACGTTGCATTGAAATATTAACTTAAATAATTAAAAAAAATAAAAAATATAGTGTGATATTTAATTAATATAAATTGAAGATTTCATCAATCATAATGGCTCTGAAATAGAAATACGCGTAATTTTCATATCGGATAGTGTCTCAAGTCTGAGTAATTTTGAAGTTAAGAGAAGAGAACTATGAAAGACAATTTTATAACATTACACATTCACATTTATAAAATTAGTAGATATAAACGTATAACTCAATCAATCTTTCACTTGCTCTCCACGGTTAATAAATAATAAAAATCAGGATGCTTATTAGTTACTTTTAAAAAGCTGACAATGTGAAGCTTTTATCGAATTTAAACTAAATTTGACCTCAAGATTGATATGTGATATTCTATTTGCTATCATCGTTGCTGGGCTTGATGCTGTAGTTAAGAAATTAATTTCGGTTGACTACTCAAAGGCGAAGTGGTTAAGGCAATTTATAGACCCTCGCATAGTATTTCCGGTTCGAACTTTTTGAGTGGCATATGAAATATCCTATCAAAATCTGTGTTTTGAAGTGAGAACTTCTTTTGGGGCACTGCACATATTTTTTTTTGTTGACTGTAAGTGAGGCTAATCCGTCACGCTCTGAGGTGAAAGGTTCGAACGGGTGAACTCGGGATCACAGGGTAAAATAATACACGGGACCGCCGAGTGTTCCCGAGCGAGAAAGATATAGTCAACTGCTCGTCACTGCTGTGTCACTGTGGTTACTATATTCAATTTATATGTAACTAGCTTCTGCCCGCGACTTCGTCCGCGTGGAATAGTCGTAAGTTAGCGTTAATCCAAAGTAACTATTCCTCGTACAATCTTTCATCCTCTTTTTCAATCCTTTACAACGTTTTTTCCAATTAAAATGTAGCCTAAGTCCATTCTCAGGCTTTAGACTATCTGTGTACCAAATTTAATTTAAATCGATTCCGAAGTTTTACAGTAAAAGCGGGACAGACAGACAGAGTTACTTTCGCATTTATAATATTAGTAAGGATAATTGTTATTATTAATTATTATCAATTATTCAATAGTTTTTTTTTTATAGGTTTAAGTTTTTACTTCTATCGGCAGTCCTTATGACTGGTTTGGGTTTTTTTTTTATAAATATCGCTATTTTTCACCAGTAATACGAAAATAATATAAATATTTCCACCTTAGCCTTTCAGGAATCTAAACACGCTTATAAACCATTGTAGGCTTTTATTCATGATCAATGAAAGGAATATAAGTCGATGCAATATATAAATGCCTTTTCATCCACTCTCGTTCCACTCACGCACGTGCTACGGACCCTATTGTAGCTGAAAAAAGCAATTCATCATTGTTATCAGATTACATCACCCTTCAATGCAGAATGTTCTATTGTATATTTCGGTCATTAGTTACATAAATGATTTATTTGTCTATAAGAAAATTCATGAGAAAGGCTCGTTATTTTTTTTTTTTTTATATAGACACTGTGCGGGACGGGCCTCCCGACAAATGTGTTGTAGTTGGCTGACGTCCCGTTTGGTCGCTGGTTTGGTGGTAAAGTGGACTGTATTCTGTATCTCGCCGGAACCAGGAAATTATTGAAGAAATAAAACTCTTGAATGAAGTACCAAACGTGCTTCGGACGAATATTAGACCATTGCTGCCTAGCTCCCACGTACTATTGCTTGAAGTTCACTATCTTGCTATATCTTCATATTAATATTTTTGCGGCCACACAATGTCGATTTATTGTGTCGCTTAGGTACAACGAAACTTTACCGTAACGAGAGCCGAGCCGGGCAGTGCGAATGGTGTTAATATTCATCCTTGTTTTACACTTATCTTTATTAACATTTTTGCTTATAACTTTAAGACTATACTAGTTACAGTTACGATATATAGCTTATTTTTCGTGTAATCTAATTATCTATCTATTACAACTATTACCTTAGCCCTAGGTATCGATTTAGGCTTCATTCAAGCACTAAATACCACAATTATAACACCTTTTAATACTGTTAATCTATTTTAAAATACTATATTTCCAAAACTATAATATCTAGGATGGTGGTTTTTACTGCGTTTGATAGGCCCTATCGTATGCTTTAATAAAACACCAAAAAACATATATATTTATTACGATTTCTACAAGATAAATAATAACAAAATTGGGGCATAGTTAAGAACAATAAATTTTTATACAAATTATATAAACAATAATAGTTGCAGCCTATTTTAACATTAATTAAATATTATTATATCTCTAATTAACCTATTTTAGTGTTCTTTAATTATTATCTTTGTTTTTTCCACTATTTACTTACTTAATGTTCGCGAGATGTAGGCGCACTCTGATTGGTCGACACTCGCGGTATGTTCCCAGCTGGCATCGCAAACTGTGTTATTTAACTTACACGGCACTAATACACTATGTTTTGAACACTATATTTTTCTTTCACTAGTACTGTTATTGTCGCGAACACTGTTATTATCGCGAACATTTCTCCCGCCGTGTCGCGCCGCGATTAGTCGTAGCGACGGCGCGACATGAAGACCGGTGAGCACGATGAATCATTTGGGCAGTGGTATCAGCTTCTTGGCGGGACGTTTGAGTATTCCCGCTGACGTCTTCACTTCAGCAGTCCTGATCTGTCCGTCAGCACCCGGGTACACTGTAGTGATGCGCCCTCGCGGCCATGTATTGCGAGGGAGGTTGCCGTCCGCTATGAGTACGGGGTCACCGACCTCGAACTTGTGTGCGGAGCCGTGAGGCTCCCGCCGGTGCTGCAACTCGGGGAGGTATTCTCTCACCCAGCGATGCCAGAAGAGGTCGGCCAGGATCTGCGCGCGGCGCCAGTGCTTCTTACTGTCTACATCTTTTTCGTTGAAACTCCCGAGCTCTGGGAGTCTTGCTGAACCACCAAATATTATGTGATTCGGTGTAATGGCCTCTTCGTCCTCGATGTCCACGGAGACGTGTGTGAGGGGGCGGCTGTTCACGGTGTATTCTACCTCACACAACAAGGTTGCTAGTACTTCTTCTTGCGGATGTCTTTCGTGCAAGACCGTATTGAGTGTGGTCTTTACACATCTGACTAGTCGCTCCCATGCTCCCCCCATAAAGGGTGCCGCAGGGGTGATGAAACGCCACATGATGCCACGGTGACTCGCCTCTTCTTTCACGGCCTCTCGCATCTCTCTGTCGGCACCGTGCATGTTGGTACCGTTGTCGGAGTAGATCTCAGCGGGACAGCCTCGACGCGCCGCAAATCTACGTAACGCCATGATCGCTGAGTCGGCGCTGAGGCTCGCAGCTATCTCGAGATGTATCGCCCGGGAGGTCAGACACGTAAATAGTGCTACGTATCTCTTCTGATGCTGTCTTCCCACGGTGACAGACATGGGACCGAAGTAGTCGAGTCCAGTGTAGGTGAAGGCCCTCTGGTGATGTGCTAGACGTGCCATCGGGAGGTCACTTGTGGCTGGTTCTGGAGGTCGCGTTTTTCTAATACGACATTGTAGACATTGGTGTATTATCTTCTTAGCAGTCGGTCGTAGACGGAGAACCCAATAGTGTTGACGTATTTCATTTATTATTAATTCTGTTCCACTGTGATGTAATTTTCTGTGCGTCCAGTCTATATATAGATGTGTTATTCTGTGGTCGCCGTCCAATATCGGCGGTTTCTTCCTTTTCATCATCTCTGTATCTATAACTGTTGTACGGCTGCGTAGAGTAATAATTCCTTCTGAATACTCTGTGGATAGCGGATATAGGCGGCTGTTTCTGGCGACCCCTCGCCCGCTCCGGAGCTCCCGGAGTTCGGCGTCGAAGGAGTCTTCTTGTACCGCCTTCACAAGGAGGTCCTCGGCGTCGTAGGTGTGCTCTGCGGGCAGAAACACGAAGTGTCGGGAGTCCGTTGCGAGGCGAGGTGCCGTGCTTCCCGACGTGTTCTTCTTTCGTGTCATCGTACTACGCCAATCTGGGTCTTCTTGTGATTTCTTTTCTGTCCTTTTGTGTAGAACTTGTTCCTTAGGTTTTCTACACAGGGATATAAATTGTAGTACTCTAGCCGTGGTGCGCAGAAGTCGTTCCCATTTCGAAAATCTATTGGGGTCTGGGATCGATTGTGCTATTCTTCGTTTTTTGTGTGTTTCTGTTACGGTATGTGTTCTCTCTTCCCCTGTCTTCTCTGTTAGCACGGGTTTCTCACTGGGCCATTGTGACGGGTCTTGATATAGGAACGATGGACCAGTGTACCACTCATGGTTTGCATTAAAATTCACGGGTACATCCCGGGTAGCCGCGTCTGCGATGTTCATTTTTGTTGGTACCCAGCGCCAATCTTCCACCTTACTATTTTCTTCTATGTCGGCGAGTCGGTGTGCGACGAACGGTTTGTATTGTCGTGATCCTTTTCTAATCCACGTCAGTACGGTCTTACTATCTGTCCAATAAACTATGGCTTCCGGCGTCACGCGATGTACGTCCACCAGCTTCGTAGCGACTCCAGTTCCCATTACGGCCGCTTGTAATTCGAGGCGCGGGATCGACGTGACCTTCAATGGAGCCACCCTCGCCTTAGCCATGATAAGCGTGACGTGAACTTGACCGTTCCGTGTTGTGGCTCGCCAGTAAGCTGCTGTCGCGTACGCCATTTCACTTGCGTCTACAAAGATGTGAATCTGTAGTGATGCGGCGTCACTGAATCCGGGGTAACATCGGGGTACTCTGATGGTCTTCAAGTTGTCTAGATGCTGTAGCCATGAGGTCCATTCCTTTGTTAAATCTTCATCAAACTTTCTGTCCCAATCGTTACCGAGTCGCCACGCTTTCTGTAGTATCTGTTTGGCTCTTATTGTGACCGGGGACGCTAGGCCAAGGGGGTCATATAGTGACATGACGATCTGTAAGGCTTCTCTTCTGGTTGGTGTGGCTTTGCTAACGAGATTGTTAGGAAGACGAGCGAGCTCGAGATTGAAGCTCAGCTCATCTGTGCTTGGCTGCCATATTAGACCAAGGATTTTCTCTTTCTGTTCTCTATTCATCAGGTTCACTGTTTCTATATTTTCTTGACTCGGTTCTATTTCTTGTACGACCTTCGACGAGTTGGAAACCCATTTTCTTAACTCAAAACACGCTTCTTTGTGTATATTGCGTATCAATCGAGCTGTACTTGACGCTGTGAGTTCATCGCGAAAACTGTCCAGGTAGTCATCCATGTAATGGTTGTCTATGATGGCTTCTACGGCTTCTGGGTGTTCATTGATGTGTTTTCTGGCGTTCCAGTTCTTCGCAAAAATGGCTGTACAAGATGAACTTGCTGCACCAAAGATTAGAGACTTCATACGGTATTCTTTCGGGGCGCCTTCTCTACGATTTCCTCTCCACAAGTAGCGTAATGCATCTCTGTCTTCTTCCCTGATCCTTACTTGCATGAACATCTCGGCGATATCAGCTGAGACAGCGATGGAGTGACGACGGAACCTCATCATTACTCCCGGCAAGGACTGCAGCAGGTCTGGCCCGGTGAGGAGGTGATCATTGAGAGACACTCCTTTACTCTTCGCGGCGGCGTCGTGTACTATTCGAATTTTCTCAGGTTTCATGGGGTTGTGTACGTCGAAGTGTGGTAGGTACCAAGTCTTGCCTGGGGTACTACCTTGCGGGGCTTCTTCTGCGTAACCCTTCTCTATCAGCGATTCCATCTGTTCTGTATATTTCAGCTTGAGTGCGGGGCTACGATCAAGCTTTCTTTCTATCGACGTGAGTCTCTTCATTGCGTTCTCATAACTGTCTGGCATTTCTATTTTTTCTGTCTTCCAGAGAAGAGCTGTTTCTATATGCTTATCTTCCAACTGACGGGTACTTTTTTCTAGTATATCTTCGGCTATCTTCTCTGGATCTGTCTTCGGACGAAGTGGATTGACGATGAGCGATTCTAATGCGAAATATTGCTTCAATTGTTTGTCTATGTTTTCTTCTGCTGACATCTGACCGACGAAGTGTACCTTTTGACCGATTGTTCTTGTGTGTGCGCCGTGTAATACCCATCCTAGTTGTGTGAGCGACGCTACAGGCTGATGTTGCGGTCCTCTTCTTACGATGCTTGCGACGAGAAGGTGCCAGTTATCTTGACCTATGAGTATCTTAGGTAGACCCGTATGATAGACCAGTTGGTCTCTGATGTCTTCTAGGTGTCTACAATCAGCGATGTCCTCTTCGGTGACTCGTTGTGGTGTCAATCGAAGGTGTGATACTGTACGGGCGCATAGTGGCGTTGTTTTCCTGTCGGTGTCTTGAGAGTGACTTCGATACGTTGTGATGCGGGCATCTCTATTGCTTTGTCTCCGATGGTGCGAATGGTGAAGGGGTCCACCTTTCCCTCTGCGCCAACGGCCTGGGCGATTTCCTCATCTATGAGGGAGACTGTTGAACCATCATCGAGTAGTGCAAATGTAGATATTTCTCCCGCCGGTCCGACAAGTTGCACAGGAATTATCTTCAGGAAGGCTTGGCGATCGTTGTACAGACTTGAATTTGCAACTGTTTCTTGTTTCTCTGTTTTCGAGTCTTCTGTCTTTGGTTTTCGGTAATGAAGAAGTTGATTGTGAGAAGCAGTACATCCCTCTATTCCACACTTCTTTGCCTTGCACATGTGTTGTTGGTGGCGAGCGCGGAGGCAGGGAAAGCACAGTCCATGCTTCTTTGCTAATTCCCATCTTCTGTCTGAATCACCCCGACGAAAGGTGTCGCAGTCTGCTGAGTAATGTCCCTCTTGTCCGCAGATCTTGCACTTCGAGTGTGATGCTGAGTTAGGGTTCCACATTCGCTTTTCTATAATGTTATAGGTTCGATGAGGCATGCGTCGATTATGTGGTGGTTCTCTTGTACCTTCTGCGGGAGCAAAGGCGCTGCAGAATTGTGCGTGTTCGGTGACGAAGTCACTGAAGCGTCTGAGGTCCGGCACTGAGGCGTACTTTTCTGTATATGTTCTGTACCACTGTACACGTAGGGAGTTCGGCAGCTTCTCTGTTAGAACGCGAAGTAACTCGGCGTTAATTAGGTAGTGTTCCTTCTTGATGGCTTCAAGTGTTACTATGCCACTTCTTATTCTGCCGGCGAATGTGCAAATGTCCCGAGGAGCTTCCCCACAGCGTGGCAAGTGCTTTAACTTCTCTGTTTCCGTTTGTGCTATAGCATCTGGTCTTCCAAATTGAAGTTCTAATTCTTGCATGATGTCGGCAGGTCTTGCATTTCCTATGAGTTCTGAATTCACTGTTTCTAGTGCTCTTCCTTTCAGGCTTTTTCTAAGCCTTGCTGTATTTTCCACGTCGTTGAAGTATTTCTTCGTGGTGTCGTATATGGCACGAAACGACAACCACTCTGTATGTGCTCCGTCGAATGTTGGTAATGTCATGATGACCTTCGAAACCGCTGGGTGAGGTGACGTGTGTGACATCTCCAGGGGTTTCTCGGCGAGCGCGGCGATTGTGGAAGTAAGTCCAGTGATTAACTGCGTCAATGGATCACTTCCCTGTGGTGAAGTCTCTTTCTTCTTTGAAGTTTCTTCATCTGTATTTTCCTTTACGGAAACTGTCTTCTGTTCCCTGGTGGTTCCCTTCATTGGGGCTTCGGCGGCCACATCTGCAGTAGCTTCTGTAGTGACCAGGGTTGGGTGCGGCTGTGGTTCTGGGGCGAGCTGGGGTGGCTGGGGCTGTGAGACGGTGCCAGGCGCGTCGCGGTGGTGGCGCGTAGCGTCTGGGTTGCGTTACTACGTTCCCGGTGGTATACTATTTGATCTTGTACCTGTTCTGTTAAGGGCGGTGCCGGTGGTGCGGGCGGCTCGGCGGTTTGTTCGACGCGCTCGGTAGTCGGTGACGGTGGGCGCGGCGGTTCTTCTTCATGGAGTTCCACCATCCATGCCTTCGGGGCTCTTCCCATGGAGCGAGTGATCGGCATCTTGATAAGTCTTTAAGTGCTTCTGTCAAATACTATCTTCAAAACTTACACAAAAAAAAACTTCTGTATGAAAATTCTCTGTTTTCAATCTTCGATCACGTCGTCAGGTGTACTCTTCTATAACTGGCTGGCTAGCAATGGATATCTTCAGTAGTTGCTCTTCTCAAAATCTTCTGTAATAAGGCTTCTATCTTGATTCTTCTCTGAATCTTCTATAATTTCTATAAATCTTCTCGGAATTTTCTGTAATGAATCTTCTATCTTGATTCTTCTCTGAATCTTCTGTAACGGATCTTCTATAATTTCTGTAAATCTTCTCGGAATTTTCTGTAATGAATCTTCTATAATTTCTATAAATCTTCTATAATTCGCCTATGATGATTCTTCTATAATAATTCCTACGAAGTTTTCAACTATCTTCATATTTTAATCTTCAATAACAAACTGGTATTCTTCTATCTTCAAAGTTGCGTTTCTTCATCCGGCTCGCGAGGACCAGAAAATTGTGCGGGACGGGCCTCCCGACAAATGTGTTGTAGTTGGCTGACGTCCCGTTTGGTCGCTGGTTCGGTGGTAAAGTGGTCTGTATTCTGTATCTCGCCGGGACCAGGAAATTATTGAAGAAATAAAACTCTTGAATGAAGTAACAAACGTGCTTCGGACGAATATTAGACCATTGCTGCCTAGCTCCCACGTACTATTGCTTGAAGTTCACTATCTTGCTATATCTTCATATTAATATTTTTGCGGCCACACAATGTCGATTTATTGTGTCGCTTAGGTACAACGAAACTTTACCGTAACGAGAGCCGAGCCGGGCAGTGCAAATGGTGTTAATATTCATCCTTGTTTTACACTTATCTTTATTAACATTTTTGCTTATAACTTTAAGACTATACTAGTTACAGTTACGATATATAGCTTATTTTTCGTGTAATCTAATTATCTATCTATTACAACTATTACCTTAGCCCTAGGTATCGATTTAGGCTTCATTCAAGCACTAAATACCACAATTATAACACCTTTTAATACTGTTAATCTATTTTAAAATACTATATTTCCAAAACTATAATATCTAGGATGGTGGTTTTTACTGCGTTTGATAGGCCCTATCGTATGCTTTAATAAAACACCAAAAAACATATATATTTATTACGATTTCTACAAGATAAATAACAAAATTGGGGCATAGTTAAGAACAATAAATTTTTATACAAATTATATAAACAATAATAGTTGCAGCCTATTTTAACATTAATTAAATATTATTATATCTCTAATTAACCTATTTTAGTGTTCTTTAATTATTATCTTTGTTTTTTCCACTATTTACTTACTTAATGTTCGCGAGATGTAGGCGCACTCTGATTGGTCGACACTCGCGGTATGTTCCCAGCTGGCATCGCAAACTGTGTTATTTAACTTACACGGCACTAATACACTATGTTTTGAACACTATATGGATTGACTCGGTTCTCCCAGTACAAGCTTACATTCGTGTTCGTTGTTACAGTACGTTCGGTCCTGCTCGGCCTGCCAGCGAACGCCGCACCAGTGTTCGCGCTGACGTCTCGACGTCAGCGTAGCATTGGGGTGGTCGACGCCGTGCGGCCTGCATCCACAATCGCTCCGGGACGCGTCGGGAATCGACCCCACCGCAAACATGCGCAAAGGCGCATCCAAAAAAGGCCCTTCTCAGGGCCAACCACAAAAGTCACTACAACAACAGCAGCTACAACGCCAGCAGCCTCCACCATCTCGGCCGCAGTCTGCGATGGAGCTTCCGCCGCCGCAAGGCGTGCGTGCAAGCCCGCGCAGCCCCAGCCCGCAGCCGTCGACGTCGCGACAGCCTGCGGCGCCGCCGAAGCAACACAGCGAACGCTACGCGACGCCAGCGCCACGCGCGGCGAGCGCCGCCGAATTCGCTGTCCCAAGACGACCACCATCTGCCCCACCCCCACCTCGGGGTAAGGGTAAGGGCAGCCACCACACCACCGAATGGGTCCGTAAGGACCCACTTCGACACTCACAAAGCTTCCTACACAGCCGTGAAAGCCTCATGCAAGAAGGAGAAGACTGGGACGTCGCCTCTGAAGAGTCGCTGGAGGGCTACACCCTGTCGGAGCGCAGCCTGGCCGAATATTTCGGCCTTAAAAAGAAGAAGTCCGCCGAACAATTAAAGCAACCAAGCCAGATGAAGAAATTCGTCCCAATCCAACCACCAACATTCGACCCCCTGCCTCAAACAGGGGTCCGACGCCGCCTCACGATAGATGGGGAATCGATGGAGGACCTTAAAAGGATCGCCGTCGACCCCCATCTATCTTCAATGAATTCTTTGATTGAAGATCACCATTCAAGCCCTACCGCCGAGCCAGCCGCAGCGCATGTCGCCGTCGCCGACGCCGCGCCTGTCGCCGTCGAGCCTGCGATCGCCCGTCCCGCCGTCGTCGGGCATGCCGCCTCAACCGCCGCCGGGCCGGTGCCGCGACGCTCGCTCGCGAGCGCCGCCGCCGAGCCCGCAATCCCGTCGTGTTCGTTCGCGAACGCCGCCGCCGATGCGTCGCGTTCGTTCGCGAACGTCGCAGGCGAACCAGCGGTCTCGCCGCGCTCGTTCGCGAGCGCCGCCGCGAAACCGCCCACACCGCAGCCCGTTACCAACAGCAACCAGCCGACCCAACCAGCGCCGCCAGCAGCGGCAGCGAAGACACGCTACCCTCCCTTGGTGGTTGAGTGCCTACCCAATTGGCCTCACCACCTGGGAGAAATAAAGAAGTTACTCGGCCGGGTCGCGAATGCTCGGCCCTATGGCCGCGGCATTCGCTTCTCTCCCGTAGACGAACAAGAGTACCGCATTATACAGCGCTACCTAGGGGACCTCGAGAGCCGCGAAAACATTTCGTGGTTCTCTTACGAGCTCCCGTCGCAGCTGAACCTGAAGGTGGCCATTAGAGGACTACCTCTGGACACACCCATTGACGCCCTTACGGATGAGTTGGTCGACCGCGGCTTCGACCCTGTGTATATACGCAGCATTAGAGGCCGCGGAGACCGACCGGGCTGCATCCTGTTCGGTGAGTTTCGTACAACACCGAACATCCGGGGAATATACGCTGTGACGGAACTGTTAAACGTTCCCGGCGTGGTCGTCGAGGCGTGGCGCGGGAAGCAGAGGCCCGCGCAATGCCACCGATGCCAACAGTTTCGTCACAGCTCGCACCACTGCCACCGAAGACTCGCCTGCGTGAGATGCGGTGACGCCCACGCAGCGCGCGACTGCCCTCGCCCACGCGAGACACCAGCCACCTGTATCAACTGCGGCGGACCGCACCCGGCCAACTACACCGGGTGCAAGGCGTTCCGCCGGGAAGCCCGGAATAAGAAGGCCGGTACCGCGGCCCTCACTGTGAGGCCCGGACAAGGCCCCTCTGCTACGCGGCCCTCATTGGTCCCCACGGACCCCCAAGCAGCCACCCTGATGGCGGCGGCTAACCCCGCTACTCAGCGAGACCAGCCGCCCCCAAAAGGGAAGAAAAACAGGCGACGGCGGAGGAAGAAGAAGGCGACTTCGACACCGGCCGCCGCCCCCGCACCACCCACGCAACAGCAGATCGATGTATCTGCCGATGCGACGCATGTGACACCAGTGCCACCCGTCCCAACCGACGGGAATAAGAAGCCCCAGGAAAAGCAGTCAACCGCCCCCGCAAGGTGGCGGGACATCTTAACCGCCTCTTTACGTGTATTCCACCAGATTCTCTCAGCACTCACAACCAACGGCGGCGACATCGATTACATCGAATCGATCGTCATCCGCGGGATGGACGAGATAGTTGCGCTCTCCCTTGAAATGTTTCCGGAAAGCGACCACTAGGGGCGCTGCCGCCACACAGCTGCCGTCGCGGCGCTTATAACGCGTACCGACGCCCGAACACTATTCATACTTGTTAAGTATGAAGATCGTGTCGGCTCGTCGCTACGCGGGCGCCGCAACTACCCAGCGAGTTGATGACATCACATCGGGGGAGGCTGCGATACCTATCTGAAACGGACACGACAACAATCGACCGTAGGGATAGATGAAGCAATGCCACCCCGGCAGACAGCCTGCATAAATAAAGATTCTTGTTACCCCGACCGTATAGGTCACTTTGCACATTGTTATTGTAACCCAAAGCCACGCCCCTTTGTGAAGGGACGTCGAATAGAAACCGCGAGTCAGGGACTAACAGTCCGATACCGCTATTCACAGATATGTAAACTTAGTTGAGCTGCTGCGCCTGCTCGCTTTAAGGACTATTTTGTGTAAATAAAGATATGACGTAGAACACTATATTTTTCTTTCACTAGTACTGTTATTGTCGCGAACACTGTTATTATCGCGAACAGACACCAACCTGCAGTAAGGAAATAATCCTTATCTTGCGGGGGATTTTATAAACGTATAATTAACGAAGATAAATTACATCCAAACTCAGAATAATAGTTTATGGATCACATAAATTATTTTCGTGCATAGGAATTGAACCGTCAACACTGGTACGGAGGGACGGTATCTTACCAATACGCCATATGTGCAGTCACTGCCACATGGCAGTGCAAGTGTGTTACTTGCTTAAATAAGCAAGTAACACACTTGCTGGTAAAGCAAATGCTTTAAGCAATAAAGAAATAACATCTTGAATTAAATACTAGAGGAAAGGTGTTTCTATTATAGTAATTCACTAGTGCGAAAACTAAAACTGCAGTGTAGCATATGTTGATTTATTGACACTTTTATTTTGTATTTCTTCTTTGTAATTACGTTTAAGTTTAGCTATTATATTAATTTTCTTCTTACTAAACCTTTAATTTCACTCGATTTTCTGGCATATCTGAATTTAAGCTAAATGGTAGATGGTAGCTGAATTGTTTTGTTAGTCTGTCAAAATTTAATACCATATAGGTAGATATATTCTTCTTATATATTGGCAATCAGCTACATATACGAGCTATTGGTGCCAGTGTCAAGTTATAAATATTTACACGTCTTTAGTCTTTCAAGTTAGTCATTGTCCAAGTCAAATTGTCGCCATTAACAGTGCAATGGCCATACTGTTAATGGTATCTTGTGGGAATTTTGACGGAAAACGAAAACGTTGTAAAGCACTTTTATATGATATTCACTACATCCCAGTAGTTCCGCCACTTCATATTACATAAAATGCCATCAAAATTATCTAATATAACACGTTAAAACACTAAGATATCGAATATAATACAAGAGCACCACATGACGTTTTCAAATTCCCGTCAAAAGTCCCATGGTAGATATAAATTTCTGTAATAACAATGACATAATAATGATAATGACGTATGACACCTCAGTCTTCCCGTGACCATGATCACTGTAAAGTGTTCGAACCGTCGGAAAATTAAAAATCAAATACGAACGCGATAGTATCCGTAAAAGTAGTTTTATTTCAAATGTGTAACACTCGAGTAAACATCAGACATCATTTTGTTAAGCTCAGTATCAAAAAAAAATAGTTTTACCTATTTGCTCTCTTCTTTCTAGTGTATATGACTCTTAGTTCTTAACTTATATGAGTCAATGAAAACCACATAATATCTTACGCCCGACAGTTTGACGTGTTTAATACTTTCAGTTATGAATAATATGAAATAATATGATCGGCATTTCTCCTATGAGGCACGAGCTGTAAGAAGTATATAGAATAGTAAATTGCGTTAGCTTCAAAAATGTATGTAATAAATTTATATTATCAAACAAAATTCAAAAATGATTGGAGTATTGTGTTTACTTTGAACATGTATATTTATTTTTTATTTGGTAGCTATTTGTTTATTTTTAAACAACTGCTTAAGTTTTTGTGAAGATTCTAAAGTTTATTAGGATTTGCCAATAGATGGCGCAATTTTTTTTTTTTTGCAAATTATTTAATTTTGTTAATACCAATTATTTTATTTATTATTATAGGGTTAAATAATCACCTTAATGGTTCATTAAATATTAATCATCTTTCCTACTCTTTTCCGTGTGGTGACGGAGTAAGAATACAATTCCATATATTACCCGTGGGTGATGGTAAAAGACGACTATGGGATATAAAACGCATATAACACCCTATGTAAGAGACGGAAAACTCGAAACAAAAACCTTATATCAACACGTCTGACCAGCGTGTTATAGTAGGTTAATTTCCCTCTCATTGGGGAGGAGGCTCAAGCCCAACAGTAGGTCATATATGTGGTGAGATGATGACGATGAGATGATGCTGCTCTTATCTCAATTACTTGGGGTCTACGCAATATGTACTCCTCTTCCATCGTACATATTGCAAAAGTTAGTAGTTGGCAACAGTTTTATAACCGGCTGCCGCTTTCACATCGACCTACCTTAAGAATGTAATTATTAACCAAACGGCATCAGGCTCATCAAATATTAATATTAAGTCAATATTATGGAAGAATAAGGTTATTAATGAAATATTATTAAAACAGATATTAATTTGAACATTTTACGTATTTTCAATTTCATATATTGGCCACAAGAGAAAAAGTAATTTCCTTTGCTGTTTTTTAGTTTTTTTTTCTATAAATAATGGAAGCGAAATATATTATTTTCAATGGATTACCGAATACCGAATGTAAATATAAGCATACTAGCTTTTTCCCACGGCTTCGCCTGCGTAAAAGTTTACTTTCCTAAAGATTTTCATCTTTTATTTTATTTTACCCCTTAGGGCAAAATTTTTACAAAATTTTATTGTCATATTTATTTATATCTAATCAATAGGCTAAAAATAAGTTTCAAGCTTCTGGCTTTAAAAATGTCAATTCTTGCATTAAAAAGTAGTCTATGTATTTTCTCAAGATCTAGACCAACTGTATACCAAATTTTCCTTAGATCGGTTCAGTAGTTTTGGCGTGAAAGAGCGACAGACATACAGACAGACAGACAGAGCTACTTTCGCATTTATAATATTAGTAAGGATTTTGACTGTAAGACTATTTGTACCGAAATTATTGGAGTTAGAAATTGTTTGATAAAGTACTTACAACTTAATACTCCAAAGTGAGCTGTGACGTAGTTATTGGAAACAATTGTATTTTGGTGCGATTCCATATATTTCGGAGCGATTTTGTATATTTGAATTGTTTTACTTGACTAAACTTTATTGTTTTATGCCGAATGGGAAGTAAGAGTACAATCCATTACCACTTCTCTTAGCTGTTAATGACATTTATAGGGGTGTGACCACACCATTTTTTTTTGGCAGCATACTACGGTACGGTCACGTGCCGCTAATCCGTCCGGAGGACTAAAAAAAGCGCACGACTCCGTAGACCCGCCCAACAATGCTCTCGACGCCGTACAGGTGGGTCACCGAGACTCGGTCTTTTTCTTCAGTAGCCCATCCGGCGGGCTACCCTAGCGAGTATCATCTTGAATCGGTGCCTCAACAGTTTTCATCGTCCTCACGCGGTGGCCTCACTCCGGGTCAACCAGATTAATCTCCAGTCCGGACGCTCGCTGTCTCAGCTAAGGCGGCATGAGGCATACAGGGTGTGACCACCATAGTCCGCCGCCAAAACAAAAAAAAAACAATAGATAATGCAGGACACTATTTTTACATTTAGAGAGTATTTATAAAGATACGATTAAGGAATACGAATTTTGGATTGCACAAAGTATTATTTTGCGTGGGAATCGAATCCACGATATTGACGCAGCTGGTCAGTCTTAAACACTATTGCATTTGTGCAGATTTCGAAAAATTGTAATTAGTATAGTATTTTAAAAACAAGGGTTCACGTTATGACTGCGCAAATTACAGAGCCATAAGCTTGACCAGCTTGGCAGCAAAAGTGTATGGTAAAATTATTGAAAGGAGAATGAGGATGGTGTCCGATGGTTTACTGTGTGAGACACAAGGAGGTTTCAGGAGTGGAAGGGGATGCACGGATCAAGTGTTCTCTCTGCACAACATTGTGGAGAAGCATCTGGCCCTAGGTCAGAGGGTTTTCTGCAGTTTTATGGATCTGGAGAGAGCATTTGACACGGTTGTACGAAAGGAACTTCGGGACATTTTACCGGAGTATGGTATTAACGGTAAACTGCTGCAGGCTGTGCAATCCAGTTACATGGGCTGTAGATGGCTGTGTGCGGCTGGATGGTGGAATGTCGCCTTGGTTTGACGTCAATATCGGCGTTAAACAGGGCTGCGTTCTATCAGCCAGGCTGTTTATCATATATCTGGATAAATGTCTCCAAAGGTTGAACGATATGAATGTGGGAGTCCAGATGGGTGACTCAGTGGTCTCTGCTCTGCTTTATGCAGATGATGCGGTCCTGCTGGCACAGTCAGCGACTGACCTGCAGACCCTAGTCGACACAATGACAGAAGATTGTAAAAAAAGGGGTCTACGCGTGAATGTGAGCAAAACCAAAATAATGGTCTTTGAAAGAGATGAAGCCAGAACAGATGTAAGAGTAACAATAGGTAATGATGTACTAGAGCAAGTGGATGAATTTGTATATCTTGGATGTGGATTTAGCCGAGATGGACGGTACACCACTGATATAGAGCGAAGAGTGAATGCGGGAAATAGAGTGAACGGAGCGTTGGGGCAACTTCTCGGCAGCCACCACCTCAGCCAGAAGGCACGTGTAGCAATACATAACGCAGTGCTTGTCCCAACATTACTGTATGGAAGCGAGAGTTGGGTATGCAGAAAAGAGTATGAAAGTAAAATTAATGCGGTCGAAATGCGATCTCTTCGGAAAATCTGTGGAGTTAGGCTGACCGACCGCATTCGTAACGACGACGTAAGAGAGCGAGTAGGTATGAAAGAGAGTATTGGTGTAAAGATGCGAAAGGGAATGCTCCGATTGTTCGGACATGTAGAAAGAATGCCGAACGAACGTCTGGTTAAGAAGATATACAATGCGAAAGTGGAAGGATGTAGGTACCGAGGGAGACCGAGACTAACCTACCTAGACCAGATCGGTCAGGTACAGAAGGAAGGTGGAGTCAAGAGTCTCCGAAACCGGCGAGCGTGTATGAAGAGAATTATGAATGTTGAGGAAGCGAGTGAAGTATGCAGAGATAGAGTTCTCTGGCACTCTGTTCTCTCTGCCTACCCTGCAAGGGATATGGCGTGATGATATGTATGTATGTAATTAGTAGTAGAGTCACTCTGTTGACAGTTTCTACGGGGGCACTACCACATTCTAGCAGAAGATTGACGTCTAAGCAGTGATAATGTGCTGTTCCACTTTGTTCGATGACCGAGAGAGCAGGAAGCCTTAATTTCTAGATAGATTTTGTTTGGTAGGCATCGTCCTAGCTTTATCCCTCGTATTGTAAAGGTCCGGTGAGTGGCAGTAACACTTACTATCAAGTGTGGTTCTTGCTCGTTTGTCATCAAACGAAATAGAAAAAAAAAATAAACCTTATCAGATTTATAGAATGCTTAATGGCGCGAGTTTTACTAAGTATATAAAATTCTTAAGAAATCAAAATGGCAGAAATTATTTTGCTTAAATGTGCTAGCTGAAAGAATATATTTCTGAAGACTCAAGTGGACTATCAATAGAGGGACTTTAAAAAGTCAGTACGCAAATGATACAATAAAAATCTATATGGATTTTGCACCGCAGTCGGGTATTTCTTTTTGAGAAAATAGTTCTCATTTGCCATCCTTGTTCATGAAATAGTATTATTTATATAACGTCAACTAAATATTTTAGTCTTATATATCCGAAGACAAAGATCGGGTACCGGTGGCCCGCTCGCACAGCGAAGAGAGGAGTTTGCATGGTGGGTCTATAGGGTCACGTGCCGTCTTTTCCGTCACCCGGGACCGATTTGGCGGGGCGAGACGCATCCATAATCCACCGTAAAAAAAAACACTTATAGCGATCAAATTTGTGACCTAGATAGACATTTACGTGTAGCTTTACTTACAATGAGCATAACATCAACAGCTGGATTGCTCTAGAGTATTTTCGCATGAGTCACTAATCAAAATTATTTGGATATACCGATCTGACGCCCTCGATATTTACTTGACAAGACTGATAATGACATCACGCTCGTTCAACTAAGTGCGGTTAACTATCCGCAGTTTCATCCTCGCTGTAGAGATGCGAAACCGCGTCGCGAAAATATTAGTAATCCGTGGGACACCGACTTTGTCTCCAGTAATGCTCTAAGCCGAAGTTCGTATCCACAGAGAGTGTCTTTGAGCGACATCGTTTAGCTTACTTTCATCGAGGTGTGAGTCTTCAACACTCACCCATGGTCCGGAAATTCAATCAAATCGTTCTTTATTCTTCTCAGTGTGGCCGCATTCCGTTTCGGAGGTAGCTTAATAGATTTGTTATATTTTTAAATTAATAAATTGTAATACTAATAAATATATTATATAACTAATCATAAATAATATAATTTATATTTATATTTATTGACTGACTTTGTTGTTGCTTAATTGTGTACCTACAATTTCCTCTAATACAGGTATATCTCTGTATTATACATACTCACATTTGCTGACGATGCTTTTCTTCAAGTAGTGAAGTAAATAGTAATTTCGAATTTTCGATTTAATTCATATCGTAACTCAAAATTTAAAGTTTGTTATACTCTCTATAAGAACCGAGACCTTTTCTCTATAGTCACTGAATTGCTAAGTATTAAAATACTTAGGACATTTTAGAGCGTGCTTATAAAGTCTGGGTGCAATTTTTGTTCATTAAATCTTTGTGGAATCCCCAGTGATATCTTAGTCTTTAACAAAAAATAATAGATTTTAATATTTATATGAGTTTACATTAAAAAAATTAAAAATCTTTACCCATAAAACTCAAAAAGTTATTCATTTTGAATATTCAGTGTCATGATATCTTCCATTGATATTCAAACAGGGTTTCTCTAAATTAAAGTCCTCATTTTAATTAAAACTTAGCAAATATGCTGATTCCGGATGAATTATAATTAGAATATTTCCTCTTGGGAATACAATGGCATTCATTTTTGCACATAGATTTATAACTAAGAAAGTGTACCTTTATAAATTTCATTTCAACTTAATGAATTTAATGAAAATTAAAAAATAAAATACATTATTTTATTTTTTAATTTTCATTAATTAATTAAGCATTAGAATTATAAGTATACCTATTTTGTACAATAAATTTAATAGTGGCAGGACCACGCTGTTGACAGTTCTCTGTCTACAGCCGCGGGCCAGTCTGTCCGGAGTAGTACTACACTCTCGCAGAAGATCGACGTCTGAGTGATGGTAATGTGCTATTGCGCTTCTTGCGGGAGAGCCGGGAGCCCAATTATAGTGGGTTTGGGGTTTGTATTGGTAGGCAGCCGCCTAGCTATATCCTTGATAGTGCAAAGGTCCATGGACGGCAGTGACACTTACCATCAGGTGTGCTGTCTACTCGTTTGCCAACAAGAATTCGGAACCAGAGACCGGTCTAATGGCGATTGGAAGGGAATATGGTGGGTTATAGGGCCAAGCGCCACCCATCCACCTCCCCGGACGGAACGGAGGGCGTGTGTCCATATACCAAAAAAAAACTGAGCAAAATTGTAGTTTAAAAATAACCAGTGCTAATCTTATAACCGGCATATGACATCATGTACCTGTTTATATTTACAATGAATAAAACAACAAATAATATATGCACAACGCACTAAATAAGAAAATAAACATTAATAAATAAATCAATATTAAAAAAAGAGAATGCCGAACGAACATCTGGTTAAGAAGATATACAATTCGAAAGTGGAAGGATGTTACCGGGGGAAACCGAGACCTACCTAGACCAGATTGGTCACGCACTGAAGGAAGTTGGAGTCAAGAGTCTCTAAAACCGGCGAGCGTGTATGAAGAGAATTATGAATGTTGAGGAAGCGAGTGAAATATGCAAGTTCTCTGGAACTCTGTTCTCTCTGCCTATCCTGCAAGGGATATGGCGTGATAATAATTATGTACTTCATTTCCATATTTAATATTGCAAAGTTATTGGCAATATTTTAATGACCGGCCACCTGCCTAAATTCAACCCTTCTTGAGAATGTAATTGTTGACCAGATTGCGTCAGATGAAGTTGGCTCCGGTGAACGCAAATCTCTTGTTAGTATTCGTTGCTAATACCACACAGCAGAAATTCTAATAAAACACGACATCTAGGAAATATATTCTTTATATGGCTAAATCGCACTTATTTTTTGTATAAATGGCTATAGCACGACCCAACCTTCTATTGAAAATTGCGAAAGATTAAAAAAAAGATTTTAGTAGTAGACATCGTAGTTATTGAATATTTCAATAAAACTAATAAATATTAAAATGGAAAATATGGAGCTGCTGATAGTTCATGAGTTAATAGTTGAATTAAATTTTTATATTTCATTACAAATTATATGAAGTGAATGCGAATAATCTCATTGATATCATTATTTATACATATTGTACTTGTAGTACTTATGTATTGCTGTCGCCTACGTTCGTTGGTAATCTCTTGATTTAATTTCTGTGAGGTGTTTTTTTTTTTGTATTTTTGGAGTTTACTCCTTAAGAATCTATTTTCATATAAGGCGCCCGGTATGAGAAAAATTTGGGGAGTAAAATCTAGTGATCGAATGACCTCGTTACGTTTTTGGTGCGGAACCTTTCACTTTCTGACGTGAGATAATTCTTCACTGAATAGTTTTATTTAAATGTAAATAAATATATATATATTATTTTTAGTCAAATGAGCTTTTTTTGCGCCTGATTTGATAATCGTACTTAAGAAGTAAACTCCAGTCGTGCGTCGGAGCTGACACGCACACTTTTTTATATTATTTTTTTTGGACTTTTTCACTTTATTAAGATAAACGTTTCACACCTTTCCTCTTAAATTAAGATAAGTAAATATATCAAACAAATCTATCTTTAATACAATATGATTTAAAACTATCATATTAAGTAATATTTGGTTAATATTTCTCTACTTTAAATTATTAAACGTAAAATTAACTAACATTTAAAAAAAAAATGACGCCATCTATTAGCAAATCCTAATAAACCTTATAATTTTCACAAAACTTGTAGCTATATCCTTACAAATAGCTATACTTATAGCTAATGCAAATAAGAAACAAAAATTAAAAATAAATCTGCAGAGTGTTCACTAAGGTTTTCTAGCCATTAATTAAATTGTAATCTCGCAGAGATACGTCAAAATAAAAAATAAAATACTGACGTATTGAAAAATAACTTCAAAAACTACTATGAAATAATCACTTTAAAAAATATGAAACTAGAAAATTCTCAACGCAAGGTTATTAAAAGAGTTATAGGAATATTATATCGCATAGTTTATTCGATTTCACAAATTCACTTGAAAATTACTGATAATTATGCATAAGTACGAGATAAAGTAGGCGCTTAAGCTCTTTTTCTTACGAGTTTTAAGTCACAAAAAAAACTTCAAAGCCCCTGCAATTAAAATTTAAAGAACAAAAAAAGTAAATAGTAACTAGATTTTTTTAAAAGAAAAACATAAGTAAATCTTAGAACCTGAGTGTAAGAAGTCGCATTCCTTTGTCAATAGATATACTAAATAAGCTAATATGAAAAATTCAAAGCTACAAAGCGGCGCTTACAATATTGTATAAATAAAGTACGTAACCCTTTTCACATGTCACATACTGCCTTCTACTATGCCTACTGAAATATAGGCTCTAAGATTTATAAAATACTGTTATAAACAAAAAATAATAAGATACATTTTATTTTTTTAGGGATAGTTAGATTTCTCTTTTAGAGGTAGTGGGTTTATATTTTTTAAGGGTTCTATTGACTTTTTTGACATGATCTGGCTGAACGACCGAAAGGCACTGTGTGAATCTATAGTTTAACTGATTGAACAGTCTCTCAGTACATATAATGTTATGTTACATACGCATACATATCATCACGCCATATCCCTTGCAGGGTAGGCAGAGAGACCAGAGTGACAGAGAACTCTATCCTTGCATACTTCACTCGCTTCCTCAATATTCATAATTCTCTTTATACACGCTCGCCTATTTCGGAGACTCTTGACTCCACCTTCCTTCAGTACGTGACTAATCTGGTCTAGGTAGGTTAGTCTCGGTCACCCCCAGTACCTACATCCTTCCACTTTCGCATTGTATATCTTCTTAACCAGATGTTCGTTCGGCATTCTTTTCACATGTCCGAACCATCGGAGCATTCCTAGCCTAACTCCACAGATTTTCTGTAGGGATCGCATTTCGACCACATTAATTTTACTTTCACGCTCTTTTCTGCATACCCAACTCACGCTGCCATATAGTAAAGTTAGGACAAGCACTGCACTATGTTATTGCTACACGTACCTTCTGGCTGAGGTGATGGCTACCGAGAAGTTGTCCCAACGCTCCATTCACTCTATTTCCCGCATTCACTCTTCGCTCTATATCAGTGGTGCACCTTCCATCTCGACTAAAGCCACATCCAAGATATACAAATTCATCCACTTGTTCCAGTACACCATTACCTATTGTTACTCTTACATCTATTCAGTCAGAATATCATCATCTCTTTCGAAGACCATTATTTTGGTTTTGCTCACATTCACGCATGTCTATGCATAAGTAAGAAAAGGGGTCTTTCGTCCCTTTTCTTACAATCTTCAGTCATTGTGTCGACTAGGGTCTGCAGGTCAGCCGCTGACTGCGCCAGCAGGACTACATCATCTGCATAGAGCAGAGCAGTGACCACTGAGTCGCCCATCTGGACTCCCACATTCATATCGTTCAACTTTTGGAGACATTTATCCAGATACCTATATGATGAACAGTCTGGCTGACATAACGCACCCCTGCTTAACGCCGATATTGACGTCAAACCAAGGCGACATTCCATCATCCAGCCGCACACAGGCTCTACAGCCCATGTAACTGGACTGCACAGCCTGCAGCAGTTTACCGTTAATACCATACTCCGGTAAAATGTCCCAAAGTTCCTTTCGTACAACTATGTCAAATGCTCTCTCCAGATCTACAAAACTGCAGAAAACCCTCTGACCTAGATCCAGATGCTTCTCTACAATGTTGCGTAGAGAGAACACTTGATCCATGCATCCCAGATTGAAGCAGGTATCAGGGAGGCGTTGCTGAAAACCAGTCTTACAATGTTCACAGTATGCATAACTTTCTATTTGTGAAAATAGAATAAGTTACTATAATTTATTTTTTAGTCATATTATTATCATAATTACCCTCGTGCTTTCTTCAAGTGAGAGTATTCTTACTATATTACGCTGGTCAGACTTTTTTCTTTCTCTTAGTTTGTTATCTATGTATTATATTTCTTACAACACCCACGGGCAGGAAAGATGTTCGTGAATTATTTTCTTACTGTCATCATACAGAGAATACTTCACTGCAATCGCCAAGTAAAACAATTACAACACTATTCCCCTATTCACTAAAGAGGCCTATCTGGAGTTAGGTCTCTTTACTGAATGTCTCTGTGCTGTGAAAGGGGTGAAAGACTGAATAATGATCATTTGATATAGATGTTAGGTATTAATTATTCATAATATTCTCAAAATTAACATACTAGTATACATATACATAATACTTATTTAAACAATTCTCCATTTTAATTCAAATTAATACAACACAGTCTTTGCATAAAACGCTTTTTGATACAATGTAAATTAGTTTTTCTTAAAATGATTAACGTTAAAATACACTACGTTTTCAATGTTGTGAGGTTATCCGACTTATAAACACTATTTATGACTTGTTTGCCCGTGGGAGTTATATAAAACAACTGAGGGTTATCAAGAGGATAAACAACAATTCCCTCTCCTGGAATACTTATAACACCATCTACAATCGCCACCTTTGTTATCAAGTAGCGTGGCTATTATCACTGACTGGATACAAGAAAAAGTAGTCTGTTTTCAAGAAAGTAATAAACAGTTCAAATTCTCTGATTTCACTATTCCAACAGTTATGCGTCCTACTATTGGTCTCGTTCTCTCTCTTTCACATAATGGGAGAGAAATTGATCTATTATGACATGCTGGTCAGACATTTTGGTATATAGTTTTATTTCAAGTTTTCCTTCTCTTTCATAGATATTATATGCATATCATTAGTCTTCTTTCATTCTTATTCTGTCACCACACAAAAATAGAGAGATCATTACAGAGACCATTAAATAATTACTATTATGTGATTATTGTGATTAACGAAAAGTTTTTCACCAACGACTCCCAAATTTTAGGTAACACTTAACAATTATATGACATAGTATTTAATGACTATTATTTTTTGACGTTAATTGATGGTATATAAATTGATATATAGTGGCGATCACGAATACTACTCTGATACGGGGTTCCCACTAAAGAAACTTTTTGCTCCAACTGTTGTAAGTTCTACTATACAGCTTCAAGCTTTTTTTTTATTGCTTATGGTGGCAAATAAGCACACAGCACACCTGATGGTAAATGTCAACGCCACCCATGGACCTTTGTAATACCAAGGGTATAGCTGCCGCTGCTTGCCAATACAAACCCCAAACCCACCCCAGTTGGGCACAGCATATTGCTATTACTCAGATGTCGATCTTCTGTGAGATTGTGGTACCTACTACCCCGGATGGACCGGCCCGCGGCTGCAGACAGAAAGCTGTCGACAGCATGGTCCTACCACTATTAATTTTGGTTGCTGGTTAATTTAAAAATAAAAGGCAAATAGTTGACCGCTGAAATAGCATCTTGAGTTCACGGTAGATAAATTATTCAAGTCACGTTTCATGACTAAGTATCGGCCTAGGGCAGTTTTTGTAACGTGAACTGAATTTTTGCTAGATTAGTTTGTGCCTTTACAAGGAAAGCCTTTGTTAATGAATGAGGATATTTTTATTTCATCCGCATCCTATCCTTTATTATTCCTAATTGTATTAGAGTCAGCTTTTTTAATCTAACTAGTTTGTTTATTAAGTGAGTAATGAACTTAAGAATTATGTTTTAAATTTCTCTGTTAAATCAACTTAGGTTTATTAAGTAGTGTCGTTATTTTTTATACTATATTATGTCAGTATGGATGGATATATCTCATAATTTTCAATTAATATTAATTTTTATAGTCCATTTTAAAATTTATTCTCTTTTCTAACGACTAAAATAATTAAACATGTGATTCAAATTACTGAAATTTAGCATTTAAAATGCTTGATTATTTATAAAAAATTGCTTACGAGCGAAATTTTGGGCACACCTATTGGGAGTCCGGCCCATTCGTGCTGCCGCTTACACCACTGTGAACTATTGTAGGACATTCAAATCTCGCTTCGTATCATATTTACGTCTTTAAGGAGACGTGTGCCATCTACCGGACAATGTTTAAACAATGTATGAGCTTAACACTTCAAACTTTGCTGTTAGAATTGTATTAAACGATGACACAACCTTGTTATTCAAATTACTGAAATTTAGCATTTAATATGCTTAATTACCTATTGGGAGTCCGACCCAATTGTGAGGTGTGGGTTCGAATCCCACTTGTGACATCATTTTTCGCTTCGTAATCGGGTTTTTATAAAAAAAGTGTGTGTGTCAGCTCCGACGCACGACTGGAGTTTACTCCTTAAGTACGATTATCAAAACAGGCGCAAAAGAAGCTCATTTGACTAAAAATAATATATATATTTTTATTTACATTTATTAAAACTGTTCAGTGAAGTATTATCTCACGTCAGAAAGTGAAAGGTGCGCAGAATAGGTTGCGCACCAAAAACGTAACGAGGTCATTCGATCACTAGATTTTACTCCTCAAATTTTTCTCACACCAGGCGCCTTATATGAAAATCGATTCTTAAGGAGTAAACGCCAATAATTAAACATATTAAATGCAAAATTTCAGTAATTTAAAAATATGATGTTTACGTAAGTCATCTTCGTCATCATCATAATTCTTCTGCTCTTATCCCAATTACTTTGAGTTGATGCAATATATACTCCACTTCCTACGTACTGCAAAAGTTATTGGCAATAGTTTTATGACCAGCCGCCTGCCAGACCTCAACCCTCCTTGGGAATATAATTATTGACCAAACAGCATCAGGTGGTGTTGGTCCAGGTCGATATAAGATTCTTACTTGTCTTTTACTACATCCACGAGCAAAGTGTTATAAAACTAATTTTACAGATTTTATAGACATTTGATTTATATTTGGCCGACGTTTCAAATATTATTGACTGCATAGATTGTGTTGTGGTTAAGCTATACCTTTCATGCTAGTATCGTGGGTTCGATTCTTATATAGAACAATACTTTGTACAATCTACAAACTGTTGTTTTGAGTCTGGGTGTAATATTTTTGCGTTAATTACATACATACATATCATCACGCCATATCCCTTGCTGGGTAGACAGAGAGAACAGAATGCCAGAGAACTCTATCCTTGCATACTTCATTCGCTTACTCAACATTCATAATTCTCTTGATACACGCTCGCCGGTTTCGGAGACTCTTGACTCCACCTTTCTTCAGTACGTGACCAATCTGGTCTAGGTAGGTGTGTGGTGGTGCATTAATTATATGTTTGTAAAGTGCCTCGCAATACAATGATTATTTACTTAGTGCTGCTGGCTAGTTATGGTGTCCAAAAAAAATTAAGAAAAATATTTTTCGAAAGGACTAATGTGTTCGATATCTTATAAGTCGTGGTTATTACATAGATTTTTATCTACCCTATAGCTGATATGAAGTATCACCGTCACATTAAGTCTATGAGCGTAGTCTAGACCATGCACGTCATTGCATCAGGTTTGAAAACCACAAATCTTCGCAAAATAAATAGTGTGAAAAGTTTTATTAAATTACTTAAAATTAAAACTATTAATTAAAACTATAACTGCATGGATGACGTGGGTTTGAATCCCATGCAGGACAATAATTTGTGTGATCCACAAATTGCTACTCTGAGCCTGAGTGTTATTTGTATCCGTTGATTGCATGTTTGTTAAGTCCGGCAATACAAGGATTATTGCCTTAGTGCAAGAAATTGGTAAACAGAAAAAGACTAAAACTATTATTAAATCTAAAATCATTATTGAAAAATAAAACATAAAACTGTTTTAATTTTTTATTTTACACAATATTACCGTAAACATCGGCAACAATAAATAATTATGATATATTTTTATTAAAATTTATTTACTATTTATTTATTCTTATTAGGTATTAGGTCTTCAATTATATTAATTCTTATTAGTATAATCATATAGAGCCTACCAAAATACATTAAAAATTTAATAAGTTTAAAAAACATCAAACTATAAGTTAAACCCACACATAAACACGTAGAAATTTTAAACATTTGCAAATTGTTTACGTGAATGACGTAATAATTAAAGGATAGGTTCCTATCCTATGCAGAACAATACCTTGAGCAATTCAGAAATTGCTGTTCTGAATCAGGGTTTAATTGTATGCTTTATTTGTGTATGTAGAGTCTACCGCATCATCATTCTCCTACTCTTATCCTAGTTACTTAGGGTCGATACAATATGTACTCTTCTTTCATAGTACATATTGTAAAAGTTATTGGCAATCGTTTCATAACCGGCCGCCTGCCAGACGCGAATGGGGAATATAATTGTTGACAAAACGGCATCAGACAGAGTTAGCCCAGGTCGTTATAAAGCTCTTAGTCGTTTTTCACGACATCCATGGGCAAAGTAAGTGTTGGTAGTATTCGTAGCCGCTACCACACAGCTAGAGAGGGGAGAAGAGAAGCTAGTAGAGGCTCCCGCATAACAAGGATTATTTTCTTAGTGTATATGTACTTTTAGGAAAAAAGATTCTTCTAATATAGTCAGTCATACTTTAGACAAATGCTGTTTCATCAATTATTCAGCTCTAATTGTTTTTTCTTTTAATAAAAAGCTATTATAGCTAAATATTTAACTGGGATCTAACTATAAATACTTTTTTTATTAACAATAGTTAATCAGATAATACATTATCGGTCCTTTTTCTTTTCAAATCTCATTACTGCCATACTTGAGGTCAACGCTTTCAAGAGAGCGAATTTTAGCTTTCGAAGAGTTAGATATTTCATTAAATTGTTAAATCAATTTCTTTTCCGTGATAAAAATATATCTTGAATCTGAGCGTTGGAAAGTCCTTTCGTTTCTGGCACAAGAAAATAAGCAAAAATAGCATTAATGAGGCCCATTATTCCAAAAATGTAGAAACTGCCATGGATTCCAAATGCACGGTTCATGTAAGGGAAGATAGCCAGGATCACGAAGTTAAGTAACCAGACCAGTTCGACGATTATCATCGAAGCTAAATTTTGAACCTGAAAAATATTATTCAATAATTTTAAAAAAATGCTATCAAATAGTTTATTATCCACGTGGTGATGGAGTAAGAATACAATTCATCCTATCTTACCCGTGAGTGATCGTAAGAGACGACCAAAGGATATAAAGCGCATATAACATGTATGTAAGACAAGAAAAACGTGAAACAAAACCTTATATCAACACATCTGACCAGCGTGGTTTAGTAGGTCAATTTTCCTCTCATTATCGAGTGTTCGAGCAACAGTAAGACGTGTATCAGCTGAGATGATGATAGTCCCTCCGCATTACAAGGATTTATGGTAATAAATCCTTGTAATGCGGAGGGGACTTAATTATTAAGGTATTAATGCAATGTTAGTTGTTAAAAACTAATGCCACATTTCATAGCCAATTATAGTTTTCAACTATTATAAATGTTGATACATTAACATTCATCTTAAATAGTACAGTAAAAATGGAAATTAAAAATTAAAACAGGTACGTTTTATTTAGAACTAGCTTCTAAACTTTCTTCTTCTAGCTTCCTAAAGTTTTTCATACCCTATTTTTATTTTACTCTTTAAAGGTAAATTTTTACAACATGTTAATGTCATATTTATTTATAATCAATAGCCTAAAAATAAGTTTCAAGCTTCTGGCTTTAAAAATGACGATATTTCCTTATAACTTTTCATCCCTCTTTACAACCCCCTTTTTGCATTAAAAAGTAGCCTAAGTCCTTTATCAGGCTATGTCCTTTAGTAGACTATCTGTGTACCAAATTTCGTTTAGAACGGTTTAGTAGTTTTGACGTGAAAGAGCGACAGACAGACAGAGTTACTTTCGCATTTATAATATTAGTAAGGATATACGTTTTATTTATTTTTTTACTATTTATAGAAATATTAATTATAAAAACAATAATTAAAATTATTGAATTGTTTTGTTTATTGGGATTTCACAATTTATTTGCACAGCATCGTTGTTCTTCAAACAAATTATTACAAAAATCTAAATTTAAAATCTATTTATTTATGTGCTTTCAATTATTATTTTCACTTTTCATCTGCGATTTATTAAAGCGTGGATTTATCTATATGTGTATGCTAATATGTGCATAGATGTTATATGCATTTTATATCCGCTGTGTGGTAGCGGATACGAATACTACCAACCCTTACTTTGCTCATGCATGTCATAAAAGACGACTAAGAGCCTTATAACGACCTGGGCCAACTTCATCTGATGCCGTTTGGTCAAAAATTACATTCCCAAGGAGGGTTGACGTCTGGCAGGCGGCCGGTCATAAAACTATTGCCAATAGCTTTTACAATATGTACTATGAAAGAAGAGTACATATTGTATAGACCCCAAATGGTTGGGATAAGAGTGATGTGTATGCTAATATCCAAAATAACAAAACAAAATTTTATGTTTTCTAAATAAATATTTGTTGTACGGTATCGGCTATGAATACTAACTGTTACTTTGCTCTTGGATGTCGTAAAAGACGACTAAGAACTCTTACCGACCTCGATCAGCTACGTCTGATGCCTTCTGATCAACATTACATTCCCAAGAAGGGTTGACATCAAGACGGTCATAAAACTGTTGCCAATAAATTTTGTAACACGACTGATAGAAGGAAGGATAGATGATGATGATAAGGATAGAAGGACTGATAGATGGAAGGTACACCACTGATATAGAGCGAAGAGTGAATGCGTGAAATAGAGTGACCGGAGCGTTGGGGCAACTTCTCGGCAGCCACCACCTCAGCCAGAAGGCACGTGTAGCAATACATAACGCAGTGCTTGTCACAACATTACTGTATGGTAGCGAGAGTTGGGTATGCAGAAAAGAGTATGAAAGTAAAATTAATGCGGTCGAAATGCGATCTCTGCGGAAAATCTGTGGAGTTAGGCTGACCGACCGCATTCGTAACGACGACGTAAGAGAGCGAGTAGGTATGAAAGAGAGTATTGGTGTAAAGATGCGAAAGGGAATGCTCCGATGGTTCGGACATGTGGAAAGAATGCCGAACGAACGTCTGGTTAAAAAGATATACAATGCGAAAGTGGAAGGATGTAGGTACCGGGGGAGACTGAGACTAACCTACCTAGACCAGATCGGTCATGTACTGAAGGAAGGTGGAGTCAAGAGTCTCCGAAACCGGCGAGCGTGTATGAAGAGAATTATGAATGTTGAGGAAGCGAGTGAAGTATGCAGAGATAGAGTTCTCTGGCACACTGTTCTCTCTGCCTACCCTGCAAGGGATATGGCGTGATGATATATATGTATGTATGTATGTACTGATAGAAGATTGTAGAAGGCAAGAACATGTTGTGCTGACCCCACTTAGCGTGGGATGAGGGCAGGCAAATGATGATGATGTACCATGAAAAAGGAATAGGTACATATTAAATTGACCCCATGTAATTGAGATAAGAGTAGAATAATGATGATATTTTCATAATAAATAAAATTTTCACGGTATTCACAAAGTACAAGTTAGAACAAAATTTAAGCTTTGTTTCATTTAAATCTGAAATCCATGATTAAAGCTATCGCTATTTAAAGATAATTATTAAAACAGGATTTCTCCAGACTGAATTTCACGAGGATAAAGTCATGTGTGCTAAAAATATTATATACATTTTTTTTACTTTATCATCATCTCATCTCAGCTCACACACGTCCCACTGATAGTCTCCTCCTCCTCCTCCATGATGGAAGAGTAATTGACCTACTAGACCACGTTGGTCAGACGTGTTGGTATAAGGTTTTATTTCGAGTTTTCCTTCTCTCGCATAGATGTTATATGCACTTTATATCCCTTAGTCATCTTGTACAATCACCTACGGGTAAGATGGTGAATTGTATTCTTACTCCATCACCACACGGAATTTTTTTTTACTTACCTCAGGAATAAATACTTCGGCTAGTAATACATATGGAATAGTACCAGCACCTGATGTAAAGCAGAAACAGTATGCGAATATTACAAAGACTGAAACCATTGGAGGAGCCAGTTTAGTCTGTAGTAGACATCCAAGTGTTGTCATACATGCAAAAACTAATACTGAAGAGGAGATTAGCAGGATCTGCAAGAAATATTCATAAATTAATAAACATTTGTCTCTGTATGATAAAGGAGTGATAATATAAAGGCATTCCGGGAGAACCAAGAATCAAAACAACTAAGGGACTTAAGCAGGTAATAATAGGCAAGAGAAAGTAATCTCGAAACAAAATCTTATATTAAAATTATTGGGCGTTTGAAGCCATGTGGTTGTAACTACGAACACCAAAAACTCTTGTATTGCTCATGGATGTCGTAAAAGACAGCTATGAGCTCTTTCGGCCCCAACTTAAGCTAATGCCGCTTAGTCAACAATTACATTCCCAAAGAGGGTTGACGTCAAGTAGGTGGCCAGTCATAAAACTATTGACAATAATCATTGTCCATATATACTATGGAAGTAAATATTACATCGACCCCAAATAATTGGGAAAGAGCAGAATGATGATGTTATTGAAACTGTTAGCAGCAAATAGCTTCTTTTGCAAGATTTTTACCCAAAATATGGTCAGACCCAACAACCTATGATGGAAGAATATTGAAGATTGATAACATGATGATAACGAGACAATACCATTCGTCAGCTTTCTTTTCCGTGAAAGCTGTAAAAGACAATACAAAAACGTCAACAAGATTGATTTTACTGAGGATGAAAGATGTAAATTATTTTTGTACGGCGTGGAACTTGGAGACATTCACTTAATAAGCACAAATTACATCCAGACTTTTTACATACATACATATCATCACGCCATCTCCTTTGCGGGGTAGATAGAGAGTACAGAGTGCCAGAGAACTCTATCCTTGCATACTTCACTCGCTTCCTCAACATTCATAATTCTCTTCATACACGCTCGCCGGTTTCGGAGTACTCTTGACTCCACCTTCCTTCAGTACGTGACCAATCTGGTCTAAGTAGGTTAGTCTTGGTCCACGGTACCTACATCCTTCCACTTTCGCATTCTATATCTTCTTAACCAGACGTTCGTTCGGCATTCGTTCCATATGTCCGAACGATCGGAGCATTCCCTTTAGCATCTTTACACCAATACCTCTTTCATACCTACTCATCTTGTCTTGTCATCGTCGTTATTTTAATAACTATATCATCAGTGCAAACAAAACTGCAGTTGTTCTAACAGTAGGAAGTTAAAAATTAAATCATAAAATATCTCATTAAAACACGTCATAGAAAAACATTAATTCTGCTCTTATTATCTCTGTAATTGCTTTTATCTAAAGTACTATTATAAAACTAAAACATGCTTTTATTAGTTTGTTTAAACAAACAAATCTCAAAAATTATCAGTCGTATTTGAATAAATTAGTACTGTATTTAGTAGCCCATTTACCGAGAAATTTTTAAGCTTATAAAATATAATTATTTAGTAAATAGGGAGAGTCCTTAGAGAATTAGTTGTCATGATTGGGGAACGATCTTACAGTCTCCACTATAACAACTTGTAATATTCAACAGAACCTCACTCATTGTAGATCCACTGTAGAATATAGGGCTTCTCGAGGGAGATTTCCATTATCATCATGCTTAAAAAAATGGCAATTGGTGTTATATTTTTTTATTTGAATACTGCTGACCATTCTTCTAGTAATCTTTAAGCTGTTTTTTTTACTCTAACGTGCAAATTAAGGGATGGTGAAAATATTTCAACCCTTCGCCGGAGGGATTTCTTGAATTTTATCATAATATCAGCTCATGTATGCATGTTGTTATACTTATGTTAAAATTATTCATACATCGTTTCACACACACACAGGCATTTTTATACTAGTCATGTTTTTATAATTTATTTAAGATTTACCAGATGTTGGCAAAATATCAGAGCTATTTTATAGAATAAAATAGCCAAAGTTGAGCCAATAGCCTTTTTTGTTTCTCGTTATGTCATTTTATACCAGAAGTTGTTTTCTAAAATTCTGTTTATTTTCGTTAGTTTTTAACGAGAACAAAAGTTTTTCTTTCAAATCAAATCATTTATTATGCATAAGCCCTAAAAGGGCACTTACATATTGTCAATATTACATATTTTTTAAATTAATCTACCACCGGATCGGAAAGCCGCCACAAACTAAGAAGATCCGGCAAGAAACTCAGCGGGCTCGTCATTTTTTTTTAAATTACATGTTTTCTTAATATTATTGGATACATGTTTAGACCATTTAAGCTCCAATGCGATGCCCTTCGAGTAAAGATTTATTTTTTAAAAGTTAAATACAACATTAACAAAAAAAAAAACAAAAAAGAACAAAACAAAAAAGAACAGAAATGGTTGGACCAGATTCCACAAGCGGCACTCGATCACGAGTTAACTACTAAAGCAGCCATCACGCCCCTCAACCACATTCGAGGGAAGGGAGAGACCCGCTCACGTAACTACCGCAGGCAGAAACCTTTTTAGTGAGCATGACCACACTTTCTTTCTTCTTTTCTCATAATGTATATGGCTGGCTTCGCACCAACTCCACAATGGTACTACTATATCACGCTGGTCAGATGGATTCAGTTGTTTTATAAGTTTTCCTTCTCTTGCGCAGATGCTATGTTCATATTATATCTCTTAGTCGTATCTTACGAGATATTATTCATTCATATTTACTTACATATATTAATTAAATTTTAAATTCAAATATTTTGTTAAATCGTTCAGAAACTTACTCTTCTACCAGCTCTGTCATTAATTACGGCTGAAAGTGCAGCTCCAGTAAATAAAATGACAGCAAAAATTATAGTATACAAATCAGCTTTACTAGGATCAGTTTGTGTGAATACTGATTTAGCGTATACTTGTACTGGAACATTTCCCATAAACACCTGGAAAATTAAAAATTATATATGTCTTATTTCTGGGTTTGAATTTCCCCTAATAATAGGTGGAAAATTGTAGTAATATACCACGCAGATTGGATGGGTTGTTACAGAGTTTCTTCTCTTTTGGTGATGTTATCTGCTTCCGTCTCTTAATAGTCTTTTTCTATTTATTGGAAAGAAAGGGCTGGTGACTGTTATATTCTCACTGTTGTCACTTAGATAAACTTTGTATTATTCGAATTAAATTTCTCCTGATCCTAAGCTGGGTGCTTAGTTTGTAAAGTAACTTTTTAGTCACATCCTTTTGTCCTTTTGATCCCTTATTAGGCGGAAGGGTTACTCTTTTAAATATATAGACATCTGTCTAATATAAAATTGTGAAAAGGGGTCCGTTATGTAAGATTAAAAACATCCTGAATAAATTTGAAATGTTATTTAAATTCAAACATCTATATTACAGATTCCATTTTAAACCACATACCTTTTATTTGATTCTAATTTTTACTGGAGTTTTGTTTTGGAGAGAAATTTGAAATAGAACTATTTTAAAATAGTTAATCGCGTTTTTATTTGATTATATTCCTGATATTTCTCTTGACCAAGAACGCTGATAAATATTTAAAAATGTCGACCAATTATAAATCTTATATAAAAACGATTCTTATATAGAAATGATTCGTAATATTTTTACGAATATAATCGTTTTTGTATTAGCTTTATTTCATATCATCATCTCAAGTCCTATACGCCCCACAGCTAAGCTCCAGCCTCCTCCACAATAGGTGGGAAATTGACCTACTACACCACGCTGGTCAGATATGTTGGTATACTGGCTTATTTCGGGCATTTTCCCCTTGTATAGATGTTATATATATATATATATATATATATATATATATATATATATATATATATATATATATGTCTGTGTGTGTAGTGTATACTTCACTCGTCTTTTACGACATCTACAAGCACGATAAGATGGTGTGATGGAGTATAGGGCTTTAACTTAAATATTAGTATAACAAGTCTTACCTGCATGGATATGATAGATGTAACTATAATGAAGGCCTTTCGCGATGCAGGTTCTAAGACTGAAAAATAAAATTCAAATTATCATCATCTTGCTCTCATCCCAACTACCTAGGGTTGCCGGGCGGGCCACCGAAGACAAAGACCGGATTCCGGTGGCCCACTCACTCGGCGTGGAGAGGTACTTGTAGGGCGGGTCTATGGGGTCGTGCGCCGTTTTTTCTGTCGCCCCGGATGGATTAGCGGGGCGTGAAAATTCCATAGCCCGCCCACAAAAAAAAAAATAAGCTACCTAGGGTCGACGCAATATATCCTCTTGTTCCATACAGTCCTATTAGATGTCATCTCCGTAGTTACTTCCTGTCTATCCATGTTATGCCTCACGCGGACTGCGTGAGGCATAACCATCTTTTCTTTGATCATCCATCTTTTCTTTGATCTTCCTTTACCACTGAAGCCTTCAATATTTATACTTAAAACTTTCCTCACAATATATAATCCTTTCATCCCTTCTCATCATATATTATGTCCATACCCGGTCAAGAATTCACCCCTTATCTATTACCGCCGCCACTTTCAAATTTTTCGTTTTACGCTCGTTTCTTATCTTGTCCATTTTTGTTACGCCGTATATTCTTGTCAACATTCATGGAAAAATAAAATTCAAATATGAGGAGAAAAAGACACAGTCTTTGAATTTTGCAATATCAAAAGTAAAGTCAGGTTTCTGCAGTAAGATTTAGGTCTTCAGCTTTATCGCTTAACGGGTGATGCACAGGAACTTCGGATAAGTTTTATGCCACTTTTTTGATAGAATGGTCTAGATATATCCCGTCTGCGCTAAACTACCGCTTTCTTCCCCGTCAACAGTTGATATGACCATATTCAGTAGCTAGCAGATTTCACAGTTAATTGGCTACATATACATTTTACAGTATATTATCATCAACCAGCTGTTATCCCAATTACTTGAGGTCTACAAAATATGAACCCTTCGGCCATCGTACATGTTACAATGCCTGATATCAACACTCTTTCTCATATTTGTTGATCAGATGGCATCAAACTGTCCCAGGTATATATAAGTCTGCCACCGAAGACAAATACCGAGTTCTAGTGGCCCAATCGCATGGCGTGGAGAGGTACATTGCTTGTCTATGTGGTCGCGCGCCGTTTCATCTGTCACCCCAAACGGATTTAGCGGAATATGACCAGACCATACACCGCCAAAAAAAAATTACGTGTGGCACTCGGGGACTGACGCGGTAAAGCTATTGCATAGCATTTTTTATCAACTTATGCAATTATAATTATTTATTTATTTTGTATTTATGCAGTATTTTTTTTTATATTAATTCAATTTTTTTTTCTTTGATATTAATTCAAGTTACACCTATTTATTAAAACATTTAAAGTAAACGTTTTTAAACTGTTTTATTTACATATAATATTATTAAATTATAATAAATAAATTTTGCAAAAATAAATTGCAAAAAGAGTTTGACGGCGGTAAGTTTCGAACCCACGCCTACGGTGCCTAAAACCAGTGCCTTTGACCACTTGGTCACGCTGCCTGCGTGTAGTCAGTGCAAAATTAACTGCTGCTTTTCAACCATACAATCTTCTTAATCTTCTAACCATTTAATCTTATCTTAATCCATATATCTTTTATTTCGTTACGGAATTTCTTGATTCGGTCGCCGCGCTCAAAGCCCGCGATAAAAGCTATGCAATAGCTTAATAGGTCAATATAAGTCGTCTTTTACGATACCCAGAAGCAATGTAAGAATTGTTTGGTATTCATAGCCACCAACCGCACAACTTTACTACAGAGTATAAATTCTAAGATTATTAACAGTTATTTTCTTTAATGTTACCATATTTCTGTAAACACATAATAACATGACATTCGCCATGTTTTATTGCTATTTTTAATACATTTTTTTTTATATTTTGCATATAGATAATTCATTATAACGCGATTGTAATTTTCAACACTGACATATTTATTTTATCAAAACCCACGTGAGATTAAAAAAGATATGAACATTATTTATTATGTACTCGTATAATAAACTACAGAATACTATTTTAAAACAGATTTGATCGTTCTTTGCTTACGTTTTTTTTTTTTTTTATTGCCTAAGGTGGCAAACGAGCAAGCAAACCTGATGGTAAGTGTTTCTGCTTCTCATGGACACTTTCAATACTAGGACTACAGCTAAACCGGTATCTATAGACCAAAACACACCCAGAAATTTGGGATGCTGGCTCTCTAATACCGCAACAGATTATTGCCACTGCTCAGATGTTGGTTTTCTACGAGAGTGTCTATAGAGGCGATAGACAGATAACTGTCAACAGAATGGAGTCTACCACTCTTAGAACCACTCTTGAAAAACAAGATACAAAGAAAGAAATAATATTTATTCTATACTCGTTTTACAGTTTGTTTATTTTACAATCCAAAAGGCAATTTAAAAATAAACACAGTTAAATAATTACCGATATATATTAATTCAAGTTTAACGAAGGACTTAAAATGCTATTTGGCTCGGATTGTGTTACTTATTGTTTCATCATCATAATCATCACATCATCACAGCCCATATATGTCCCAATTTTGGGCTCGGTCGTCCTCCGTAATGGGAGGGAAATTAACTTACTATACCACGCTAGTCAAATGTGTTGGTATAGGGTTTTGTTTCGATCTCTATGGCATAGATGTTATATGCGTTTTCTATCCCTTAGTCATCTCGTACGATCACCCACGGGTAAGATAGGGGTGATGAATTGTATTCTTACTCCGTCACTGTACGGAAAGTGACTTCTTGTTTAGGTATGTATTACTTTGAGATTTATTTTATAAGCAAAATATCGGTGAAAACTGAGAGTATCGATCATAATGCCGAGTGTTATGGTTTCGACTTCCAAATTATTGTTTTTAATCTGTTTAATATTCATGTTTGATGACACGATTTATTTCATAATGTACAGAGTTTCTTTTGTAATAAAGTTATACGAAATATTATTACTTACATAATAACTTGATTGACGAGAGTGATTGTGGTTTTACAACAGCTGTCTCTTCGGTTCGCAATTTTTCCTTCTCCGGATCTTCAGATTTGGGATCAGCTTCCACAGCAACTATGAAATATATTTATTTTAAGAGTGTATAACTTGATATATAATAAAACTATTTTTAGGAATTTTGTCACAATTGTATTTGATTTTACAGACGTTTCAAACACTTATTAGCATTCATTTTCAAGTGTACCCTCACAGGTCCTTCACGTGATTCACGTCCCATTATTCATTGTTACGAATAAAGTTTTTATCTATCTTTTTTTCAGGCTTTGTTATAGTCACACTTCGCCCAATCCGTCCAGGTCGATAGTAGGAATAGCATGCGACCCCTTAACCTCACTTGCATAGCTCTCTACGCCGTACAGACGGGCCACCGGATTTTATATACCCCTAGTTTATAAAAAAACCTTTTGTACTTATTATTAAATTTTAATTCACATTTTTGATACAAATTCATTGCTAATAGTAAAAGAAAATGATAATTTCTTAAAATATATTAATATTAGCGGACCCGGCAAACTTCTTTTCGCCTAACAGTCAATGTACGAAAAGTAAAAATCCCGCAACTCGATCGCAATATAGGTGGCGCTGGTCTGGGCCTAATTACGAATCTAAACCATTCTGGAATCCACTTGAACACACACAAAAAATTCAACAAAATCCGTCCAGTCGTTTAGGAGTTCACTGTCAACATACATATATATATATATATATATATATATATATATATATAAGCTGTGTGGTAGCGGCTACGAATCCTACCAACTCTTACTTTGCTCGTGGAAGTCGTAAAAAACGATTTCATATCATGCCGTATGGTCAACAATTATGTACATTCTCTAGGAGTGTTGACGTCTGGCAGGCGGCCGGTCATAAAACTATTGCCAATAACTTTTACAATATGTACTGTGAAAGAAAAGTAGATATTATATCGACTCCAAGCAATTGGGATAAGAGTAGGAGAACGATGATTAGACACAAAATAAATTGATGAAGGTCTCTTTGGATTAGAAAGTAAATGATCTTAAATCGTAAAAACCAATTTTATTCAAAACTCGTGCAAAATATTGCTGGCTGAGCTCTTCGAGTTCTGGTCATGAGTATTCCCACTAACTTCATTTAGTTTCATGATAATAAAAACACATTTTGTTTTATATAACTATTTGACATTAAATACGGCTTCGTGCTTTCACAAATAATTTATGCCATCATTCAAAACTATATGGTGGTCGAAAACAAGGACTCGGTGTCGCTGGTCAGGCGAAATGGCAGCAAATATAATATCGCAGATTATGGGGCTATTCGTTTCGTCCCGGACGGATTGGGTGAGGTAAGAGCAAACCTGCCTATTCTAAAAAAAGGCTATTTAGTGTGTGGCTTCAGAATTAAAGCCACTGTGCTACCTGCAGAAACGTCCTGCTGAAAAACTTAAGACCATCAATTGCATTTGTTTGTCCCTCTACAAAAAAGGATTTTCATCCATGTGGTGACGGAGTAAGAATACAATTCACCACCCCCTATCTTACCCGTGGGTGATCGTAAGAAACGATTAAAGGATACAAAAGGCATATAACATCTATGCAAAAGAAGGAAAACTCGAAACAAAACCCTATACCAACACGTCTGACCAGTGGTATAGTGGGTCAAATTCCCTCCCATTATGGAGGAGGCTCGAGCCCAACATTGGGACGTATCAATCACAAAAAACCCCACCCAATGATTGACATGGATTTATTCTTGAATTAAGATATGGATTTATTCTTGAATTAATGTATGGATTTATTCTTGAATTAAGGTATGGATTTATTCTTAAATTAAGGTGAATATTATTCTTGCTGCGTCACTACACGCAAGAACCGGAATCATAGATCCTCGATGATTGACATGGATTTATTTTGATTAAAGGTTTAAAAATAAAATAAAATATTCACCTGTCATTGAAACAAGTTCCATTGAAGGCATCATTTGTTGTTTCAATTTAGTTAGTTCATCTAATACCAATATGGAAGAAACTGGAACTCCACGGTATTTGGAAATGGATAGCCTTGCATCCTGGTATATAAAAAAATTAAATGATTTCTATAATTATGAATTTAGTACGGTTTCATAACGGTTTCCAATGTTTACGCGAGTATTACACATTTGAAATAAAACTATTTTTTACAGATTCTATCGCATTTCTCTTTGATTTGTAATTCTTGAAGTTTTGAACACTTTACAGCATTCACGGCCAGTTCAGCCCTCCCATGACCTTGAACGCGGTAAAGTGTTCGAAACGCTTTAAAATGTTCGAATCGAGAAATTAAAAATCAAATACAAATACGTTAGAACCTGTAAAAATAGTTTCATTTAAAAAAAACCCGATTACGAGCGAATAATGATTGTCACAAGTGGGATTCGAACTTATAGCTATTGGAAATCCGTTCCAATCGTGCTGCCACTTACACCACCATGTGTCATCGTTTAATACAATTCTAGCTGCAAAGTTAGAGTATTAAGTCTGTACAATGTGTAAACAATGTCGGGTAGATGGCACACGTCTCCTTAAAGACGAAAATATAATACGATGCGAGAATTGAATGTTCTACAATAGTTCATGGTGGTGTAAGTGGCAGCACGATTGGTACGGATTTCCAATAGGTGTGGGTTCGAATCCCACTTGTGACAATCATTTTTCGCTGGTGTACGGGTTTTTTATAAATAATCAAGCATATTAAATGCTAAATTCCAGTAATTTAGTCTTATTTTAATTAAAATTAAAGCACTGTGTTTAAAAAAAGGACTTATAAACTATACGAGCAATCCTTTTTAGAATAAAATTCCGTTTAGATCTTATTATTATTATTATTAAATATCATAGAAGAAACTTACCTCTTCTTTCTTTTGTCTCAAGAAATATATGGGACTTTCAGTCACCAATACAAGAAGAATAATTCCTGTAGCACTAACGACCAAGTTGATCCAGATGATAGTTCTATAAGTCAAACAGAAGCCCATACTGTACGACACCAGAATTCCAGCACAATAGAGAAACATGGAAGCTAAAACAACATATTAGATTAAAATATAAAACAGTATAGATGGCGTAGTAATCTAAGTAAAGACCTCTCATGCTGAATGCCGAGGCTTCGATCACTACTAGATCACTAAAATGACTTTGACTTCGTAGAAAAATGATACTTGGCTTGATTTCGTATTCTTATGTAGTAGTGGCTACGAGTACTGCCAACCTTTACATTACTCGTGGGTGTCATATACGACTTAGAGATTTACATTCGGTTAACTCTATCTGATGTGTGATGCTGTATGGTAGCGGCTATGAATACTACCAACCCTTACTTTGCTCGAGGATGTCGTAAAAGACGATTAAGAGCCTTATAACGACCTAGGCCAACTACATCTGATGTCGTTAGGTCATTATAATATGTACTATGAGAGAAAAATATACATATTGTATCGACCCCAAGTAATTGGGATAAGAGTAGGAGAATGATGATATGATGAACTTTATCTGATGCCATCTGGTCAATAATTACATTCCCAAGGAGGGCCGACGTAAGGCGGCCTGTCATAAAACTATAGCCAAAACTATGTGCGTATTGCCTAATGAATAGAGTATATATTGCATCGACCGTAGTAATTAGGATTAGAGCAGGATTGTGATGATTTTCTTAATTTTATACATTAAGAAGAATGTTTTTTAAAATTTATAATTATGATTAAATTATCTATGTCCACCATCTTTATTTTTTCCGTAGGTGAATAAGGAAGATAGATTTTCGAATGGCGACCATGAATCGGCTGACGTAGTATAGGATCTTTCCTCATTAGGTGAACTGACGACATCTCTAAAATCATCGAGTTGTTGAATGCTGGTGGCACAGAACATTGCTGAGTGACATTCTTGTAGGGAAGCCTATGTAATAGTGGACATCTACAGAGTGATGAATGGATAGACCTATTTTCTAAAATTATATTAGTTTTTTTTTCAGAATTATGGCTATATTAAATGGTGATCGTACAGATAAAGCATATCATTATCTTTTACACCGTATTTAAATTTATATTATACTAGCTTCTGCCCGCGGCTTCGCTCGCGTAAAAGTTTACTTTCCTAAAGCTTTTCATCCCCTATTTTTAGTTTACCCCTTAAGGGTATTTTTTTTACAAAATTATTAATGTCATATTTATTTACATCTAATCAATAGCTTAAAAATAAGTTTCAAGGCTAAAAAAATGACAATACTTCCTTACAACTTTTCATCCCCCGTTACAAGTCTTTTTTGCATTAAAAAGTAGCCTATGTCCTTTGTCAGGTTCTAGACCATCTGTGTACCAAATTTCATTTAGATCGGTTCAGTAGTTTTGGCGTGAAAGAGCGACAGACAGATAGAGATACTTTCGCATTTATAATACTAGTAAGGATTGGGTTCAAAGGGCAGCAAAATGAAGATAATTATTACTTATTATGTTGTACTATTAAAAAAAAATCAGTAAAGAAATAATAATAATAGGCAAAAACCCGCTGAGTTTCTTGCTAGATCATCTCAGTAGCGATTACGTTCCGATCCAATTGTAGTTTATTTGATTAATTTAAAATATTGAAACTGATAAGTGCACTCGCATGCCTCTACATAATAAATAAATTTGAATTTTAATTAAATAAATATAACCAAATATACTTACCTGAAGCTAACGTCCCTCTAATAGAATCTTCAGCCACTTCTGAAGTGAAGATAGGAGCTAATACTAATGATGCTCCTCCTGATATACCACCAAAAAATCTCGCTGCTAATACTAAATTGATTGATCCTGTCACGCTTACAATTATCCATGATATCTAATTAAAATTAAATTTCATTAAAAAAAATATTAAAGAACTTTTTTGATAATACAATTTTGAAATAACTATATTTTTTTTTTTTTTGTTTTTTATTTTTTTTATTTTTTTAGGGGACTTTACAAACATGCAATGGATGTGGATCGCACAAAGTATTGTCCTGCGTGGGAATCGAACCCGGCACTGGCACGGAAGGTCGTTATCTTAACCACTACGCCATCTGTGCAGTCATTTTAAGTAGTAAGAATACAATTTACCACTCATTATCTTGATCGTGGGTGTTTTAAAAGCCGACTAAGGGATGCAATATGCATATAACATCTATGCAAAATAAGGAAAATTGAAATAAAACTTCTTACGAACCAATATGACTGGCATGGTGTAGTAGGTCAATATCTCTCCTGCGGAAGACGCTCGAATCCAGAGAATCAGCTAAGATGATGTGATAATATTTTTATATTTTATTGTATATCTTGAAGTTATCCTTGAACTCATATTAATTGTTAATTATTTACAAAAAAAAACAGTACTGTTATTTTAAGATAGAATAAATTCTTATACAGAATTATTACACATTTTATTGCATTTTTTGTATGGTGACGGAGTAACAATACAATAAACCAATCTGTAAGCATCATAGACAATCAGTACCTAACAAATACTTATTATAACTAGTTATAATCGATTGTATGAACTATTGTGATAATGTATCGATACTGTATACAGGATGGAAGGGGACCGCTCCCGAAAACAAAGACAGATAACCGTACTAGTCCTACTTGTAATGATAGGCTAGAAAAAAAAATCGATTCGGATGAAAAAAAAAAATTGCACGCGAGGTTGTTGAACTTTTGAACATAATATGATCGTGAGTTTTGAATAGATTGTGTCTTTTCTTATCTGAGTGAAGTAACGTATTTTTATGGAATTATCGTTACATGGCACTGTTCTAATACGATGGAATAAAAAAATAACTTAAAATACGTTGCGACAAAAAAAATATTTTTCGAATCGATTTTTTTTTCTAGCATATCATTACAAGTAGGACTAGTAGGGTCACCTGTCCTTGTTTTCGGGAGCGGTCCACTTCCACCCTATATAATATGCATATAAAACATAACGTACAGGTATTAAATATTCATAAACTATTTACTATAATTCAAGTAGTTAATATTGCATATCGATACATTAAAGATATTATGTGTGGGTAACACTATTTCACATAGGTTCTATTCATTCGAACACGATACATTGTAAGCTTTGGTCGAACAATATCGTCCTACTGTAAAGTGGATAATAAATCATTGAATATTGAAGTCATCCTGTGTTTTCCTGAGTTGGAGGTCCCTGATCCTTCAAACCCCTATCATGTTTGTGGGTATTACAAATTTAATGTATTATAATTTAAAAAAAATGACTAAAGGACATGTCCTTTAGTCATTTGCCATGATGAGCATGCTCCATGCTCCGATGTTTCGGACATGTGGAAAGAATGCCGAACGAACGTCTGGTTAAGAAGATATACAACGCGAAAGTGGAATGATGTAGGTACCGGGGGAGACCGAGACTAGCTTACCTAGACCAGATTGGTTACGTACTAAAGGAAGGTGGACTCAAGAGTCTCCAAAACCGGCGAGCGTATATAAAGAGAATTATGAATGTTGAGAAAACGAGTGGAGTATGCAAGGATAGAGTTCTCTGGCACTCTGTTCCCTCTGCTTACCCTGCAAGGGATGTGGCGTGATGGTATATATGAATATGTACTAAAGGACATAATATGCATATAGAAAGTGAAGGAAAGCTCGAAAAAAAACTTAATACTAACTCATCTAAGTAGGATTGTTTAATTCCCTCCTATTATGGACGAGATGGTCCAGCAGCAAGCGGTAATCCAAATATTGCTATTTACGCAGATGAATCTTACCAACATTGGAATTGATAATACAACTCCACCATTTCGTCTTCCTAAATTATTTATTAGAACCCCAGTAATAGCAACGCCAAGCATAGCTCCTAATGATGGAAGGCTGCCTAACAGAGCTTCCTCCGCTTTTGTCATTGTAGTAGACATCGGTGTCGTATTTGAGAAATATACTTCTGAAGTATACGAGGTCCAAGAGTTGAGCAAACTCATAGTGAACGAACCAAAGCCGCCTGAAATAAAAAAAAACAGGTTAGGTTTTTTACTATGTGGCGAAACGATTTAAGTAGTGATTTAAATGCATGGAGTAACGTTGGCACGATTCCCATGCAAGATAATTCATTTGTAAAATTCACAAGCTGATATAATAATATTTATTAAGTGTTATTTCACAAATTTACGATCAATCCATCCATCCATCCATCAGCCCGTAAACGTCCACTGTTGGACATAGGCCACCTAAGAAGCATGCAATTTTTCCTTTTCCTTTTTTATTTAATTGTCTTTAATTAAAATTTAAGTTAAAAAATATTAGTAATAATCTATAATCTATGTTGTTAATAAAAATATATTTGCAAAAAAACTAAAGAATTTTTTTTAACTATATCATACATAAAACATCCCTATCGTTCATTAATTTTATGGTATTTAATCACTATAATAATATTGTTCTTATTTTGAAAAAAAAATTTTAGTAAAAACGACAAAAGTAAATTAAAGTATGAAAATAAAAAAAAATAACTACCACTTAAAATTTATTGAAATTTAATTTAATTAATTAATTGAAGAACAGGATACAATATGATAAAATATATAATACAAGATATTATAGATTTTTTATAATGGTGAATATAAAAACAACCCACCTGAGATATGATAACTTCCTCATAAGGCTAATTAACCTACCGTGAAGCTAGTTTTCGAGCTACAGCTCTATCTCTTATCGAACGAAGAAGCAGATTATAAATAATAAGCCGTCAATTTTCTGTAATAGTTTGGTGTTACCTCAAACGGGCCGACCGATTTATATTTGCAGACAGACAACTGCCTCAAGCATAGCCCAGCTATTAGCAGAGAAATTTCCTTTCAATATATTTTTTCATATTTTTTATTTACATATGAATACGAAATAAGCTGTGTGGTAGCGGCGACGAATACTACCAACCCTTACTTTGCTAGTGGGTGTCTTAAAAGACGACTAAGAGCCTTATAACGACCTGGGCCAACTCCATCTGATGACGTTTGGTCAACAATTACGTTCCCAAGGAGGGTTGACGTCTAGCAGGCGGTCGGTCATAAAACTATTGCCAATAACTTTAACAATATGTACTATGAAAGAGGAGTACATATTGTATAGACCCCAAGTAATTAGGATAAGTGTAGGAGAATGATGATGATATGAATACAAAATGGGAATACAGCTTAGAATCTAGGTTATGACTTTTTATAACCATAGTATTATGCAATATACGTAATAGCTGATATAATTGTGTGTTATTAATAAGTTAGGTTATAATAGTGCCCAGAAGAATTATACGTTGGCAAGTTTATGTGCCTAGATCGTTCCACGTAGATTTTTGAAAAACTAACGCTGAATACGAACGGCCTTTCATTTGACCGACATATGTAGATATATATGTCTTAGATATTTTACAATAATAAACACCGAGGACATAAATTGATTTATTATTAATAATTTCTTCTACGTTTATTTCTATGCAAAATATCGTGAATTGTTTGGGTAACAAGTATATTAAGATTGTAATTGCTTTTTTCTCTCTATAAATAAAATACAAAATAAATTATATTAAAACCTCATCATTCATCATTCTCCTACTCTTATCCCAATTACTTGGGGTCGATACAATATGTACTCTTCTTTTATAGTACATATTGTAAAAGTTATTGGCAATAGTTTTATGACCGGCCGCCTGCCAGACGTCAATCCTCCTTGGGAATGTAATTGTTGATCAAACGGCATCTGATGAAGTTAGCACAGATTGTGAGGCTTATAGCCTCTTAGTCGTCTTTTACGACATCCACGAACAAAGTAAGGGTTCATAGTATTCATAGCCGTTACCACACAGCTATTAAAATAATTTATATTAAATAAACACTTAATATTTATTTACTTACTTGCAAATGCCGTGTGAAATTGACGAAATCTTCCTATATTCATCTTTAGATAATTAAATTTAAATTTGCACTTTAATATTTCATTAAAAATTATTACTATAATTATTAGCGTTTACGAGAATCAAGTATGCTGTTGAATTAAATGACATTATTATGCGTGTTATAAATTTTATCTTATGATAACAGAGACAACCGGTCTTATCATTTTGTAATAGGGTATTGTAATAAGTGTATATAATAGTTTATTTATATTGTTGTTAGAATATAATGCCGTATTTTAATAGAGTAAAAATAAAATAAAACTATTTTTATGAATTCTATCACGTTTGTATTTGTTTTTTAATTTTACAACGTTTCGAATACTTTACAGCGTTCATAGTAAGGAGTGGACTATGAACGTCACCGTCATGAACCTGTCTTCCCGTGACCGTAAACGCTGTAAAGTGTTCAAAACATCGGGCAATTAAAAATCAAATGCAAAAGCGAGAGAATTTGTAAAAATAGTTTTATTTTAAATGGATACATACTCATACTCGTACTCACTCATACTCGCGTAAACATTAGAAATAATTATAAAAATAAAATGAAACTCCTGGGTTTGAGATGCCTCCAAAATAGAAAGGAAATTAAACTATACCACGCTCATCTGACGAGTTGATATAGGTTTTATTTTTAGGATTTTGTCTTGCAGTGATTCTATCTGCTTGTGTTCCTTAGTCATCTCTTACGATCGCCACGTACGACTGATGAGAGAGAAAAAAATCTTGATTAAATAGAAATAGGATCACATGGGAATTACCAAATTTCAAATTAAAAAAAAATCATCAAAATCCTACCAACTAGAAAAAAGTTTTGAGATTAGTTAACACTGATAAAAAAAAATATAATCGTATCGACAACTTTGTTCTATTTTTGAATGCGATCAATAAAAAAGTATGTTATCACGTTTGTATTTGATTTTTACTTAAACATCTAGATGTTTTTTCCGTGTGGTGACGGAGCAAGAATACAATTCACCACCGTCTTATCCGTGGGTGAACGTAAGAGGCGATTAAGGTATATAAAACGCATATTACATCTATGCAAGAGAAGGAAAGCTCGAAACAAAACCCTATTCCAGCACGTCTGACCAGCGCGGTATAGTAGGTTAATTTGCTTCCCATTACGGAGGAGGCCCGAGCCCAACAGTGGGACATATATGGGCTGTGATGATGATAATGATGATCTAGATGTCTCAAATCATTTTCAACATTCATAGTTACGGGATGACAATGAATCGTAAAAATTTCATTCCATACATGTCTCAAATAATTTTCAACATTCATGGTCACGGAATGACAACGAATCTTAAAAATTTCATTCCACACGTGTCTCAAATATTTTTCAGCATTCATGGTCACGGATTTCCGTGTGGTGACGGAGTAAGAATACAATTCACCACCCCCTATCATACCCATGGGTGATCGTACGAGACGACGAGAAGGAAAACTAGAAACAAAACCCTATACCAAAACGTCTGACCACCGTAGTAGTCACGGGATGACAACGAATCGTAAAAATTTCATTGCATACGTGTCTCAAATAATTTTCAGCAATCATGGTCACGGGATGACAACGAATCGCAAAAATTTCATTCCATACGCGTAAACATCAGAATGGAATGAAATAAAACTTATGGATTTATTCAATTAATATTTGCTTAGTAACACATTGATTATTGAGTTGTTAAGAAACTTTTCTGTTAATAATAATATCGATTCGGATTAAGATTGCAGCCAATCTTTTATTTTTATTGAAATCAGTAGATAAATTATCGATATGTTTGAAGGATGGCTGTTTAATATAATGATAAATATACAAGGATCAGTTTTAAGATCTTAATTTTTCTTTTCGTTATTTTATACTTTGAAATCATAAATATTGGCACTACATATTTAGTACTTACTTCCTCGTGTAGTAACGGAGTAAAAATATAATTCACCAACGGCTATCTTGCACGTGAGTGTCGTAAAAGATAATTTTAAGTCTCTGATCATCGCAGATTTGCTTTGATGAAACCAGCACCGCACCTCTAGTTACCTCTAGGCACTTAAACCAACATACATACACACATATCATCACGCCATATCCCTTGCAGGGTAGGCAGAGAGAACAGAGTGCCAAGAGTGCTCTATCCTTGCATACTTCACTCGCTTCCTCAACATTCATAATTCTCTTCATACCCGCTCGCCGGTTTCTGAGACTCTTGACTCCATCTTCCTTCAGTACGTGTACGTAAAACTTCAATACGTACTTACACCAACGTTGCTCCGTATGGCATCGGTAGATGTCACATGCCATTTAAGATTTATCCAAAGCCCTTTTTGTGCTGTACTCATGACCTCTTGCAAGCTTCCCAAAGAACCGGGCATATTCCTTATAGATAGAAGATCCCGTGAAAATAAAGAATATATAGATGTATTTTTGTTATATAGCTATGTGGTAGCGGCTGCGAATACTACCAACCATTACTTTGCTCGTGGATGTCGTAAAAGATGACTAAGAGCCTTATAACGACCTGGGCCGTCTCCATCTGATGCCGTTTGGTCAAAGATTACATTCCCAAGGACGATTGATGTCTGGCAGGCGGCCGGTTATAAAACTATTGCCAATAACTTTTACCATATGTACTATGAAAAAAGAGTCATATTGTATCGACCTCAAGTAATTGGGATAAGAGTAGGAGAATGATGATGAGTTGTATTATTGTTATTATCTCTACTTGTGTATGCCCTACCCAACTGTTGAGCTTGGGCCTCCTCCACAATAGGAGAGAAAGTAATTCGCCATACCACGCTGGTTAGAAAGGTTGCATAGGATTATATATAGAGTTTGACTTTTCTTGAATATATGCTATCTGTATATACTCGGCTTAACTCGTCAAGCGATTACGGGGCACCGTTTGACCCAAAAAAAATTTGCTCTACGCGCTTTTAGGACACAGGTTTGGTCCGTATAAACGTTCTACCATTAGCAATTGTTTTTACCACTGTATGTCACGTTTCCTTGTAACATAGCAACAATAAAAGTTTACGTAAAACCATAAAACTCACTGAACTTTTTTCAATAAAAGAAAGTGCGTGCACCGCGAAGTCTGGCGCGTGAGGGGTTTTAATAATCTCTAACTGATACTCACTGAAAAGAAATGGTAATTTATATCTAATGTCTTTAAACGACCAATCTTCACCAACGACAAGACCACTAGCGCCAAGTAGAAACCCCAAAAGACATGTTGTTGCTCAACATCTATGACACATGAATTGTGCTCTTCAAGCTTAAACAAACTATAATAAAGCCAATTCAAGAGCATTAGTTTTATAAACAAACCACCATAACAATTAAATCAAACATAAAAAGAGCACGGACAAAAAATCTGTGGAATAACATATTCATAATAAAAAAATAAAAAATAAACAGCCAATCTTTGTATATATACCTATATATTCTGAATCTCGGAAACGGTTCTAAAGATTTTCTTGAAATTGAGCGTGGAAAGGGTAAGATTAATCGATCTAGCTAAGTTTCCATAGTAAAAAATATTGTTTTGTCAATATTTTCAGGCAAAGAAAAGTTATAATTTTACATTTGAATGAAAACTATTAGAATATGAAGGCAAATGTTTACACTGTCATAAAGAATAAACAAACCTCAGTTGGAAAATCAAAGAGTCGAATTTAGAAAGTTATAGTTGGAATCTTAGTTTACTTTTTGAATTATTTTTTGTCTTTTTCTTTATTTAATTAATTATTTTTATTATATTCAAATATATATTCCAAAACACACCAAAAAGAAAACACTGAGCAATGCTCAGTCATCCAGATATTCGTATTTATTATACTCCAAAAATAAAATATCATTTACCCTATTGTAAGAATATTGTATAGTACATTCCATATTATTTTATATTTCTTTTACTTCAACATTTTAAAGACATTTCATGTCAAAAGTTTTTCTGAGGGTATACAAAACTTCGAGTGTTCGATGACGCCTGATGGATATTATCGTTAAGAGCAACCCACGCTTAGAATTTTCCATTTACACACTTGAACGGCGCTTCGATTGTCGAACTTTTGTTTCCGTATTTATTATGCGATTTAAATCGAACTTAAGTTCGATAAGTAACTTTACTTAGTCAACTGCCACTTAGAAAATTCTTATTCGACTGCAAGTTAGAAAACCGCAGTGGTGAGGTCACAATGTTGAGAGTTTTCTATTTATCCCCGTGAGCCAGCCCGTTCGGGGTAGTGCTACATTTTCGCAGAAAATCGACGTCTGAGCAGTGAACGAAGTTGCGCTTCGTTCAGTGAACGAGAGAGCCGGCAGCCCAGCCTTCTGAGTGGGTTTGGGTTGATTGGCAAGTCCCTAGCAGGCAACGGTCTAGCTGTACTGTTGGTATTGCATGGCCTATGGGACGGTAGTAATACCCTCAGATATATTGATTGCTTGTTTGCCATCGTAAGGCTTATAAAAAAAAATATGCAAAGTATTATAACTTTGCTGGTTAAAAATGAAGCTAAAATAAAGCAAATATCATCATCATCTCAGCTCATATATGTCCCACTGCTGGGCTCGAGGCTCCTTCTAGGAGAGAAATTGACCTACTACACCACGCAGGTCAGACGTGTTGGCATAGGGTTTTATTTCAAATTTTCTCCTCTTGCAAATATGTTATATGCATTTTATATCCTACACTCATATTTTACGATCACTAACGGGTAAGATTGGTGGTGGTGTATTGTATTCTTACTCCATCACCATTCGGAAAGCAAATATAAAGGTTGATAATAATAGTAGATTTTACATCAAAATCTTACAAATAAATATATTCAGTCAAAATAAAACGTCTTATTGTGTTACATAATTATGATTTAACAAACATTTTACATAAGGATAGACAAGTTGACAAATAAACTCACCATTGTTTAGGAAAAAACAAATCATCTTACAAACGCAGATTGACTTTACGGCAACCATACATATAGTAACACCGAACATGATTCCGTTTTTTTTTTTTTTTTTTAAATCAAACTTTCTCATGGCGTGATTCGGGCTGCCCACGGATGGCAAGGAAGCGGTCCAGTGGCCGGCCCAATGCGATGGTGAGAAAATACGATGGGGCCACGCGCTGCCCTTCCATCACCCCAGACGGAACGGGCTCCGCCCGTTTCATCCATGCGTATGCGGACAATAGCCTACCCAAAAAAAAAAAAGAAAAAAAAAAGGCCGGCTAAAGGATAATTGAATGTTTTAATCCCATGTGGTGACGGAGTAAGAATACAATTCATCATCCCCTATCTTACCGTGGGTGATCGTAAAAGATGACTAAGAGATATAAACGCATATAACGTCTATACAAGAGAAGGAAAATTCCAAATAAAACCCTATAATAACACGCCTAACCAGTGTGGTATAGTAGGTCAATTTCCCTCCAACTATGGAGGGGGCTCATGCCCAATAGTGGGTTATATAGCTGAGATGATGATGATGATGAATGGTTTGGATGACGATAATGCAACGGAAATGCATTACAATGATGACGCTTTTAAATAGTATCCGCTCTTTTATTTAAGAAAAACTACTTTAGGCTTTAGATGAGTGGGTCAGATCTTTTTGGGCGGGAACTCTACTTTTTTTTTAACAACATGAAATTTATTTATTTATTTATTTATTCAGCATATTACAATTCCTTACATACATTAGAGATAACAAAATAAACATTTACTCACATGGTTTGCATAGTTTGTGTGATACAAAATACTTGGCTACATTAGATTCGCACTGTCTTCCGTATTAGTGAAAACTGTATCACGGTATCACTTGGTCTTAATCTGGATGTAATTTGTGTCCATTAAATTACGCAATTGTAAAATCCTCCGCAAGACAAAGATAATTTCCTTGCTGCGAGGTGTTTGCTTTAAAAAAAAAAAGTGGTGGCAAACGAGCAAGCAGCACACCTGATGGTAAGTGTCACTGCCCCCATGGACCTTTGTAATATCAAGGATATAACTAGGCTGCTGCCTACCAATATAAACCCCAAGCCCACCCAATTGGGCTTCCGGCTCTCTCGCTCACCGAACGAAGCGCAATAGCACATTGCCATTACTCAGACGTCGATCTTCTGCGAGAGTGTGGTACTACCCCGGACGGACCGGCCCACGACTGAAGACAGAGAACTATCAACAGCGTGGTCCTACCACTATTGCTACGGTCTTTAAAAAGGCCTATTAGGCCGTTAACTGCTGATAAGTTTATTTATTTTCTTGGCTAACGGCTTCGGTGTTAAATAATCCTTTTATGAAAATAAATGAACAGTCTCCAAAATTTCCAAAACAAATAAATTACATTGTGAAGAAAATAACGAAAGGGAAAAATACAAAACATATCATGATTACGCAGTAACTGTTTTTGAGTTTTTAAAAATGAGCAAACCCAGGCCTTTGATTTGTTTATAGAAGTCAATATATCGCAGCGCCATCTGGTGGCTATTTACACCAATGGAGATTAGCATATAAACCTTCTCCGTGAAAAAGTACATATACATACCAAGTTTGAGTTACCTGAGTTTAGCAATGTCATTTATACAAACATCCTCTTTTATAGATATAGATAATGTGAAAGTCAGTCATCAAATTTAAATACAACATGTACTATGAAAGAACATACTATATCGACCCTAAGTAATTGGGGTAAGAGTAGAAAAATTGCAAGTAGAAAAACCATGACCACCACTCCTTCCCTATTAGTTAGGTGATCGTAGAAGACTACTGCAAATTTGAAATAAAATACACGAAGTCTAGTATAGGGCCGTATAGTAGACAGTTTTCCATCCCATTTTGAAGAAGGTCTTTCTTGTAATTTTCAATTTTCATTCAGCTAAAGAACAAATAAATGTTGAATATTAATAAAATATAAAATTACATAGCAGTTATTCAATTGTTGAAATATTTTTAATATCTTCAATGTTTATTTATGCATGCCCCTGTTGAGTTAAAAAATGCTTGCGTGATGTAGTCCATATATCAGATTGACCTATATTTGCCCTTGCAAAATGGACAGTCATTTCACGAGTCAAGGTTTTATTTATGAACCAAATTTGTCGTTCCATGCTATGATTTCAGTATTATATATGTTTAGCATCTCCTCGCGACTTTGCTTGCGTAGAAAGTAGCTTACCTAAATTTTGACTTTTATCCCAGGGGAACATATTACCGGGATGATAAGTATTCCATGCTGTGTGGTAGCGGCTACGAATACTACCAACCCTTACGTTGCTCGTGGATGTCGTAAAAGACGACTAAGAGCCCTATAACGACCTAGGACCTCTCTATCTGATGCCGTTTGGTCAACAATTACATTCCCAAGGAGGGTTGACGTCAGGCAGGCGGCCGGTCATAAAACTATTGCCAATAACTTTTACAATATGTGCTATGAAAGAAGAGCACATATTGTATCGAACCCAAGCAATTGGGATAAGAGTAGGAGAATGATGAAGTATCCCATGTTTTAATCCAATATGTCAGCTAACTCCATGATAAATTTTATCAAAATTGATCGAGGTGCTTTTATAATAATAATATGATATAAAAGTTTGATTAAATAAAAAATATTTAATAAAATAATCTTATATTTGTCAGACAACTACTCTTCTAGCACTCTGGCAAATTGCAAACAATCGTCGATTTTCTGCCAGATGGTGGTAACCCGTATGAGCTGATCATTTGTGGTGACAAGGAGAAAACTGTCAACAGTGTGGGTAACATAAATAAATACCACTAATAATTATAATTTTCCGTGTGGTGACGGAGTAAGAATACTATTCACCACCCCATATCTTGCCCGTGAGTGATCGTACGAGACGGCTAAGGCATATAAAACACATATAACGCGAGAAAAGGAAAACTCGAAACAAAACCCTATAACAACACGTCTGACCAGCGCGGTATAGTAGGTTAATTTCTCTCCCATTATGGAGGAGGCCCGAGTCCAACAACAACATTTATAAGCTGTGATGATGATGATGATGATAAATAAAACTATTGCCAATAACTTTTGCAATACATAAAAAGATGAGTACATATTACGTCGACCCCAAATAATTGGGATAAGAGCAGGAGAATAATGATGATAATGAATTATAATAATTTTATTACGGATATATCAATATTCTGTGTGATGATGGAGTAAGAATACAATTCACCATCCTTTATCCTTCCTGTGGATGTCGTAAAAGACGACTATTATATACCATATGCAGCTAAGCACCGATACAAGAGAACAAAAAAAAACTCGAAATAAAACTTTACACCAATTCGACTGACCAGCGTAATATAAGTCAATTTGCCTTCCATTATAGAGAAGGCTGGAACTGCTGTGTGGTAGCTGCTACAAATACTACCAACCCTTACTTTGCTCGTAAAAAACGACTAAGATCATTATATTGACTTAGGCCAATTCCACCTGATCTACATTCCCAAGTAGGGTTGATGTCACGCAGGCGGTTGGTCGTAAAACTATTGTCAATAACTTTTGCAATATGTACGATGGAAGGAGTAAATATCACCTCGACCTCAATTGGAAAAAGAGTACAATAATGATTAAATTATGATGATAGATGAGGCTTGAGCCCAACAGTATTATATTATAACGTGTATGAGCTAAGATGATATCATTATTTTGTATAATACGCTGTATCTATCATCCCATCTCCGGCAAATATCGTGATTATGTAAAGCTTTTCAAAAAAAATCTATTTAATAATTAATTTGCATGATTAGAGAAGAAATTATTGAACAAATTAGCAGACAAATAAACAAAAAATAATTAAAGAAATTGGTCGACAGTTGACAAAGAAATTTTGTAAATTACTTGAAAAAAAAAAATAGTCGTATTACAAACCTCTTCCTATTTGAATTTAACCAATTTAACACCAATAATATTTATCCTGGCTAGTCCTCCCGAGACTATGAGCGCTGTAATCATCACATCAGAGCCCATACATGTCCCACCATTAGGCTCGGGGTTCCTCCGTAATGGGAGGGAAATTAACTAACTATACCGCGCTGGTCAGACGTGTTGGTATAGCGTTTTGTTTCGAGTTTGCCTTCTCTTACATAGATGTAATATGCGTTTTATATCCCTTAGTCGTCTCGATTATCCACGGATAAGATAGGAGGTGGTGAATTGTATTCTTACTCCGTCACCACACGGAGCTCTGTAAATTGTTCGAAAAGTCGAGTAATTAAAAATCAAATTCAAAAGCGATAGAATCCGTAAAAATAGTTTTATTTCAAATATTTACATACATACATACATATCATCACGCCATATCCCTTGCAGGGTAGGCAGAGAGAACAGAGTGCCACAGAACTCTATCTCTGCATACTTCACTCGCTTTCTCAACATTCATAATTCTCTTCATACACGCTCGCCGGTTCAACCTTCCTTCAGTACATGACCGATCTGGTCTAGGTAGGTTAGTCTCGGTCTCCCTCGGTACCTACATCCTTCCACTTTCGCATTGTATATCTTCTTAACCAGGCGTTCGTTCGGCATTCTTTCCACATGTCCGAACCATCGGAGCATTCCCTTTCGCATCTTTACACCAATACTCTCTTTCATACCTACTCGCTCTCTTACGTCGTCGTTACGAATGCGGTCGGTCAGCCTAACTCCAAATATTTATGTCAAATAATTTCAATGGCTTCTTTAAGAGAGGAGGAGAATTTGGAATAAAAGCCTATAACCAAACCGTCTGACCAGCGTGGTATAGTAGGTCAATTTTCGTTCTGTTTTGGCTTAAGTCCAGCAATGAGAAGTATATGAGTTGAGATGGCTATGTTATTATAAGTATACATGACTTATATAGCAGTGTGGTAGCGGCTACGAATACTACCAGCCCTTACTTTGCTCGTGGATATCGTAAAAGACGACTAAGAACTTTATACCGACCTGGGCCAACTCCAACTGATGCCGTTTGGTCAACATTTACATTCCCAAAAAAGGTTTGACGTCTGGCAGGCGGCCGGTCATAAAACTATTGCCAATAACTTTTACAATATGTACTATGAAAGAAGAGTACATATTGTATCGACCCCAAGTAATTGGGATAAGAGTAGGAGAATGATGAATGATGACATGACTTACTTACATCGGTGTTCTTTTCCGGCCTCAGAGGAAAGAAAGGGATATCTTATCCACGCTACATATCATCAGGTTTACTTGAAATATGTATATACACTTAAGTCTCTATAAATATTAACTGAGCAGTTAAGTCTCTTGATGCAAATATTACCTAAGCAATTCTAACCCTTCCGTTTGCAACATCAATCACTGAGAAGTGGATTCAAACTTTTGTATAGTTTGAAACGATAAGAGAATTATTACTTGCAGAAATTGAAGCATTTATAACTTTGTTTTAAACTTTGTGGTAATGAATGAAAATGATAAAATTATTATGATTATTGTTTAAAATAAACTTGATTTCTAAAGTTTACGCGAGTATTACACATTTGAAATAAAACTACTTTTACGGATTCTATCGCGTTTGTATTTGATTTATAATTTCCCGACGTTTCGAACACTTTACAGTGATCATGGTCACGGGAGGACTGAGGTGTCTTACGTCCAATATGTCATTGTTATTACAGAAATTTATTTATATCTACCCTATAAGATATTAAATTTTGACCCACATTTTTATACAAAATTAATACAATTCATTGCCAGTACAAAAAGAGAATGATTCTATATATAAAATTTATGTTGTTTATGATTTTTTATTATTAAGGTATTTAATTTATGATAATTATTATTGTGGCAATTTTATTATTATTGTATAGATTTGACCCACAATAATAGTTAAATTTTAATTTAATTAATTTTAGTAAGATAAAGTAGGCCGCCACTCAAAAATTCAATAATAAAATTAGTATCATGCCTCCTGAGTTTTCTCGCCGGATCTTTCTCAGAGTGGCCGCGTTCCGATCCGGTAGTAGCTGAATAGTTTTTGTTAGTTTTGTAAAAATTGTAAAATTGCCACAATAATAATTATCATAAATTAAATACCTTAATAATAAAAAATCATAAACAACATAAATTTTATATATAGAATCATTCTCTTTTTGTACTGGCAATGAATTGTATTAATTTTGTATAAAAATGTGGGTCAAAATTTAATATCTTATAGGGTAGATATAAATAAATTTCTGTAATAACAATGACATATTGGACGTAAGACACCTCAGTCCTCCCGTGACCATGATCACTGTAAAGTGTTCGAAACGTCGGGAAATTATAAATCAAATACAAACGCGATAGAATCCGTAAAAGTAGTTTTATTTCAAATTGATTTCTAAAAATATTACTCATAACTTCAGAAATCAATAAATTAATTCTAGCAATAAATAATATGGAAAATAACAGAAAAACGACTTCTGAGTAGTGGCGATTTGCTGTTGCACTTTGTTCGAGCGATAGAGCCAAACGCCCAACTTTCTGAGTGAATTATAGTTAGATAGGCAACGCCCTTTACTTTTTTTTTTGCGGTGGGCTATGCACGTGGTCGCGCCCCGCCAAATCGGTCGAGGGCGACGAAAGATGCGGCGTGCAACCCCATAGACCCACCCTGCAAACGCCGCCGGCGTCGGGTGCTAGCGGCGGCCGGAGTCCACATGGAAGGACTCCTCTCGGGCTCGTTCCGCTGCCTCCTTCTGCGGGATGACTGCTGGACCCAGGTCACACAGACCTCCAGCGTATACTGCGCCGTGTCCTCGTCACTGCCGCACTGGTGGCAGGACAGAGTCGACTCCCTCCTTACAACCATGTGCAAGTGTTTGCCGAAGCAGCCGTGCCCCGACAACACCTGCACCAGCCGGAAAGAGAGGACTCCGTGCCGGCAGATTTATCATCTTCTACGGTTGTTAAACTAACATTCTTTAAAGCGTTCTGTATGTTCCTGATCACATGCAGCTTGTGGTTTAATTACACTGAGAAAAGGTACAATGCCCTCCATTTACAACACAATACGCGATCAGGGGTTGCCCCGGTTCCACAATAACTCGGGCATGTTCGTAAAAACATTGATTGCTTCCATACGACCTTGCGCAAGCGAGCTGCTTTCCTCGTAAGCAAGAAGCGGGCCAGTCTAAAACACTGTTCTCGCGATGATCGCTAATAGATTTAGTTATCCGTCAGATAGCCATCATCATCATCATCTCAGCTCATATATGTCCTTTTGTTGGGCTCGAGCCTCCACCATAATGAGAGGGTAAATGACATATTATATCACGCTGTACAGACGTGTTGGTATAGAGTTTCGTTTCGAGTTTTTCTTCTCCTGCATAGATATTATATGCGTTTTATATCCCTTAGTCGTCTCTTAGGGTCTGGGTGATCGCACCCATGAATAAGATAGAGCGTGGTTAATTGTATTCTTACTCCGTCACCACACGGAAATTGTCGGATATTATTGCAATAGAAATTAGGCTATATTTCATTATGGACTGCTTTTATTTGTTTATTTAAGTTTGACGTGTAATTTGAATTTGTAATGATTAATGTGAATGTTTTATTAAAATTAGTTTCATTCCACTTATTTGCAATTTTCTATTCAAAATTTTCACACATTTAGAGATCCCTTTAATTCCACTTACCTGATTACTCATATTTACAGTTTGGTAAGGTAATCAAATGAACAAAAATAGATATCATTTCAGTTCGGTGAAATGACAAAATTCGTTTAACCAAATATATATTATACTAGTTATCTTTTAATTAAAATGATCAGTGAACTCCGAAGATTCTATCTTATGTGACCGCATTTATCCTGGAATAGACCTCTATTATTATTTATGTCCCAATTTTCATCCCTTTTATTCAACCTATTAAGGTCCACCATTTTTTTTAATGTTTTTATTATGGTATATATGGTGATTAAACGAGGAAGCAGTACACCTGATGGTAAGTGTTACCGACGCCCATGGACCTTAGTAAAACCAGGGAACATTGTTGGGTAGATGGCACAAGTCTCCTTAAAAACATAAATATAATACGATGCGAGAATTGACTGTCCTACAATAGTTCACGGTGGTGTAAGTGGCAGCACGATTGGGACGGATTTCCAATAGTTGTGTGTTCGAATCCCACTTGTGAGAATAATATTTCGCTCGTTATCGGGTTTTTATAAATACTAGGGATATAGGACCAGTGAAAACCCCAAACTCATCTAAAAAGTTGTGTTATTGACTCTCTTGCTCACTAAACGAAGCGCAATAGCATAATGCTACTACTCAAACGTGGATTTACTGCGAGAATATGGTACTACCCCAGACGATCCGGGCCGCGGCTGTAGACAGAAAACTGTCAACGGTGTGGACCTACCAGTATTCGTCATATGCCTCCTGAGAAGGGATTGCAGAGTACTCTCATTGGTTTTATAAGTCGTCCAAGAAACTGGAACTGCTCATTCTTCTTCCTTAAGAAATAATACCGCCTGAAATAAGAAATATTAATGTATTTCTTTCTACCGACAATTGTTTTCTTCTTGTAGAGATTTCCTTCTACACTTCCTCATCATCATCATCACCATTCTCCTGTTCTTATTACTTGAGATCAAAGCAATATGTAGTCGTACATATTGTAAGTTATTGGCAATAGTTTTATAATTGGCTGCTTGCCTTACGTCAACTCTCCTTGGGAATGTAATTGTTAACCAAATGGCATCAGATAGATATGTCTTAGGTGGATATAAAGCTCTCAGTCGTCTTCACCGTACCTACGAGTAAAGTAAGTATTGGTATATTCATAGCTACCACATAGGAGATTATCTCATACGATAAAACTAAATTTGGAATTGTATTATTATATGGAATTATTATTGTATTATTAAATTATTAATATTATTGTATTATTATATATTATATTACTATATGGAAGCGAGAGTTGGGTATGCACTTCTATGGAAGTATAGACGCATGCCATCAAATGAAAATAAAGCAACGTTTAGAACGTATTCAAAAAGATTAAAAATGATCATAAAACTGACTCAAAAAGCCCAGAATAATTATAAAATAAACATATCTGAAAATAAAACGCGTACTGCCTGGCAAATAATAAATAACAACAACAAAACTGTAAAAGAACCAATTTTAAGTATTATGAAAAATGGCATTACAATAAACGAACCTAAAGAAATCGCAGACAGTTTTAATGACTTTTTTATAGACCAAGTGACAAATATAGATCATAGCGTAGGCATTGCTGCGGTAAAAAGTATTCCCAATAGCAATCACACTATGTTTATGCCACCTGTAGTTCCGCAAGACATATTTAGAATATTAAAATCATTAAATAATAAAAAAAGCTGCGGTTACGATGGAATTTCAACAACTGTTGTAAAGTATGTCTCTAACATAATATCTTTACCACTTTGCCACATTATGAATCTAAGTATATCTTCTGGTATATTTCCAAAGGCACTAAAGACAGCTATAGTAAAACCGCTTCATAAAAAGAACTGTCAGAAAACAATGAGTAATTATAGACCCATTGCGCTAATTCCTATATTCTCAAAAGTATTTGAAAAGGTAATATACGAAGCAATTTACTCTTTTGTAACTAAATATGATATATTATATGATGGACAAAAAGGATTTAGAAAAAACAAAAGCATAAATATGGCTATATATGATCTACTAAATAACGTAGTAATAAACATGGACAAAAGAACCCCTACTTTCGCTATATTTACAGACATATCAAAAGCTTTTGACTTTGTGAGACATGACATCCTGTTAAATAAGCTAAGCTCTTATGGATTAAGAGGAAACATCTTAAAACTCATAAAATCATATCTCACTGATCGCCAACAATATACTGTCATATCTAGAGTATGCCCTATAACCAACAACGAACAAGACTACTACTCATACGGTCGAACGATTGAATATGGTGTACAACAAGGAAGTGTTCTCGGACCGTTGTTATTTTTGTTGTACATAAATGACTTACCACGATCAACCACTCATCCAATGGTATTATTTGCAGATGACAGTACAGTAATCATAAAATGTTTAGATAGAAAAGGTTACGAAAGAGACGTGAATAATACCTTAAATAATATTATAAATTGGATGAACAAAAACAATCTAGTCATAAATATAGATAAAACCAATATTATGCATTTTTACCAGCGTATGCCCACAAATTCTGCCATAAACATTAATTATAATGGTCAAACAATTACTGAAGTAACAGATACACGTTTTCTCGGAATAAACATCGACAGTCAGGTAACATGGAAAACACACTCTAATGAAATTTGTAAAAAATTGAGCATATCTGCTTTTGCACTCCATAGCCTAAATAAAAAAGTCAACACGAAAACTGTGGTAATGGCATATCATGGTTTGGTTTCATCATTTTTAAGATTTGGGGTTATATTTTGGGGTAATTGTAGCGATAGAGAGAACGTATTCAGAGCACAAAAGCGGTGTATTAGAGCCATGCAAGGACTGAAATATACAGATAGCTGTATACCAGTGTTTAAATCCCTTAAAATACTTTCGTTTCCATGTATTTATATATTAGAAGTCGCCATGTTTGTAAAGACCAATAAGCATCTTTTCCATATGATGTCGGAAACAAGACTTCGATCAACAGCATTGCGATCCCAATATAAGGGCTTACTAACTACGTCTGGTTATCACACGGCACTATTCAAAAAGAGTCTATTTTTTATGGGACCTGCTATATATAATAAAATACCTGAGGCAATAAAGACTGAAACTGTTTATGCATTTAAGAAAAATCTTACGACATTTTTATTGGACAAATGCTATTATTCTATAAAAGAATTTTTAGATGACATATTTTGAATTTATTTTATTTTTTATTATTAAATATTAATTATTTATTGTATGATAAGACATTTAATTTAACATTGAATAGTGACATTTGTTTAATCTTAAATAACATGACATTTGTGTATATATAATTTTTTATTTTGTGTAATTTAAATATTGTGTGAATTATTTTTTTATTAACTGTTAGTATTGATTTTTTTAATATTTGCATGCTCAATGCGCAGAATGTATCTGGACGAACTATTTTTATAAGACCCTATCAATGTACATACATTCAACGCAAATAAATGATTTGATTGATTGATTAATTGATATGCAGAAAAGAGCATGAAAGCAAAATTAATGCGGTCGAAATGCGATCTCTACGGAAAATCTGTGGAGTTAGGCTGACCGATCGCATTCGCAACGACGACGCCAGAGAGCGAGTAGGTATGAAAGAGAGTATCGGTGTAAAGATGCGAAAGGGAATGCTCCGATGGTTCGGACATGTGGAAAGAATGCCGAACGAACGTTTGGTTAAGAAGATATACAATGCAAAAGTGGAAGGATGTAGGTACCGGGGGAGACCGAGACTCACCTGCCTAGACCAGATTGGTCACGTGCTGAAAGAAGGTGGAGTCAAGAGTCTCCGAAACCGGCGAGCGTGTATGAAGAGAATTATGAATGTTGAAGAAGCGAGTGAAGTATGCAAGGATAGAGTTTTTTGGCACTCTGTTCTCTCTGCCTACCCTGCAAGGGATATGGCGTGATGATATGTATGTATTATTATTGAATTAATATTTATTGATTATATCTACATATATGTTTAATATAATTTACGCTTCCTTCCCCCTTCCCTGCCAGTGAGTATCACAAAAGTAGATAAAACATTATAATACATAGGTAATATATGTATACAACCTTTGATAATAATATACAACCTTTGACTGCACAGATGGCGTAATGGTTAGGATGTCGACCTTCCATGCCAGTACCGTGAGTTCGATTCCCACGCAGGTCAATACTTTGTGTGATTCACAAAGTATTGTTCTGAGTCTGGGTGTAATTTGTCTGCGTTAATTGCATGTTTGTGGTGTCCCCGCAATACATGGATTATTTCCTTAGTGCAGGGTGGTGTCTTTTTAATAAATAAAAATATTATAAAATCCGTTTATCAATGTGGTATATGTAGGCAAATTGAGCCCAGGTGTGGGACTTTCATGAACTGAAACGATGATGAACAGAATTAATAAATAAATTAGATAACAAAAAAAAAATGAAAAAACATGTCACGTTTTAAGAATAAATCTCAGCATCAATCTAAGAATACATTTACAAATGTCATAAGAACAATAAATTATAATAAAATAGACTTGTATTATTAAGTATTCTTGTACTAACATTAATAAATATATTTTCCAATTCAACTTAGCCGAATAACTGTCGTAAAATATTACAAATTACGATGTCAAATGAAAGTAGTCAGCAAAAGTTCTCAATAAAACGATTCGGATCTAAGTAGTTTTATTTCTTCACAACTGTTATTTTTTTCTTATATAGTACATCATTTTAATAAATTCCACTACTATTTTTAGATAAAGAAGAAGTCGGGGCTATGGTAAAACAGTATGTAGGTAAATAAATTGCTGTAATAACTCTCATCGCCAATCGTTTAAGTCGTGGCACCGATTTATTGACTTGCGTGGCCCGGCTGGTATATTGGCCTGATCTAATCCTATGCCAGAATGTAATATTAGACCAGTATACTAGTAATTAACTCGTGGTCGAGTGCCGCTTGTGGGATCCGGTCCAGTCATGGTCTCTTACATTATATTTGAACTATTGGGTTTGAAGGGCATCACGATGGATTTAATTCTTACTAAGCATGTTGCACTATTTTTTTATAAAATATCAAAAAACAAATAACATAGATATAACATAATAGACAAACCCACTGAGTTTCTTGCCGGATCTTCTCAGTAGCGAATAAAAAGCGAAAAAGTGGTGCAAAGTTTGAAGTATTAAGCCCATACAATGTGTAAACATTGTCGGGTAGATGGCACACGTCTCCTTAAAGACGTAAATATAATACGAAGTGAGATTTGAATGTCCTACAATAGATTACGTTACGGTGATGTTAGTGGCAGCACAATTGTGACGGATTTCCAATAGGTGTGGGTTCGAATCCCACTTGTTACATCATTTTTCGTTTCGTAATCGGGTTTTTATAGATGGAGTTAGCGTTATGTATCTCGATAAAAAGTGCAATTTCCCATTGATGATCCCTTAGGTAATTTTTAAGACTGCCCCTTGAAAATAGGGGATTAAATAAACAATCCTACCCCACATAAGGAAACGTTAATGCCAGTTCTAAAATTTTAAAAGAATTGCAACATATTATCTTTTATAGAAGACATTCCATTCGATCATTCAGTTGACAATTACAACAAGCATTTTCCTACAGATTTTCTGCTCGATTCCGCTTTACTTGCTAGATTTTATCTTAATATTACAGCTGATTTACGCTTATCCACTCTCAGGCAATACGTTTGTGCGAAAAACCGGGTTTTATTGAGTCTTAAGTGAAATCTTTAGTATACCATAAAACGGGCTACTATTTTCACTAAGCGAGTGAAAACCAAACTTAATACCATCTGAGCCGTTTTTACGTTCATTTAATTCGAATATTTGCAAGTTATGCGTTGCACTGAAAAGTTTATTACACATAATTATTATCTTGGTTACGGCTGTAGAAATAGATTGTTGTAAAATGTTTCCATACTAGTTATCCAACTCGGTTTTGCATGGATTTGAAGTACAATCAATATCTCAGCTCATGTTTGACTTATACTAGACTATTATACCACGTCGGTCATACGAATTGTTGAGACGTAGATATGGGTAGGTACTATATCTAAGCTATCTTTTAGTAGTTTTATTTCAAGAAAATATTTATTATAATATATCCTTACTAATATTATAAATACAAAAGTAACTGTCTGTCTGTCTGTCGTTCTTTCATGCCAAACCTACTGAATCGATCTAAATGCAATTTGGTACACAGATGGTCTAGAGCCTGACAAAGGACATAGGCTACTTTTTAATGCAAAAAAAAAGGGTTGTAAAGGGGGATGAAAAGTTGTAAAGAGGTATTGCCATTTTTAAAGCTAGAAGCTTGAAACTTATTTTTAGGCTATTAATTAAATATAAATAAATATGAAATTGAAATTTTGTAAAAAAATTACCCTTAAGGGGTAAAATAAAAATAGGGGATGAAAAACTTTAGGAAAGTAACCTTTTACGCGGGCGAAGCCGCGGGCAGAAGCTAGTGAATAATAAAAAAAAATGTGCCGTCATAACTAATAAATATACACTATTAAAGAAATAAAAAAAGGGAATGACGGTATTCTTTAATCTACATATATAGATTTATGTCTGTTTATTTATATTTTCTATGTACATACATACCGTCACACCATGTCCTTTGCAGGATAGGCAGAGAGAACAGAGTGCCAGAGAACTCTGTCCTTGCATACTTCACTCGCTTCCCCAACATTCATAATTCTCTTCATACACGCTCGCCGGTTTCGGAGACTCTTGACTCCACCTTCCTTCAGTACATGACCGATCTGGTCTAGGTAGGTTAGTCTAAGTCACCCCCGGTACCTACATTCTTCCACTTTCGCATTGTATATCTTCTTAACCAGACGTTCGTTCGGCATTCTTTCCATATGTCCGAACCATCGGAGCATTCCCTTTCGCATCTTTACACCAATACTCTCTTTCATACCTACTCGCTCTCTTACGTCGTCGTTACGAATGTACTGTTTTTAATATCCCCTACTATTTTTATACATGCCTAAATTTATATTTTAAAAAAGAAATCCAAGCTGATCTCGCTCATTCATCATCTCAGCTCATAAATGTCCCACTGTTAGTATCGAACCTCCTGCGTAATAGGAGGGATATTATTGACCTACTATACCACATTGGTCTCACGAGTTGGCTCCTTCATCCAAATATCCTGAATTTATCATATGCATTGAGTCTTCCCGTGATCATGATCATTATAGTGTTCGAAACGTCGGGTAATTAAAAATCAAATACAAACGCGATAGAATACTTAAAAGTAGTTTTGAAGTGAAACTTCTAATGCGACTTCCAACAAGGTTGCGTTAAACGTTTAACGCAATGGCACTCGAACGCATGTGCGTAGTATACCTGCTACAAGACGGAGAGAGAAAGAAAGATACACAAAAAGGTAGAAAGTAGGAGAGAGAAAGAGTGAGTCAGTAGATCCTAAGCACATGCGCGTAGTATTCTTGCTATGCAGCAAAGTAAACAGTGTGAGCGTCGTAAAATTAGCTAAAATACGTACTTGTTTTATTATATATTTTAATTTATAATATTTATTATTTTCATATGTTTAAGTTTCTACTTTTGTCGGCAGTCCTCATGACTGCTTTGTGTATTTTTATTTCAAATATTCATATGAAGGTGTCTTCATGTTTTGTTTTTTACTTCATTAGTACAGCTTATTGATGATCCTATTTGGTTATAAGTTAAGTAAGTTAAGAAGAAAATTGTTTAAAGGTGAAATTTCAATTACAAATTCCATATCAAAATTTAGATATATCATCATCATTCTCTTGCTCTTATCCCAACTACTTGGGGTCGCCGCAATATGTCCTCTTTTTCCATACATCCCTATCAGACGTCATCTCTGTAGTCACTCCCTGTTTATACATATCATGCTTCACGCAGTCATGCTTCACGCATCCATCTTTTCTTTGGTCTCCCTTTACCCCTAAAGCCTTCAACATTCATACTCAAAACCTTCCTCGCAACATTACTTTCATCCCGTCTCATCACATGTCCATACCAGCTCAAACGTTCACTCCTTAACTTATCCGTCACTGGCGCTACTTTCAAACATTCTCTTATACGCTCATTCCTTATCTTATCCATTCTCGTCACGCCGTACATCCATCTCAACATTCGCATCTCCGCTACATGTAATCGTTTCGTAATGTAAAAATTTAGATAAATATTTAAACTATATATCCCTCAACCTTTTTTCTGAGTGGTGAAGGAATAAGAATACAATTCGCCCCCCTCTATCTTAACCATGGGTAATCGTAAGAAAAAACTAAGAGATATAAAACAACTATATAGAGGCAACTTTTTTTTTCGGTGTGGTGACGGAATAAGAATACAATTCACCAGCTCCTATTTTACCCGTGAGTGATCGTAAGAGACGACTAAAGGATATAAAACGCATATAACATCTATGCGAGAGAAGGAAAATCTCGAAACAAAACCCTATACCAACAGAACTGACCAGCGTGGTATAACAGTAGATCAATTTCCCTCCTATAATGAGGAGGCTCGAGCCCTACAATGAAATTTATGAGCTGAGATGATGATGATATAGGCAAACTTAAATATCCTTGACCTACTAAATAAATATATTTTGCTAAAAAACTCCAAAGTATATATTTTCAGTTATATCCTGAAAATAATATTATAATCTTACACCTTTGTCACGCACTGTCAAAGACAGGCGAACACATGTGTACAAAAGGTACAAACAGCCCATTTATACATTGCCTTCATCCTAGGGGCTTATAATGAATCACTATAATTACTCTAGTATGGTACCGTAATATAAACTCGTTATTGTGTTAAATTTCAAATTGTAGTTTGGAAAAATAAATATTTGACGATTGGTTTTATTTTTTTGTACCTAACATGCATTGGATTTTTGTACCTATTTTGTATTGAATGTTTATGTATGTGACAATTGGTAGTAATAGCTTTAGGTTTTTGTACCTAACATGCATTGGTCTTTTGTACCTTTTTTTTATATTGAATGTTTGTGTATGTAACAATTGATAGTATTAGCTAAAAGTTTTTGTACCTAACAAGCATTGGAATTCTGTACCTATTCTTGTTTGTATTTATTTTGCTTTAAATATTTTACCTATTTTACATTCTACAAATTTTACAAGAATTTAACCTTAAGTAAAAGTCACATAAATCAATCAAGGGTAGGAAAAACACGGTTGCCTGTAAAGTCGGTATACGGGCGAAAGTTTTACGTGACAACGACTTTGAGTGGTAAAATAATTTTAATGTGAATATTCATTCGTATAGTAGGAAGAAGGATGAAATAATAGTAACAATTTAAAACATTTATTTATACAAAGAATTATATTTAAAACATTAATTTATACAAAGAATCTCGCACTGAATTTCATATTAACAAAATTTTATTTTTACCTTTACACATACATACGTATTTATATACAAATATACATACAATAACTTGCAATACATTAACAACATAACTTTTTATGTCTGTCTCTCTCGCTCTTAGGCGGGCTAACCATGCCCGAGTGGAAGGGACGCGTGCCTCTCACTCGCTCTCATTGTGAGCGCATAACGTGAGCGGAGCGTAACGCAGTTTCTTGAAGTGTCACCCGGCAAACCAATTTATAAGACGTTGTCACGTCAAAAAACCGTTAATTCAATCCAATCTTTTTACCAGTGGAAAGAAATTTATTGACAATTAATTTTATCGATCTTAAATCATATTTTATGTACTATCAGATAAAATGCCGTCGATCATAGTATTTTTTTAACAAAAAGTGGAAAGTTAGAAAAAGTGTAAAGAAAGTGCCAGTTACAAATACAAATATTTGTATTGTAAAGGACTTCGTAAGCAACTTATCCTAGAAGATATTTATCGGCAGATAATAATAAGGTGATTTGGCGCTAAAGTTAATATCGTTCTGGCATTTAGCCAATTGGGTCATAATGAAGCCAAGCTATTGTGTTACGTCGGCTTTTATTCAAACTACAGTTTATCTCGGTATACAGTTAGTTTCTTATTTTAATATTATTCAACCACTTGATAGTATCTCTCTAATGATTTCTGAATACCTATAATAATCATAATAGTTTAATGTTTAATAATAACTGACCATAAACTATATAAAATATTATTATAATTTTATATATTAACGCTGTGTGGTAGCGGCTACGAATACTATCAACCCTTACTTTGCTCGTGGATGTCATGTAAGACGACTAAAAGCCTTATAACGACCTGGGCCAACACTAAATGATGCCGTATGGTCAACAATTACATTCTCAAAGAGGGTTGACGTCTGGCTGGCGGCCGGTCATAAAACTATTGCCAATAACTTTTACAATATGTACTATGAAAGAAGAGTATATACTGTATCGACCCCAAGTAACTGGGATAAGAGTAAAAGAATGATGATGATGAAATAATATAAAGTTTTATATATAGATTTTCTTTTTGTACTGACAATGAATTTGTATTAACAATGTAGCTCAAAATTTAATAACTGAAACTATAGCGGCTAGATATAAATATCTAGATATAACGATGACTTATTGGACGTGAGACTCTTTAGTCTTTCTGTGATCATGATCGCTGTAAAATGTTCGAAACGTTGGGAAATTAAAAATTAAATACAAACGCGATAGAATCCGTGAAAATAGTTTTCAAATGTATTTTCCTATTTTTTTTTATTCGTATTTTCAAACAATATATAAGTTTTGGCATCGACTGGCCGTTTACCTAACGTTAACGCTCCTTAAGATAACTTTTATTATCCAGAAGACATCAAATACCCCATTTAATACAACATATTTAAAGTATTATAACTGACTATTTATATATTTTCCGTGTGGTGATGGAGTAATAATTCTATTCACCACCTCATTATCTCACCTGTAAGTGATCGTACGAGACGACTAAGGCATATAAAACGCATATAACATCTATACGAGAGAAGAAAAAAATCTAGACACAAAACCTTATACCAACACGTCTGACCAGCGTGGTATAGTGGATTAATTTCCTTTCCATTACGGAGAAGCCCGAGCCCAATAGTGGGACATTTATGGGCTGTGATGATGATAATGATGATGAACTGACTATTAAGAGTAATTCACAGAGCGTGAGTAACTTTTCTTAACCGTAACAGCCATATTTCCTGTGTGGTAATGAATTAAAAAAATCAATGTTTCACTGCCTCATATTCTCCAGTGGATTGTTAAAAATCGACAAACGAAGCATCAGGGTAATGGGCAGGTCTAATTTTTTTTATTGCTTTTGGTGACAAACGAGATAACAGCACACCTGATGGTGAGTGTCACTGCCTCCCATGAACTTTTGCAATACCAAGGGTATAGCTAAGTCACTCCCTTTTTTTTTTTTTTTTTTTTTTTTTGGTGGACTATGGATTAGCCTCGCCCCGCCAAATCGGTCCGGGGTGACGGAGAAGGCGGCGCGTGACCCCATAGACCCACCGTAAAACTCCTCTCTCTTCGCCGTGCGAGCGGGTCACCGGGACCCGATTTTTAACTTCGGTGGCCCGCCCGGCGGTTCACCCTCGCGGGTTCCTCTCGTCGACGCCCCGACAGATTTCGCCGTCGGGGCGTCGCCCTCACGCGGTGGCCTCACGTCGGGTGACCGGACAATTCCCCGGTCCGATCACCCGAAGCCTCGGTTAGGGCGGCATCAGGCGCAGGTATTCGCGCCTGCGCCGCCCCGGCCGCTGGCGGCGGCCCGGGGCGCGGGAATCCTCCCTTGCCCGTTCCGCCGCTTCCTTCTGCGAGATGACAGCCTCGCAGAAGGCGGCGACCGCGTCCCAGTTCCTGATGCTGTCGACCATCGCCCTCGCGACGGCCGGCAGCGTCAGGTCGGCACCGATGACAGCGACGAGGTCACGGCGCTGCCGCTCCCATCCCGGACACACCTCCAGCGTGTGTTGCGCCGTGTCCTCGCCACTCCTGCAGTGGTGGCAGGCCGGAGTCCACTCCCTATACACGACCCTGTGCAGGTACAACCCGAAACACCCGTGCCCCGTCAATACCTGCACCAGCCGAAAGGTGAGGACTCCGTGCCGCCGCTCCATCCACTCTATCAATACGGGCCGGAGGGCCTCAACGGTCTCCACACCGTGCCTAGGCCTCTCCAGCCGCGTAGCCCAACGGGCGATGACGTCTCGGCGGGCATCCACGCGCCAGGTGGCTATCTCGCTCAACGATGGGGAGCCACCTTCCTCGCGCGCTGTGATAACCCGCCGGTAGAGGTCGGAGAGCATCTCCGCCTCTAGGTCCCACGGGGGTGTCCCGGCCAACAGGCACGCCGCCTCTGTCGACACCGTGCGGTACCCGCGAATGGCTCTGACCGCCATGACTCTCTGTGGCCTCCACAGAACCGCCCTGAGCTGGGCGTTCAGAGCCCTCGCCCACACGGGTGCGCCGTACATGGCCATCGAGCGTATGACCCCCGCATACAGCCGTCGGCCCTCGAAACTGGGTCCGCCCACGTTCGGCATGAGTCGAGAAAGGGCGGACGCCGCGCCGACAAGCCGGGGAGCAATCTGTCGGAAATGCTCCCGGAACCACCATCGCCCGTCGAGCACCAGACCCAAGTACCTCATATGGGCCTGGATGCTGATGTGGATGGAGTTTACCACTATCGAGGCGCCGATGGGCAGCCTCACACGGGGCCCATGGAAAAGTAGGGCCTCCGTCTTGTTTAGGGCCACCCTGAGCCCCAGCGCCTCGATCCGCCTGACCATCTCCTCGGTGCCGAGAGTGGCCAGGCTCGCCGCCTCTTCGAGTGTCCTGCCCCGGGCCGTGACGAGCGTGTCGTCAGCGTAGCACACCAAGCTCAGCCCGGGGGGGAGACTCCCTCTCAACGCCCAGTCGTACCCAATGTCCCACAGAGTCGGCCCCAGAACCGACCCCTGTGGAACGCCGCACGACATGGGCGTCCGCACAATGTCCCCTGCGGGACCCGCGCAGAGGATACTGCGGCCCTCCAAATAGTCTGCCACCAGCCGCCTGAGGTACAGGGGCACTCCATGGAACCGGAGCACCTCCCTGATGCAGCCGAATGGCAGACTATTGAATGCGTTGGCGATGTCCAACGACACCGCCAACAGCACTCCCTTCCCGGCGACGGCCTCCGCGGCCGCCTGCCTCAGGCGTAATAGGGCCCCGACGGTTGAACGCCCCCTCCGAAACCCATACTGAGCGTCCGACAGATCGGGCCCCACCTCCTCCAGGTGTCGGACGATGCGGGCAGCGAGCACACGCTCCAGCAGCTTACCCACATCGTCGAGGAGCACGATGGGCCTGTAGGCCGACGGCAAATCCGGGGACCGTCCCGGCTTTGGCAGGAGAACCAACCTCCCTTCCTTCCAGCACTCAGGGAACCGTCCAGACGTCAGACAGGCGTTGAACAGCTGCCTGAGGCGAGGCTCGAAGTGCTCGAGGAGCGACGTCAGCACCCGGACTGGAATTCCGTCCGGGCCGGGGGCCGTGGTGGCGGAATGAATCTTCGCCACGGCCGCCCCCACTTCCGACTCCGTCACGGGCGGAACACTCTCGTCGTCGTCGGCCTCCCGGTCCTGATCTGGCGGAGCCATGACCGGGGGCGTGTGTTCCGACTGCCGTGGAAACAGCTCCTCGACCACCCTACGAAGGAAGTCGGGCTGGAGGGTCTCGGTGAGGGGGGGGGCCCGCGCGCGAAGCTTGTTCAGCGCCGCGCGATATGGGCGACCCCAGGGGTCACGGTCGAGACCGTCCAGCATCTCCTGCCAACTCGCGCCCTTGGCGGCTCGGATGGCCAGCCGAAAGGCAGTCCGCGCACTGCGGTACGCCTCGTACAGCTGGCCCTCCCGCTCGACGTCGCGGTGACGCCGCCGGCTGCGGGTGTAGGACCTTCGGGCACTGATACACGCCGCACGAAGGTCCGCCAGTCTTGGGGACCACCAGTAGACCCCCTGCCTCGGAGGCGGACGCCGCCGCACTCTGGGCATGGCCGCATCGCAGATCTGCGTTAACGCACTGCGAATGCGGACAGCCTCAGCGTCCACTCCGTCCGCTGGGGGTGGTGAGGACAGCCACGTGCTGACAATGGCCGCCTCCGCCAGTAGATCCCTGTCAAGACGACCCACAGCCCACCGCGGAAACGCGGGAGCTCCGTCCGCCCTGTGACCCCTACCGGGTTCCCGGGGGGAGACCTCCATCCGGATGTACCGGTGGTCCAACAGGGTCTCCGCCTCCTCCAGGACACTCCAGTTCCTCACCCGTGGCGCGACAGCGGGGCTAGCAAACGACAAGTCCACTATCGACCCGCCCTGCCGCCGCACGCACGTGTTCACCGAGCCTCTGTTCAGAACACAGAGGCCCAGTGAAGCCGCCCACTCGTTGACCGCCCGCCCGCGGTCGTCCGTCGCAGGGGACCCCCACGCCGTGGATTTGGCGTTAAAGTCCCCCAGAACAAGGACGAGGCCCGGTGCCAGTCGCCGTATCGAGGCCTCCAAGGTGGTGAGTGAGGCCCCGAAATCGTCCATCCTCCTAGTGGGGGAGAGGTATACGTTGTAGAGCGTGACCCCTCCCCACTCCGCCGCGACAAATTCCTCGCCCCTATCCAAAAGGGACAAGGACGGGAAGTGCCGCTGCGTTGAGACGACGATTGCCGTAGTACCGTTTCGACTGACCACCCAATTGGGGCGATCAGGCACGGCGTACGGATCCGCGACTACGGCTGCACCAATCGACCACTCCGCCATGGATTGCAGGAGGAGATCCTGCGCTCCGGCGGAGTGGTTGGTGTTGGCCTGCAGGAGGAGGTGCATGGATGGTGTACCCATTATCGGGTTGTATCCATGACCTCCTCGCCAGCGGGCGATCGGACCGCGCTAGGAGCGGGAGCGGCCGTGGTCGTAGGGCCGCCCCGCGCCTTTGGGGCCGAAGCTGGAGGTTTGCACGCCCCAGAGCCCATGCGGTGCTTGGCGGGCTTATTGCCCGCCGCACACGCGGGGCAGTGGGGCGGGGCGGCGCAAGATGCCGCCACGTGCCCGGTCTGACCACAGCGGAAACACAATCCGCCGCAGTCGAAGCAATTAGTGCACGTCGGTCGAGTGTGTCCGACCGCCATGCACTTGTAGCACCTCGCAGGCCGGTGCTCAAGCACGGTTACCCGCGCCGAGCTCCAGCCCACGAGGAGCCTGCCTGAGCCGGCCAGTTGCCTGACAGACTCCACCGGGCACTGCGCCCAGGCACCACCTACGCCACCCGGACCGGGACGAATGGCACCGACCCGGACGGTGTCTATGGGACACCCGGTTTTCGAGGCAATAGCCTCCCGGATGTCTTCCACCGTCACCGAATCGTCCAAACCCGAAATGCGCATTTCGGCGCACTTGACGGGCCTGGCGATCTTGATGCCACCCTCCTCGGCGAACAAACCTCTCAGCTTCTCGGCCACGCTGTCGGCCGTCTTGGCGCCCTCGGCCCCTGGGAACTCGAGAATTCGAGCCCCCGTCCGGGCCTTGCGGGTCCTGGCTTCGACGCCTCCAATATCGGAGACGTCTAGCTCCCGCCGGGCCTTCCTCAAGACGGCCTCGTAGCTGAGGCCCTTCTCGGCCGCCTCGGGCAGCACAGTGATCACCACTGCGGCCGTCTTCGGTGACTTGAGCCCCTTGCGCGGTCTCTTCTTCTGTCCGGCTCCTGCCTGTGGAGCGGGGACCTCAGCGGCGCGCTTGGCCTCCGCTCTCCTCCTTTAGCCGCGACTCCTTCTGTCGCGTTCGGCTACCTCCCAACCCTGTTCGGGTACGGCAGTCGTGCCAGACGCGGAAGGCCTCGTCGCAGCCTCGCTGGTCGTCGCCGGCGGTGTTGTTGCGGGCGACTTCAGCGGTCCGGCAGGAGCCGGAGCCGTCTTCCTCCTCAGGGCGGGTCCCTTCGGAGCTGGGCCGGGGCCTTTGGGCTTAGGCCCGGCCGCGGCCGCGGCGTAGCTCCCCACGCGGCCACCCTGACAAGGCAGCGGGGCGGGGGCTGGTGCCACATGCGGCCGCTTATCCGCGGCTAAAGGCGGCCGGACACGTGGTTCTGGAGGCAGTCTTGCCTCCAGAACGGCCACACGCGCATCAACGAGTTTGCCAACTGCGTTGATGATTTTGGCGAGGGCCTCGTCCGACAAGCCTCCCACCTCCAGCGCTGGGGTCGGCTGAGCCTCTCCAGGGGCCCGCTCCGCGGCGCCTGGCGGCTTTGGCGCCGCAGGGGCGCTGGCCGGCGGCAAGCGGTCCGCGGGGAGAGGCGTCAACCTCACCACCGGGACAGGGAGTTTCGCCACGGCGACCGCCCCAGCGTCAGCCGGCGACGCACGCTTCGCGGCGGCAGGCGTCTTCCTCGCCGCGGGGACGGGTGTGACGGAGACGCCATCACCCAACGTCGTCGGAAGGGTATAGCTAAGTCACTCCCTACCAATACAAATCCCAAACCCACCCAATCGGTCTCCCGGCTCTTTTGCTCACCGAACAAAGCTAAATAGCATATTGTCATTACTCAGGCGTCGATCTTCTGCAAGAATGTGGTACTACCCCGGACGGACCGGCCCGCAGTGATAAAGAATTGTCAACATCGTGGTCATAATACTTAAAAATTAAGAACCTCAAGCGACCTCTAACTGCGATCACCAACCCGTTTTAAAGTGGCGTTTACAGCATTATACCTTTATATGAAGGCCTATACCGAACGAATATTGACAAACGGATGGAGAAGCGGCCATGCCATATACAGACTCGTTATGTTTTTTTTTAATGTAACATCTCAAAACTGAGCTCTCTCTAATAGTTTGCCTTCATTTTACTATATTATTGCTGCCTTTTTCTTCCGGACAAACTAAAGTCTGGCCATACCTCACCCAATCCATCGGGAGCGGTGAAGGTGATAGCATGCAAAACCATAACTTACCGTACCGTTGAATTATATTTTTACTCAGTTACCATCGTGACATTAGCTAGGGCTATATTATGGCATAAATAATCATGCTTTTTTTTTTTTGGGGTGGGCTACGGTCATCGCGCTCCTCGCACCACTCTGTCCGGGGCGACAGAGGGGCGTAAGCACGCTCACCCATAACCCACCCGTGAACCTCGCCTTCGTCGTTGGACCGGCCACCGGAGCAGCGTGAACTTGTCGCTAGTGGCCGGCCCGACGGAATACCCTCTTCTTGAGCGACATCCCCTCCCTCGGGGAGGACGTCGGTCTTTTCCTCGTGGTCAGCCTCTCGGCGGGTGACGGACTAATTCCCCGGTCCAGTCACCCGCGGCCTCGGTTAGGGTTAAATAATCATGCTTGCACAGTCCGATGTGCCAGCGGTGGAGGGTGTCAGCGTAGAGGAGTTCCAACTTACGTCACCTCCTTACACGAGACAACTGCTTCGCAGAATATGTCAGTGCTAAATATTTTGAGATTCAGTTTATTTTTCTATATATATTTTTTTATTCAAAACATTTGCAGTAAGGGAATACTGCTAGTGTTGCGAAGTACTTTACAGATACACAAATTTAAAGACAAGACAATTTAATGACAAAAATTACACTTATACCAGGATCAAAAATTTATGGAGAGCACAGTGCTGTTCCGTATGGCTATTGAACCCACCACAATCTGCACGATTGCCTTAACCACAGCGCCATGTATACAGCCGCAATGATTAATATTACAGTTATATTACCCACGTCCCAATTTTTATATTATACAGTAACATAAATTTCTATGACATATTAAGATCATAAACAAACTTTTTTTTTTTAATCAAACGTAAACTTGAAACATTTATAACTTGTAGAAATAATAAGAAAATATTTATGTTTATTTTATCATAATATAAACATGAGATAAAATATAATATTTATTTTTCCTGTATGATATTGTATATTTTGCTTGTGATTATTCCGTATAAGAATACAATTGACCACCTTCTATTTTGTCTTTTTTTTTTTTTTTTTTTTATTGCTTATGGCGGCAAACGAGCAGACAGCACACCTGATGGTAAGTGTCACTGCCGCCCATGGACCTTTGCCAATGGTATAGCTAGGTCGCTGCCTACCAATACAACCTTGAACCCACCCCAGTTAGGCTTCCGGCTCTCTCGCTCACCGAACGAAGCGCAATAGCACATTGCTATTACTCAGACGTTGATCTTCTGCGAGAGTGTGGTACTACCCCGGACGGACCGGCCCGCGGCTGTAGACAGAGAACTGTCTACAGCGTGGCCCTACCACAAAAATTGTCTGTTGAAGATGTAAGAATAAAATCAATATCAAAACGAGTAAGCAAAATACCTGATGGTAAGTGTTAAGATCGTTCATGAATTTTCAATACCAACGGTATAGATAGGCTGCCGTAAGTTGGGCTTCCAGCTCTCTCGCTCACCGATCCAAGTGCAAAAGGAAATTGATGATCAGACGTTGATTTTCTACGAGAGTGTGGTGCTACCCCAGTCGGACTAGCCCGTGGCTGTAGATACAAAATTGCCAATCATTCCTACCAGTACTAAAGCGTGTGTAATATTTATAGTAGAACTGCAATTATTAATCCACCTGTCAGTGGCCACTATGACCTCTTCTCCCATTGAAGAGAGTAACTTGGGAATACAATTCTTGACCAATCGACACCAGGTGGAGTTGGCCCAGGTCGATATAAAGCCCTTAGTCATTTTTTACTATATCTACAAGCAAAGTAAGGGTTGGTAGTATGCGTTCATTATTCAGATACCGTTTGGTCAACAATTACATTACCAAGGAGGATCGCCAGGCAGGCGGCAGGTCATAAAATTATTACCAATAACTTTTGCAATATATATGAGTACATATTGCGTCGCGTTATGTAATTGAGATAAGAGCAGGCGAACAATGACATTGTAATTATTTTTTTAAATATTAACTCTTATTTAATTATAAATAAGAGTGAAGCTGAATAAAAGTTAATTAATTAAAAGTGAAGCTCAACAAAAGTTAATTAATTAAAAGTGAAGATTAATAATATTATGATTTCTAATGTTTACGCGCGAGTACTACACATTTAAAATGAATTTTGTAAGGATTCTATCGCGTTTGTATTTGATTTTCAATTGCCAGATGTTTCGAACACTTTACGGATAACTATCTTCCTATGACCATGAATGTTGTAAAGTATTCGAATCATCGGGAAATTATAAATCAAATATAAACGCGATAGAACTCGTAAAAAACTCAGATTCAGAACAACACTTTTTGGATCGCACATGTTGTTTTCCTGCGTAAGACTCGACACTGACATGGAAGGTTGGTAGTATTAACCACTACACCATCTTTGCATATGGGTAAATATTATAAAAATATCTTTAACAGGTGTACGGGCAGTCCATGCTAACGTTAGTGTGAAGTGAGCGACGAAGTCATTAGAGTGAAGTGAGCGACGAAGTCATTAGTGTAAAGTGAGCGACAAAATCTTTAGTGTGAAGTGAGCGACAAAGTTGTTAGTGTGTAGTTAGCGACGAAACGGTTTACGTGTAGAGGCAATCAGACCGAAGTTCGGCAATCTCTGTGTTTACCTACGAATGTATTATAGCAATATAAAATCATCTTAACATTTCTACTAGTACAGAAAACAGGATAACAAAACTTTTGACTGGGTACTTATAATTATGGTGTTCGTGTATTAATTTATAAAACAATTAATACACGAACACGAAAATCCATCAGTTTAATTAAATTATAATAATACAATATCTATTAGTTTGTTTCATACTTTGGTTTGTTGGTAATTATTTAATTTAAAGTTATTAATTGTTTTTAAGTTATGATAAGGATACTAGGGTTAGCTAACGTTATTGTTAGGAGTTAATATGAAAAAGTAATAATATAATAATACAATATCTATTAATTTGTTTCATACTTTGGTTTGTTGGTAATTATTTAATTTAAAGTTATTAATTGTTTTTAAGTTATGATAAGGATACTAGGGTTAGCTAACGTCATTTTTAGCAGTAAATATGATAAAGTTCCTTAAAGTAATTTTTTTATTGCTAGTGGTGGCAAACAAACAAGTAGCAAACCTGATGGTAAGTGTTACCGCCGCTATGGACGTTTGCAATACCAAGGGTATAGTTAGGTCGTTGCCTACCAATACAAACCCCAAACCCGCCCAGTTGGACTTCCGACTTTCTCACTCACCGAACGAAGCACAGTAGTACCATTGCTCAGTCGTCGATTTTCTGTGAGAGTGTGGTACTACCCCAGCCGGACTGGCTTTATTTATACATACATACATATCATCACGCCATATCCCTTGCAGGGCAGGCAGAGAGGACAGAGTGCCAGAGAACTCTATCTCTGCATACTTCACTCGCTTCCTCAACATTCATAATTCTCTTCATACACGCTCGCCGGTTTCGGAGACTCTTGACTCCACCTTCCTTCAGTACATGACCGATCTGGTCTAGGTAGTTTAGTCTCGGTCTCCCTCGGTACCTACATCCTTCCACTTTCGCATTGTATATCTTCTTAACCAGACGTTCGTTCGGCATTCTTTGGCTTTTTTTTGTGCTGTCCATTAATAATAAGCTCGGATTCAAGTATTATTTCTGTATGATAATTGCATATTTTTAAATTCCCTATGACGCAGGAACTTGTTCTTTTACACGGAGTCATCATTTATTCACCTACTCTTATCCCAATTACTTGGAATCGATACAATATGTAATCTTCTTTCATAGTACATATTGTAAAAGTTATTGACAATAGTTTTATGATCGGCTCGCTTCCACCCTCCTTGGAAATGTAACTGTTGACCTAACGTCATCAGATGGAGTTGGCACAGGTTATAAGGCTCTTTGTTGTCTTTTACGACATTCACGAGCAAAATAAAGTTTGGTAGTATTCTTAGCCGCTACCACACAGCTTCCTTCAGAGTATAGTATATAGACTTTACTTCAGATTATAGTAACTTAAAAAAAAAAAACTCTACTAAATATTTATTTCTACAATAAACGTATTTCAAATGATACCATTACAATTTGCGACACCTTTTGCAAATGAGATTTATTTAGTAGAAGAAACTCTCTGCAAATAAATAAAATATCTTTCGCCAACTTCCATTACGGATGGAATTATTGTAAATGTTTATTTAACTTTGAAACGTGTGAAGGCTTTTTTAAGGCTCTATAATATTGTAGTTAAAATAAATTATCCTGTCTACTATTATTAGAAATTATTGAATGGTATAAATCAAATAAAATTACTGCCAATAATATAAATCGCATAATACAAATTTGTATTAATAAATATGACAAATATAGTTCGCCAATTTAATGTTTCTTACCTTAAAAGATTTTCTCGTGGTTTAGAGAGGTCCAATACTACAGGTCTTGCACGCCGTCTCTTTCTCCAGCTTCAATAGCCCTACCCCAAATTGGGTTCACGTAGACGAGATGCGGTTGCCGTATTCTACGAGGCAGAGACGGCATATATCTATGTGGCGGATAGAAATCCTCTATAGTAATACGCATTTGATACCCACCTAGCTGAGGTAGTGGGTGTTTGGGCCGGAGATGAGTCCATCATCGCGCGGGGGCGATGCCCCTAAAGAAAAAGCTGTCAAGACGTCGACTCGAAATGAGATCCCGATAGAGCCACTGGGTGTGCCATCGATGACAAGTTCCGCCCACATGGTTAAGGAGAAGTTATTGGGTTATGTGCCGTCACCGTCGCCACGAACAAATCGAGCGGAGTGTAACGAACCATCAAAACTGAAATGCAACCAGACCATAGTCTGTAAAAAAAAGAATAGGAATTTTCAAAAAAAAAAAAAATGAGAGACTAACAATAAAGGTAGTAGTAGAGACTAACAATAAAGGTAGTAGTAGTAGACTTATGTGGCACATCCGTGGTCGTGCATAAGATCATATCTTTATCGATATATCTTACCATTGCTGGGTTACATTTATGTAGGTATAAAAAAAACTTCACCTAACATTGCGAAAAACTCATATGATTTATGATATTTACACGAGTATTACACATTTAAAATAAAACTATTTTTACTGATTCTATCGCGTTTTTATTTGATTTTTAATTTCCCAACATTTCGAACACTTTACAGCGTCCATGGTCACGGGAAGACTGCTCCCAAACTTTGTAAAATTTCGCTAAATTAAAAATCAAATAGAAACGCGATAGAATCCGTAAAAATAGTTTTATTTCAAAAAAAATAATATAATACTTAAAATAAATTTATGTACAATCAAATTATTTTCACTTCATATCACGGGCATATCTTATATTTGTGTATTTGATATAAAATATATTTGTGATATCAAATAGAATATGCGACACGTATGAATCTATGATGACGTGCAATCATCTTTACATCAATAACGTCGTGTGTATTTCCATTATATCAAACGAGAAGATACAGTTAGTTATTTTTTTGGCGGTGGTCTACGGTACGTCACGCCCCGCTAATCCGTTCGGGGCGACAGAAAAGTGGCGCACGACCCCGTAGACCCACCCTACATACACGTCTCGACACCGTGCGAGTGGATCGCTGGAATGCGGTCTTTTTCTGCAGTGACCAGTGTTTAGGTTAGAAGTAATCTCATCATCTCAACTCATATATGTCCCACTGTTGGGCTCGAGCCTTCTCCATAACAGAAACGAAATTAATCTACTATACCACGCTGGTCAGACGTGTTGGTATAGGGTTTTGTTTCGAGTTTTCCTTCTCTGGCATAGATGCTATACGCATTTTATATCCTTTGGTCGTCTCTTACGATCACCCACGGGTAAATTAGGGGATGGTGAATTGTATTTTTACTCCTTCACCATACGGAAGTAATTTACCAGCTGTATGTGTGTAATTTACCAGCTGTGTCGCTTTATTTCTTCGCTTTTTTTTTGGGGAAGCCAGAACAGAGGTAAGAGTAAAAATAGGTAATGAGTAAAAATAGAGCAAGTGGATGAATTTGTATATCTTGGATGTGGTTTTAGCCGAGATGGAAGGTACACCACTGATATAGAGCGAAGAGTGAATGCGGGAAATAGTGTGAACGGAGCGTTGACACAACTTCTCGGTAGCTAAAACCTCAGCCAGAAAGCACGTGTAGCAATACATAACGCAGTGCTTGTTCCAACATTACTATATGGAAGCGAGAGTTGGGTATGCAGAAAAGAGCATAAAAGTTAAATTAATGCAGTCAAAATGCGATTTATACGGAAAATCTGTGGAGTTAGGCTGATTGATCGCATTCGTAACGACGACGTAAGAGAGCGAGTGGGTATGAAAGAGAGTATTAGTGTAAAGATGCAAAAGGGAATGCTCCGATGGTTCGGACATGTGGAAAGAATGCCAAACGAACGTCTGTTTAAGAATATCTTCTTACCTATATCTCTATCCTCTTACAATGCGAAAGTGGAAGGATGTAGGTACCGGGGGAGACCGAGACTCACCTACCTATACCAGTATGGTCACGTACTGAAAGAAGGTGGAGTCAAGAGTCTCCGAAACCAGTGAGCGTGTATGAAGAGAATTATGAATGTTGAAGAAGCGAGTGAAGTATGCAAGGATAGAGTTCTCTGGCACTCTGTTCTCTCTGCCTACCCTGCAAGGGACATGGTGTGATGATATATATGTACTATGAAAGAAGAGTACATATTGTATCGACCCTAAGTAATTGAGATAACTAACTAATGCTTACTGTGGTAGGACCACGCTGTTAACAGTTCTCTGTCTACAGCCGCGGGCCGGTCCGTCCGGGGTAGTACCACACTCCCGCAGAAAATCGACGTTTGAGCAGTGGCAATGTGCTGTTCAAACGTCGATTTTCTGCGGGAGTGTGGTGGTCGTTTGGTGAGCGGGAGAGCCGGAAGCCCAACTTTCTGAGTGTGTTTACGTGTGGTGGGTTCAGGTGGTGCCTGAAACTTGCGTTGGTGAAGTCTTGATTGGAGTATTGAGCGTGAGAGGCTGACATAGGGTACAGGGAGACCCGGTGGAAATGGTCACCGCCGGCCACCTGCAGATCAGGAGGGGACTCGAACCCAGGATTATCCTCCCTGGGAGGCTGTTCCGCCAACCGGCGAAAGTCCCGTCGTGAAGTCGTAGTGGCGGCTGCGCGCTGGGGGGGCACCGGGGGCCCTTCCGTGTTTCGTGTCACCTTCTCACAAAACTCACCCTCCCAACCATGCACTGTGCCCTGCACCTTTTTTTTTGTTACCACGGAATCTCATTGCACGCATCCACACTCCCTTCCTCTTCTTCTTAAAAAAACCCTAATAAAAAAGACAGAAAAAAGAGAAAGTTTTTTACGGCGGTCCCCTTATCCACATTTGATGTGGATTTTTGCAATATCAGGATTTTACATAGCAATCTCGACGCCGTTCATCACCATCTCGAGACGGTGCGGCCTGCCTTGCTCTTTTTAACGGAGACAAAGATAGGCGCTCCGGATGATATTTATTTCGTACCTTAACTACCCCGGCTACTAGTTGGAGCACTCCTTCCGTCGTAAGGCCGAGGTGTGCGTGTTCATTCGGGGTGATATCTGTTATCGCCTACTTCGGGGCCTCGAACATGATGACCTGTCAATCTCGTGGTTGCGCGTAGACTATGGAGGGTTTACCCGCATCTACGCGTGCCTCTAAAGGTCGCATGGCAGTGATTCGGAGTCAACTCAGTTATTTGAGACGTCCAATGGGGGATTGATGAAATATTGGAGCAGTGTCCATCAGCGGAGGTGGTGGTTCTTGGAGACTTCAACGCTCATCATAAAGAGTGGTTGGGGTCCCGAGCCACTGACCTCCAGGGTCGATATCTCTTCAATATGGTCACGGCCTATGGACTCTCACAACTGATGACACAGCCCACCCGTGTCCCAGACATTAAGAGCCATGAGTCTTCTTTACTGGATCTTCTGCTGACTACACACCAGCAAGGATACCGGGTAGTGGTGGAAGCCCCTCTTGGGTCATTTGACCACTGCCTGATCCGTAGCAGAGCCCCTGTTGCGAGGCCTAATCGCTCTACAGCGACTGGGACTCGTAGAGTCTGGCAATATAAGTCAGCAGATTGGGATGGACTTCGTGAGTTTTACGCATCCTACTCATGGAAGCGGCTTTGCTTCGCCTCTGAGGACCCTGGCGTTTGTGCGGACTGCGTTACTGAAACGGTTATTACGGGGATGGATTTATTTATCCCGAATACCAAAATACCCGTCGGCGGCCGCAGCCGCCCTTGGTTTAACAAAACCTGCAGGACGGCTGCACGGCAGAAGCAGTTCACATATCGGGCCTGGAATAGGACTAAAAATTGTCAAGACCCGAACGTCAGAGAGGTGAAGCGAAAATTTAACGCCGCTTCTAGATCTAGTAAGAAAGCTATTGCCAGTGCCAAGGCAGAACATGTTGCCAGAATTGGCGAGCGATTGGAGACTTATTCCGCTAAGAGTCGTGCATTCTGGTTGCTCGCCAAGGCTGCCCAAGGCAACTTCTGCCGGTCCAATCTCCCATCACTACAGAAAAGCGATGGAAGCCTAGCCCACAGCGCAAAGGAGAAGGCCGATCTTTTAGGTCAATTCTTTGCATGTAACTCGACTTTGGACCCAGGAGCTGCCACACCACCTACAATCCCGCGGTGTGACAGCTCTCTACCTGAAATCCGTATCTCGCAGTGAGCGGTCAGGCGGGAACTGCGGCTTTTAGACGTCCATAAGTCGAGTGGGCCAGATGACATCCCTGCAGTGGTCTTAAATACGTGCGCCCCTGAGTTAACCCCCGTCCTCACGCGCCTATACCGACATTCCTACGATACTAATAGGGTGCCATCTTCGCGGAAGGTCGCCCAAGTCCACCCGATCCCTAAAAAGGGAGACCGGGCGGACCCATGGAATTACAGGCCGATTGCGATAAAGTCATTCTTGCAAAGACATCCTTGCTCTCCAAAGTAATGGAGAAAATTATAAACCTCCAGCTTCTGCAGTACCTTGAGGATCACCAATTGATCAGTGATCGCCAATACGGCTTTTGACATGGTCGATTGGCTAGTGATCTTCTTGTGTACCTTACACACCGTTGGGCAGAGGCTTTGGAGGGCAAGGTTGAGGCGCTAGCATTCAGCCTAGATATCGCAAAGGCGTTCGATAGGGTCTGGCACGGGGCTCTTCTATCGAAGCTAACTTCTTATGGAATCCCTGAGGGACTCTGTAAATGGATCGCCAGTTTCCTGGATGGTCGGAGTATAAAAGTCGTCGTCGATGTCTCTTGCTCCGATACCATGACCATTAACGCTGGTGTACCACAGAGCTCGGTACCCACACTTTTTATCGTGCATATCAATGACATGCTCTCTATAGAGAATATGCATTGCTATGTGGATGACAGCACGGGTGACGAGTGGTATACTGAGCATCAGAAAATCCCTCGGAGTGTATTACAGGAAAGAAGGACTCAACTTGTATCTGAAGTCGAGCGCTCTCTGGGGCGAGCCTCGAAATGGGGTAAACGGAACTTATTCCAGTTCAATCCCACTAAGACACAAGTTTGCGCGTTTACTGCAAAGAAGGACCCGTTTGTCATGGCGCCTCAGTTCCAAGAAGTGTCTCTCCAAATTGCCGAGAGTATTGAGATCCTCGGCGTCGAACTATCAAGCAAAGTCCAGTTTGGGAGTCATTTGGAGGACAAAGCCAAATTGGCAAGTAGAAAGCTGGGCGTCCTGAACAGAGCCAGGCGGTACTTCACACTGAGACAACTTCTTGTGCTATATAAAGCACAAGTCCGCCCTCATGTGGAGTACTGCTCACATCTCTGGGCAGGCGCGCCCAAATATCAGCTAGACTCACTTGACTCCTTGCAAAGACGTGCTGTTCGAATCGTCGGTGATCCCAATCTCACGGAAAGACTGGAGTCATTGAGGAGCCGGAGAGACTTTGGGTGTCTCTGTGTACTCTACGGGCTCTTTCACGGGGAGTGCTCTAAGGAACTATTTGACTTGGTACCACCGTGACCATTTTATCACCGTACCACTCGACACCACAGCAGGGTTCATCCATTTCACCTGGAAACGATACGGACATCTACTGTACGCTTTAAGCGATCATTTCTACCACGTACGTGCAAGATCTGGAATGACCTACCTGCTGCCGTGTTTCCCGAGCGCTATGACATGTCCTTTTTTAAACGAGGTTTAAGAAGAGCTCTTTCTTCACGGTCGACAGCGGCCTAGTATTGCAAAGGTCCATGAGAGGTAGTATCACTTGCCATCAGGTGTGCTGCTTGCTCGTTTGGCACCACCGGCAAAAAAAAAAAGATAAGAATAGGAACATAATAATATATAATAGTCATCATCATCATCACAGCCCATAAACGTCCCACTGTTGGGCTCGGGCCTCTACCGTAATGGGAGGGAAATTAACCTACTATACCGCGCTGGTCAGACGTGTTGCTATAGGGTTTTGTTTCGAGTTTTCCTTCTTTCGCATAGATGTTATATGCGTTTTATATCCCTTAGTCGTCTCGTAGGATCATCCATGGGTAAGATATGGGGTGGTGAATTGTATTCTTACTCCGTCACCACACGGAAAATGATGATGATGAATATTTAGTAGACAGATATTAGTATAAAACTAATATTAAACCATGTAATTCTACAGAACCGTAAAATATATTTGATATTTTTATAAAAGGACAAACTTTATCCAACCTTCTCTTTTACATAAAGGAGCAAAGCCTTCTCGAACACTTAAATGCACTCAACGGGTAAATGTAAAATTCCAACAGTATTAATTCTTTGAGACGACTTACAGAGTTCGTATTTTTTTTTTTTTATTGAACTACGGCGCCGATAGTCCTATAACTTTTCTTTTTACTCCAAAAGGCTTAAAACCCTATTTATCAGTTCACTTGTTTTTCGGCTTAATAACTATAGAACAAATATCTAACACCTATTTCGACTTATTATTTTGTATATTTTCTCTTGTTTTATTATATAGATATTAATTTTGTAAATATATATTAATGATTTCTGATGTTTAACACTCGCAGTGTTACACATTTGAAATAAAATTGAGGTCAGAAGAGTCCTCCCGTGACCGTGATCACTGTAAAGTGTTTGAAACGTCGGGAAATTAAAAATCAAATACAAACGCAATAGAATCCGTAAAAGTAGTTTTCTTTCAAAAATATATATATTAAAAATGGCTGCAAATAAGTTTATTAGATACTTGTGGATAAATCTATTTTTCAACAATCTAGATAGATATCAATCTGTCAAGCCCACTGTTGGATATAGGCCTAATGAAGTGAGAAAATACTAGAATACCATCAATAGGCCTACGGGATAATGCTCGCATTAAGTGTTGTGTGTTACCCATGAAAGTGTTGCTGCTCGTTATTTTTTTATAATTCTTATAGGGAAATGTGAAAAGTGATGAAACATATTCTATAATAAGTAAATATCTTATTTGTTAGTCTAGATAATGGTCTATCTATGTGCCAATTTTCATCCAAATCTATTCAATAGTTTATGCTTGATTGAGTATTAAATATAAAAAACATCCAAATAACTTGAAATAAAACAATCTATTATAAAATGGAGGAGAGGAAGGAAACCCCACCACTTTCCCACGGTTAACCAATATACCGTACACCTCAAGAAAGAAAGGAATACGGGGTGGGATCAAGGTGGAATAGGATATAATGAAATCTTACTCCTGTGATGAATGCGCGCGCATTCGAAGCCGAACCGTCCTGAGGATGCCTCGTTTAGAGGCGAAACACGTATCGAATCTTTATTCGAAGTTCTGCGGAAAATTGCAAGTAGAAGTTCTGGAGGCGGTGCTCATCACAGGAGTAAGATTTCCTTATATCCTATTCCACCTTGATCCCATCCCGTATTCCTTCCTTTCTTGTGGTGTACGGTATATTGATTAACCGTGGGAAAGTGGTGGGTTTTCCTTCCTCTCCTCCATTTTATAATAATAATGGATTTCTGCCATGTATCGCCTAATTCAATCAATTATAAAATAATCTGTACTATTGCGTTTAATTATACAGCGTTCATGGTAATGGAAGGAGCCCCGTGACCATGAACATGAAACCCGTCACCGAAAACGGGAAACTGCCGTAACCATGAGTCCAAAACGTCGGACAGTCTAAAATCAATCACAAACGCGATAGAATCCGTAAAAATAGTTTTCACAACTATAATATTGGTAAGATAATCTCGTATTACGAGTACAATGGAAACAAATACAGAGTTTTATAAGCAGAGTGTGTGAAGTATCTGACTGGATATGAATTGACAATCTGATACAAAATGAAATATCGCAATAATATGTTTTTTTTTTTTTTTTAAAGATACCACCCTGCACTAAGGAAATAAACCTTGTATTGCGGGGGACTTTACAAACATGCAATTAACGCAGACAAATTACACCCCGACTCAGAACAACACTTTGTGGATCACACAAAGTAATGTCCTACGTGGGAATCGAACCCACGGCACTGGCACGGAAGGTCGGTATCTTAACCACTACGCCATCTGTGCAGTCATATGTAATTTTCATACTTAAAGAATATGATGAATAGCCATAACGATTTGTATATCAGCATATATACCTCCCACTGTTGGCCTTGAGCCTCATTTATATGAAGTCCAATTGATAATACAATGTTAAATAATAATTATTGATAATACTACAGTTGTAAACCAACCCGAGTACTAATTTTGTGAATTCAAAATCGATTTCTTTCTTCTCTTTCATAGATGATGTTATATGTGTTTATATTCCCTAGTGGTTTATTACAACACCCACAGGTAAGATAGGGAGTGACGTATTGCACTATTTCTTCATCATAGCCCTCTTAAAATAGAGTTACTTTGAGTGTAAATATAGTAGTTAAGATAGCAACCTAATGTGCGAAATGTCGCGTTGATTCCCACGAGGATAATACTTCATGCGAACCACATATTGTTTCGAGTCTTATTTTTTTTTTTGCGGTGGCCTATGGATGCATCTCGCCCCGCTAAATCGGTCCGGGGTGACGGAAGAGGTGGCGCGTGACCTCATAGACCCACCATGTAAACTCCTCTCTTCGCCGTGCGAGCGGGCCACCGGTACCCAATCTTTGTCTTCGGTGTCCATATTGTTTTGAGTCTGGGTATAATTTATTTCCATTAATTATATATTTGTAAAATACCCCATAATATATGGTACATATACCATATAATATAGAAGTATTTAGTGCCTTTTTAGCGAAGGGTGTTAACATAAGGTACATATACCATATAATATATAAATCCTTAGTGCCTTTTTTAGTGAAGGGTGGTGGAAATTATTCTTTTAGCTTCTTCAGCTTTAATAAATACTCGCATATTCATTTTTCTTCAATATCTATAAGGTACAGATCGAACTGTTGCAATTTTGTTATATGTATTGATATAAGAAATACTATCATAGTATCATCATCATCATTTTAGCTCATATGTGCTCCACTGCTGGGAAACTCCTCTAAAAAAGAAAATTGAACTGGTATTTTTGGGCTTTTAAAACTGTTTGGTACAGATTTTATTACAAATATCTCTTGCATATAAAATATATATTCCGGATAGTCCTCAAATAATTTTAGTATAACTAATGACATTCTTAAAATATAGAATGATCAAATCATAACAGTAATTCAAATTACTGAAAATTGGTATTTAATATGCTTGATTATTTATAAAAACCCAATTACAAGCAAAAAATTATTGACACAAGTGGGATTCGAGCCTACATCTATTAGAAATCCGTTCCAATCGTACTGCCACTTACACCACCGTGAACCATTGTAAGACATCAATTCTCGCATCGTATTATATTTTCGTCTTTTTAAGCAGACGTGTGCCATCTACCAGGTAGATCGACGAACTGATGAAGGTGGCTGGGAGTCATTGGATGCGAGCGAAGCAGGACCACAATTTGTGGCGAAATGTGAGCGATGCTAACGTCCAGCAGTGGACGGCAAAAGGCTGAATGATAATGACGACGTAATTTACTTTTAAGTGCCTGACTTAAATAAACCCTAGGGAGTTCTTATAAAAATGTCAAATATTCTACACATGCTTTTCTCATTATTCTAGATGTAATCGTTTTGTAATCGTTTCGTAATCTGTGAAAAAAACACCGAATACAAACAAAATCCTAAATAAATAATCACAGTAAGGATATTAGGAAAATAATAAATAAAAGAAACCTTAATCTAATTACAAGGTGAGTAATTTTCGCCATTTATTTGTCTTTGATTAGATTATATAATTCCCTATTACGAAAGAAAATGATGCGAGGAATTACCCAAACGTATATAGATATAAAAATCTGTAACTAAGGCGACGTAGAGATAATAGTAATTTTGAAACCGATGTCGTTTTCCGCTACCTGCCTTCAACTCATACTTAAACTCTTATTATTATGCGCAAGATCTGCTGGAAAACTTAACCTTGGGCCAACTCCACCTGATGCCGTTTGGTTATTAATTACATTCCCAAGAAAGGTTGACGTCAGGTAGGGGGCCATTCATAAAACTATTGTCAATAACTTTAGCAATATGCACGAGTACATATTGCATCGACTTCAGATAATTGAGATAAGAGCAGGAGAAAAAAGAACTGCTGGAGAACTTACACATTGTTCATTTTATGTTATAACTTTAACTCTTTTTTCGTGTAAAGGAAGAATCCAATTTACCATCTTCTATCTTGACTGTGGATGTTGTAAAAGATATCATATACAGATAACACCGATGCAAGAGAAGGAAATTTTGAAATAAAACCCTTTTCAAACCATCTAACAAGCGTGGTGCAATTAGTCAATTTCTCTCCTAATGTATAGGAGGTTTGAGCCCAGCAGTGGGACGTATATGAGTTGAGATGATGATCTTTAATCAATTCAATAATTGTCGTATCGGATTGGAATGCGGCTACTACTTAGTGAGAGCCAGCAGGAAAATAGTCTTATCCGTTGGTGGTCAGTCCAATTTGGGATATGGTATCTCGGTATGATAGCTTACAGGACCGCAAGCTGCCCTGCTGTTATCTCAGATAATTTATAACGTATATCTATATCATACCTTAGAAAATATTAACTGTTGACAATTTTCTATCTACAGTCGCGAGCGGGTTCGTCCGGTAGTACCTTACTCTCGCAGAAAATCGACGTCCAAACAATGGCAATGTGTTGTTGTGCTTTGTGCGGTAAGTGAGAGCCGGCAGCTCAACTTTCTGAGTGAGTTTAGGGTTTTCATTGGTAAGCAACGGCCTAGCTGTATCATTGGTATTACAAAGGTCCATGTTAATACTTACCATCAGGTGTACTGCATGCTCGCTAGCCAACGACCGCAAAAAAAAAACGTTATCTTGCTTATCCCAATTACTGACAACAATTAATCATAATTATTGACATCTCTTAGTCATCTTTTGCGACAACTACAAAAGAGAAAAATATGCCCAATTATCTTCGTAATTCATCAGTATACAGTAATTTTAAAAATGATATTTTTTAAGTATTCTTGATGGTGTGTAGAGATGAAGTAACAATACAATTCATCACCTCTTTTCTTCTTGATCGTGGGTATCGTAAAAGACGAATAAAGAATATAATATGCAGTCCGGGTAAAGTTGTCATAGCCACCTGAGGCTAACAACTAAGTCACACAAAAAAAAAAGAAAATATTTGTGGTAAAAAAAAAAAAAAAAAAGGACCACACTGTTAACGGTTTTCTGTCTACAGTCGTGGGCCCTGCTTCGTTCGAGGAGCCTGAGAATCGGCAGCCCAACTTTCTGAGTGGTTTTGGGGTCTTTATTGGTAGGCGGCGGCCTCGCTATACCGTTGGTATTGCAAGAGTCCATGGGCTGCAGTGACACTTACCATCAGCAATAGAAAAAAATAGACAACATGTATGCAAGAGAAGGAAAACTCGATAATAATTTATTTTGCTCTAAAACATGGTACAATTTTTATTTGTTTAACATATTCTGTCATAATTATTCTGTAACATACAAAATTTTAATAGCATGAAAATATAATGCGATATTTTGACAACATAATATTAAGTTACAAATTCATTAAAATAAAACAAATCAAAACAGAATATGTCAAGGAAAAGACATTTTCGTAATACTAATTTTTTTTTTGTATTGGAGAACCTTCTGTATGATATAAAGTGTTTTTCAATTAGTCATCTCGTCAAATTATAATTAAATTGATTAAATGTCATATCGCGGAATTGGTAAAGTATATTATTAAATATTTTTCTACGCATTATATAGGAATTAAGGTAATATAGCTTCAAATTACTGAAATTTAGCATTTAATATGCTTGATTATTTATAAAAACCCGATTACGAGCGAAAAATGATGTCACAAGTGCATATATTTCGTTCATTTAGTCTTAAGTTATTTGATGCCATCCATGCATCTGCTTATTCAAGAGCTGAATATATATCATTTTCATACTCACACTTTATTAATCCTCCTAATAAAATGGATGAGTTGTCATAAAAAAAGACACTTATGCCAAATGGCCGCTGGGCAATGATTAATATAATATTAAAAATAAAAGTATATTGCCCTGGGGCACCCCGTAATTATTTACTAAGAATTTTGAGCGAGTTGATACAATTATATTAGAATCACTGTTATAATTAGAAATTATGAAGCAGCTATGACTTAATCCAGTTAAAAGTTGTTCCTCTCATAACATATTTATCAAGTAATATTTCATGACAGATGAAATCAAATGCTTTACCCATATCCATCAAAGTTACAGACACTGATATTTGACTATCAATACATTTTATTATCGGCTAGCTTTTGCCCGCGACTTCGTCCACGCAGAAGTCATCTCTGATAGAGTTAAATAGAAAAAGCAATGCAAGGTGTTGAAGGTTTGTCGCTAGGACGATAATCAACAGCGTCAGAAACTGGGATGCGGTCGCCGCCTTGTGCGAGTTAGTTGTCCAACGAAATTAGGCAATAGGGTGGGTTCGAGAGAAAATACTCTAGATTGACACGCTCTATCGTCGGTGCTTTGGGCGGCGCAAGCGTAAGTATCTGTATTGAGGTTCACTGCATGAGGGCTTCGACTCGAGATGATCCCCGGTTGCGGTGGCCCGCCCGCACAACGTAGATGTACGTGTACGGCGCGCGTGTATCTATATACCATAGCCGGTCACTAAAGAAAAAGGTGGTTCAAAAATCTATTCATTCTACAAATTATATTGCCATTACTATACTATTTACGGTATGACCATAGGATAAAAATATAATTATCGCCACCCTTTATTTGACTGTTTTGTTTCACCAGCAGAGTTGCGATCTCGTTAGATATGATTTATTATTTGAGTTATAGAGTGAACATTTTTGAAGCTAAACTTAACCTGTATCTTAAACCATTAGGCAAGAACCTATTAGCACCCACTATGTGTATCGTGTGAGCTCTCACGCCGGCACTGGTCGCCACAAAGGCACTGGTGCGGGGTTGATGGAGAGGGGAGAGAAACACGTGTTTATTTATTTTTACCGAAGAAAATTTGTACGTAATTTGAAAAGAATCGATAAAGAAATTTTCTCCCCATACATACTTTACTGCTTTATTACACTCCCTTAGGGGCGGAATTCATAAAATCCTTTCATATTGAATCTCTATGTCATAAATAAAAACGTGCTTCAAAATTGAATGTTTCTAACTTTATTAGTTTCGGCTTGGCGGTAATGAGTCGATTAACCCGTTTCACAGGCCTAATTTACACAACCAGAGGGTGAAAATTGACAAATGCCGGCTATTACCCCGGATTGATTTGATTCGACTCATAATTTGAAAAGAATCAATAAAGATTTTTTTCTCCCCATACCAGCTTTGCCACTCTGCTCCACCCCCTTAAGGGTATAATTTCGTAAAATCCTTTCTTAGTAAATCTCTACGTCATATAAAGAAACCACTGTCAACATTTCAAGTTGCCAGCTTCAATAATATCGGCTTGGCGCTAATGATTTAATGAGTCGTCCAACCCGCTGTACAGGCCTAATTTACACCCCCAGAGGGTGAAAATCAACAAATGCTGAAACACGTGTTTATTTATTTTTACTGAAAAATATTTGTACGTAATTTGAAAAGAATCGATAAAGATTTTTTTCTCCGAACATTTTTTAAATTGATATACCTTTTTTATTTATAAACCAATCGACATAAAATAAAGCCTAAATGTTAAGTGAAGCTTACCAAAATATTTTAATGTAAACCGCGTCTAAATCGGATAAGCCGTTTCTGAGATTAGCGTGCACAAACACACAGACAAACAGATAAACAGACAAAAATTTTAAAAATCATTGTTTTGGGTTCTGTTAGTATTGATGAAGGTCCCAGTAATATTTTTTCTCATATATCTTCAATGTACAGACAGCGATCCGTTACATTTTTATCATATGTATAGATTTTATCAGTTGGAAAGCAGCAAGTGACGTGCTTTTGTTTTTCCGAAAACCATTCTGTTTGTCTCTGATTATTTTTTTTATTTTTCAATAAAGTGCACGAGCTCTTTGTATAATACTTTTTCATATAATACTTTTTAATTTTGGAATATTATTATTTTACTCATTATGGTGATAGAGAAAGAATATACTACGTCATGACACCTTTATTTCATAAGTTGGAAATGCCAGAAGAGAGAAAATAAGTAGCAGATCTTTGTTAATCTTACGACCGTGATCGCTAAAGCGCTTACCAAGCATGGCGATTATTGTTTTATCAATGTCAGCTTATATATGTTTCACTAAATTTAAGGTGCCTCCTCAACGAAAGGTAAATTAACTATACCGCGCTAATCAGACGGGTTGGTATAAGAAGCTATTCCGAAATTTCCTTCTTTTATATTGCTAATATTAGAAAATTATATCCAATTTCAGATAAGCCGACGAATTCAACTTGGCTGGGCAGCATTCGGGCAATTTTTGAATATCTTTTCATCCAATATGCCGCAGTGTCTGAATACAAAGGTTTATAACTAGTATGTGTGTTACCAGCGATGACTTATAAGGTACTGAAACGTGGTTTCTAAATGTCGGGCTCATAAAAAGGCTCAAAGTCACTTATAGTACTATGGAGAACGCTATGCTCGCTATTTCTCTACGTGATAAAATCCGGAATAGGGTAATCCGTAGAAGAACGAGTGTAACCGACATAGTTCGAAGAATTAACATGATAAGTGACAATGGGCAGGCCACATCGCTCGTTGAACCGACAACCATTGGGAAGAAAGGTCCTTAAGTGGCGACTACGAATCGGATGACGCAGCGTAGGGCAACATCAAACTAGGTGGAATGAGGGCATTATACAGATCGCAGGAAACCGTTCGATGTAGGAGGCACCGGATCATTTTTAACGATTCTCGTGGCCTATGTCCAACAGTGGACATCTACAGGTTTATGAGTGGATAAATTCCTTAGCCTTATTTTTAACAATAGCCAAAACATTGCCTGACGAAGTCTGTTCTTACTCAATCACTACACAAACTGGTAAACAAAAGCTGCAGTCACATAGATCTACATAAAACGTTAATGATAAGAGTGGCCATATATTTCTTATCAGATAATAAATAAGTGTTTACTCATATTATGTTTGTTGAACGCTCTGTTGAACTTAGTTATTATTTTGATGTGAATGAGAAATAGTGGTTTTAATTGCTGACATGAATATTGGAAGATTTCATCAATTCCACACAGCTTTTGCAAGTAAGGGGTAGTATTTAATAGGATGTTTCAATGATTAATGACAAAGCTCACAAATAAAATAGTTGCTTTTGCAATACCCGACTAGAAATTTTTTCGTCTTCCTTAGCAGGACCGGACCGGGCATGCCCGATCTGGACCAGATAAGGTATGTAACGTAGAAGATATATCTGGACCCGATCAGGAAAACCTTATCGGGTCCAGATCAGGCATTCCTGATCGGGTCCAGATCAGGCGTTCCTAATCGGGTCCGGATGAAATTTTACTGATCGGAACCAAATCAATCATCTGCGTTATATATATTGCCTGATCCAAAACGAGTATGCCCAGTCCGGTCCTTTTAAAAAACATGAATATCTTAAAGAACATGTTTAATAGGTAAAAATATAAATTAATATATGACGTAGACACCGAATGCAGTGCTATATTCTTATCATAGAGAGTCCCAGTGAGCCGTTCCGACTATGGCGCAACCACCAGATGATAACGACTGCAACTGTCGCCTGAATTTCTCATTCATGACCTGATCGATCTGTTTTAATCTGATTCGATAATAACTAATCTAATATTAGGCCATGTCATTACGCTTTAGAGAATCTTAACACCGCGATTCAAATAATGACGTCATTTTACTAACGCCATCTATTTATTATGACCCAAAACATTTATTGCTAGAATGGTTGTTACAATATAATATTTCTATCTATATATGTTTTCAAATGTTAGGTACATTTATATATATATATATATATATATATATATATATATATATATATATATATATATATATATATATATATATATATATATATATATATATATATATATATATATATATGTATATTATTTATTTTTTAATTTAAATATAAATTATTTTTATATTATTAATTAAACATTATTATTATTATTAAATACATATGATTAATTAAAGATTTCAGATTAATCTCCTCTGATGCAAATACAATTTCGCCGTGGCATAAATATGACAATCAAGTCACTTTTTTGAATTTTGATTGATATTTTTTTTTGTGTTAGGAAAACTGTTTCTGGTTCTAATATACTACAAGCCTTACTATATACTTGATGATATTTCACATCAGGCTATCCTTATTTGGTCCTGATCTGGTATGCCTTACCATACTTGATGTTATTTCACATCAGGCTATCCTGATCAGGACCAGACCTGGTCCTGATAGGGTTTGCCGGATCCGGCATGTCTCATTCTATCCTGATCGGGTCCTGATCCGGTATGCCTTACCATACTTGATGATTTTTCACATCAGGCTATCCTTATTTGGTCCTGATTTGGTCCTGATTCGGTATGCCTTACCATACTTGATGTTATTTCACATCAGGCTATCCTGATCAGGACCAGACCTGGTCCTGATAGGGTTTGCCGGATCCGGCATGCCTCATTCTATCCTGATCGGGTCCTGATCCGGTATGCCCTTACCATACTTAATGATATTTCACATCAGGCTATCCTTATTTGGTCCTGATCTGGTCCTGATCCGGTATGCCTTACCACACTTAATGATATTTCACATCAGGCTATCCTTATTTGGTCCTGATCTGGTCCTGATCCGGTATGCCTTACCATACTTGATTTTATTTCACATCAAGCTATCCTAATCAGGACCAGACCTGATCCTGATCGGGTTTGCCGGATCCGGCATGCCTCATTCTATCCTGATCGGGTCCAGATACATGATCTGGTTGAACCACACTTTTTTCTAGTCGGGTAAGGCATACTTCTCCAACGTATTTTGAGCTGTTGAATCGATTCTAAGTTAGAATTAAGATCTTGTATACATTTTTTTATGGATATTTAAGTCTTAGAAGTGTTCGAAACGTGTTGCCATTATAAAAATGAGAGCAAAATATGATTTTTCACTACATATTGGGGTTCCGCCGGTTCTAGATGCATTTCTTCTTTATTTTTACAGTGTTAATACTATAATATACTTACCTAGAGCAAATTGGTCACGTACTGAAGGAAGGTGGAGTCAAGAGTCTCCGAAACCGGCGAGCGTGTATGAAGAGAATTATGAATATTTAGAAAGTGAGTGAAGTATGCAAGGATAGAGTTCTCTGGCACTCTGTTCTCTTTGCCTACCCTGCAAGGGATATGGCGTGATGATATGTATGTATGTATGTATGTAATACTATAATGGTTACTGATGTTTACGCAAGTAGGTATTACATATTTGAAATAAAATTACTTTTACGGATTCTATCGCGTTTGTATTTGATTTTTATTATTGATTTTTATTTGGTGATAATACTTCTAAAATTATGCCAATATTTGAATATATAAGTATAATAAACGGACAACGGGCTCGCCCAAAATGATTTAGTTGACGCTAAACGAGAAAAATAGGGTATTTACATCACCTATTGAGATTATCTAAAGTAGTACTTAGTACCTTCTTCAGAATTCTGGCTTCGAATAAGTGGTAACTAACACCTAGCGTGGCAATAAGAGACTTCACAAACGATATGTAAAGTTTTAAGATACAAGAAAGCTAGTTATTGTTAGTATCTTTTAGTATTCAAGAATATCCAATATAATACCGCCCAATTTTTACGCATGGAATATCATTAGAAACGATTAAGGAATATAAGGCGATAATATCATTGACAAGAAGGAGGAAACTTTAAAATAAAATCCAAAGCCAACCTATATAATATTCATATATTATATTCGGACAATCCCACAAACTTCTTACGGGCGGGCTATTAAAGTGAAGAACTTAGTACTGGTGGTCCACCCAATTGGCGAAAAAGAAGTGCGGTACGGCAGAGTATGAAGTTGCACAATACTACTTTCACCGCTTTGGGCAGTTTGCATCATTACTGACGCTTAGTACGGGTAGTGTGCCCGATTTCCTAACGTCTGTAGAAATGCTTCACTTCAAAAACCTTGGCAAATAAGTACTCCTAAAATGGTGTCCCATAACACTTCTCTTTGCTGGAGAATCAGGCCTTTCAAAACTAATCGAGTTACCAGAAGAGTAACGTAAACTAATGTTGTCCTTAGGTATAGATACAGGGAAGAAAGAATTCGGGATATTAGCAGGTTGTCATCACCGCGAATCTAGTATTAATCCTGAAACCCCAGGCTAAGGACATTCTTCCCCAAGACTGGCGGACCTTCGTGCGGCGTGCATTAGTGCCCGAAGGTCCTACACCCGCAGTCGGCGGCGTCGCCGCGATGTTGAGCGGGAGGGCCAGCTGTACGAGGCGTACCGCAATGCGCGTACCGCCTTTCGGCTGGCCATCCGGTCCGCCAAGGACGCGAGTTGGCAGGAGATGCTGGACGGTCTTGACCGTGACCCCTGGGGTCGCCCGTATCGCGCGTCGCTGAATAAGCTTCGCGCGCAGGCCCCCCCCCTCACCGAGACCCTCCAGCCCGACCTCCTTCGTAGAGTGGTCAAGGAGCTGTTCCCGCGGCAGTCGGAGCACACGCCCCCGGTCATGGCTTCGCCAGATCACGACCGGCAGGCCGTCGAGAGTGTTCCGCCCGTGACGGAGTCGGAAGTGGGGGCAGCCGTGGCGAAGATTCGTTCCGCCACCACGGCCCCCGGCCCGGACGGAATCCCCGTCCGGGTGTTGACGTTGCTCCTCGAGCATCTCGAACCTCGCCTCAGGCGACTGTTCAACGCCTGTCTGACGTCTGGACAGTTCCCTGAGTGCTGGAAGGAAGGGAGGTTGGTTCTCCTGCCAAAGCCGGGACGGCCCCCGGATTCGCCGTCGGCCTACAGGCCCATTGTGCTTCTGGACGATGTGGGTAAGCTGCTGGAGCGTGTCCTCGCTGCCCGCATCGTCCAGCACCTGGAAGAGGTGGGGCCCGATCTGTCGGACGCTCAATTTGGGTTTCGAAGGGGGCGTTCGACCATCGGGGCCCTGCTACGCCTGAGGCAGACGGCCGCGGAGGCTGTCGCCGGCAAAGGAGTGCTGTTGGCGGTGTCGTTGGACATCGCCAACGCCTTCAATAGTCTGCCATTCAGCTGCATCAGGGAGGCGCTCCGGTTCCACGGAGTGCCCCTGTACCTCAGGCGGCTGGTGGTAGACTATTTGAAGGGGCGCAGTGTTCTCTACGCGAGCCCCGCAGGGGACATTGTGCGGACGCCCATGTCGTGCGGTGTTCCGCAGGGGTCGGTTCTGGGGCCGACTCTGTGGGACATCGGTTACGACTGGGCGTTGAGAGGGAGTCTCCCCCCCGGGCTGAGCGTTATTTGCTATGCTGACGACACGCTCGTCACAGCCCGGGGCAGGACATTCGAAGAGGCGGCGAGCCTGGCCACTCTCGGCACCGAGGAGATGGTCAGGCGGATCGAGGCGCTGGGGCTCAGGGTGGCCCTAAACAAGACGGAGGCTCTACTATTCCATGGGCCCCGTGTGAGGCTGCCCATTGGCGCCTCGTTAGTCGTCAACTCCATCCACATCAGTATCCAGGCCCATATGAGGTACTTGGGTCTGGTGCTCGACGGGCGATGGTGGTTCCGGGAGCATTTTCGTCAAATTGCTCCCCGGCTGGTCGGCGCGGCGTCCGCCCTTTCTCGGCTCATGCCGAACGTGGGCGGACCCAGTTTTCAGGGCCGACGGCTGTATGCGGGGGTGATCCGCTCAATGGCCATGTACGGCGCACCCGTGTGGGCGAGGGCTCTGAACGCCCAACTCAGGGCGGTTCTGTGGAGGCCACAGAGAGTCATGGCGGTCAGAGCCATTCGTGGGTACCGCACGGTGTCGACAGAGGCGGCGTGCCTATTGGCCGGGACACCCCCTTGGGACCTAGAGGCGGAGATGCTCTCCGACCTCTACCGGCGGGTTACCTCAATGCGCGAAGAGGGTGGCTTCCCATCGTTCAACGAGATAGCCACCTGGCGCGAGGACGCCCGCCGAGAAGTCATCGCCCGTTGGGCTACGCGGCTGGAGAGGCCTAGATACGGTGTTATTACCGTTGAGGCCCTCCGGCCCGTACTGATGGAGTGGATGGAGCGGCGGCACGGAGTTCTCTCTTTCCGGTTGGTGCAGGTCTTGTCGGGGCATGGTTGCTTCGGCAAGTACCTGCACACGGTCGTGCGGAGGGAGTGGACTCCGTCCTGCCACCATTGCAGTAGCGACGAGGACACGGCGCAACATACGCTCGAGGTATGTTCGGGCTGGGACGGGCAGCGCCGTGACCTCGTCGCTGTCATCGGTGCCGACCTGACGCTGCCGGCTGTTGCGCGAGCGATGGTCGACAGCGTCAGGAATTGGGACGCGGTCGCCGCCTTCTGCGAGGCTGTCATCTCGCAGAAGGAGGCGGCGGAACGGGCCCGGGAGGATTCCCGTGACCCGGGCCGCCGCCCGCGGCCGGGGCGGCGCAGGCGAGTACCTGCGCCTGATGCCGCCCTAACCGAGGCTTCGGGTGATCGGACCAGGGAATTGTCCGGTCATCCGACGTGAGGCCACCGCGTGAGGACGACGCCTCAACGGCGAAAGCTGGGCGTCGACAAGAGAGGAGCCCAAGAGGGCATACCGCCGAGCGGGCCACCGAAGACAAAGATCGGGTACCGGTGGCCCGCTCGTACGGCGAAGAAGAGGTGCTTGCAGGGTGGGTCAATGGGGTTGCGCGCCGCCTCTTCCGTCACCCCGGACCGATTTGGCGGGGTGCGACGTCAAAAAAAAAAAAAATAAATAAAAGGCTAAGGACATTCTTAAAGAAAATGTCCGCATAACTAGATATATAAAAAAAATAGCGAATGAAATAGTACTTAATTCGATTCAAATAACTTTCTCTGCAGACCTTTCAAAACGAATTTTAAATATAATCAAGCAGAAAAAATTCTAAATATTCTTAAGGGATAATTTTTCTATGCATTACTCTTTAATTTAATGAAATAAACTGAGGACCAAATCATAATTCACGACACGATTATATTAAGATGACAAATACGCCGTCGGAAAAGCTTTTTGGTCGTGTCAAAAATTGTCTTTTAAAATATTTACAATTTAAGTAGAAGAGTGGTTTTTATAATATCATTAGAGGCAACGAGAAATTGAGAGGAAAATTAATTCAAGGGTCTGGTGAGATTGGCTTTTGATCTTATTACCATAATAATGTATTTATAGTCCACTATAATTTTAATATCATTTAATATGTTTAAATTTAATATATAGATAATATAATAATTTTCGTGTGTAATAATGGGAATGATGTAAAATGGGTACTTATGATTCAGAAGAGATAAATAGACGTACATCTAAATTTTTTTATTCCTTATGATGGCAAACGAGCAGACAACACACCCGATGGTAAGTGTCACTGCCACCCATGGACCTTTTTAATACCAAGGGTCTAGCTAGGCCGCTGCCCACCAATGCAAACCCCAAACTCGCCCCAGTTGGGCTTCCGACTCTCTCACTCACCGAACGAAGCGCGATAACATATTGCTATTACTCAGACTTCGTCGATCTTCTGCGAGAGTGGCTAACCCGAACAGACCAGCCCGCGGCTGTAGAAACAGAATTGTCAACAGCGTGGTCCTACCACTATTGAGATTAGTAGCGGGGTCCTTTTTTTTTTTTTTTTTTTTTTTTTTTTATTGGTGGGCTATGGGTGCGTCTCGCCCCGCTGAATCGGTCCGGGGTGACGGAAAGGCGGCGCGTGACCCCACAGACCCACCGTAAAACCTTCTCTCTTCGCCGTGCGAGCGGACCACCGGTACTCGATTTTAACTTCGGTGGCCCGCCCGGCGGTTTACCCTCGCGGGTTCCTCTCGTCGACGCCCCGACAGATTTCGCCGTCGGGGCGTCGCCCTCACGCGGTGGCCTCACGTCGGGTGACCGGACAATTCCCCGGTCCGATCACCCGAGGCCTCGGTTAGGGCGGCATCAGGCGCAGGTATTCGCGCCTGCGCCGCCCCGGCCGCTGACGGCGGCCCGGGTCGCGGGATTCCTCCCGGACTCGTTCCGCCGCCTCCTTCTGCGAGATGACAGCCTCGCAGAAGGCGGCGACCGCGTCCCAGTTCCTGACGCTGTCGACCATCGCTCTCGCGACAGCCGGCAGCGTCAGGTCGGCACCGATAACAGCGACGAGGTCACGGCGCTGCCGGTCAAAGCCCGGACACGCCTCCAGCGTGTGTTGCGCCGTGTCCTCGTCACTGCTGCAATGGTGGCAGAACGAAGTCCACTCCCTACACGCGACCGTGTGCAGGTAAAAGCCGAAGCATCCGTGCCCCGACAACACCTGCACCAGTCGAAAGGAGAGGACTCCGTGCCGCCGCTCCATCCACTCCATCAATACGGGCCGGAGAGCCTCGACGGTGACGACACCGTGTCTAGGCCTCTCCAGCCGCGTAGCCCAACGGGCGATGACGTCTCGGCGGGCGTCCTCGCGCCAGGTGGCTATCTCGCTCAGCGATGGGGAGCCACCTTCGTCGCGCAGTGAGGTCACCCGCCGGTAGAGGTCGGAGAGCATCTCCGCCTCTAGGTCCCACGGGGGTGTCCCGGCCAGTAGGCATGCCACCTCGGTTGATACCGTGCGGTACCCGCGAATGGCTCTGACCGCCATGACTCTCTGGGGTCTCCACAGAACAGCCCTGAGCTGGGCGTTCAGAGCCCTCGCCCACACGGGTGCGCCGTACATGGCCATAGAACGGATCACCCCCGCATACAGCCGTCGGCCCTCGAAGCTGGGTCCGCCCACGTTCGGCATGAGCCGCGAAAGGGCGGACGCTGCGCCGACCAGCCGGGGAGCAATTCGGCGAAAATGCTCCCGGAACCACCATCGCCCTTCGAGCACCAGACCCAAGTACTTCATATGGGCCTTTTTTTTTTTTTTTTTTTTTTTTTTTTTTTTTTTTTTTTTTTTTTTTTTTTTTTTTTTTATTGGTGGGCTATGGGTGCGTCTCGCCCCGTCAAATCGGTCCGGGGTGACGGAGAAGGCGGCGCGTGACCCCATAGACCCACCATAAAATCCTCTCTCTTCGCCGTGCGAGCGGACCACCGGTACCCGATCTTTGTCTTCGGTGGTCCGCTCGGCGGTTTACCCTCGCGGGTTCCTCTCGTCGACGCCCCGACAGATTTCGCCGTCGGGGCGTCGCCCTCACGCGATGGCCTCGCGTCGGGTGACCGAACAATTCCCCGGTCCGATCACCCGAGGCCTGGGTTAGGGCGGCATCAGGCGCAGGTATTCGCGCCTGCGCCGCCCCGGCCGCTGGCGGCGGCCCGGGTCGCGGGAGTCCTCCCTGACTCGTTCCGCCGCCTCCTTCCGCGAGATGACAGCCTCGCAGAAGGCGGCGACCGCGTCCCAATTCCTGACGCTGTCGACCATCGCCCTCGCGACAGCCGGCAGCGTCAGGTCGGCACCGATAATAGCGACGAGGTCGCGGCGCTGCCCGTCCCAGCCCGAGCATTCCTCGAGCGTATGTTGCGCCGTGTCCTCGTCACTACTGCAATGATGGCAGCCCGGAGTCCACTCCCTGTACACGACCGTGTGCAGGTATTTCCCAAAGCACCCGTGCCCCGTCAACACCTGCACCAGTCGGAAGGTGAGGACCCCGTGCCGCCGCTCCATCCATTTCATCAATACGGGCCGGAAGGCCTCGACGGTCACGATACCGTGTCTAGGCCTCTCCAGCCGCGTAACCCAACGGGCGATGACGTCTCGGCGGGCGTCCTCGCGCCAGGTGGCTATCTCGCTCAACGATGGGGAGCCACCCTCCTCGCGCAATGAGGTAACCCGCCGGTAGAGGTCGGAGAGCATCTCCGCCTCTAGGTCCCACGGGGGTGTCCCGGCCAATAGGCACGCCGCCTCTGTCGACACCGTGCGGTACCCGCGAATGGCTCTGACCGCCATGGCTCTCTGTGGCCTCCACAGAATCGCCCTGAGCTGGGCGTTCAGAGCCCTCGCCCACACGGGTGCGCCGTACATGGCCATCGAGCGGATGACCCCCGCATACAGCCGTCGGCCCTCGAAACTGGGTCCGCCCACATTCGGCATGAGCCGAGAAAGGGCGGACGCCGCGCCGACCAGCCGGGGAGCAATCTGTCGGAAATGCTCCCGGAACCACCATCGCCCGTCGAGCACCAGACCCAAGTACTTCATATGGGCCTGGATGTTGATCTGGATGGAGTTGACGACTAACGAGGCGCCGGTTGGCAGCCTTACGCGTGGCCCATGGAATAATAGGGCCTCCGTCTTATTTAAGGCCACCCTGAGCCCCAGCGCCTCGATTCGCCTGACCATCTCCTCGGTGCCGAGAGTGGCCAGGCTCGCCGCCTCTTCGAGTGTCCTGCCCCGGGCTGTGACGAGCGTGTCGTCAGCATAGCACACCAAGCTCAGCCCAGGGGGGAGACTCCCTCTCAACGCCCAGTCGTACCCGATGTCCCACAGAGTCGGCCCCAGAACCGACCCCTGTGGAACACCGCACGACATGGGCGTCCGCACAATGTCCCCTGCGGGACCCGCGCAGAGGATACTGCGCCCCTCCAGATAGTCTGCCACCAGCCGCCTGAGGTACAGGGGCACTCCATGGAAACGGAGCGCCTCCCTGATGCAGCTGAATGGCAGACTATTGAATGCGTTGGCGATGTCCAGCGACACCGCCAACAGCACTCCCTTGCCGGCGACAGCCTCCGCGGCCGTCTGCCTCAGGCGTAGCAGGGCCCCGATGGTCGAACGCCCCCTCCTAAACCCATATTGAGCGTCCGACAGATCGGGCCCCACCTCCTCCAAGTGTCGGACGATGCGGGCAGCGAGAACACGCTCCAACAGCTTACCCACATCGTCGAGAAGCACGATGGGCCTGAAGGCCGACGGCAAATCCGGGGGCAGTCCCGGCTTTGGCAGGAGAACCAACCTCCCCTCCTTCCAGCACTCAGGGAACCGTCCAGACGTCAGACAGGCGTTGAACAGTTGCCTGAGGCGAGGCTCGAAGTGCTCGAGGAGCGACGTCAACACCCGGACTGGTATTCCGTCCGGGCCGGGGGCCGTGGTGGCGGAGCGAATCCGCGCCACTGCCGCCCCCACTTCCGACTCCGTCACGGGTGGAACACTCTCGTCGTCGGCCTCCCGGTCTTGATCTGGCGAAGCCATGACCGGGGGCGTGTGTCCCGACTGCCGTGGAAATAGCTCCTCGATCACCCTACAGAGGAAATCGGGCTGGAGGGTCTCGGTGAGGGGGGGGCCCTGCGCGCGAAGCTTGTTCAGCGACGCGCGATACGGGCGACCCCAGGGGTCACGGTCGAGACCGTCCAACATCTCCTGCCAACTCGCATCCTTGGCGGCTCGGATGGCCAGCCGAAAGGCAGTCCGCGCACTGCGGTACGCCTCGTACAGCTGGCCCTCCCGCTCAGCGTCGCGGTGACGCCGCCGGCTGCGGGTGTAGGACCTTCGGGCACTGATACACGCCGCGCGAAGGTCCGCCAGTCTTGGGGACCACCAGTAGACCCCCTGCCTCGGAGGTAGACGCCGCACCCTGGGCATGGCCGCATCGCAGACCTGCGTTAACGCACTGCGGATGCGGACAGCCTCAGCGTCCACTCCGTCCGCTGGGGGCGGTGAGGACAGCCACGTGTGAACGATGGCCGCCTCCGCCAGTAGGTCCCTATCAAGACGACCCACAGCCCACCGCGGAAACGCGGGAGCTCCGTCCGCCCTGTGACCCCTACCGGGTTCCCGGGGGGAGACCTCCATCCGGATGTACCGGTGGTCCGACAGGGTCTCCGCCTCCTCCAGGACACTCCAGTTCCTCACCCGTGGCGCGACAGCGGGGCTAGCGAACGACAAGTCCACTATCGACCCGCCCTGCTGCCGCACACACGTGTTCACTGATCCCCTGTTAACAACACAGAGGCCCAGTGAAGCCGCCCACTCAACGACCGCCCGCCCGCGGTCGTCCGTCATAGGGGACCCCCACGCCGTGGATTTGGCGTTGAAGTCCCCCAGGACCAGGACGAGGCCCGGTGCCAGTCGCCGTATCGAAGCCTCCAAGGTGGTGAGGGAGGCCCTGAAATCGTCCATTCTCCTGTTAGGGGAGAGGTAAACGCTGAACAGTGTGACCCCTCCCCATTCCGCAGCGACAAATTCTTCGCCCCTATCCAAAAGGGATAAGGACGGGAAGTGCCGCTGCGTTGAGACGACGATTGCCGCAGTTCCGTTTCGGCTGACCACCCAATTGGGGCGATCAGGCACGACGTACGGTTCCGCGACTACGGCTGCACCAATCGACCACTCCGCCATGGATTGCAGGAGGAGATCCTGCGCACCGGCGGAGTGGTTGGTGTTGGCCTGCAGGAGGTGAATGGATTCTGCAGCCATTAGTGGGCCGTATCCATCACCTCCGCCTCGCCAGTGGGCGATCGGGCCGCGCTAGAAGCGGGAGCGGCCGTGGTCGAAAGGCCGCCCCTCCCCTTTGGGGCCGAAGCTGGAGGTCTGCACGCCCCAGAGCCCATGCGGTGCTTGGCGGGCTTATTGCCCGCCGCACACGCGGGGCAGTGGGGCGGGGCGGCGCAAGATGCCGCCACATGCCCGGTCTGACCGCAGCGGAAACACAATCCGCCGCAGTCGAAGCAATTAGTGCACGTTGGTCGAGTATGTCCGACCGCCATGCACTTATAACACCTCGCAGGCCGGTGCTCAAGCACGGTTACCCGCGCCGAGCTCCAGCCCACGAGGAGCCTGCCTGAGCCGGCCAGTTGCCTGACCGACTCCACCGCGCACTGCGCCCAGGCAGCACCTACGCCACCCGGACCGGGACGAATGGCACCAACCCGGACGGTGTCTATGGGACACCCGGTTTTCGAGGCAATAGCCTCCCGGATGTCTTCCACCGTCACAGAGTCGTCCAGACCCGAAATGCGCATTTCGGCGCACTTGACGGGCCTGGCGATCCTGATGCCACCCTCCCCGGCGAACAAACCTCGCAGCTTCTCAGCTACGCTGTCAGCCGTCTTGGCGCCCTCGGCCCCTGGGAACTCGAGGATTCGAGCCCCCGTCCGGGCCTTGCGGGTCCTGGCTTCGACGCCTCCAATATCGGAGACGTCTAGCTCCCGCCGGGCCTTCCTCAAGACGGCCTCGTAGCTGAGGCCCTTCTCGGCCGCCTCAGGCAGCACAGTGACCACCACTGCGGCTGTCTTCGGCGACTTGAGCCCCTTGCGCGGCCTCTTCTTCTTGTCGCCAGCTCCTGCCTTGGGAGCGGAGACCTCAGCGGCGCGCTTGGCCTCCGCTCTCTTTCTTTGGCCGCGACTCCTTCTGTCGCGCTCGGCTACCTGCCAACCCTGTTCGGGTGCGGCAGTCGTGCCAGACGCGGAAGGCCTCGTCGCAGCCTCGCTGGTCGTCGCCGGCGGTGTTGGTGCGGGCGACTTCAGCAGTCCGGCAGGAGCCGGCGCCGTCTTCCTCCTCAGGGCAGGTCCCTTCGGAGCAGGGCCGGGGCCTTTGGGCTTAGGCCCAGCCGCGGCCGCGGCGTAGCTCCCCACGCGGCCACCCTGACAAGGCAGCGGGGCGGGGGCTGGTGCCGTATGTGGCCGCTTATCTGCGGCAAGAGGTGGCCGGACACGTGGTTCTGGAGGCAGCCTTGCCTCCAGAACAGCGAAGCGCGCATCGACGATTTTGCCCACTGCGTCGATTATTGCGCGCAGGGACTCGTCCGGCAATCCCCCTACCGCAGGCAGCGGGGTAGGCAGCGGGGTCGGCAGCGGGGTCGGCGCCTCCGGTTGAGTCTCCACCAGGGCCCGCTCCGGGACGCTTGGCGACTTCGTCGCCGCGGCGGGAGGCGTCCTCCTCGTCACAGGGACGGGTCTCGGCTCGGTGGCCGCGACGACTTCAGCCGGCGGCATGCCCTCCGCAGCGGGAGGCGTCCTCCTCGCCGCAGGGACGGGTTTCGCCGCAGCAGCCTTTTTCGCGCGCGCCCTGATCGTCGGCTGTGGCGCAGGCGGCAGACGGTGGTCCACTTGGGCCCGCAGGTCGGCCATATCCTTGGCCAACAAGCTGTTCACCCGCCGCACCGCCTCCAGCTCGGACGCCAACTGGTGGTTCAGGTCCCGCAGGCCTGAGACCTCGCCACTAAGGCGAGCATTTTCGGCCCGCAGGTCCAGGGGGTCGTCGCTCACGCGAGCAGCAGGCGCCGCCTCACGCCGAGGAGTCGTCGACCGTCCTCCTGCTACTGCGGCCCCTCGCCCTCTGCGAGAGGCCGGCACCTTCGGTGGAGGCATGATGGTCACGCTCCCCTCGGAGTCGGCGCCCGAGCTGCCTCCCTTGCTCAGGGGGCGCTTTCGCACCTGCGAGGGGAGGGCCTCCTCCCTGGTCGTCACAGCCGCCGCCGCAGTACGCAGCAATGACCTAGCGGCTTCCGACCCGCTGTCTTCTTCTCTGGACGGCCCTGCGGATACACCGCCCTCGTCCATCTTAGCGGCAGATCCGCTGCCCTCGCCTACGGACGGCTCTGCGACGTCACTGTCGCCCTCGTCCGTACACGGCTCTGCAGCAATTCTGCCACCGTCCTCCTTTTCAGCAGCGGCAGCCTCTCTGCGCGCTCGCCGCTCCTCCATCCGCCTTTTGTGGCTCAGGCCGTTGCCCCGAGTCTTTCGAGGCGACTTCCTCTTCTTCTTTTGGGCCTCCACGATTTGTGCCGGGCCCTCGGCGGACGCCTCAAGTCCTGAGGACGAGGCGTCGTTGTCAGTTTTTCTTTGGCTTGACAAGGCCGTGGTGTGAGAATCACAAGGATTCCCGTCGGTTTTTAAAAATGTTTTTAAATTTAAGGTATCCATATGATTCCCACGAGTAGGGGAGATACACAACGTCGACCCGGGCAGAGATCCCTTTACCCGGGCAAGCCTACATTTACCAACCAGGGGGGCAGCCGGTGCCCTGGCTGGAGCGTGCTAACGACAGAACAACCCATCTGCCATGCATCTTCTCGCCGCACGCCAGAACTTAAGATTCTGGGTGATTTCCGAGTTCGAATGTTACTTCGAACTCTTTATAGAGGTTGTCTTCCTCGCGGTCCGGGCGGTTAAGCCAAGACCCTCGCTCCTGATACTACGCCTCAAGACAACGTGTCTTGAAGCAAGATACCAGGTTTACGATGTGTGGGCGGTGGCATGTGCCTGCCCAGCCCTCAAATGAATGAGTGACTGAGCCCGTCCCAATATTTCGCGTCCTATACCCTCTACTACGACTGTAGTAGAGTAAGGAGCGAAATCGCGCAGATATTCGCTACGGACGACAGTACAACAGAAGAACTGGGGACCGCCGCCCGCACCCAGGGTACACCGCGTGGAGGTTTCTGGGATAGTACCCCACTTCATATGGGCCTGGATGCTGATGTGGACGGAGTTGATGACTAGCGAGACGCCGATTGGCGGCTTTACGCGTGGCCCATGGAACAATAGGGCCTCCGTCTTATTTAGGGCCACCCTGAGCCCCAGCGCCTCGATTCGCCCGACCATCTCCTCGGTGCCGAGAGTGGCCAGGCTCGCCGCCTCTTCGAGTGTCCTGCCCCGGGCTGTGACGAGCGTATCGTCAGCGTAGCATATCACGCTCAGCCCGGGGGGGAGACTCCCTCTCAACGCCCAGTCGTACCCGATGTCCCACAGAGTCGGCCCCAGAACCGACCCCTGTGGAACGCCGCACGACATGGACGTCCGCACAATGTCCCCTGCGGGACTCGCGCAGAGGACACTGCGCCCCTCCAAATAGTCCGCCACCAGCCGCCTCAGGTACAAGGGCACCCCATGAAATTGGAGCGCCTCCCTGATGCAGCTGAATGGCAGACTATTGAATGCGTTGGCGATGTCCAGCGACACCGCCAACAGCACTCCCCCGCCGGTGACAGCCTCCGCGGCCGTCTGCCTCAGTCGTAGCAGGGCCCCGATGGTCGAACGCCCCCTTCTAAAACCGAATTGAGCGTCCGACAGATCGGGTCCCACCTCCTCCAGGTGCTGGACGATGCGGGCAGCGAGGATGCGCTCCAGCAGCTTACCCACATCGTCGAGGAGCACGATGGGCCTGTAGGCCGACGGCGAATCCGGGGGCCGTCCCGGCTTTGGCAGGAGAACCAACCTCCCCTCCTTCCAGCACTCAGGGAACCGTCCAGACGCCAAACAGGCGTTGTACAGCTGCCTGAGGTGAGGCTCGAGGTGCTCGAGGAGCGACGTCAGCACCCGGACTGGTATTCCGTCCGGGCCGGGGGCCGTGGTCGCGGAACGAATCCGCGCCACAGCTGCTCCCACTTCCGTCTCCGTCACGGGCGGAACACTCTCGTCGTCAGCCTCCCGGTCTTGTTCTGGCGAGGCCATGACCGGGGGCGTGTGTTCCGACTGCCGTGGAAACAGCTCCTCGACCACCCTACAGAGTAAGTCGGGCTGGAGGGTCTCGGTGAGGGGGGGCCCTGCGCGCGAAGCTTGTTCCGCGACGCGCGATACGGGCGACCCCAGAGGTCACGGTCGAGACCGTCCAGCATCTCCTGCCAACTCGCACCCTTGGCGGCTCGAATGGCCAGCCGAAAGGCCGTCCGCGCATCGCGGTACGCCTCGTACAGCTGGCCCTCCCGCTCAGCGTCGCGGTGACGCCGCCGGCTGCGGGTGTAGGACCTTCGGGCTCTGATACATGCCGCACGAAGGTCCGCCAATCTTGGGGACCACCAGTAGACCCCCTGCCTCGGAGGTAGACGCCGCCGCACTCTGGGCATGGCCGCATCGCAGATCTGCGTTAACGCACTGCGGATGCGGACAGCCTCGGCGTCCACCCCGTCCGCTGGGGGCGGTGAGGACAGCCACGTGTGAACGATGGCCGCCTCCGCCAGTAGGTCCCTGTCAAGACGACCCACAGCCCACCGCGGAAACGCGGGAGCTCCGTCCGCCCTGTGACCCCTACCGGGGTCCCGGAGAGGGGAGACCTCCATCCGGACGTACCGGTGGTCCGATAGGGTCTCCGCCTCCTCCAGGACACTCCAGTTCCTCACCCGTGATGCGACAGCGGGGCTAGCGAACGACAAGTCCACTATCGACCCGCCCTGCTGCCGCACACACGTGTTCACTGAGCCCCTGTTAAGAACACAGAGGCCCAGTGAAGCCGCCCACTCGATGACCGCCCGCCCGCGGTCGTCCGTCATAGGGGACCCCCACGCCGTGGATTTGGCGTTGAAGTCCCCCAGAACCAGGACGAGGCCCGGTGCTAGTCGCCGTATCGAGGCCTCCAAGTTGGTGAGGGAGGCCCCGAAATCGTCCATTCTCCTGGTAGGGGAGAGGTATACGCTGTAGAGCGTGACCCCTCCCCACTCCGCCGCGACAAATTCCTCGCCCCTATCCAAAAGAGACAAGGACGGGAAGTGCCGCTGCGTTGAGACGACGATTGCCGCAGTTCCGTTTCGGCTGACCACCCAATTGGGGCGATCAGGCACGCAGTACGGTTCTGCGACTACGGCTGCACCAATCGACCACTCCGCCATGGATTGCAGGAGTAAATCCTGCGCACCGGCGGAGTGGTTGGTGTTGGCTTGCAAGAGGTGGTGCATGGATGGTGTAGCCATTAACGGGCTGTATCCATGACCTCCCCCTCGCCGGCGGGCGATCGGACCGCGCTAGGAGCGGGAGCGGCCGTGGTCGGAGGGCCACCCCGCCCCTTTGGGGCCGAAGCTGGAGGTTTGCACGCCCCAGAGCCCATGCGGTGCTTGGCGGGCTTATTGCCCGCCGCACACGCAGGGCAGTGGGGCGGGGCGGCGCAAGATGCCGCCACGTGCCCGGTTTGACCGCAGCGGAAACACAGTCCGCCGCAGTCGAAGCAATTAGTGCACGTCGGTCGAGTATGTCCGACCGCCATGCACTTATAGCACCTCGCAGGCCGGTGCTCAAGCACGGTCACCCGCGCCGAGCTCCAGCCCACGAGGAGCCTGCCTGAGCCGGCCAGTTGCCTGACCGACTCCACCGGGCACTGCGCCCAGGCGGCACCTACGCCGCCCGGACCGGGGCGGATGACACCAACCCGGACGGTGTCTATGGGACACCCGGTTCTCGAGGCAATAGCCTCCCGGATGTCTTCCACCGTCACGGAGTCGTCTAGACCCGCGATGCGCATTTCGGCGCACTTGACGGGCCTGGCGATCCTGATGCCACCCTCCCCGGCAAACAAACCTCGCAGCTTGTCAGCTACGCTGTCGGCCGTCTTGGAGCCCTCGGCCCCGGGGAACTCGAGGATTCGAGCCCCTGTCCGGCCCTTGCGGGTCCTGGCTTCGACGCCTCCGATATCGGAGACGTCTAGCTCCCGCCGGGCCTTCCTCAAGACGGCCTCGTAGCTGAGGCCCTTCTCAGCCGCCTCAGGCAGCACAGTGATCACAACTGCGGCTGTCTTCGGCGACTTGAGCCCCTTGCGCGGCCTCTTCTTTTTACCGGCTCCTGCCTGTGGAGCGGGAGCGGGGACCTCAGCGGCGCGCTTGGCCTCCGCTCTCCTTCTCTGACCGCGACTCTTCCGGTCGCGCTCGGCCACCTGCCAACCCTCGGGCGCAGCAGGCGCGACAGGCGCGGAAGGCGCAGTCGTTGACGCGCTGGTCGTCGCCGGCGGTGTTGTTGCCGACGATGACTGCGGTCCGGCAGGAGCCGGTACCGTCCTCTTCCTAGGTTTCGGCACGGGCCCCTTGGGCTTGGGCGCACCCGCGGCCGCGGCGTAGCTGCCACCCACGCGGCCACCCTGACAAGGCAGCGGGGCGGGGGCTGATGCCACATGCGACCGCTTGTCCGCGGCGAGAGGCGGCCGAACACGTGGTTCTGGAGGCAACCTTGCCTCCAGAACGGCCACGCGCGCATCAACGAGTTTCCCGACTGCGTCGATGATTTGGCGCAGGGCCTCGTCTTAGTAGCGGGGTCCTCCCATTATTGAGAATTCAGAATTTACGATGATTAACACAATATTATGTGATATAACTACGAATACTACCAACCGTTACATTGGTTTTATTCCAAGTAATAACGGCGTAAAAATATAATTCACCACCCCCTATCTTACTCGTGGGTGATCGTAAGAGACAACTAAGGGATACAAAACTCATATAACATCTATGCAAGAGAAGGAAAACTTGAAACAAAACCCTATACCAACACGTCTGACCAGCCTAGTATAGTAGGTCAATTTCCCTCACATTATGGAAGAGGCCCGAGCCCTACAGTGGGACATTTATGAACTGTGATGATAATGATGATGATAAGTAGTAACTTAGGTTACTTTTATTATAGACAAAAAAATAGGATTCCGCAAAAAGAAAAATTAAAACTTTTGAGACACCGAATGCGTGACTGAAATCTGGGGAAGGACAGGCCTCCTTTTTATCAACAAACTACGCGGGCAAAGTCGCGGGCGAAAGCTAGCACATAATAAATGAAATTGAATTGGACTATGTGATATTTGTTTTTCATTCTTTCAAATCTGTTTATATAAATATTATTAATATTATTTTTATTTGTATTTCAGGTGGATATGGATCGTTTGTTAGAAGCATGTTTATTTCATGGCCATCTTATACGGCGGAAATATATAGTTCTAATACGACAACGCCAATGTCTTCTGCAATGACGAAGTCTGAAGAAGCTCTCCTAGGAAGTTTACCATCTCTAGGAGCTATGTTAGGAGTTGCTATCACTGGACTAGTGATAGATAGGATGGGAAGAAGAAATGGCGGTGTTCTTCTCTATATACCAGTTTTGGTAAGAATTAACACAAAAACATTTATGTTTCTATTTTTTATCATCATCATGTATTGCTCAATGTATTGCTCTTCGTTTCGTGAGCGAGAGAGCCGGAAGCCCAACTTTCAGGGTAGGTTTGGTGTTTTAATTGGTGGGCAGCAGCCTTACTATACTTCTGGTATTGACAAGACATGGACAGTGGTAATATATGCCATCAGGTATGTTGCCTGCTAATTTGTCACCATCGTCATCATTCTCCTACTCTTATCCCAACCATTTGGGGTCGATACAATATGCACTCTTCTTTCATAGTACATATTGTAAAAGTTATTGGCTATAGTTTTATGACTGGCCGCCTGCCAGACGTCAACCCTCCTTGGGAATGTAATTATTGACCAAACGGCATCAGATGGAGTTGGCCCAGGCCCGTTATAAGGCTCTTAGTCGTCTTTTACGACATCCACGAGCAAATTAAGGGTTGGTAGTATTCGTAGCCGCTACAAAATAATATAATTAGTCACCACAAGTTATAAAAAAAACCAACGTCACTAGATAATGTTCGGTGTGGAAATAGGTCAACACTGCCGTATGGAGAGGTAGCAAGAAAGCAATTAATCAACCTTTCAATAAAAAAGGTGCGAGCTCTTGTCTGTGAGTGTTGAAAGGGACGACTACGGGATATGAATTTTTTTTTCTACATATTTCTCCTTTAAAGTACAATAAATATTACAGATTTCTTTTTTATCTTATATTTTGATGACTTTAATAGCCGGTGTTTGTATCAAATACAAGACCTTTATGACAGTTCACTTTTCATCATCATTCTCCTACTCTTATCCCAAATGCTCGGGGTCGATACAATATGTACTCTTCTTTCATAGTACATATTAGTTATAGTTTTATGACCAGCCGCCTGCCAGACGTCAAACCTCCTTGGGAGTATAATTGTTGACCAAACAGCATCAGATTGAGTTAGCCCAGATTGTTATAAGGCTCTTATTCGTCTTTTACAATATCCACGAGCAAAGTAGGGGTTGGTAGTATTCGTAGCCGCTACCACACGGAATTATGACAAATCACTTTTATTACAGACTAATTATTTTAAACTATCATTGTCATCTTTTTTTTTTTTTTTGTGTCTGTCTTTTAGCTGTTAGCCGCAGATGGCTGTCACAGCTTAACCCGGACTATGGGTGAGCGCTGAGGGCTCTCAACCCGGTAAATCATTGTCATCATCATCTCGACTCATATATACTTGAGTCTCCTCCATAATAGGAGAAAAATTAACCTATTACACCGCATTGATCAGATGCTGCGGTGACAGATGTGTTTTTTCGTGTGGTGATGGAGTAAGAATACAATTCACCACCTACCTTACCCGTTTGTAAGAGACGACTAAGGAATATAAAACGCATATAACATCTATGCGAGAGAAGGAAAACTCATAATAAAACCTTATACCAACACATCTGAACAGCGTGGTATAGTAGGTTAATTTCCCTCCTATTATGGAGGAGGCTCGAGCCCAACAGTGGGTCATGTATGAGCTGAGATGGTGATGGTCAGATGGTTTGATTTAGAATTTTATTTTAAGTTCTCCTTCTCTAGTATAGATGTTATATGCATAATACACATTTCCTATCATGATATTGTACGACACTTGCGATACGATCATTTACTAAATTACAATAAAATTCTTTTCAGATATCCTGGTTAGTCGTACATTTTACAACTTCAATTAAGTTAGTATTAGCAGCAAGATTTTTAGCTGGTATATCTGGAGGCAGTGCTTTAGTACTAGCTCCTATATTTACTTCTGAAGTAGCTGAAGATACAATCAGAGGGACTTTAGCTTCATGTAAGTATACGAGTACCCTTACAACACTTCAAAAAATAAGAACATTTTAGATACGTTAATTTTTAATGCCGTCCTATATCAAAAGACTTGCAAAATTCTTTGTTTGTTGGTAAAAGGTTGATTAAAGTTTATCATAGATCTGATGATGAGTTTTGGTAACAAACCATGGAACTCTTTAATAGATGATATCTGAAATATCCGTGTATTGTTTAATTCATACAAGATAACATCACGGCTGTACCTGAAGTTAGTTACTTTTCGTAAGATGTTCTTTTAAATGTATTTAAATAAGGATCTTTTCCCAAAAAAACTTACAATTAACACGTTGAAGTGACAATGGACAGGTTTTGCCATTCTTGGAACCAGCCACGGTTATTCTTACTCCATTAACAAAGAAAAATAAATCGTATACGAATCTGTTTGAGCTCATATAGTGGGTTATATTCCATCGATTTTGGAAGAAGTCCAAGCGCAGCAACATGATGGTGATAATAATTTTTGAATATGCACTTATATTGTGATTGATCTTCTCTTAAATAGCTAGACCGATTTTAATTAACTTTAAAGATTCAAAAATGAGTTAGATAATACTTGGATCTGTTTAATGGTGTTGCGTTCGATTTAAAGCAATTCTACATTAGATTTGTACAGAACAGCCCCCGTTGCCTCAAAGTCTATATCTATCTATTGTTTTAATTGTGAAGTTCTAATTTTCGCTATAACTAAGTTGTTTTATTTCAGCGTCTATGTTCCTCTTCTGTGCTGGTATATTGGTGTCCTATATTATTGGCTGGTGCATGACTTACAAAAGCATTATCTGGTTGAACTTGTTCTTCAGTGCTACTTGTGTTGCTCTTCTTGCATTAGTGACTGAAAGTCCTGTATATTTATTGAGAAAAAACAGAGATCAGGTTTGTACTATCTATGCGGGATGCATTAATAAACTGACTTTTGTGAGTATTCCTAAGGCGTGTTAATGCTTCACGAACATGCTTACCCGTCGGTAATAGTAAAAGGCAACTAAGGGACGCTAGCAGAAAAAAAATAAAGCAAGAGAAGGAAACCTTGAAATAAAACTTTACCAACTCGTTTGATCCTCACTCCCCACTACGGACGATAGTCGTGCGTTTTTTTTTACGGCGGGCTATGGAGTGGTCACGAGGCTTAAGCCTAGCAGCCTATTAGAACATATAGAAACTGAGGAAAAAAGGCGATATACTTGTTCAAGTTTTTATTTTGACATATTAAAAAAAAATGCTTCGTTTCCGTTGCTCCTAGCGGCACTACAAATTAAGAAATAACATGAACTGAATGACGGGTTATCTTCTTTTATCAAAAAAATAAGTATCACCACTGATACTATTTTTCTACCTGGTAAAGTTATAAAACTAACTGCTGTCGCCAATCTACCAACAAAGCGCCATGATGATGACATTAGGTTTTATTTTGAGTTAAGTCATAAATCTCTAAATATGGAGGTTCATAGGATGATGAAATGATGAAAAAACCATATAGGTCACCATACTGTATATTTTTTCACTAAACAAGAGACAAAAGAAGGGCAAAAGCGAGAAAGTTTATATTTATTGATTTTTTAAATAAACTTAAAATTGTTAGAATGCAATAAAATACTTCCTATTTCCAAATATATTGTGAATATCATCTATATAGCTTTAACTTATAATATTACTCATAAAAATAAAATATTTATTCGACACTTATCTGTCAAGACAACATCGTCTAGACAGCTTGGCAACAAATAAACCGAGAGGATTATGGTTAGATTTTACGACTGATCCTGTCTGACTCAAATCTGTCGTGGGAAGTAATATCCTTTCTGTAATATCTACATATTATATCAACTAGATTTCTTAATGAACGTATTATTATCAAAATTTTAAAGAAAATTTATCACTATCATCATTATTATCATCGCCTATTGCTGAGTTCAAGCTTCCTCCATAGTGAAAGTGACCTACTACGCTGGTAAAACGGGTTGATATAGTATTTTGTTTCAAGCTTATTGTCGTTAAGAAACGGAGAACTTGAAATAAAACACTGTATCAGATCATCGTGTAACATCTTTGACTTTATCCGGTAAATCATATCCTTTGGACATCTTTTCACCCATGGAGAAGAAATAATTAGTGAATTTTATTCTTACTCTGTCCTCAATTCAATCCTAACATAACAAAATGGTTCTCTTTAGCGATTTGGTTCAAGCAATAGACAATAAGGATGATGGTAAATGATTATTAATAATTCTTAATATATATACTTTTCTCAATAGGATGCCAAATTATCTATTGCCAAGTACAGAGGAGTACCAGTTTCTTCTATAGTAGTATTGAAAGAATACACAAAATTAAAAGAGCAAATGGCGCCATCTATAGAGCTCGTGACAGTAACAGGTAAATTAAAATTTTGCTTTTTTGTGCTACAACTCCGTTATAAAGTATAATAATATTTATGATTTAAGAAAACAGGCATAAAATATTACAAAAGTAACATCATCATCATCACAGCCCATAAATGTTGAGACATTTATAATAATAAACAAACAAAACCCTATATATATAGCCCAACAGTGAGCCGTTGGGCTATATATATAGGGTTTTGTTTCGAGTTTTTCTTCTCTCGCATAGATGTTATATGCGTTTTATATCCCTTAGTCGTCTCGTACGATCACCCACGGGTAAGATATGGGGTGGTGAATAGTATAAAAAGTAACAAATTTTAGTATAATAGTATAAATTATTCTACATAATAAAATTATAGCACGCCGTTTTCTGTACTTTAAAGATATTAAAGAAAACTAACATATATTATGTCTTATTAGAGCAACGGTAGCTAAAAAAAATTATAGGATAAAATATGATAATAAATCTCAAAATCAAAAATAGCTAAGTAAATACGCAAGCAAAGTAGTATGCAGTCTTAGTATAAATATCATACCAAATAATTTTGATGTCAAAAGTTCATCAGATTCATTTGGATATATCCAAAATGTTGTAGCAGTCATCGAATTAATAGAACTAAAAATAGTGAAAATCGAAAAGAAAAAGATTATTGCCTTTTAATTTTGTGTAAAATTATTTGTACTTGTAGTGGATCTTCTCAAGAAGATCCACTACTTAGAATTAATCACTTACTTTAGAATTAATCAATTATTGGTGGAATAAAAGGAATCAATTAATACTTATAGATTTTATTTATAAATATTCTTAATGTCCTTATGATGGAGTAGAATACAATTCATTACCCCCACTTGGTCATGGAAGTCGTAAAAAACGATTAAGGGATATTAAGAGAAGGAAAACTAGACATAAAGCTGACCAATGCATCTGACCAGCATTGTATAGTAGATCAGCTTCTCTCTGACAATGTAGGCAACCTGGTCCCAAAAATAGATCGGTAGTATTTTCTATAATATCTGGTATTATGATGTCCTAAATAATAACAATTGTTTTTTTTTCATACCCTTTTAATAGCTGATCAGTCCGATAATGCTGAGAAAATCATACTGCAAAATGAAGACACTACTCTTATAAATGAAATTTCAACATCACCGTTCAAGTTACTGTGTAAGTATTATACCTATTTACAGTCTTGTGCATAACTAAAACAGAAAAAGACGTCTTGTTCTTGTCTTTGAGTTATATATTGGCAAGGCAGTACTGATAATTTATAAGGTGCCTATAATTTACTACATTTTCGGATCACTATTTGGTTTGTTATTCCTTTCTCAGGTATTTAAACTCTGAATTACGTTTCGGCGCATATAATGATTACGCATTCTACTTACATATACCTTATTACTATCTATGGATATCTTACGGTCTATTTATGTGCAGACTGAGGTAGCATGACACCAAGAACATAATTATATTCCCACAAGGCGTCAATGAAGGACTTATTTTGCGTGCAAGTTGCTCTAATTAATTCCGGGAGTCCCTTGAGATCAAGTTGGCCTTAGAAGATGGCAAAAATAATTTCTCTCATTTAATAATTATGCTCTATTGAAATATTTGATCTTACGATCAGCAGTTATATGTTTAAACTACTAGACAATCAAAGAATGCAAGTAATTTGATCATATTTCATAAAGCACCTTGATTATTCAGGAAACAAGAATTGGGTACCGTGTCATGAATTAATTTTGTCCTTTTCCCTAGTCAGGTGTGAACTGAATTATAATGAATGTCGGTATTGTTTAGATAAATTTAATTACACAAATGACTAACTACTTGATCCGGCTTTGCTTCATCCCTATGTTGATGACAGTATAATAGCCGGATTGGTTTTTAGATATGTATATACAAAGATTTATTGCCTTTGATCTAGGGGTAGGCACCTGAAAGGGAACTGCGAGGATTTTACATATGTAGGTCAGCCAGAAATAAATTGTTGGGATTTTCAAGACTTTAAAGTGATACTAATATTACGAATTGGCTGTTGTTTTGATTGATATTTTTAATAATTGCCGCTATTCTATTGCTATCGCTCAATTCGACTTAAGAAAATTTAATAAAAAAAATGATAATAGACAGTTTTTAGTGCTATTCTTAGAAACTTCCAATCGGATTTGAAATTTTTTATGTAAAATTTCAAATTCGATTGAAAGTTTCTAAGAACAGCACTAAAAATGCAACATACCATTCCGTCTATTACCTTGGACGGATCCGGTGAGTATTGGCAATTAATAATAAAAATAAATAGAAAAGGGGACAGTTTAACATTGGACGTTGATCAGCTGAGGAATGGATAAATGTATGTATCTTATTCTACATATCTTCCATTTTAAAAATAATATAAATAATTCGCCGTGTATCGTTTAATCCTATGAATTTTAACTGATTTATTTTCAAGGAGTCTTAGCTTGATTAGATAGGTAATTTTTTTAAGTGTTATAAAAATTTTAATGAAAAATTCTTCATAAGACAAATTAATGATATATATATATATATATATATATATATATATATATATATATATTCTGGTTCTCGGAAACGGCACCAACAATGTTCATGAAATTTAGCATGTAGGGGGTTCCGGGGCGATTAATCGATCTAGCTAGGTTTCATTTCTAGAAAATATTATTTTGTGTGTATTTTCAGGCAATAAAAATATAATTTTCATTGGCTGAAAACTATTAACAAGAATGAATGAAGGCAAATTTTGACGCTGTCATTAAGAATAGACATAGCTCAGTTGGAACATTGAGTAGTCTAATCCCAACAAACCGGAACTCGGTTCGGATCCTTAGCTTCCCTTTTTTCATTTTTTGCTTTTTTATTTTTTTTATTATTTTATTAATTACTAACATTTGCCCGCGTCTTCGTCCGCATAGAAGTCGAAAATGGTTCTAATAGATCTTTTTTTAGTGTTTTACGTTATTTGTAATAACATTTATTAAAATTTATAAATTATTATGTTTAAATGTTTGTGTGCTTATAAAATATAACAAACTTTATTATAGTGTAGGTTATTTAAAGGTCTAATAAACATGACGATGAAATGAAATTTTGTTATATATTATATTAAGAGGCTTTTTCTTAGTAGACTACGTTTTGAACAGCTGCGCCCATTGACTGAGGCGGCGGAAGGGCAGTGTGTGGTCCCATAACCCACCTTGTTTTGCATCGAAATTAGGCCGACCTCTGCTACCGCTTCCTTGACATCCGTGGCCAGCTCGGCGTGTTATCCTTTCGGGTATCATCACCATAGACGCATCGGCAACAAACAACTGTGATGCCAAGGCGTCGACCCGGTCCATACACCCGCGATACTACACCGACTACAGTCTTTCTATGTAAACAATATCTTTTGTTTTTCTTTCGGATTGAAATGAGAATTACCAGGCTACTCTGTGAGCATACTCTGAAGCATGCCACATACAACTGCCCATGGGAGAAGCAGCTTTCTCTCAAGTCTACTCCCGCTACCTTAAGAATTTGACCTCGGGCTTTGTTTATGGTCATTGCAAAGTAGACTTTGATGGCAAACTGCACTCTCTGGACTAGAATCTTGGAATGTTTTTTCTTGCAAACTTGCAAACATTGTATAATTTTGGCGGCCAGATCTCATTTTTAAGATGTGAGCTGGGATACGTGGAGGCTTCGGTGTATTCAGGAACTCGACCGTTTGTTTGAAGCGGGGTTTATCACTTATTCAAAATATTTATTTTAATATTTGACCTCTTCGAATGTTTTCAAATATTTGCAAGTAAATGGTTTAAAGAAATCGAAACGACCGTAGTAGCGCACATAGGTACGTCATGGTGTCTTGCGACCCATCTGATCAGCATCAATATGCTGTCTCCATATCGTATCTTATTGATTGTTCCTAATATAACTTAACCTTTCCGTCTCGATTTGTGGAAATATGATGATTAAAAGCTGACTAATTTAATTATTAAATTAAAACGGGTAATGCATCTTATGAACGATGTATTTCAGTTATTCGATCAAATGTGTTATCATGGCTGTCAATTGCAATATTTGGCTTAGAAAATTGCTGTCTAACAATTTTAAATTTCAAACTCCACTTTCCTATGACGCCGTGTCCTAAAAGTGTATGACCTCTTTAAAGCTTAGAAACCTTCAAATGCCGTATTAATACAGTATTGTGACTTTCGAGACATTCCAATTTTAAAGACTATTTCAATTGTAGGTACCAAGCTTTTATGGGAGTTCAACCTTCTCAGGGTTCCGTACCCAAAGCGAAACAAAAAACAAAACCCTATAACTAAAACTTCGCTGTCCATCCGTCTGTCTCTAGGACACCAGGCTGTATCTCATGAACCATGATAGTTAGACAGTTGCAATTTTCACAAATGATGTATTTCTGTTGCCGCTATAACGACAGGTACTAAAAAACAAAATAAAATGAATACTTAATGGGGCCTTCATACAACAAAAGTGATATATGCTCATTTTTGCTCGATATTTTTTTAGTTTCTATTTTTATTTTTTGCCTTTTTGATTTGTTTTTTCATTATTTTTATTATATTTAAATATATCTTCTAAAACACATTACAATACCGAGCAAGGCTCGGTCATCCAGATATTATACAATTAACAGATAAAATTAGGTCAACATATAAAAAGTATATGGCAATTGCAGAAATATTACTGTTGTTTCAACTGTACTTTTAAATCAAGATCAAATTATTTATCACATCATCATCATCCCAGCCCATAAATGTCCCACTGTTGGGCTTGGGACTTCTCTGTAATGGGAGGGAAATTAACCTACTATACCGCGCTGGTCAGACATGTTGGTATAGGGTTTTGTTTCGAGTTTTTCTTCTCTCGCATAGATGTTATATGCGTTTTATATCCCTTAGTCGTCTTGTACGATCATGTACGGGTAAGATATGGGGTGGTGAATAGTATTCTTACTCCGTCACCACACGGAAAGATTATTTACCATCACGGACGAATAATTTATCATCACGCACGAAATTATTTATCACGGGCGATAGGTATTTCAGCTATAGTTTAATATACAATCAAAACATTACAATTCATTTCGTTTAATTGATCTCATCATTCATCATAATATAGTATGTAAATCATAGGGTAGTATGTAATCATAATAGTGGAAGGGCGAAGGATAACCTCAGCCCTTCCACTAATAAATGTAGGCTTCCATCATATTGTCACTCATAAAAGCAAATAGTGACGTAACTCGCTTAGTAGGTGGATTGGTGATCGTAATGAAGTGTTCTACGTTTTCCAGAAAAAAGTTGGTGGCCGGTGTTTTAGACGACCACGAAAAAGTAAGGAAATACACAGGAATTTATTCATCTAATATCCGACATTATTGGGTTTCTTATAAAACTCTGTTCTGAACCTTTTTTTTTTTTTTATTTTTTTTCCCGTAGAGTGGACCATGGATGTGGTGGCGCCCCGACAAATCCATCCGGGGCAACAAAAGAGGCGGCGCGCAATCTCATGGACCCACCCTGCAAACACCTCTTTTCGCCGTGCGAGCGGGCCACCGGTACCCGATCTTTGTCTTCGGTGGCCCGCCCGGCGGTTTACCCTTACGGGTTCCTCTCGTGTCGACGCCCCGACAGCTTTCGCCGTCGGGGCATCGCCCTCACGCGGTGGCCTCACTCTGTTCTGAACCGAGCAGATATTATTGCACGCAGGTTGAACTTTGGGTGGTCAGGTGATACCTCTCCTAAAGGCAAGAACGTAAACGAATAATTGATTACTACACCTAGCTGCTATCTTAACTTAAATGGAAAGATTTGTTCGAGTTCTACGTCTTGTATATCTTTTTCCATTCACAGATGAGATTTTTTTTTAAATATTAAAGCATAATTTTACAAATGTCAGTTTTAGAACCTGCTTCGAGGAATGCCTTCATTGTGGTTGCAACTGTGATGTCTATACAGGTATTTTTTTTTTCATTTTTGGAGTTTACTCCTTAAGAATCTATTTTCATATAAGGCGCCCGGTATGAGAAAAATTTGAGGAGTAAAATCTAGTGATCGAATGACCTCGTTACGTTTTTGGTGCGCAGTCTATTCTGCGCACCTTTCACTTTCTGACGTGAGATAATACTTCACTGAACCGTTTTAATAAATGTAAATAAATATATATATATATATATATTATTTTTAGTCAAGTGAGCTTTTTTTGCGCCTGTTTTGATAATCGTACTTAAGGAGTAACCAACGCACGACTGGAGTCAGTCGTGCGTCGGAGCTGACACACACAATTTTTTATTTTCCAAACCATAAGGTCTTTGGTTATCATTACTCGCATGGCAATTGTAATTTGCATTCCTGTTGCTTTATGATAACCTCTGCCTTTTTTTACAATATATATTTTGGTGTATGGTAGCGGCTACGAATACTACCAACCCATACTTTGCTCGTGGATGTCGTAAAAGACGACTAAGAGCCTTATAATGACCTTGTCCAACTCCACCTGATGCCGTTTGATCAACAATTACATTCCCAAGGAGGGTTAACATCTGGCAGGCTGCCAATAACCTTTGCAATATGTAGGAAGAGGGGTACATATTCCGTCGACCCCAAGTAATTGGGACAAGAGCACGAGAATGATGATGATGACTTAATATGAGGAATAAATACAGATGTACTTTATGCCTTCACTCCCTGTTATTGCCTTCCCGTAAATTTGCCAACTTGGCTAATGGTTAAGAGGCAATTTTTCGGACTCTTGCTCATCGGTAACAAATGGACATTTCATCCACGAAATGTACCTTACCATGGATGGATGATCTCCGATAAAAACCCCTACTAACTGCTATAAGAATAAGGCGTAAATTTAAAAATGTTTATAATATAACATAAAAAATATTACCTTTAATAAAAGTATTGGTCAAGGGGATATTATTTACCCGACTGCGCGAGGCAAAGGAGCGGTTTAACAGTCTATGTATGTATGTCTGTATGTTTCTTTTAAGCACTATATAGACCAAACGCCTGGACTGATTTTTTTATTCACACGTCAATCGATTCCTCTTAGTCCGGCGAGTGTTAGTAAATACATAACGTTAGTGAAAATTCATTATGGCGACTACTGGACGCCATATTGTGAAAATGACAAAAATGAAAGTCAATAAACTATGTCAAGTGGAGTATCGTTGAATAGGTATTTAAAAATAATTTTTAGTTTTCTCACAACATTTTTCGATTCGACTGACCGTTTAGGATCCACATCGATTTAAACTTTCGTAATTTGTATGTTGTTTTAAAACTATAAGTGGGAGAAAAATATCAAAACGATATAAATAAACACCTATTTTCATATACATATAGGAGAAGATAAATCCAAATAAAACATATTTGATATGAGGTAATATTTTAATTACATTATACACAATAACATACATCATCATTCTCCTACTCTTATCCCAATTACTTGGGGTCTATACAATATATACCTCCCTCCTTATACAATACATATTGTAAAAGTTATTGGCAATAGTTTTATGACCAGCTGATTGCCTGCCGTCATCTCTTTTTAGGAATATCATTGTTAACTCATCAAATGATGTTGGCTCAGGTTGAGGTAAAGCTCTTCCGTCACCCCGGATCGACTTGGCGGGGTGCGACGTCCATGGCCCACCGCAAAAAAAAAATAAAACCGGAGGTGTCAAGGGACACCCGGATGGAACGAAGTTCTATTTTAATTATATAATTTTTTTCTGCCTTAAGCGATTTTTATCGTTATATTTTAGCCAATTTGCAAAATATCTTTATAAATTATAGCCTATGTGTTATTCTGATGTGCAAGCTATATTACTATAAATTTCATCAAAATCCATTCAGTAGTTTTTACGTGAAAGAGCAACAAACATGTTCACATCCATACATTATTACAAACTTTCACGTTTATAATATTAATAATAGGATATACAATTCCACTAGACTACCAAAACTTTTCGGCCCCGAGCTTGAACGCGAGCCGGCCACGCGGCCCGGTCACGGGCGAAAATAATTTCGTTGCGCATTATTTTGATTTTGCTATATCTCTTAAGGTATTGATTTAATTTGCATGGTCTGAAGGAAAAAAATATCTTCATGAAATGCTCAAGCCAACTAATGTATTTAAAATGATAAGGATTAATACAGTATTTGTGTAAATAGCTTTTCAATTACCGTTTTATAATAGAACATTTTTTAAAGTATTAAAATGGATATAGTATGTTATCCTTAAGAGATAGATATATACCATCGCGGACTTTTTTGTAGGCCTTTTTAAGCTGTATAATACTGTAGTACTTTATTTTGATCTATTTCGTAGGGTTCAGCCAGCGTTTGCAATGTAAGCGCAAAATAATGTGTTTATTTACGACATCACATTAGAAACCTCTAAAATTATCAGTGTTTCTCTAGTACATTATGCATATATTATACATATAAACCTTCCTCTTGAATCACTCTATCTATAAAAAAAATCGTCGCGACACCACACTGTTCAATGCGAAATAGAAATGAAAATATCTGGCTTGCTTTCTATAAGAGAGCCGACGAGCGACGCCGCACAGCTTACAATAGCTTACTATAGCAAAAAGTGTCGTGACAACTTTTCGTAAGAATTTTTTCCGTCTAGCCCCCTTTCACAACGCGCGATAAGGAACTTCGTTCCAAAAAAAAGAAAAAAGGTTGAGGTAAAGCTATTAGTTGTTTTTCACGACATCCACAAGCATATAAGGATTATTAGTATTCGTAGCCGCTACCATATACTACAATTACTTTTCTCAGGTATTCATGGGTAATGTTCCAGTCCAAGTATATGCAAAATCAATATTTATACAAACAGATCCAACTATGGCAGATATATATACGATTTTATTTGCTGTAGTAATGTTTGCTGGAGCTGGAATATCCGCTGCTATCACTGATAAAATTGGCAGAAGAGTAAGTGATTCAAATAATTAATTGACTGATTGACTACACAGATAGCGTAGTGATTAAGAAACTAATCGCCCGTGCCAGTACCATGGGTTTGATTCCCACGCAGGATAATATAATACTTTGTACGATCCACAAAGTGTCGTTCTGAGTCTGGGTGTAATTTGTTTATGTTAATTACATATTTGTAAAGTCCATGACAATCATCATCATCATCTCAGCTCATATATGTCCCACTGTTGAGCTCGAGCCTCCTCCATGATGGGAGGGTATTTGACCTACTATACCACGCTAGTCAGACGTGTTGGTATAGGTTTTTTGTTTTGAGTTTTCCTTCTTTCGCATCGATATTATATACGTTTTATATCCCTTAGTCGTCTTGTACGATCACCCACGGGTAAGATAGGGGGTGGTGAATTGTATTCTTACTCCGTCACCACACGGAAAACCCGACAATACAAATGTTATTTTCTTAGTACAGGGTCTTTAAAAAATCTATTAATTGAAATATCTCATCATCTCAGCTCGTATATGGCCCACTGCTGGGCTGGAGCCTCTATTACAATAAGAAGAAAATTCAAATACTCTTGTTAGATGTTTTAGTATAGGGTTCTATTTCAATCCCTTAGTCGTCTTTTACGACACCCACGGATAAAATATGAGTAAATTGAGTTCCTACTCCGTTATCACAATGATATGCAACTGAAACATCTAATAAAAATCCTTATGCTGGTAAGTGGTAACTTTTGCTAATAGATCTTCGTAATACCAGAGGCAATTAATGCACAGATGGTAGAGTATTCTAAGTAACTATAATCTATCACGAGTGTAGTGAGTTCGATTCCCATGTAGGAGAATTATTCGTGCGATCCATAAATCTATTGTTCGGAAACTAACATTGGTTTTCTAGAGAGAACTGAAATGGATAGTAAATTGCAGCAATATAATAATTATCATAAATTAAATGTTCAATAATAACTGATCATAAACAATATAAAATTTATATATAGAATTATTTTCATTTTTGTACTGACAATGATGTTGTATCAAAATTTGGGTCAAAATTTAATAACTAGTACTGTGGCAGGTAGATATAAATCTCTGTAATAACGATGACTTATTGGACGTAAGACACCCTACCTACGGCTTCTGGTCTTTACAGCGTCTATGGTCATGGTACAACTTCCATGGCCATGAACACTGTAAATCATTCGAAATGTTGTTAAAGTAAAAATCAAAATACAAACGCGATAGAATCCGTAAAAATAGTTTTATTTGAAATGCGTAAATATAGTTTTATTTAAATGTACTTGTAATACACGCGTAAACATCAGAATTTAACGGAAATATGGATTACCTACAGAAGTTCCACTTCTTTCGCATATACGTTTTAATACATAGAATCTTTAAAAAAATTTTATGCTTACAGATTTTACTGATTAGTTCATCAGCGCTAGTGTTTGTATCCTTGATAATTCTCGGCTTCCTACTGCAGTACAGAATTGCTCCACCATTAGTATGCGTATTTGTAATACTCGCGTACAGTTTCTCTTTTATGTTCGGAGCTGGCACCGTTCCTTTTGTATTAATGGCCGAGGCTTTTATTCCAGAGGTAAGTTTTAAATAAATTACAATGTATAACCACACCTTACTTTCTCGTAGCAGTCATAAATACTATAATTCCAGGAAAGTAGATGGCAGCACTTTCTTGGAAAGTTATCCTTATAACTTTCCAACTGCATTAGAGAATCTATTTGCCATGCGTGGTAATTATGCCACTAATAAGAATGATACTATTGAGACTTATTATCTAGTACAGGACTCTATTAAACTGATATGGAAGACATAAATTAATATTATTATTATTATTCTTTCTACCAACTAGACAAGCGTAGTCTGACGTATGACAACTAACTCAACTCAAATTCATATTGTCGCTTTTTACAAATAGACTACGCCATCTATCAGAAAACTTTTACAAAATGAAATATTTAGTTTATAAAAAAGCAAGGCTATTTTTTTTTAAATCGGAATGCTGGTGTTTTTTCCCAAGTATACATAATATAAAAAATATAGTTCCAATATATCTAATAGCTAAATCATATAATTCTGAAATTTAACCACTAAGGTTAATTGTATATAAGTATTTCTTTACTCAAAATAGAATGAAAGTAAAACATTTAAAACATAATAGTAGTTTTTATTGATGTCTATAATGCTCCAGAACATTTCACACATTAGAAAGTGTACTGAAATGTTCTAGAAGGACCTAAAATTTTACAGAACATTTTAGATTATTTTTGAATATCTAAAACCTTCTAGAATATATCAAGGACGTTCCGGGACGTTGTAGAATTCTCACGAATATTTTAAAATAGTCTAGACTGTGTTAAGAATTTTAGAGGTCCAAACATCTGGTCAGCGGTAAATACGGGAAATTTCTTCATGGAGACGATAGAGGGCTACTGGGCTCGTTTGAGAATTGTAGCAACTCACGTATTGTACACATTATTTAATTGACACAAATAAGCACATTGTACACATTATTTAAGAGACAAATTGACAGTGGCGCCAGTGACGGATAACATAAGGAGTGAACGCTTGACTTGGTATAGATATCGTGAGACGTGATGAAAGAAATGTTGCGAGGAAGGTTTTAAGTACGAATGTTGAAGGCCTTAGGGGTAAAGGAAGACCAAAGAAAAGTGTGTAAAGCATGACATGGATAGACATGGAGTGATTACAGACTGTCTGAAAGGGCTGTATCGAAAAGTAGTAATTTATATATATAAGAGTTAAAATAATTAAAATAAATGCATTGCAATGTTATTTTACAGGTCCAAAGTTTAGCATCTATGATCATCAACGAGTTATTTTGGCTGCTCAGTTTCTTCATACTTGCCGTTTTCCCGTATATGAACAGTATTTTTGGCATCTATGGTACTTTTTATATTTTTGGAATCATGGGCTTAGCTAACGCAATATTCACATACTTTTATTTGCCGGAGACCAATGGACTTTCTAATGTTCAAATTCACGACGCATTTTTATCAAGAAAAAAGAATTGATAGATATGAAAATGGAATCGTCGTTAGATTTTAAAATTTAGATTAGATTTCTTAAAACCTAGCTATTATTTTTATAATAATCAATAAATTTATAATAAAATTTGTATTTTCATTTGATTGTAATTATTTGGCTGTGTGGTAGCGGCTACGAATACTACTAACCCTTACTTCTTTGCACGTGAATGTCGTAAAAAACGACTATGAGCCTAACCTGGGCCAACTCCATCTGATACCGTTTGGTGGTGATGGAGTAAGAATACAATTCACCACATATCTTACTTGTGGGTAAGTAAGAGACGACTAAGTGATATAAAATGCATACAACATCTATGCAAGAAGTGTAAAACTCGAAATAAAACCTTATACCAACACGTCTGACCAGCGTGGTATAGTCAAATTTCCTGCCATTATGTAGATTGCTCAAGCTCATCAGTAGAACATATATAAGTTGAGATCATGATGAAGATGATAATTTATTGAAGATCACTACACCCAATTGACTATCAAAGTGATTCACAAGATTTTAAGTTTGAATTCTGAGTCGGGCAAAAGTGATACCGGAGTCTTAAAGGTTTCAATAGAACTGTGTCAAGATTAACACAACTTATTATGTCTGGTAATAATTTCAACTGTCTGTGTGGTGACGGAACAAGAGTACAGTTCACCACCCCCTATCTTCCCAGTGGGTGATCGTAAGAGACGACTAAGGGATATAAAATGCATATAACGTCTATGTAAGAAAGGTAAAACTCGAAACAAAACCTTATACCAACACGTCTGACCAGCGTGGTATAGTAGGTCAATTTCCCTCCCATCATGGAGGAAGCTCGAGCCCAACAATGGGACATACATGAACTGAGATTAGATGGGAATAATTTCAACTCTTTTTAAGTGCAATTAGAATTTATAGGCTGAATTATAAATTTATTACATATTTTTCTAACCTAAGTATGTTTTTCAATTAAAAAAATGATATTACAAAAAATTACTTATAACTAATTACCTTATTATACCTAATCCAATTACTGAAATTTAGCATTTAATATGCTTGATTATTTATAAAAAAAAAGAACCCGATTACGAGCGAAAAATGTCACAAGTGGGATTCGAACCTACACCTATTGGAAAACCGTTCTAACCGTGCTGCCACTTACACCACCGTGAACTATTGTAGGACATTCAATTCTCGCATCGTATTATATTTTCGTCTTTAAGGAGACGTGTGCCATCTACCCGACATTGTTTACACATTGTACTTATTGTACCTAAATTAAAGTACTAAAAATATATCGTTATGAGATGACCAATATAATGACTGCAGAGATGGCGTAGTTAACAAACCGACCTTTCATACCAGTGTCGAGGGTTCGATGCCTACACAGGATAATACTCTGTATGGTCCACAATGTGTTGTTCTGAGACTAGGTATAAATTGACCGGGTTAATTATATGTTTGTAAAGTCCTCCGCAATACAAGGATTATTTCCTTAGGGTGGTATTCTAGGTAGGTTAGTCTCGGTCTCCCTCGATACCTACACCCATCCACATGTCCGAACCATCGGAGCATTCCCTTTCGCATCTTTATACCAATACTCTCTTTCATACCTACTCGCTCTCTTACGTCGTCGTTACGAATGCGGTCGGTCAGCCTAACTCCACAGATTTGCCGAAGAGATCGCATTTCGACCGCATTAATTTTACTTTCATACTCTTTTCTGCATACCCAACTCTCGCTTCCGTACAGTAATGTTGGGACAAGCACTGCGTTATGTATTGCTACACGTGCCTTCTGGCTGAGGTGGTGGCTGCCGAGAAGTTGCCCCAACGCTCCGTTCACTCTATTTCCCGCATTCACTCTTCGCTCTATATCAGTGGTGTACCTTCCATCTCGGCTAAATCCACATCCAAGATATACAAATTCATCCACTTGCTCTAGTATATCATTACCTATTGTTACTCTTACATCTGTTCTGGCTTCATCTCTTTCAAAGACCATTATTTTGGTTTTGCTCACATTCACGCGTAGACCAGATAGATTGAAACTATTAGGCCTAAATTGTAAATAGCACGGATAACCCGTATTACAGAACAAAGATGCTATTCAAACAGACGGAGCATCCCCAAAGAATGCGGCATGAGACATAAGACTGTGAAAATAACCAAAACAAACTTGTTAAGCTGTTTCAAAATAAATTAACATTGTTTTTTTTTGCTTTTGCTCAGTGTAACGAAGACTACTTAATATTTTTCAATATAAAGATTCGGATAGACCATCTCTGGTAATATTAAAAAAGCTGTGCACTCTACAGCATTTAGGGTATCCACTTGAAAATTGGTTTCCACTTGTCTCATATTAGGTTTCTTAAAGTTAAACTCATTTGTATAATAGAACTAGATGACTAAACACTAGGTATGTGGAGTTAGGCTGACCGATCGCATTCGTAACGACGACGTGAGAGAGCGAGTAGGTTTGAAATAGAGTATTGGTGTAAAGATGCGAAAGGAAATGCTCTGATGGTTCGGACATGTGGAAAGAATGCCGAACGAACGTCTGGTTTAAAAGATATACAATGCGAAAGTGGAAGGATGTAGCTACCGGGGAAGACCGAGACTAACCTACTTAGACCAGATTGGTCACGTACTGAAGGAAGGTGGAGTCAAGAGTCTCCAAAACCGGCGAGCGTGTATGAAGAGAATTATGAATGTTGAGGAAGCGAGTGAAGTATGCAAGGATAGAGTTCTCTGGCACGCATTATCCCTTACAGGGTAGGCGGAGAGAACAGATTCTCTCCGCCTACCCGGTAAGGGATATGGCGTGATTATAATTACCTATGTATGTACTGAACACTATTAACATCACACCTCTGAATTTTGTTACAACTTAGATATTTACTCAAAAGCTCAAAAACTTTATTTCTACAATGATTCGTAATGTTTACGCGAGTATTACACATTTGAAATAAAACTAGTCTTACGGATTCTATCGTGTTTGTTGGACATGGAGGACAGTTCTCCCGTGACCAAATTCACTGTAAAGTGTTCGAAACGTTAGGAAATTAAAAATCAAATACAAACGCTATAGAATTCGTAAAAGTAATTTTATTTCAAACTTTATTTCTAATCCCTTTATTTTTTTCTTTTTGAAGAGATTTTCGTGATGTACATAATCAAAGTCTTTGAATAAATCACAAAATATATCCAAAGCATCACACGAAAAAGATTATGTACCGTAAATATGGAAAATAGGCGAAAATTATTAGGATCTGACTAAATGCTATTAACAAAAGAATCACTCTGATAATATTCACAAGTGGCAATAAAACATAGAGACCAAAGGGTAATACAAGAGCTCGGATTGACATCACAATAAAGACCAACAATTCATACATGGAGTATAAAAAGACATCATCACAAGTTCACAACAAACTAATAACGCAGAATCTCGTCATAAATACATATAAACCATCATAAATGTATAATATCAAAGCCACTTCAAGAAAAATTGTATTATATAACTTCAACTTCAACATAACGTCTAAAATATACAAAAAAAAAAAAGGCACGGACAAAAGTCTGTGGACCAATAATTTATTTAATAAAAAAAAAAATTACAAGTTCAGGCAACTGGATCATCACATGATATCAATAATAGAATTTACTATTTTTACAAACAGGCCCCACAAACTCTGCTGTCTTCTATTTCGTTGAATCCTAGTAGTTCTAACAGAACACAATGCTGACATTGCCAAATTTTGATGTACGATAACAGACTTAGATACAAGTAGAGATAAAAGCCGGATGCCTTTGACTGATGAATATAATAAATTTGATAATATTAAAAACTTATAAAAACAAATAGATCCCACAATTCCAAAGTCAATATACATAATTCTGGTATCTATCTATACACATAAAAATCCTAATACAATATAAAAGATAAGGTTATTCGCCAACCTTATCAGTATGTAAAATACACAATGTATATTTATTATTGTACATATTACATATTTGCCAAAAACGAACAAATTCATTTAATAATTATTCGAATGCGAGGTAACTATATCGCATTCAATAAAAGATTGACTAGTGTTTTTTTTTTTTTTTTTTTTTTTTTTTTTTTTTTTAGTTAAAGTAATTGTAATATCAAAAATGAATATTGGAAGGATTCGACAATTTCACGTGGCCTTTGGAAGTAAGACTATTTTTTTATTTTTTTTTATTTTTTTTATTGCTTTTGGTGGCAAACGAGCAAGCAGCACACTTGATGGTAAGTGTCATTGCCGCCCATGGACCTTTGCAATACCAAGCTGCCTACCAATATAAACCCCAAACCCACCCAGTTGGGCTTCCGGCTCTCTCGCTCACCGAACGAAGCACTACAGCACATTGCTATTGTTCATACGTGGATCTTCTGCGAGAGTGTGGTACTACCCCGGACGGACCGGCCCGCGGCTGTAGACAGAAAACTGTCAATAGCGTGGTTCTACCACTACTAAATATTGTTTAATTGTATCATCATAATATCAGCTCATACAGAACACATTATTGGGCACGAGCATCATCTACAATAGGAGAAAAAGTGATCTACTATACCACGCTCAGCATTAGTAAAAACGTTTCTTTCGAGTTTTCCTTCTCTTTATTACCTTACCCATGGGTGTTGTAAGAAATAGCCAAGGTATAGAATATGCATATATGTTATATCACACCTGCGGGTAAGATAAAAGATGGTGAATTGTATTCTTATTTCGTCACCATATGAAGAAATTTATCATAATCGCTTTGTGTTAGCGGCTACGAATACTACCAATCCTTATTTTGCTCGCTGATGTCTTAAAAAATGAATAAGAGCCTTATATTGACCTAGGCCAACACCATCTGATGCCGTTTGGTCAACAATTACATTCACAAGGAGGGTTGATGTCAGTCAGGCGGCTGGTCGTAAAACTATTGCCAATAACTTTTGCAATATGTACGTACTCCTCATAAATATAGCATGTACCTCAAGTAATTAGGATAAAGGCAGGAGAATAATGATTATGACCAAGAAATTTATTAATATAATTTTGTAAATATTCTTGAACCACTTATTTACGTATTTCCTGTGCTACTTATATTCGTACTAATTTTTATCATCATCATCATTTTGAGCTCATTTATCTCCCACTGTTGGGCTCGAGCCTCCTCCATAATTGAGAGTTTAATTGACCTAATATACCACGCTGGTCAGACGTGTTGATATAGGATTTTGTTTCGAGGTTTCCTTCTCTCGCATAGATGTTATATGCATTTTATATCCCTTAGTCGTCTCGTACGATCATCCACGGATAAGATAGGGGGTGGTGAATTACATTCTTACTCCGTCAACACACGGAGAATACCAATTTTGGATATCGTTTTTCTATATAGTAGGGTAAAACATGCCCTATACTTTAATCTATATGGACTGGTATTTAGCTTCTTTTAAGTTTTGACAGTTGAGAAATAAACTAATTTAAAATGTTGTTATTACCTAATTCTGTTAGTACAGGTAAATTTTGTCCTAAAATGAATACTTCATTTACAATGGTGTATTTTATCCTTTAATTTATATTTTATATGATATTTTAATTAAGTTCTATTTCTATGGATACATAAATAATTTTATTTCAAATAAAAATTTACAGCGTGCATGGTCACGGGAGCACATAGTCATCTATCCATGAACTCTGTAAAGTCGAACACTTTAGAAACGTCGGGAAATTAAAAATCAAATACAAACGCAATAGGATCCATAAAAATACCTTACATAAAAGTACGTACTATAAAGTATATTAAAAAGATTTTTTTTTCACTTTTTGATAATAAAATCATCATCATCATCATCATCACAGCTCATAAAAGTCCCACTGTTGGGCTCGGGCCTCCTCCGTAATGGGAGGGAAATTAACCTATTATACCGCGCTGGTCAGACGTATTGGTGTAGGGTTTTGTTTCGAGTTTACCTTCTCTCGCATAGATGTTATATCACCCACGGGTAAGATATGGGGTGGTGAATAGTATTCTTACTCCGTCACCACACGGAAGGATAATACAATCACAACAAATATTTTACGAAGCTCATAAAAAATTAAGAGATAGTGATATGTCTATATTCATCATGAGAAATAAATAATTAAGAAAGATTTATTTAATTTAGCGCCAAAATTTAGGAACATATTGCAGTCATAACTAAATTGAACCTTAGAAAAAAGGGGCAAATACGACATTTAAAAAAAAAATATATATAAGCAAAAAGATTAAATAAAAAAAATATATTTATTAATTACCAAGTGTCAGCGGCGTATCGGACAACGTACTGTTAGATCAACCAGGTTGACCGATAACTTGGCGAAGATTGCCAAGAGTCGTTGGATGAGAACGCTAAAAGACCGTACTTTGTTGTGTAGATTAGGAGGCCCTACGTCCAGCAGTGAATGCGAAATGGCTGATTAATAATGATAACTATACAAATATAATATTACAACAAAAGTAAGTGGATGGACCGAGCTTTGGCTCGGTATTTTCTTTTTAGTGTGTTTTGAAGATATACATACATATATACCATCACGCCATGTCCATTGCGGGGTAGGCAGAGAAAACAGAGTGCCAGAGAACTCTATCCTTGCATACTTCACTCGCTTCCTCAACATTCATAATTCTCTTCACACACGCTCGCCGGTTTCGGAGACTCTTCACTCCACCTTCCTTCAGTACATGACCGATCTGATTTAGGTAGGTTAGTCTCGGTCTACCTCGGTACCTACATCCTTTCACTTTCGCATTGTATATCTTCTTAACCAGAAGAAGAAGATATATTTAAATATAATTAAAATACTTAATTAAATAATAACAAAAAAAAAATATAAGTCAAAAAGGAAAGCCTCGATTAGACTGCTCGATTATCCAATTGAGCTGTCTTAGTGACAGCGTCAAAATTTGCCTTCATATTTTAATAGTTGTCAGCCAACGCAAAATTATATGTTTTCATTGCCTGAAGATATTGTCAAAACAATATTTTCTACAAATGAAACCTAGCTAGATCGATTAGTCCCCGAAATCCCCTGTATGCTAAATTTCAAGAAAATTGTTGGTGCAGTTTCCGAGATTCAGAAAATATATATACATACAATAATTGCTCGTTTAAAGATGTTAGATAGATAGATAGATTACCTACGAGTATATGATTCAATAGTGATAGGACTAGACTATTGAAATTTATCTGTCTCAACCTCTGTCTCTCTGTTTCTTTACAGGTGGCTTCGGTTCATTTACCATGGGTCTTTTGAACGCATGGCCTACATATACTTCAGAAATATTTCGTTCGAACATTACAACTCCTATGTCAACTCCAATGACGATGGCAGATGAAGCATTACTAAGTAGTTTACCATCACTGGGAGGGATGGTAGGTGTAGCTATCACAGGATTTTTGATAAATCTCTTGGGCAGACGAAATGGTGGTGTTGTCTTGTCACTGCTTATTCTGGTAAGTCGAATTTAGTTTCAAATTCAATGGTTCTTTCTTTTTGATTTCCACTTATTATTGGATCCATCCTCTCTGCACGGTGATAGGTTGGAAACAATCCCTTCACTTCTTATATTGCCATGAGAGTTATGAAAATCACTTAAGGGCGTATCAGACTAGTTACTTGGCTAAGAGGTTGAAGGTCGCAGTAAGTTGTCATATGTTTCCTGGGACAAGTAAGGAATGGCGACAAACGTATTCTTACCCCATCGCTGCGCGATTAGTGATAGTCAAGTAATTCGTCGTCATCACCATTATAATTGTCTTCATCGTCAGCCTTACGACGTCGTTTAGATATAGGCCATGCTTGTCTGACTCACAATCATAGTTAGTAGAATACTTGTAGTATTCCAAGAAAGTGTTGCAGCCAATACTCCTGGTGACACTTTTTCTAATTTTTGCGACTTCCACGGGAAGACAAGGGTTGTGATATATTATGGTTAAAACTGTCACACTAGAAAAATAAATTTTAATAAAGGAGCTACTGGGCTCGGACTTCCTTCAAAATTGGAAGAAAATTGACCTAAGACAAATAGTACAGAGTTGTATATCGAGTTTTACTTCTGTTATATAAATTACTAGCTTCTGCCCGCGGCTTCGCCCACGTAAAAGGTTAGTTTCCTAAAGTTTTTGATCCCCTATTTTTATTTTTGACCGTCGGTAATACGGTGCAACGGTATTACAATACTCAGGGTTGGAACTTCATTACTGGACTGCTAGATGGCGTTGAAGAAGCTAGATTTTGAGATTTTTTGACAAACAATTTTTTTATTTTTCATATAATAATTTTGATTTTTTTTAATAAAAAGTATCTTATGTTACTTTTAATACCTCCAAGAATATGTGTACAATGTTTCATGACGATTGGTTGAGTAGTTTTAGCGTGAAAGCGTAACAAACAAACTTACATTCACATTTATATATTAGTAGGGATATCTGCATATTATATCCTTTAGTATTTTTTTTAAAAGTACTTACGCACAAAAAAGGGAGAGAATGTAGTAGTATTTTTTTTTTATTGCTTATGGTGGTAAAAAAGCAAGCAGCACACCTGATGCTAAGTGTTACTTCTGCCCATGGACCTTCGCTATACCAAGGGTATAGCTAGGCCGCTGCCTACCATTACAATCCCTAAACACACCCGGTTACATCCGGCTCTCTCGCTCACCGAACGAAGCGTAATAGCACGTTACCATTGAGTAATGGTAATGTCAGACGTCGATCTTCTGCGAGAGTGTGGTATTACCCCGGGCCGGTCCGTCCGGGGTAATACCACATTAGCAAAATTAGTTTTATTACTTTGCAGTTATCATGGGCGATAATTAGTGTAACAACTTCATTAACATTAGTATTAATAGCGAGGTTCTTAGGTGGTATATCAGGAGGAGCGGCTCTTATGCTAACACCCGTTTTTATTTCCGAAGTAGGTGAAGATGCCATCAGAGGAACATTAGCTTCGGGTGAGTATTATCTTCTTTACATATATAATTCTTATATACGTGTGTATGTCTACTATTAGCTGTGTGGTAGTGGCTAAGAATACTACCAACCCTTAAATTCCTCGTGGATGTCGTAAAAGACGAATAAGAGCCTTATAACGACCTTTATTTATTTTTTTTGTTAGGCTATGGCCCAGACACACGTCGCCCGCTCCACCCGGAGCGACGGAAAGGCAGCGCGTGGCCCCATAACCCACCGTATTCCCTCCCTATCGCCATTGGACCAGCCATTGGTACCGCTTCCTTGCCATCCGTGGCCAGCCCGGCGGGTTACTCTTTCGGGTACCATACCCCGTCGATGCCCCAGCTAACTACCGGGGCGTCGCCCTCCCGCGGTCAGCCTCTCTGCGGGTGACGGACTATTCCCCGGTCCAGTCACCAGTGGCTTCGGCTAGGGCGGCATCAGGCGCAGATACTCGCGCCTACGCCGCCCCAGCCTTATAACGACCTGGGCCAACTCCATCTGATGCCGTTTGCTCAACAATTATATTCCTAAGGAGGGTTGGCGTTGCCGGGCGGGCCACCGAAGACAAAGATCGGGTACCGGTGGCCCGCTCGCACGGCGAAGAGAGGTGTTTGCAGGGTGGGTCCATGGGGTTGCGCGCCGCCTCTTCTGTCGGCCCGGACCGATTTGCCGGGGCGCGACCACATCCATGGTCTACCTTGCGAGGAAAAAAGAAAAAAAAAGGAGAGTTGGCGTCTGGCAGGCGGCCGGTCATAAAACTATTGCCAATAACTTTTACAATATGTACTATGAAAAAAGAGTACACATTGTATCGACCCAAAGTAGTTGGGATAAGAGTAGGAGAATGATGAATGATGATGTACGTGTGTATGTCATTGAACTCCTCCTAAACGGCTGGACGGATGTTGTTGATAATTTTTATGTGTGTTCAAGTGGATTTGAGAATGGTTTAAATTCGCAATTGGACCCGGTAGGTGGCGCTGCGATCGAGTTGTGGGATTTTTACTTTTCTTACATTGACTTGAGGCGAAACGAAGTTTGTTGAACCCGCTAGTTAAAATAGCATATTTCGTCTGCACTTTCGACTGTCAAGATAACGAGCTGTAGCGCTAGTGTGGATTCAATTCTTATGCAGAACAATTATTTGTTGGAATCCACAAATAATTTGTTGTTCCGAATTTGAATGGCATTTGTATTTGTTAATTGAGTGTTTGTAAAGAGTCCTCCGCAATAAAAGATTATTTTTTTTTAGTGAATGATTGTATTTTCCGTGTGGTGACGGACTGAAAATACTATTCACCACCCCATATCTTACCCGTGGGTGATCGTACGAGACAACCAAGGGATATAAAACACATATAACATCTATGTGAGAGAAGGAAAACTCGAAACAAAACCCTATACCAACACGTCTGACCAGCGCGGTATAGTAAGTTAATTTTCCTCCAATTACGAAAGAAACCCGAGCCCAACAGTGGGACATTTATGGGCTGTAATGATGATGATGAATGATTGATTATAATGTCAGGGGGTTTACGCTGATAGTTTTTTATCTGCAGTCATAAATGTTTGAATTTTCGTGGAAGTCACCCGGAATAATGGAGCACCAGAGAAATGGGCTGTAGACTGTAGAGCTCTTCTAGGAAATTTATAGCATCAACTGGGATAATAGTTGATTGGTTAGGAGCATTCTCTTGATATATGGTGGCAGCTACGAATAATACTAACCCATAAATTGCTCATTTTCCGTATGGTGACGGTGTAAGAATACAATTCGCCACATCTTATCCGTGGGTTGTCGTAAGAGACAGCTAAAGGATATTAAATACATATAACATCATGACTTCTAATGTTTACGCGAGTATTACACATTTGAAATAAAACTACTTTTATGGATTCTATCGCGTTTGTATTTGATTTATAATTTCCCGACGTTTCGAACACTCGGAAATTCAATAATAAAATTAATATCATGCCTCCTGAGTTTTCTCGCCGGATCTTTCTCAGTGTGGCCGCGTTCCGATCCGGTGGTAGCTGAAGAGTTTTGTTAGTTTTGTAAAAATTGCCACAATAATAATTATCATAAATTAAATACTTGAATAATAACAAATCATAAACAACATAAATTTTATATATAGAATCATTCTCTTTTTGTACTGGCAATGAATTTGTATTAATTTTGTATAAAAATATGGGTCAAATTTAATATCTTATAGGGTAGATATAAATAAATTTCTGTAATAACAATGACATATTGGACGTAAGACACCTCAGTCCTCCCGTGACCATGATCACTGTAAAGTGTTCGAAACGTCGGGAAATTAAAAATCAAATACAAACGCGATAGAATCCGTAAAAGTAGTTTTATTTCAAACATATAACATCTATACAAGAAAAGGAAAACTCGACACAAAACCCTATACCAACACATCTGACCAGCGTGGGATAGTAAGTCAATTTTCCTTCCATCATGGAGGAGGCTCGAGCCCAACAGTGGGACGTATATGAGCTGAGATGATGATATATTGCTCATGGATGTCATGAACGAATAACGACCTGCATCAAATCCATCTGGTGCCATTTTTTTATTGCTTATGGTGGCAAACGAGTAAGCAGCACACCTGATGATAAGTGTCACTGCCGCCCATGGACCTTTGCAATACCAAGAGTATAGCTTACGCCGCTGCCTACCAATAAAATCCCCAAACCCACCCAGTTGGCATTCCGGCTCTCTCGCTCACCGAATGAAGCACAATAGCACATTGCCATTACTTAGACGTCGATCTTCTGCGAGAGTATGGTTCTACCCCGGACGCACCGGCCCGCGGCTGTAGACAGAAAACTATCAACAGCGTAGTCCTACCACTACTGCCGTCTAGACAACAATTACATTTACAACGAAGATTGATGTTAGGTAGACGATCAGTCATAAAACTATTACCAACAAGGGATAAGAACGGAAGAACTTATGGAGTATTATGATTCTTCTGAGTAACTTATAATAAGAATGAAAGTCACACCCACCTGCCAAGCACTTCGTATATGGTGTTATTCCTTAGGAATGCCTACTGGCGACCGCAGTCAACGAATTGGTAGCAGTGGACTGCCCAATAGTGAATTAGACATGAAGGGGTAGATTATATTCCACATACTGCCCTTCCGTCTCTCCAAACGAATCCAATGTGATGTATCTATACCTTATCTGGCTATAAAAAAGAAAGGGAGATCTATTTTTAACACTATACCTTGATAATCTAATGGATTTACAACTTAATAATAATAGTGATAGGACCACGCTTTGGACAGATCTCAGTCTACAGCCGCGGGCTGGTCCGTCCGGTGTAGCACCTGACTCTCGAAGAAGATCGACGTCTGAGTAATGGCAATGTGCTTTTGCGCTTCGTTCGGTAAGCGAGAGAGTCGAGAGCCAACTGGGTAGGTTTGGTTTGTATTGGTAGGCAGCGGCCTAGCTATACCCTTGGTATAACAAAGGTCCATGGACGGCAGTGACACTTATCATTAGGTATGCTGTCTGCTCGTTTGCCACCATAAGCTATATAAAAAAAAGCAACTTCTTCTTCTTCTTCTTTTTATGTATTGGCAATCAGCTACTTAAATGAGCCATTGTTGCTAGTGTCGAGTTATAATTATCTTTAAGTTTTTAGTGTCTTCAGATTAGTCATGTCCGTCAGTAAGTCAAATTGTCGCCATCAACAGTGCTATGGCCACACTGTTAATGGTATCTTGTGGGAATTTTGATGGAAAACGAAAACGTTGTAAAGCACTTTTATATGATATTCACTACATCTCAGCAGTTCAGTCACATCACATTACATAAAATACCATAAAAAATATCTAATATAACACGTTAAAACACTAAAATATCGAATATAATACAAGAGCACCACATGACGTTTTAGATTCCCGCCAAAAGTCACAAAAAAAGTAACTTTGTTGATTAATCCAATGGTTATTTTTATTTTATCTTTTATTTCAGCTTCAATGTTTCTTTACTGCAGTGGTATTCTAGCTGCCTATGTTATGGGTTGGAGTTTGTCTTACAGAACTGTTGTTTGGATAAATCTAATTGTATGTACAATTAGTACCAGCCTTCTAATGTTCGTAACGGAGAGTCCTGTGTATTTTTTGAGACGGAACAGAGAAGAGGTCAGTAAGATCAAAATACATCAATACATGTCTTATGGTTTTTTTAATTATATATTTATTTTTAATCATGGCTACAAAACCCTTCAGTCTAATATCAATTTCAATTTATTTATTTATTTCTCTTTTAAGGTTAAAGTTACCGTGTGGTAACTTTAACCTTAAAATTACATGTTACAAGTTTTTTATCTTATTTTAAATAGCCTTAAGAAGAGCTGGTGTCTGTAGTAGGTAAAAGACCTGTATGACAGATCACCAGGCCCTCTCTTTATATAGGGTTCACAGTTAAATATGTTACAGGTTCAAAATATACATAAAATCTAAAACTACAAAAATTAAAAGTGAACAAATAGCTTGAATGTATTGCGTGCTTGTATGTGTGTGTATGTATGTATGTTTGTGTGCGTGTATTAGTGTGTTTTTGTGCGTGTGTGTGTTTGTGTACGTGTTTGTGTTTGTTTGTGCGTGTATGTGTGTGTGAGTGTGTGTGTAAAAAATAATCGTTTTTACTATATATACAATTATCAACATTTATTTTATTATACGGATAATATTTTCTACCTCTTCTCCTCCTCTAGATATTAGATATCATTGTTGGTTTAACTATTTGAGTATAACCAAATCATGAGGAAGTTCCTTCATAACTTTTAGCATAATGATTCATTTCCACATATTAAATAGCTTCCTCGTAACGTCCCGTCCGTTAGTAATTCAAGTCGTTACAATATATTGAGCGCTGACAATCAATCTAGTGATTCCTCTTGGAATTTTGGCAGGATATAAAAACAACGCGTGAATTATTCTAAATAATATGATAAAATACTAAAGTATTGAATAAAATTTAGGAGTGCCACATGACATTCTCATACTACCACATAAATTATTATATTGATATAAATTATTATATTAGGCTTAAGTATTATATTGATATTTATTTATTTAATTATCCGTGGGGACCGAGAAACAGTCTTATTTTTTATTGGAAACAAGCAAGCAACACACCTGGTGGCAATTATTACTACCCCCCATAGACCTTTGCAATACCAAAGGACGGTCTTCTACTCGTAGAATCCAACACTAGAGACGGTTTAGAGAAATTAGCAGAAATTTGTCTCAATAATATACTCGAATGGGGCACACGAAATCGGCTTACATTTGCCCCACAAAAAACGTATCACCTTTTATTAAAAGGAAATTTACAATCGTTGCCGCGTATAAAATTCAATAATATGACAGTCAAAAAGAAAGATTCAGTTTGCTATCTTGGTCTACTCTTAGAAAAAAATTTTTCATTTGTCGAGCATATTAAAACTGTAGGTGAAAAAGCGAAACGAAATTTCTATGCGCTTACTAGAATATCAACGTCTACCTGGGGCCTTCGTTTTAATACACTGAAAACTATATATATGGCCACATATTTGGGGTGTATTTGTTACGCTGCACCCGTTTGGGCTGATAGGGCTACCATAGGGGCAGCTCGCCTTAAATTATTACAAAGCCAACGATTGGCCTTAATATTCTTGTGTAAAGCCTACAGGACGGTCAGTACCGAGGCTTTGCCGGTACTCGCGGGTGTACTTCCGGTTGACTTGGAGATTCAGAGACGGGCATCAATGTATTACACGACAAGGGAAAATATGAACACAGATTTCCTTCTACCGCGCGACCGTAATAAAATCGCTCGATTGTTTGCACCGCAGTCCGTTGTCTATGAAAAACTTTTAATTGAATGGCAAGAAAGATGGGATTCATCATCGAAGGGCCGTCACCTCTATCTATTTTTCCCATGCGTCCGCGAGCGCCTAGAGAGAGTGTGGCTGGAGGTTGACCATTTTGTAGCTCAATTTCTAACTGGACATGGCAACTTTAAAAGTAAATTATTTTCTTTTAAACTCGTACCTTCACCACTATGTCAATGTTCTACAAATAACCGCGAGTATGAACAATCAGCACATCACATTCTCTGGGAGTGCGATCTCTGGCGTAACGAGCGCGACCTTATGTTAGACAGTTTGCAAGTAACATCTGGAGTAGTATACTACACGGATCTTGTAGCAACTCGAGAAAATTTCCGTGCGTTTAGGCGTTTCTGCCATACCTACTACTGCAACCAATCTTAAGGCTCACATATAGGCCCCGTTAAGTTATCCCATATCCGTGGTGCCGTACTGCTGCGCTTATTGTAGCTATACAACCCTTTACTTATTGGCTGACTAGTCAATATTGCTTTCTGTCTCCCGCTTTGCCTGGGAGGGAAGTGGAATCACTCTTTTCCAACTCCTCCTCTTTAACTTTTCTAATTAAATTTGTTGCGGGTTCCAAGACAATTAAAATCATTTCCCGGGACTGCCTGAGGGTCAAACCTCGGTGTCATTTATAGTGACCATTGTGGATCCTGGCTTACAGGAGTTACAATGGTGGGAATGTGCGGTGGGATTAGTCCCATTAAAAAAAAAAAAAAAAAAATACCAAAGGTACAGTTAGGTCACTGCCTACCAATGAAAAGCCCAAACCCACTCAGAAAGTTAGGCTTCCGGCTCTCTCACTTACCGAACGAAGCACAGCAGTACATTGCCACTGTTCAAACGTTGATTTTCTGTGAGAGTGTGGTACTACCCCGGACGGACAGGCCCGCGGTTAGAGACAGAAAACTATCAACAGTGTGGTAGGACCACTATAAGTACCAGGTGAGTGGACAGCAGTCCTTTCCTGGGGAAATCATAACATAAACTGTTTCCATCAGGACAGTCCGTCCAGGAGGACAATCCTCCCGTGACCATGATCACTGTAAAGTGTTCGAAACGTCGGGAAATTAAAAATCAAATACAATGTGTAAACATTGTCCGATAGATGGCATACGTCACCTTGAAGACGTAAGATATAATATGAATCGAAATTTGCATGTCCTAAAATAGTTCACGATGGTGTAAGTGGCACCACGGTTGGGCCGGATTCCCAATAGGTGCGGGTTCGAACCCCGCTTGTGACATCATTTTTCGTTTCATATCGGGTATTTATAAATAATTAAGCATATTAAATGCTAAAAAATTTCAGTAATTTGAAATACAAACGCGATAGAATCCGTAAAAATAGGTTTTATTTCAAATGTGTAATACTCGCGTAAATATTAGAATTCATTATCATAGAAGATAAATAAAATTCGAGAGAAACCCATATATCAACCAATTCACCAGAGTGGTATAACGGCTATGAATATCAAAGAATCGGTACAAGAAGTCAGCCTAATAGCGTTAGCAAAGGTAGTTATGAAGCCATATGCCGACCTTCATTTGCCCTGGACGCCACGAAAGGGGTGCGTCCAGGCCTGTCAAGAAAAAGAAAATAGATTAATTTCCCTTTCATCATGGAGAGGGCTCATTCTTATTCGTTTAAGTTCATATAACATCCTGGTCTCATAAAGAAATAGTAGATTTTTAGTACACATAATACTCATATGAATTATTATTTTCTACTTAGGATGCAAAACTATCAATTGCCAAATATCGTGGAGTGCCTGTTTCATCCAAAGTGGTATTAGAAGAATTGAACAAATTAAAACAATTAATAACACCATCTGTGGAGCTTGTTTCAATTACAGGTAATTCATTATATTTTGTTAAGAAGAGATTTTTCGTGTAAGAGTAAAAATCTGTACAATGTGTAAACAATGTGGGGTAGATGGCACACGTCTCCTTAAAGACGAAAATATAATACGATGCAAGAATTGAATGTCCTACAATAGTTCACGGTGGTGTAAGTGGCAGCACGATTGGGACGGATTTCCAATAGGTGTGGGTTCCTATCCCACTTATGACAATAATTTTTCGATCGTAATCGGGTTTTTATATATAATCAAGCATATTAAATGCTAAATTTCAGTATCGGGTTTTTATAAATAAATTTCAGTAATTAGAGTAAAAATTCTTCAACTCTATTTTATCTGTGGTTATTGTTAAAGACAACTAAAGGATATAATACGCATATAACATCTTTGTAAAAGAAGGCAAGCTCATTAAAATCTTATATCAAACCGTCTTATAAAATGTAGGTATTTCTTTTTTACTTTTTTTTATTAAAACACCATCCCTTTTTTTTTTTTTTTTATTCCTGCGCTAAGGAAATAATCCTTGTATTGCGGGGGATTTTACAAACATACAGTGCACGCATGCAATATATATGTAATAAGATATTTTTTTTGGCGTAGTGGTTAAGATTGCAATGTTCCGCGCCAGAGTCTTGAGTTCGATTCCCACGCTGGATAATACTTTGTTCGATCCACAAACGGACGTTCTGAGACTGAGTCTAATTTGACTTCGTTAATTATATAATTGTTATATCCGCGCAATACAAGTATTATTTCCTTAGTGTAGTATGGTGTTAATATAAAAAAAAAAAACAAAATACAAAACATATTTGTTAAGTTCAAGCCACGTGGATTTATTTCTTAGTGTGAGTGTTTTATTTTTTAACCGACTTCTAAAAGGAGGAGGTTCTCAATTTGATTAGTATATTTTTTATGTATGTACACCGATTACGCTGAGATTTATTATCCGATTTACGTGATTCTTCTTTAGTTTGATACGAAATAGTTGCCATTTGGTCTCAGAAAAAATTAACATAGTTTGGTCCAGTAATTTTCATTTTATAAACTTTTTTGTATAAATAAAACAACTAACACGACATGGTTTTTTAGATTCTGATGCTGCAAAGTCTGAGGAATCAGAAAAGGAAAAAGTACCATTAGAAGATAGCACACCAATGAAACAACGAAATATTTCAACAATCAAATTATTGTGTAAGTAATTTCATATACCTAGTTTTTTTTATTATTGCTAATGGTGACAAACTAGCAAGCAGCATATGGTAAGTACATACATACATATCATCACGCCATATCCCTTGCAGGGTAGGCAGAGAGAACAGAGTGCCAGAGAACTCTATCTCTGCATACTTCACTCGCTTCCTCAACATTCATAATTCTCTTCATACACGCTCGCCGGTTTCGGAGACTCTTGACGCATTCCCTTTCGCATCTTTACACCAATACTCTCTTTCATACCTACTCGCTCTCTTACGTCGTCGTTACGAATGCGGTCGGTCAGCCTAACTCCACAGATTTTCCGAAGAGATCGCATTTCGACCGCATTAATTTTACTTTCATACTCTTTTCTGCATACCCAACTCTCGCTTCCATACAGTAATGTTGGGACAAGCACTGCGTTATGTATTGCTACACGTGCCTTCTGGCTGAGGTGGTGGCTGCCGAGAAGTTGCCCCAACGCTCCGTTCACTCTATTTCCCGCATTCACTCTTCGCTCTATATCAGTGGTGTACCTTCCATCTCGGCTAAATCCACATCCAAGATATACAAATTCATCCACTTGCTCTAGTACATCATTACCTATTGTTAGTAAGTGTTACTGGCAAACCACAAACCCACTCAAAATGTTGAGCTGTCGGTTCTCTCGCTCACCGAATGAAGCACAATAGCACATTGCCGTTGTTCGGATGTTGATTTTCTGCGAGAGTGTGGTACTGCCTCGGACGGACTGACCCGCGGTTGTAGACAGAAAACTCTCAATAATGTGGTCCTATAATAAAAAGTCACTAGAATTTTATCCCATCAGTCTCTTAGTACCTATTACAGGATTCCCTTAATGTTATAAAAAAAATCTTTAACCATCTACGTGGTTTTTAACTACATAACCAATCCATAAGTCTTTATTTAATCGGATTGGCTGCAAATGCCATCATCCTTATAACGTTTAACGTCTCTAACTGGCCTAAATATCGGCCTCATAACAAGTCTCTAAGTCACTCAGCGATAATCTTGCTCAAATGCAAGACCAAGATTCGCTGCAAGAGACTCGTAGTACTCCCTTAGTCATTTTACGATTCCTTTGGCAAAGAAAGGATTATCAACATTCTATATTACTAATACAAGTACACGGGGAAGTAATTTGATGTTATTTTAAACAGTCTCATGATAGATACGTGTAATTATAGCCCCATTCCCGTTAAGTGGTATGTACCTAATTAATGATAGTTGTGCAGTTAGTGCCACTATATGAATGTAATTTCAAGAAAACAACTGATTCTGTGTTATTCTTAACACAGAAAGTTGCATTACTTGTGAGACTTAAAAGAGTCTTGTATTTGGGCAACACTACTCAGAGTGCTATAAGACAGCGCTGTGGTGTGAATGAAGAAGTAGCGGCAAAGATAAAAAAGGGAATGCTGAGGTGGTTTGGCCACGTGGAAAGAATGAGAGAAGAAAGGTTGACTAAGCAAGTATACAAAGCGAGTGTGAGTGGGACGTTTACAAGGGGAAGACCACGTCGTACCTTTCTGGATCAAATTGAAGATGTATTGGCGAAAGGTCAGGTTAAGAGTACGCGTAACCGTAGAGCATGCATGAAGACTGTGATGAGTGTGAATGAAGCGATGGAGGTATGTCAGGATCGTGGTTTGTGGCAATCCGTAGTCTCTGCCTACCCCTCTGGGAAACAGGCGTGAGGCTATGTATGTATGTACTCAGAGTGCTATGCAGAGGGTGTTATGATCGGTATTACTCTATGTGATACAATACAAAATACAGAAATAAAAGGAATAGGTGTAACTGATGTAGTTTAAAGAATTATTTGAATGAGCAGGCGACATCGCTAGTTCAAAATTTCTAAAATAATATAAATCTATTAAATTCTTTATTTTTAGTCTCTTGCAATAATTATTTTTATAAAAATCAAAAATGTTCTGACACGTGAAATTTTTTACTTCTATCACGTGCATAGAAGATGATGAATTATAAGCTTGCCTTATCTGAAAGAAAACGTAGTAGCAAAATAAATAATAGCACTAAATTCTAGTACAAATATTATTATAATCTTACTATCTAAATAGGTTTCTCATTTTATTCCAATAATAAGTTTTTTATATTTGCTGTGTCATAGCGGCTACGAATATTACCAATCGTTACTTTGCTCGTGAGTATCGTAAAAGACAACTAAGAGCTTTATAGCGACCTGGGCCAACTCCACCTGATGCTGTTTGGTCAACAATTATAATTACATTACATTTAACACATTACATTACATTACATACCCAAGGCGGGATGACGTTAGGCAGGCGCCCGATCATAAAACTATTTCCAGACGTTTTCAACATGTACGATGGAAGAGAATTACATCGACTCCAAGTAATTGATATAAGAGCAGGAGAATGATGATGATGAAAGAGTTTGTATAAATATCTAGCCTTGTGATGCGACAGGTCTGATCCAGTCGCATCACAAAACAATTATCTCTACCATTTATTTGCCCGGGAGAGTGGTAAAAATGGCTGAAAGTTTAAGGGAAAGTGGGCAACAGTTTTCTGTTGAGTAATATATTGCCAATCTGCCTACTAATGATACTCACGTACTGAAGGAAGGTGGAGTCAAGAGTCTCCGAAACCGGCGAGCGTGTATGAAGAGAATTATGAATGTTGAGGAAGCGAGTGAAGTATGCAGAGATAGAGTTCTCTGGCACTCTGTTCTCTCTGCCTACCCTGCAAGGGATATGGCGTGATGATATGTATGTATGTATGCCTACTAATCATAGCGGTTACAGCTGTAGATGGCTGACGCTGCTTGATAGTGATGATATATCCAACTATTCCTTTTAGTATGGGGACGTAATAGGAATACAATGGTTCCCCATTCATTTAGTATCTTAAAAATTAATTAACGCATAGTTACAAAAGAGATTAGACATTCATCGAAATATAAAAAAAAGTAATTTGGTGACTCCATCCATCGCTTCATCAACCCTTGAGAGGATGCCGTCCAGTAAAGGTAGGAGCACACTGTTGACGGTTCTTTGTGTACAGTCGCGGGCCTGTCCGTCCGAGGTAGAACCACACTCCCGCAGAAGATCGACGTCTGAGTAAAGATTTCGTTTGGTGAGCGATAGAGCCCAAATGGGTGGGTTTGGGGTTCATATTGGTAGACAGCGGCCTAGTTATACCCTTGGTATTGCAAAGGTCCATGTGCGGCAGTAACACTTACCATCAAGTTTACTGCTGGCTCGTTTGCCACGATAAACAAAAAAAAAACAGGCTTGTGTACTTGCATCCAACAACTCCCTGTGACTTTTAAGATGTCATCAGTCCATCTGGGTTATTCGATTTGTGGCCTTCACTCGAGAACTTTTCTTTTGCATTAGCTGTTGGTGACGCAAATAAAAATCGTAATCTCATCATTCTTGCTGATTAAACTTAGAAAAATCTTTATCTAGTTAATACTTCTATCCCATCATCAACCTGCTGTGCTGGCCTGTGGATTGCAGTTGGTGTTAGTTTTTCAGTAAAGTACTGTTTATTATCCTGATGATAGCAGATAATTTTGCAAACCCTTCACTAAAAAAATATGATGACGTGGGGAAATCAAGATTATTAAAATATAGTTTACCATAAATTATTTTAAGTTTTCCTTCTCTTTCAGTTGTGTTGTCTGTTTAAGTTATTAAATCCTTTTATAAGGTTTCTGCAAAAAACTTGTTGCATGGAATGTTTTGTTTCAAAGCCAGAATAAGCTTCCACTTTGTTCCGAGATAGATTCGTTCAGATTTGTGTTTATCTATTCATTAGTGTCTTAAAGTAAGGCTTCTTCATCCATCCGTCAGCCCTTGGACATCACCTGTCACAGAAAAGATACAAAAAATGGAGCTGAGAACGATCCTTTGACGCTTAAATCAAATTACCTACAACTTTTAAGATGTCATCAGTACATTTTATCGTTCAATGCGCGGACATCTCTAAAGATTTTTTTCTCCCAATGCTTGTCAGTTACACGAGCATCTCATTGCCAATTCCAAAACTTATGTAATTTTAAATAAAATATTAAACATGAATTTATAAAAAGTAAACTTAATTTCTTTCAGTTACCGAGCCAGCTTCAAGATGGGCGTTTTTTGTTCTTTCATTCTTAATGGCTTTTCAGGTTTGTGTTTATTTGACTTAAAATTAATTAGATTTTTTTTATTTATTAAAGGCTTTAGCAGAACAGTCAACCTAAATTAATTTGAAATTAGAATTCATGACAAAAAAAAAACATATTTTTCAATTAAAAAATCCAATACTTCTGGACTATTTTATATGAAAAATCTTATTATTTCCATATAAAGCTGAGTAGCAATTTAACTATATATTGTTATTCAATTATCATTATTCTCGGGTCGTTATTAAAATTTATTTAACATCGAAGCATTATATTTTCTTTATAAGAAAAGAATAGTAGAATAGATAAAATAGTATTGTTGAAACTTTAGGACCAATTGATCAGACATGAATTTTCATTTGGAACATAATTTGGGACAGACACTATATAAATATGCCAAAAATGTGTCTGAATATATTTACTATAGACAGCGCTGAGTCTGCTACAGCCTAGATATAATAGTTAAAAGGATTTTGTGTTGTGTTAAAATCTCGAGGTCCCTTGGTCCTTTATGAATCTTCATTTGAAAATGTATATGTTTGTTGAAATGTTAAGTTTCTATCTCAGCTCATATATGTTCTGCAGGTAGGCGCGAGCCACCTCTATAATGGGATGGAAATTGACCTATTATACCACGGTGGTCAGGCGTGTTGGCATAGGATTTTGTTTCATGTTTTTCTTCTCTTGCATGGATGTTATATGCATTTTGTATCCTTTACTCGTCTCTTACTATCACCCACGGATAAGATAGCGGTGACAAATTGTGTTCTTATACCGTCACCGTACGGCTAAAGTGTATGGAAGTCTCAAGATTCCTTGGTCTGTCATGAATCTTCATTCGAAGATGTATATGTAGAAATACTAAAAGTTTGGCTGAAGAAATCCACAATAGATAGTGCCGTGTCTACTTATAGCTAGTAGACAGTTTCTCTCTTATTATAAGTATATTGACATACATATACTTAAATAGAAGTTTCTTGAGTGTACATATATCATACTATTTTGAAATGGAGGAAAGGATCCTTTTTTTCCTCCATTTTGAGCCACTACTTGCCCACGGTTAATTTATATATCACGCTCCTCAAAAAAGAAAGGAATATGGGATAAGATCAAGGTGATTCGACAAGTGTTTCACCTCTATACGAGGCATCTGTCCTGAGAACGCCTCGTATCTCGAATTCTAGAGGGTGCTCATCAAAGGAGTATGATTTCTTTATATCCAATTCCACTTTGATCCCATCCCGTATTCCTTCCTTTCATAAGTTGTGCGATATATATTGATTAACCATGGGAAAGCGGAGGATCATCCTACCGTTCCTACATTTTAAAATAATAATGGATTGCCGCCATGTATCGCCTAATTTAATCAATTATATGTCATACTATTAAGTGCTACTACTACCTAGACCAGATTGGTCACGCACTGAAGGAAGGTGGAGTCAAGAGTCTCCGAAACTGGCGAGCGTGTATGAAGAGAATTATGAATGTTGAGGAAGCGAGTGAAGTATGCAAGGATAGAGTGCTCTGGCACTCTGTTCTCTCTGCCTACCCTGCGAGGGATATGGCGTGATGATATGTATGTATGTACTATTAAGTGCACTTTTCCATAACGAGAATATTGACCCTTTTATAGTGTAGTTTATGCGTATAATACTGCAAATGTACGATTAGCCTCCAGAGCTAGTAGAAGGGCTCGTTGGAGAAAGAATAATCATCATCATCACAGCCCATCTATGTCCCACTGTTGGGCTCAGGCCTCCTCCGTAATGGGAGGGAAATTAACCTACTATACCGCGCTGGTCAGACGAGTTAGTAAAGGGTTTTATTTCGAGTTTTCCTTCTCTTGTATAGATGTTTGATATGCGTTTTATATCCCTTAGTCGTCTCGTACGATCACCCACGGGTAAGATAGGGGGTGGTGAATTGTATTATTACTCCGTCACCACACGGATAGAAAGAATAACATCTACAGATATTATTCGATGTACCCATATTTACTCATTATCGTAACTGTGCATACACTACATATACTACGCTGAATAGATAAGTACCGGCAGCCCAATTGGGGTGAGTTTGGGATTTGTATTGGTAGGCAGCGGTCTAGCTATACTCTTGATATTGCAAAGATCGATGGGCGGCAGTGACACTTACCATCAGGTGTGTTGTCTGCTCTTTTGCCACCATACGCAATAAAAAAAAAGAGGTGGTATATGGCTATATTTCGAAATTACCTTTTCTATATAAAAACTTATTTTGGGGGGAAAATAAGACATTTGGAAAAACTGAAACCAAAACTAATGGAAATCCGCACCAATTGGGTCACAGGCTAGGTACGTAGTCGCTCGTCGAAGAGAGGTATTTGTAGGGCGGGTCGATGGGGTATTGGACCCGCTTTTTTGTCGCCCTGGATGGATTTAGCGGGGTGTACCCATTCCATAGCTCGACGCCAAAAAAAAGGCATAGGTACGTATATTAAAGTTAGTGATACTGTGTTCAAAAAATAGAAACCTACTGATATATTAAAAAAAAACGTATTTATATTTTTTATTTGAAAGAAACGAATCCATTGAAATAATCAAATAAATTATCCGTGTGGTGACGATATATGAATACAATTTACCACCCCCTTACCCGTGGGTGATCGTAAGAGACGATTAAGGGATAGAAAAACGCATATAACATCTATGCAAGAAAAGGAAAACTCGAAACAAAACCCTATACCAACACGTCTGACCAGCGCGGTATAGTAGGTTAATTTCCTTCCCATTACGGAGGAGGCCCGAGCCCAACAGTGGGACATATTTGGGCTGTAATGATGATGATGAATCAAATAAAAGTTTTATATAAACGTTGTATATATTTTTAAAAATAAATATTATCAGTTATAAAATTAGACAGCTAAGGTGGCATTCACAAATAAACTAAAGTATTCATATGGTTCATTGTCTTTTACCGAAAGATTAACTACCGTTGATACTTTATGATAAACTGCTTATCATATAACAATTATTTGCTTATTTCGTGAAACATAACCTTACATAAATATTGTTGCAAATTTATTTAGCAATATTTTCTATGATACTTTATCATTGAAAATCACGAGTGCTTGTTGAAATGTAATTTTTTTTTATTTTATATTTTTTTAATGATTTAACTTCAACTGGAATAATGGTTGCTGATGTTTACGCGAGTATAAATATGAAATAAAACTAATTTTACGGAATCTATCGCGTTTGCATCTGATTGTTATTATCCCGACGTTTCGAACACTTTCAAACGCGATAGAATCGGTAAAAAGTAGTGTTAACTGGAATGTTAAATAGTTTTAAACTTTAACTGGAATGTAAATGTACCGCAAGCCATTTGACCACGCTTGTCAGATAGATTGCTATAGAGAAGCGGGTGTCGTAAAAGACTGAAACTATATAATACATAAATAACATATATGGAAGGGAAGATAGCTCGAAATGAAACTTTATACCAGTCCCTCAAACCAGCGTAGTATACTTAGTCAATTACCCAAATGTAGAGAAGGAGATAACGACGATGATAGAATTGTTCTCAAAAAAAAAAACCTGCACATATTTTGTATAATAGATTCCTCTGAAGAAGCATGCAAAATGTATCATCATCATCATCGCAGCCCATAAATGTCCCACTGTTGGGCTCGGGCCTTCTCCGTAATGGGAGGGAAATTAACCTACTATACCGCGCTGGTCAGACGTGTTGGTATAGGGTTTTATTTCGAGTTTTCCTTCTCTCGCATAGATGTTATATGCGTTTTATATCCCTTAGTCGTCTCGTACGATCACCCACGGGTAAGATATGGGATGGTGAATAGTATTCTTACTCCGTCACCACACGGATGCAAAATGTATAATTTTAGAATAAATGAGTCTACTCGTGATTGTGGATAATTTGATCTAAATAAACTAACCAATTTTTTTGTCACGCCCCGCTAAACCGTCCGGGCCACCGGAAAACTAACCAATATTGAAAGTTTTATATCGAAACCTTGTCATCATCGTTTTGCTCTTATCCCATTTGCTTCAGGTGGACACAAAAAGCCATCTCCTTCCATATAGCTTCATCAGACATCATCTCACTGGCTACAAATATTACCAAATCTTACATTACTCATAGATGTCGTAAAAATGACTAAAAGCTTTACATCGAGATGGTCCAACTCAATCTAACACCGTCTGGGCTACAATTTCATTCCCAAGTTAACATTAGGTCAAGAATTAGGTACAGCTGGCTCAGTCGCACGGCATACAGAGGTATATGTAGCACAGGCTATAGAGTCGCTCGCTGCCCTCTCCATCGCCCCGGATGGATCGGGCAATATTTAAAAGTACATATTGTGTCAATCCTTATTGGGATTTCTATGATAACGATTTTATTTATATTCAAGGTGTTTATGGGAAACGTACCAGTTCAAGTATATGCGAAGACTGTATTTACCGAAGCAGATCCAAGCAAAGCTGATCTATATACAATTTTATACGCAGTAGTGCTATTCGCCGGGTCGACTGTTTCTACTATGATTACTGATCGGGCTGGTAGAAGAGTAAGTATCAGTTTTTAATTGAGAATCTAATTACATCAACAGTGCCTAATTTTTATGTAATACTTAAGACATTCTATATGATATATGACATCAATTAATTAATTGAAATCTAACGATGATCTTTCAATGCTTTAGACCTACTGATCAAAGTGAATAGGCATCAGTGCTTGCCTGAGACACTTATAACACCAAATCCAATCCCCGAAAATTGCTATAAGAATGTCTTACGGGGAGATTAATCAGGCAGGATCCAGCAGGCAGTTCAAAACCATTTCTTTTTTTTTTGTGATAAACTATGGTCTAGACTTCCGGACAAATTTAACGGGGTGTGATCACTCCATAGCCCGCCGCCAAAAAAAATGGTCTAGACATACGCCGTCCGTTTCGCCCGGGGCGACTAATTGGTGGTGCATGGCCCCATAATCCACCGTACTCCCTCCCCATCGCCTTGGGTCGGCCACTCGTACTGCTTCCTTTCCATCCGTGGCGAGCCCGGCGGGTTACCCTTTAGGGTACCATCACCTGTCAATGCTCCAGCAGGCAGTTCAAGGCTAATGATTGGATGGATTGTTGTATTAAATTTTTAATGTTTTCTCTTTCAGATTCTCATAATAAGTTCATCAGCGTTAGTATTTATATTACTAATTATTTTGGGATATTTACTTCAGTCCAAGATTGCTCCACCGTCAATCAATGTGATTTTTATTTTTATGTACTGCTTCTGTTTTATATTTGGAGCTGGTACTATTCCATACGTATTGCTAGCTGAGATTTTTATTCCAGAGGTAAGAAAGAAAAAAAAATACTTCTAATAATTACATGAGTATACACATATGAAATAAAACTATTTATTTTTGGGGATTTTATCGTATTTTTTATATTTTAATTTTATTTACCGAACGCTTAGAATACTTCAACGTTAATGGTCATGGCAGGATACTTCTTAAAAATTCGTAAAATAATGTTTTCTTTTATAATATTACTGTATTTTTTTTGTATTCTGGGGGACTTAACAAACATATAATTAACGTAGACAAATAAATTACACCCAAACCTAAAACCACACTTTGCGAATCGTACAAAGTGTTTTTCTGTGTGAGAATCGAACCGGTACTGAAACGGAAGATGCCACTACTTCTATTTTTCTTTTTCTTTTCCCATATACGACTAATTACTGACCCCGGCTCTCCACAGTAAAAGAAAATTATACATACTTGTACTATGCTGGTTAGGTTTGCTGTGTGGTGACAGCTACGAATATTACCCTTACTTATTATTGCCTACTCGTCTAGGGAGGACGACTAAGGGCTTTATATCGACCTAGGCCAACGCCACCTGAGTCTGTTTGGTGTACACTTACATTCCTAAGAAGGATTGATGTCAGGCAGGCGGCCGATCATAAAACTATTGCCGATAACTTTTGCAATTATGTACCAAGGAAGAGGGCTACATAGTGCATTGATCTCAAGTAATTGGGATAAAAACAGTTCGATGATGATGACTGCGTTGATTAGACTGGCCATCTGGACTGGACAGGTCTGGACTGCTATCGTTTTATTACGGATCTTCCTTCACTTGCATCCATTTTATCTACATATTAGGTATATCCCTTAGTCATCTTTTAAGACGCCCTGGATAAAAAATAATGATTAATTGCGTTTTTAATTCATCTTAAACTATTTTTCTTTTTGGTGGTGACGGAATAATAATAAATTATTCACCACTTCCTATCTTGTCTGTGGGTGATCGTAAAAGACGAATAAGGAATAAAATATGCATATAGCATCTGCTCAACGATCTCAGCAGTGTATCCCAACTAGTGGGTTTACGAATGAACATGGACAAGACGAAAGTCATGTCAAATGCCCATGTCATTCCTGTACCGGGCCTAGTTGGCAATGCGATTCTCGAAATTGTCGATCATTATGTTTATCTTAAACAAACAGTCCAGTTAGGTAGATCCAATTTCGAGAAAGAGGTCAGCCGACGAATCCAACTCGGTTGGGCTGCGTTTGGGAAACTTAAGAGGATCTTCTCATCCAACATACCTCAGTGTCTGAAAACACAGGACTATGATCAGTGTGTGTGTCATTACTAGTAACAACCAGGGATGACTTACAGCACCGAAACGTGGTCCCTAAATTTAGGCCTCATAACCAGGCTAAAAGTCGCTCAGCGTGCTATGGAGCGGGCTATGCTCGGGATTTCTCTGCAAAATAAAATCCGAAATACAGAAATTCGAAGAACGAGTGTAACCGACATAGCACAAAGAATTAGCACGCTGAAGTGGCAATGGGCAGGCCACATCGCTCGACGAAGCGACAACCGATGGGGAAGAAAGGTTCTAGAGTGGCGTCTACGTACCGGACGACGCAGTGTGGGTCGCCCCCCTACTAGGTGGACAGACGACCTGGTGAAGGTTTCGGGGGTCATTGGATACAGGCGGCACAGGACCGCACTCGGTGGCGTAACATGAGGGACGCCTACGTCCAGCAGTGGACGACAATAGGCTGAAATGATGATGATGATAACATCTATGTGAGAGAAGGAACACTCGAAATAAAACCCTATACCAACACATCTGACCAACGTGGTATTGTAGATAATTGACCAGGGGTTGGCATTCTGCGGCTCGCGAGCCATATGCGGCTTTTTGGATGTGAAGTTGCGGCTCTTTAGTTCTATACGCAAAAAAATATTTTATAAAGAAAATATTTAAAAATGGTTCTGAATTGATTAACAAACATTAAGCACAAATTATTGTTGGCAAATAAAAAATTGTGGTTTTTTAAAAACTTTAAACCTTTATAAATTCTAATTTTTGGCTCTTCCGACTCCAAAGGTTGCTGACCCCTGCCATAGACCCACCCTGCAATGCGCCTCTCTTCGCTGTGCGTGCGGGCCACCGGAACCTGATCTTTGTCTTCGGTGACGACATATATGAACTGAGATTATATAATGATTTCTTTTTTATATTTTCAGGTTCAAAATTTGGCATCAACAATTGTAATTGAATTGATGTGGCTACTAAACTTCTTAATTCTTGGTATATTTCCTTACATGAATAGTGCTTTTGGTATACATGGATCGTTTTATATATTTGGAAGTTTAGGTTTAATCAACGCTATTTTTTCGTATTTTAATGTACCTGAAACTAAAGGTCTATCGAATACACAAATTCAGGCAGCTTTTTTGTTACGGAAAAGAAATTGATTGATGTATTTATCTTTAAGGAGCAAAATATATATTTTTTTTCAATGGTGATGTTTTGTTATTTTTAAATGTTTTCCCAATATTTTTTTTTTACATACATACCATCACGCCATGTCCTTTGCAGGGTAGGCAGAGAGAACAGAGTGCCAGCGAACTCTATGCTTGGATGCTTCACTCGCTTCCTCAACATTCATAATTCTCTTCATACACGCTCGTCGGTTTAGGACACTCTTGACTCCACCTTCCTTCAGTATAGTATTTTTATTTTAATTTTTGATTTGCCAATATGAAGGTTATTTTGTTGTTAAGTGCTGTTTGGTAGCGGTTACGAAAACTACCAAACCTTACTTTGCTCGTGGATGTCGTAAAAGATGACTAGGTGCCTTATAATAACTTATAATAACCTGTGGAAACGCTTTTACGCGCTAACCCCTTCCCGCCGATGTCGAGACGGGAGGGAGTGTGGGACTCGCCAGCTGGCTAGTCCAACCGGTATACCCACTAAAACCACAGCGGCCCCCTTCCGCGCTTTACGGGGCGCCGGAGAGATCGTCTACTGACATTCGATCCCCGACGCCCCAACGCTTGGCCTTCTGGCCACGTCCTGTCGGTCCTCAAGGCAGTGGGAGGAGGTGCGCATAACGACGCCTCCTCCCCGGTCGCCGGTGGTGGAGCGAGTCAGCGGATGCAAGCGCCTCGCGTTCCAGCTCCGCAGCCTCCTTTCTCTCCATGAAGGCTTCACAAAATGAGGCCATCGACGTCCAGCACCTGTCACTGTCGAGCATCTTGGAGATGATGGTCGACAGCGACAGGGCTCTTCCAACGACCGCCGACAGGGCGTTGCGCTGGGGCCCCCAGGCGGGACAAACCTCCAGAGTGTGAAGCGCATCATCTACTGGTGCGCCACACTCGTGACATCCTGGGGCCCCTTCTCTTCCAATTTTATGCAGGTACTTACCGAAGACCCCGTGTCCGGTAAGCACCTGCACCATCCTGAAGCTAAGGCTGCCGTAAGCTAAGGCTGCCGTGCCTTCTTCTGATCCAGCGGTGGAGATGTGGCGCAACCGCCTACACATCCCCCGCCCTGCTACGGGGGACTCCAGGTCCTCTCTCCACCGCCGGATTACTCACCTTCGGGCCACTTCCAAATCTCTGCCCAGTCTCCTTGCGGAGACTTGCTCGCCGCCGGCCCGCGCCGCAACACGCAGCCGGTAGGCTTCTGCCAAGGCCTTAGCCACAAGTGGCCAAGGTGGGTCGCCCGCCAGCAGTGTCGCTGTAGTCCAGGACACCGTACGGTAACTCCTAATAGCCCTCACCGCCATGACCCTCTGCGGACGTCGCAGGAGGGCCTTATTGCGGGCAGTAAGGGACGACCAAATAGGGGCACCATACAGCGCCATAGACCGCACGATTCCGGCGTACAATCGCCGGCAGGACGACCCTGGACCTCCAGTATTCGGCAGAAGCCTACTTAGTGCCGCGGCCGATTTGACAAGCCGCGGAACGAGCTGGGCATAGTGTGGCCCAAAATTCCATTTTGAATCTAGGTGCAGACCCAGATATTTCTTCCGGGCGCGCACCGGCACGGCAACCCCAGATACACTGATGTGCGCTCCTCGGGAGGGACCTTGACGTGGGCCATGAAATAAGAGGGCCTCAGTTTTCTCTACCGAGACCCTCAGACCCAACATGCCAATCCGGCCCACAACGAGCACGACTCCTTCCCGTGCCAATCGGGCAGCCCCCAGGAAGTCGGGCTTCCTCACCGTGATGAGGGTATCATCCGCGTAGCAGCTGACCCCCATCCCGGAAAGAAGTTGACCCCGTAGGAGCCATTCGAAACCGACGTTCCACAGGACCGGATCGAGGACCGATCCCTGTGGAATGCCGCACTCCACCCGATGGCGATGTATGCGCCCGTCGCCCCCTCCCAGAGCACGTGCCTTCCCTCGAGGTATGCCTCCAACAGCCTCCGAAGATACGTAGGCACTCCATGAAAGCGAAGCCCCTCCTTCAATGTCTCGTGCGGGCGACTGTTGAAGGCGTTCTTGATCTTGATATTTGATTTTTTTTTTTCCGTAGTATTGAACACTTTTCTGCTTTCTCATGCATCTAATTTATCTTAGCTGATCCGTAAAATAGTTTTTATATTTAATACTTGCGTAAATATCAAAATTCAAAAACCTTTTTTTAAATACACAACTTTACGGAGTATATCTATAGTTAATAGACACAAATACACAAATCTGGAACAACCAATTATGCATCAGACTTCACATATGGCGTAATGGTTAAGATGACTGACCTTCCATGCCAGTGCTCTATGTTCGATTCCGACGCGATCCATAAAGTGTTGTTCTAAATCTGGGTGAAATTTGTCTGCATTAATTGCATGTTTGAAAAGTCCCCCGCAATACAAGGATTATTTCCTTAGTGCAATGGTCTCTTTAAAAACAAAAACAAAAAAAAAATCTCGCATTGTTTTGTCTTGCATTCGAATTGTATAAATGATAATGATTCCCTTGTTCAACTCAACATATATGTAGGTATAGCAATTAAAATAATAAGTTTGATGTTAATATTAAGAATAATTAATGGTTTAATCATCATTATCAACTCAGCTCATATATGGCCCACTGTTGGGGTTGAACCTCCTCCATAATCTGAGGGAAATTGACCTGGATATACCTATACAGTTTTCCGTGTGGTGACGTAGTAAGAATACTATTCACCACCCCATATCTTACCCTTGGGTGATCGTACGAGACGACTAAGGGATATAAAACGCATATAACATCTGTCGAGAGGAATTCTCGAAACAAAACCATATACCAACACGTCTAACCACCGCGGTATAGTAGGTTAATTTCCCTCCCATTACGGAGGAGGCCCGAACCCAACAGTGGGACATTTATGGGCTGTGATGATGATAATGATGATACCTATACCACGCTAGTCAGACGTGTTGGTATAGGGTTTTGTTTCAAGTTTTCTTTCTCTTGCATAGATATTATATGCATTCTATATCCCGTCGTCTCTTACAATCAGTTTAAATAGTAGTAGGACTACGCTATTGACAGTTCTCTGTCAACAGCTGCGGGCCGGTCCGTCTTGGTAGTACCACACTCTCGCAGAAAATCGACGTCTGAGTAATGGCAATGTGCTATTGTGCTTCGTTCGGTGAGCGAGAGAGCCAGGAACCCAAGTGGGGTGTGTGTGGGGTTTATATTGGTAGGCAGCGGTCCAGCTGTATCATTGATATTGCAAAGGTTCATGGATTATAGTGACACTTATCAGGTGCTCTGTTTGCTCGTTTACCACCATAAGCAATAATAAAAACTCACGGGTAGGGGGTAGTGAAAGGTACACCGAAGACAAAGATCGGGTACCGGTGGTCCGCTCGCACGGCGAAGAGAGAGGAGTTTTACGGTGGGTCTATGGGGTCGCGCGCCGCCTTTCCGTTGCCCCGGACCGTTTTGGCAGGGCGAGACGCATCCATAGTCCACCAATAAAAAAATAAAAAAAAGGGGGTAGTGAAAGGTATTCTTACTACATTTCCACGCGAAAAATGGTTTAAAACAAATGATAATTTTAAACAATATCAACCGTCAAATTTAATTAAAATACCATTGTCGGGCACTGGTCTTTTGTTTTTAAGGTCACAATCAAATTTTCTGTAAGCATTATTAGTCTTTCATAATTTTTTGATTTATATATTTATATTATTGTTCTTTGTAGATGTAAATATAATTAAAAAATATAAAAAAAAATATTGTTTTAACATGTTAATTACAAATTAATTACTTTATTTAATTTTTACCTCATTGTTGCTTTCGTTTCACTTATACCTGGGCCAACTCCATCTGATGCTGTCTGTTCAACAATTACATTGCCAAAGAGAGTTGACGTCTGGCAGGCAGCCGCTCAAAAAACTATTGTCAATAACTTTTATAATATGTACCATATTGTATGAAAGAAGAGTACCATATTGTATTGACCCCAAGCAAATGGAATAAGAGTTGGAGAATGATGATGTTGCTTTCGTTTCGTTAATCACGTGAGACTCCAAAAAGGGGGAGAGAGTTTAACAAAAGCACGTAATATCAAAAGAAGGAGGGATGGCATAGTGAGCTCTCTCCCTACGCCATCCCTCCTCCCATATCATATCATCTCCATACGTCATGTGTGTTTAATTAATCGTTACACTCAAGATTATTGTACAAATGAAAAGCGGCGTTTGAGCTTGACTCACCGTTGTTAAGCAACAAATTCGTCGCCGTGATAACATTATAATGCATTTCAATCAAAGCATGTAATTGTAATTTATCTTCAGTATTATATTTATTTTTTATTACCATTCATCTACCTATCCATCAGCCTATGGACATCCAATGATAGATTTTTTAGTGGTATGACCACTCTGATGATAGTTTTTTTATTTAAAGCCGCGGGCCGGTCTGTTCAGGGTAGTACCACACTCTCGCAGAAGATCGACGTTTGAGTAATGGCTATGTGCTATTGTGCTTCGTTCGGTGAGCAAGAGAGCCGAAAGCCTAACTAAGTGGGTTTGGGGTTTGTATTGGTGGGCAGCGGCTTAGCTATACCCTTGGTATTGCAAAGGTCCATGGGCGGCAGTAACACCCCTTGGTATTGCAAAGGTCCATGAGCGGCAGTAACACTTACCATCAGGTGTGCTGCTTGCTCGTTTGCCACCATAAGCAATAAAAAAAACTTGGAAGACCATCGTCTATTAAAAAAAGTGTGTGTGTACTTATTTACACGCGTTAGAAGTTATACGTGTTTGGCGTAACAAGATAAAAATCTTTTCAAAAATTTTATAATCGACTTATTCTACGTTTGTAGAAAAAACGACACTAATAATAGAAAAAGGTTAAATACCTTTTTTTTCTATTATACATTGAAAGTTTTATTATAACGCATTATGTAAATTTAAAATTAAATAAAGTTTATTTAAATATCACAAAAAAACTAAAATGTTGACTATAGCTAACTTCAGGGTGTCGGTTGTTCGTGACGGTGTGCGCGCGCATCGTAAAAATTTACTCTCATCATTTTTACCTAACGCGCCAAAAGAATTATAACTTCAAAAAGGTATCATATTCTTTTATTATTAAACGCATTGACTCAGATAAAGATGGGCAGAAGTGTAATATTTTTACCCGGCAAAATTTTATAAGTCCCACACAAAAGCTTCCCTTAGGCGGTAAGTCGCAATGAATCTTTTAAAAATAGTACAGAAATTTTCCAAGAGAATAACCAGATACTATTCGACAGCTTTCATAGCATAGTCAAGTTGCAAAGGCTTGGTGTCAATTCTATTCGAATAAAGGTCTGAGGAATGTTATAAGCTCGGAATACTCCTTTATCTTTGTCAAACTATAGATGGATACTGCGTAATTTCAACCTTATCTTGTAATATAAAAAGTAAACTTTCATTTGAAGCAATAATTCTAGAAACGTGCCGCCGTTGGTGGTTTGAGTGATCTTTAGATGTTCGAATAGAATTGACATGGACTTTTGACGGGAATTTGAAAACGTCATGTGGTGCTCTTGTATTATATTCGATATCTTAGTGTTTTAACGTGTTATATTAGATAATTTTGATGGCATTTTATGTAATGTGATGTGCGGAAATACTGGGATGTAGTGAATATCATATAAAAGTGCTTTACAACGTTTTCGTTTGCCATCAAAATTCCCACAAGATACCATTAACAGTGTGGCCATTGCACTGTTAATGGTGACAATTTGACTTAGACAATGACTGACTTGAAAGACTAAAAACGTGAAAATATTCATAACTTGACACTGGCACCAATAGCTCGTATATGTAGCTGATTGCCAATACATAAGAAGAAGAAGAAGAATTGACATAAAATGTCTATCACTTAGCTGGATTCAATAAATTGATAGATTAACGATTACCAATCACTAGAATGATATTAGGGTAAAGAAAATTCTAGACATTTATTTTATTAAAACAAATACATTTCTTTAAAAATAATATAATAATATTTAAACTAGAAATAAATTATATATTGTGATAAATATAGTACTCCATTGAAATGTTAGTTTCTTTGGCTTTTTTTTTGGCGGCAGCCTATGGAGTGGTGAAATCCGTCTGGGGCGACAGAAGAAGTGGCGCGCGATCGCCCCATAGACCCTCCCTACACGTACATCTCTTCGCCGAGCGGTAATGGTTTACCCTCACGGGTATCCTCTCGAGTCGATGCCCCGGCTGCTTTTGCCATTGGGGCATCATCCTCATGCGGTGTGGCCTCGCTCTGGGTCACCAGACTAATTCTCTAACAGTTTTTTGGCCTAACCTTGCGTTCTTCAAAGTACGCAATTTAATTATTGGGATGTGTAGAGGCTCAGTAAGAGCTTAACCCCAAGTTTGTGGGGTTGCAACCATTGTCCTGCTGCCGCTATATTGAAAAATAAATCTGATAATCTAAAAAAAGTAATTAATCTCTTAAAAAAATTGTAAGGACATAATTTGTAACAAATTGCTTTGTCTACAATTTTGTTTATATAACTTTATTCATTAAAATTACAAATAAAAAAGTTATTAAAAAAGTTATTAGTGTCAAAAATATGACGAAAAAGGCATTTGCACCCCTTCTTCCAATATGGCGGCCGTGAGACAAGGGTTGCAACTCCACAGAGTTAGGGTTAAGCTATTACTATCCCCAGAACCAATAATACATTGCGTACTTTAAAAAAAATAACTTTTCAATGGACTATATCCATCCATCGATAGCTTGATCGATGTTCATTGTAGGAGCTCAAAGGTCGTAGCTCACTTAAATAACACCACTGCTACTCGGCAAAATACTGTTCATTGAAATGTGAACTTTTGAGCGTCCACTATAAACACACTTTACATTGATAACACAAATTAGCAGAGAGCTGTAAGCGAGTGGTGTGCTTGCCGGGTGGGAGCGGTGTTTTATAAGTGAGCTACGCCCGTAAGACTACCAGAAATACAATACCAAAATTACCAAGCTTGGCAGATGCAAATCGCAATAGGTATTATAAATTTCCTAGGATAGAGTTACTGTCCTTTCTTCTGATGATGCCGCAGACACATATAACGACTGCCGCGGAAAAAAAATAATGATAAAACTTCATTATATTCTTAACCCATCAATCAAATCAAATCATTTATTTTGCATAAGCCCATAGGTGCCCCTATGGGGCTTATGCAAAATACACTTAAATATTGTCAATTTTACATTGTTTTTTAAATTAAATTTAATTAATCTACCACCGGATCGGAAAGCAGCCACATACTAAGAAGATCCGGCAAGAAACTCAGTGGGCTCGTCATTTATTTTTTTTTTTTATCATATTTTTCACAAAAGAGTTTGGTTACATGTTTCATTTATGTTAGCTCCAGTGATATGCCCTTCGAGTAAAGATTCATTTTTTTTAAATTTTGCAATACAAAGGAAGGGGGTAAAAGCTTATAACGTGATAACTTTATTTTTTAATTTTTAAAAAAGACACCACCCTTTTTTTTCTTTGCGATGGACTATGAAGGTGGTCACACCCTGCCAAATCAGTCCGGGGTGACGGAAACGGCGGCGCACGACCCCATAGACCCACCCTGCAAAGTCTCTCACTTCACCGTGCGAGCGGGCCACCGGTACCGATCTTCGTCTTCAGTGGCCACACCACCCTGCACTCCCAGACTGAGAATAACCCTTTGTGGATCGCACAAAGTATTATTCTGCGTAGGAATCGCACCCATGGCACTGGCACGAAAGGTCTTCTTAACCACTACGTCATCTATGCAGTCATTATATATGTAGTACATAATAGAAATTTCGTATAGTATTCAGATCTTAAAAATCATTTTTTTACGAAATATTTTATTTACAATCATAAAGTTACTTGTATTTGATATCAGAAGTGGGATATCTATATTTCTTAATTGTATGAACTTACAAATACTTTGAAACAAATTATATTTTAAATCTTTTTCTCCGATCGGAACAGCTCTTGAATTTGTGAATGTGATAGCCCTTTAGTTTCTGGTACAATTACATATGATAATATCGCATTGGCTAAACCCATAGAACCGAAGATGTAAAAAGTACCATAAATACCAAAGGTGTTACTCAGAAATGGGAAGATCGCAATGATGACGAAGTTTAAAAACCAAATCCATTCGATGATAAGTAGCGATGCTAAGTTTTGTACCTAAAAACCAAAATAAAATATTATATACATTCTGTTATTGATGGAATTACGCTGCTGCCACAAACATCATAAAACTATTGCCAATAACTTTTGCAATTATGTACCATGGAAGAGGGCTACATAGTGCATTGATCTCAAGTAATTGGGATAAAAACAGTTCGATGATGATGACTGCGTTGATTAGACTGGCCATCTGGACTGGACAGGTCTGGACTGCTATCGTTTTATTACGGATCTTCCTTCACTTGCATCCATTTTATCTACATATTAGGTATATCCCTTAGTCATCTTTTAAGACGCCCTGGATAAAAAAAATAATGATTAATTGCGTTTTTAATTCATCTTAAACTATTTTTCTTTTTGGTGGTGACGGAATAATAATAAATTATTCACCACTTCCTATCTTGTCCGTGGGTGATCGTAAAAGACGAATAAGGAATAAAATATGCATATAGCATCTGCTCAACGATCTCAGCAGGGTATCCCAACTAGTGGGTTTACGAATGAACATAGACAAGACGAAAGTCATGTCAAATGCCCATGTCATTCCTGTACCGGTCCTAGTTGGCAATGCGATTCTCGAAATTGTCGATCATTATGTTTATCTTGAACAAACAGTCCAGTTAGGTAGATCCAATTTCGAGAAAGAGGTCAGCCGACGAATCCAACTCGGTTGGGCTGCGTTTGGAAACTTAAGAGGATCTTCTCATCCAACATACCTCAGTGTCTGAAAACACAGGACTATGATCAGTGTGTGTGTCATTACTAGTAACAACCAGGGATGACTTACAGCACCGAAACGTGGTCCCTAAATTTAGGCCTCATAACCAGGCTAAAAGTCGCTCAGCGTGCTATGGAGCGGGCTATGCTCGGGATTTCTCTGCAAAATAAAATCCGAAATACAGAAATTCGAAGAACGAGTGTAACCGACATAGCACAAAGAATTAGCACGCTGAAGTGGCAATGGGCAGGCTACATCGCTCGACGAACCGACAACCGATGTGGAAGAAAGGTTCTAGAGTGGCGTCTACGTACCGGACGACGCAGTGTGGGTCGCCCCCCCTACTAGGTGGACAGACGACCTGGTGAAGGTTTCGGGGATCATTGGATACAGGCGGCACAGGACCGCACTCGGTGGCGTAACATGAGGGACGCCTACGTCCAGCAGTGGACGACAATAGGCTGAAATGATGATGATGATAACATCTATGTGAGAGAAGGAACACTCGAAATAAAACCCTATACCAACACATCTGACCAACGTGGTATTGTAGATAATTGACCAGGGGTTGGCATTCTGCGGCTCGCGAGCCATATGCGGCTTTTTGGATGTGAAGTTGCGGCTCTTTAGTTCTATACGCAAAAAAATATTTTATAAAGAAAATATTTAAAAATGGTTCTGAATTGATTAACAAACATTAAGCACAAATTATTGTTGGCAAATAAAAAATTGTGGTTTTTTAAAAACTTTAAACCTTTATAAATTCTAATTTTTGGCTCTTCCGACTCCAAAGGTTGCTGACCCCTGCCATAGACCCACCCTGCAATGCGCCTCTCTTCGCTGTGCGTGCGGGCCACCGGAACCTGATCTCTGTCTTCGGTGACGACATATATGAACTGAGATTATATAATGATTTCTTTTTTATATTTTCAGGTTCAAAATTTGGCATCAACAATTGTAATTGAATTGATGTGGCTACTAAACTTCTTAATTCTTGGTATATTTCCTTACATGAATAGTGCTTTTGGTATACATGGATCGTTTTATATATTTGGAAGTTTAGGTTTAATCAACGCTATTTTTTCGTATTTTAATGTACCTGAAACTAAAGGTCTATCGAATACACAAATTCAGGCAGCTTTTTTGTTACGGAAAAGAAATTGATTGATGTATTTATTTTTAAGGAGCAAAATATATATTTTTTTTTTTTTTCAATGTTGATGTTTTGTTATTTTTTTAAATGTTTTCCTAATATTTTTTTTTTACATACATACATACATACCATCACGCCATGTCCTTTGCAGGGTAGGTAGAGAGAACAGAGTGCCAGCGAACTCTATGCTTGGATGCTTCACTCGCTTCCCCAACATTCATAATTCTCTTCATACACGCTCGCCGGTTTAGGACACTCTTGACTCCACCTTCCTTCAGTATAGTATTTTTATTTTAATATTTGATTTGCGACTATGAAGATTATTTTGTTGTTAAGTGCTGTTTGGTAGCGGTTACGAAAACTACCAAACCTTACTTTGCTCGTGGATGTCGTAAAAGATGACTAGGTGCCTTATAATAACTTATAATAACCTGTGGAAACGCTTTTACGCGCTAACCCCTTCCCGCCGATGTCGAGACGGGAGGGAGTGGGGGACTCGCCAGCTGGCTAGTCCAACCGGGCAGGAGATGTTGGACGGTCTCGACCGTGACCCCTGGGGTCGCCCGTATCGCGCGTCGCTGAACAAGCTTCGCGCGCAGGGCCCCCCCTCACCGAGACCCTCCAGCCCGACTTCCTCTGTAGGGTGATCGAGGAGCTATTTTCACGGCAGTCGGGACACACGCCCCCGGTCATGGCTTCGCCAGATCAAGACCGGGAGGCCGACGACGAGAGTGTTCCACCCGTGACGGAGTCGGAAGTGGGGGCGGCAGTAGCGCGGATTCGCTCCGCCACCACGGCCCCCGGCCCGGACGGAATACCAGTCCGGGTCTTGACGTCGCTCCTCGAGCACTTCGAGCCTCGCCTCAGGCAACTGTTCAACGCCTGTCTGACGTCTGGACGGTTCCCTGAGTGCTGGAAGGAGGGGAGGTTGGTTCTCCTGCCAAAGCCGGGACGGCCCCCGGATTTGCCGTCGGCCTACAGGCCCATCGTGCTTCTCGACGATGTGGGTAAGCTGCTGGAGCGTGTCCTCGCTGCCCGCATCGTCCGACACTTGGAGGAGGTGGGGCCCGATCTGTCGGACGCTCAATATGGGTTTAGGAGGGGGCGTTCGACCATCGGGGCCCTGCTACGCCTGAGGCAAACGGCCGCGGAGGCTGTCGCCGGCAAGGGAGTGCTGTTGGCGGTGTCGTTGGACATCGCCAACGCATTCAATAGTCTGCCATTCAGCTGCATCAGGGAGGCGCTCCGGTTCCATGGAGTGCCCCTGTACCTCAGGCGGCTGGTGGCAGACTATTTGGAGGGGCGCAGTATCCTCTGCGCGGGTCCCGCAGGGGACATTGTGCGGACGCCCATGTCGTGCGGTGTACCACAGGGGTCGGTTCTGGGGCCGACTCTGTGGGACATCGGGTACGACTGGGCGTTGAGAGGGAGTCTCCCCCCCGGGCTGAGCTTGGTGTGCTATGCTGACGACACGCTCGTCACAGCCCGGGGCAGGACACTCGAAGAGGCGGCGAGCCTGGCCACTCTCGGCACCGAGGAGATGGTCAGGCGAATCGAGGCGCTGGGGCTCAGGGTGGCCTTAAATAAGACGGAGGCCCTATTATTCCATGGGCCACGCGTAAGGCTGCCAACCGGCGCCTCGTTAGTCGTCAACTCCATCCAGATCAACATCCAGGCCCATATGAAGTACTTGGGTCTGGTGCTCGACGGGCGATGGTGGTTCCGGGAGCATTTCCGACAGATTGCTCCCCGGCTGGTCGGCGCGGCGTCCGCCCTTTCTCGGCTCATGCCGAATGTGGGCGGACCCAGTTTCGAGGGCCGACGGCTGTATGCGGGGGTCATCCGCTCGATGGCCATGTACGGCGCACCCGTGTGGGCGAGGGCTCTGAACGCCCAGCTCAGGACGGTTCTGTGGAAGCCACAGAGAGCCATGGCGGTCAGAGCCATTCGCGGGTACCGCACGGTGTCGACAGAGGCGGCGTGCCTATTGGCCGGGACACCCCCGTGGGACCTAGAGGCGGAGATGCTCTCCGACTTCTACCGGCGGGTTACCTCAGTGCGCGAGGAGGGTGGCTCCCCATCGTTGAGCGAGATAGCCACCTGGCGCGAGGACGCCCGCCGAGACGTCATCGCCCGTTGGGTTACGCGGCTGGAGAGGCCTAGACACGGTATCGTGACCGTCGAGGCCTTTCGGCCCGTATTGATGAAATGGATGGAGCGGCGGCACGGGGTCCTCACCTTCCGACTGGTGCAGGTGTTGACGGGGCACGGGTGCTTCGGGAAATACCTGCACACGGTCGTGTACAGGGAGTGGACTCCAGGCTGCCATCATTGCAGTAGTGGCGAGGACACGGCGCAACATACGCTCGAGGAATGCTCGGGCTGGGACGGGCAGCGCCGTGACCTCGTCGCTATTATCGGTGCCGAGCTGGCGCTGCCGGCTGTCGCGAGGGCGATGGTCGACAGCGTCAGGAATTGGGACGCGGTCGCCGCCTTCTGCGAGGCTGTCATCTCGCGGAAGGAGGCGGCGGAACGAGTCAGGGAGCACTCCCGCGACCCGGGCCGCCGCCAGCGGCCGGGGCGGCGCAGGCGCGAATACCTGCGCCTGATGCCGCCCTAACCCAGGCCTCGGGTGATCGGACCGGGGAATTGTCCGGTCACCCGACGCGAGGCCACCGCGTGAGGGCGACGCCCCGACGGCGAAATCTGTCGGGGCGCCGACGAGAGGAACCCGCGAGGGTAAACCGCCGAGCGGACCACCGAAGACAAAGATCGGGTACCGGTGGTCCGCTCGCACGGCGAAGAGAGAGGATTTTACGGTGGGTCTATGGGGTCACGCGCCGCCTTCTCCGTCACCCCGGACCGATTCGGCGGGGCGAGACGCACCCATAGCCTACCAATAAAAAAAAAAAAAAAAAAAAAAATGGCTAGTCCAACCGGAATACCCACTAAAACCACAGCGGCCCCCTTCCGCGCTTTTACGGGGCGCCGGAGAGATCGTCTACTGACATTCGATCCCCGACGCCCCAACGCTTGGCCTTCTGGCCACGTCCTGTCGGTCCTCAAGGCAGTGGGAGGAGGTGCGCATAACGACGCCTCCTCCCCGGTCGCCGGCGGCGGAGCGAGTCAGCGGATGCAAGGGCCTCGCGTTCCCGCTCCGCAGCCTCCTTTCTCTCCATGAAGGCCTCACAAAATGAGGCCATCGACGTCCAGCACCTGTCACTGTCGAGCATCTTGGAGATGATGGTCGACAGCGACAGGTCTCTTCCAACGACCGCCGACAGGGCGTTGCGCTGGGGCCTCCAGGCGGGACAAACCTCCAGAGTGTGAAGCGCATCATCTACTGGTGCGCCACACTCGTGACATCCTGGGGCCCCTTCTCTTCCAATTTTATGCAGATACTTACCGAAGACCCCGTGTCCGGTAAGCACCTGCACCATCCTGAAGCTAAGGCTGCCGTGCCTTCTTCTGATCCAGCGATGGAGATGTGGCGCAACCGCCTACACATCCCCCGCCCTGCTACGGGGGACTCCAGGTCCTCTCTCCACCGCCGGATTACTCACCTTCGGGCCACTTCCAAATCTCTGCCCAGTCTCCTTGCGAAGACTTGCTCGCCGCCGGCCCGCGTCGCAACACGCAGCTGGTAGGCTTCTGCCAAGGCCTTAGCCACAAGTGGCCAAGATGGGTCGCCCGCCAGCAGTGTCGCTGTAGTCCAGGACACCGTACGGTAGCTCCTAATAGTCCTCACCGCCATGACCCTCTGCGGACGTCGCAGGAGGGCCTTATTGCGGGCAGTAAGGGACGACCAAATAGGGGCACCATACAGCGCCATAGACCGCACGATTCCGGCGTACAATCGCCGGCAGGACGACCCTGGACCTCCAGTATTCGGCAGAAGCCTACTTAGTGCCGCGGCCGATTTGACAAGCCGCGGAACGAGCTGGGCATAGTGTGGCCCGAAATTCCATTTTGAATCTAGGTGCAGACCCAGATATTTCTTCCGGGCGCGCACCGGCACGGCAACCCCAGATACACTGATGTGCGCTCCTCGGGGGGGACCTTGACGTGGGCCATGAAATAAGAGGGCCTCAGTTTTCTCTACCGAGACCCTCAGACCCAACATGCCAATCCGACCCACAACGAGCACGACTCCTTCCCATGCCAATCGGGCAGCCTCCAGGAAGTCGGACCTCCTCACCGTGATGAGGGTATCATCCGCGTAGCAGCTGACCCCCATCCCGGCAAGAAGTTGACCCCGTAGGAGCCATTCGAAACCGACGTTCCACAGGACCGGACCGAGGACCGATCCCTGTGGAATGCCGCACTCCACCCGATGGCGATGTATGCGCCCGTCGCCCCCTCCCAGAGCACGTGCCTTCCCTCGAGGTATGCCTCCAACAGCCTCCAAAGATACGTAGGCACTCCATGAAAGCAAAGCCCCTCCTTCAATGTCTCGTGCGGGCGACTGTTGAAGGCGTTCTTGATCTTGATATTTGATATTTTTTTTCCGTAGTATTGAACACTTTTCTGCTTTCTCATGCATCTAATTTATCTTAGCTGATCCGTAAAATAGTTTTATATTTAATACTTGCGTAAATATCAAAATTCAAAAACCTTTTTTTAAATACACAACTTTACGGAGTATATCTATAGTTAATAGACACAAATACACAAATCTGGAACAATCAATTATGCATCAGATTTCACATATGGCGTAATGGTTAAGATGACTGACCTTCCATGCCAGTGCTCTATGTTCGATTCCGCCGCGATCCATAAAGTGTTGTTCTGAATCTGGGTGAAATTTGTCTGCATTAATTGCATGTTTGAAAAGTCCCCCGCAATACAAGGATTATTTCCTTAGTGCAATGGTCTCTTTAAAAACAAAAACAAAAAAAAAAAATCTCGCATTGTATTGTCTTGCATTCGAATTGTATAAATGATAATGATTCCCTTGTTCAACTCAACATATATGTAGGTATAGCAATTAAAATAATAAGTTTGATGTTGATATTAAGAATAATTAATGGTTTAATCATCATTAACAACTCAGCTCATATATGGCCCACTGTTGGGGTTGAACCTCCTCCATAATCTGAGGGAAATTGACCTGGATATACCTATACAGTTTTCCGTGTGGTGACGTAGTAAGAATACTATTCACCACCCCATATCTTACCCTTGGGTGATCGTACGAGACGACTAAGGGATATAAAACGCATATAACATCTGTCGAGAGGAATTCTCGAAACAAAACCATATACCAACACGTCTAACCACCGCGGTATAGTAAGTTAATTTCCCTCCCATTACGGAGGAGGCCCGAACCCAAAAGTGGGACATTTATGGGCTGTGATGATGATAATGATGATACCTATACCACGCTAGTCAGACGTGTTGGTATAGGGTTTTGTTTCGAGTTTTCTTTCTCTTGCATAGATATTATATGCATTCTATATCCCGTCGTCTCTTACAATCAGTTTAAATAGTAGTAGGACTACGCTATTGACAGTTCTCTGTCAACAGCTGCGGGCCGGTCCGTCTTGGTAGTACCACACTCTCGCAGAAAATCGACGTCTGAGTAATGGCAATGTGCTATTGTGCTTCGTTCGGTGAGCGAGAGAGCCAGGAACCCAAGTGGGGTGTGTGTGGGGTTTATATTGGTAGGCAGCGGTCCAGCTGTATCATTGATATTGCAAAGGTTCATGGATTATAGTGACACTTATCAGGTGCTCTGTTTGCTCGTTTGCCACCATAAGCAATAATAAAAACTCACGGGTAGGGGGTAGTGAAAGGTACACCGAAGACAAAGATCGGGTACCGGTGGTCCGCTCGCACGGCGAAGAGAGAGGAGTTTTACGGTGGGTCTATGGGGTCGCGCGCCGCCTTTCCGTTGCCCCGGACCGTTTTGGCAGGGCGAGACGCATCCATAGTCCACCAATAAAAAAATAAAAAAAAGGGGGGTAGTGAAAGGTATTCTTACTACATTTCCACGCGAAAAGTGGTTTAAAACAAATGATAATTTTAAACAATATCAACCGTCAAATTTAATTAAAATACCATTGTCGGGCACTGGTCTTTTGTTTTTAAGGTCACAATCAAATTTTCTGTAAGCATTATTAGTCTTTCATAATTTTTTGATTTATATATTTATATTATTGTTCTTTGTAGATGTAAATATAATTAAAAAATATAAAAAAAATTATTATTTTAACATGTTAATTACAAATTAATTACTTTATTTAATTTTTACCTCATTGTTGCTTTCGTTTCGCTTATACCTGGGCCAACTCCATCTGATGCTGTCTGATCAACAATTACATTGCCAAAGAGAGTTGACGTCTGGCAGGCAGCCGCTCAAAAAACTATTGCCAATAACTTTTATAATATGTACCATATTGTATGAAAGAAGAGTACCATATTGTATTGACCCCAAGCAATTGGGATAAGAGTTGGAGAATGATGATGTTGCTTTCGTTTCGTTAATCACGTGAGACTCCAAAAAGGGGGAGAGAGTTTAACAAAAGCACGTAATATCAAAAGAAGGAGGGATGGTGTAGTGAGCTCTCTCCCTACGCCATCCCTCCTCCCATATCATATCATCTCCATACGTCATGTGTGTTTAATTAATCGTTACACTCAAAATTATTGTACAAATGAAAAGCGGCGTTTGAGCTTGACTCACCGTTGTCAAGCAACAAATTCGTCGCCGTGACAACATTATAATGCATTCCATGCATCAAAGCATGTAATTGGAATTTATTTTCAGTATTATATTTATTTTTTATTACCATTCATCTACCTATCCATCAGCCTATAGACATCCAATGATAGATTTTTTAGTGGTAGGAGCACTCTGTTGATAGTTTTTTGTGTAAAGCCGCGAGCCGGTCCGTTCAGGGTAGTACCACACTCTCGCAGAAGATCGACGTCTGACTAATGGCTATGTGCTATTGCGCTTTCTTTGTTCGGTAAGTGAAAGAGCTGGATGCCTAGCTGAATGGGTTTGCGGTTTGTATTGGTAGGAAGTGGCTTAGCTATACCCTTGGTATTGCAAAGGTCCATGGGCGGCAGTAACACTTACCATCAGGTGTGCTGCTTGCTCGTTTGCCACCATAAGGAATTAAAAAAAACTTGGAAGACCATCGTCTATTAAAAAGTGTGTGTACTTATGTACGCGCGTTAGAAGTTATATTTCTTTGGCGTAACAAGATAAAAATCTTTTCAAAAATTTTATATTCGCCTTATTCTACGTTTGTAGAAAAAACGACACTAATAATAGAAAAAGGTTAAATACCTTTTTTTCTATTATACATTGAAAGTTTTATTATAACGCATTATGTAAATTTAAAATTAAATAAAGGTTATTTAAATGTCACAAAAAAACTAAAATGTTGACTATAGCTAACTTCAGGGTGTCGGTTGTTCGTGACGGTGTGCGCGCGCATCGTAAAAATTTACTCTCATCATTTTTACCTAACGCGCCAAAAGAATTATAACTTCAAAAAGGTATCATATTCTTTTATTATTAAACGCCTTGACTCAGATAAAGATGGGCAGAAGTGTAATATTTTTACCCGGCAAAATTTTATAAGTCCCACACAAAAGCTTCCCTTAGGCGGTAAGTCGCAATGAATCTTTTAAAAATAGTACAGAAATTTTCCAAGAGAATAACCAAATAATATTCGACAGCTTTCATAGTCAAGTTGCAAAGGCTTGGTGTCAATTCTATTCGAATAAAGGTCTGAGGAATGTTATAAGCTCGGAATACTCCTTTATCTTTGTCAAACTATATATGGATACTGCGTAATTTCAACCTTATCTGGTAATATAAAAAGTTAACTTTCATTTGAAGCAATAATTCTAGAAACGTGCCGCCGTTGGTGGTTTGAGTGATCTTTAGATGTTCCAATAGAATTGACATGGACTTTTGACGGGAATTTGAAAACGTCATGTGGTGCTCTTGTATTATATTCGATATCTTAGTGTTTTAACGTGTTATATTAGATAATTTTGATGGCATTTTATGTAATGTGATGTGCGGAAATACTGGGATGTAGTGAATATCATATAAAAGTGCTTTACAACGTTTTCGTTTTCCATCAAAATTCCCACAAGATACCATTAACAGTGTGGCCATTGCACTGTTAATGGTGACAATTTGACTTAGACAACGACTGACTTGAAAGACTAATAACGTGAAAATATTTATAACTTGACACTGGCACCAATAGCTCATATATGTAGCTGATTGCCAATACATAAGAAGAAGAAGAAGAAGCAGAATTGACATAAAATGTCTATCACTTAGCTGGATTCAATAAATTGATAGATTAACGATTACCAATCACTAGAATGATATTAGGGTAAAGAAAATTCTAGACATTTATTTTATTAAAACAAATACATTTCTTTAAAAATAATATAATAATATTTAAACTAGAAATAAATTATATATTGTGATAAATATAGTATTCCATTGAAATGTTAGTTTCTTTGGCTTTTTTTTTGGCGGCAGCCTATGGAGTGGTGAAATCCGTCTGGGGCGACAGAAGAAGTGGCGCGCGATCGCCCCATAGACCCTCCCTACACGTACATCTCTTCGCCGAGCGGTAATGGTTTACCCTCACGGGTATCCTCTCGAGTCGATGCCCCGGCTGCTTTTGCCATTGGGGCATCATCCTCATGCGGTGTGGCCTCGCTCCGGGTGACCAGACTAATCCTCTAACAGTTTTTTGGACTAACCTTGTGTTCTTCAAAGTACGCAATTTTACTATTGGGATGTGTAAAAAAGACACCACCCTGCACCAAGGAAATAATCCTTGTGAAACTTTACAAACATGCAATTAACGCAGACAATTTACACCTAAACTCAGAACAACATTTTGTGGATTGCCCATAGTATTATCATGTAGGAATCGAACCCACGACACTGGCCCGAAAGGTTGGTATTTTGGCCATCTGTGCAGTCACTATATATGTAGTACATAATAGAAATTTCGTATAGTATTCAGATCTTAAAAATCATTTTTTTAAGAAATATTTTATTTACAATCATAAAGTTACTTGTATTTGATATCAGAAGTGGGATATCTATATTTCTTAATTTTATGAAACTTACAAATACTTTGAAACAAGTTATATTTTAAATCTTTTTCTCCGATCGGAACAGCTCTTGAATTTGTGAATGTGATAGCCCTTTAGTTTCTGGTACAATTACATATGATAATATCGCATTGGCTAAACCCATAGAACCGAAGATGTAAAAAGTACCATAAATACCAAAGGTGTTACTCAGAAATGGGAAGATCGCAATGATGACGAAGTTTAAAAACCAAATCCATTCGATGATAAGTAGCGATGCTAAGTTTTGTACCTAAAAAACAAAATAAAATATCATATACATTCTGTTATTGATGGAATTACGCTGCTGCCACAAACATAAACTGTTCGATATAACAAAATAGTAACAATCGGCAGCTATAATTCATCTCTACTATTACAGAGATCTAGAAGCGGTAGCTATCACTAACAATAAGATATAAATACCCGAATACGAAACGAAAAATTATGTCACAAGCGGGGTTCGAACCCGCACCTATTGGGAATCCGGCCCAACCGTGCTGCCACTTACACCATAGTGAACTATTTTAGGACATGCAGATTTCGCTTCATATTATATCTTACGTCTTCAAGGTGACGTATGCCATCTATCGGACAATGTCTGCACATTGTATAGACTCAATACTTCAAACTTTACAGTTAGAATTGTATTAAACGATGACACAACCTTGTTATTCAAATTACTGAAATTTTTAGCATTTAATATGCTTAATTATTATAAATACCCGAATACGAAACGAAAAATTATGTCACAAGCGGGGTTCGAACCCGCACCTATTGGGAATCCGGCCCAACCGTGCTGCCACTTACACCATAGTGAACTATTTTAGGACATGCAGATTTCGCTTCATATTATATCTTACGTCTTCAAGGTGACGTATGCCATCTATCGGACAATGTTTGCACATTGTATAGACTCAATACTTCCATCTTTACAGTTAGAATTGTATTAAACGATGACACAACCTTGTTATTCAAATTACTGAAATTTTTAGCATTTAATATGCTTAATTATTATAAATACCCGAATACGAAACGAAAAATTATGTCACAAGCGGGGTTCGAACCCGCACCTATTGGGAATCCGGCCCAACCGTGCTGCCACTTACACCATAGTGAACTATTTTAGGACATGCAGATTTCGCTTCATATTATATCTTACGTCTTCAAGGTGACGTATGCCATCTATCGGACAATGTTTGCACATTGTATAGACTCAATACTTCAAACTTTACAGTTAGAATTGTATTAAACGATGACACAACCTTGTTATTCAAATTACTGAAATTTTTAGCATTTAATATGCTTAATTATTATAAATACCCGAATACGAAACGAAAAATTATGTCACAAGCGGGGTTCGAACCCGCACCTATTGGGAATCCGGCCCAACCGTGCTGCCACTTACACCATAGTGAACTATTTTAGGACATGCAGATTTCGCTTCATATTATATCTTACGTCTTCAAGGTGACGTATGCCATCTATCGGACAATGTTTGCACATTGTATAGACTCAATACTTCAAACTTTACAGTTAGAATTGTATTAAACGATGACACAACCTTGTTATTCAAATTACTGAAATTTTTAGCATTTAATATGCTTAATTATTATAAATACCCGAATACGAAAAGTTGTGTCATCGTTTAATACAATTCTAACTGTAAAGTTTGAAGTATTGAGTCTATACAATGTGCAAACATTGTCCGATAGATGGCATACGTCACCTTGAAGACGTAAGATATAATATGAAGCGAAATCTGCATGTCCTAAAATAGTTCACTATGGTGTAAGTGGCAGCACGGTTGGGCCGGATTCCCAATAGGTGCGGGTTCGAACCCCGCTTGTGACATAATTTTTCGTTTCGTATTCGGGTATTTATAATAATTAAGCATATTAAATGCTAAAAATTTCAGTAATTTGAATAACAAGGTTGTGTCATCGTTTAATACAATTCTAACTGTAAAGTTTGAAGTATTGAGTCTATACAATGTGCAAACATTGTCCGATAGATGGCATACGTCACCTTGAAGACGTAAGATATAATATGAAGCGAAATCTGCATGTCCTAAAATAGTTCACTATGGTGTAAGTGGCAGCACGGTTGGGCCGGATTCCCAATAGGTGCGGGTTCGAACCCCGCTTGTGACATAATTTTTCGTTTCGTATTCGGGTATTTATAATAATTAAGCATATTAAATGCTAAAAATTTCAGTAATTTGAATAACAAGGTTGTGTCATCGTTTAATACAATTCTAACTGTAAAGTTTGAAGTATTGAGTCTATACAATGTGCAAACATTGTCCGATAGATGGCATACGTCACCTTGAAGACGTAAGATATAATATGAAGCGAAATCTGCATGTCCTAAAATAGTTCACTATGGTGTAAGTGGCAGCACGGTTGGGCCGGATTCCCAATAGGTGCGGGTTCGAACCCCGCTTGTGACATAATTTTTCGTTTCGTATTCGGGTATTTATAATAATTAAGCATATTAAATGCTAAAAATTTCAGTAATTTGAATAACAAGGTTGTGTCATCGTTTAATACAATTCTAACTGTAAAGTTTGAAGTATTGAGTCTATACAATGTGCAAACATTGTCCGATAGATGGCATACGTCACCTTGAAGACGTAAGATATAATATGAAGCGAAATCTGCATGTCCTAAAATAGTTCACTATGGTGTAAGTGGCAGCACGGTTGGGCCGGATTCCCAATAGGTGCGGGTTCGAACCCCGCTTGTGACATAATTTTTCGTTTCGTATTCGGGTATTTATAATAATTAAGCATATTAAATGCTAAAAATTTCAGTAATTTGAACAATAAGATATTTACATTTAAAGACAATAAAAAAATCATCACCATTTTCTACTCTTACCTCAAATACTTGGGGTCGATACAATATGTACTCTTCTCTCATAGTACATATTGTAAAAGTTATTGGCAATAGTTTTATGAACAGCCGCCTGCCAGACGTCAACCCTCCTTAGGAATGTAATTGTTGACCAAACGGTATCAGAGGCCTAGGAGTTGGCCCAGGTCGTTTCATTTCATTTCTTTTACGACATCCAAGAGCAAATTAAGGGTTGGTAGGATTTGTAGCCGCTAGTACACCGCAAGTTGATCTAATCGTAGCATTATCTCAAAATTGAATATGAATGTTTAAGCACTTCCTAGTATGTATTCAGATTAAAAATACAAATTGTCTCCACCTTTTAATTTCTGTTGGAATCTTAAAGACCCACTGAGTAAGAAGTGGAGGAATGGCCTATTGCACTCTCTTGAGAAATTCTTAATGCTACTACAACCATCAACTCAACTCTCAAGCACAGTAATTAAGGTTAAAGAGAAGGTGAATGCAGACTTTTGTCAAATAGTGGACAGACTAGGTAATGATGACGATGATGGTAAAGAAAGGAAATTATACTTACTTCAACAATAAAAATCTCAGCAAGCAGCACATATGGGACGGTACCAGCTCCATATACATAGCAGAAGGAGTATGAGAAAATCAATAACACTATAATAACTGGTGGACCAACTTTGAATTGGACTAAGTAACCAAGTGTAGTCATACAAACGAAGACAAGCACCGATGAAGATATAAGCAAGGACTGCAAGAAAAAAAAGCATAAAAAAATTATAAAAACTTGAATACGAGCGAAAAAGTTGTCAAGTTGATGGCACATGTCTCCTTTAAAGATGAAAAATATAATACGAGTCGAAGATTGAATGTCATGCGACAGCTCACCCTGGTGCATGTGGTAGCATGATTGGAACGGATTTCTAATAAGTGTGGGTTCGAGTATGGGACTCGTGTTACATTAATTTTTCGCTCGTAATCAAGTTTCCATAAATATTTAAGCATCTTAAATTTCATTAATTTGTATAAAATAATTATAATTAAATGAAAATCATAAGATTTGCAAATACTATAATAAGTTTGTTCAAAATTTGGGCTTCAAGAGGTAGTACTCTTTCCACAATGCGATATTATTATTCCTCAAGACTAAGTAAGAATAGAATTACATGGCTGTGATTTACGTAGACAAAATTAGCTCAATTATTTATTTCAAGCCTATCACTAAATTTAACCAGATCTTTTCTTTATATATAATACTTTTCTTTTAAGAAAGACATGAGTATAAAAATTATTATAAACTTACTTTTCTGCCATATTTGTCTGTGAACAAGGCAGTGACTACGGACCCAAAAAATAATAAGGCCGCATATATCATTGTATAAATATCAGCGTGACTTGGATCGGTTTGTAGAAATACCATTTTTGCATAAACTTGCATTGGAACGCTTCCCATAGACACCTAAAAATGTCTTAAATATGAATAGAAATTAAATACACAATTAAATTAAGTACATCACAAATACAAACGGTATCTATATCTACAAATAGGATAAAACAAAGTCTACATCGTTGTCTACAGACAACATCGTTGTCTACAGAAAATATCGTTGTCTCCAGACAACTTCGCATTAAAATCCGTTACGTAATAAAATTAGACGCATGACGCTTAGATCTTTTAATTATCTAAGCGTAGATACTTAGATCTTTTAAATTACGCAACGGATTTTAATGCGATTTTTGTTAAAAGAGTGAAGGAAAAGGTTGTAACAAGAGTTTGAAATTAAGATTTAGGTGTATAATACGTGAATATTTTAACAAAGCAAAACTGGAAATTCAAAGGATTTCTAAATTAGCGTGAAAAAGGTATTTATGCACGCTTACATTGCAAACGCTGGCTAAACCTTATGAGATAGACCAAATCTTAATATATATAAATTACGCGTCACGTTGTTTGTCCGCGATGGACTCCTAAAGTACTTAACCGATTTTAATCAAATTTGCACGGCGTGTGTAGTTTGATCCAACTTAAAAGATAGGATAGCTTCCATCTCAATTTATAGTCGCAATATTATTTTATTGGAAATTATTTGACAGTCAAAATTATGTGATATCTCCAAACGATTCTAACAGATGGTGGTATCTGTTGACTGGATTGAGTAAGTATTTAATAGAGTGCGCTATGATAAACGTACAAACATTTCATATAAGCTACAATTTATTAGCATAACCACCACGTGTTACTGTGGCTACCTTAGCCACAGCAACGCGTGGTCGAGTCTGCTAGTACATAATAAAAAATTGTCTTATCAATGTCAATCTTAAACATATCTACAAAAAAGTCCGGGGTATATGTCTATCTCCTAAGAACAACCCGTAATAACCATGTTTATTATTTATAAATAATAGAGTTTATAAAATCCGATTACGAAATGAAAAATGATGTCGCAAGCGGGATTCGAACTCGCGCCTATTGGGATTCCGGCCCAATCGTGCTGCCACTACACCACCGCGACTAATTGTAGGACATGCAAATTTCACTTCGTATTATATTTACGTCTTAAGGTGACGGTATGCTATCTACCCGACAATGTTTACACATTGTTATAGGCTTAATACTTCTACGGGCATCTTCCCTATGGAAGATCCCGTGAATTAAAAGGAGATACAATAATAATAATAATTTATTGCGTTTTCAGAACTTAAACTAAAAACTAAAAATTATAATAAACAAAATTAAATCTAGTAAGTAAAAGGAATTGGCTCAGCTTCTGCTGTCATAAGAACAGCGCTGATTTTCAGCCATCCCCGTGAATCTATTGTATTGTGTATGTTTAGGTGTGTGTGTGCCTGCATGTGTATGTGTTTGTGTGTGTGTGTGTGTGCGCGCATGAGCGTGTGTGTGTACGTGTGTGCGTGTGTGCGCGTATGTGTGTGCATGTGCAAGTGTGTGCGTCTGTGCGTTATACTACTGTGTGTTACTATGTATGGTATAAGATAGTGCTCGTGTATATGAGTAGGCGTACTTGCAGGTATTAATATAACTATATAATGCATTATCTGTTGGGTTATTTAAATAAAATATTATATAAATATAATACAATTCACAGTCCAATTTTACCCGTGGGTGATAGTAAGAAACGACTAAGGCATATAACATGAATATAAGATCTATTCAAGAAAAGTAAAACTCGAAACAAAGCCCTATTTGACCATCGTGGTATAGTTGGTCAATTTATCCCATAACGGAGAAGCCTCGAGCTCAGCAGTGTGACATATATGAGCTGAGATGATTGAGATTAAATCAAAATTTACTTTACAGCATATCATTAAGATGAATACCTTAAAATTTATTAAAGACTAGCTTCTGCCCGCGACTTCGCCCGCGTAACAGGTTACTTTCCTAAAGTTTTTATGTGTTTTATTTTTATTTTCACTTTAAGGGTAAATTTTTTACGAAATATTAATGTCATATTTATTAAAATCTAATCAATAGCCTAAAAATAAGTTTCAAGCTTCTGGCTTTAAAAATGGCGATAAATCCTTACAACTTTTCATCCCCCTTTACAATCCTTTTTTGCATTAAAATGTAGCCTATGTCCTTTATCAGGCTCTTGACTATCTGTGTACCAAATTTCATTTAGACCGGTTCAGTAGTTTTGGTGTGAAAGAGCGACAGACAGAGTTACTTTCGCATTTATAATATTAGTAAGGATTTAAAATACGGGGTCAGAACCGCTGAAAACGAAACGAAGGGAGGTCGGGTCGCTAGTTAATAATACTAAAATGAATAATTACAGAGAAATAATTAACGAAGCTAATAGCGTAAACTTATATGAAGTTAGTTGATATTTGGTATCGTCTTGTTGGCTGGCTTTGTGCACTAATTACTTCACTGGATTATATTGTTTTAAATTCCTAATCGCTAGATTGCGACAGATGTACGATATTGAAATAATAATATTTGAAGTATCATCATCATTATCCTACTCTTATCCCAATTGCTTGGGGTCGATACAATATGTACTCTTCTTTCATAGTACATATTGTAAATGTTATTGGCAATAGACCGGCCGCCTGCCAGACGTCAACCCTTCTTGGGAAATAATAATAATATTTGAAATAATAATATTTGAAGTATTCACAATTCACATTACTGCAACTTTTGTAGGCCAAAATCTACAACGATTTCTTTAAATTATCATCTTCATCATCAACTCTGCTCATATATGTCCCACCGTTGGGCTCAAGCCTTCTTTATAATGGGAGAGAAATGGACCTACTATATCACGCTGGTCAGACGTGTTGGTATAGGGTTTTGTGTCAACTTTGCCGTCTCTTGCATAAATGTTATATGCATTTTTATCCCTTAGTCGTCTCTTACGATCACCCACGGGTATGATAGGGGGTGGTGAATTGTATTCTTACTTCGTCCCCACACGGAAAAAATATATCGAAAATCTTTAGATTATATCCAGCTTTAATTCTTGGGAAGTGCCAGGAAACGCTTTTAGTTGTCTTAGAAAAAAATAATTGGAAAAGATAAAATGGAAAAGGTTCTCGTGATAGTTATAAAAATTAGTTTATAGGCACAAGGAAGTGGGCAGCAGCATTCTCATAGCAAGCTTATGATACATACTGCAATATTGGTTAACCTTTATATTAGACATTATGATTTTATCATTATTCAAGTATGCGTGATCTATGTTCTAAGTAGTTCATTTTATACTGTTCTGAGAATGAATATCTTTAACTTGTTCCAGTTCTATGGATAATCAGACAGTTAACAATGACTAAGAGTCTCCTGCAAATATTTTGCAGCATAACAATACTGCTGAAGGTGATGCCCCGGCAGTAGTGTAAGACGTCGACGGGGATGGTACCCGAAAGGGTAACCTACCGGGCTGGCCATGGATGTCAAGGATTCGGTACCAATGGCCGGCCCAATTGCGATGGGGAGGTAATAGCCGGCGTGTGCCTAGACCATAGCTTGTAGAAAAACAAGCATTGTTATACTATGACTTAGCATACATACATATCATCACGCCATATCCCTTGCAGGGTAGGCAGAGAGAACAGAGTGCCAGAGAACTCTATCTTTGCATACTTCACTCGCTTCCTCAACATTCATAATTCTCTTCATACACGCTCGCCGGTTTCGGAGACTCTTGACTCCACCTTCCTTCAGTACCTGACCGATCTGGTCTAGGTAGATTAGTCTCGGTGTCCCTCGGTACCTACATCCTTCCACTTTCGCATTGTATATCTTCTTAACCAGACGTTCGTTCGGCATTCTTTCCACATGTCCGAACCATCGGAGCATTCCCTTTCGCATCTTTACACCAATACTCTCTTTTATACCTACTCGCTCTCTTACGTCGTCGTTACGAATGCACGCCATATTAATATATTTTAATAGATTTGAGGGAGTTTTAGCGAGAAAAGAAGTGTCATGTGGTACACTAAGGTTTTGTATATAATATAAGAATATTATATTTAAAATCTTAATGTTTTAACGTGTGTGAGTAATGTTGATAGCATTTTATGTAATTTGATGCGCAGAAAGTACTGAGGTGTACCAAATATGATATAAGAGTGCCTTACATATGTTTACGTTATCCATTAAATTCTCAAAGGATACTTTTAACAGTGTGGCTATGGTACTATTAAAGGAGACGGTTTGACTTATTGACAAACGATGACTTTAAATGAAGTTAATTTATAAACAAAACTTTGGCTTAAAGGCTGTTAGTAACCAAGCCATAAAGAGCAAAAAATAAAAGATAGATTTGAATTTTCAAATCACATACGTGACCTTATTCGTTGATTATCGTTCCCGAAGAATTAGCTGATATTTTGAATGAAACTAGATTTTTTTTAATCATCATCTTACTTATAGCAAATACTTGGGGTTGAATTAATAGATACATACTTTTATTTCTTCATATGTATTGGAAATGGTTTTGGTAATAGTTTTATGACCAGCCTATTTTTTTGTTTTTTTTTTACGGTGGGCTATGGATGCATCTCGCCCTGCTAAATCAGTCCGGGGTGATGGAAGAGGCGGCGCGTGACCTCATAGACCCACCATGCAAACTCCTCTCTTCGCCTTGCGAGCGGGCCAACGGTACCCGATCTTTGTCGTCGGTGGACGTTAACCCTTTTTTTTTTTCATTCGTAAGGTGGGACCATGGATGTGGTCGCGCCCCGGCAAGTCGGCCCGGGGCGACAGAAGAGGCGGCGCGCAACCCCATGGACCCCACCCTGCAAACATCTCTCTTCGCCGTGCGAGTGGGCCACCGGTATCCGATCTTTGTGACGTCAACCCTCCTTGGTAATATAATTGTTGACCGGATTTCATCAGATGGAGTCGGCCTAGGGTATTGTAAAGATTTTAGTGGTTAGGTCAGTTATACGATACCCACGAGCAGTGTAAAGATTGGCAATATTCCGTGGCTGCCACCACACAGCAATTTTGAAAACTGACTTATAATGGTAAAGTATTTATTTTTCTTATTTTTCGCCATTTCAATTGGAAATATATCTGTGTGGTGACGGAGTAAGAATACTATTCACCACCCCATATCTTACCTGTGGGTGATCGTACGAGACGACTAAGGGATTTAAAACGCATATAACATCTATGCGAGAGAAGGAAAACTCGGAACAAAACCCTATACCAACACGTCTGACCAGCATGGTATAGTAGGTTAATTTCCCTCCCATTACGGAGGACGCCTGAGCCCAATAGTGGGACATTTATAGGCAGTGATGATGATGATGAATTGGAAATAAAATTTCAAAATGGCGTATCAAATAATAAAAATTGATGCTGTATTGTAGGCGATATATCATAATGATCATATTTTTGGAGTTTACTCCTTGAGAATCGATTTTCATATAAGGCGCCCGGTATGAGAAAAAATTGAGGAGTAAAATCTAGTGATCGAATGACCTCGTTACGTTTTTGGTGCGCAACCTATTCTGCGCACCTTTCACTTTCTGACGTGAGATAATACTTCACTGAACAGTTTTAATAAATGTAAAATAAAAATGAATATATTATTTTTAGTCTAATGAGCTTTTTTTGCGCCTGTTTTGATAATCGTACTTAAGGAGTAAATTCCGACCTGACACACTTATATTTTTTTTTTCTTTAAATATTGTATGGTAGATATGTTACCTGAATAGTTATCACCGTCGTTAGCACAATAAATGCCCACCTTGAAGTTGGGTGTAGGACTGAAATAAATATATTAATCAATCTCTTGTACTTATATAAATATGCTCAATGTCTTTTGCGTATTTTTGTGTACACATAATCATTTAAGCTCATAAACTTTTCCGTGTGATGACGAAGTAAGAATACAATTCACCAGCCCCTATCTTACCCGTGGGTGGTTGTAAGAGACGACTTAGAGATATAAAATGCATATCTGCATTTATTTATCATTTACTTATTTATCTACATCTATGCGAGAAAAGGAAAACTCGTAACAAAATCCTATGCCAACACGTCTGATCAGCGTGGTAGTAGTCAACTTCTACCACGCTGATCAGACGTGGTGGTGGGATCAAAGGGGTGGTGAATTATATTCTTACTCCGTCACCACACGGAGAATTTCTATATACATACATACATATCATCACGCCATATCCCCTGCAGGGTAGGCAGAGAGAACAGAGTGCCAGAGAACTCTATCTTTGCATACTTCACTCGCTTTCTCAACATTCATAATTCTCTTCATACACACTCGCCGGTTTCGGAGACTCTTGACTCCACCTTCCTTCAGTACATGACCGATTTGGTCTAGGTAGGTTAGTCTCGGTCTCCCCCGGTACCTACATCCTTCCACTTTCGCATTGTATATCTTCTTAACCAGGCGTTCGTTCGGCATTCTTTCCACATGTCCGAACCATCGCAGCATTCCCTTTCGCATCTTTACACGAATACTCTCTTTCGTACCTACTCGCTCTCTTACGTCGTAGTTTATTTATTCGAATTTCTATATAGTATCTGTATATTATGATTTTATCCTTTAGTTGTCTTTTACGAATCCGCAGGCAAGAATGGGCGAAGCAAATTGTATTCTTACTGTGTTACCTCACGGGTGATTGATAATGATCATTGAAATATTTATTGACTTAATCCAATCAATCCAGCCTATCAATGTTTATCGCTGAACGTAGATCTTAGAATAAACTGGGATAATTCTGTAATTGATATACTTAGCTTGGTATATTAGCAATCAAAATTGATTTTATAAGTTTTTAAAGTTAAGTTTCATCAGCTCGGGCGAGAATTATGATTAATCAGATGGTGTAATGGTTAAGATAAATAACCTTTTGTGCCAGTGCTGTGGGTTCGATTTTTACATATGACAATACTCTGTGCTATCCACAAAGTGTTGTTCTGAGTTTGGGTTTAATTTGTATGCGTTAATTGAATGTTTGTAAAATCCCCCGCAATACAAAAGATTATTTCGTTGGTACAAAACAAAAAAAAATAATTATTATCGTCACTTTCTTGAAATGACTAATAATATTTTTAGATAGAGTTATCACAAATAAATTTCTTTCGATATAAGAAAATGATAATTGCTGTCTAAATATGGTATTGTAAATTTACTTTCAGTTTTTTTTTTCTATTGCCGTGGTACTTTTTTTTCATGTTTCACATTCTTTACCCTTTTCTTGCAGGTTTTACATTCCCTAACCACGAATCTTTAAAAATAAAATGGAAATATATATCTTAGTCCATGCCTGCATAATTAAGCAATCAATTACTTACATAGTAATTTAAATGTTGACATAGATTTTGTTTTCTGTAACTCCATTTCTTCTAGACTTAATATTTTCTTTTCTGTATCTTGAATATCTGTGTGAAATAAAATATCATAATTGTGATAATTGTTTTATTATGTATAACTTTCTTAGTTTAATAAAATTATTTTTAAGGAATGTACCGCGTTTGTATTTTAATTTAATTGCCCGATGTCGCGAATATTTTACAACATTCATAATCACAGGAGGACTCCCGTGACCATGAAGCTGTAAATTGTAAACGGGGAAGACTTATTTCAAGTTGACTACACAGTTGGCGTAGTTAAGACACCGAACTACCGTTAAAATTTCACAGTTGGCGTAGTGGTTAAGATACCGACTTACCATGCCAGTGTAGTGGGTTCGACTCCTACGTAAGACAATAATTTATGCGATCCATAAATTGTTGTTCCAAGTCTGGGTATAATTTTTGTCCGCCCGTTAAATTAAATGTTTGTAAAGTCCTCCGCAATCCTTAGTGCTGGATGTCCCGTCACCCGCCGAGAGACTGACCGAGAGGAAAAGAGCGCCGTCCTCCCCGAGGAGAGGGGGACGTCGCTCAAGGAGAGGATACCCCTCAGGAGGTATTCCGTCAGGCCGGCCTCTGACGACAAGATCACGCTGCTCCGGTGGCCGGTCCAACGATTAAGGCGTGGTTCACGGGTGGGTAACGAGTGTGCATGCTTACGTCCCTCTGTCGCCCCGGACGGAGTGGTGCGAGGAGTGCGGCGACTGCAACGGGCTGGATGTTGTCTTAACAAAATAGAAAAACAACAAAAATGTGTAACACTTGCGTAAAAATCAGATATCATTACGTTTTTAGTTTAAAACAGAACTTGTTAAATACCAGAGGAACAGTCAATAACCTTAAAATATTTTATTCCAGGGCTTTATTTGGAGATTCCCATCTCTTGGAGTGATGTTATCTGCTTCTGTTTATATATCCTAAGAGATAGCGTTATTATATATAAAATAGGGAGAAATAAAGGAAAGAAAAAGAACATAAATCTATTCAAACGACATAATTACCTGTTCATTCCGTGTGGTGACGGAGTAAGAATACAATTCACCACCCCTTATCTTACCCGTGGGTGATCGTAAGAGACGACTATGGAATATAAAACGCATATAACATCTATGCAAGACAAAAATTGCAACAAAACCCTATACCAACACGTCTAACCAGCGTGGTATAGTCGGTCAATTTCCTTCCAATCATGGAGGGAGATAATGATAAGAGATTCCAATCGAGCCCAACGGTAGAACATATATGAGCTGAGGTGATGAATTACCTGTTACAGGTAAAAGTTCCACGTTCATTTCTACTTCTTGCTTCAACTTGATGATTTCGTCCGTTACTGCCATTGATGAAACTGGCAATCCTCTGTATTTAGCTATAGAGAGCTTCGCATCCTGGATAAAAAAATTTATTATTCATTTTTTTTTATTATTATTTCCAAGGATTCCCGGGAGCAGAGATGTAGTTTAATATTTGGAGTAGGTATACCATTTATAAATAACCGATTACGAAACGAAAAATGATGTCACAAGCGGGGTTCAAACCCGCACCTATTGGGAATCCGGCCCAATCGTGCTGCCACTTACACCATCGTGAACTATTTTAGGACATGCAAATTTCGCTTCATATTATATCTTACGTCTTCAAGGTGACGTATGCCATCTAGCGGACAATGTTTACACATTGTATAGGCTTAATACTTCAAAACTTTACAGTTAGAATTGTATTAAACGATGACACAACCTTGTTATTCAAATTACTGAAATTTTTAGCAAGTGGCAGCACGATTGAGCCGGATTCCCAATAGGTGCGGGTTCGAGCCCCGCTTGTGACATCATTTTTCGTTTCGTGATCGGGTATTTATAAATAATTAAGCATATTAAATGCTAAAAATTTCAGTAATTTGAAGTATACCATTTCTAAAAATATGCCTTTACATAATCTAATGGCACATCAACCTGGCACTTTGTCTGAGGTATTTGTAGAGAATGGTGCCCGAAAACTTAACCCATCGGTTGAACCACCAACGACAAGGAATTGGTACGAGTAGATAGTCGAAATGGCAATAGAGAGTTAACACAAGTTACAGGGCCACACGCTGTCTTTAGATGATTCGAATGGAACTGGATATATACCGCCTACATAGCATGTTAGATATTAAAACGGGTTCATTTTCAGACTTCGTAGCAGCTATTGAAAAATATTCCGTGTGGTGACGGAGTAAGAATACAATTCACCACCTTCTACTTTTGCATAGGTGATCGTAAGAGACGATTAAGAGATATAAAACGCTTATAAGATACAAGAGAAGAAAAACACGAAACACAATCCAATAGCAACACGTCTGACCAGCGTAGATCAATTTCTCTCCCATTTTGGAGGAGGCTCGAGTCAAAAAAAATGATGATGATTGAAAAATTACTAAAACTTGTACAGCAACCTAATAATCTAATTTTATTAAAGATTCGATAATCCAGAATTGCTGAACGCTAACCTTATTATACTACATACCTTTATATGTCCTGTCACATTTCTGTTCTCCCCTATTAAATGAACTACTGAAATAGATTCATTGAATTCAGTGGCACGTGTAATAAACCTAGACAAAAAATATCTAACATTTCTATTATGTATTCATACAAATATTTTATCTTATCCTATTTACACATTAATAAATAAATACAGTAGGTATTTTAGTAATAGCAATCATCAGTTACATAAGGTTATAGCAACCTTGCCTTAATATTTACATAGATAGATATGTCAACCGTTTAAATTTATATAGACTTTACCTGTGCAACAGGAATTGTAAAATCAAATTGAAATTAGCATCTATCATCATATATCGCCATATTGAAAGTTCGATTTAGGCTCGAAGAATTGACAGTTACACTATCCTGAATAATACCAGTTGTGGTTCCTAATCTACCAGCAAAACGTGGTGATTTGTGTATTCTGTCTCCTTCGTAATGAAATCTGCATCCAATGAAGATATCGTCAGGCCTATGGATGAACCACCGAAGACAAAGATCAGGTACCGGTGGCCCGCTCGCATGTCTAAGAGAGGGACTTTGCAGTATGGATCTATGGAGTCGCGCGGCGCCCTTCTGTCGCTCTAGACTGATTTGGCAGCGCGTGACCATCTCCATAGTCCACCGCAAAAAAAATGTCTATGGATGAATAATAAGTCAATACAATGAACAAATATATAAATATATGAAAGTATACTAACCTCTTCTCTCTTCTGTTTTAACCAATAGACAGGACTCTCAGTGATCAAAGCAAGAAGGACTAAACCAGTAACACTAAGAATCAGGTTTAACCATATAATACTTCTGTACGTCATAAAATAACCAGTCACATAGGAGAGGAGTATTCCACCAGAGTACAGGTAGACGGATGCTGGAAGACAAAGAAATATCAATATTAATGTTTTAGTAGATTCCACAGCATCTTGAAAATTGGAACGAAACATTGGATAAAACTAACACAGGACCGTTCTTAGTGGCATTCTCATGAGAAACCATGTTTTTTTTATGGTGGTAAAGGAGCAAGCAGCACACCTGATGGTAAATGTTACTGCCGCCCATGGACCTTTGCAATACTGGACAGAATAACGCCGTGAATTCGTTGCAGTTATCGACGCCGATCTGACGCTGCTGACCATCGCTAAAACGATGCTCCATAGAGTCAGGAAATAGGACACGGTCGCCGCCTTCTGCGAGGCAGTCATCTCGCAAAAAGAGGCCACCCCGCGTATCAGAGAAGAGATTCTCCACACTGACACTCTCCGCCGACAGTACATCGGACGATGCAGACCCGAGTACCTGCCCCTGATAGCGCCCTAACCGAGTCGCGGGTAGATATATCTGCATTAGCCCGCCACCCGCAGAGCAGCCGACTACTTGAGAGCATGGCCCTGGTAGCACAACAAAGTTGCTTGTTCTCGGGAAGTCGACAGAGATGATACTCGAAAGGGTAACCCACCGGTCCAGCTACGGATGTTCAGGAAGCGGTACCAGTGGTTGGCCTAATGGTGATGGGGAGGCAAAACGGTGGGTTACGAGGACGTTCGCCGCCCTATCGTTCCCTGGAAGGAATGTTCAAACTAGCCTGCCCAAAAAAAAACAAAGTACGTTTAGGAAGAATAAACGCAAACGCAAAGGGTTATGTTTATGAAAACAATGCCTCACATTACCAGCTAATCGCTAAATTATAAAAGAAGAAAATTAAAACTGTCAATAGACATATCATAATGCAGACTAGTTTATTACTCCTGGTGGAAAACAAGCAAGTAGTACACCTGACGGTGTTATTGCTGTTCGTGGATCCTTGCAGTACCAGGGGTACAGCTGGGCCTACCATCTAAAAATCACCTTTGGACTTTGGACTTTCTCCTCTCTCTCTCACTGATCGAACTACAATAGCACATTACCACCACTCAAACGTTAATTTTTTGTGAAAGTGTGGTACGTACTATCTCGAACGGACTGGCTCGTGGCAGTTGACCAAAGACTATTAACAGATGATCTTACCACTACTTTAGATATTAAAACAGAATTTCTTACCTGAAGCTAATAATCCTCTAATAGAATCTTCTGCTACTTCCGAAACCAAAATAGGTGATAGCACTAATGAGGCACCACCAGAAAATCCTCCAATAAATCTGGCTACCAGTACCAGTTTCATAGATGTTGTTATATATATTATCACCCATGATATCTGAAAGATATTTCGTATTACTATTAATTTGGCCTCTATCCATCCAGTTTCAACTAACCGTCTCCACCACTCCACCTATTGCGTATTCTATGGATCAGAAGCTTTGACTTTGCCACCTGGCGAGTTATCTTTATCTATCTACGTCGCAACTGTCCCTTCAACAGAGTACCGAGACGTTGTCCTTACACAGTCGACCTCACTGTGAGTGGTGGGTCAATCTCCTAATCCTCACGGTGAAGGCGGACGGGCTTAGTGTCTGCCTTGTCTTCTTTGATCTGCCTTCTATTCGATAAAGGCGGCATTTCAGTTTTTAACACTATAAATTATAACTCTAACGACGGCATACAGTGATAGCTCGGTTTTAAATCAAACACAAACAGTCTTACTAGATTATTCCTTTGTGTAAATACTGAACTATCAAGTTAGTTTTGGTAGGAAGTCTGAACCTAAATCCTACGTGTCTCGTCCCTCCTCTCCTCCTCGTGTAGATAATCGCGTATTACTGTTTCTCCATGTAGTGATGGATTAAGAATACAAACCCTTTTCCACCTAATACTAAACTAATAGTGCTGATATTCGTATGTCAATGGAGAAATTATATGTAATATCATCGCCATATACTTTTTAATGAATGTTGTAAAAAAAATTAAAAGAACACTCAGAGAAAGAGACTTTTGACAAAAATATAATAAACTACTGACTAGAATGGCTCACTCACTTGCTATACGTAGCAATCATGGCAAACCCTTCAAATACAAACGCCCATGTTCTGCAATAGAGATAAACACGACAGTTACAGGAAATAAATGAGACGCAAACCAATTCCAATAGGTAGCTCGCTATGTATGCTCCTTTTTTAGCGGCGGGCTATGGCTTGGTTACACCCCGTGAAATCCGTCCGGGGTGACAAAAAGAATGGCGAACGACCCTATAAATCCGCCCTAGAAGTACTTATAAACGTTATGCGAGCAGACCACTCGATGCCGGTCCTTGTCTTTGGTGGGTACTCGAGAGGGTTCTCGAGTCGATGCCCCAGCAGCTTTTCCCGTCGGAGCATCGTCTTCACGCGGGGGCCTTTCCTCAGATGACCGCACTAATCTCCAGTCCAGTCACCTACTGCCTTTGCTAGGGCGATATCAGGCGCAAATATGTATGCCCCTGGTACTATTTACTTGTCTTCTACAAAAGGCAATAAGAAAAAATAACTGTTTCAAACTTACCAATACTGGTAATGATAGTACAATACCACCGTTCCGCCTTCCTAATTTATTAATAAGTACTCCAGCGATACAAGTGCCAAGCATAGCTCCTAATGAAGGTAAACTGCCTAACATTGCTTCTTCAGTTGTAGTCATTACAGAAGATAGTGGTGTTGTTGTATTTGAAAAGTAAATGTCAGAGGTGTACGATGGCCAGGCATTCAACAAACCCATCAGAAAGCCAGCGAAACTAGCTGCAATGAAAATTAAACGTTAAAACGTTTAATTTTTTAATGTTACTTTTATGAACTTGAATTAATGATTGCGTAGATGGAGTAGGTAATGGTTCAGATACCAATCTTCTGTGCTAGTGGGTGCGTTATCTACGCAAGACAATATTTTGTACGATCCACAAACTTTAACTTTAACAAACTTTTGTACTGAGTTCGAGTGTAATTTGTCTGCGTCAATTATATGTTTGTAAAGTCCTCCGAAATAAAAGGATTATTTTCTTAGTACAGGTCTCAAAATATACATAAAAATTCCTTAAAAATCTTTCAATATAATTTTCATCAACTACAACAATCTCTATTTGCTCAAGTAAAGGTCTGATAAAGATGATAAAAAAAAAAAAAAATCGTGTTTTATTCAAGTTTATTTTTAGTTTAATAGTTTTTAAATTCGTATATTTTTTTTTTGTAATTTCTATTTTGTTTTATTTAAGACTGACTAAACTAAGGAAATTAACTATAAAAAAGTGTGTGTGTACTTATGTACACGCGTTAGAAATTATACTTCTTTGACGTAACAAGCCAAAAATCTTTTCAAAAATTTTATCTTTCGTCTTATTCTACGTTTGTAGAAAAAACGACACCAACAAAAGAAAAAAGGGTATTTAATACATTAAAAGTTTTATTATAACGCATTATCTAGTTAAAAAACTAAAATGTTGACTATAGATAACTTCAGGGTGTCGGATTTTCGTGACGGTGAGCGCGCGCATCGTAAAAAATTACTCTCATCATTTTTCCCTAACGCGCCAAAAGAAGTATATCTTCAAAAACTAAACTACAAAAATTGTGTACATATTTAGTATATAAATATGTACATTGTACACAATATAAAAATACATACTCATAAAAATTTTATACTGGGTCATGAACTGTTCTTGCGCTTTAGGACATAAATAATGGCTTATATTTTTTTAAGAATTTGTAAACTCGTCGCGCTATCAAGAAATAAATATTTTAAATTACTGAAATTTAGCATTTAATATGCTTAATTATTTATAAAATCCGATTACGAAAATTATTGTAGTGGCAGCACGATTGGGCCGGAATCCCAATAGGTGCGGGTTCGAATCCCGCTTGCGACATCATTTTTCATTTCGTAATCGGATTTTATAAATAAATATTTATTAAAAATGGTTCAACCGTTGATTAGTTATAAACGGACATAAATTCGTTTATTTAAGTCAAACCCAAACACTTTTGAGCTTTAAATTAGTTTCGCAGCAATCAGATTAAAAGTATAAGCAAAAATTACAAATTCTTACACGCAATAGCAGCGAGAAATTGACGAAACTTCCCGATAAACATCTTGAATAACAGAATCTACAACTAGTTCACAACTAAAATAAATTATTACTGATTATTTTGGTTGAAGAAAATTAGAATAAATATTGATAATGAGTAATTATAATATTTGATAGGACACGCTGTTCTTCTTATCATTTGCATTGGTTTGGAAAGTTATCATATCTTCAAGTTATTTTCTATTTATTGTTTTATTTACTTAAAGTCTAAGAGCCCATCATCATCATCATTTTCCTGCTCTAATCCCAATTAAAAGTTGACGTTATATGTACTCGTACATCATCACCATTCTCCTACTCTTATCCCAATTACTTGGGGTCGATACAACATGTACTATTTTTTTCATAGTACGTATTGTAAAAGTTATTGGCAATAGTTTTGTCACCGGTCGCCTGCCGGACGTCAACCCTCCTTGGGTATGTAATTGTTGACCAAACGGCATCAGATAGAATTGACCCAGGTCGGTATAAGGCTCTTAGTCGTCTTTTACGACACCCTCGAGCAAAGTAAGGGTTGGTAGTATTCGTAGCCGCTACCACACAGTTAATATATGTACTCGGACATATTGAAAATATGTATTATATTGTATATATTGCAAGCATATAATATTTTCATGTGGTGATAGACTAAGAACACAATTTATTCACGACCTATATTACCCATAGGTAATCGTAAGAGACGAGTAAGAAATATAAAAAGCGTACAACATCTATGTAAGAGAAGGAAAACTCGAAACAAAACGCTATACCAACACGTCTGACCAGCGTGGTACAGTAGATCAATTTCCCTCCCATTATGTAGGAGGCTCGAGCCCAACAGTGGGACATATATGAGCTGACCTGATGATGATGATAATAATCTAATTTATTCTATAAAATTAAGACGACATATTGCAAAACTTATTAGCAATAGTTTTATGACCAATCTGTTTGACGTCAACCATCCTTGCCAATGTATTTGTTTACAAACGGCATCAGATGGAGTTGGCCCAGATCAATATAAAGCTCTTACTTCAAGCTTCCACATACTTCTTTCGCTGTATCTACCATACTCTCTTTCAATATTCTCCAGCATTCTTCTATGTCCGATAGCGGCTGGCTTGCCATCGTCAGCCGTTCTCGAACACCCTCTGCATACTTTTTTCTTACACTCTCTTCTTGCAAACTTTCAATATTTATTATTTCAAGCCCTCCGAAGTGGACACGCTCTCGCGAGTGCCTCCACTTTCTGAACAGACCACTAAATCTCGCAATAACGAGATAGTGGTCCGTGTCGACTGTGGGTCCTCTGTAGGCTCTTGCGTCCAATATTTTGCTTCGGAGGCGACTGTCTACCAAAATTAAAACTATTATACTTTTCTGTTCATTCCTTCTCCATGTATACATATGGATGTCCTTATGTTGGAAAAATGTGTTTGACACAATAAGGTTTCTCTCCATGCATACATCCGCTATGAGCCTACCTATGTCGTTCACTCTTTTATCACCAAATGGACCAAGTACGTCCTCATAGTCCGAACGCTTGGTACCCACCTATCCGTTCAAATCTCCGCATACAATCATATTGTATGTATGTACCTTTTCAAAATAGAACAGAGAATGATACCATGTCAGACGGATTCGTTTGTATTTCGAGTTAGCCTTGTTTATGAGTGAATTTATCTGCTTATATCTTAGTTGCTTTTTAGATCTCTTTTGGGAATCCTGTACCTTTCTTTGATTGATTTTGAATGTGGTCAACACTGGGTGCCCTACGACCCCTGTGCCCCTCGACTAACCATGCTGAGTACCGTGGGTTCGGTTCCCACGTAAGACAATCCTTTCTTGTGATCCATAATTGGTTAGTCTGGATGATAATTGTATATTAATTTAATATTTTTAAAGTCCCAGGTAACAAAAGAATGTATTTTGTATATATTGTTTCACCTTGTGTGGGGATGGAATAAGAATGCAATTGTCGTACCCTCCATTGTTTGACCTTGGGAGTCTTAAACAAAAAACTGCCAAGTTTTCGCCAGGATAGTGGCGAACAATTTTCTCCTGGGAAACATATAACATGTCACTGCGATCGCCAACCACTAAGTATAACAATTATGGCTTAATCTTCTATTGGGCAAGCTTATCCTTATTCTCTATTAGAGCAGCTTACGCTATCTTTTAAATATAAAAAATAAATATAAATAATTATGTAAATTTTATACATATGTAAATGAAATCCTTAATGAAAATGTCAAAAAATGGCTTTCAAGCATTCACACACACGCGTTGCTTACCTAAGCGATCCCCATTACCACAATACCCCTCTTCACACATATGTACCGTACAGGAATCTTTTTAAAATTTAATACGTTTCCGCTTCACTTACAGTCCGGAACTGGAAATATATTTTAATATTTTAAATGTTATAACTATTATTACATACTGTAATATTAAAATATATATTGTTAAGGAATTTTGGCTATATTTGTTCAACTTCCAGTTAGCCCACCGAAGCCGGAAGTAGCTAAAAACCATTGCCAAACAACACTTTGATTTTTCAAAACAGTTAAGCCATTCGGCTGCTATAAATGGACAAAGAAATATCCGCTACAGCGAAGAACAAATGAAAATAACAGAATAATAGCAATTGCAACCAACCCTAAATTTTTTTTCGACAGGCTATGATCTGACCACGAATCGCCGCACGATCGCCATCTGAGTTGACTATCTGTCTTTAACACCAGTAATAGTTGCAAGCAATACAAAAATCTAATCACGGGCTCTTAGGCTCTTGCTGTGTGGTAGCGACTATGAATACTACCAGCCCTTACTTTGCTCGTGGATATCGTAAAAGACGACTAAGAGCCTTATAACGAACGACCTAAGCCAACTCCATCTGATGCCGTTTAGTCAACAATTACATTTCCAAGGAGGGTTGACGTGTGGCAGGCGGCCGGTCATAAAATTATTGCCAATAACTGTTACAATTTGTACTATGAAGGAAGAGTAAATATTGTATCGACTCCAAACAATTGAGATAAGATTAGGAGAATGATGCTGACGTTTGATTTAATAGAACAATACTTAATTAAAGGACAATTTACGTCAATGTTACAATAATATTAAACTTTTGCATTAAATTATCAGTTTGATGTAGTTTTCCACATGTCAAAAGATAATGTTCTATCTTATTTATTAATTGCAAGTCTATTATTAACATTGTAGGTATAGCTATTTTTAAATGTCATTGATAATTTCTATGACCTTACTATGAAATTCTAATGAAGACTTTTCTCTTTTTTTTTATACCGCCCTTTTTTTTTGGAGTTTACTCCTTAAGAATCGATTTCCATATAAGGCACCCGGTATGAGAAAAATTTGAGGAATAAAATCTTCACTAGATTTTACTCAAAATTAATACGATTTATAAAAATCCTACCCCTCAGTCTTGTTATGGAACACCTAGAACGTCGCTATAATGTATCTGAGCTTCAACGTGTTAAAAAATTGTTTGTGAATCTTCAAGGGAACCTCCGGCAAAAAAGACTAATATTCGCATAAGGTATCATGAGTGTCCAGCCAAGAAACACCGTAAAAAAACTACATCTGCGAGAATTGCAACAAATATATTTGTTTAGAACATATTGTACCTTGTGTGCTGACTGTACCAAAGATAATGATTCGGAGTAATTCATTGTAATTTTTTTTCTAAAGATAATTTAGTTTCCTACAAAAAAGTGGCATTAAAATATTAAGAATAATTGTTAATTAATAATAGATCTACATTTAAGGAGAAACGAAAAAAAAAATTGATATTTGTCCTTCTTTTTTTTAAAACTCTAATAAATATGATTAAAACAAAAACAATTTTTGATATCTAATGAACGGGTCTGTGAGACCCACCCCAACGTCCGTGTAACACTTTTCAACCCTTTTTTTTTTCTTCGCAAGGTGGGACCATGGTCGTGGTCGCGCCCCGGCAAATCGGCCCGGGGCGACGGAAGAGGCGGCACGCAACCCCATGGACCCACCCTGTAAACACCTCTCTTCGCCGTGCGAGCGGGCCACCGGTACCCGATCTTTGTCTTCGGTGGCCGGCACGGCGGTATACCCTTGAGGGCTCCTCTATTGTCGATGCCCCGACAGCTTTCGCCGTCGGGGCGTCGCCCTCGGTGGCCTCACGTCGGGTGACCGGACAATTCTCTGGTCTGATCCCCCAAAGCCTTGGTTAGGGCGGCATCAGGCGCAGATATTCGCGCCTGCGCCGCCCCGGCCGCTGGCAGCAGCCCGGGTCGCGTGAATCCTCCCGGACTCGTTCCGCCGCCTCCTTCTGCGAGATGACAGCCTCGCAGAAGGCGGCGACCGCGTCCCAGTTCCTGACGCTGTCGACCACCGCTTTCGCGACAGCCAGTAGCGTCAGGTCGGAGGTCGCGGCGCTGCCCGTCCTAGCTCGAACATTCCTCGAGCGTATGTTGCACCGTATCCTCGTCACTACCGCAATGGTGGCAGGACGGAGTCCACTCCCTCCACACGATCGTGTGCAGGTACTTGCCGAAGCAACCGTGCCCCGACAACACCTGCACCAGTCGGAAAGAGAGGACCCCGTGCCGCCGCTCCATCCACTCCATCAGTACGAGCTGGAGGGCCTCAACGGTAACAACACCGTGTCTAGGCCTCTCCAGACGCGTAACCCAACGGGCGAAGACGTCTCGGCGGGCGTCCTCGCGCCAGGTGGCTATCTCGCTCAACGATGGGGAGCCACCTTCGTCGCGCACTGAGATAACCCGCCGGTAGAGGTCGGAGAGCATCTCTGCCTCTAGGTCCCACGGGGGCGTTCCGGCTAGTAGGTATACCGCCTCGGTCAATACCGTGTGGTACCCGCGAATGGCTCTGACCACCATGGCTCTCTGTGGTCTTCACAGAACAGCCCTGAGCTGGGCGTTCAGAGCCCTCGCCCACACGAGTGTGCCGTACATGGCCATCGAACGGATCACCCCCGCATGCAGCCGTCAACCCTCAAAACTGGGTCCGCCCACGTTCGGCATGAGCCGTGATAGGACGGATGCCGCCCCAACCAGCCGGGGAGCAATTTGAAATGCTCCCGGACCCACCATCGCCCGTCGAGCACCAGACCCAAGTACTTCATATGGGCCAGGATACTGATCTGGATGGAATTAACGACTAACGAGGCGCCGATTGGCAGCCTTACGCGTGGCCCATGGAATAATAGGGCCTCCGTCTTATTTAAGGCCACCCTGAGCCCCAGCGCCTCGATTCGCCTGACCATCTCAACACTTTTCAACCCCCGTGACTGCGGGTTAATAAATGTAGGTAAATAAAAATATATATATTATTTTTAGTCAAATGAGCTTTTTTTGCGCCTGTTTTGATAATCGTACTTAAGGAGTAAACTCCAGTCGTGCGTCGGAGCTGACACACACACTTTTTTTTTGTTTGGTTGACTATGGATGTGGTCGCTCTCCGACAAATCGGTGCCGGGCGATAGAAGAGGCGGCGCGCAACCCCATGGACCCACCCTGCAAACACCTCTCTTCGCCGTGCGAGCGGGCCATCGGTACCCAATCTTTGTCTTCGGTGGCCCGCCCGGAACACCACCCTGGACTAAAAAAATAATCCTTGTATTGCGGGCGAACATGCAATTAACGCAAACAAACTACACCCAGACTCAGAACAATACTTTGTAAATCGTACAAAGTGTTGTCCTGCGTAAGAATCGACCCTATGACACTGGCATGGAAGGTCGGTATCTTAACCACTACGCCATCTGTGTAAACAAATTCTGATTCGATAATGAATGAAGGGGTTTTATAGTAACAAAATCATTCTTCGTATTCGAATACATTGTAGTAGTAAGGCCACACAGTGTTGACAGTTTTCTGTCGACAGCCGTTGACAGGTCAATTCGGGATAGTACCACACTCTCGCAAAAATTCGTTTGAGTAGTGGCAATATCCTGTTGTGCTTTGTAGTGAGCGAGAAAGCCGGCAGCCCAACTTTATTGGTGTTTTTGAGGTTTTATTGGCAGGCCTTGGCCTAGCTGTAACCCTGGTATTGCAAAGGTCCGTGGGTGGCACTAATACTTACCATCAAGTGTGTTGTTTTTTTGGTTTGCCATCACGAGCAATAAATAAAAGACTATCTATCGCTTGTGATTACACCTTATAGCTATCGAGTGGCTAATTAATCGGAAACATTGTTATAGAACTCCTTTGAGTTAATTTTTTTGTGAGCAATTGTTTCTATTCCAAATGAACGTTAACTGACAAATTTGGTAGTGGAGTCTTTCATTCTACTCCATCTATAATTAATTGAACGTCAGCCGAGGCTAATAGTAAAAGTAGTAAGAGAGGCATATTGACCTAATGTAATATGCTGGGCGGATATGTTAATAAAGGGTTTTATTTCTAAATTGCCATCCCTTGCATGTATGTTATATGGATCTTATATCCCTTACTCGTCTTTTACGGCACCGATGATTAAGAAAAAAGACTGGTGAATTGTTATCTTACGCCTGCACCACAAGGAATTTAAAGTAATACTGAACCCCGATATGATTAAGGCAATTATTTGTTATACTAGCTTTCAAGTCAGTCATCATAAGGAAGGCCTCCTTTTGTATATCAATTGAGTGCTTTTAAAGATATAAAATCTAGAACGTCTGGTTAAGAAGATATACAATGCGAAAGTGGAAGAATGTAGGTACCTGGGGAGACCAAGACCAGATTGGTCAAGTACTGAAGGAAGGTGGAGTCAAGAGTCTCCGAAACCGGCGAGCGTGTATGAAGAGAATTATGAATGTTGAGGAAGCGAGTGAAGTATGTAAGGATAGAGTTCTTTGGCACTCTGTTCTCTCTGCCTACCCTGCAAAGGAGATGGCGTGATGGTATGTTTGTGTATATGTAAAATCTAGAAACACTCTCTAAAATCTTAAAATAGCTTAGAACATTTGAGTGTATTCGAGAAAATTCTACAATATTCCAGAACAGCCTTCTATATTCTAGTATATTGTGAATATTCAAAATTATTCTGGAATGTTTTGTAAACACTTAGATCATTGTGGAACATTCCAGAACATGCTCGATTATGTGGAATGTTCTAAGACATTTGTGACTTCAAGAAAACGTTTAAGGTTTATCATTTTATTCCAAATACTATACAATCTTATATCAACTCATACTCCAGCTAGTAATTGCAATATTCATAGTAAAGTATTGTCATTACAAATCTTACTTAGGTACACATGTAATACTATTTGAATATAAATACACTAAATAGGTATACATATCTAAAGTACCACCATTTAAAATAGGTATATTTCTAAAATAGAAATAATATACATACTAATATTATAAATGCGAAAGTAACTCTGTCTGTCGCATTTTCACGCCATAACTACTGAACCGATCTAAATGAAATTTGGTACATAGATAGTCTAGAGCCTGATAAAGGACATAGGCTACTTTTTAATGCAATAAATAGGTTGTAAAGGGGGATAAAAAGATGTAAGGAAGTATCGTCATTTTTAAATCCAGAAGCTAAAAATTTATTTTGAGGCTATTGATTAGATATAAATAAATATGACATTAAAATTTTGTAAAAAAATTACCCTTAAGGGTAAATTTTTTTACAAAATTTTATTTAATATTTTTTATTAAAATTTTATAAAAAAAGGGGATGAAAAACTTTAGGAAAGTAACCTTTTACGCGGGCGAAGCCGCGCGCAGAACCTAATTTTTTTAAATATTGATATTATAATTTTATTATTGACTGCACAAATAGCGTAAATATTAACATTCCGACCTTCCGTGTAAATGCCATGGGTTCGATTCCTACGCAAGATAATACTTTGTGCGATCCACATTTTGTGATGGTGTTTTTCTAAGTCTGGCTGTAATTTGTCTACGTTAATTATATATTTGTACATTTCCTCCCTCTTCTTCTTCTCCTCTCTCAAATAAGTATTATTTCCTTAGTACAAGGTTTTTAGGAAAAAAAGGAAGAAATGATGTAAAAAATAATTATAATTCTCTTGTAAATTTCAAAGATTGTCATCTAAAACTTGAACCCACCTTCATATCTACGTGTATTGGACTCAGTGAATCTCTGCGACGTACGTTCTTTGCTCGCTGCAATCAGCGTACATTGTGAATGCGACGTATATCTATCTAAGAGCTCACTGCACTTGCTACGAGGAGTTCGTGAATTATTAAAACTTTCTCAACTGTAAATCGAATAGAAATGAATTATGTGGTAAGGTTGCCTTCCACAATAAAACCATTGAGAATTGAATTTACAAGTTAGTGAAAAAAGGTTTCTTTTTTGTTTTCTACAAACAGAATCAGAGTTTGTATTGAAAATTTAATAATCGATTGATCGATATTAGCGATAAAAATAAAGTGAAGAAAGCACTATCATTATTCTCCTACTCTTATCCTAATTATTTGGGATCGATAAAATATGTACTCTTATTTAATAGTACATATTGTAAAAGTTATTGGCAATAGTTTTATGATCGGCCGCTTGCCAGACGTCATCCTTCCTTGGGAATGTAATTGTTGAACAAATGGCTTTTGATGGAGTTGGCCTAGGTCGTTATAAGGCTCTTAGCCGTCTTTTACAACATCCACGAGCAAAGTAAGGGTTGATAGTATTAGTAGCCGTTATCACACAGCTTGAAGAAATTACCACCAATGGTGAGTGATTTTTATGCTGTGATTTTATATTTTTAAATACAAATATTGATTTTGAGACATTTAATTATTTTTTGTCATTAAAAGGCAAAATATTTTAGGTGATATTACTATTATAACTACAAAAAAAAAGAAAATAAATTGTTTAACTTGAGAAAAGCTTCGGTTATTACTTAAATTTTATGTATATTATTATGACTAAAAACTTCGAGGGCAACACTAAACTCTTTTGGAGGGAGGTGAAGAGGTCTTGGGGTGGTCGGACAGCCTTCAGAATGAATAAAATAAGGTCTAAAGGTGGAGACATTCTTACACAAACACAAGACGTGTTAAGCCGATGTAGTGAATATTTTGGCGATATGTATGCAGATGCTACGGTTGGCGCCGGTGTTGGATGTGGTTTAGTAGATCAACATTCGACAACGGCGTCCTCCGATGGCATCAGTATGGATGAAGTTGAATGGGCGATAAGAAGTTTGATAAATGGTAAGGCAGCGGGCATTGATATGGTGTCTGCCGAGATGATCAAGCTTGGTGGCTCTTGTGTCTGGGAGGCGTTCCTGTTGCTCCTCAATTTATGTTGGAGCTCGGGCATGGTTCCCAGGGACTGGAATAGCGCAGTCATCGTGCCTTTGTTTAAAAACAAGGGTTCACGTTATGACTGCGCAAATTACAGAGCCATAAGCTTGACCAGTTTGGCAGCAAAAGTGTATGGTAAAATTATTGAAAGGAGAATGAGGATGGTGTCCGATGGTTTACTGTGTGAGACACAAGGAGGTTTCAGGAGTGGAAGGGGATGCATGGATCAAGTGTTTTCTCTGCGCAACATTGTGGAGAAGCATCTGGCTCTAGGTCAGAGGGTTTTCTGCAGTTTTGTGGATCTGGAGAGAGCATTTGACACGGTTGTACGAAAGGAACTTTGGGACATTTTACCGGAGTATGGTATTAGCGGTAAACTGCTACAGGCTGTGCAGTCCAGTTACATGGGCTGTAGAGCCTGTGTGAGGCTGGATGATGGAATGTCGCCTTGGTTTGACGTCAATATCGGCGTTAAGCAGGGATGCGTTCTGTCAGCCAGGCTGTTTATCATATATCTGGATAAATGTCTCCAAAGGTTGAACGATATGAATGTGGGAGTCCAGATGGGCGACTCAGTGGTCACTGCTCTGCTTTATGCAGATAATGCAGTCCTGCTGGCACAGTCAGCGACTGACCTGCAGACCCTAGTCGACACAATGACAGAAGATTGTAAGAAAAGGGGTCTACGCGTGAATGTGAGCAAAACCAAAATAATGGTCTTTGAAAGAGATAAAACCAGAACAGATGTAAGAGTAACAATAGGTAATGATGTACTAGAGCAAGTGAATGAATTTGTATATCTTGGATGTGGATTTAGCCGAGATGGAAGGTACACCACTGATATAGAGCGAAGAGTGAATGCGGGAAATAGAGTGAACGGAGCGTTGGGGCAACTTCTCGGCAGCCACCACCTCAGCCAGAAGGCACGTGTAGCAATACATAACGCAGTGCTTGTCCCAACATTACTGTATGGAAGCGAGAGTTGGGTATGCAGAAAATAGTATGATAGTAAAATTAATGCGGTCGAAATGCGATCTCTGCGGAAAATCTGTGGAGTTAGGCTGACCGACCGCATTCGTTACGACGACGTAAGAGAGCGAATAGGTATGAAAGAGAGTATTGGTGTAAAGATGCGAAAGGGAATGCTCCGATGGTTCGGACATGTGGAAAGAATGCCGAACGAACGCCTGGTTAAGAAGATATACAATGCGAAAGTGGAAGGATGTAGGTATCGAGGGAGACCGAGACTAACCTACCTAGACCAGATCGGTCATGTACTGAAGGAAGGTGGAGTCAAGAGTCTCCGAAACGGGCGAGCGTGTATGAAGAGAACTATGAATGTTGAGGAAGCGAGTGAAGTATGCAGAGATAGAGTTCTCTGGCACTCTGTTCTCTCTGCCTACCCTGCAAGGTATATGGCGTGATGATATGTATGTATGTATGTATATTATTATGAAAATGTAAGAAAAGTTTATTAATAAAATCTTGTAACATCACATCTTAATACGGCTAGTTAAGCTTAATACGCTGTGGGTTAGAGTGAGAGAGGAGAAGCCAGCCTACTGCTGCCAAATGCGTGAGAGAAAGGGAAGCCAGACAGACTGATGCCGTTACGCGTTCCGTAACAAAGCGGAATATCCTCCTATAAAAAGTTATCACATCAAAAAATAAGAAAAATATATAGATAAGCAATCCACATACTATTTGTCTGTTCAAGAATTATCTTTAAATATATTGCAGTAAATAATAAACCTTGATATTAAATTTGCCTACTCGTTCTATTCAATGGTACTGTGGTTTTACTTCACCACAAACGTCGTAGGTTTAAAAGGAATCGTGGAAATACGAGCAGGCTTATTATCTTTGTAATATAAAAGGGTTTTCAATTAGTTAATAAGATGTGTGGAAATTATTTTACTACAACTATATTAAGGCAAACCATAAACTAACATCAGTGGGGATTACTCAGAAAGGTAAGCGTTTGTATCAAAATGTTTTATATTATCTTAATATATATAAATTACTCGTCACATTGTTTGTACACGATGGACTCCTAAAGTACTAAACAGATTTTAGTTAAACTTACACAGCATGTGTAGTTTGATCCAACTTAAAAGATAGGATAGCTTTCATCTCAATTTATAGTCGCAATATTATTTTATTCCCAATAATTTTTCTATTATTTGACAGTCACAATTATCTGTTATCTCCAAACGATTCTAATAGATGGCGGTATCTGTTGACTGGATTGAGTATGTATTTAATAGATGGCACTATGTTAAACGTACAAACGTTTCATATAAGCTACAATTTATTAGCATAACCACTACGTGATACTAGGGCTACCTTAGCCACAGCAACGCGTGGCCGGATCTGCTAGTAATATATAAATATACAAATATTGCTGTGTGGTAGCGGCTACGAATACTACCATCCCTTACTTTGCTCGTGGATATCGTAAATAACGACTAAGAGCCTTATAACGATCTGGGCCAACTCCATCTGATGCCCTTTGGTCAACAATTACACTCCCAAGTAAGGCTGAGGTCTGGCAGGCGGCCGGTCATAAAGCTATTGCCAATAACTTTTACAATATGTACTATGAAAAATGAGTACATATTGTATCAACCCCAAGTAATGGGGATAAGACTTTTGGAGAAAATATGGCTGTAAAATTGACTAATTTATATCACAATTCCTCACTGATCAAGGGAATTTTTAGAGGTAAATTACTTTATTTTAAACTAGTAGCTTCGCCATTTTGTCAAAGTTCTACATCTACCTGCGAGTTTGAATAAACAGCTCACTACATTCTCTGGGAGTAATCTCTGGTGAAACGAGCGCAATCTCATATTAGATAGTCTGCAAGTAGCGTCTAGAGACTACTCCATATTATACGGACCTTGTAGCAATTCGAGAAATTTTTTGAGCGTTCAGATACTTCTGCCATATCTACTGTTATAATCAATGTTAAGGCTCATATATAGGCCCCATAAGCTCAGCCATATCCGTGGTGCTGTACTGCTGCGCTTCACGTACCAGTACATCCTCTTATTTATTGGCCTATTAGCCAATTTTTGCAACAAATCTCCCGTTTTGCATAGGAGGGAAGTGGATTTTTCCAACTCCTCCTGTTTATCTTTTTTAATTAACTTGGTTGCGGGTCCCAAGACAATTAAAAGTGTTTCCCGGGACTTCCCGCGGGTCGAAACTCGATGTTTATCCGATACGGAGACCATTGTGGATCCAGGAGTTATAGTGATAGGAACGTGTGGTGGAATTAGTCCCAAAAAAAATGTTTTATTAAAAAAAAAGAGTTTCGTATAAAAACATAGTTTCTTACTCGTGGGTGTCGTAAAGAATATGAAGGCAAACTCGAAATAAAAACCTTATACCAACACGTCTGACGAGCGTGGTATAGTAGGTCAACTTCTCTCCGATTGTTGTGGCGGCTACGAATATTTTTTTTTAAATTAACATTAACATTTTTTTTTAAATTAAAACTATTTTTACGGATTCTATCGCATTTGTTATTGATATTATTTTTTTTATTTTCTGACGTTTTCAACACTTTATAGCGTCCATAGTCACGAAACGTCGGGAATTTAAGAATTATATACAATCGCAATACATACATACATACATATCATCACGCCATATCCCTTGCAGATTAGGCAGAGAAAACAGAGTGCCAGAGAACTCTATCCTTGCATACTTCACTGACTTCGACACCATTCATAATTCTCTTCATACACGCTCGCCGGTTTCGGAGACTCTTGACTCCACCTTCCTTCAGTACATGACCGATCTGGTCTAGGTAGATTAGTCTCGGTCTCCCCCGGTACCTACATCCTTCCTTCCACTTTCGCATTGTATATCTTCTTAACCAGACGTTTGTTCGGCATTCTTTCCACATGTCCGAACCATCGGAGCATTCCCTTTCGCATCTTTACATCAATACTCTCTTTCATATAATAATAGAATTCTTAAAATTAGTTTTATTGCAAATGTGTAATACTCGCGTAAATACCAGAAATCATTATATTAACAGAACCACCTACGCCTGATGCCGCCCTAGCCGAGGCCGCGGGTGACTGGACCGGGAAAGTAGTCCGTTACCCGCTGAGAGGCTGACTGCGCGAGGAAAGACCAACGTCCTTCCCGTCCCCGAGGGGGGAGAGGGCTTTGGGTCGCCGCTCAAGGAGAAGGTACCCTTCAGGGGGTATTCCGTCGGGCCGGCCACTCACGACAAGTTCACGCTGCTCCGGTGGCCGGCCCAACGACGAAGGCGAGGTTCACGGGTGCGCGTACTTACGACCCTCTGTCGCCCCGGACGGAGTGGACGGAGCAGAGCGGTGATGGGACGAGGAGTGCGCCGATCGTAGCCCACCCCCAAAAAAAATATATTAACAGAACAAATTTAATTGCTTGTAGATGGCGTAAAAGATGACTAAAGAGCCTTACATTGACTTGGGTTAACTCTATTTCATGCCGTCTTGTCAACAATTACATTCCCAAGGAGGGTTGACGTCAGGTAGGTTGTCGATCATAAAACTAAAGCCAATAACATTTTCAGTATATACGATGGAAGCGGATTACATATTGCGTCGACTCCAAGTAATTGGGTTAAGAGGAGGATGTTTATAATTATATGGAGGTGACTCGAACCCAGTAGAGACATATACATACATAGTATCACGCTTGATTCCCAAAGGAGTAGGCAGAGATTTCGGATTGTCACAAACCACGATCCTAACATACCTCCATCGCTTCATTCACAGTCATCACAGTCTTCATGCATGCTCTACGGTTACGCGTATTCCTAATCCGACCTTTCACCAACGCATCTTCAATTTGATCCAGAAAAGTAACACGTGGTCTTTCCCTTGTAATCGTCACACTACGGTCTACGAGGTGCGGTACGGTCTGCGGTCTACGGAGAGCCGCTTTGCCAGGGATATATATGATCTGAAATGATGATAAAAACTTGTGCTCACCAACACCGGTGGCATCTGAACTTCCAAAGACATATCTCCAAGTGTTCTTCAACACACTCTTGCAGAAAATCAACACTTGAGAAGCGGCAGTGTGCTGCTGTGCTTCATTCGGTGAGCGAGAGAGCCAGCAGCCCAACTTTCTAGGTGGGTTCGGAATTTTTATTGCTAGACAGCGGTCTAGCTGTACCCCTGGTATTGCAAAAGCCGATAGGGGGCAGTATTACTTACCATCAGGTGTGCTGCTTTCTCTTTTGCCACCAAGAACAGTAAAATAAAATATATGAAGTTTTGAATAATAGTACAATTGCTGTCTTAATTTTATTTTTGAGATTTTATACATTTTTCGTTTCATGTATTTACGCCAAAACTTTTGTTAAAACGCCTGCAAAGTTCTGTTTGGACGTTTGTAAGTTTTGAATTAGATGTTTATTTATAATTCTCTCTTAGCACAATATAATTTATGTATAGAGGATAAATTTATTTGTTTTTAAAAATGTACTTTACATTAAAAATCTATAGAGTTATATGTTCCATTGACTAGACTTGTCGTAAGTCTCTTTTGAGGGTTTATTACATCCATATATTTATTAGCCTCCACAGAGAGTACCACAATATTGAATATGCTGTCACATACACCCATGGGTTACCTGAAAACGACTCCACCTGTTACGTTTCCATGTGTAAGAAGCAGTAGCAGTACATTCTTAAGTAGGTAAGGTTGATGTCATGCAAGCGGCCGGTCATAAAACTATTACAAATAACTTTTGTAATAATACGATGGAAGAGGAGTACATATTGTGTTGACCCGAAGGATAAGAGATGATGGGTAAGAGAGAGGTTGCTGAATTGTATTCTTTATCAATCACTAAATGGAAATGATATGATGGACGCTGCAGAATAACAGCGTTGTGGTATCACTCCTATAATAGATACCAGAACTTTAAGCTCAGTAGCCATCCTTTTCCTCATTTGCGGAGGGGACGCCATTGTCATAATATAAATACTCTATAATTGTTTTTTTTTTTTTTGTATTCTTATGATTTAGTGCTTTTTTTTTATATATACATTTATTAATTTTTGATAAACAGTAACAAATATTAACCATTGTATGTCCTTTCCATGAAGGAGTAATAAATATTTTTCTTTATAAAACCCGATTACGATGCGAAAAACGATGTCACAGGCAGGATTCGAACCCGCGCCTATTGAGATGCCAGCCCAATCGTGCTGCCACTACACCACCGTGACTGATTGTAGGACATGCAAATTTCGCTTCGTATCATATTTACGTCTTAAGGTGACGGTATGTCATCTACCTGACAATGTTTACACATTGTTATAGGCTTAATACTTCAAACTTTGCAGTTAGAATTGTATTAAACCATGACACAACCTTGTTATTTAAATTACTGAAATTTAGCATTTAATATGCTTAATTATTTATAAAACCAGATTACGATGCGAAAAATGATGTCACAAGCGGGATTCGAACCCGCGCCTATTGGGATTCCGGCCCAATCGTGCTGCCACTACACCACCGTGACTTATTAGGACATGCAAATTTCGCTTCTTTCTTCTTTCTGATAATGATTTATTTCCCTTATCACGCTGACTTCAGCTACTTAACAGTGTCAGTGTTATAGAAGATGTTTTTATGTAACCAATAGTAGGAATAGTTCAAACAAATAGGAATGCTATTTGAACCAAGTGCTACTAACACAAACCGTCCATTTTCAATTTCCTTTTACAGTGTACGGTAGATGTAGAGACCCTTTCGTACCGAAACGAGAGTAGCTATAAACGTGATGGATATTCCAACGAGATTGTGTTCTGTCTAAGGTTTTACGGCTTTTGGTCATGTAATACTTTTTTCTCAGGCTCTTAAGCTTATTTAATAAAATTATATATCAATCCGTAATTGGAAATATGTGCGTTTCTTAAAAATAACCTAGATCTCTTTGTAAAAGAATTTTATCCTGAGAACATACGAAACTGCGATCGATTAGTTCATTTTTTTTGCTGAAAATAAAATGATAAAATAAATAATTTTTTAACTAATAAATTGCTATAATATAAAAATTATCATAAATCAAATGTTTAATAATAACGGATGATAAACAATATTAAATTTAATATATAGAATCATTTTCTTTTTTGTATTGGCAATGAAATTGTATTAAAAATATGGGTTAAAATTTAATAACTGATATTGTAGCTTGTAGATATAAATCTCTGTAATAACGATGACTTATTGGACTTTAGACACCTTAGTCCTCCAGTGACCATGATCGCTGTAAAGTGTTTGAAACGTCGGGAAATTCTAAATCAAATACAAACGCGATTGAATCCATGAAACTAGTTTTATTTCAAATACATATTATATTATTGATATAACAAACAAAAACATTTACTGTTAACGTTTTTTTTTAAGAAACTAGGATGTTTTCATATAAACATAAGCTAAAGCGGCTGGAAACAGTTCACGTAAACTTACACACGGTGCGTCTCACCAGTTTTCTCTCGGCTTGAATTTTGCTTGACACTTCACCGCGTGTCTAAATTATATGACTAATATATCTGATAAAAGATATGTTTATAATTTTTTAACCAACTTATTATTTGTCGATATGGAATGTAATATATAGTTAGAGAAGTTGGTATGGACATGTGATGGGGAAGGATGAAAGATATGTGACAAGGAGGGTTAAAATATGCTTGTAGATGGACGGAAGAATCGTGGGAGACCCAAAAAGAGATGGATTGTGTGAAAGAGGATATGTGTATGAAAGTTGTAAGTGCAGAGATGACGGCTGATAGAAGTTGATGGAAGATTAGAACATGTTGTGCCAACTTAGCGTACCCCACTTGGGACAGCGTGGGAAGAGGACAAGCAAAAGATGATGATGATAATATAGTAAACGGAAAGTATACTTAATGAGGTCTTTTCTTCGTCTTATTCGTCTGGTGATCCGGAGGAAGAATACTATTCACTACGGCCTTTCTCATTTGCGTGCGTCGTAAAAGACAAAAGAATATAATATACAGATAACATCTATGCAAGCGAAGGAAATCTTGAAATAAAACCCACTCAAATAACACGTCTAGGCAGCGAGGAAAAGTAAAATATTTTTTTTTCCTTGGAGGAATTTCGAGTCAAGCAATGCGTTTATGAGTTAAGGTAATGATGCTATTTACTTGCCCGTGAGAGTCGTAAAAATAAGCTATGGATTATTCAAGCGAACAGGCAGCAGCTCCCTCGCAGGGAATTTGTAATATGAATTACTTTCATCAATCGGCATGCTAGGCGTGGTAATTATGGAAATTTTCCCCTTTAAGAAATTCCAAAATTGCAGCTAGTGTAACGAATTTTTTTATCACATAAAAAATTGCTAAATTTCAAAGCCATTTGATAAGAAATTTCAATTGAAAAAGCTTATCGCTAGACCTAAATTACATTGTAACTTAAGATATTCTTATACGGAATATACTTGCTCTTGGATAAAATTCTCGTGGTGCTTTAGCTAGTTCTCTCATGAGCTAAACGTCCTGTACATACATAAAAGCTTCACGTTACATTATAATTAATAACTTTAGTAGCTATTCTCCGAGTCTACCGTCTCAGATAAAATTCTCGTTACTAAATGGTAATTGAAAAAGTAGGTCATGAAATATTTATTTAAAAAAACACAAAGCAGTCAATATGTCTGCAGACCGAAGGGAAAATTTAAAACCTATGAAAAAAAAAAACAATACAAAAAATAAAAAGTTTGCCCTCATATTACATTATTACTAGGGAGAATAGACCGTAGGAGAGGACTCCTACGGTTTCCTCTCCCTCCGTCTTACGAATTTTCAATCAGGTCACGTTGCCTGATGATAGTTTAACATTTTTTACTCATCCCAATAAAGTGCACAACGCCGCTAAAAAGTTTACATTTAAATTTTTTTTCCAGCTTATGGTGGCAAACTAGCAAGCATCACAACTGATGGTAAGTGTCACTGTCGCCCGTGGACCTTTGCAATACCAAGGGTATAGCTTAAGCCGCTGCCTATCAATAATCTCCCCAAATACACCCAGTTGGGCTTCCGTTTCTCTCACTCACCGAACGAAGCGCAATAGCACATTGCCATTACTCAGACGTCGATCTTCTGCGAGAGCGTGGCACTAACCCAGACGAACCAGCCCGCAGCTGCGGACAGAAAACTATCAACAGCGTGATCCTACTCCTACTAAAATTATTATATTTTAAATTATATTATATTTTAAAATTTACCTAAAAGTTTTATTTAATAACTGTATTATTTAGTTAAGTCTCTCTAAGGACATACTAGAGTAGGCGAGCAAGTTTTTAATCGTCCTTTACATTGGCTACAAGCAATATAATTGTTGATAGTATTCATAGCAGCAACCTTATTTAGATAATGAAACTTACAACCGAATATAATAATATAATTGGACCAGAACTTAGTAAATTGTTTTTTTTTTTTTTTTTTTTTTTTTTTTTTTATTGCTTATGGCGGCAAACGAGCAGACAGCACACCTGATGGTAAGTGTCACTGCCACCCATGGACCTTTGCCAATGGTATAGCTAGGCCGCTGCCTACCAATACAACCCTGAACCCACCCCAGTTAGGCTTCCGGCTCTCTCGCTCACCGAACGAAGCGCAATAGCACATTGCTATTACTCAGACGTCGATCTTCTGCGAGAGTGTGGTACTACTCCGGACGGACCGGCCCGCGGCTGTAGACAGAGAACTGTCCACAGCGTGGTCCTACCACAATATGTTTGCATTGTTATAATATTATTTTCGTTGTGTGTCGTTATTTGTACATCTTACAATTATGACGTATGTTTTTGTAAAAATATTAATGTTTATTAGGATTTGCCGATAGATGGCGACATTTTATCATTATCATGTCAGCTCATATATGTTCTACTATTGGGCTCGAAACTCTTCCGGAATGGACGGAAAATTGACCTGCTATACTAAGCTGGTCAGATAGATATAGGGTTTAATTCGACTTTTCCATATCTTGCGTAGATGTTATTTGCATATTATATCCCTTAGTCATCTCTTACGACACCTACGTACAAGATTATTGTACTCTTACTCACCAACGGATAACATGTTTTTCCGGAATATTATTTTTTTACTCAATATTATCCGTCATATGAATGTAAATTTTAAGCCTTATTTTTTATTTTAATAAAATAATTCATTTTGAAACTAACCAATTATATCGTTATTCACTAAAAAATGTATGTATACGCAACAGTATACATATTTTATATTTATATGCATTAATGACATGATCCTGAATATGATATTTTCATCTCAGCTTATATATGTCCCATTGTTGGGCTCGGGCCTCCTCCGTAATGGGAAGGAAATTGACCTACTAAACCATGCTGATCAGACGTGTTGGTATAGGTTTTACTGCAAGTTTTCCTTTTCTTGTATATATGTTTTTTTCGTTTCATATCCCTTAGTTGTCTTTTACGATCACTCACAAGTAAGATAGGTGGTAACTTGTATTCTTACTCTGTCACCACAAGGATAATATGATATTTAACCTAATTTAAATACAAAGATCGTGGAATTAAAAAGAAATCTGATATTATTAATTTTGGCAACTGAAATCCAAAAAAAAGAAGCTTCTAATAAAAAAAGTCTTCGTTTATAAATATTAATAGACAAAACCATACGCGAAGTTTAACATTGCGTGATCAGATACACCTATACGAAGTATTCAGAATATCATATGCCATTCTTCAATGTATCCCATTGTATTTTGTACAGAAGAAATAATGGAGTAATCGCGTGGTAAATTTTATAAGGTAAACGCATTAGTTATAACAAGGAAATCTTAAATGCGGATAGGAGATTTTTTTTTTTATTAAATATAACTTTCTTTTTATTTAAATTACTTATTAGCCTCAAGGCTAGATTGTAATTGTTATGAGGTTACCATTCAGTTACATAATGATGAAAAAAAAAAGTAACTTTCCGTGTAGTGACGGAGTAAGAATATAATTTACCACCCCCTATTTTACTCGTGGGTGTTCGTAAAAGACGACTAAGCGGTAACATATGCATATAATATCTATGAAAGAGAGGAAAACTCGAAATAAAAGCCTATACTAAGACTTCTGACCAGCGTGGTGTAGTAGGTTAATTTCTCTCCTAGAGTGGAGTAGGCTCAAAACCAACAGTGGGACATATATGAGCTGAGATGATGAAAATGATTAAATAGAAGACCATGTACTTAGAAATCTCATATCAATCATCTCACGCCAAGTATTAGTATTAGTATTTCCTATGCTGGAGAGTTTTTTGGGTGATTCACAAATATTAGCTACTAGCTTCTGCCCGCGGCTTCGTCCGCGTAAAAGGTTACTTTCCTAAAGTTTTTGATCCCCTATTTTTATTTTTGACCGTCGGTAATACAGTGCAACGGTATTGCAATACTCAGGGTTGGAACTTCATTACTGGACTGCTAGATGGCGTTGAAGAAGCTAGATTTTGAGATTTTTTGACAAACAATTTTTTTATTTTACATATAAAAATTTTGATTTTTTTTTTTAATAAAAAGTATCCTATGTTACTTTTAATACCTCCAAGAATATGTGTACAATATTTCATGATGATCGGTTGAGTAGTTTTAGCGTGAAAGCGTAACAAACAAACTTACATTCACATTTATATATTAGTAGGGATGTTACTTTTAATACCTCCAAGAATATGTGTACAATATTTCATGATGATCAGTTGAGTAGTTTTAGCGTGAAAGCGTAACAAACAAACTTACATTCACATTTATATACACTCATTTGCAAAAAAAACGGGCACCTAAGCAATGAACCATTTCAAATGTTAATATTTCTTTGTTTGATAATTATAGGTAGTTTTATCCACACAATTTGGTAAATTAATAAGAAAATAATCGTTTTCATCAGTATTTCATAAAATTTAGATACAATTTATGGGAAATAATGCTAAACCTCGCTAGTAGTGTATATTCGCTAGTAGTGCATATGCTCATGAAGTAAAAATAAAAAAGTTTTTTTGTTTGTTTTTCTTTAATAAAGTAAAAGCAGATAAATGTTTAGTATCGAGTGTGACCCCCTCTAGTATATCCCGGATACTTGCTTGCGGAATACGTTCCCACTCCGCAGTAATCACATTCTTCAGCTCTCTGATGGTCTGCGGAGCCGGGTGTACTGATCTCACACGCCGTTTCAGAACGTCCCAGACATGCTCTATGGGATTGAGGTCGGGACTTCGAGCTGGCCAATCCAAACGACGAATGCCGACCTCTTGCACATACGCATTAACATCGCGGGATCGGTGGGCGCGAGCATTGTCGTCCATAAAAATCGAGTCTTCACCTAGAGCGGCCAATGCGGGTTGTGCATGAGAAATTAGAACTTCTGTTATGTATCGATGCCCAGTCAGTGAGCCGTTTTCAATGAAGACTAACTCTGTACGATCCATTGAATTTATTCCTGCCCAAAACATAACAGAGCCCCCACCATAAGGTGTGATTTCTTCGAAACATGCCTCTGCAAAGCGTTCTCCTTGTCTTCTTAGCACTCGCCGACGTCGATCTTCACCGAACAGAGATATCCTGGCTTCATCAGAGAACAAAACCCTATTCCAATCGTCTTGAGTCCATGATTCACAATTTCTAGCGAACCTAAGCCTGTGAACTCTGTGCTCACGGAGTAATTTGGGGCCGCGGGCCGGGCGGTGACTGCGTATATTGGCAGCGAGAAGCCTCCTCCTGACCGTCCATAGACTAATATGCACATTTCTTACTTCTTGGAGGTTGTTCTTAAGATCCACATACGAAGATTTGCGATTTCTCAATGCGCGACTCACAAGAAAACGATCATCCCGTGGTTGGGTACATGGTTTTCTTCCAGAACCAGGCCTTCTCTCGACGGAACCAGTCTCCTGATATCGCTGCCAGGTCCTTTGGACTGTCGAGCGACTAACATTTAGCCTCCTAGCCACGAAACATTGGCTGCAACCCTCTTCAAGCAGCGCGATAATTTTGGTAGCTTTTACCACTTTATCTACCATTTTTGATACAGCCAAACAGCATTAAATAAAGCTTTGACAGTCAAGGATATGAAATTAATCGATAAAAATTGAATAAAAGTTATGAAAGTCGATGTTAACTTCTGGAACTTCGCGCCAAAAATGTAGGATAAAAAGGGGTTTTCTATAAAAATGAACATCAAATGAAAAATTGAATTTAGAACGTACTTTTTTAAATACCACAGCATTTTTAAAACCGGCCAGTAACGTGTACAAACGATTGAAACCTTTTTGGTATTGTATCTTTTTAAATATGAATGAAAATCAAAACCGCCCGTTTTTTTTGCAAATGAGTTTATTAGTAGGGATAAATGTTATTGTGTATTTTGTGTCAATTGATTATTTTAAACACTCCCACGATATATGAATTTCATCTTTAAAAAAACCACTGTGTTCTCCCTCCATCACCATTAGACTCTGAACCCTCATTCCGATTCTTTGACATCCGTGGCTGACCTTGTACGTTACCCTTTCGGATGGCATACCCATCGACGCCCCAGCTCCAAATCTTATAATAATATCGCCAGAAAGTCACTCTGACGCCATCGGCCGCTCTTCGGGTGGCGGATTAATTCCTAGTCTGTCCAAAGAAGTATCTCGCGTAGCGATTGAATGCACAACATTTTTTATTATCATCAGTGCAATTAGTGTTGCTTGATATTATAGCTAAGACTATAAAACCAAAATACATTTCAAATCAAATCATTTATTATGCATAAGCCCTATAAGGGCACTTACATATTTCATTTTTACATATTTTTTAAAATTAATCTACTACCGGATCGGAAAGCCGCCACAAACTGAGAAGATCCGGCAAGAAACTCAGCGGGCTCGTCATTTTTTTATATTATATGTTTTTTTTAATAATATTGGATACATGTTTAGTCCATATTAGCTCCAGTGACATGTCCTTCGAGTAAATATTCACTTTTTAAAAGTTAAATACAAGATTAACAAAAAAAAAGACCAGAAATGGTTGGACCAGATTCCACAAGCGGCACCCGGTCACGAATCATCATATCATTTCCATGTAGTAGTGAACAAACTTTACTTGCCCATGGAGATCGTAAAAAAACTGGCTGATGGAGCATCAAAGTACTACACTGTAGTTCTCTAGTGGAAAATTTTAACACTTTTCCGTATTATAACCACGTTGAAGATCATACTTAAATATACCTATTATTATTAGCAATATTTTTTTTTTCAAATTCTTTAGTGTTTCAAAGTCTTTAGTTTTGTTTGTTTTTTTTATTAAAATCGACGTTGGACGGCCTACGGCCACTGGAGCAGCGTGAACTTGTCGTCAGTGGCCAGCCCGACGGAATACCCCCCGAAGGGTACCCTCTCCTTGAGCGACGCCCCCGGGGGGCGGACGTCGGTCCCTCCTCGCGCGGTCAGCCTCTCGGCGGGTGACGGACTAATTCCCCGGTCCAGTCACCCGCGGCCTCGGCTAGGGCGGTATCAGGCGCAGGTAATCGCGCCTACGCCGCCCCAGTCGCCGGCGGCGGTTCGCGTCGTCGAGGAGACGCTCCTTGCGCACGCGCTCCGCCGCCTCCTTCCGCGAGACTACTGCCTGGCAGAGAAGGCTGCGACCGCGTCCCAGTTCCTGACGGCGCTGCTCTGCCCAAGCGGCACAAGCCTTGAGCGTATGCTGCGCCGTATCCTCATCGCAATCGCTTATTAGCTATTTTAACGAAAGTGAAATAAATGTTTTCTATTTTTCTTCCATTCTTTTTAGCTATATATTTTTTATCAGACTAATTTCAAATATTAGCGGGGTGACGGGATGATGTCTTAAAAATCAAAAAATGTACTTTTATTCAAACAATTAATTGATTTTACAAATCTAAAATCGATTCGATCGATTTAATTAAACTTTTTATTTGTCTTAATAAAGATATTGACTTTATTTTTTACATTTTAGTAAGCAAAAAAACTATATTAATAAGTAAGTATAAGTAAACTATTTAATGACTCTTTTAAAATTTTAATTAAAACTAAAAACCTAACTCATTTTTTAAATACGCATTTTCACTTTTTATAAAAAGTAAAAAATAAAATATGCACTAATAAATTTATCAGTCTCAATTATTCATTTCGTTCAAAACCGACTTAAATAGCACCATAAAAAGATTTACTTAAAAATATACGATAAACTTAAGTCTTAATCTTATCAGATAAAGAAGTGATTAAACCATAGACCACCAAAAATAAAAGCAATTAAAAAAAATAATTCAGATCGATATATTTTTAATATAAATATTTACAAACTAATTAATAAATATTAAAAATAAAATTATTTTATTTATGCTGGCAATGCGGGTCTTTTTAACTGTCGTTCAATCTGTTTTATGCTTTTGTACCTTGTATTTGGTACAGCAAAAAGCGTGTACACCACACCATACAAGTTTATACAAGCAAATATATAGAACATTGTATAAATTCCGACGTATTCTTCAAGATATTTGAACGTATGTACATGAACCAATTTGATTATTTGTGAATAAGCGTAAATTATTCCAATGAATGTTGATCGGATCTGTAATAGAAAAAAAAAATATTACTATTTATCTCCGTTTATTTGCACGAGTTCTTCCATCAGGGAAGATACTTGGTCATTTGGTAGGCTTACATGAGGACGTAGGTCTAATGTACACAGGGGTACGACGCCAGAAACCTCCGCGTGGTGTACCCTGGGTGCGGGCGACAGTCCCCCAGATCCCTCTGTCGAATTGTCGCCCGTAGCGAATCTCTGGCGCGAGGGGGGGTTCCCCAGCAATGGGTTGAGCCCCAATTCGCTCCTGACCCTCTATTTGTAGAGGATACAGGAGGCGAAATTTCGGACGGGCCCGGTCACTCATTCATTTGAGGGCTGGGCAGGCTTATGCCACCGCCGACATATCGTAAACCTGATATCTTGCTTCAAGACAAGTGGTTGTGAGGCGTAGTATCAGGAACGAGGGTCTTGGCTTAACCGCCCGGACCGCGAGGAAGACAACCTCTATAAAGAGTTCGAATTAACATTCGAATTCGGAAATTACCCAGAATCCTAAGTTCTGGCGTGCGGCGAGAGGATGCATGGCAGATGGGCTGTTCTGTTCCTAGCACGCTCCAGCCAGGGTACCAGCCGACCCCCTGGTTGGTAAATGTAGGCTTGCCCGGGTACAGGGATCTCTGCCCGGGTCGACCGTTTATTTCTCCCATAATCGTGGGACCAAAATGGAATTGCCTATTATAAATATTGAAGACGGGGAAGCTTCGGATTCCCAACTGACGGCCTTGCCAAGGCAAAATAAAACTGGCACAAACGACGCCTCGTCCTCGGGACTTGAGGCGTCCGCCGAGGGCCCGGCACAGACTACGGAGGCCCAAAAGAAGAAGCCGAGGAAGTACCGGAAACGGGCCAACTGGACTACGGGAAAGGCTTCTCCTACAGAAAGGAAGCGTATGGCGGAGCGGAGGGCGCAGAAGGAGGCCGCCGCTGCCGCCCAACTGGAGGAAGACGGCGGCAGATCCACTGCAGAGCCGTCAATGGACGAGGGCGACGGTAGTGTCGCAGAGCCGTCCAGAGACGAGGGCAGTGGATCTGCCGATATAATGGACGAGGGCGGTAGTTCCGCAGAGCCGTCCAAAGAGGCTAGCGGGTCGGTGCAGAAAACCGCCGCCGCCAGGTCGTCGCCGCGTCTTGCGGCTGCGGCTCCGACGACAAGGGAGGAGGCCCTCCCCTCGAAGGTGCGGAAGCGCCCCCTGAACAGGGATGGCAGCTCGAGCGCCGATTCCGAGGGGAGTGTGACGATCATGCCTCCCCCCAAAGTGCCGGCCTCTCGCAGAGGGCGAGGGGCCGCGGTGTCGGGAAGGGCGACCCACTCCCCGGCCGGCGAAGTGCGTGGAGGGGCTGAGGCTGGCAGGCAGACCGACAACGAGGCGGCCGCCGCGAGGATGCTGGGGGTGTTGTCCAGCATCCCTCCCACCGAAGTGGTGGCCGCTGGTGCCCGCGCGAGCGCCCCAGCCGCAAATATGGAGGCCCTGCAGGCCGAAAACGCCCGCCTTGGTGGCGAGGTGTCAGGTCTGCGGGCCCAGAACCGCCGGCTGGAGTCGGAGCTGGCCGCAGTGCGGAGGACCAATCGCGCCCTCGCCAAGGACGTGGCCGAGCTGAGGGCTCAAATGGGGCGGCTCGTGCCGCCTGCGCCAACTGCGCCGGCTGCGCCAACTGCGCCGCCTGCGCCAACTGCGCCGCCGGCCAGTGCTAGCCGCCGAGGAGCTGTCGCCGTCGTCGCCGCTCCGAAACCGCCCCGAGGCGCCGGCCGTCCAGTGGCTGCCGCCGCACAGAGGAAGACGCCTCTGACCGCGGAGCGTGCGCCGCCGACCAACACGCCAATTGTCGCCGTCGTGGAGCAGGTCCCGGCAGAGGTCCAGCCGGTGACACCGACCCCGCTGCCCGCGGTGGGGGGTGTGTCGGACGAGGCCTTGCGCGCCATTATCGACGCCGTCGGTAATATGGTCAATGCGCGCTTGGCCGTTCTGGAGGCAAGGCTGCCTCCAGAACCACGTGTTCGGCCGCCTCTCGCCGCGGACAAGCGGCCATATGCGGCACCAGCCCCCGCCCCGCTACCTTGTCAGGGTGGCCGCGTGGGGGTGAGCTACGCCGCAGCCGCGGCTGGGCCAAAGAAGAAGGGGCCTGCTCCGAAGAGGAAGACAGCACCGGCTCCTGCCGGACTGCAGTCGTCGCCAGCACCAACACCGCCAGCGACGACTAGCGCAGCCGCGACTACGCCCTCAGCGCCCGGCACGCCCGCTACGCCCGAACAGGGTTGGCAGGTGGCCGAGCGCGGCAGAAAGAGTCGCGGCCAGAGGAGGAGAGCGGCGGCCAAGCGCGCCGCTGAGGTCGTCGCCCCCCAGGCAGGAGCCGGAGGAGGCGGCACGACAAAGAAGAAGAGGTCGCGCAAGGGGCTCCGGCCGCCGAAGACAGCCGCAGTGGTGATCACTGTGCTGCCTGAGGCGGCAGAAAGGGGCCTCAGCTATGAGGCCGTTCTGAGGAAAGCCCGGCGGGGGCTCGACGTCTCCGACATAGGAGGCGTCGAAGCCAGGACCCGCAAGGCCCGGACAGGGGCTCGGATTCTAGAGTTCCCTGGGGCCGAGGGCACCAGGACGGCCGATAGCGTGGCGTCGAAGCTGAGAGGTCTGTTCGCCGAGGAGGGTGGCGTTAAAATCGCCAGACCCGTGAAGTGCGCCGAAATGCGCATTGCGGGTCTGGACGACTCCGTGACGGTGGAAGACATCCGGGAGGCTATTGTCTCGAAAACCGGGTGTCCCATGGACACCGTCCGGGTTGGCGCCATCCGGCCCGGTCCGGGCGGCGTAGGTGCTGCCTGGGTGCAGTGCCCAGTGGAGTCGGTCAGGCAACTGGCCGACTCAGGCAGGCTCCTCGTGGGCTGGAGCTCAGCGCGAGTCACCGTGCTGGAGCACCGGCCTGCGAGGTGTTTCAAGTGCATGGCGGTCGGGCACACCCGGCCAACATGCACTAATTGCTTTGACTGCGGCGGACTCTGTTTCCGCTGCGGTCAGACTGGGCATATGGCGGCATCTTGCGCCGCCCCGCCCCACTGCCCCGCGTGTGCGGCGGGCAATAAGCCCGCCAAGCACCCCATGGGCTCTGGGGCGTGCAGACCTCCGGCTTCGGCTCCAAAGGGGCGGAGCGGCCCTTCGACTCCGGCCGCTCCCACTCCTAGCGCGGCCCGATCGCCCGCAGCAAGCCAGGAGGTGATGATGGACACGGCCCATTAATGGCTGCCCAGTCCACTCACCTCCTGCAGGCCAACATCAACCATTCCGCCGGTGCGCAGGATCTCCTCCTGCAATCCATGGCGGAGTGGTCGATCGGTGCAGCCGTAGTCGCGGAACCGTACGTCGTGCCTGATCGCCCCAATTGGGTGGTCAGCCGAAACGGAACCGCGGCAATCGTCACCTCCACGCAGCGGCACTTCCCGTCCTTATCCCTCTTGGATAGGGGCGAGGAATTTGTCGCGGCGGATTGGGGAGGGGTCACGCTCTACAGTGTATACCTCTCCCCTAATAGGAGGATGGACGATTTCGGGGCCTCCCTCACCACCTTGGAGGCTTCGATACGGCGACTGGCACCGGGCCTCGTCCTGGTCCTGGGGGACTTCAACGCCAAATCCACGGCGTGGGGGTCCCCGATGACGGACGATCGTGGGCGGGCGATCGTGGAGTGGGCGGCGTCACTGGGCCTCTGTGTCCTAAACAGAGGCTCAGTGAACACGTGTGTGCGACAGCAGGGTGGGTCGATAGTGGACTTGTCGTTCGCTAGCCCCGCTGTCGCACCACGAGTGAGGAACTGGCGTGTCCTGGAGGAGGCGGAGACCCTGTCGGATCACCGATACATCCGGATGGAGGTCTCCCCTCTCCGGGACCCCAGCAGGGGTCACAGGGCGGACCGGGCTCCCGCATTTCCGCGGTGGGCTGTGGGGCGTCTAGATAGGGACCTACTGGCGGAGGCGGCCATCGTGAACACGTGGCTGTCCTCACCACCCCCAGCGGACGGAGTGGACGTTGAGGCTGTCCGCATCCGCAGTGCGTTAACGCAGGTCTGCGATGCGGCCATGCCCAGGGTGCGGCGTCTACCTCCGAGGCAGGGGGTCTACTGGTGGTCCCCAAGACTGGCGGACCTTCGTGCGGCGTGCATTAGTGCCCGAAGGTCCTACACCCGCAGTCGGCGGCGTCGCCGCGATGTTGAGCGGGAGGGCCAGCTGTACGAGGCGTACCGCAGTGCGCGTACCGCCTTTCGGCTGGCCATCCGGTCCGCCAAGGACGCAAGTTGGCAGGAGATGCTGGACGGTCTCGACCGTGACCTCTGGGGTCGCCCGTATCGCGCGTCGCTGAATAAGCTTCGCGCGCAGGGCCCCCCCCTCACCGAGACCCTCCAGCCCGACCTCCTTCGTAGAGTGGTCGAGGAGCTGTTCCCGCGGCAGTCGGAGCACACGCCCCCGGTCATGGCTTCGCCAGATCACGACCGGGAGGCCGTCGAGAGTGTTCCGCCCGTGACGGAGTCGGAAGTGGGGGCAGCCGTGGCGAAGATTCGATCCGCCACCACGGCCCCCGGCCCGGACGGAGTCCCAGTCCGGGTGTTGACGTTGCTCCTCGAGCATCTCGAACCTCGCCTCAGGCGACTGTTCAACGCCTGTCTGACGTCTGGACAGTTCCCTGAGTGCTGGAAGGAAGGGAGGTTGGTTCTCCTGCCAAAGCCGGGACGGCCCCTGGATTCGCCGTCGGCCTACAGGCCCATTGTGCTTCTGGACGATGTGGGTAAGCTGCTGGAGCGTGTCCTCGCTGCCCGCATCGTCCAGCACCTGGAGGAGGTGGGGCCCGATCTGTCGGACGCTCAATTTGGGTTTCGGAAGGGGCGTTCGACCATCGGGGCCCTGCTACGCCTGAGGCAGACGGCCGCGGAGGCTGTCGCCGGCAAAGGAGTGTTGTTGGCGGTGTCGTTGGACATCGCCAACGCCTTCAATAGTCTGCCATTCAGCTGCATCAGGGAGGCGCTCCGGTTCCATGGAGTGCCCCTGTACCTCAGGCAGCTGGTGGCAGACTATCTGGAGGGGCGCAGTGTTCTCTACGCGAGCCCCGCAGGGGACATTGTGCGGACGCCCATGTCGTGCGGTGTTCCGCAGGGGTCGGTTCTGGGGCCGACTCTGTGGGACATCGGGTACGACTGGGCGTTGAGAGGGAGTCTCCCCCCCGGGCTGAGCGTTATTTGCTATGCTGACGACACGCTCGTCACAGCCCGAGGCAGGACACTCGAAGAGGCGGCGAGCCTGGCCACTCTCGGCACCGAGGAGATGGTCAGGCGAATCGAGGCGCTGGGGCTCAGGGTGGCCCTAAACAAGACGGAGGCCCTACTATTCCATGGGCCCCGTGTGAGGCTGCCCATCGGCGCCTCGTTAGTCGTCAACTCCATCCACATCAGTATCCAGGCCCATATGAGGTACTTGGGTCTGGTGCTCGACGGGCGATGGTGGTTCCGGGAGCATTTTCGCCAAATTGCTCCCCGGCTGGTCGGCGCGGCGTCCGCCCTTTCTCGGCTCATGCCGAATGTGGGCGGACCCAGTTTCGAGGGCCGACGGCTGTATGCGGGGGTGATCCGCTCAATGGCCATGTACGGCGCACCCGTGTGGGCGAGGGCTCTGAACGCCCAGCTCAGGGCGGTGCTGTGGAGGCCACAGCGAGCCATGGCGGTCAGAGCCATTCGCGGCTACCGCACGGTGTCGACAGAGGCGGCGTGCCTATTGGCCGGGACACCCCCGCGGGACCTTTTTTTTTTTTTTTATTGGTGGGCTATGGGTGCGTCTCGCCCCGCTGAATCGGTCCGGGGTGACGGACAGGCGGCGCGTGACCCCACAGACCCACCGTAAAACCTTCTCTCTTCGCCGTGCGAGCGGACCACCGGTACTCGATTTTAACTTCGGTGGCCCGCCCGGCACCCCCGTGGGACCTAGAGGCGGAGATGCTCTCCGACCTCTACCGGCGGGTTAACTCAATGCGCGAAGAGGGTGGCTCCCCATCGTTTAACGAGATAGCCACCTGGCGCGAGGACGCCCGCCGAGAAGTCATCGCCCGTTGGGCTACGCGGCTGGAGAGGCCTAGACACGGTGTCATTACCGTTGAGGCCCTCCGGCCCGTGCTGATGGAATGGATGGAGCGGCGGCACGGGGTCCTCACCTTCCGACTGGTGCAGGTGTTAACGGGGCACGGGTGTTTCGGGAAATACCTGCACACGGTCGTGCACAGGGAATGGACTCCGGGCTGCCATCATTGCAGTAGTGACGAGGACACGGCGCAACATACGCTCGAGGAATGCTCGGGCTGGGACGGGCAGCGCCGCGACCTCGTCGCTATTATCGGTGCCGACCTGACGCTGCCGGCTGTCGCGAGGGCGATGGTCGACAGCGTCAGGAATTGGGACGCGGTCGCCGCCTTCTGCAAGGCTGTCATCTCGCAGAAGGAGGCGGCGGAACGGGCCCGGGAGGATTCCCGTGACCCGGGCCGCCGCCCGCGGCCGGGGCGGCGCAGGCGCGAATACCTGCGCCTGATGCCGCCCTAACCGAGGCTTCGGGTGATCGGACCGGGGAATTGTCCGGTCACCCGACGCGAGGCCACCGCGTGAGGACGACGCCTCGACGACGAAATCTGTCGGGGCGTCAACAGGAGAGGAGCCCGAGAGGGCATACCGCCGAGCGGGCCACCGAAGACAAAGATCGGGTACCGGTGGCCCGCTCGCATGGCGAAGAAGAGGTGCTTGCAGGGTGGGTCAATGGGGTTGCGCGCCGCCTCTTCCGTCACCCTGGACCGATTTGGCGGGGTGCGACGTCCATGGCCCACCACAAAAAAAAAAAAAAAAAAAAAAAAAAAAAGGTCTAATGTACACACGAGGTTAAATCTATGCAATGAGAGACTCATTACTGGACTCCTCCTTCCCACTTATAGGGAGCCAGTGAACTTTACCACCCTGGTTATATGGGTTGGTATAGGGTTTTATCCGTGTGGTGAAGGAGTAAGAATACTAATCACCACCCCATGATCGAACGAGACGACTAACGGATATAAAATGCATATAACATCTATGCGAGAGAAGGAAAACTCGAAACAAAACCCTATACCAACACGTCTGACCAACGCGGTATAGTAGGTTAATTTCCCTTCCGTTACTGAGAAGGCCTGAGCCCAACAGTGGGTCATTTATGAGGTGTGATGGTGATGGTGATGGATAGGGTTTTATTTCAGGTTTCCTTCTCTTGCACAGATGTTAACCCCTTAGTCGTCGTTTTACGATAACCATGGACAGTAGAAAAATTATAATTTACTCAAAAACTCCTGTAAAATATTGCTAACGTTAATTACCTAAATATTTAGTATTTTGAGATTTGATATTTTTTTTTGTATCTTAGATATTTTGATCTCTACTAGTATTACGTCGATGTAAACTGCACTCAATTCCATGTTTTTTTTATGATGCATGTACAAACATATAGATAGACAAACAGATTTTCTTTTTTTGGTAGGGCCACATTTTAAAGAAGACAGAAGTCTTCTGTCAGTTTTCTGTCTACAGCTGTCGTTCGAGGTAGTACCATACTTTTGTAGAAAATCGACGTCTGAGCAGTGAAAATATGCCATTTTTTTTGGGGTGGTTATGGTCGGCGCACTTCTTGCACCACTCCGTCTGGGGCGACAGAGGGGCGTAAGCACACACTCCCGTAATCCACCCGTGACACGTTGCCTTCATCGTTGGGCCGACTATCGGATCAGAGTGACTTGACGTCAGTGTCTAGCCCGACGGAATACTCCCTGAGGGTACCCTCTCCTTGAACGACGTCCTCCCCGAAGGGGAGTCTATCTTCACGCGGTGAAAATATGCCATTGCGCTCTGCTCGGTTAGCGAGAGAAACGGAAGCTCTATTTAGGTGGGTTTTGGTTGATAGGTAGCGGCCTAACAATACTTCAGGTATTGCAAAAATCCATCAGCGGTAGTAACACTCAAAATCAGGTGTGCTGCTTGCTCGTTTTCCACCATAAACAATAAAAAAATCTCTAATCAGTTTTCTTTTGTTTTTGCTGTTCTAATTAATACCCAGGGCTCAACTGTTTTTTTTTCTTCAATATCTATAATGATTTTTTTTCAATATAGTCCGTGTGGTGACGGAGTAAGAATACAATTCACCACCCCCTATCTTACCCGTGGGCGATCGTAAGAGATGACTAAGGTATATAAAACGTATATAACATCTAAACAAGAGAAGGAAAATTCGAAACGAATCCCTATACCAACACATCTGGTTAATGGGTTAATTCCCCTTCCATTACAGAGGAGGCCCAAGCCCAACAGTGGGACATATTTATGGGCTGTGATGATGATGATGATGATCTATAATAAAGTGACATTAGCCTGTAACTATATTATTATTTTTATAGATATGACATAATATCACAAATTTCAACTAATCTGTAAGACTTAGACAAAGTTAATTTTCCAATTCGTTGCTTCCGAATTACACTTTACATCAAAGATCTTTTATATTATTTTTTAAAGAAAAAAGAAATTATGTTCATATTATAATAGTTAATTATATCTATAAAAGGATACGGTCTACTTGATGGTCTTTTTATATTTTAAAAGTTTGAATGAGGTTGTATAAGGTTCGCTTACTCGTCTGTTGTGAGTGAATTTTATTTTAACTACCCTCTTTAAAAGAAAATATGCTTACTGCTATTATGATACGTGTGTAGGATGGCGTGTAGTAATTGACTATCCTACTATTGTATTGTCCAAACCTTTATATTATATTTAAGCAAGAAGATGAAAGAAGAAGATGAACAAGAGTGAAGACTGTTATTATTTAGATTAATGATTTAATGAACTGAATACTATATACAATGAATTATTATAAAACTAAATACAATGATATGAAATATGCGAGCGAATAATATAATAGTAGATAAGCGGGTTAATTGTGGCGTTCACGAGAAGCGAGTGTCGGCGGCGGCGCGCGCGTCGCGCACCTCGCCGTAGGTACATCAGTTGATACATCAGGTAGATGATGTTACGGTATGGTCCAATATACATTAGCGGAGCGGATTGTTTCGAATTGTTGGGTTGCGGTCCAATATGAGGTAGTGGCGGATAGTCGCCACACGTGTTTCTTATAGCGGCTGTCACTCGACGAGGCACCCCGAGACGGGCCGAGAGCGAGTATGTTCATAGTCGTCTCGTCTCGTCTCGCGCTCTCGTTCTCGCCTCGGTTAGTCTCGGTCCCCTGTCGGTTTTTGCGCCCGAGTGAAAGGGTCTCGTTAAGTCTCGCCAGGAAAACGAGACTGAACATGTACACACTCGATCGTTTAGTTATCCGCTGACAGTCTTTTCATCATCATCATCATCATCATAGCCCATAAATGTCCCACTGTTGGGCTCGGGCCTCCTCCGTAATGGGAGGGAAATTAACCAACGTGTTGGTATAGGGTTTTGTTTCGAGTTTTCCTTCTCTCGCATAGATGTTGTATGCGTATTATATCCCTTAGTCGTCTCGTACGATCACCCACGGGTAAGATATAGGGTGGTGAATAGTATTCTTACTCTGTCACCACACGGAAAACTCGTTTGTCTATGTACTTTTTTATTTTTTATTTAAATATAGCTAAATGCCTCTATATTTTTGTATGTACTTTTTAGTATTTTAGCTTTCAATATTTATAAACTTTTTTACTTTAAATTTTTTCGTGGCTTTCTTAATAGAAGAATAAGAAATATATAATACAGATAACATCAACACAAGAAGAGGAAAGCTCTAAATAAAACACTAAACCAACCCGTCTACCCAGCGGAATATACTTAGTCAGGTTCCCTCCCTTTATGAGAAGGTCCAAGCAACATCACTGAAGTGAAACATTCTTATCAAACAACGCAATCTAAGATAATCAAATAATATCCATCGATAAACGATTATCATCATCATCATCTCAGCTCATACACGTCCCACTGTTGGACTCGAGCTTCCTCCAGACAGGACGGCAATTAACCTTCTTAACCACGTTGGTCAGACGTGTTGACATGGAGTTTTATTTTGAATTTTCCTTCTCTTACATAGATGTTATATCCGTTTTACATCCCTAAGTAGATGACTTAGGGATATAAAACGATTATCTACGGGCAAGGTAGGGGCGAATTGTATTCTTACTCCGTCATCACTTTATTTAATAGAAAGCTTTTAATAAATAATAGAAATCTTACCTCTATATTGTAAATTTCCACCATAATAATAGTAGGTAGACCCCAAGCGATCCCGTAGCCAAATACAAGAACCCCTAAAGATACTACTGGAACCATGTGCAGTGAACGTACTGTTAAATCAACTGGAGTATATACTGCTAATACACCAATGGAAATAGCCATGATAATATATCCTAATGTTAAAAGGTACTGAAATAAATAAATTGCTTTATTAGATGGCTATAGTCTCATACATACACACATACATGTCATCACGCCATATACCTTGTAGGGTAGGCAGAGAGAACAGATTACCAGAGAACTCTATCCTTGCATACTTCACTCGCTTCTTCAACATTTGTATTTTTATATTGTATGTTTGTATGGTCTCATTATCATCATTATTTCAAATAGGTCACTACTGGGCTCGAGTATCCTCCACAATGGGAGGGAAATTGATCTACCATGACCACGTTCAGATGGATATAGGGTTAATAAATTACATGCTAACTCTGTCACCACACAGAAAGTATAGGGCTATGGTCTACCAATCAATATTTTGAAGACTTATCATTATCATTCTCCTGCTCTTATCCCAATTACTTCGTGTCGATACTATGTGTACTCCTCCTTCATCGTTCATATTGCAAAAGTTATTGGCAAGTTATATGACCGGCCGCGTGCCTGACGTCAACCCTCCTTAGAAATGTAATTGTTGACTAAACGGCACCAGGTGGAGTTGTCCCAGGTCGATATAAAGCTCTTTGTCGTCCTTTCCGACTTCCACGAGAAAAATAAGGGTGGTAGTATTTGTAGCCTCTGCCATACAGCACATTCTTTAAAGTCTTATAAACTCATTGATTAAATAGATTTTTTTTTATATTACAACTACTTTGAAAGTCACACAAAATATCTTTGTCCGAAACAACTAATGGATAAAAGATTGTTATTTTTTTTCGATTCCAACGCAGGGCAATATTTTGTGCAATCCATACCTTATTATCCTGAATATGTATAACATGTGTGCTTTAATTATATATTTGTAAAATTCCCCGCAATACAAGCCCTATTTTTTATGTAGGGTATAAGTAAATATAAGAACTTTTATTTTTACTACATTTGTGAGTAAAATATGAAGACATACTCCATCGATTCACAGAGGATGTAGTAGTGGTAGGATCACGCTGTTGACAGTTCTCTGTCTACAGCCACGGGCCAGTCCGTCCGGGGTAGTACCACACTCTCGCAGAAGATCGACGTCTGAGTAATGACAATGTGCTATTGCGCTTCGTTCGGTGAGCGAGAGAGCCGGGTTTGGGTTTGTATTGGTAGGCAGCGGCTATACCCTTAGCATTGCAATAGGATTTTATTAAATCGCAAAAAAACTTTTACTTACCTTTCTATCCATAAAAGCAACACATAATAAGCAGCACAAGCTCCCCGCAAATAAAGAAGCAAGTACTAGCATGCTGTTAGGATCTTCATCAAGTTTCAATTGCATCAAAGTTTTATGCTGATCCAGAAATAGAATGCTTCCACAGAGTATATTTACTGTATAAAGTACGAAACTGATTTTGATTGCATCCAGCCAGATTTTTGTTCTATCTGTTAAAGAAATATTAAATGTAATAAAATTAATTTTCAATGTTGTAAGGCTACTATGTTGACAGTTTTCTGTCTATAATCGTAAATCGGTTCATCCAAGGTAGTAGTACCACACTTGCAGAAAATTAATTCCTGAACAGTGGGTATATGGTTGCTGCGCTTTTTTCAGTAAGCAAGAGAACCGGAAACTCAATTTAATTGGGTTTCAATTGGTAGTCATCTGTGTGGTGACGGAGTAAGAATACAATTCACCACTCCCTATCTTACCCATGGATGATCGTAAGAGCCGACTAAGGGATGTAAAACGCATATATGCAAGAGAAGGAAAACTCAAAATAAAACCCTATACTACCACGTTTGACCAGCGTGGTATAGTAGGTCAATTTCTATTGCAGAGGGGCCTGAGCTTAATGGTGGGATATGTATGGGCTGTGATGATGATGATAAAAGTTTGAGTTATAAAAGCTAGCTAAGGCAGCTTCTGGTGAGTGGATGACCTGGTAAATTTGTAACACTAATTTTAATCACAAGTGGCAATCATAAATTCTGACGGAGAACTTGAGGTTTGGTATAAGATGTAGAAAAGACGATGATGAATAGCATACTTAGCTTAGCCTGGCCAAACATTTTGACAAACGTGTTTAATATTGAAACTTCCCCCATTCTTTAGTGATAAGTCCCTTGTTTGTATTTCGAGACATTTCGACAAAGAAAGGAGTAGTTTATTTATACCCTTACTTTGTTATTTAAAATAAATTATAGTAATTGAAGTATGATAACAAACTTTCTTTGTCGCCACAGTTCATTCAATAATATAATCAAAATCATATTACAATATTAGAGAAACAGATAAATTCTTAACAAATCGTATCTACTCACATACAGTATAAGCGGAGAGTTTTCCCTTTGATTTCGACTTATCACTTTCATCTTTGAGATTCGATATCTCTTTCGATATACTAGGATCATTTTCTTTTAATTGTCTTAGTTTCGATAGATTTTTTCTCGCATACTGTAAATACAATAAGATGTATATTGAGTTAACATAAAGTAAAAAGTAGTTCCGTATTAGTGTTGCCCAAATTCAAGACTTCTTTTTCGTGTGGTGATGGAGTAAGAATGCTATTCACCACCCTATATCTTACCCGTGGGTGATCGTACAAAATGAATAAGGGATATAAAATGCATATAACATCTATGCGAGAGAAGGAAAACTCGAAACAAAAGCCTATACCAACACGTCCGACCAGCGCGGTATAGTAGGTTAATTTCCCTCCTATTACGGAGGAGGCTCGAGCCCAGCCGTGGGACATTTATGGGCTGTGGACTCTTGCGAGTCTCGCTGTTAAAATAACAGAGAGTCAGTTGTTTTGATAGAAATGAAAAATGCACATAGAAATAAAAAATCCAACTAAATTAATGAAATTCCATTCATCTCATTCTCTCATTTTCTGCAACAGTAATTATTCAATAATATATTATGGAATTCTAGACCACCGGACATCTAAGTGCTTGTTTTTTTCTATTCAGTTTTTTTTATTATGTACCTACGTAGTTTTGGTGACTTTTTACGCAGTCGGGTTTTTTGATTTTTTTAATATTTTTTTTTATTTTATACTTTTTAGTTATAAATACCTACCTAGGTAGCTATAGTTATCTTATTTATTAATAAGTAGGTAAGTACCTAACTATATATAGTTTTTCGACTGAAGTAAAGTACTATATCATTAGAAATTGGAGATGGACGACCGCGTCAGACATTAGATACTTTAGGTAGGACTAGCTATGGTATATTGGACAATATACCTACTAGATACTTCAGTATATGTCCATCCACATCCAGTTATATGAATTTTTCGTCTTTTCATCGTAAATTTCTACTGTCTAAAAAACCTATATGTGAGAAAGGTTGTTACGAAACTTTAAATCGATATAGATCCTAAACGGCCAGTCAAATCGAAAAATGTTGAGAGAAAACTAAAAATGATTTTTAAATACCTATTTAACGATACCCCACTCGATATAGTTTGTAGACTTTAATTTTTTTAATTTTCACAATATGGCGTCCAGTAGTCGCCATATTGAATTTTCAATAACGTCATATCTTTAGTGACACTCGCCGGATTAAGAGGAATCGATTGACGTGCGAATCATAAAAATCGGCCCAGGCGTTTGGTATATATAGTGCTTCAAAGGAACATACAAACATACATACATACATAGACTGTTAAACACAATACCACTCCTTTGCAGTCGGGTAAAAATACAAAATAGTGTCAATCCTTTCTTTGCCAAAGGAATCGTAAAATGCTGTCTAAAAGAGCACTGCGGTTTTTGCAGCGAGTTTTGGTCTTGCATTTGGGCAACACTATTCCATATCAAGTATCGCTATTTCGGTCCACAATTGTTCTAAATCTTGGTGAAATTTGTTTTTTTTTTTTTTTTTTTTTTTTATTGCTAATGGCGGCAAACGAGCAGACAGCACACCTGATGGTAAGTGTCACTGCCGCCCATGGACCTTTGCCAATGGTATAGCTAGGCCGCTGCCTACCAATACAACCCTGAACCCACCCCAGTTAGGCTTCCGGCTCTCTCGCTCACCGAACGAAGCGCAATAGCACAATGCTATTACTCAGACGTCGATCTTCTGCGAGAGTGTGGTACTACCCCGGACGGACCGGCCCGCGGCTGTAGACAGAGAACTGTCCACAACGTGGTCCTACCACAATAGAATAGTTTCTGTAAATGGTGTATATGTAAAATGGGGGACACAAAAAAGTCTAATATTAATGTCTCAGTTCAATTCAGCATCAATTTTTTTTCCGTCTACGGTGGCAAGCGAGCAAGCAACACACATGGTTATGCATAAAACTTCTGCACATGGAACTTAGCAACATCAGAAACACAACCAGGCCGTTGCCTATCTTTAAAAAAGTGCTCTTCTTAAACCTCGTTTGAAGAAGTAAATATCATAGCGCTCACAAAAAAAAAACACCAGGTATTTAATTCCAAATATTGCACGTATGTAAGAGATATTATTGCTGAAAACGTATAGCCGAGGACCGTATCGGTTCAAAGTAAAATGGATGAGCTCTGCTACAGTGTTGAGTGGCGACAGTTCGTGAATATAAACCACAGTTCGTAAATATAGGATCACGCTGTGGACAGTTCTCTGTGCATAGCCACGAGCCAGTCCGTCCGGGGTAGTACCACACTCTCGCAAAAGATCGACGTCTGAGTAATGGCAATGTGCTATTGCGCTTCGTTCGGTAAGTGAGAGAGCCGGAAGCCCAACTGGATGAGTTTGGGGTTTGTATTGGTAGACAGCGGCCTAGCTATACCCTTAGTATATCAAAGGTCCATGGGCGGCATTAACACTTACCATCAGGTGTGCTATCAGCTCGTTTGCTACCAAAGCAATAAAAAAGCACTATATAAAGCGAGAGCTTTATAATATTAGTGAAATATGATTACTCTTAATTTTAAGTATGACTCTAATTGTATACAGAACAATATCATTTACCAATTAATTAACGAAACTGTTTATTTACAAATAGCCAAGTAATTAGCGAAGCTCTTTGGATATAACTATATCATTTATAAATTAATACCCTTTATTCAAACCCACACCTATTGAAAATCCGTTCCAATCGTGCTGCCACTAATACCACCGTGAACTATTGTAGGACATTTAATTCTCGCATCGTATTATATTTTAGTTTTTAAGGGACGTGTGCCATCTAACCGCCATTGTTTACACATTGTACATGCTGAATACTCAAACTTTGCAGTTAGAATTGTATTAAACGATGACACAACCTTGTTATTCAAGTTACTGAAATTTTCATCAATCATTTTTCGCTCGTAATCAAGTTTTTTTTTTAATAATCAAGCATAATAATTCCTAAATTTCAGTAATTTGAATAACTCTTGCTTCTAAATTCGAGCTAGGAACCTCATAATTCCTATGTAAATATGGATTTTTCTAAAACAATAAGGTTGTTAAGAAAATTTGCGATAAAAGGAATTAAGGATATTTTTCAATTATTAATTTACTAACCTCATATTTGCCCTTCATCACCAAATAGCAGGGAGTTTCCATCATCAACGCCATTGATAGGAACTGTATCCCTATCAATCCTACCATTAAATACAGCCTCACTTCCATTGTCATCACCAATTTCATCATATATCCTAAAGTTGTTAATACCATCATCATTGACATACAAAAACCTTTGAGTATTGAAATTTCTCGAATGTATATTGGCAGAATGGTAAATATACCCCCAGATGAAATTCCAGCCAAAATATGAAGGATTACTTCCGCGATGTACTCATTGCTTTTATTTAACAAAAAGTGAGGAATTAAAGTTGCCTGAAATTAAATATATCAATTATAATCATTATCATTATCATTTCAGCTCATACATGTCTAATGTATTGGGCTTGAGGCTCCTCCATAATGAAAGGGAAATTGACCTACTATACCATGCTGGTCAGACGTGTTGGTATAGGGTTTTGTTTTGAAATTTTCTTCTCTTGCATAGATGTTATATGCGTTATATAAATTCAAATTCATTTATTATGTATAGACCCTGCGAGGACACTTACATATTGTCAGTTTTAACATATTAAATTAAAAAAAAATTAAATTAAAATACAATAAACTACCACCGGATCGAAAGTAGACCACTATTGAGAAGATCCGGCAAAAAAACTCAGTGGGTTAGTCTATTATTGTTATTGCTTTTAAATTTTTTTGTATAAAAAAAATTATCCCTTCATATCAGTCATCTTATACGATTATAGGTAAGATGAATTGTATTCTTACTCCGTCACCACACGGAAAATCATCAATTATAATATTTTCGTGTAATTACATAGTAAAATAAAATTTATCAATCCCTCTCTTGTTCGTAGGTGTCGTACAAGACGCCTAAGGATATCTCCCTTAGTCATCATATAAAATTTATTAAAAGCAAGAGGAAATAAAATTCTAGACCAATACATTTACGTGTGGTGACGTAGTAAGAATACTATTCACCACCCCATATCTTACCCATGGGTAATCGTACGAGACGACTAAGGGATATAAAACGCATATAATACCTATGCGAGAGGGAAAACTCGAAACAAAACCCTATATCAACACGTCTGACCAGCGCGGTATAGTAGGTCAATTTCCTTCCCATTGCGGAGGAGGCCCAAGCCCAGCAATGGGACTTTTATGGGCTGTGATGATGATGATGACATCTGACCAGCATGGTATATTAGGCCAATTTTCTCTCCTATTGTGAAGGAGGCTCCAACAATAAGATTTATATGGACTGAGATGTTGAGATTTGAATCTATTAAGTTTAATACTATTTATAACGAAGACATTTAAATTGTAGGTAACACTTAAAAATATACATAACACCGAAAGCATTATAACACAGTTATTCAACAAAAATAATAGTGGTAGGACCACGCTGTTGACAGTTCTCTGTCTTCAGCCGCGGGCCGGTCCGTCCGGGGTAGTACCACACTCTCGCAAAAATATCGACGTCTGAGTAATGGCAATGTGCTATTTGCACTATGTTTGATGAGTGAGAGAGCGGGAAGCCCAATTGAGGTAGGTTTGGGGATTTTATTGTTAGACAGCGGCCAAAGCTATATAGCCCTTGGTATTGCAAATGTCCATGGGCGGCAATGACACTTACCATCAAGTGTGCTGCTTGCTGATTTACTACCATAAGCAATTAAAAAAATAAAGGAATAATATATAATATACGTCAGCATTTTCTTGCACAGCCCATAGCCTATTAGCTAAAACTCTTTATAATCTGAGAGCACTCTAAGAGGAAATTCTTACCCGCCTTTCTTAGCGGTAAAATAAAAAACAGCTTGAAGATCTTTTTAAGTAAAATATGCCTAAAACGTACTATTTAAACGTATAAAGATTTATCGATCAAATAATGAATAGATAAGGAGCTTGAAACGTTAATTCAATTAAGAAAATCCAATTAGCGTTTTAAACCAAACAAATTGTCTGCATAAATGGTTGTTTTATTGCCTTAATAGAATTTAGGATAATCAGGACAGAGAACTTTTGTTTTTATTGGAGTGAGTTCTAACATTACTTTCTTTCGACTTGCCTATATAGATGGCAGAGCAGTTAAAATACCTCATATCGCACTAAGTGTCACGGGTTCGATTCCCGTACAGGTCAAATCTTTGCACGATTCATAAAGTTTCATTGCATGTTTGTAAAGCTGTAACACAATGATTTTTTTTTAACGCACTGTGTTGGTTTAAGAAAATAAATTACAACTTATTTATATACAGGTTGCTGATATAATTAGTAGAATCCTTGAAGGGGGTGTATCAGACCATGATACACTATCCAAATCAGTAAAAAAAAAATAGTACCTAAGTTTTGATTAAATTGCCATACTGATAAGCGGTCAATACACTTGTATTATAAAAATTCGATATAGGCATATACTCATGCGTGTGACACTGAACTAGTAGGCAAATATCCCCGCTCTCGCTGCGCTCACCGCCACACAGCTGGTCGAAATGTACCTACAGGTCAACGTACGCTGACAAACCTACTGTTTTGATAAGAAACAAATCACTTTGAGCTAGAAGTCTGCAACTAACTTTAATGTTTTTTATGACGTCATTCCTACATTTAGTTTAAGTTATTCTAGTAATAAAATCGGCACCCTGTATAAGTAGCGGCAAAAACTTCCTATCCTCCTCCTTCGACTTCGATGCCTGGATAATATAAATCTACCAATAATAATCAATAATTATTAGCTTCATCTCTCTATATCAATGTATCTTTGTAACATAGTTTTTAAAAGTGATTTTGATTCACTTCAAACCGTTAGATTAAATTAAATATTTTCAAATTTGTCAAGAACCGATAAAGATACAATAATTTAATACGATCGTCCCATTATCCTAACTTTGCTGTGAGGTAAAGGCTGCGAATACAGCCAACGCTTTACTCGTGGATGTCGTAAAAGACGACTAAGTGAGAACGGTTTTTATATTGACCTGGGCCAATCCTACCTGATGCCATTTGGTCAACAATTATATTCCCAAGGAGTGTTGACATCAGACGGCCGGTTATAAAACTATTGCCAATAACTTTTGCAATAACTTTTTGATGGAAGAAGAGTAAGTGTTCAATCGACCCCGTGAAATTGAGATAAGAACAAGAGAATGATGATATTGATGATGGTGATTTTCCATTATGTTAACCAAATAATAATATTTAAATTATTTTTGATTAAAAACTTTATTTTAGAATATAGCAATAAAGTATTTTTAATTAAACAATATTGAAATTATATATAATCATATAAATTTTAAAATCATTTATTACTCGTAAAGTTTTATTAAAATCGTAACCATTCTTAATCCGAGCTATATTTTTCTTTTCGTATTAAGAGGCTCTTTAAGATTGCATTATAAAAACATGGAATAATTACGCGAAAACGTTAATATTCATTAGCTGCCTTCAAAAATTTACAATTTTATGTATTTTTAGTCAAATTTTATTATACATGCTTTATCATTAATTAACTTTTAATCTGAACGAACGTCTAGTTAAGAAAATATAAAATGCGAAAGTGGAAGGATGTAGGTACCGGGGGAGACCGAGACTCACCTACCTAGACCAGATTGGTCAGGCACTGAAGGAAGGTGGAGTCAAGAGTCTCCGAAACCGGCGAGCGTGTATGAAGAGAAATATGAATGTTGAGGAAGCGAGTCAAGTATGCAAGGATAGAGTTCTCTGGCACTCTGTTCTCTCTGCCTACCCTGCAAGGGATTTGGCGTGATGATATGTATGTATGTATGTATGTAACTTTTAATCCTTTATATATATAAAAAAAAATGATATTTATCTGTAAAGTGGATTTGCGAATGATAATTTTACGTAATAGGAAAACATTGAACAAATATAAACAATGGAAACCATATTAACTTTTCACTTCACTTCATAAACAACAAATCAGTTTACGTCAAATTCTTAAATGCAAGAACGCTTAGGCCGATCGTGCCTCTCTATCGCTTATTCCGTGCTCTCGCTTGCACGGCTCAGGCGGAACGTGACACTTTCAGTCAGAAAGATTCGGTAAAATCCTATTTTTGAATTTTCAAAAAAAGCATGGCGTTTTCTTCTCAGTTCATTTGAACATGGACTTTCTACAGAAGAGGAAATATAGCATACATTACCACTCTGGTTATAAGGTTAGTTAGGTTTTTATTTCGAGTTCTCCTGCAGGATATCATCTACATACACCCCTTTTTTTTCGGTCCAGGGCGAACGGAAGAGGCGACGCGCGACCCCATAGACCCACCCTGAAAAGCGCCTCTCTTCGCCGCCACACGTACCCGATCTTTGTCTTCGGTGGCCATCTACATACATCCGTTCATCATCCTATTATCTCATACTAACTGACTTTGTTTTGTAGATATAAAAGAAAAATGTATATTACCTTGAAATTCATCTCAGTACAACCTATTCAGTTTTAATATATGTTTTAATAGTCTATAACTTTCTTTCTATTGGTGTATACCTAATGAAATTAGTTTGGAGCAAATTAATTGAATGATTTTAAAGTCTATAAATTAGCGTTATGTATAACGACATTTTTTTAAACAAACAAACATTTCAGCACGCCATATCCCTTGCAGGGTAGGCAGAGAGAACAGAGTGACATTTTTTAACATTATATAAAAAGAACTTTTCCGTGCGGTGACCGAGTAAGAATATTAATCACCACCCCTTATCTTACCCGTGGGTGATCGTAAGAGACGACTAAAGGATAAAACGCAAATAACATCTATTGCATTTGCAAGAGATGTGAAACTCAAAACAAAACCCCATACCAAAACGTCTTATCAGCGTGGTATAGTAGGTTAATTTCCCTCCCATTATGGAGGAGATTCAAGCCCAACAGTGGGACATATATGAGCTGAGACAATGATAAAAATAACTCACCGCTTGCACAATACTGATAATGAATATTCCAATCTTTCGTCCACATTTATCTATAATATAGCAGTATACGGGCGCTGTTATTCCAGCAAATACGATGAATGCTGTTGTTGACCATTGTACTTCATCAGAACCAATGAAATGTCCAGCGTGAGCTGATGTTGTCAAGCTGCAAGTCTCGACGCCATGTGTGAAAAACGGGAGGTTGACTGAAACATTAAGACCATATATAAAATTAGCACCATGCTTAATATATACCACAAATAATTATAGCGGTGAGAGCTATCAGAGGCTACCGTACGGTGTCATGGACGGCAGCCACATTACTGGCAGGCGATCCACCACGGGAGTTGCAAGCAGGACCCCAGGCGGAAATATACCAGGCCTATGTCGCGGCACGGGCTCGGGGTGAGTGGATCTCCGAAAGGGAGTGGCGCAGGATAAAAAATGTAGCCCATATATCTCTTATCCGGCGGTGGAGAGAGGATTAGGAATCCCCTGTAGCAGGACGAGAAACTGTAGCCGCGGTAAGTCCACATCTCTACCGCTGGATAAACAGAAAACACGGCAACCTATCATTTAGGCTGACACAGGTACTTACTGGGCATGGGTGCTTCGGCAAATACCTATACCAGATTGCAAGGCGAGAAGGGACTCACGAATGTCACCAGTGTGGTGCACTCATCGACAATGCGTGCCGCACTCTGGCTGAATGCTCCACATGGAGCACGCAGCGGCACGCCCTAGTAGCGATCATTGAAGTAGATCTGTCACTGCCAGCCGTAATCCCTAAAATGCTCGGCAGCGATGGATGCTGGTCGGCCATGGCCTTATTCTGCGAAGCCGTGATAGCGCAAAAGGAGGCCGCTGGACGGGCACGAGAAGCTGACGCCCACGCCGACCCCCTCCGCAGAAGACAATTAGGTACACGGCGCAGAGACTACACGCGTCTCTAACTCACTTGATAGCTGAAATCTGGGACGTGGCCGCTACGCCGAACGTCGGGGACGTCAAAGACGCATGCCCAAAATACTTACCTTTTGGCAAACCAAAATAGACGAGGTAATGGGGCGCTGTTGGTTTTTAGTGGGTATTCCGATGCCATCTTGCGTCAGCGAGTCCTACATACCCCCCTTGCTATAACGTGCAGGTGGAATGCATAAATGCATTTTCCACAGCGTGAAAAAAAAAGAAAAAAAAACCATCCTTAATATATGCTGTACTTAGACACTTTTCGTGATGAATTTTGTTAATATTTTTTTGTGTATAGTTCTCCCTCCCACTTACTATTTTACTTAAGGGCATTAAATAATCTAATATGTAGATAAAATTAATACAAGAGAAGAAATCTAGAACCAACCCGTTTGAACCGTCTGGTATATTAAATCAATTTCAGGAGTTTTGGCGGGCCCATTAAAATGTCATATGACACCCTTAAATTAAATTTAATACATACATACATACATATCATCACGCCATATCCCTTGCAGGGTAGGCAGAGAGAACAGAGTGCCAGAGAACTCTATCTCTGCATACTTCACTCACTTCCTCAACATTCATAATTCTCTTCATACACGCTCGCCGGTTTCGGAGACTCTTAACTCCACCTTCCTTCAGTACATGACCGATCTGGTCTAGGTAGGTTAGTCTCGGTCTCCCTCGGTACCTACATCCTTCCACTTTCGCATTGTATATCTTCTTAACCAGGCGTTCGTTCGGCATTCTTTCTTTCTTTCTTAAATTTAATACTATAATGTTTAATTTAGGTGGTATTTCATATAATATAATGCAGAGAATGCTAAACTGAATGTGATTTAATAGTGCTGTAAGCTAAAAATATATTCGACATAAAAACTATGTATCCATAATCATAAATAAACGTTATAAAAAAAAGAACATTGTAACCGAATCTACTGCACATATGTCATAGTGGTTAAGATACCTATTTGTCATGCCAGTGGGTTCAATTCTTATGTAGAATACTTTTCATTTTTATTCTAAGTCTGAGTATCATTTGTGTCCGTTAAATCGTATATTTGTAACGTTCCCCGCAATACAAGAATTATTTCCTTAGTTCCGAGCGTTGGTTACATAGAAAAAAAGTTAAACGTGTTGTGCCATTATCTCCCATCGGGGAGGCCTCATCATTCATCATCATTCTCCTGCTCTTATCCCAATTACTTGGGGTCGATACAATATGTACTCTTCTTTCATAGTACATATGGTAAAAGTTATTGGCAATAGTTTTATGACTGGCCGCCTGCCAGATGTCAACCCTCTTAGGTAATGTAATTGTTACCCAAACGGCATCAGATAGAGTTGGCACAGGTTCTTATAAGGCGTCTTTTACAACAGCCACAAGCAAAGTAAAGGTTGGTAGTATTCGTAGCCGCTACCACACATCTAAATTCCCATTGGGTAGGCTTATATAAATAAGGGCCACCGAAGACAAAGATCGGGTACCGGTGGCCCGCTCGCACGGCGAAGAGAGGAGTTGCACGGTGGGTCTATGAGGTCACGCGCCACCTCTTCCGTCACCCCGGACCGATTTGGCGGGGAGAGACGCATCCGTAGTCCACCGTAAAAAAGTGTATGCGTCAGCTCCGACGCACGACTGGAGTTTACTCCTTAAGTACGATTATCAAAACAGGCGCAAAAAAAGCTCATTTGACTAAAAATAATAAATATATTTTTATTTACATTTATTAAAACTGTTCAGTGAAGTATTATCAGTCAGAAAAGTGAAAGGTGCGCAGAATAGGTTGCGCACCAAAAACGTAACGAGGTCATTCGATCACTAGATTTTACTTCTATAAATTTTTCTAATACCAGGCGCCTTATATGATAATCGATTCTTAAGGAGTAAACTCCAAAAAAGAAAATGATAAGCATTTACTTCTCATTTCATAAATAAAAAAAAAACAAACGTATCCTCATTTACCCATCTTACTAAATTACAATAAAACTAACGTACAGCATTAATATAATGCAATATAAGAAAAGAAATAAACACAAATTTCCTTGCGAAAATACAAAATAAAATATGCACAGGCGCTTACCCACGAAATGTTTCACATTTATAACACAAACTGTTCTCGTATTGATATCACGAACCAACATTGCTCTGTATAATTTCCGTGGCTCGGACTGGCTTGTCCCTATTTATCAACTTTGTGGCAATAGAACGGGTATTTACATTGAGACAACAATGACGTTTGATATTTTGTTTTCATATTGTTGACATAGATGGAAAGTGTTTAGATGAACTAGTTACCTCCCTTGGGATTAAGATTGGCAAACATTTGAACTTTTCGGCTATAGGGAATTAATTAAAAAGATTTTCAATGGCAAAATGTTTTAAAATGATAGAAATTAAATTGTATGTGATAAAATAATTTTACCGCTTTCCATTTATCAATTTCTCATCATCATCATCTCTTATCCCAATTACTTCGCAATATGTCTTTTTCTTCCACTCAATCCTATCCCATGTCATCTCTGTGCTCACTCCCTTTCTATTCGTATCATGCTTCACGCAATCCAGCCGTCTTTTCTTCGGTCTTCCCTTACCCCCTTGCCTTCAACATTCATACTAAAAACTTTTTTCACAACATTACTTTCATCCCGTCGCATCACATCTCTATACCAAGTCAGGCGTTCACTTTTTGGGGCGGCGCAGGCGCGATTACCTGCGCCTGATGCCGCCCTAGCCAAGGCCGCGGGTGACTGGATCGGGGAATTAGTCCGTCACCCGCCGAGAGGCCGACCGCGTGAGGAAAGACCGACATCCTACCCGAGGGGGGGATGTCGGTCGAGGAGAGGGTACTCCTCAGGGGTATTCCGTCGGGCCGACCACTGACGTCAAGTCACTCTGCTCCGGTGGTCGGCCCAACGACGAAGGCGACGTCACGGGTGGGTTACGGGTGTGCGCGCTTACGCCCCTCTGTCACCCCGGACGGAGTGGTGCGAGGAGTGCGCCGACCGTAGCCCACCCCCCAAAAAAAAAAAAAAAAAGGCGTTCACTTTTCAACTTTTCAATACCAAAAGTATAGCTAGGTCGCTGCCTACCAATATAAACCCCAAACCCACCCAGTTGGGCTTCCGGCTCTCGCTCACCAAACGAAGCGCAATAGCATCTTCTGCGAGAGTGTAGTACTACTCCGGATGGACCGGCTCGTGGCAGTACACAGAAAGCTGTCAACAGCGTGGTTCTACCACTATAAACGTTATACAAGTTTAACAGGAGACCAGCAGTACAATAGCAGCTGCGATCCCGAGCCTGACTTCGTTAGACTAAATGCATGAATAGTCTAGAGCCTAGATTGTAAACATGCATGACAACATCCTCTTGTAGTTGTTAGGGATTTTGTTTAAAGACCCAAATTATCTGCACTAAAGAAATAATCCTTACCATATATTACGGGGCACTTTATACACATATATATTAACAGACAAATTTTAGACACAAACTAACAATTTTTTGTTCATACAAAGTATTGTAATGCATGTTAATCAAACCATCATACACCTTACATGTTAGGTCGATATCATAACCATTGCACTATCTCTACAGTAAATTTTTAGGAAGCCAATAGGTCTTCAGAAAATTAGTAGATTTTATTCGTATTATTGATCGAACCGTTGTTTTTTTGATTCTCGAAAAAAACATTGTCATAATGGACAGCGGGCAAATCCACCAATCATCTCAGCTCACTTCTGGACTGGAGCTTTCTTCATAGTTGAAATAAATTTGACTTTTTCTTTTTTTTTTTTATTTATCCACTACCACGAACCATTAGTTTGGTTGGTAGATATGCTTTTTTCATATTTATAAGAAAATTTACTATTGAAACCTCTCTTGGTATAGGGTTATATATTTTATATTTTGTTGCTTACGGTGGCAAACGAGCAAGCAGCACACCTGATGGTAAGTGTCACCGCTGCCTATGGACCTTTGCTATAGCTAGGCCGCTGCCTACCATAACAATCCCCAAACCCACTCAATTAGGCTTCCGACTCTCTCGCTCACCGAACGAAGCGCAATAGCACATTGCCATTATTCAGACGTCAATCTTCTGTGAGAGTATGGTATTACCCCGGACGGACTTACCTGCGTCTGTAGACAGAGAACTGTCAACAGCGTGGTCCTACTATTATTTCGAGTTTTCCTTTTATAGCAGTAATGTTATTTAGTGGCATCTCTTAGTTACCCATTATAACCACCCATTGGTAAGTAAAGAGACGATTCATTGTATCCTTACTCCATTATTACACAGAGAAGTAAAAGAAATGGGCATAATAAAATTCAAACGGTTCAGTTGAAAGTGAATTCTATAATTCGACTAATGGCTTTTATAGTTGTCGTACAATAATAAACAAATTGGTACAATTGATACAAATTGAGGGGCCAATAGTGTCTCAATTGTGACTATGTACCGACAACAGAATTCAATTATCGAAATACAAGTGTGACCTTGAACTAATATGCAAAATTAGCCACCAATTATGCAATCAACTTCTAATTATTCTATAATTACCTCTATTCATCCATCAACCCGTAGACGTCCACTGTTGGAGATAGGCCTCCTAACGAGAATGTCACTCAAAACGCTCCTGTGCCATCTGTTTCCAACAGGTCCCTGCGACCTTCATAATGTCGACAGTCCACCTAGTGGGGATCGTCCTACGCTGCGTCGCCCTATAATTACATAATCGCCATGTTTTGCCCGCATGATATGCTAATAAAGAGCTAGCTTATGATATCAGTTTATATTAACTACTAGCTTTCGTCCGCATGGTATGCTAATAAAAAGCTAGCCTATGATATCGGTTTATATTAACTACTAGCTTTCGCCCGCATGGTATGCTGATAAAAAGCTAGCCTATGATATCGGTTTATATTAACTACTAGCTTTCACCCGCATGATATGCTGATAAAAAGCTAGCCTATGATATCGGTTTATATTAGCTACTAGCTTTCGCCCGCTTGGTAAGCTAACAAAAAGCTAGCCTATGATATCGGTTTCTATTAGCTACTATATAAAAAGTAGCCTATGCCCTTCACCAGGATTCATCGCGCATTCGGTGTCAGTAGGCGTCTTTCAATGGTTTTAATTTTGTTTTTGAACCACTCCATATATTTTTTTTTATTGCTGTTGTATTTTTAATTTAACGATATGTAGAATATATATATATATGTATATATATATATATTGTATCGGCATATATACATATCATCACGCCATATCCCTTGCAGGGTAGGCAGAGAGAACAGAGTGCCAGAGAACTCTCCTTGCATACTTCACTCGCTTCCTCAACATTCATAATTCTCTTCATACACGCTCGCCGGTTTTGGAGACTCTTGACTCCACCTTCCTTCAGTACGTGACCAATCTGGTCTAGGTAGGTGAGTCTCGGTCACCCCCGGTACCTATATCCTTCCACTTTCGCATTGTATATCTTCTTAACCAGACGTTACTTCGGTATTCTTTCCACTTGTCCGAACCATCGAAGCATTCTCTTTCGCATCTTTACACCAATACTCTCTTTCATACCTACTCGCTCTCTTACGTCGTTATTGCGAATGCGGTCGGTCAGCCTAACTCCACAGATTTTCCGTAGAGATCGCATTTCGACCGCATTAATTGTACTTTCATGCTCTTTTCTGCATACCCAACTCTCGCTTCCATATAGTAATGTTGGGACAAGCACTGCGTTATATATTGCTACACGTGCCTCCTGGCTAAGGTGGTGGCTACCGAGAAGTTTTCCCAACGCTCTGTTCACTCTATTTCCCGCATTTACTCTTCGCTCTCTATCAGTGGTGTACCTTCCGTCTCGGCTAAATCCACATCCAGGATATACAAATTCATCCACTTTTTCTAGTACATCATTACCTATTGTTACTCTTACATCTGTTCTGGGTTCATCTTTTTCAAAGACCATTATTTTGGTTTTGCTCACATTCATGCGTAGACCCCTTTTGCGTAGACCACTAAATCTCGCAATAACGAGATAGTGGTCCGTATCGACTGTGAGGCCCCTGTAGCCTCTTGCGTCCAATATTTTGGTTCGGAGGCGACTGTCTACCAAAATTAAATCTATTATACTTTTCTGTTCATTCCTTCTCCATGTCCATATAGATGTCCTTATGTTGGAAAAATGTGTTTGACACAAATAGGCTGCTCTCCATGGATACATCCGCAATGAGCCTACCTGTGTCGTTCACTCTCTTATCACCAAATGGACCAAGTACGTCCTCATAGTCGGGACGCTTGGTACCCACCCATCCGTTCAAATCTCCGCATACAATCATGCGTTCACTGGTTTCTGCCATATCCAGAACTTCTCTAACATTATCCTATTACGCGTCGCCTCCGGGAAACGCCCTAACCCGCACTGCGGTACGCATTTGAATCGGATTGAAATCTAACTAGACTGGTAGGGGACGCGACGTGCACGCTCCGGACTATGCCCCCCTATCGGCATTTTTATTTTTTTTTTGTTTGTTTAAAACTATTTGACAACATTTCATTACTCAAGGAGAGTTGACGTCAAGTAATTAGGATAACAGCATGAGAATGATGATGATGAATTTATTGAAATTTTTTTTTTTTTTAGTAATGGTTGTTAATAGTTTTTCGTCAATTTTCTGCCACTGTTGAGTTTTCTGTCCGGGTTAGCGCACACATTCTCTCATAAAATCGATGCCTGAACAGTGACAATCACCAAATCAAATCAAGTGGCTGCTGCGCTTCGTTTGGTGAAAGAGAGCCGGTAGCCCAACTTGGATGGGTTTTGGTTAGTAAGCAGTGGCCTAGCTATACCTCTGGTATTGCATAGGTTCACGGGCGGCAGTAAAGCACAAAGAAATATATCTCATCATCATCTCAGCTCATATATGTCCCATTGCTGGGCTCAAGGCTCCTCCACACTAGGAGGGAGATGAGAGATCCTCCACACTAGATGATTTATTAGACCACACGGGTCAGACGTGTTGATAAAGGGTTTCATTTCGAGTTTTCCATCTCTTGCATGGATGTTTTATGTACCTATATTTTATCTCTTAGTCGTCTTCCACGATCATCCACTTGTAAGATAGCTGGCACTGAATTGTATTCTTACTCCATCACCACATGGTAAATAATTATTACTACAAAAAAAAAATAATGATCATCTGTTGATGATCATTATTTTTTGAGATGGTGATTCATCTTGCTCTTATTCCAATTACTTGGGGTCGACGCAATATGTCATCCTCCTCCATACAGAGGACTGTATGAAGGAGGATGACATATTGCGTACTGCAGAGATGACGTCTGATAGGAATCAGACGTCATCTCTGCAGTCACTCCCTGTCTATCCATGTCATGCCTCACGCAGTCCATTCATCGTTTCTTTGGTCTTCCTTTACCCCTAAAGCCTTCAACATTCATATTTAAAACTTTCCTCACAACATTACTTTCATCCCGTCTCATTACATGTCCATACCATGTCAACTTTTCACTCCTTAACTTTTCCGTCACTGGCGCAACTTTCAAACTTCCTCTCATATGTTCATTTATTATTATATCCAATCTCGTCACACCACACATCCATCTCAACATTCGCATCTCCGCTACATGCAGTCGTCTCTCATCCGTCACTTTTGTCGCCCAACATGCAGATCCATAGAATACAGCAGGTCTTATTAGGCTTTTATATATTTTGCCCTTTAATTTAAGAGGTACTTTGGGATCGCAAGTAGTGCCTGTGACCTGCCACCATTTCATCCATCCCGCAATATACTATATAAAACCAACACAAGAAAAAATTTTTGAAAAAATATCCTGAATTCCTTTTTATTATAAACAAAAGCCTACTCAATCAAGCGGTTAAAATGAATTATTCGTTTTCATATACCCATAGTAGAACATTCACAATTGACAAAAATACAATGGTGGCAACCCTAAATAAATTTAACCCAAGTAATTGAATTGAGAGGAGAGATAGGAGGCCCTTCATTAGTCTCTAATGTAATTTATTTTACGTAATATAACATGAATTTAGTTATAGAAATTCTTTTGAAACCTCCACGCATTCCTTTAGCCATACATTCTCATATTGACTGCACAGATGGCGTTATGGTTAAAATATCGACCTTCAGTGCCAGTGCTATGCGTTCGATTCCTACACAGGAAAATACTTTGTGCTGATTCACAAAATTTTGTTCTGAATCTGGGTATAATTTGTCTGCGTTAATTATATGTTTGTAAAGTCCCTAGCAATACAAGGATTATTGCCAAAGTGCGGGGTGGTGTCTTTTATAAAAAAAAATACCATCAAAATTCCGTAATGACTGCCAATTTTAAAATTAAATACCATTATCATCATCTTGCTCTTATCTCAATTACTTGGGGTCGACGCAATATGTACTTTGATTCCATCGTACATATTGCCAAAGTTATTGGCAATAATTTTATAAGCAGCTGCCTGCCGGACGTCCACTCTACTTGGGAATGTAATTGTTGACCTGACGGCAAGCGGAGTTGGCCAAGGTCGATATAAAGCTCTTATTCGTCTTTTACGACATCCACGAGTTAAGTAAGGGTTGATAATATTCGCGGCCGCTAGCACACAGCTATTAAATACCAATATCTGAATGACCGAACTTTCGCTCGGTATTTTCTTTACAATCATCATCATCATCATCATTTCAGCCCATCGCCATCCACTGCTGGACATAGGCCTACCTCATGGTACGCCACAGAGAGCGGTCCTGTGCTGTTTGCATCCATCGACGCCCAGCAACTTTCACTTTTATTATAAAGCCTTTAAATATAATAAAAATAATTAATTAAATAATAATAAAAAAAAATAAAAAGTCTAAACGTTAATAAAAAAGAGAAACAGGATCCAAACTGGCCTCGATTAGACTGCTCGATTATCCAATTGAGGTGTCTTAATGATAGCGTCAAAATTTGCCTTCATATTTTAATAGTTTTCAGCTAACGTAAAATTATATTTTTTCATTGCCTGAAAATATTGACAAAACAATATTTTCTACAAATGAAACTTATCTAGATCGATTAATCGCTTCCTAAACCCACTGCATGCTAATTTTCATGTAAATTGTTGGTGCCGTTTCCGAGATTCAGAAATTGATTGTTTAAGGATATTAGATAGATAGATAAATTATTATTTCAGCTTATATATATACACTCCACTGGAATCAAACCTCCTCCACAATAGAAAGGACATCAACCTACTATACCATGTGGGTTAGACGGGTTAGTATATAATTTAACCTCCACAATAGAAAGGACATCAACATACTATACCAGTGGGTAGGTTTGACGGGTAAGTATATAGTTTAAGTTAGAGTTTTCTTTATCTTGTGTAGACACTTTACAACACTTAAGATCAAGCCAGATGGTGTGACTTGTATTCTTCTTTTCTCTTCTTTTTCTGTCACTACACAGAAACTAAAATATCGAATTAAATATTGCTTAAAATAATTAAAAATAAACACCACCTTTATCATCATCTCAGCTCTTATACGTCCCATTGCTGATCACAAACTGAAAATAAAATTCGAAATAATATCTTATTCCCTGTTATATTTATTCCCTATTATTTTGAATTTTCCTTCTCTTGCATAGATTTTTATGCATATTATATCCCTTAGTTGTCTTTTACGATCCCCACGGATAAGAGAGGAGATGGTGAATTATACTCTTGTTCCATCACCAGTAATCACCACACGGAGACTGGAAACTATAGATTTATAATAATATAGATTGATAATATTTATAATAGAATTTTATACATTTCTATAAGTTACATAAAATTCTCTCATCATTGAAAAACGGACCTCATTTTATATGTGAATAGCTATCATTTGTTAGAAAGTCAACGAGTTGACAACTAAATTGAAGAAACCGCAATTCTTGACAGGGGACGGACGGCGGGCCGTCTTGACAGATGTCTAAGAACCTCAGACTAGGACCTTAATGTGCCTTTAATATCAGAACAAGTAGCTATTTATAAACATATATGTAATATCTATTGTGTAACATTTTTAGCTTAAAAATCGGAATTTTTAATTTGTTGTTTCTATTTTATACTTCTTCAAATTTATTGTTACTTTTTTTATATTTCTTCAAACTTATTATTTGTTCTTCTTTTTATATTTCCTGCTACAGAAATTGTTTACTCTATTTAGCTTAAATGTGTTTTATTTATTTTAATTTTGTAATCCGCTTTTATGAATTTCACCTGTATGTTTGTTTGTAACCGACTCTGTTGAATTCGATTTTGATCTACTTTAAGTGATCAGATTTATTTAAACATTTTGTATTTGTAAAAGAACGGTTACAATACAATAATCTGATAAGATTATCCTGATTAAGACCACCCGGATTAATAATATTCTCATAAATCCATTGAATGCGAGTGAGAGGGATATAGCAAGCACGCGATTTGCGTATATGTACTATTTCGGATCTACTTTCCGATTCGAGCACTCGGCCGAGTAATAAAATGAAGACTTTTTTATATAAAATTAATAAAAGTTAAGAAAAAACAAAGGGGCTCGCATTAATGATAAAATGAACTAAAAACTGAAAAATAATTCTTAATATAGAAATAAAATAATAATGAAAAATATTAGCATTACTTATTGTAAAAAAAGCATCGGGTACTCGATAAATTTTTTCTCTGAGAATATTCGATGGGTACGATTAGTTCAAAAATAAAGATGTGGCATAAAGCGCCCCATGGATTTTTACAATAATATTTATATTTTTAGTAACGTTAGTTAAAGAACTATTTTTCACTTTTTAGTTCGATTTTGATAATTTAAGCTTGTTTTCTAGTTTATTGTTTGAACTATATTTATTCGCGGGATGGTTACAGAAAACATAAAAAAAATGAATCAAGGCGCCTTTCTTTGTTGCTGTCTTAAGAAGTTAATTTTCATTATACTATTTTGGACGTCTTTAATACTTTGCAGTATTTGTAGTAATTGAATACTCAAGACGAGAGTTAACACATCATTAATATGTAAAAATAATAGCTATCATGTATTTATAGTGTATTAATTTTTTAATAGGGTATAAATATTTTTATCTAGGTACAGGTAGGGTTCTACATACTTAAGGTGTGTATATTAAGACGTGAAATATACATACACAATCTTGAAAATTACGAAGTAATCAAATATGTAAAATCGTGCGAGATATATATATATATATATATATATATATATATATACATTAAATTTAACATTCTTATCCAAATACGCTATTTATTTTATTCGCTAAATTACTTACAAAAGTTTCGTAAACAAAATAAGAAAACATGTTGAAAAGGTAAAACTCTACTTAAGTCGTACTAGATTATCTTCAATTTTATTTCTTAAGGGATAAAAGTTTTCCGTAAGAAGATTAACTTTTGTACGTTATTCTTTGAGGATACGTGTTTTATTGTGAATAGAAGTTCATGTAAGACTTTCTTTTTTTTATCTTTAAATGAATATTTTTCAATGATTTCACTAATTTTTCCTTTTCAATTTCTTACACACTCTACGATTAGTCATAAATGGAGAAAATATATATCATATCATAATGGGAGAAAAAGGAGTTAAATAAAAATAAAAAATATTACTGTGTGGCGGCGGAGTAAAAATAGTCAAAAAGATCGGCTAAAATATACCATGTGCTATGATCACCGACCCGCCACAGCAAGGTATTTTGGGACTATCGCCTTAAAATCGGTAGTGAATTGCGAAAGGTTAAATAATAATGAATGAAAATAATTAAAATGATTTTGAAAGAATACTCTAAGTGTATCAAAAACATCTAAAAACAAAAGTGCTTCAAAAGTCAAATATTGTATCGTCTAAATCTAATACTAAAATAAATTTTCTTTTATGTTTGCTAATGTAAGACGGCATTCACTTCGTAGATAAGCCGACCTTAAAATAAGTTATAAAGATGAATACATATTTTTTTTAATATTATATTCATTTATATAATTAGTTAATCTTTCATCATAAATATGTACATTTAATGCTAAGTTTTAATATTTAAATATTTATATAAAAATAGAATAAAGAATAAAAACAAAAGGCTCAATGTGTCCAAAAGGCTGGCAGCATTACCACATTGAATGGCAATGCTAACCTTTTGTGCAAAATATAGGCCAGCTCTCTAATCGAAGCAGTGATCAATCTTTCTGATCACATGAAATAACTGCAATCTGTTTGCAATTTCTTAATTTAAAATGTGAGCATTCGGACCACACACCTCAAGCGTTTCAACCCCAAATGGCTTTAAAATATAATTTCCAACAAGGTTATTATATTTTCGCCGTTTCAGATGCGGCATTAGTGCCAGCATAACCTGACTGCTCAGAGGATGTGATGGCGCAAGGGTATCAACGCAGGTAGCGTTCCACACCAAAGGCCTACCCATCCTCAAAGGCCGTAAAGACATGCCGTCTGGTCTCTTACCATCATCGCGCAACAAACCGTGTACATATTAATTAAATAATAATTAAACAAAATATTATATACTCACATAACAAAGCCAAGAATATTTCCTTCCAAACGCAGGCTTTTGGCCGACTATCATTTTCTTGTTGTACATTATTCACTTTAGTAATAGTATAAACCATTGTAACTAATATATATTATTCACTGATACTAACTAAATAAAGATTGATTTCTTTATGAAATTTATAAATTTGCAATTAATAGACAGAACTGATTAAAAAACCTAGAGAAACCATCTGACGGTCATAAAATATGTAGTGTATAAGATTAATTGTAATTAACAATAGGAGTCCTATAAAAATGTTTTGATTTATTACTATTTTAATACATTAAAAAACTCATGTACGGGGATGTAACTTTTTAAGAAGCTATTCGTAATAACAATTAATTAAAATAAATATCTAATTACACCATTAACTAAAACTACTCAGTAAATATCTTGAACCCACTTTAAGCTAGAATAAATCTTAATAAAGCGATATTCAAGAGCCCTAAACATTAATAGCCCTCATATTATATTTTTATTTTCTATCGACCTAAATATCAAAAGCATAATGATTTTGAAAAGCATTAATTAGCATTACAAATATAAATATCTTAATAATTTTACTTTAAACAAAAAATTATAATCAAAATTATCGCAAATTAGTTTATAGTAATTAGTTTTACAAATAGTAAATAGAATATATATATAAAATTGATAATATAGAAACGTTTTTAAATGAATTTATGTGCAATCTTAATATAAGTTCATAATTTTCTAAATGGCAAACAAGAAAAGAATAATAAAAGTTATAATGAAAATATTCTTAACACAATTATTAAATGAAGAAGAAAATGGAGAACAGTTATAACTGAACAATATCTACTGCTTATATCCAGTTAACATTATAACGGTGAATATATCGATAGAACTATTAATAAATACAGTTAATAATGAAAATATTTTTAACACAATAATTAAGTGAATAAGAAAATGAAGATCAGTTATAAATGAACAACATATACTACTTGTATCCAGTTAACATTACAACGGTGAATATAACAATAGAACTGTTAATAAATATAGTTAATAACGAAAATATTCTTAACACAATAATTCAATAATTAAGTGAAGAACAAAATGGAGAATTTTTATAACTGAATAATATCTACTACTTATATCCAGTTAACATTACAACGGTGAATATAACAATAGAATTGTTAATAAATACAGTTAATAACGAAAATATTCTTAACACAATAATTCAATAATTAAGTGAAGAACAAAATGGAGAATTGTTATAACTGAATAATATCTACTACTTATATCCAGTTAACATTACAACGGTGAATATAACAATAGAATTGTTAATAAATACAGTTAATTTTCAATACGAATAAAAATACTATTATCGTTGTAGCTAAAACTGAAGAATAACTGACATTTATATTTTTGAAAACAAAAAAATAATGATTAATTCTAATTATAGCTTAACGTATAATAAAATACTTTAAATATGGAGAGAAACAGCAGTAAAAGAGCTACCGTCTAATTGTGAAATAACTTTTTAACCAAAATTACACTAAAATTATGTTATTTTAACTCCATGCGTTAAACTGTCTGAAAACAAATCTGGTATGGTCGTGATTCTTTTATCATCAGCTATTTACCTGGCGTTATCTTATTATACAAAGAGTCATTCATACACGTATGTAGATAACGATTAAGTAGAATAAATCCCATCACATATATAAGTGTAAAAAAAGCGAGCCATCTTTGTTGAAAAATACTTTCACGTCAACTGGCGTGAAGAGTAAGTTGAAATCTAACGGGACCAATTTTCATCATCATTATAATCTCAATTCAGATATATCACACTAATAAACTTGTTCCAACTCTACTGACTGACTTACTATGTCACGCTGGCCAGATCTGCTCCTATGGCATTTTGTTTTGAGTTTTCCTTGTCACGTTATCTGCTTGCATCCTTTAGTCATATTTTACAAATTAAAACTCATCATCATTCTCCTACTCTTATCGCAATTACTTGGGGTCGATACAATATTATACTCTTCTTTCATAGTACATATTGTCAAAGTTATTGGCAATAGTTTTATGACCGGCCGCCTGCCAGACGTTAACCCTCCTTGGGAATGTAATTGTTGACTAAACGGCAACAGATGGAGTTGGCCCAGGTCGTTATAAGGCCCTTAGTTGTTTTTTTACGACTAACGTTAGTAGTATTCGTAGCCGCTACCACACAGCAAACAATACAAATGAAACTCTTACAGACAAAATAAACATATAAGGCGCCTTCAGAAGATAAAGTATTTAAAATGAGATACTAAAGTTTAGATAGATTTTTCCTTAGTGGAGTATTAAAAAAAAAATTTTGAAAAAGGCACAACAAAAAAATAAAATCCTTAAACTGGAAAATTAATAATTATAAAAAAAATGTTTAAAAAAGTTTTTTGTTTTTAATTACCCTGGAGTGTGCTTGCCTGTGTATGTTTTGGTTAAGCTTCAGCCGGCTTAACAACTCATATAGAAAAGTAAAGGACATATTATACTCTGATCCCCTCATCATATAGCTACAATATACACAAGCAACAAACATTCTAACTAATAAATCTTCTACTAACAAACATGAAACAGATGTGCCTTACTACAACTTTATCAAAAACTTTCCAAGAAAAAGTTTTAACAAACATTCTAAGGCGAATGAAGCAATTTATTTATATAAATCCATATAACTATTTAGATGATTTATTTCGAAACTTTTTTCAATTATATTTTTTGATACAAAAAAAAAACATTGAAAAAACAAAATAAAATTTATATAACAATTTTAAAACACTAGTGTGCACGAATCATCATAATTAATTTTCATTCAATATAATACTTTAAAATCACACTATAGAGTTTTAATTAGTTTGTCCATTAAAAAAATCCGTAACTTTACGAGTGTTTGCTTATATTAAATCAAAGTTTGTAATGCACGTACGTGACAATGTTCGCGTTGTATTAGACACTGTTGTTTGTTCCACGGAAGTATTCAGACTGACAAATAAACAGATTATATTTACTAGCCAATGAGTCAGGATACGACATGACGTGTGAGACTGATCAACAATATGAGCGAATGGTTTCGGTTATATAAAGAAAAGTTTTACTTTAAAATCATATGATATACATATATTTATAATGAAATATGAATTTAATTTAAAAAAAAAAATAATAATCCGCACATAAAAAAAAAGTTAAGACAAATATTTATGGTATTGCGGGGACTTTACAAATATGAGTAAAAAAAATATATAAAAATACGATCTCGGATATAGCACTCACAGTACAAGCCAATAACTTTTCAATTTAAAGTATATATTAAATATCACATTTATATTTTTTTAAGACACCACTCTGCTGTAAGAAAATAATCCTTGTATTGCGGGGGACTTTACAAACATGCAATTTGACGCATACAAATTACACCCAGACTCAGAACGATACTATGTGGATCGCACAAAGTGTGGTCCTGCGTGGGTATCGAACCCATGGCACAAGCACGGAAGGTCGTTATTTTAATCACTACACTACTACTACATCTGTGCAGTCGATTTGAGATAGAATTTCCAAAAAAAAAATACATCTATATTATTTAGTACACACAAAAGTATTCCTTGAAATCGATTGCCGAATGCATTATCGTTTTAGCTCACATAAGTCCCAAATGCTTAGGTCATGCCTCCTTCACAATAGTAAGAAAATTGACGTACTACCATGCTAATCAGATAGATTATTATAGGGTTTATTTCGAGTTCTCCTTCACTTGCATAGATGTTATATACATACCGCATTCTTGAGCTGTCTTTTACACCCACGAATAAGTTGCTGAATTGTATTTTTACGTCGTTGCTACTCGAAATTTACAAAATTGCTTAGTATAAAATTTGTAAATATCTCTTTCCATGTGATCGTAAGAGGCGACTAAGGTATATAAAACGCATATAACATCTATGCAAAAACAAAAATTTGAAACAAAACCCTATACTAATACGTCTAACCAGCGTGGTTATAGTAGGTAAATTTTCTTTCTATTATAGAGGGGGCTTGAGCCCAACAATGGGACATATATGAGCTGAGATGAATTATCCAGTTATCGTAAAGAACGATCGCTTTCTATATTATATCATTTTCATACAATAACCGTTGTAACTATTGGGGATTAATCACATCCATTACCAAACTATCCAAAAGCACACAAAATTGTGGTTTTACTCCCTTCGTAATCTTCATATGCATATTATAGCTAACAATGATTTTCATTTATATATTCTATATCCATTAAGCTTATTTCTTTTTATTCTTAAAGAGAAATTTAAAGGAAATAACTCTTTTATTGCGGGGGACTTTACAAATAAATAATTACCGGACGCAAATTACACCCAGACTCGGAATAAGAACTTTTGTATTGCTCAAACTAATATCCCGCATTCAATCGAGTCCACAATACTTGACATGATAGATTGACTTTTAAAATACTACAGCATCTGATAACTGACCACTGCTACATAGCAACTGATTCCTAACTTCGTTATCCTACTTCTCGCTTCAGAGATAAATGTTTAGAGACTATAAAAAAAATACACATTTTATTATGATTCACACACGATTCAAAGACGGGTATTTTGTTGAAATTATTCTTAAGCTTCTGAGGCTTACAATAAATTATATACAAACAATAATATTGTTTTATCCAGTCACGTCTACAAAGTGTTATATTACTCATCTAGAGCTAGAATAAACAGAAGATTGTCAAATTACGAATGTATGTATTTGTAAGTCGTTTATATCAGTGGCGGACTATTTTCAAAGTTATACTTCTTTAGGTGCGTTATGAAAAAATAATGAGAGTGAAATTTTAAGATGCGTGTGCGTCACCGTAACACATAAGTAACAGCTTGAAGTTGGCCGCATATATGATGCGCGCGCATGACCGTAGCACAAAAGTAAAACAGGTTGAAGTTGGCCACAAAACCCGCTCATTAAATCTCGAAAAAAAAGCTACCATCAAAATAGAAACAAAATCTTTTTCTAGTTTCTACATTGACAACACGTGCTTTAGTTTCATACAAGTGCGAATTATATATGTGCTAATAAATTATATTCAGTAGTGATTTAAATTGAATATTTTGATTATTATTATTTACTATTCGTAAATATTAGTGAAGAAAATTTTCATACCCTTTTCCAGTCCTTTTATTATTTTATTGTAATTAGTTATTTGCATGGAATTAAAAACTATTTTTTTAATGATGCCAAAGAAGTATAACTTCTCACGCGCGTACATAAGTAAACGTACCCATTTCCAGTTTTAGTTAAAACAAGATTATGTTTTTTAGTTAGAGCAAATGTTTTTTTTTGGGGATTATTTTTTTTTTTTTTTTTTACTTTGAGCAAAATTCACTAGAGTATTTAACAATTATAATTAAAGATAGTCATTCGTGTGGTGACGGAGTAAGAAGACCATTCACCACCCCTGTCTTACCCGTGGGTGATCGTACGAGACGACTAAGGGATATAAAACCCATACCATCTATGCAAAAAAAGGAAAACTTGAAAAAAGTCCCTATACCAACACGTCTGACTAGCGCGATATAGTAGGTTAATTTTCCTCCCATTACGCAGGAGGCCCGAGCCCAACAGTGGGCCATATATAGGCTGTGATGATGATGATGAATTATAGATATTATAGTTTGTCATTCCTTTATGAATATATAATAAAAAAAACATTTCGTGTTACTAAGCCCAAATTGAATTCTTTGATTGTAAAAACCACCTCAACTTTTTATGCAATAGCTTTGAAAAGTTGCTTTTGGAGACGTATTGTGTGAGTCATAGAAGTGGGATACATACCATTTCAGGTAGAGCGGAAGCAATTTCTCGTTTGTATTCAGTTATTGGAGAATAATGAGACTCGCTATATTTTTATTTTCATAATTTTACGTAAATAAATGTATGATAAACAGAACCTATGCTATTCAAAAGTAATTGAGGAATTTAAATTACTGAAATTTAGCATTTAATATTCTTAATTATTTATAAAACCCGATTACGAAATGAGTGCATAAAACCCGATTACGAAATGAGTGAAATGTCACGGTGGTGTAGTGGCAGCACGATTGGGCCGAAATCCCAATAGGCGCGGGTTCGAATCCCGCTTGTGACATCATTTTTCATTTCGTAATCGGGTTATATAAATAATTAAGCATATTAAATGCTAAATTTCTGTAATTTAAATAACAAGGTTGTGTCATCGTTTAATACAATTCTAACTGTAAAGTTTTAAGTATTAAGCCTATAACAATGTGTAAACATTGTCGGGTAGATAGCATACCGTCACCTTAAGACGTAAATATGATACGAAGTGAAATTTGCATGTCCTACAATTAGTCACGGTGGTGTAGTGGCAGCACGATTGGGCCGGAATCCCAATAGGCGCGGGTTCGAATCCCGCTTGTGACATCATTTTTCATTTCGTAATCGGGTTTTATAAATAATTAAGCATATTAAATGCTAAATTTCAGTAATTTAAATAACAAGGTTGTGTCATCGTTTAATACAATTCTAACTGTAAAGTTTTAAGTATTAAGCCTATAACAATGTGTAAACATTGTCGGGTGGATAGCATACCGTCACCTTAAGAGGTAAATATGATACGAAGTGAAATTTGCATGTCCTACAATTAGTCACGGTGGTGTAGTGGCAGCACGATTGGGTTGGAATCCCAATAGGCGCGGGTTCGAATCCCGCTTGTGACATCATTTTTCATTTCGTAATCGGGTTTTATAAATAATTAAGCATATTAAATGCTAAATTTCAGTAATTTAAATAACAAGGTTGTGTCATCGTTTAATACAATTCTAACTGTAAAGTTTTAAGTATTAAGCCTATAACAATGTGTAAACATTGTCGGGTAGTTTTTTTTTTATAAAGACAGGTATCTTTTTTATTGCGGAGGACTTTACAAACATATAATTAACGTACACAAATAACATCCACACTAAAATTTGTGGATGGCATTTTGTCCTTTTTTTTTATCGGTGGGCTATGGTTTGGTCACACTCCACTAAATCTGTCCGAAGCAACAAAAGAAGAGGCGCGCGACTCCATAGACCCACCCTTTTTTTTTGCGGTGGGCTATGGACGTCGCACCCCGCCAAATCGGTCCGGGGTGACGGAAAAGGCGGCGCGCAACCCCATTGACCCACCCTGCGAGCACCTCTTCTTCGCCATGTGAGCGGGCCACTGGTACCCGATCTTTGTCTTCGGTGGCCCGCTCGACGGTATGCCATCTCGGGCTCCTCTCCTGTCGACGCCCCGACAGCTTTCGCCGTCGAGGCGTCGTCCTCACGCGGTAGCCTCACGTCGGGTGACCGGACAATTCCCCGGTCCGATCTCCATAGACCCACCCTACATGTATGTCTCTTTCGCCGTGCGAGTAGGCCACCGAAACTCGTTCCTTGTCTTCAATGATGGCATTTTGTCCTATGTGTTAGTCTAAATGTTGGCATGGTCGGTCCATATCACGGCGACATCTATTTAGACTTTTCTTAAGATCCTATGTAGTGCTCAATGGAGTCCTCCGAGCCTTTCAGCTGTGATTACAAAATGTAGCAAAAGTGGAGTTAAAGGTTTCCAAATCACCCCCAATATCAAAGGCCCAGAACTAATCGCTCTTGAATTAATCCCCCATTGACCTGTATATTATATTATTTCTCAACGTCAATTTTTGTCATTATAAAATAGTCCATAATACTGAATAAATTTTATTATTTGATATTCCATTTTGAAGATTATATATGACATTCTAATGACGAAAAATAAATTAATATTTTAAAATCCTAATACTTATTAATTATTAATTCATAAATTCTCTGCTTAATCTCACGCATGGATGACATGTCATGACAATAAGTCCACAATGAATGTCATTAATTAAAAGTTTCCTTAACTTAGGACCGTAGCGAGAATTGAATTTTATCAAATTTAAACTGCCCTCTTGGGATTTTCGTCATCACATCACCATCATCATCTCAGCCCATATATGTCCCACTGTTAGGCTTGAGCCTCCTCCATAATGGGAAGGAAATTGACCTACTATATCACGCTAGTCAGACATGTTGATATAGAATTTACATACATACATACATATCATCACGCCGCTCTTGACTCCACCTTCCTTCAGTACATGACCGATCTGGTCTAGGTAGGTTAGTCTTGGTCTCCCCCGGTACCTACAACCTTCCACTTTGGCATTGTATATCTTCTTAACTGTCTGGTTAAGAACCGAAGAACGAACGTCTGTTCGTTCGGTATTCTTTCCACGTGTCCGAACCATCGGAGCATTTCCTTTCGCATCTTTACACCAACAAAATCTTAACCTACATATAAATATTACCTTTTGCTCAATAGGTTTTATGACAATAACAAATCGCAATTTACAATCAACAAACATGCATAATCAAGAGCGTAAAACGAGGTCCTAAACCAACATGGCGGACAAAGGTGGTGATAGAAAGGTATGGTAATAAGGGGAACTGTATTGCGTGCATTTCAATATTACTGTCCAAACGGTTTAGCGGGATATTTATACGAATATTGAACATAGAGTCTAGAAATTTATACCTGGGTCAGTTAAAAAAATGTTTACTAGAGAGACCGTTTAATTTAACGACAATAAATAAAGTTTTTTTTTTATTTCTCTCATACAAAGGGGGTGTATTTGCGATTGAATTTCGTAAAATATTTTCTTAAAGACTCGTCCTACATTCTAAAAAGAAACTATGGTCAAAATTTCATGTTTCTAATTTTAGTAGTTTCGCCTCGGCCTTGATGAATTAGTCAATCATTTTTTGAACCAGCATCAACATTCTGATTCGCCTGCTCTTAGTCTCAGGGGTCAACGTCATATGTACTCGTACATACTGTAAAAGTTAATTATATTTAATTAATTATATTTATTTATTTTTTAATTATTACAAGGCTACTTACTTCATTTATCATACATATCTGGTGACTGGTACCTTAGCTAAGCTGTTGTACCAACTTGTTTTAAAAGTACCAGTTTGTTCTCCTAAATGATGAGCAATTATAAATGGTAACTTTTCATTACCGTCCCCCACTGACCTAGGATGTGTAACCACCAACCCAGTGGAAGGGAACACCAGGCCAGTGAGGGTAACAAAATGGGTAATAACCGTGGCTTGCGATTACACAAGGCTATTTAAAGTTCTGTTAAATGTTAGTACAAGAACCGATTTTTGAAACTTACAAGTAGGTACCGCGGAGATAGCTGTAACGTAACCTAACTCAGCGTTCGATCTGGCCAGACAAATAGAACCTAACTGAGGGGTCACTTAGCTTTGTATCCAAAGGCGCGGTGACGACAGCGGCCTCGTTCAACTTAGGGCTTCGGGCTTGCTACTTGCACACACAACTTAAATGTTCACAAATATATAGTTCTAATCAACTCGCGTACATTAACGGCACACAAAACAAATGGTGGCGCGCGATATTATAAATACAAAGATCTCACGGCTTTAGTTAGCAAAAGGCGTAGCAATTACAAAAATATATGCATACGCGACCGTTACTTCCAACGCAAGTTTTGGCCGGCTCCATAGAGTAATATAATACATTGGAAAGCCGGCTCCAAGCCAACTGCCAGCCAAAAAATTATGAACTACCCTAAATGGTATTAATTATTAAACTATAATAAAAATGTTTAGTACCAAACAGTAACATTTGGTGAAATAAAACTTAAAAATAATGAATTGAATAGTTTGTGTGTGAGTATGTTTATGTGGATATGTGTGTAGTATGTTTGTTAGTCTTTATATTTTATGGTAATTTATTTCTTGAGAGGACCTTAGATTATGAGCATATTTTCTGTTTTGTCGTAATCCAATTTTAATAGATAATTTGTGATTGTCTTTTTAAAATCGTATTCTTTAAGTATAAATATTTAATGTCTTTGATATAATATTGTAAAGTTGTGGCCCCTAAGTACCAGAAAAAGCGTTTACTAAATGACAGGTTACATTTATGGGGGTGACAGATTATGTCTTTACGACGCTTCTCGAAGATTTTATATGGGGTGTTATGATGTTGGAGGGAGACTACAGTGTAAATAAATAGCTGTCTGACGGTTAGTACCTCCCAAATTTTGTATAAATCTATTGTTAGTTCTGATAGTCAGTAATTTTCACCCACGTCTCTTGGGTGAAAATTACTGACTTTCAGAATGGCTCTTTGTGCTCTTTCTAACTTTATCATGGATGTTTTTGGTGTACCACCCCATACTGTTATACAATAAATGATGATAGATTGACACAAGACAAGATATATTTTTTTGTTAGTATGGAATTCAGCGATGTGTCGTCGATGCTCATTCTTCTTACACGAGATGTAAAGATTGTGTATAAAACTAAGTCTATGTATATGTGCGATAAAACTAAGTCTCTCATCGAGAATAATCCCTAGGTATTTGATGGTGTGTGAACGTTATTGGCAATAGTTTCATGACCAGCCACCTATCTGCCATTAACCCTTCTTGTGAATGTAATTGTTGACCAAACGGCATCAGGTGGGGTTGGCCCAGGGCAATATAAAAATCTTAGTCATCTTTTACGATATCCACTAGTGAAGTTAGCATTGACAGTATTTCTAGCCCTTCCTACACAGCAAATAAAACGCTTCATCATTTTCCTACTCTTATCCCAATGACTTGGGGTCGATACAATATGTACTCTTCTTTCACAGCACATACTGTAAAAGTTATTGGCAATAGTTTTATAACTGGCCGCCTGCCAGACGTCAACCCTCCTTTTGTATGTAACTGTTAACCAAACGGCATCAGATGGAATTGGCCCAGGTCATTATAAGGCTCTTAGTCATCTTTTACGATATCTACTAGCTAAGTAAGCATTGACAATATTCCTAGCCATTACTATACAGCAAATAAATCGCTGGAATATGACTTATAAGATTCAAAGCCTACAAAACACTTACAATAAAAAGCGCATTAAAAAATCAACATCACTTTATTCTTGAAAACATTCTCCGTATTAGTATGGCACTTGATATGTCTCAGAGACATTGCATCAATAAAACGAAGACAAAACATTCACGCTGACATTATTATTTTAAACATTTACAGATTCACATGTTGTTAATATACTTTCAAGTTCTTAGTAAATATCTATATAGCGTTAGGTGTTTCTTTGTTTGTTAGTAATTTCATTAATAAAGAAAAAACATTTATTATATATTCGCTATAATATGAGTAAGAAAAAATTGTGGATCGCACAAATTAATTTCCTACGTAGGAATCGAATCATCAACACTGGCACGCTAAGTATACTCGTATCTTAATAAGTGTGTTTAATTATTAATCTTGACTTGGGCTGAAAATCAACGCCTGGGGTGTACCTGCATTCCTGGCCACAAGTTGAGCCCAATATCATTTTGTTTTTACTATCTAATTGTTATTTTTTTTTTTTAATTTTCATAATGTAATTAAGAAGATATACAATGCGAAAGTGGAAGGATGTAGGTACCGAGGGAGACCGAGACTAACCTACCTAGACCAGATCGGTCATGTACTGAAGGAAGGTGGAGTCAAGAGTCTCCGAAACTGGCGAGCGTGTATGAAGAGAATTATGAATGTTGAGGAAGCGAGTGAAGTATGCAGAGATAGAGTTCTCTGGCACTCTGTTCTCTCTGCCTACCCTGCAAGGGATATGGCGTGATGATATGTATGTATGTATAATGTAATTTTATTTTTCCGTTGTAAAAACAAATAAAGATCTTTTCTTTCTTTTCTTTCTTATTGTTGGTATAGGACTTTATTTTCAATTTTCCTTCTCTTGGATTGATGCTGTTTGTATATTATACACTTTCGTCATCATTTACCACACTCTATCAACAATTTTCTTTTTGGCGGATGGCTACGTTGTTGTCACACCCCACTAATCTATCCGGGGCGACGGAAGCGTGCGCATCCCCGTAGATCCGCTCCGCAATGTACCTCTCCACGCCATGCGAGTGGGCCACCAGAACACGGTCTTTATCGTCAGTGGCACTCCATAACCATACGGCAAGTCTTAATATATAGTTGAAAGGAAGGACAGTCCTCCTCCCGTGACCATGATCACTGTAAAGTGTTCGAAACGTCGGGCAATTAAAAATCAAATACAAACGTGATAGAATCCGTAAAAGTAGTGTTATTTCAAATGTGTAATACTCGCATAAACATTAGAAGTCATTATGCAGTAGAAAGGACATTTTATTTAAAGTTCCCCTATTCTCTACTGTTTTGAGGTCTGCTTTATATTTCTAAACATCGGAATAGTGGTAGATTTCTTTCTATCTCTTCTATTTTAAAATATTAATAGCTTTTTGCCATGTTTCACCAAATTCGATCAATTATATTATATTTTATTATATCAATTCCAACCTACGATCATCCTAGATCATTCGTATTACCATGTTAAGTAACACTTAGCGTTGTTTAAGATAAAACGCCTACAAAAAATGTTGTTAGTTCGCCAAACTGTTGCGTATGTTCATACATCACTACTTAGGCGGCTTATACTTTTAGTACAGGATTCCTAATAAGAACAATGAATGTTTAAATGGAAGCATCATCTTAGCTTATATATGTCCCACTATTGGGCTTAAGCCTCCTTCGTGATGGCAGAGAAATTGACCACTACCATTGACACTAACTATTCCACACTGATCAAACGTCTTGGTATAGGGTTTAGTATCAAATTTTTCTTCTCTTGCATAAATGTTATATGCGTATTACATCCCTTAGTCGTCTATTATGATCACCTACGGGTAAGATAGGGGGTGAATTGTATTCTAACTCCATCACAACACGGGCAATTAGAAAACCATATTGTTATTTTTTTTTTCTTTTTTAATATTTATCTTTTTCAAACTACAAAAATGTTTACTATAACTTTTACTGTTTCCTTTCACTATGTTTATTATTATTTATTATGACTTATTAAATTCTCGTAACCCCTTTATTTAATTAAGTAAATAAATTATTTAAATAACTATGATATATTAAATATCATCTTAAGGGTGTAGATTGTTGACCTGAGATCTCGATTTCGAGCGACCGCAGCGCCAAAGTTTAATGTAACATCCGACGGGGCGGATGAATGACCTAGAGAGCGCGATTTTCAAAATGTTTTGCAACAAACGTTCCACGTTGAGAAATTGTTATTGAACTTGAAAATTTACAGCATAACAATAACGTTGAATTTTTGGAAACTAGCTGTTGATTCTTTTTAATAGATTAATAAGAGTAGTTGAGACACAATTTTTATGTTTTTCTATCATTACATTACATAGTATAAAACAAAGTCGCTATCCGCCGTCTGTCTGTCTCTATGTATGCTTAGATCTTTAAAACTACGCAACGGATTTTGATGCAGTTTTTTTTAATAAATAGAATGATTCTTAAGAAAGGTTTATATGTATAATACATGCATAATATAGTAGAGAAACGCTGATTAATTTAGAGGTTTCTAATGTGATGTCGTAAATAAGCACGTTTTTTTGCGCTTATATTGCAAACGTTGGCTGAACCCTACGAGATAGACCAAAATAATGTACTACAGTATTATCCATCTTAAAAAGTTCAACAAAAAAGTCCACGATGGCATATGTCTATCTCTTAAGGATAACCCACCATAACCATTTTTTATCCTCTACTAAAAAATGATTATTTACTAAGTGATTTTATACAATACAGCATTAATCCTTATCCAATTAAGTACCTTAAATAAATTGTGCATTTATTATAGATCAATATGCTTTTTATAGTATGTAATTTAAGTGAATATTGCCGAAGATAGCGAAGATAGCGAGGGCGGGTTACTAGTTTATAATATAATATACAATCAAGAGCAGGTCCGGACTGACATTTTTGTATTCTACTTACCTAAAATTCCAACTATGTATTTATTTGTAATTTCACTACCAAAATTTATTCTAATTCGTAAAATATTCATTCAATAAAATAATTGCAAATTCAGTAGGAAGTGTGTTTATATCTACGCAAGGAAATGTGCCTATTGCGTAAACTCAAATACTTACTTTTTGTTTACGATCACCTCGTCGATATCTAAAAAAAATCCTAGGGTTTTAAAAAAAATGTCAATAAATGAAACACGAGTATAAAAATGATTTATTTACTACACAATAACAAATATGAGTCGCCATTACTCGCTATCTCAAAAGCGTGCTAGGGTTGTACAAAAATTAGTAAATAATTCATTTATTTACTAATTTTAACAGAAGTTTGTAAATTATTAATATACTAATTAAAAGTATATAATTAAACAATAACGAAATATGAGTTCAAAATTCTAATGTTTTTTCATTCGATTACGGATCAAGTTCTGATTTCTGCTAATTTGATGATAAAGTCAATGGCTATCACAAAACCTATCAGAATGAAAACGTTACCAGCTGCCCGATTCACGTAAGTAATAAAAACCGTAGCGCAGTGACGTCACTTCGTTTTTTTGCAAATTAGGCCTTTTAACCGACTTAAAAAAAGGAGAATTCTCAATTCGCTGTATTTTTGAACCAATTTTTATGATTCTTTACACCAGGTAACTCAGAAATTGTATAGTAATTGAGCTATTGGAAGATTTATGACAATCCAAGACTAGATAAGTAAGTGCGTTTAAAACAGAAAACCAAAAGGCGATTTCTAAGTTCCTAAGTTAAAACGACTTTTGGACTGGCGTGTTTACGTGAATCGACTGGCTGGGTAGTTAAGTTACCTGTATCTTTCAAAATCATTAGGCGTTCTTCTCTTTCATAACACGTAAAGCTCTTTCTTTCCTCTCTTTCATAGCCTCTATGATACTGGGCGCGTCACGAATGGGCATGCTTCGTGACTGCCGAGGATCAACTAATTCTGGAAGTAGGCAATCGTAATAAAACCTAACTAATTTCATCTCCATTTTCTCCTCCCAAAATTTGTCGTCCTTTTCTATAATATATAACTTTCATAGGTACAGTAGCACCAAACCAGATGCCAAGCATGCAAACGTTGTCCTTAACCGAAAAGGTATGTTTGGCCATTGCTTCATCAAGAGTCATGCCAGCTAAAGAATGTGGGCACTTAATTTCAATTAAACCGTTTGCATAAATGCCATCTGGTGTAGTACCAAGAAATTCATATTGATCGTCGACGAACAAACCGCAACCTTGTATACTAATATTCTCTTGAATTTCTAACTGTTTAATTGCGGTTTCTTCGTTTTCGATACCGTACCGTACAGCAGGCAAACTGGAGATATTACTACCTGTACGGTATGCACAGCCTGCAGTGGACTGTATGAGGTAAGTTTACTGAACTAGGTGAGGAACTGATATTATCCTATCCCTGCAAGCCGCGAAGAAGTAATTAAAAAATACTCCACCAACCTTTCATCCACTTTCGCCGAGGGCAGTAGTGTCGTCGCAGTAGGCTCGCCAAACCGCGCGGTCAGCTTCACTATATTCTATACAACTATGCAGTTCACAGCACCACAAAACACTATTATGGTGGTTCCAACAGTTCCGTTAAACAATGTCCTACCAAGGATTAAGCAGGTGCGGCAATTACGAATACACCGAGTGGCACAACCGCCTGGCGGACCGAGTTGTGTCAAATCTTCTACTCAACTCTCATAACGACGGTTGCAGAATCGAAGTTGTGAAGTTTCTCCAAATACCCTCCACATAACTTGCAAGGACCGAACATACCCCTCACCGAATTCAACATGATGAATTCCCCATTCTAAATTAAAGAGCAAGTAAGGGATATACAATCCACTAACCTATGTAAACAAAACACATAGAATAAATAAACCTTTAGTGAGGTATATTTTTGAAAAAAAAGAATAATAATAATTAATTAATCTAGATAAACAATAAAATTTAACCAAAAAAAAAAAAATAAAAGGTAATTAATTTGCATACGGTAATGGACAAATTTTATTCACCGGTCTCTTAATTAGACCATTTTTAGTTCTCAAAGTAACTACACGAATAATGCCATCAACGCCCTCGTGTGTTGTTTCAATTCTACCAAGAGGCCACTGCAATGGGCGCGTCAAATTTGATTTCAGTAAAACTAAATCACCAATCTTTACGTTAGGAGGTGAGGCAAACCACTTCTCTCTTTGTTGCAGAGTATGAAGATAGTCATTTGACCAGCGCTTCCAAAATAACTGTGATATTTTTTGAATTGACTGCCAACGAGATAATCTATGTTGAGGAACGTCCTCATAATTATATTCAGGCACAGCCACTAAGCTTTGTCCTATCAGGAAATGACCAGCAGTTAATACATCGAACTCGTTTGGGTTTTCAGATAGTGTACATAAAGGGCGTGAGTTTAATACAGCCTCTATTCTGCAGAACACAGTTGACAACTCTTCCAGAGTGAGACTTCTATCACCTACAATACGTTGTAAAATGTGTTTCGTACTTTTTATCCCGGCTTCCCAAAGTCCACCCATGGAAGCTGCGTTAGGAGGATTTGTCCTCCACTCTACTTGCCGCGCGGTTAATCCTACGAGTACCTCGTCATGAATCTTATTACCATTTAAAAATCTAAGTACCTCCTTGAGATGCTTGGCTGCCGATACATAATTCGTCCCGCAATCGGAATATAAACAAGTACTTAATCCGCGACGGGCCACGAAACGGTCATATGCAGCTAGAAAACATTCAGCTGATAAATCAGTTAACACCTCGCAGTGTACTGCTTTTGTTGAAAAACATACAAATAGGCATAGATAAGCCTTGTATATTTTTGCGTTACGACGTGTACTTTCTTTTACAAGGAATGGACCACTTATATCTGTACCTACATGGCTGAATACCTTATCAACCTTAAGTCGGGACATGGGCAACGTACCCATTTGAGGTTGTAATGCAGTAGGTCGGCATTTAAAACACACCTTACACTTTGTCAGTACCGATCGAATGATGCTACGAGCACCAACGAGCCAATAGTTTTGACACATTAGACCTTGTAATGTACGAGGCCCTACGTGTAGGTATTTTACGTGCAAATATTCGATTAATAATTTACTTGTACGGCATTTTGGTAGCAAAACCGGGTGCTTCGTATTGTACGGAAGGTCAGATTGTGAGATACGACCCCCCACCCTGAGGACTTTATTTTCAACGAAGGGTGATAGTTTACGTAAAGAGGCTACAAACTTACCCTTTTCTAACGCTACTATTTCAGATTCAAAGTGATTTTGTTGAATAATTCTAATAATTGAATCATGACCTTTGCGCAACTCAAGGGTCGTTAGAGGGCCTAAAGACCGATTTGAAATTTTACACTGAAGATTTATAATAAATCTATGACACCATGAAATAATACGCTGTAATTTATTAAAAGAAGAACACTTATTAAATATTTCTTCAAGGTCATTTTTAATTTCAACCTTTAGAGAAGAATTAAAACTAAATGTTGCACTATTTGATTTAAGTTCGGGAATCTTGAAGTTATGATTTAATAAATATGGTTTTATAGGCCACTTTTGTTGGTTATCATATAGCCAATCGGGGCCGTGAATCCACTCTGTAGCTCTTTCCACGAAGTGAGCAGGCAACGTTCCACGTGAACATATGTCTGCAGCGTTATTTTCGCCCTTCACGTGATACCAACAACTAGGTGGTACTGCGGCAATAATGCGACTAACACGGTTAGCCACAAAAGTTTTTAACGTGTATGGTTGTGTATGTATCCAAGCCAAAACATTTTTCGAATCGCTGAGCGCAAATATAGAAACAGATAAATTATTATCGCTTAAGTTTTGTACGACAAAACTTACAACCTTCGATAGCAGCACGGCTGCTTCGAGTTCGAGTCTAGGTATAGACAAGAGTGGGTTTAACGGCGCAACCTTTGACTTACTAGTCAGCAGTCGAACCTTCACTTCACCTATATTGTTTATACTACGTATATATAAGCACGTTGCGTATCCACGGGATGACGCATCGCAAAATGCTATTAATTGTATTTCACTAAAATTAGGTATTAAGATGTGACGCTCAAAACGCAATTCAGTCAAAAGTGGTAGATCGGAGATGAATCGATTCCACTGTGAGCACGGCTCAGGTGGTAGTTGCTCATCCCATGCGACTCCCATCTTCCAGAGATCTTGCATGATACACTTTGCGACAAACGTACATGGTGAAATAATACCTACAGGATCGAATATGCTCGCCAGTAGTTTTAAAACTGATCGTTTGGTCTGTTTATTATCAGTCATGTTATAGGAAAACGCAAAACTGTCACAGGCAGGTAACCATGTCAACCCTAACACCTTAAGGGAGGATGATAACGTATCATCTTGAAAATCGATGGTTACAACTTGATTTGACTGCATATGAGTAAGTAACTCGGGACAGTTGCTAGCCCATTTTCTTAAATCAAAGCCACCACTTTTAAGAAGTGTCAGCAAATCATCCTGCAACGTGCAGGCCTGTTCTAATGATGGGCAGGACCATAATACGTCATCAACGTAGAAGCCTTGTTTGAGCACCTTTGCAGCCTCTGTACGCGGACGTTCAGCATGAGTGAGCTCATCCTCAGCTAGCTGATGCAGCGTGCGCACAGCTATGTAAGGTGCACTACGGAGACCGTAGGTATTCGTTCGAAGTTCGAAGACGCGAACTGGCTCCGTTGGAGATTCTCGCCAAAGAATGTGCTGGTACTTCCTATCAGCAGGATCAATCAGAACAGCCCGATACATCTTTGACACATCAGCAGTGAAACAAACTTTATATAACCGAAAGCGAATTATAATCTTTAGTAAGTCTGGATGTAGTTTTCTGCCTGTCAAGAGTGCATCGTTAATTGAAATACCATTCTTAGGTTGTGCGGAACCGTCGTAAACAACGCGCAGAGGTGTACTTACGGACGATGGACGCAGAACACAATGGTGCGGTATATAATATCCTGACTGCTCAGGACCTTGATATAACTCCATGTGTCCAAGAGATTCATACTCTCGCATGAAGTCAACATAAGACTTATGAAGGTCTGGCGATCGCGCCAGGCGGCGCTCGACCTGTTTAAGCCTTGTTATAGCCACATCATAAGAATCACCAATAGGTGCATGGTGTGGGTTTAATAAAATGGGAGAAACATAACGACCATTTTCATCACGACAGTGTTTTTCTGTGTACATTTTTTCGGCTAACTCCTCCATAGGATCCGTTGGAACTTCACACGGTAAAGATTCCAACTCCCAAAACCGTTTAAGTGTATCATTTAAATAATTATTTTCAATTGTGTACGACACAAATGACGTTGCACACGGTACAACATCGAGACTGTTAGAGCAATTTTTTAACCCTAGTCTCCCAGTTATGACGTAACCAAATATGCTCCCCAATGCCACTGGTACATCTTTATTTATTATAAATTTTGTCCCGTCATAAATATAGGGAAACACTTCACCCGATAAAATAATGTCAATCGGGGACGGTGTATAAAAATACGGATCAGCTAATTGTAAATCTTTATACTTAGTAATCAACTTATCGGGAATAAGTACGTTTGGCAAATCGGATGTAATTTTAGGTAAAATTACAGCATCAATGTTAAACACCGGCGTGTTATTGTAGCGCGGCTGAATAACACACGAAGCCATTCCATAATTTTTTACATATTCGCCACCTAGTCCGAAGATATTATATGGACATTTATTAGCTGATAATCCTAACCGTTGAAAACAATCTAACGTAATAAAATTACTTTGCGCCCCAGAGTCAATTAATACGCGCACGGGCTGATAATTATTAAACGCGTTCAAAACATTCACAACAGCTGTTCCCAAGATAACTGTACAGTTAGAAGTATGCGTAGACGTCAGATGACACACCGTACTGATAATTGATTGTTCGTCTCCCTTGCACGGCGCAGGAGCGGTCTCAGTCGAAATCAGCTGATTCGAACACGGTTTGTTATTATCTATCGCGCTAACTTCACGATGTAACAGAACATGATGCGGTAAATTACAGATTAAACATTTAAAATTACTTTTACACGCCTTAACGGTATGATTTGATTTTAAACAATTATGACATAATTTTAATTCATTCGCACGGCGAATACGTTGCTCATTAGACAATTTACGAAATTGTTCACAACGGAAAATCATATGATTACTATCACAATGTACACATAAACCCTTTAACCCAGAGCGTGTAGAAGATAGCGAATGCTTTTTTGTATCCTTTTGTCGCGAATCATTTTGTTGATATTTATTAGAATACACATTAGAATATGACGCAGAATGATCTAGAACTTTTATTTGATTATGTATAAATAATGCTAATTCATCGAAGGTAGGAATGGAATTTTGATCTAATTTTTGTTCAAAATGTTTTCGAGTTTGTGGATCTAATGCCCTTAACGCAATATGACACATTACATAACTGCTTAAATCTTTAATATTAAGTGCCTGTATTGCCTTATACGAATGTTCGAAGTTCTCAATAAACATGTTCAAATCAGCAGACGATTCCTTGCGTAACGGTGAAAAGTTTAACATTTTATCTAGGTACCTACCAACTAACAATCTATTGTCTCGATATTTATCAATTAAACTCTGCCAGACGAGATCGTAGTTATTGGCGGATATCGGTACACTTTTAACCATATTTAATGCAGAACCTTTCGTGCAAGACAATAGATAATGAAATTTATCAATTTTTGGAATGTGCGGCTGATCATGTACTAACGAGCAAAATGTTTCATAAAATGTATTAAAATTCTCAATATCCGAATTAAATGTAAATAATTCAAGTTTAGGCAGGCGAGGGCGGGACTCCATGGTAACCAAGCGATTCTCACCGTTATTGCCGATGCGTGCCGAGCTATATTTCGAAGCACATAATTTCACTCGAAAATATAGTTCATCAAAACTTTGTAACTCTTGACTTCTAAGTATTGACTCAGAATCAACTAAAAGTTCTTGTTCGAATATATCGAATATTATTTTTTCGAATGAACTACGTAGGTCACTAATTTCAGAGACGTGCAATAAAAACAATTCTTTCGTATCAGAATTCGATAAATCGTGGGACATATCATATACCTTTTGCATTTGTGAAAACAAGAGTTGTTTTCGTTGAATTAACACGGTTAATTCTTTGGGTAATGGATTTTTCTTATCACTAGAAGTTTTTGCTTTAGGTGCCGCCATCTTGTGAAACAACACACGTAGCCCAATGAAATTATAAAATTAATAATATATTACTTTCACTAATACTTGTTACCTATACAATTTAATTATATAACACTTAGCTGAATAATTGTACGACAAAAATAATTTATGTGTTTTGTTTATATTGTATACTTCGTATAGTGGAGAAAAGTAAAGTACATAAGATATGTATAGAACGTCTACACAATGAAATTATAATTTCATTAAATAATGGGGAATAAGAAGTAATTGGCACGGCCAATATAAATAAATTATATGCTAAGAACGTCTTAACATATATGATATTTATTGGGAGGTATTCTAACACGGTTAGAAATAACGGTACAGAACGTCTGTACTGTCTAAATACCTGGGAATTACGAATTCCTAGGTGAGGTATGAGACCTTAGGAGCGGTATCCTGGGTCGAAGTGACCAAAAAAAGAGACTGTACGGTATGCACAGCCTGCAGTGGACTGTATGAGGTAAGTTTACTGAACTAGGTGAGGAACTGATATTATCCTATCCCTGCAAGCCGCGAAGAAGTAATTAAAAAATACTCCACCAACCTTTCATCCACTTTCGCCGAGGGCAGTAGTGTCGTCGCAGTAGGCTCGCCAAACCGCGCGGTCAGCTTCACTATATTCTATACAACTATGCAGTTCACAGCACCACAAAACACTATTATGGTGGTTCCAACAGTTCCGTTAAACAATGTCCTACCAAGGATTAAGCAGGTGCGGCAATTACGAATACACCGAGTGGCACAACCGCCTGGCGGACCGAGTTGTGTCAAATCTTCTACTCAACTCTCATAACGACGGTTGCAGAATCGAAGTTGTGAAGTTTCTCCAAATACCCTCCACATAACTTGCAAGGACCGAACACTACCATAAACGATTTTACGAACAAGAACAGCACAACTTGTGCTCTCTCGTTTTTTACAAACTTCCCCGAACGATGATGAGGTTAGTAATTTTCTCCTTGTACTCATCCACTCAGAACTACTTCTTTGCAAATGGGTCGACCTTTCAAGCTCCTCTCTTTCAGCACAAGACAACTTTAAATCGGCTAAAAAAGATGACTTGGCTTTCTCATATAATTCTGGACTCAGATCAGGTTTTTCGCAGTTTGGTCCATAGTGAGCGTCTTTCGATACAGCGCTGTGGCTCTTTTTCAATCTTAATTTAGGTTTAGCAATTAAACGGATTCTACGATTACAATTTTCCACTTTCGCGATCAAAGGATTAGGACTAGATTTAAATATTACTTCATGAGTTTTACTATGAATCGATCCTGTATTAAAAAACACAACAGCAGCTGCGCATCGGCCCGCATAAGAACCACGGGAAGAATAATTTACACGCTTACCCCCTACTAATTTGGCAATCACTGCGTTAAATCTTTCAACTATATTACTTGTACAATTATGAATTAAACTTCTAGAATGATATGACAGTCTTTTACTTAAAATGTGTACCGCGTCCATTAATCCGCATCCAACAATTGCTGGAAGCAACCCAACAGGTTCTATTCGACGAGTATCAGGTCTACAGAAATACTCCTTGCAATATTGGTGATTACCAAATACGTGTTGTGGACCATTTAGGATATCTTCACTAAGATTTTTTATTTTTTCTTCGAGTGACTGATTTTGATCGCCCCAATATTTAATAGCGCATTTTACACCCGTTCTTAAACGCAAATACCTTTCTTTTAGGAATTTCCGCAATTCGCAAGGATACTTAGTGTCTTTCGACAGTTTCTCCAAGCTATTTCAGTAGTTTCGTAAAAGATGATTTTTGCATTAAATTTTCTCTACTGTTAAATTACCGTACGGTCGCGAATCTAGTATTTTTTTATAAGTACTGGAATCGCCGTCTGCTACAAATTTATTATAAATTACACCGTGATCAACAATGGAACGTTTAAACCCCTCAACTATTATGGTCGATTCCATACCGGTAGATGATCCCGAATAATTCTTGAAACAACGGTGTTCCGAGGGCTGACTGCCGTTCTTTGCGGCTCGTGCACAAACTACGCAGTATTTATTTTTAACTCCAAAAAACAATACTTTATTAGTTTTAATGCCAATTATCGCAGCTGCGCCGGACAAGGCGGAAAAATTCTTACTATAAGATCTCTTGCTCCAACAACCGTCAACAGCAACAGATATTAATGGTGTACCATTTTTATCAACACTACCTATAGACACTGCGTACTCCGCTTCTTCCTTGACAGCTTCTGCCATGGAATGTGCTGCTGTCTTTTCCCACCAATCGCAAACCATATTATTAATTTCATTGTATAATGAAGGTGACATGATTGGTAGGGCTACTGCGGCAGTTAATGTTTTTAACTGATAGTAGCTCCCACCAGATGATATGATACCAGATACAATTTGATGATTCACTTCCATTCTATCTTCTTTCTTTTCAATCAAACACACAGTAAATTTCATACTACACATACTACATTTCATGATGAGTTTTGAGTCCAGACCAACTTTTACTTCACCTATTATACTGAGGTAACTTAACTTACAATCCATTGGACCGTGGTCCCCTATGGCCTGAAGAGCTTTAAAAAAAAAAGAAACGTCTACAAGTCTACGCCCAACTTCCATTTCATCCACCTTTCCCTCTTGGTCGTTTTCAATAACTAGTTCCTGTAAAGAAAGATAATGGCTTGATTTTTTTTATAAAAAATAATTAAAAATTTAAAAAAATGCAAAAGAATTAATACAATATTAGGTTCCTGATGAATAGAAATTATAATTTCTTTACGCATTAGGTATTGTTTTTTTATGACGTCACCTATTTGAACGTAAATTTTCTTTTGAGAAAGTAATTGAGAAGTATTTCGGTACTAAGGTGTTTGTCTCTCGATGAAAATAATAAATATTGCAAGAAAAAATCTATAGGTAGGTATTGAGATTTTGTCTTCGCCCATCACTAAGTAGTTTGTTTATTTATGTAACAAGTCTACAAGAATTACGTATAATAACTTACCTCTATACAGCGCGTAGCATTGTTGCTCAGAGTCTCGGCCCCAAGGTTTTCTTTATTTTCAATACTGGAAATATTATTCATCAATATTATCCACTTTTTATTTATTTTGTACAACCCTAAGCCAGATGCTAGGCGCCTCGCGTCTGTTTGGCGGTATAGGTATAGGTATGTCGACAAAGTTGCGCTGTCGCCTACTTCCACAATTTGATATTTAGACAATACTAGCCGACCCGGCGAACTCCGTATCGCCTTTTTTTTTTTTTAAAAATCCTATTATTTTGATATTACATACAGATACTTCAATTTTATTTATCAGTATAGATATAGATAATACAAACCAATATTTACATGTTATTGTAGGTATATGTCTGAATCGGGCGATCTAAATCATATGACATATTGTATTAGCTTTGTAATGTACCCTGTTCAAATGCGATAATAAATAAGTAGGGAGGAACTTACATTTTATTCCGAGATCTTTTGGCTTTCATATTTTTATAATGCGTACAAAACTTTCTTTTCCCTGGTATGACACTCAAATTCAATCAGTCCTGCGCAAAAAATAGCCTATGTTACTCAGTGATAATGTAGCTTTCGAATGATAAAAGAATTATCGGTCCAGTACTTTTTGAGTTTATTCGTTACATACAAAAATCCAAATCTTTCCTCTTTATAATACCTATTAGTGTAGATATTGTATTTTTTACGATTTATATCTAGTTCCATCATGGTTTTCTTTCAGACATTCATTATATCGATACTTTCTACTAACTGAAAATAAATTAATTATAAAAATGTTATACTTACAGTTTTTTACAAAAAACACAAATTCACAATACGTAATTCTGCTGTCTGCAGCCGACAAGCGTGGTGTCGCGTTCACTTACAGAAAGGAACTGCCGTTAGTGACCACCAAGATTGCACGAATGAAACGAACGCTTTATCCCATACATTTGTGTATGAAAAAATTACCTTAAAATATATCTAGATTTTAGGGCTTTAAAAGAGGAAGTCTTTGTTTGTAAAGGTATAAAAAGAAGTATAAAGCTATACTTATTGGTTTCTTCAGTGTTCAAAAAGTGTTTCTTTTTATCAATTTGTGTTGATTTATGGGGTTAAATCTGAATAATACGAAGTCATGTTTTTGCATTTTTACTCAATTTTGTGCGTTTGTTGACGTTTATTATATAACAACTATTAGGTTTAAGAGTTTAATATAAGCATGAACATACTTATTGGTCTTTGATTGTAATATATACAAATTATCATTGATATCAATCATATGTAAATAGGTTAAATATGAAAAATCGTAACACTCTTTTCGGTGATTTTCACGATCTACACCCTTAAATTCATTCTTCATCTTAAACTTTAATATGCTGTATTAAATATTAAGAAGAATGCAATCTTATAAAAATAGATGGTTGTCTGCAAAGTCTGTTTACGGACGATGAAATTATCAGTGATAACGTCATTTTATGAATTGAACAACCATAAACAATGTAAACCACATTAACTTTTCACTTCACTTTATAAACAGTTGTACGTGTATATTGTGTGCTTTCGCTATCTCTCTTGTACATGGACTCATCGACCGACGGAGTGGAAGTGAGATAGATTCGTTGCAAGCCGAACGCTTGGGTCGATAGTGCCTCTCTGTCGCTTGGTCCGTGCTCTCGCTTGTACGCTTGGGTCAGGTGGAACATAACATATTTTCTTGCGTGCAGCTAGCATTCATCGATTTACAAGACGTTATCACGTCAAAAACAATAACTTGCATATAATATAAATATACATACATACATATCATCACGCCATATCCCTTACAAGGTAGACAGAGAGAACAGAGAACTCTATACTCGCGTACTTTACTCGCTTCCTCGACATTCATAATCCTCTTCACACACGCTCGCCGGTTTCGGAGACTCTTGACTCCACCTTCCTTCAGTACGTGACCAATCTGGTCTGGGTAGGTTAGTCTCGGTCTCCTACGGTGCCTACATCCTTCCACAACTTCCGATCTACGATCATCCTAGATCATTCGTATTACCATGGTAAGTAACGCTTTAAGCGTTGTTTGAGATAAAACGCCTAAAAGAACCTCCTTTCTTCCTACTTATATAAATTCTTCTTCTTCTTATATATTGGCAATCAGCTACTTATACGAGCTATTGGTGCCAGTGTCAAGTTATAAATATTTTTACGTTTTTAGTCTTTCAGGTTAGTCATTGTCTAAGTTAAATTGTCGCCATTAACAGTGCAATGGCCACACTGTTAATGGTATCTTGTGGGAATTTTGATGGAAAACGAAAACGTTGTAAAACACTTTTATATGATATTCACTACATCCCAGTAATTCCGCGACATCATATTACATAAAATGCCATCAAAATTATCTAATATAACACGTTAAAACACTAAGATATCGAATATAATACAAGAGCACCACATGACGTTTTCAAATTCCCGTCAAAAGTCCTACTTATATAAATATAAGTATCCATTCATCCATCCATCAGCCTGTAAACGTCCACTGTTGGACATAGGCCTCCCCACGAGAATGCCATCTATAACGGTCCTGTGCCACCTGCATCCAGCGGTTTCCTGCGACCTTGATGAGGTCATCAGTCCACCGAGTGGGGGGTCGCCCTACGCTGCGTCGTCCGATTCGTGGTCGCCACTCGAGAACCTTTTTTCCCCAACGGTTGTCGGTTCGTCGAGCGATGTGGCCTGCCCATTGCCACTTCAACGTGCTAATCCTTAGGGCTATGTCGGTTACACCCGTTCTTCTACGGATTTCCGTATTTCGGATTTTATCACGTAGAGAAATACCGAGCATAGCCCTTTCCATAGCACGCTGAGCGACTTTGAGCCTTGTTATGAGGCCGACATTTAGAGACCACGTTTCAGTGCCGTAAGTCATCGCTGGTAACACACACTGGTTATAAACCTTTGTTTTCAGACACTGCGGCATATTAGACGAGAAGATCCTCCTAAGTTGCCCGAACGCTGCCCAGCCGAGTTGGATTCGTCGGCTGACCTCTTTCTCGAAATTGGATCTACCTAATTGAACTGTTTGTCCTAGGTAAACATAGTGATCGACAACTTCGAGAATCGCATTCCCAACCAGGACCGGTACAGAAATGACATGAGCATTAGACATGATTTTCGTCTTGTCCATGTTCATTTGCAGCCCTACTAGTTGGGAGACCTTGCTGAGGTCATTGAGCATGGCGCTAAGGTCCTCCAGGGATTCTGCCATGACTACGATATCATCTGCGAATCGAAGGTGAGTGATGTATTCGCCATTGATGTTGATGCCGAGTCCGGTCCAGTCTAAGAGCTTGAAGACATCTTCCAGCGCAGTGGTGAACAGTTTCGGAGAGATAACGTCTCCCTGTCTCACGCCTTTCTGCAGCTGGATCGGTTTCGTACTCTTATCCTGGATGCGGACTGACATAGTAGCGTCTTTATACAAACACTTCAGCACTTCGATATATCGATAGTCAATTTGGCACCTCTGAAGGGACTGCAGCACTGCCCAAGTTTCGACAGAATCAAAGGCTTTCTCATAGTCCACGAACGCTAGACACAGAGGCCGATTATACTCCTCGGTCTTCTGTATAATCTGGCGTAGCGTGTGGATGTGGTCTATGGTACTATAACCTTTTCGGAAACCGGCTTGTTCGGGCGGCTGGAAGTCGTCTAGCTTGCGCGCGAGTCGGTTCGTAATGACTCTTGAAAACAATTTGTACACGTGGCTCAGGAGTGAGATGGGTCTGTAATTCTTTAAGAGCGTTTTATCGCCCTTCTTGAAAAACAGCACCACCACACTCCTGGTCCACGACTCTGGAACGTCGCCCCCGAGAATGACAGAATTAAACAGCTTCTGTAGGGCTTTTAAAACTGGCTTGCCGCCTGCCCTCAGGAGCTCTGTGGTAATTCCGTCATCTCCCGGTGCCTTTCCGTTCTTTAATTGTTTTAGAGCCATTCTGATCTCGTACAAGCTGACGTCCGGGATTTCTTCGGTATAGTGCCGAGTTAGCTTGGATCTGGGGTCTTGGACCAAGCTGACAACAGGATTCAGGGATGATTTGTACAACTGCCCATAGAACCTTTCGACCTCTCCCAAGATCTCACTCTGGGATGAAATGACAGTACCGTCATCGGTCTTCAGCTTAGTCATTTGGCTCTGCCCAATAGACAAATCTCGTGCGAGTACTTTGGAGCCTCGATTTCGCTCTATCGCCTCTTCAATACGCAGTGTATTAAATCGGCGAATATCGCGTCGCATAGATTTAGAGATTTGTCTATTAAGCTGCCTGAGTTCGGACCAATCGGCTGAAGACTGTACCGTCATTTCCTTTCTCCTCTCCATGAGTTGAAGAGTCTGGTCAGAAAGCTTTTTTGTTCTAGTAGCGCGATGGGCCTTAAAGAATTTTGACCCGACCGCGTGGACAGTTTCCACGAACCTGTTGTTCATATCGTTCGAAGATTCGCACTCTTCCAGGCATTGGAAGCGATTATGTAATTCGAGTTGAAAGCTATCGGGGTTCTGGTATAATCTGGTATAAATATAAGTAATAAATATGAATTGATGTGTGTGAGAGAACGCTCTGACTTTTACAAGTATCGCTAGTTTCCAATGTATTATTTTACTTCTTCTTCTTCTTCTTATGTATTGGCAATCAGCTACATATACGAGCTATTGGTGCCAGTGTCAAGTTATAAATATTTTCACGTTTTTAGTCTTTCAAGTCAGTCGTTGTCTAAGTCAAATTGTCACCATTAACAGTGCAATGGCCACACTGTTAATGGTATCTTGTGGGAATTTTGATGGAAAACGAAAACGTTGTAAAGCACTTTTATATGATATTCACTACATCCCAGTATTTCCGCACATCACATTACATAAAATGCCATCAAAATTATCTAATATAACACGTTAAAACACTAAGATATCGAATATAATACAAGAGCACCACATGACGTTTTCAAATTCCCGTCAAAAGTCTTATTATTTTACTCTATGATCGCTAGGGCGTTGACAGGAGATGGTGTTTAAAAGAGCAACCTGACGGATCAGCTATGGAAGAAAAGGACTCGATACCGATGCTCCAATTAGATGACAATAATAATACGGCTGATGAAAGAGTTGCACACCGCCTTTTCCGCTATCACGAGCGATTTGGCCCAAGAGGAAAATCGTAAGTGAGACGTATCACACATTATCAATATCGATTAAAACTTACTAAAAATAATATTGGCGATATAATATTGGATAATAATTTTGGAAACGACAAAGGGATAGAACGCATATAAAATCTACGCAAGAGAAGGAGAAACTCGAAATAAAACTCTATACCAACACGTCTGACCAGCGTGGTATAGTAGGTTAATTTCCCTCCCATTCGGAGTAGGCCCGAGCCTAACTGTGCGACATATATAGGCTGAAAAATAATATCTTACTCTATCTCCAACAATATTTCGAATCATCATTTGGCTTAGAAAATTTTAAAATTGCTAATAAAATTTCAGTGAAATAAATGTAAAAAGTGTATACTAGCAATATAGTTACAAGAAATGATGTTATCTTTTCCGTTTGCAGGCAAAAAAAAAACTTACGTGAACAACACTAACAAACCTAAAAGGAATACACCATGTTTGTGTACAGAATTTAGCTGCATAAAGGCGACATTTAACGCTGACTCTGTATTGGGTTCAAATTTTATTGTTAACTAGATTGAATTCACACATATTCAGTTTCATTCTTATTTTCATTGCTAAATATAAAAAATCAGATATTACTTCTTTAACCTAAAAATATCAACTAAAACAAAGCACGATTACGAAGTGAAAAAGATGTCACAAGCGGGATTCGAACCCACATCTATTGGGATTCCGGCCCAATCGTGCTGCCACTACACCACCGTGACTAATTGTAGGACATGCAAATTGGCATGCAAATTGCAAAGGCGCGGGTTCGAATCCCGCTTGTGACATCATTTTTCACTTCGTAATCGGGTTTTATAAATAATTAAGCATATTAAATGCTAAATTTCAGTAATTTAAATAACAAGGTTGTGTCATCGTTTAATACAATTCTAACTGTAAAGTTTTAAGTATTAAGCCTATAACAATGTGTAAACATTGTCGGGTAGATAGCATACCGTCACCTTAAGACGTAAATGTGATACGAAGTGAAATTTGCATGTCCTACAATTAGTCACGGTGGTGTAGTGGCAGCACGATTGGGCCGGAATCCCAATAGGCGAGGGTTCGAATCCCGCTTGTGACATCATTTTTCACTTCGTAAACGGGTTTTATAAATAATTAAACATATTAAATGCTAAATTTCAGTAATTTATATAAAACAAAGCAAATAACTTTTTTTTTATAGTTTATGGTAGAAAACAAACACACACGTTGTTAAGTGTTACTACCGGCCTTTCTTCTCCTGGATTCTTGGATTTTTGGAATACCAGGGTATAGCTAAGCTGCTACCTACCAACCAAAACTCATCCTAGTGGGGTTTCCAGTTCTCTCGGACGAAGCGCAACAGCACATCGCCACTGCTCAGACGTAGATTTGGTGCGAGAGTGTGCTATCAGCCTGGACGGAGCGGCCCACGGCTGTAGACATGAAAGCTCACATTACAAATCTTTTAAATTCTCAGTTTCTTTTTTCTACTATAATATTCATGTATTGTATGCATTTAATCTTCCTCTTGAATCTCTCTATCTACTGATACAAATCACATTAAAATCCGTTCTGTAATTTAAAAGATGAAGAAGCATATACACAAAAAGGACGACTTCATTTTATTCTATGTATAGATATTGATCATCATCATTCTCCTACTCTTATCCCAATTACTTGGGATCGATACAATATGTACTCTTCTTTCATAGTACATATTGTAGAATTTATTGGCAATAGTTTTATGACCGGCCGCCTGTCAGACGTCAACCCTACTTGGGAATATAATTGTTGACCAAACGGCAGCAGATAGATTTAGCCCAGATCGTTATAAAGCTCTTAGTCGGCTTTTACGACATCCACGAGCTACGTAAGGGTGCGTAGTATTCGTAGCCGCTACTACACATGTATAGATATAGATAGATGTAGATAAGTAAAAAACAAAATTACTCTATGCATAAATGATAATAATGATTTCATGTTGGCACAGCCTCTCAAATTCGCGCCAAAAGCAATTAAATTCAATCAAAACCATTTGGATATGTTTCAATTTTTGTAAAGCCTATTATTTTAGAGTATAATATTATATTTTTGTTTTATTTATTACCGTTCTATTTTATCTATTTCTACTCTTCTCATAAATATTCGTAAAGTAAATGATAAAGTAATAATCATTAAGCTTGGCATTGAATTTAGCGAATGTGTCTGTGGTTTTATTATTCTAGAAAAGTGCTGTTGCCTAATTTCCTAATCTTGGCCCAGTTTTAACGACCTGTACAGAAAAATTAAAAGTGACTTATTTTGTTTTTTTTTATTACTTATGGTGGCAAACGAACAAGCAGCACAGCTGATGGTAAGTGTCACTGCCACCCATGGACCTTTGCAATACCAAGGGTATAGCATAGCTAGGCCACTACTAATACAAACTGCAAACCCACCCAGTCGAGCAAGAGTTGTAATGATTTCCGATGTTTACACGAATATTAAACATTTGAAATAAAATTATTTTTACGGATTCTATCGCGTTGGTATTTAAATTTTTAATTTCCCGGACGTTACTCTACTGCGTTCATGATCACGGGAGGACTCTTCCGTGACAAATAATTTTATTTAAATTACTGAAATTTAGCACTTAATATGCTTAATTATTTATAAAATCCGATTACGAAATGAAAAATGATGTCGCAAGCGGGATTCGAACCCGCGTCTATTGGGATTCCGGCCCAATCGTGCTGCCACTGCACCACCGCGACTAATTGTAGGACATGCAAATTTCACTCCGTATTATATTTACGTCTTAAGGTGACGGTATGCTATCTACCCGACAATGTTTACACATTGTTATAGGCTTAATACTTCAAACTTTACAGTTAGAATTGTATTAAACGATGACACAACCTTGTTATTTAAATTACTGAAATTTAGCACTTAATATGCTTAATTATTTATAAAATCCGATTACGAAATGAAAAATGATGTCGCAAGCGGGATTCGAACCCGCGTCTATTGGGATTCCGGCCCAATCGTGCTGCCACTGCACCACCGCGACTAATTGTAGGACATGCAAATTTCACTCCGTATTATATTTACGTCTTAAGGTGACGGTATGCTATCTACCCGACAATGTTTACACATTGTTATAGGCTTAATACTTCAAACTTTACAGTTAGAATTGTATTAAACGATGACACAACCTTGTTATTTAAATTACTGAAATTTAGCACTTAATATGCTTAATTATTTATAAAATCCGATTACGAAATGAAAAATGATGTCGCAAGCGGGATTCGAACCCGCGTCTATTGGGATTCCGGCCCAATCGTGCTGCCACTGCACCACCGCGACTAATTGTAGGACATGCAAATTTCACTCCGTATTATATTTACGTCTTAAGGTGACGGTATGCTATCTACCCGACAATGTTTACACATTGTTATAGGCTTAATACTTCAAACTTTACAGTTAGAATTGTATTAAACGATGACACAACCTTGTTATTTAAATTACTGAAATTTAGCACTTAATATGCTTAATTATTTATAAAATCCGATTACGAAATGAAAAATGATGTCGCAAGCGGGATTCGAACCCGCGTCTATTGGGATTGTGTCATCGTTTAATACAATTCTAACTGTAAAGTTTGAAGTATTAAGCCTATAACAATGTGTAAACATTGTCGGGTAGATAGCATACCGTCACCTTAAGACGTAAATATAATACGGAGTGAAATTTGCATGTCCTACAATTAGTCGCGGTGGTGCAGTGGCAGCACGATTGGGCCGGAATCCCAATAGACGCGGGTTCGAATCCCGCTTGCGACATCATTTTTCATTTCGTAATCGGATTTTATAAATAATTAAGCATATTAAGTGCTAAATTTCAGTAATTTAAATAACAAGGTTGTGTCATCGTTTAATACAATTCTAACTGTAAAGTTTGAAGTATTAAGCCTATAACAATGTGTAAACATTGTCGGGTAGATAGCATACCGTCACCTTAAGACGTAAATATAATACGGAGTGAAATTTGCATGTCCTACAATTAGTCGCGGTGGTGCAGTGGCAGCACGATTGGGACGGAATCCCAATAGACGCGGGTTCGAATCCCGCTTGCGACATCATTTTTCATTTCGTAATCGGATTTTATAAATAATTTTATTTGATGTTTTGTTCTTAACTTGAAGTTTTAGAGTTCTGTTTTGAGTATGCCATGTTTTTTTTTATTTTTTATGGTGGCAAACGAGCAAGCAGCACACCTGATGGTAAGTGTCACTGTCGCCCATGAACCTTTGTAATACCAAGGGTATAGCTTAGGCCGCTACTAACAAATAAAATACCCATACCCACCCAGATGAGCTTCCGACTCTCTCGCTCACCGAACGAAGCACAATAGCACATTATCATTACTCAAACGTCGATCTTCTGCGAGAGTGTGGTGGCCCCAGATAGACCGGCCCGCCCGATGGCTGTATGCGGGGGTGATGGAGAGGCCTAGACACGGCGTTTTTACCGTTGAGGCCCTCCGGCCCGTACTGATGGAGTGGATGGAGCGGCGGCACGGAGTTCTCTCTTTCCGGTTGGTGCAGGTCTTGTCGGGGCATGGTTGCTTCGGCAAGTACCTGCACACGGTCGTGCGGAGGGAGTGGACTCCGTCCTACCACCATTGCAGTAGCGACGAGGACACGGCGCAACATACGCTCGAGGTATGTTCAGGTTGGGACGGGCAGCGCCGTGACCTCGTCGCTGTCATCGGTGCCGACCTGACGCTGCCGGCTGTTGCGAGAGCGATGGTCGACAGCGTCAGGAATTGGGACGCGGTCGCCGCCTTCTGCGAGGCTGTCATCTCGCAGAAGGAGGCGGCGGAACGGGCCCGGGAGGATTCCCGTGATCCGGGCCGCCGCCCGCGGCCGGGGCGGCGCAGGCGGGAGTACCTGCGCCTGATGCCGCCCTAACCGAGGCTTCGGGTGATCGGACCGGGGAATTGTCCGGTCACCCGACGTGAGGCCACCGCGTGAGGACGACGCCTCGACGGCGAAAGCTGTCGGGGCGTCGACAGGAGAGGAGCCCGAGAGGGCATACCGCCGAGCGGGCCACCGAAGACAAAGATCGGGTACCGGTGGCCCGCTCGCACGGCGAAGAAGAAGTGCTTGCAGGGTGGGTCAATGGGGTTGCGCGCCGCCTCTTCCGTCACCCCGAACCGATTTGGCGGGGTGCGACGTCCATAAACCACCGCAAAAAAAAAAAAAAAAAAAAAGATAGACCGGCCCGCGGCTGTAGACAGAAAACTGTGAACAGCGAGGATAGATTTTATCTACGATCGATCTCTGGCGAAACGAGCGGGAACTTATGTTACACAGTTTGGAAGTCACCTGTGGAGTAGTACGTTGTAATAACTTTCAAAATATAACTAATCAGAGATGCACCATGTATCATTATGGTATTTTTTTAATGCATATGTTGGCAAACGAGCAAGCAACACACCTGATGCTAAGTGTCACTGCCGACATGGACCTACGCAATACTAAGGGTATACTTAGGACACTGCTTACCAATAAAATCCCCAAACACACCCAGTCGGGCCTCATCGTGAAACCATTCTAGTGGTACAATAAAATCAAGAAAATTAGGCCCTATAGTCCGCGATTGATAGACAGAAATAAGAAAATCGGTGAATTATGACAACTTACGCCACTCTTCAATCCGTAGTTAGACAAAAAAAAATCGAATTATATTGTGAGGTTAAAATAATACTGTCTGGAAATAATTGTGCCATTTCAACTCTGATACAACTTAGGGGCTAGTTTCTATGCATAAGACAAATAGATCGTTGACACTTTGTGGCATGTCACTAACATATGGGGTAAGGATGCCCTCGAGCGAGTAATATTTCATTCAGAACCCCTTTTGTAACAGTTGGCAGATTTAAAGGAAATGAGGAGAAAATGACTCTTTTTATGTGTATAGTGAATTTTTTATGACATCCTTCTTTTTTACTTTTTTTTTTGCAGTGAAAACTATTTTAGTGGCGTTGTCCACAAAAATATTAAAATCGCGTCAGGCCACGTGACCTGATCGAAAATTCGTAAGATCCAGGGAGAGCAGACCGTAGGAGTGGAAATAATAATATAATATGTGTAATATAATATAATGTACTTAATATGTGTATTTATTGTACTCCCTTGGGTACGCTTTTTATTTTTTGGTATTGCTTTTTTTTTTTTTTTTTTTTTTTTTTTTCATAGGTTTAAGTTTTCACTTTTGTCGACAGTCCTCCTCGCGACTGCTTTGCAGATGGTGGCAGACAAGCAAGCAGCACACTTGATGGGAAATATTCCTATCACTCCTGGATCTTTGCAATACCATTGGTATAGCTAGGTCGCTACATACAATTGAAACTCCATATCTACCCAGAAAATTGGTCTGCTATCTCTCACGCTCACCGAACGAAGTGGAACAGCAAATTGCCACTACTTTGAGCAGACGTATTTCTGTGAGAGTGTGGTAACTACCCCAGATGAACTGGCCCACAGCTGTAAATAGAAAAGTGTCAACAATGTGGCCTTACCACTATAATCTTAAAAATATACATTAATGGTAATAAACTCACTCACTAGGGTTTAGATTACATGACCACCGAAGACAAAGATCGGGTACCGGTGGTTCGCTCGCACGGCGAAGAGAGAGGAGTTTTCAAATCAAATCAAATCATTTATTTTGCATAAGCCCCATAGGGGCACTTACATATTGTCAATTTTACATTGTTTTTTTATAATTAAATTCAATTAATCTACCACCGGATCGGAAAGCAGCCACATACTGAGAAGATCCGGCAAGAAACTCAGTGGGCTCGTCATTTTTTTTTATTATATTTTTTCACAAAAGAGTTTGGTTACATGTTTAATTTATGTTAGCTCCAGTGATATGCCCTTCGAGTAAAGATTCATTTTTAAAATTTTGTATATAATACAAAATTAAACTAAGAATATTTATAAAACAAAAAAGAAAGAAAAATGGCTGGACCAGATCCCACAAGCGGCACCCGATCACGAGTTAACTATTAGAGCAGCCATCACGCCCCTCAACCACATTGGAGGGAAGGGAGAGACCCGCTCCACGTAGCTACCGCAAGCAGAGACCTTTTCAGTGAGCATGACCACACCATAATCTATAAATTTGAAACAGATAGCTTGGATAATTAAATACATAACTCGTTAGGCAAAACACGCTACACTGTACAATTAAGATAATACAAATAATACAAGAGTAAGTGATAAACATTAAAAGGGCAATTGCTGAGAGAGGAGCTGCTCATAATCCTTCCGTATTATCATTTAGATAATCCGAAATGCTGTAATATCCTTTTCTGCACAGTCTGTTTTTGATAGCCTTTTTGAACTTATTCATTGGCATATCTCGGATATCTTTAGGCAGTTTATTGTAAAAGCGTATACATTGCCCCATGAAAGACCTACTAATTTTTTGTAGGCGAGTATGATAGATAACTAGATTATCCTTATTTCTAGTGTTCACACGGTGTATATCACTATATTTATCAAATTCATTAATATTTTTTTTTTACATATAGTATGTTTTCGAATATGAATTGTGATACAACGGTTAGAATGTTTATTTCCCTAAAATTTTTCTCTCAGTGAAGCTCTTGGCCCTAGATTATAAATCGCGCGGACAGCCCGTTTTTGAAGAACAAAGATGTTTTTCAAATCTGCAGAGCAACCCCAAAGCAGAATGCCATAAGACATAAGACTATGGAAGTAGGCGAAATAAACAATTCTAGCCGTTTGAATATCGGTTAACATTCGAATTTTTTTTACCGCATAAGCCGCTGAGCTTAGCCTACTTGATAATTTTTCAATCTGAGGACCCCAATGGAGTTTAGTATCGATGGTAATACCCAAAAACGCCGTGGACTCCACAAGCTCTAGGGCCACACCATTCATTTGAACATTGGTTTCCACTAGTCTCACATTAGGTGTGGTGAATTTAATACATTTGGTTTTCTTTTCATTAAGAACCAAGTTGTTTGTACTGAACCAATGAACAACATTTGACAGAGCGTTGTTCACATCGTCATAATTAATCATTTGTCTTTTAATTTTAAACAATAAGGAGGTATCATCTGCGAACAACACTATGTTTTGGTTATCCCCTACATAATAAGGTAAGTTATTAATATATACAAGGAACAGAAATGGCCCCAGAATGGATCCTTGTGGAACGCCCATTTTTATAACAGAACCAGATGATCGTACACCATTAACATCGACCCTCTGAATTCTGTTGTACAAATATGATGTTAAAAGTTCGAGAGCCTTATTCCTGATCCCATAGTGGTATAATTTCTTGACGAGAATTTCATGGTGTACACAATCAAACGCCTTGGATAAATCGCAAAATATACCTAAAGCATCATGCGATTTCTCCCAGGCTGTAAAGATATTTTTTAATAATTCTACACCCGCATCAGTAGTAGAGCAATTCTTAGTGAAGCCAAATTGCTGTTTGTGAAATATATCATGTCTCTAAAATGATGTAACATTTGACTCAGCATAAGTCTTTCAAAAACTTTACTAAGTGTGGGTAGTATGGAAATTGGTCGAAAATTATTAAGATCAGACATACTACCCGCTTTGAACAAGGGAATCACTTTTACGGTGGGTCTATGTGGTCACGCGCCGCCTTTCCGTCACCTCGGACCGATTTGGCGGGGCGAGACGCATCCATAGTCCACCAATAAAAAAAAATGGTTTAGATTACATTGACCCGGGTTTGGAGCATTTTTTTTTATTGCTTATGGTGGCAAACGAGTAAGCAGCACACCTGATGGTAAGTATCACTGCTGTCCATAGACCTTTGCTATACCAAGTGTATAGCTAGGCCGCTGTCTACTGGGCTAGCGGTTCTCCCGCTTGCCGAACGAAGCGCAATAGCACATTGCCATTACTCAAACGTCGACCTTTTGCGAGAGTGTGGTACTACCCCGGACGGACCGGCCCTCGGCTGTAGGCAGTTAACTGTCAACAGCGTAGTTCTAGCACTATTTAATGCTTATCATCAAAACGATGTATAGCAGCATCTATGATCCCTACTGCATGCACTTCGGCGGTGCGTGGTTGTTGTAATATATTACTAAGAGCTTAACATCGATCTGGGTCAACACCACCTGATTCCTTATGGTCCACAATTACATTCCCAAGGTGATTTGACGCAAATGGATGGTTATAAAATTGTTGCCATAAGTTTAGCAATATACAGGGTGTAAGGGGACCGCTCTCGGAAGCAAAGACAGGTAATTCTACTAGTCCTACTTGTAATGATAGGCTAGAAAAAAAATCCATTCGGATGAAAAAAACATTTTTTTTTCACTACGCGAGGTCGTTGAACTCTTGAACATATGATCGTGAGTTTTGAATAGATTGCGTCTTTTCTCATCTGAGTATAGTTACGCATTTTTTAACGAGTTATCGTTACATGTCACTGTCCTAATACGATGGAATGTGAAAAAAACTTAAAAATATTTGGGAAAAAATTAAAAAATTTCATCCGAATCGATTTTTTTTCTAGCCTATCATTACAAGTAGGACTAGTAGGGTTACCTGTCTTTGTTTTCAGGAGCGGTCCACTTCCACCCTGTATATCTAGATATTGCATCGATCCCGATTAATAAGGATCAGAGTAGGATGATGATGATGATGTTAAAGAAGTTATCATCATATCCCATGTATGTCCCACTGTTGGACTCGGGTCTTCTCCGTAATGGGTGGGAAATTAACCTACTATACCACGCTGGTCCGACGTGTTGGTATATATTTCCGTCTCTTGCATAGATGTTATATGCGTTTTATATCCCTTAGTCGTCTCTTACGATCACCCACGGGTAAGATATGGGGTGGTGAATTGTATTCTAACTCCGTCACCATACGGAAATGGGAGTTATTTAAAATAACTAGCTTCTACCCGCGACTTCGTCCACGTGGAGTAGCCGTAAGTTAGCGTTAATCCAAAGTAACTATTCCTCCTACAATATTTCATCCCTCTTTTCAACCCTTTACAACGCTTTTTCCAATTAAAAGGTATGCCTATGTCCTTTCTCAAGCTTTAGACAATCTGTGTACCAAATTTCATTTAAATGGGTTCAGTAGTTTTGCCGTGAAAGCGAAACAGACAGACAGAGTTACTTTCGCATTTATAATATTAGTAAGGATAATTAGAAATATAATGTTAAACAAAACATTATGATAAAAGATAGTTTTAATGTTTTCAATTTTGATCCAGTTAATGTGAATACCGTGAGTCAATATTATTCATCCCTTGTGAATATTATATTTTAAAATTGTTGAAGTTATTGTTGAGTAGTTTAAGAGTTTTACGCCTAAAAAAACAAACTCACATTTGCAGTTATGATATTATAATAACTCATTTGCTTATGGAAAATGAAATTACCGGAAATCCCCACCTATTAATTTACTTAAATAAGAATATCTTGGATGACCATACTTAGCTTGGTATTTTATTTTAGGTGTGTTTTGGAAGATATACATATCTAAATATAATAAAAATAATTAGTAATATATAAAAAAAAACAGGGTGGTGACGGAGTAAGATTACAATTCACCACTCCCTATCTTACCCGTGAGTGATCGTAAGAGTCGACTTAGGGATATAAAACGCATATAACATATATGCAAGAGAAGGAAAACTCGAAACAAAACCCTATACCAACACGTCTGACCAGCGCGGTATAGTAAATTAATTTCCCTGCCATTACGGAGGAGGCCCGACCCCAACAGTGGGACATATATGGGCTGTGATGATAATGATGATGATATTAAAAAAATAAAAATGCAAAAAATTATAAAAAAGGGGAAACTAAGTATCCGAACCGAACTTCGGTTTGTCTGGATTAGACTGTTCCATTTTCCGCAAGTCTATTCTTAATGATCAGCGTCAAAATTGCCTTCATGTTCTAATAGTTGTCAACCAGCGAGAAATTATATATTTTTGTTGCCTAAAAATACTGACAAAAAAAATGTTTTCTATAAGTGAAACACCTTCATGCAAAATTTTATGAAAATCGTTTGAGCCGTTTCCCAGATACCACTACTTTTATCATCCTACCACACTTACATTATTCTACTTTAATTAGTAAAATAATTAGAATAGATTTTAAGTAGAAAAATATATTAAATCCGATTACGAAATGAAAAATGATGTCGCAAGCGGGATTCGAACCCGCGCCTATTGGGATTCCGGCCCAATAGGCGCGGGTTCGAATCCCGCTTGCGACGTAATTTTTCATTTCGTAATCGGATTTTATAAATAATTAAGCATATTAAATGCTAAATTTCAGTAATTTAAAATATATTAACTTACATTTTATTACATATTATTATTTTCCGTGTGGTGACGAAGTAAGAATTAATTCTCCCCCAATCTTTATACAACATCCCATGTATTCATTGTTAAAATTCAATATTAAACGTACTTAAACGAAGAAATCATTTTATTGGAGTAGGCCCAAAGACCCCGTTCCTGAACACCCATGGACGATCATAAAAGACGATTAAGGGATATAAAACACATATAACATCTATGCTAGAGAAGAAGAACTCGAAATTAAACCCTGTGCTGACACGTCTAACCAGCGTGGTATATATACTCAATTTCCCTCCTATTATAGGAGGCTAGAGCCCAACAGTGGGACATATAATATGAAATGTTGATGACGATGACATACTATTATTAAAATATCACAAACTGATTATATTGGTATAAATATATTGGTATAGAGTATTGGTGTAAAGATGCGAAAGGGAATGCTCCGATGGTTCGGACATGTGGAAAGAATGCCGAACGAACGTCTGGTTAAGAAGATATACAATGCGAAAGTGGAAGGATGTAGGTACCGGGGGAGACCGAAACTAACTTACCTAGACCAGATTGATCACTTACTGAAGGAAGGTGGAATCAAAAATCTCCGAAACCGACGAGCGCGTATGAAGAGAATTATGAATGTTGAGGAAGCGAGTGAAGTATGCAAGGATAGAGTTCTCTGGCACTCTGTTCTCTCTGCCTACCCTGCAAGGGATATGGCGTGATGATATGTGTATATGTACAAACTGATATAGTTATCGTATTATTTTATTTATACCGTTACGCGTTTATAGCCAAATGTTTAAATAAAGTTACAATTTCAAATATATTCTCGGAAACTATATAATATTTGATTTCATTTAGAGTTGACATACTATAGACAGAATTTATTGATTCAATTGATTTTATCAGTTCATTGAGCATTATTGCGAATATTCCTCTACCCTTGTGATTTGATTGATTAAATAATCTGAGCGAACGTTTAATACAAATATCTGATAATTTCTCTCAGATATTTCGTAATTACATTTACGTACGATGTTCTATATTTGGAGCTGTTTATTTGTAGAATAAACTGTGTTAATATTTCGTAATATTAACAGATTTTTCCGTGTGGTAACAAAGTTATCATCGTCCACTTGCTCTTATCCCAATTTATTTAGGGTCGACGCAATATGTCTTCTCCTTCCATACAAAGCTATCAGACGTTATCTCTGTGGTCACTCCTTGACTATCCATGTCATGTTTCACGCAGTCCATCCATCTTTTCTTCGTCGTTAGTAAATCCTTGACATCCGTGGCCAGCTTAGAAGCGGAATGGCTGGCGGTGACGTGACTTATTCCATATTTAAAATTTAAGAAAGACTTCAATTTGACGTAATATTCTTTAAGCTGGCGCCAAATATGCATGCACAAATGGCGAACTTTTAACACTCCATAATAAAAGAGAAAGTAACATCACCGTTGGTTTTTTAGTTGGTATTTTAATGCCATCCTGCATCGATAAGTGCTACATAACCCCTTCCATCTTTTCTTCGATCTTCCCTTACTCCTAAAGCCTTCAATATTATACTTAAAATTTCCTCACAACATTACTTTCATCCCGTCTCATCACATGTCCATACCATGTTAACCTTTCACTCCTTAACTTTTCCGTCACTGACGCTACTTTCAAACTTCCTCTTATATGGTCATTTCTTATTTTCTCCATTCTCATCACACCACACATCCATCTCAACATTCGCATCTCCACTACATGCAGTCGTTTCTCATCCGTCGCTTTTGTGCCGTGTGGTGATAGAGTAACAATACAATTCACCGTTATCTATCTTACCCGTGGGTGATCGTAAGAGAAGACTTAATGATATAAAATGCATATAACATCTATGCGAGATATGGAAAACTAGAAACATAGCATGCCATAGTAGGTCAATTTGCCTTACATTATGGAGGAACCTAGAGCTGTGCGGTAGCGGCTACGAATACTACCAACCCTTACTTTGCCCGTGGATGTCATCAAAGACGACTAAGAGCCCTATAACGACCTAGGACAACTATACCTGGTGCTGTTTGGTCTGTCTGGAGAATTATGAATGTTGAGGAAGCGAGTGAAGTATGCAAGGATAGAGTTCTCTGGCACTCTATTCTCTCTGCCTATCTGCAAGGGATATGGCGTGATGATATGTATGTATATATGTATGTATGTACTATAAAAGAAGAGTACATATTGTATCGACTCCAAGTAATTAGTATAAGAGTATCATCTTTTAAAGTATCCACGGGCAAGAAAATAGTGGAATTGTATTATTACTTCGTCAACACACGGAAAAGAAAATAATCCATTCTTAATAAATAATATTAAGAAAGACTTGGTTACTCACTACGAAAATATACCCTGTTTACCAAAATTTTGTTATCTCGCATATGATAAAATTACCGACAGAATCTAGTTATATTCTAAGAGGCTGCCGGACCAGCTTCCGAGCTAAATTATATTAAATTCTTAAAAGATTACTTGCTGGATAGATATTAACTTCGCAAATGTTTAATACGCCGTCCTACCATACTAAGTGTAATAACTTCGCAGCCAGTATTAAATAAAAGAAATACATATTATACGAGATCACACTCCCTCTCTTTTGCCATGGGGCCGGCTACTGGTAGTAAATCCTTGACGTCCGTGGCCAGCCCAGAAGCGGAATGGCTGGCGGTGACTTGACGTATTTCATATTTAAAATTTAAAAAAATAATTCAATTTGACTTAATATTCTTTAAGCTGGCGCCAAAGTTGTATGCACAAAAGGCGAGCCTTTAACACAACAAGTGACGTCGCTGTTGGTTTTTACCCGACTGCAAAGGAGTGGTATTGTGTTTAACAGTCTATGTATGTATATATGTTTGTATGTTCCTTTGAAGCACTATATATACCAAACGCCTGGGTCGATTTTTATGATTCGTACGTCAATCGATTCCTCTTAATCCGGCGGGTGTCACTAAAGACATGACGTTAATGAAAATTCAATATGGCGACTACTGAACGCCATTTTGTGAAAATTTAAAAAAATAAAGTCAACAAACTATGTCGTGTGGGGTATCGTTGAATAGGTATTTAAAAATCATTTTTAGTTTTCTCTCAACATTTTTCGATTTGACTGGCCGTTTAGGATCTATATTGATTTAAAGTTTCGTAACAACCTTTCTCACATATTGGTTTTTTAGACAGTAGCAATTTACGATGAAAAGACGAAAAATTCATATAACTGGATGTGGGTGGACATATACTGAAGTATCTAGTAGGTATATTATCCAATATACCATAGGTAGTCCTACCTAAAGTATCTAATGTCTGACGCGGTCGCCCATCTCCAATTTCTAACGATTTAGTACTCAACTTCAGCCGAAAAACTATATATAGTAAGGTACTTACCTACTTATTAATAAATAAGATAACTATAGCTACCTAGGTATTTATAACTAAAAAGTGTAAAATAAAAAAAATGATTAAAAAAATCAAAAACCCGACTGCGTAAAAAGTCACCAAAACTACGTACATAATAAAAAAAAATGAAAAGAAAAAAAACAAACACTTAGATGTCCGGTGGTCTAGAATTCTATAATATATTATTGAATAAATACTATTGCAGAAAATGAAATATATTTTAATAGTAGACATGACAACTGAACAGTCGGGATCCTTTATTCGACAGCAAATCTAATTTTTCAATGGATCCCGACTGTTCAGTTGTCATGTTCTACTATTAAAATATATTTCATTTTCTGCAATAGTATTTATTCAATAATATATTATAGAATTCTAGACCACCGGACATCTAAGTGCTTGTTTTTTTCTTTTCAGTTTTTTTATTATGTACGTAGTTTTGGTGACTTTTTACGCAGTCGGGTTTTTGATTTCTTTAATCATTTTTTTTTTTAGTTGGTATTTTAATGCCATCCTGCATCAATAAGTCCCGCATAACCCCTTACCATAACGTGCATGGGATTATATTGCTATAAAATAAAATGCATTTATGTATTAAATGCAATTTCCACAACATGAAAAAAACCTGTAAGGTGTACTGAAATTCACAAACTCGATTTTATACATTAATATTTGATTAAATTTCCGTGTAATGATAGAATAACAATATAATACATCATTCTTTATCTTACCCGTGGGTGTCGTTAAAGATAACTAAGGGATACAATATGCAATTATGCATACAACGTACATACAAGGGAAGGAAAACTTAAAATAAAACTCTATTTCAATACGTTTAGGAAACAGCCTGGCTGTACCCCTGGTTTATTTTCATCATCTCAGCTCATATGTGTCCCACTGTTGGGCTCACCTCCTCCACAATAGGAGGGAAATTGATCTACTATAACATACTAGTCAGACGTGTTGGTATAAGGTTTTGTTTTGAGTTTTCCTTCTCTTGCATAGAATTGTTATATGCGTTTTATATCCCTTAGTCGTCTCTTACGATCACCCGCGGGTAAGATAGGGGATGGTGAATTGTATACTTACTCCGTCACTATACGGATAATCTACTATTTTATATTCCATACTAGACGACCCGGCCATGCGTTGCTGTGGCTAAGGTAGCCTCAGTAACAACGTGGTGGTTATGCTAATAAATTGTAACTTATATGAAAAGTGTGTACGTTTAACATAGCGCAATCTATTGAGTACTTACTCAATTCAGTCAACAGATACCGCCATCTGTTAGAATCGTTTACAGAGTGTAGATAATTGTGACTGTTAATTAATAGACAAATAATTTGCAATAAAATAATATTGCGACTATAAATCGAGATGGAAGCTATCTTATCTTTTAAGCTGGAATAAACTATACATACCGTGCAAATTTAATTAAAATCAGTACTTTAGGAGTCCATCGCGGACAAACAACGTGACGCGTAATTTATATATATTAAGACTAACGACCCGCCCTCGCTTCGCTTTGGTTACGTTAGTTTATTTGTGTAGTTTACTTTCACAATATAGAATTCTTTTCGGAGAAGGAATTTCTTAAAATCTTATTGCATCTGACCTTTACAGAGCAAAAAGAAAGTCCACACCAAATTCCAAGTCTGGGCAGTAATGGAAAATGTGGATTTTTTGGGTTAACTCCTACGCAATCCCCTTTAGGGATGGAATTTTTAAAAAGCCGTTATTAGTTTATCTCTGTATCGTAACACAAATATGCCTACCGAAATTCAAGTCTCTAGGAGCTATATTTAAAAATGTGATTTTTACACTCCAGCAACTCGCCCCCTTGCGAGTAGAATTTCGTAAAATCCGTTCTTAGCAGACCTGTACTTGGCGAAAGGAATATTCTTACCAAATTTAAAGTATGTAGGCCTTGTGGTGCCAGAGATATCGTAATGAGTCAATACATAGGTGAAAATCTCTTATATATACTCGTACCTATATATAAATAAGATAAATAGTCATATAGAAAAAGAAATATTACAAATAATGAAACTCGTTCCAATGTATTATTGGAAATCGTTTACTCTAATGTCTAAAAATATCAAGACATTTTGATATATCTAAATTTACTATTGGAAATCTGATTCTTTATGTGAAGGGCGTAATATGATTCACGTACTCTAAGATCAAAATAGATAATATGAACATAAACGGCCATAATACTAGAAATGTGTATCGAGTTATTCTGTTTAGGATTTATTTATTATATTTTGTGATAGCTATCCGCTCTTGTTTCGCTTCGATTCCGGCTGTTCTGTGCCAGCTTTTTAAATCTCAGATATTCTAAGATATTTATTTCAATAGTATGTTTTTAAAAGGCAATATTGATTTGAATTAAATGCACAAAGTACGAGGGTGGTTCAAATATGGCCACCGAAGACAAAGATCGGGTACCGGTGGCCCGCTCGCACGCCGAAGAGAGGTGTTTGCAGAGTGAGTCCATGGGGTTGCGCGCTGCCTCTTCTGTCGCCCCGGGCGGATTTGCCGCGGCGCGACCACATCCATGGTCCACCTTGCGAGGACAAAAAAAAAAAAGCGTGGTTCAAATATAAATCGGAATTTTGCTATAAAATAAATATATTCTTAAATTACAGAGCTGAATTTTTGTATGGTATTTCTAGATAGTCTCCTTCATACTCTACACACTTTTGTTACCTTCCCGGAAGCTTTCGGATGCCTTTTTCGTAAAAATCTCTCGGCTTATCACGTAACCATTTGCGTACGAATAAGTAACACTTGTTCTGGGGCGCCGCGCATGTGGCAAGTTTGTCAACCCTTCTCGGCCTTTCCGAAAAGCAGAACAGCATTCATACACTTGAATCTTGGAGAGGCATTCATCCCTGAACTACTCGAGTAATTTTCAATAAATTTCATTCGATTTTATGTTATCTTTGATCAAAAAACGAATAATGATGCGTTGCGCAACAGACACATCCTTCTCGCTCATGGCTATAACACACCAAAAAATCTAGGTTACGTCGTCCCGGCTATTCTCTGCGCTTCATAACAGACTAGTTTAACATCCAGTGCAGACACTTTTACGACACTAAATTTTTCGAACTTTTATTAAAAAAAAAACCAGTTTATATTTGAACCACCCTGGTATATAATGTATTTAATTAGATAAAAAATATTACTATATTGTTTAAAATAGCGTCGGTAATAACCCATTTTTTTTTAATAATATGTAAAAGATAAACAAATTTACTTTGGGTTATGTTATCGTCCATTGAAAGGAAACTTCAAGGGTATATATAGTAATTACTCAGATTCTCATCTAACAAAAGCGAATAATATAAGAGGTCCATAAAACGATAGTTTAATGCTTATCTGTCGAGAGAATTTAAAGCCCCGTCTTTGTAAGCAGTATCTTTTGTCTAAAAATAAAATTATTGTCACCTAAGTACATACCTTCTTTTGTCTAAAAAAGAAATTATTATCACCTTTTTTATTTTGGCGGCGGGCTACGATGCGGTCACGCCCCGCTACTCCGTGCAGGGTGACGGGAGAAGCGGCGCACGACCCCGTAGACCCGCCCTACAACATACCTCTCGACGCCGTGCGAGTGGGTCACTGGAACGCGTTCTTTTTTTCAGTGACCAAAATTATGATCACCTAAGTAAATATCTTCGTTTGTCTAAAAATAAAATTATTGTCGCCTAAGTACTCTGTCTATAGCCGTGGGCCGGGCCATCCGGTGTAGTACCACACTCTCGCAGAACATCGACGTCTGAGCAATGGTAACGTGATATTACGCTTCGTTCGGTGAGCGAAAGAGCCGGAAGCCCAACTGGATAGGTTTAGGGTTTGGATGAGTAGGAAGCGACCTAGCTAAACCCCTGGTATTGCAAAGGTTCATGGGTGGTAGTGACACTTACCATCAGGTGTGCTGCTTGCTCATTTGCCACCATACTTAAGAAATAAAAAATAAATAAAAAAACACAACATGAAAATTACAATTAATTTAAGAAAAAATTTGAATAAGGTTTGGATAAATTAAATTTATCGATATTCATGTCCTCAAGTCACTGCGTTATTGCTTCTGTGATGTAACTTCACAATGAAATGAGCCTTGGCTGTCGTCATTTGACACGAACCCTAAAAAAATTAATTTACAAAGTAATGTTATAATTATGTTTGATGTTTACAGAAGTATTACACATAAATCTGCCGGGCCGGCCACGGGCGTCAAGGATTCGGCATCAGCGGACGGCCAATGGCGATAGGGAGGCGATATAGTGGGTTATGGAAACGCACGATGCTCTATTCTCATCGTGGACGAAATGGATGACATGTGTCTCAAACTTACACAAATGTACAAAAATTATTTTCTGTGAGAGGTTAAAAAAAAACAATTTTTACGGATCCTATTGCGTTTGTATTTTTTTTTTATTTCCCGGGGTTTCGAAAGCTTTACAGCGCTCATGGTCACAGAAGGACGCGAATCGAGTCTACCCTTTACGGGTAGAATAAAATCCATAAAAATAGTTTTATTTCTAATGTGTTATACTCGCGTAAACAACAGAAATCATTAAATTATTTTCTTGTTTCTATCGTGTTTGTATTTGATTTTCACTTTCAGGACTTATACAATATTCTTTTTTACTATCAGTTAATTTGTATTAAAGATCATCATTAATTTCATCCGCTTCTTATTCCAATTACTTGGGTTTGATGCAGTATGTAAGCGTTATTCCATGTTACATATTGAAAATTCTTTGTCAATAGTTTTATGAACGGACGCCTGCTTGACGTCAACCCTTATTTTTTTTTTTATGGTGGACTATGGAGTTGGCTACGTCCCGCCAAATCAGTCCGGGGCGACGGAAGAGACGGCGCGCGGCCTGTAGATCCAACCTGTAAAGCGCCTCTCTTCGCCGTGCGAGCGGGCTACCGGCACCCGATCTTTGTCCTCGGTGGCCCTGCTTGACGTCACGTCTCAAGGTTACAATCTCTTACAATCACCCACGGCTAAGATAGTGAATTATATACTTACTTCGTCACCACACGAAAATACATATAATCATCTTGCTGTTATCCCAATTACTTCATCATCATCATCACAGCCCATATATGTCCCACTGTTGGGTTTGAGCCTCATCTGCAATAGGAGGGAGATTTGCCTACTATACCACCCTAATCAGACGAGTTTGGTGTAAGGTTTTGTTGCGAGTTTTCCCATCTCTTGCAAAGATGTTATATGCGTTTTATATCCTTTAGTAGACTCTTACGATCACCTACCGCTAAGATTGGGTAGTGAATTGTATTCTTACTCCGTCACCATACAGAAAATACACATAGATCATGTGGGATAACTGTACGCGGCGAGTAAGTGTAGGTACGCAGTGAAAGTTACGTTTGACAATGGGTCAAAACCTATTTAGTTCGCATTTGACCACCAGGCAGGAGTAACGTGCCACGAGTTTACCACTCAAGCCTTCAAATATTTTAATGAAAAATATTGTTTTTTTTTTTTTTTACATGAAATTCTTATTTATTTTCGTAAAATTAAATTGCATCGTTTAGGTATTGCAATTAGTTCTCGAATTTACTTATTTTATCTAAGGCAAGTAATATTATATTCTTTAAGGTTTTTTTTTTTTTTTTTTTACTTTGGCGGGTTGGGGCAAGTGTAAGGGGGTAAGTGTACGCAGTATTATGCCTTCTACTTACTCCATTCAAGCAAAACATCGTATTAAGCACTTTTTTACATTCCAGATTGAGAATACCTCGCAAATACGTAAGGAAATGCCCGATCGGCAAGTCTGTAGAAAAGAGCAGATTAATACAGCCAAGAAATTAATTGACCAGGAAAAATCAAAACGGGTACAACGGCAGAAATAGTTGAGATCTATGAGAGTAATTTAAGAAAATGTTGAGACTTCTGAGTCTCAACATTTTCTTACGATCTGTCTGCAGGTCGTACGATTAATATGGTTAAGATTGGTTATAGCAGAGTGCCCAAAAACACTTACCGAAGGAGTGGGTACACTTGCCCATCAATGGGGGTAAGTGTCCGCATTTCCCTAGAAGATCAAAAATTGCCATAAAATTAATAATTATTATTAGTTACAAAAGTATATGTTTTGTTATTACTGCCAAAGGTTTATTAAAACAGAATAAACGTTGTTTTTTTCTTCAATAGTTTAAAAAATTTATTCTGGAAGCATTTTACTAAAAATTGCGTACAGTTACCCCACATGACTCCAATCATTCTGTTCTTATCCCAATTACTTGGGGTCGATGCAATATGTCAACTCTTTATACAACAACGTTTTATTTTATTTGGTAGGTTAACCAGAATTAGTTTAAACAAAAAATATTAAAGCCGTAGTAGAAAACCACAAAGACGTGTTGAAGATAAAGCTGCGAGATAATTCGTTATTAACGCGCGTGTACCAGCCTCGAGAATAACTACCATCGTTGTACATAACGTATAGTTTAAATCATAGGAATTAAACACTATAATATTTATAGGGATTTTTATGTTGTGATAGAGAACTGTTTACAAGCACTTTTTCAGATACGTACGATGTCGTAAAAGAATATTAAGGTTCATCATCATCATCATCATCACAGCCCATATATGTCCCACTGTTGGGTTCGGGCCTCCTCTGCAATGGGTTGGAAACTAACCTACTATACAACGTAGGTCAGACGTGTTGGTATAGGGTTTTGTTTCGAGTTTTCCTTCTCTTGCATAGATGTTATATGCGTTTTGTATCCCTTAGGCGTCTCATACGATCACCCACTGGTAAGATAGGGGGTGATGAGCTGTATTCTTACTCCGTCACCACACGGAAAAATATTAAGGTTATATAAATATTATAACGAACTGGGCCAACTCCATCTGATGCTGTTTGGTCAACAATTACATTCTCAAGGAGGGTTGACATCTGGCAGGCGGCCGGTTATAAAACTATTGCCAATAACTTCTACAATATGTACTATGAAAGAAGAGTACATATGTTACCGACCCCAAATAATTGTGATAAGAGAAGGAGAATGATGATGATTTAAGTAATAAATATTATATTTAATTTAAGCAAGCGAGGGGAAACTCGAATTAAAACCCACTTGACCACAGTGGCATAATAGATCAAATTCCCTACTATTGTAGAGGAGGTTCGTGGTCTGGCTGAGGGACTTATATCGTTTAGGTATATTTTCCATATACAGTTGAAATTCGCAAAGAATTCATTAATTTGTTTGTCAGCGCCTAATTAATAGTAACCAAGATAAAGAAAGAAAGAAAGAAGGCTATTGTTATAAAGGTTATTGAATTGTTATTATATTATTATAAAGTAGCGCTAATATTCTGCCAACACCTGGTACATTTTAAGGCAATTATAAAAACATGACTATAGTCTATCTAATCTAAGAAGTGCACTTTGACAGCTGTCGGAGTAAGTTGTCTAGGTATGTGAACCAAATAATCGCTATCGAAAATATCCGATTTTACTGAGAAATCGATATTGATTCTTTATAATTAATAATCGGCTTATTTTTTATTTTTCAAAAAGGTGATGAATAAATTAAGTGCTAAATTAGTACTAAACAAATTTAATTATTTCAGGATAGAATCTATTCATTATATTTAGTAGGATTAGATTAATTAAAAACAAAAACTGGATTTGAAAATAGCTATTTATTAAGAATTATTACTTGAATTATCAGCGTCGCGAACATTAATAATTATTTCCTCATCAATCAAAGTGTCGAAATGTACATCTCTGTCAAAATCTCTATTCGATTAATTATATTATTCTAATATTTTTACCGATTATTTGGATATTCGTGAATTGGAAGTTGTCAAGCACTACTGTATAGAACGTGACAACGTAACATTGTTAGGTCGTCAATAACAATTACTATTTACCATGTTATTTTTATTATAAATTAGTTTTACGAGTTTCAACATTACATTATTGTACAAAAAAGTCACCCGCAATGTTAATTATGTAAATAACTTAATATTAGTTTAAAATTTCAGATTTATAGTTTGCAATCATATGTATACGTTTGACCAAGGTTATTGTGTATTAAAAATGCAAAACGTCAAAATGCACTTCTTAGATTAGATGAACTATATTATAAAAGTGTGTGTGTGTGTGTGCGCGCGTGTGCGTGTACGTCTGCGTGTGCGTGTCCGGGAGCGTTCGCGAGTGTGTATGTGTGTGTGTGTAACGACGTAAATAATTTGAATATAAATAAAATTGGTAATATTATAACCACATGACTTGCTAACAGATAGTGGTTTTGATTTTGAACAAGATATTCAATATGAAAAAGTGGAACTAACTATATTTGGGACTAAATTGCCATGTATCCATGATCTTGAATAGTGGTTATAGGGCAAAGCGCCGTCCTTTCATCGTCCCGCACGGAACGGATGGCGTGTGTCCAGACCATAGCTAGCCAATAAAAAAAAATAAAAATAATTGATTTTTTTATGTACTTAATTTCTATTAGAGTTAACTTAATTCACTATTAGAGTTTAATATATCACCTTAAACTTTTAAAATCGCTATCGCTTATACATTACACCATAGGCTTAACTCATTCGAGACCAACACAGCTATCATTTGTCTACCGTCTGCCTGCGAGCTTCCAAGTCTCACATTTCACACCGAGGAAAACTTATTCTTATCCCTCAGGGTTTTAAAAGTAGAATTAAAAGAGGATATTCAATTATTTTAATACTTTCAGTGAATAAATATAGATTCTTGAAATATATAGATACCTTTTTTTATTAGGACTAATCCCACCACATCCTAAGATCCAGAACGGTCTTCATAAATGACATCGAGGTTTAACCCTCATGCGGGCGATGCTGTTAATTATTTTGAGACCCACAACAACTTTAATTAGAAAAATGTTAAAGAGGAAGAGTTTTAAATAATGATTCCACCTCCCTTCTTAATAATACGGGAGATAGGAAACGAAATTGATCAATTATCTAATAAGTAAAGGGATATACAGCTACGATAAGTGCAACAGTACGGCACTATGAATACTATTTCGTAAACCGAAGTGGTGAAAATAAGTTGAATTTCAGCGCTCTCTGGTAACGCAGAGTATGGTAACGCGATGATATAAAACGTCAGAGGAAACTTTTGAATCCAGTAGATTTGTCATCCTTCCGTGTGGTGACGAAGTAGGAATACAATTCACCACCCCCTATCTTACCTGTGGGTGATCGTACGAGACGACTAAGGGATATAAAACGCATATCACATCTATACGAGAGAAGGAAAACTCGAAACAAAACTCTATACCAACACGTCTACGGATTAACGGGGCGTGACCGTTCCGTAGCCCGCCGCCAAAAAAAAAAATACCAGCACGTCTGACCAGCGTGGTATAGTAGGTCAATTACCCTCCCATTATAGAGGAGGCTCGCACCCAGCAGTGGGACATACTCATATATGAGCTGAGATGATGATGATGATGATGAGATATGCCGTCAACCTGGACAGGCTAATATTGAATACTTCGACATTATTAACCGGGCAAAAAACAATTCCTGTTTCAAAAATCGATGAACTGTATACGGACTCGATATATTTAAATTGGAGCTGGTTTAAACACGTATTTTACTTCAATTTTCTGTTAATTTAATTATTTCTTTAACCAAACTCTTTATAATTAACTAAGATTTCCAAGAATACTCATTGTTTTCTTGTAATTATTAAATCTATTTGTATACCAAGTTTAAGTGGATCTTAGAAATTTTAATCATGCTATCAACACGAGACCTATTCTTAATGAGTTCAGGGTGCAGGGTGTAGGGTGCAGGGTTCAGGCTTGCTCGCTCTCGCTCGCCACCATAAGCAATAGAAAAAAAAAATATATTCTAATTTATTAATTTACTAAGTGATCTCGTAGCGAACACTTAAAAGTCATAAGCGCTGTAAAATTAATATATAAAATCATAAAAGTTTTGCTCAAATTTAATTCTTATTAACTATAATATGATAAAGCCTAAATTTATATACCTACCTAATGTTAGCGCCACCTACAGCTAACAGGAGAAGCGGAGCGGCGCATCGCCGCACTTAACCGAACCATCATGAACCCCCACTTGCTAACTAACGTTCTAAACAATACGCCATTTTTATCGCATGTAATGAATTCGCAATAAATAATTCAATTCTATTAATTCGCCAATACTTATGTATATATACACCATTATTTATATACACCATTATTTATATACACCATTATTTATATACACCATTATTTATGTTCCTGCATGAACACCTAGTATAAAATTTAAAATACCAATAAATCGATTTAAGAATAGGTCACGCTTAAAATAAAACGTTTGTTTTAAAAGTGTTCGAAACGTCGAGAAATTAAAAATCAAATACAAACGCGATAGAAAACCGTAAAAATAGTTTTATTTCAAATGTTTAATACTCGCGTAAACATGATCATTAGTGTCACTGCTGCCCATTTGAAGCTATCTATATACTTCATAGTGGTAGAAACACGCTGTTGACAGTTCTCTGACTACAGCCGCGGGCCGGTCTGTCCGGGGTAGTACTACACTCTCGCAGAAGATCGACGTCTGAGTAATGGCAATGTGCTATTGCGCTTCGTTCAGTGAGCGAGAGAGCCAGAAGCCCAACTGGCTGAGTTTGGGGATTTTATTGGTAGGCAGCGGCCGAAGCTATACTCTTGGTATTGCAATGGTCCATGGGTGGCAGTGACACTTACCATCAGGTGTGCTGCTTGCTCGTTAGCCCCCATAAACCTAAAAAAAAAAAGAAAAAAAATAATGATTGTGGTATGTCATAGCGGAAAATATCGCGTTATAACATTACGAAACTTTTAGTACGCAGTCACGCTAAATTCTCTCGTGAATAATGATCTAATGTAAATATTAAAAAAAAAACACGGTCACGATGGAGTTTCTTTTAAGAACCAAATTACCAAGCCATTTCCATAATAAAGTCAAAATAATATAGCAAAATTTGGTTCAAAATTGAGGAGGGCTTCATAGAATTTGGCCTTTGTGAAACTAATCGACATCACAATTCATTTAAAGCTCCACTGTGATGGTTTCAGCTGTAATCTTTGAAATTTAATTAAACTAGCACTGTGTTAATGAATAATTTATGGAAAGAATATTAATATAACCTTCTTTTCGGGTGGTTTATAATAGGAACACGCTGTTGACAGTTCTCTGTTTACAGCCACGGGCTGGCCAGTCGAGGGTAGTACCATACTCTCGCAGAAGATCGACGTTAATGGCAATATGCTATTGCGCTTCGTTCAGTGAGCGAGAGAGCCGGAATACCAACTGGCTGGGTTTGGGGTTTATATTATTAGGCAGCGGCCTAGCTATACTATTTGTATTGCAAAGATCCATAGGCGGCAGTGACACTTACCATCAGGTGTACTGCATGCTCGTTTGCCACCATATACAATAAAAAGAATGTGACAGAGTAAGAATACAATCAAAACTCTCTGTTGCAAAAATGCCAATAGTATTTAGAAAAACAGAAGGAAAATACGAAATAAAATCCGATAACACCCCTCTGTTGAGCGAGGTATAGTGGTTCAATGTCCCTATTATGTAGAAAGCTCAACAATAGGATTTGCAAAAGCTGATATAAGGATTACGCGAGAAAAAATATTATGAGAAATATTATATTATACTGCAAGTTTTACCATTTGAGTTACAAAGACGTAGGACTATTACTTACTAATACTAAAGTACTGATACGCTGTGTCGTACTACGGCTACGAATACTACCAACCCTTACTTTGGTCGTGAATATTGTAAAAGACAACTAGGAGCTTTATATCGATCTGGGCAAATACCATCTGATACCGATCAACAATTACATTCCCAAGGAGGGTTAACGTCAGGCAGGCGGCCGGTCATAAAACTATTGCCAATAACTTATGCAATATGTAGGAAGAGGAGTACATATTGCGTCGACCCCAACTAATTGGGATATGAGCAGGAGAATGATGATGAGTAAAGTACTGATTTCAAATTTAATAAGACTTCATAAAGTACCTACTGATTTCAAATTTATTAAGACCACGTAAAGTACCTACTGATTTAAAATTTAATACGACTTCGTAAAGTACCTACTGATTTCAATTTTAATAAGACTTCTTAAAGTACCTACTGATTTCAAATTTAATAATACTTCGTAAAGTACCTACTGATTTAAAATTTAATAAGACTTCATAAAGTACCTACTGATTTCAAATTTAACAATACTTCGTAAAGTACCTACTGATTTAAAATTTAATATGACTTCATAAAGTACCTACTGATTTCAAATTTATTAAGACCACGTAAAGTACCTACTGATTTAAAATTTAATACGACTTCGTAAAGTACCTACTGATTTCAATTTTAATAAGACTTCGTAAAGTACCTACTGATTTCAAATTTAATAATACTTCGTAAAGTACCTACTGATTAAAAATTTAATAAGACTTCATAAAGTACCTACTGATTTCAAATTTAACAATACTTCGTAAAGTACCTACTGATTTAAAATTTAATAAGACTTCATAAAGTACCTACTGATTTCAAATTTAATAAGACTTCGTAAAGTATCTACTGATTTCAAATTTAAAAAACTTCGTAAAGTACCTACTGATTTCAAATTTAATAAGACTTCATAAAGTACCTACTGATTTCAAATTTAATAAGACTTTGAACATTCAATATTCATTTTTATCAAGTGTATGAAGGAATAAATTCATTTTGTCAGGGAGGTCTTCTTAAATAAATTATACCTCACACTCGATACAAATATTAAAGCATAGAGCGGTACAAAGAACTGTCCTGTGTGGGTAACGAACGGTGGATCACTACGTATAACACTTATTTCTTTTCTATTAAAAATTAATACGCTGCACTAAGGATAATAATCCTTGTAATGTGAGAAATTCTGCAAATATATCATCTTATCATCTCAACTCATATGTCCCACTGTTGGGCTCGAGCCTCCTCCATAATAGGAGGGTAATTCACCAGTAGGTGAATTGTGGTATAGTAATACCACGCTGGTTAGACGTGTTGGTATAAGGTTTTGTTTCGAGTTTTCCTTCTCTCACCTAGATATTATACGCATTTTGCATCCCTTAGACGTCTCGTACGATCACCAACGCGTAAGATAGGAGGTGGTAAATTGTATTCTTACTCCGTCACCACACGGCCAAATATATAATCAATAAAAACAAATTAAAACACCAAACTCAAAACAACCATTTGTGAATCGTACAAAATATTTTCCTGTATGGTAATAGAACCTATAATATATTAGGTCGATATTTTGACCACTACACTATCTGTGCAGTATTTATTGATCTGCAGTGCATTGTTCAAATAGAAATTCCTTTTTGGCAAACCGTTGAGATTGCATAAAATTTATTTTATTTTATTTGGCTTCATATTGGGATATTGTTGCACTAAATATTTCTATGTATAATAATGTAATGAAAATACATTTCACCACTCCATTTTTACTCATAGGTGACGTAAGGAACGACTAAGGGATTCATCCGGGTTGAGAGCCCTCAGCGCTCACTCGCAGTCCGGGTAAAGTTGTCCAGCCATCTGCCGCTAACAACTAAGTCATACATAAAAATAAAATATGCATACAATATCTATGCAAGAGAAGGAAAATTCAATCCAACCGCTGTGTGGTATAGTAGATTAATTTCCATCCTGTTATGGACGAGAATCAAACCTAACAGTAGGACATACAGTAGAATCCGGTTATAATAACATTGAAGGGAAGTGACAAAATAATTTTTTACGATTTTTATATTTGAAACAGTTCGGGATATATCCAGGATACCCATTACTATATCCAACCGCATTTATATTGGGTATGGTAGGATTTTATAAATTAGAAGTTAGACGAGAAATAGCTCTCGTCTTGTACATATTTAAAGTATTGCGGGGCCTAATCCACAACCCAGCTATACTGCAGGAGATTCAGCTGTATGTACCAGACGAATACGTGGGACGGCGGCGGCAGCCACCGCTCCTGAGGGTGCCGCGCGCTCACACCAACTTGTTACAGCACGCGCCATTCACGCGCGCTCTACGTGTGCTCAACGAGGTCTCAACACGAAGAGATTTATTCTCGTGTTCACTGAACGAATTAACACTGACCGCTATTTTAATTTTAAGTACATAGAAATAAGAAATTTGTAATGTTTAGAATTATCGTAATATATACTTATGTACTAATACTGTCTTCCGCTATCGAATTGGGTTGTATTACCTGTAATGGTAGTTGTGTGTCGAAATAAATAAATAAATAAATAATGAAACAAATCCGTCATACTACATACTTACATTTCATCACGCCATATCCCTTGCAGAGTAGGCACAGAGAACAGAGTGAGAGAGTCCTTCAGTACTTGACTAATCTGGTGTAGGTAGTCTAGTCTCAGTCTCCCCCGGTACCTACATCCTTCCACTTTTGCATTGTATATCTTCTTAACCAGACGTTCGTTCGGCATTCTTTCCACATGTCCGAACCATCAGAGCATTCCCTTTCGCATCTTTACACCAATACTCTCTTTCATACCTACTCGCTCTCTTACGTCGTCGTTACTAATGCAATCGGTCAGCCTAACTCAACAGACTTTCTGTAGAGATCGCATTTCGACCGCATTCATTTTACTTTCATGCTCTTTTCTGCATACCCAACTCTCGCTTCTATATAATAATGTTGGGACAAGCACTGCGTTATGTATTGCTACACGTGCCTTCTAGCTGAGGTGGTGGCTACCAAGAAGTTGCCCCAACGCTCCGTTCACTCTATTTCCCGCATTCACTCTTCGCTCTATATCAGTGATGTACCTTCCATCTCGGCTATATCCACATCCAAGATATACAAATTCATCCACTTGCTCTAGTACATCATTACCTATTGTTACTCTTACATCTGTTCTGGCTTCATCTCTTACAAGGACCATTATTTTGGTTTTGCTCACATTCATGCGTAGACCCCTTTTCATAATAAGCGGACGTCGTACAAAACAGAAGTTCTCAGAAAATGCAAAAATTTCTAGTTTTATTAGGTACATACATAATTTTGGTTTAATAAACAGTAAAACTGCAAAATTAATCGCTGAGTTAACACTTGATCAAAATGTTCTTGTCGTAATTCTTTCAAAGAGTCTCGCTCACTTTAAAATCGGATTAAACGATTCTTTAATGTTTAACTTGTTTTTAAAAATTATTGATATTTTCGAATAACCGACTAATTTTTTTTTTATTGCTAGTGGTGGCAACCTCGCAAGCAGCACACCTGATGGTAAGTGTCACTGCCGCCCATGGATCTTTGCAATACCAAAGGTATAACTAGGCCGCTGTCTGCCAATATAAACCCCAAACCCACCCAATTGGGCTTCCTGCTCTGTCGCTCACCGAATAAAGCGCAATGGCACATTGCAATTACTCATACATCGATTTTCTGCAAGAGTGTGGTACTACACCGGACAGACCGGCCCGCGGCTGCAGATAAAAAACTGTCAACAGCGTGATCCTACCACTAAAAAAAAATTTGCAAGAGATGAGTATGAATCACGATGTTCTAGTCTGAATATAATTGCTGTTATATTAAGCGGTTGATCAATATAAGTGGCGTCATAATAAACGGATTCTACTGTATATGAGTTGAGATGAATCTCCTGATATCTCTTTTAGCTGGATTTTGCAAATACTATAAGCAAGGAATAGGTAATGATATATTATAATACTATTTTTATCCTTAAAATTAAGAGTATGATAGTAAAATTAATGCGGTCGAAATGCGATCTCTGCGGAAAATCTGTGGAGTTAGGCTGACCGATCGCATTCGTAACGACGACGTAAGAGAGCGAGTAGGTATGAAAGAGAGTATTGGTGTAAAGATGCGAAAGGGAATGCTCCGATGGTTCGGACATGTGGAAAGAATGCCGAACGAACGCCTGGTTAAGAAGATATACAATGCGAAAGTGGAAGGATGTAGGTACCGAGGGAGACCGAGACTAACCTACCTAGACCAGATCGGTCATGTACTGAAGGAAGGTGGAGTCAAGAGTCTCCGAAACCGGCGAGCGTGTATGAAGAGATTTATGAATGTTGAGGAAGCGAGTGAAGTATGCAGAGATAGAGTTCTCTGGCACTCTGTTCTCTCTGCCTACCCTGCAAGGGATATGGCTAATGATATGTATGTATGTATGTATGTATTTTTATCCGTTACCTCATGGGTAATCTATATAACATTATATAACATTGGATATAGATTTGCGATCTTAATGTACTCCTAAAATTTAAGAAGGCTTGTGTACTTATCAAGTCAATACTATCGATTTATCTAAAGGCATTTTGCGAGTTTTTATAGGACCCACGAGCTGAGATAAGGCTCTTTTATTGTAAATCCAACATCACAAAAAAGGGCTTTTTGTGTTTGCTATATGTAATATAATATTTCTATTTGAAATAAAACTACTTTTAGGGATTCTATCGCGTTTGTATTTGATTTTTAATTTCCCGACGTTTCGAACACTTTACAGTGATCATGGTCACGGGAGAACTGTTGGCATCAAGATCTAGGTCGTTATAAGGCTCTTAGTTGTCCTTTATGGCATCCACAAGCAAAGTAAGGGTTGGTAGTATTCGAAGCCGCTACCACACAGCTTATTTTCTGTTCGATAAGTGTTTAAAAATATAGATATCACGATGAGCAAGTCTGTCGCTATTATTTGTAAATTATGTTTCTTTGGAGAATATATTTAGATATTTAAAGCGTTATGACAGAATTTCTAAGTAAATTTAGATACTACGTACTGGTAAAATTTTCCGTGTGATGAAGAAATAAGAATACAATTCACCACCCCCTGTCTTACCCGTGGGTGATCGTAAGAAACGACTAAGGGATATTAAACGCATATAACATCTATGTAAGAGAAGGAAAACTCAAAACTAAACCTTATACCAACACATCTAAACAGCGTGGTATAGTAGGTCAATTTTCCCTTCCATTACGGAGGAGGCTCGAGCCCAACAGTGGGACATATATGAGCTGAGATGATGATACGGGTAAAATATTAATGTTTTATACCCTATCGATACTAGAAGTATATACATTTGTTATTTAAATAAAATAATAAACAGAAAAGAATTGACGATATAATGAAAAGAATAATGTTAAATTAAAAAAAGAGAAAATAATAATACGGCAAAGCCAGAGGTATTTTTATTATTGATAACAATGACTAAATTTACATTCCTATTCTACTTATATTTTTTTCCTTTATCTAAAACAACAAACATATCGATTTTCTATACATGAAACCAAGCTAAATCGATTTATCTTAAACTAAAACCAGTTATAAAAACCCGATTCCGAGCGAAAAATTATTGTCACAAGTGGGATTCGAACCCATACCTATTGGAAATCCGTTTCAATCGTGCTACGACTTACACCATCGTGAACTATTGTAGGACACTGAATTCTCGCATCGTATTATATTTTCGTCTTTAAGGAGACGAGAAGTAACCGGATTTTTATAAATAATCAAGCATATTAAATGCTAAATTTCAGTGATCTATAACTAGTTGCTAACTATGAAATAAACGCAGCACTAACTAGCATATAAGAAAGAACGTAGCACTTAATTTGTAAACAAAATCCTTTCTTTCATAATACCTTATCAATTGTTATGAATTGAATTAAGGTGTGTTCATATTATTCATGGTAACCAAGGAATTGGTTCTAACGAATTATGGACCGAATCACCCTTCCATAACCTTGGACAATTGGCATTGTGATCATAACAGACACATACACATTTTACATATCTTAATGTATATAAATTACGCGTCACGTTGTTTGTCCGCGATGTACTCCTGCAGTACTTTACCGATTTTAATCAAATTTGCACAGCATATGTAGTTTGATATAACTTAAAAGATAAGATAGCTTCCATCTCAATTTATACCTACTCGCAATATTATTTTATTGCAAATTATTTGTCTATTATTTGACAGTCACAATTATCTGTTATCTCCAAACGATTCTAACAGATGGAGGTATCTGTTGACTGGATTGAGTAAGTATTTAATAGATGGCGCTATGATAAATGTACAAACGTTTCATATAAGCTACATTTTATTAGCATAACCAACACGTGATACTGAGGCTACCTTAGCTACAGCAACGCGTGGCCGGGTCTGCTAGTATATATATTAAAATCTAAATTACATTTTATTTTGTTGCATTAAAAATAAAAAATAAATTAATTTATATTAGCTGCAATTATGGAGACTTTAAAACTTCTAGTTTCATCATCAGATAATAGTCACAATAGAAGTATACTGAGCTTGTCAATATGAACGATGTCTCCACCACACCATCAGTCTAATAGAAGGGGAGTACATAATGCGTCAAAGCCAAATAGATGGGATAAGAGCAGGATTCTCTTAATCTTATCCCAATAATGATGTCCATATTTAGTGAAGGACAATATTTCGTAACGACGACGTAAGAGAGCGAGTAGGTATGAAAGAGAGTATTGGTGTAAAGATGCGAAAGGGAATGCTCCGATGGTTCGGACATGTGGAAATAATGACGAACGAACGTCTGGTTAAGAAGATATACAATGCGAAAGTGTAAGGATGTAGGTACCGGGGGAGACCGAGACTAACCTACCTAGACCAGATCGGTCATGTACTGAAGGAAGTTGGAGTCAAGAGTCTCCGAAACCGGCGAGCATGTATGAAGAGAATTATGAATGTTGAGGAAGCGAGTGAAGTATGCAAAGATAGAGTTCTCTGGCACTCTGTTCTCTGTGCCTACCCTGCAAGGGATATGGCGTGATGATATATATTATGTATGACAATATTAGATAATATCACTAGAAAAAAAAACAAATCTCTAAATAAATTGCACAGATGACATAGTGGTTAAGATGACCTACCGTGCAAGTGTCTTGGGCTTGATTCTTACGAAGGCAACACTTTGTGTGATCCAAAAATTGCTGTTCTAACTCTGGATGTAATTTGTGTCCGTTTAATTAAATATTTAAAAAGTGCCGCCGCAATACAAAGATTTATTGCCTTAGTGCAAAATGTCATCCATAAAAAGAAGTATTTGCAAGTTGTAGTGCCATATTGCTGGCAGTTTTCTGCCTGTGAGCATAAATGTATTGGCTCATTTGGGATACTACACTCTCGTTTAAGACGCTTCAATAACAGAAAATTAGTTACTATGCTTCGTTCCGTGAGCGAGAGAACACGTTTTTCATGTGGAATAATATTTTAATTTGATTACATTTGAGATACCGACCTTTCGTGCCAGTGCCGTGGTTTCGATTCCTACGTTAGAAAATAGTTTGTGCAATCCACAAACTGTTATTTTGAATCATCATAATCGTATTGCTCTTACCCCAATTACTTGAGGTGACGCAATATGCGCTTTGCTTTCTTTGTATATATAGAAAACGTTATTGGCAATAGTTTTATGACCAGCCTGACTGACCTCAATCTTCCTCGGGAATGTGATTGTCGATAAAATAGACTCTTAGAAACAAGGGTTGGTAGTATTTGTCGCTGCTACCACATAGTAAACTAATATTCTGAGTTTGGGTGTAATTTGTATTCGCTATACAAGAAATATTTCCTTAGTGCAGAAATCTTTAAATTAAATAAAAAAATAAAACGTATTCAATATTTTTTTTAATAACTAGTTGTTATAAATAATCCGTTTTCGAGTCGAAAAATTTCATCAAATCCATTCCACGAAGAAAATGTTAATTCTGTATCAGTATTAAATTAAATTCCGCGAACATCATTCGTAAAAGGATTGTAAGAGATGAAATTCCGTTGATTTCAAATCGAATACGAGAGGTGATGACAGTTGGTTTGAAAGTCGGTATAGGCTAGTAACATGTTTAAATATCCTTACTGGTCATCATCGGTATAAATCATCATCTTTCCGCGTGTTGACGGAGTAAGAATACTATTCACCACCCCATATCTTACCCGTGAGTGATCGTACGAGACGACTTTTTTTTTTTCGCCCCGCAAGGTGGACCATAGATGTGGTCGCGCCCCGACAAATCATCCAGGGCGACAGAAGAGGCGGCACGCAACCCCATGGACCCACCCTGCAAACACCTCTCTTCGCCGTGCGAACGGGCCACCGGTACCCGATCTTTGTCTTCGGTGGCCCGCCCGGCGGTTTACCCTCGCGGGTTCCTCTGGAGTCGACGCCCCGACAGTTTTAGCCGTTGGGGCGTCGTCCTCGCACGGTGGCCTCATTTTAAGCCAACCTCGATATATTAAGCAATTTTTAATCAAAGATCTTTAGCCCAATAGTCAAATTGACCTGAATATATTTTTTTAACAATTTTATTATAGTGTTTATTCAAAATTCACGAATAAATTGAACATATCAAGGTTTAGCTTATATTTTAAAAATCGTTAGGAAAAAAAACTAGTTTTAAGGATTCTATTGTGTTTGTATTTAATTTTAAATTTCCCGACGTTTCGAACACTTTACATTGATCATGGTTACGGGAGGACTAAAGTGTTTCACGCCAAATAAGTGATCGTTATTACAGGTTATATCTACCCGCTACAGTATCAATTATTAAATTTTGACCCATATATTTCCCTGTGGTGACGGAGTAAGAATACTATTCACAACCCCCAATCTTACCCGTGGGTGATCGTAAGAGACGATTAAGGGATATAAAACGCATATAACATCTATGCAAGAAAAGGAAAACTCGTAACCAAACCCTATACCAATACGTCTGACCAGGTCAATTTCCCTCCTATTATGGAGGACGCTCGAGCCCAACAATGGGACATACATGAGCTGAAATGATGAATGATGAATGAAATATATTCTCTAAAATTCATTAAACAAGAAAATACCGAGCTCGGTTTTCCAGGTAGTTTACTATATAGCAAACTGAACTAAACAGTTACCACCGTCCTATCAGCTCGTCAAAGTCCGTTGTTTAGAGTTCTACTATCCTAAATGGATCGTGGCTACCGATCCAAAATTATCCACAACACGGTCCTAAAATAAGAAATATTAATGCACCATATCTTTCTGAATGAAATTTCTGATACGGCTAGAGAAACCAGCTAATGTAATGATAAGTATGAACACGGCTTTAGTTTTTGCAAAATCAATAACACTCCGAGACTGTATATTTGTGAAATACACACAACATTTGTGAAATAATCAAGAACTTATTCACTATACATTAGTATCATTAATTTATATCTGTCTGTATTGTATCCAAATATCACTTTTTCACTAAAAATAAAAATAAAGGATTAATAAAATATAAAAAGGATAAAAAGAATTCTTGACGAATAAAAAAAGGTTAGTAAATTGGTGATTTTTTTTTAATTTTTTTTTAATTTTTAATATATTAATTATATTATTATCTAGGTTTATATAAATCCCGCAGGTGAGGTTTAACCTTTTCCACAATAGGAAGGAAAAATGACCTCTGACGGATTGGTATAAGGTTTTACTGTGAATCTGACTTCTGTTATATAAATTCTATTTTCTTTCTAATTCTATTATTCTATTCTTTAGTTGGCTTTTACGACAAACATAAGCAATAAATTGGGGTGGTAAATTGTGTTCAACCACGCGTGGCAATAGGAATACAATTGTCGTCGGCCCTTACTTGCCTGTAGGAGTCGTAAAAATAGACTACGGGTCTCACCAGGAGGGCCACAATTGTCTCCTGAGTAACTTATAACACCCATTGTGATCGCCAATTCGTCTGCTAAATGTAACTGCCAAATATGGACAACATTTCAAAACTAACAAAGAGCTGTTGGATGCAAGTGGCAAAAAAACCGTTTTGATTGGCATTTGTGTAGGGAGACCTATGTCCAAGAGTGGACTTCTACGTGCTAACAGATTGATAAAAATTATATCCTTACTAAGTCGCCATACGGAAAAAAAATATTATATATTTTGAAATATTTAATTGAAACAAAGTTTTGTTTAAAATTTATTCTAGTAGCGGTAAGGCCATAATGTTGACAGTTTTCTGCCTAAAACCGCGGGTAATCCATCTGGGGTAGTACCACACTCTCGCAGAAAATCAATGCCTGAGCAGTGGCAATGTGTTGTTGCTCCTCGTTTAGTGAGCGAGACAGCCGTAGGCTACAATTTCTGGGTGGGTTTTAATTTGTAGTGGTAGTAGCCTAGCTGTACCCTAAATATTCCAAAGGTCTAGCGGTACTAATACTTACCATCGGATAAAAGTAAAGTATATATTGTCAATATATAGTTATTACTAGCGGAGCCGGCCACGCGTTGCTGTGGCTAAGGCAATCTCAGTAACACGTGGTGGTTATGTTAATAAATTGTAGTTTATATGAAACGTTTGTACGTTTAACATAACGCCATCTATTAAATACTTACTCAATCCAGTCAACAGATACCGCCATCTCTTAGAATCGTTTGGAGATAACAGATAATTGTGACTATCAAATAATAGACAAATAATTTGCAATAAAATAATATTGCGACTATAAATTGAGATGAAAGCTATCCTATCTTTTAAGTTGGATCAAACTACACATGCCGTGTAAATTTGATTAAAATCGGTTAAGTACTTTAGGAGTCCATCGCGGACAAACAACGTGACGCGTAATTTATATATATTTACATTAGATATAATTTACTTTAGAATAATTTGGTTTAACTAATGGTTTGTATCGTACTCTGAAAATGTTCCAATAGTCGACGAGAGCTGACTTTACTTGAGCGAGAATTATATATCCGAGTATAATGACTCAATCTCATTCAATATTTACAAAATATACGACAGATGGCGTAGTGGTTAATATACAAACCTAACCTTCCGTGCCAGTGCCGTGGGTTAGATTTCCACGCAGAACGATATTTTGTGCAATCCAAAAAAGTATTGTTCTGAGTCTGGGTGCAATTTGTCTGCGTTAATTACATGTTTGTAAAGTCCCCTACAATACAAGGATTATTGCCTTAGTGCAGGATAGTTTATTTAATAAAAAAAAAGTACACAGGGAACCTAACGAAGTTTTTATTCAGCATATGTTTATAATAAATATGTCATTTATTTCAGTGTAAAGTGTAATATTTATTAATTTCTGATTCAATACTGCAAAGAATTATCAACAATGTTTATAATTATTATATTACTGCTACTAAAAGATAGTGTATGTATAGAAAAATCAATAAAATCAAAGGAAATAAAGAAAAATGAACTATATGAACACACAATAGTAACAGATAACAATATATTTCCTTACGTAGCGGCCATATTGAAGAAATCTACGTATCTCAGTGCGGGCGCTTTGATTAATGAAAACTGGGTATTAACTGCAGCTGATGCGTTATTTTTGTAAGTAATTTTAGAGAGAATTTGTTACATTTTAGCGGGTATTTATACTAGCAACCATTACATTTTTAATTACAAATGTTATAAAAGATGAGTAATAACTTTACATTGGCCTGGGGAAAATCTGACACCGTCTAAAATTACAATCTCAAATAGAGTTGATTTAAAGCAAGCGGCTGGTCACAAAACTATTGCGAAAGATTTTGCTATATGTAGAATGGAAGGAGAGTATATTACTGCGTAGTTCTCAATTAAATAAAATAATAATACATACATATCATCACGCCATATCCCTTGCAGGGTAGGCAGAGAGAACAAGGGATATGGCGTGATGATATGTATGTATATATGTACTAATAATTAAACTAATCATTATTATTACTCCTAGAGGTATACATGATAATAATTATTCATTCTCTTACTCTTATCCCAATTACATGGGGTCGACGTAATATGTAGGTACTCCTCTTCCTACATATTGCAAAGTTATTGGTAATAGTTTTATAACCGGCCATTGGCCTGACATCAACCTTCCTTGGGAATGTAATTGTTGACCAAACAGCATCAAGTGGTCTTGGCCCAGGTCGATATGAAGATTAGTTGTATTTTACGACACCCACGAGTAAAGTAAGGGTTGGTAGTATTCGTAGCCGCTACCACACAGCAATGATCAATCACCAAATAGATGACTATACAATTTTTTTTTTAATCCAGTGTTGTCTGCCGTAAAAAAAATGTATTTCGAGTCCAAGTGCAATTTGTTAAAGTTTTAAAAGCTACTGGCATACAAAGATTTATTCCTTAGTATGAGTTGTCTTTTATTAAATAATAATGATAATAACTAATTATAATTATTACTCCTACTATATACATAATTGCTGAAAAGGGCACAAAACGTATAAGTAAAAAAAAAAAATATATACAAACGCAATAAAATTGGTAAAAATACTTTTAATTCATTGTAATATATTAGAGAACAGTACAAAATATAGTAATACCAGTTTAACTGCACAGATGGCGTAAAGGTTAAGATATCGATCTGCCGTGCCAATGCTATGGGTTCGATTCCTACGTAGGACAACATTTTGTGCTATCTACAAAGTGTTTTTCGGAGTCTGGGTGTAAATTGTCTGCATTAATTATATGTTAGTAAAGTTATTTCACGGCCTTGGGCTTGAGTCAGTAATGAGAGGGAAATAAATGACCAGCGTGGTATATTAGGTCAATTTCTCCACGTTACGTGTTGGTATAAGATTTTATTTCGAGTTCTTCTTCTCTTGCATAGATGTTATATACGTTTTATATCTCTTACGTACATCTCTTACGATCACCCACGGTCAATATAGGGGGTGGTGTATTTTATTCTTAATCCTTTATAAGATGTTTTATATAAAATAAATACGAAATTTCAGAGTACGAGAATCAGCAAGAATACTCAGAGTTCGTCTAGGTAGCATCAACTATAAGAAAGGTGGACTTCTTCTGCCTATTAAGTACTTCAAGATCCATCCCTACTTTGACGATAAAAGTCCTATTTACGATTTGGCTCTTGTAAGATTACCACATTCTCTTAAATTTACACCTAGCTTGCAAGCTATTGTGCTACAGAATCGAATGAAAGAAATTGATGCAACACATCTAATTGTTACATCTTGGCCATTTCCTGTAGTAAGTTAATTGTTTTAATCATTATTTTTTTTTATCATATTTATTATTTATTTCTATATGGTAGCTGCTGCTGTGTGGTAGCGGCTACAAATACTACCAACCCTCACTTTGCTCGTGGTTGTCGTAAAATACGACTAAGAGCCTGGGCCAACTCCATCTGATGCCATTTGGTCATAAATTGCATTCCCAAGGAGGGTTGACGTCTGGCAGGCGGCCGGTCATAAAACTATTGCCAATAACTTTTACAATATGTACTACGAAAGAAGAGTACATATTGTATCGTCCCAAGTAATTGGGATAAGAGTAGGAGAATGATGACGATTTATTATTTATTTCTATGTGGTAGCGGCTCCAAATAACACTTTTATTGCCCGTGAGTGTTATAAAAGGCGATTAAGAGCTTTACTTCAACCTAAGTTAACACTATCTCAAGCCGTCTGGTCAACAATTACATTCCCAAAGAGGATTGATATCAAGCAAGCGTCCAGTCATAAAACTACTGGCAAAAACTATTTGCATTATATACGATAATGATATATATTGCACAGCCGTGTGGTGACTGAGTAAGAATACAATTCAGCACCTCCTATCTTACCCGTGGGTGATCGTAAGAGACGACTAAGGGATATAAAATGCATATAACATCTATGTAAGAGATGGAAAACTCGAAACAAAACCCTATACCAACACGTCTGACCAGCATAGTATAATAGGTTAATTGCCCTCCCATTAAGGAGGAGGTTTGAGCCCAGCAATGGGACATATATATGTGATGATGATGATGATGACATATTGCATATAATTTTTGAGTCTAGCAGTCGGTGAAAAGTTTATTAATAAACACGCTGATGATGATAAATAGTATTTTCTATAAATAAACTGTATAACATATTTGATCTTTTTCTTTTAATTTTCCAAGCGATATAATTCGTTGTACAAGACATCTCAGATACGAGGACTTATTTCATAGTGTGAAAATTGATTTATTAAAAACTACATTTGCTTTTATTTATTTGGTGCATAGTGGCAAACGAGCAAGCTGCATACCTGATGGTGAGTGATAATGCACATGGATCTTAGCAATACCAGGGGCACAGTCAGGCCGTTGCTTACTTTGAAGAAATTGCTCTTCTTAAACCTTGTTTGAAGAAGGATATGTCATAATAGATTACACAGAGTTAGCAGTTAATATAAACTCATTTGCAAAAAAAACGGGCGGTTTTGATTTTCATTCATATTTAAAAAGATACAATACCAAAAAGGTTTCAATCGTTTGTACACGTTACTGGCCGGTTTTAAAAATGCTGTGGTATTTAAAAAAGTACGTTCTAAATTCAATTTTTCATTTGATGTTCATTTTTACAGAAAACCCCTTTTTATCCTACATTTTTGGCGCGAAGTTCCAGAAGTTAACATCGACTTTCATAACTTTTATTCAATTTTTATCGATTAATTTCATATCCTTGACTGTCAAAGCTTTATTTAATGCTGTTTGGCTGTATCAAAAATGGTAGATAAAGTGGTAAAAGCTACCAAAATTATCGCGCTGCTTGAAGAGGGTTGCAGCCAATGTTTCGTGGCTAGGAGGCTAAATGTTAGTCGCTCGACAGTCCAAAGGACCTGGCAGCGATATCAGGAGACTGGTTCCGTCGAGAGAAGGCCTGGTTCTGGAAGAAAACCATGTACCCAACCACGGGATGATCGTTTTCTTGTGAGTCGCGCATTGAGAAATCGCAAATCTTCGTATGTGGATCTTAAGAACAACCTCCAAGAAGTAAGAAATGTGCATATTAGTCTATGGACGGTCAGGAGGAGGCTTCTCGCTGCCAATATACGCAGTCACCGCCCGGCCCGCGGCCCCAAATTACTCCGTGAGCACAGAGTTCACAGGCTTAGGTTCGCTAGAAATTGTGAATCATGGACTCAAGACGATTGGAATAGGGTTTTGTTCTCTGATGAAGCCAGGATATATCTGTTCGGTGAAGATCGACGTCGGCGAGTGCTAAGAAGACAAGGAGAACGCTTTGCAGAGGCATGTTTCGAAGAAATCACACCTTATGGTGGGGGCTCTGTTATGTTTTGGGCAGGAATAAATTCAATGGATCGTACAGAGTTAGTCTTCATTGAAAACGGCTCACTGACTGGGCATCGATACATAACGGAAGTTCTAATTTCTCATGCACAACCCGCATTGGCCGCTCTAGGTGAAGACTCGATTTTTATGGACGACAATGCTCGCGCCCACCGATCCCGCGATGTTAATGCGTATGTGCAAGAGGTCGGCATTCGTCGTTTGGATTGGCCAGCTCGAAGTCCCGACCTCAATCCCATAGAGCATGTCTGGGACGTTCTGAAACGGCGTGTGAGATCAGTACACCCGGCTCCGCAGACCATCAGAGAGCTGAAGAATGTGATTACTGCGGAGTGGGAACGTATTCCGCAAGCAAGTATCCGGGATATACTCGCTAGCATGCCCAGACGAAATCAAGCTGTGATTTTAGCTAGAGGGGGTCACACTCGATACTAAACATTTATCTGCTTTTACTTTATTAAAGAAAAACAAACAAAAAAACTTTTTTATTTTTACTTCATGAGCATATGCACTACTAGCGAATATACACTACTAGCGAGGTTTAGCATTATTTCCCATAAATTGTATCTAAATTTTATGAAATACTGATGAAAACGATTATTTTCTTATTAATTTACCAAATTGTGTGGATAAAACTACCTATAATTATCAAACAAAGAAATATTAACATTTGAAATGGTTCATTGCTTAGGTGCCCGTTTTTTTTGCAAATGAGTGTATTTGGATATTTATAAAATCTTGTATACGAGTGAAAAATGATTGTATCACGAGGTACTGGAATCCACGACTCCACGCATTGGGTATCTGTTCCAATCGTCATATGCCGGCTCTGGAATAGCTGGTAAGATTTTTGGAATGGATTTCCAACAACTGCGAGTTCGAATTTTTTCATTGTTTTAATAAACACATTCCCAAATCATAAATACATACATATCATCACGCCATATCCCTTGCAGGGTAGGCAGAGATAACAGAGTGCCAGAGAACTCTATCTGTGCATACTTCACACGCTTCCTCAACATTCATAATTCTTTTCATACACGCTCGCCGGTTTCGGAGACCCTTGACTCCACCTTCCTTCAGTACATGACCGATTTGGTCTAGGTAGGTTAGTCTCGGTCTACCCCGGTACCTACATCCTTCCACTTTCGCATTGTATATCTTCTTAACCAGACGTTCGTTCGGCATTCTTTCCACATGTCCGAACCATCGGAAATCAAGCTTTGTTTTAATCCTTGTTGAACAGATGGTCGGTCATAAAACTATTATCAAACATTTTGCAATATACGTCCATGAATACTAAATGTTGTGCGATCCCAAGTAACATACATAAGTGCAAGATGGTAATGATGGTATAGATATAATGTATTTTAAACATTACTCAACAGACTTACTCTGAAGAATCATTACAAATAAAATCTATGGAGATGATAAAAAGGCAACGGCTCTTATCAGTTACGCATTTGCATCCATCAGACACTGAGGAATGTGAAGAAGAATTGTTATCAATGGGAATTAAAAATTCTAAGAGTATATTGTGCTTGGACTCTGATGTTATGATGGAGCCTTGCATGGTAAGAAGAGTAATTTGATTTTTAAAGTAACCATTATAAAGTGGCTGTATTGTATTTTAACAAAAGCTTAATCTTTAAGTTGGAATACCATGCAGGATAAAACTTTGTCATCTCATCATCTCAGCTCATATATGTCCCACTGTTGGGCTCGAGCCTCCTCCATAATGGGAGGGTAATTAGCCTAGTATACCACGCTCCTCAGACGTGTTGGTATAGAGCAGGGGCTGGTAACCTGCGGCTCGCGAGCTACATGCGGCTCTTTGGATGTGAAGTTGCGACTCTTTAGTTCTATACGCAAAAAAAATATTTTATAAAGAAAACATTTAAAAGTAAAAAAATGTGGCTCTTTAAAAAATTTAAACCTTTATAAATTCTATATTTTGGCTCTTCCGACTCAAAACGTTGCCGACCCATGGTATAGAGTTTTGTTTCGAGTTGTCTGGCATAGATGTTATATTCGTGTTTTATATCCCTTAGTCGTCTCTTACGATCACCTACGGATAAGATAGGGGGTGATGAATTGTAGTCTTACTCCGTCACCACACAGGAAACTTTGCGCTATCTGCAAATTATTGTACTGAGAATGGGTGTAATTTTTGTCCGTTAATTATACGAGTATGTTTGTAAAATCCGCCTCAGTACAAGTTATTTTAGTGCAGGAAGATGTTTTTAAAAAAATAAATAACATCGAGAGAAAGAAATTTTGAAATAAAACCATTCACCAACTCCTTTTTAGAGTTGAAACTCTTTATCAATCGATGTGGTTTTTTTTTACAGCGGAATATTGGAGCTCCTGTGGTTCTTGATGATGTTTTATGGGGCATCGTCTCATCATGGAAGCCTAGCAACTGCGAAAATGACCTCGCAGGATCAACCTTTGTTAACTTAGTATCAGCTGCGAACATTTCGAGTTGGATTTATTCAACGATAGGTTCACGTTCTTCGGAAGACTGACCCTTAGATTTTCACAGATTATTTCTTTTATTATATAAAATATCTGGATGATCGCGATGATTTAGGTTTTTTTTTTATTTAAGTATTAAAAAATAATTAAGGAAATAATAAACGAGAAAACATTATAAAAATTAAAAAAGGGGAAATCTAAAGATCAAACCGGGGATTTCTTATTTAGATATTTCGATTTCCCAAGTAAGTAATGTCTATTCTCGATGACAGCAGCCAAATTTACCTTCATATTTTAATTATAATTTTTCATTGGCTGCAAATACTAAGAACTTACCAGACTTTCCGTGTGGTGACGGATTAAGAATACAATTCACCAACCCCTATCTTGCCCGTGAGTGATCGTACAGGACAACTAAGGGATATAAAACGCATATAACATCTATCCGAGAGAAGAAAAACTCAAAATAAAACCCTATATCAACATGTTTGACCAGCGTGGTATAGTAGGTCAATTACCCATCCATTATGGAGGAGTCCCGAGCCCATCAATGGAACATATATGGGCTGAGAAGAAGAAGAAGAAATACTAAGACGATATTTCCTATAAATCAAAACTGGCTAGATTGATTTATCAACACCGAAAAGTCATAATCATTCATAATTTTTCTGGTCTTATCCCAATTACTTGGGATCGACGCAATGTGTACTAGTACATATTGCAAAAGTTATTAGCAATAGTTTTATGACTGGCCGCTTGCCTGACGTCAAACTTCCTTGGAAATGTAATTGTTGATCTGACGGCATCAGGTGGAGTTGGCACATGTTGATATAAAGCCCTTAGTCGCCTTGTACGACATCCTTAAGTGAAGTAAGGGTTAGCATTATACGTCGAATACTGTAACCCCGCAACCTCGAAAACTCTTGCATACTAATCTTTATGGAAATAACTGATGCCGTTTCTGAGATTCTGATGATATCATCATCATCATCATCTGCTGAGATTATATGAGCTGTCATACACGCCCCACTATTGTGCTCGAGCCTCCTTTAAACGGGAGAAATATTAACGCTGGTTAGGCGTGTTGGTATAGGGTTTTATTTCGAGATTTCCTTCTCTTGCATAGATGTTATACGCGTTTTATATCCCATAGTCGTCTTTTACGATCACTCAAAGGTAAGATAGGGGTGTGATAAATTGTATTCTTATTCTGTCGCCACACGGAAGATATATAGAAATACTAGCTTCTGCTCGCGGCTTCGCCCGCGTAAAAGGTTACTTTCCTAAAGTTTTACTTTCCCTATTTTTATTTTACCCCTTAAGTGTATTTTTTTTTTACAAAATGTTAATGTCATATTTATTTATATCTAATCAATAGCCTAAAAATAAGTTTCAAGCTTCTGGCTTTAAAAATGACGATACTTCCTTACAACTTTTCATCCCCCTTTACAACTCTTTATTTGCATTAAAAAGTAGCCTATATCCTTTATCAGGCTCTAGATCATCTGTGTACCAAATTTCATTTAGATCGGTTCTGTAGTTTTGGCGTGAAAGACCGACAGACAGACAGACAGAGTTACTTTCGCATTTATAATATTAGTAAGGATATAAATATAGACCTATATAAATATAGACCTATATAAATATAGACCTATATAAATATAGACCTATATAAATATAGACCTATATAAATATAGACCTATATAAATATAGACCTATATAAATATAGACATATTTAAATATTGGAATATACAAAAATAGTTCGTTTAAAGTTATTAAATAGATGAATAGATTGAACGTTCTTTTGTCCTCTTTAACATAAAAGATTTTTTTCATAATATCATAAACTTATCTCAAACTTTTAAATTCAATAATAAACCATATAAGAGATTTATTGTTATATTATCAAAGTATTATAAAGAATAATATATAAAATTTTAAACTATAATAAAATGCGCTAAAAATGAGTTCAAAAGGAAGCCTTTTGAATCGAGACTATCAAATAAAAATATAGACATGAAAACATATATTATTCTTTGCATATTCATATATTAAATACTAGCTTCTGCCCGCAGCTTCTGCCCGCGTATAACTTTTTGGGTTGGTTACTTTCCTAAAGTTTTTTATCCCCTTTTTTATATTTTACCCCTTAACGATAATTTTTTTACAAAATTTAATGTCATATTTGTTTATATTTAATCAATTCTTGTCCTTTATCAGGCTCTAGACTATCTGTATACCAAATTTCATTTAGATCGGTTCAGCAGTTTTGGCGTGAAAGAGCGACAGACAGACGGAGTTACTTTCGCGTTTATAATATTAGTAAGGATAACAAAAATTATACATATAATATATTTAATTATTTGCCTTCGTTTATCCTTTCTATGTATTCAGCAGCCTATTAAGATCTAATATTAGACAGTTTCCCAAAAGAGAGTTAAGTATGTCATGTTAGTTGTTGTAATAGATTGTCCAGGACACAGTTTAAACAATTCTAATGGTAAAAGAGAAGGAAAACTCGAAATAAAACCCTATAGCAGCACTCTGACCAGCAAGGTATATTAGGTCAATTTCTCTACCATCATGGAGGAGCCTCGAACTCAACAGTGGGACATATATGAGCTGAGATGATGGTGAATGGAAAAGTAGGATAGGTGTTTAACTCTCACCATAATACGGTTAGAAGAGGTTTGTTTGCTTTAACCCATAGAGCAGCGTGGTATGGTCAAGTTCTCTCCTAATGTGAAGGAGGCTAGAGCCAATGAATGAGACATATATTTTTTTTATTGCTTATGGTGGCAAACGAGCAGACAGCACACCTGATGGTAAGTGTCACTGCCGCCCCTGGACCTTTACAATACCAAGGGCATAGCTAAGTTACTGCATACCATTAAAAACCCCAAACCCACCCCAATTGAACTTCCGGCTCTCTCGCTCACCGAACGAAGCGCAATAGCACTTTGCCATTACTCAGGCGTCGATTTTCTGCGAGAGTGTGATACTACCCCGGACGGACCGACCCGCGGCAGTAGAAAGAGGACTATCACAGCGTGGTCCTACCACTATTAAATAAGCTAATAATATCAATTCAGATGAAAGGAAATATAGAAGCACATAAGTAGTGAAATTTATCAATGTGGTGACAGAGTACGAAAACAATTCACCACCCCCTAACTTACCCGTGGGTGATCGTAAGAGACGACTAAGGAATATAAAATGCATATAATATCTATGAAAGAGAAAGAAACTTGAAACAAAACCATATACCAACACATCTGACCAGCGTGGTATAGCAGTTCAATTTCTCTCCCATCATGGAGGAGACTCGAGCCCAACAGTTGGACATATATGAGCTGAGATTAAATTTATTCTTCCTTCTTACACTATGAATAAAATTAACCATAATAAATTCAAAACTTGATTTTGAATGTAAAACAAATCACAGGAATGGCGCGCGAATTGTAATCAACGCGAAACATTGGCGTTAAGAGGCTATAAACTTGAACGAAAACGAAATTAGTTTGCAAAACGATTAAAGCTTAAAGATTGTAATGATTAAGATAAGAAAATTGTTTAACATTTCAAGTACTTGACTTATTTTCATCACGTTATATTTCTCTCAGTAGTTACATGAACATTAGCTATATAGTAGCGGCTAAGAATATTACCAACACTTATTTTGCTCGTGGCTATCATAAACGACGACTAAGAGCCTTATAACAACCTGGGCCAACTCCACCTGATGCCGTTTGGTCAAGTATTACATTACCAAGGAGGGTGAACGTCTAGTAAACGACCGGTCATAAAAACTAATGCCAATAACTTTTACAATATGTACTATGAAAGAAGAGTACATATTGTATCGACCCTAAGTAATTGGGATAAGAGTAGGAAAATGATGATTTATGTGAACATTACGCTACCTATTTTTAGAATACATACATACATATCATCACGCCATATCCCTTGCAAGGTAGGCAGAGAGAACAGAGTGCGAGAGATCTATCTTTGCATACTTCACTCGCTTCCTCAACATTCATAATTCTCTTCATACACGCTCGCCTGTTTCGGAGACTCTTGACTCCACCTTCCTTCAGTACATGACCGATCTGGTCTAGGTAGGTTAGTCTGGGTCTCCCCCGGTACCTACATCCTTCCACTTTCGCATTGTATATCTTCTTAACGAGACGTTCGTTCGGCATTCTTTCCACATGTCCAAACCATTTTTAGAATATTTTTATTGTTATGGCTCTCGGCGACCATCCGAAGTAAGTGACCCATATTTTACAATATTTTCATCCTTTTTTTTTCTTTTGGCAGACTATGGTTTGTACACACGGCGTTGATTTCGTCCTGAGTGACGTATAGGAGGCTCGTGTAGCCATAACCCACTGCATTACCTTCCCATCGTCATTAGTCCGAAAACGGTGCCGTTTCCTTGACATCCATGGCCGGCCTTGCTATCTTTTTATCACTATGGTGACCGAGAGAGGGATTATCGGTGATCATCCGTAATATGCTTACGTCCTTGTGGTCAACAAATACATTCCCAAGGAGGGTCAACTCCTTGGGAAACCCGTCTGGCAGGTAGCCGGTCATAAAACTATTACCAATATATACCAATAACTTTTACTATATGTACTATGAAATAAGAGTACATATTGTATCGACCTCAAGTATTTGGGTTAAGAGTAGGAGAATTATGATCATTCCGTACACCTATGTATATACGTATACCTACGCTAGGACTCTTTTCCCCCTCGTCAACCAACTATAGTACACGCCAAAAACCTAAGTTTCTTATTATCTTAATTACAAATAGGAAATTAAACTATTTTTATGAACGAACACTATAAAACAGACGGACTGCACAGTGGCATAGTGATTAAGTTACCGACCTTCTCTGCCCATGTCTTGTGTTCGGTTACCACACTGGACAATACTTTGTGTCATCTACAAAGTGTAGTTCTGAGTCTGGGTGTAATTGTTCTGCATTAATTGCATGTATATAAAGTCTCAAGCAATACAAGGATTACTTCCTTAGTGCAGGGTAGTATATATACATATATGCCCAGCACAGGGCGGTTCTGTGGAGGCCACAGAAAGCCATGGCGGTCAGAGCCATTCGCGGGTACCGCACGGTGTCGACAGAGGCGGCATGCCTATTGGCCGGAACACCCCCGTGGGACCTAGAGGCGGAGATGCTCTCCGACCTCTACCGGCGGGTTACCTCAGTGCGCGACGAGGGTGGCTCCCCATCGTCTGATGAGATAGCCACCTAGCACGAGGACGCCCGCCGAGATGTCATCGCCCGTTGGGCTACGCTGCTGGAGAGGCCAAGACACGGTGTTGTTACCGTCGAGGCCCTCCGGCCCGTACTGATAGAGTAGATGGAGCGGCGGCACGGAGTGCTCTGCTTCCGGTTGGTGCAGGTCTTGTCGGGGCACGGTTGCTTCGGCAAGTACCTGCACACGGTCGTGCGGAGGGAATGGACCCCGTCCTGCCACCATTACAGTAGCGACGAGGTACGCTCGAGGTATGACCGAGCTGGGACGGGCAGCGCCGTGACCTCGTCGCTGTCATCGGTGCCGACCTGACGCTGCCAGGTGTCGTGAAAGCGATGGTTGAGCATCAGGATTTGGGATGCGGTCGCCGCCTTCTGCGAGGCTGTCATCTCGCAGAAGGAGGCGGCGAAACGGGCCTGGGAGGATTCCCGTGACCCGAGCCGCCGCCAGCGGCCGGGGCGCCGCAGGCGCGAATTTCTGCGCCTGATGCCGCCCTAACCAAAGCTTCAGGTGATCGGACCGGGGAATTGTCCGGTCACCCGACGTGAGGCCACCGCGTGAGGGCGACGCCCCGATGGCGAAAGCTGTCGGGGCATCGATGAGAGAGGAACCCGCAAGGGTATACCGCCGGGTGGGTCACCGAAGACAAAGATCGGGTACTGGTGGCCCGCCCATACGGCGAGAAGAGGTGTTTGCAGGGTGGGTCCATGAGGTTGCGCGCCGCCTCTTTTGTCACCCCGGATCGATTTGTCGGGGCGCGACCACATCCATGGTCCACGCTGTAAAAGAAAAAAATTTAAAAAAAAAAGACTGGCAGTATATATTATATATAAGTAGTATATAAAACAAAAACCTATAAAAATCTATGCTAAAATCCTTACTAATATTATAAATGGGAAAGTAACTCTGTCTGTCTGTCTGTCTCGCTTTCACGGCAAAACTACTGAACTGATTTAAATGAAATTTGGTACACAGATAGTCTAAAGCCCGAGAAAGGATAGGCTACTTTTTAATGCAAAAAAAAGGTTGTAAAGGGGAATGAAAAGTTGTAAGGAAGTATCGTCATTTTTAAAGCCAGAAGCTTGAAGCTTATTTTTAGGCTATTGATTAGATATAAATAAATGACATTAATATTCTGTAAAAAAAATACCCTTAAGCGGTAAATTAGAAATAGGGGATGAAAAACTTTAGGAAAGTAACTAAATCTATTGTGTATTTTTTCGAACCTCCCCATCAAGTGTAATTAATTTCTGTAAAATTAAAAGTGTGTTCTACACTTCATAAATACCATTCACTAAATCGATTTCTACTTGTATAATGGATAAGTTAATCTTACAAATGGTTCCCGCATACGCTGTTAAGCAAATCAAGATAAGGATAACGGCTGGCGTATCTTACAAAGAAAGGATACCAAAACGAAGATGCTATCTAAAAATGATAAGCGGTACAAATAAATTGACGAGTTTCGTTTTATCTTTGTTTGGGTTTCCTCAAACCTTACGATCTCAGAGAAAGTAAAAACCACGGAGCAAATACAAAGAGGAGCTGTTATAATGAATATTTTCTATGAAACAATGCGTGTCATTTACAGGGGGAGAGGGGAACGCTGCTAATGTAGAAAGTGAGACAAGTAATAGTACTTGTCTCACTCCCTCTTTTATGTCCATCTACCGGCTATTAGCACAACTACTAATTTCGTGTATTGTATGCAGTTGAGCTATCTTGCATTAGATGTCAGTAAGTGTATGGTATAACAGGGACGTACTCAGAAATTACCTATATCAAGGAGTGCTAATTTTTTTTTATTTCAAAGATACAAACAAATCTTATTAGCTGTTTGCTCTATTCAAATACAAATGTTTATAATCAAATAATTCTGCATAGCGAATAGTTGTATGACTACTGTTTTTAACCGAAAATTTCTTTATAAGGCTTGTCAGCATTGTTCATAATGTTAATATTTTATGAAAAATCCATCTTTTCTTTACTGTCATTCTGATAAACTCAGAAGTTTAGAAACCTTTTTTTCTTCATATTTGTGTCCTTTTCATACGACCAAATAATACAATTATTTGTTTGGGTTTCTAACAAATTGTCGAATGAAAGTAGTTGGACTTTTAGTAAATATGTTAGTTACTCGGTATTATTTCCTTCCTTTTTGTCTTTTCGATATAAAAAAAGAATCAAACCACTCTATTAAAATAAGGCTTTATACAATTGATAATGCAACAATGGTGTCAATGACCAAGACATGTAAAAGAGTATTTCAAGCGAGCAGACCAGCCCCCCCTGGTAGCAACCGTTTGATTGACGCACGGGCCATCTAATACTTAGCCATGCCAAAGGTAACTTGAAGGCCTGGTCATCGACGCCACCACCATTTTGAATATTTTTGTGACGTGCTAAACCTCGTTAATCTTATCAAGAAATTGCATCGAGTGCAATTACATTATTAATAAATAAAGGAGAAAGGGTGACATTGGTTCTAATAATAAAAATGAAATACTCTTTTGTATCATATATTTCTTGAGCTATACCTAGTCTTGCCCTAAATACTGTAACAAAGAAAAACCTTTTTCTATTGCAAAAAATATTTATGACTTTTACAGTGTTAATTTAATACATAAATATAAAACAATTTAAAATATAAAAAGCTTGTTCGAAGTGGTTTTTATTGGCTGAAAATTAAAAGACTGTATTGCATACAGTCTTTTAAATCTTCATTGTTAAAATGAGAAGAACAAATCTTTGTATATTTCGTAGGAGTCCAGTTTTTCTATTAATTTTTGAAATCCATTGCTTCTGACATCATCATTGGACGGTATTCTAAAACATACAAAATTTACAGTTTAATTATAATAGGTTCATTTAAAGTAGTGTAAAAATATTTTTCTTTGATGAAAAAGCCGAATGTTATAATTATATTCTAATTACGACCCTGGATTTTTGACACTTTTATAGTTCTTCATAGTTAACGACAGCTGGCGTATTGCTTACAAAATAATTATTAACTACATATAAAACTCATATTTTTGTTGAGGTAAAAGGCTTTGGGTATAAATTTTAATACTCATGGTTATTAGTTATTACAATAATCTTAATAGTTTGAACTGTTTGTGCTTTTATTGTTCTAGGTCCTATTACGAAAAGTGGTGCCATCTAACGTTGAGTAAAATTATTTCTGAACATGATACCGTCAAAAGAACTTTCTAGAAATTATTTTAATAAATTATGAATAAATATACTTACAAATGGAATGTGATTCTTTCCATAGCATCTGTACGTTTATTGGAGTAGTTTTTACATGATAAAACACAACACTTCATGGTTTTCTTCGTAATAACATAAAAATACACCAAAAATATAATTTTATGCACCGTACGAACACCGTCAGCGACAACAGAAGACTAATAGGCCACGCCTACTATTGATGTTAACGTGATGACGTCAGGGCCTACTTGAGAATCACAGTGCACAGTTACTTAGGCCGTCTCCTCTTTGTATTTGCTCCGTGGTAAAAACCAACCCGTCTCTTTTGTCTCTATTTACTTTCATTTACGTGAACGGAATGGCTGATGACCGTGATATTCTTACTCTTTCGTATAAGAACAGATAATTGTTTAATGCAAATGTATCTTCTTCTTCGCACACGATACGATTCTACTCCATAATGGGTGGGAAATTTATGTGTATAATAAATTAATTATTGGCAAGATGGTTTATATATTATCATGCTTGGATGGTTTATGGTTAGTGCTCTAGTGACTATGAACGTTGAAAAGTTTTCAAAACGTCGGGACATTTAAATTCAAATACAAACGTGATAAAATACATAAAATAAATTAATTTCATATCTTTTATTTCATAGCTGAGTGGTAGCGGCTACGAATACCTACTATCAACCTTTTCTTTGCTCGTGGATGTCGTTAAAGACGACTAAGAGCCTTATAACGACCTGGGCCAACTTTATCTGATCAAATCAAAACAAATACATTTATTCACCTTAAATAGAGTACAATAATCAGATGTTACAGTCATTTTTAACATACATAGTTCTATCTATTTAACCTTGCTTTGGAATGTGAAATACAGTCATTTGATGCCGTTTGGTTAACAATTACATTCCCAAGGAGGGTTGACGTCTAGCAGGCGGCCGGTCATAAACCTATTGCCAATAACTTTTACAATATGTACTATGAAAGAAGAGTACATATTGTATCGACCCCAAGTAATTGGGATAAGAGTAGGAGAATGATGACCTATTATGTTATAAATGTCATATTTTTTCTCATGCTCTTATCCCAAATACTTGGGATCGATGCAATATATACTCGCATATATAGCAAATGCTATTGGCAATAGTTTTATTCTGTAAATGTTTTGAGGAACTGTTTGACTTGGTACCACTGTCACCTTTTTACTACCATATCACTTGACACCGTATTCATCCATTTCACCTGGAAAAGTTATGATCTTCAACTTTATGTTTTCAGTATTCATTTTTCCCATGTACATGTAAATTAATAATAAATTATCTTTTGCTGTGTTTCCCAAACGCATGATACGTCCTTCTTTAGGAGAATGTGTGTGTGTGTGAGTGGCGAGAGTGAGACAGAGAGACAAAAACATCGAAGCGCAACTTTTAAATTTTTAACCTTTTTATCTTTATGTAATAACGCCACTTCAAGAACAAAATTTAATTATATAACATCAACATAACAATTAATAGATAAACATAAAAAAAGAACAAACAGAAGTCTGTGGATATACAATAATAAAATAAAAAAAACGAAAAAAAAAAAAACTTTGTTTAAAGCAGAGCACTTTAAAGCACTTTTTGTACGATAAAGAGCGACTTAACTGTGCTCCTAGTATTGCAATAGTCCCTGAACATCAGTATCACTTAGCATCAGGTGTGTTGCTTGCTTGCCACCGAAGACAAAGATCGGGTACCGGTGGCCCGCTCGCACGGCGAAGAAGAGGTGCTTGCTGGGTAGGTCAATGGGGTTGCGCGCCGCCTCTTCCGTCACCCCGGACCGATTTGGCGGGTTGCGACGTCCATAGGCCACCGCGAAAAAAAAAAAAAAAAGATGTGTTGCAAAAATATTATAGCCTGTAAATTTATTCGTTTCTTTGAAGGTTTAGGAGTTGGAAAATATTTTTGTAAAATTACTAAAGCACTCGTTTGGGGTGGCATGGGATAATTGATGTGATTAACAAAAAAAAAAAAAGTTGATGTTTTCGATCGTTTCTTTGAAGGTGCTAATTTTGGAAGGAGTTGGAAAACAGATTTGCAGAACTACGAAAGCACTAAACAAGTTCAAAGCGCCATCTTTGTCATACAATAAAAATTAAAGCTCGATGGTAATGTGAAACCATAATAAAAAATATTTGCTCGCCGTAAGGAGTGATCAAAGTAAGTAGTATTTGATATATTCAGTAGATGGCGCTTTAATAAATATTACTATGAACCATTTCGTCCAGATTTTCAAAGAGACTATTGAAAACTATTTTTGGACATAGGCCTCTGCATCATCAGTCCAAACATGCCGCTCAACCCTGCTCTATTATGCCAAGAATCTTGACCTACTAAGCGAGCGTTACCTACAAAATTTCATCTATCGACGATTCCATATCCCATAAATGTCCCACTGTTGGGCTCGAGCCTCCTCCGTAATGGGGAGGAAATTAACCTACTATACCGCGCTGGTCAGACGTGTTGGCATAGGATTTTGTTTCGAGTTTTCCTTCTCATGCATAGATGTTATATGCGTTTTATATACCTTAGTCGTCTCGTACGATCACCCACGGGTAAGATAGGGGGTTGTGAATTGTATTCTTACTCCATAACCATACGAAAAGGATTAAATTAAGGATAATTGTATTACATCATCATTGTCATCATACTGCTCTCATCTCAATTACTTGGGGTCAACGCAATTTGTACGCTTCCTGGTACATATTGCAAATGTAACAATAGTTTTATGACCGACCGCCTGTCTTTTTATTTTGGCGGTGAGCTATGGTGTGGGCACACCCCGTTAATTCCGTCCAGGGCGACAGAAAGAACCGCGTACGACCCTATTGACCCGCCCTACATGTACCTCTCGATGCCGTGCGAGCAGGCCACCGTAATCCTGTCTTTGTCTTTGATGGCCAACCGACCGCCTGCCTGACATCAACCCTCCTTGTGAATGTAATTGTTAACCACACTGCATCAGATAGAATTGGCCCAGGTAGATATAAATGTCTTAGTCATCTTTTATGACATCCACGAGCTAATGCTAGGGTTTGGTAGTATTCATAGCCACTACCACACGGAATTATTAAAATTCTCTAACAAATATCAAGAATTATCTGATTTTACAAACATACATACATATCACCACGCCATATCCCTTGCAGGGTAGGCAGAGAGAACAGAATGCCAGAGAACTCTATCCTTGCATACTTCACTCGCTTCCTCTTATCTGAATTTACTTCCTTAATATGCTGCGGGAGTCATTTCGAGTTTCATCTTATTCATGTCTTAGTCATCTCTTACATACACTCCCGGAAAAAAGAAAGAGTTATGTGATCAATAACCCTTTCCTTTTTCGTAGACTTTTTAACTTTTACTGCGCTACCAAATGGATAGGCCTTTTTACGAATGAGAATAATGTTATAATCACTATGCTTAATCAGACAAATGATCGATAGTTGTTATTGATATAAGCTTCCCAGAGGAATGCTGCTGGCACATTCATCTAGTGATTCATCAGGTGGTTCACACGATTCCCATAGAGCCGGAAGCCGAAGTGGGTGGGTTTGGGGTTTGTAATAGTAGGCAGCGGTCTAGCTACACCCTTAATATTGCAAAGGTCCATGGGCGGCAGTGACACTTACCATCAGGTGTGCTGCTTGCTCGTTTGCCACCATAAGCAATAAAAAAAAAAAAGATTACGAGGTGATTACACGGTATTGCACGCCTCATAAGCGAAGCGTTGAGGTCTTGCTCTACTTTGGATATATAAAAATCAAGCACTTTTCAAACCTAAAAATTATTGTATTTTTCTCACATTGCACTTATAGGATAATATTATCATACATATGTCAAGAAAAACATTCGTGTAATGTATTTGATATTTTTAAAAAGCAATTATTTTATTTAAAGTAATAAATAGTTAATTAAAAAATATATTCGAGGACGTCGGATAAAATATTTTAGATCTGGCAGGATCACGACCGTAAAAATTAATGCATCAAAATATTTCTTTTTTTAAAAAGCTTCATAATCGCAACGCGCTGTTTCTTTTCGAAAATGGCTTGGTAATTCTTTGTCGTTTAATTGCAATTAATATAAAAAACTAAACTGCTTAATCTTTAGTGTATGTATATTTTATTAAAATTGGGTTCATTTACATTTTTTGTTCATCCATTCGGAGAGGCAAAAGGAACAAATCCCAAACAGGCTATTAAACGAACAGCTATGTTTAGCCCTACGTCGAGAATGGCACCGAATTTCAAAAGTATTTCTTTTTCTTTCATTTTTATTTATGACATTGTCTAATAGTAAATGATAAATAATGTAAAAATTATGAGTCGTGCACATTTGGATTTCCCAAATTATTATTTTTAGTCTATTACCATATTTTAATGAATGTCTGACATATATATCGGATGTACGACTTTATTTATACATATTAGATCGAAATATTCATTAGATTTTATTAACCCAGCGGTCGATAGCCATCTAACATTTTAAACGCGCTCCTGTATTATTATTTTATATAACTTTTGTTGGGGATAGACCATCTAACCACTAAGAGGTTGGGTTGAGGCATGGCGGAGTAAAAGTAGCTCTGGAAGCACCGCTGCAAGTACTTATAATCCTGTGGATACTTTGTGACCGAAAATATTGTTGGCATAACTATGCAGTGTATAATCTGACCTTGTTTTCAAGGATATTTTTGACTTTTGGCTTAGCAAACAATAGAGGCGACCCATCATGAAATATAAGAAGACGACAGTGTATAGTCTGACCTTGTTTTTCAAGGACTTATTTGACTTTTGGCTTAAAAAACAATGGAGGCGTCCCACAACTGAATATAAGAAAATAAACGGCGTGATAAACCATCATCCATCAGTAGGAAAAGTAAATAAAAAACTGGATTTATCATACGTGAAATATCAATTTCGTTTATTTGATACTGTATAAATGCATATAATTGTTTTCTTAATAAATATAAATTAAGTCTCGCTGGAACTAACATCTGATTCGATTTTACAAATGGATATAGATTTAATTTTATTTACATAATATTTATTTACATTTTCATCCATTCATAAACTATAGTTTAATTATCTATGTCTAGTTAAAAACCTTTCTAAAAGAACAACAGAACTGACTCCATATAGCCTACAGAAAATAGCTTTTTCCAAATTTTATAATAATATTCTTATAGTGAAGAGGCCTTATTATTTATTCTGTGATCATATATCTATCATCATCATTCATTGATGGTAAGTGTCTCTGTCGCTCATAGACCTTTGCAATACCAGGGATATACAAAACTCACCCACAAAGTTGAACTTCCGGCTCTCTCTCGCTCACCGAATGAAGTGTAATAGCACATTGTAATAGCAATGCTCAGATATCGTTTTATTGCAAGAGTTTGGTACTACCCCGGACGGACCGGCCCGCGACTGTAGACAGAAAACTGTCATAGGTCCAGCCCTACTACTACTTACTTTCTAACTAATCAGAGTTAGCTGTAAAATGTTTTAATATATACATAGAACAATTCAATCTATTGTATAATCAATCTCAGACGTGCAGATTCTGGAATGAAATAACTGATGCAGTGTTTCCCAAACGCTATGAAATTGCCTTCTTTAAACGAGGCTTAAGAAGAATACTTTCCCGATTACGAAATGAAAAATGATGTCACAAGCGGGGTTCGAACCCGCACCTATTGGGAATCTGGCCCAACCGTGCTGCCACTTACACCATCGTGAACTATTTTAGGACATGCAAATTTCGCTTCATATTATATCTTACGTCTTCAAGGTGACGTATGCCATCTATCGGACAATGTTTACACATTGTATAGACTTAATACTTCAAACTTTACAGTTAGAATTGTATTAAACGATGACACAACCTTGTTATTCAAATTACTGAATTTTTTTAGCATTTAATATGCTTAATTATTTATAAATACCCGATTACGAAACGAAAAATGATGTCACAAGCGGGGTTTGAATAGTTCGGCAGCACGGTTGGGCCGGATTCCCAATAGGTGCGGGTTCGAACCCCGCTTGTGACATCATTTTTCGTTTCGTAATCGGGTATTTATAAATAATTAAGCATATTAAATGCTAAAAAATTTCAGTAATTTGAAGAACACTTTCTTCAAGGAAGGCGCTTTAGTTATGTCCCTGATATTTTTGCCGCTTGTGGAATCTGGTCCAACCATTTCTGTTCCTTTTTGTTTATTGTTAATCTTGTATTTAACTTTTAAAAAATGAATCTTTACTCGAAGGGCATCTCACTGGAGCTAATATGGACTAAACATGTATCCAATAATATTTAAGAAATCATATAATTAAAAAAAAAATATGAGCCCACATAGTTTCTTGCCGGATTTTCTCAGTTTGTGGCGGCTTTCCGATCCGGTGGTAGATTAATTTTAAAAAATATGTAAAATTGACAATATGTTAGTGCATGTTATAGGGCTTTGCATAATAAATGATTTGATTTGATTTGGTTAAAGATCTATGAGCTGCAGTATCACATAAGTTATGCTGCTTGCTCGTTTGCCATCATAAGCCATAACAATAGATCTTTCAAAGCGAGTAGCGGTTTGTTTCTTACATTCTAAAATTCTATAAGTCTACTAAATGATTTACTGCTAGTATATGCTTTGTTTATAAAATCAATTAGAATATTTTTTACATACACATGTTTGAAACAAATACATCCACCGGAATTAGTACCGAGGATGTAAACGTGATGACACGACTTCAATCTACGAAGTTATTTTAATATAATTCTGTTCGTTTTAACTAATGACATCTAAATTTTAAATTACATCTTATTTTATTGACGTTTTGTCGTATAAAATTTCTTAAGTGTTACTTAAAATTCAGGTGTCCACTCAAGCATTAGTTGCTATAAACTAAGCATAATAAAATAATAACTGTAATATTATCAGACTAGTATTTTAATGCCTTAGCATACACGCTACTTCTAAACTCGGCGAGTCAGCGATTTCTTAAATTTTAAAATATTTATGATCCGTTCACCTATCTTATCAAACCTCACTGGGCATAAATAGTTCTAAGTGGGATAATACCACAATCGCCACGCTTAGTATGCTGGCTAACTATCGCATTTGGTATTATATGTTGTCCAAAAAAGTGTTGTTACAAATTCTCGGATTTTTACGGCTCCCAAGCGAAATTAAGGACTAGTCATCATCATCCTCATCATCTCAGGTTATAAACATTCCACTAATGGGTTCGAATCACCTTTACGATAGAAGAAATTGACTTAATACACCACGCTGGTCAGATGTATTAGTTTTATTTATTTTTATCTCGAGTTTTTCTTCTGCTGCTTGTAAGATGGGGATAGTAAAATATATTACACTTACTCACTACACGGCAAAATGATGCATACTTTTGTTAGTAAATAATTTTGAGTGTGATGGGTACATATTCATTATAGTTTTGAGCTATTTTTTGTCACTATTTTTTATTAAAACTAAAAAGCCTAAAAAAATATATAATTAAATAAAAAAATTAAGAGTACTTTATTGGCTTAAAAGATAAAACTCTATAATAATGATGTCATATTAGTTTACATATTTGTCGTATAGCGACGAGACAAGAATACTGTTCTCAACAACTTTTATTTATCTGTGGGAGTCGTAAAAATCAGGTGAGGGATCATGGAAATAACTAACCAAAGAATGACCGCATCGTATAGCCTCCTATGGTGAAGCTTACGTCCATCAGAAAACGGTGAAAAGCAGAATGAATATGATGTTGGCAATGTAAAGAAAGTTAAATGTTCTATTTCACTTATACGTCAATGAATTAACTGCTAATATTGATTATTTATTTGTACACAATACATTCGATAAATAAATCGAGATTCCGAGTACCGATTATCGATATTAAAAATAGTGTGCATGCTAAGACAATTATATATTTTCTTAATATATTTTACAATTCTAGATTCCAATTGATTAATTAAGTTAACACGTATTTATCTTTATAAGCGCTGTGTATGAAAGTGGTGCTGCAAACATTTCTCCCTTGAGCCTTGCTTTCGAATGTCATGAGATCACAAGGTCGCTTCTTTGATATCGTCGAACGGGTCATTGTTGTAAAATAATCTAAATCTGATGCAGTGGAACAGCAGAATGCGCGGCGGAATTCACGCCGAAATTTACCTAAAAATAAAAAAAAATATGTGTTAAATTCTTACTCATCATCATCATCATCATCATCACAACCATATATGTCGTACTATTGGGCTCGGGCTCCTCAGTAATGGGAGGGAAATTGACCTACTATACCACGCTGGTCAGACGTGTTGGTATAGAGTTTTGTTTCGAGTTTTTCTTCTCTTGCATAGATGTTATATGCGTTTTATATCCATTAGTCGTCTCGTACGATCACCCACGGGTAAGATAGGGGGTGGTGAATTGTGTTCTTACTCCATCACCACACGGATAAGGATATTCTTACTAAGATATGACTTTTAATTTGAGCCGCGAACTAAATAAATAATTATTGTAGACTTCGGTTGTAAAGCAGAGTAGCGTCGTTCATACTAGATGGCGTTGGGTTCGCTGGCTTGTCACTGTTTTTTTTTCTTTTTTCCTTGTAGCAGGCTCTTTTTGATAGGCTATGGTCTGGAGATACGGCGACCTTCCGTCCGGGCGACGAAAGGGCGGCGCGTAGTCCCATAACTACCTGGACCACTTTCTTGACATCCGTAGCCAGCCCGGTCATTCTTGTAGCAAGCTAAGGGATAGTCACTTGTCGCCCAATCCGTCCGAGGTAACGGAGGGGATAGCAAGCAACCTCATAATCTGCCGTGCACGTATCTCTGGCGCCATGTGGGCGGGCCACCGGTACCCGATACTTGTCAGTTAATGAAAAGAATTCTTATATTTCAGCACAAATTTTAATAAGTTCAAATTCATTAAAAGTTCGCCGTGAATACTTGGAACTAGAACTTCCATTGCATTGAAGTCGTTTTAAGTTTCCAAAGGAAAATGTAGCACGAGTTTTCGCGTTTATAAGAATTTTATATAGGTACATAAATAATATATAAACATTTTTATGGTATTAATTTTTGATTTAGCTGTCGTGAAATTTCAATTATTTTACAAAAAAAAAAGTTAATAAAATTGTTTATTTTATTGTAAAACTACTTCATCATCACCTCAGCTCATATAAGTCCCACTGTTGTACTCGAGCCGCCTCCATAATGGGAGACAAGTTGAGCTACTACACCGCGCTGGTCAGACGTGTTGGTATAGGGTTTTATTTCGAGTTTTCCTTCTCTTGTATAGATGTTATATGCATATTATATCCCTTAGTCGTTTCTTACGATCATTATCATCATCATCATCATCACAGCCCATAAATGTCCCACTGTTGGGCTCGGGCCTTCTCCGTAATGGGAGGGCAATTAACTTACTATACCGCGCTGGTCAGACGTGTTGGTATAGGGTTTTGTTTCGAGTTTTCCTTCTCTCGCATAGATGTTATATGGGGTGGCGAATTGTATTCTTACTCCGTCACCACACGGAAAATTACTATTAAAACTACTTACCACTCATAAAATTGTAGATAAGCGGATTTATGGCGGAATTGGCATAGCACATGACATGGGAGACCAGAGCGATCCAGGTAATCACATCAGACTGCTCCATATCCAAAGTATATCTGTAAATGGAAACACATTCTTTTTGAAAAAAAAATAGCAATCTCACTTAGGTATTAATACTTTTTTAATTCCTTATGGTGTTAAACGAGTAAGCAGCACACCTAACGGTAAGTGTTACTGCCGCCCATAGATCTTTGCAACACCAATGGTACTGTAGTATATGCATATCCTTATCCTTACTAATATATAAATGTGAATGTAAGTTTGTTTGTTACGCTTTCACGCTAAAACTACTCAACCGATCATCATGAAACATTGTACACATATTCTTGGAGGTATTAAAAGTAACATAGGATACTTTTTATTAAAAAAAAAAGAAATATTTATATGAAAAATAAAAAAATTGTTTGTCAAAAAATCTCAAAATCTAGCTTCTTCAACACCATCTAGCTGTCCAGTAATGAAGTTCCAACCCTGAGTATTGTAATACCGTTGCACTGTATTACCGACGGTCAAAAATAAAAATAGGGGATCAAAAACTTTAGGAAAGTAACCTTTTACGCGGGCGAAGCCGCGGGCAGAAGCTAGTATATTATAATTACACGTTTAACTGTCAGAATTGTTACACGACCCACAACATACAAGTGCCCCTGCAATACGTGTCTTTTTTTTTTTTTTTTTGGTAACGCAGTGGCTAAAAATGTATTTTCCCCATACCCGCCCGTACGGGGTATGTGGGACTCGCAGGCCCTGAAGCGGACACTGAATACCCACTAAAAAAACCAACTGCGAGCTATTAGCCGAAGGGGCTTTTACAGCTAAACCGGACTGCAACAATACGTCTCTACCGAGCTCTTATTACTTATACCCACACACTATTCGATCTACTCACATTTACACATTATATTATTATAGATACACCATAGTTACAACTAGACCGCTGCCTAGCAACCTAAACTCCACCCAGAAGATGGGGCTTCCGGCTCTCTCTCTTCAATTCTCTCACCGAATGAAGCGCAGCAGCACATTACCACTCCTCAGACGTCGATTTACTGCGAGTGTATGGTACTATCTCGGATGGATGAACCCGCGGCTGTAGACAGAATTTTTTTTTTTGATTCTGTTCGTCCATTCGGACAGGCAAAGGGATCATAGCCCATACAGCCAAGTCTTATTTAATTATTTTTCATATATTGTTCATCATTTTTTAATATTATGTAGCCTTAATAGTCATTGTCTGTCAGTAAGTCAAGTCGTTACCATTAATCGGGCGTTGATAACCTAATCAATGGTTTTCTTTGGGAATTTTGGGCAAATATGAAAATACACGTAAACCACTATTATACCATATTCACTACACTTCAGCACTTTAACTGTACCATATTGCATAAAATACCAGCAAAATTATTCAATATAACACCACAAAACACTAAAGAAATGAATATAATACAAGAGCGTGACATGAAATTTCCACATTCGCGCCAAAACTCTGTAGACAGAAAACTGCCAACAGTGTGGTCCTACCATAAACGAAATAACATTCGATAGAAAACCAATACCAATACATCAAACATGATGTCAATATATCCAAGTATATAGGCGTCTACCACCAAAGAAAAAGACCGTTTTCCGGTGACCCACTCGCACGGCGTCGAGAGGTAGGTTGTAGGGTGGGTCTACGGGGTAGCCATAACCCGCCGCCAAAAAAAAATAGACAGCGTGAAAGTGGACCGCTCCCGAAAATAAAGACAGGTGACCCTATTAGTCCTACTTGTAATGATAGGCTAGAAAAAAATCGATTCGGATGAAAAAAAAAATTTAGGTATTAGGCTATTATAGTCTGTCTAATCTAAGAAGTGCACTTTGACAGCTGTCTGAGTAAGTTGTCTAGGTATGTGAACCAAATAATCGCTATCGAAAATATTCGATTTTACTGAGAAATCGATATTGATTCTTTATAATTAATAATCGGTTTATTTTTTATTTTTCAAAAAGGTGATGAATAAATTAAGTGCTAAATTAGTACTAAACAAATTTAATTATTTCAGCATAGAATCTATTCATCATATTTAGTAGGATTAGGTTAATTAAAAACAAAAACTGGCTTTGAAAATTGCTATTTATTAAGAATTACTACTATTACTTGAATTATCAGCGTCGCGAACATTGATAATTATTTCCTCATCAAACAAAGTGTCGAAATATACATCTCTGTCAAAATCTCTATTCGATTAAATGTATTATTCTAATATTTTTACCGATTATTTGGAAATTCGTGAATTGGAAGTTGTCAAGCACTACTGTATAGAACGTGATAACGTAACATTGTTAGGTCGTCAATAACAATTACTATTTACCATGTTATTTTTATTATAAATTAGTTTTACGAGTTTCAACATTAGATTATTGTACAAGAAAGTCAACCGCAATGTTAATTATGTAAATAACTTAATAGTTGTTTAAAATTTCAGATTTATTGTTTGCAATCATGTGTATACGTTTGACCAAGGTTATTGTGTATTAAAAAATGCAAAACGTCAAAATGCACTTCTTAGATTAGATGAACTATAGTTATGAAGATTTTTCAATGTTCATGGTCACCGATGAACAATACTCCTCATTTTATTTCCTATGTATAATACTTGCGTAAACATGAAAATTCAAATAAGCTGTAGGTATATATCTTTAATGTATTTTATTCTAGCTTCTGCTCGCTCTTTTATCCGTGTACAAACTGAATTTTACAATTGAATATTTATCAATAAATTATCACAAGATAACTTTACCAGGGTAAAAAAAATATCATATGATAACATAATAATGAATAACATAATGATTTCTAATGTTTACGCGAGTATTACAAGTTTAAAATAAAACTATTTTTACGGATTATATCGCGTTTGTGTATGATTTTTAATTTCCCAATGTTTTGAACAATTTACAGCGTTAATATTCACAAGAGGACTAGTCCACCAGCCTAACTACTTCTAGTTTTATTTCTTATGTGTTAATCCTGTAGTTGGTCTATTTGTGTGCAAATTTTCATTCTAATCTGTTCAACATTTTAATCGTGACTGAATGACAAATATCGAAATATCTATACATCCAAATATGTTCACAAACCTTTACATTTATAATATTAGTAGAATAGCATACAAAGAATATAAAAGATTGAACTTCCCTTGTGGTGACGGAGTAAGAATACAATTCATCACACCCCGTATTACCCGCGGGTGATCGTAAGAGACGACTAAGGGATATAAAATGCATATAACATCTATGCGAGAGAATTAAACCTTGAAACAAAAACCTATACCAACACGTCTGACTAGCGTGGTATAGTAAGTCAATTTCCTTCCCATTATGGAGGAGGCTCGAGCTCAAAAGTGGGACATATAACAGCTGAGATGATAATGATGAAAATATTGAAAAAAAAATTGACACGTCTGCTAAGTTTGGTAAACGTAATTTTTAATAAAAACTTTAATATGTAATTGTAAACTGAGCAAATGGATACAAGTAAATGAAAAAGGAAACAAATGTCTTGATGAGCGAATTATTCGGACGGGTCTTTGTTGATATCGAGATTCAAATGAATAACACACTAAAAAATGAGATTAGATGCCACTTCATTTAGTAATTAATTAACTATAAGTACTGCTTAAAATTTTCACAGTAAGATATTCGTTAAGAGGTTCTTTAGTTAGAATCAATATCAGAAGTACAACTTTTTTTTTTTTTTTTTTTTTTTTTTTTTTTTTTTTTTTGCGGTGGGCTATGGACGTCGCACCCCGCCAAATCGGTCCGGGGTGACGGAAGAAGCGGCGCGCAACCCCATTGACCCACCCTGCAAGCATCTCTTCTTCGCCATGCGAGCGGGCCACCGGTACCCGATCTTTGTCTTCGGTGGACCAGAAGTACAACTAGACCATTGCTTATCAACCAAAATCAACTCGAAAACTTAGGCTTCCGGCTCTCTCGCTAACTCAACGAAGTTCAACAGCACATTGCTACTGCTTATACGTCGATTTTTTGCACAAATCAAATCAAATCATTTATTATGCATAAGCCCTAAAAGGGCACTTACATATTGTCAATATTACATATTTTTTTAAATTAATCTACCACCGGATCGGAAAGCCGCCACAAACTGAGAAGATCCAGCAAGAAACTCAGCGAGCTCGTCATTTTTTTTTAAACTACATGTTTTCTTAAATATTATTGGATACATGTTTAGTCCCTATTAGCTCCAGTGAGATGCCCTTCGGCCACCGAAGGCAAAGATCGGGTACCGGTGGCCCGCTCACACGGCGAAGAAGAGGTGCTTGCAGGGTGGGTCAATGGGGTTGAGCGCCACCTCTTCCGTCACCCCGGACCGATTTGGCGGGGTGCGACGTCCATAGCCCACCGCAAAAAAAAAAAAAAAAAAAAAAAAGTGAGATGCCCTTCGAATAAAGATTTTTTTTAAAAGTTAAATACTAGATTAAGAAAAAAGAACAGAAATGGTTGAGATTCCACAAGCGGCACCCGATCACGAGTTAACTACTAAAGCAGCCATCACGCCCCTCACAAGTGTGGTACTACCCTAAATAGTTTAATCCGCGGCTTTAGATAGAAAATTATCACCAGCGTAGCTGTACCATTACTAAGCCCTACCACTACTTTTTCTTACATACATACATATCATCACGCCATATCCCTTGCAGGGTAGGCAGAGAGTACAGAGTGCCAGAGAACTCTATCTCTGCATACTTCACTCGCTTCCTCAACATTCATAATTCTCTTCATACACACTCGCCGGTTTCGGAGACTCTTGACTCCACCTCCCTTCAGTACCTGACCGATCTGGTCTAGGTAGGTTAGTCTCGGTCTCCCTCGGTACCTACATCCTTCCACTTTCGCATTGTATATCTTCTTAACCAGACGTTCGTTCGGCATTCTTTCCACATGTCCGAACCATATACTTTTTCTTATTACTATAATTATAAGGAATACCATGTATTGTCTAACAAATTTAGATTTTGTAATTTTGACAGTAGTTTGCGTTTGTAGTTTATTGTGGTTGGTATACTCTCTGAAAGGTCTATTTGCGATAGTTATATTAAGTGGTTGTTTCTGGTTGGGGAGTGATGGCTGTTATATTATAATAGTTAACTCGTAATCGGATGCCGCTCGTGGGTTCTGATATAGTGATCTTCTTTTTGCATTTTTCTCAACATCAAATTAGCTCATATACATGCCTCTGGGCTCGAACGTTCATCCAGTATGGGAGGAGAATTAACTCAATTTACGACGCTGCTCTGGTTAGTATAGGGTTTTTTTATTTTAACATTTCTTTCTTCTGCATAGATATTATTTGCATATGATATCCATTGTGCTGTGTGGTAGCAGCTGCGATTACTAACAACCCTTACTTTGCTCGTGGATGTCGTAAAAGGCGACTTAGAGCTTTATTATTATTAACCTAAGACAACTCTTCCGTATGGTGACGCAGTTAGAATACTATTCACCACCCCATATCTTACCCGTGGGTGATCGTACGAGATGACTAAGGGATATAAAAGGCATATAACATCCTTGCGAGAGAAGGAAAACTCGAAACAAAACGTCTCGGTCAGACGTGTTGGTGTAGGGACACCAACACGTCTGACCAGCGCGGTATAGTAGGTTAATTTCCCTCCCATTATAGCGGAGGCCCGAGCCCAACAGTGGTACATTTATGGGCTGTGATGATGATGATGATGAAGCGAACTCCACCTAATGCCGTTTGGTTAACAATTACATTCCTTGTCCCAAGAATGTTGACGTCAGGCAGGTGTCCGGTTATAAAACTATTGCCAATAACTTTTGAAATATGTACGAGTACTTATTGCGTCGACCCCATTTAATTTGAATAAGAGCAGTAAAATGATGATGATGATCCATTAGTCATCTTTTACGACACTGACAGGCAGAAAAGGGAGCGGTGAATAGTATTCTTACCCGTCATATACAAGGTGGAGATGTCAATACGACAATAAATTAATATAATTAAAGTATTTTGAAACTATCTAAAAAGTCCTAACATGCAAAATTAAAAAAAAATATATATTTTAATGCGTTTGGCGAAGACTTTAAGTGGTAAACTGGAGATATGTAGATACCTTACCTTCATATTTGTTTATACCAATGCGGCATGGGAGGTTGTTGATCTCTTAGTGATAGCCTAATTATTTTAATTTTTAATAAAGAGTGTAGAAAATGTTAATAATACAAAATAATGTGCTGTGGCTAAACTATACGACATATTGTATTCAAAGTTTGTATACAGGCTGAGCAAGTAACCAGATACACTAAATTAAAATTATTGTCGTATGGCCGTCTCCACTTTGTATATCATATTTGAACATTACTTTATATTCTCTTTCGATGTCACACTAGTGGTACTTAAAAAAGTATAAAAATACATTGCTTTTCTTTTTCTTGCATATTAATCTAATTCTTAGCTGTATTCAAAAGCTCAAGTTGCCAATTTATTAAAAAGTTATAATCAATTTAAATAATATCATTGCAATAACAGATTATGGAATGGATGGAAAAAATTTCTTGGAAATCGAATCTTTTCCTTCAATTATCCTGTTTTCACGATTTTTTTTATCAATAAAGAGAGGTTTAATAGTGAATTCTGTTGTTTACGCGAGTGATACATATCTGAAATAAAGCAACTTTTACAGATTCTATTTTGCGTTCGTATTTTATTTTTATTTTGCCCGAAGTTTCAAACACTTTACAGTGATCATGGTCACGGGAGGACTAAGGTGTCTTACGTCCAATATATCATTATTATTACAGAAATTTTTATATCTACCCTATAAGATATTAAATAACCCACATTTTTAATACAAATTAATACAAACTTACTGCCAGTACAAAAAGAAAATGATTCTATATATAAAATTTTATATTGTTTATGATGATGTTATTATTAAAGCATTTAGTTTATCATAATTATTATTATGACAATTTACAACTTTAGAAAAACTAACAAAACTATTCAGCTAGAGGTTAGGAGAGGTTTAGTATCAACAGTCATTGGTTTATAGTAATACACTTTACATTTGGTTAACAATTACGTTCCCAGGGAGTTTGACGTCTGGCAAACGGCCGATCATTAAACTACTGCCAATAACTTTTAAAATATGTACTATGAAAGAAGAGTAGATATTGTATCGATCCCAAGTAAATGAGATAAGTGCAGGAGAATGATGAATGATAAGAAGAACTTTACTCTGATCCCCGCTACTTAGCCTATGTCTATTTATTTCATACATCACAAATTTCCTTGTTCTATTTTGCGATGAACACTTACAGCCTTTTGGGAATCGCATAACACGAATTATGTTTTACGCGCCCTCGCTGTACGCAAACGCGATGGTTTCAATTTTATCCTTCATCCATCATCAAGCGGGGCCTGAGTAAAGACATTTATTTTCATTATTAATGAAGACGAGTAATTAAAAAAAAGATCCTTTTGTAACTCAAATATTAAAGTTAAAAGGATTCTAGTTAAAAATCTCTAATAACAAACTATTCAAAACTTGTATTTTTTTTGTTTAAACTTTATTTTTCTTTATAATAAAGGGCTAAGTATACAAAGTTCCACTATTCATTTGCCGTGAAAACCGACTGAGGGATTAGTAGTTGAAAAGTGTACCTTTTCGACTGCTGATCTCTCAGTGGGTTCATTTAGGAATCGGCAATTTTACGTATAACTAGTTGGATTTTTAATTTCCATGTAGATTTTTCATTTCTATCAAAACAAGTAACTGAATGTCCTAAAGAATTGAATGTCCTACAATAGTTCACGGTGGTGTAAGTGGCAGCGCGATTGTGACGGATTTCCAATAGGTGTGGGTTCGAATCCCACTTGTGACTTCATTTTTCGCTCGTAATGCTAAATTTCAGTAATTTGAAGTTCATCACAGCCCATATATGTCCCACTGGGCTCGGCCCTCGTCCGTAATGGGAGGGATATTGACCTACTATACCGCGCTGGTCAGACGTGTTGGTATAGGGTTTTGTTTCGAGTTTTCCTTCTCTTGCATAGATGTTATATGCGTTTTATATCCCTTAGTCGTCTCGTACGATCACCCACGGGAAAGATATGGTGTGGTGAATTGTATTTTTACTCCGTCACCACACGGATAATTTTTAAATTTGAAATAACTTTGTATTATTCTAACAGCACTATTTCAAATGACTAATACTTGTATAAAAATCAGAAATCATTAAAAAATGTATGTTAAAATTATATCCTTACTCGGTAACTACACAAAAATATTATAATACGGATAACATATCACATATCTCATCTAAATATCAATTATATCACCATCTAAGTATTACTTCCAAAAATCCTTCTAAGAAATAACACGTCGAGTTGAAACGCTTTAATCACAATATTTGATTATGCTTTGTGCTACCTAAAATAATATTTGATTTGAATCATTATTGATTCAATTATATTAGACAGGATGTCGTCGAGTAGGTATTTTTTTTTTTACTACACAGATAGTGTAGTGGTTGAAATGCGTACGTAACATCTATACTATGAGTTCGATGCCTATGCAAGACAATATTTTTGTTTTTCAACTGTATGTAATTTGTATACGCTAATTGAATTTGCTATTGCTTTGATTTGCTTGGCTTATTTCTTAGGATCTGTCTTAAAAAACATATATATAAATTCTATATTCTTCTGACATAGTAATGAATTTCCTCATATTATTTTAGCTTACTGACGTCCATCTAAACTGCTAGACAGGCCTCCCGCTAAAGTGGGATCAAGCTACAATCGTATAGTTGTGGCAATGATTTGAAAATTTGAATATTATGATACGAGTTCGAATGATTTATGATTGTCGTTGTTGTTTCAGCTTTTAAACATCCCACTGTTGGGCTAGAGCCACATCCTTGGTGAAAGGTAAAATTGACCTACTATATCACGCTAGTCAGACGTGTTGGTATAGAGTTGTCAATGTCAATCAAGTTTTTTTTTTTTTTTTTTTTTTCCTCTGCAGTGATGTTATTCAATTGCATCCTTTAGTAGTATTTTATAATCACTCACGGGTAAGTAAAGATGAATTGTATTCTTACTCTATAATCCTCATAGATAACTTGTCATTATTGAATTGTTCATATTCAAGTAAAAATTATATTAAAATAACGAGTTTACACATTTTTTTTTATATTTACCCGACTATTACATGTGGAAAGTTTGCCGAACGAACGTCTGGTTAAGAAGATATACAATGCGAAAGTGGAAGGATGTAGGTACCGGGGGAGACAAAGACTAACCTACCTAGACCAGATTGGTCACATGCTGAAGGTAGGTGGAGTCAAGAGTCTCCGAAACCGGCGAGCGTGCATGAAGAGAATTATGAATGTTGAGGAAGCGAGTGAAGTATGCAAGGATAGAGTTCTCTGGCACTCTTTTCTCTCTGCCTACCCTGCAATAGATACGGCGTGATGATATGTATGTATGTATGTATTACACATTTGAAATAAAACTATTTTTATGGATTCTATTGCGTTTCTATTTGGTTTTTAGCTGCCTTTTTTTTTTTTTTTTTGGGGGTGGGCTACGGTCGGCGCACTCCTCGCACCACTCCATCCGGGGTGACAGAGGGGCGTAAGCGCGCACACCCGTAACCCACCCGTGACGTCGCCTTCGTCGTTGGGCCGACCACCGGAGCAGAGTGACTTGACGTCAGTGGTCGGCCCGATGGAATACCCCTGAGGAGTACCCTCTCCTCGACCGACATCCCCCCCTCGGGTAGGATGTCGGTCTTTCCTCACGCGGTCGGGCTCTCGGCGGGTGACGGACTAATTCCCCGATCCAGTCACCCGCGGCCTTGGCTAGGGCGGCATCAGGCGCAGGTAATCGCGCCTGCGCCGCCCCAGGCGCCGGCGGCGGCTCGCGCCGTCGAGGAGACGCTCCTCGCGCACGCGCTCCGCCGCCTCCTTCCGCGAGACTACTGCCTCGCAGAAGGTTGCGACCGCGTCCCAGTTCCTGACGCTGTCGAGCATCGCCCTGGCGATGGTCGGCAGCGTCAGGTCGGCACCGATGATTGCGACGAGTTCACGACGCTGCTCTGCCCAAGCGGCACAAACCTCGAGCGTATGCTGCGCCGTGTCTTCGTCGCAATCGCAGTGGTGGCAGGACGGTGTACTCTCCCTCCTGACGACCTTATGCAGGTATTTGGCGAAGCATCCATGCCCCGTCAAAACCTGCACCAGTCGGAAGGAGAGCACCCCGTGCCGCCGTTCCAACCACTGCATCAGCACCGACCGGAAGGCCTCTACGGCCCGCACACCGAACCGAGGCCTCTCCAGCCGGACTGCCCAACGGGCAGTGACATCTAGGCGGGCGTCAACGCGCCAGGCGGTGAGTTCCCTCAAAGAGACCACACCGCCCTCCGCGCGCACCCCCGACACCCGCCGATACAAATCGGCGAGCATTTCCGCCTCCAGGTCCCACGGGGGACTCCCGGCCAACAGGCACGCTGCCTCCGTCGCCACCGTGCGGTACCCGCGTACAGCCCTGACCGCCATGGCCCTCTGTGGTCGCCACAGAAGAGCCCTGAGTCGGACGGTCAGGGACCCCGCCCACACCGGTGCGCCGTACAGGGCCATCGACCGGATGACCCCCGTGTACAGCTGTCGGCACGTAGCGCTCGGTCCGCCCACATTCGACATTAGCCATGAAAGGGCGGACGCCGCACCGACGAGCCGCGGAGCGAGCCTACGGAAATGCTCCCGAAACCACCAATACCCGTCGAGCACCAGGCCCAAATACCTCATATGGGCCCGGATGCCGATGTCAACCGAATTGATGGTGATCGAAACGCTGATGGGAGGGCCCATGGAACAAGAGGGCCTCCGTCTTGTCCAGGGCCACCCTCAACCCCAGCGCCTCGATCCGCCTGACGATCTCTTCGTTGCCGAGAGTCGCCAGGCCTGCCGCCTCCTCCAGCGTCCCACCGCGGGCTGTGACGAGCGTGTCGTCGGCGTAACAGATCACGCCCAGCCCGGGTGGGAGGCTCCCTCTCAACGCCCAGTCGTAGACGATGTTCCACAGGGTGGGTCCAAGGACCGACCCCTGTGGGACACCGCACGTCATGGGCGTTCGCACAACGTCCCCTACTCGGTTGGTGTAGAGGACGCTGCGCCCCTCCAGATAGTCTGCCACTAGCCGCCTCAGGTAAACTGGCACTCCGTGGTATCGGAGCGCCTCCCTGATGCAGCTAAATGGCAGACTATGTTTTTAGCTGCCGGGAGTTTCAAAAAAAAAAAAAAAAAAAACTGTACAGCGTTCATGATCACGAGTGTATTGGAGGTATTTCGTAACGAGTTCTAATTTCAGTTGAACTTCGAGACAAGGTGACCATCAGTCTCGCCATCCTCTCAGCTCATATACATTGCACAGCTATGTTTCTTACTTTCGGTTATGGTGACGTTCATTATCATCATCATTTCAGCTAATATATGTCCCACTGTTGGGCTCGAGCCTCCTCCATAACGGGAGGGAAAATGACCTACTATACCCCGCTGGTCAGACGTGTTGGTATAGAGTTTTGTTTCGAATTTTCCTTGTCTTGCATAGATGTTATATACGTTTTAAATACCTTCGTCGTCTCTTACGATCACCCACGGGTAAGATAGGGGTTGGTGAATTATATTCTTACTTCGTCACCATACGGAGAACGAACACACTACGTGGCGAAGTTACAGTACCATTATCATGCACCCAGAAGCTCTGCCAATCATCCCGTGCGTCAATCATGATAATTATTGTATTATTCTAACTTGGTGATGCCTATATCTAAAACTAAATGTGGATAATCTAATGGACGGTATATTACCTGAGTACAGAGAGCAGATGAACAGGAAAATAGCATACGGCGAACATGATGACAACAGCTACCAACATCTTGGCTGCCTTCCGTCGGGAACGCAGTTGAGCTGAAAGTAAAAAGAAACTATATTCACTACTACTTAAGGAATTCCTATGATGAATTTGCAATGTTATTGACTGGTTGTGCTACTCGTATTACTGAAGTCCATACGAAAAAAGAAAGAAAAGATTTTTTGTTTGTTTTAACAGTTCAAGAATTCAATTATAAAAATCAATTATATAAAATCAATTATATAAAAAAAGTGTGTGTGTCAGCTCCGACGCACGACTGGAGTTTACTCCTTAAGTACGATTGTCAAAACAGGCGCAAAAAAGCTCATTTGACTAAAAATAATATATATATATATATATATATATATATATATATATATATATATATATATACAGTGGAACCTTAATATAACGAACCTCAATTTAACGATTTCCTCGATTTAACAAACTTTTCGTAATCCCCTTGAATTGTCCATAAGAGTCAATGTAAATAATACCTTTACATTACGATTTTTTTTACGAACAACCTCTTTATAACGAATTTTCAACTATCAAAAAAGTGTAAAGACCTCTATTTAACGAATTTTGTCAGCTCAAAACCTCTATATAACGTTCCCACTAATATGGCCCTTAATCCCATAGTAATGTGATTCAGTCACGACAGGTTTCGACCCGTTTTTTTCCTAAAACAATTGAAGTCGTTTGATGGAACGTGATGTAAACAGTGCTGCTCGTCATTATTGTTAGAGATTCTAGTTGCAATGGCTCAGAAACGTAAAAGGTGTTCCTTATCAGACGCAGAAAAGCAAACATTATTAATTATGTTTTTATTAAAAAAAAAATATACATAGCTAATAAGATCGGGATTCCAGCAAGTACATTGGCTACAATTTTAAAATTCAAAGATAAGTTTTCGAAAGAAATTGGTTTGCTTGTAAACAGTAGAAGATTAAAATCACGCGAGTACAAAGACGTAGAAGAGTGTGTGTTAAAGTGGTTAAAACAATGCCGAGACAAAAAGGTTCCTATCGGAGGCCCCATCCTTCAGGAAAAGGCTCAGCAGTTTGCAAAAAGTAATACATAAAGGAATTTGGTAAAAATATGTAATCATTTATAAGTAGAAGATGTTCACTATACCAAGATGAGTACGTAATTTTTAGGTGAATAAAACATTTTTTTTACCTCTATATAACAAATTTTAGATGTCAATATAACGAACCTCAGTTTAACGAATTACTTGGTGTAACGAATATTTACACGTTCCCGTCGGATTTGTTATATCGAGGTTGCACTGTATATATTTATTTACATTTATTAAAACTGTTCAGTGAAGTATTATCTCACGTCAGAAAGTGAAAGGTGCGCAGAATACGTTGCGTACCAAAAACGTAACGAGGTCATTCGATCACTAGATTTTACTACTCAAATTTTTCTCATACCGGGCGCCTTATATGAAAATCGATTCTTAAGGAGTAAACTCCAAAAATAATTAGAAATATAAATAAATAAAATAAAATAGTATTGGGCTCAACATGTAGCCGAGAATGCAGTTGCAACTCAGACGTTGATTTTCAGCCCAAATCAAGCTTATTAACTAGAGACACTCTCCTCTTAGACACAAAAAATAGCATGTCTAATTTTATATATATACCTACTTGTTAATTATACTGTAGCCAGATTCAGAGTACAGTCCAAAACTAACCGACAAAATCAATATTCTTTGAAAACTAAATAAGAGACTGAATACGTTGGTAGTACTACATTCCAACATTTATAAGCTGCAATTCTCACACGCCCCAAACTCCTGGCTAGGGATAAGCGGCAGTTACTATTTATCACCAAGTAAATATAAACTTCTACTTGCTTGTCTGCCTACAATAAAATATATAAGTTAATAAAATTAATGGGTGAGGTGAATATAAATATATATAATACCCAATAGATATAGGTACCGGGGGAGATCCAGACTAACCTACCTAGACCAGATCGGTCATGTACTGAAGGAAGGTGGCGACAAGAGTCTCCGAAACCGGCGAGCGTGTATGAAGAGAATTATTAATGTTGAGGAAGCGAGTGAAGTATGCAAGGATAGAGTTCTCTGGCACTCTGTTCTCTCTGTCTACCCTGTATAATATACATATAAGATCTATGCAAAAAAAGAAAATTCAAAATAAAATCCTATACCGTTTGACTAGCATGGTATATTAAGTCAATTTCCCTCCTATTCTGGAAGAGAGGCTTGCCTAGTAATGGTACATATGCGAGTTGAGATGAATGATGATCCATTTTTACAAAGCAACTATCATCTGACCTCCACTACTCAAAATGATAGTAATATTCTAGGATCGAAGATATACAATGCGAAAGTGAAACGATGTAGGTACCGGGGGAGACCGAGACTAACCTACCTAAACCAACTCGGTCATGTACTAAAGGAAGGTGGAGTCAAGAGTCTCCGAAACCGGCGAGCGTGTATGAAGAGAATTATGAATGTTGAGGAAGCGAGTGAAGTATGCAAGGATAGAGTTCTCTGGCACTCTGTTCTCTCTGCCTACCTTGCAAGGGACATGGTGTATGTATGTATGTAATACCTAATATATAACGTGGTGAAACATTTAATAAAATATATATAAAATAATTTTCCGTGTGGTGACGGAATAAGAATACAATTCACCACCCCATATCTTACTGGTGGGTGATCGTACGAGACGACTAAGGGATATAAAACGTATATAACATCTATGCGAGAGAAGGATAACTCGAAACAAAACCCTATACCAACACGTCTGACCAGCGCGCAGCGTGGTATAGTAGGTCAATTACCCTTCCATTATAGAGGAGGCCCGAGCCCAATAGTGGGATATATAAGGGCTGAGATAATAATGATGATAATGAAAAATTTAACGAAGACGAAAATAATAATAATTGAAAATTCGTTACATGTAAATAATGGAGTAGCTTAATTAGTAGCAATAGAGTGTTTAAATTAGGTTTGTTGGCAATTATAAATACTACCATCCCTTACATTGCTCGTGGATAAAAGACGAGTATGAGATTTACATCGAACTGGACCAACTACATATAACGCTATCTTGTCAATATTTGCATTGCCAAGGAGGGTTGACGTCATAGGACTGTTGACGGAACAATTAGCAATAAGTGTGATGGAGAATACGTACGTATTGCATCGATGTCAAGTAATTAGTATAATAGGAGAATGATGATGATGATTAGTGTATTTAAGTTCAATAAAAATGTAAATTAAACTATTATTAACTGAGCAGAAAATTTATTAAAGTTATACTTCTCATGGCGCGTTAGGGAAAATTATGAGAGTAAATTTTTACGATGCGCGCGCACAGCGTCATGAAAATCCGACACCCTGAAGTTAGCTATAGTCAACGTTTTAGATTTTCAAAAAAGTTACCAACAAAGTAAAAGTAAGGACATCTACGTATGTGTGCGTGAGAACTGACAATTGTATTCACGATAATTATTTATTGTGATATTTAAATAAACTTTATTTAACTAGATAATGCGTTATAATAAAACTTTCAATGTATTAAATACCTTTTCTCTATTGTTAGTGTCGTTTTTCTACAAATGTAGAATAAGGCGAAAGATACAATTTTTGAAAAGATTTTTATCTTGTTACACCAAAGAAGTACCTATAACTTCTAACGCGTGTATTGTATATATATATATATATATATATATATGTGTGTTGTATATATATATATATATATATATATATATATATATATATATATATACGTTCGCTCCCTTTCTATCTGCATCATGCTTCACGCAATTCATCCATCTTTTCTTCGGTCTTCCTTTACCACTTCAACATTCGTACATAAAACCTTTCTCTCAAAATTACTTTCATCCCGTCTCATTACATGTCCATACCACGTCAGGCGTTCATTCTCTACGTTTCAAACACCTCTCCACCACAGACTCACCATTCAAAACTCCTCTCTACACCGTGCGAGCGGGCCACCGGTACCCCATATTTGTCTTCGGTGGCTTCACCACCCTGCACTAAGGAAATAATCCTTGTATTGCAGGGGACTTTACAAACATACAAATAACGCAGACAAATTACACCCAGACTCAGAACACTTGGGTTTGCACAAAATATTGTCCTGCGTGGGAATCGAACCCATGGCACTGGCACGGCAAATCGGTATCTTAACCATTACGCCATCTGTGCAGTCAACGATATGTTTCTGTTATCAAATCCTTGAATAACTCTCTTTTTGCAAAAACCCAATATTTAAATTGTGGAAATTAATTACGTGGTTCCAAAACGTGATATATTTATGAAAGATTATAATATACCAATCAACCAAGTTAATTAAATTATATCATACATGACGGAAGCAAATTAATAATTTGAATTGGAAATTATGGTGATGGAAAACGAAATCAAACACCTTATTCGACACCATACAAGTTAATTGCAAGATTGGTAGGTTTCTGTTTGCCATATTCCATTTCTCGTTCGAATTTTATCTGCTTTTTTTTATTGCTTATGGTGGCAAACGAGGAAGCAGCACACCTGATGGTAAGCGTAACTGCCACTCATGGACCTTTGCAATACCAAGGGTATAGCTAGGCCGCTGCTTACCTATACAAACCTCAAACTCACCCAGTTGGGCTGCCAGCTCTCTCGCTCAACGAACGAAACACAAATAGCACATTATCATTACTCAGACGTCGATCTTCTGCGAGAGTATGGTACTAACCCAGATGTACTGGCCAGTGGCTGTAAACAGAAAGCTGTCAACAGCGTGGTCCTATATGCTGTCTGTTTAATAACCCTTAGCTCCTATCAGTGTGGTGACGAAATGAGTTAATAAATTACCAATAGTTGTCGTAAAATATGACTACTGAATATAATATACTTAAAACATCCGCAAGAGAACTTTCCTTTATTTTTTGAAATTATATAAGTGAATTTATTTTTCTAATCTCTAGCCTTATCCATGAAGGACTAAATAGCGCTAAAATACCATTTAATGGTTAGTTCCATGTACTTGTACAGGTATCCGTTATATTGCTAATTACATAAGTCAACGTACAATTCGCCCAGACTGAAGCATACACAGCTCGCGCGGCTCTGACAAGTAAATATCCACGATTCCGCCCCCACCGCCGAGGACGAAAATCATGTCACGTTAAAATCATAAACGTGAAAGAACCCACTTTGCCAGTGACCTACCGTGCCGAGGCCCGTACCCCACGGGGGGTGCCCTCGGGATCGGTCGCTCACCCACAGTCCGGATAAAGTTGTCAGAGCCATCTGAGGTTAACAATTAAGACAAAAAAAAAGCCATGGTACGGTATCAAACGTGAAGCTTAGTACTGCTGGAAATTCAATGACGAAAATTCTAGAAAATGTACATATCTGTATATTTAATACAGATATGTACATTTTGATTTTTATGCGAACAAGTTTACCTCCTAACTTAACTTCATTATCGATACTTGGTTGCTTATGTCGCTAAAGCAACAAACTCCTAAAAACTACCGATTATATTTATAAGAGAATACCTCTAATTTCTAGAGACAGTTTATTACGGTGGATTCACAAGGGAGTTGAGAATATTAGAAGACAGTTCAAAAACCTTTCGTAATTTATATATTTAATAACTTAACCGAATGATATTGCCTCAACAACATGCTGACATAATAAGAAAAAAACACAAACTCTCTTTCTTCAGTCTTTAGATACTTGGCCACCGAAGACAAAGATCGGGTACCGGTGGCCCGCTCGCACGGCGAAGAGAGAAGTTCTTGCAGGATGCTATGGGGTTGTGCGCCGCCTCTTCCGTAGCCCCGGACCGATGTGGCGGGGCGCGACCACACCCATAGTCCACCGCAAGAAAAAAAAGTCTTTGGATACTGGCGATAGAAGTGAAAACTAAATAACTTGAGAATTGTTGCATCAAGCTATTAGATTATTATTTTTGAATTATTTTTGGTTTGCAGACCAACAGCTTAAACCAATTTAAACTTTAATCATCATGAGTAGACATACTTGACCAGGTCGTTATGTCGCTTGACATAGTATGTTCCAGCTAGTTTTACGCATCCTGAGATAATACCACTCTGGTCAGACGTGTTGGTCATCATCATTCTCCTACTCTTATCCCAATTACTTGGGTCGATACAATATGTACTCTTCTTTCATAGTACATATTGTAAAAGTTATTGGCAATAGTTTTATGACCAGCCGCCTGCCAGACGTCAACCCTCATTGGGAATGTAATTGTCGACCAAACGGCATCAGGTGGAGTTAGCCCAGGTCGTTATAAGGCTCTTATCCGTCTTTTATGACATCCACGAGGGAAGTAAGGGTTGGTTGTATTCTTAGCCGCTACCACACAGCTGGTTTGACGTGTTGGTATAAGATTTTATTTCAAATTTACCTTCTCTTTCATACATATTATATGCATTTTATATCCCCTAATCGTCCCTTACGATCACTCATGGATTAGATGGGGGGTGGTGAATGGTATTCCTACTCCGTCACCACACGGTTTGTTAGTATAGCTTAACAAGATCTCTTGGTTATATAGACTCTCTTAATTTAATAATCCTAAAACTCACCGCTATTGTCATCATCGGGCACGGGCCTCCTCCATAATGGGAGGAAAATTGATCTACTATTCCACGTTAGTCAGACGTGTTGGTATAAAATTTTATTTCGAATTTCCCTTCTCTTACATAGATATTATATGCGTTTTATATCCCTTAGTTGTCTCTTACGATCGCCCACGGATAGGATAGAGGCTGGTGAATTGTATTCTTACTCTGTCACCAGCAGGTTTGTGAGTACAGTTTACCAAGATCTCTTGGTTATATAGACTGGTAGTTTTATAGTCCTAAAACTCATATCTATTGTAGAGTTATTATTATAACGTAATGAAATGTATCAGTCAAAACACAGTTATATTTTCGACGTAAAAGCTTATTAAAAAACGGGTAGCATCCCATTAGCGTGTGATCCACGTCGGCCTTTTAACGTGACTTGAAATAAAACACGTCTAAGGTTTTATTACTGAACGTGGCATTCACAAGCATTGTATTCCTTTAATCCCTAATTTTTATTACTAATTTAGTGATAAATTTTCATTTGTCCATCAATATCCCAATTTTCTGTGTGGTGACGGAGTAAGAATACAATTCATCACCTCCTATCTTACCCGTGGGTGATCGTACGAGACGACTAAGGAATATAAAATGTATATAACATCTATGCAAGAGAAGAAAAACTCGTAACAAAACCCTATCTATACCAACACGTCTGACCAGCGTGGTATAGATAGATCAATATCAATCAATAAAAGATTTTATTAATAAATAACCTTTCCTTACATTATAATATTAATTTACATAAAATTTAAACTAAAATCTAATATAACCTAACTTAAGCTCTTCTCAAGTTAAACAATTTCAATATTAAATAGTTCAACTTAGATTAGTTTAAGAAATCACTTCTGTCGGGCGTCCCGAAACGCATAAATTTGTTTTTTTTTTTTTTTTTTTTTTTTTATATCTTTTGAGTTTTTGATGTAACTCGATAGATGTCGCTAATTCCATTTTCTGCATCGCAACCACATGAGAAAAATCAATTATAACGTTTATTTCGTTTTACCGTTTGTAGTACGGGTTGAGAGCCCTCAGCGCTCACCCACAGTCCGGGTAAAGTTGTCATAGCCATCTGAGGCTAACAACTAACACGCACAACAAAAAAAAAAAAAACCGTTTGTAGTCAAAGTAAGAATAGGCATATTGGTGGTGCCAACAGCGGCCGCAGCTTCGTTTGCATGGATTATCTGCCTAAGTATTTAATTATATTATTTTATCATTATCTCGTCTTGTAGTGCTAATAATAATACATACGTACATATCATCACGCCATATCCCTTGCAGGGTAGGCAGAGAGAACAGAGTGCCAGAGAACTCTATCCTTGCATACTTCACTCGCTTCCTCAACATAATTCTCTTCATACACGCTCGCCGGTTTCGGAGACTCTTCACTCCACCTTCCTTCAGTACTAATCTGGTCTAGGTAGGTTAGTCTCGGTCTCCCCCAGTATCTACATCCTTCCACTTTCGCATTGTACCCTGTGTGTATATCATCAAACTTATTGTTTTTTTTTTTTTTGTTAATTTAAGCTTGGCACCGACTTCAAATCGTGTTAGTAGATTTCTAGCATACATTGTAATTATATTTTATAAAATGAAAACATAATTAGAATTAGACAAGAATTAAATAGTTCATCTTATTTTTCGGTTTTTAGTGTTTTAAGTAAGTATGGTTTTTGGCTGATCTTATTTTGAAGTCGGTTTACATTTTTTTTAAAAGTTTAATTACACCAATACTCTCTTACATACCTACTCGCTCTCTTACGTCATCATTACGAATGCGATCGATCAGCCTAACTCCACAGATTTTCCGTAGAGATCGCATTTCGACCGCGTAAATTTTACTTTCATGCTATTTTCTGCATACCCAACTTTCGCTTCCATACAGTAATGTTGGGACAAGCACTGTGTTATGTATTGTCATACGTGCCACACACATTTAACATAAAAATACTCGTGAAATTTATAATATCAACGTTAATAACATACACAATACAGCGATCACCGTTCTTTATCCTAGTAGTTGCTATGACAACGGTGACAGTAGAACGCATAGTTAAACGCTCATTGTGAACAAATTTATAGACACCACTCCGCTCCTATTTATCAAAAATGAATGTATGCCTTAAATTATTTCTCAATAACTATGCTTACCTTACAAAATAAAATCTTTTGGCATCCAAGTCGCAAAACTTTATAAAGCATTCAAACTCTTCAACTATTTAATCTTTTTTTTTAATTTTCTTTTTATTGCTTATGGTGGCAAACGAGCAAGTAGCACACCTGATGGTAAGTGTCACTGCCGCCCATGGACCTTTGCAATACCAAGGATATAACTTAGGCCACTACCAATAAAATTCACTAACCCACCCAGTTGGGCTTCCGACTCTCTCGCTCACCGAACGAAACGCAATAGCACATTGCCATTACTCAGACGTCGATCTTCTGCGAGTGTGGTACTACCCCGGATGGAAAGGCCCGCGGCTGCAGACAGAAAGCTGTCAACAGCGTTGTTCTACCACTACTGAACCCTAGCCGAGGCCGCGGGTGACTGGATCGGTGAATTAGTCCGTCACCCGCCGAGAGGCCGACCGCGTGAGGAAAGACCGACATCCTACCCGAGGGGGGGACGTCGGTCGAGGAGAGGGTACTCCTCAGGGGTATTCCGTCGGACCAACCACTGACGTCAAGTCACTCTGCTCCGGTGGTTGGCCCAACGACGAAGGCGACGTCACGGGTGGGTTACGGGTGTGCGTGCTTACGCCCCTCTGTCACCCCGGATGGAGTGGTGCGAGGAGTGTGCCGACCGTAACCTGCCCCCAAAAAAAAAAAACCACTACTGAATCTATATCTATAAGAGAGGATGTTTGTATGTCATATATATATCGGATTCGGAAACTATTTGACTGATCATTATGAAAATTAATATGTATATGTTTTTTTTTTTTTTTCACGGAGATTTATATGCTATCCCTATTGATGTAACTCGCCACCAGACGGCGCTGCGATATATCAACTTTTACAAACAAACCGACTGTTTGCTAGTAGTATTATATTCTGTCGTGCGGTGTTCCGCAGGGGTCGGTTCTGGGGCCGACTCTGTGGGACATCGGTTACGACTGGGCGTTGAGAGGGAGTCTCCCCCCCGGGCTGAGCGTTATTTGCTATGCTGACGACACGCTCGTCACAGCCCGGGGCAGGACATTCGAAGAGGCGGCGAGCCTGGCCACTCTCGGCACCGAGGAGATGGTCAGGCGAATTGAGGCGCTGGGGCTCAGGGTGGCCCTAAACAAGACGGAGGCCCTTTTATTCCATGGGCCCCGTGTGAGGCTGCCCATCGGCGCCTCGTTAGTCGTCAACTCCATCCACATCAGTATCCAGGCCCATATGAGGTACTTGGGTCTGGTGCTCGACGGGCGATGGTGGTTCCGGGAGCATTTTCGTCAAATTGCTCCGCGGCTGGTCGGCGCGGCGTCCGCCCTTTCTCGGCTCATGCCGAACGTGGGCGGACCCAGTTTTCAGGGCCGACGGCTGTATGCGGGGGTGATCCGTTCAATGGCCATGTACGGCGCACCCGTGTGGGCGAGGGCTCTGAACGCCCAAATCAGGGCGGTTCTGTGGAGGCCACAGAGAGTCATGGCGGTCAGAGCCATTCGCGGGTACCGCACGGTGTCGACAGAGGCGGCGTGCCTATTGGCCGGGACACCCCCGTGGGACCTAGAGGCGGAGATGCTCTCCGACCTCTACCAGCGGGTTACCTCAATGCGCGAAGAGGGTGGCTCCCCATCGTTCAACGAGATAGCCACCTGGCGCGAGGACGCCCGCCGAGAAGTCATCGCCCGTTGGGCTACGCGGCTGGAGAGGCCTAGATACGGTGTTATTACCGCTGAGGCCCTCCGGCCCGTACTGATGGAGTGGATGGAGCGGCAGCACGGAGTCCTCTCTTTCCGGTTGGTGCAGGTCTTGTCGGGGCATGGTTGCTTCGGCAAGTACCTGCACACGGTCGTGCGGAGGGAGTGGACTCCGTCCTGCCACCATTGCAGTAGCGACGAGGACACGGCGCAATATACGCTCGAGGTATGTTCGGGCTGGGACGGGCAGCGCCGTGACCTCGTCGCTGTCATCGGTGCCGACCTGACGCTGCCGGTTGTTGCGCGAGCGATGGTCGACAGCGTCAGGAATTGGGACGCGGTCGCCGCCTTCTGCGAGGCTGTCATCTCGCAGAAGGAGGCGGCGGAACGGGCCCGGGAGGATTCCCGTGACCCGGGCCGCCGCCCGCGGCCGGGGCGGCGCAGGCGCGAGTACCTGCGCCTGATGCCGCCCTAACCGAGGCTTCGGGTGATCGGACCGGGGAATTGTCCGGTTACCCGACGTGAGGCCACCGCGTGAGGACGACGCCTCGACGGCGAAAGCTGTCGGGGCGTCGACAGGAGAGGAGCCCAAGAGGGCATACCGCCGAGCGGGCCACCGAAGATAAAGATCGGGTACCGGTGGCCCGCTCGTACGGCGAAGAAGAGGTGCTTGCAGGGTGGGTCAATGGGGTTGCGCGCCGCCTCTTCCGTCACCCCGGACCGATTTGGCGGGGTGCGACGTCCATAGCCCACCGCAAAAAAAAAAAAAAAAAAAAAAAAAAAAAAAAAAAAGTAGTATTATATTCTAAATCAACTTTAATATTAAGTACCTATATCTTCACCAAAAATAAACACATTCAACATAAAAATACTCATAAAATTTATAATATTTGATAAGAATCATATCGCGAATAAATTTCATAACAAGATTGCACTACACATAGGAATGCTGTTAGCAATAAAATCGAAAGATATATGATGATACTACAAGTATTATTTTGCTCGTCCGGATTACTGAAGAACACATTCTTTGAGTAGAAGCAGTTTGCTACAGAGCTTCGTTCGTTGAGCGAAAGAGCTGGAGACACAAACGTTATCTTACAGTAGGGGGCATGCTCGGGGTATTACAGAACTCTGTCCATCATCATCATTGCCCCGCTCTTATCCCAATTACTTGGGGTCGACGCAATATGTCCTTTTCTTCCACTCAATTCTATCCGATGTCATCTCTGCGTTCACTCCCTTTCCATTCATATCATGCTTCACGCAATCCACCCATCTTTTCTTCGGTCTTCCCTTACTCCTAAAGCCTTCAACATTCATACTTAAAACTCTTCTCCCAACATTACATTCATCCCGTCTCATCACATGTCTATACCAAGTCAGGCGTTCACTTTTCAACTTTTCCGTCACTGGCGCCACTTTCAAACTTCCTCTTATATACTCATTTCTTACCTTATCCATTCTCGTCAGACCACACATCCATCTTAACATTCGCATCTCTGCTACATGCAGGCGTCTCAGGCCTCGTTAAGCTCTTCCGTATCCATGGTGCCATACTGCTGCGCTTATCGTAGCAGTATGGCACGTTCGTACAGAACTCTGTCCATCAACAATTAATATCAGATGCTTACTCATCTGCTACGAAATAATATAAAAGAAAATAACTGTCTATATATCTATGATTTTACACCTGACCATTAATATGAACAATCAGCACATCACATTCTCTGGGAGTGCCATCTCTGGCGAAACGAGCGTAACCTTATGTTAAACAGTTTGCAAGTCACCTGTGGCGTAGTATAAACTCGAGAAAATTTCCGTGCGTTTCTGCCATGCCTACTGTAGCAATCAATTTTAACGCTCACATATAGGCCCCGTTAAGCTCTTCCGTATCCATGGTGCCGTACTGCTGCGCTTATCGTAACCATACACCTCTTTAATTATTGACTGACTAGTCATACTGTTTACCTGTCTCCCGCTTTGCCTGGGAGGGAAGTGGTATTACTCTTTTTCAACTCCTCCTCTTTAACTTTTCTAATTAAATTTGTTGCGGGTTCCAAGACAATTAAAATCATCTTCCGGGGCTGCCTGAGGGTCAATTCTCGGTGTCATTTATGGTGACCATTGTGGATCCTGGCTTACACGAGTTACAATGGTGGTAATGTGTGGTGGGATTAGTCTCAATAAATATCTATGATTTCCTTTTTTTATTTAAACTCACCGAGCATTAAGAAATAAATCTTAATGTTGGACTTTTGGCGGGCACTTGAAAGCGTCATGTCTGTCATATTCAATACCTATTAATAAAAATATATATACTAATTCTATGGTCTTGTATTATATTCAATATTTTAGGGTTTTAACTTGATATATTTAATAATTTTGATAGCGTTTCATATAATGTGATGCGAAGTATCTCAGTATATATGCCGTGTGGTTACGGAGTAAGAATACAATTCCCCACCCCCTATCTTATCGGTGGGTGATCGTAAGAGACAACTAAGGGATATAAAATGCATATAACATCTATGCAAGAGAAGGAAAACTCGAAACAAAACCCTATACCAACACGTCTGACCAGCGTGGTATAATAGGTCAATTTTCATCCTATTATGGAGGAGGCTCGAGCGCAACAGTGGGACATTTATGAGCTGTAATGATGATGATGACGATGATGCGAAGTATATAATGTAATAAATATTATGTAAAAGCTCTTTACAAATGTTTCGTTTGCCAACGAAATCCCCAGAAGATATTATTAACAGTGTGGCCATTTATAGCATTGTTGGAGATAACGATATGACTTACTGACCGACAATAACTAATTAAAAAAAACTGGAGATGTGAAGAATCTGATAATTTTTAAAGAAAATTGAAAACACAACGAACATAAATCACACACATACTTTGAGCAAACACGTATGAATCGTACAAAATCGAGGAAAACACATATAACTCGACACAAGATTTCGGTATTAAGACAGCTCCACAATTTGTATAGTGAAATTTTCAGAATAAAAACACATCAAAGCCTCTTATAAACTTCTCTTATTAATTTAGAACTGCTACTATTTTATTTCAACATCATCATCATCTCAGCTTATATATTTTGTTGGGCTCGAGCCTCCTCCATAAAGAGAGGGAAATTGACCTACTATACCACGCTGGTCAGACGTGTTGGTATATTATTTTATTTAGTCGTGTTTATTTTTAATTAACTTTTATTATACCTAAAAATTATACACACATACGTCATTGCAAATGCGGTCGAATACATTTTACATGTCAATTAATTTATAGATATAGATATTATAATGTTTAAGCGAGTATTTTATATTATTTATGACTGCACAGATGGCGCAATGGTTAAGATACCGACCTTCCGTGCCAGTGCCGTGGTTCGATTCCCACGCAGGACATTACTTTGTGCGATCCACAAAGTATTGTTCTGAGTCTGGGTGTAATTTGTCTGCATTAATTGCATGTTTGTAAAGTCCCCTGTAATACAAGGATTATTTTCCTTAAGGCAGGGTGGTGTTTAAAAAAAAAAAAAAAATTTACACATTTGAAATAAAATTATTTTTATGAATTCTACCATGTTTGTATTTGATTTTTAATTTCCCGACTTTTCAAACACTTCACAATGATCATGGTCACGAGAGGACTCAACTCATTCAACTTTAAAAATATTTTTTCATTTTATATACCCAAACCCTTTGGTTTGTTTGTAGAAGTTACTATATCGCAGCGCCACCTGGTGGCAAGTTACATCAATGAGGATAGCATATAAACATTCTTCGTGAAATATTAAATTACAATTTACATAATGATGGCTAAAATAGTTTTTGAGTTTAGCGATGTTATATACAAACATCCTCTTTTTTAGATATTGATCAAGATATCCATATGTCCTGTTAAGCATGCTTTCAGTTGGCTTTATGATAATGACCAAGTATTGCTGTGTAGACAGAATAATTTCCGATTGGTGTCAGAATAATCGGAAATTGTTCTGTCTGCCACAAGCTGTTATCAAAGTATTTATTTCAATATTGTTATTTCTCGCTGTCAACCCTGTCGTGATGTAAGAATAAATGGACACCACCTCCTTTATTTGGGTGTATAGTAGAAATTGATTTTTTTCTAAGACGATACTCTAATGCAAAATTCTTATAACGTAGAGGTCTTTGTATACATTTTTAAGACAGAAAAAAGAACATTTTGTTTGCCATGATGACAACCACACAGCAATGTAGTAATGGCTAACAATACTACCAACCTGAGACTTTCAGCAGATTTTTACGATTCATATAGGAAATTAAGAGGAGGCGACCAATCAAGTATTATTTTTTATAAAAAACAACACCCATCACTTGATGGCTAATACTTAAATTGCGGGGAATTTATTAACATATAATTAACAGACACAAATTATACTCAGACTCGGAACAATAATATATGAATCATCATCGTCATCATCACAGCCCATAAATGTCTCACTGTTGGGCTCGGGGCTCCTCCGTAATGGAAGGGAAATTAACCTACTATACCACGCTGGTCAGACGTGTTGGTATAGGGTTTTGTTTCGAGTTTTACTTTTCTCGCATAGATGTTATATGCGTTTTTCATCCCTTAGTCGTCTCGTACGATCACCCACGGGCAAGATATGAGGTGGTGAATAGTATAGTTACTCAGTCACCACACGGAAAAATATATATGAATAATATATGAATAGTACAAAGTAATAATATCCTTTTTTTTTACGGCGGGCTATGGTCTGTTCACACTACGCTAAATCCGTCAGGGGTGACAAATGAAGCGGCGCGTGACCCCACACACCCTCCCTGCATGTGAGTGGGCCACCGGAATCCTGTTTTTATCTTCAGTGGCCACCAAGTATTGTCCTGCATGTGAATCGAATTTATTACAGTAGCACATTAGATCGATATCTTACCTGCTATGCATCGGTACATTCCGTTTGTATTTCATCATTCTCCTACTCTTATCCCAATTACTTTGGATCGATACAATATGTACTTTTCTTTCATAGTACATATTGAAAAAGTTATTGGCAATAGTTTTATGACCGGCCGCCTGCTAGTCCCAAGGAGGGTTGACCCTCCTTGGGAATGTAATTGTTGACCAAACGGCATCAGATGGAGTTAGCCCAGGTCGTTATAAGACCGGGGTCTTCGGTAAGTACCTGCACCGAATTGGACGTGAAGAGGCCCCTAGATGCCATGTGTGAGGCGCCGCTACGCGCACCTCCTCCCACCGCCTTGACGGCTGACTGGACGTGGTCAGATAGCCAAGCGTAGGTGTGTCGGGGATAGAATGTCATTAGACGATCTCTCCGACATCCCGTAAAAACGCGGAAGGGACCGCTGTTGGTTTTAGTGGGTATTCCGGCCGCCAACATCTATGGCCGGCGAGTCCCCCCCCCCCGTTCCCCCCCTCTACAGCGTTAACAAAAAAGAAAAAAAAAAGGTCTTTATAAGGCTCTTAATCGTCTTTTACGACATCCACGAGCAAAGTGTTGGTAGTATTCGTAGCCGCTACCACACAGCTCCGTTTATATTTGTTTCTACTATATCAAACTTTTTGAATACTTACCAGCATTCACGGTCACGAGTTATCATATTATATTCATTGAATTTTATTACGAGTCATGTCTATTTTTATGTAAGTAACGATTTTGAGGGAAGAAAATACGCTTTCAAATAAATTACCCAAAAGAACAATAATCTTTATTTATTATAAGCAAAATTGTTCAAAGTAACGCTTGCAACGCCTACACGTTGTGTCGAAATAATTCATTACAATTGTTATGTTCTTAACGAAATATGAATGAGAAATTTTTCCTCTAGTGATTATTTTTGAATTGATTAATAGATGATGTTTATTTAACTATCCAATTGGTTACTGATTTGAGATATCAACAACTCACACGTCTCACTAATAGGTTCGAGCCTGCTACACAATAGAAGGGAAATTCACCTATTATACCTGGCTAGTTCTAATTTGATCGGGTACCGGTGGCCCGCTGGCATGGCATTGCTAGGTACTTGTGGTCTTGATCTATTATACCACGTTGATCAAAAGAATTGGTATATGATTTTTATTTGAAATAAAACTTTACGCATTCTATCGCGTTTATATTTGATTTTTAATTTCCTGAAGTTTTGAACACTTTACAGAGATCATGGTCACGGGAGTACTAAGATGTCTTACGTCCAATACGTAATTTTTATTACAGAAATTTATATCTACCCTATAAGATAATAAATTTTGACCAACATTTTTAATACAGATTCATTGCCAGTACAAAAAGAGAATGATTCTATATATAAAACAATTATATTGTTTATGATCTGTTATTATTAAAACATTTAATTTATGATAATTATTATTGGGACAATTTACATTTTTACAAAAGCTAACAAAACTATTCAGCTACCACCGGATCGGTACACGGCGACACTGAGAGAGATCCGGTAAGAGAACTCAGGAGGCATAATACTAGTATTATTATTGAATTTTTGAGTGGCGGCTTACTTTATTTTACTAAAATTAAATTAAAATTTAACTATTGGAACGAAGTTCCTTATCGCGCGTTGTGAAAGGGGGCTAGACGGAAAAAATTCTTACGAAAAGTTGTCACGACACTTTTTGCTATAGTAAGCTATTGTAAGCTGTGCGGCGTCGCTCGTCGGTTCTCTTATAGAAAGCAAGCCAGATATTTTCATTTCTATTTCGCATTGAACAGTGTGGTGTCGCGACGATTTTTTTTATAGATAGAGTGATTCAAGAGGAAGGTTTATATGTATAATATATGCATAATGTACTAGAGAAACACTGATAATTTTAGAGGTTTCTAATGTGATGTCGTAAATAAACACATTATTTTGCGCTTACATTGCAAACGCTGGCTGAACCCTACGAAATAGATCAAAATAAAGTACTACAGTATTATACAGCTTAAAAAGGCCTACAAAAAAGTCCGCGATGGTATATATCTATCTCTTAAGGATAACATACTATATCCATTTTAATACTTTAAAAAATGTTCTATTATAAAACGGTAATTGAAAAGCTATTTACACAAATACTGTATTAATCCTTATCATTTTAAATACATTAGTTGGCTTGAGCATTTCATGAAGATATTTTTTTTCCTTCAGACCATGCAAATTAAATCAATACCTTAAGAGATATAGCAAAATCAAAATAATGCGCAACGAAATTATTTTCGCCCGTGACCGGGCCGCGTGGCCGGCTCGCGTTCGAGCTCGGGGCCGAAAAGTTTTGGTAGTCTAGTGGAATTGTATATCCTATTATTAATATTATAAACGTGAAAGTTTGTAATAATGTATGGATGTGAACATGTTTGTTGCTCTTTCACGTAAAAACTACTGAATGGATTTTGATGAAATTTATAGTAATATAGCTTGCACATCAGAATAACACATAGGCTATAATTTATAAAGATATTTTGCAAATTGGCTAAAATATAACGATAAAAATCGCTTAAGGCAGAAAAAAATTATATAATTAAAATAGAACTTCGTTCCATCCGGGTTTCCCTTGACACCTACGGTTTTTTATTGTTCACTTAACCATTATTGGTAGTTTTGACCCACAATAATAGTCGTAAAATATTTTCATTCTGCACCATAATTCCAAGAACATATCATTGACAGTGTAGCCGTGGCACAATAGTAAGTGACAATTTAACTTACTGATGGACAATGTCTAATAAGAAGAAATTAAGGAAGAAACTGATAATTTGGAAAGGAAATCGTAAAACGACTTTAACAAAAGTGGTTTCGTATTAGAAGCTGATTGCCAATACAAAAAAGAAGAAGAAGAAAAGGGTAATAAAATTGCTTTTTCTGCCTTCCTTATGGTAATGCAGTATGAATACAATGGTTGAATTTAAGTAACTTTAACTCAAGAGATGAAAAACTTTATTAAATTCACTGAAATACTATTTCATTAAGTATTCTCGTTCTATTCTTAAATTTCCTTAAAAACTTCTTTGATTGACAATAGAAACTGGCTCAAGTTGGCTTCTTCTTGAAGAAGAATGAAAAGATGACGATTTTATTGTAAATGATAATTAATTAATTTTTATATTATTAAATTGCATATAACAAAATTTATATTATGGTGGAATTATTTCAAACGTATTCTCTGTTAGTCAACCATAGACGATTTAGATATAATATAATAAATATAAATGGAACGAAATTTAATTTGAATCTTTTAAGTTCAATAATGAAATTAGAAAAATAATACATTAAAAGAAATAATAAAAGTGAGCAAAAAATAAAAGTCAACAAAAATAAAAGTGAGCCAAAATCTTGTTGAATAATTAAAAAAAGAACAAAACTAAACCATTGTCGATAAGCATTATATTTTTGACTATCATGTAACAAGTACTTTATTAACTTAAATTTGTAATTAATTATGTTTCATTATTCGTATAAGCAACTCTGGATTTCTGTAAGATAAATTGAAATTACTGAAATGTAATTAAAATTACTGAAATTATTTAGCATATCAAATGCTAAATTACATGCTTGATTATTTATAAAAACTTGATTACGAGCGAAAAATGATTCTCACACATGAGATTCGAACCCACATTGTATAATGTGTAAACATAGTCAGGTAGATGGCACACGTCTCCTTTAAAAGACGAAACTATAATACGAGCCGAAAATTGGATGTTATACAACACTTGCTCACGCTAGTGTAAGTGGTAGTAGGATTGAAACAGATTTCCAATAGGTATGGGTTCAAATCCCATGTGTGACAATCTTTTTTTTCCGCTCGAAATCAAATTTTTATAAGATAAATTATTTAAACATTTCTTTATTTTGACTTACTTTGTTCAGCTGAAGCTAACTTGCTGGTCTCCGCTTGTCCTGGAATTTTATGCGACCGCCATAACACTTTTACTATCTGAACATACGCCACAGTCATTAGCAGGAGGGGTAACCTGAAATAAAAGTATTATTAATATTTTGTTTTAACAAAGAAACGCTTACGCCTAGAAAATTATTTATTTAACCCGAGTACATGACAGAAAGGAGCTGGAAGTTTTGTACGATTTCCTCTTTTGTCTAGCCTGATTCAATATATACTTGTTGAGGCAAATTTCTTTTTATAGAACTATTATTTGATTATAATAAAATGTTTAAAAAAAAGTAAATATAAAAAAGGGAAACCAATTATCGAACTGGGGTTTTTTGAATTACAGAACTGCTCTATTGCGTAAGTTAGCTATTCTATTCTTGATGGCTGTGGCTCAATGTACATTCATATTCTAACTACTTTCTTCATTAGATGACTATATAGATGAAACTAGTGTGGTGACGGAGTAAGAATACAATTCACCGCTCCCTATCTTACCCGTGGGTATCGTAAGACACGATTAAGGGATATAAAATGCATGTAACATCTATGCAAAAGAAGGAAAACTCGAAATAAAACTCTATACTAACACGTCTGACCAGCGTGTATAGGTCAATTTTCCCCACTATAGACGAAATGCGAGCCCAACAGTGGGACATTTATGTTAGGTGATGATGATGATATATAAACAGCTCGTTTGAAGGTATTAGATAGATAATAATGGTAGGTACCATATTTTAGATTAAAATAATTAGTTTGACAGATCGTTCCAAAACCAAAGCATTACCTTACGGCAAAGCAAGGAAAGTCCATTCGATTATATAAGTCCATTAATATATAAGTCCATTAAGATAAGAGTAACAATAGGTAATGATGTACTAGAGCAAGTGGATAAATTTGTATATCTTGGATGTGGATTTAGCCGAGATGGAAGGTACACCACTGATATAGAGCGAAGAGTGAATGCGGGAAATAGAGTGAACGGAGCGTTGGGGCAACTTCTCGGTAGCCACCACCTCAGCCAGAAGGCACGTGTAGCAATACATAACGCAGTGCTTGTCCCAACATTACTGTATGGAAGCGAGAGTTGGGTATGCAGAAAAGAGTATGAAAGTAAAATTAATGCGGTCGAAATGCGATCTCTGCGGAAAATCTGTGGAGTTAGGCTGACCGACCGCATTCATAACGACGACGTAAGAGAGCGAGTAGGTATGAAAGAGAGTATTGGCGTAAAGATGCGAAAGGGAATGCTCCGATGGTTCGGACATGTGGAAAGAATGCCGAACGAACGTCTGGTTAAGAAGATATACAATGCGAAAGTGGAAGGATGTAGGTACCGAGGTAGACCGAGACTAACCTACCTAGACCAGATCGGTCATGTACTGAAGGAAGGTGGAGTCAAGAGTCTCCGAAACCGGCGAGCGTGTATGAAGAGAATTATGAATGTTGAGGAAGCGAGTGAAGTATGCAGAGATAGAGTTCTCTGGCACTCTGTTCGCTCTGCCTACCCTGCAAGGGATATGGCGTGATGATATGTATGTATGTATGTGTGTATTAATATATGAAGAAGGAATTTTGATTAAAATATGTAATTTAAAAAAAAATAACATGAACGCTGAGTTTCTTGTGAGATCATCTTAGTTTGTGGCCGCTTTCCAATTCGGTATAGATTAATTAAAAGGAATATGTAAAATTGACAATATGTAAGTGCTAATGGGGCTTATGCATAATAAATGTATTTATTAGATTTAATTTCAATTTCTTCTGTTTTCATTTAAGCCAATTATGCGTTTAAAACCAAATAAACTGATGGTCATAGCCTTATAAAATCTATTATTCCATCAAAGACAAAATAATAACAATTGTTGAAACTAAGAAACCTAAGAATCATATTTCAAATTCCTCATGAACTTAGAATTAATTACGTTTCATTATTCTTCCAAGCGGCTTGAATTTCTATAAGGAATATGGACATTACTAAAATTCGTGTTATTGGAATTTTCAATGTAGTGTTTTGTTATTCAACTTAGCAATATTTTATCTAAAGATAGCACTGTGTAGGTCGTTGATTGTTCAATAAATAAATTTAAACTAATAATTCGATGTAATTATATTAACATAAATAAACATCAAAAGAAGGAAAACTCGAAATTAAAACCTGCTAAACGTGATGAATTATGCATGTAAGTAAATAAATATGAATGCAAGAAAAGGGAAACTGAAAATAAAGCACTAGGTTAACCCGTTCATTGGCCACCGAAGACAAAGATCGGGTACCGGTGGCCCGCTCGCACGGCGAAGAGAGGAGTTGCACGGTGGGTCTATGGGGTCATGCGCCGCCTTTTCCGTCACCCCGGACCGATTTGACGGGACGAGACGCATCCATAGTAGACAGTAAAAAAAAAAAAAAAAAATACATGTGGCACTCGGGGACTGCCCCGGTAAAGCTATTGCATAGCATTTTTTATCAACTTATGCAATTATAATTATTTATTTATTTTTTATTTATGCAGTATTTTTTTTGATGATTGATATTAATTCAAGTTACACCTATTTATTAAAACTACTAATTTATTCAAACATTTAAAGTACACGTTTTTAAACTGTTTTATTTATAATATTATTAAATTATTATAAATAAACTTTACAAAAATAAATTGCAAAAAAGAATTTGAACGGTGGTGAGATTCGAACCCATGCCTACGGTGCCAATAACCAGTGCCTTAGACCACTCGGTCACGCTGCCTGCGTATAGTTAGCGCAAAATTAACTGCTACTTTTCAACCATACAATCTTAGGTTTTATTTATGTTACGGAATTTCTTGATTCGGTCGCCGCGCTCAAAGCCCGCGATAAAAGCTATGCAATAGCTTAAAAAAGTTAACCCGTTCATCTAAGATCATTGATCATGATTCACCTGCTCTTATCCCAATTACTTGGGATTGATGCCATTATATACTTCTTCCTTCCTTCATTGTATATATTGAAAAATTTAATAGTTTTATAACCGGCCGCCTGCCTTACGTCAACCCTTCTTGGGAATGTAATTGTTGACCAAACGGCATCATATGGAGTTGAGACAGGTCAATGTATAGCTTTAAGTCGTATTTTACGACATCTCCAAAAAAAATAAGGGTTGTGCTAATAATATGACCTTTGCCTAATAATGTGGCATAAAAAGCTTGAGAGAAAACAAAGAAAAAAATATTTTTATACCCATACAAAAGTATCGAACACACATAAATATATAAAAAAGGCTTTATAGAGTGTCGGGCTTTCTATTAATATTATTAAGTCTGTGACGCAATCTTGAAATTTTTACCTACCCAAAAGTCACTGAAACAATCTAAGGAATTTTTCAATAAAAAAGTAGCTTACCGTTTCTGGATTTGTATGTTATTATCATTTTATTTCGTAGATTAAAGTAGGCTTGTAAAAATTGTAAATAGTTTGGATAACTTTTTTTCGGTCCAAAAAAGTGGAAGATTACGGGGCTGCACGGTGTCTCTTCCGCCAATCCGGATGGTTTGGGCAGTGTTTAACCGTACTGTATATATGCATAATTAATATATTAATTTGTAAATGTGGGTAGATCGAATATTATGTGGGTATAAGAGCACGGTAGACACTTGTCACGGGGCTTACTCACCGACTCTGACGATTCGATAAGAATCGCTTAAGAAAGAGCATGCACGGCCCGCGCGGCCGTGTATGCTACACATAAATATCCGCGCTTCCGCCTCCGCCGCCGGGGAATGAAGACGCGACGCGAAATCGTCAATAATTCAAACGTGGGCATGCCTACTTTGCTACCAGCGACGCTCCGAGCCGAGGTCCGTTCTCCACAGGGAGAGCCCTCGGGCGTTGTCGCTTAAAATTTTTACCAGGTTGAGAGCCCTCAGCGCTCATTCGTAGTCCGGGTTAAGCTGTAACAGCCGTCTGCGGCTAACAGCTAAAAGACGAACACAAGAAAACAATATTTCACGGGGCACTTGTACGCTGTGGGTCATGGTGAACGGCTGTGCAACAATTGTAGAAGTTAAGCGTATAATTAAAATATTATACGCATACACTATGAGGACAATATATTGGCCCCAAATATATACAGTATAATATGCGAGTATACTAGTATTAATAAAACAGGTGTCTATTTAATAACCAGTATTGATTTTATAAGCCAAATCTAATTGCCTTGTTGGATGTCTAGGTCACAGAATTAAGTGAAGCTTAGTTTCCTTACCGATAAATTCAATATTCCTTAGGAAATTTTTCAGAGAAATTATAAATAAAATAAATTGTAATATAAATATTATAAAGAAAATGATTCTATATTCTTTCCGTGTAGTGACGGAGTAAGAATACAATTCACCTCCCTCTATCTTACCCGTGGGTGATCGCAAGAGACGGCCAAGGGATATAAATATAACATCTATGCAAGAGAAAGAAAATTCGAAACAAAATCCTATACTATATATATAATAGGTTAATTTCCCTCGTTCGTTATGGAGGCGCCTGGGGCCGAACAGCTGAGATAAATGTAGAGCTTGAAGTACCCATATGTGTAGAAATTATTTTAATATCGATTTTAATTCCGTAGAATTTTAATTGAAACTTTTGATTAAATCTCGTAGGACCGATTTCCATTTGAATTATAAATGTAATTTATTGTAGTAAGTGTAAATTATTAACGTATGGTGCAAATTTGAAATTTAAATGCTATGTATATAGATATTTAGTTTAAGATACGTTATGTTTGCTTAGTTGAATATTCAGCTATTCGTATAGTGACACAGTGAGATTTAAGTTTTTTTATGATCTTTGTGCAAGTATTACCTACACATTTGGTACCGAGGGAGACCGAGACTAACCTACCTAGACCAGATTGGTCACGTACTGAAGTCTCAGTCTCCCCCGGTACCTACATCCTTCCACTTTCGCCTTGTATATCTTCTTAACTAGAAGTTCGTTCGGCATTCTTTCCACATGTCCGAAACATCGATTCCCTTTCGCATCTTTACACCAATACTCTCTTTCATACCTACTCTGCTATTTATTCAGTCTTAAAAATATATTATTACTCACGTATATATGAAGAGAACCTTGATAATATGCCACACGATTTCGCTCTGAGCTGACCAAGTTGCCGCACATTGGGTTAGATACTCCAAACCAAAGCGTAGAGGTACCTGCTTCTCTGTAGTCAGGACCACGAGATCTGGTGAGTCTGTTTGCAAACAAAAAAATATATATTTAATACTTTTTAAAACCAATGGGTTTTTAAGCTCGTTACTAATGTTTTCATCATCTTCATCATCTCAGCTCGTGTACTTCCCAATATTGGACTCAAGCCTTCTCCACAGAGAAAGGAAAATTTATCTATTATATCTGTCTTTTTTTTTGCGGTAGACTATGGAGTTAGTTACGCCCCGCCAAATCGATCCGAGGCGATGAAAGAGGCGGCGCGCGTCCCCATAGACTTAAAAACGTCTCTCTTCGCTGTGCTAGCGGGCCACCGGTACCCAATCTTTGTCTTCGGTGGTCCACCTGGCGGTTTATCCTCACGGGTTCCTCTCGAGTCCTCACGATTATGTCTGTCTTGCGATATGATAGTGGCTACGAGTACTAACAACCCTGGACTGCACAGATGGCTTAGTGGTTAAGATACCGACCTTCCGTGCTATTGCCGTTGGTTCGATTCCTTCGCAAGACAATACTTTGTGCAATCCACAAAGTGTTGCTCTAAGTCTGGGTGTAATTTGTCTGCATAAATTATATGTTTGTAAAGTCCCCCGCAATACAAGGATTATTTCCTTAGTGCAAGGTGGTGTCTATATATTAAAAAAAAAAAACTATCAACCCTTACTTGGCTCGTAGATGTCGTAAAAGACTAAGAGCTATATATTGACCTGGGTTAATTCAACCTGATGCCGTTTGGTCAACAATTACATTCCCAGGGAAGATTGACGTCTGGCAGGCGGCCGGTGGCAAACGAGCAAGCAGCACACCCGATGGTAAGTGTTACTGCCACCCATGAACCTTAGTAGACCACTACCTACCAATAAAACCCCAAACCCACCCAAAAAGTTAGGCTGCCAGCTCTCTCGCTCACCGAACGAAGCACAGGATATTGCCATTGTTCGGACGTCGATTGAAGTAGTTAAAATGGCATGATAATAATAATGATAATCTCTCTCTCTTTCTTCTCTCCTCCTCCTCCTTCTCTCCTCCTCTCTCCTTCTCTCCTTTTTAAGAGAAGGAAAACTCAACATGACACCAATGTAAGTAGTCTTTTGCGATACGCGTTAAGAAAGAGGGGTGGTGAAAGGTGTACTTTCATTTTACACTATACGTAGAGCTAAACTCGACTGCGACAGGTTAAGGTTCGACTTTTATGCAGGTCAACACTTTGTGTGATCCCCAAATTGTTGTGTTTTTTAGTCTGGGTGTAATTTATATCCATTACATTAAGTGCTTGTAAAATCCCTTATACTACGGATAAGGATAATTTCCTTATTAACGAGAATTGTCCTTAAAAACAAAAAGTTATAAACGAAACTGATTATTTTCAATTAATGACTGGTCTTAATACTTATGTATGCTATTTTGATTTCAATTCATGACAACAAGTAGTGTTTTTTTTTATTTTATGTCGCTCTAGAGATCGCATGATTTATGATCAGTGAGTATATTCGTTGAGATATATTAGCTGTGTAGTAGCGGCTACGAATACTACCAACTCTTACTTTGCTCGGATGTCGTAAAAGACGACTACGAGCCTTATGGTGACCTGGAACAACTCCATCTGATGCCATTTGGTCAACAATTACATTCTGGCAGGCGGCCGGTCATAAAACTATTGCCAATAACTTTTACAATATGTACTAAAAAACAAAAGTACATATTGTATCGACCCCAAGTAATTGGGATAAGAGTAGTAGAATAATGAATGATGATTGGTTGAGATGAATACTTACTAAATAAAAGAGATACAGTCCAAATGATAAGTATAGCAGTCTTGGCGCGTCCAGTGGTAGATTTGAACTTCAATGGGAAGCAGATCGCGTACCAGCGGTCCACCGAGATGAAAGTTAGCGTCAATACTGACACCGTCACTGATACGGACTGAAACAAAAGAAATACATTTATGATCAGAAGATTTTCGCCCACATAGGTAACAGACCCTCCATGCCAGTGCCATGGTTTCGATTCCTACGCTGAACAATACTTTGTGCTATCCATAAAGTGTTATTTTGAGTCTGGGTGTAATTTGTCTGCGTTAATTGCATATTTGTAAAGTACCCCGCAATACAAGGATTATTTCCTTAATGCAGAGTGCTGTAAGAAAAATACCCTAACTTGAATAATTATCCCAAGGGAACACATTCTTAGGATAAAAAGTATCTTATGTGTTAATTCAGGAAATGGTTTATCTCTATTCCAAATTTCATTCAAATCTATTCAATAGTTTACGTGTGAACTAATAAATATTCAAACATTCAAACCTATTCACAAACTTACACATTTATAATATTAGAAGGATTTCATATAATCATCATTATCATCATCATCTCAGCTCATATACGTCCCACTGCTGGGCTCGAACCTCCTCTACAATGAGAGGAAAATTGACCTACTAGACCAAGGTGGTCAGACGGCTTGGTATAAGGTTTTATTTATTCTTCCGCAGTGTTGTAATGTTCTTGCATACCTTAGTCGTCTTTTACGATCACCCACGGGTAAGAAAGGGGGTGATGAATTGTATTCTTATTCCGTCACCTCACAGGGAGCATATATGACAAGATATTCTATTCAATACTTTATCAGTATTTCCCTTGTCAGTCATCATTCTCCTACTCTTATCCCAATTGCTTGGGGTCGTTACAATATGTACTTTTCTTTCATTATACATATTGTAAAAGTTATTGGCAATAGTTTTATGACCGGCCGCCTACCAGACGTCAACCCTCCTTGGGAATGTAATTGTTGACCAAACGGCAACAAATGGGGTTGGCCCAAGTCTTTATAAGGCTCTTAGTCAACTTTTACGACATCCACGAGCAAAGTAAGGGTTGGTAGTATTCGTAGCCGCTACCACACAGCTATATTTGGCTTGTCAGTATTCAATATTGAATATTAATAGGCTGATAGATAGAAACATATTTTAGTTATTAAAAAGAAAAGAAATTGACTGCACGAATAGCGTAATGTTCTAAGTACCAACTGCCTATGCCAAGGCTTGCGATTTTAATCCCCCACGAAGTACGTTCTTAATGTGACTTACAAATACTTTTGCTATGTATTCCGTATGTTGACAAAGTAAGAACACAATTCACCACCCTTCATTATACCCCTGGATGTCGTATAAGAAAATTGTGGGCTATCCGTGACCATAAACGCTGTATTCGAAACGTCGACAAATTATAAATCCAATACAAACAGGATAGAATCCGTAAAAAGAGATTTATTTCTAAAAAGAAGATTATAGTATATAAACTTGACTAACATCTATGTCAGAGAAGGAAAATAGAACCCTGAACCAATCCATCTGATCATTATGGTATAATAAAAGAATTTTCCTCCTATTGTGGAGAAGGTTCGAACTTAGCAGTGGAACTTATATGAGCTAATAAGATAAGAATAACGATGAAGTATATGCTTGTAAAAGGAGTTATTTCAGTCATCATCATCATCTTGTGCTCTTGCCCCAATTACTTGCGGTCGATGCTATATATAATCTTCTTCCACCCCACCTTATCAGACGTCATCTCTATAATCACTCCCTGTCTATACATATCATGCTTCACGCAGTCCATCCATCTTTTCTTTGGTCTCCCTTTACCTCTAACAGCATCGATATTTATACTTAAAACATTCCTCGCAACATTACTTTCATCCCATCTCATCACATGTCCAAAACAGATTAAGCGTTTACTCCTTAACTTATCCGTCACTGGCGCCACTTTGAAATTTTCTCTTATATGCTCATTTTTATTAGTTTTTAGGGTTCCGTACCTCGAAGGGAAAAAACGGAACCCTTATAGGATCACTTTGTTGTCCGTCCGTCCGTCTGTCCGTCTGTCCGTCCGTCCGTCTGTCCGTCTGTCCGTCTGTCTGTCTGTTAAGACTCTTTTTGTCAGGAACGCGTGGAGGTATCAAGCTGAAATTTATACCAAATACTCAGGTCTACTATCCCTTAGAGCTGTGAAAAAATCAAACTTTTAAGCTAACGCAATCAAAAGATATAGCTATTTATGTCGCAAATTTCTGCAAATTTTCGACACTCGCAAGGGAATCAAAACCTACAGGGTACTTCCCGTGAACTCAGAATTTTGAAATTTGGAACGCAGCAACGTCTTATAGCACAGATTAAGGAAAAATTATGAAAACTGTAAATTTTTGATTACATCATATAAAAAAAATATTTTTAATCATTTTAAACTCACTACCCCTTTTCACCTGAACGTGTATGGTTAACAAGCAGCAGTTAATTTTGCACTAACAATGAACAGGCAGCGTGACCGAGTGGTCTAAGGCGCTGGTTTAAGACACCGTAGGCACGAGTTCGTATCTCACCGCGGCCGAGCTCCTTTTGCTATTTATTTTTGCAAAATTTATTTATAATAATTTAATAATATAATATTATAAATAAAATAGTTTAAAAACATGGTCATTAAATGTTTTAAAAATTAGTAGTTTTAATATTTATTAAAACTACTAATTTTTATTTACTACTAATTTAGGTGTAACTAAGTTAGGTGTAAGTGTAAAAGAAACAAGAAATTTGAATTCATCATCATCATTCTCCTATTCTTATCCCAATTACTTGGGATCGATACAATATGTACTCTTCTTTCATAGTACATAATGTAAAAGTTATTGGCAATAGTTTTATGACCAGCCCCCTGCCAGACGTCAACCCTCCTTGGGAATGTAATTGTTGACCAAACGACATCAGATGGAGTTGGCCCAGGTCGTTAAAAGCTCTTAGTCATCTTTTACGACATCCACGAGCAAAGTAAGGGTTGGTAGTATTCGTAGCCGCTACCACACAGCACAAAAAAAAACTTCATTTAATATCAAAAAAAAACTACTGCATAAATATTTTTTTAGTTTTACGGAACCCTTCGTGCGCGAATACAACTCGCACTTGGCTGATTCTTTTTTTATATATATTCCACTGTTGATCTCAAGCCTCCTCCATAATGGGAGGGAAATTGACCTATTATACCACACTGGTCACACGTGTTGATATAGGATTTTGTTTCGAATTTGCCTTCTTTTGCATAGATGTTATAAGCGTTTTATATCCCTTAGTTGTCTCATACGATCGTAATTTCAAACAACAACAGGCCATATCTTACCCGTGGGTGAGCACCCACGGGTAAGATAAGGGGTGGTGAATTTTTTTTTTATTGCCGGTGGTGGCAAACGAGCCAGCTTCACCCCTGATGGTAAGTGACACAGCCGCTCATAGACCTTTGCAATACCAGGGTATAGCTAGGCCGCTGCCTACCGTGAAGAAAGTGCTCTTCTTAAACCTCGTTTAAAAAAGGACATGTCATAGCGCTCGGGAAACACAACAGCAGGTAGTTCATTCCAGATTTGTTTTTATATTGTATTCTTACTCCGTCACCACACGGAAACGAAAGGCTATATCAAAAAAAAATATAAACATTCAAATAACCAATATAAAGTAGAAACTGAAAATAACTGAGGCCAAACATTGAAACTGTTTATATAAGAAAAAGAACTAGTTGTTTTTCACATTAAATTTAGTCATTGAGAAATAAAGAAATTTGACTTTATCGCTATATGTAAATCTGTTTGAGACTTTTAATAAATCATAAAAATCAGCTTTTTAACCTATTATTTGAGTACAAATACATTATGTAGGTTCTCTTCTTTCAATCTATAAGTTCATATTCAACTTTAGGCAATAGTTTTATGACTTGGAAATCTTATTCATGATCAGACTCCATCAGATGGAGTAGGCCCAACTAAAGCTATTTGCGTCGTATACGATGTCCACGACAAACGTAATGGTTGATAGTATTCGTAGCCGCTACTACACATCACACGCAAATAATAAATATAACAAAGAAATCTAACGTGATATACAATGCGAAAGTGGAAGGATGTAGGTATCGGGGGAGACTAAGACTAACCTACCTAGACCAGATGGATCACGTACGACGGAAGGTGGAGTTAAGAGTCTCCGAAACCGGCGAGCGTGTATGAAGAGAATTATGAATGTTGAGGAAGTGAGTGAAGTATGCAAGGATAGAGTTCTCTGGCACTCTGTTCTCTCTGCCTACCCTGCAAGGGATATGGCGTGATGATATGTATGTATGAATGTAAATCTAACGTAACAAATGTTTATAAGTATAAAGTTAATCAAAATAAATTTTAGGCGAAGAACTTGAAAATATCTAATTGCATTATATGAAAATACTGCCATTCTTTTTCAAGATCATATCTACTTTTTAACATAGCCTTCCTCCGCTTAATCACAATTCTCATTCTAAGCTGCCCAGGAAAGTGTTAATGTTCATTCTTCTATATATATCGATAGTCTTTTTTTGGCGGTGAGCTATGGCGTGGGTACACCTCGTTAATTCCGTCCGGGGCGACAGAAAGAAGGGCGTGCGACCCCATAAACCCATAGACCGGCCCTACATGTACCACTCAACGCCGTGCGAGTGAGCCACCGGAATCATTCTTCTACCCGAAGCCAGGCTGTAAAAACTTAATAGTTTTAATAGTTAGTCTTAATAGTTTTTACAGCCTGTACAAAAATTAATGTATAATAACATATAGGTAACGCTTCTAATTAAACTCCATTGCTGGATCAAGGCTTCTCTGGCTTGTATCTAACAAGCTAGTTATGATTCAAGAAGACATTGAAATAGTATCTAGTAATAATTGAACGATATTATTTTTGAATGATTATATTTGCTTTGAAAAGGAGGTCACTATAATTCTGTCTGGAGCCTTCGACTGAAAGCCAAAGCAAACAGAAGTTATAGGTCAAATTTATTTATGAATATATTTGTACACAATTTTTATTTTAAGTCAATATTGATATAATCTAGATATTGTAAACCAATACATAATGAAATTGAGATAGAGCCACCATATTTTTTTTTATGTATTAGAAAACATGTAATATTATAACCACAAGGTTCTTGGTATATCTATTAAATTTAAATGTACATCGCCCCTGCTGTGATACTTCTAGAATTTAATGAATTAACTCATTTATAGATGCTTTAAGACGCAGAAGATTATAAAGGCACGTAAGTAAATTACAACTGTATAAATGTTGTAACACTCGAAATTAATTACTATTCCCATCATTCTGGCTAATATGTAAAAGTCGAGAAAGCATACAGAGATATAAATAGATACATATTTTGACGAATATTTCCTAGTCCACCAGGTTCCAACAGGAAACACGACTCTAGTAATGGGCTAAAGAAACAACCCCTTTTCTTTTTCCATTGTTATCAGAAACAATAATTAAGTGAACTGTGCAGATAACATCTCTCATCTCTTTTTCTCAATTGCCGCGTAAAATTTTATACTAAGGTATCTAAGTAGCTTGAAAATGTTCTCATAGTACAATGACGTAGAATAATAAGGTGGAATGATCCGCTTTTACAGACACTTATTTTTTTTTTAACATTTAAAGTAATCTACAGCACACCTAAGATCTGTAAATAAATAATTAATGGATATGTGATTCAATATATCACATTGATGTTTAAGGTATCAAAAAAGTTTAAGTAGTTGATGAAAAGTCACATAAAACTACTAAAAGTTGTACTAGAGAAAAGTGACTTACCTGAAAGTACAACAGTATTTTGCATAATGCCTTTCCAAAAAACCAAGTTTCTGTAACATCCCAAAGCACAGTAGGGGGCAGACAAAATAATATCACCATAAAATCAGCTGCAGCCAAATTTACTATAAAGTAATTCGTCACTGTTCTCATAGAATGATTCCTGTATACTGCTACACACACTAACGCATTACCAATCAATCCAATGATAAATACCAATGTGTGTGTGCCAATTAATACCCACTCATATGTATTTGGATATATATAGTCATTTAACATATTTACGTATGCTTCTTCCGTCATATTACAATATTCAGCTGCGCCTACACAATCATCAGTTACATTTAGAACCATATCTTTTGTTTTTTCTACTGTTTCATTTTCAAATTTACTAACTTCTTTAGTTGTTTTTTTATATCTCTCTTTTGTATCATCATAATCATAGTTCAGGTTTGCATCATCTTCTTTAGTATATTTTTCGGCATTGCCATAGTTTACAGTCAATATTAAAAGTAATATCGAAGTAAAAAATACAGTATTTGTAATCAACATGATGGATTCTGTTAATTCTTTTCAGTTCATCTCTGACCTGAAACAATAATAAAACATTAGTAATCGCTACCTTTCCGTGAACATTGTTGATCTTAGTTGAACACAAAGGGAGTGCAGATATTTATAATCGCAGACCTCATCTAAATATTATTGTACTGTGTATGTTGTATGTGTATGTTTATATAAACGCTTTCGTCTAACCTACTATTGTTATAAACGCAAAAGTTCATGATAATGTACTATATTTTGTTATGTTTGTTGTTCTTTTAATAAAAACGATTAATAAAGATTTTGATTAAAATTCTATAACATATGTAACTGTAAATGGCTGTGTGGTAGCGGCTAAAAATACTATCAACCTTTACTTTGCTCGTGGATGTTGTAAAAGATAACTAAGAGCTTTATAACAACCTGAGCCAACTACGTCTGAGGCCGTTTGGTCAACAATTACATTTCTAAGGAGTGTTAAAGTCAGGCAGGCGGCCGGTCATAAAACTATTGCTAATAACTTTTGCAATATGTACTATAAAATAAGAGTACATACTGTATCGACCCCAGGAAGGCTAAGAGTAGGAGAATGATGATAATGTGACTGTAAATTATAATCACGTAAGTTAGTTGACATAGCATATATTAATTGATCAAAATTTATCGACATTTATTTCACTATAATAATTGTAATTAAAAGCTGTTTATATTTAGTAACCGCTACTAAGTCGATAAGATTTGGATGAAATTTAATATAATGTAGTGCATAAAAAGTGCTAAAGTGAAGTAAACACGATATAATAATGTTTTACACACATTTCCGTGTTCTATCAAAATACTTAGAAGATACAATTGTGTGCTATTAACGTATAAGTAAACGCAATAGCGTTATTGAAGGCGATGGTTTAACTTGCTGACGGACAATCACTGTAAGATTTTTGTAAACATTCCTGAAAAGTTTTAAAAATATAAATGTATTAAATTCTATTATTCACATATAACACGTCGATTTCTGTCCTAATCAAATAATTGACTAAGCTTATCTTATAGCAGCTGTGCCAGCAGCTTCACTTGCCTGTATTACTTATATATATTTTATTTTCTTACATATTCTAATATTTTAAATGAACATCTAAGTATTCTCATGGTATTAGTAATAATATCAATATTAATAATATTTATAATACATCCATCACATTTTTTATCCCAGCAGTTGCTATAACCCGGGGGTCGTCCGGTCGATGGCCCTGTACGGCGCACCGGTGTGGGCGGGATCCCTGACCGTCCGACTCAGGGCTCTTCTGTGGCGACCACAGAGGGCCATGGCGGTCAGGGCCGTACGCGGGTACCGCACGGTGGCGACGGAGGCAGCGTGCCTGTTGGCCGGGACTCCCCCATGGGACCTGGAGGCGGAAATGCTCGCCGATTTGTATCGGCGGGTGTCGGGGGTGCGAACGGGGGGCGGTGTGGTCTCACTGAGGGAGCTCACCGCCTGGTAATTATCGTATAATGGCGTGTCGACGCCCGCCGAGACGTCATTGTTCGTTGGGCAGTCCGGCTGGAGAGGCCTCGGTTCGGTGTGCGGACTGTGGAGGCCTTCCGGCCGGTGCTGATGCAGTGGTTGGAACGGCGGCACGGGGTGCTCTCCTTCCGACTGGTGCAGGTTTTGACGGGGCATGGATGCTTCGCCAAATACCTGTACACGGTTGTCAGGAGGGAGAGTACACCATCCTGCCACCACTGCGATTGCGACGAGGATACGTCGCAGCATACGCTCGAGGCGTGTGCCGCTTGGTCAGAGCAGCGCCGTGAACTCGTCGCAATCATCGGTGCCGACCTGACGCTGCCGACCATCGCCAGGGCGATGCTCGACAGCGTCAGGAACTGGGACGCGGTCGCAGCCTTCTGCGAGGCAGTAGTCTCGCGGAAGGAGGCGGCGGAGCGCGTGCGCGAGGAGCGTCTCCTCGACGACGCGAACCGCCGCTGGCGACTGGGGCGGCGTAGGCGCGATTATCTGCGCCTGATGCCGCCCTAGCCGAGGCCGCGGGTGACTGGACCGGGGAATTAGTCCGTCACCCGCCGAGAGGCTGACCGCGCGAGGAGGGAACGACGTCCGCCCCGGTTACGTCGCTCAAGGGGAGGGTACCTCTCAGGGGGTATTCCATCGGGCCGGCCACTGACGACAAGTTCACGCTGCTCCAGTGGCCGGTCCAACGACGTAGGCGAGGTTCGTGGGTGGGTTACGGATATGCGTGCTTACGCCCCTCTGTCGCCCCGGACGGAGTGGTGCGAGAAGAGCGCCGACCATAACCCACGCCAAAAAAAAAAAAAAAGCAGTTGCTATAACAGCGGTCATTGCATGCTTCACTATCATTGTTAATAAACAGATTTGCTAACGTTTAAATATACTACTGCTAATATTTGTCGTACCGTTATATATATGATACTAGCGACCCGCACTCGCTTCACTTCGTTTACACAAATATATCTACCTAAATTCAAATATTTTAAAAAAATGTGATTTTTACATCCCAGCAACCTCCTTGCGGGTAGCATTTCGTAAAATCCATTCTTAGCTGACCTCTACTCGGCGAAAGAAATATTCCTACCAAATGTATTATAAGGTCTGTAAGACTACCTGACACAATAAAATATTTTGGTGTTTAACTAGTATTTACTAAAATTTTCTCTTCCAAACAAACCAAATTAAATTCTTCAGCTTATTATATTTATTGATATAGATTAGAAATTAATCCTCTCACAATATATCAATAGGTCTTTGTACGATTTTCATTATATTTATCTATTCATTACGTACTTTTCCTAATCTATATTGCTAATAATAAATCTAAATTCTTATAATGGTTTCTGATGTTTACGCGTAAATATTTGAAATAAAACTACTTTTACGGATCCTATCGCGTTTGTATTTATTTTTTTAGTTTCTCGACTTTTCGAACACTTTACAGTGACCACTAAGAGCCTTATAACGACCTGGGCCAACTCCATATGATGCCGTTTGGTCAACAATTACATTCCCAAGATGGGTGTTGATGTCTGGCAGGCGGCCGGTCATAAAACTATTACTAATAACTTTTACAATATGTAAAGAATGTATGTTAAGAAGAGTACATATTGTATCGAACCCAAGTAATTGGGATAAGAGTAGGAGAATGATGATTTAAAAATAGGGTCTTAAGCTTATTTTTAAAAAGTGGAAATCGAATTATTCTCAACATATCATAAAACGGTAACCATAATAATTATAATAACTATTTCATATTGAATTGGCATTACAATAATATATATGTGTCCCAGCCTCCTCCATAATTAATAGGAGAGCAATTGACCTACTATACCACGGTGCTTAAACGCGTTACCCGACTAGAAAGTTTTTCGTCTTCCTTAACAGGACCGGACCGAAGGTATATAACACCGACCGGACGTTACGACCGGAGGTATATAACACTGACCGGACGGAAGGTATATAACGCAGAAGATATATCTGGACCCGATGGGTTGAGAGCCCTCAGCGCTCATCCACAGTCCGGGTAAAGTTGTCATAGCCATCTGAGGCTAACAATTAAGTCACACAAAAAAAAAAAAAAAAAAACTGGACCCGATTTATCTGATATGAGATATATCTGGCATTCCTGATCGGGTCCAGATTAGGCATTCCTGATCGGGTAAGGATGAATTTTTTCTGATCGGATCCAAATCAATCATCTGCGTTACATATCTTGCCTGATCCAAATGGAGTATGCCCAGTCCGGTCCTTTTAAAAAACACGAATATCTTAAAAAAAAAATGTTAACTTAACACCTAGAATTATTATATTTTATTTCTATCTATTTTTTCAAATGTATTATTTATTTTTGGTTTTACTTTAAATATAAATTATTTTTATATTATTAATTAAACATTATTATTATTATTAACTAAATACGATTAATTAAAGATTTCAGATTAATCTCATCTGATGCAAATAAAACTTACACCGTGGCATAAATATGACAATCATGATATGATACATGTTATACTTGATCTTTTTTTGTGTTAGGAAAACTGTTTCTGATCCTGATATACTATATGCCTTCCCATATATGTACTTGATTATATTTTACATCAGGCTGTCCTTATTTGGTCCAGACCTGGTCCTGGTCTGGTATGTCTTACCATACTTGACTATATTTTACATCAGGCTGTCCTAATTTGGTCCAGACCTGGTCCTGATCCGGTATGCCTTACCATACTTGACTATATTTTACATCAGGCTATGCTTATCTGGACCAAACCTGGTCCTGATCCGGTATGCCTTACCATACTTGACTATATTTTACATCAGGCTATGCTTATCTGGACCAAACCTGGTCCTGATCCGGTATGCCTTACCATATTTGACTATATTTTACATCAGGCTGTCCTCATTTGCGGCGGAACGAGTCCAGGAGGATTCCCGCGAACCGGGCCGCCGTCAGCGGCCGGGGCGGCGCAGGCGCGAATATCTGCGCCTGATGCCGCCCTAACCGAGGCCTCGGGTGATCGGACCGGGGAATTGTCTGGTCACCCGACGTGAGGCCACCGCGTGAGGGCGACGCCCCGACGGCGAAATCTGTCGGGGCGTCGACGAGAGGAACCCGCGAGGGTAAACCGCCGGGCGGGCCACCGAAGTCAAAAATCGGGTACCGATGGTCCGCTCGCACGGCGAAGAGAGGCAAGTTTTACGGTGGGTCTATGGGGTCACGCGCCGCCTTTCCGTCACCCCGGACCGATTCGGAGGGGCGAGACGCATCCATAGTCCACCAAAAAAAAAAAAAAAAAGGCTGTCCTCATTTGGTCCAGACCTGGTCTTTATCCGGTATACCTTACCATACTTGATGATATTTCACATCAGGCAATCCTTATCTGGACCAGACCTGGTCCTGATAGGGCTTGCCGGATCTGGCATGCCTCATTCCTTCCTGATCCGGTCCAGATACATGATCTGATTGAACCATACTTTTTTCCAGTCGGGTAGTATATGGTTTTATTTCGAGTTTCCCTTCTCTTGCATCGATGTTATCTGTATATCATATGCCTTACTCGTTTTTTACGAAATCTTCGAGCAAGAGAGGAGGTTGGAAATAATATTTTTACTCTGTCACCGGACGGAAAATATACTCTTAATTATTAGACGATGTTGTTCAAAATAAATTGGTAAGTAATTAACGCTAGTTAAGCTGCGAGGACAAATTGAACCTTGTTAAGTATAAATCATACAACTAATATTATGTTACTTTGTGTTTTGAATTTTTGCAAAAGATTTCCGTCTGAGTAATGGCAATACACAATACTAGCTTCTGCCCGCGACTTCGTCGGCGTGGAAAAGTTACTGGGCTACCGCTAACTTCAACTCACGAATTCGTTTACGTAAAAGGTGGCAATATTTATAAATAAAACATACGTTAAAGCTGCTTTAGGTTCCTACATGACGCTTTTATTAGTTAGAGTGGAAAATTAAACATATATATACTTTCTATAGATACATACATACATGCACTTACGCCTATTTCCGATTACGCATTCTTTTAATATCTATGATCTCAAGTAAACAAATCTCCAATTTGGTCTAGAAAAGTACGTGGGTAAGTACGTAAGTAAGTATGACGTGGTCTTCTCCTTGTATTCGTCCCATTCACGTTTGCTTTATGTGTTTACTTCGTCAACCTCTCCCCATTCATTCTTTTTACGTGTCCAACCCACCTCAGGACACCAGCGCTCTCTTATAACATTATTCCCAATTTTATCTATCAGACTTACATCACACACGTTACGAAGAGCTCTCAGCTCTACAGCATTTATTCTACTTCCCCGCCAAATCCAACTTTCACTGCCATTCATGAAGGCAAGCACTAATACTTCCTATACTTATTAATATTATTTAGGATGTGTAAAGCCGACGGACGGACGGACTTCCTCAACATTCATAATTCTCTTCATACACGCTCGCCGGTTTCGGAGACTCTTGACTCCACCTTCCTTCAGTACATGACCGATCTGGTCTAGGTAGGTTAGTCTCGGTCTACCTCGGTACCTACATCCTTCCACTTTCGCATTGTATATCTTCTTAACCAGACGTTCGTTCGGCATTCTTTCCACATGTCCGAACCATCGGAGCATTCCCTTTCGCATCTTTACACCAATACTCTCTTTCATACCTACTCGCTCTCTTACGTCGTCGTTACGAATGTGGTCGGTCAGCCTAACTCCACAGATTTTCCGCAGAGATCGTATTTCGACCGCATTAATTTTACTTTCATACTCTTTTCTGCATACCCAACTCTCGCTTCCATACAGTAATGTTGGGACAAGCACTGCGTTACACGTGCCTTCTGGCTGAGGTGGTGGCTGCCGAGAAGTTGCCCCAACGCTCCGTTCACTCTATTTCCCGCATTCACTCTTCGCTCTATATCAGTGGTGTACCTTCCATCTCGGCTAAATTTAAATTAATGTTATTTTTAAATTGCGGTATAAGATATTCATTGAAATCTAATAATTTAAAAGGTAATTTTGTTTTAAATTAAATACTTGTGATGAATAACGTATTTATTTGGATAAGGATTTATATTATATTTATAAAAACACCTTCTAAAATATCGCATTATTTTAAAACAAATTTAATTAGCATAAAAAAGATTATAGTGAGCCAACCTTAAAAGATACACATTTACTTTTGATTGCTCCCTGCTAACCAAGATCATTAATAACGTGAAATGAAAGCAATTTTTTGTAACTTATCAGGTTTTATAGTGTTATAAGGGAGTGCTGTGGTGTGAATGAAGAAGTAGTGACAAAGATAAAAAAGGGTATACTGAGGTTTGGATACTAAGAATGAACGAGTGAAGAGAGAGAGAGAGGATTGATGAAGCAAGCGTGAATGGGACGAATACAAAGGGAAAACTTCATCATAATTTTCTGGATCAAATTAGCGATGCATTGATGTGAGGTCATATTAAGAGTATGTATAATAGTAGAGCGTGCATAAAGACTATTATGAGTGTGAATGAAGTAAACCGCCGGGCGGGCCACCGAGGATAAAGATCGGGTACCGGTGGCCCGCTAGTACGGCGAAGAAAGGAGTCCTTGCAGAGTGGATCTATGGGGTCGCGTACCGTCTCTTCCGTCGCCCCGGACTGATTTGGTGGAGCGCGACCACATCCATAGCCCACGGCAAGGAAAAAAAAGTGTTTCTGGCAATCCGTAGTCTCTGCCTACCCCTCTGAGAAACAAGCGTGAGACGATATATGTTATCAGGTTTTCCTAACCGTGGATGGTAGAACTGATAACGATATATGTGGATCAATGTTGCCGAAATGTAATTTAATTAGATAACGTTATCTATCTGATAAATTCAAGTACTAATGTATTGCCTGTTATTGGACAATAGAATAACTTTGTACGAAAGCGTTTCATGAACATAATTATATACATTTGAGGCTTTTTTATATGCGATTAATCGCACCATGCATTCTTAACACTATAACTCTTGCATACCAGGATCCACAATGATATTTACATAAATTACACAAGAGATTGAACCCACAGGAATTATGGAGAAATGCTTTTAATTTATTTTTGTTTCACCCGTTGCCTCGGCTAGGGAGGCGTCAGGAGCCACACGCGGCGCGGGTCGCCGTAGTGGAGTTCCTTACAGGCACGCCTCGCCGCCTCCCTCTGCGATATGACTGTCTCGCAGAAGGCAGCGACCGCGTCACAATTTCTGACGCCGTCGACCATCACTTTCACGACGGCTGGCAGAGTCAGGTCGGCACCGATGGTTGCAACGAGTTCAAGGCGCTGCTGTGCCCAGGTCACGCAGACCTCGAACGTATGCTCGCTGCGTGTCCTCGCTGCAACCGCACTGGTGGCAGGACGGAGCCTTCTCGCTCCTTGCGACTATGTACAGGTATTTACCAAAGCATTCATGCCCGACAAAACCTACGCCAGTCGGAAAAAGACGGCTCCGTACCGCTGCTTCATCCACTCGATTAGCATCGGCCGGAGGGCCTCTGCGGTACGTACACCGAATCGAGGCCTCGATGGCCCACCAGCGGGTGTCTTCACGCCAAGTGGACATCTCGCTGGGTGACACAATGCCACCTTCTTCGCGTATGCTAGACACCCGCCGGGAAAATCGGCGAGCGCCTCGATTCGCCTGACCATCTCGATGCCGAGAGTGGCCAGGCTTGTCGCCTCTTCTAACCATAGCAGGTATGGAAGAAACTTCTGAACACACGGAAATTTCCTCGAAGTGTCTACTATTAATTGCAATTGTTACGTAAAAAGTTACCTACTTGCAATTTAAATATTAATATTTTATTCATCATCATCATCATTTCAGCCTATTGCCGTCCACTGCTGAACGTAGGCCTCCCTCATTTTACGCCACAGAGTGCGGTCCTGTGCCGCCTGTATCCAACGACGCCCAGCAACCTTCACTAGGTCGTCTGTATATGTCTGTCTCCCGTGTGGCGACGGGATAGAATACATGTGTCGCCACCCCTTGCTTGCCCGTGGGAGTCGTAAAAATCGACTAAGGGTTCACCAGGAGAGTGGGCAGCAGCTCTCTCCTGGGAAACGTATTACACCACACTGCGATCGCCAACCCGCCTGCCAAGCGTGGCGATTACGGCTTTAACCCCTTATGAGCAACTCAAATATTTTATTATTAAATAAAAATTATCGTCATATTAAAACTAATTATTAAATAACAAGGATACAACAAATTTTCCTTCTTCTTTCAATTAAAATTTATCATATTTTCCTTAACATTTTTCTTAAATTAATTACCACATTAAAATGAAAATAACTGAAACCTGTTTGTACTGGTTCTTTGTGTTATTTTTGATACACATATAACCCTTTTCTCAAAAGTATCATGAAAACAATGTAAGGAAATTGTGAATACGTTTTCCTTATTAAAAAAGAACCCTTCCGCGAACATTAATACTGGTACTTTTGAATAGTGCTGGGACCACACTGTTGACAGTTCTCTGTCTACAGGCGCGGGCCGGTCCGTCCGGGGTAGTACCACACCCTCACAGAAGATCGACGTCTGAGTAATGGCAATGTGCTATTGCGCTTCGTTTGGTGAGTGAGATAGCCGGTAGCCCAACTGGGTGAGTTTGGGGATTTTATTGGTAGGCAGCGACCTAAGCTATACCCTTGGTCCATGGGCGGCAGTGATACTTACCATCAGGTGTGCTGCTTGTTCGTTTGCCACCATAAGCCATAAAAAAGCCACCTATGTCTTTTACATCTATGTCTTTAACATCTACACAAGCAATGGTACATTTATACATATAAACGTATCTAAAGTTTCCATGTGGTGATAGAGTAAGAATACTATTCACCACCTCATATCTTACCCGTGGGTGATCGTACGAGACGACTAAGGGATATAAAACGAATATAACATCTATGCGAGAGAAGGAAAACTCGAAACAAAACCCTATACCAACACGTCTGACCAGCGCGGTATAGTAGGTTAATTTCCCTCCCATTACGGAGTAGACCCGATCCCAATAGTGGGACATTTATGGGCTCTGATGATGATGATGATTATATTCTAAAAGGTTAATTATAAGCAGGTGAACGTGGCAGAATCAGTAATATTTTACATACATACATACATACATATCATCACGCCATATCCCTTGCAGGGTAGGCAGAGAGAACAGAGTGCCAGAGAACTCTATCTCTGCATACTTCACTCGCTTCCTCAACATTCATAATTCTCTTCATACACGCTCGCCGATTTCGGAGACTCTTGACTCCACCTTCCTTCAGTACATGACCGATCTGGTCTAGGTAGGTTAGTCTCGGTCTCCCTCGGTACCTATGTAATATTTTAAGAAAATATTAATAATAGATTGATGATTTTCACCAGTTTTACACAGGAAATAAAACTGTTTTTACGGTTTATATTGAATTTCAATTTGATTTTTATTTCTTTTTTGTTTTTTTTTTTTACAATGGCGATGCGACTAGTTTGCTCAATTCGGCGAATTTCTATTATGGTAGATAAACATAATAAGAGGTATATTAAAAGGTAAAGTATAAGGAAAATTCAGCCAGTTTATTATGTAACGTAGTAATTAAGTAATATATAAGGTATGTATCATTATTATAAGAGAGAGTATTAAACCAAGCTTCAATCTGTAAACTTGTCTTTGATTTACATTATAGCCCCCCCATCCGTGCATGGCGACCCATATAAGGTTCGGCATCGTGTTCCCGTGTCGGAGTGCTCGAGATGTGTTAATGATGACCCCGTCCGTACAATAATGTTGATTTTATTAACCGTAGTGATGTGATGCTTACTTTCTCGGCGTTTTCAATTCTTGTTAGCATTCAACACAGACCATTTAACGTCCTAAAAATCAGCTTATTACAGAGGTTTTTATCTATCAGTTACAATATAAAATTGGATTTAAAAAAATATTATTTATATAAATATTATATTATTTTCCTATGAATCATTAAATTTAAAATTTATGGTAACACCGGATCTCAACGTGCCTACTGGTACTGAGAATAATCCTTTAAAAACATTCAGCAAGAATAATATTTGCTTATATTTCACCATTAGGTACAAATTTTGAGTATAAACATGACATTTCAAATATTCAATATTATAAAATATATTTAATACCGAAAATTTAATGACGAGCGTATCGTCAGCATAGCATAGTAGTCAAGGGTCTCCGAAACCGGTGAGCGTGTATGAAGAGAATTATGAATGTGAGGAAGTGAGTGAAGTATGCAAGGATAGAGTTCTCTGGCACTCTGTTCTCTCTGCCTACCGTGCAAGGGATATGGCGTGATGGTATGTATGTAATACCGAAAATAATATCTTTAAAAAAAGCTCCCTGAAATGGAAAGCGTACAACAAAGAGTGGGGAACGAGGAATGGGTGAAGCAATTATGCAAACCAATGACAGTGTATCTACAAATAGAAGATGGAGAATGGAGTATCAACAAGCACATGATGAACTTGGAGAAATACTAGCGCCGGGTATACGAAGATTCGGGAATGAGCGCCGACGAATTGAGAGAAATGATAACATATCCAATTCCAAACTTGTTTTGTTACTATGCGAAAAACACGCTTTTAACGAAGGAGGTGGAGAGAGAGTTTTATCAAAAACGCCTGAAGGGATTGAGTTCCTCTTCAGGTCGCGTGCAAACGAACGGATCAAAACTGCAATCACAGTTGCCAGAATATTGGTATTTCAGGAAACGTTAAAGACACGACTTGAACTTTGCAAAAAATATCAGTTGTTCCTAGATCTGGAATGCAACGACGACGACAGAGTAGAAGAGCAAGTTGGTACTCTAAAAAATATATTGCACATTAATAAAATTTACGAGAGTTTGCAAAGCAAACATTTATTTGGTTGATATCAGCATCCGGGCCCATATGAGGTATTTGGGCCTGGTGCTCGACGGGCGATGGTGGTTCCGGGAGCATTTCCGCAGACTCGCTCCACGGCTCGTCGGCGCGGCGTCCGCCCTATCATGGCATATGCCGAATGTGGGCGGACCGAGCGCTACCTGCCGGCAGCTGTACGCAGGGGTCATCCGGTCGATGGCCCTGTACGGCGCACCGGTGTGGGCGGGATCCCTGACCGTCCGACTCAGGGCTCTTCTGTGGCGACCACAGAGGGCCATGGCGGTCAGGGCCATACGCGGGTACCACACGGTGTCGACGGAGGCAGCGTGTCTGTTGGCCGGGACCCCTCCATGGGACCTGGAAGCGGAAATGCTCGCCGGTTTGTATCGACGGATGTTGGGGGTGCGAGCGGAGGTCGGTGTGGTCTCGTTGAGGGAGCACACCGCCTGGCGCGTCGACGCCCGCCACGACGTCATTGCCCGTTGGGCAGTCCGGCTGGAGAGGCCTCGGTTCGGTGTGCGGACCGTGGAGGCCTTCCGGCCGGTGCTGATGCAGTGGCTAAAACGGCGGCACGGGGTGCTCTCCTTCCGACTGGTGCGGGTTTTAACGGGGCATGGATGCTTCGCCAAATACCTGCACACGGTCGTAAGGAGGGAGAGTACACCGTCCTGCCACCACTGCGATTGCGACGAGGACACGGCGCAGCATACGCTCGAGGTTTGTGCCGCTTGGGCAGAGCAGCGTCGAGAACTCGTCACAATCATCGGTGCTGACCTGACGCTGCCGACCATCACCAGGGCGATGCTCGACAGCGTCAGGAACTGGGATGCGGTCGCATCCTTCTGCGAGGCAGTAGTCCTCGTCTCTCGCGGAAGGAGGCGGCGGAGCGCGTGCGCGAGGAGCGTCTCCTCAACGACGCGAGCCGCCGCCGGCAACTGGGGCGGCGCAGGCGTGATTACCTGCGCCTGATGCCGCCCTAGCTGAGGCCGCGGGTGACTGGATCGAGGAATTAGTCCGTCACCCGCCGAGAGGCCGACCGCGTGAGGAAAGACCGACATCCTACCCGAGGGAGGGACATCGGTCGAGGAGAGGGTGCTCCTTAGGGGTATTCCGTCGGGCCAACCACTGACGTCAAGTCACTCTACTCCGGTGGTTGGCCCAACGACGAAGGCGACGTCACGGGTGGGTTACGGGTGTGCATGCTTACGCCCCTCTGTCACCCCGGACGGAGTGGTGCGAGGAGTGTGCCGACCGTAACCCGCCCCCAGAAAAAAAAAAAAAAAGGCAAACATTTATTCCCATGTGTAAAAATACGGGCAAAAGGAATAACTTATTCTTTATCACCATATTTAGGGGCCCATCGTCGACAGACAAAATAATGATAATGAAAAGCTTGGTGGCATTACGTTATAATTTTGGACCTCTAACTGGATTGACACCGAGCAGTTCCTTGAACTTTGCGTCGTTGGTGAACGTGAACGCATGTTTCATGGACGAATGCCGATTGACTGGCAACCAGTTTGAACAATGGAAGTTGCTAGCAGCAGATACGCCCATGTGCACAGACGTCAAGTACAAGGAAAGACACAATATATAAAATTGTGTTATAATACACACGTGTGCAAATTATAACATTGGTCAATATATTCAAGTGTCAGAAGCACATAAGGCAATTGAAACACGAACAATTCATTTCATTTTGATCAACCGCTAACAGAATACATGCCTATATCTATTTTTGCATGGGAAGCATTTTGGCTTAATTATGATTTAGTAATAATATAAGATTTTAGGAATAAGTAATGTAAGATTAGTATAATTATATATATATATATATATATATATATATATATATATATATATATACACAAAAGATAGCTATACAACCTAATACCTCAAACATGTTTATAAAAAATTAAAAACCCACAAAAAAATATTCTAAATAAATAATCTTAAGTACAATATTAACATTTTTTCATTCCCAGTTGATCTTTTCATAGTGTGGCCGCTAGTGACCCTAGCGACAACACTATAAAAAGGCTACACTGTGGTGTCATCCTCATAAATGGATATACCACCGACGACGTGTGACGTGCAAGGTAGCAGAGGTTTGACGCTTTCGTTAATTATTTGGGACCATTCAATTCGTTACATAAAGGTCTGCCCCGTAATCATTTGAACGCGATTGCAAAAAAAAAAAACACAACGTACAATATCATAAAATTACAGATTATTACAAAAAGACTAAAAACTATAGACAATTTACTGAACAAGTGCACAGACGAAGAGTTCCTTACAGAAGTGAAAGAGTTTGCGTCAAGTTTACGTACGACCAAATTGCAAAGTGGTTAGCAACCAACCGGTGGAATAGGCACAAAATATTTAATTGAAAAGAATATCATTGGCGTAATATACCCATCGTTGGACGAAGACGAACCAACATTTGAAATATCAAGTATGGACCCAGGATATACAAACAGTGTGATTGGAGAAGGAGTGGTAAACAATGAGAATGTGCGTAATTTTCAATTTAGAAAAAAAATACTATTACTATTGAATTGACAAAAGCTGAATACACAAAAGACCATCAAAACACAAAATTCAACACATATATACACAGCATACCATGGCAATATTTATACTTTTATTTGACTGAAAAAGAATATACAGACATGACAAAGATATTTCACACTAGCAGAGTGACTGGAGTGGGATTGAAAATTACAAATTTAGGCATTTTAGAAAGCCGTTCATCACTAGTACCAATGCAGTAAATTATGCAAACGCTAAATGTCAAACCACAATAGGAATATGGGCAAATATAGAAAGAAACTGCCGAAATGCCTGTAATAATTGGGTAATAACATTGACAGCGAAAGCTTATATGGTAAAACGGTTGAACACTTGCCATCTGGAAGCAAAAAAGATCCAGAACACTCGACGACACAAGCAAAAATCATTACAAACATTATATCGTATAAAATTAGCAACGCGCAATTGCATTTGCCACCTCTCATAATGGAAGCTAAAATCTTATTCAATGCCAAAAACTCTATTGGACCAATATACGAAAGGTCATACAAACTACAAGATGGTACATTCCACACTTCACACGACGGTATTACAAATGATATATGATTTTATCATTATTAAAGGCGAGTGAATCAATTCCTACTAGATTTCGTATTAAAATGTAAGTTAGAAGCTGTTAGATTCTCACTACATGAAAATAATTTAAATGAGAAATAATATATACCTACAGATGAATTATTGTATACAAATGGATGTTGGATTAGTTTAGTATTATTTTGATTAATATGATTACTAGCCTAATACTCGGTATTCGAATGCTAAGCTATGTTTAATTAGGACCAATGATATAGAACAAACATTATTTTAACAGGATTAGTTGAGAGGAATATATTCATATATATATATATATATATATATATATATATATATATATATATATATATATATATATATATATATATATATATATATATATATATATATATATATATATATATATGTGTGTATATATATATATATATATATACATACATACATATATATCATCACGCCATATCAGCAGGGTAGGCAGAGAGAACAGAGTGCCAGAGAACTCTATCTCTGCATACTTCACTCGCTTCCTCAACATTCATAATTCTCTTCATACACGCTCGCCGGTTTCGGAGACTCTTGACTCGTCTATATATAATATATACATATATATACATGAACAGCACGATTGGGCCGGACTCGCAATAGGTATGGGTTCGAACCCCACTTGTGACATCATTTTATAAATAATTAAGCATATTAATTGCTAAAATTTCAGTAATTTGAATAACAAGGTTGTGTCATCGTTTAATACAATTTGGGCTACGTCAAACAGACTCGTGTCGTCCTCTTTTTAAGAAATTTAATTTATTGACACTACCGAGTATATATATTATTGAAGCTTGCATATTTGTCGTAAAGCATAGAAATCTCTTTTCTGAACCAAAGAGGCATTATGCACCTAGACCTAAGAATGCTAAAAAGTTGTATATACCTTGTACTAAATTATCATTAACTTCCAATAATTGTTATATAATGTGTAGTAAAATATTTAATAATATACCTTACCAATTCCGTGATATGACATTTAATCAATTTAAATATAATTTGACGAAATGGCTAATGGAAAAACATTTTTATAGCATACAGGAGTTTTTCCAATATAAAATATAATTTATTAATATTATGACATTCGTTTTTTCTTGACATATTCTGTTTTGACATTTTATTTTAATAAATTTGTAATTTTGACATAATATTATGTGTATTCAGGCCAAAGTATGACATGATATTTTCATGCTATTATAATTTTGCATGTTATACAATTATGACAGAACATGTAGAACAAATAAAATTGTAACACCTTATTGTACCATGATTCAGAGCAAAATAAATTATTATTATTATTATACTATACAATGTGTAAACATTGTCGGGTAGATGGCACACATCTCCTTAAAAGACATAAATATGATACAAAACGAGATTTGAATATCCTACAATAGTTCACGGTGGTGTAAGTGGCAGCACGATTGGGCCGGACTCCCAATAGGTGTGGGTTCGAACCCCACTTGTGACATCAGTTTTCGCTTCGTAATCGGGTTTTTTATAAATTACATAGAAAAATGTTTCTTTGCAACTTCTGATTTTTATTGCTAGCCCATCGTAAGTCAAAAAAAAAAATTCTTACACGTATTTTTGTAGAGAATTGAACGTTGAACAAAAAAAGATCTCTTATGATTTTTCCGAAACCTAACAGATTAAAAGTTATAAATTATTGAATATAATATAAGACTACTACATTAGAATGCCGCTTCGTGTGATGATGGAGTAAGAATACAATTCACAAACCCTATCTTACTCGTGGGTGATAGTAAGAGTATAAAAAACGCATTTAACATCTATGCAAGAGAAGCAAAAATCGAAACACTCTATATCAACACGTCTAACCAGCGTAGTATAATAGGTCAATTTCTCTCCCATTATGTAAGAGGCTCGATCCCAACACATATAAGCTGAGATAATGATATTAGAATATCACAAAATCTAAACGAAAACAAGTCGTTAATTCATTTATAAATGAGTTTTCTCTCGCAAGTCATTTAAATGACATATTTTTTTTTTGCTTATGGTGGCAAACGAACAGACACCTGATGATAAGTCTCACTGCCGCCCATAGACCTTTGCAATATCAAGGGTATAGCTACCATGGCTCGATAAGTGTTCCTATTCTAGAAGGGACTTGACTCTGTTGATGCGGCTTTGTTCCGGACACATGCCGTTAAATAAATTTGGCAATCAAATGAGGAAAGTACCATCACCCAAATGTGATGTTTGCATAGAAGACGATGAAGATGTGTATCATATCTTGACAAGATGTGCTCGGAACCACGCCCTCAGATCACAGCTCAGTATCGGTTTCACATTATCAGACCCTCTGGTGGAGGAAGTGAAACTGATACTGGACATGGTCAAATATGCACTGAGTCATAGAAAAGCTAACAATATTTAGTTTAAATTATTATTAAGACAATATTATATTTTGATTATACCTACAGAGTGTCATATTCGCAATTGTGAAAAAGCTCTTTAAATAAAGAAAAAAAAAAAAGGGTATAGCTAGGCCGGTGCCTACCAATACAAATCCCAAACCCACCCCAGTTGGGTTGCCGGCTCTCTCGCTCACCGAACGAAGCGCAATAGCACATTGCCATTACTCAGACGTCGATCTACTGCGAGAGTGTGGTACTACCCCCGACAGACCGGCCCGCGGCTGTAGACAGATAACTGTCTATAGTGTGGTCCTACCACTATTAAATAAATTCGAATAATGAAATCCCAACTGTTTTAACGAATTATGCTAAATACAGAACAATTTCTGTCTACATTTAACTATCCACGCATTTTACAAGTTGAAAGGAATCCATTTAAATTATTAGGTACATGAGAACTGAATATCAAGTAGTGTTATTAAATTTTCACTCGTGTAGAATATGTTTATTACGCTATTTATTCAGTCAAACGTCCTGTTAATATAATTTAAAGGGGACTATATTTCTTGTCACCAAAAGTTATATTTTTTTTTGGGTGGGCTACCGGAGCAGTGTGAACTTGTCGTCAGTGGCCGGTCCGACGGAATACCCCCTGAGGGTTTCCCTCTCCTTGAGCGACGTAAGGGGGAGGACGTCGGTCCTTCCTCACACGGTCAATACTCTTAAATTTTTTTCGAGAATATGATATTAATACAGAGGGTTTGGACTTTTTTTGTTAGGGGCTATAGTGTGGTCAGACCTTGTTCGATCGGTCCGGAGCAACAGAGAGAACGGCGCGAGCCCATAAATTCACCCTACAAGCACCTCTCAACACCATGCAAACGGGCCACCGGACCCGTTTCTTGTCTGCGGTAGCCTGTTCAGTACGATTCCACCCACTTATGACATCATCCAGAGAACTATCATAACCATATTTTGTATACCATGGATATCTTAAAAGATGCAAGATCTTGATGATGTATTTAAATATATAACATCAATGCAGGAAAAAAGAAAATCTAGAACATAATTATACTATGAAGCCAGTAATGTCGCAGGCAAACCGCTCTATAAATAGCATTATTCATAGTTTTTCAGGGTCGATTACAAAATTGTCTGCACAGATGGCGTAGTGGTTAAGATACCGATCTTCCGTTCCGTGGGTTCGCTCGACAATACTTTGTGCGCTCCACAAAGTGTTGTTCTGAGTCTGGGTGTAATTTGTCCGCGTTAATTGCATGTGTAAAGTTCCCCACAATACAAGGATTATTTCCTTAGTGCAGGGAGGTATATTTTAAAAAAAAATATGTTATTTCTTATAAAAAAAAGGTAAACCTTTGCCAGGTGGCATGTATCTTTATTCCTAATATTTATCAAATATAACATTAATTAATACTGTTTTCATTCATAGTTCCTGTATATATTAATGGGACGGCCCCTAAGCTAATAGATCTAGCTGTATAAATATTTTAATCAACTCCGTTTTATCTGTATACATATTATGATTTGAATTAATTTGAAAAAGTTCTTTGTGTATATAAATTTACCCTATAATACTAACGAACAATAGATATTTAAACATGTGAATGAAGGTTTTCATTTAAAAAATACACTTTTTAATTTAATTTTTAATTTGTTTATAATTTGTACACGTTAATATTTTTTTGTTTGTGTTTTAATACATTATAATCAGAAAAGAAACAGCGCCATCTGTTAGCAAATCCTATGGAACGTTATGATTTTCATTAAAACTTGCGTCATAATTGTAAATAAAGTAAATAACTATAAGTAAAGGAAAAATTAATTTACAATTATTGTTCACGCTGTATGTGATGTGTCTGCCTGTGTCTGTGATGACACGACCCGTTGTCTCCAATGAATTCAAAACCCATAATGCTCTAAAAAACTCTTAAAATGTAGAGAAAAGATATGTAGTGGATTAGTATGATTCTGGATGTTATTTGTAGGTTTGTAAACTTCTTCACGACGCATCGACTTATTCCTTAGCGAAGCGTGTTAACTTTCATCTGACCTTCTACAACACAAAAGAAGAATATTATTCTAAGATATATAACTAAGGTATAGCAAATGGGCAATGCGATAGGTTAGGGATGTTACGCTGCCCTTCTGTCACCCCAGGCAGTAGGATAAATAATAATAGGGCAGTAGATAAGGTGAATTTAGCTTGCCAAAAAAAAAATTACATACATACATACATATCATCACGCCATATCCCTTGCAGGGTAGGCAGAGAGAACAGAGTGCCAGAGATCTCTATCCTTGCATACTTCACTCGCTTCCTCAATATTCATAATTCTCTTCATACACGCTCGCCGGTTTCGGAGACTCTTGACTCCACCTTCCTTCAGTACATGACCGATCTGGTCTAGGAAGATTAGTCTCGGTTTCCCCCGGTACCTACATCCTTCCACTTTCGCATTGTATATCTTCTTAACCAGACGTTCGTTCGGCATTCTTTCCACATGTCCGAACCATCGGAGCATTCTCTTTCGCACCTTTACACCAATACTCTCTTTCATACCTACTCGCTCTCTTACGTCGTCGTTACGAATGCGATCGATCAGCCTAACTCCACAGATTTTCAGTAGAGATCGCATTTCGACCGCATTAATTTTACTTTCATACTCTTTTCTGCATACCCAACTCTTGCTTCCATACAGTAGTGTTGGGACAAAAAAATTACTACAGCTTTTTTGAGGCTAATAGTTCTCGGCATAATCGGTCATAGATACGGTATACATTTATGATAGCCGAGGCTTTCAATATGAGAATCGGGATTCCCAATATGACAACCAGAATCATCTGTGTTTTTATTGTGTGTTATTTAGTTAAATTTTAAACACAATATTCATTATTTACTACTTCTAAACTTATTATATTTAGCGTTATAGAAATATAGCTGTGTGGTAGCGGCTACGAATACTACCAACCCTTACTTTGCTCGTGGATATCGTAAAAGATGACTCAGAGCCTTATAACGACCTGGGCCAACTACATCTGATGCCGTTTGGTCAACAATTACATTCCCAAGGAGGGTTGACGTCTGGCAGGCGGCCGGACGTAAAACTATTGCCAATAACTTTTACAATATATACTATAAAAGAAGAGTACATATTGTATCGACCCCAAGCAATTGGGATAAGAGTAGGAGAATGATTTAGCGTTATAGAAAAAAAATAAGGGTTTAGAAAGAAAATATTAAATAAATCAATTAATATAAAAGTTGATAAGATTTACTGAATAAAATTTTATTTTAAAGATTTCATACATTTTATTTCAAGTACTTACGCACCAACTGTTATTACATATTTTTTTATTTTTTTGTAAAAACCTGAACTGTACCTTTTAACTTGAATTTTATTTGCCAATTCTTCTTTTACACAACATATCATATATATTAGAAAAAATATATTTTGTATTTAAAATTGGACTGTACTGTAACAAATAATAAACATCCCTTGAAATTTATATGGACATCTATCGATTAGGGCCACTTTAACGTACCCTCCGATTCTTGGAAATCAGATATTTTTGAGAAAATTTATATTTTATACCTACGCATACGTAAAGGACCATAAAAATACTTATATCATCAAATAATGTACAACTTTGAATATTTTATTTGAATAAGTATTTAATTTGTTTTATTTTTTTTTTCTCTTTAGTAAACATTTAATTAGACTTTTATATTCATAATTACTTAATTTAGACTTAATTTAAATTTAATGAATTCTCTTTTAAGTCCCCGAAACCGGCGAGCGTGTATGAAGAGAATTATGAATGTTGAGGAAGCGAGTGAAGTATGCAAAGATAGAGTTCTCTGGCACTCTGTTCTCTCTGCCTACCCTGCAAGGGATATGGCGTGATGATATATATGTATGTATGTATTTTATGTCGAATATATAAATAAAAACAGCCACATACAGAATCGAAATGAGACTAAGTATAAAAAATGTGACTAATATATTATTGTTCTGATATTGATAGGCTGTGCTTAGTAATACTATAAAAATATTTCACGATTTAAATTAGTTTTAGCTGTGTTTATGTTCTAATAAGATATTAAATAAAAAAAGAACTTAGAATATAGTGTGAACTTCCTTTCCCCCGAGTTATTGTAAAAAATAATAGAGTTGATAAATTATTTTCTTAATGCTAATAAAAAAAAAATATTTGATCGCACAGATGGTGTAGTGGTTAAGATACCGACTGTCCGTGCCACTGTCACGGGAGCGTGATTCCCACGTAGAACAATACTTCTGTGCAATCCACAAAGTGTTGTTTTGAGTCTGGGTGTATTTTCTCTGCGTTAATTGCATGTTTTTAAAGTAATAGAATATACGCAATACAAGGATTTCCTTAGTGCAAGGGTGGTCTCTAAACGTCGGCCTCATAAAAATGCTATGGAGCTATGCGCGGTATTTCTCTATGTGATAAAATCCGAAATACGGAAATCCGTAAAAGAACGAAAGAAAAGTTCTCGAGTGGCGACCACGAATCGAATGACGCAGCGTAAGACGACCCCGTACTAAGAGGATTGATGATATTGCGAAGGAGGGGAGGCCTATGTCCAACAGTGGACGTTTACGGGTTGATGAATGGGTAGGTGAATGGGTGGTGTCTTTAAAAAAATGCGTAACTTAATAAATGCGTAACTTAATAAATGCGTAACTTAATGAATGCGTAATTTCTTATATACCACTAAAAGAGAATCTTCTTGTGAAATGCAAAGGTGAAAGTCAATATTATACTTAGATCGATTCATCCTATTGACGTATACTGTTGAACATAAGGTCACCCCAAGGTGGATAAGCCATAGATAAATGCAAATTGGCGCGTTTAGCGTTCACAGTTGGTATTATAAGTTTCTCAACAGAATGTTGCCACCAATTTTCTCTAGTAATGCTGTAAATTTATGTGACATCCATCATCATTCTCCTACTCTTACCCCAATTACTTGGTGTTGATACAATATGTACTCTTCTTTCATAGTACATATTGTAAAAGTTATTGGCAATAGTTTTATGACCGGTCACCTGCCAGAAGTCAACCCTATTTGGGAATGTAATTGTTAACCAAACTGCATCAGAAAGAGTTGGCCCAGGTCGTTATAAGGTTTTCCGCAGGCTCGCTCCGCGGGTCGTCGGCGTGGCGTCCGCCCTATCATGGCTTATGCCGAATGTGGGCGGACCAAGCGCTACCTGTTGACAGCTATATGCGGGAGTGGTCTGGTCAATGGCCCTGTACGGCGCACCGGCGTAGGCGGGGTCCCTGACCGTCCGATTCAGGGCTCTTCTGTGGCGACCACAGAGGGCCATGGCGGTCAGGGCCATGCGCGGGTATCGCACGGTGTCAACGGAGGCAGCGTTCCTGTTGGTCGGGACTCCCCCGTGGGACCTGGAGGCGGAAATGCTCACCGACTTGTATCGGCGGGTGTCGGGGGTGCGAGCGGAGGGCGATGCGGTCTCGTTGAGGGAGCTCACCGCCTGGCACGTCAACGCCCGCCGAGACGTCATTGCCCGTTGAGCAGTCCGGCTGGAGAGGCCTCGGTTCGGTGTGCGGGCCGTGGAGGCCTTTCAGTTGGTGCTGATGCAGTGCAGCGTAGTATAGTAGGGCAATTGACCTACTATACTACGCTGGTCAGACGTGTTGATATAGGGTTTATTTCGAGTTTTTCTTCTCTTACATAGATATTATATGCATATTTTATCGCTTAGTTATCTTTTACGATAGCTGTGTGGTAGCGGTTACGAATACTATCAACCCTTACTTTGCTCGTGGATATCGTAAAAGACGACTAAGAGCCTTACCTATAACGATCTGGGCCAACTCCATCTAATGCTGTTTGGTCAACAATTACATTCCCAAGGAGGGTTGACGCCTGGCAGTCGGCCGGTCATAAAATTATTGCTAGTAACTTTTACAATATGAAAGAAGAGTATATATTGTATCGACCCCGAGTAATTAGGATAAGAGTAGAAGAATGATGATGATGAGTTGTCTTTTACGATCAACCACGGCTAAGATAGGGGATGGTGAATTGTATTCTTACTCAGTCACCACACGGATTATATTGTTATGTATTGTATACATACTCCAAAATTATTGTTTACATTGCACATATAGCTTAGTGGTTAAGATACCGCGTCAGTAGTTTGGTTGCGATTCATATGTAGGATAACATTTTGTGTCAGAAATTGTTGTTATACACTCATTTGCAAAAAAAACGGGCACCTAAGCAATGAACCATTTCAAATGTTAATATTTCTTTGTTTGATAATTATAGGTAGTTTTATCCACACAATTTGGTAAATTAATAAGAAAATAATCGTTTTCATCAGTATTTCATAAAATTTAGATACAATTTATGGGAAATAATGCTAAACCTCGCTAGTAGTGTATATTCGCTAGTAGTGCATATGCTCATGAAGTAAAAATAAAAAAGTTTTTTTGTTTGTTTTTCTTTAATAAAGTAAAAGCAGATAAATGTTTAGTATCGAGTGTGACCCCCTCTAGCTAAAATCACAGCTTCGTCTGGGCATGCTAGCGAGTATATCCCGGATACTTGCTTGCGGAATACGTTCCCACTCCGCAGTAATCACATTCTTCAGCTCTCTGATGGTCTGCGGAGCCGGGTGTACTGATCTCACACGCCGTTTCAGAACGTCCCAGACATGCTCTATGGGATTGAGGTCGGGACTTCGAGCTGGCCAATCCAAACGACGAATGCCGACCTCTTGCACATACGCATTAACATCGCGGGATCGGTGGGCGCGAGCATTGTCGTCCATAAAAATCGAGTCTTCACCTAGAGCGGCCAATGCGGGTTGTGCATGAGAAATTAGAACTTCCGTTATGTATCGATGCCCAGTCAGTGAGCCGTTTTCAATGAAGACTAACTCTGTACGATCCATTGAATTTATTCCTGCCCAAAACATAACAGAGCCCCCACCATAAGGTGTGATTTCTTCGAAACATGCCTCTGCAAAGCGTTCTCCTTGTCTTCTTAGCACTCGCCGACGTCGATCTTCACCGAACAGAGATATCCTGGCTTCATCAGAGAACAAAACCCTATTCCAATCGTCTTGAGTCCATGATTCACAATTTCTAGCGAACCTAAGCCTGTGAACTCTGTGCTCACGGAGTAATTTGGGGCCGCGGGCCGGGCGGTGACTGCGTATATTGGCAGCGAGAAGCCTCCTCCTGACCGTCCATAGACTAATATGCACATTTCTTACTTCTTGGAGGTTGTTCTTAAGATCCACATACGAAGATTTGCGATTTCTCAATGCGCGACTCACAAGAAAACGATCATCCCGTGGTTGGGTACATGGTTTTCTTCCAGAACCAGGCCTTCTCTCGACGGAACCAGTCTCCTGATATCGCTGCCAGGTCCTTTGGACTGTCGAGCGACTAACATTTAGCCTCCTAGCCACGAAACATTGGCTGCAACCCTCTTCAAGCAGCGCGATAATTTTGGTAGCTTTTACCACTTTATCTACCATTTTTGATACAGCCAAACAGCATTAAATAAAGCTTTGACAGTCAAGGATATGAAATTAATCGATAAAAATTGAATAAAAGTTATGAAAGTCGATGTTAACTTCTGGAACTTCGCGCCAAAAATGTAGGATAAAAAGGGGTTTTCTGTAAAAATGAACATCAAATGAAAAATTGAAGTTAGAACGTACTTTTTTAAATACCACAGCATTTTTAAAACCGGCCAGTAACGTGTACAAACGATTGAAACCTTTTTGGTATTGTATCTTTTTAAATATGAATGAAAATCAAAACCGCCCGTTTTTTTTGCAAATGAGTGTAAGTCTCGATGTATTTTATGTCCGTTAAATAGTAATGGCTGACTTAAATTATTGTTTATAAGGGGTTAATTGATGATAATAATTATTGGTATTATTATGTGTACTCAAAATCGCGCCGCGTTCTCTACCCAAACTTCAACAGTTGCGAGAGCTTTGTATTGAATACGTGTAACTAGTGTGAGCTCACTGAATATATGCAACATTTTAGTAATGATTGCATATAGTATATAAACCGCCTCTGCGTTCGTTCCCACAGCTGATCTTCAACTATGTCTGGGAGAGTGTTAGAACCTTTGAAACTTTCTGGCCGTTTGGGAAACATCTTTGAATAGTTGACCAAGTAACATATATAAAATTCAGATTTTATATTATGACGTAAGTAGAATTATTATTTTATACTATAATGTTTATGGGCAGCAATTATGCTCACCTTTGCTACCTGTTACCAGCCAAAGCCATTACGGTTCGATATTCATAATTTTTTTTTTTTGCGGTGGGTTATGGACGTCGCACCCCGCCAAATCGGTCCGGGGTGACGGAAGAGGCGGCGCTCAACCCCATTGACCCACCCTGCAAGCACCTCTTCTTCGCCGCGCGAGCGGTCCACCGGTACCCGATCTTTGTCTTCGGTAGCCCGCTCGGCGGAAACCTTCTTACCTGCTGTAGGGTACTTGCATAGAAATTTTTTAGCCTTTAACTATGTGGTAGGTCTGGCGGTCACAGGCTCTCCCTCTATAAATCATAGAGTTGGTAGAACCACGCTGTTCACAGTTCCCTGTCTACAACGTGGTCCGATCCGTACGGGGTAGTACAACACTCTCGTAGAATCGACGTCTGAGCAATGGCAATGTGCTGTTGCGCTTCGTTCGATGATCGTGGGCTTGGGTAATATAATGGTAGGCAGCGGCCTATACCCTTGGTATTGCAAAGGTTCATGGGCAGCAGTAACAAATGTGCTGCTTGCTCGTATACCACCATCATCATTCTCCTACTCTTATCCCAATTGCTTGGGGTCGATACAATATGTACTCTTCTTTCATAGTTCGTATTGTAAAAGTTATTGGCAATACTTTTATGACCGGTCGCCTGCCAGACGTCAATCCTCCTTGGAAATGTAATAGATGGCATCAGATGGAGTTGGCCTATGTCGTTATAAGGCTCTTAGTCATCTTTTACGATATCCACGAGCAAAGTAAGGGTTGGTAGTATTCGTAGCCGCTACCACACAGCAGGCTCGTATGCCACCATAAGCAATAAAAAAAAATATTTATTCTCCCGTACACAGTTTAACTCAACGAACACAAACACAATACAATTGTGACGTCCCTCGTAATACAAAGATTATTTTCTTAGTAATGAATGTTGTCGATTTGCTTAAAAGCAATATAACTATATCCACGCTGATGCCCTTATTTCTAACTAATCATCACTAAGAAAGGATTTTCATTTAAACTGCACAGTTAATAATAGGACTTCCCGTGGCGTTTCCCGTTATCTTAATTGAAATAACTCCCACTGTTGACAAGCATTTCCTACATAAATAGAATTTAATTTTGAATGAAAACATTGATGATGAGATTGAAAAAAGTTGTGCCGTAAGAATTATCCTGTTGGTAAACCACAGCTCATTAAATTTCCTTTACAAAATACATATATACGAATAAATTTAGTGCAAAACTAATAATAATAATTCTTTATTGTACACCATATATGCAGGAATAAAAAATTAAAAGACAAGAAAATAAACTTTGGTACAATTAGGCGGTCTTATCGCATACTGCAATTTCTTCCAGACAACCTTGACAATTCCACTAAAACAAACAAATTAATTAGAATAAAATAACTAATTAGCGAATTAATGAAGGTGGATCAATGTTACGGCGTAGGATTTTATTATTGAGAAAAAGATTTAAAAAAAAAAAACAAAAAATAATTGTGCTGAATGAAAATATATATATTTTTGCGTGGGTTCTTATTTTATTTATTTATACTTGTACAAAATAAAACATTTTTTTATGGATTTTTAAATATTTTCATTTTAATTTTGCTATCATTTTTATTCAAGAGCGTATGTGAGGACTAAGAAATTTGATGTCCAATCATATGTTTATAAGAGAGGGTTTTTTATAGTGACTTCTGATGTTTACGCCAGTATTACACATCTGAAATTAAAATGTTTTTATTATCGCGTTTATATTTCATTTTAATTTCACGACGTTTCGCATACTTTGCAGCGTTCAAGGCCACGGGAGTAAATTACCACAATATAATAACTAGGTATGATAAATTAAAAGTTTTAATAATAACAGATTATAAACAATGTAATGTTTTTTATATAGAATCATTTTCTTTTGGTACTGGCAATGAATTTGTATTAAAAAATGTCGGTCTAAATTTAATAACTGATACTGTAGTCGGTAGATAAATATCTGTAATAATGATGACTTGTTGGACGTGAGCCACTTTAGTCCTCTCGTCAAAACTAAAAATGTCGGGCAATTAAAAATCAAATACAAACACGGTAGAATCCGTAAAAATAGTTTAATTTTAGAGATGTTTCTATCGAGTTTAATATGGGTTTTTCATTTTGAAAGAGAATATGATTTAATATAAAAAAATACTTTAATATATTATTTTTCGAAATAACCATTTCAAACGAAACGAAATAGTAAAAACAAAATTGAAACGTGATAAAAGCCGTAAAAATTCATTTGTTATATTTGGGTAAATATAAAAAAAAAACGTAGTTTATATAATCTTAATAATATCTCATCATCATCATCTCAGCTCCCATATGTTCCATTGGGCTTGAGCCTCCTCTAAAATGGGAAGAAATTGACCTGCTATACCACGCTGGTCAGACGTGTTGGTATAGAATATTGTTTCGAGATTTACCTTCTCTTACACAGATGTTATATGCAATTTATGTCACTTAGTCGTCTCTTATGATCACCCACGGGTAAGTTAGGGTGAATTGTATTCTTACTCCGTCACCACAAGGACGAATCTTAATATATTTATTGTTAAATTCACAATTCATCCTTTTGCATCACGCATCTATTAATATCTGTGTTAATTATATTCAGATATCAATTGCGTACTGGAAATATATATCAATTTGACTTAAGCACGTCACGCAACTAATGAAGATATTCAGATGAACTCGTGTGTAATTCTGACGTAATACTTTGGATTACTCCAATATTAATTATTTTATTATCTATTTTGATTAGGTTATTATATTATTTGCGTAAGGAAAGACCGACGTCCTCCCCGAGGTGACATCGGTCAAGGAAAGGTTACCCTCAGGGGGTATTACGTAGGGCCGGCCACTGACGTAAAGTTTACGCTGCTCCTGTGGTCGGTCCAACGACGGAGGCGAGGTATCACGGGTGGGTTACAGGTGAGCGTGCCTACGCCCCTCTGTCGCCCCGGACGGAGTGGTGCGAAGAGTGCGCCGACCGTAGTCCACCCCAAAAAAAAAAGAGGCTATCATATTATTACTGCTGTGTGGTGACGGCTACGAATACTACCAATCCTTACTTGCTTGTAAATGTCTACGACTAAGAAGCTTTGTAACGATCTGGGCCAACTTCACCTCATGCCGTTTGGTCAACAATTATATTCCCGAGAAGTGTTGATGTTAGGCAAGTGGCCGGTTATAAAACTATTGTCAATATCTTTTGTAATATGTACAAGTATGTATTGCGTCGACGCCAAGTACGTAATTGGTAGAAAAGCAGGAGAATGATGATGATATCGATTCTGATTATTTTGGATCATCATCATTCTCCTACTCTTATCCCAATTACTTGGGGTCGATACAATATGTACTATTCTTTCATAGTACATATTGTAAAAGTTATTGGCAACAGTTTTATGACCTTTTATGTCCTTGGGAATGTAATTGTTGACTAAACGGCATCAGATGTAGTTGGCCCAGGTCGTTATAAGGCTCTTAGTCGTCTTTTACGACATCCGCGAGCAAAGTAAGGGTTGGTAGTATTCGTAGCCGCTACCACAAATCATATTACTTTAAGAGATTACTTTATTTAACTATTAATCAATCAAGACTGACTAAAATATCTAGTCATCGACACTCTTATATTAAAACCTAATTTGTCACGCCAGTAAAATTATTGAGTTATAAAAACATCGTAAAACTGATCGTAAAATTCACTAGGTCATTCATTATTATAATTAAATAATGGATATTTTACGAGAATAATAGAATAGATATGGTGATGAAGTAAGAATACAATTTGCACTGATATATGTGGGTGGTGGTGTATATATATGGCATAGTGGTTTAGATAACGATCTACCTTGCCAGTGTCGTGGGTTCGATTCTCATAACACTTTCCGTGATCCACAAATTGTTTGTTCTAAGTCTGGGTGTAATTTGTGTCGATGATAGCTAGACAGTTGAAATTTTCACAGATGTTGTATTTCTATTGCCGCTATAACAACAAATACTAAAAATATAATAAATATTTAAGAGGGGCTCCCATACAACAAACTTAATTTTATAAAAACCTGATTACGAAGCGAAAAATGAAGTCACAAGTGGGATTCGAACCCGCACCTATTGGGAGTCCGGCCCAATCGTGCTGCCACCTACATAGATGGCGCGCGTCACCTTAAAGACGTAAAATATGATACGAAGCGAGATTTGCATATCCTACAATAGTTCACGGTGGTGTAAGTGGCAGCACGATTGGGCCGGCCTCCCAATAGGTGCGGGTTCGAATCCCGCTTGTGTCATCATTTTTCACTTCGTAATCGGGATTTTATAAATTAAGCATATTAAATGCTAAATTTCAGTAATTTGAGAAACTTATTTTTTTTACCGTTTCTTGCTCGATACTAATAACGGTGACAAGTAGACGCTTTAACTATTTACAGAATATTTAGTTTTATGTTCTCTTTAAATATAATTAATTAAAATAAAATAAATAATTTCGTTTTACGGAACCCTTCGTCCGCGAGTACAACACGCACTTGTTTATTTAATATGTTGTCACATGAAAAAAGGTAGATATTTAAGGTCTATTCATAAAATATAGAAGCGTAAATAAGATATAAGAAATTTAGTATGAAATTGGAATATATTCTGCTTCAATTTAACGATATATCAGTGGTATCAAGCATTTTAAAACCTTTATTGTTTGTCTTTGACAAGATCCCAAAGCTTCTTTATATCTTTTATATTCTGTACTATTATTCTAAAGAAAGAAGCGGGAAAATACTCTTCTTTATATCTTTTATATTCTGTACTATTATTCTAAAGAAAGAAGCGGAAAAAAACTATGTTTATTTGCTTTCGATTTTGAGCCTTGAAATAAATTGTTGATATATGTACCTATATGAAATTAAAATATTTTATTGTTGGGATTTTATCTCGATTACTGATTTTAAAAGCTTTTCAACAATCACGGCCGAGTAAATAAAAAACATATATGTATTTTGTTTCAAATGTTTAAAACTCCCATAAATGTGGAATGGAATGGATAATATTATAATCTATCACTTGCTGAGAAATAAAATGACTGAATAGAAAATTAACAAGTTACGGCAATCAAGGCAAATGTGTTTGATTAAAAAAAAATCAAGTCTAAAATCTTCAAATAATACCAAAAAATAATTTAGTTATATAGTTAAAAATAAATAATAAGCTGCGTCTCTGTAACACTTAAACATTGCGCGGGGAGGAATGGGCAGAATCGCATGGATCCAAAATATGTTATTTTCTTGTTCTAACTAATATCGCTATTTTTGTATACGTCATGTGCATAAGTGCATATATATATATATATATATATATATATATATATATATATATATATATATATATATACAAAATGTAATTAACGCAGAAAAATGACCCCTAGCCTGAGAAAAACACTTTGTTAATTGCACAAAGTATTGTCCTACGTAGAAAGCCAACTCACGACATTGGCACGGAAGGTCTTAACCACTGCACCATCCGTGCAGTCGAATATACCTATACATAACACAATATCTTAAAAACTTTGAATTAAGTCACTTTCAGTCATAACATGAAACATGGCGATTTTATTGGATTTAATTTTATTAATCGATTTCAAAAAAGGAGGAGGATGGCAGTTCATCCAGCTACCCCAAGAAACTATCTTTGGCCCTGATAACATATAATATTCGGCAGTTCAGAACTAATAAGAGGGTCATCAAACTGGAAGAGGAATTGAATAAAATCCGATAGAATATTGTAGGATTGTCAGAAATGCGATGAGAGGGTGAGTGCACGATAATCTTGCGGTCTGGAAACTTACTCAAGAAGATTAAAATTGGGAGTTATCACCGCATGGTATAAGGTACATTGAATATCCACACAAAAGTTGAACGGTCGTGGACACTAGATATAGTCTACAATCCAACATAATTTTTTTTTTTTTTTTTTTTAAAGACACCACCCTGCACTAAGAAAATAAACCTTGTATTACGGGGGACTTTACAAACATGCAATTAACGCAGACAAATTACACCCAGACTCAGAACAACACTTTGGGGATCACACAAAGTAATGTCCTGCGTGGGAATCGAACCCACGGCACTGGCACGGAAGGTCGGTATCTTAACCACTACGCCATCTGTGCGCTATTGCTTATAATATCTAAACTAGTGAGAATCTTTTAAACAACAGCTTCGTAGAAATTATCCGCGTTAAGTCAAGTAGAAGTTTTTTAAGGCGCGCTGCGCCGCCCTAATAGACCTAAAAAGCATTCTTTCTATTATAATATTTTAATAGTGGTAGAACCACGCTCTTGACAGTTTTCTGTCTATAGCCGCGGGCCGGTCAGTCCGGAGTAGTACCACACTCTCGCAGAAGATCGACGTCTAAGTAATGACAATGTGCTATTGCGCTTCGTTCGGTGAGCGGGAGAGCCGGAAGCCTAACTGGGGTGGGTTTGGGGCATTTTATTGGTAGGCAGCAGCCTAAGCTATACGCTTGGTATTGCAAAGGTCCAGGGGCGGCAGTGACACTTACCATCAGGTGTGCTGATTGCTCGTTTGCCACCATAAGCAATTAAAAAAAAATTCTACTACTTTTTAGAAGTCCTTGGTTTTTAACAATCTGTACGCATATGCGTTTGAACGTGTTTTCTTAAACATATTAATCTTGTAATAAAAAGAGATGTAAAAGAAAATTATAGAAACATTAGACTAAGAACAAAACAAACGATTAACAGAATCACTTAACCCTTCTTAACCCCCGCCTGAAAGATGACCCTTTAATCACTTACTTAACCTTTCTCCCAAACAATTAATTATAAATTCCAATGCAAATCAAGTTAGGACTATGCGAATATTATTTTATGGTCAGTGAAGATATGAACATGAGCCTGACTGAAACAGCCTAGATTTATGTTTAAAGTAGCAAGCGTACAATAATCCAAACGATGTATTTAAAATGAAACTATTTTTACGGATTTCATTGGGTTTTTATTTGATAATGAGTTCTGATGTTTACACAAGTATTAAACATTTGAAATAAAACTATTTTTACGCTTTTTATGCGATTTTATTTGTTTTTATGTTCTTTTTTACAGTATTCATGGTCACGAGAAATGTCTAGAAAATCCAAAACTGCACGTTTTATAATTCTTATTCTATTCGTATAAAATGAAACTAAATAAGTAGATAAGTACAAGCTGGTGTTTAGTTTTTTTTTTTTTAATTATAACAAAACGATATTGAATTACCTAGCCTTTTGCAATAGACAGCAGTGTATTAAAATGCTAATACTAATATAAAAAAGTTTCGTTGTATGAAGTTTTACGAACATAATTGTGTTAGATAGATATAAATATCCAAACGTCACTGATACCTACTTTCTTTTCAATCAGTTTTAGTTTACACTAAATAAAATAAATATCCTTTATAAATATCAAAAGCGTTAAAATACTCGTATCTCTAATAATCTTTAAACGAGAATTCTTCTATCTTTACACACGCAAATACGCACAGAGTCACTTACATACACTTATGTATAGATAAGAAAGAAAGAAAACATTTATTATTGAATGGTGGTAGGATCTCGCTGTGGACAGGTTTTCTGTCTATAGCAGCGGGCCGAGCTTTCCAAGGTAGTACCCCACTCTCGCAGAAGATCTGTCTCACGTCTGAGTAATGGCAATGTACTATTGCGCTTCGTTCGGTGAGCGAGAGAGCCGGCAGCCCAACTGGGGTGGGTTTGGGGTTTGTATTGGTAGGCAGCAGCCTAGCTACACCCTTGGTATGGCAAAGGTCCATAAGCAGCAGTAACACTTACCGTCAGGTGTGCTATATGCTCGTTTGCCACCATATGCGATAAAAAAAAATTTTTTTTGCTCTCGTTAAAAACTAATAAAAATAAACAGACCTAAAGAAAATAACTCCTGATACAAAATTACATTAATGAGAAACAAGAAAGGCTATTGGCTCAGCGTTTGCTATTTTATTCTGCCTCATATATTTATACACATATTTAATATTGCTGTTGTAGCGGCTAAGCTTAAGCTTGCTGTGTGGTAGCGGCTAAGAATACTACCAACCCTTACATCGCTCGTGGATGTCGTAAAAGACGACTAAGAGCTCTTAATCGACCTGGGCCAACCCCATCTGGTGCCGTCTGGTCAACGATAGCATTCCCAAGGAGGGTTGACGTCAGGCAGGCGGCCGGTCATAAAACCATAGCCAAAACAAATTGCAATATGTCTGGGAATAAATTAGATGACGCTAGGGCTAGGGCGTACCCTGCAAGCGACGCGCAGGGGCAGCACCCGGTCCCTGCGAAAAATGGACAAGGGTTGTTGCACCACGGGCGGGTGCAACGTAAGAAGCAAGCTCTTGGTATGAAAGGGATAAGAATGAGGTATGCAAGTTGGAATCTTGGAACGATGACTGGAAGAGGAAGGGAATTGGCAGATTTCTTAAAAAGGAGAAGAGTAAATATTGCATGTCTACAAGAAACAAAATGGAAGGGAACGAGAGCTCGAGAAATTGGTGAAGGATACAAGTTATATTATAGTGGTAGCGATGGAAAAAGGAATGGTGTAGGCATAGTCTTAGATAAGAATTTGAAAGAATGTGTAACGAATGTAATAAGAATGAATGATAGATTAATAGTTGTGAAAATAGTGTGGGAGAACGTCATCCTGAATGTCATTAGCGCGTATGCACCCCAAGCCGGATGTAAAGATGAAGTGAAAGAAAAGTTTTGGCAGGATTTTGATGAAACTATGATAGGTATACCAGAAAGTGAAGAGATATGTATAGGAGGTGACTTTAATGGACACGTAGGAGCGGGCAATGAAAGTTATGAAACAGTGCATGGAGGATGGGGGTACGGCATGCGAAACGCTGGGGGGGAGACGCTACTTCAAGCGGCTTCGTCGTTTCACCTGGCCATCGGTAATACGTGGTTCCAAAAAAGAGATGAGCACCTTATTACCTATAAAAGTAGCAACCACTGTACGCAGATCGACTACTTTCTTATTAAGAGAAGTAAGTTGGTCTGCGTAAAGGATTGTAAGGTGCTACCAGGTGAAGCACTAGTATCCCAGCACCGTCCGTTAATACTAGTGATGGAGCAAAGAACACCCTCTATTAAGACCAGAAACCGACCCCCTCCTAAGGTAAAATGGAGTATGCTTGAAAGGAAAGAGTATGCAAGTAGATTTAAAGAAAATGTGATGGATAAAATGATTGAAATGAATGATATGAATGATAAATCTGTGAATGAATGTTGGAATGAAATGGCTAGTTGTATTAGAAATACAGCTAAAGGAATACTAGGAGAAACGAAAGGAAAAGGTATAATTGATAGGGATACGTGGTGGTGGAATGAAGATGTGCAAAAGATCGTGAAAGAAAAGAAGAATGTATTTAAGGAATGGCAGAATGAACATAATGAAAGATTGAAGGAAGCAAAAAAGCTTGAATACAAGGAATGCAAGAAAAAAGCTAGACGGGTAATAGCTATTGCGAGAGCACAGGCCGAAGACATGATTTTTAAATCGATAGATGGGCCTCGAGGACAAAAGATGCTATACCGCATAACTAAAGCCCGAGAAGAAAGAGCAAAAGATATTAGGCATGTCAGGTGTATAAAAGATGAAGCAGGTAAAGTGTTGATAAAAGAAGAGGAAATAAAAGAGCGTTGGAAGCAGTACTTTGAAAGGTTAATGAACGAAGAGAATTCATGGAGTGGAGTGTTAAAAGATGTATCAGAGAACGTCGGCCTAGTAAGGGAAATTACAATAGATGAGGTAAGAGAAGCAGTGAGAAGTATGAAAAATGGAAAGGCTGTAGGGCCCGATGGTATACCAGTTGAAGTATGGAAGATTTTAGAAGAGGATGGGTATATGTGGTTAACTTTATTCTTCGATAAGCTGCTGCGCGACGAAGTAATCCCCAATGAATGGTGCAATAGTACGCTAGTGCCCATTTTTAAAAATAAAGGGGATGTTCAGGACTGCGGTAGTTATCGAGGAATAAAGCTTATGTCACACAGTATGAAATTGTGGGAAAAAGTGATTGAGAAACGATTGCGAGAAGAAAGTGAGATCACCCAAAACCAGTTCGGATTTATGTCGGGCCGCGGGGCAACGGATGCCATGTTTGCACTGCGCCAACTATGCGAAAAATATCGTGGTGCACATAAAAACTTGCACATGGTATTCGTTGACCTCGAGAAGGCCTATGACAGAATACCGAGAACAGTTTTGTGGTGGGTACTGAAAGAGAAAGGTGTGCCTGTGAAGTATGTTAGGTTAATCTGTGCCATGTACCGACAATCTAGGTCGTACGTGAAATCAGCGGCTGGAGACTCCGACGAGTTCAGTGTCGAAGTAGGTCTGCACCAAGGGTCGGCGTTAAGTCCTTACCTCTTCCTGTTGATAATGGATGCATTAACATCGGAGATACAGGAAGAGGCACCCTGGTGCATGCTATTCGCTGATGACATTGTTCTCGTCGGGAAAGAGGGCCTTGAGGTACAGAGCATGCTGGAAAAGTGGCGCTGTAAGTTGGAGAATATAGGCTTGAAAATCAGCAGACCAAAAACAGAATACATGTTCTGCGATTTCGGCGGTCTCTCCAATTTTACACCCATAACTTTAGATGGAGTACCTATCCCAGTATGCTCGAACTTTCGATACCTCGGTTCTCTTATCCAAAGCGATGGCGACCTGGATCGTGCGGTGAAGCACAGAATTGATGTGGGATGGATGAAGTGGCGGCAGGTCACGGGTACAACATGCGACCCCAAAGTTCCCCTTAAATTAAAGGGCCAAATCTATAAAAGCCTAATAAGACCTGCTTTACTGTATGGATCAGCATGTTGGGCGATAAAAGCGACGGATGAGAGACGACTGCATGTAGCGGAGATGCGAATGTTGAGATGGATGTGTGGTGTGACAAGAATGGATAAAATAAGGAATGAACATATAAGAGGAAGTTTGAAAGTTGCGCCAGTGACGGAAAAATTAAGGAGTGAAAGATTGACATGGTATGGACATGTGATGAGAAGGGATGAAAGTAATGTTGTGAGGAAAGCTTTAAGCATGAATGTTGAAGGCTTAAGGGGTAAGGGAAGACCGAAGAAAAGATGGATGAACTGCGTGAAACATGACATGGATAGACAAGGAGTGACCACAGAGATGACGTCTGATAGAGTTGTATGGAAGGAGAAGACATATTGCGTCGACCCCAAATAAATTGGGATAAGAGCAGGTTGATGATGATGATTTAATATTGCTGTTATATTCTAAGAACGTACTACTTACCGCTTATTTTTGATTCATTTAAGATAATGTTATGTGTAAGGTGGAAACCTGGTATACTATTAGAAGGTATTATAATCCTAGTACAGATATCAGTTCTCTTACAAAGACTACCCACGTTTTACGAAATTACATTCGTGTCAGGTTTATATCAAAAAATAATTCATTCAAATATAAACACGATAGATTCATATATAAAAAAAGGAAATTCTTGAATATATTTATAAATATTTCTATATTTTAGAATCTCGATGATTTTATGAACAATTACCATGAAATTTTTAGATTTTGTGGGCGATAAATCAATCCAAGTTTCAGCTGTAGAAAATATAATTTTATCAGTATATTCTTCAGCTAATATAAAGGGAAATTTGACTTCAACTAGAATAGAAATTACTCAATTGGTTAATCGAGCAATCTAATACAGACAACCCCGATGCCATCCTTTTGGTTTGTCCTTTTTTATTATTTTCCCTTTTTTTATTTTTTATAATATTCTGTCGTTATATTAACAATAGTCACCACCATGATCTCAGCTTATATATGTCCCAATTCCTTCATACTAAGAAGGAAGTTAACCCACTACACCACGCTGGTCAGACGTGTTGGTATATGGCTTTTTTCACGTTTTTCTTTTCTTGTTTAAATATATGCATATTTTATCGCTTAATCATCTTTTACGATCATCATCATCATCATCATGCCCCTACTCTTATCCCAATTACTTGGGGTTGATACAATATGTACACTTCTTTCATAGTATATATTGTAAAAGTTATTGGCAATAGTTTTATGATCGTCCGCCTGCCAGACGTCAACCCTCCTTGGGAATGTAATTGTTGACCAAACGGCATCAGATGGAGTTGGCCCAGGTCGTTATAAAGCTCTTAGTCGTCTTTTACGACATCCACGAGCTAAGTAAGGGCTGGTAGTATTCATAGCCGCTACCACACAGCGACCTTGTCGTCTTTTACGATAATCAATTGGTAATATATGGTGAATTGTATTCTTATTATGTCACCACACAAATATTATATTATTAATATTTTTCTTATATTATCAAATAAAATACCGAACTCAGCTCGATCATCCGAATATTTATTCATTAAGTACAATAGGAATAGAATAGAGACACTTTTAGTTCGAGCCATTGCTTAATACAACCCTTCTTGGGAATGTAATTGTTGATCAAACACTAGATCGATATAAAACTCTTAGTAATCTTTTACGAAATCCACGACCAAAGTAAAGGCTGGTAGTATTTGTAGCCGTTACCACAGAATAAATATATCATAATTTCAGCTCATATATGTCCCACTGTTGGGTTCGAGCCTCCTTCATAATGTGAGGGACATTGACCAACACCACGCTAGTAAGACGTGGTGATATATAGGGTTTTGTTTCGAATTTTCCTTCTTTTACATAGATGTCATATCGTTTCATATCCCTTAATCGTCTCTTACGACCACTTAGGGATAAAATAGAGGGTAAGGAATTGTAATTCTAATTTCGTCACTATATGGCAAAATATGTGTATCATCTAATCTTGGCCCACGCAAACGGATTAGTCAGTAATCAAATTTTTATGGCGTCTACCATTTCGATTTACTTAACCTAAAGGTTGTTAAGGTACACTTCACTGAACTTTATGCACGTAAAATTACTGTCTGTATTATCTTTTATTGTTATATTTTGACCTGAGTTTAACCAAATAGAAACAGATTTGTCGTGAATCTTTATTGTTACATTAAGCTTTGGAAAGATTCACTTTTATACGTATATTTAAGCTTTATGAAGAGACAAATTATTTACAATTGAGTTATTTTACTAGCAAAAAGGTGAGGGCTCGCGTAGTTTTTCGAACCAGTAAAAATTTTTAAAACGGTTTTTTCTTTAATTATTGTTTTTTATATAGGAATATTGATATGGGTTTGAAAGGAATATTGATATGGGTTCAGAAACTATTTGACCGATCATTATGAAAATTGGTATGTATATGTATTTTTTCACTGAGAATGTTTATATGCTATCTCCATTGCTGTAACTTGCCACCAGGGAGCGCTGCGATATATCAACTACAAACAAATCAAGGGGCTGGGTTTACTAGTATAGTATAATTGTAAGAAACAGAATACAAGAATTAGATCTTCATTACAGACTCTTTAAAAAATCACAACCGATGAAGAACAGCATTTTATACTTTCATCATCATCATCATTGTTCTCCTCTTATCCCAATTACTAGGGGTCACAATATGTACTTCTTCTATTGAACACATTGAAAAATTTATGGGCAATTGGATTTATGATTGGCCGCCTCACCCTTCATCCACCTTTTTTAGGAACGTAATTGTTTAATCATTAATCGTCTTTTACGACATCCACAAGCAAAGTAAAAGTTGCTAGTATTCATAGCCACTATGACTAAACAAAAAGAATTTTATATTGTACTAGTAAACTCAGCGCGTTGTTTTGTTTGTAGAAGTCAATATATCACAGCGCCACCTGGTGGCGAGTTACATCAATGGGGATAGCATATAAACCTTCTCCATAAATAAAATACATATACATACCAATTTTCATAATGATCGGCTAAATAGTTTCTTAGTTTAGCGATGTCATATATACAAACATACATAACTTTTATAAATATAGTTAGCAATTAAATAATATAGTTCGGACATGTGCAAAGAATGCCGAACAAACGTCTGGTTAAGAAGATATACAATGCGAAAGTGGAAGGATGTAGGTACCGGGGGAGACCAAGACTCACCTACCTAGACCAGACTGATCACGTTCTGAAGGAAAGTGGAGTCAAGAGTCTCCGAAACCGGCGAGCGTGTATGAAGAGAATTATAAATGTTGAAGAAGCGACTGAAGTATGCAAGGATAGAGTTCTCTGGCACTCTGTTCTCTCTGTCTACCCTGCAAGAGATATGGCGTGATGATATGTATGTATATGTATGTATGTGTGTAATTAAATAATAAGTTATGGTTGCAAAATAACCAAATGAAATATGAAATTACGTTGTAAATAGCGGTTTAATTTAGCGCTTAAGCCTTGAGAGAGACTCGGTTAAGATTACGAGTATTCCATATATGACTTATAACCTTGTATAGACAGAAATCACAGGCTTTGTTATTCTAATTATATTATTAACTAACTTTTACCCGCGGCTTTGCTCGAGTTGAAGCCCTTAAATAAATATCAAAGATTTTATAGAGGGTAAACATTTTTTTCTGACTAATATCATTGTTTGCATAAATATTTGAAATTCTGGGAACTTCAACGCCAATAACGTGCAAACCCTAGGTGCTGTATTACCGATGGTCAAATTAATATCTTATTGGCTATATATAAGCTGTATGGTAGCGGCTACGAATACTACCAACCCTTACTTCGCTCGTGGATGACGTAAAAGACGACTAAGAGCCTTATAACGACCTGGGCCAACTCCATCTTATGCCGTTTGATCAATAATTACATCCACAAGGAAGGTTGACATCTGACAGGCGGCTGGTCATAAAACTATTGCTAATAACTTTTACAATATGTATGAAAGAGGAGAACATATTGTATCGACCCCAAATAATTGGGATAAGCGTAGGAGAATGATGCTATATAGTTTCAGCTATAATGCCTGCCAAATATACCTTTATACCGCGTTATTAACCTACTATACCGCGTTGGTCAGACGTATTAGTATAGGGTTTTGTTTCGAGTTATCCTTTTCTCGCATAGATGTTATATGCGTTTTATGTCCCTTAGTCGTTTCTTACGATCGCCCACGGGTAAGATAGGGGGTGGTGAATTGTATTCGTACTCCAGCACCACACGGATATGGAAGTTATAAATTATCTGAAATGTCGCTATAATATAATCAATAACAAACGAAAAAAAACATAAAAATGGTGATATATTTTAGGAAAATTGCCGTGGTTTTGGGATTTATAAATTCCCGTTTGTGGGATTTATAAACTCCCGTGTATAAAATGTAGTTAGCACTACTAATAGCAGTATTGGCTGATAATTCAGCTTCCTTGTAATGACGGAGTAAGAATACAATAGAAGGAAAACTCATAACAAAACCCTATAACAACACGTCTGACCAGCGTGGTATAGTAGGTCTATTTCCCTTCCATTACAGAGGAAGCTCGAACCCAGCAGTGGCACATATATGAGCTGAGATGAGATGAGATAAATGTAGATTTCTATTGATTAATTTTTAAAATCAGTTTAAACGTAACAGCGCAATAAAACAATTGCACATTCCCATTTATCTTATTAATCCTTGCTAATATTATAAATGCGAAAGTAACTCTGTCTGTCTGTCGCTCTTTTACGCCAAAACTACTGAACCTATCTAAATGAAATTTGGTACACAGATAATCTAGAACCTGATAAAGGACATAGGCTACTTTTTAATGCAAAAAAAGGGTTGTAAAGGGGGATGAAAAGTTGTAAGGCATTGTCGTCATTTTTAGAGCCGGCAATATGAAACTTATTTTTGGGCTATTGATTAGATATAAATAAATGACATTAAAATTTCGTATAAAATTTACCCTTAAGGAGTAAAATAAAAATAGGGGATGAAAACTTTAGGAAAGTAACCTTTTACGCGGGCGAAGCCGCGCGCAGAAGCTAGTTAGGTTATAAAGGAACATTAACGCGAATATGAGAAATCATTAAACTAATTAGTTCCAAGATATTACTATACATGCAAATAAATATTAAACTATTGAGCTTATCTACTAAGGTTTCAGTTCTATTGAACTTGCGTTCTAGGAATTAAGTTCTAGGAATTAAGTAATACCAATGAAATTCAATTGAACTTTATTCGTCACAAGTTATAAGAAATTTGTTTTTTTATTATTTTTTTAAAACGACACCACACTGCACTAAAGAAATAATCCTTATATTGCAGGGGACTTTACAAACATGCAATTAACGCGGACAAACTACAAACTCAGAATAACACTTTGTGGATCACACAAAGTGTTGTCCTGCGTGCGTATCGAGCCCCGACACTGGCACGTAAGGTATCTTAACCACTACGTCATCTGTGCAATCAATTAATCATCAAGAAATGTATTTAATATTACACATTTAAAATGTGAATTGTTTTTCAAATCATATGTTACACCATTTTGACGTCCTACATTTGACACGCCATTTTGAATATTGTTACCTACATTAATATATACATTTGAATTACTGAAACTTAGCATTTAATATGCTGAATTATTTATAAAACCCCGATTACGAAGCGAAAAATGATGTCACAAGCGGGATTCGAATCCGCACCTATTGGGAGTTCAGCCCAATCATGCCAATAATTCAGCATATTAAATGCAAAAATCTGTAATTTGAATAACAAGGTTGTGTCATCGTTTAATACAATTATAACTGCAAAGTTTGAAGTATTAAGCCTACAATGTGTAAACATTGTCGGGTAGATGGCGCACGTCACCATAAAGACGTAAAATATGATGCGAATCGAGATTTGAATGTCCTACAATAGTTTACGGTGGTGTAGCTAGACAGTTGAAATTTTCACAGATGTTGTATTTCTATTGCCGCTATAACAACAAATACTAAAAATATAATAAATATTTAAGAGGGGCTTCCATACAACAAACTTAATTTTATAAAAAACCGATTACGAAGCGAAAAATGAAGTCACAAGCGGGATTCGAATCCGCACCTATTGGGAGTCCGGCCCAATCGTGCTGCCACTTACATCACCGTGAACTATTGTAGATAGATGGCGCGCGTCACCTTAAACGTAACGTAAAACGTAAAATATGATACGAAGCGAGATTTGCATATCCTACAATAGTTCACGGTGGTGTAAGTGGCAGCACGATTGGGCTGGACTCCCAATAGTTGCGGGTTCGAATCCCGCTTGTGACATCATTTTTCGCTTCGTAATCGGGGTTTCATAAATATACATTTGAAATAAAAGTATTTTTACAGATCCAATCGAATTTATATTTCATTTTTAATTTCCTAAAGTTACGAACACAGCATTCACGGTCTCAGGACTATTATCCTCCTAATAAGTCGAAATGCTAAGCGTCCCGAAATTAATAATCAAATACAAACGTGATAGAATTCGTAAAAGTAGTTTTATTTCAAATGTGTAATAAAAATATATACCCCATATGTAAATTTTTCGTCAACGTCTGAGTAATGGCAATGTGCTATTGCGCTTCGTTCGGTGAGCGAGAGAGCCGGAAGCCCAACTGGGTGGGTTTGGAGATTGTAATGGTAGGCAGCGGCCTAGCTATATCCTTGGTTTGGCAAAAGCCCATGGGCAGCAGCGATACTTACCATTAGGTGTGCTGCTTGCTCGTTTGCCACCATAAGCAATAAAAAAAAATATTATGGGATTCGTAGCTGCCATCAGACAGCAGTGATGCTATATTATTAAGCACAGATCGTACAGAGAACTTCTTATCGTCATACCTACTTATTTGTTACTAGCTTCTGCGTGCGGCTTCGCCCGCGTAAAAGTTTTTCATTCCCTAATTTTATTTTACCACTTAAGGGTAAATTTTACAACATGTTAATGTCATATTTATTTATATCTAATCAATAGCCTAAAAATAAGTTTCAAGCTTCCGGCTTTAAAATGACGATACTTCCTTACAACTTTTCATCCCTCTTTACAACCCTGTTTTTGGATTAATAAGTAGCCTATGTCCTTTATCAGGCTCTAGACTATATGTGTACCAAATTTCATTTAGATCGGTTCAGTAGTTTTGGCGTGAAAGAGCGACAGACAGACGGAGTTACTTTAATATAATATTAGTAAGGATTACGATACGACGTACAATAAAACGTAGTATTTCGCAGTTTAATATATGACATAAAGCTTTGTATTATTGATCATAAACTTACTTCAGTAAATAAGGTGGTCGTTTTATTATGTACTTTACTGTTCCTAATGGCTTTTAGTCCGTCAGCCGAAAACGTAGACATATATCAAAGTGAATGACAATACAAAGCTTCTAATAACAAATTTATTTTCAGATGAGTCGTAACTAAAAAGAGCCATCGTTATTATCGTTTTTTACTTCTTACCTCATAGTGGGCGGGGAACCTACCGAGCCTCGTTGGTCAGGCGTATTGACTTAAGGTTTTGTTTATATGTTTTCCTTAAATAACATTATTTATTTCAAGTAATTGATCGATATTTACAATAAAAATTCAATTGCCATTCGTAGATGCAGTAATCGTGCTGCCACAGCTATTTCTAGAGAGAGGCAATGCATTAGCTTATAGGACTTCATGCCGCCCTTTTATTAACCTAAACGCTAGGTTAATGTGTGGCTCACCGAATACAAAGATCGGGTACCAGTGGCCCGCTCGCACGGCGAAGAGAGGTGCATTGCATGGTGGGTCTATGTGTTCGCGCACCACCTCTTCCGTAGCCCCTGACCGATTTGACAGGACGTGACCACAACATAGTCCACCGCAAAATAAAAGAAAAAAAATGGTCAGTGTGTGGCCGGAAAAAAAACTTAAAACCTATTTTTTTTTTCTCACAATTCGATCATTTTGATAAACAACAAGTTAAAAGATGCTAAAGTTGAGTATAAAAAATAAAAAGCGGCGACTCTATTAAGTTTCTAAGATTTTTCTAAACAATCTAACACGCACAAGTAGAAAAATTATCATCATTTTACCTCATATATATTCTACTGCTGATAGTCCTGGGCCTCAACTCATCATCATTCTCCTACTCTTATCCCAATTACTTGGGATCGATATAATATGTACTCTTCTTTCGTAGTACATATTGTAAAAGTTATTGGCAATAGTTTTATGACCGGCCGCCTGCTTGACGTCAACCCTCCTTGGGAATGTAATTATTGACAAACGGCATCAGATGTAGTTGGCCCAGGTCGTTATAAAGTTCTTAGCCGTCTCTTACGACATCCACAAGCAAAGTAAGAGTTGGGAGTATTCGTAGCCGCTACCACACAGCTTTCCTGGGCCTCCTTAACTATAGGAAGGATATTGACCTACTGTACCACTCTAGATCAGGCTAGGATCAGGGATTTTACATCAAATTTATCTTCTTTAACATAGATGTTAATTGCATATAACATTCCTTAATGGTCTTTTACGCCACCCACGGGCGAGAGAAGGGGTGGTGAATTATATACTTACTTCTTTCATTATCAACTTAATTCATATAAGTTTCACTAATAGGCTAGTCTTCTTCACAATAGAAGTGAGATTGACTTATTTTAAAAACGCTAGTCAGACAAGTTGGTATAGGGTTTTCATCATCATCGTCACAGCCCGTAAAGGTCCCACTATTGGGCTTGGAGCTCCTCCGTAATAAGAGGGAAATTAACCTACTATACCGCGCTGGTCAGACGTGTTGGTATAGGGTTTTGTTTCGAGTTTTCCTTCTCTCGCATAGATGTTATATGCATTTTATATCCCTTAGTCGTCTCTTACGATCACCCACGGGAAGGATTGGGGGTGGTGAAATGTAGTCTTACTCCGTCACCACACGGAAACACTGTCATTACATCATATAAAAATAAACAAAATTGTAACAAAAAAAAACCTACTTCAATTAGTAACCAATAAACTAAATAAAAACAGAACCACACGGAAAACACCAGCTTTTAATTAAAAAAAAAAAACAATCCTCAAAATCACCCAGTTCACCCAGTCAAAAGTTCTGAGGTATCAAACATAAAAAAAAAGTACAGGTCGATTTGTGAACCTCCATTTTTGAAGTCGGTTAAAGAAGCAGGTTTCTATAAATAGAAATGATCAATAGCTAACACGTAAACAAAGACGCTATGGGAAGAATCATCTGCAATAGACATGAGACAATTTCCTGTAATGTGAAATGCCAATTTAACATGACATCTCAATATTGATATCCAGTTACTATATTCATAAACATGACATCTTATTTGGATAATTGTTAATTACTAATACGCCTACCCTAATTATATGCCTCATGACTAAGCTTAAAATCAAACGTCGTGCTATTGAGAAGGATAAAATATAATAAATGGAGGAAGGATATTTAATAGTGGTAGGACTACGCTGTTGTCAGTTTTCTGTCTACAGCCGCGGGCCGGTACGTCCGGGATACAACACTCTCGCAGAAGATCGAAGTCTGAGCAAGGGTAATGTGCTTCATTCGGTGAGCGAGAGAGCCGGAAGCCCGACTGGGTGAGTTTGGGATTTTTATTGGTAGGCCTAGCTGTACCCCTGATATTGCAAAGGTACATGGGCGGCAGTGACACTTACCATCAGGTGTGCTGCTTGCTCGCTTGCCACTAAAAGCAATAAAAAAAATATATGCTTAGGATTTCTTTGCAGAATCGGATACGAAATCTACAGAAGAACTGGTGTAATCGATATAACACGAATTAGCTCGCTGAATTTGGCAATAGACAGGCTCAATACTCAATAAACCGATAACTGACTTTTGACTGCATAGATGGCTTAGTGGTTAAGATACCGACCTTCCGTGCCAGTGCCGTGGGTTCGATTCCCACGCAGGACATTACTTTGTGCGATCCACAAAGTCTTGCTCTGAGTCTTGACGTAATTTTTCTGCGATAATTATATGTTCGTAAAGTCCCTCCACATTACAAGGATTGTATTCTTAATGCAGGGTAGTGACTATAAGGCACCGAAGACAAAAATCGGGTACCGATGGCCCGCTCGCACTGCGAAGAGAGGTGTTTGCAGGGTGAGTCCATGGGGTTGCGCGCCGCCTCTTCTGTCGCCCTGGATCGATTTGTCGGGGCGCGACCACGTACATGGAACAACTTGTGAAACAAAAAAAAAGAAGCATTACGCTTCTTTTATACTATAAAAAAAAGTCTCGACTAAATATAGATCTCATAATTAAGCTCAAAATCAAACATCTTACTATTGATGAGGATATAGGTACTGGGGATTTCTTTGCCGAATCGCATACGAAATCTACAGGAGAACTGGTGTAATGGATATGACAAGAATTAGCTGTTAAATGGCAATGGGCAGGTTCAACGCTCGACGAACCGATAACTGATTGAGAAGAAATTGTTTTGCATTCTCTTGTAGTGATCGCAGTGTAAAACGCCCTCAGCCAGGCAGAATGACGTCATGATACATGAGTCGTTGAATGCGGGCGGGACAGGAAATCATCCGCCATGTTTTATTAATAAAAAGATGGCAATGATACATAGTATAGCATCTATATGAATTCTAAAAGCATATAAACATTTTATATTCACTACACTTTAGCACCTTTTCACCATTGCACCAAATAAAATTCTATCAAATTTATTTAATATAATAATCATAAAATATTGAACTTAAAGGTCAAATGATATTTTTACATTTCTACAAAACTCTATAACTTATTTGCATAAAGGTTCATCATAAAATTTACTATAATTGATGAAAGCATTTTTTAAATAAAAGATCTTGCAAGCAATAAGAAATAACTCTTTCGGTGATTTTACAAACTCAGATGAACTTATACTGAGGGATTACAATCGCCACTCCACCTGCCAATCGTGGTGATTAAAACGTTATCTTCTCTGGGCCTTTGTTTTTGAGGCCTTTGTCTAATAGTGGATGTTCAAAAGATGATGAATTGAATATTAACTTATATACATCAGCTTATATACGTTCCACTACTAGCCTTAAGCCTCCTCTACTTTAAAAGGGAAATTAATCTACAATACTAAGCTAGTCAGACGAATTTTCGTTCTCTAGCATAGATCATCATTCTCTTGCTCTTATCCCAACTACTTGAGGTCGACGCAATATGTCCTCTTTTTCCATACAGCCCTATCAGACGTCGTCTCTGTAGTCACTCCCTGTTTATACATATCATGCTTCACGCAGTCCATCCATCTTTTCTTTGGTCTCCCTTTATTCCTAGAGCCTTCAACATTCATACTCAAAACCTTCCTCGCAACATTACTTTCAACCCATCTCATCACATGATAGATATCTTGCATAGATATTATTACAATATTAAAATTCATTAATTGTCATTTATGAAACCAACATCAAGAAAGGATGTGGTTAATTCAATTAACTCATCACACAGGCTGTGATGCATGACCAGGATGCATTATGGATATGGAATAAACCGATAAAAATTACGTAAAAATTCGGAACATCCATTAATAAATAACAAAAAGAATTATCCTGAGTGAATCTCGAACGGAATCAACTGTCAATGCAATTAATTTTTATATTTTCCGTACTCCTTTATAATTGAGTTCTATTCTGTGCTCGTACTCCTAAATATTCTTTTCAGGACTATATACTTCACAATATTTACCACAGTTTACTTCACAATGATAAGAAAAAGACACAATATACTGTACATATGAGTAAATAAAAGGTTCTATTAATCGATTTTTCTTCTTTTTGCAATTTTCTTATACTCAATACAAAGAGTCCATGCGGTGATGGAGTAAGAATACAATAATCGTCATACCTTTCTTAATGGTGGGTGATTTTAAAAACGCTAGCACATAACGGAAAGAGATAAATAACTGTGATGAAAATCCAAGTAGACCAATAAACAGTATAATGACAGACTCGGGCCTAACAGTAGAACATTTACGCGTTGAATTGACTACAAGGAAAAGATGAATGAAGGAAGATGATGCAAGAAAAAGACGAAATTATTTTTATATGTAGATATTAATATTTTTTAATACTTTATTTTTTTATTTTTTTTACACGGGAGCGTATCAATCCAAATTCAAGTAAAGAGAAATAACGAGCCCGCAAGTAAGTTTACGCGATCAATTTCCAGTCGCTTTTGATCCCTGCTTAATTAAATAAATATTTGAGATAAACACGCCAAATTCCAAAAGGCGAATCGAAGTTTAAGGTTCAATCGATCATCAATTATTTGCTTGATGTAAATAAATGACCATTGGAATTTATAGTTGGAAGTTATAATTAACATTTTTTGTACTAGAAAAATGTGTTTTATATTTTTTTTTTGTTTTTTTTTTATTGCACTTGGTGGCAAACGAGCAAGCAGCACAACTGGTGGTAAGTGTTAAGTCGCCCATGAACCTTAGCAATACCAAAATTACAGTTAGGCCGCTGCTTACCAACAATTCCAAATCCAACCAGAAAAATTGGCTTTCGGCTCTCTCGCTCACCGAATGAAACAAGCAACCGTGACAATGTGCTTTCTGCGAGAGTGTAGTACTACCCCGGACGGACCGGCCTGCAGCTGTAGACAGAGAACTTTCAACAGCATGGTCCTATTTTAATTTTTTTTGGTCACATCCCGCCAAATCCGTCCGGGACGAGAGAAGAGGCGGCGCGTGACCTCATAAACCCGCCCCGCAATCCACCTCTCTTCGCCCAACGAGCGGGCCACCGGAAACCGGTCTTTGTCCTTGATGGCCCGCATCAGTGTGGTCTTACCACTAAGTCGAAATTTACTTAGAACGTTCTTTCAATAAATAAATTTCAGGATTATCTACAGAACTTGTTACCCATTTAGATTCCAAATCATTCTTTGGTGAAGTCGACGAGCAGACCATTATTATCACAACATTGAACTTAGCTCCTATTTTTTAACCCCCGACGCAAAAAGAGGGGTGTTATAAGTTTGACGTGATTGTATGTTTGTGTGCGTCTGTCTGTCTGCCTGTGACATTATAACTCCTGAACGGATGAAGCGATTTCAATTGTTTTTTTTTTTTGTATTAAATGCAACTTATGTGCGAGTACTCTTAGGCATGTTTGAGCCGTTTATATTCATTAGCGTTTCTCTTTTATATCGGGGGTTTATTTAAAACTTTAAACTTTTATACGTTATATACTGATTTAACAGGTTTTTGGTAGGCTATCTTTTACAAGATAAATGCTCTCTTTATAAGCAACTCATATTTTGTAAAAAAAATCTGATTTTTTTTTTCTTTTAATAAGCTATATTGTAAATCAATAAAGCGTGAATAGCTTAACTGAATAACAATTAACTTTGGATACAATACAGTTATTGTTCGTAACAATGAAAAAGTTCCTAATGATTAATTTTAAATAATATTCTATTCATGTATTGTGGAAAAATAATAGAATAAATACAATAGAACGTCCGTTTAATATTAAAATGCTTTTATGTTGTGGTTTACTGGCTATTAATATTACGTCACTTAAAAGAAAGCCAAGATCTCGCATTAAAGATATAATCTTTTTCTCAAACATGCTTGGAAGTTTGACCATTATTTTGACAACCTTCTTCGAGATAAATCAAAATTTCTGTACTGACCAAATACATGCGAGCAGCGGCCGGCAATAAATGTATGAAAATCCATATCTGTCGTGTTTTAGCGGCCAAATAAATATATATGTAAATTCATATCTATCGTGTATTTTAAAAATGGAACGATTTGTTACTTCAAAACATCACAACCAAGAAGGCAACTTATAAGAGTTTTATTTAAATTTCGAACTGGCTTGAATAAGAAACCTATTTGATAATTGTTGATAATGGAAAAAAAACAAATTAACCTTTGGCGCGTGAAAAATGTTCGTTGCCTGTCTACCCGGTAATGTAATTGTTGACCAAACGGCATCAGATAGAGTTAGTCCTTTTGAATATAAAGCTCTTAGTTGTCTTTTAAAATATCAACGAGCAAAATCAGGGTTGGTATTATTCGTAGCCGCTGCCACAGAGCACAAAAATTCCTTCTAGTCTAATAGATAATATTAGATGTTTTTTTTTTTACTTGTTTATATAATTTAGGGCTGTGCGTAATAAATACATCTAGAAAAAAATGTAAACAATTCCAAGCATGATATAGATGTTCTATTTCAGATGTTCTGCAATGACTCACATCGGTAAATCAACTTAAGACCAACCAATTTGTCTGTTTGTATACAAAGCGTTATTAATAGCCGTATTTGTGTTTCTTACGCATACTTTAACGGTATATTTTCAAGGAAGATATATGTATATATATTTTTTTTTGTAATGTATACTGTTGATGTAAAACTTACGAATGGTTATTTTACGATTCGTTTTTGTGATTTTTTTTTTTTATTTTTTTTTTTTTTGCTTACTAATTATTTGTATGGTTATCGCATTTTTTACTATTTATATTATTACTATGCGATCTCTGCGGAAAATCTGTGGAGTTAGGCTGACCGACCGCATTCGTAACGACGACGTAAGAGAGCGAGTAGGTATGAAAGAGAGTATTGGTGTAAAGATGCGAAAGGGAATGCTCCGATGGTTCGGACATGTGGAAAGAATGCCGAACGAACGCCTGGTTAAGAAGATATACAATGCGAAAGTGGAAGGATGTAGGTACCGAGGGAGACCGAGACTAACCTACCTAGACCAGATCGGTCATGTACTGAAGGAAGGTGGAGTCAAGAGTCTCCGAAACCGGCGAGCGTGTATGAAGAGAATTATGAATGTTGAGGAAGCGAGTGAAGTATGCAGAGATAGAGTTCTCTGGCACTCTGTTCTCTCTGCCTACCCTGCAAGGGATATGGCGTGATGATATGTATGTATGTGTATATTATTACTATGGGTTTTAAATTTATATGAGCACCATAAAGGTGGGTTTATAGTGGAATACTGGAGAGTTTTTAGTTCGAACTTTTTTTTTTGCAGAGAAAATATTTACGTTTCATTGTCTAAATAGATATTTAATTTACAGTATAAAACATTACATTTTAAAGTTTATCAGAACTTTATTTAGGCTATTATATTGTCGTTTTTTTCCCTGTGTGGTAGCGGCTACGAATGCAACCAACCCTTATTTTGCTCGTGGATGTCGTAAAAGACAACTAAAAGCCTTATAACGACCTGGGCCAACTTCATCTGGTGCCGTTTGGTCAATAATTACATTCCCAAGGAGGGTTGACGTCTGGCAGGCGACTGGTCATAAAAATATTGCCAATAACTTTTACAATATGTACTATGAAAGAAGAATGCATATGGTATCGACCCCAAGTAATTGGGATAAAAGCAGGAGAATGATGATGATATTGTCGCTTTTTTTTAATTCAACGACAAATCTGTTAAACAGTTTTTTTTTATTTTTTTACCTAATTTAATATACCTTAATGCACACATTTAATAAAAACGTAAGTTTAATACTGGTCTGGGGATTGAACTGGAGATTAGGTCGTCATCTGCAATAATATCGAACGAGCTAATGTTTATTAGTTACCAAAATGTTATCGAATGGTATTGTAAAGGTTAACCTGCTGCGTATGGCCTGGCAACCAGAATCACTGATTCTAGTTGCCCGGGTGGATTGACTGACAAGCAAGCAAGGCAATTATAGAAAATTATCCCCTGGTGTAGAGACCTAATGTCAACAGTAGACGTCAATAGGCTGTGGATGAATGAAAGGATAGTAAAAGTAAATGGATAATAATGGAGAAAAATTATATTAATACACGTATTTCTATCTTTAAGTTCTTTTTATTATCGTTGATGGTAGATAAGCTAGCAGCTCCGTTGACGTTAAATGTTGACTGCCCCTCATATACTTCTGCAATCACCTAATATACTAAGCAATTTAGATGGGATTTTTATTTCTATCTTAAAATGAAGAAAGGAAGGAAGAACGACCACTTTCCCACGCTCAATCAATATACCACACACCTCAAGAAGGGAAGGAATACGGGATAGGATTAAGGTGAAATAGGATATAAGGCAAATTTACTCCCATAATGAGCACCTCCAGAAATTCTACTTACAATTTGCCGCAGAAATGCGAATCTATCTAATAATATAATATAATCTCTAAACGAGGAATTTTTGTATATACCCGTATATTTTCTCAATCTTGGAAACGACACCAACAATTTTCTTGATATTTAGCATGCAGGGGTTTCCGGGGACGACTAATCGATCTAGCTAAGTACTATTTTTAGAAAATATTGTTTTGTCAATATTTGCAGGCAATGAAAAAACCATATTATTGCGTTGGCTAACAACTATTAAAATACGAAGGCAAAATTGGACGCTGTCATTAAGACACCTCAATTGGATAATCGAGCAGTCTACTCGAGGCCGGTTCAGATCCTAGTTCTCTTTTTTATTACTTTTTGACTTTTTAATTTTTTATTATTATTTAATTAATTATTTTTATTATATTTAAATATATCTTCAAAACACACTAAAAAGAAAATACCGAACGAAAGCTCGGTCATCCAGATATTAATGATTCGGCATAAAAAAATTATTTCTGGTTAAGCATCTCTTGTTATTACGTTATCTGCTTGTGTATAAAAGGTTATACGAGCATCTATAGTTAAAAAACGATGTGATGAATTTCATTTTACTCTGTACCCACAATGTTTAATAGTGGTAGGGCTAGATTGTTGATAGTTTCCTGTCTACAGCCTTGGTCCAATCCATGCGCCGGGCGGGCCACCGAAGACAAAAATCGGGTACCGGTGGTCCGCTCGCACGGCGAAGAGAGGTGTTTGCAGGGTGGGTCCATGGGGTTGCGCGCCGTCTCTTCCGTCACCCCGGGCCGATTGGCCGGGGCGCGACCACATCCATGGTCACACCTAGCGAAGAAAAAAAAAAAAAAAAAAAAAAAATGGTCCAATCCATGCGGAATACCACATTGTATCAGAAAATCGACTTCTGAGCAGTGGCAATGTGCATTCTGTTCTAGTAAATCTAGTACGGTGAGCGAGACAGGCGGCAGCCTAATGTCTGGGTCTGGGATTTGGGCCTAATGTTTGGGTCTGGGTCTGGGATTTGAGATTTTCGTTAGTAGACAGCGGCTTAACTGTAACATTGGTATTGAAAAAGTCTATGGATGGCAGTAATACTTACCATCAGATGTTTCATCCTCATCATCATCACAGCCTATAAATGTCCCACTATTGGGTTCAGGCCTACTCCGTAATGGGAGGGAAATTAACCTACTATACCGCGCTGGTCAGACGTATTGGTATAGGGTTTTGTTTCGAGTTTTTTTTCTCTTGCATAGATGTTATATGCGTTTTATATCCTTTAGTCGTTTCGTATGATCACCCACGGGTAAGATGTGGGGTGGTGAATAGTATTCTTACTCCGTCACCACATGGAAAATCATCAGATGTTTAGATAAGATAAAACACCCTGCACTAAGGAAATAATACTTGTATTGCGGGGTTCTTTACAAATATGCAACAAAAGCAGACTAAATACACCCAGACTCAGAACAACACTTTGTGGTTTGCACAAAATATTGTCTTACGTGGGAATCGAACCCACGGCACTGGCACGGAAGATCGAATCTCAAGAATGACATTCGTATCGTTCACACGTGGCTGTCCTCACCACCCCCAGCGGACGGAGTGGACGCTGAGGCTGTCCGCATCCGCAGTGTGTTAACGCAGATCTGCGATGCGGCCATGCCCAGGGTGCGGCGTCTACCTCCGAGGCAGGGGGTCTACTGGTCGTCCCCAAGACTGGCGGACCTTCGTGCGGCGTGCATTAGTGCCCGAAGGTCCTACACCCGCAGCCGGCGGCGTCACCGCGACGCTGAGCGGGAGGGCCAGCTGTACGAGGCGTACCGCAGTGCGTGGACTACCTTTCGGCTGGCCATCCGATCCGCCAAGGGTGCGAGTTGGCAGGATCTTAACCACTATACCATCTGTAAAATCAATGTTATAATACTAATGTATTTTGACAACAAAAGACCCATTTATAGGTGGACACCCCATTATATAAATTTAGATACTCTCTTATAAAAGCTCTAGGTTCCTGTTACATACTTATAATAAGAAATTTGATATTATCTTTTGTATCCCCTATAATAGGACAAAAGTATACAAAGTAAAGATGCCATACGTATTAGTTTGATCGAAAATATTTGGTTACACTAATCAGAACTATAGCATCAAGACTGTTTATTAACATTTTGTTATTCTAACAGTATTAGGCATACAGTTTGTTAATACACATACATACATATCACCACGCTATATCCCTTGCAGGGTGTGCAGAGAGAACAGAGTGTCAGAGAATTCTATCCTTGCATACTTCACTCGCTTACTCAACATTCATAATTCTCTTCAGTTTGCTAATAAATAGCGTTTATATTCGCTTGCTGATAACGTTATTTTTTTTATTGCTCGTGGTTGCAAACGATCCATCAGCACACATGATGCTAAATGTTACTGCCGCCCATGGACCTTTACAATACCAAGAGTACAGCTAAGACGTTGCCTACCAATGAAAACTCCAAAGCTACACAGAAAGTGAGGCGGCTGGTTTTCTCGCTCACCGAATGAAGCACTACACGCAGCTGCGAAAGTGCGGTTCGTCCGGGGTAGTACCCCGGAAGAACCGGCCCGCGCTGCAGACAAAAAACTGTCCACAGCGTGATCGTAACACTATAAAAATTATAGTAATATACCATTAATTTAATTTGCATTTAATAGTGCTAGGACCACGCTGTGGATAGTTTTCTGTCTGCAGCCGCGGCCCGGTCCGTCCGAGGTAGTACCACACTCTCGCAGAAGGTCGACGTCTGAGTAATGGCAATGTGCTATTGCGCTTCGTTCGGTGAGCGAGAGAGCCGGAAGCCCAATTGGGTGGGTTTGGGGATTGTATTGGTAGGCAACGGCCTAGCTATACCTTTAGCAAAGGTCCATGGGCGGCAGTGACACTTACCATGAGGTGTGCTGCTTGCTCGTTTGCCATCATAAGCAATAAATTAAAAACCACCCTCTATCCTACCCATAGGTATCCTAAAAGCCAACTATGGAATTAAATAGGAATATAACATCTATGCAAGAGAAGAAAAACTCTTATTAAAATATTATACCGATCCGTTTGACCAGCGTGTAGTATGTATGACATTTTTTCTCTTAGTTTGAAGAAGTTCCGAGTCCAGTATTGGGGCTATATAAGTATTTATTGGGGCTATATACGCATAACAATTCCTTGTGTGATCCACAAAATGCTTTTTTGAGTCTGGGTGTAATTTATCTGCGTTTATTGCATGTTTGTAAGTCCCCCGAAATACAAGGATTATTTAGGGTGGTGTCTTATCACCGAAGACAAAGATCGGGTACCGGTGGCCAGCTGGCACGGCGAAGAGAGGAGTTTGCATGGTGGGTCTATGAGGTCACGCACCGCCTCTTCCGTCACCCCGGACCGATTTGGCGGAGCGAGACGCATCCATAGATCACCGAAAAAAAAATGTGGTGTAGGAAATGGTTCCAAAATCATTTAAATTTGATCCAGAACACAAACCTCAAGCAATTCTATTAGCAGTCACATGCATAGTTAAACAGGACAGATACTGCAAGTATAAAAATGTGGTAGTATAAAGAGAGAGATATAGCACTTGTATGACATTTATGTAAATAAACCCGTTTGGACAGTATAGGGGTAAATGATAAATGAAATGTTAACAACTCTTGAATATGTAAATCAATATGATGTGTTTATTTATCTCAAGGGCAGTTATTTATTTATATTTATCTTAAAAGCGGATGAGCCCATTTAATTATTTTAACGATAAACAACAAAATTTATACATCAAATTTAAATAAAATTAAACGTTCTCTTCATGAACACTTTAACAAGAAAACCTTTTTTAAAAATATCAGATTTAAAAAAATATTTTTTTTTTAAATATTAACAGTAATTTCTTTTTTAAACACCACCCTGCACTAAGGAAATAATCCTTGTATTGCGGGCGATTTTACAAACATATAATTAACGCAGACAAATTACACCCAGACTCAGAGTAATTTGTGGATTGCACAAAGTATTATCCTGCGTAGGAATCGGACCCATGACGATGGCATGCGCAGTTGAGTTGCTGGCATTTAATGAAGAGTTCCGTTGTTAGTCTTCGAAATAATATCATTTTGGCATAAGCCTCTTTTAAACACCAAAAACATAGACGATAAAAGTGTAAGCATAGAAATTAAGAGCCTAATATTTTTTTTAAATATAGTTAATCTTTTAAAACTATAAAACTTTCAGTGTACTTGCAGACTCTGTTCATCAATTGCCAACAGTGTTATTTTGAAATTTGCCATGATTTCTTGAAATAGGTGGGAATGAAACCTCAATTTAAGCCTCAAATTAGATAGTATATAAGATACCAATACTTGTGTGGTAGCGGCTACGAATACTACCAACCCTTACTCTGCTCATGGATGTCGTAAAAGATGACTAAGAGCTTTATAACGACCTGAGCCAACTCCTTTTGATACCGTTTGGTCAACAATTACTTTCCCAAGGAGGGTTGACGTCTGGCAGGCGGCCAGTCATAAAACTATTGTCAATAACTTTTACAATATGTACTATGAAAGAAGAGACAATATGCAATTGTAGTGACTCCAAGTAATTAGGATAAGAGTAGGAGAATGATGATAACATACCAATACTCTTTTCGTTGATTTTCTCCACAGCTCGTTGCTGTACATCCACCATGTTCCAGCTTATGTTGAACCCAGCACTTCGTGACAATAGCCGTATGCAGGAGTGGTCTGGTTCGGACCATTATCCTGTTATACGGTGTACAAATGTGGATGGATGGTGAAAAGAAAACGCCTGACGTGGTATGGGCATGTAATAAGACGGAATGAAAGTAATACTGTGAGAAAAGTTTTAAGTATAAATATTGAACCGAAAGGGTAACCCGCCGGGCTGGGCATGGATGGCAAGGAAGTGGTACCAGTGGCTGGCCCAATGGCAATAGGGAGGGAATACGGTGGGTTATAAGGCCACGCGCTGCTCTTCTGTTGCCCCGGGCAGAACGGGCGGCGTGTGTCCGGACCATAGCCTAACAAAAAAAAATATGAATTTTGAAGGCTAAGGAAAGACCGAAGAAATTATGAATGCATTGCGTGGAGAATGATATGGATAGAAAGGGGAGTGTACGCAGAGATGACATTGAAAAGGATTACACATACATACATACATATCATCGCGCCATATCCCTTGCAAGGTAGGCAGAGAGCAGAGTGCCAGAAAACTCTATCCTTGCATACTTCACTCGCTTCCTCAACATTGATAATTCTCTTCATACACGCTCGCCAGTTTCGGAGACTCTTGACTCCACCTTCCTTCAGTACGTGAACAATCTGGTCTAGGTAGGTGGGCCTCGGTCTCCCCCGGTACCTACATCCTTGAAAAGGATTGTGTGGAAGAAACGGATATACTCGTATTGCGTCGACTCCAAGTAATTGGGATAAAACCAGGATAATTTTGATGATGCTATACCGTAGGCCTACCTCATACTTCGCCACAAATTGCGATTTTGTTTAATTTTTATAATGTCATTGTTTTTTCTGTTTGTAAAAATAAATAAAAATCTTTTCTTACTTGTCCCGCTCGCATCTAACAACTCCCGCTTGATTATTTATAAAAAAAAATTGATTACGAGCGTAAAATAATTGTCACACATGGGACCGTGAGATGTCATACAATTGCTCACGCTGGTATAAGTGTTAGCACGATTGGAACGGATTTCCAATAGGTGTGGGTTCAAATTCCAGATGTGACAATCATTTTTCGCTCGTAATCAAGTTTTTATAACCTCCCGAGTCATCTGTGTCGTCCAATAAACGCAGATATATCTAATCCTTATTATCCTTACTAATATTATAAATGTGAAAGTAACTCTGTCTGTCTGTATGTCTATCGCTCTTACACACCAAAACTACTGAACCGATCTAAATGAAATTTGGTACACAGATAGTCTAGAGTCTGATAAAGGACATAGGCTACTTTTTCATGCAAAAAAAAAAGGTTGTAAAGGGGGATAAAAAGTGGTAAGGAAGTATCGTCATTTTTAAAGCCAGTAGCTTGAAACTACCTAAAAATATTAGGCTATTGATTAGCTTTAAATAAATATGACATTAACATGTTGTAAAAATTTATCCTTAAATAAAAATAGAAGAAGAAAAGTTTTTGGAAATTAACCTTTTACGCGGGCGAAGCCGCGGACAGAAGCTAGTATATAATTAAATGCCAAATGTTTGAAGTCAAGATAGTGTTTTTAGTTTTTAATATGGAATACATTAGTATATAAGTACCTAAGATTAAATATTTATCTCGTGAACGCCTACTCAATGAATATAGTAGTTTTAAATATTTATCAAGATTTATATTATCAAGCGTGTTAACGTCTCGATTTCAATAAGAGACTGATATAATTATAGTTTAGCATAACTCAATAGCGTTAAATAATGATAATGGAACAAAATATAATTATATTTTCACTGGTCTTTGATATATGTACAAAATTGCAAAAATATTTTTTTAAGTCACCATCTTTTTTTTTTGTGGTAGGCTATGTTAGAGTCACGCCCCGCTAAATCGATCCGAGGCGACAGAAGAGACGGCGCGTGACTCCATAGACCCACCCTGCAATACGCCTCTTCGCCGTGCGGGCTACCGGTACCCGATCTTTGCCTTCGGTGGCCCGCCCAGCGGTTTTCCCTTGCGGGTTCCTCTCGTGTCCTCACGCGGTGACCTCACGTCGGGTGACCGGACAATTCCCCGGTCCGATCACCCGAAGCCTCGGTTAGGGCGGCATCAAGCGCAGATATTCGCGCTTGCGCCGCCCTGGCCGCTGGCAACGGCTCGAGTCAGGGGAATCCTCCCGGACTCGTGCCGCCGCCTCCTTCTGCGAGATGACAGCCTCGCAGAAGGTGGCGACCGCGTCCCAGTTCCTGACGCTGTCGACCATCACCACAGCCGGCAGCGCCAAGTCAGCACCGATGACAGCAACGACGACACACGACTACTGAGCCCAGGTCCCGCAGACCTCCAGCGTGTATTGCGCCGTGTCCTCGTCACTGCCGCACTGTTAGCAGGACGGAATTGACTCCCTCCTTACGACCATGTGCAGGTATTTGCCGAAACAGCCATGCCCCGATAACACCTGCACCAGCCGGAAAGAGAAGACTCCGTGCCGCCACTCCATCCACTCCGTTAGTACGGGCCAGAGGGCCTCAACGGTAAGAACACCAAGCCTAGCCTTCTCCAGCCGCGTAGCCCAACGGGCGACGACGTCTCGGCGGGCGTCCTCGCACCAGGTGGCTATCTCGCTAAGCGATGGGGAGCCACTCTCGTCGCGCACTGAGGTTACCCGCCGGTAGAGGTCGGAGAGCATCTCCGCCTCTAGGTCCCACGGGGGTGTCCCGGCCAACACGCATGCCACCTCGGTCGATACCGTGCGGTATCCGTAGGGGACTCTGACGGTCAGAGACCTCGCCCACACTGGTGCGCCGTACATGGCCATTGAGTGGATCACCCCCGCATACAGCCAGGCGAAGATAAAAAAAAATGCTAGTTACAGACAAAGTATAGTATATAATTATAATTTAATCACGATATAGTTAGATATAAAAAAAAAACCAATAAGCTAAAATTCATTTATATTCCATTATGTGACTATGTGACTGAGTAAAATTCACCACCTCTGTCTTGCATGGGTAAGAGAAGGAAAACTTGAAATCTAAACTAACACGTCTGACCATCGTAGTATTAGATCAATTTCCTTTATTTTTTATTTTTTTTTTGTAAATGCTTATGGTGGCAGAGGAGCAGGTAGCACACCTGATGGTAAGTGTCACTGCCGCTCATGGATCTTTGCAATACCAAGGGTATAGCCAAGGCTAAGCCGTTTCCTACCAATACAAACTCCAAACCCACCCCAGTTGGGCTTCCAGCTCTCTCGATCATCGAACGAAGCGCAATAGCATATTGCCATTACTCAGACGTCGATCTTCTGTGAGAGTGTGGTACTACCCCGGACGGACCGGCCCGCGGCTGTAGACAGAGAACTGTCTACAGCGTGGTCCTATCACTATCAAATTCCGTCCCATAGAGGAAGATACCCGAGCATAATATTGGGACGTAGGGATTGAGATTATGATAAGGCAAAATCCAAATCAATGAAGACCATATAATATATTCTAGTTAAATCTAACCAATAAACTCAGAAAGACAAAACAAATACTTATTTTATAGCCTCTACTGAATTCACAAGCAATCATCCCCCCATAATGGAAGTGGTAGCTCCCATCCATGGATCTTAATTAGCATTTGTGTACTATCTCTAACGTTTTCTTTTTATACTGCACTAAGGAAATAATCCTTGTACTGCGACGGACTTCACGAACATGCAACTCACAGACAAATTGCATCCAAACTCAGTACGACACTGTGAATCGCACAAAAACATTATCCCGCATGGGAATCGAACCTACAGAACTGGCACGGAAGATCTTAACCACTTTACCATCTATAGAGTCATTTCACAATTTACCCAACTAATTATAATAGCAAATTATTACGATGTCAATTTTCTTTTAACCGTCATGGTATCCGTAGGAAATTAAATAATAAAATACCGAATAATATTCTCCGTTTTATTACGAAATACGAACGGTTCAATATTAAATTTTCTACATCCATTCATTCATGATAAGGAGAGAAATTAAATTGATGGTTCGTAAATAAAGGCTAGTAAGCATTCAGCTACGATAACTGTATATGAACTAGCTCAGAATAAGAATGTTTCCTCTTACCAGCGTAGACTATCTTTGTTTGTGTATTGAAAGAGTACAATATCACAGCGAATGCCAATGTGGTGAAGGAGTAAGAATACAATTCACCACCCGTGGGTGATCTTAAGAGACGATTAAGGGATATAAAATGCATATAAGATCTATGCAAGAGAGAAGGCAAACTCGATAGAAAATCCTATTCCAACACGTTTGACCAGCTTGGTATAATAGGTCAACTTCCCTCCCATTATAGAGGAGGCTTGAGCCCAACAGTGGGACATATATGAGCTGAGATGATGATGATGATAATGAATATCACAGCAAACGATTCTTTCGGTAAGTGATTGTTGACCTCACGCACTAGTTGGTTAATCGATTAAATTAAACGATATATGATAGAAATTCAATGTTATTTTAAAATTGAACTTTTATTTTCATATAACTCTTTAAAATTATTTCAATTTTATTAATTAGGCAGAGAAAGTAATACTAATATTATGGCATCAACGTCGCAATCTCTATATTAATCTGCGGCTTTTTTTTTTGGGGGTGGGTTACGGTCTTCGCACTCCTCGCACCACTCCGTCCGGGGCGACAAAGGGGCGTAAGCACGCACACCCGCAACTTACCCGTGACACCTCGCCTTCGTCGTTGGACCGACCACCAGAGCAGCGTGAACTTGACGTCAGTGGCCGGCCCGACGGAATACCCCCTGAAGGGTACCCTCTAAACAAGCATCGTTGTGTGAGAAAAGGACAGAATACTCGTATGTTCACATAATATTTTTGTGATAAAAACATTTTCTTTTTATAAATTCATTTAATTCATCATCATCATCATTTTATTATTAAATACAAACGCGATAGAATCCGTAAAAATAGTTTTATTTCAAATGTGTAACACTCGTGTAAACATTAGTGACGTATAAGTAATAGTCCAAGAGCCAGTAACAGATATATATGACCAAGTTCCTCTCAAGTGATAATTAGTAAAATGCATCAGAAAATGGAACCATAAAGTCTCGTGAACGTCAGCTAAGGCTCGGTGGGGGGGATGAGCAGTAGAAAAAAAAACATTCACTCATTTCCTCTCGGCTAAAAATTTATCAAATTATAGCTAACCCAATATCTGAACAAAAAAAAAGAATCAGCCGGCTATAACATAGTGAATTGTACGTCAGCTGATGTCTCGATCATGGAAAAAAATCTTCACTTTCAGTGATATCCTCTCAAATAAAAGTTTACCTGATGATAGCTTATATGTAACTATTGATAAATATATACGTCAGCTGGCTGTATCTCGGTGGAAAAATCGTCAGCTGATAATTTGAAGGTCGTTACGTAGAAGTTAGCCAGAAGCATTTACTGACTGCTGCTTTTACTGACTTCTTATTGAAATTTTTCATACTTTTTTATAATAAATATTTTTTATCAAGTAACTAGTTAATTTATACTAAGCAAATAGATTATTTAAATATTGGAATAGAACTAAAATTATTTGAATATACACATATAAGTTTAAAAAATATTGATACGGAATATTTGTTTCACCTCAACACTCATATTGGAGTGCTATGCCAAATAATTAAAGAGATGTCATTTCCTCCCACATGAAAATTTGTGAGCTGATTTTAAATATGTTTCTGTGATAAATAAAAAAAATCAGCTAGCAGTAAGTCGAGGAAAACTTAGTCAGCTGATGCATTTAAATAGTCAGTAAATGCTTCTGGCTAACTTCTATGTTACCTTCAAATTATCAGCTGACGATTTTTCCACCGAGATACAGCCAGCTGACGTATATATTTATCAATAGTTACATATAAGCTATCATCAGGTAAATTTTTATTTGAGAGGATATCACTGAAAGTGAAGATTTTTTTTCCATGATCGAGACATCAGCTGACGTACAATACACTATGTTATAGCCAGATGATTTTTTTTTTTTTGATGAGATATTGGGTTAGCTATAATTTGATAAATTTTTAGCAGAGAGGAAATGAGTGAATGTATTTTTATTTCTTCGAGCGTGGGAGGTTACAACTGCTCATCCCCCCCACCGTGCTGCAGCTGACGGTCATAAGGCTTCATGATACTATTGTCTGATGCGTATCACCAATTATCTCTCGAGAAGAAATAATTAACCAAATTTTCACCTGGCTCTCGGACCATAACACATAATCACGTAAAGGTCACTCTTACTAGGGATTCTCTACTAGGAAATACGTTGAACTAATTACTCTTCGACGCTAACGCTATTCATGTTTAAATGCATTTTCACGTCACTTGGGCAAAATTTAATAATTCTATTTGCTATACATGAATGAAACTCATTAAAACCATGAATGGTTGGTAGAAACTGTAAACTTTGTGGTTAACGTTGAGTTGCTTACTTTTATATATTTCTGTAAATATGAAAAATTGAGAGATAGATATACAATGCGAAAGTGGAAGGATGTAGGTACCGGGGGAGACCAAGACTAACCTACCTAAACCAGATTGGTCACGTACTGAAGGAAGGTGGAGTCAAGAGTCTCCGAAACCGGCGAGCGTGTATGAAGAGAATTATGAATGTTGAGGAAGCGAGTGAAGTATGCAAGGATAGAGTTCTCTGGCACTCTGTTCTCTCTGCATACCCTGCAAGGGATATGGCGTGATGATATATATGTTTGTTTGTATGTTTGAAAAATTGAAAGAACATTCAATGAAACGCTTTTTACAAATTTGACATACGCTAACAAACATACCCAGTGATGTTGAGTATACGACAAGTCATTTACTTTCTGGCCTATAATCATTCTGGAAAGTCCAAATTACTTTTTCAAAAAGCGTGTTGATAAAAGGCTTGACAACCCGATTTGAGATAGTTTCTTAATATACTTTGGCTGAAGTTTACACAACTTTTTCACAAAAATGAGGCTTTGGGATAAAGAGTCATCATCTACCTCATCATCCTCCAACCCTTATCCCAATTACTTGGGGTTGATACAATATGTACTCTTCTTTCATAGCACATATTGGAAAAGTTATTGACAATAGTTTTATGACCGGCCGCCTGCCAGACGCCAACCATCCTTGCAAACGTTATTGTTGACCAAGCGGCATCAGATGCAGCATGCAGATGCATAAAATTATGAGAATAAAGACAAAAAATAATAAAAAAGGTGAACCTAGGATCCGAACCGGCACTTGGGATAGGAGCATAATTATTAAGATTTTAAGACCAGACTAGATCATGTTCTGTTTACACCCCCATACTGTCCGGGGCAACAAAAAGATGACATGCCCATAATTTACTATATTAACCATTAAATGTCAGCCAAATGAACAGCCCACTGGTCCATACTCCTTATCTTCGATGACGTATCCACATCTTACGCCATATTATTCACAGATTACGCAATGTATATATCGTTAGCATTTTATTGTTTTCTCATTATTTCTCATGAAATGGTGGGCGATTATTAAAAGATACTTTACAAATTGCGGATGCAACAAAAGATTTCTGCATAAAATTAAAACATTATTTCGAAGTAATCATAAATTATCTGAACTAAAGACCTACATTACTTTCTCACATAGCTATCGCTAAATGTATACGGATTGTTGTGTTGCAACAGTTACGAATATTACCTTGCTTTAATCGTGGATGTCGTAAATGACGACTAAGAGATTTATATCGACCTAAGCCAACACCATCTAATGCCGTCTGGTCAACAATTACATACCCAAGAAGAGTTGACGTCAGGTGAGCGGCCGGTCATAAAACTATTGCCAATAACTCTAACAATATGTACGTTGGGAGTTGCATCAACCGTAAGTAATTGGGATAAGAGTAGGAAGATGATGATGCATAGGAATATACATAGTAGTTTACATAAATAGGTGGTTTTTTGGGGACAAGCTATGGTATGGTCACACCCCATCCAATTCATCTAGGACGACGGAAAGGACGACGTGCAACCCCATAATTTGTCGTTCGCCATGTGGGCGGTCCACAGGCCCTTATCATCGTTGGCAGCTTATATTTATATTACCTTTAAATTATTTCATTGCCATTATCTATTATTTCCACTGTGGTAGGACCACGCTGTTGACAGTGTTCTGTCTACAGCCGCGGGCCGGTTCGTCCGGGGTAGTACCACACTCTCGCAGAAAATCGACGTTTGAGCAGTGGCAATATGCTGCTGCGCTTCGTTCGGTGAGCGAGAGAGCCGGAAGCCCAACTTTCTGGGTGTGTTTACGTGTGGTGGGTTCAGGTGGTGCCTGAAACTTGCGGTGGTGAAGTCTTGGTTGGGGCATTGAGCGTGAGAGGCTGACATGGGGTACAGGGAGACCCGGTGGGAATGGTCACCGCCGGCCACCTGCCGGTCAGCAGGGGACCCGAACCCAGGATTATCCTCCCTGGGAGGCTGTCCCGCCAACCGGCGAAAATCCCGCTGTGTAGTCGTTGTGCCGGAGCAGGAAACCGGAGTGGATTACGGCGACTGCGCGCGGGGGGGCACCGGGGGCCCTTCCGTGCTTCGTATCAGCTTCTCACAAAACTCACCCTCCAGCCATGCACTGTGCCCCGCACCTATTTTTTTTGGTACCACCGAATCTCATTATACGTATCCACACTCCCTTCCTCCTCTTCTTAAATAAAAACCCGTATGAAAAGTACTAGAAAAAAGAGAAGGTTTTCTACGGCGGTCCCCTTATCCACATTTGATGTGGATTTTTGCAATATCAGGGGTTTACATAGCAATCTCGATGCCGTTCACCACCATCTCGAGACGGCGCGGCCTGCCTTGCTCTTTTTAACGGAGACACAGATAGGCGCTCCGAATGATATTTCGTACCTTAACTACCCTGGCTACGAGTTAGAGCACTCCTTCCGTCGTAAGGCCGGGGTGTGCGTGTTCATTCGGGGTGATATCTGTTGTCGCCGGCTTCGGGCCCTCGAACATGGTGACCTGTCTATCTTGTGGTTGCGCGTAGACTATGGAGGGTTTACCCGCATCTACGCGTGCCTCTACAGGTCGCATGGCAGTGATTCGGGGTCAACTCAGTTATTTGAGAACGTCCAATGGGGGATTGACGAAATATTGGAGCAGTGTCCATCAGCGGAGGTGGTGGTTCTTGGAGACTTCAACGCTCATCATAAAGAGTGGTTGGGGTCCCGAGCCACTGACCTCCAGGGTCGACATCTCTTCAATATGGTCTCGGCCTATGGACTCTCACAACTGGTGACACAGCCCACCCGTGTCCCAGACATTGAGAGCCATGAGTCTTCTTTACTCGATCTTCTGCTGACTACACACCAGCAAGGATACCGGGTAGTGGTCGAAGCCCCTCTTGGGTCATCTGACCACTGCCTAGTCCGTAGCAGAGCCCCTGTTGCGAGGCCTAATCGCTCTACGGCGACTGGGACTCGCAGAGTCTGGCAATATAAGTCGGCAGATTGGGATGGACTTCGCGAGTTTTATGCATCCTACCCATGGAAGCGGCTTTGCTTCGCCTCTGAGGACCCTGGCGTTTGTGCAGACTGCGTAACCGAAACGATTATTATGGGGATGGATTTATTTATCCCCAATACTCAAATACCCGTCGGCGGCCGCAGCCGCCCTTGGTTTAACAAAACCTGCAGGACGGCTGCACGGCAGAAGCAGTCCACATATCGGGCCTGGAACCGGGCTAAAAACTGTCAAGACCCGAACGTCAAAGAGGTGAAGCGAAAATTTAACGCCGCTTCCAGATCTAGTAAGAAGGCTATCGCCAGAGCCAAGGCAGAACATGTTGCCAGAATTGGCGAGCGATTAGAGAGCTATCCTGCTGGGAGTCGTGCATTCTGGTCGCTCGCCAAGGCTGCTCAAGGCAACTTCTGCCGGTCCAATCTCCCACCACTACAGAAAAGCGATAGCAGTCTGGCCTACAGCGCAAAGGAGAAGGCCGATCTTTTAGGTCAATTCTTTGCCTGTAACTCGACTTTGGATGCGGGAGCTGCCACACCACCTACCATACCGCGGTGTGATAGCTCTCTACCTGAAATCCGTATCTCACAGCGTGCGGTCAGGCGAGAGCTGCGGCTTTTAGACGTCCATAAGTCGAGTGGGCCGGATGGCATCCCTGCAGTGGTCTTAAAGACGTGCGCCCCTGAGTTAACCCCCGTCCTCACGCGCCTATACCGTCTTTCCTACGATACTAATAGGGTTCCATCTTCGTGGAAGGTAGCTCAAGTCCACCCGATCCCTAAAAAGGGAGAACGGTCGGACCCATCGAATTACAGGCCGATTGCGATAACATCCTTGCTCTCCAAAGTAATGGAGAAAATCATAAACCGCCAGCTTCTGCAGTACCTTGAGGATCACCAGCTGATCAGTGATCGCCAATACGGCTTTCGACATGGTCGATCGGCTGGTGATCTTCTTGTGTACCTTACACACCGTTGGGCAGAGGCTTTGGAGGGCAAGGGTGAGGCGCTAGCATTCGGCCTAGATATCGCAAAGGCGTTCGATAGGGTCTGGCACGGAGCCCTTCTATCGAAGCTACCGTCTTATGGAATCCCCGAGGGACTCTGTAAATGGATCGCCAGCTTTCTGGATGGTCGGAGTATAAGAGTCGTCGTCGATGGCTCTTGCTCCGATACCATGACCATTAACGCTGGTGTACCACAGGGCTCGGTGCTCTCCCCGACGTTGTTTATCCTGCATATCAATGACATGCTCTCTATAAAGAGTATGCATTGCTATGCGGATGACAGCACGGGTGACGAGCGGTATACCGAGCATCAGAATATCCCTCGGAATATATTACAGGAAAGAAGGACTCAACTTGTGTCTGAAGTCGAGCGCTCTCTGGGGCGGGCCTCCGAATGGGGTGAACGGAACTTAGTCCAGTTCAATCCCACTAAGACACAAGTTTGCGCGTTCACTGCAAAAAAGGACCCCTTCGTCATGGCGCCTCAGTTCCAAGGAGTAACTCTCCAAATTTCCGAGAGTATTGGGATCCTCGGCGTCGAACTATCAAGCAAAGTCCAGTTTGGGAGTCATTTGGAGGACAAAGCCAAATTGGCAAGTAGAAAGCTGGGCGTCCTGAACAGAGCCAGGCGATACTTCACACCGAGACAACGTCTTGTGCTATATAAAGCACAAGTCCGCCCTCATGTGGAGTACTGCTCACATCTCTGGGCAGGCGCGCCCAAATATCAGCTAGACCCATTTGACTCCCTGCAAAGACGTGCTGTTCGAATCGTCGGTGATCCCAATCTCACGGAAGGACTGGAGTCATTGGGGAGCCGGAGAGACTTTGGGTCTCTCTGTGTACTCTACAGGCTCTTTCACGGGGAGTGCTCTGTGGAACTGTTTGACTTGGTACCACCGTCACCATTTTATCACCGTACCACTCGACACCGCAGCAGGGTTCATCCATTCCACCTGGAAACGATACAGACGTCAACTGTACGTTTTCAACGTTCGTTTCTCCCACGTACATGCAAGATCTGGAACGAACTACCTGCTGCTGTGTTTCCCGAGCGCTATGACATGTCCTTTTTTAAACGAGGTTTAAGAAGAGCACTTTCTTCACGGTAGGCAGCGGCCTAGCTATGCCCTGGTATTGCAAGAGTCCATGAGCGGCAGTGTCACTTACCATCAGGTGTGCTGCTGGCTCGTTTGCCACCACCGGCAATAAAAAAAAAAAAAAAAAAAAAAAAAAAAAAAAAAAAAAAAAATTCCAAAAAATGGGGGAAAAATTCATCACCCCCCTCTCATGCCCGTGGGTGACGTAAAAGACGATATATCCTTACTAATATTATAAATCCTAAAGTAACTCTGTTTGTCCGTCGCGCTTTCATGCCTAAACTACTGAACCGATCTAAATGAAATTTGGTACACAGATAGTCTAGAGCCTGATAAAGGATATAGGCTACTTTTTAATGCAAAAAAGGGTTGTAAAGGGGGATGAAAAGTTGTAAGGAAGTATTGTCATTTTTAAAGTTAGAGAAGTTTGGAACTTATTTTTAGGCTATTGATTAGAGACGGAAAATTCGAAATGAAACTCTGTACGACCCCATCTGACCAGCGTGGTTTAATAGAGATGGTGAGCTCAGCAGTAAGACGTTTTTGAGCTAAAATAAACTTCAAAATATCTTATTCTATTAAACATTAGGTTTGCTGATAAAACCTAGGCGTTGTTAATAAAAATATATTGCTTGGATTATATATATCAAATCATAAAAAATATTCTGTTAATATTTCTCTTTTTTCCTTGGTATATATTTTAAATAATAAAATTGTATTGTTTCTTTTATTCTTTGTTATATAAAATACAATGTTTCATTTTCCATTGTATATACACAATTGTATATTGAACCACGTGTAGCGATCGATTTATAAATACAACACTACACCAACCCTTATTGCATGTGTGCTAAGCTTTGTGGTAGCGGCTACGAATATTACCAATCCTTACTTTGCTCGTGGATGGCGTAAAAGACGACTGATAGCCTTATAACGACCTGGGCCAACTACATCTGATGCCGTTTAGTCAACAATTACATTCCCAAGGAGGGTTGACGTCTGGCAGGCGGCCGGTCATAAAACTATTGCTAATAACTTGTACAATATGTACTATGAAACAAGAGTACATATTGTTTCGACCCCAAGTAATTGGGATAAGAGTAAGAGAATGATATGACCATCTTTACTCCATGTGTTGACGGAGTACGAATATAATTCATCATATCCTATCTTCCCCCTCTTATAAAAGATGACTAAGTTATACAATATGCTTATAACATCTATGTAAGTGAGAGAAAACTAGAAATAACGCCCTAAAATACCAACTCGTCTTACCAATGTGGATTAATATGGCAATTGCCCTCCTAATTTGGAGAAAACTCGAACCAAATAGTGGAACTTTAATGAGCTGAAGTAATGATGATACCACTTACGTTCCCTTAAAAATAAATAGGTGATGGATGGGAAAGAGTAGGCCTCAGTACTCTTCTGAGAAACATATACCATAAATAATAACTGCCAATTCACCTGCCAAGCGTATCATTTGCCCTACTTGGGCAACTCAAATCCAAAACTGGACGTTTACAAGTTGATAAATCTTTTAAGTAAACATAAAGTGCGTAAATTACTGAAATTTTTAGCATTTAATATGCTTAATTATTTATAAAAATTATTTATAAATATTATTTATAAATGGGTGACTCAGTGGTCTCTGCTCTGCTTTATGCAGATGATGCAGTCCTGCTGGCACAGTCAACAACTGACCTGCAGACCCTAGTCGACACAATGACAGAAGATTGTAAGAAAAGGGGTCTACGCGTGAATGTGAGCAAAACCAAAATAATGGTCTTTGAAAGAGATGAAGCCAGAACAGATGTAAGAGTAACAATAGGTAATGATGTACTAGAGCAAGTGGATGAATTTTTATATCTTGGATGTGGATTTAGCCGAGATGGAAGGTACACCACTGATATAGAGCGAAGAGTGAATGCGGGAAATAGAGTGAACGGTGTGTTGGGGCAACTTCTCGGCAGCCACCACCTCAGCCAGAAGGCACGTGTAGCAATACATGACGCAGTGCTTGTCCCAACATTACTGTATGGAAGCGAGAGTTGGGTATGCAGAAAAGAGTATGAAAGTAAAATTAATGCGGTCGAAATGCGATCTCTTCGGAAAATCTGTGGAGTTAGGCTGACCGACCGCATTCGTAACGACGACGTAAGAGAGCGAGTAGGTATGAAAGAGTGTATTGGTGTAAAGATGCGAAAGGGAATGCTCCGATGGTTCGGACATGTGGAAAGAATGCCGAACGAACGTCTGGTTAAGAAGATATACAATGCGAAAGTGGAAGGATGTAGGTACCAAGGGAGACCGAGACTAACCTACCTAGACCAGATTGGTCAGGTACTGAAGGAAGGTGGAGTCAAGAGTCTCCGAAACCGGCGAGCGTGTATGAAGAGAATTATGAATGTTGAGGAAGCGAGTGAAGTATGCAGAGATAGAGTTCTCTGGCACTCTGTTCTCTCTGCCTACCCTGCAAGGGATATGGCGTGATGATATGTATGTATGTATGTAATTATTTATAAATACCCGATACGAAACGAAAAATGATGTCACAAGCGGGGTTCGAACCCGCACCTATTGGGAATCCGGCCCAACCGTGCTGCCACTTACACCATCGTGAACTATTTTCATCATCATCATCATCATGAACTATTTTAGGACATGCAAATTTCGATTCATATATTATATCATACGTCTTCAAGGTGACGTATGCCATCTATCGGACAATGTTTAAAGTGCGTAATTTTTTTTAATGTTTTCATTCAAATTCAAATTCATTATGAATGGACCCTTTTTTTTTTATTTTCGCAAGGTCGGACCATGGATGTGGTCGCGCCTCGGCAAATCGGATTATGCATGGACCCTACGATGCCACTTACATATTGTCAATTTTAACATATTAAATTAATACAATAAATTACACTACTGAGAAGATCCGGCAAGAAACTCAGCGGATTAGTCTATTATTGTTATATCTTTTCATTTTTTTTTTATAAAACAAAATGGTACGACATGTTCAATAAGAATTAGCTCCAATGTGATGTTCTTCGAAACCAATAGTTCAAATAGAATGTAAAATAACTACGGCTGGACCAGATCCCACAGGCGGCACCCGATCACGAGTTAACTACTAGAGTAGCCATCATATAAGTATACAACAGAATCTTTAGTAAGCAATAATAAACTTTATAGGTCAACTTGAAGTGGATTAGGTTTCTTTTATTAAATAAAGACCCGCAGTAAATAATCTTTGTATTGCGGGGAGTTAACAAACATGTAATTAATGACCACAGATTACATCCAGACTTAGAACGATTTGTAGGTCACACAGTACTTCTAGTCAGTCAGTCTTAACTACTACGATATATGTGCAGTCTCTATGAATATAGATCTATGAGTCAGTGATAAAATGGATATATTTAAACGTTAATATTTTTATAAACATTTATTCTGTATTTAAGATTCCAATTGAATGAAATAATTTTAAGAAATAAATGAAATTCTCAGTCATACGCTATGTGGTAGCGGCTACAAATACTGCCAACCTTTATTTTGCTCTTGGATGTCATAAAAGACGACTGAGATCCTTATATCAACTCCATCTGATGCCGTTTGGTCAACAATTACCATATATTTCCAAGGAGAGTTGACGTCTGGCAGGCAGACGGTCATAAAACTATTGCCAATAACTTTTACAATATGTACTATGAAAGAAGAGTACATATTGTATCGACCCCAAGTAATTAGTATAAGAGTAGGAGAATGATGACAGTATGGTAATCTTTACCACTAAACTATCTGTGTTGTCTCTACGAGTATAGATCTATGAGTCACTGATAAAATAGATATATTTAAACGTTAATATTTTTATAAACATTCTGTATTTAAGATTTCAATTGAATGAAATAATTTTAAGAAATGAATGAAATTTTGTGTTTATATTAGATTTTCAGTTATAGAAATGGCCATAAGCTCTAAATCCTTCATGTAATATAACGGCTATTGCATCGCCAACTTCGCGTTCTCTACTTAGGTTGATGGACAGGTTTAGAGATATGCCAAATTTAATATAGACTTTTTCTAAATACTTTTAGAGCCATCACAATTCTTGAAATAAAAAAATATTTTATAAGCGTGAAAATAAATATTGCTAGTATCTGTGGCAGTTTGGTTGCTAAGCAACGCTTTGTTATTATTGTTTTTATCGAATTTAACTGAAATATATCTGAATATTATTTTCTTCTTTCTCTTTGCCATGTTCTATTATTTAGACGGCCATCTTCTTCCGTAGACGCCAGCACATCCTATTCTGGGAAATTTAATCATTTAAATTCACAGCCAACGAGCTGAAGCTTGTTCCACATCTCTAGAAACGGTTATCCAACACATGGCCGAGGATAGTCCTTAGCCTACCACCGAAGTTAAAATCGAGTACCGGTGGTCCGCTCGCACGGCGAAGAGAGAAGGTTTTACGGTGGGTCTATGGGGTCACGCGCCGCCTTTCCGTCACCCCGGACCGATTCGGCGGGGCGAGACGCACCCATAGCCCACCAATAAAAAAAATAAAAAAAAAATAAAAAAAAAAAAGGATAGTCCTTAGCCTTACTTTTTTTTTTGGAATGACTAGAACTTTGTTAACAGTGTATTTTGATGACTTGCGACTATTTTCTTTTTTCTGCAATACGAGAAATTTTGAAAACGCCTCCGTTGTACTGGTTTTTGCACTTAATCGAGTCTCATCACTCCCGCTCGAATACGTCAGAATTTTATCTCAAAACGAATATAAGATTGACGTATAACAAACCCTTTTCGTGTCTAACGAAACAAAATGGATTTATCGCGTCGTAATCTAATTTTGTTCTGCTTGTCGGCCTAAACTTTTTGCTTGTTATTTTCACAAAGTCGTATCAACGAATACTACACCACGATACTTACTACAGTAAACTCCCTTTTAACACGGTACTTTTATAACGCGTTTTCATATTATTTTAGCCCCTCGTATAATATATTGGGTATTTCACTATATAACGCGGTGAATGGCTGTGTGATAACGGCTACGAATACTACCAACCCTTACTTTGCTCGTGGATGTCGTAAAAGACGACTAAGAGCTTTATAATGACCTGGGCCAAATCTATCTGATGCCCTTTGGTCAACAATTATATTCCCAAGGAGAGTTGACGTCTGGCAGGTGGCCAGTCATAAAACTTTTGCCAATAACTTTTACAATATGTACTATTAAAGAAAAGTACACATTGTATCGACCCCAAGTAATTGGGATAAGAATAGAAGAATGAATACGATGATGTCTTAAAAGAAGACCAAAAGATGTAATATACAAATAATATCAACCAAGTGAAAGAAATCTTGAAATAAAACCATATATCAACACGTCTGACCAGCGTGGTAGTAGTAGATCAATTTCCCTCCTATTACAGAGAAGTCTCGAGATCAGCAGTGGAACGTATAAGAGCTGAGATCATACATAACTTGTCACTGAAGAAATTGCTCCAGTATTGAGGGTGAGTTTACAAAGATACAATCAACGGACACAAATTACAAGCAGATTCGGTACAAGAAAAACGTATTATGCTAATTTCTCCATTCCTTTTCTTTTCTCTTTTTTTTACACTTTTTTTTAAGACCAAGGTCGGTGCTAAGAAAATAATCTTTGTATTGCGGCTTTACAAACGTATGATTTAACGGACACAAATTATACTCAGACTCACAATAACAATTTGTGGATCACACAAATTAATTTTCTGCGTGGGAATCGAACCCACGACACTGGCACGGTAGGTTAGTATCTTAACCACTTCACCATTTGTGTATTTAACTGTAGCAGTAATTTGTTAATTTAAAACGTTGGTTCGTTTGTAGAAGTTGACATATCGTAGCGCCATCTGGTGGCGCGTTACATCAGTGGTTATTACATATAAACCTTCTCCTTAAAAAAACCCCCAAGAGCGAGTTGTAATCGCAGGCGAAGGGTTCCGTACCATATATAAAAAAATATGTGATGTAACTAAAAATTTAAGGATTTTGGAATTTTTCCTTTATTTGTGCTATAAGACGTTGCTTCGTACCAAATTTCAAGATTCTCATTTGACAAGAAGTACCCTGTAGGTTTTGATTCCCTTGCGAGTGTCGACAATTTGCGAAAATATGCGGCATGAACGGCTGTATCTTTTGATTGCATTGGCTTAGAAGTTTGATTTTTTCACAGCTTTAAGAGATAGTAGAGTTGAGTATTTGATATAAATTTCAGCTACATACCTTTACGCATTCCCGAGAAAAAGGGTCTTGACAGACAGACAGACAGACGGACGGATGGACGGACAACAAAGTAAAAAAAACGAAACCCATATAAGGGTTCCGTTTTTTCCTTTTGAAGTACGGAACCCTAAAAAATACATATACTTACCAATTTTCATAATGATTATTTAAATAGTTTCTGAGTCTAGCGATGTCATATAAAAACATCCTTTTTTATAGATATACAGCCTGACATTGGATCGAACCGTGGTCATACTGAGATCCGGCAACAAAATTATATTGATAATATACTTTGACAATATTGATACAATCAATTAGTTATAAAACTAATTCTATGTGGGTGTATCATGAGGTATATTAACTTTGAAAGCTCAATCGATCACGTTTTATTAGACACGGCGATACGATGTAGTTTCTAAGTGAAGACGGAGAAAGAAAACCAAGGGTCATCGCCTTTATTACAAGTGGATGATATGACCACTAAGTAAGTGGATAACTTCATTATGAGAGAAGAAAAATATGATATAAACCTCTTTACTAGCATAATGTTAGTACTTATAATACAGTTTCAGTTTGAAGAGCCTAATAATGAGATATCATCATCAATTATCTCAACTAATATATGTCCCACTTTTGAGTTCGAGCCTTCTCCATAATTGAAGGGGAAACCTACTATAACATGCTGGTCAGACTTTTTTATAGCTTATGATGGCAAACGAGCAAGCAGCACACCTGATGGTAAGTGTCACTGTCGCCCATGGACCTTTGCAATACCAAGAGTAAAGCTAGGCCGCTGCCTGCCAATACAAACCCCCAACCCACCCAGTTGGGCTTCCGGCTCTCTCGCTCACTGAACGAAGCGCAATAGCACATTGTCATTACTCAGACGTCGATCTTCTGGGAGAGTGTAGTACTACCCCGGACGGACCGACCCGCGGCTGTAGACAGAGAACTGTCAACATCGTGGTCCTACCATTAAGACATAAGACGTGTTAATATAGGGTTTTGTTTCGAGTTTTCCTTCTCTTGCATAGATGTTACGATTACCCACGGGTAAAATAGGGGGATAGATAGATAGACATTTTTACTCCTTCATGAGATGTGCTAAAATAATGTGGATAATGTGAATAGAAATTCTAATTAAGTGGATAAATACTAATGACATGGATAACTAGTGACCTTATTTGTTTCAATATTACAGATTTGTCTCCTATGTAACACAATTTTTATTTGCTGTGTCGTAACGGCTACGAATACTACCAACCCTTACTTTGCTCGTATATATCGTAAAAGACGACTAAGAGCATAAAAGATGACTAATAGTTACCATATCATTTTGAGTCAACAATTGAATTCCTAAGGAGGGTTGACGCCAGGCAGGATCATAAACGTATAGCCAATAAGTTTTGCAATATAAAGGATAAAAGAAGAGTATATACAGCATCCAACCCATATGGGATAATGATATAAGACAATTACTATTATGATTTAACAATGATACATACATACATACATACATATCATCACGCCATATCCCTTGCAGGGTAGGCAGAGAGAACAGAGTGCCAGAGAACTCTATCTCTGCATACTTCACTCGCTTCCTCAACATTCATAATTCTCTTCATACACGCTCGCCGGTTTCGGAGACTCTTGACTCCACCTTCCTTCAGTACATCATTTAACAATGATTCTGAGATTAAATTTAATATGATCTTTTTTAATTGTATGTATATGGAGTCTCTGAGATATAAATACTTATTCCTTCATACGCCATATCGTACTTTATAAATAATCTCTTCTGCTTATTCTCTGGCATTAATACGTGTATAAGGAACACATGTTGTCCGTGTGATGACGGAGTAAGAATACAATTCACCACCCCCTATCTTACCCGTGGGTGATTGTAAGAGACGACTAAGGGATATAAAACGCATATAACATCTATGCAAGAGAAGGAAAACTTTAAACAAAACTCTATACCAACACGTCAGACCAGCGCGGTATAGTAGGTTAATTTCCCTCCCATTACGGAGGAGGCTCGAGCCCAACAGTGGGACATATATGGGCTGTGATGAAGATGATGATGTTGATGATGATGAAGGAACATACTGGTCAACACTTATTGAATAAATATCAACCAGTAAATAGGGACAATTTAAAAGTAACTATTTACTTTTGACCACTATTTTAAATATTTTTCCCTATGGAAATACAATTAAAATGGTGGTCAATGTATTTTAAATGATAAAAACGAAGGTCGTACAGAAAAATTATTACTGAGAAAAATAATTATTTTATTGACGAGAATTTTTTTTAATATCGACCAAAATTTTAATTAGAATGAATTATATTGTCAGATTTATGATGGAAGGTTTAAAAAAATGCAATTTATCAAATTGGTAACGACGTTATTATACTGTTTCAGTCATGATTTGATAAAGGGATACTATGAAATGAAAATTGGGAGTAAATGAGTAATACAAAAATGAGTTTTGAGAATAAAGTATCAAAACGAAAATATAAGACAAGAAAGTCTTACATTTTTATGTTATTAATATGAAACTATAGAATTTCTTTGTTTGGATGCGCTAAATCTAGTAACTAGCACTTTTTGATTTTAAAAGTTCTTATTTTGCCTGCCTGTTTATCAAGGAAGGTATCTTATACAAAGTGGAGATGATAATACGACAATAAATGAAAACACCGGCAATACTAGTGCATAGGAGTATTTTGAAACTATTAAAAAAGTCCTCACATGGAAATAAAAACAGAAATAAAAAAAATATTGTAAACAAACTTTTTATCATAAATATGGAAACAAAATAGAACACCGTTTGTAAATATAGTTCACTAACCTGTGGTCCGACCTAGTAGATATCATTTCATTACGCCGCATGCATTAGATACTTTTAATTTTCTTATCTAAATCTGAAGACATGATTTATATGGATCTTATGACTCAGGAATAAGGTATAATATGCATTAATTTGCATTGCGTCTTGGCGACGATTTGAAGTAGTAAACTGGCGATATGTAGGTACCTACCTTCATATTAGTTTATTCTGATGCGGTGCGGGACGTCTTTGATCTCTTAGTGATAGCCTAATAATATTATTTTTAATACATAGTGGAAAATGTTAATAATGAAAAGTAATGCGCTGTGGCTAAACTATACCAATATTCAATGTTTCTATACAGGTTGGGCGTGTCATCAGATACACTAAATTAAAATATAATTTGGAAAATCCAAAAGTGCACGCCTCATAATTTTTATATTATTTATCATTTACTATTAGTCAATGCCAGAAATAAAAATAAAATTAAAGAAAAAATCCTTTTTTAAAGACAAGCTTTTATTATTTGCTAATAAAATAAAATAAAAAGTTAAAAATAAATTACCTCTAATAAGACATATAACACTTTATAAGTTCATTGTAGCCTTTAACGATAATTAAGCTTCTTCGTCTACTACAAAATAATTCCATAGCATACATAATTATATATTTTTAACACGAAAACTTTACAACATAATTATTAAATCTTCCCGTTTCTATCACAGTCTCAATTTTATAAATAAAAGCGTGTTACATTTTGATGGTATGATTAAGAATATTTAGCACCTTCTTTTTCCTATGGCCAGTTTCCAGGTCCAACATCAGACCCTGGTTACTATATAGTACCAAAGTATTCATCAAGACGAATCAAACGAGTCCAAACTCGATGGAGTTGCGTCGTTTAATTACGGAGTTCCTATGGCCCGCTTCCAGGTCGATCATCAGACGCTAGTTACCATGTAGTATCAAAGTACTCGACAAGACAATTCAAAGGAGCCTAAACTCGATAAGGTTGCGTCGTTTAATTACGGAGTTCCTATGGCTAGCTTCCAGGTTCATGATCAGACCCTGGTTTCTATATAGTATTAAAGTACTCACCAAGACGAATCAAATAAGCCCAATTTCGATGGGTTTGCGTCGTTTAATTACGGAGTTCCTATGGCCAGCTTCTAGGTCCATCGTCAGACCCTAGTAAATATATGGTCTCAAAGTACTCGACAAGACAAATCAAACGAGTCTAAACTTGATGAGTTTGCATCGTTTAATTACGGAGTTCCTATGACTAAGCTTCCAGGTCCATGTTCTGAGACCCTGGTTTCCATATAGTATCAAAGTACTCGCCAAGACAAATCAAATAAGCCCAATTTCGTTGGGGTTGCGTCGTTTAATTACGGAGTTTCTATGGCTAGCTTCCAGGTCCATCGTCAGACCCTGGTTACCATATAGTATTAAAGTAATCATCAAAACAAATCAAATGAGTGTAAACATTGTCCGATAGATGGCATACGTCACCTTGAAGACGTAAGATATAATATGAATCGAAATTTGCATGTCCTAAAATAGTTCACGATGGTGTAAGTGGCAGCACGGTTGGGCCGGATTCCCAATAGGTGCGGGTTCGAACCCCGCTTGTGACATCATTTTTCGTTTCGTATCGGGTATTTATAAATAATTAAGCATATTAAATGATAAAAAAAAAAAAAAAAAAAATTTCAGTAATTTGAAATCAAATGAGCCCAAACTCGAAAGGGTTGCGTCGATTAATTACGGAGTAACTATGGCCAACTTCAAGGTCTATCATCAGATCAGTTCTATGTCACAATAGTATTGCATTGTCATCCGATTTATATATGCATGCTAAATTTCAGCTCAATCGGAAACCGGGAAGTGGATCAAATTTAACTAGCAAGATTTGATTACAGACAACGGGACAGGTAAAACTAAATATAAACTTGTAATGAAAGAAAAGAAATACTTTTAAAATTTCGTGCCATTCTCGACGTAGAGCTAAACATAGCTGTATAGGCTGAATGGTATTTATTTCCTTTGCCTGTCCGAATGGACGAACTAAAAAATGTAAACGAACGCAATTTTCATAAGGTATACATATACTAAAGACTAAGCAGTTTAGTTTTTTATTAATTGCAATTAAACGACAATGAATTACCAAGCCATTTTCGAAAGGAAACAGCGCGTTGCGATTATGAAGCTTTTTATAAAAGAAAAACTTCGATATATTCATTTTTACGGTCGTGATCCTGCCAGATATAAAATATTTTCTCCGACGTCTTCAAATATTTTTTTTAATCAACTATTTTCTTACTTTAAACAAAATAATTGCTTTTTAAAAATATCAAATACGTTTAAACGAATGTTTTATGTTGACATATATATTATAATATTATCCTATAAGTGCAATGTGAGAAAATTACAATCATTTTTATGTTTGAAAAGTGCTTGATTTTCATATGTCGAGAGTAGAGCAAGACCTCAACGCTTCGCTTATGAGGCGTGCAATTATTGTCGTATGGTCATCTCCGCCTTGAATATCTAGTAATATGACATGTGATGCTAATAAATCTAGGTAAAAGGGGATATTACGCTTCAAAGTTGTTACAGCACCGCTCTTGTCATACCACCTGCTGGGATAACAAAAATGTTGATTCATGTATTGTGGTTGTTATTCATCATCATTATCATCTCAACTCATAAATGTCCCACTTTTGGGCTCGAGTCTCTACCATAATGGGAGTGAAATTGATCTTCTATACCACGCTGGTAGACGTGTTGGTATAGGGTTTTCTTTCGAGTTTTCCTTCTCTTGCATAGATGTTATATGCGTTTTATATCCCTTAGTCGCCTCTTGCGATCACCCACGGTTAAGATAGAGGAGAGTAAATTGTATTCTTACTCTGTTATCACACGGAAAGGTTATTTTTAATATTGATGTAATTTTTAATGACACGGGAAGATGTGAGTATTAATATAAAATACTTACTTACCTACTTAACAATATTTGAAATAAAACTACTCCGTAAAGATTCTATCGCGTTTGTATTTGATTTTTAATTTCCCGACGTTTCGAACACTTTACAGTGATCATGGTCTTCTTCTTCTCTTTGTATATTGGCAATCAGCTACTTATACGAGCTATTGGTGCCAGTGTCAAGTTATAAATATTTTCACATTTTCAGTCTTTCAAGTTAGTCGTTGTCTAAGTCAAATTGTCGCCATTAACAGTGCAATGGCCACATTGTTAATGGTATCTTGTGGGAATTTTGATGGAAAACGAAAACGTTGTAAAGCACTTTTATATGATATTCACTACATCCCAGTAGTTCCGCCGCTTCATATTACATAAAATGCCATCAAAATTATCTAATATAACATATTAAAACACTAAGATATCGAATATAATACAAAAGCACTATATGACGTTTTCAAATTCCCGTCAAAATTCGTGATCATGGTCACGCGAGGACTAAGGTGTCTTACGTCCAATATGTCATTGTTATTACAGAAATTTATATCTACCCTATAAGATATGAAATTTTGATCCACATTTTTTATACAAAATTAATACAAATTCATTGCCAAGTTATCTTAACCACAGCGCCATCTTTGCAGTTAGTAATAATAATGAAATCAAATATCTTTCACCCACATTACCGTATAATGTTCGACAAAGTTAGAAGCATACCGATTTACCAATAAATACGTCTTAAGCAACCTACGCTAAAAAGCGAAACTAGTGGAATTTAATGTTTCATTTTTGCTTTTTTTACCTCCTCAATGAATGGCTGGATGAAATTTATGTAGTAAAGCAAATGTATTTATTGTTATATAAGCAATACGAGTTATATTTACGGTAGACATTCTAACGTATTGCAGATGTAGTTATAGATGGATATTCGTAGTTATAACATTATTGGATATATATATATATATATATATATATATATATATATATATATATATATATATATATATATATATATATATATATATATATATATATATAAGAGATTTCCACCTATGTATTCATCACGATATCTCTGGAACCATAAGGCCTACAGACTTTAAATGAAATTCCACCCGCAAGGGGGCGTGCTGGGGTGTAAAAATCTCATTTTTTAAATATAGCTCCTACAGACTTGAATTTTGGTAGGCATATTTGTGTTACGATACAGAGGTAAATTAAGAATGACTTTTTAAAAATTCCACCACAAAAGGAGCAAAAATCCACATTTTACATTACTGCCCCTACAGACTGGGAATTTGGTGTGGACTTTCTTTCTGTCCTGGTAAAGGGTAAAGGTCAGATGAAGTAGGATTTTAAGAAATTCCTCTTCCGAAAGGAATTCTATGTCGCGAAAGTAAACTACACAACTGAACTGACGTAACGGAAGCGAAGCGAGGGCGGGGTGCTAGTATATATATATATATAATATATAATATATATATATATATATATATATATATATATATATATATATATATATATATATATATATATATATATATATATATATATATATATATATATATATAGGATAGGAAGGTAATATGGAATACCAATTTCTTTTTTGAGTATAAAAAAATATTCCCCAGAGTTAAAATTGAAATACACACACTAATTTGTTGGAACATTAATTAGCTTTAATAATAATCATTATAAAAATAATATTACTATATTTTCTTGACAAAAAACAACCATATATCAAAAATGTTGTAAAATGAGACAACCGACCCAAGGTGCAGATAATATGGAATATATATCTGCACCAAAATTGTACACACTTTTAACAGTTATTTTATTAAGTCAAACAAAATCCATTTTATAATAGTAATTTTATTCATCACAGTATTTTGTATGGCAACCTTAGAATTAATAAAATATTCAAAAATCCACATAACTTATATGAATAAGTAAAAATCAAACTAATTATAAATCATATTAGTCGAACGATATAAAAAAAGATCAGAATTTAAAAATATAAATTATTTGCAATAATCACAAACGTAGTTACCAAATTCATAGCCCGCGCAGTCACGAAACACCCACAATTGGCAAATAAGGCACTGAACCCATTCTTCTCCTTTATCATCTTGGCTATACTTTCTATTGCAAAAAAAGCATTCCGAACCATTTTAAGGCGGTACCTCGTTTATATTCTCGTCATATGAGAAGAGGTCACCGTCATCTTCGTCATGAATATTAAAATTTTCATTTAAACTATTATCTGCAGAGTCGCTAACTGAGTAAACTTCCTTTGATCTCTTTTTTGACGATTTACCCTTGTCTTTCCTTTTGCTCTGTTTCTGCACTTTTTCTTTCCCTTTCACTTGACTTATAGCTATTGTGCTTTTTAAATCTCTTTTAAAATCTGCAGATTTTTTGAATTGCGACAATTCAAGGCTTATATGAGCCTTATATGTCATGGCTCATATAATTCATATAATATGGAATACTATGCCATATTATATGCACTAACAGTATTCCATATTAGCAACACAGCAGCATAATAAAAAAAATTTGATTTAGGGGTTTCAATATACGATGAAAATCAATACACATCCTTAAACTTTAGTACCCTAAGCATTGTTTGAATACCAGTTATAAAAAATAAAGTAATTATACGTTATGATAACAAAAAATTAAAAACGTGCCAAAAAAATTTTGTTGTACAGCCTTCTAGTTGATCGTGTTTAAAAAAGAAAAGAAAAATATGGCGGATTACTGTCACTTGCACAAATTAATAGATTCATTTGACGTTTCAATTCACAACATCGCGGCATAGATGGCACTACTAGTTTTTATAAAATCACAGTATCCCATATTAACTGCATATATATATATATATATATATATATATATATATATATATATATATATATATATATATATATATATATATATATATATTTAGCAACCAGAAGTGAGAATTGAATAAAAAAAATAATAAGGCGGTGGCCTAGCCTTATTTTATTTAATTAACTTTTAAACAATGAAATTACAAGAAATAATTACAATCCAATACAACAAGTTATTCACGACTTACTTCACAATTACATTTGAAAATAGAACAAGAATTAATCTAACAACAAAACACAGTAATTAACAAAATGGCTTACGTACACCGAGCAATCCAACTATACGCGTCCGTACCGGACGATGTCCGGCAAGAAGTTTATATACTCAACATAGAAATTTAGATGAAAAATATCCAATTCCGATCGATTTGGATATCATTTGCACAAAACTAATTTTTGTAATGCATTCAAACCTAGTTCTCTCTTCATAGTCCTTCTCCATAACAGCAGATAAATTTATCTACCACAACATTCAGTTTAAAAGTGTTGGTATTGGTTTTCATTTCGATTATTCCTACTCTTATATAGATTTTATATCCTTACTAGCTTCTGCCCGCGGCTTCGCCCGCATAAAAAGTTACTTTCTTAAAGTTGAACTATATTGGGTTTTAGGGATTGTTATTAATTAATACACTGAGTAAGAATTCTGTACATAAAGTATAAAGCCTTTATTGCAACCAGAGGCACACAGGAGACAGAATAATGTATAGAAAAAGATAGACCCAAATAATAAGTGTTGCCACTCCTTATAACAAAATTATTACTACATACCTATGTTTACACCTTTAATATTTATATTTTATTCAATAAACTATTATCGCAAGGAAACACATTACCGGGATAAAAGTATCCTATATGTTAATCTAGGAAATGCTTGCAAAGGAAATATAGACGTAAGTGATTTTACTGAAGTAAAAAAAAAATGGAAAATATAGAAAATAACGAAACAAAATTTATTGCTAATTTATTTATATATAATATTTAAATATAAGATGAGATATCATAAAAATTTATAACAAAAAGCTGATCGCAGGAGACAGCATTTTTGTATTTAGCCAACTATGCGTCTGAGCTGCGTGGCATGGTACCTCGCAGAGCTACTGACAGCAGCCGGTCAACCTAATGCCATTTTTATTTATATCTAATCAATCCATATTACCTGCCTTTCCTCTATATATATATATATATATATTTAGCAACCAGAAGTGAGAATTGAATAAAAAAAATAATAAGGCGGTGGCCTAGCCTTATTTTATTTAATTAACTTTTAAACAATGAAATTACAAGAAATAATTACAATCCAATACAACAAGTTATTCACGACTTACTTCACAATTACATTTGAAAATAGAACAAGAATTAATCTAACAACAAAACACAGTAATTAACAAAATGGCTTACGTACACCGAGCAATCCAACTATACGCGTCCGTACCGGACGATGTCCGGCAAGAAGTTTATATATTCAAAGGAAACATAGACGTAAGTGATTTTACTGAAGTAAAAAAAAAATGGAAAATATAGAAAATAACGAAACAAAATTTATTGCTAATTTATTTATATATAATATTTAAATATAAGATGAGATATCATAAAAATTTATAAAAAAAGCTGATCGCAGGAGACAGCATTTTTGTATTTAGCCAACTATGCGTCTGAGCTGCGTGGCATGGTACTTTTTTTTTTTTTTTTTTTTTTTTTTTATTGGTGGGCTATGGGTGCGTCTCGCCCCGCTGAATCGGTCCGGGGTGACGGAAAGGCGGCGCGTGACCCCATAGACCCACCGTAAAACCTTCTCTCTTCGCCGTGCGAGCGGACCACCGGTACTCGATTTTAACTTCGGTGGCCCGCCCGGCGGTTTACCCTCGCGGGTTCCTCTCGTCGACGCCCCGACAGATTTCGCCGTCGGGGCGTCGCCCTCACGCGGTGCCCTCACGTCGGGTGACCGGACAATTCCCCGGTCCGATCACCCGAGGCCTCGGTTAGGGCGGCATCAGGCGCAGGTATTCGCGCCTGCGCCGCCCCGGCCGCTGACGGCGGCCCGGGTCGCGGGACTCCTCCCGGACTCGTTCCGCCGCCTCCTTCTGCGAGATGACAGCCTCGCAGAAGGCGGCGACCGCGTCCCAGTTCCTGACGCTGTCGACCATCGCTCTCGCGACAGCCGGCAGCGTCAGGTCGGCACCGATAACAGCGACGAGGTCACGGCGCTGCCGGTCAAAGCCCGGACACGCCTCCAGCGTGTGTTGCGCCGTGTCCTCGTCACTGCTGCAATGGTGGCAGAACGAAGTCCACTCCCTTTGCGCGACCGTGTGCAGGTAAAAGCCGAAGCATCCGTGCCCCGACAACACCTGCACCAGTCGAAAGGAGAGGACTCCGTGCCGCCGCTCCATCCACTCCATCAATACGGGCCGCAGAGCCTCGACGGTGACGACACCGTGTCTAGGTCTCTCCAGCCGCGTAGCCCAACGGGCGATGACGTCGCGGCGGGCGTCCTCGCGCCAGGTGGCTATCTCGCTCAGCGATGGGGAGCCACCTTCGTCGCGCAGTGAGGTCACCCGCCGGTAGAGGTCGGAGAGCATCTCCGCCTCTAGGTCCCACGGGGGTGTCCCGGCCAGTAGGCATGCCGCCTCGGTCAATACCATGCGGTACCCGCGAATGGCTCTGACCGCCATGACTCTCTGGGGTCTCCACAGAACAGCCCTGAGCTGGGCGTTCAGAGCCCTCGCCCACACGGGTGCGCCGTACATGGCCATAGAACGGATCACCCCCGCATACAGCCGTCGGCCCTCGAAGCTGGGTCCGCCCACGTTCGGCATGAGCCGCGAAAGGGCGGACGCCGCGCCGACCAGCCGGGGAGCAATTCGGCGAAAATGCTCCCGGAACCACCATCGCCCGTCGAGCACCAGACCCAAGTACTTCATATGAGCCTGGATGCTGATGTGGACGGAGTTGACGACTAGCGAGACGCCGATTGGCGGCCTTACGCGTGGCCCATGGAACAATAGGGCCTCCGTCTTATTTAGGGCCACCCTGAGCCCCAGCGCCTCGATTCGCCCGACCATCTCCTCGGTGCCGACATGGACGTCCGCACAATGTCCCCTGCGGGACTCGCGCAGAGGACACTGCGCCCCTCCAAATAGTCCGCCACCAGCCGCCTCAGGTACAAGGGCACCCCATGAAATCGGAGCGCCTCCCTGATGCAGCTGAATGGCAGACTATTGAATGCGTTGGCGATGTCCAGCGACACCGCCAACAGCACTCCCCCGCCGGTGACAGCCTCCGCGGCCGTCTGCCTCAGTCGTAGCAGGGCCCCGATGGTCGAACGCCCCCTTCTAAAACCGAATTGAGCGTCCGACAGATCGGGCCCCACCTCCTCCAGGTGCTGGACGATGCGGGCAGCGAGGATGCGCTCCAGCAGCTTACCCACATCGTCGAGGAGCACGATGGGCCTGTAGGCCGACGGCGAATCCGGGGGCCGTCCCGGCTTTGGCAGGAGAACCAACCTCCCCTCCTTCCAGCACTCAGGGAACCGTCCAGACGCCAAACAGGCGTTGTACAGCTGCCTGAGGCGAGGCTCGAGCTGCTCGAGGAGCGACGTCAGCACCCGGACTGGTATTCCGTCCGGGCCGGGGGCCGTGGTCGCGGAACGAATCCGCGCCACAGCTGCTCCCACTTCCGTCTCCGTCACGGGCGGAACACTCTCGTCGTCAGCCTCCCGGTCTTGTTCTGGCGAGGCCATGACCGGGGGCGTGTGTTCCGACTGCCGTGGAAACAGCTCCTCGACCACCCTACAGAGGAAGTCGGGCTGGAGGGTCTCGGTGAGGGGGGGGCCCTGCGCGCGAAGCTTGTTCAGCGACGCGCGATACGGGCGACCCCAGAGGTCACGGTCGAGACCGTCCAGCATCTCCTGCCAACTCGCACCCTTGGCGGCTCGGATGGCCAGCCGAAAGGCCGTCCGCGCATCGCGGTACGCCTCGTACAGCTGGCCCTCCCGCTCAGCGTCGCGGTGACGCCGCCGGCTGCGGGTGTAGGACCTTCGGGCTCTGATACATGCCGCACGAAGGTCCGCCAATCTTGGGGACCACCAGTAGACCCCCTGCCTCGGAGGTAGACGCCGCCGCACTCTGGGCATGGCCGCATCGCAGATCTGCGTTAACGCACTGCGGATGCGGACAGCCTCGGCGTCCACCCCGTCCACTGGGGGCGGTGAGGACAGCCACGTGTGAACGATGGCCGCCTCCGCCAGTAGGTCCCTGTCAAGACGACCCACAGCCCACCGCGGAAACGCGGGAGCTCCGTCCGCCCTGTGATCCCTACCGGGGTCCCGGAGAGGGGAGACCTCCATCCGGATGTACCGGTGGTCCGATAGGGTCTTCGCCTCCTCCAGGACACTCCAGTTCCTCACCCGTGGTGCGACAGCGGGGCTAGCGAACGACAAGTCCACTATCGACCCGCCCTGCTGCCGCACACACGTGTTCACTGAGCCCCTGTTAAGAACACAGAGGCCCAGTGAAGCCGCCCACTCGATGACCGCCCGCCCGCGGTCGTCCGTCATAGGGGACCCCCACGCCGTGGATTTGGCGTTGAAGTCCCCCAGAACCAGGACGAGGCCCGGTGCTAGTCGCCGTATCGAGGCCTCCAGGTTGGTGAGGGAGGCCCCGAAATCGTCCATTCTCCTGGTAGGGGAGAGGTATACGCTGTAGAGCGTGACCCCTCCCCACTCCGCCGCGACAAATTCCTCGCCCCTATCCAAAAGAGACAAGGACGGGAAGTGCCGCTGCGTTGAGACGACGATTGCCGCAGTTCCGTTTCGGCTGACCACCCAATTGGGGCGATCAGGCACGCAGTACGGTTCTGCGACTACGGCTGCACCAATCGACCACTCCGCCATGGATTGCAGGAGTAAATCCTGCGCACCGGCGGAGTGGTTGGTGTTGGCTTGTAAGAGGTGGTGCATGGATGGTGTAGCCATTAACGGGCTGTATCCATGACCTCCCTCTCGCCGGCGGGCGATCGGACCGCGCTAGGAGCGGGAGCGGCCGTGGTCGGAGGGCCGCCCCGCGTGGCATGGTACCTCGCAGAGCTACTGACAGCAGCCGGTCAACCTAATGCCATTTTTATTTATATCTAATCAAAATTCAAAAAAAATGTTTCGTTAATCTAGCTTCTAAAATAACCAATTTTCAAATAAACTTTCATCCCCTATTTTTATTTTACGCCCTTAAGGATAATTTTTTTATAAAATTTTAATGTCATATTTATTTATATCTAATCGACAGCCTAAAAATAAGTTTCAAGCTTCTGGCTTTAAAATGACAATACTTTATTTACAACTTTTCAACCCTTTTTTACATTAAAAAGTAACCTATGTCATTTGTCAGATTCTAGACTATCTGTGTACCAAATTTCATTTTGATCGGTTCATTAGTTTTGCGGTGAAAGAGCGACAGACAGACAGACAGAGCTACTTTCGCATTTATAATATTAGTAAGGATTATATTCCTAAATTTGTACATTCCTTAGTTCCTTAGTTTGAATTTCACTTATATGAAAGTCTTTTACTATACCCATAGGAAAAAAAACCATAGTAACCACTCACTCACATAGAAAGCGATATTTAGGTAAATAAAAGAAAAAGAAAACTTCTTCAGTAAACACTTTTATTACATAAATTTCTGCCAAAAACTTATTACGTTTTCCATCATACATTTCAAAGTTATTTCTTTGTCCTACATTTACACTAGAGTTTTGAGTGATTATTAACTTGTCACCGCAATATTGAAGAACTTATATATAACAAAATTATTACTTGAATAAGATACTTATCAATTGAAAGGAAATAATTCTACATTTATAAAATAGATATTAAGGTAACCTATAAATTTAGGTCATGTTTCTTGCTATACCAAAAAATAATATTTTCTCAAACATGCTTTGGAAATTTGAGCATTATTTTGACAATCTTTTTCGAGATAAATCGAAATTGCTGTACTGACCAAATACATGCGAGCAGCGGCCGGCAAAAAATGTATGAAAATCTATATCTGTCGTGTTTTAGCGACCAAATAAATATATATGTAAATTCATATCTATCGTGTATTTTAAAAATGCAACGATTTGTTACTTCAAATTCTAGCAACCATAGATATCAGATATATCAGAGTTTTATTTAAATTTTGAACTGGCTTGAAAAAGAAAGCTGTTTAATAATGAAAAAAAAAAAACAAATGAACCTTTAAGCTCGTGAAAAATGTTGTTCGTTGTTCGTCATGTATACAGTTCTACTTAATACTACTTTGTTTTTATTTCCGCGCGTTATTTGAGAAAAGCACTATACATTATACAAGCCTTGGCCACAATTAAAAATTGATGGACTTAAGTATGTGTGCATCGGCTACGCCTCGGCCTACATTTACACGTTCGTCCATCAATACCTCTTTTGCTGGCCGCTGCAGTAATGTACTATATTTCAACAAACACTATCATCATCAACATTCTCCTAATCTTATCACAATTACTTGGGGTCGATACAATATATACTCTTCTTTCATAGTACATATTATAAAAGTTATTGACAATAGTGTTATGACCGGCTGCCTGCTATACGTCAATCCTCCTTGAGAATGTAATTGTTGACCAAACGGCATTAGATGGAGTTGGCTCAGGTCACTGTAAGTCTCTTAGTCGTCTTTTACGACATCCACGAGCAAAGTAAGGGTTAGTAATATTCGCAGCCGCTACCACACAGCCAACTTCAATAGACACTTGAGGGGAAAATCCCATTAGTTAAAGCTTATAAATTTACTTACCATATTTATTTAAACAAATTTGTTACTTCACTTGATTTAGATCTCTATTGAAGAGAAAATCACATTAGTTGTAGTTACATCATCTCAGTTCATATATGTCCCTCTGTTGGGCTCGAGCCTCCTCCATAATGGGAGGGTAATTGACCTAATATACCACGCTGTTCAGACGTGTTGGTATAGGGTTTTGTTTCAAGGTTTCCTTCTCTCGCATAGATGTTATATGCGTTTTATATCCCTTAGTCGTCTTGTACGATCACCCCCGTAAGATAGGGGGTGGTGAATTGTGTTGTAATCTATGAGTAACAGTAAAAGAAATATAATAATGTATTCGGGTACATAAATATCGAAATGTAACAGATATAGCCCGAAAAATTAACACCTTGAAGGGACGGTGAGCGGGACACATCACTCGAAGTAATAACAATTGTTGGGGAGGAAAGTTTCTCGAATATCAACCATGAATCCAACGAGGTAAAATAGAACAATCTTAACGCAAAACCAAAGTACGCTGAGCGGTTGATTCTATCTCCAACATTGCCGGATGTCCTACTCGCATGCAAATTCAAATATTCTTCATCATCTGCCGGGCTCGAGCCTCTTCCACACTATAAAGGTAATTGACTTGCACCATGCTGGTCAGACGTGTTGGTATAGAGTTTTATTTTGAGTTTCCTTTCTCTTGCATAGATGTTATATGCATATTTTATCCCATAGTCGTCTTTTACGATCACCCAAGGGTAAGATGGGGTGCGGAGTCCTCCGGCTCGGAGTCCTTTCGGCTGGTGCAGGTATTGTCGGGGCACGGATGCTTCGGTTTGTACCTGCACACGGTCGCGTATAGGGAATGGACTCCAGACTGCCACCATTGCAGCAGTGACGAGGACACGGCACAACACACGCTGGAGGTGTGTCCGAGCTGAACGGGCAGCGCCGTGACCTCGTCGCTGTTATCGGTACTGACCTGACGCTGCCAGCTGTCGCGAAAGCGATGATCGACAGCGAGAGGAACTGGGACACGGTCGCCGCCTTCTGCGAGTCTGTCATCTCGCAGAAGGAGGCGGCGGAACGAGTCCGAGAGGATTCTCGTGACCCGGGCCGCCGTCAGCGGCCGGGGCAGCGCAGGCGCGAATATCTGCGCCTGATGCCGCCCTAACCGAGGCTTCGGGTGATTGGACCAGGGAATTGTCCGGTCACCCGACGTGAGGCCACCGCGTGAGGGCGACGCCCCGACGGCGAAAGCTGTCGGGGCGTCGACACGAGAGGAAACTGTAAGGGTAAACCGCCGGGCGGGCCACTGAAGACAAAGATCGGGTACCGGTGGCCCGCTCGCACGGCGAAGAGAGGTGTTTGCAGGGTGGGTCCATGGGGTTAAGCGCCGCCTCTTCCGTCGCCCCGGGCCGATTTGCCGGGGCGCGACCACATCTATGGTCCCACCCTGCGAAAAAAAAAAGTGTAAGATGGGGTGGTAAATTGTATTCTTAGTACCGTCACCACACAAAAAGTACTCTAAATAGCAAGTAAAATGATAAAATATTTTTATAGCCAAAAAATTTAATAAGATTCGAAAGTATTAAAGAAGCTAACCTTAAATCCTATTTAAAAAAAAATGCAGAATAAGTCTATTTAAATATTAGGAGTTTGACTACAACCAAGATGTTAAATTAAAGGCATCAAACTTATAAATTTAATCCATTACGATCGAATTTCAACCACAGGGCGACCTACATACTTCTCGTTTATTACTTTTAAAGTTATTCCAATTACTGAAATTTATCATTTAATATTCTTAATTATTTATAAAAACCTGATTACGAGCGAAAAATTATTGTTACAAGTGGGATTCGAACCCACGCTTATTGGAAATACGTTCCAATCGTGCTGCCACTTACACCACCGTGAACTATTGTAGGACATTCAATTCTCGCATCGTATTATATTTTCGTCTTTAAGGAGACGTGTGTGTGGTGTGGGTTTTAATCCCACTTGTGACAATCATGTTTCGCTCGTAATCGAATTTTTATAAATGATCAAGCATATTAAATGCTAAATTTCAATAATTCTTACAAATTTAATCCATTACGATCGAATTTTAACCACCGGGCGACCACCCGCTTCTCGTTTATTACTTTTAAAGTTATGTTAAAAAAATAAATGAGAAAAAATTGCAAATATTTTTACGAGTTTTGTATTTTGTATTTATATATTCAATACCGTCTTGTCAAATTTATTGCTTAATAATAACTCTTCAACTATAGCATACGGAAAACAGTCTTGTCAGTTAATGGAGCGATTGACGTGTTAATGGCTTCCCAGCAAACTTTTAGCTATTAATAATCCTAATCCATTAAGACAGACGAATGATTTTTTTTGGTTTGACCAATGCTAGCAGAGGATGTTGATATTTATTCAAATAGTTAAGGAATGTATGCTGATGGCCTCAATAGGTGATAGTATTGCCCAAATGCAAGACCAAGACTTGCTGCAAGAGTCTTGCAGTGCTAACTTAGACAGCATTTTACGATTCCTTTGGGCAAAGAAAGGATTATCCACATTTTATATTCTTAATAACAGTACACGGGGAAATAATTTTGTGTTATTTTGTAATAGTCTCATGATAGATAGTTGTGATTATAGCCCCACTCCCGTTAAGTAGTATGTACCTAATTATTGATAGTTGTACAGTTAGTGACACTAGATGAATGAAATTTTATTAATTGGATTTTTCAATTATATGTGAATTTTTCATTTCTATCAAAACAAGTGACTCTGTGTTATTCTAATAGCGAGAGTTGCAAGACTTGTGAGACTCACAAGAGTATTGCCTTTGAGCATCACTAATAGATGAAGAGGAGAAATACTGAGACTTATGGAAGCCCAGCACTGCCTTTTTATTGCCACGGAAAGCTAGACAGGATGGCACTGGAATATTCTTACCCAAAATAAAAATCTGTCCCCCCCCCCCCCATCTTACTTAGCTGGTGGCAAACTAATATAAATTTCATAAATCGCGTGATCTAAAAAGATAGAGTACATTTTTAGATCACGCGAGTTTTGTACTATAAACTATAATTATCATTTTACTGTGTGACGACTAGGATGATAATGCCTTATCTCCAAATTGTGAGGACTGTGACGTGGTAGAGGACATGCAGCACATTTTATTAAAATGTAAAAGGAATAGTACCTATAGATCTAATTACTTTCCAGCTGTGACAAGTAGGGATGTCGGAATTTGTAACACGCTTGTAGCCGATCCTATTTCTAAAATCGGCCAAGTGCGAGTTGTACTCGCACACGAAGGGTTCCGTAAAACTAAAAAAAATATTTATGCAGTAGTTTTTTTTTATATTAAATCAAGTTTTTTTTTTGTGCTGTGTGGTAGCGGCTACGAATACTACCAACCCTTACTTTGCTCGTGGATGTCGTAAAAGACGACTAAGAGCTTTTAACGACCTGGGCCAACTCCATCTGATGTCGTTTGGTCAACAATTACATTCCCAAGGAGGGTTGACGTCTGGCAGGGGGCCGGTCATAAAACTATTGCCAATAACTTTTACATTATGTACTATGAAAGAAGAGAACATATTGTATCGATCCCAAGTAATTGGGATAAGAGTAGGAGAATGATGATGATGAATTCAAGTTTCTTTTTTCTTTGATATTAATTCAAGTTACACCTAAATTAGTAGTTTTAATAAATATTAAAGCTAGAAATTTTTAAAACATTTAATGAACACGTTTTTAAACAATTTTATTTATAATATTATATTATTAAATTATTACAAATAAATTTTGCAAAAATAAATAGCAAAAAGAGCTCGGCGGCGGTGAGATTCGAACTCGTGCCTACGGTGTCTTAAATCAGCGCCTTAGACCACTCGGTCACGCTGCCTGTTCATTGTCAGTGCAAAATTAACTACTGCTTGTTAACCATACACGTTCAGGTGAAAAGGGGTAGTGAGTTTAAAATGATTAAAAATATTTTTTTTATATGATGTAATCAAAAATTTACAGTTTTCACAATTTTTCCTTAATCTGTGCTATAAGACGTTGCTTCGTTCCAAATTTCAAGATTCTGAGTTGACGGGAAGTACCCTGTAGGTTTTGATTCCCGTGCGAGTGTCGAAAATTTGCAGAAATTTGCAACATAAATAGCTATATCTTTTGATTGCGTTAGCTTAAAAGTTTGATTTTTTCACAGCTCTAAGGGACAGTAGACCTGAGTATTTGATATAAATTTCAGCTTGATACCTCCACGCGTTCCTGAGAAAAAGAGTCTTGACAGACAGACAGACAGACGGACAGACGGACGGAAGGACAACAAAGTGATCCTATAAGGGTTCCGTTTTTTCCTTTCGAGGTACGGAACCCTAATAAATGTAAATTATTATAGTTAGTTTTAGATAATTATTTACTATTTACAACATGATTATTTGTTATTAATTATGCAATTGTTTTATAGGGTGATGTAGTTGCTCAGCAAAGACAAAGCCTTCTACTAAAGGAAAAAGAAAGAATAACGCCAACATCTTCGTAAAACATCTCTAAGTGCTTTACATCGACCAGGACCAACACCATCTGGTCAATAATTAAATTACCAAAAAGGTTTGATATTAGGTAGGCTGCCTGTCATAAAACTATGGCTATAACTTGCAATACATACAATGAAAGAAAAAATGTGTGGACCTCATGTAATTGAGATAAGAGTAGGATGTTAGTGACTTTAATAAGCGCATACGTTATGACTTCGGTAACCAACCTTTTTTTTTTTCTTGAGGTGGGCTATGTATGTGGCCACGCTCCGCCAAATCTGTCCGGGGCGACAGAAGAAGCGGCGCACGACCCCATAGACCCACCCTACATGTACCTATCTATGCCGAGCAAGCAGGCCACCGGAACTCGGTCTTTGTCTTCGGTGGCCCGCCTGGTGGTTTACCCTCGCGTGTATCTTCTCGAGTCGACGCCCCGGCACCTTTCGCTATCGGGGCGTCGTCCTCACGCGGTGGCCTCGCGTCGAGGCAACCAGACTAATCTCCGGTCCGGTCACCCGCTCGGTAACCAACCTGAACCTTAATTTTGCGAATGCCCACCTTAATAGTGAACCAATGTATTACACGCTAAGCATCGGATTGTCTTATTTTTCTCAAATAAATAAGTCATAAATATAAAAGAATAATTTAATTTACAGAACTTTAATTTCCCGTGTGGTGATGGAGTAAGAATACAATTCACCACCCCTATCTTACCTATGGGTGATCATAAGAGACGACTATGGGATATAAAACGCATATTACATCTATGTGAGAGAAGGAGAACTCGAAAGAAAATCCTATACCAACATGTTTGACCAGCGTGGTATAGTAGGTCAATTTCCCTCCCATTATGGAGAAGGCTTGAGCCCAACAGTGGGATATATATCAGCTGAGATAATGATGATGAATTCTAATTAAACTCTTTGGTTAATTGAATGTCTGTAATTAGTTTAAAAAACAATTTAGCCATTTCTTTCGATTAAATGAATTTGTCAAACTTTGAGGCGTTTTAAAAACCTAAGACATCATCATTCAACTTTCATCACCACTCCTGAACGTGGGCCTATAAAATATAACGTGACTTTTCATTAGAGATGTTATTGACATGATTTTTACACTAGCGGATTGGCAATCTCAATAAGATTATAATCTTCTCGGCAAACACTGCTATCCATTCTCCCGGTGACCTCTCAGTTTACCACGTGCAATTAAGGGGGTTTTTTTGTTAGGCTGTGATCTGGACATACGCCGTCCATTCCGTCCGGGGTGACGGAAGGATGATGCATAGCCCCATAATCCACCGTATTCCCTCCCCGTCGCCATTAGGACGGCCACTAGTACCGCTTACTTGACATCCGTGGCCAGCCCGGCGAGTTACCGTTTCAGGTACCATCCCGTGTTGACATCCCGGCATGCAAGTAAAGGATGTCGATAACTGTATCCATATTCCACGGCCATGTGAAATAACTGTATTATGTTAACTAATATAATTTCTTCATTATCATCATCATCATCTCAGCTCAAATAATTCCACTGAGCTCGGGCCTCCTCCACAATAAGAGGAAATTTACCTCACTGGTAAGACGTGTTAGTAGAAGGCTTAATTTAAAATATTCCTTCTCTTAGAGCAATGTCATCTGCATATTATATCCCTTATTTATCCCTTATTATTTCTCTTTTACGACACACAAGGAAGAGATGGAAATAGTGAATCGTACTGCTACTCCGTCACCACACGGATAATATGCATATACGTCATAATGTCTTATTATCTATCAATTATTATACATTTCTCTAGTTTTAAGCTAGAAATGTAGGTTATAATATACTATTTAAACTTTTAAACCATCGCAGATAATCAAATTCTGAATAGTAGAAATTTGCTTCTGCTCTTAATTCAGTGAGAGAGAATCGGATAAGCAAAACCCCTTCCTTCTTGTCCTTATTCATTTTCCTACAATCATCATCATCATCATCACAGCCCATAATATCCCACTGTTGGGCTCGGGCCTCCTCCGTAATGGGAGAGAAATTAACCTACTATACCGCGCTGGTCAGACGTGTTGGTATAGGGTTTTGTTTCGAGTTTGCCCTCTCTCGGATAGATGTTATATGCGTTTTATATCAATTAGTCGTCTCGTACGACCACCCACGGATAAGATATGGGGTGGTGAATAAATATCCTGCAATCATGCAACTGCGGCAGCTACTTGGTTGAACTCCTACTATTTATATCCATTCATTACCATCAAGTGACCTGCCTGGTCGTCTTTCATCAAAGGCAATAAATAAAACCACGTTAGTAGAATAATGCAAACTCATATGATCTTTTAGTCGGCTTTTACGACACCCATGAAACGCCCCAAATATTGATGTTAAGTATCATACAGACTATCGTACGTGATACCTGAATTTTAGATATCGTTGTTAAAAATAACCAATAGTCTATTAACAGATTTCAAAGAAAAATTAAAAAAAAAATATCCTTTGTACAAAACTCGATTACCAAGTGAAAAAAAGATGTCACAAGCGGGATTCGAACCCGCGCCTATTGGGATTCCGGCCCAATCGTGCTGCCACTAGTGCACACTACACACACACAGTGGCAGCACGATTGGGCCGGAATCCCAATAGGCGCGGGTTCGAATCCCGCTTGTGACATCATTTTTTCACTTGGTAATCGAGTTTTATAAATAATTAAGCATATTAAATGCTAAATTTCAGTAATTTAAATCCTTTATACAAAGTTGTTTATGAACGAAAAATTAATGGCACATGAGCACAACTATCGGAAATACGTTCTAATAGTCCTGCCACTAAGAAAAGTGTAAGCTGTAGTATGACATTCAATTTGTGGCTCGTATTATTTTGTCGTATTTATGGGCGATGTGTGCTGGCTACCGAAGACAGATCGGGTACCGGTGGCCCGCTCGCACGGCAAAGAGAGGCGCTTTGCAGGGTGGGTCTATGGGATATTGCACCGCCTCTGCCGTCGCCCGGGCCGATTTCGTGGGGCGTGAGCACAGGATAGTCCACCGCAAAAGAAAAAGAAAAGACGTGTGCTATCTACCCGACAATGATTACACGTTATACAGATTTTAATACTCTAATTTTGCAATTAGAATTGTATTAAACGATGTCACAACCCTGATATCCAAATTACTGCAATTTAGTATTTAACATGCTGACTTATTTCAAAACTTGATTACGAGCGAAATAAAGTTTGTAAATAACCTAGCATTTTAATTAATTTTTTATAATTTACCTAGAAGTTTATTTTTTTAATTAAATAATTTAACTACAACAAAAGTTTTTATATAATTTAGCATGTTAAATGCTAAATGTCAGTAATTTGTATATTCGTTTAGTAATAAGGTAAAAATACAATTCAACGTGTCTTTCATTACCACAGATGTCATAAGAGACGACCAAGTAATACAAGCAGATGACGTCACTTTAAGAGAAAAAAGACGTCTTAGTTGTAGGACCATGCTGTTGATAGTTCTTTGTCTACAGTCGTGGGCCGGTTCGTCTGGGGTATTACCACACTCTCGCAGAAGATCGACATCTGAGTAATGACAATGTGCAATACGCTTCGTTCGGTGAGTGAGAGAGCCGGAAGCCCAACTGTGTGGGTTTTGGGTTTGGGGCCTGTATTGGTTGGCTGCGGCCTAGTTGTACCCTTGGTATTGCAAAGGTCCATGGGCGGCAGTGACACTTACCATCAGGTGTGCTGCTTGCTAGTTTGCCACCATAAGAAATAAAAAGAAAGAAAGAACAAAACTAAAGCATAAGATGACCTACAAAGGTCATTTATTCTTTTATTTCTATTTTTTTATTCTTTTTTATTTCTATTTTTAGTCACTACTCTTTTCTGCATACCCAACTCTCGCTTCCATACAGTAATGTTGGGACAAGCACTGCGTTATGTATTGCTACACGTGCCTTCTGACTGAGGTGGTGGCTGCCGAGAAGTTGCCCCAACGCTCCGTTCACTCTATTTCCCGCATTCACTCTTCGCTCTATATCAGTGGTGTACCTTCCATCTCGGCTAAATATAAAAAGAGTATGAAAGTAAAATTAATGCGGTCGAAATGCGATCTCTGCGGAAAATCTGTGGAGTTAGGCTGACCGACCGCATTCGTAACGACGACGTAAGAAAGCGAGTAGGTATGAAAGAGAGTATTGGTGTAAAGATGCGAAAGGGAATGCTCCGATGGTTCGGACATGTGGAAAGAATGCCGAACGAATGTCTGGTTAAGAAGATATACAATGCGAAAGTGGAAGGATGTAGGTACCGAGGGAGACCGAGACTAACCTACCTAGACCAGATCAGTCATGTACTGAAGGAAGGTGGAGTCAAGAGTCTCCGAAACCGGCGAGCGTGTATGAAGAGAATTATGAATGTTGAGGAAGCGAGTGAAGTATGCAGAGATAGAGTTCTCTGGCACTCTGTTCTCTCTGCCTACCCTGCAAGGGATATGGCGTGATGATATATATGTATGTATGTATGTTTTTTAGTCACTATTTTTTTTTATTATAAATTGAAATTAAATTTTACAATTTGCAACGATTTCTTTCGATTTTCTTTTTGTAATCTGAATTATTATTATGACAGTTATTTTTATTTATTATCGATATTTTATTCATCATCATTCTCCTATTCTTATCCCAATTACTTGGGATCAAAGCAATATGTACTCCTCTTCTTACATATTGCAAGAGTTATTGGCAATAGTTTTATGACCAGCCGCATGCCAGATGTCAACCCTCCTTGGGAATGTAATTGTTGACCAAACGGCATCAACTGGTGTTGTCCCAAGTCGTTATAAGGCTGGAGACTTTGCTAAGAGCAAAGTAAGGGTTGGTAGTATTCATAGCCGCTACCACACAGCGATTTATCAATATTTTATTATAATGTGAAGTAAGGAAATAATCCGTGTATTACGGGGAACTTTATAAACATATAATAAACGCATATAAATTACACTCAGACTTAGAAGAACAAGTTCTGAATCGCACGAAATACTATTCTGTTTGGTAATGAAACCTACGACACTAAGTACTCTAGCTCGATATCTTTACCAGCACAATTAAACTTAGAGTCAATTAAACTTAATTCGATTTTTTCTTTTCTATTATAAAAGAGTTTCATGATCAATAAAGGAACGTAAATAAACCGTAAAACAATTAGAATGAATATTTTTTTAATATTTTTTTAAGCCCTTAATTTTTTTTTTAGTCCTGCCCACCCTTTTCTTTTTCTTTTTTTTTGCGGTGGGCTATGGACGTCGCGCCCCGCCAAATCGGTCCGGGGCGACGGAAGAGGCGTCGCGCAACCCCATTAACCCACCCTGCAAGCACCTCTTCTTCGCCGTGCGAGCGGGCCACCGGTACCCGATCTTTGTCTTCGGTGGCAGTCCTGCCCACCCTGCGCTAAGGAAATAATTCTTGTATTGCGGGGGACTCTACAAACATATAATAAACGAAGACAAATTACACCCAGACTCGGAACTTTGTTCCTGAATACATATTGAATGCTTTGTGGAGCGTACAAAGTCAAGTATTGTCCTGCGTGGGATCAAATACAAGGAACTTGCACGAAAGGTCGGTATCTTAACCATTACGCCATCTGTCCAGTCAAACATTTAAAAAAAAAATACAAACTGGGTAACGTAAAAATGTACCTATAATTATAATTGTTTGGAATATAGCTAATACGTACATTCAGTGGGCCCGCCATTACGTCACTCACTGCTTTGTCGATGGACAGCTGTCAATATCGTTTATAGATAGATAGACATATTTCTTATAATTCTATCCTAACTTCGTATATTATCCATTAATATCTGGATGACCGAGCTTTCGCTCGGTATTTTCTTTTTATTGTGTTTTGAAAATATATTTAAATATAATAACAATAATTAATTTAATAATAAAAAAAAATTAAAAAGTCCAATGTAATAAAAAAGAGAAACAGGATCCGAACCGGGCTCGATTAGACTGCTCGATTATCCAATTGAGGTGTCATAATGACAGCGCCAAAATTTGCCTAGATATTTTAATAGTTGTCAGCCAACGCAAAATTATATCTTTTCATTGCCTGAAAATATTGACAAAACAATATTTTCTAAGCTAGATCGATTAGTCGACCCGGAACCCCCTGCATACTAAATTTCTTAAATATAGTTGGTGCCGTTGCCGAGATTCAGAATATATATACAGGGTGACTGGTAAAAGATTGTACATATTGAGGGAGGGTATTCAGTACTCGATTCTGATACCGAATATATAAAAAAAACTGATACTTAAATTTTGAACTAATTGTCCTATAAAAATGATTATTTAGGTACACCTCCGCATAAATATTGAAATTGCATTAAAATAGTAATTAGCCGAGCGCGTGAACTTGACAACGGTGCTTACATATCTAGTAGCTCCCCGCCCGAACTGCCCTCCACCCCGATAGGGTTATCCCGGGGTCATTACCTCGGCGTGATTCACGCTCAGTCAAAGCGCACGCGCCGCTTCGATTGTTTGATAACTTAAGTGTCTTTCGATCACCTGCGCTTTCATTTTGACCGTGACTATTTGTATGTAAAGTGTGATAAAATGTCTTATTCGCACGAAGAGTATTGGGAAATGGTTCGTGCTTATGCTCGAGCAAATGATAGTGTACGAGGTGCCATTGATTTGTATCGCGAGATGTTGCCGAACCGCCGAGTACCTACTTACTACACAATGCTGAGCGTAAATCAGTGTTTACGTGAATTTGGACAATTCACGGTACCAGCGCATGCCCAAGCCCGAGGGAGAGAACCATACTCTGTTCATCTACAAGAGCAAATTCTAGAGTATTTCGAAGAGAACCCCCAAGCGAGCACTCGAAATGCTGCCAGGCGCTTTGATGTATCGCAATGGACTGTGTGGAATGTTATGCACCGAGAAGGTCTACATGCTTACCATTTTCGGCCCGTTCAAGAACTTGGATTGAACGACCATGAGCCACATGTGAATTTTTGTCGATGATTTTTAGAAAATACAGACAAGAATATTTTGTTTACTGACGAGGCCACGTTTACAAAACTAGGCATATTTAATGTGCATAATGAACACTGGTGGAGTCATTCTAATCCACACGTTACGCGACAAAACGCTTACCAACATAGGTTTAGTGTTAGTGTGTGGGCAGGTGTTCTAAATAACTGTTTGCTGGGCACATATTTTATTGAAGGCAGACTAGACAGTCAATCATACCTAAACCTTTTAGGTAGTGTAGTAAATGATATGCTGGAAGATGTACCTGTCATTTATTTACAAAACTTATACTACCAGCATGACGGAGCGCCCGCTTATTATCAGGTGCAAATGCGCGAGTTTTTACACAATCACTTTGGCAGTAATTGGATAGGTCGCGGAGGGCCTGTGCCATGGCCAGCGCGCTCTCCCGACCTTACTCCGTTAGACTTTTATTTGTGGGGTGAGATCAAACGCCTTGTGTACGCTACAGAGTACTCCAACAGGATAGAATTAAAGGCGAGGATAATAACTGCTTTTGATAAAGTTCGGAGTGATCAATTTGTATTAAACCATGTGAAAAACAATATGTATAAACGTGCCGAACTGTGCATTACGCGAGGCGGTGAACATTTTGAACAATTATTACGATTAGTTTAATTTTTGAGTGCATATTCACTGAATCTTTGTAAATTAATAATGTTAGTAACTAAAGTTGACCATTTACGTACGCGAAAGGGTAAGCATTTATTTTATTAACTTTTGTTTGCCGGGATTAGCGTAATTGTTAATAGTTTTATTATTTAATCACTGTACGTAGGTATGATTCCCCTTTTTAAATACATCAGAAATACCAAGATGCCTCCTTATTTATTTCAAATGCCTCTAATACAACTTAAGTACCTACATCAAAAATTATTAATTTAATTTTTAAATTTATTTATGAACGTTTATTATTACCTTCTACCTAGGTATTAAGCTTGTCCTAAGCTAGGATCAAAGTATGAAGGAAAAGTGGCTGATACCTTTATCAATGACTGTAACTCGATAGCGCGCCGATACCTATCGCTCGCGCGATGACCATCTTTTTGAGAATCTTGCAATACTAATATTATTGAGGTTTACTGTGTAGTTAATTCATATTGCCTTGTTATTACATTTTTATTGGTTACATGTGACCATTATCTATCGTTTCCCAAAATATGTACATTCTTTTACCAGTCATACTGTATATATGTATATATTAGGGTGTGCCAAAAGAAGACGATTTTTTTTTGCTCTCAATCCAAAATATCTTAGAATATGTCTCAACAAAGCTCCCGTTAAAAGCGGAGCTCAAAATTCCAATTCTAAGATGTCCTCCATCGAACTTAAAGTTTTTCCGTTTAAATAACATAGGAAACATGATTTTTTATTAGTTTTTGGTCCTGCAAACTGTGATGAAATTATTTAAAAAAAAACGAATGTATGGACCTTGTTTGTTATTAAATTTGGTACAAAAAATTCTTTTGAATCGAATTTCTATCTTCAATATTTGATTTGTTACATAGCTTTGAAATTCAAATTTCCGGTTTTTTGCATTTTTTAACTAAACTGCAAGAGTTAGACAAAAATATTAAATGGCAAATTTGTAGAACTTTTAATATTCTATAAAAAAGTTTTTGTCAATTCTTTTATATCATCAATAATAACAAAGTTACAGGCTTATGTAAATTTATTTTTTCAAATTTTCGCTTTTACGAACTGAAATATCGATAATTATACAAAAAAAATGGTGCAAATTTGTTAACACATCAAACATACATACATACATACATATCATCACGCCATATCCCTTGCAGGGTAGGCAGAGAGAAACACATCAAACTTACAATAAAATTTGGTGAGTAAGATGTTTCGTAGTATCAAACCATAAAATTTACAGACTGAGTTAGTCATATTTTTATGATTTTTCAACTATTTTATAAAATATATTGATAAAGGATATGAAATATAATTAAAATATAAAAACCTTAGTCAATTTACGACAAAATTGCTGTTTAAAGATTAGATTAGATAGATACATATTCTAACTTCGATGGATTGGAGAGGTGTTTTGTACGTTAGGCTAACGTGTAACATAGAGTATCCTCTATTTTGAATTTAGAGAAGGCAAGCATGAACAAGGCAGATTAATAGCTAAGTTCAAAGAGTTACTAAGGGAAATTACTGAAATTTGGCATTTAACATGCTAAGCTATTTATAAAAACTTGATTACGAGCGAAAAAATAATGTCACACATGGGATTCGAACTCACACCTATTAGAATACCGTTTCAGTCGTCCTACCACTTAGACAAGTGTGAGCTGCCGTAGTAGTTTTGCCGTAGTTTTCTGTGATGCCAATAACTAGTCAGCCTCGAAGAGTTTCTAAGACACCTATTGAAAACGTTTTCTATGTGATGACAGAGTAAGATTACAATTCACTACCCTCTTGCCCGAGGCTGTCGTAAAAGCCGACGAAGGACCGACGATATAACAGTCAGAAAAAAATGATGAAAGGGAAGTAAAATACGAAATAAAACCTCTTTTATGTTATGATATATGCTTAACTTGTTATAATTAGAACTAAGTAAACGCACCCGTAAGCGTCCCTCCAAATTCGTTGTCATCTGTCACCATGTATTATATTAGTGGCACTTCTAGCACCATATAATATATTATGGTACTATTATTGGGTGTTTCCAGGTTTTTAATGATACTTCAATTAAGACTTATTATAATTTTAATGTTGCCGGACAGACTTGACTATTAAACAGGACATGTAAAAAATGTCTTTTTTATGTGAAGGATGACAGCGATTTTATAGGGACGTTTAAGGGTGCGTTTATTTAGTTCTAATTATAACAAGTTAAACATATATCACAACATTTTATTAAAAAAAAAACAGAGAAGAAGAAAAGAGAACCAAAATAATACCATTTTTAGCAGGTGATTATAATACATAGTTAGTGATTTTTCCTCCTGTTATTGTAGGAGGCTCAGGCCCAGCAGTGGGCAAGTATGAGCTGAAATGAAGTTACTTAGACTTTCGATTTCGAAAAAAAAACGATCATTAGAGAAATTAATATTGAATAAATGCTTAATTTTGGTAATTTCTGTTGTGGTAAATTAAGAATAGAATCGTAAAAACCGAATCGTAAAAACTGGCTGATTTTAGAAGTTTATATATATAGCATTGTTTTTAGGTATTTATTCATAAATTAATAATTTTTACAATAATATGTACATTTAACGCTGTTTTAAATTAAAATATTTACAGAAAATGGAAGAAAAGAAATAAAAAATAACAAAAGGTGCAATCAGGCATCAAAAAAATCCTCCGCATCACTGTCCATCGGTAATGTGCTCAGAAGGCTGGCAACATAACCACGTTGAATGGCAATGTTAAGCTTTTGTGCAAAATATAGGCCAGCGTTTCTAATCACGTGAAGCAGCGATACATTTTTTTGCGACCTCTTTAAATAAAATGTGAGTATTCGGACCAAGACCCAAGCGTTTCGACCCCAAACGGCTTGAAAATATAATTTCCAACAAGGTTATTATACTTTCGTTTTTAGGTTTTTTTTTTTTTTTTTTTTTTTATTGCTTATGGCGGCAAACGAGCAGACAGCACACCTGATGGTAAGTGTCACTGCCGCCCATGGACCTTTGCCAATGGTATAACTAGGCCGCTGCCTACCAATACAACCCTGAACCCACCCCAGTTAGGCTTCCGGCTTAGATTCAAAGTTGGGTATAGACTAAAGTATGATTGGATGAACAGATTCAGTTAAGCGACTCTTGATGGATATCCATTAAGTTTTAATCGAAAGATGATAACACTCGCTACTTTTCCGCAACCAGAGACCATTGAAAATAATACGCAATTCAAATAGAAATGCTGCGTCATTTTTTGAAAGAATACTTACTCGGATTCAGAAAGTGCTCATTACATTAAAATAAGATTTTCTTTTCTTACTCCTCATCCTAATTTGATCTTCCTATATTCCACTTTATGTCAACCGCAGGATAATATTATTTATACTAAAATATTTCTTTCTCAATGGTTTATATACGTTTTATTATACATGAGAGCCCTACAAAATAAGAAATAGGTTGGCTTACGGTTATCACCTTTTTTTTTGCGGTGGACTATAGGATGTAGTCACGCTCCGCCAAATCGGTCCGGAGCGACGGAAGAGGCGGAGCGCGTTTCCATAGACCCACCCTGCAAAGCGCCTCGCTTCGCCGTGCGAGTATATGCGTGCGGGTATCCGATCTTTGTCTTCGGTGGCTCGTCCGGCTACTATCATCACCCTGGCATATTTTGCGAAGAGTCTTGATTCAAGTTAGGCAGTTATCTCCTTAGGACTTATACAGCTACCGAGAATAATTCATAGCTTTAACTTAAACTGCACAGATGGTATAATGGTTAAGATACCTTCCCTACCGATGACTGATGACCTTTCCTGCCAATGGCGTGGGTTCGATTCCTAAGCAGTTAGTTCTGAGTCTAAGTGTAATTTGTCTGCATTAATTATATGTTTGTTCAGTCGCCCGCAATACAAGGGTTATTTCCTTAGTGTCTTTTTAATATAAAAAAACTAGGTTGATAACATATATTTTGCTACTGTTTTAATGTTACTTATTATTTACGTAAAATACTTTCGAAATTACTGAAATTTTGTATTTAATATGCGTGATTATTTATAAAAACTTGATTACGAGCGAAAAATTATTATGTTGTTGAATCCCTATTAATCAAGTTTTTATAAATGCTTTCGTAATCTAATATATTTAAACGACTAAATCCTGTATATTTCTATATGTTCATATTCTTGGAAGCGGTTCCTACGATTTCCATAAAATTTAGTATGCAGTAGGTTTCGAGGCCGACAAATTGATCTAGCCAGGTTTATTTATATAAAACCTTATTTTATCAGTATTTTCGTGTAATGAAATAATATCATTAGAATATAAAGGCAAATTTAGCCGTTGCCATCAAGAATAAAAGTATCTAGCTCAGTTGGAAAATTGGAAAAAAAACATTCTGTAAATTCAGATGTCAGATGATTCTTCTCTGTCGCTCCGCACGGATTACCGGTGAATGACGTACCGTAGCCCTCCACCAAAATAAAAAAAAATACTATGGCTGAGCATAGATTTCGGTTATTACGACGGAGGAGCGACCACTTTAATAGCGTCGCTATATCTTGAGGTCTTTATATCCGAAATAATAAAAAATCACGTACATACATACTATTTACATTTATTTACTTATCACTTATTTATGTTAGACAAGGGTGTAGATAAATGTGTAATATTGCACTGCCTAAGTTTAGATTTTTGTGCACGCTGTAAGGTATATTCCATTTTTATAATTCCTTCTACATCTAATTTTATTTTGCCTTCACCAAATAAACCATACTTTTTGAGCGTTGTAATAGCACATAATGCATCTCGAAATGAAGTCTACTTTTTTTTTATTAGTAAATGTATGTACGTCTAGGAGCCATATTCACAAGTTTAAGAAACACTGCTCAATCCCTAGAAATTGCTACGTAACTAATTCATAATTTTGACTTCGTGCACATGCTAAGTAGCCCTACACACAAACAATGCATTTGACCATCTACAATGTAAACAAAGGATAAGAAAGCTTAATAGTTAAAGAGTCTTTGTGTCTTTCACTCAGTCTCAATATCCAACAGGAATTTCTAGGAATCAATTCCAAATAGTTCATAAAAACAAGTCGGTATATCCGAATTAGGCGTTATATCCGGAATCGCTATTGCCGAATGAATTACCTACGAAAGTATGCTTTAAATTCTAGGCACCTAAGTTCGACGTCGCTATAACCGAAAAGTCGTTGTCGTTGTATCACGCAAAACTTTATACCTATATAAATAATGCACATAAGTAAAATCCAGGTTCCAGCTCAAGTAACTACGTAAAAATATTACAGTCAACGGAGGCTAACATTCTTAATCTAATAAAAAAATAACAAATTGAAATTAGTAATCTGTGGAATACACAAAAAAATAACTAAAATAAATCCAAGACATTCGACATAGTAGGTTAGTATTTTAAACACTGTGCCATACGTGTGAATTCAAGCATTTTACTCGAACCATTAGCTCTGTGTATATTGTACTTAAGTGGGCGTATCAGCTCTCATATATGCATGTTAAGATAAACTTACGAGAATAATGATCATGATGATTTAATATTTCCTGTTAAAACTTTTGTGACGGCAAGCCCAGTAATAAATTTTATCGTCTTTCTTCTCTTGTATTACATACATAGAATCACGCCTGTTTCCCTGAGGGGTAGGCAGAGACTACGGATTGCCATAAACCACGATCCTGACATACCTCCATCGCTTCATTCACACTCACCACAGTCTTCATGCATGCTCTACGATTACGCGTACTCTTAATCTGACCTTTCACTAACACATCTTCAATTTGATCCAGGAAAGTACGACGTGGTCTTCCCCTTGTAATCGTCCCACTCACACTCGCTTTGTATACTTGTTTAGTCAACCTTTCTTCACTCATTCTTTCCACGTGTCCGAACCACCTCAGCATACCCTTTTTTATCTTTGTCACTACTTCTTCATTCATCCCGCAGCGCTCTCTTATAACACTATTCCTAATTTTATCTGTCAGACTTACACCACACATACTACGAAGAGCTCTCATCTCTACAGCATTTATGCTACTTTCATGTCTTCCCTGCCAAATCCAGCTTTCACTGCCATACATGAGAATGGGAACTAATACGCCCTTATGTACAGCTAGGCGTGCCTTGTTAGATATATTCCTACTTTTCATAAAAGCGTACAATGCCCCATTCACTTTATTACCAGCATTTACTCGTCTTTCAACATCTTCATCATTTTTACCATCACTAGTAAACAGTACACCCAAGTATACAAATTCTTTCACCTGTTCCAATCCCTCACCATTTATAAAAATATTACATTCCGTCATACATTTATCCTTTTCAAAGACCATTACTTTCGTCTTACTTACATTTACTTTCATACCTTTTCTTTCAAAAGCATCATGCATAGTAGTTACCATCGCCTGTAAGTCTTCAGCCGACGATGCAAGTAAAACCTGATCATCGGCATAAAGAAGACATTTGACGAGTAACTCATTCATTCTTAAACCACATTCATTATTTTTCAAATCTTGCAAACAGCTATCCATAAATAGGTTAAACAGCCACGGTGACGCTACACATCCCTGTCTGACACCTTTATCAATGTTAAACCATTCAGTGTAGGACCCGTTTATCCTTACGCAGGCTCTGGAATCCTTATAAATGGATTTCAGCGCCTGAATAAGATGGCCATTTACCCCATACATAGATAGTACCGACCACAGTTCATTCCTCCTCACTTTGTCATAAGCCTTCTCTAAATCAATGAAAGCGCAAAAGACTTTCTGACCTTTAGCCAAAAATTTTTGCGCCATGCATCGTAAAGAGAAAACTTGATCCGTGCAACCCATACTCTTTCGAAAACCCGCTTGTGCATCCCATATTTTCTTTTCGGTCACTTTCACTACTCTTTCAATCAACACTTTCGCATACAGTTTGCCGACAATGCTAAGGAGGCTTATGCCCCTGTAGTTTCTACAATCTTGCCGTGAACCTTTCCCTTTGTAGAGAGGTACAATTACCGCCTGACACCAGTCTATAGGTACTCGGCCATTAGTCCAGCAAAGATTGAAGAGCTGGTATAGGATGTTAGTTGTAATATCTTCTCCAGCCGTCAGCATTTCAACTGTAATCCTGTCGTATCCTGCAGACTTACTCGCTCTCATACCTTTCAATGCATTTGTAATTTCTATCATACTTATGCATTCTCCTTCCTCGAGATCCCTTTCATTCACAAATGATAATTTTTGTGGCTCTTCTCTTTCAAATAAGCTTTCAAAGTATTCCTTCCATCTCTCTAGTATACATTCTTCTCCATACACTGTCCTTCCATATTTATCGCTGATCGAGACTAGCTCTCTCTCTTGTATTAACTTCACTTAAAGCCAATGATACATACATACATACACATGCCATCACGCCATATCCCTTCCAGGGTAGGCAGAGAGAACAGAGTGCCAGAGAGCAGAGTACCAGAGAACTCTAACAACGACTCGAACGAACTCCTTGCATACTTCACTCGCTTCCTCAACATTCATAATTTTCTTCATACACGCTCGCCGGTTTCGGAGACTCTTGACTCCACCTTCCTTCGGTACGTGGCCAATCTGGTAGGTAGGTAGGTTAGTTTCGGTCTCCCCCGGTACCTACATCCTTCCACTTTCGCATTGTATATCTTCTTAACGAGACGTTCGTTCGGCATCCTTTCCACATGTCCGAACCATCGGAGCATTCCCTTTCGCATCTTTACACCAATACTCTCTTTCATACCTACTCGCTCTCTTACGTCGTCGTTACGAATGCTATCGGTCAGCCTAACTCCACAGATTTTCCGTAGAGATCGCATTAATTAAGCCAATCATAATAATATATTTGAAATTATACTCCACAGAATCTAGAAAAAAACAGGTCAATAGCTAAGGACTAATGTAACAGTAACGAATTACAGCACAATATATCATGATTATCCGTGTGGTGACGGCGTAAGAATACTTTTCACCACCCCATATCTTACCCGTGGGTGATTGTAAGAGACGACTAAGAGATAAATAACGGATATAACATCTACGCAAGAGAAAGAAAATTTGAAAATAAACCCTATACCAATACGTCTGACCAGCGTGATATAGTAGGTCCATTTTCCTCCCATTACGGAGGAGGTTCGAGCCGAACAGTGGGACGAATATGAGCTGAGATGATGATAATGATATCATGACTATCTTCACTTCCCCTCCCGTAGCTGATTATAAAGGGCGACTAAGATTGGTAAGCAGATAACATCAGCAAGAACGGATAAATTTGATGTAAAACAATATCTAAGTTTGACCAGCGTACTAGGTCAACTTCCCTCCCACTATGGGGAAGGAGAGGGTGGCATATGACTTGAGCTGTGGTGGCAGGACCACGCTGTTGACAGTTCTCTGTCTACAGCCGCGGGCCGGTTTGAGTTTTGAGTAACGGCAATGTGCTACTGCGCTTCGTTTGGTGAGCGAGAGAGACGGAATCCCAACTGGGTGGACTTGGGATTTGTATTGATAGGCAGTGGCCTAGCTATACCCTTGGTGTTGCAAAGGTCCATGGGCGGCGATGACATTGACCATCAGGTGTGCTGCTTGCTCGTTTAACACCATGAACAACAAAAAAAAAGCTATAAGATGATGATAATAAAGGAAGCTTAATGTAGTTAACAAGCGTGGTGTAGTCGAGAAAATTTTTCGCTTTCAGATTAGACTCGTTACCAGCAGTGCGTAAATCAACTATGTAAATAGAAACGTCAAAATGTCAGAACTAGACGCTTCGAATATGAGACTTTTAGATCTTCCTATATTATTTACGTAAATGGAACGATCTAAAAAAAAGAATTATTAAAAAAATATATTATTCACCGTCTCGTATGTTACGGGAGAAAGAATAAGGTGGATACATTTTATATTATTAAAACAAGTAACTAAACTGTTTATAAAGAAATATTGATAAAGTAGGATACATTAGTCCGTGTGGTGACGGAGTAAGAATACAGTTCACCATCCCCTATCTTACCCGTGAGTATCGTAAAAGACGATCAAGGGATATAATATACATATATCATATGTGCAAGAGAAGGAAAACTCGAAATAAAACCCTACGTCTAATTCCGCCTACCAACACGTCAGAAGCGCGGTATAGTAGGTCAATTTCCCTCCCATTGTATAGGAGGCCCGAGCCCAACAATGAAACATATGTGGGCTGAAATGATGAAATCAAATACAAATATGAAAAAAATCCGTAAAAATAGTTTTATTTTATACATGTAATATTCGCGTAAATATCTGAGACAAAGAATTTTTAGTTAAAAAAAGATTATGTTAAGTATCTGAAATACTGTACGAGCCAATGATATCCGGGATTTTGTATAATCCCTAAGGACGTCACGAAATCACGAACTTATTCGATTAATTCAAGCAACTAGTCCCGTAACAGTTTCAACTTTAATCAAAATATTTAGTGAATAATCTATTGTTTTTAAAATAAGTAGGTGTTATAGAATGTATAAAAATATCACAAACAGAATTAATGGACGTAAATTCTCTAAAAGCAAAAATATATATTTGTAATTGAAATATTCGGCCTATATGGAATCAAATTCACGAAACTATATGAAAAATGATATATGTGATACGCCATCAGAAATATAGTATCTTCATCATCATCATCATCATCATAGCCCATAATGTCCCACTGTTAGGCTTGGGCCTCCTCCATAATGGGAGGGCAATTAACCTACTACACCGCGCTAGTCAGACGTGTTGGTATAGGGTTTTGTTTCGAGTTTTTCTTCTCTTGTATAGATGTTATATGCATTTTATATCCCTTAATCGTTTCGTACGATCACCCACGGGTAAGATATGGGGTGGTGAATAGTATTCTTACGCCGTCACCACACGGAAATATAGAATCTTGCGAATAGAATAACAACAAGATAGATATCTTTCTGCCGTTTTATATGCCGAGAATATCCACATTCGTTTCCCGGTACACTTGTTTTTCATTGCACCTGATGGAAAACGAGTAAGTAACCCACTTAATGGTTACTAGGAATTCCGGCTTATGTAACTTCAATACAAGGGGCACATTCAAATACTATTCAAATATCAATTTTCTGCAAAGATTCTAGTACTACCCCTGCTGAGAATCATTCGCCATGAGGCCATTTCTGACTGCAGACAGAATACTGACAGTAATTCCTCATCATAGTCATCAGCGCAGCTCATATACGTCCGTAACTGTTAGATTCGAGCTTTATAACGACCTAGGCGAACTCTACCTGATACCATTCGGTCAACAGTTACATTCCTAAGGAGGGTTGACCTCTGGCAGGCGGCCGGTCATAAAACTATTGCAAATAACTTTTAAAATATGTACTAAGAAAGAAGAGTACATATTGTATCGACCCCAAGTAATTGGGATAAGAGTAGGAGAATGATGACTGTTAGATTCGAGCCTCCTCTGAAACAGGAGGTAAAATAGACCTATTATATCACGCTGGTTAGAAGGGTTGGTATAGGATTTTATCTTGAGTTTTCCTCCTTTTCAAGGATATTACATACATACATACATATCATCACGCCATATCCCTTGCAGGGTAGGCAGAGAGAACAGAGTGCCAGAGAACTCTATCTCTGCATACTTCACTCGCTTCCTCAACATTCATAATTCTCTTCATACACGCTCGCCGGTTTCGGAGACTCTTGACTCCACCTTCCTTCAGTACATGACCGATCTGGTCTAGGTAGGTTAGTCTCGGTCTCAAGGATGTTAAATGCATATTAAATCACTTAATAGTGTTTTAAAACTCCCACAGGTAACAAAGGTGGTAGTGAATTGTATTCTTACTCCCCCACCACATAGAAAAAGTTGCTCTACCATTTTTTATCCCTGTTGGAAGTCACAGCCTATGATCTGACTACGTACCGTACCAGCATACCAGAAAAGCATGGGTCTTCTGTTACCTAAATTCTAAGCGACATCCCTGAGTACTCCAAGAGGTCACGCCTACGCGGTCAATGTTATTGCAAATGGTGAAATAATGCCGAACCCTCAGCCCGCGATCAATTCAATATCACTTCAAAAAATTACATTGGAGTAAGATATTTTTGGGATTTTATTTCTTTTTCCCTCTTTAGTTTCCCAATACCGGACCTTTTTGTATTTGGCACTGTATTGCGAAATACGTTCTTGTTTACTGTATTTCACCCGTCATAAGTGAAGCGTTGCGGTCTTGCTCTACTCTCGATATATGAAAATCAAGAACTTTTCTAACCTAAAAATGATTGCATTTTTCTCAGATTGCATTTATAGGATAATATTTATCATACATATGTCAAGAAAAAACATTCGTTTAAACGTATTTTATAATGAAAAAGCAATTATTTTATTTAAAGTAAGATAATAGTTGAATAAAAAAAACATTCGAGGACGTCCGGGCATTAATTCTGGATCTGGCACGATCACGACCGTAAAAATTAATGTATCAAAATATATCTTTTTTTAAAAGCTTCATAATTGCAACGCGCTCTTTCCTTTCGAAAATAGCTTGGTAATTCTTTGTCGTTTAATTGCAATTAATAAAAAAACTAAACAGCTTAGTTAGTAGTGTATGTATACCTTATGAAAATTGGGTTCGCTTACACTTTTTTGTTCGTCCATTCGGACAGGTAAAGGAAAGAAATCCCATACAGCCTATTGTAAACGAAAAGCTATGTTTAGCACTACGTCGAGAATGACACGAAATTTCAAAAGTATTTCTTTTTCCCTCATTTTCGTTTATGGCATTGACTAATAATATTATAGTAAATGATAAATAATATAAAAATGATGTAGCGTGCACTTTTGATTTTCCAAATTATTTAAGTTTTTACTTTCTTTCCAGAATAAATTCTCACTAGGATTATTAAATGGATAAAAAAAGAAACTGTTTTATCTGTGCAGTATGGTAGCGATGAATACAAATAGTTCGGTCAGCATTCCTCCTTTCCTGTTTTTAACCATAAAAGAAGACTAAAGGCTGCAAGCAAATAATATCGTTACAAGAGAAGTAAAACTCGAAATGAAACCTTATAATAATCCATCTTACTAGCACAGCATAGTATGCTGGAAGAAGATAGTGCCCAAGAGTTAGACGTGTACTCATATAAGCTGAGAAAAGGTAGAGATGAACCCTAGCATGCTTCGTATGTTACCAGCTATGAACCACTGCATAAAAATGTAGTTTCTAAATTTTGGACTCGTAACAAAGCTCAAAGTTGCTCAGCTTTCTATGTAGAGGTTAACACTTGATCATCATCATCTCAGCTCATATATGCTCTATATCTCTATGCTATCTATTGGGCTCGAGTCTCGACCATAATGGGAGGGACATTGACCTACTATACCACGCTGATCAGACGTGTTGGTATAAGGTTTTATTTTAAATTTTTCGTCTCTTCCATAGATGTTATTTGTATATTAATAGTGACTCTTACGTGGAAGAATACTTTGTGAGATCCACAGGCTGTTGTTCTGTGTCCAGACACAATATGTATTTTGTTAAATTATATGTTTGTTAGACCCCCTGTTATCAAGGATTAGTTTTTTTAGTCCAGGGTAGAGAGAAATCTACCTACCAAACGACATATTATAGCTTTATCCCCATAGGAGAGGTTTATTGCTAACAATGGACGACGATAAACTCGTGGATGGAGAAGAAAATAAAATTTTCTACAATATATGTATCTGAGACTGAAGTCTAATATTGATTATGTCAAATTATATAAGTGGCGTAGTATTTAAGATATCGGCATACTGTGCCAAGTCGCTGGTTCGATTCCACGCAGAACAATACATTGACAATAATTTTAATTTTAAATCTGGATGTGATTTGTGTCCGTTACTTGTATATTTTTAAAGTCCAATGTAAAAGGATTACTTATTTAGTGAAGGATGTTTTTCAAAAAAAACAAATATTTCCTAGAAAATCTTATCTGTTTTGTTCAGAAATTAGTTTGTACGTGGAAAATGGTAATTTCATAATGCTCAATGTAATGCCCAAAAACCTAACTTCAATAGAATTCAAATAAGGCCCTGTAAAATAATGTAATTAACACACATATGTATATTTAAAATTCATATGCTTTTCAAAGAATTCGATCTAGAATTTACTAAAAAAATATTTTAACACACATTTACACGTAGATTAATACTCTTGCACTTAAAAATATTAAACAAACGATATAAATAATTAAATTAAAACTAATTAATATAAGACTACATATATTAAAAAAAAATAAAGATATACTTACAAAAATATTATCGACGAAAACGAAACACTTCACAATCGAAATAACCACTTAATTAGTTTTAAAACTAAAAAAAAAAACAAATTCACGAACCACACAGCTGTCAAATCTGCTTTAGTTTCCCGCGAAAGTTCTATTTTTTTTTTATGTACGCATAAAAGCAACCAGTTCATACAGCCGCCAAAAGCGTACTGCCGCTATGTCGGTAAACTCAGTAATACAAAACTCTCTTTATAGTATAGAGTACTTACTACCTACGTAATTACTAAAGTATCTTACACATTGAGCTTACTTGTTTATGATAAGAATTTATTGAAAGCTTTTATAACTAAATATTTTTGTTTTCATACACTGAACAGGTGTATAATATTCTTCATGCGTTTACTCAAAGTACCAATGACGAATGTTTTCAATATTATAATTCTAAGAAAAGTTTTATATGATTTATTATTATTGATGTTTTTTTTTTCCTTGTATTTTTTATTTTTGCTCCAATTGTAAGAGTAATAAATATATATGTTACATAAAATACTGCTACTTGCTGTGTGATAGGTTATGAATATTACCAACCCTTACTTTGCTCGTGGATATCGTAAAAGACGGCTTAAGTTTCATTTCAGTACATCGTGGCTGATCGCAGCTACGCGCGTTCAAACGCTTACGACTGTCGCGCGCGGCTGATGCGCAATAGTCAAAGTATGAAAATGTATGGAGCTGTTTCTGACAGGTTTAAGAATCGAGATAATAACTATGACTCCAAAGAATAACAGCTTTCTATATTTTTCACTAAACAAAATAATTAAAAAGTCAAGTTTTAACAGGAAAGAAAAAGTGCCATGTGGTGCTCTCGTATTATATTCAATATCTTAGTGTTTTAACGTGTTATATTAAATAATTTTAGTGGCGTTTTATGTAATTTATTGCACAAGAAGTAATGAGGTATAGTGAATATGATATAACAGTGCCTTACAGACTTTTCCATTTTCCACTAAAATACCAAAAAATAGCTTTACCAACGCGGCCATGGCACTGTTGAAGGCAACGATTTGACTTACTGACGAACTTTAAATAAAGTGAATTTATAAACAAAGATTTGACTTAAAGGTCTTAACAACCAAGCAATAAACTCTAAAAAAATAAGATAATTAAATATTATTATTTACTCCTACTTCACTTCCATTGGCAAAAGCCTGGGGGGGCACACTTAAAACATTATAATATTTTTACTGACCGTCGCGCCGCCTACAGATTGGTTGTACAAACTTAGCTGCTGCCATTTTGTCCTGTCTGTCAAACGTTTGACAACTGAGAATCGTTATTTTTTGTTCCTAGCGTAGATACTTATTGTCATCGATCTATTTTCGGTTATTGATGTACTTTCTGAAAATTCTCTCAATTTTCATTGTTAATAAGCTTGTATTGTTATTGTTTCATTATCAGCTGATATGTTTTTTTAATATTTCAGGGTAGATCTCATAGTAAAAGAAAATTCTATATAATTACACATACACATGTAGATATGTATATATATATCACTTCAGCTTTAGTTCACCGCCTAAACACTGGGTAGCAGCACTTTCCATACATGCATATTTTATCATCGAGTTGCCACTCTTTTACAGTTAAAATAATTTTACTCTTTGGCAAAAGCTGAGCGAGACCCTTCTAGGACAATCGCAAGGCACATGATTTTTTTTATATTATGTATTAAATTCTTTTTTTTTTATATCTGTGTGGTAGCGGTTACGAAAACTGCCAACTCTTACTTTGCTCGTGGATGTCGTAAAAGACGACTAAGAACCTTATAACGACCTGGGCCAACTCTATCTGATGCCATTTGGCCAATAATTGCATTCCCAAGGCAAGTTGACGTCTGGCAGGCGGCCGGTCACAAAAATTAAGCCTAAAACTTCTACAATATGTACTATATAAGAAGTATACATATTGTATCGATACCAAGTACTTGGGATAAGAGTAGGTGAATGATAATTAATTTCTTTTATTTAACCTCTTTGCTTATTTTCTTTTCTTTTCCTACCTAAATGTTGTATCTATTCTTGTATTTATTTTATTTTCAATCTGTATTTTTCATTTATACCATGTCTGTTTCTTAACTTCTGTCGCTAAATAAATGTTCTCTTCTTCTTCTGCCACATAATTCAAAATATATACCTAGTATTATTACACATGATTAACTATCTCTAATGTTTACGCAAGTATTATACATATGAAATAAAACTACTTTTACGGATTCTGTCACGTTTGTATTTTATTTTTAATTACCCGATGTATCGAACGATACAGCGTTCATAGTCATGAGAGGACTAAGGTATAACACATCCAATAAGTCATCGTTATTACAGAGATTTAAATCTATCCGCTACAGTATCAATTACTAAATTTTGACCCATATTTTAATACAAATTCATTGCCAGTACAAAAACCAAAACTCAATATTATTTATGATCAGTTATTATTAAACATTTAATTTATGATCATTATTATATTGTGGCAATTTACTAGTATAAAAAAAAGTTAAAATTTGACCAATAATAAAAGTTAAAATTTTAATTTAACTTATGCATTTTATGCAAATGATTGCTTATTATGCAAATGAGCTAACAGCACATCTGATTGTAAATGATACTACCGCCCATGGACCTTTGCAATATCAGAGTCATAACTAGGCCGCTGCCTACCAACCAAAACTAATCCAGAAAGTTGGGCATCCGGCGCTTTCGTTCAACGAACTAAGCACAACAGGACATCGCTACTGCTCAGACGTCTATATTCCGTGAGAATGTGGTACTACTCTGGATAGATCGGCCAGCGGCTGTAGACACAAAACTATCAACAATGTGGCCACCACTACTGAAATATATACTTACTAGCAGATCCGACCACGCGTTGCTGTGGCTAAGGTAGCCTCAGTAACACGTGGTGGTTATGCTAATAAATTGTAGCTTATATGAAACGTTTGTACGTTTAACATAGCGCCATCTATTAAATACTTACTCAATCCAGTCAACAGATACCGCTATCTGTTAGAATCGTTGGGAGATAATAGATAATTGTGACTGTCAAATAAAAGACAAATAATTTGTAATAAAATAATGTTGTGACTATAAATTGAGATGGAAGCTATCCTATCTTTTAAGTTGGATCAAACTACACATGCTGTGCAAATTTGATTAAAATCGGTTAAGTACTTTAGGAGTCCATCGCGGACAAACAACGTGACGCGTAATTTATATATATTAAGATTTAAACTTTTGAATATGTTTATTTGAAATTATATCCTATGTTAATATTTAGGCCATAAAATATATATCAAATTTTAGGTTAATCAGTCCAGTACATTTGGAATAAATTAGCTAAGAGATACGGATACACGAGTGACCCTACAATTATAAGGGTTCTACTAAAAATGAAGATCTGCTGAATACTAATTAAAATACTGTGATAAAGTATTTTTTTTCTGTGTGGTGATGGAGTAATAATACAATTCACCACCTTCCTTAACCGTGGGTGATCGTAAGAGATGACTAAGAGGTATAAAACGCATATAACATCTATGCAAAAGAAAGAAAACTCGAAATAAAACCGTATACCAATACCTGACCAGCTTGGGTAGGTTAAAATTCCTCCCATTATGAAAGAGGCTTGAGCCCAACAGTGGGACATATATGAGCTAAGATGATGATGATGATAAAATATTTAATCCTTAAACTTTTTTTTTATCAAATTCATGCTTTATCATAACTCTTCGTAACTGGATATACTCGTCGCGTCTGATAACTAAGTGCTAATTATGGCTCAAATTAACAAGAGTAAAATAAACAAGTACCGTTCAAGAACCCATTATTAGTTGTCTTTTTTTTTCTAGAGTATACTTAATAATACTAGACACAAATCTAGGATGAAATGAAAAGGAAATTTATATACTAAACATGACTGTATAAGGTGTTATTTTGTTTCTTTAGTCATGTCAAGAAATCTTTACCAAAAACCTGTTCCATTAATTTAGAACAATCATCATCATCATCATTACAGCCCATAAATGTCCCACTGTTGGGCTCGGGCTTCCTCCGTAATGGGAGGCAATTCAACCTACTATACCGCGCTGGTCAGACGTGTTGGTATAGAGTTTTATTTCGGGTTTTTCTTCTTTTGCATAAGTGTTATATGCGTTTTATATCCCTTCGTCGTCTCTTACGATCACCCACTAGGGTAAGATCTTAAGGTAAGATATGGGGTGGTGAAGTGTATATATGGTGGATTATAGAACTCTAATCGTCCTTGTATCGCTTGAATAGCTTAAACGAAATGTTAAACCATAAAAAATAATGCAATAAAAAGTTTTATGTGTAGATTACCTTCTCAGATAGCAATTTAACTGATGGAGTTAAGTAAATAACTACTTACCACCTTCAAACGGCTTAGATGAAATCTTTCTCTTTTCCTTGTGATGTCATTTTCTTTCACATCACACAATCTTTCGAGATAAGAGAAGAGTCATCATCACCATCATTACAGCCCATAAATGTCTCACTGTTAGGCTCGGGCCTCCTCCGTAATGGGAGGGAAATTAACCTACTATACCGCGCTGGTCAGACATGTTGATATAGGGTTTTGTTTCGAGTTTTCCTTCTGTCGCAGAGATGTTATATGCGTTTTATATCCCTTAGTCGTCTCGTACGATCACCCACGGGTCAGATATGGGGAAGTGAATAGTATATTTTTTTACAATTATTATTATTTTCCTACTCTTACCCCAATTACTTGAGCTCGATACAATATGTACTCTTCTTTCATGGTACATAATGTAAAAGTTATACACGTACATATCATCACGCCATATCCCTTGCAGGGTAGGCAGAGAGAACAGAGTGCCAGAGAACGCTATCCTTGCATACTTCACTGGCTTCCTCAACATTCATAATTCTCTTCATACACGCTCGCCGGTTTCGGAGACTCTTGACTCCACCTTCCTTCAGTACATGACCGATCTGGTCTAGGTAGGTTAGTCTCAGTCTCCCCCGGTATCTACATCCTTCCACTTTCGCATTGTATATCTTCTTAACCAGACGTTTGTTCGGCATTCTTTCCACATGTCCGAACCATCGGAGCATTCCCTTTCGCATCTTTACACCAATACTCTCTTTCATACCTACTCGCTCTCTTACGCCGTCGTTACGAATGCGATCGATCAGCCTAACTCCACAAATTTTCCGTAGAGATCGCATTTCGACCGCATTAATTTTACTTTCATACTCTTTTCTGCATACCCAACTCTCGCTTCCATACAGTAATGTTGGGACAAGCACTGCGTTATGTATTGCTACACGTGCCTTCTTACTGAGGTGGTGGCTACCGAGAAGTTGCCCCAACGCTCTATTCACTCTATTGCCCGCATTCACTCTTCACTCTATATCAGTGGTGTACCTTCCATCTCGGCTAAATCCACATCCAAGATATACAAATTCATCCACTTGCTCTAATACATCATTACCTATTGTTACTCTTACATCTGTTCTGGCTTCATCTCTTTCAAAGACCATTATTGGTAATAGTTTTTCGCAATAGTTTTATGACCGGCCGACGTCAACCCTCTTTGGGAATTTAATTGTTGACCAAACGGCGTCAGATAGAGTCGGCCCAGGTTATTATAAGGCCAGGATGGCTCCTCGGTCGGTGGTGGAAGAGGAAACACCTATTCCCCCCATCACCGACGATGAATTGGAAGTGGCCCTCTCCCGACTTAAAGGGAAAAGGAAAGCGCCTGGCCCGGACGGTGTCCCGGGACTCGTACTCGGCGTCGTCGCAGAATACTGCATGGATGTACTCCGGGAACTGCTCAATGAATGTTTGAGGTCCGGGCAGTTCCCGGAACAATGGAAGAGCGGAAGGCTTTGTTTGCTGCGGAAGGAGGGTCGCCCAATCGACTCTCCTTCTGCATACAGACCACTGGTGCTGCTGGACGAGACGGCAAAATTATTCGAAAAGGTGCTTGCGGACCGTCTTGTCCGGCACCTCGAGGCTATCGGGCCGGGACTGTCGGCAAATCAGTTCGGGTTCAGGTGCGGCCGGTCAACGATCGACGCTTTGGCCGCCCTGAAGACCCTGGCCACCGAAGCGGTGGCAAAAAAGGATGTGGTCCTGGCAGTCTCGCTCGATATTAAAAACGCCTTCAATAGTCTCCCACACGAGACTTTAAAGGAGGCGCTCCGATATCATGGGGTGCCTCTGTATCTCCGGAGGCTGTTGGAGGCGTACCTCGAGGGAAGGCACGTGCTCTGGGAGGGGGACAACGGGCGCATGCATCGCCATAGGGTAGAATGCGGCGTTCCACAGGGTTCGGTTCTTGGTCCGACTTTGTGGAACGTCGGATTTGATTGGATGTTGCGGGGCCAGCTTCTCCCCGGGATGGGTATTATTTGTTACGCAGATGACACCCTCATCACGGTGAGAGGGGCTGACTTCCGCAGCGCCGCCCGACTGGCAAGAGTCGGAGTAGCGCTCGTTGTTGACCGGATTGGCAAGTTGGGCCTGAGGGTCTCATTGGAGAAGACAGAGGCCCTCCTATTTTATGGTCCCAGCCAAGGTCTTCCCCGAGGGGCACAACTCAGTGTGTCTGGGGTTGCCGTGCCGGTGCAGACCCGGATGAAGTACCTGGGTCTGCACCTAGACAGTAAGTGGAATTTTGGGCCGCATTTTGCCCAGCTCGTTCCTAGGCTTTCAAAGTCGGCCGCGGCGCTGGGTAGGCCTCTGCCCAATACTGGAGGTCCCGGATCGTCCTGCCGGCGGCTTTATGCCGGTATCTTGCGGTCTATGGCGCTGTATGGTGCCCCGATCTGGTCGCAGTCACTCACCGCCTCCAATAAAGCCTTACTACGCAAGGCGCAGAGGGCCATGGCGGTGAGGACAATACGGGGGTACCGTACGGTGTCCTGGACTGCAGCTACATTGTTGGCGGGCGATCCGCCCTGGTCACTTCAGGCTAGGGCTCAGGCGGAAGCCTACCAGTTCTGCGCTGCGGCGCGGGCAAATGGTGAACGCATCACCACGAGGGGACTGAGCAGGGCGAAAGAAGCAGCTCAAAGGGCACTAGTCCAGCGGTAGAGGGAGGAACTAGAGTCCCCCGTAGCAGGACGGGGGACCGTTGAGGCGGTAGCGCCCCACCTTCACCGCTGGACGACACGAAGGCACGGCAACCTGTCCTTCAGGCTGACGCAGGTACTTACCGGACACGGGGTCTTCGGTAAGTACCTGCACCGAATTGGACGTGAAGAGGCCCCTGGATGCCATGAGTGTGGCGCGCAAATCGATGACGCGCGTCACACCCTGGAGGTATGTCCCGCCTGGGGGCCTCAGCGCCGCGACCTGTCGGCGGTCATTGGAGCGGACCTGTCGTTGTCAACCGTCATCAACAAGATGCTTGACAGCGACAGGCACTGGACGTCGATGGCCTCCTTTTGCGAGGAAGTCATCTCTGCAAAGGAGGCCGCGGAGCGAGAACGCGAAGCACTCGCGTCTGCGAACTCGCTCCGCCGGTGGCGACCAGGGAGAGGGAGGCGCCGCTACGCGCACCTCCTCCCACCGCCTTGACGGCTGACTGGTCGTGGCCAGATGGCTAAGCGTAGGGGTGTCGGGGATAGAATGTCAATAGACGATCTCTCCGGCATCCCGTAAAAGCGCGGAAGGGACCGCTGTTAGGTTTTAGTGGGTATTCCGGCCGTCAATCTCATGGCCGGCGTGTCCCACACACCCCCCCGTCTGTCACTGGCGGGGGATGTGCGCAAAAGCATTTCCACAGCGTAAACAAAAAAAAAAAAAAAAAAAAAGGTTATTATAAGGCTCTTAATCGTCTTTTACGACATCCACAAGCAAAGTAAGGATTGGTAGTATCTGTATCTGCTACCACACAGCTATATATTTTATTATATAAATTAAATAAAATAAAATAAAAAGCTTTTTATTTTCTACCTTAATACATATTATTAACAAAAATTGCATTTTTTTATTTTGTAGCACGAACCCCTCTGAGGTAAAAGCTTCCAAAGTCTGCTATCTGCTTCGGTCTTGGGCCATCTTTTGCTATTTTGATCCCTCAATTTTTTTGGTGACATCATCCCAGCATGCATCTGGTCTTTCTATACTCTTATTCTCTTATTAAAGTAACATAATAAATATTACATTGGTTAATATAAAGAACTGTATCTGAACTAACTGTGTTATGACTGAGTAAAAATACAACAATCAGCAAGCCCTTGCGTTCCTGTTGGTTATCGTAAAAGATGAACTAAGGAACACAAGCAATTAACATCACTGTAAAAGAAACAAAATCAAAATAAAACTCTTTACCAAATCATTTAAAATAAAACTATTTTACGGATTCTATCGCGTTTGTATTCGATTTTTAACTGCCCGATGTTTTTGGACGTAAGACACCTTAGTCCTCCCGTCACCATTATCATTGTAAACTGTTCGAAACGTCGGGAAATTAAAAATCAAATACAAACGCGATGGAATCCGTTAAAAGAAGTAAAAATAAAACTATTATTTTAAATGTGTAAAACTCGCATAAACATCAGAAATCATTATCTTCATTAACTCATTTAACCATCTTGACATAACAGGTTAATTTTCTTCTATTAAAAAGGCTCCAACGCAGCAATAAGTCTTTCATTCAACTGACATAATCGTACAGGACAATATTTTTTTTATTGTTTATGGTGGTAAACGAGCAGACAGCACACGGTATGGTAAATGTTACAGGCACCCATGGACCTTTGCAATACTAAGAGCTAGGCGGCTGCCTACCATTACAAACCCCAAACCCACCCCAGTTGAGCTTCCGGCTCTCTCACTCACCGAACGAAGCGCAGTAGCACAATGTCATTACTCAGACGTCGATTTTCTGCGAGAGTGTGGTATTACCTCGGACGGACCGGCCCCCGGCTGTAGACAGAGAACTATCCACAGCGTGGTCCTACCACTATTAAACGAGTTTATCTTTTATTCCAAAATTATATATCGTTATCATATCAATACTGAATTCATCATCATCATCATCTCAGCTCATATGTTGGGCTCTTCCATAGTGGGAGAGAAATTGATCTATTATACCACGCTGATCAGATGTGTTGGTATAGGGTTTAGTTTCCAGCGTTTCTTCTCTTGCATAGATGTTATATGCGTTATTACCTTAGTCGTCGTATCGATCGTATTCGGGTTGAGAGCCCTCAGCGCTCACCCGCAGCCCGGTTACGCTGTAACAGCTCCTAGGCTAACAGCAATCGCAGTGGATGCGGTTTAGTGGGTAACCTAGCCCTAGGCTAGGAATAACACGCTTCCCATCCGGCGAGTTAGTGCTTCACGCATTCCTGGACCACTGCGTTACCAAAAAAAAAAAAAAAAAAAAAAAAAAAAATTACGATCGCCCATCTTGGTGATACTGAATTATACAGAAAAAACAATAAAGATAAACCACGATGCTAGCATACCTCCATATCTTCAATCACAATCATCAAAATCTTCATGCACGCTCTATACTTTCGTGTAATCTTAATAATTATGATCTTCCGTCAACACATCTCCCATTTACTCCTTTACTTTTATGAAGTGGTCTTCCCTTTGTTTGTCCCACTCACACTGGCTTATATTTGCTTCGTCAACCTCTCTTCACTCATTTCTTCTACGTGTACAAACCACCTAAGCATATCTTTTAATAAAATTAATAAAATAAAATTGTCCACAAGGCCAGACACAAGGCCAAATGTCTGCCTGTTTAAATGATTATAATTTAATAAAATTTTATCAAATGGATATTGAAAAAGGAAATAAAAAATATATTTAAATTTAATTATGACTACTTAATAAATATTAAAAGTTATAGGCACCTTAAATGAATATTAAAATTTTCTTACTTTAAACGGGAGATTGGTTTTGGTTTATTAACTAGAGCTTTTATATTTATATTATTTTTATTATCAGTTTATGGTCTGGACTTACCTAGTCCCAATTACCAAATGGTTGACTTGTGAGTTACAATTTGATATACAAATTCTTGTTCGCAGTTTAACCCGCAACAACATATACTGCTTTTACTTTATATATTTATATTTTTTTATTGACAGTCTATGGTCTGGACTCACCTAGTCCCAATTACCAAATAGTTTACAAGTACTTACAATTTGATTCAGAACTTCTTGTTCGCGGTTTAACCCGCAACAATAAATACTGCGTTTACTTTATATATTTTTTTATTGGCATTCTATGGTCTGGAGTCACTTAGTCCCAATTACCAAATGGTTGACTTATGAGTACTTACAATTTGTTGTAGAAATTCTTGTTCGCAGTTTAACCCACAACAATAAACACTGTGTTTGCTTTATAGATTTCGATGGCAGACTACTGCACATGAGTGGACCCTTGCAATTTAGAAGTCACTACTATGAGGCAATTTTTTTGAGTACTTATTGCGCCCATTACATAAGTAATTTGAATAACGCCGATTACATACTACTTGCGATGATGGGGGCCGCCGCCCATTACGCCTTGCCCAGTCAGGCGAGTCGAGGAGAGCAGAGTGCCGGGTGGGCACGTGGAATGTAAGAGGTTGTGTGGAAGGTAAAATGAAGAGAATTATGAATGTTGAGGAAGCGACTGAAGTATGCAAGGAGAGAGTTCTCTGGCACTCTGTTCTCTCTGCCTAACCTGCAAAGAGATATGGCGTAATGATATATATGTATATGTATGTACATACTACTGCAAAGAAACTTTGTTTTTAACAATCTATGCATGTAACTATGTGTAAATGTGCATCTGTAATTTCTAAGCTACTTATCATAATTTAACAAATGAGGTATCGTTTGAAGTGTCTTTATTATCCGCTAGTTATAGGCTACATAACGTCTTAGATTGTAGCTGACAAATGTCAATATGTTGCTCATGAATTCTGCTCTGTATCTATCTATCTATCTATCTCTCCCTCTCTGTATCTATATTTTTTCTTTTAATTACATCGATATGGATGTTAAAAGAAAGGTATTGTTATGCTGATATATATATATATATATATATATATATATATATATATATATATATATATATGAATGCGGGAAATAGATTAAACGGAGCATTGGGGTAACTTCTCGGTAGCCACCACCAGAAGGCACGTGTAGCAATACATAACGTGCTTGTCCCAACATTACTGTATGGAAGCGAGAGTTGGGTATGCAGAAAAGAATATGAAAGTAAAATTAATGCGGTTGAAATGCGATCTCTTTTTTTTTTTTTTTTTTTTTTTTTTGTGGTGGGCCATGGACGTCGCACCCCGCCAAATCGGTCCGGGGTGACGGAAGAGGCGGCGCGCAACCCCATTGACCCACCCTGCAAGCACCTCTTCTTCGCCATGCGAGCGGGCCACCGGTACCCGATCTTTGTCTTCGGTGGCCCGCTCGGCGGTATGCCCTCTCGGGCTCCTCTCCTGTTGACGCCCCGACAGATTTCGTCGTCGAGGCGTCGTCCTCACGCGGTGGCCTCGCGTCGGGTGACCGGACAATTCCCCGGTCCGATCACCCGAAGCCTCGGTTAGGGCGGCATCAGGCGCAGGTATTCGCGCCTGCGCCGCCCCGGCCGCGGGCGGCGGCCCGGGTCACGGGAATCCTCCCGGGCCCGTTCCGCCGCCTCCTTCTGCGAGATGACAGCCTCGCAGAAGGCGGCGACCGCGTCCCAATTCCTGACGCTGTCGACCATCGCCCTCGCGACAGCCGGCAGCGTCAGGTCGGCACCGATAATAGCGACGAGGTCGCAGCGCTGCCCGTCCCAGCCCGAGCATTCCTCGAGCGTATGTTGCGCCGTGTCCTCGTCACTACTGCAATGATGGCAGCCCGGAGTCCATTCCCTGTGCACGACCGTGTGCAGGTATTTCCCGAAACACCCGTGCCCCGTTAACACCTGCACCAGTCGGAAGGTGAGGACCCCGTGCCGCCGCTCCATCCATTCCATCAGTACGGGCCGGAGGGCCTCAACGGTAATGACACCGTGTCTAGGCCTCTCCAGCCGCGTAGCCCAACGGGCGATGACTTCTCGGCGGGCGTCCTCGCGCCAGGTGGCTATCTCGTTAAACGATGGGGAGCCACCCTCTTCGCGCATTGAGTTAACCCGCCGGTAGAGGTCGGAGAGCATCTCCGCCTCTAGGTCCCACGGGGGTGTCCCGGCCAATAGGCACGCCGCCTCTGTCGACACCGTGCGGTAGCCGCGAATGGCTCTGACCGCCATGGCTCGCTGTGGCCTCCACAGCACCGCCCTGAGCTGGGCGTTCAGAGCCCTCGCCCACACGGGTGCGCCGTACATGGCCATTGAGCGGATCACCCCCGCATACAGCCGTCGGCCCTCGAAACTGGGTCCGCCCACATTCGGCATGAGCCGAGAAAGGGCGGACGCCGCGCCGACCAGCCGGGGAGCAATTTGGCGAAAATGCTCCCGGAACCACCATCGCCCGTCGAGCACCAGACCCAAGTACCTCATATGGGCCTGGATACTGATGTGGATGGAGTTGACGACTAACGAGGCGCCGATGGGCAGCCTCACACGGGGCCCATGGAATAGTAGGGCCTCCGTCTTGTTTAGGGCCACCCTGAGCCCCAGCGCCTCGATTCGCCTGACCATCTCCTCGGTGCCGAGAGTGGCCAGGCTCGCCGCCTCTTCGAGTGTCCTGCCTCGGGCTGTGACGAGCGTGTCGTCAGCATAGCAAATAACGCTCAGCCCGGGGGGGAGACTCCCTCTCAACGCCCAGTCGTACCCGATGTCCCACAGAGTCGGCCCCAGAACCGACCCCTGCGGAACACCGCACGACATGGGCGTCCGCACAATGTCCCCTGCGGGGCTCGCGTAGAGAACACTGCGCCCCTCCAGATAGTCTGCCACCAGCCGCCTGAGGTACAGGGGCACTCCATGGAACCGGAGCGCCTCCCTGATGCAGCTGAATGGCAGACTATTGAAGGCGTTGGCGATGTCCAACGACACCGCCAACAACACTCCTTTGCCGGCGACAGCCTCCGCGGCCGTCTGCCTCAGGCGTAGCAGGGCCCCGATGGTCGAACGCCCCTTCCGAAACCCAAATTGAGCGTCCGACAGATCGGGCCCCACCTCCTCCAGGTGCTGGACGATGCGGGCAGCGAGGACACGCTCCAGCAGCTTACCCACATCGTCCAGAAGCACAATGGGCCTGTAGGCCGACGGCGGGCGACCCCAGAGGTCACGGTCGAGACCGTCCAGCATCTCCTGCCAACTTGCGTCCTTGGCGGACCGGATAGCCAGCCGAAAGGCGGTACGCGCACTGCGGTACGCCTCGTACAGCTGGCCCTCCCGCTCAACATCGCGGCGACGCCGCCGACTGCGGGTGTGGGACCTTCGGGCACTAATGCACGCCGCACGAAGGTCCGCCAGTCTTGGGGACCACCAGTAGACCCCCTGCCTCGGAGGTAGACGCCGCACCCTGGGCATGGCCGCATCGCAGACCTGCGTTAACGCACTGCGGATGCGGACAGCCTCAACGTCCATTCCCCCCGGGGGGGGTGGTGAGGACAGCCACGTGTTCACGATGGCCGCCTCCACCAGTAGGTCCCTATCTAGACGCCCCACAGCCCACCGCGGAAATGCGGGAGTCCGGTCCGCCCTGTGACCCCTGCTGGGGTCCCGGAGAGGGGAGACCTCCATCCGGATGTATCGGTGATCCGACAGGGTCTCCGCCTCCTCCAGGACACGCCAGTTCCTCACTCGTGGTGCGACAGCGGGGCTAGCGAACGACTGGTCCACTATCGACCCACCCTGCTGTCGCACACACGTGTTCACTGAGCCTCTGTTTAGGACACAGAGGCCCAGTGACGCCGCCCACTCCACGATCGCCCGCCCACGATCGTCCGTCATCGGGGACCCCCACGCCGTGGATTTGGCGTTGAAGTCCCCCAGGACCAGGACGAGGCCCGGTGCCAGTCGCCGTATCGAAGCCTCCAAGGTGGTGAGGGAGGCCCCGAAATCGTCCATCCTCCTATTAGGGGAGAGGTATACACTGTAGAGCGTGACCCCTCCCCAATCCGCCGCGACAAATTCCTCGCCCCTATCCAAGAGGGATAAGGACGGGAAGTGCCGCTGCGTGGAGGTGACGATTGCCGCGGTTCCGTTTCGGCTGACCACCCAATTGGGGCGATCAGGCACGACGTACGGTTCCGCGACTACGGCTGCACCGATCGACCACTCCGCCATGGATTGCAGGAGGAGATCCTGCGCACCGGCGGAATGGTTGATGTTGGCCTGCAGGAGGTGAGTGGACTGGGCAGCCATTAATGGGCCGTGTCCATCATCACCTCCTGGCTTGCTGCGGGCGATCGGGCCGCGCTAGGAGCGGGAGCGGCCGGAGTCGAAGGGCCGCTCCGCCCCTTTGGAGCCGAAGCCGGAGGTCTGCACGCCCCAGAGCCCATGGGGTGCTTGGCGGGCTTATTGCCCGCCGCACACGCGGGGCAGTGGGGCGGGGCGGCGCAAGATGCCGCCATATGCCCAGTCTGACCGCAGCGGAAACAGAGTCCGCCGCAGTCAAAGCAATTAGTGCATGTTGGCCGGGTGTGCCCGACCGCCATGCACTTGAAACACCTCGCAGGCCGGTGCTCCAGCACGGTGACTCGCGCTGAGCTCCAGCCCACGAGGAGCCTGCCTGAGTCGGCCAGTTGCCTGACTGACTCCACTGGGCACTGCACCCAGGCAGCACCTACGCCGCCCGGACCGGGCCGGATGGCGCCAACCCGGACGGTGTCCATGGGACACCCGGTTTTCGAGGCAATAGCCTCCCGGATGTCTTCCACCGTCACGGAGTCGTCCAGACCCGCAATGCGCATTTCGGCGCACTTCACGGGTCTGGCGATTTTAACGCCACCCTCCTCGGCGAACAGACCTCTCAACTTCGACGCCACGCTATCGGCCGTCCTGGTGCCCTCGGCCCCAGGGAACTCTAGAATCCGAGCCCCTGTCCGGGCCTTGCGGGTCCTGGCTTCGACGCCTCCTATGTCGGAGACGTCGAGCTCCCGCCGGGCTTTCCTCAGAACGGCCTCATAGCTGAGGCCCCTTTCTGCCGCCTCAGGCAGCACAGTGATCACCACTGCGGCTGTCTTCGGCGGCCGGAGCCCCTTGCGCGACCTCTTCTTCTTCGTCGTGCCGCCTCCTCCGGCTCCTGCCTGGGGGGCGACGACCTCAGCGGCGCGCTTGGCCGCCGCTCTCCTCCTCTGGCCGCGACTCTTTCTGCCGTGCTCGGCCACCTGCCAACCCTGTTCGGGCGTAGCGGGCGTGCCGGGCGCTGAGGGCGTAGTCGCGGCTGCGCTAGTCGTCGCTGGCGGTGTTGGTGCTGGCGACGACTGCAGTCCGGCAGGAGCCGGTGCTGTCTTCCTCTTCGGAGCAGGCCCCTTCTTCTTTGGCCCAGCCGCGGCTGCGGCGTAGCTCACCCCCACGCGGCCACCCTGACAAGGTAGCGGGGCGGGGGCTGGTGCCGCATATGGCCGCTTGTCCGCGGCGAGAGGCGGCCGAACACGTGGTTCTGGAGGCAGCCTTGCCTCCAGAACGGCCAAGCGCGCATTGACCATATTACCGACGGCGTCGATAATGGCGCGCAAGGCCTCGTCCGACACACCCCCCACCGCGGGCAGCGGGGTCGGTGTCACCGGCTGGACCTCTGCCGGGACCTGCTCCACGACGGCGACAATTGGCGTGTTGGTCGGCGGCGCACGCTCCGCGGTCAGAGGCGTCTTCCTCTGTGCGGCGGCAGCCACTGGACGGCCGGCGCCTCGGGGCGGTTTCGGAGCGGCGACGACGGCGACAGCTCCTCGGCGGCTAGCACTGGCCGGCGGCGCAGTTGGCGCAGGCGGCGCAGTTGGCGCAGCCGGCGCAGTTGGCGCAGCCGGCGCAGTTGGCGCAGGCGGCACGAGCCGCCCCATTTGAGCCCTCAGCTCGGCCACGTCCTTGGCGAGGGCGCGATTGGTCCTCTGCACTGCGGCCAGCTCCGACTCCAGCCGGCGGTTCTGGGCCCGCAGACCTGACACCTCGCCACCAAGGCGGGCGTTTTCGGCCTGCAGGGCCTCCATATTTGCGGCTTGGGCGCTCGCGCGGGCACCAGCGGCCACCACTTCGGTGGGAGGGATGCTGGACAACACCCCCAGCACCCTCGCGGCGGCCGCCTCGTTGTCGGTCTGCCTGCCAGCCTCAGCCCCTCCACGCACTTCGCCGGCCGCGGAGTGGGTCGCCCTTCCCGACACCCCGGCCCCTCGCCCTCTGCGAGAGGCCGGCACTTTGGGGGGAGGCATGATCGTCACACTCCCCTCGGAATCGGCGCTCGAGCTGCCATCCCTGTTCAGGGGGCGCTTCCGCACCTTCGAGGGGAGGGCCTCCTCCCTTGTCGTCGGAGCCGCAGCTGCAAGACGCGGCGACGACCTGGCGGCGGCGGTTTCCTGCGCCGACCCGCTAGCCTCTTTGGACGGCTCTGCGGAACTACCGCCCTCGTCCATTATATCGGCAGATCCACTGCCCTCGTCTCTGGACGGCTCTGCGACACTACCGTCGCCCTCGTCCATTGACGGCTCTGCAGTGGATCTGCCGCCGTCTTCCTCCAGTTGGGCGGCAGCGGCGGCCTCCTTCTGCGCCCTCCGCTCCGCCATACGCTTCCTTTCTGTAGGAGAAGCCTTTCCCGTAGTCCAGTTGGCCCGTTTCCGGTACTTCCTCGGCTTCTTCTTTTGGGCCTCCGTAGTCTGTGCCGGGCCCTCGGCGGACGCCTCAAGTCCCGAGGACGAGGCGTCGTTTGTGCCAGTTTTATTTTGCCTTGGCAAGGCCGTCAGTTGGGAATCCGAAGCTTCCCCGTCTTCAATATTTATAATAGGCAATTCCATTTTGGTCCCACGATTATGGGAGAAATAAACGGTCGACCCGGGCAGAGATCCCTGTACCCGGGCAAGCCTACATTTACCAACCAGGGGGTCGGCTGGTACCCTGGCTGGAGCGTGCTAGGAACAGAACAGCCCATCTGCCATGCATCCTCTCGCCGCACGCCAGAACTTAGGATTCTGGGTAATTTCCGAATTCGAATGTTAATTCGAACTCTTTATAGAGGTTGTCTTCCTCGCGGTCCGGGCGGTTAAGCCAAGACCCTCGTTCCTGATACTACGCCTCACGACCACTTGTCTTGAAGCAAGATATCAGGTTTACGATATGTCGGCGGTGGCATAAGCCTGCCCAGCCCTCAAATGAATGAGTGACCGGGCCCGTCCGAAATTTCGCCTCCTGTATCCTCTACAAATAGAGGGTCAGGAGCGAATTGGGGCTCAACCCATTGCTGGGGAACCCCCCCTCGCGCCAGAGATTCGCTACGGGCGACAATTCGACAGAGGGATCTGGGGGACTGTCGCCCGCACCCAGGGTACACCACGCGGAGGTTTCTGGCGTCGTACCCCGAAATGCGATCTCTACCGAAAATCTGTGGAGTTAGGCTGATCGATCGCATTCGTAACGATGACGTAAAAGAGCGAGTAGGTATGAAAGAGAGTATTGGTGTAAAGATACGGAAGGGAATGCTCCGATGGTTCGGACATGTGGAAGAATGCCGAACGAACGTCTGGTTAAGAAGATATACAATGCGAAAGTGGAAGGATGTAGGTATCGGGGGAGACCGAGACTAACCTACCTAGACCAGATTGGTCATGTACTGAAGGAATGTGGAGTCAAGAGTCTCTGAAACCGGCGAACGTGTATGAAGAGAATTATGAATGTTGAGGACGCGAGTGAAGTGTACAAGGATAGAGTTCTCTGGCACTCCGTTATCTCTGTCTACCCTGCAAAGGACATGGCGTGATGGTATGTATGTATGTAGGTATATACAAGAACAACAAAAAACATTAAACTAAAATTATAAAGTACCCTTTATAAACTGCCTATACAAATGGTGTATGAGTGTATCGCTAAAAAAAAGCGAAAATGTATTTTTTAACAAAATACTTTATTAAATACAAAATAGAATTTCCAAAAAGTAATACTCAACTACGCACTACTTTTACTAAACAGTGATTTAAAAAATACGAAATAAAAGATCATTTTAGATAGAAATTAAAACCAAAAAATATTCAAGGTGAAATCGTGGTCGCATACTCTTATAATTAATATTTAAACAAAATATTTGAGTAAGTAATTCTCCCTAATGAAGCTCCTGGTACAGATTATTTAATAAAATATTAAAGTCTACCTATATCAAATTTTAAATAATATTATGTAGTAGCGACTACGAATACTATCAACGCTTATTTTGCCTATTAGCATCATAAAATCTCTTTTTTTGATATTGATATTTTTAACCTAAATTTAAATTCATCCAAAAAAAAATATTTTTTTTTACATGCTTTTTATTAGCTTGACCTGTATGTTTGTAACTGACTCCTTTGGACTTGATTTTGACCCACTTCGAAGGGTCAGATTTCATTTAAATTTGGTAGACTTATCGAGGACCGATGACAATGTAATAATTTAATAAGATTACACTATTATCCTAATCAGTTATTGGGATAGTCAGGATTAAATTGTTGAATTTAAGTTTCCAATTTCGAATTACGCGCCTAGAGGGCGCTACCGCAAAACAATGTCTCTCTATTTTGTGACATCAAGGTCATCTGTCAAGCCACTGTATGTTTTTCTTGTTAGTTTCATAATTCATTTTAAATAGTTAATTAAAAACTCGAGCTACGTCGTTAAATTCATCAGGTTAAGGGCCCAGAAAAGCTCAGAAATAAAGACAGTATAATATCTAATGGTAAAATCAGTAATCAAAGACATTGAAGTGAACATTAAAAACAAAACGTAGTTCGTGTAAAAGTTTTCTTGTTAGGTCTTTGCGAAGCATTTAAGTATTTGAATTGAGATATCTATTTGAAAATGGCATTAAATAATACTCTCGCATTTATCGAAAACCTGTCGGGCCATATAAATAATGCAACTTGGCGTTTAGTAATGCATACTTACAACATGAGGAACTCTGGAATTGCATAGACGACTTCTCAGAAAGAGTAGATAAGAAACGAGACGCTAAAGCTAAGATGAAGATAATACTCTCAGTCAATCCAACAAATTATGTGAAAATTCAAATCTGTGTATGTGTGTTGCCAAAGAAATATAGGAGAAATGGACAGGGTTTATCTGTGCAGTCCTCAGGACAAGTAAGCTTAGCCACTTATATATTATAAATCTCATGACAAAAAGGTGTAAACATATTGAAATTAAATATAACTTTATTAAAGAAAAGTATTATAAAAAGATAATTGTATTACAGTTTGTTGGTAGTGATTGACAATTTGCAGATATACTTACAAGAAGATTGTTTAAAGATAAATTTCAATATTTAAGATCAAAGCTTGGAATGTTATGATATAACATAGTTTTCAACTGATTTAGTGCTTATTTGTGAAGTTAAAAATTGAATTGGTATTATATAACTTACTTTTGTATTATTATAATATTTAAGATCTAAGCTTGGAATGTTATAATAAAACATATGTAGTTACTAATGCAGAAATAATGTAAAACTTAATTTTTTAATTGTTCATTGTGAGTTATTGTCTAATTTAAAAGAAGTACTTGTTTTCGGCCATCTTAGTACCATTTGTGACTACTTCAAATTTTAATTGATTGGTAAATACAGTCAAAATTATATTTTCATATAATTTCAAAACATTAACATTTATATGAATTTAAATTTATAAATATTTGCACTTATTCCATTTTTATGTAGTAGGTAAGTTGGATAGAAAATAGCCAAATATGGAACTGCTGAGAGACGAATGTTGCCATTGACATTCTGAGTTGGGCATCGAGCATCCACAAGATTCAAGGCTGTACAGTTGATCATGCAGTCATTTATCTAGGCTCTCAACTGTTTGCTGCTGGACAAGCTTATGTAGCACTTAGTCATAGTCTTCATAATTGAATCATTTCATCTAAAGCTTCTCTGTTACATAGCATTTGATGCAATGCTTCGATTATCAAGTAACAAGACGACAATGTAAAATTATTTGAATGAATTTTAAAAATCGATATTTCACGATTAATACAGCTATACAGATTTAATGATTTCAAAAATAATTACAGTTACTGATAGTAGTCATGGAATCATAGTAGATTAAAATATATAAAAATAGAAAATAAATAATAGTTTAAAAAACTAAAAAAACATGCTTTTATATATAAACTAAACTAAAAAGTAGAAAATAACGTTTTTAATCATTCAAGTTAAGGTAGAGTGAGAAATAAAAGAAATTCTTTTAATGTAAAAAAGCGTGGGGTGTTTTCTGAAAATATTTTGCAGCATACCCACCGTGCCTACGTACCCACATGACTCTATCAATGGAATGTTAACATCAGGCACCCCACGCTTTTTTACACTAAAATAATTTCTTTTATTTCTCACTCTACCTTAACTTGAATGATTAAAAACGTTATTTTCTACTTTTTAGTTTAGTTTATATCTAAAACCATGTTTTTTTAGTTTTTTAAACTATTATTTATTTAATTGTATGAACTATTATGTTACAATTTCTGTGTGGTAGCGGCTAAAAATACTACCATATATACCGATTCTGACTTTGCTCGTGGATGTTGTAAAAGACGACTAAGAGCTTTATATAGAAACTAGCTTCTGCCCGCGGCTTCGCCCGCGTAAAAGGTTACTTTCCTAAAGTTTTTGATCCCCTATTTTTATTTTTGACCGTCGGTAATACAGTGCAACGGTTTACAATATTCAGGGTTGGAACTTCATTACTGGACTGCTAGATGGCGTTGAAGAAGCTAGATTTTGAGATTTTTTGACAAACAATTTTTTTATTTTTCATATAAAAATTTTGATTTTTTTTTAATAAAAAGTATCCTATGTTACTTTTAATACCTCCAAGAATATGTGTACAATGTTTCATGATGATCGGTTGAGTAGTTTTAAAGTGAAAGCATAACAAACAAACTTACATTCACATTTATATATTAGTAGGGATAGGGAAGTAGGGATGGGCCAACTACACCTGATGCCGTTTGGTCAACAATTACATTCCCAAGGAGTGTTGACATCTGGCGGGCAGCCGGTTAAAAAACGATTGTTAATAACGATTACAATATGTACTATGAAAAAAAAAGTAGATATTGTATCGACCCCAAGTAATTGGGATAAGAGTAGGAGAATGATGATATGCTATGGAAAAAGAATAGGTACATATTGCGTCGACCTCAAGTGCTTGAAATAAGAGATTTGATCATGATATTAATTAACACTTAAAAGAACACAATTATTTACGATCTAACCTACATACATCTTCACAAAATGTTTTTGAACTAGTCCCTCAGTAATTTTATTCTAAACAATTCTAGAATTCTCAGATAATAATTATTAGCGTAAATAAAAATTTGTGCTAATAAATCAAATCAAATCAAATCAAATCATTTATTATGCATAAGCCCTAAAATGGCACTTACATATTGTCAATATTACATTTTTTTTTTAAATTAATCTACCACCGGATCGGAAAGCCGCCACAAACTGAGAAGATCCGGCAAGAAACTCAGTGGGCTCGTCATTTTTTTTTAAATTGTATGTTTTCTAATATTATTAGATACATATTTAATCCCCATTAGCTCCAGTGAGATGCCCTTCGAGTAAAGATTTATTTTTTAAAAGTTAAATACACCATTAACAAAAAACACAAAAAAGAACAGAAATGGTTGGACCAGATTCCACAAGCGGCACTCGATCACGAGTTAACTACTAAAGCAGCCATCACGCCCCTCAACCACATTCGAGGGAAGGGAGAGACCCGCTCACGTAGCTACCGCAGGCAGAGACCTTTTTAGTAAGCATGACCACACCAAGATCTATAAATTACAATCAAATCGCTCAATTAAATCAATAAATAACTCGTTAGGCAAAACACGCTACACTGTACAATTTGTGACAATGATAAATATACAGAGTTCAGACAATAGTGAGGATCAGCACTAAAACAACGTAAAAGTTAAAATTATATAAAGTAATTGCTGAGAGAGGAGCAACTCATAACCATTCCGTATTATCATTTAGATAATCCGAAATGTTGTAATATCCTTTTTTACAAAGTCTAGTTTTGATAGCCTTTTTAAACTTATTTATGGGCATATCTCGGATATCTTTAGGTAGTTTATTGTAAAAGCGTATACATTGCCCCATGAAAGACCTACTAATTTTTTGTAGGCGAGTATGATGTATAACTAGATTATCCTTATTCCTAGTATTCACGTGATGAATGTCACTATATTTATCAAATTTATCAATATTTTTTTTTACATATAATATGTTTTCAAATATAAATTGTGATACAACAGTTAGAATGTTTATCTCCCTAAATTTTTCGCGCAGTGATGCTCTTGGGCCTAAATTATAAATCGCGCGGACAGCCCGTTTTTGGAGAACAAAGATATTATTCAAATCTACAGAGCATCCCCAAAGTAGTATGCCATAAGACATAAGACTGTGGAAATAAGCGAAATAAACAATTCTAGCCGTTTCAATATCGGTTAACATTCGAATTTTTTTTACCGCATAAGCCGCTGAGCTTAGCCTACTTGATAATTTCTCAATATGAGGGCCCCAATGGAGTTTAGCATCAATAGTAATACCTAAGAATGTAGTGGACTCCACAATTTCTAGGGCCACACCATTCATTTGAACATTGGTTTCCACTAGTCTCACATTAGGTGTGGTAAATTTAATACATTTGGTTTTCTTTTCATTAAGAACCAAGTTATTTGTACTGAACCAATGAACAACATTTGACAGAGCATTGTTCACATCGTCATAATTAAGCATTTGTCTTTTAATTTTAAACAATAAAGAGGTATCATCTGCGAACAACACTATGTTTTGGTTATCCCCTATATAATAAGGTAAGTCATTAATAAATACAAGGAACAGAAATGGCCCCAGAATAGATCCTTGTGGAACGCCCATTCTTGCAACAGAACCAGGTGATCGTACACCATTAACATCGACCTTCTGAATTCTGTTGCCTAAATACGATGTTAAAAGTTCGAGAGCCTTATTTCTGATCCCATAATGGTATAATTTCTTGATGAGAGTTTCGTGGTGTACGCAATCAAACGCTTTGGATAAATCGCAAAATATACCCAAAGCATCATGCGATTCCTCCCAAGCTCCAAAGATATTTTTTAATAATTCCACACCCGCATCAGTAGTAGAGCAATTCTTAGTGAATCCAAATTGATTTTTGTGAAAGATATTATGTCTATTAAAATGATTTAACATTTGACTAAGCATCAGTTTTTCAAAAACTTTACTAAGTGTAGGCAGTATGGAAATCGGTCGATAATTATTAAGATCTGACATACTACCCGCTTTAAACAAAGGAATCACTCTACTAATTTTCATGAGATCAGGAAATACGCCCCGAGCAACACAACCATTAAATACAGATGCCAGATGGGGGGCAATAATATCAATTATAGAACTAACTGCCTTTACAGACAAGCCCCACAGATCTGCCGTCTTCTTAACATTAAGATTTTTAAAAGAGTTTATGATATCATTCTTACTGACATCTAAAAATTCAAAGGATGTGTCGCATTTTAAAATACACTGTTTCATGAGCGATTCAGCTAGAGTAGGAGACGACATCAACGATTTAGTTGTTAATAAAGGTATAATAAATATAATTATAAAAGAATCATAATTTATATACTAAATTGTTTACAAATAATTTTAATATCTAATTTAATAAATACCGATTTAATAGGTTTTCAGTGTTATGAAATTAATTAGCATAAACTTTTTAACGACATGAAATTATAATTGATGGCAATATACTTATCAAAATTAAATCATATTGCCTCTCAAATTATTTTATTTTATATAAGCAAGCTTATGTTGGTATAGGTGTAAGCGATTTTTATTAACATTAAATAATTTTGTTTAATTAATAAAACGCTTTACGGCTTGGCAGTTTTGAAACGTCCTCATCACCATTCTCCTACTCTTATCCCAATTACTTGAGGTCGATACAATTTGTACTCTTCATTCATAGTACATATTGTAAAGGTTATTGGCAATAGTTTCATGACTGGTCACCCGCCAGACGTTAAATCTCCTTGGGAATGTAATTTTTGACCAAACGGCATCAGATGGAGTTGTCGGATGGATAAGGCTCTTAGTCGTCTTTTACGACATCCACGAGCAAATTAAGGGTTGGTAGTATTCGTAGCCGCTACCACACAGCCCAGTTCTGAAACGTCCTATTGGGTAGAAATGTTATATCTACATCGCTGGTACATAGCACAGACTAACCTTATATACTTCACTGGATTTTTTTTTCTTTCAGTCCCCACTACAAAACTATTCTCAGTATTCTGTCGTATGCCTTCTCAAGGTTAACGAATACCATATGCAAGTTTTTATGTGCACTACGAAATTTTTCGCACAGTTGCCGCATTGCAAATATAGCATCTGCTGTCACACGACCCGGTATAAATCTGAACTGGTTTTGGGTGACCTCACTTTTCTCTCACAAACTATGTGACATATGCTTTATTTCTCGATAATTACACTAGTCTTGAACATCCTCTTTCATCATTCCCCTGCTCTTATTCCAATCTTCGGGTCGACGCAATGTATACTCGTATATATTGCAAAAGTTATTGGCAATAGTTTTATGACCGGCCGCCTGCCAGACGTCTACCTTCCTTGGTAATGTAATTGTTGACCAAACGGCATTAAGTGGAATTGACCTAGTTTTTTATTTATATCATCCTAAGCCAATTCCTGCCTTAACTCTGGGTCGTCCTTTGCAACATCTACGAATAAATTAAGGGTTGATAGTATTCGTAGCCGCTACCACAAAGCAGTCTTGAACATGCTCTTTATTTTTCAAAATGGGCACTAGCGCTCAGCATCTTATTGAAGTAAAAAATCAGTCACTCATATCCACCCTCTCTCAAAATCTTCCATACTTCAACTGGTATACCATCCGGTCTAACAGATTTCCCATTTTTCATACCAGTCACTATCTTTTTTAGTTCATCTAATATAATTTAATTTACTAAGCTGACCTTCTCTGATACATCTTTTAAATCTCCACTCCACATATTTTCTTCGTTCATTAATCTTACAAAATACATCTTCCAACACTCTTTTATTCCCTTATCTTTTATTAAAACCTTGCCTGTTTCATCTTTTTATACACTCGACAAGCCTCTCCATCTCGACAATCATCTCTTGCTCGTTTTCCCCGTGCTGTTGTACTGTGATACAGCGCTTTTTCCCTTGAAGCCCCTCTCAGTTATAAATCCTTTCTTGGGTCTGAAGCCTCACCATAGGTCGTCCTTTAAGCTTTTTCCTTGCACTCCTTGTAATCACTCGTTTTCGCTTCCTTTAAACCTTCATCATTTTCTTTCTTTCACTCTTTAATTACATTTTTCTATTCTTTCATTTATTTCTCATTGTTACGGCGTATAACGCCTCCCAATGTGTGTGATGCAAGTATATTTTAGTAGGCCACGTAAGTGGGCTATTACTAGCTAAGCAATAGTGCACTTTAATCTACCGACAACCTTCACTGTACACACTAACTTTATTAAAATAATTGAAATTGTACTTGGACTTTAATTAGCCTCAGTGTATAAGCTAAATAATTTGGAAAATCCGCGCACCTTATAATTTTTAAATTATATATCATTTACTATTAGTCAATGCCATAAATGAAAATGAAGGGAAAAAATACTTATGAAATTTCGTGCCATTCTCGACGTAGTGCTAACCATAGCTGTATAGGCTGTATGGGATTTCTTTCCTTAGTCTGTCTGAATTTACGAATAAAAAAAATGTAAACAAACCCAATTTTCATAAGGTATACATACACTAAAGACTAAGCAATTTAGTTTTTTATTAATTGCAATTAAACGACAAAGAATTACCAAGCCATTTTCGAAATGAAACAGCGCGTTACGATTATGTAGCTTTTAATAAAAGAAAAACTTCGATACATTCATTTTTGCGGTCGTGATCCTACCAGATAGAACATATTTTATCCGATGTCCTCGAATATTTTTTTTAACTAACTGTTTTCTTACTTTAAACAAAATAATTACTTTTAAAAATATCAAATACGTTTAAACGAATATTTTTTCTTGACATATGTATGATAATATTATTCTATAAGTGCAGTGTGAGAAAAATACAATCTTTTTTAAGTTTGAAAAGTGCTTGACTTTTATATATCGAGAGTAGAGCAAGACCTCAACGCTTCGCTTATGAGGCGTGTAATATACATACATACATACATACATATCATCACGCCATATCCCTTGCAGGGTAGGCAGAGAGAACAGAGTGCCCGAGAACTCTATCTCTGCATACTTCACTCGCTTCCTCAACATTCATAATTCTCTTCATACACGCTCGCCGGTTTCGGAGACTCTTGACTCCACCTTCCTTCAGTACATGACCGATCTGGTCTAGGTAGGTTAGTCTCGGTCTCCCTCGGTACCTACATCCTTCCACTTTCGCATTGTATATCTTCTTAACCAGACGTTCGTTCGGCATTCTTTCCACATGTCCGAACCATCGGAGCATTCCCTTTCGCATCTTTACACCAATACTCTCTTTCATACAATAGTAATATACACTCATGTATATATGCTTCACTGTTTCAAAGTCTACAGAGTACATAACAAGCGTTTGTTGAGACATATTTTATATTTTTTTAATCATCGAGTAATAAAAAAGTGCTTAGAGATTATATTAAGTTAACAAAGAACTAGCGACGCGTCATTACTGAGCTTGGAATTAGTGAAATTTTTAATATGAAAACTTTTAATTGAAAATATAGTTTAATAAATCCAATGATTCTGATTTTAGTTATACTATAAAATCATATAATGGTTTTTTTTTTGTTTTTTAAAGTTATACTTCTTTTGGCGCGTTAGGGAAAAATGATGACAGTAATTTTTTACGATGCGTGCGCACACCGTCACGAAAAACCGACACCCTGAAGTTACCTATAAACAATATTTTAGTTTTTGGAGTTTACTCCTTAAGAATCGATTTTCATATAAGGCGCCCGGTATGAGAAAAATTTGAGGAGTAAAATCTAGTGATTGAATGACCTCGTTACGTTTTTGGTGCGCAACCTATTCTGCGCACCTTTCACTTTCTGACGTGAGATAATACTTCACTGAACAGTTTTAATAAATGTAAATAAAAATATAAATATTATTTTTAGTCAGCTAGCTTTTTTTTGCGCCTGTTTTGATAATCGTACTTAAGGAGTAAACTCCAGTCGTGCGTCGGAGCTGACACACACACTTTTTCTTTTAACTAGATAATACGTTATAATAAAACTTTCAATGTATTAAATACCTTTTTTCTATTGTTAGTGTCGTTTTTTCTACAAATGTAGAATATGGTGAAAGATAAAATTTTTGAAAAAGTAGAAAGAAATGTAAGAATAAGAAAAGAAATGAAAGAAGAAAGAAATATAACTTCTAACGCGTGTATATAAGTACACACACACTTTTTTTTTGGCAGGCTATGGTCTGGACTCACGCCGTCCATTCCATCGGGGGTGACAGAAGGGCGGCACGTGGCCCCATAACTTACCGTATTCCCTCCCCATCACCATTGGGCCGGCCGCTAGTACCGCTTCCTTAACCTCCATAGCCAGCCCAGAATCATATAATACTAATATAGGATTATCCGTGTGGTGACGGAGTAAGAATACTATTCACCACCCCATATCTTATCCGTGGGTGATCGTACGAGGCGACTAAGGGATATAAATAACATATAACATCTATGCGAGAGAAGGAAAACTCGAAACAAAACCCTATACCAATACGTCTGATGAGTGCGATATAGTAGGTTAATTTCCCTCCCATTATGGAGGAGGCCCGAGTCCAGCAGTGGGACTTTGTGATGGTGATGATAATGATGAATATAGAATTGCCAGTTGTTCGTTACAAAATATAAAGTATTATAGATTCGGATTAAAATAAATCTCACCTGTTTTATTTTTTTTAATTTTCAACGTTTATCTTAGTGTTTTATAACTTTTTTTTAAAGTAGTCCTATTTTAGGACCGCTGACGACGTAGTGTACTCGTAAAGATGATGAAAAATTTTAAGCTTTATAGCTGTGCCTGCAGGCACAGCTATAAAGCTTAAAATTTTTAAGGGTTGAGAGCCCTTTTTTTTTTTTTTTTCTATTGGTGGGCTATGGATGCGTCTCGCCCCGCCGAATCGGTCCGGGGTGTCGGAAAAGGTGGCGCGTGACCCCATAGACCCACCGTAAAACCTTCTCTCTTCTCCGTGCGAGCGGACCACCGGTACTCGATTTTAACTTCGGTGAGGGTTGAGAGCCCTCAGCGTTTGCCCATAACCAGTAAAATTGTTAAAAACATCTAGAATCATCAACTAAAGCCATAAAAAGGGTGCTATTATTATACCTGCGCATTTTTTTACATACTTTTAAATCTTCGAAATCTTTTTAAAATATCAAAGTAATTCGCTCTGAAAAGCAAATTAAATATTCAAACTAAAATATATATTTATATTTACTGTTAGTATTTGGCTATTTAATACCTACTAATAAAAATTACTTGTTTCAGCATTATTGGAAATTTCTCCCCTAAGTGTGTAAAATATGGAATGCACGTTTGTGTGAAACTTCGTTAGTTTTGAAGTTAGATACGTGAAAAATTTTTTTTTGCCCTTTTTGTTATTGCTTATGGTGGCAAACGAGCAATCAATACACCTGATGGTAAATGTCACTGCTCCCCATGGACCTATGCAATACCAATAGTATAGGTAGCTATACCTTGCCTACCATTACAATCCCCAAAAGAAAACCCCAACCCAAACCCACCCAGTTGGGCTTCCAGATCTCTCGCTCATCGAACGAAGCGCAATAGCACATTGCCATTACTCAGACGTCGAACTTCTGCGAGAGTGTGGTACTACCCCGGAGGGACCGGCCCGCGGCTGTAGTAGCTGTAGACAGAGAATAGTCAACAGTATTGCCTCTAAGGGTGTAAAATAGGGGTTGCAAATCTTTTCATTTAAAACATATTAAAGGTGTTAAAAATAAAATAAAATCCGCCATCTTGGAGTGGAGGCTATATGAAATTTATTATATTATTATAAAATGTATTGCTGTTTACTTTTCAAACCTTTCATTTGATAAGTATATTAAAAAAGTTGAAAAAAAATATAAATCGCCACTTTGAAGTGGCCGCTACTTCAAAGTGGCGGTTCTTTTTTTTGGATGGAATTTTTCTAGAATGTAGGTACCGGGGGAGACCGAGACTAACCTACTTAGACCAGATCGCTCAGATACTGAAGGAAGGTGGAGTCAAGAGTCTCCGAAACCGGCGAGTGTGTATGAAGAGAATTATGAATGTTGAGGAAGCGAGTGAAGTGTGCAAAGATAGAGTTCTCTGGCACTCTGTTCTCTCTGCCTACCCTGCAAGGGATATGGCGCGATGATATGTATGTATGTATGTATGTAATTTTTCTATTTTTCTAAACCTATAATTTGATAGCGATATCATAGAAAATTAAGAAAGTTCTGACCCAAAAAATATATTAATTATTTTGTTTATATACAGTCGTTAGCGCAGATGGTCTTAACAGCCTAGCCTTGGCTATGACTGAGGGGCTGACTGAATCGATTCCACTGTTTTGAAGTACGTAAGGAATATATATACATATATTGATTATTATATATTTAAATGATTAAATAACAATTAAAATTGTATTAATAAACAAACCTCACAAAAAAATAAAGGAATTAAAATGGTCACTGCAATCGACTGGCTGTAGTGACCATTTTAATTATTTTATTTCATAGCACTGATAGCGGCTGCTGTCACTTCTCTGTGGTAGTGGCGACGAATACTATATTACTTTATTCGTGGATGTCGTAAAAGGCCAAAATAAATCTTAAAAAAAGACTTTTACACAAAAAGGACATGGTTAGGTATAACTTATCCATTAATTATTTGAAACTACTGGATCAGCAACGGAGATGAAGGAATCGGTACCAGTGGTCGGCCAAATGGAGATAGAGAAGAAGGGTTATCAGGCCATTATGAGACCCCATGCTGCCCTTCCGTTGCCCCAGACGAAATGGCCCGCCCATTGTGTTCAGACCATAGCCTGCCTAAAATAACTATTCGAAACCAGTATAGTATTTTAAAATTATTCGAAACTATTTATAATTTCTGAAAATGGCCGTGATTTTTTTTACAATAATAATCATTTCGCTGGTCCGGAAGAATAGAACACAATTCAAAAAAAGAAAAATTTTTAGGAGGGTCCAAATAAGTGTTTCCGTTTTCTCAGCTTCCTGAAAACACGATTCCAAATGCACGAACGTCTGCACAATTTCCTTAATAATAACGACGAAAATTTAATAGGGAGAACTTATAATTTTAACCAACCCTCCACAACCAAAAATTGAAATATAATGAAAATTTAAATTTTTAGTGTTGTGTCATTATTCTTCCGAACCAGCAATTTGTCTGCCTAGTCTCAATCTATAAAATATTTAGGATTAAATCAAAGATGAAAATCTTCTATCAACTAAATATCCAATAAATAAACCCTGTAAAAATTTGACCTTGTTACAATAAGCCCCTCGCTTTATCATCAACTAAGCAGAATCCTAATTTAGGTCACGGATCTAGTATCAATATAACAGGAGTTCATTGGGTCACATTTTGCGTGGTAATACTAGACTTTGTATCGTAACTAATAGCAATTTACACCCTTTATTTCAAGTGAAAAGTAGCTGCGTGGTAGCGGTTACAAACACTACCAACCCTAACTTTGCTCGTCGACATCGTAAAAGACGACTAAGAACCTTATAACGACCTGGGCCAACTCCATTTGATGCCGTTTGGTCAACAATCACATTCCCAATATGGGTTGACGTCTGGTAGGCGGCCGGTCATAAAACTATTGCTAATAACTTTTACAATATGTACTATGAAAAAAAGAGTATATATTGTATCGACCCCAAGTAATTGGGATAAGAGTAGGAGAATGATGATATTTCAAGTGAAAAGTTCTCTAGGCACAATGATTTCTGATGTTTACACAAATATTACACATTTGAAATAGAATTAGTTTTACGAATTCTATCGCGTTTGTTACTAATTTATAATTTACCGACGTTTATAACACTTTACAGCGTTAATAACTGATATTGTAGCGGGTAAAATATCTGTAATAACGATGACTTGTTAGGAAATTAATAATCAAATACAAATACGAAAGACGCGAAAGGGCCATGTGGAAAGAATGCCGAACGAACGTCTGGTTAAGAAGATATACAATGCGAAAGTGGAAGGATGTAGGTACCGGGGGAGATCGAGACTCACCTACCTTGACCAGATTGGTCACGTACTGAAGAAGTTGTGGAGTCAAGAGTCTCCGAAACCGGCGAGCGTGTATGAAGAGAATTATGAATGTTAAGGAAGCGAGTGAAGTATGCAAGGATAGAGTTCTCTGCCACTCTGTTCTCTCTGCCTACCCTGCAAGGGAAATGGTGTGATGATATGTATGTGTATGTATGTGTAAATACAAATACGATAGAATTCGTAAAAATAGTTTTATTACCCTAGGCACGTTGGACAATTTTTTGATGGGGAAAAATCAAATACAAACGGGAAAAAGCCATAAAAACCTAACCAACTTGTAGTGAACTTTAATAGAAATATCTTTTCCCTTCTTTCCTACGAGGACATATTGCAAATATTATTGACATTCGTTTTATAACCGGTCACATACCTGACGTCAATCTTCCTAGGGAATGTAATTATTGACCAAACGACATCAGATGGAGTTGGCCCAGGTCGACATAGTCGTTTTTAGCTATAGCATAGGCTCTTAGTCATTTTTTACGACTTCTACGAGCAAAGTAAGGGTTGTTAATATTCGTAGCTGCTGCCACACAGAAACAAATATTAATCTCTAATATATTAATTTCTATCTCTATCTAATCTATCTATCTATCTATCTATCTAATATCTTTAAACGAGCAATTCTTGTATATATATATATATATATATATATATATATATATATATATAATATTCCTTGCAATTTAGCATGCAGGGGTTCTGGAGATGACTAATCGATCTCGCTAAGTTTCATTTGTAGAAAATATTGTTTTCTCAATCTATTCAGGCAATGAAGAAATATAATTTTGCGTTGGCTGACAACTACTAAAATATGAAGACAAATTTTGACGCTGTCATTAAGACACCTCAATTGGATAATCGAGCAGTCTAATCTAGGCCGGTTCGGATACTGTTTCACTTTTTTATTACTTTTCTTTATTATTATTATTATTTAATTAATTATTTTTATTATATTTAAATATATCTTCTAAACACACTAAAAAGAAAATACCTCATCATGTCATCCAGATATTGTAATATTTAAGTTCATATACTACGTCAGAGAATGACGAAACATTTGGAATTGATGTAATCAATCATTAGGATGGGTTGTAAACAAACAATATGCCAGTTTAGGTTAACGTGTTATCGGAGGAGCCCTGTAAACTGCGCAGCAACTGTACATATATTGGTATAAGTAAATTAAATTTTCCCTCATTCATCAACGTAATCATCTAAACTCATAGACGTAGACATGGTGTCTGATCAGCATGGTATATTAGGTTAAATTCTTTACTATTTTGGAGGCTCAATCAGACTTGCTCGTTAGAGTATTACATGCCTCATAAGCGAAGCGTTGAGGTCTTGCTCTACTCTCGATGTTTGAAAATCAAGCACATTTCAAACATAAAAATGATTGTAGTTTTCTCACATTGCACTTATAGGATAATGTTATCATACATATGTCAACAAAAATCATTCGTTTAAACGTATTTGATATTTTTAAAAAGCAATTATTTTGTTCAAAGTAAGAAAATAATAATCCCCGTAGACCCCCCCTGCAATGCGCCTCTCTTCGCTGTGGGGGCGGGCCACCGGAACCCGATCTTTGTCTTTGGTGGCTCGCCCAGCATCTGCATATCCCTGAGTCATCTTTTAAAACATTCACGGATTGGAAAGAGACTAGAGATTTGTTGTCTTACATTCTTTTTTTTTAAAGATTTCTCCCTACACTAAGGAAATAATTCTTGTGTTGGGACTTTACAAACATCCAGACTCAGAACAACACTTTGTAGATCGCACAAAGTATTGTCCTGCGTAAGAATCGTACCCACGACATTAAAGGTCGGCATCTTAACCACTACGCCATCTGTGCAGTCACTTATTCACTACACAGAAATTTATGTAGCAGTAGGACCTCATTATCGTTAGTTTTCTGTCTACAGCCGCGGGCCGGTCCGTTCAATTCAGTGTAGGTACCTTATTCTCGCAGAAAATCGACGTCTGAACATTGACAAAATGCTATTCATCATCATTCTCTTGCTCTTATCCCAACTACTTGGGGTCGACGCAATATGTCCTCTTTTTCCATACAGCCCTATCAGACGTCATCTCTGTAGTCACTCCCTGTTTATATATGTCATGCTCCAGTCCATCCATCTTTTCCTCCCTCCCTTGACCCCTAAAGCCTTCAACATTCATACTTAAAACTTTCCTCGCAACATTATTTTCATCCCGTCTCATCACATGACCATACCAGGACAAACGTTCACTCCTTAACTTATCCGTCACTGGGGTCACTCTTGTTGATAAAATGCTATTATAGAAACAATTATGAAATCTAATGTTTACGCGAGTATTACACATTTGAAATAAAACTACTTTTACGGATTCTATCGCGTTTGTATTTGATTTTTAATTTCCCGACGTTTCGAACACTTTACAGCGATCATGGTTAGTCCTCCTGTGACCATGATCACTGTAAAGTGTTCGAAACGTCGGGAAATTAAAAATCAAATACAAACGCGATAGAATCCGTATAAAAGTAGTTTTATTTCAAACAATTATTAAAACCAAAATTAACAAAAATAATATACTTAATGATACACACACATTGTGAATATTAATAGGTAATACCAAAATATTAAAGGGAATAAAAATTAAGATATGCATTCAGAACACTATAACGTCTCAAATTTAATACCATTTGAGACAACCATCAACGACGTCTGCCCGTTTGGGTTAAATTGCTTAATCGCTCCGGACGATTCCCTCATCGACGGTCGCGCGTTCGGATCACTTCGATCGGTGAATGCTATATACGTAGTATACCTATTTGGCTTAGCACCGACTTCAAATCGTGTTAATAGATTACTAGCATACATTATTGGAACGAAGTTCCTTATCGCGCGTTGCGAAAGGGGGCTAGACGGAAAAAATTACTACCGACACAACAAAGTTGTAACGACACAACATAAAACAAAGTCGCTTTCTCCGCCCCTATATCCCTATTTATGCTTAAATCTTTAAAACTACGCCACGGATATTGATGCGGTTTTTTTTTATAGATAGAGTGATTTAAGAGGAAGGTTTATATGTATAATATATGCATAATGTAGTAGAAAAACACTGATAATTTAAGAGGTCTCTAATGTGATGTCGTAAATAAACACATTATTTTGCGCTTACATTGCAAACGCTGGCTGAACCCTAAGAAATAGATCAAAATGAAGTACTACAGTATTATACAACTTCAAAAGGCCTACAAAAAAGTCCGAGATGGTATATGCCTATCTCTTAAGGATAACATACTATCTCCATTTTAATACTTTAGAAAATGGCCTATTATAAAACGATAATTGAAAAGCTATTTCCACAAATACTGTATTAATCCTTATCATTTTAAATACATTAGTTGGCTTGAGCATTTCATGACATAATTTTTTTCCTTCAGATCATGCAAATTAAATCAATACCTTAAGAGATATAGCCAAATCAAAATAATGCGCAACGAAATTAATTTCGTTTCGCCGCGCGGCCGGCTCGCGTTCGAGCTCGGGGCCCAAAAGTTTTGGTAGTCTAGTGGAATTATATATCCTATTTCCTATTAATATTATAAACGTGTGGTGATAATCCGTATGGTGACGGAGTAAGAATACTATTCACCACCCCATGTCATACCCGTGGGTGATCGTACGAGACGACTTAGGGATATATAACGCACATAGCATCTGTGCGAGAGAAAGAAAACTCGAAACAAAACCCTATACCAACACGTCTGACTAGCGCGGTATAGTAGGTTAATTTCCCTTCCATTACGGAGGAGGCTCGAGCCCAATAGTGGGACATTTATGGGCTGTGATGATGATGATTATAAACGTGAAAGTTTGTAATAATGTACGAGTATGGATGTGAACATGTTTGTTGCTCTTTCACGTAAAAACTACCGAATGGATTTTGATGAAACTTTATAGTAATATAGCTTGCACCTCAGAATAACACATAGGCTATAATTTATAAAGATATTTTGCAAATTGGCTAAAATATAACGATAAAAATCGCTTAAGGCAGAAAAAAAATATATAATAAAAATAGTAAATTAAAAATTCAAAATAATTTGATATTCATTGCCGATGCATATTTTATAGTAAGGAATTGATTCTTATGCAAACAAATGCTTTTATTACTTTCGATATTTAAAGTACCTACATATTTTTTGCCTTTTACCGTGTGTCGTTTGGTACAATATTTCAAAAGTTAGGACAATAAGAGTGCGCAGTGGTCAGGCAGCAACCGGGTGCACTACAGATCTACAGAAATATGGCAAGAAATCTATGATCGCCGATTGTGTGACCCAAACACAAGTAAAGGCGTGAGAGCAGTCATCGTTGATGATTGTTGTATTTTAACAGCACTATCGGTTTGTTAATAACATACTATACCTGTAGGTATATAGTAGATAGGTATTGAAAGTTTGTGATGTGAAACATCTTTTTGCGTGCCTTGGCAGTAAAATTGTGTCGACTACTGGAAATGATACATTGAGTAGGTACTAAGGCAAATGTGCTCATGTCGCGATACTACGCCGCTATTCTATATTCATTTGTGTGTGCGTGCGTATGACATCGATAGCTGTCTAACATAAGTGTGACATTAAATAATTAAATATTACATAATCTTAAATTCAATTGTTAATTAATATTCACTCTTTTTTATATGTGAAATGTCAATTATAATAATAAACAAAAATAAGTTACTTTAGAGACGAGATTTATTTTTCTTTTTAGTTTATTTTTTCTTTTTAATATTTACAATAATACCTATTTTTATTAAGAAATAGTTATCATTCTTGCCATCTGAATTACATTAGCGAGCGCTACCTAAACTGTAGAATTCACACGAAGATAACGTAACATAAATAGTTCTGAACAAAAAATAACGACAGTTTACTCTTTATGTGGAAGCCAATATATCCTAAATTATTAGCTCATACATGTCCCTTTATTGGGCTCGAGCCTCCTTCACACTAGAAGAGAAATTGACCTACTACACCACGCTGGTTAGGAGTGTTGGTATAAGGTAATTTAGTTGAGTTTTCCTTCTCTTGCATAGATGTTATATGCGTTTTTTATCCCTCAGTCATCTTTTATGATCTCCCACAGGTACGGGGGGTCAAGGGCTTCGCCAAGGGGGGAGGGGTCAGTTGACCCATAGAGATCAAATGTAGCTTCATGCGTTCGACTTACTCCGTTACCACGCGGAATTATAGTATTTAGTTCATTCTTATCTAAATAGTCATATTTGTCGCTTTCAATATTTAATGTAGATTTCAATATTGGGAAAATATCACGATATGAAATATGATTCCTTCCATAGCATCTGAACGTTTATCGGAGTAGTTTTTACATGATAAAACACAACACTTCATGATTTTCTTCGTAATAAAATAAAAATACACCTTCTTCACTAATTAATCGAAAGGAACTTCGTTCCATCCGGGTGTCCCTTGACACCTCTCGTTTTTAATTATATTTTACAAGCCACCCGCCTTTGCTTCGCTTCGGTTACATCAGTTCAGTTGTGTAGTTTACTTTCGCGACATAGAATTACTTTGGAAGAAGGAATTTCTAAAATCCTACTTCATGTGCCCTTTACAGGGCAGAAAGAAAGTCCACACTAAACTCCAAGTCTGTAGGTGCAGTATTGGAAAAAGTTTTTGGGTTATCACCTACGCAATCGCCTTTAGGGGTGAAATTTTTAAAAAGCCTTTCTTAGTTTCCTCTATATCGTAACACAAATATGCTTACCAAATTTCAAGTCTGTAGGAGCTATATTTAAAACATGTGATTTTTACACACCTCTTTTTTTTTGCCGTCACCTCCATAGTCCACCGACTATAGAGGTGGTTGCGCACCTGCCAAATCGGTCCGAGGCGACGGAAGAGGCGGCGCGCAACCCCATAGACCCACCCTGCAAACACCTCTCTTTACCGTGCGAGCGGGCCACCGGTATCCGATCTTTGTCTTCGGTGAAGAGATGATTTTTACACCCCAGCAACCTCTCTCATTAATCAATCAATCACAATTTCATCATTCTCCTGGAACATGAGTCCCAATTACTTGTAGTCAACGTAATATGTACTTGTAAATATTACAAAAGTTATTGGCAATAGTTTTATGAAAGATCTTAGTCATATTTTCCGCCATCCAATAGCAAAGTAAGGGTTGGTAGTATACGTAGCCGTTATCTCACAGCAATTTTTGTGTAGATAATTGTTGCTATAATAATTTTATAAGGGGTTAAGTATTTCTTTATTCTAATTGATATGAATTCACTATATCTTCTAACATAGTTTTAAAATGTAATACGATAGGAACGTGTAGATGGTAATCGGTTGTTATATCTAATCTATGATAGAAAGCATGTTAGTACGTTATATTTAGTTATGGAGTTTTAAGTGTATATCTATTTCACTTATTTAGTGCATATTCTTACGCTTACTAAACTGCGCTTTTTCGAGATTTCCTTAACCGTTTTTGCGAGAGTCACGAGTAGAATAATGAATTGTATTCTTACAAATAATAGCTATCTACTTTAAAACAAAAATTACTCGTACTGTAATTTCACTGGGTTGAGAGCCCCCGACGCTCATCCACAGTCCGGGTAAATTGTCATAGCCATCTGGGGCTAACAACTAAGTCACACAAAAAAATACTGGAATTTCATCAACGTCGACTTTCAAAAGTCCTTTTAGTAGTCAGCTTCAAGCTTTACGCAAAATTCATTTTAGCGTAACTATACATACATATCATCACGCCATATCCCTTGCAGGGTAGGCAGAGAGAACAGAGTGCCAGAGAACTCTATCCTTGCATACTTCACTCGCTTCTTCAACATTCATAATTCTCTTCATACACGCTCGCCGGCGTAACTAAAAATACGTAAATGATAACATCCATTGTGACTTTAAAAAATCATTATGGAGTTATCCGATCATTTATACCAAACTTTATGTAGATGATTCGTTCAGTTAACTTTGTTGACAAGACGTCAAAACTTTAATAAAATCAGTCAAGTGCATGTTGTACTCGCGCACGAAGGGTTTCGTAAAACTAAAAAAAAAATAAGTGATGTAACTAAAAACCTCTTTTTATGTATGGGAGCCCCCTTAATTATTTATTTTATTTTAATTAATTATATTTAAAGAGGTTAGTCTCGGTCTCCCCCGGTACCTACATCCTTCCACTTTCGTATTGTATATCTTCTTAACCAGACGTTCTTTCGGCATTCTTTCCACATGTCCGAACCATCGGAGCATTCCCTTTCGCATCTTTACACCAATACTCTCTTTCATACCTACTCGCTCTCTTACGTCGTCGTTACGAATGCGCTCGGTCAGCCTAACTCCACAGATTTTCCGCAGAGATCGCATTTCGACCGCATTAATTTTACTCTCATACTCTTTTCTGCATACCCAACTCTCGCTTCCATACAGTAATGTTGGGACAAGTACAGCGTTATGTATTGCTACACGTGCCTTCTGGCTGAGGTGGTGGCTGCCGAGAAGTTGCCCCAACGCTCCGTTCACTCTATTTCCCGCATTCACTCTTTGCTCTATATCAGTGGTGTACCTTCCATCTCGGCTAAATCCACATCCAAGATATACAAATTCATCCACTTGCTCTAGTACATCATTACTTATTGTTACCCTTGCATCTGTTCTCATCTCTTTCAAAGACCATTATTTTGGTTTTGCTCACATTCACGCGTAGACCCCTTTTCTTACAATCTTCTGTCATTGTGTCGACTAGGGGTAGGCTGCAGGTCAGTCGCCGACTGTGCCAGCAGGACTGCATCATCTGCATAAAGCAGAGCAGTGACCACTGAGTCGCCCATCTGGACTCCCACATTCATATCATTCAACCTTTGGAGACATTTATCCAGATATATGATAAACAGCCTGGCTGACAGAACGCAACCCTGCTTAACGCCGATATTGACGTCATATATATATACAATATATATATATATATATATATATATATATATATATATATATATATATGATTTCTACGATACGGTTATATTGAATAAATGAATATTACGGCTTTTTTTAAATTACTTTAAAAAAAAAACCGGTAGAGTCTTATAGTTGGTCTGTGTTTTATTATGTGTTTCTTTTTTCTTTTCTTTTATTTTAGTAAGACATAACCCTTTTTTTTCTTGCGGTGGAGTATGGAGGTGGTCGCACCCCGCTAAATCGGTTCAGGGCGACAGAAGAGGCGGCGCGGAACCTCATAGACCTACCCTGCAAGCACCTCTCTTCGCCGTGCGAGCGGGCCACCGGTACTCGTTTTTTGTCTTTGGTAGCCCGCCCGGCACTGGTAAGACATCACCCTGCACTAAAGAAATAATTCTTATATCACGGGGGACTTTACAAACATAAGGTAAGATGATGTACTTAATTGTATTCTTACTTCATCACCACACGGGAAATTCACAATGGTGTTCATAAATAACACGGGTTTTGGACTCTGGTTGATTTTGGACCCCTTTTTCCAGTCTCAGATCAGGTCAGCCTCTCCGCGGGTGACATACATATTTAAACCTTTAACAAAGGATTTATAAATTTGTTGGCTCAAACAAATAAATAAAACCGTCAAATGTATTCGACGCAACAATGCCACAGTAGTCTAACTTCATAGCCTACATAACTTTTCACTTTCCAATACAAACAAATAAAAAGTTCATTAATTCTTAGCAAATTGAGTAAATAACTTTACAATAAAATGTTTTTTAGGGTTCCGTACCCAAAGGGTAAAACGGGACCCTATTACTGAGACTTCGCTGTCTGTCCGTCTTTCACCAGGCTGTATCTCAAGAACGGTGATAGCTAGACAGTTGAAATTTTCACAGATGGTGTATTTATATTGCCACTATAACAACAAATACTAATAAAAATAAAATAAAATAAATATATTTATGGGGGGCTTCCATACAATAACTTGATTTTTTTACCGTTTCTTGATCGATACTAATAACGGTGACAGGTAGACGCTTTAACTATTCACAGAATATATAGTTTTATGTTCTCTTTAAATATACATACATACATATCATCACGCCATATCCCTTGCAGGGTACACAGAGAGAACAGAGTGCCAGAGAATACCTCTATCTTTAACCGACTTCAAAAAGGAGGAGGTTCTATGTTTCATTGTATTTTATTTTTTTTTATGTATGTTCAGCGATATTTTTGTCAATTGTTGGCCGATTTTTAGAATTCTTTTTCTTTCTAAAGAGTATATTCCAGAGGTGGTCCCATTGTCACCAAGTCATGATTTGATGATGGAAAGTCATGGAAATCGAGGGCAACCCTCAAATTTTATAGGCACATATTACGTGTCTCATCTATTTTCAAAAGCTCTTCAAATATTTGCATCTGGCAGTGATAAACTCATTTAGGTGAGCTGATGATGGAAGGTACATCTCCTGAACGGTTAGGAGTTGAAGGATAATTCTTTCAATATCATACGCACGCATAGACCTTTAGCTGTATTCTTTCAAGTTACCTCCCGAGGTGGTCCCATTGTCACCAAATCATGATCTGATGATGGGAAAGTACAAAATATAAAGTTGCCTTGATTAAAATAAAAAATTAAAATGTAACTATTGGAAAAGCCGATTTTAAGATTATATATGACTAATATATTATTTAATATTCGGCTTTTACAATAGCTATTTTTTTATAGCTTATGGTGGCTAACGAGCAAGCAGCACGCCTGATGGTAAGTGTTACTGCCACCCCGTAGATCTTTGCCATACTAAGGGTATAACTAGGCCGTTGCCTACCAATACAAACCCCAAACTTACCCAATTGGGCTACCGGCTCTCCCGCTCACTGAACAAAGCGCAATAGGATTTTGCTATTACTCAGACGTTGATCTTCTGCGAGAGTGTGGTACTCTGGATGGACCAGCCCGCGGCTGTAGACAGAAAACTGTCAACAGCGTTGTCCTACCACATACAAATCTACAGTAAAATCACTATAAACCAAATATTATAACGAATTTCTCAGTAAGTCGAAAAAGATGACATTCTCTTATATGATATCTCGAGTAATTTAGACTTTGTAATTTAAACAGACTGTTATTTTCCTAAGAGATATTACATATTTACATATTTGTACTCTATAATTCGATGGTACACATATTTGTACTCTATAATTCGATGCAAAAATCTGACTCTATAAGTCATAGTTAGTAAAATGTAATGACGTCATACATGGAAGTACTTGAATTCAATAAAGTCTAATGTTCGTAGGCCTCTAATCTATTGTTTTGGTCTATACATATGGCAAAAAGACTTTCTAAGCAACTTCAAAATCATGTCTTTCTAAATCAATAGTCAATATTTCGTCACTCCAAATATTTTGGGTTGATTTCGAGTTATAGAGTGCCTTGACTTTCGACTTATCGAGGTTCCACGACATATAATAATGATGTATATTTATTTCTTTTAATACTAACATTAGTGCATTTATTTCCCCGTATAGCGACGAAATAATAATAAAGTTATCACTACCCTTTTCTTTTGCCTTGGAGTTGCATAAATCAAACAACAGAATCGGCTGTTGCTCTTTTCTAGAAATCGTATAATACCTCATTGCGATCGCCAACTTGTGCCACGCGTGGCGATTATGGCCGACATCCAGCAGTGAACGCTTAGAAACAAGCGTTAATATTTAATTACTGTAGTAGTTACTGAAATCGTAGAAACATTATTCCGACAAAATCTGACATATAACATTTGAATTTCCTTTCCTACTCTCATATTTATGGCCTTCTCTACGTGATAGCGAAATGGACTTTTAAGCAATTGCATTTTTTTAGGAAAACTTACATATTTATTATCAAAATACTACGCTGATATAAATTTGGGTCTCAGCCGCATACGTTGGTGGCCAGTGAAAGGAGGTGAATAATCTTTTTATATTTTTTTTTAAAAATAGTTCATGTATTGTGGGTAGGTATCGTTATTTCATTAACATTTTTTTTCTGCTTGAACATAAACATAATAGTTTTAGAAATTTGAAATAAAATTCAAAAAGAGGAGTTTACCAGTTCATTTCACTTTTTTTGTTAAAAACCCACGTAGGTTAAACATTAATAAGCTTGATTAAATTATTCACTAATTAATCAACTCATTATTCTTCTATTCTTATCCCAATTACTTGGGGTCGATATAATATGTACTTTATATATAGTATAGTACATATTGTAAAAGTTATTGGCAATAGTTTTATAACCGGCCGCCTGCCAGACGTCAACCCTCCTTGATAATGTAATTGTTGACCGAACGGCATCAGATGGAGTTAGCCCAGGTCGTTATAAGGCTACCCGCGAGGGTAGATCGCCGAGCGGGCCACCGAAGTCAAAGATCGGGTACCGGTGGCACGCTCGCACGGCGAAGAGAGAGGAGTTTTACGGTGGGTCTATGGGATCACGCGCCGCCTTTTCGTCACCCCGGACCGATTTGGCGGGGCGAGACGCATCCATAGTCCACCTAAAAAAAAAGGTCGTTATAAGGCTTTTAGCCGTCGATATCTAAGCAAGGCAAGGGTTGGTAGTATTTCTAACCGCTACCACACAGCTGAATATATAATAGGTATAGTAATAATAATAAAAATAGTAAAATTTGTGCGTTTTTCTATATTTCACTTCTTATCAGTAAGAGCTTATAAAAAGAGCAAAATTCTAGAACCGACCTTGACCGGTCAAAGCTTATTTAGAACTTTTCTGCGTAATAATATTAAATAAGGCTTTACTATTATGCTAATTGCAGACTAGTTTAATCTGGTTTATCACCTCGTTGGCATTTTAGATAGTTTTTTTTTTATAAATATGTAATATTATCTAGACAAGAGTTGAAAAAAATTCGCACGTTTGTTTTAAAGAATACCGGCGCTGTTTAATTACGGCGTAATAAGATGAAATTAACCGTGTGGTGACGGAGTAAGAATACAATTCACCACCCCATATCTTACCCGTGGGTGATCGTAAGAGACGACTAAGGGATATAAAACACATATAATATCTATGCAAGAGAAGGAAAACTCGAAACAAAACCCTATACCACCACGTTCGACCAGCGCAGTATAGTAGGTTAATTTTCCTCCCTTTACGGAGGAGGCCCGAAATCAACAGTCGGACATACATATATGGGCTGTGATGATGATGAAGATGATATTGCATCTCACCCAGCCTTCACGAATGATAGAATGTGTCGATTTTTTTTTATTTTGACAGACACCACCCTTTTTTTTGCGTTGGGCTATGGTGGGGCCACGTTCTTCCAAATCGGTATGGGGTGACGAAAGAGGCGGCGCGCGACCCCACAGACCCACCCTGCAAGCACCTCTCTTCGCCGTGTGAGCGGCCACCGGTACCTGATCTTTGTCTTCGGTGGCCTTGAAAGGCACCACCCTGTACTAAGATAATAATCCTTGTATTGCGGGGAACTTTACAAATATGCAATTAACGCAGAAAAATTACACCCAGACTCAGAACAAGACTTTGTGGATCGAACAAAGTATTGTTCTACATGGGAATCGAACCCACGTCACTGGCACGAAAAGTCGGTATCTTAACCATTACACCATCTGTGCAGTCATTCACATTAACAATTCCTTAATGTTCGTACATAAATCGTCGTGATGACGTTCAAATTGGATGTCAATTGGCTGATGAACAAATATGAAATCCTAATAACATGTTTCATTTAAATTCTAGTTTAATTATTTAACTGTTGTTGTGTTATCTCCACAATTAAAACAAACTTATACATACATACATATCATCACGCCATATCCCTTGCAGTGTAGGCAGAGAGAACAGAGTGCCAGAGAACTCTATCTTTGCATACTTCACTCGCTTCCTCAACATTCATAATTCTCTTCATACACGCTCGCCGGTTTCGGAGACTCTTGACTCCACCTTCCTTCAGTACATGACCGATCTGGTCTAGGTAGGTTAGTCTCGGTCTCCCTCGGTACCTACATCCTTCCACTTTCGCATTGTATATCTCCTTGACCAGGCGTTCGTTCGGCATTCTTTCCACATGTCCGAACTTATCATAATATTAAATAACTATCCTTAACGTCTTTTTTCATCTCAGCTCATATATGTCCCACTATTGGTCTCAAACCTCCTCCAGAACTCATAGACAAAGAAAACTCGAAACAAAACCTTATACACGTCTAACAAGCGTGATGATAGTAGGTCAATTTCCCTCCTATTAGTGCCCATTTATTTTCCTACTCTTATCCTAATTACTTGGGGTCGATACAATATGTACTCATCTTTCATAGTACATATTGTAAAAATTATTGGCATTAATTTTAGCCAGACGTCAACCCTCCTTGGGGATGTAATTGTTGACCAAACGGCATCAAACGGAGTTTGCTCAGTTCGTTATAAGGCTGTCAGTCGTCTTTTACGACATCCATGAGCAAGGTTGGTAGTATTCGTAGCCGTTACCACACAGCTAATCAGCAGCACAGGGCTCAAAAACACCTTAGTCTAATAGTGTATAATATATGAGCTTAGATGATACAAGAATTACTCGTTTAATATAAAGAAGACATTAAATAAATAATATGAGTTTAGAGTTATATAAAATAATCAAAGTTTTAATTTATTTACGCGAGGCTCTTAAAAAAATCTATAATCTAACACGTATTCACTTTTTTTTAAAGGAAACATATTTCTTTCTATAAAGCTTAAAGTTGAAGCATTGATCTTTTAACGTATGAAGTATTAATACTGCTATTTCTGAATAAGATATTCCGAGAGAGAGAGAGGACAAAAAGATTTATTTTTAAAAATATTGAATGCTTTTCTTACGAAATTATCGTTAATAGAATTTATTTCATGTATTTTATTACTTATGTGTCTTGATTTATTCTTATAGAAGTATATTTACTGCATAAAGTCAGAGCCATTGCCTCTTAAATAAAAATTTCATTCACAAAAAATTTCACTTCAGCTCTTTCAAAATAGGAATTACAACAAAGTCGTTTTAAATCATATTATCATTCTCCTACTCTTATCCCAATTAATTGGGGTCGATACAATATGTACTCTTCTTTCACAGTACATATTGTAGAAGTTATTGGCAATAGTTTTATGACCGACCGCCTGCCAGACGTTAACCCTCCTTGGGAATGTAATTGTTGACCAAACGGCATTGGATGGAGTTGGCCCAGATCGTTATAAAGCTTTTAGAATTCTTTTACGACAGCCACGAGCAAAGTAAGGCTTGGTATTCGTAGCCACTACCACACAGCTCATCAAACACATAATTCTTATTCAAATTGCCGAACGAATCCTTTCTTTGGCCATGCCCTCTAATATATCCATTTCCGTTAATAATTAAGATAAAAGAAGAAACTATCGCCAAATGGAACGCTCTTAAGACAGTCAAGTACGGCTCTTAAATCAAATAACAAATATGGTCGCGGCTTACGCTAAGACTTTAAAATCTCATTTAATCAATAGGTATTTATTTATCTAGTGTTTTATGTAGTGAGTAACTGAATGTGGTAAATAAAAAGAATTGTGAGTTGAATTAAATAAACTATTATAATCTGTTGGGACCACTGAACTATGCTATAAGACGTTGCTTCGTACCAAATTTCAAGATTCTGAGTTTACGGGAAGTATCCTATAGGTTTTGATTCCCTTGCGAGAGTCGAAAATTTGCGGACATTTGCGGCATAAACGCCTGTATCTTTTGATTGCATTGGCTTAGAAGTTTAATTTTTTCATAGCTTTAAGGGACAGTAGACTTGAGTATTTGATATAAATTTCAGCTTGATACCTCCATGCGTTCCTGAGAAAAAGGGTCTTGACAGTCAGACGGATAGACGGATGGACGGACAGACGGACAGATAACAAAGTGATCCTATAAGGGTTCCGTTTTTTCTTTTGAGGTACGGAACCCTAAAAAAGAGCTCATAGCTTTAAGGGACAGTAGACTTGAGTATTTGATATAAATTTCAGCTTGATACCTCCATGCGTTCCTGAGAAAAAGGGTCTTAACAGACAGACGGACAGACGGATGGACGGACAGACGGACAGATAACAAAGTGATCCTATAAGGGTTCCGTTTTTTCTTTTGAGGTACGGAACCCTAAAAAAGAAACGAAAGATAAACGAAAATAAAAAAAACATAAAATAAAATGGCGGGAGTTTGATCTGTGCGATAATTTAAATCTGGAATTTAAATAATAGATATTAGATGAGAATATTTAGACAGATTAGGAGAGTGAAGGAAGAAATCTATTCATTATGAGTGCTATTGAGGCTAAAGTGATCAGAAAGTACGATTGACTACATTAACTCAAAAGTACTAACCTCTCAAAAGACTATATTGGAACTTGGAAACTATACTATAAGTGTAAAAGAGGTAGAAGTATCTTATATTATGAATATGAGAAAAAGAGATAGAAATAACGCGACGACGTACTCAATGTATTTTCATATTTGAACTTCGATTAAGTATTATAATAATTTTATAAACGATTGTGAATTTAATAATAGTTTCTGTATAGTTTTCATTACGATAATCGTGAATGAAATTGTATGCGAAAAGACTATTTATTGAAGTAATACTTTTCTTCTTATGTATTGGCAATCAGCTACATATACGAGCTATTGGTGCCAGTGTCAAGTAATAAATATTTTCACGTTTTTAGTCTTTCAAGTCAGTCGTTGTCTAAGTCAAATTGTCACCATTAACAGTGCAATGGCCACACTGTTAATGGTATCTTGTGGGAATTTTGATGGAAAACGAAAACGTTGTAAAGCACTTTTATATGATATTCACTACATCCCAGTATTTCCGTACATCACATTACATAAAATGCCATCAAAATTATCTAATATAACACGTTAAAACACTAAGATATCGAATATAATACAAGAGCACCACATGACGTTTTCAAATTCCCGTCAAAAGTCGAAGTAATACTTCTTTGCGCGCATTATGAAAAATGATCAGAGTGACATTTCAAGATGCGTGCGCATCAATGTAACAGGTTGAAGTTGGCCGCAAATAAGATGCGCGCGCATCATTCTCACATTCACAACACGTGTTTTAGTTTCATACAAGTGCGATTATATATGTGCTAATAAATTATATTCAGTAGTGATTTAAATTGAATATTATGATTAATATTATTTATTTAGCTATTATTTGATTATTATTTATTGATTAGCTGTGTGGTAGCGGCTACGAATACTACCAACCTTTATTTTGCTCGTGATGTCGTAAAAGACGACTAAAAGCCTTATAAAGACTTGGGTCAACACCATCTGATGCCGACGGGTTGAGAGCCCTCAGCGCTCACCCACAGTCCGGGTAAAGTTGGCATAGCCATCTGAGGCTAACAACTAAGACACACAAAAAGAAAAAGAAAGAAATACCATCTGATGCCGTTTGTTCAACAATTACATTCCCAAGGAGAGTTGACGTCTGGCAGGCGGCCGGTCATAAAACTATTGCCAATAACTTTTACAATATATACTATGAAAGAAGAGTACATAGTGTATCGACCACAAGTAATTGGGATAGAGTAGGAGAATGATAACTTTGATTAATATTATTTACTATTCGTAAATATTAGTGAAAAAAATATCCTATCCTTTTCCAGTCCTTTTATTATTTTATTGTAATTACTGATTTGCATGCAATTAAAAAACTATTTTTAATGATGTCAAAGAAGTATAATTTCTCACGCGCATACATAAGTACATGCACCCATTTCTTTTTTATGTCTGATGACTGTGAGTAGAGTACAATCTACCACTCCTTTTTTTCTGTTTTGTCTCGTAATAGACTAAGATTATAATACGCATATAACATGTATGCAAGAGAAGGAAAGCTTGAAATAATATCCTATACTAACATGTCTGATTAGCATTGTGCAATAGGTAAATTTCCCTCTTATTATAGAGGAGGCTTGAGCCGACCAATGGGACATATGTAAGGTTAATCATAATAACACATAAACGCACAGACAAACGGATGGCAACATACATATTTATTGCATGGATTTTTTGTTACATATTTCAAAAGACACCAATATAAAAATACGTACGCTATTTTCATTAGTTTTCAATTTAGCGGCAATTATTGAATTTTATGAATTAGTAGTAAATCGGAATCTTTTTTGTTGGCATACTATGGGATATCAGAATTTTGTGGGTGGAAAACCCGTACAATGCGTTTTGTATACGGTGCCTAAAGATGAAAAGAAAACAAAAATGTATAAGCAAGAAACTTCTCATCCAACATACCTCAGTGTATGAAAACACAGGTGTATGACCAGTATGTGTTAGCAGTGATGACTTACGCCATGGAAACGTGGTCCCTAAATGGATGGCTTCATAACCAGGCTCAAAGTCGCTCAGCGTGCTATAGAGCGGGCTATGCTTGGGAGTTCTCTACGAAATAGAATCCGAAATACGGAAATCCGCAGACGAACGGGTGTAACCGACATAGCACGAAGAATTAGCTTGCTGAAGTGGCAATGGGCGGGCCACATCGCTCGAAGAACCGACAACCGCTGGGGAAGAATAGAGTGGCGACCACGTACCGGACGACGCAGTGTGGGACGCCCCCCCAATAGGTGGACATACGACCTAGTGAAGGTTGCTGGGCGTCGTTGGATACAGGCGGCACAGGACCGTACTCTGTGGCGTAACATGAGGGAGGCCTATGTTCAGCAATGGACGGCAATAGGCTGAAATGATGATGATGGTAAATTGATGAAGAAACTTTTTGCTCTTGAATATTGTAAAAGACGAGTAAGGAATATAATATATACGTAACATATATCCAACCAAAGAAACACTCAAATGAAAACCACAACGAGGATTTATTTGATTTTTACCCATCCATTTGTCCACCTAAATATCCACTGTTGGATATTATCTGCCCGCGAAGAAGGGATAATAGTTGGAATGATTCTAAATTTAAAGATATTTATGTTTATTTCTTTTGTCTGTAGACTTCAATCTAAGCAAGAAAATTAAAACTCGACTGCACAGATAGCGTAATGGTTAAGATACTGACCATCCTTACTAGTGAAATAGGTTCGATTCCCATGCAGGTCAATAATTTGTAAGATCCACGAATTGTTGTTCCAAGTCTGGGTGTAATTTAATTCCCTCGCAATTCCAGGATTATTTCCTTAGTACAGGAATGTGTCTTTAAAAAGAAAAAAAACAGAAGAGAGAAAACCAATACTGCGGCGTGGTGCATTTTTTTAGAAATCCGTTCCAATCGTTCCAATAGGTGTGGGTTCGAATCCCATATGTGACAATCATTTTCCTCTCGTAACCGAGTTTTTATAAATAATTAAGTATGTTAAATGCTAAATTTCAGTAATTTGAATAACAGGGTTGTGTCATCGTTTAATACAATTCTAACTGCAAAGTTAGAGTATTAAATCTGTACAAAGTGTAAACAATGTCGGGTAGATGGCACACGTCCCCTTTAAAAGACAAAAATATAATACGAGGCGAAGATTGAACGTAATACAACAGTTCACGTTGGTGTAAGTGGCAGCACGATTTGAACGGATTTCCAATAGGTGTAGGTTCGAATCCCACATGTGACAATCATTTATCGCTCGTAATCATTTTTTTTTTACCAATACTCACTTGTCTGACCAGCGTGGTGTAGTGGGTCAATTTCCCTCCTATTATGAAGAAGGCTAGCCTTTCAATGAGACATGTATGAGACGGGATAGTATAATTAATAAATTTGACTTTTAATTTCTCGAAGTTTCGAACACTTTTCACCACTCATAGTCAAGAGAGAACCATCCTATCGTGACCATGAACGCTGCGAATTCAAACACACTAAAATTCGTCAAAATAGTTTTATTACAAATGTCTTATACTTGTATAAACGTCAGCGTTTCAATTTGTTTAAACTATTTCGACATTTTCAATACTTTTATTACAATGTAATACATACTTATTATTATCCGTGTGGTGACGGAGTAAGAATACTATTCACCACCCCATATCTTACTCGTGGGTGATCGTACGAGACGACTAAAGGATATAAAACGCATATAACATCTATGCGAGAGAAGGAAAACTCGGCACAAAACACTATACCAACACGTCTGACCAGCGTGGTATAGTGGGTTAATTTCCCTCCCATTACGGAGGAGGCCCGAGCCCAACAGTGGGACATTTATGGGTTGTGATGATGATGAGGATGAATACATACTGAAAAATAATAATCTTTATAATATATTCGAATTACTATTTTATTTTTTTAGCGCAGACTTATACAGATGCTTCTCATATTTTAAATACTTATACATATTAACGAATAAACGAAGATATAATCACATGATTATTAGAAATAACCTGATACGTAAAAAAACCTGTGTTTGAGGTAGGCTAAGATGATAATAATACCGTAGAAAATGTCGCCCATCGAATGAACCCTTATTAATGGGTCGTATAAAAGTATCTAATTGACTAAAGATAGCACTCGCGTAGAGCGCAGACGCTACAACAGCGCGTAATACAATAGTAAATATATAATTATTATAAATTTAAATTACAAAATGAAATATAATTAATTGAAATTTATAATTGAATTAATTCTATAATTTATAATTAAACATAATTTTAATTCATATAGATTTTTTTGTGTCATTAATTAATGAGTAGTGCATAAAAAAAATTTGAACAGTGAATTTAATAGTGTTATTGTGTTATATTATAATTTGTTCAAAATGGTGAATAAAGTGTATAAAATTAATAATTCTACCAATGATAGCAAAAGGGGAAGTAAACACAATCAAATTCTAATGTCAATTATTGGTAAGTAACTTTACATTAATTCAATTATTTATAATTAATTATTAATTTATTTAACATATTTTATTGAAGTGAAAACTTTTTAAGCTATGTTGTGCACTTTTTTGGGATGGGTAAAAAATGTTAAACTCAGGACACGTGACCTGATCGAAAATTCGTAAGACAGAGGGAGAGTAGACCGTAGGAGAGGAAGTAGTAATATAATATGTATATAATATAACAAAATATATTCAATATATCAAATCCGTGTGGTGACGGAGTAAGAATACATTTCACCACTCCCTGTCTTACCCGTGGGTGATCGTAAGAGACGACAAAGGGAATATAAAACGCATATAACATTTATGCAAGAGAAGGAAAACTCGAAACAAAAGCCTATACCAACACGTCTGACCAGCGAGGTATAGTAGGTCAATTTCCCTTCCATTAAGAAGGACGCTCGAGCCCAAGTGGGACATATACGAGCTGAGATGATGATGATGATTTAATATGTGTATTTATTATATGGTCACACTCATACATACTCCCTGGGACTCGCTTTTTTTTATATTTCTTTTTTTCATTTATATATTTTTTTTTGCTTTGTGTTATTTTTTTTAAAGTTCGACTTGAGATATTACGTTATACGAGTTATTTGATATCTTTATTCGCTTCATAACTTATTAGCAATGTAATGCCACCTGACCCTTTTTTTCTCATTCGTCTGATAAAATTATAATCATCACACTCCATTTATGTCCCACTGTTGGGCTCGGCCCTCCTCCATAATGGGAGGGAAGTTAACCTACTATACCGCGGTAGTCAGACTTGTTAGTATAGAGTTTTGTTTCGAGTTTTTCTTCCCTTGCATAGATGTTATATGCGTTTTACATCCCTAAGTCGTCTCTTACCTTAACCCACGGGTAAGATAGGGGGTGAATTGTATTCTTACTCCGTCACCACACGGAAGTTATATCTCTAAGAGGTATTAGTATTATTTACATAAAACTATTACGATCTTAAATAGTTAATATGTGTATACTAAATATATAACAATTATTTCGCTTCCCAAAATAAGTATAGAAATATCTGGAGGACCGAGCGTTGCTCGGTATTTTCTTATTAGTGTGTTTTGAAAGATATATTTAAATTAATAAGAATCAAGTTAAGGAAGCGAGTGAAGTATGCAAGGCTAGAGTTCTCTGGCACTCTATTCTCTCTGCCTACCCTGCAAGGAACATGGCGTGATGATATGTATGTATTTATGTATTTTAACTGTGATTATCTAAAATGCGACCTAGGGATATAAACAAATAATATCAATACCAGGGAAGTAAAGCTCTAAATAAACCCCATGCCAACCTATCTGATCTGTTGATCAGGGTATTGTAGATAATTTACTTTCAAATTGCGGAAAAGGTTCGAGGCCAACAATAGCACTTATATAACAGGGTGGGTCACTTATATATGGAAAAAAAAATACAGTTTTTATTCGGGCACAGTGATAAAACTGTGCCAAAATGTAAGTGAAAAAAGACTGTGAAAATTGGTAACAATCACAACTAGTCTTCTGGATCTGGTTTCATGTAGAATATTCCAAAAAAAATGTGGTTTTAATGATCTTAGCAGTATGGCAAAAAAGGTACACAGATCAATATTTTCTGAAAATAAAAATATTAAACAACAATAAGTGTGTTTATTGACGAGAATAAAATTGCAAATATTTTTTTAGGATCATCATCATCACAGCCCATAAATGTCCCACTGTTGGGCTCGGGCCTCCTCCGTAATGGGAGGGACATTAACCTACTATACCGCGCTGGTCAGACCTGTTGGTATAGGGTTTTGTTTCACGTTTTCCTTCTCTGGCATAGATGTTATATGCGTTTTATATCCCTTAGTTGTCTCGTATGATCACCCACGGGTAAGATATGAGGTGGTGAATAGTATTCTTACTCCGTCACCACACGGAAATTTTTTACAATAGATAATATAAAAACTAATAACTATATTGAGAGTTTAATTAGTGGCAAAATATTTTTTGCTGTGGAATTTCGGCATTTTCTGGCATCTATCTGTGTTTAGATAAGGCCTTTTCTTGCTAATATTCTGCCATTATTTTGTTTTATTACATAAAGTAGCAGAAGCTAAAGGTTGATCCAATCTAAAATCGACATAGCTCCGTCGCATTTACCAACATTTACGTTGGCGATGTCACATCCGATTCCATTGAATGATTATTGATATTGCATTCACAAAAAAATATAAGTGTTTCTTGTTTTATACATCTTGCAGTGACTAAAAAGGTTATAACGTAATCCAAAAACATCAAGTTAAGTTTCTTATCAAAGAAATTTAATATTTATAAATTCTTTGAATATTTCCGTGTGGTGACGAAGTAAGAATACTATTCACCACCCCATATCTTACCCGAGGGTGATCGCACGAGGCGACTAAGGGATATAAAACGTACGGGATATAAAACATATAACATCTATGCCAGAGAAGGAAAACGTGAAACAAAACCCTATACCAACATGTCTGACCAGCGCGGTATAGTAGGATAATGTCCCTCCCACTACGGAAGAGGCCCGTGCCCAACAGTGGGACATTTATAGGCTGTGATGATGATGATGATCAAAGAAATATGCTTTTCAAGTATGCGTGTCCTATATGATCCTATCATTTTTAGATATAGTCAAGTTTGGTCTTTTCTTCCATCGAAGTATTATACTTCCGGTATTTGTGACAGTTTGTTGTGATGTCATATTTGTTCTAATTGTTTTTGAATTTGGCGCTGCACTTTTTGTCTATACATGTGAATTCGACGACGGCAGAAACTACGAATGATGCATTTGCTGACCTTCTGACTCTCCAAAGCTATCACCTGTTTTTGACAGTAAAATGTAATCAATTGCAGTTGTATTTCTCTCAGACTTTGGGTTGGTTGGTGAAATCTATGATTTTATGTACCCCACAAGTAAATAAAGGGTTAATTACGAGCGAAATTTATTGTCATATATGGGATTCGGACCCACACGTCGAAATCCGTTCCAATCGTACTACCACTTATAATATCGTGATCCGTCGTATAACATTCAATTTTCAGCTCGTATTATATTCTCGTATTTAAAGGAGATGTGTGCCATCTAGTCGACAATGTTTACATATTATACATATTTAATACTCTAACTTTGCAGTTAGAATTGTACTAAACGATGACACGACCCTGTTATTCAAATTAATGTTTTTTTTAACATGCATGTTAAATGTTAAATTTTAGTCATCATCGTCATCATCATCACAGCCCATAAATGTCCCACTGTTGGGCTCGGGCCTCCTACGTAATGGGAGGGAAATTAACCTACCGCGCTGGTCAGATGTGTTGGTATAGGGTTTTGTTTCGCATTTTCCCTCTCTCGCATAGATGTTGATGATATGCGTTTTATATCCCTTAGTCGTCTCGTACGATCACCCATGTGTAAGATATGGGGTGGTGAATTATATTCCTACTCCGTCACCACACGGAATAAATAATTAAAAAAAAACAGAAAATTAAACGTAATAAATTTCAGTAATTTAAATAAATTGCGACAATTGCATTATTAGTGAAACGGAGGCACGGAGAAAATATAAATTGATTTAAAAATGGCTAATCGGTAACCTTTTTAGAGCCACCGGATAATTTGTTAATACAAATTCACTACATGCCTATTTAAACTTCACTATAAAAGAAATAAGGTACCTATATATATATTCGTTTATAAGATATTTTGTCTTCATATCCTGTATGGAAACTTCTAATCGTATTATTTCATTAACATCTTTCTTCTAATCTTATCCCAATTAGTTGGGGTCGATGCAATATGTACTCTTCTTTCATAGTATATATTGTAAAAGTTATTGGCAATAGTTTTATGACAGGACGCCTGCCAGACGTTCTAATCCTATTATTTATTTAATTAAAAATAGAGTTTTGTTACAGTGAGCTTTCAGTATATACGTTACAATCTTATATCTGGTTATACATGTTTGATACTAATAGGGCGACATTGTTGACAGATTTCTGTCTACATTCGCAAGCCGGTCCGTTCAGGATTACTCTCAGAGACAATCGACGTCTGAGCTAGTGGCAATGTGCTGTGACGCTTCATTTAATGAGCGAGAGAGCTGGAAGACCAACTTGGGTGGATTTTGGGTTGTAGGAAGCGAGCTAGCTATAACCCTGGTATTACTAAGACCATGGATCGTAGTAACATTTACCATCAGGTGTACTACTTTGCTCTTCCGTGTGGTGACGGAGTAAGAATACTATTCACCACCCCATATCTTACCCGTGGGTGATCGTACGAGACGACTAAGGGATATAAAACGCATATAATATCTACGCGAGAGAAGGTAAACTCGAAACAAAACCTCTACCAATACGTCTGACCAGCGCGGTATGTAGGTTAATTTCCCTCCCATTACGGAGGAAGCCTGAGCCCGACAGTGGGACATTTATGGGCTGTGATGATAATGATGTACTGCTTGCTCGTTTGCTACTATAGGCAATTAAAATATCATTATCATCTTATATGTGTTTATTATCTCAGGTTAAATGTGTGCCCACCGTTGGGCTCGTGCCTCCTCCAAAATGGACAGGGTATTCATATGCCGCACTGCTCAGACGGTCTATTATAATGTTTAATTTCGAATTTTCCTTCTCTTATATAAATTTTATATGTACCTTTTAATGATCGTTTATGAAACTCACAGGCAAGGTGGTGAATTGTATGTCTTATTCCATCACCACGTTCATACCACACAAAAAAAAATGTTTACTTATAATTATTTGAAATTATTTTAATTATATATAATATTTAATTTATAAAAACCGATAACGAGCGAAAAATGTCACAAGTGGGATTCGAATCCACACCAATTGGAAATCCCGTCCGTCCATCCCGACCGGATCGTACTTCACGATTGGGACGGATTTCCAATTGGTGTGGGTTCGAATCCCACTTGTGACAGTTTTCGCTCGTATTTGGGTTTTTATAAATAATCAAGCATATTAAATGCTAAATTTCAATAATTAATATATAATATTTAAATCTTAACTATGGATGTCGTAAAAGATGACTAAAGGATATAATATATACACAACATCTACATAAGAGATGGCAATCACGCAACAAAACATATCAACACGTCTGACCAGCGTGGTATTGTAAGTCAATTTCCCTCCCATTATGGAAAAGACTCGAACCCAACTATGGGACGTATATCAGCTGTGATAATGATAGGTAAAATGCAGTTCTTTACTGTCTTTTTTATTGTCCGTCCGTCTGTCTGTCCGTCTGTCTGTCTGTCTAAACCCTTTTTCTCAGGAACGCCTGGAGGTATCAAGCTGAAATTGATATCAAATACTCAAAGTCTACTGTCCCTTAAGGCTGTGAAAAAAATTAACTTCTAAGCCAATGCAATCAAAAGATACAGGCGTTTATGCCGCAAATATTCGCAATTTTTTTTTATTGCTTATGGTGGCAAACGTGCAAGCAGCGCACCTGATGGTAAGTGTCACTGCCGCAATATCAAGCGTATAGCTAGGTCACTGCCTCCCAATAAAAATCCACCCAGTTGGGTTTCCGGCTCATTCGCTCGCCGAACGAAGCGCAATAGCATATTGCCATTACTCAGACATCGATTTTTTGCGAGAGTGTAATACTACCCCCGACGGACCGGCTCGTGGCTGTAGACAGAAAACTGTCAACAGCGTGGTCCTACCACTAACATGTCTTGGTGTACGTTGACAGCCGATGGACAGAGGCCGTACCACCCACAGTGTGAATCTTGAGGACGCATCTCTGAAATAATTCATTCTCCTACTCTTATCCCAATTACTTGAGGTCGATACAATATGCACTCTTCTTTCATAGCACATATTGTAGAAGTTATTGACAATAATTTTATGACCGGCCGCCTGCTAGATGTCAACCCTCCTTGGGAATGTAATTGTTGACTAAACGGCATCAGATGGAGTTGGCCCAGGTCGTTATGAGGGTCTTAGTCGTCTTTTTCGATATCCACGAGCAAAGTAAGGGTTGGTAGTATTCGTAGCCGCTACCACACAGCAAAGGACGCATCTCTGAAAAATAGTGAACTATTCTCAGCTGCAAGCTCCTAACTTACAACATAACGTAGGCATCATAATGGGAGCGAAAAATTACTTTTTCTTTCACTCTACAGACGTTTGACATATAATTTTATTACAAATATTTCTTCTTTTACAATGATGTTATCTGATTATAATACATATACATACTTATCATCACGCCATATCCCTTGCAGGGTAGGCAGAAAGAGTAGAGTGCCAAAGAACTCTATCCTTGCATACTTCACTCGCTTCCTCGATATTTATAATTCTCTTCATACACGCTCGCCGGTTTCGGAGACTCTTGACTCCACTATCCTTCAGTACGTGACCAATCTGTGGCCTAGGTAGGTTAGTCTCGGTCTCCCCCGGTACCTACATCCTTCCAGTTTCGCATTGTATATCTTCGTAATCAGAGGTTCGTTTGGCATTCTTTTCACATGTCCGAACCATCGGAGCATTCTCTTTCGCATCTTTACACCAATACTCTCTTTCACACCTACTCACTCTCTTACGTCGTCGTTACGAATACGATCGGTCAGCCTAACTCCACAGATTTCCGTGTAATTTTCCAATTATAATACTTAGTGATATTCATCAACTACACTTATATTTTAGGTAACACTTAAGGGAATATGTATAACACAACATTAATTTTACATGTTACTAGAAGACCCGTATAAATACTTCGCACCGTTAGTTGTGGATTTATTACAGCTATAACAATGACCTAGCAAAGGCATATTTATACTTTTTGATAATACTTGAAGGTAAAATAAAACACGGCAGATAATTGAAAATTTTCCTTCCGGATGAACTGTTGACAGTTTCCTCTATATCTGGATGGATATTCAAATAAATAGGAAACTGTCAACAGTGTGGGCGATAGAGTCAGAAGTTAGAACCCTTAGAGGGGTCTCTTTATGTTCTTTTACCATGCCCATTGTGCAACTACCAGAGACAACAACTTCGCACTACTCCTAGTATTGCTGATGATACTTAATTACCGTCATATATTAATGGTCACGTTTCTATCACTATAAGCAATAAGAAAAGGAAATTTATTCTGCAAAGAATTTTAAACCCAAAACTTATTCCGCACACCCTTTTTATTCCCTTGAACTTCAAAACTAAACTTATTCTTCTATTCTTATTCTCCAGAAAATTTGTTCTGCAAAAAACTTCAAATTTCTCTATATTAATAAGTACAAACAAACCTATCGCTATTAATTTTCATTATATATTAGATATATTTAAACAAAACAAAATTTGTTACGGTTTCCATCCGTTACTTTACTATTATTATTTCGTAAGCCTTCCAATATTCATATGTAAAATATTATTGTTTTATCTAAATGGTTTTTAAATCAATGTGTCGAAAATATAGATCTTGTAATTCTCTCATTGAAGGAGACGAAGGTCATGTAGCTATGTTGGAATATGAAACTTCTTTGGCATTATTGTGATTTGAAACTGTTTTGTTGCCACTATTTCCAAAAGTAGCTGAAAAAATTCAAAATGACTTGACATGAAGTTAATTTATAAACCAAGATTTGGCTTAAAGGTCTAAGTAACTAAGCCATAAACTCCAAAAATAAAACCTAATTATATATATTTCATCATAAAGTACTTTATTTATATTTATATATATATATATATATACATATATATATATATATATATATATATATATATATATATATATATATATATATATATATATATATATATATATATATATATATTACAACTAAACACTAAAACCCGAACGCGCAAGCGGTTAAGCGATTTAATCCATACGGGCAGACGTCGTTCACGGTTGTGTCAAATGGTACTAAATTTGTGGCGTTATAGTGTTCTGAATATATGTTTTAATTCTTATTTCCTTTAATAATTTGATTTTATTAATTTTTCATCCTGTGTGTATATCATTAAACTTATTGTTTTTTGTTAATTTAAGCTTGGCACCGACTTCAAATCGTGTTAGTGGATTTCTAGCATACATTGTAATTATATTTTATAAAAATTAATACATAATTAGAATTAGACAAGAATTAAATAGTTCATTTTATTTTTCGGTTTTAAGTGTTTTAAATAAGTATGATTTTTGGCTGATGCTATTTTGAAGTTGGTTTACATTTTTTTTTTTAAAGTTTAATTTTTTTGAATTTTTAGTGTAAATAATCGTAGTTAAATAATAATTTTAATTAGTTCATATAAATTAAATTATATATTAAATATATCACGATGAGTTCGAGATCGACTAAAAAAGTAAAAATGCACATGGCACGAGAAAGAATAGAAGTAAGGAATCAAAATAAAAAAATAGAGAACGAAAAAATGGAAACGAAATGCTGTAATCTCGTTGCCAATGGTTGCAATTTCACTGATGAAACAGTGAAATTTAAACAGAAATTGATTGAAATCAATTCGCGTATACACCATGTGTGCTATTGATGCATCACGTCAGGCAGCAACTTAGGTATGAGATACTACCAACATCCAAGTGATGTAAATAATTGTGACAGTTTGATGCAATTGTTAAAACTAGACATAGGCTCCAGAGCCATAGTAAGATGCAATATCTTCGTCATTAAGGGCTTGGTAAGCGGGCAATAGGGATAATATCCAAACTTGTAGGCTTCCCCTTCGTTGTGACCAAATTGAATCAGGCTAGTTACCTGATTTGGTTTTTATAAAATTTAATGACAACACTTTTGGCACAAAAGCGAAAGACAGTGACGGGTTAGTTGCCATAGCGTCTGTGTCAACCATATATCAGGCAACGAAAGGTTACGGGATAATGAACGGAAAATGTTTCTGCTAATCCTCTGTTGGGCGGTTATGGTATATAAAGTCTAGGGTACTTTACAAAGCCTTAAACATAGCTGTCATTGATTTAGGCAAAAATAAATTGCCAATGATCAGTTTTATATTGCACTGAATTGTGTAAAGACTCTAGGGGGACAGCTTTTTGTGACTTAGGGTCTAATAAACTACTCAAATCAAAAGACTATACCAATAGAAAGCGTAAGCCAAAGAATAAGACGGTTCTAAATAGGTACGATACAATTATCCAATACAGCTGGACAGCGTTTAGGAAACTTAAAAGGATCATCTCACCTAATATATCTCAGTGTCTGAAGGCACAAGTCTATGAACAGTGATGATTTATGACATGCAAATGTGATCCCTAAATGTGGGTCTCGTAACAAAACTCAAAGCCGCTCAGCGTACCATGGAACGGGGTATGCTCGCTCGTTTCTGTGCGAAATAGGATTCGAAATATGCTGATCCGTAGAATAACGGGTGTAATCGACATATCACGAAGAATTAGCTCACTAAGAGGCAATGGGCAGGCCACATCGCTCAACGAACTGATAATTGCTGGAGAAAAAAAGTTTGGCAATTTGGGGTGAAATATGAGAGAAGCTTAAGTCCAGATGATGATACATATTTACAACAGGTCGACAATGAGAAAGGTGAATTGAAAAAGGTCCATCCTTCCAGTTTTGTATGTTATTTTCTACCTACGTAGCAAAGATCTACTCTATCTATCGGCAACATAAAGAATTACCTAACTCCTAATCGTTATGGAGTAGTACCTTACATTATCAGCTTACGTGATTAACTTAAAAGAATACAGTTAAAGGTGTATGCGTGCATATGATATTGAAAGAATTGTGCTCCAACTCCTAACCGCTAAGGAGATGTACCTTCCATCACCAGCTCATCTCATTTAGATGAGCTGGTGAATGGAATATTTAAATAGCTTTGGAAAATATATGAGACACGTAATATGTGCCTATAAAGTTTGAAGGTTGCCCTCGATGTCCATGAATTCCTATCATCAGATTATGATTTGGTGACAATAGGACCACCTCGGGAGTTAACTTGAAAGAATACAGCTAAAGGTCTATGCGTGCGTATGATATTAAAAGAATTATCCTCCAACTCCTAACCATTAAGGAGATGTATTCCTTCCATCACCAGCTCACCTAAATGAAATGTTCACTGCTAGATGCAAATATTTGAATAGCTTTGAAAAATATATGAGACACGTAATATGTGCCTATAAAATTTAAGGGTTGCCCACGATTTCCAAGAATTCTCATCATCAGATCATGATTGGGTGACAATGGGACCAACTCGGGAGTTAACTTGAAAGAATACACCTAAAGGTCTATGCGTGCATAGGATATTGAAAGAATTATCCTTCAACTCCTAACCGTTAAGGAGATGTACCTTCCATCATCAGCTCACCTAAATGAGTTTATCACTGCCAGGTCAGACGTCAACCCTCCTTGGGAATGTAATTGTTGATCAAACGGCATCAGATGGAGTTGGCCCAGATCGTTCTCAGGCTCTTAGTCATCTTTTGCGATATCCACGAGCAAAGCAAGGGTTGGTATTATTCGTAACCGATACCACACATCTATATAAAAACAGTAATATCAAAAGTGGCTACTAATATTACCAACCCTTACAACAACTTCTGTATATCATAAAAAACAAGTAATAGTATCGAATATCAACCTAGGCCCACTCCATCTGATACTGTTTAGTCAACAATTACATTCACAAGGAGGGTTGACCTCAGACAGGCGGTCGGTAATAAAACTATTGCCTATAAACTTTTACAATATGTACGATGGAAAAGATGTACACATTGAGTTGACCCCAAGTAATTGGACCTTAGAGCAAAAGAATGATCGGGTGAGAGGCTGATGACCCTGCGAGGGCGACGCCCCGGCAGTTAGCTGGGGCGTCGACCGGGGATGGTACCTGAAAGGGTAACCCGCCGGGCTGGCCACGGATGACAAGGAAGCGGTAGTACCGCTTATTTAGCTTATATATATATATATAGTAATATATGGCAGGTCTTACTAAAGTTTTGTAAATTTATCCCTTTAATTTAAGGGTACCTCTGAGATCACATATTGTATTGTTACCCATGACCTGCCGCCAATTCATCCATCCCGCATCAATTCTGTGCTTCACCGCACGATCCAGATCGCCGCTGCTTAGGATATGCGAACCGTGGTATCGAAAGTTAAGTTAAATTTATATCAAGACTAGAATTTACATTAAGGTATACTAAAATTATTAAATATATAAATATCATTTAAAATGTCTACAAGCGTACCATTAAGATAAGATGTTTGATCAAACAAAACTAACATGGAAATGGGGCGCCGCCTCCAGCGATACAACGTAAGCTGATGTTAATATAATAATTATAATAGCCGCCCTAGTGGTCGGCCCAATGGCTATGGAGAGGGAATACGATGGGTTATAGGGCCACGCGCTGCTCTTCTGTCGCTCTCGGACGGAACGGGTGACGTGTATCCGGGCCATAGCCTAATCAAAAAAAAAGTGCAAGAGAATGATGCTAACAGATTAAAAAATCTTACAACATATTTGATAAACCTTTCCGAATCGATTCACTGTAATAGAGCAACTGTTACGAAATTTGAAGTAACCCAATTACCAAGCGGGGATTCCTCGTTACGGAAACGATGGATGGAAATGCCCACACTCTTAATAAACCTATGGTATCACACTTCCACGTTCTATTGAAATTAATAGACTGTTAATATTACAGCAAATACCTTTGTAAAATTAAAATAAAAGCAATGAATCGTGCGTGGTATGGAACGCAGCGAGGTAAGTAAGACTTTGCTGCGTTTCGAATTATGCATGATTCTATAAATCAGTGTTTCTCATTAGCCGGGTCGCGAGCCGTTACCGGGCCATTAAAATAAAATACCGGGTCGCAACATTCTCGATTCTTTGATAAAAAATAAACGGTAGCTACATCCTTAGTACTAAAATTTAGTGACTAAAAAGACAATACCAAAATATGTAGTATTAATAAAACTTTTTTTACTGTTAATAAATGTGTATTATTTTACCTAATAGAACCCGATTGGGTTTATAATTATTATGTGGGTCACGAAAGGGCAGTGTGAAAATTACCGGGCCATCGTAGAATGATCATCGAACAATGTTTTGGAAACACTGCTATAGATTATAAGTAAATTTATAGGTGGACTCAAGCTTGATCGATTTTCGAGTGGCTGTAATCATAACTTTTTTGAAGGTTGGATCCACGCTAACATCTTACCATATATTTTAAGTAATTCAAAACGACCAGACTTTAACTGATATTATCGTACTCGCCAAGCCTAGAATATTATACATATTATATTCTGTATTATACAGAGTGGAAGTGGACCGCTCCCGAAAACAAAGACAGGTGACCCTACTAGTCATACTTGTAATGATAGGCTACAAAAAAAATCGATTCGGATGAAAAATCATTTTTTTTTTTCACAACGAATTTTAAGAATTTTTGACATCCGTCGTATTAGGACAGTGCAATGTAATGATAATTTCATAAAAAAAAGTGTGTGTGTCAGCCCCGACGCACGACTGGAGTTTACTCCTCAAGTACGGTTATCAAAACAGGCGCAAAAAAAAGCTCATTTGATTAAAAATAATATATACATATCTACCTATTTATTTACATTTATTAAAACTGTTCAGTGAAGTATTATCTCACGTCAGAAAGTGAAAGATGTGCAGAATAGGTTGCGCACCAAAAACGTAACGAGGTCATTCGATCACTTTTTTTTTTCCCGCATGGATCCCGAACCATGGATGTGGTCGCACCCCGATAAATCGTCCGGGGCGACAGAAAAGGCGGCACGCAACCCTATGGACCCACTCTGCAAACACCTCTCTTCGCCGTGCGAGCGGGCCACCGGTACCCGATCTTTGTCTTCGGCGGCAAGGTCATTCGATCGCTAGATTTTACTCCTCAAATTTTTCTCATACCGGGCGCCTTATATGAAAATCGATACTTAAGGAGTAAACTCAAAAAATACGTAAGTTTACTTAGATGAGAAAAGACGCAATCTATTCAAAACTCACGACATATGTTCAAGAGTTCAACGACATCGCGTGGTGAAAAAAAAAATATTTTCATCCGAATCGATTTTTTTTTCTAGACTATCATTACAAGTAGGATTAGTAGGGTTACCTGTCTTTGTTTTCGGGAGCGGTCCCCTTACACCCTGTATAGTCTAACATAATAATAACCTAAATCTTCGTCTCAATTTAAATTGATGCTACTGTCGGTCACAGGCCTCTAGCAAATAAGCGACATTAAACTACGGCGGCTTATGCCAATCAAATTGGCATCGTAGTTTAATGTGTAACAGAGCATTTCACTTATAAAAGCTTGATTACGAGCGAAAAATGATTGTCACATATGTGATCATTCCATATGTGACAATCATTTTCGCTCGTAATCAAGTTTTTTTTTTTTTAAATAATCAAGCATGTTAAATGCTAAATTTCAGTAATTTGAAGAGCATTTTATTTTAGGTTTTATTGATCTTGTATGTATATTTTTTTCTTCTATAATAATCACGTAAATATGAAAAAATAATAATTTAGTATCCTAACCCCTGTCACGCTTTTAGTGCTTTTTTTTTGCATGGTAAAATGCATATTTTACGTATGATTTACGTATGATCTGACCTTTCAGGAGAGAGATGGGGTATGTCGGGCTTAGCGCCAACTAACTTTCACCGCCACTATCTAAAACTAAACTCCATTTTTACCTCCCGGTTACGGTGAAGGCAGTTTTAACACACGCCGCTGAAAACTCCTGACATGTAACTTGTCAACCTACTCCTAAACGGGTAAACAGATTTGGATGAAATTTTTTGTATACATAGGTATATCTCAATGATTTCCTGGATAGAAAGAAAAAACAATTGGATCCGGTAGATGACGCTAGATTAACCATATATTCGTTAGAAGTAATTATGGAATAGCAAAATATTGAAAATATAAATCTTACATTTAAAATATCTCGTTTGAAATAAAATTACTTTTACGGATTCTATCGCTTTTGTATTTGATTTTTAATTTCTCGACATTTGGTACACTTTACAGTGATCATATAGTCACGGGAGCACTAAAATGTCTTACGTCCAATACGTCATTGTTATTACAGAAATTTATATCTACCCTATAAGATATTAAATTATGACTCATATTTTTAATACAAATTCATTGTCAATACAAATAGAAAATAATTCTATATAAAAAAAAATTATATTGTTTATGATCTATTATTATTTAAACATTTAATTTATGATAATTATTATTGTGGCAATTTACAATTTTAGAAAAACTAACAAAGCTATTCAGCTACCACCGTTGCTGTTCGAAACGTCGGGAAATTAAAAATGAAATACAAACGCGATAGAATCCATAAAAGTAGTTTTATTTCAAATGTGCAATACTCGTGTAAAAATAGAAATCATTAAAATATTACGTTTAATGCAATGCTATTTTTCTAGCCATGTAAAAGTATACCAGTTTCGCTACTCATCTATAAAAAATGTGCATCTAGATTTAATTAATATGGTAGGTATACAAAATTTCTGTAATAAGAATTACATGTGGACATTATTAAACATTTATATATCATCGACCTTTGATGCTGTGAAGTTGTCATAATAAGAGAAAAAATTCTTGAATTTATAATAAAAATGTAACGGATCGCTGTCTGTACATGGAAGATATATGAGAAAAAATATTACTGGGACCTTTATCAACACAAATAGAACCCAAAACAATGATTGTTAAAATTTTTGTCTGTTTATCTGTTTGTCTGTGCGTTTGTGCACGCTAATCTCCGGAATGGCTTATCCGATTTAGACACGGTTTTCACTAATATATTGTGGTAAGCTTCACTTAACATTTAGGCTTTATTTTATGTCAATTAGTTTATAAATAAAAAGTTATGTCAATTTAAAAAAAATTCGGAGAAAAAAATCTTTATCGATTCTTTTCAAATTAGGTACAAATTATCTTCAGTAAAAATAAATAAACACGTGTTTCAGAATTTGTTGATTTTCACCCTCTGGGGATGTAAATTAGGCCTGCAAAACGGGTTGGACGACTCATTAAGTCATTAGCGCCAAGCCGATATTATTGAAGCTGGCAACTTGAAATGTTGACAGTGGTTTCTTTCTATGACGTAGAGATTTACTAAGAAAGGATTTTGCGAAATTATACCCCTAAGGGGGTGGAACAGAGCGACAAAGTTTTTATGGGGAGAAAAAAACAATATTTATTGATTCATTTCAAATTACGAGTCGAATCAAATATTCTAGGGTAATATCCGGCATTTGTCAATTTTCACCCTCTGGTTGTGTAAATTAGGGCTGTGAAGCGGGTTGAATGACTAATTACCGCCAAGCCGAAACTATTAAAGCTAGAAACATTAAATTTTGAAGCACGTTTCTATTTATGACATAGAGATTCAATATGAAAGGATTTTATGAATTCCGCCCCTAAAGGGATGTAACAAAGCGGCAAAGTGTGTATGGGGAGAAAATTTCTTTATCGATTCTTTTCATTACATACAAATATTCTTCGGTAAAAATAAATAAACACGTGTTTCTCTCTCCATATCCATCAACCCCGCACCAGTGACGGCGTGGCGATCAGTGCCGGCATGAGAGCTCACACGATACACATAGTAGACAGTAATAGGTTCTTGCCTAAGGGTTTAAGATACAGGTTAAGTTTAGCTTCAAAAATGTTCACTCTATAACTCAAATAATAAATCATATCTAACGAGGTCGCAACTCTGCTGGTGAAACAAAACAGTCAAATAAAGGGTAGTGATAATTATATTTTTATCCCATGGTCATACCGTGAATAGTATATTAATGGCAATATAATTTGTAGAATGAATAGAACTTTGAACCACCTTTTTCTTTAGTGACCGGCTATGGTATATAGACATACCGCGCCTAATCCGTCTGAGGTGACGCGTGACTCCATAGCGCGCCGTATACGTACATCTACGTTGTGCGGGCGGGCTACCGCAACCGGGTATCATCTCGAGTCGAAGCCCTCGTGCAGTGAACCTCAATACAGGTACTCACGCTTGCGCCGCCCAAAGCACCGACGGTAGAGCGTGTGACCGTAGAGTATTTTCTCACGGACCCACCCTATTGCCTAATTCCGTTAGACAACTAACTTGCAGAAGGCGGCGACCGCATCCCAGTTTCTGACGCTGTTGATCATCGTCCTAGCGACAAAATTTCAACACCTTGCATTGCTTTTTCTATTTAACTCTGTCAGAGTTGACTTCTGCGTGGACGAAGTCGCGGGCGAAAGCTAGTATATATATATATATATATATATACACATAAATTTCTAGGGAAAACGGCCAGCCGCTTAGAAGGAGTTCAGTGACATACACACGTACACTAGATTATGATATTATATCTTTATATATATATATATAAAGATATATACGATTTTAATTTTTTTTGATCGCTTACAAACGAGCAAGAAGCTCACCTGATGGTAAGTGTCACTGCCGCCCATGGAACTTTGCAATACCAAGGGTATAGCTAGGCCGCTGCCTAACAATAAAATCCCCAAACCCACCCAGTTGGGCTTCTTCAGTGGGGCACATGTATATGTTATATACATGTGTATATATATATATATATATATATATATATATATATATATATATATATATATATATATATATATATATATGCTCTTGAAAGTGGCCTTCTTTGTCGTCATAGGATATTGTATGTAAATTCCCACAACCTTCACTTACCAACAAAATGCGGAACTAATATTTACTTTTAACCCTTATATATTATATATAATGGCTTATATAGCAAAATATTTATCAATCTAAATTACTGAAATTTAGCATTTAATATGCTTAATTTGGATATTTATCAATCTTCAAAATGTACGTATTATTATGGTTATAAATTTTATCGTAAATACATTTATTGATTTGTTTTTAGAAAAGATTAAACTAAAATTAATAATCTTTACTATTTTATATAAAAAGTTGTAAGATAAGCTCCTACTAGGTGCTCCGATGCTGATTTACTGGTACTTTTATCCAGTATCACTAATTAATCATAATAAATACTTTGGTATGTTTGTATTATCAGCTGCTATATTCCAGGCACTTGTATTGAAACCGGGCGGGCCACTGAAGACAAAGGTACCGGTGGCCCGCACGCACGGCGAAGAAAGGCGTTTGCATGGTGGGTCTATGAGGTCACGCGCCGCCTCTTCCGTCACCCCGGACCGATTTGGCGGGGCGAGACACATCCATAGCCCAACGCGAAAAAAGAAAACGCACTTGTATTGAAAAAAGTTAAGACTTCCAAATTGTTCCTTTGCAGTTATACTATTATACAATATTGTATATCCCTACTAATATTATAAATCATCATCATCATCATCATCATCATTCTCGATCGACACAATATGCACTCTTCCTTCATACTACATATTGTAAAAGTTACTGGCAACCGCATGCCAGACATCAACCCTCCTTGGAAATGTAATTGCTGACCAAACGGCATCAGATAAAGTTCGCCCAGTCCGTTATAAGGCTCATAGTCTTAAACCTCACCATGTATCACCAAGGGCTCCCCCTTGGAGGGTTGATGTCTGGCAGGGCGTTAAAAAATACTGAAAAGAAGGTCACGTGATTAATGGACGTCCCCTTACACGTTCGCATGGCTAAAAGTAATGCTGTGACTATGATCTGGCAAATATTAATGCGTATATTTCTATATTATATTAATCCACTCATATTTATTTGTAAGAGCAAACTTTATGTTTTTTTATTGCCTATGGTGGCAAACGAGCAAGCAGCACACCGGATGGTGTCACTACCACCCATGGACTCTTGCTATATCAAGGGTATAGCTAGGCCACTGCCTACCAATACAATCCCCAAACCTAACCAGTTGGGTTGCCGGCCCTCTCGCTCACCGAACGAAGCGCAATGGCACATTGCCATTACTCAGACGTCGATCTTCTGCGAGAGTGTGGTACTACCCCGGACGTACTGGTCAGCGGCTGTAGACAGAGAACTGTCAACAGCGTGGTCGTAACATTACAAAACTATTTTGTAAATTAAATAAATACTCCTTTTCTGTCAATTATTATATGTATTTTACTAATCTTCAGATATATGCAACCCGTATAAAGTGTAATGCTATGTACGTCTTCTAGATGACAGAAATAAACTTACAATACGCTACCTTTGTTTAAATAATTCTATTATCTAGAGTTTACTGTTTCTTACAAATGATCTTCACAGTTAAAACATTACTTATTTTTACTGATCGTCGCGCCGCCTACAGATTGTTTGTACAAACATAGCTGCCATTTTGTCCTGATTGTCAAAAGTTTGACAACTGAGAATTGTTATTTTATGTTCCTAGCGTATGTAATTATTATCAATGAAAAAATAAAGATGGCGGATGTGTCATCCGTGTTTGACCAATTTGTCGCGCGTAGTGTATTTTGTTTTTGGGGTCTATGAGTAGACGTCACACGTACAAGAGGGATTTTTATTAATATTATGTTATTTGTTTAAAATTATATAAAAATTACAAAATTTTGCATTCTACATTAGTTTTTACATTAGTTAGATATAAATTACCGTAGAAAAGTGTAAATTTGTATATAAAATTGGGTAAGTATTGTTTTTGACATTACGTTTTCATTTGTTTGCGTTCATTTATTTTTTTTGTTTTGTTAATAATTTTATAAGAAGCCGAAACGGAGAAGGAGGTGTGGATGGGTCCCCAGGACCCAGATCCACCAGATCCACCTGATCCTCCTGATCCTCCAGACGATCGGAGTAAGAGCAAAGTTAGCAGTATAGTTTCTGGTGCTAAGCGTCATCTCGATGACATTCAAGGGCAAGATAGTTCAAATATTGCCAAAAAAGTTATTATCGACAAAGATATGGCTGTAGCTTCTATACAAAATATATATGTTCATCCTAGATTAGTTGTCGGCATAAAAGCATACACAGATATTGACAATGGTCCTTTTATTGTTCACGTCTCCAGAATAGAGCCAGATCTGGTTACAGGCACTGTTATCCGACCCATTAAGTTTGGCCAGTTTTTATTCCGTAACAAGATAAATAATATTTGTACCGATGGAGTCAAGGCAGTCGGTAGAAATAAAATATCTATTGAGTTTTCCACCGGATTAGACGCTAATAAATTTTTGGACAATCCAATTTTGGAGATGTCCAAATATATAGCAACAATTCCCACCTATAACATCACCAAAATGGGTGTTGTTCGTCAAGTCCCTGTCGACATGTCGATGGATGAATTTGTCGAGTCCTTGACCCTTCCAAATGGATGTGGTCCTATTCTCAAGGCTCGCAGGCTCAATCGTAAGACTTTAACTGACGGTAAGGTGTCATGGATACCAACACAGACTATAGTTTTAACTTTCCAAGGCCAAATTCTACCCAAAAAAAAAATCTGTTATCACACTGCCCTTCTCCTTGAGTTATACCAGTTTCCAACAATACAGTGTTACAACTGTTGTAGATTTGGCCATGTAAAAAATCAATGTAGATCGAAACCAAGTTGCTATCGTTGTGCTCAGCCTCATGCTGGAGATGGGTGCAGTGTGTCTGAGTCTGAAGCTTCTTGCTTGCATTGTTCTGGTCAGCACTTTGCTAACAGTAGGAGTTGTCCTGAGCAGGGTAGGCAGAGGTCTATTAAGATACTCATGTCACAAAAAAATATATCTTACCATAAAGCATCAAAACAGTCACCCAAAAAACAGTTAAGTCTTATGCAGAAGTTGCACAAGGGTCAAACAATCATCTTTCTCAAACACATACTTCATCCAATACCACCCAACCAACAAACTCTCATATTTCATACAGGAAAACAGTTTACTCAACTCCACGTCCTCATGTTCCATTCGGCAAATCATATGATAAGGCTGCCCATCAAGCTCTTATTGCTGGCCAGTCTTCTTCCTTACCAAATGGTTGTGCATTACTCCTAGATAATTCTTCCAATCCTTCACCTCTTCAGGATGACAACCTCCTGGAAATTCTCTTAACAACTATTATTAACTTGATTTCAAAATCCAACTCTAGTATACCGCCCCACGTTGCCAATAAACTTTCTCAAATTTTTACTTTATCAAATAAATATGGACCTAGTATCTCTACTACAATGGAACATAAAAAGCCTTCGTCATAAGAAGCATGAACTTCTCCACCTGATTAACAAATTCCAGCCATCGGTTATTGCCATCTCGGAGACATGGTTGGTGCCTGGTTCCCATTTTAGGGTTTCGGGCTACTCCTGTATTCGGGATGACAGGGCTGATGGATATGCTGGAAGCGCTTTACTTGTAAGGCGTTATTTACCCTTCTCTCTTTTATCTCTTCCTCCTGTATCACCTAACATTAATGTAGTTGCTGTAAATATGCTTAACATCTCATTTTTATCATTTTACATTTCCCATCCTCACTCTTCATTAGTGTCAGAAATTTTGTATATAATCTCATCGGTTCCCTCACCTGTCATTATAATGGGTGACTTTAATGCTCACCACTCCTCATGGGGTTCGGGCCACGATGACCCCTTTGGGCTTGCCCTTTTGGAAATTTTTGACCAGGCAGATTTGTGTGTCATGAACAATGGTTGCCCTACACTAAGAGTCTTACCTCACCAAAACCCTAGGAGTGTAGTGGACCTTTCCATATGTTCCCCATCCCTCCGGTCTCTTTTGTCTTGGAGTGTTTTGGAACATACATCTGGCAGCGATCACTACCCAATTGTAATTTCTATGCCCAACAGAGTTACTCCAACTTTAAATTTTTGTCCTTCTTTTAAATACAGATTAAATAATGCAGATTGGGGAGCATATGCTTCCTCCCTTGACAATAAGCTATCTAGTCTTTCTTTTCCTGACATTAATCATATTTCTCAATTCTATTCTAAATTTATCAATCATATTATCTCAAGTGCTAATGAACATTTTCCTTTAAAAAAACCTAATAAATTCAAAATTTCTTCTCCTTGGTAGGATGCTGAATGTTCGAATGCTGTGAAGGTACGAAAAGTTTCAGAAAAAAGGTATAAGGCCAATATGTCCATTGGATATTATTTATCATATAAAAGAAATGCTGCAAAAGCAACCAGACTATTGAAAAGGAAAAAAAGGCTAGGTTGGGTTAATTTCTGTGAACAGATGTCTCCTAGGACTCCATCTTCTATGGTCTGGGAGCAAATAAAAAGATTTAGAGGTGCATTGAATGATAATATTGTTACCGATAATAATTGTTTATCATGGATGGAGCCTTTTCAAACAAAATGTCTCCTACTTTTGTCCCAAATATAGATTCTTTACCTTCTCCTCCTAGTCCTCTTCCAAATTCCAGTATATTTGACTCATACTTTTCATTTTCCGAACTTAGTCTGGTCCTTGAAGGGTTAATACATTCCTCTCCAGGTGGAGATGGAATTCCTTATTCCTTTTTGAAAAAGGCCTCATTGTAAACTAAGGAATTTTATCTGAAATTAGTTAATACATTTTTTGAGCATGGCATTATTCCACAGCCTTGGAAAAATCAAATAATTATTCCTATCCGAAAACCAGGTAAGCCAGCCTCAGACCCTATTAGCTATAGACCTATAGCTCTGTCTTCTGTTCTGAGTAAAATCACAGAGCACATGATTAAACATCGCCTTGAATGGCTTTTAGAAAATGGTAATTTGCTAGCAAAATCCCAATTTGGTTTCAGAAAAGGTATGAGCACTATTGATAATCTTAGTATATTAACTACTGATATACGTCTCTCCTTTTTTAAAAAAGAATATTTAGTTGCCGTTTTTTTGGACATTTCATCAGCATATGATAATGTACTACTTCCAGTTCTTAAAAATAAACTCATGCATCATAACATACCTGAAAAATTAGTTTGTTTTACATGTAATTTATTTATGGAAAGATCCATCACAATTAAACACCAGAATTCCTTTTTACCACCTAGGTTAGTATGGAAGGGCTTGCCACAAGGGTCAGTTCTAAGTCCTTTGTTGTACAGCTTGTACACCAGTGATTTGGAAGCTGCAGTTCATTCTTTTTGTCAAATTCTACAATATGCTGATGACATTGTTCTCTATGTCTCTGTTAAATCTTTGGAAGAAGCCAAAAGTCGCTTAAATTCTGCTCTTCATTATCTGTCACAATGGCTTATTCAACATGGCTTATCCATTTCTGCGCCCAAAAGTAATGTTGTTATTTTTACCAAATAAAAGGATTATTCCACCTGTGACAATTAACATTAACAGGGATGTAATACCTCAAGTACACAAAGTTAAATTTTTAGGAGTATGGTTAGACTGTAGATTATCTGGTGTTGCTCACTGCGATTATGTTACTCAAAAGTGTGAGAAAAATTTAAATATTCTACGCTGTTTATCGGTGTCTGGTGGGGTGCACATCCTTCCACTCAAAAATTATTGTATAATGCAATCATTCGTAGCCACATGGACTATGGAAGCTTTCTTTTATATCCATGTAACAAATTGGCATTCAAGAAAATGGATAAAATACAATCAAAATGTTTACGTATTATTCTTGGAGCAATGAGGTCATCCCCAATCAACGCAATGCAAGTGGAGTGTGGTGACCCTCCACTCTCAAAACGCAGACAATACCTTTGTAATAGATATCTCTTTAAAATTATTCAAAATTCTAATCACCCTCTTTTTCCTAAGTTAATACAATTGGCTGAATTATATGATTTTCATAGTCATCAATCAGTTGATGAACTTCCTTGTATTGTTTACAGTTATATTTTATTTACACCCTTACCTAATCCAGTTTTTCAAACACATTTATTGCCTCTATATTGTACAGATTATAATGTATTAGTTTACCATCCGAAAATAATTCTCAACTTTGGTATTGACAAAAGTACAATTGAGGCCAACCAAATTTTCAAAACTAAACTTCATTTGGAGTACAAGGACTGGTTCACTTTATATACTGATGCTTCCAAATCGTTAGGTAATGTGGGTGTAGCGGTATGGATACCTTTCACTGGGGTTATACTTAGCTATAAATGCCCATCCGCCACATCTATATTTACTGCAGAGTCCATAGCCATTCTAGAGGCAATTTTATTTGTCAAATCTCATCATTTAAATAACTCCATTATATTTTCTGATTCAAAAAGTTGCCTTCAGTCCATCTTGTCTAACCCGTTTCGATCAAAATCTAGATTTCCAATTTCGCTAAGAATAAGAGAGGCATTATTTCAGTGTAAAGGACTTGGGATTAATATTGTTCTAGCCTGGGTTCCTGGGCACAAAGGTATTCCAGGCAATGAAACAGCTGATTCTTGTGCTAAATCTGCTATAGATATAGGTTCTTTGGAATACTACCAAATTTATTCTCATGATATTTGTGCCTCTTTAAAATCGGTTTTGTTTCAAGAGTGGTCCAAGGATTGGATAATTTCTAAGAACGTAAAGGGTACATTTTATGGCGATATACAACCTGATATTCCACATAAACCCTGGTTTATGAAGTTTCCAAAAGTGGATAAGGCTATTACATCGACAATCTGCCGTTTACGACTGAATCATGCCTGCACCCCTGTCCCCTGTCTTTCTGGCCAAACTTAGAATTAGGGATAACTCCATTTGTGAATGTGGACTGGGTCAAGGAAATGTGAACCATATTTTTTTCAGTTGTTCTAAATTGCAGTATTCTCTATATGATATTTTACCACCAGAAATTTGCCGTCCTACTTCTTTTAAATTTCTTCTTACTCTTGCATTTACTCCGTTTATTTATACTCTCCGTAAATTTATTAAAATTAATAAAATTAAATTGTAGATATGTAAATTAGTTAAGTAGTTAGAATTCATTTTAGTTATGTGTATATTTCAGACTAGTTAGAATTGTTTTTTGTTTCAGTATACTACTTGTCACCGTATTTCTCATGTAATCTTAGAGTCATACTCACCGGCCCTTTACATACTATTTCGCACCGTACAATCTCCTTCGTTTGACGGCCTACGAACGAGCCTTACGGGACATTGGCGAAGTTGCGGTTAATCGCTAACAGAAGCCATTCATCAAGAAGAAGAAGTATTATCAATAATCTATTTTCGGTTATTGATGTTCTTTCTGGAATTTATCTAAATTTTCATTGTTAAGTTTAAACTATTGCCGTTTCGTTAACGGCTGATATGTTTTTTTTATATTTCAGGGTAGGTCTCATAGTAAAAAAAAATCCTATATAATTACATACACACGTGTAGATACGTAGGTATATATGTATGTTACTTCCACTTTAGTTCATCGCCTAAGCTCCAGGTAGCAGCACTTTCCGTACATGCATATTTTACCATCGAGTTGCCACTCTTTTTCAGTTAATATATAATTTTAGTCTTTGCAAACGATTTAACCCTCTTATAACTATTAATCGTTTTCTACGATGCCCAAGTTAAAGGAAGAGATACCTAGTAATCCTCGTATTCTTGGTTTGTCACCATACGAGGACACGGCGCAACACACGCTGCAGGTTGGCGTGAACTGGGCCCGGCAACGCTGTGACCTCGTCGCTGTCATCGGTGCCGACCTGACGCTGCCGGCTATCGCAAAAGCGATGGTCGACAGCGTCAGGAACTGGGACGCGGTCGCCGCCTTCTGCGAGGCTGTCATCTCGCAGAAGGAGACCGCGGAACGAGTCCGGGAGGATTCCCTTGACTCGGGCTGCCGCCAGCAGCCGGGGCGACGCAGGCGCGAATATCTGCGCCTGATGCCGCCCTAACCGAGACTTCGGGTGATTGGACCGGGGAATTGTCCGGTCACCCGAAGTGAGGCCACCGCGTGAGGGACATCCTTCGCCGTCGAAGCGTCGACACGAGAGGAACCCGCAAGGATAAACCGCCGGGCGGGCCACCGAAGACAAAGATCGGGTACCGGTGGCCCGTTCGCACGGCGAAGAGAGGTGTTTGCAGGGTGGGTCCATGTGGTTGTGCGCCGCCTCTTCTGTCGCCCCGGACCGATTAGTCAGGGCGCGACCACATCCATGGTCCACCTTGCGGGAAAAAAAATGGTTTGTCACCATACGGAAAGATTTATTATCATTTCAGCTCATATATGTCCCACTGCTGGGCTCGAGCCTCCTCCGCAATGGGAGGGAAATTGACCTACCATACCACGCTTGTCAGACGTGTTGGTATAGGGTTTTGTTTCGAGTTTGCCTTCTCTTGCATAGATTTTATATGCGTTTTATATCTCTTAGTCGTCTCTTACGATCATTCACGAGTAAAATAAGTGGTGGTGAACTGTATTCTTACTCCGTCACCACACAGAGAAGATTAGCGCACTACTATAAATTAAAATTCTAATAAAATGACTATTATTTTTTATGTATATTCAAATATTACATATTTTCAAATATTACATTATATACCTGTAATATAGATAGAAATCGTATTGTATTGTATTTCTTATTGACAATAAAGTAACAAGAATCAGAGTTTGTCTATTTTTCTGTATTTATCTGTCTTAAATACTCAACAGATTATCTTCAAATTTCGTATATAACATATATACGAAATTTTGAAGATAATTCTGTCAGGAATACAAAAAACACAATAACCTCTATTTAGGAAAAAAATATTGTTCAAGAAGAAAATAGAACAACAATAGCTAGTAGCAGTAGGATTTCGTATTTCCAGAATACTCGCGTAAAAGTCGAAAATCATAGGATTAACTCTATAAAAAATTGTGCGATGAGACATCTTATCAAGCCTTTGTACGAATGTGAAACCGGAGTCAAAAGCCTACGAAATACAGATGAATATATACTATGTACGAGTATATAAATATTTTGATTGTGTAAGCTCTCACTATGAATATTCGTAAGTTTTCAAACTGATGTCGATTTTCACATATTTACTTCACTAGTTTCGTATTACAACAACTCATGATAAGCCTATGATATCAAGATATTCAATTAGTTTACTATTTTATATTTTTAAATTCGACTATCTGCCCTAAAGAGTAAATCCTTCAAATTCTCAATACTTCAGCTTAAATAACAACCCATTCCTTGTCCTGAGGTTTCTCCACAATCAGATAAAAATTGATCTAAATATACCAAGCTAATCAGACTAGTTGGTATAGTTTCGCATTTTCCTTCCCTTATCGTCTCGGCTATCGAGCCTCCTACTAAATTGAAGGCAAATTGACCCACTATACCACGCTAATCAGATGTGTTGTTATAGGATTTTGTTTCCAGTTTTCCTTCTCTTATATAGATATTATATGCGTTTTATATCCCTTAGTCGTTTCATTCGATCACCCATGGGGTAGATAGGAGGCGGTGAATTGTATTCTTACCCCATCCCCACAGGAAAGTTAATTGAATTGTAAAGTTATATATTTAAAATTGTTTTCCTGGAGATTAAGTGCTTAGGTAATTATCATTATCTTATTCGATAACCTAACCTAACATTTCACACGATTTTTACCTTTCATTTTCTTGGAACCAACCCTATAAATCTCTTTGTTACGATAGTGTGAGCATAGAAGTCTGATCTTCCCTCTTGCCCTTTTTTTTTTTTTATTGGTGTGCTATGGATGCGTCTCGCCCCGCCGAATCGGTCCGGGATGACGGAAAGGCGGCGCGTGACCCCATAGACCCACCGTAAAATCCTCTCTCTTCGCCGTGCGAGCGGGCCACCGGTACCCGATTTTTGACTTCGATGGCCCGCCCGGCGGTTTACTCTCGCGGGTTCCTCTCGTCGACGCCCCGATAGATTTCGCCGTCGGGGCGTCGCCCTCACGCGGTGGCCTCACGTCAATTCCTCGGTCCGATCACCCGAGGCCTCGGTTAGGGCGGCATCAGGTGCAGATATTTGTGCCTGCGCCGCCCCGGCCGCTGACGGCGGCCCGGGTCGCGGGAATCCTCCCGGACTCGTTCCGCCGCCTCCTTCCGCGAGATGACAGCCTCGCAGAAGGCGGCGACCACGTCCCAGTTCCTGACGCTGTCGACCATCGCCCTCGCGATAGCCGGCAGCGTCAGGTCGGCACCGATAACAGCGACGAGGTCACGGCGCTGCCGGTCCCAGCCCGGACACACCTCCAGCGTGTGTTGCGCCGTGTCCTCATCACTGCTGCAATGGTGGCAGGTCGGAGTCCACTCCCTATACGCGACCGTGTGCAGGTACAAGCCGAAGCATCCGTGCCCCGCAAACACCTGCACCAGTCGAAAGGAGAGGATTCCGTGCCGCCGCTCCATCCACTCCATCAGTACGGGCCGGAGGGCCTCGACGGTGACGACACCGTGTCTAGGCCTCTCCAGCCGCGTAGCCCAACGGGCGATGACGTCTCGGCGGGCGTCCTCGCGCCAGGTGGCTATCTCGCTCAGCGATGGGGAGCCACCTTCGTCGCGCAGTGAGGTCACCCGCCGGTAGAGGTCCGAGAGCATCTCCGCCTCTAGGTCCCACGGGGGTGTCCCGGCCAGTAGGCATGCCGCCTCGGTCGATACCGTGCGGTACCCATCTTCCCTCTTGCTTATAGATATCGTAAATACGACTAAAGGAATATGATATGTAGATAATATCTATGCAAGAGAAGGAAAATTCAAAATAAAAAGCTACATCTGCATGGTATAATAGTAGGCCAATTTTCCTCCCATTTTGGAATACCCTGGTTATGAAGTAGCCCTCCATATACCAAGGATTGGTAGTATTCGAGGGAATACTACCAATCCTTGCATTACTCATAGGTATCGTAAAAGACTGTTATTGCACGCTGGTTAAACGTCAACACGTTTCACGTCAAGGAAATCTCAAAATAAAACGCTATACCAACGTATAGGATTTTATTTTGAGTTTGCCTTCTCTATTAACAGATTTTCTATGTGCCCTTACAGTACTATTTACTATAACCACGAGCAACGTTAGACGCTGATGAATCGTATTCTTACTCTATCATCTCACGGCAAATAACAATGGGATATTATAATAATTATTTTAATTGTCACGACGCAAGTATCTTCGTGCCAAATTATTTGAAGACACGTGTACGTATTAGATATTTATAACTAACCTACGAATATCCAACGAATCATTGACGCATTCATTGCACTTCCTAGTGCTATAATATACTTTATTGCTATGGTAGCAAACGAGACGAATAGATAGAGCATGAAAGTAAAATTAATGCGGTCGAAATGCGATCTCTACGGAAAATCTGTGGAGTTAGGCTGACCGACCGCATTCGTAACGACGACGTAAGAGAGCGAGTAGGTATAAAAGAGAGTATTAGTGTAAAGATGCGAAAGGGAATGCTCCGATGGTTCGGACATGTAGAAAGAATGCCGAACGAACGTCTGGTTAAGAAGATATGAAATGCGAAAGTGGAAGGATGTAGGTACCGGGGGAGACCGAAACTAACCTACCTAGACCAGATTGGTCACGTACTAAAGGAAGGTGGAGTCAAGAGTCTCCGAAACCGGCGAGCGTGTATGAAGAGAATTATGAATGTTGAGGAAGCGAGTGAAGTATGCAAGGATAGAGTTCTCTGGCACTCTTTTCTCTCTACCTACCCTGCAATGATGCCTGCCCTAACTTTCAGGGAATTCTTTTTTAGGTACCTACTTGTAACAAGGTGAAAAATAAAATCACCCTAATATATATATATATATATATATATATATATATTAGGGTGATTTTATAACTAGCAGACTCGGCCACGCGTTGCTGTGGCTAAGGTAGCCTCAGTAACACGTGGTGGTTTTGCTAATATCGTTTGGAGATTACAGATAATTGTGACTTTCAAATAATAGACAAATAATTTGCAATAAAATAATATTACTATACATTGAGATGGAAGCTATCCTATCTTTTAAGTTGGATCAAACTACACATGCTGTGTAAATTTTATTAAAATCGGTTAAGTACTTTAGGAGTCCATCGCGGACAAACAACGTGAGGCGTAATTTATATATATGTATTAAGATAATGAGAATTGTGCTCCATTTGTCAATTTATTACTGTAAAAAGTACAAGTTAGATTTTTTCATGATTTAGTAATCTATATGAGAAACGGTTGTCTTCTGAGCCGTTTCAGATGCATTCCACATTTTAAAAATTCTCGTAAAGGGATCCATCCTTGATACCGCCTAGACTGGGTAGATAATGTAAAACTATAAAATTAACTTTTTCTATAAAGAAAATTTTCAACTGGAATTGTAAGACACAGATAGAAGTATAATTGGAGGCAGTTCGCAGTGTTTAATCCACCAGATGCTACTGTGAATTTTTTTATGCCGAACATGTCGTGTGACTATGCCAATGAGGTGAATCTAACTAAAAATAAATATCCAATAAGAATTAATGACACATTTCGCATATTAATTGTTAGAATCTCTCATATATGGCCATAGCATCGTTCAAAAAGTAGCTGTTCCCAGAACCGATAGTACTATTCTGGTTTATTTAATTAATTCAAGTTTTATTTGCAGTATTATCACGTATTGAATTCTAAATAAGAAATAGCAAATAGTATATTTTCAGAACCAGTTTTATTTTATTTTTATTTATAGTGAGAACTTAAAATTATAATTGCATTCTTCATTTTATTATCTATTCATTTTCTGCATCATTTATTTTATGTTATATCATCATCACAGCCCATAAACATCCCACTATTGGACTCGGGCCTCCTCCGTAATGGAAGGGAAATTAACCTACTATACCGCGCTGATCAGACGTGTTGGTATAGGGTTTTGTTTCGAGTTTTACTTCTCTCGCATAGATGTTATATGCGTTTTATATCCCTTAGTCGTCTCGTATGATCACCCACGGGTAAGATATGGCGTGGTGAATAGTATTCTTACTCCGTCACCACACGGAAAATGTTATGTTATTTATATTATTACTACTGTTGTTTTAATCATTTTATTATTTTGTTGCACTCCTCATAAGCGAAGCGTGAAGGTGATGCTCTACTCTCGATATATGAAAATCAAGGACTTTTCAAAACTAAAAGCGACTGTATTTTTCTCACACTACACTTATAGGACAATATTATCATACATATGTCAAGAAAAAACGTTTGTTTAAACGTATTTGATATTTTTAAAAAGCAATTATTTTGTTTAGAGTAAGAAAAAAGTTGATAACAAAATATATTCGAGGACGTCTGGATGTTTGTTCGTATGGATCTAGCACTCACAAGACCGTAAAAAATTATTTATTGAAGTATTTTATTTTTTTAAAGCTTTATAATCACAATACGATGTTTTCTCTCGAAAATAGGTTGGTAATTCTTTGTCGTTTAATTGCAATTAATAAAAAACTAAATTGCTTAATTTTTTATGAAAAATGGATTCGTTTACATTTTTTTTCTTCTGTTGGTCCATTCGGACAGGCAAAGGGAACAAAGTCCATACAGACAGAGGTTCGTTTACAATGCTTGCAAGCTATGTTTTGCGTTACGTCGAGAATGGTCCGAAATTTAAAATTATTTTTACTTTCATTTAAGGCATTGACTAATAAGTAAATGATGAATAATAAAAAAAATCATGAGGTGTGCACTTTTGGGTTTTCCAAACTATTTTACTATCTAGGGGTTTGCTGAAAACCAGCCGTGCATAAATACTATGCAGTACAGGGCTGAGCACTCCCCTGTAGACAATATAATATGTAAATAATTAATAAAATTTATACATATATTGTAACTGTAATCTGTTCCTTATATTTTTATATTGCCAATAAATCTTATTCTATTCTAAAATGGAGTAAGAATTTGTCATCATGGTCATCAAACTCAATAAACTATTTTGTTTTTATCAATTTAACTTCAAAAAGTACTGACTTCAAAAAGTTTGGTTTCAATTCTTCATCTCAGCCTACATATGTCCCTTTGTTGGGTTCGAACCTCTTCCACATTGGGAGTGAAATTGACCTACTATACCACGCTAGTTAAACGTGTTAGTATAGGGTTTACTATCGAGTGTTTCTTCTCTTGCAAAGATGTTATAAGCATTTTGTACCACTTAGTCATCTCATACATTCAACCATGGGTAAGATAGGTGGTGGTGAATTGTATTCTTACTCCGTTACTACACGATAATATAATTATATATATTTTTTTATTGTGTTTGGTGGCAAACGAACAAGCAGTGTGCTGCTTGTAAGCAAGCAGTGTGCTGATGGTAAGTGTCACTGCCGCCCATGGACCTTTGCAATACTAAGGGTATAGCTAGGCTGCTGCCTACCAATACAAACCCCAAACCCGCCCAGTCGGGCTTCCGGCTCTTTGCCGACGTCGATATTTATTTTTATAGGTGAACACAAAATATTTAATGCACGTTTTAAGACAAAATATTAATTGCAACGGTAATGATTGCAATAAATATTTTGTGTTAAAACCGTAATGGTCTCACTCAAGGAATTAGGGTTGAGAGCCCTCAGCGCTCAACCATAGTCCGGGTAAAGTTGTCATAGCCATCTGAGGCTCACAACTAAGTCACACAAAGAAAAAACTCAAGGAGTCTAAGAGCTGCTATGCTATTTTTGCAGTCAAAATTTATGTATATCTTTGCCACCTTTGTGGTGACGAATTAAGATTAGAAGACGACGCCCTACTTTGTTGCGAGATTTGTAAAATCTGCCTGAAGGAACATCAGAGGAATGAGAAGCAGTGCTTTTGTGTTGTAACTGTGATAGTTGCTGTAAAAAGAAGGAAAAAGATTAAAATGAAACTTAGAACCTCGTCCTTTTTGAAGTCGGTTAATGATGTCTTTTATTTTCAGTATGCATGCCGATAGTTTGCTACGGGTCAGCTATGGGATGGATATCGCCGCACAAAGCGCTCCTAATGGGAGACTCATCACCTTCGGGCGCTCCACTGACAGAGGAAGACGTATCCTGGATGGCTTCCATCATGTTCATCTTCGCTCCAATCGCAGTATTCGCGTATGGCGTTGCAGCCGATAGATTTGGACGGAAGAAAGCATTACTATGTGCCTCAATACCTATTGCTGTAAATATAAATACATCTGCAGAGCCTTTAATACCAACTGAACAGATGGCATAATGGTTAAAATACTGACCTTACGTGCCAGTGCTGTGGGTTCGATTTGACAATACTATGTGCGATCCACAAAATGTGTAATCCGTATGCGCTAATTATATGTTTGTAAAATCCTCCGCCATACAAAGATTATCTCCTTAGTGCAAGGGTGGTTTAAAAAAAACACGGTTATACATACATACACATCATCACGCCATATCCCTTGCAGGGTAGGCAGAGAGAACAGAGTACCAGAGAACTCTATCCTTGCATACTTCACTCGCTTCCTCAACATTCATAATTCTCTTCATACACGCTCGCCGGTTTCGGAGACTCTTGACTCCACCTTCCTTCAGTACGTAACCAATCTGGTCTAGGTAGGTGAGTCTCAGTCTCCCCCGGTACCTACATCATTCCACTTTCCTACTCGCTCTCTTACGTCATCGTTGCGAATGCGATCGGGCAGCCTAACTCCACAGATTTTTCGTAGAGATCGCATTTCGACCACATTAATTTTACCTTCATGCTCTTTTCTGCATACCCAACTCTCGCTTAAATACAGTAATGTTGGGACAAGCACTGTGTTATGTATTGCTACACGTGCCTTCTGGCTGAGGTGGTAGCTACCGAGAAGTTGCCCCAACGCTCCGTTCACTCTATTTCCCGCATTCACTCTTCGCTCTATATCAGTGTTGTACCTTCCATCTCGACTAAATCCACATCCAAGATATACAAATTCATCCACTTGTTCTAGTACATCATTACCTATTATTACTCTTACATCTGTTCTGGCTTCATCTCTTTCAAAGACCATTATTTTGGTTTTTCTCACATTCATGCGTAGACCCCTTTTCTTACAATCTTCTGTCATTGTGTCCACTAGGGTCTGCAGGTCAGACCACCGAAGACAAAGATCGGGTACCGGTGGTCCGCTCGCACGGCGAAGAGAGAGGATTTTACGGTGGGTCTATGGGGTCACGCGCCGCTTTCTCCGTCACCCCCCGATTTGGCGGGGCGAGACGCACCCATAGCCCACCAAAAAAAAAAAAAAAAAAAAAAAAAAAAGGGTCTGCAGGTCAGTCATTGACTGCGCCAACAGGACTGCATCATCTACATAGAGTCTGCTCTATGCACACTGCACTGACCACTGAGTCGCCCATCTGGATTCCCACATTCATATCGTTCAAACTTTGGAGACATTTATCCAGATATGTGATAAACAGCCTGGCTGATAGGACACAATTATGTTAGACTTTATTAAACTAGAGAATCGAATGGTTCTCTAATTCAAACTATTTCTATAGATTACAATATGCCGCGATTTCAATCTCAAACTCCTGGCAATGTTCTGAGTAAATGTGTAATATAGGTATAGTAATTAGGTACTCTTATTATTTTTGGGATGACGGAGTAAGAATACAATTCACCGCCCTCTTTTTTATCCACGGATGATCATAAGACTAAGGGATATAAAACGCATATAACATCTATGCAAGAGAAGGAAAACTCGAAACAAAACCCTATACCAACACATCTGGCCAGCGTAGGTAATTTTCCTCTCATTATGGAAGAGGCTCGAGCCCAACAATGGGATATATATGAGCTGAAATTATGATGATGAATTACTTTTATAGATTTACCGTGCTATACATGAGTACCTATATTCCATTGGCGTTAAAAAAAGCTCTAGTCATAATTTTTATAAGTGCTGCTCTTATTTGAAGATTACGCAGTATTGTAATCCCATACGTTATACAAAAATACCAGCCTCAAAGAACATATATCACGCAAATTAAAAATAAATATCAAAGTACATTTAATATTATTGGCAATCTAAAAAAAAAAGAAATGTTTATAGATTAATAGTTAATACATCCCAAGTATGGCATTAAGATGGAAGCGAAGTACGTACTGCGTTGACCTCAAGTAATTGTGATAAGAGCAGGATGATAATGGTAACATATGTTCAAGAGAAGAAAAACTCTACATAAAACACTACCAACTAGTGTTGCCCAAATTCAAGACCAAGACTCGCTACAAAAGTCTCGCAGTGCATCCCTTAGACAGCGTTTTACGATTCTTTTGGCAAAGAAAGGATTGTCAACATTTTTTATTCACGGGGAAATAATTTGATGTTATTTTAAACAGTCTCATGATAGATAGTTGTATTTATAGCTCCACTCCCGTTAAGTGGTATATACCTAATTATTGATAATTGTACAGTTAGTGTCACTAGATGTATTGAATTCATTTAGGTGGATTTTTCATTCTATAAATTTAAGTGAGTCTGTGTTATTCTAACAGCGAGAATTCCTCTTGCAACTCTTGCGACACTCACAAGAGTCTTGCATTTGGACAACACTAATGCCAATCCTTCTTACCAGCTTGGTTTTACTATAGTATAGTCAATAACCCCCCTATTCTGGAAGAGGCTAAGCGTGGAATTTCCTAATGCATTATAACGTAATGACCATCTTAAGCTGTATATGACTGGAAATAAAAAATGAACCGTTATAATATAATTAGATTACTCTAATAAAGATTTTGCTTACAGCTTGGCTGGGGAGTGAAGTTGATATCTGCACATCCTATAGCGCTGATTGGTGCTCGGGCTCTGATCGGCTTCGGTTCTGGAGGAGCATACGTCGTATGCCCTCTCTACGTTAAAGAAATCAGTGAGGACAGCATCAGAGGCATGACGGGCACCTTTTTTATATTTTCACAGGTATAAAGATACTTTAAGAATTTTATAACATTTATGATTTTTCAACTGAAAAGTGTTCAAAACTTCGGGAAAGTAAAAATTATATACCAACGCAATAAAAACTGAAAAAATAAACAGTTGTCCATGTGTAATGCTCGCATAAATATCAGAAATTATTATTCTGTTAAAGTTTGTAACCAAAACAACATAAAAGGTTATAACAACAAAGAATTTTTGGTGAGCTAATCTAACATACTTTAAATGGCCGTCCAAAGTAACAATAGGGCAACAACAACAGAACCCGCCGTATGTCCGTTCTACCTTTTCCGCTCAAACTGTTGATACTCTGAGTAAAGCGTTCTATCCTGTAGTGCAGGGTTTCTTAAAGTGGGGTCCACGTACCCCTCCTCCGTATCGTCCTCCTCGTGGGGTCCGTGGCATGTGTATCAGGGGTCCGCAGTGGGTCGGGCCACTGATAGGGTGCAGAGCCGTTTTTTTTTTTAAACAAAATTATTTTTTGTCAGGGGTCCGTGAATTGTTTACACTGTGAAAGTGGACCACTTTGATGATGACTACAAAAAGTTTATGAAACGCTGCTGTTGTGTATGTTTTTATTATTTTAAAAATGATAATCAATGAAAATAAAAAAAAAATACTATAAAAAAACTGATTTAAAAAATGTAGTGGAGATCAACCAAATATGTATTATTCATTATAAATCAAGCTACTGGTCAGATTTTAATCAAATTCAAAATAAGACCACATGTGAAGCACCAGCTTTCAAATAAAAAGATCATTAAAATCGGTTCACCTTAAAATATATATGAAGTAACATATATAATATATGTGTGGTAATGGAGTAAGAATACAATTCACCACCTTCTTACCCGCGGGTGATCGTAAGAGACGACTAAGGAATATAAATCATATAGACATCTATACAAATGTTGTGTGGTAGCGGCTACGAATACTACCGACCCTTACTTTGCTCGTGGATATACACGAGCAAAGTAAGGGTTGGTAGTATTCGTAGCCGCTACGCTTACGACGTCGTAAAAGACGACTAAGAGCTTCATATCGACGTGAGCCTCCATCTGATGCCGTTTGGTCAACAATTACATTCCCTAGGAGGGTTGACGTCTAGCAGGCGGCCGGTCATAAAACTATTACCAATAACTTTTAGAATATTTACTATGAAAGAAGAGTATATATTGTATCGAGTCAAATAATTGGGATAAGAGTAGGAGAATGATGAATGATGAGACATCTATACAAGAGAAAGAAAACTTGAAACAATACCTTAAACCAACACGTCCAACCAGCGTGGTGTAGTAAGTCAATTTCCCTCTAATTACGGAACAGGCTCGAGCCCAACAGTGGGACATATATGAGGTGATATGATAAACATATATAAAAAAATACAGACAAATTAGATAACTGCCTCCATTTTTTTTAAGTGTTTAATAACTCACTGCAATGAAATTTAAAATTCCGTATCTTAAACTATGTAGCAGAAAAAATATTTATTAAAAATATTAATAATCGCATCACTGTAACACAAAAGTAGAACTTGGTCGCAAAACCGGTCATTAAGTCTCGAAAAAAAGCTGCCAACAAAATAGAACCTCCTTCTAGTTTCTACATTCACAACACGTATTTAAGTTTCATACAAGTGCGAATTGTACCTATATGTGTCAATAAATTATATTCAGTAATGATTTAAATTGAATATTTTCATTAACATTATTTACTATAAGTATATATATAAAAATATATCCTATCCTTTTTCAGTTCTTTTATTATAATTAATATAAAAAAATGCAAATAGCATGCAATTAAAAACTATTTTTAATGACGAAAACTATTTTTAATGATGCCAATGAAGTATAACTTCTCACGCGCGTAGATATTTTTTTTGGTTCTGTTCGTCCGTCCGGTCGGACAGGCAAAGGGATCAAAGTCCATACAGCCAAGTCTTTTCATGTATATTTATCATTTCTTCATATTGTGGAGGCTTTATAGTCATTGTCTGTCAGTAAGTCAAGTCGTTACCATTAAACGGGTGCTGATAACCTAATCTATGATTATTTTTGGGAATTTTGGCAAAATATGAAAATACACGTAAACCATTATTATACCATATTCACTACACTTTAGCACTTTAACTGTATCATATTTCATAAAATACCAGCGAAATTATTCAATATAACACTACAAAACACTAAAGAAATGAATACAAGAGCGTGACATGACATTTCCACATTCGCGCCAAAACTCCAGATCTTCTTTCCACGCGCGTAGATAAGTAAACGCACTCATTTTTTTTAATGTATATTGAAATATATAGAAGTAATTTCATGATAGAGATTTTTTATTATTAATTTTTTGCTTGAAATGTTGCCCTACTTGGGCAAATTAATTTCTATAAAAAGTATTTATACGAGCTATGTGACCGAAAATATTTTATAAGTTTGATCAAAACTCTGTCATATTGAGTTTGATTTTATTAATAAAAATACTTACCTAAATGAAAAGCTTAAAATACACAAAGTTTGAAAGTATTTAGATTTGTTTTTAACATAATAAAATAAATTTTAGAACGTCGCAATAATAACTTGATAAAATTTTGTATTAATATTTATTTCCATTTTCATAGCTGTGTGGTAGCGGCTTCAAATACTACCAACCCTTGCTTTGCTCGTGGGTGTCATAAAAGACGACTAAGAGCCTTATAACGACCTGGGCTAACTCCATCTGATGCCGTTTGGTCAACAATTACATTCAAATCAAATCAAATCAAATCAGAGTACATATATTGTATCGACTTCAAATAATTGGGATAAGAGTAGGAGATGAGATGAGAATGATAATGTTGACTATATTTTTGTTGAAAATTTGACCGTAGGAATGAGGCATAGAATTTATATTTTAAAACGTGAACAGAAAATTTATTACAAGTACAATGGTAATTTAACTGGTAAAACAATTACAAAGGATTTCTAATAAATCTAGGTATAAGTGCCCCCTATAGTAATCACTTTTCACTTCACAAATGAGTTTTGAAAAATTATTTCAAGTTACGCTTACTCTACGCCAAATTCAATTGAAGAATTAAATCATTGCCTCTGTCATTTTCAGACCGCCGGTAATCTTTTCGTATTTATCCTCGGAGATTTACTGGAATTCAAAACAGTATTATGGATACTGCTGGCTGTACCTCTGATACATTTCTGTATTCTACTACGTTTGCCGGAAACACCTTCGTTCTTGATCAAGCGTGGAAAAAATGAGGTAAGTTTTTATACATGCCATCACGCCATGTCCTTTGCAGGGTAGGCAGAGAGAACAGAGTCCCAGAGAACTCTATCCTTGCATACTTCACTCGCTGCCTCAACATTCATAATTCTCTTCATACACGCTCGCCGGTTTCGGAGACTCTTGACTCCAAGTTTTTATTAAGAACATATATAAAGGTTTAACAATGATAAGATCGCACTGTTGACAGTTCTCTGTCGACAGCCACGGGCCGAGCACCGATTGAGCACCGATTTTCTTCTACCACGCGATCGTATTAAAATTACCAGACTTTTCGCACCGCAATCCGTCGTGTACGAAAAGCTCCTGACCGAATGGCAGGCAAAGTGGGACTCATCAACTAAGGGTCGTCATTTATGTCTTTTCTTCCCATCTATTCGAGATCGTTTAGAGAAATTATGGTTGGAAATTGACCACTTTGTAGCACAATTCCTCACTGGTCATGGGAATTTTAGAGGTAAATTATTTTATTTTAAACTTGTAGCTTCACCATTTTGTCAATGTTCTACATCTAATTGCGAGTTTGAGCAAACAGCTCACCACATCCTCTGGGAGTGCAGTCTTTGGCGTAACGAGTGCGATCTCATGTTAGACAGTCTGAAAATCACGTCTGGGGTAGTATATTAAACAGACCTTGTATCAACTCGAGAAAATTTCCGTGCGTTCAGGCGCTTCTGCCATACCTACTGTTGCAATCAATGTTAAGGCTCACATATAGGCCCCATAAGCGTTGCCATATCCGTGGTGCTGTACTGCTGCGCTTCACGTATCAGTACATCCTCTTATCTATTGGCCTATTAGCCAATTTTTGCTTCATGTCTCCCGGTTTGCATAGGAGGGAAGTGAAAAATTTTTTTTCAACTCTTCCTGTTTTTCTTTTCTAATTAAATTTGTTGCGGGTTCCAAGACAGTTAAAAGTGTTTCCCGGGACTTCCCGAGGGTCAAACCTCGGTGTCTTATATGGAGACCATTTTGGATCCTGGCTTACAGGAGTCACAGTGGTGGGAATGTGTGGTGGGATTAGCCACGGGCCGAGCGGACAAGGGTAGTAACCACACTCTCACAGAAAATCAACGTCTGAGCAGTGGCAATATGCTGCTGTGCTTCGTTCGGTGAGTGAGAAAGCCGGAAGCCCATCTTTCTGGGTGAGTTTGGGATTATTGGTAGGCAGCAGCCTAGCTGTACGCTTGGTATTGCAAAGGTCAATGCGGCAGTAACAATTACCATCAAGTGTGCTGCTTGCTTGTTTGCCATCAAGAGCAATAAAAAAAGGTTGTATAACCTCTTAAAACAATTATTAGCTATTGTGAATTCTCTCTATGTAGTGGCAGAATAAGAATACGAAACAAATCATCCCTTGTCCGTGGATATCGTAAAAGACGACTAAGTAATATAATATGCAGATAATATATATACAAGAGAAGGAAAACACAAAATAACACCCAATGCATACAATTTGACTAGTATAGTAGGTATATTAGGGCAATTTCCGCCCCATTTTGAATGACACTCCAGCCAAGAAGTTCATATATAAGCTGTGATAATGATGACAGCGCCTTGCTTTACTTGAGTAGATACTATCTACTAAAAGTACATACATATCATCACGCCATATCCCTTGCAGGGTAGGCAGAGAGAACAGAGTGCCAGAGAACTCTATCCTTGCATACTTCACTGGCTTCCTCAACATTCATAATTCTCTTCATACACGCTCGCCGGTTTCGGAGACTCTTGACTCCACGTTCCTTCAGTACATGACCGATCTGGTCTAGGTAGGTGAGTCTCGGTCTCCCTCGGTACCTACATCCTTCCACTTTCGCATTGTATATCTTCTTAACCAGACGTTCGTTCATCATTCTTTCCACATGTCCGAACCATCGGAGCATTCCCTTTCGCATCTTTACACAGAAAGTCTATAAGTCTATCTACAGAAAGTCTTATATTTTTTTGATAATATTAAAATACCTATGCTTTGTGGTAGTGGCTAGGAATACTACCAATCTTTATATATCACAAAGGTGTCGTTAAAGACAACTAAGAGCTTTACATCGATTTGGACCAATTCTATCTGATGCCATCTGGTCAACAATTACATTCTCAAAGACAGTTGTTGCCTGGTAGGCGGCTGGTCATTAAACTATTACCAATAACTTTTGCAATATGTACGATGGAAGAGGAGTACATATTGCATCAACCCAAAGTAATTGGGATAAAGACTGGATGAAGCAATGACGATGACTAAAACATCTCAATAATTAGTAAACAAAAAGAAAGTAAATTGCCAAAATTAAAAACCATTTCGTAGAAGTACTTTCGGTCTTCATCTACTTATATTCTTATATCTATAAATGTTTTTCTTATTCAACAAAAAAAAAAAAATTTCAGCTGTGTTGTAGCTGCTTCGAATACTCCCAACCCTTACTTTGCTCGTGGATGTCGTAAAAGACGACTAAGAGCCTTATAACGACCTGGGCCAACTCCATCTGATGCCGTTTGGTCAACAATTATATTCCCAAGGAAGGTTAACGTCAGGCAGGCGGCTGATCATAAAACTATTGCTATTAACTTTTACAATATGTACTATGAAAGAAGAGTACATATTGTATCGACCCCTAGTAATTGGGATAAGAGTAGGAGAATGATGATGAAATGTTTTTGTTTTTCAGGAAACCGCTAAGGTGTTAGCTTGGCTACGTTCTTTGCCTGTTAATGACAGGTCCATCGCGGAAGCAGTAGATAAACTTATCATTGAACAAACTACAAATGAAACGAAGTTCTCACCGAAATTAGTATGTGAGTGGACTTTTATTTTTTTTTTATGACAAACAAGCAAGCAGCACACCTGATAGTAAACGCTAATGATACTAATGGACCTTTGCAAAGCAAGCGGTACTGCTAGGCCTATCAATGAAGGCCACCGAAGACAAAGATCGGGTACCGGTGGCCCGTTCGCACGGTGAAGAGAGGGGTTGCACGGTGGGTCTATGGGGTCACGCGCCGCCTCTTTCGTCACTCCGGACCGATTTGGCGGGGCGAGAGGCACCCATAGTCCACCGTATAAAAAAAGGCCTATCAATGAAATCTCCAAACCCACCCAGAAAGTTGTACTGCCGGCTCTCTCGTTCACCGAACGAAGTGCTTTTCATTATTATAATAGTTTTTATAAAGCAAATTTAATATATCCATATGATGACAGGATAAAAATATAATATGTTGCCTTTTATATCAAAGGGTAAAAACCTAATTATGTGCCCAGCAGCGTTCTCTTAGAAACTCATAACTCACTGTCTCAATCGTCAACTATGATTAGAGTTGCCACCCGTAATTTATTATAAAGTATTGTACGTTATTTCAGATAAATGTACTCTGGGGGGGCACAGTTAAAACATTACTTATTTTTACTGATCGTCGCGCCGCCTACAGATTGTTTGTACAAACATAGCTGCCATTTTGTTGTAATTGTCAAAAGTTTGACAACTGAGAATTGTTATTTTTTTGTTCCTAGCGTATGTACTTATTGTCAATAATCTATTTTCGGTTATTAATGTTCGTTCTGGAAATTATCTCAATTTTCATTATTAAGTTTATACTATTGCCGTTTCGTTAACGGCTGATATGTTATTTTTATATTTCAGGGTAGGTTTCATAGTAAAGAAAAATCCTATATAATTACATACGTCATACACACAATATGTAGATACGTAGGTAAATATGTATATTACTTCAACTTTAGTTCACCGCCTTAGCTCTAGGTAGCAGCACTTTCCATACATGCATATTTTACCATCGAGTTGCCACTCTTTTTCAGTTAATATAATTTTACTCTTTGAATGTACTCTATACTTTATGAGAACAATAAAGTATACGAAAATACTTTATTTCTTATGATATGAATTCTTTGGGATTTTTTATAGTTTAGTCGTAGGTATTTTTTCATTAACGAAATTAACCGCCACTCGCCAGCCCCACATCACTTAAGCACTCGTTTTTTATAATTACTGAACGCAATTTAACCTCTAATGTTAATTCCTTGATGGTTTTGTGCGAAACGGTTTGAGTGCACTAAGAATACGATTTAAAGTTTCATAGATTTATGCCATGGTAAATCATGGTCAAGAATACTCCTCATGCACCTTTTTTTTTTTTTTTTTTTTATTGGTGGGCTATGGATGCGTCTCGCCCCGCCGAATCGGTCCGGGGTGACGGAAAAGGCGGCGCGTGACCCCATAGACCCACCGTAAAACCTTCTCTCTTCGCCGTGCGAGCGGACCACCGGTACTCGATTTTAACTTCGGTGGCCCGCCCGGCGGTTTACCCTCGCGGGTTCCTCTCGTCGACGCCCCGACAGATTTCGCCGTCGGGGCAAACTCCTCATGCACCTTCAATCATAACTTCGATAGTGAAATGGAGCAAATAGATAGTGAATATGTTACACCGAAAAAATTTAAAAAAAATTAAACAAAACAGAAAAATAAACTATTATAGAAGTATAAAAATCCGTGGGAAATCGAACATGGTGATTGGTTAACTAATGATCCACAAAACGAATATAACGGCAAACGGCAAAAAGCCATAAAAAATATGATTTGAAACATACCTAATAATAAATATAAATAAATGTACTTTATTTTGATACTGTGTACTTTTTTTCTTACCCATAATAATCAATGTACTTTATTTGCAAAGAAAAAAGGTGGTAACTCTAACTACGATCTTAAACTCACCTACTAAGGATAAGAGTTATCACATGATATTATAATCTTCTGTAATACCAGGGGTGGGTACAGCTAGATCGAAAAATATCCCAAATAAAAAAATGTCAATCCCAAATAAATTTCTAACGAAAACAAACAAAACAATGAGATCAATTGATGACGATCGTATATGTCCTTGATACTTGACCAATATTCATCATTTTCAATTCAGCCATTCACCTAATTAACTAGCGACAGTTTGCATTATGTCAAAAGTTAAAAAGAGTCAATTGGGAGACGCTACGATGTTAATAGTTTCGTGTCAAACTAATGCTTGTTTGTAATTTTCCTGGTACTTTATTGTTTTGTGATGATTTTTAGTTGTCGTAATGAAATTATTGTCTATATGAAATAAAACTATTTTATATAAAACTAATTTTACAGATTTTATCGCGTTTGTATTTGATTTTTAATTTCCCGACGTTTCGAATACTTTTGTGATTATGGTCGCGGAAGAACCATGATCATTGTAAAGTATTCGAAAGAGTCGGAAAATTAAAAATCAAATACAAACGCGATAAAATCCGTAAAAGTAGTTTTATTTATAATGTGTAATATTTACGGATTACATTAATTTTTACGGATTCTAACGCGTTTGTATTTGATTTTTAATTGCCAAACATTTCGAACACTATATAGCGTTGATGGTCACGGGAGGACTAAGGAGTCTCACATCCAATAAGTCATCGTTATTACAGAGATTTATATCTACGCACTAAAGTATCAGTTATTAAATTTTGACCAACATTTTTAATACAAATTCAATACCAATACAAAATGAAAATGATTCTATATATAAAATTTTATATTGTATATGATTAGTTTATTATTAAACATTTAATTTATGATAATTATTATATTGTGGTAATTTACTATACTATTTCCATTTCTTTATTTTCTCGATGACAGCTCCTGTGGAAACTTGAACGAGCATCTTTTTTACATTAAGTATACATTATTTAATAAAAATATGACGCTTACGCGCGTACAAGGTCATAGCAGAGTCGGAGAAACTGATAGGGATGGAGCTATCGATAAACGTAGTTTAGAATATATATATATTATATTATAGTTTAGAAAAGTAACAAATATATCCAGTTACCATTGGATCGGAACGCGACCACACCGAGAAAGATCCGGTAAGAATATTCAGTAGGCATAATACTAATTTTTGTCCATATATTGACGGTTTAAAAATACAATCCAATAATAGGTGACGTAAAATATGAGTAAGGGATCATCATTATCATCATTCTCCTACTCTTATCCCAATTACTTGGGATCGATACAATATGTACTCTTCTTTCATATTACATATTGTAAAAGTTATTGGCAATAGCTTTATGACCGGCCGCCTGCCAGAAGTCAACCCTCCTTGGGAATGTAGTTATTGACCAAACGGCATCAGATGGAGTTGGTACAGGTCGTTATAAGGATCTTAGTCGTCTTTTTCGACATCCACGAGCAAAGTAAGGGTTGGTAGTATTCGTAGCCGCTACCACACAGCATATAGTAAGGGATATAATATGTATATATCATAAACAAGAGAAATAAATCTCAAAATTAAGCCCTATACTTGTCTGAACAGCGTGGTACAGTTGATCAATTTCCTTTTGTTTATGACGGGGGCTCGAACTCAGCAGTAGGACGTATATAAACTGAAATAGTATCGAATTAAATAGTAGTTAGTATGAATGTTGAAGGCTTTAGGGGTAAGGAAAGACCGAAGAAAAGATGGATGGATTGCGTGAAGCATGATATGAATAGAAAGGGAGTGAATGCAGAGATTACATCGAATAGGATTGAGTGGAAGAAAAGGATATATTGCGTCGACCTCAAGTAATTGGGATAAGAGCAGGGTAATGAATGAGTATCGAATTAAATAAATATTCCATCATTGAAAATCTTTATTTTAACCAGAAAATTCAATAATAACAAGACCATTTTCGTAGAATAATTGATTAATTAAATAATTTAAGCGTTTTATTACATAATCTCAAATGCTTTTGATTACGTCTGATACCCGAAACTACTTATTAAGTAGTATCTCAGATTCCTAAAGTAATTTACAAGCAGAATAATTCTTTGTGGGATTCATAAATGATTATTCTGACTGTGTTCTATCCTTTAACTATCCAGTTGAAGAAACACGAATTTATTATAGTGCCGGTTACGACGTTTGGCGTAGTCCACTTGATGACTGTTCTATAGAGTCAGTTGATAAAAGTAAGTCACATGAGAACCTTTTTTTTATATCTGTATAATACCCGCACCTACACAGTATACGGATATATAAAAAGATTCCACGCTCTCGCAGAAAATCGACGTCTGAATAGCGGCAATGTGTTGTTGCGCGTCGTTCGATGAACGAGAGACCCGGCAGCCCAAATTTCTGAATAGATTCAATGACAGGCAGCGATCTAACTGTACTGCTGGTATTACAAAAGTCAATGGGCGACAGCAACACTTACCATCAGTTGTGCTGCTTGCTCGTTTGCCACCATAAGCATTAAAAAAATCCGTAACAGGTTTATAACCTATAATATTTTTATAGGGTTATCTCCGTTAGGTTAAAACGAACCACCGTAGAATTCATAAATGTTACTTCTTCAAAAGTATTCTTGAATGATATAAAACTGGCAAAGGACCAAAAATATTAAAAACATTTTCTTTTTTACAGTCTCAAGTAAGATCACAAGAAAAGCATTCTGGGTGGCCCTCAATATCAACTTGGTTAGAGAATTCTGCGGCTGCATTGCCGTCTTGGTTTATGCTAGTCACATCTTCGGAGAAGCGAGCAAAGATCCTAATACCAGCATTGCATTATCACCAAATAAACAATCCATACTCCTAGCTGCTGTTCAGATCGCTGGCTCATTTTTAGCTTGTCAGCTTGTGGATCGAGCGGGAAGAAAGGTAAGAAAATATTTTTTTTATTTTGGTGGCAAACGGATAAGCATCACAGCTGATAGTAAGAGTTACTACTGCCCATGGTCTTTTACCGTGTACAATTGGGCTGTTGCCTACCAATGAAAACCCTAAACTCACCCAGAAAGTTGGGTGGGTTTGAGGTTTTCATTGGTAGGCAATGGCCGGTAGGCTATCGGCTGTTTCACTCACCGAACGAAGCGCAACAGCTCATTACCACTAATTCCCTGCAAGCGTTGATTTCCTGCGAGAGTGTGATAATATTATGGACGGATCTGCCCGCGGCTGTTGACAGACCACTGTCAACTGTGTGCCCATACCACTATTAAATTTCATTGAATCTATTGATATAAAAGTATCATTGTAATACCAACTTAAGAAAAAGAGGCAAGCACATACATAAAAATACTACAAATCTTCCAAGCGTGGCTATTACCTATTCTATAGCTCATTTCTGTCGTGTACATGTAACTTCAGTCTGAAAGAACTACAGTCATCATTATCATCATCATCATCTCAGCTCATATACAGGGTGTAAGGGGACCGCTCCCGAAAACAAAGACAGGTGACCCTACTAGTCCTACTTGTAATGATAGGCTAGAAAAAAAAATCGATTCGGATGAAAATATTTTTTTTTTTCGCAACGTTTTTTAAGTTTTTTTCGCACTCCATCGTATTAGGACAGTGCCATGTAACGCTAATTCCATAAAAAATACGTAACTTTACTCAGATGAGAAAAGACGCAATCTATTCAAAACTCACGATCATATGTTCAAGAGTTCAACGACCTCGCGTGGTGAAAAAAAAATTTTTTTTTCATCCGAATCCTTTTTTTTCTAGCCAATCATTACAATTAGGGATAGTAGGGTTACCTGTCTTTGTTTTCGGGAGCGGTCCCCTTCCACCCTGTATATCCCACTATTGGATCTGAACCTTCTCCACAACAAAAGATATTGACTTACTATAACACTCTAGTCAGACTGATTGAAAAAAGATTTTATTTCGAGTTTTCCTTCTTTTTCACATCCCTTAGTCATATTTTACAACACCCACAAACGTAATAGATGATGGTGAATTGCATTCACACTTTATCTACAAATGGAAAATGAATTATAATATAAAATGAATCACAGTAGGTACGCATCGATAAATATTGCACAATGTTCTTTAGACAGAGACAATAGCTTGATTTCGGCGTCGTAGAATGTTGTCTCTCTCACACTACCTGTGTGACTGCTGTCAGTCGTAATACAACAAATGAATGTAGTTGCATCCATTTTAAAAGTATATATACATGTAGAGTACTTAAAACCACAAAAATATAGAAAAAAGTTCAAACAAAAAATTATTTAATAACAAAAATCATAATTGTTTTAACACCTATTGATAGAGACTTTTAGGGCTTCATGTGACGTCACACATGTAGTATGCGCAAGAGATAATGCTATAAGGAGCCGAAATCAGACGATTGTCACTTATCAAAGGTCTTCATGCAATATTTAATGGGTGCCATACTCACGTAGATAAAGCCTGTATTACCATAAAGCATATATTCTTTACTTGCCATGGATATAAAAAGATTTCCTCGTATAAAAAAATATTTTGTCCATTTTATATGACCGCAGAAATAAAAGAAATACAAATTGAATCCTAATCCAATGTGTTGCTAAATCTTATATATGCAAATTTCCTTTTGGTGTTTTCCTTTACAATAACATCAGGCGCGAATTGGGACAGATTCAATAATTTTTAAACTATAAATGCTCGAATGAACTAAAAAAAGGTCATTCCTTTTTTTTAAATATTATTATATGTTGTTATCTATTTACAGCCCATTTTGTTAGTGACCAGCGCAGTAGCCGGTTTCAGTATGTGCCTATTAGGCGTCTGGTTCTACCTGCAAAGTACGCAAGTGTACATGGCAGGCTGGGTGCCCATCGCATCGTTATGTGCCTGCATTTTCGCTGATGCCTCCGGTCTGCAGCCGCTACCTTTTGTTATCATGACTGAAATGTTTAATTTCCAGGTTAGTATGTTTTGTTCTTTATGCTTCTAAGAGTAGAGCCCCGTTAATGAATTTACTGTATAGAGCCGTAAAAACGGATCGCTTGTCTGAGGTAGTGGTATGTTCTCGAAGCAAATTGACGTCTCGTTGTCTTGGCTCATATACGTCTCATTGCTGCGCTCGGGCCTACGCCATAGTAGAAGTGAAATTGACCCCCTTGGTCAAACATTTTGGTATATATCCTTCAACTTTTCCTTCTCTTGCATAGATGCGTTCACCATTATCTATTCTCCTACTCTTATCCCAACTGGACTATGGGTTGAGAGTTTTGGCGCGACTGTGGAACTGTCATGCCACGCTCTTGTATTATATTCATTTCTTTAGTGTTTTGTGGTGTTATATTGAATAATTTTGCTGGTATTTTATGCAATATGGTACAGTTAAAGTGCTGAAGTGTAGTGAAAATGGTATAATAGTGGTTTACGTGTATTTTCATATTTGCCCAAAATTCCCAAAGAAAATCATTGATTAGGTTATCAGCGCCCGATTAATGGTAACGACTTGACTTACTGACAGACAATGACTATTAAGGCTACATAATATGAAGAAATGATGAACAATATATGAAAAACAATTAAATAAGACTTGGCTGTATGGGCTTTGATCCCTTTGCCTGTCCGAATGGACGAACAGAACCAAAACAAAAAAGGACTATGGAATGACCAACCGCTTGCCAGACGTCAACCCTCTTTGGATATGTAATTGTTGATCAAACGGCATCAGATGGAGTAGGCCCAGGGTCGTTATAAGGCACCTAGTCGTCTTTTACGACATCCACGAGCAAAGTAAGGGTTGGTAGTATTCGAAACCGCTACCACACAGCATTGCATAAA